>OY728125.1:1062854134-1067854134 GCA_963277665.1 Viscum album
ACTATATCCAGTCCCCATGGTCTATACCCTAGGAGAAGACACCATGGCTACAGTGGATGCACTAGGGAATGGTAATGGCGTTTTAAGATTTTCTAAATGAACTAGAAATGCATGATCTTCAAGAGATGGTTACTTAAGCTGCATGGAACCTTAATGGGGGGTAAAATTTGTCTTTTAACTTAATTAATCTTTATTAAAATGACTGTTATACTCAATTTGGTTCAATTTTTAAATTAATAATGTATTAAGAAGGAGTTTTGGTCATTTATCTTCTATAAAGTAGTATTTTAGAGTGATTCCATTCTTCCTAGGATTTCAATTTATATATATAGTCTTGTGAGGACCAGATATCTTCATCTACCATCATACGTCTCGAAAGAAAGGAGGATTTTGTTACTCTTTAGGTTAGTGTATATATTAGATAATCTATCCCTTAGAAAGATTTTTGTTCTTATGATCACCTTTGGTTTTTATTTATGAAATAAACTATTTTAAATCCATGATAGAGGAATTTGATCTTTATATCTATGTAATTGTTTTTATATATATGGTTTTATTAAAATATTTTTATTCACATAAAATGATTGATAAATTTCATCAAAAAATATTTTTCAAAATGGTGTTTTTCATAGATGGAAATGGAATAAATTTCCCTTGGAAAATATTTTTATGAAATATGGGAATGGAATTAAGTTGTATTTTCCTTGGAAAATCATTATTGATAAGGTTTTCCATAAAAAAATTATTATAAAATATGTATTTGGTTTCCTGAACATAATGATTATGTAATAGCACATTATAAAGACCTTGGGATATAGAGTAAATCTAGACATATGAGATCCCATGTTGAGTAAGATATCACTATGGTAGGTGATTTTTATTCATAGGATTTAGTAGAAAACCTTTAATAGGGAATCTAGGTTCATAGAGTTAGAATTATTTTATGATGAATAATGTTTCTTATTTGTATTAGTTTTTTATACCCTAATGTCATAGATTTCCCTTTGGTGATTTGTGGATTCATTGTATTCATTCTTTCATGAAAATATTATTTTTCCAATTGATATGGGTATTGATGCATGAAAACTGACTTTATTCCTCTTCTAATACTTCATGGATGTATGCCATGTCAAATTTCTTTCTTTATTAGAATATGAAATTTTTTGTGGAAAGAAACCTAATGGTTGATTTTATATGGGAAAATTTATTTCTTATGGAAATTTTATATAAATATTCTTTATACATGAACTAACAGATTCATATTGATAAACATGTTATATATATATTCTTTTGTGGTATCCTAATGAGTAGTGCCCACATCATAATTTTTTCTCTAGCTGTTTTTATACTTGGTTTTATAGGATATATGTAAAGGGAAATGAATCATGTAGAGGGTAACTCTTCTAGATTGTGTTTCTTTCTAATGGGTTGGTATGGTGGTTACATATGGTCTTGTGTATAAATTACTATGAGATTTTGTGGGTTCTATATAGATGATCTTTTGGTTTTTTCATCTATAAATCATTATATAGTCGTTGGATGTTAACTTTATGGTTTTTTCACATATGATTCATATTTTTATATCTGTTATGATACTATAATTGTATCTATCTTATAATATTTATATTGAGGGTGAAATCATTCCCAAATTTAATTGTATGATACCCTCATGTTTGTTTCTAGCCTGGGATGATTGGTAACACAATTCATGCAATATGGTGGTCCAATTGATGTAAAATTATTGGTTGAGTCAAGTTAGTTTATTATAAATTGGTATCAAATTGTATGGTTATTGTTAAATAATATTTTCATGCATGTGAACCACACTCTTCTATATGCGGTTATTGATATACTAGAGATATGACCATTGTAATTAGAGAGATAGCGTGGGAGTGTACTTGTCTAACTCACTTTTATGAAAAACCTTGAGTTACCATGGGAATCCTGGGGTATTCTGGAATCCTTATGTATAAAATTAGAATTTTGGATTTATTCCTCCAAAATTCATTTTGTGAAAAATATTTTTCCTTTTCTTGTTTTCATTCTCTTGTTTTGTTCAATATTTCTTTTCCAATAAGGCCATCCTTGAATTCTATATAGAAAGATGTGGATAAAGACCTATAGAAGTATCATATTGCTGAATACATTTTTGTGGAAACTATATTTTAAATAATCTAGTTTTTATGTAATGTATTTAGTATTGAATTGGAACGTAAGATGAGCCAGGATTTATAATGAACTAAGAAGTATCCACTGATCTTATGAGTTAAGGGGTTATAAGAATCATTATAATGGATTTAGAATATTGGGAGGATTTTCCACTTCTTAAAAACTCAATAAAAATATAAATTTAGTTTTTTCAATTATTTACTTGAAGGGATGTGAAATAAGTTGCGAGAATCTATTTTAAAATCCAACCTGTATGAATATATCACACAGATGACTTTTAATATGTTCTTCAATCAAAGACTTTATTCTAAAATGTTGTGAGTGGTAAAGACTGGAATTTTTTTGACCTTGTATTAAGGGGTGACTTTAGTTTTGAATTATGCTACTCATTTATTTAATTTAGTTAACATATCACCCAACCATGATTCTAATGAATTCCATAATGTCTTGAGGATAAATATGGATTTGAGGGATGATATTTAGTCAATGTTGATCCTCCTATTTTCTTTGAAATTTATTGAGTTTGGTGATAAAAAATCCATGGATGAGGTAGAATTAGATGGTAAAAAGGTTTAGGTGGGTCTTCATTTGTATAAGAAAGAAAATAATGTTTAGTTTTTTGATATAATAGGTAGTGAGGTGACTAGTGAAGAGGTTGTGGTATGAGTGCACAACATATTTTAGGGTAAGGTAAGGTGGTATGGTACTAGTGTTGGAGAAAGGGAAACCTTAAACCTGATTTTAATTAAAAAAACTAGGGATTTGATGTGTGTTGGAAATCTTTTCATCATTATAATTTCATTGAGAGAGAGTCTGGGGGAATTAGATCTGGATCCATATTCATCAAAGGATATCACTTTAGATTTAATATTGAAATAGGAGTGACATATTATCCTCTTACCAATTATGATGCTTAGGCTGTGAAGAAAGTGCTAAATAAGGATTGATATATCTTTATAGTAGAGTAGTCACAAGATATTTTATAGGAAACATCATCTACCTTGAGAGGTATGGTGTTTTTTGATTCTTCTATGGTTATGGAATTGTTTAATACTTAAATAAATTATTCCTATTTCTCTTCCAAGATCATTTATGTGTTGGCATTTCATTTTGATCTTATGTTTTTCAGTAGGACTCTTTCCACACCTTTGGGAAAAAAATTTAGTGTAGGGTTCTAGATTTCATGGGTTTTGGTTGATGATTTAGTACCACAAAATTAAATGGTATTTTTTAGTTCTTGATCATCATATCTTTGATCTCATAATTTTAATAGATTGGATGACTAGTTATAAATCCTACATCAATTTTTATTACCATCAGGTCTAATTTATTTCTTTTGATGGAGGGAACAATTTCTTTTAGAGAGACTGTGATCCCTGATATGGGATAGAACATCACATTATACCTATTTCTAATATGATATCATTGTATTTTTTTATTTTTTTTATCAATTTTGTTGATCCATGTATTAGTTTCCCTCTTCCTATTGCAGCGAGTGAGTATCCCAATGTTTTTAGATGATTTATTAGGTATTCTACCTGAAAGGGAAGTCTAGTTTTATATATACTTTCTTCTTAAGATGAGACACATTTCCTAACAATTATAGCATATTGAATTTATTGAATTGAAATAATTAATGGTTAATATTTAGGTAATTGAGGAAAATATATTTATTTTACCAATAATTTCATACTGTGAATTACTAGTGTGCTTTATAAATAAGAAAGATGGAGATCTATGACTTTGTACTGATTAAAAAAACACAACTAGGTGACTGTTAAGAACAAATGGACCTTGGATTGGATTGATGAACTTTTTATCAGCTCAAGGGATCATAGTGGTTTTCATAGATTTAATTTAGATTTGGATACCATCAACAGATAATATTAGAGAAATATATTCCTAAGACGATGTTAAAAAGTAGTTATAATAATTATGAGTATCTTTCCATGCCTTTTGGCCTTACTAATTCTGGTTTTGTGCTTATGGATTTGAGGTATCAAATATTATGTTGGATTTTGGATTCTTTCATGGTATTTTTGTGAATGACATCCTTATTTATTACTGATCAAAGATGGATGATTCTGAAGAAAATCACCCTTAGGATACTAAAAGAACATCATATGTATGCGAAGATATCCAATTTTTAGTTATAGAATACGGATGTGAAATTACTAGGATGTGTGATTTATAAGAAATGTTTCTTAGTGGATCTTGATAATATTTAGGTAGTGATATATTGGTATTATTCCAAAAATTTCTTTGAAATCTAGTGTTTCTTGGGATTATCTAGTTATTACTAACATTCTATTCTATGAATCTCCAAGATTTCATCTCCAATAAAAAATCAATCTATAAGGTTGAGATTTTTTTTGGAGATATCATTTAAAGAGATATTTTTAGGAGTTAAAAGTGAGATTTAATTCATCTTTAGTCTTTATCCTCCCTTATACGGTTTTATGATAAGATGTATACGGTAATGCCTCATGTATAGTTTTAGGTTATGTTCTGATGGAGGAAAGATATGTGGTATCATTTGACTTTATTTAATTATTCCAAGATGAGAAGAACTAACCCATTCATTATCTTAAGTTGGAGGTATTAATGAATGATCATATGACCTAGTTCCAATACCTCTTCATGTAGTGGTTTACCATGTATTCTCACCAAAAGATTATAAATTATATCTTCACTTAGAGGGATCATAACTAGAAATGGATACATTGGGTGGAGTAACTTTTGACCATTGATTCTTTATTTCACACACCCCTAGAAAAGAACATATGGTCTCTAATTCTTTGAGTTGAGAATTACCGACTCATTCAATGAAAGAATTAGGTAGAACTTGGAACTTGATGGGATTGTTTTCTTAGATGCACTTAGATGAAGGTTGATCTAACAAATGGGTGTTCCTAGATTTTTTTAAGATATATCATATATGGATTATCATAGTTTACTTATATAGGCTAGGGATGTAGAGTGTGAGTGATTTTTTATGATTCTATAGGGTGGAGAGACCTCAAGTGAGTGGTCTCAATCATCCAATGGGATTCTTTGCTTCTGATATGGAATGGTTGTTCTGATATACCAGATACCTGGATTAATGGATAATAGACATCGATCTAAAGGGTATTAGAAACTTTGAGCTATCAAGACATCATTAATGGTGGTCAAGAATAAGGAAAAATATTTTAGATTTTGTGTCTCGATGACTTATGTGTTAGATAATGAAGGGAGAACATTATATGATTACTGGTTTGTTGTAACCTTTTCCCATTACAATATGTAAATGTGGTGATATTTCCATGGACGTTGGGATTGGGAAACCTCACACTCATAGGAGTAAGGATGTGATATGGGTGATTATTTAACAAATCAAAAAATTAGAACATTTTCTACCTAATAAGGAATCAATGATGGTAGAGGATCTTAGAGACTTATATGTTCTTGATATTATTAGACTATATGTTGTTCCAGGAGCTATCATTTGGAATAGGGACCCTCACTTCACATCCCAATTTTGGGGTGGATGTAAGGCATTGATGGGTTATTATTTTAAGTTCATCACAACATATCATCCCTAGATGAATGAATATATTGAGCAAGACAAATCCATTCTTGAATACATGCTTTATCAATACATGATTGACTTTAGGGGATCATGGGGGAAATATCTTTCCTTAGAGGATTTTTCCTATGACAATAGTTATTATGAATTGATAAAAATGGTTTCTCTTGAGATGTTGTATGGTAGGATTTATAGATTACCTCTTTGTTGGGTATATGTTGGATATCAATCCTTATTAGGACCAAGTATCACTCATGAGATGATAGATATTGTTCATTTTATTATGAGAGAGTTAGAGATAAATTAGAGTTTTTATAAATAATATTCTAGTTTTCATTTTCTTCCATTTTTGTTTGTGGTAGGTTATTAGTTTTTCCTTATAGTTTCACCCCAGTAGGGACATAGTAATTTGGGGAGGTAGTGTAAATTAACACCTCATTATGTTGGCTTGTTCGAGATTTTGGAGTGACTTTATAATATATGTTATCAATTAGAATTACCTAAACATTTGAATTATACACATTATGTGTTCCATGTTTTCCAACTGAAGAAGTATCAAATGGATCCTCCCACATAATCAAGTGGGAGGATATTGAAATTGAACTCGAAACCTCAGTGATTAAAAGGTCTATTTAGATAGATGATTGAATGGATAAGGTTTTATAGGAAAAGACAGCCCCATTGGTTTGAGTGAGGTGACAGTATGGTAGGGAGAACTATAATACATTATATCCTGATGCCTTCATAGTACAATAATAATTACATCTCTTTTCGATTTCTTGATACTAATCCTTTTTAGGGATTGAAATGTTTTATGGTGTGGATAATTTTGAAACCCTTTGGGTCACATGTATATTTTTTAAGAATTAAGTTGGTTAATTTTAGTTTCAAAAGTGTTAAAGGATCATGGTGGCTTAAAATATGTTTTTGGTAATTTTGGTGAAAATTAGGTAAGATCATCATCATGGTGGAGGTGGTGGTGTTCCTTGGGGACACTAGTGTAAACCAAATATAGGCCATATGCCCAGTTTTTTGTGTGGTCTTCATCATAGATCGCAGGGGGTCTTACTACCATCCATGACCATTGGGAACTAAACATGCTATGGAGGAGGCCATGGTGAGTCCAAAAATAGTATAGTTTCTCACACAATTTCATGACTGGTCCAAATGGTCTATCTTTCTAAAAAGACACTGTCAAACTGGTGGATGTACTAGGGAATGGTCGATGTGGTTTCATATTTTTGAAATTCCCAAATGAAACCTAATTTTCTAGGTGCAGTTACTCTAGAAACATAAAAACTAAATGATGGGTTTCAATGAATCTTTTTTATAATTTCCCCTACATTAAACCAATTATTATCCTAAATTTATCTTGGTTTTTAGATTAATTGTGTTCCAGGAAGAGGTTTTAGGTGTTCATCTTATATCCAAAAGTAGATTGGAGTGATTCCCTTCTTCTTGTAATTTCTATTTTAATATCTTGGATCATGAGTACTAGTTATCTTTCTCTCACAACACTAATCTTGGAGGCGGTAAGGATTTAATTTCTATTGAATTAGGTGTCACTATCTTATAGTATATTCCTTGGAATATGTTGTGTTATTATTAATCCCTTTGGTTTTTATTTTTAAAACTGCTGATTTCAAATCCATGGGAATTGAACATGATCTTTTAGGAGTAGAAAAATGTTTTAAAAAAAATATTTTTGGTGAAAACCATTTTGATTCACATGATGTGATCAATTAATTTTCTGAAAGAAAAATTTGATTTAAAAAGTGTTTTTATTGCATTCAAATTGAATGGTTTATCCTGGTAAAACATTTTTTTTTGAAATGTGGGCGTGAAAATAAAATAGATTTTCCTTGGACAATGTTTATTAAAATATATTTACTTGGAAAATATTTATTACATATGGATTTTTTTATTAGATATAATGATGATGTAATAACGCATTGGGAAGACCTTGGGGTATGGAAAAAACTAGACATATGTGAGCCCTAGTTGAGTAAGTTTTCACTAGTGTAGGTTCTCTTCATTCCATGAAAAAAAATGATAACTATAATCTGATAACTAAGGCTTATTGGGTTATAAATCACTTAAGTTAGCTAGTATTTTTTATTAGTTGTGTACAACCTCATGTTAGGGATTTCCATTTGGTTAATTTTGGATACATTACATGTATTCTTACATGAAATGATTATTTTTTCACTTGATATGGATATCTCTGAATGAAATTATATTTTAATCATCTTGTAATTCTATATGGATATATGATATGCCATATTACTTAGTTTATTTGAATACGAAATTAATTTTGAAAAGAAAACCAAAAGATGGTTTTATATGATAAAATTATTTATTTTGGAAATGATTTATGAATATTATGTATATAAGAACTAATATATGTATACATATACACTGTATAGATTATTTAGTGGTATCCTTATAAGATTTAGGAATAATATCCAACCTTGTCATTTCAGAGTATGTAATAATGGTTTTGTAGGACATAGGTAAAGGGAAGAGAAACATGTAGAGAAAGGCACTTCTAGATGTTGTTTCATTAGAGCGGGTTTGGATGGTGGTGACATATAGTCACAAGGAGATGGGCCCATGGGTTGCTTTAGGGTCCATGTTGATAGTATTTAGATTTTTTCGTCTATACCTTGTTGTCCAATTGTTTTATGTTACCTTTATGGTTTGGTTGTTTTGACATATGATTTAACTTTATATATCTAGTGTGATACTCTGATTTTTATATCTTATCATATGTCTATTAAGTGTGAAATCATTCCCACATTTATTTCTATGATACCCTGGTTCATATCTCTAGCCCATGGTGATTAAAAAAATGCTTCAGGCCTTATGGTAGACCACTTCATGTGACATTATGATTTAACTCGGATTTTCTAGCTACAAAAACATCCCAAGATTAAAGTACTTACCCATTTTACAAAAATAAGTTGATTAATTTCCTAAAAAATTACATGGATATCCACTTGATCATAAAGTTGAATTTTCCATTGAACTCATCCCTTATGAAAAACCTATATCTGAGACTCTTTACATAATATACCCAATATAATTTCTATAGTTAAAAAAATCAATTGTAGGAATTGTGATATAAGGGATTTATATTCCCTAATATATCACCTATTGTGGGATATTATATTTGGGAAAAATAATGGTGGATCTATGTTCTTGTGCATCGATTATGAGGAAATATATTCCATTAATATAAATAATATGTATCATTTTCCATAAATTGATGAATTATTCAATAAAATTCATGGAGATACATACTTTTCAATGATCTAAATTCAATTTTTTTTTATTATTAATTAAGTGTAAATAAGTATGATATATCAAATATGAAATTTCATATATGGTATAGACATTATGAATTTACAGTATTACCCTATGGATTTACTGATTCTCCCACTATGTTTATGGATCCAATAAATAGAGTATTCATGGATTGTCTTGCAACATCATTATGTAATTTTTAACGATATATTTAAGTACTGTTAATCATATATATATATAATAAGAATCATTTAAGAATCCTTCTTGAGACTCTTAGAGAAAATATGTTATATGGGAAATTTTGTAATTCTGATTTTTTGTTCTAGGGTATTTCTTTTATTAGGCATATTGTCTCTATTGATGGAATAACTGTTGATATTTTAATGAAAAATTCAATCAAATAATAGCTCACATTAAAAAATATAACTAATATATGTAGTTTAATTAGGTAAGCAGGTTACTAGTGGTGATTGTTTATTTAAATGTTTCTTGATTAGAAGTCTTTTTAACCAAGTTGACAAATTATGAGGTCAAATTCACATGGTCAAATGAATGTGAATAATGTTTTGGGTAATTAAATAGTATATTATTCAATTTATTGGTATTAAATTTACCATTAGGTAAGGAATGATTTTTGATATATAATTATTCATCAATGAAAGTGATGTGGTGTATCATTATGCAGTATGATAGACACTACTAGAATTATACCCTTTACCAATAGTTCTGAACTATTGGTAAAGTCTTGGAAACTTTTGGTATATTATATACCAATGGTTTCCCAAAATTTTGCCAAGTAAGCCATTTGTATAGGCTTATACCAATGGTTTTGTGTAAACCGTTGGTATATGTGTTAAAGGAAGAGATACACCAACAGTTTGTGAAACTGTTGGTATATGTTACCCTTATACCAATGGTTTATAACCATTGGTATATAGTGTACAATATACCTAAAAAGGATATACCAACAGTTTTGAAAACCATTGGTAAAAGTTTATACCAACGATTTTAATAAACTATTGGTATAATATATATCAAAAGGATATACCAATGGTTTTGAAAACCATTGGTATACATATGCTGAAGCTCCACAACAACAGCAACCAGTAACCACCTCTAACCTGCTCTCCATGACCTGCAAGAACACATACACCCATAATCCAAAATTCTACATGGGATGTTTAAAATTCATCCAGAATTCAGAAATTTAGAAATTTAAATTTCATTTTTCACTGAAACCACCACACAAGAGAAAAATCCCTAATCCAATACATACATAATACAATACATCCAGAATTGAAATGCAACAACACCCATAAGACCAATACAAAATTAAAATCCAATACACATAACAATATTCAAAATTTAGAATTCATTACCAATACATCAAGAATCTAATACATACAGAATTCAGAAATTTATAATTGAAAAGCAATAACACCCATAATAGTATTCAAAATTTAGAATTCACTCCACAATCAAACCACAACACCAATACACACAAGGGAAAAAACCTACATGTTATAGGAAGCACATGGGATGTTTACTCATGGTGTTGTGTTGACTATCTTAAAACCAACAGAAAGACTTAGGTAGAGTGGACAAGGATCATGATACCCATAAGATAGACAATGGTAGTGGTCATGTTCTTAGACCTAGGATGATTTATAGGAAGTGCATGGGATTTTTATATTCCTCTAATGACTATGTATCCTTGTATAAATGGTTCCTGATGTGTTAGTGGAAAACATTGTCCAATCATGACATATGAGATGAGTTACCAGAATAGCCGACATGTTTTTCATAGACTTTTCAATTGGAATAAGGGGGTATGTGGATAATTGTAATTTGGTCTCCTAGGTGTGATGTGTGATGAATCCCCATTTTGGGTAGTGAGTATGAATATTCAATTTTGTCTTTGGTATTGGGTTCCCAAAGATACTTTGGTTTGGTCCTAGAACCCACTATTTGAGGATGGTATTGAAGTATTAAATGTCAAGTTTTTTAGAATAGGGTTAGGAGTTCCTCACATGAGAGGTGGATTGTGTGAGGCTGAACCATGGATCCTTGTGCTAAAGTATCAACACAATCCAAATAGGTTTGGTCGGTTTTCCGTATGCAAGTTGTTGTTTTCACTTAAAATCTTATCCATTTCAAATTAATGTGAAATGGTTTTAGTGGTACCAGCCACACCATGGCTCGGATTGAGGCACTATTGACTCTTACACATCACAAATGACCCATGGATCATTGTCATAAAGTTTCAACAGAGTCCAAATGCATTTGGTCGGTTTTCCGTATGTCATTTGTTGTTTTCACTTAAAATGTTGTCCATTTCAAATAAAAGTGAGACACTATTTGTGGTAATGGCCACACCATGACTCATATTGAGATGGGTTTGACTCATTCACGTCACAAATGACTCATGGATCCTTGTGATAAAGTATCAACACAATCAGAATACGTTTGGTCGGTTTTCTGAATGTCTGTTGTTTTTACTTAAAACAGTGTCCATTTTAAACAAAAGAGATACACTTTGAGTGATACCGGCCACACCATGCCACATATTGAGGTGGGGTTGACTCATACACGTCACAAATGAACCACATATCATTTTCCTAAAGTATAAATACAATAAAAAAGAATTGTTCGGTTTTCCGTATGCAAGTTTTTTGTTTTCACCTAAAATCCTATTCATTCCAAATAAAAGTTAGATAATTTGAGGGGTAGTGGTCACACCGTGCCTCTGATTGAAGAAGGTTTTATTTTTACACATCATAAATGACCCATGGATCATTTTCCTAAACTATCAACATAATCCAAATGTGTTTGGTCTATTTTCCGTATGACAGTTGTTGTTTTCAATTAAAATGTTGTCCAATTCAAATAAAAGTGAGACACTTTGAGTGGTACTGGCCACACCGTTCCTCATATTGAGGCAGATTTGACTTGTACACATCAGAAATGAACCATGGATCCTTTTGAAAAAGTATCAACACAATACATATATGATTGGTTGGTTTTCTGTATGCCAGTTGTTTGTACTTAAAAGGGTGTCCATTTTAAACAAAAGAAAGACACTTCAAGTGATACCGGACACACCATGCCTCAGATTAAGACGGATTTGACTCGTACACGTCACATATGACCCATTGATTGTTTTCCTAAAGTATCAACACAATCCAAATGCGTTTTGTCAGTTTTATATATGCCAGTTTTTGTTTTCACTTAAAATGTTGTCCATTTCAAATAAAGGTGAGACACTTTGAGTGGTACCAGCCACACCGTGTCTCTGATTGAGTTGGGGTTGACTCGTACACATCACAAATTACCCATGGATCCTTGTTCTAAAGTATAAACACAATCAAAATATATTTGGTCAGTTTTCCGTATGTCTGTTGTTTTTTACTTAAAAAGTGTCCATTTTAAACAAAAGAGAGACACTTTCAGTGATACTGGCCACACTGTGCCTCGGATTGAGGCGGGGTTGACTCGTACACTTCAAAAATGACCCATGGATCCTTGTGATAAAGTATCAACACAATCAGAAAGAATTTGGTCGGTTTTCCATATGCACGTTTTTATTTTCAATTAAAATCCTATCCATTTCAAATAAAAGTGATACAGTTTGAGTGGTACAGGCCATATTGTGCCTCGAATTGAGGCAGGGTTGACTCATACATGTCAAAAATGACCCATGGATCATTTTCCTAAAGTATTAATATAATCCAAATTAGTTTGGTCGGTTTTTCATATGAAATTTGTTGTTTTCACTTAAAATGTTGTTCATTTCAAATAAAAGTGAGACAGTTTGAGTGGTACCGGCCACACCGTGCCTCGGATTGAGGCAGGGTTGACTCATACATGTCAGAAATGACCCATGGATCGTTTTCCTAAAGTATCAATAGATTAAGAATGTGTTTGGTTGGTTTTCTATATGCCAGTTATTGTGTTCACTTAAAATTTTGTCCAATTAAAATAAAAGTGAGACACTTTGAGTGGTACCGGCCACACCGTGCCGCAGATTGAAGTAGGGTTGAGTCGTACATGTCACAAATGACCCACAGATCCTTGTACTAAAGTATCAACATAATCCAAATTCGTTTGGTTGGTTTTCTGTATGCAAGTTTTTTTTACTTAAAATAGTTTCCAATTTAAAGAGATCTTAGATTGGGATTCAAGACGCTGAATAAAGATAGTGATTTTCTCCAGAATCAAGGTAGGTGGTCTTTAGCCTTTCGTAAATTGTTGTGATGTTTTATATATACTGAATCACCACTCGAATAATGTTGGGATGTTGGTTTGGGGGCTGTTCGGACTCCAGGGAGGAGGGTGGGGGGCTGTTTGGGGTCAATGGAGGAGGGTGGGGGGCTGTCTGAGGGGTTGTCTGAGGTCTAGGGAGGAGGGTGGGGGGATGTCAGGGGGGGTGGGGGCTGTCCGAAGGACTATCTAGGGGGATATCTGAGGGGATTTTAGGGGGATGTACGGGGTCCATGGAGGAGGGTGGGGGGCTTTCTAGGGTCCAGTGAGGAGGGGGATGTTCGAGGACCAAGGAGGAGGGTGGGAGGCTGTCCGGGGGGTTGTCTGGAATCCAGGGAGGAGGGTGGGGGGGGGAGGGGGGATATCCGAGGGCTATCCGGGAGGCTTTCTGGGGGCTGTCTGGGGGCTGTCTGGGGTCCATGGAGGAGGGTGGGGGACTGTATAGGGTCCAAGGAGTAGGGGGCTATCCGGGGTCTAGGGATGAGGGTGGGGGATGTCCGGGGTCCAGGGAGGAGGGTGGGGGGCTGTCCTGGGTCCCAAGAAGAGGGGGGCTATCTGGGGTCCAGGGAGGAGGGTGGGGGGCTGTCCGAGGGGCTGTCTGGGGGCTGTATGGGGTCCAAGAAGGAGGGTGGGGGGCTGTCCAAGGTCCTGGGAGGAGGGGGGTTGTCCAGGGTCTAGAGAGGAGGGTGGGGGCTATCCAGGGGCTGTCTGGGGTCCAAGGAAGAGGGGGGGGGGGGGGCTGCCAGGGGTGCTGTCTAGGGTCCAAGGATGAGGGTGGGGGGCTATCTAGGGGGCTTTACGGGGGGCTTTCTGAGGGTTTTCCAGGGTCCAGGGAGGAGGGTGGGGGTTGTACGAGGTCCATAGAGGAGGGTGGTCTATCCAGGGTCCAGGGAGGAGGGTGGTGGACTGTTCAGGGTCTAGGGAGGAGGGTAGGGGGCTGTCCGGGGGCTATCTGGGGGTTGTCTGGGTCCAGGGAGGAGGAGGGGGGGGGCTATCTTGGACACATGGGATGATATTTATATATTTTCTAAGCAAATTATTTCATGGTTAAAATAATAATTTCAATATATCAACTTCTAATCAGGCCATAAATTTTCTAAATTCAACTAAAAATTATTGTTCCATTAAAATAGATAAAAAATAAAGATAATGTGACCTACATAATCACACATATATTCAAGAACAATAAATCAATAAACATCAAAGGTCAGTAATATCATTCCAAAATGTAATGGATCAATATACCTCTAATTGTAATAGGTTTTTGTGGAAACATTCTTTCTCTTTTCATATTTCATTTGACCCTTCCAGAATAAAAAACTGGAATTTTTCAATTCATTAAGAACATCAGTTTCAGACATACGCTGAGGTGGATCATCAGTCTCTATGGTATTATCAAATCTTTGACAATTATTTCTATATGGATGGTACATTGTCAAGAATCTTTGATATCCCATAAAAATGAAACTACAGCAATGTTTCAGTCTTCTAGATCATGTATTTTCATACAAACAGGACAAGATAGTTTTCCCTTCATGCTCCATCCAGACATCATTCCATAAGCTGGAAAATCGTTGATCATCCACATAAGTGTAGTACGCATATGAAATATGTATTTTGAAAATGCATCGTATGTGCCCACACCCACATCCAAAAGAAGTTTCAACTATTTTATTAAAGGTTACATGTATACGTCAATATCAATGCCGAGATCAGAAGGGCCAGATATGAGTATACTCATGAAAGTAAAAGGTTTTTTTCATACACAGCCATGGGGGAAGATTATAAATGTGTATAAAAACTAGCCATGTGTTGTGCGAAGTAAGAATCTTCCCAAATGGATTAAAACCATCACATAAAAGACTCATCCTCACATTACACACGTCAGCTGCAAAATCAGGATATCGAGCATCAAATCTCTACCATGAAAATCCATCTATAGGGTGAACCACCTCATCAGTAGTATTTTTTCTCTCATTATCATGCCATCTCATTTTATTGATATTTCATTAGACATAAAAATATTCTGGAGTCTGGGGATCAATGGAAAGTGCCACATTACTTTCTGTGTCACACGGTATGGTGTTCCATCAGATTTTGACATCTAGCGGGATGTGCCACATTTAATAAAATCATTTTGTTCAGCGGTTTCCTCCCAGAATAAACTACAATCTTTCGAGAAAGCATGAATTTTGGGTATTGAAAAACCAAGTTCCTCAACTAACTTCCATGAAATCTAGTGGTTTGAGGGAATATCCGTATCATCTGGAAGTACATCCTTCAATAAGGTAAGAATATAATTGATTGCTTTATTATAAATCCAATACATAGTTTTCCCATGAAACAATCAGATTAAAAATTATAGGCTTTTCATTTTATCTCATTGTCGATATACTAGAGTCGTGGCCGTATCAGTCAATTTTTTCACCCATGCAATATCATCATTTTCATTAGATGCATCATCTGTCCTCATATCTAAGTCTTCTTGAGTCAAAATCCTTTCTTTTTTATGATGATGAATAAACAAAAACTGGTCATCTAACAAATTCTCTAGTCCAGTCCTTTAATTTCGATCATTAGTAATTTTAGATTTCATTTTCTCCCCATTGTGATACCACACATAGTAGTTTTCTTGAAAACCATATTTGGTTATGTGGTAGCTAACTTCTTCATGGATAAACTAAGGTCTACCATCACAATTGGAACACGGTCATTGTATGCGACCACTATCTGAAGCACCGAGAAATGAAAAGTCTTAAAATCTCTTCAAATTGTTTTGAAAATTACTTGAGATCTGATCGGTTTCATACATCCAACTTCTATCCATTATGTAAAAACAATTGTTATAAGTCATTTCGTCATAATAAATACAATAAGATTGAAGTTTAATAAAAAAATATATTTATGTAAACGATAAAGGAAGGAGTTTCAAATTGATGTAATGAACTATTAAAACAATGTAAAGATATACTAATTAATTCAGTTATGTTTGCATAAATTTGAGGTGAGACATGTTTTGTAATTTTTTCATTTATCACATTCCAAGAAGACACCATAGACATGATAAAACATTATTCAATATATTAAAAAGTGAAGGCTTTTCATGAAATATGCAGAAGGTGTAAAGAGAGTTTTTTAAATAAGTTATTGATGCTAAAAAATTAAAATATTGTGAAAAGTTAGTACATTTCATAACACCCAAACTAAAGTCCACAAAAAGTACCATATCACCCCACTAAAAAAAGGAAACCCACTTAAAATGAGTGTCTATAAAGACTTCAAATCAAGTTTAATCATATAATAATGACACTTCAATTGTAAAACGAAAATAAAAAACAAATCAAACTACACTTATTGCGACGGTTTTCCAGGGGGTGGGCTGGTGTCTAGGGGGGCTGTCCAAGGGGTGGCAGGGCTTTCCATGGGGTTGGGGGTGTCCAAGAGTGTGGGGTTGTGTTCAGGGGGGCTGTCTAGGGGGGTGGGAGGGCTGTCCAGGGGGTGGGGTGGTGTCTAGGGGGGCTGTCTAAGGGGGTGGGGGTGTATAGGGGGTGGGGGTGTCCATGGGGTGGGGTGGTGTCTAGGGGGGTTGTCCGGGGGGGGGGGGGGGGTGGGGGGTGGGGGGGGGGGGGGTGTATGAGGGGGGTGTTCGAAGGGGGGGGGGGATATCCAGCGGGGCTGTCCAGGGGGTGGGAGGGCTATCCAGGGGGTGGGGTGGTGCCCGGGGGGGGGGGGGGGGTTTCCGGGGGTGGGGCTGTCCAGGGGTGGGGTGGTGTGGTGTCCATGGGGGTTACCTAGGGGGGGGTGAGGGCTGTCCAAGGGGGTTGGGTGGTATCCAGGGGGTCTGTCCAAGGGGGTGGGGGTGTCCAGGGGGTGGGGGTTGTCCAGGGGTTGGGTGGTGTCTAGGGTTGTTGTCCAATGAGGGTGGGGTATGACAACTCCCCTCCCTCCCGGGACAGCCCTCATCCCCTCCTAAGTGAAATTTGTATAAGAAAATCATCATCAATTTTCTTATCCCATCTGACCATATACCATACCACCAAAGGAATACCCTATAACTCAGAAATATCCAAATGTTATTCACAATCTAATAGGACATAATCGATATATGGCCAATCTCATCATCCACCCTCATCCACATCCCAGCATAACACCCCTCTAGGTTGTAACCATACCCCATAGGCCATAAGGAACTCACATAACAATTTCCAACTTACCCAACTCACTCAATAATATAACCCCAAAGAGCCACTCAGACCATTATCCCTTTCAAACAAATTCCATGTACTACATGAATAAAAAACTAAGGATGTCACCATATATCTTCTTAAGAAGAGGTGTCACTACAAAAAGTCTACCAAAACAATACCACACTAAGAAAACATCTTACATTTATCAATAGAGAGAGAAAGATAAATAATACAAATAAACGAAATAGGTTATCACATTATACATGAAATGGACTAATCATATTTCTACTACACTATACATAAAATCCCCCATAAAACTAAATTTATTAGACAACCAATACCTCTCATAATTGTGATAACAGAACCCACAAAAAACGAAATAACAATTATTCAACACCTCAAATGGGTTTTCACTATCTATATGGCACACTAGAATGCCTTATTGTAAAAATGTAAAGGAGACCACTAGAAGAAACTTCTACCCAAGGCCCCAATCACATTAAATAATATAAAACATCACTCTCATGATCAGCTCTTTCAGAAGGGTCTTGTGGAAAGAGAACATGATAGGAGAAATAGAAATAGAATCAGACCACGTGGATGTCGTTTAGGCTAAATCAAAATAAATAACAAAAAATAGATGCATGAAATTCCACTTACAGATTAGATGTGTAGAATTAAAGAATTACCCGATTGTAGAGAGAGATACGAGATATACATTGGGGTGAAGAGAGAGTGTCGATAGAGGATTAGGTTTATGGATGCAATCAGACAGACAAAGGGATTCTGGAGGTGCTGCTATTTGGGGGAAAACATTCCTAATGGTTTGTTAAAACCATTGGGAAAGATTGTATATACCAAAAGCTTTTAAAAACCATTGGTATATATATATATATATATATATTTCAATATTTTCCTAAGGGTTTAAGTAAACCATTGGGAAAAGATAATTATCATCCCTTTATCCCAACGGTTTGAAGAAACCGTTGGGAAAAATTAAGTATACAAACGTTTTATTCAAACCGTTGGTATATAAGTGTTAGTAAAACACAATTTTCCAATAGGGAGAGTTAATGCTTATGCATTAATGATATTAAAGAATAATAAATGAAATTAGCTAATTCATGATCTTGAGTTGAAAACCATAATATTTTCCTTCAAAATATAGAGGTAAAAACTCATTGTAAAAATATTTGACATATATATATATCATAAAAATTTTCAGCACACATTTTCTAAAAAGTATCTGAACATGATACAAATGAGATGGATAGAACTACTAAAGGACTAAGGAAACTCGAGACACCAACACCCTTGTAGGCGAACAAGGTGGTTGATGCATTGATTAGGACGGATCATGGTGTTATGAACATTATGATGGTATAAAAGTATACCATATTCGTATATTTAGTAAATTTAGATATGTAAATTATTTGGGAAGGGGAAACATCATTCTTTTTCTAAGTGATTACCAAAATATCTTTACTGGAGAAGATAAATAAATACCCACATGATGAAAAGATTGTACAAAAAAAATTAAAGCTATGAAATATAATAAATTGATTGTATTTATCTATAAAGAGAGTGTACTGTGTTTATAAAGAGACTACATATTCCATATATTTCAAAGCTAAAAAGGTAATTACTATATGAAGCTCATAGATTAAATTTGTCTATAAAATATGGTAACACCAAGATCTATAAGGATTTAAGAGAACATTTTTTGTGGGAAAATGTTAAGTGGAAGATCATTAGATATGTTTCAAGGTTCCTATCATGTGAACATATAATATTTTAGAGACAACTTTATAAGGGTTTTGCGAAACCTATTCCTATACCAATAAATAAGTGTGATAATGTTATAATGGAATTTTACACTGGAACTTCAAAGACTCATATGAGGAATGATTATATATGGGTTATTGTGGATTACCTTACCCTGTTTGAACATTTATTATAAATAAGGGCCTATTTCCCCCTTGACCACCATTCATGTCTCTATATTAATAAGGTCATAGAATTTATGGTGAACCTATATCTATTTTATCTGATCTTGAACCTTGGTTAACTTTGAAATTCTATAGGATTCTTCATAAGTGTATCAATACTGAGATATATTTGTGCACAAACTATCATCCTCAAACTAATGGGAAGTCTAAAATGACTTTAAAAACATTAGCAGATAGGTTGTGATCTTGATATATTTACTTTCAAGGAACATAAGAATAATATATACCTTTGGTGAAATTTTCATACAATAATATCTTTCATTTATGAATTATTATGGAACCCTATGAGGCACTGTATGGGATGTGTTTCTATACTTCAAATTTATGGGACAAAGTAGGATAAAGGAATCAAGTAGGCCTAAAACATGATTATAATAAAAATATGAACTTATAATTAATTCAAAATATCATCCATATCACTGAAATAAGTCGTAATAGATAATCTGATAATTGGAGAAAGGTATTGGAATTTTAAGTGATGGATAAAGTCTTAATGAAGATATATCTATTGAAGGGAGTTATATTGTATGGTAATAAGGGGAAGATAAGTCCTTGGCATATCAGGTATTTTGAAATTTTATATAGAATTAGAGTTATTGATTTTCATTTTATTTTTCACCCAATATCTCTAAAGTGAATGATATTTACAATGTACTTTTTTGAGGAAGTATATTATATAACCAATGAAGGTACTAACCATTGAGGAAATATAGTTGGAATTTATATTATCTTATTATTAAAACACTTTATAGATTTTTTTGTCATGAACCAAATTGAATAACCTAGTACACTGGTACACAAGTTCTCACTGATATTCTTATAATGGAACTATGGATCCCCATAGGTTAGTGAATGGAGAAAAAACATCAATAAGGGCCATAGGGAATTATTTCACCGTAATAACAAGAAAAAAAGATACAATAGTAGAAGATAAATCAATAAAAAGTCGATATGTCAAAAACTTATAAAGGATTAAAGTACCACAAGAGGAAGGATATGAATAAAAATGTTATATCATCCAAAATGAAAATGTCACAGTAACCATCAAGATGAAAAATTACAATCTTTGTGTGGTGAGTGGATCATAACTCCACCAGTCACCACCATCACCCAAGGTAACATGAATCAAGCTCACCCACCCCCTCAAAGTGTAACTATCCTTTTTTTGACCTAGAATAACATAATCTACAAGCTATAAAAGGAAATAGTAGTGTTTTAGAAGAATAACTAATTATTATTTCACCAAATGTTCTATAAGCGTTTCCAGGAAAAATAAACCATTTATGATTTAATTTAAATTAAAAAAATTAATGGAAAAATATTTCACATTTTTATTCAAAAAATGATTTCAAATTAGGTAAAGAGTAATTATGACAAAAAATAGATTAAATGAACATTTCAATAAAATATAAGGTCATGATATAAAATACTTCCATAATCACTAACATGTAATAGTCAAATCAAAACAAATCATGATCAAAATATACCTCATGGTTATTTAGTTCCAATCTCTATGATCCTTGCAGTACTCAATAAATACTCATAACTCAAGGTTTTAATGCATCCAGAAGTCTTATTTCATCTATATATAATCAATCAACACCCTATAAGGAAAATTCATGCCTATCATGGTTTATATAGGCTTTTTATTTTCAATCTATTTTCATGGGAGTTATATTCCTAGAATATTTTTCCTAGTAACCCATTAACTTCTTAGGATCAAATGTATTTTAATCAATTAATCAATAATGATAAAACCATTTTTTTCAATTAAATTAATTATCCATAATTCAAATGTCCAATTTCAAGTCTCAATATTCCTTTTCAATTTCAATGCCAAAAAATAAGTTTTATTCAAATTCATGATTTTAAAAATCATTCTTCACTTAAATCCATATTTAATATTAAATATCAAATCATTTCATAAAATTACTTTCATTTCAATCCACCTTTTCTAAAAATAATCCTAATATTTAAAAATTCTTTGAAAGAGGGGTTATTTCTGAATTTCATGCCTTTTTAAAACAATCATATAAATCATCTAAAATAAATATTTAGAAATCAATTAAAAATTAATTTCAAATTAAGAATGAAATCATGGTTTCATGTGTAGGGAAAGTCATTATAGACCCACATACCTTTAGTGAAAAGATTAATAAATCTATCTATGTGGGATGAATGAATGAAGACAAAAAAGTGATGAAGATCAAAGAGGAATCCCTACAATATCAACCCATTATATCAAGGTTTAAATCCATAAACAAGATTATTATCCATAACTCTTAATTAATATTTGAAGATAGGTAAAAATGATTCCAAATCAAGAGGCTACACTTATAAGAGAGGGATTAATCAAATGTAGATGCACTTCAATCTAATAAGAAAATACTTAAAGGATCCAAAATACTCACTAGAAAGTCTCTGAAATCCAATGGTTTATATTAGGATCTATTAGGGGTGATTTGAATTTATAAAATTGGATTCATGACTTAAATTATAATGTTATGTGGATTAAAAATACTCTCACATGGTTTCTGGAGTTAGGATGTATGGTTAGAGATAATGGTACACCTAACCGTGTTACCGTACTATGATTATAGAGAGTGTCTTATGGTTAGGTCACACATTTAGAAAAATCATGCAATAACAATATGCTCTGTTTTGGGATACTATTTATGGGATGTATGGTTTGACCAAGAGGTTTGGAAACTGTTCACCAATGATGCTCTCCCCACTATCCAAATACACATGTTTTTAGAGGGATTCTACATGGTTTCTACTTACCATGTTAACCCTATATAACCTCATGAAAAGGAACACATTTTCTTGGGTCAACCTGTATAATTATCCCTAACCATATTCTAATCATGAACATCCCTAAAAACTAAAAAAATTAAAAAAAGTCCCTGAAAAAAACTAAATAAGGTAACAAAAAATGATTATCAAAATAAGGGTTTAGAAGTACATAAAATCTAGTAACTATATTTTAAACTTAAAACCAAAAATAAAGTGTTATGGAATTGGAAAACTTGATTGGTGAAAGTACATTGGAGGAATCGTAGGATTAAAGAACAAACATGGGAACCCGAGGATGTAATAATGAAAAATCACCCACATTTTTCTATGAGATGACATATACATTTAATTTTAAGGATGAAATTATTTAGGGGGAATGTAATACCCCATATTCTATTATAGTGGGTAAAAACATAATCATAAAAACTATTGTACAATGTATATTCTATTATTTCATAGAGTAATAGAAATAGTTTTTAGTAATGAAAATATTAATAAATAAAATTTATAAATTTTAGAAGTTTAATTTGATAAAATTGAATTCAATTTTTGGGTCATCGTTTCCATATTATCTAATGGTTTATTTTTGGTATTTTTCTAAGAATGTTGTTTTTTTGTGGAATAGTTAAACATTTCAGTTTTTATGGATACCAAATCTTTTATGGAACCATCATCATATAAATATAACATGAATATTTATGATACTTATATAACATCTATTACATGATTTAATAATAAAATATCATATAAATATTATTCATGTAATATAAATTAGCTATTATGTCATGATAAATACAAAAACATTTCTTGGTGTCGACACGACATTAGAAAAGTAAAATTAATGTATTTAAGATAGTATATAGGATGGTATATGTATTTTCTCAAAAATAATAGATAAAAATTATTACTATTAGTTTATTATTATATTACTTTATTAATTTAAAAATTATATATCAAGTTATTATCCAAATTCATACCTAGTTCTTGTGCAAGGTAAAAAAAGTCAAAAAATTTATCTTAAAATTTTTATAATGATATAAATGAGAGTAAATAATGTTATAAATTTTTTTATGATTTTAATTTTTAATTATAAAATATATTTATATTGATATTTTATTTTTAATATTAATTAATATCATTATTATCTACAATTCTTACACAACATTGATGCATCACTTGTATGAGCAGGAGGGAGTCAAAGTAAATTTTATTTAAAATATTTAAAATTAAAATATTTGGATGAACTATGGTGTTTCAATTTTTTTATAGATAAATATGATATATAATAAAATATTTATATTATTTAATAATAATTAATTGTATATATATAAATTAAAATTATGAAAAAAATATTGAAAATGACTTTAAAGGGTATTTAGTATTTAATTTTTATCATTAATTAATAAAAAAATTATAATACTTTATCTAAGGTCGTGTGGAGATAATTAATGGTCTAAAAGTTCATTTATTTTCCATTTATTAATAACTTTTAATATTAAAGTTACATTCTTGACCCTTAAATACTTAATATTTGAAAAAATGCTATCAATTTTTTCCAAAAAAATGAGACTCATTTTAACCTATTCCAATCACACATAAATATCCTTTTGTCAAAATATTATGCAAAAATACCTCTATAAAATTCCCTTACAATGTTTATAATCCCTTTTTGTGTTAAAAAAATACTTTCTTCAATGGATTTTATCTTAATCCAAAGGAGGCGACCTCAAGATCGATGTATGGTTTTCCATCCTATTTTTGTTTTCTGAATTATGAATCTTTATATTAAAATTCATTAAATATACATTTATTTAAACTAAATTATTTCAATATAATGTATTATAATAATTTCATCCATAAATTATGAGGTATAATCCATTACCTCTAATAAACATCTTTTCATAAGTCATTGCAACATAAAAATATGTGTTTTTCAAAAATGAGTTTTTTCATTTCAATTCACATATTAATCGTTTAAATAACATGATCAATATTTAAAAGTAACCATAAAATAATATCTTAATTATAATATAATATTTTTATGAAACTCAAATATTTATTCAGTTTTTCTATCTTTTAAACTCTTTTGAAAAATATTATTCATCATAGAGGTTTTATGCCACCTAAGTGAACAATAATGTTTTCATAAATTTACGTATTTCATCTTTATTCTTAAAAATTAAAAAAATGATTGAATATAATAATATTATTCAATAAATTTCATTATTATTATTATTTAATGGAAAATTATCCATCATAATAGTGAAATTAAAATTAAACTATCACAATCACTTTTAACTATAAAAAATAGGCTTATAGAGGAGTATTGCACGAATGGTAACTATTTGATGGATTAAAGAAAATAATTAATTATATAGTGATTTTGATAATATATCTCAACACTTATATAGACTATACAACTACTGTAAAATTAACTCTTACCATTAAAATTATACAACATTGGTCATAGAGGTTGTAAACCATACGACCTCAAAACAACCGACATGAACTGTACCAATTTAGTATATGAAGGAAACATGTTAATAAATGAATTGAAGGATTAATAATTACTAAAATAACATGAAAAGGATATTAAATAAAATACAATATTAAAATTATTTTTTTATTAAATATGTTATATAACATACAAATTAGGTCAGGATTCAAGGTAAGGGTTCCTTTCCAAGTTTGCATTATTTTCATTTATTTTTCTTCCCTTTCATATTTTCTCCTATATGAATCAAATTTAATTTCATGAATGTTTAAATTTCCATATCTCATTTTTTTCTAATTAATATATGAATTCCTTTCTCCCCTCATGGATTTATAATACAAACATTAAATTATTCATAAGGGGTTTCTTGTTATTCATTCATTTCCTTATGATTACATTCTCTGTCACTCGTCATATCTCTCTTGAATTTATTTTTATACTTCACTTCAATGTTCTTTAATCTAATGGATATATTTAATATAATTTTTACTATTCATATAATGTATTTTATCATATTTAATCAATTTTATATCCATTATTATATGTGGTGTGAATGCCCTATATTGTGTAAATCAGTTTGAAGGGTGATTACCAAGAATGTTATCCCATTTATTGAATAGGAATTAATTTTACTTATTATTATATTTGATTATTGATTTATAATACATATTGAGTTTGTGTTTTAATTTATTCTTTTTTATGATTGATTAATTATACTTATTAGTGATGGGTAGGGATCAAAATTATATAGCCAATTGATACATCGGTAGGTCTTAAGAGACAAACTAGTTTTGTTATCTAGTATATACCATACCTATTTATTTTTTATTTTTTAGAATGAGTACTTCATAGCATGTTTATGATAAATTGGTGATGGGTGATTCATAGAAATATATATCCCCAATATTCATCAGTATTTCTCAGGAGACAAACTACTTTTTCTATTTATTATATATGATACCCATTTATATATGATGGCTTTATACAAGGTATTTATGGTATGTTAATGATGTATGGTATTATACATTCCATCACTATAATATCATTTATTTATATCTACATGAATAAATTATTCCCAATGTTATTTTACTAGTTAATATAATATTTACATGTAATCATTCATATGGATTCAATTTTATTATTTAGTCCTAGTTAATTATTTATTACATTCATATATTATGTTAGATTTTTTATTATGATACCCCTTACTGAGTATATGAGATCACCTATTTCAGTAGTTTTCCATTTCATTAGGATACTAGGTATATTACTATTTGTGAGATATTTATATTTAAGGGGGAATAATAAAGTTTTAATTTTTTTAGATGATGTATCTTAGGTTCTATGTATAATGATATGTTCACTTATGTTTCTAGTTTCTAAGACCACTATAATGAAGGATCATGTAATATGTATATTCTATACCAATATAATATAATATCTATTGGATTTGGGTTAGTGAAGACAAGGAGTCTCATTTTATGTATAAATATATCATCAATAATTAAATGTTGTATTGTTTACGCTTCTATAATAATACAATAGACATGATAATAATGATATTAAAAATAAACAACCACAGTAATTTTTACCACATAAAATAATATTACCATGAAACTTATTTTGATTTTAATTTATTTTATAGAATCTAATGAACTATTAAACTCCTATAATTATATAGTGGAACACACCCAATATCATAAAAACTATAATTCTTATAGAACCATTGGAAAATGACAATGTTGAATTTCATTATACTGTGGATGTTTTGAAAAAATGGATTGAATGACCTCCAACCCTTGACATGAACTAAATGAATTTAATAAATGAATAATAAATAAAAATTAAATAATAATAATTATTATTATAATTAATTTAGTTATGTAATTTATATTTAATTTATGTAATTCAAATATTCATGAGATTAAAGGGGTCCTTAAAGCAAATTAGGACTCCAGGTAAGGGGCTCCTCCACTATTTTCCTTTATTTTGATTGTTCAGTCCCACTTCTATACTCTTATTTCTCTATTTCTCATATACTCAATTTATTTTCATTATTATTATTTTTACCTTATATTTTTTGTTCTATTAATTTCATTATTAAACCCTTCAAAAAAAAATTTACATAAGACCATATGGAATATATTATAAAAATCATTTAAAATTGAATTATTTTTTATTAATTCCCTCATAAAAAATTTGTTATTCTTATAACTCATTATTTATAAAAAATTATATATTTGGTTGTCCTCTAGTTTTAGGGAATTAAAAAAATTTTATTTTCCATTATATGAATACTTATCGACTTCCAAAGATTTTGAAAATGACTTACTTTGAAATCGTCTCCTTGATTCTTCTTGTGTTGTCTTATCCACCCTTATTTATCCATTCATAGAATATAATCTTTTATTATTTGATGATGTTAACTTTTTAATGTCGAATATGATATATTTCCTTTATATTTGAGGTACCTAAATGAATAATTATTTGATCATTATTTGATATATTATAATGTAACCTATCTTTTCTCATTGTTTTATTTCATGTTTATGCTTACTTTATTTTTTTTTTCTTTATAAACACATATGAATGATATATTATAGTAAAAAGGGTGAGGATATAATTATAAAACCCTAGAATAACTTGGGTAATTCTTCAATATAATGATATATTATATATGAGGAATGTGTTTCTATCCTAATGCATTATATTATGATGTCTTGGTAGAAATCATTGACTTATGTTTATGATAAAAATTTTAAGTTTTTCCATTTCCTTATTATTATTAAGATTACTATATTTATACATTATCATTTATGTTATTATAATTTTTCATGAAAAAATCTATGACCCTCCTATAATATAGTCACATGATTTGATTATTTTCTCTTACAATATCTTACCATTACATTTATTCAAATTATCCTCGTACTAGAGTTTTTAGCTCACCCTTTATGATTTTATGCATGTACCAAGGATATCCCATTTAGTGAAATGAGTATGATGAGATTTATGAGAGTCTTATAAATATTAAGATAAATTATTATATAGTTGGTTTTTAAAAAAAATATTTCCTTGTTTGGTTAATCTCACAATGATATTAGACTTTTAGATTTGAGGTATGTTTTATTATCCAATTCTGATATGATTTTTTATAATTATATGTTTAATATATAAATTCAACTATAGTTTTTATTATAGGAAAGTTTAGTTATTAATTAGTATTAGGTTAGTAAAAATAATAATAATTGTTTCTTAAATGATCTAGATTTAAACAGAGGAATTCTTAAGCAATTGTAATGTAGTAATATTGGAGTTATTTTTTCAAGTTCATAATTTTTCTTTCACATTATTATTAATTAGATTATTCACATAACTAATTTTTTTATAATTTTATTACATGGATGAAAAGAGTATTAATCATATAAAATATATCTATGGATAATATAATTGTTTAAAAAATGAGATACTTAATGCATAAAGTTAGGAGTCAAAAACCTCATGAAATTACTTTCTTAATTGAAATAATTTGTTAATATTAACTTGAGCCATGTGGAGTGTGAATATTTTATAAAAAGAGAAAAAAAATTTGTTAATTAATTATTATCACCTTTTATTCATTACCTTTTGATCGATTAATCATTTAGTAGCAAATAAATTTTATGGAAAAGACATTTTCAAGATCAAATGCTCTGAGAAAAAGAAATTTATGTTAGTTTCTTATCACTTAAAGAGGGAAGATGATCGTTGGTGGAAAATGATAAATAATTAAAAGAATATTAAAGAAAATTAGTCAATGGAATTGGGTGAATTAAAGAAAAAAATTTAATATATATTTTCCTCCCACTCTCTATAATAAAATACAGTGAGAATTTCTTAGACATAAGAAATGGAAGGAAAAATATATTGAGTCCTATAAATAAAAATCCCTAGGGATTAAAACATATTCCTTTGTATTTTCCATTTACCTTGAAATAAATATTTACTATATTATTATTGGCTTAAAGGAATTATTAAAAAATATTTATTGATTTTGTACTTTGATAACAACGATTAAATAAATCAATGTGATCTCAAGGTGGAGATGCAGATTGGTGATTTTGTGTTGTATTTTGGGACTAGTGATTGTAAAATAATAATGGATTTTATTTTTATAGGTTTAACTACAAAGGGTTATGGTGGATATACGATTCAACTTCATAGATATCAAGAAGCTGGTAAGAAGAACACTAGGAACTGCCTCAATTGAATAGAGGAATGATTCATGTTTAGAAAAGGAGGTAATAATTGTCAAGATTATTGAAGGGAGATAAAGAATAAAATAAATATGATGTAATGGATAAATTATCCATTTAATCCTCCACCCATGTTTCAATTATTTAACTAAATGTAATATAAACATTATGCAAGTCAATGAATTATGATAAGGGTTGTTGAGGATATCCAGTTTCAACATACTCCAATGACTAGGAAACATAAAAGATTCTATGTTATCACTAATAACAAGGTGGATCATAAAATATAGTGATATTTTCATATTTTATTTATTAAATAAAAATAAATTCACTATTTTAATTTGGTTCTGTGAATTCGTTCATATCATCCATGTTCACTATAAATATTTCAAACACTACCTCAAGACAGAGAGGTTTAGTTATTAGTGAAAACCTCAGGTGATTCAATTATTGCATAAAAATTATATAATTAAAATCTAATTTACATTCCTATGATGAATATTCCATTAAATATTTTTTTCTTTGGTAGAATATTATTATTTATTAGGCATGGATTGAATATAATAGATCCAACATGAACTTTTTATAGAAGGAAATATCATTCAACAAACAAAAACATCCTTTGATTCTATAAAAAGGTAAGGATAATTTTGAATCTAATTTGGAAACTCATTTTTATGTATGAATACTATTACCTAATGAGAAATAATATCTATATAAAATGATTGATGAAAAGTAAATAATCATCCTTGAATATATTCCCATTATAACAGAATATACCTATGTATTCTTAGAATATTTGTTGGATATCCCACACGATTGAGAGTTTGAGTTCTATATAGAACTTTTAAAATAATATATGATCATATTTAATAGCCTATATATAATGGATAACATTAAACTGTAAGATTTTAAGAAGAAACTAGAGAGAAATACAAAAAATTGTTTTATATAACATAGTGCTTCACCACAAGGGTTCTTTGGTCCTCTTTTTCATGAAGAAGATGATTCAATGTGTATATAAAATGATTATCATTAATTATATAAGATAATGATAAAAATATGTGTACACATCTAGATATTTATTATTTTATTGATCAACTCTATCAGGATGAATACTTCTTAATGTTGTATCTTTGATCGTGATATCATCAACTAAAGGTAAAAATGGAGGATATTTAAAATACTACCTTTCATAAAATATATAGACACTCTTAGTTCATGGGGATTCCATTTAGACTCATTAATTCTATAATAATATTCATATACTAGTGTTTTCAATGGAAACAAGTATTTAAATGCAAGGATGGACACTCTACAACTTTTTTTAAAGGGATGTGGATTGCAGGTCAGTTTTTTTGTTTATTGTGCACAATTGACCAACATTAATTTTCATCAAACATGGAAATTATTTCTATAACTAGATGGTTTATTGGGATTTTTCATTGATACTTTTGAAATTAATCAGTTGACAAGATGGTATTTTATGCTCATATAGTTCTTTTGGGGAAAATTATTTCCTTTTTTGAGACTCTCTTAAAATTTTAAGATATGTTCTTGAATCCTTCCCAAATCCTAGCATGGGATTGATTACCACTCTGAAGTTATCAATAGAATCTAGGTGTCAATGTGAATATATATATATATATCATAGGTTATACATATTTCTCTTATTATTTGGATATTCTCAGGTTCAAATCCATATAGTTGGGAACAATGGAATTTACCACCATCCGTTGAAGTGGTCTCATAATAATTCACTATTCATTTCCATCCTTATACCACTATGTTAATCTATTTTTTAACATTAAATTTGAAATAAAATAATCAATTTCACTTTCAATTTGGATTTATTTAATAATTTTAAAAACACTTACAAAAGGAAATTTCACTTTTTGTGATTTTTTCATTGGTGGTGAAGGTGATTTAGAGAGCCCCAGATAAAGTGGGACAAACTGAAATGAAGCTTGTGAAGTCATGTGAAATAATTTTCACATTATAAAATATAGGGGAATCCAATTATCTTAAATTATTGTGGGTATATCCATGAAAATTTGGGATAAATATCTTAAGAATACAAAAATCCTAATTCAGCCATATCCTGGCCCAAATAATGTGATATGTCCTAGAAACTGAATACGATCGAAGTCAAGAGTACTATTCAATATATTGAAAATATCTCCCATTATATAAATTCAATAGAAAAAAATTATAGGGATATAATTAGGTTCTATCTAAAAACTCTAATTTTTTTTCGAAGTTATAATAATGTAGTTCGTGAGTACAAATCAGATCAACAAGTGGAATTGACAAACCTATATTCAAAAAACCACCTTCCACTTCACCTATAAAAGAACACATTGGATTACCCATTTGATAACTTGGCCATTATCAATGGTTATATCATTTTGATGTAATAAAGGATTAATATCTTTGACCTATAAGTTCTATAGGTTAATATCTTCCAAGGGTTATGAAAAATTAAGGTGGAGTTCCATACGAGCCTTATTAACCTCTTGATAATGTGATAAATGGTGGGTGATTTTACTGTCTTGTGTTTTAGGACTAGTTGAAAATTTTTTAGGAACATGAATTTTATCATTTAGTGGATGGGTCATTAATTAAAATGATCTCTAGGATGAATTTAAGAGTTAGAATACTAAAATGTGTTTTTAGACTAAATGAGGGGTACCTTAGGTATATTATTGAGCATAAAAAGCATAAATCTCCAAAAAACCCAAAATGAGAAAGGAATTTTAATATAGAACAAGTTTTTCTTAAACCATATTTCCCAATAGGTAAAATCATATGGCTAATCTAGTTGAGCTGGAGAACTAGCATAGTTTTTTTCTAACCATGGGTAAGGAGTCGCATGGCCGCCCATATTCTATAGGTGTCTTGATAGAGGAGAAACACATAGTTTGTCTATGATTTCCCAAACCATGTGCATGAACCATGAAACCACCCTCAAGTATCATCTCGAGCATGATTGGCACACAGTTTGTCCAAACATGTGACCAAACCATTAAAATCATTGAAGGTGTGAGAAATTACTAAAATGGCCCTATAGCATTATATTTTATTTTCCTTATTTTGTCCCCCTCTAACCTACATGCAATAGCTCTCCAAAGAGATTTTATACTCCTCCACTAGGAATGGATTCCTCTCCTTCATTTTGTGTCTGAATCGACCATCATCAATCTCATTATATTCATACCAGTAAGCTCACCATTCATCTTTATTTATTTTTAGTTTTGATTCTCCGAATTTTTTCTATCATCAAGTGAGCTAATTATCCCTATTTTTAGGTTGTTCATCAATTTCATCAATTTATCTTGAACAAGACCAAATCAATAATCTATATTTTACATGTGGGTCATACATGGTATATGTTGGGTGGTATATAGATTTTTCGACTAATGTATAATTTCTTATAAATTGTGTCATTGTGTTGCACATAAGTTTTTCTATGTGACACATCTTAATAGTGGAAATTAATTTTTATAGCCTAATAAATTGAATCTAGTATTCATTATGTATTAATTTAACCTTTTTATGATCATTTACCTCATATTAGAACATCCCTTAAGGGTGGTTTCCTCAAATACCTTTAAGTAATTAATAGGTTTTCTAATAAAAACCCTCATTGAGGTTCACTATCTTCCAAAATATATTCATGTTTTTTAAATTCAGTTTAAAAGGATGTGACACCCTCCATATTATCCCTAAGACTAAACCATATTCTAAGTGGTTATGGAATTTCTCTTATGGAAAAATTTATCTGATTTTGTATGGAATGGGTGCCATAATGGACGTTTTTATACATTTTCATGTATAGTGTTATCTTCCATTATTAGTCCACCTATCCCTAAAACTTTTATTTAATTATTACTATTCCTTTATAATTTAAGGGACCCATTAATAATATAACGACATGTTACGAGTTATAGAATGATTAGTATGTGGTCGTTTTTTCTATATGAATGAAATGGTTTATGAGAGTGACCCTTATTAAATCCATGGAACTTTTGATATGGCATGGTCTTACAGATGGAATCTTTAATATTTAACATTTTATAATGAAAGAATGTATTATTTACACATTGAGTGATAATCAGGTTCCATTTTCTGTAAAACCAAGGAAATGATTAATACTTTTTTGACATTATATGCTGGGAGTGATACATGTTATATCTTGGAAGAGCTCATCATGGGGGTTAGTTACCTCCACATGAGTGATATAGGCTTTGAGGGGGGGGGGGGAACTCGTGGATGGCCTAAATGGAAAGATGGTTACACCATACCATGATTGGTACTTGAACCCCTTTATGAGATAACAGGGATGGGATAAGAGGGTAAATGTTATACTTTATGCCATGATTGAAACTTGGGATTCAATTTAAGTATCACCATTGAAGTACTCCTTCAACTTTGGAAAATTGTTATGCTCCTGGTGCGATACTTGGGTTCTATTTTAAAGGTTCACCTTGGACATGCCCAATATGTTGTTTAATAGAATATAAGAGATTATTTTTTTATTAAATTAAAAATGAAATTATTAAATTAAAGGACGTGTATTCCAAGAAAAATCAGATTCTTGGTCCCAATCCATTCTTTCTAATTAGTTATGATGACCTGATATTTAATTACCTAATATTTATTTATATTCACATATTTTTATAGGCCTTTCATCTTAGTTCAATGTTGGTATGGCCAACCATGTATCCTTAAAGAAGCTTATCAGACTTTTTATGTTTTTCAATTTATTTATTTAAATGTTTTCATTGTATACTAACACTATTTTAATTTATAATTAGGGACTAGATTATGGTTTAGGCACCATTGGTGGTGTCCTACTATGTATATATCATAACATGCTTCAGCCACCATGAAACAGGGGTAACTTAGCAGATATTCATGTTCACAGGACGATTGTTTATTGATTGTGTTGTGTATTGTACATGGGAGATATGAGCATAAGACTGATCTACTTCTCAGGATTCCCATGGATATTTCCCTTGGGAATATTAATTATTTCTTTTGGTTTATGTATTGCATTGTATTGTCTACTATACATTACTGTAATATTGTAGCATCATCTAAAATGCATGAATTGCTATATGTATTTTGCATTGGCCATTTTTATTCAATAATTATATTTATCTTCTTATGCTTATCTTTCATTTATTCTTCTTCCTCCAATGTCTGATTTATTTATGGATATATTGATGTGTGACTCTGATCATGAGTGTATAGTCTCCCCACCACACCACTATTATACCCTCACTACAAATCAGTAGCCTTTGGTATATGGGGAGGTGTGCTTGAGGCCATGTGGTTACCATTCTAGTAATTGGTTACTTGGTCAGTTGGTTCAAGATGTTGCAAAGTGGTATTATAGATTTATTTTCCTTTATCTTACTATTTTGGGATGGTAGATAGGATAATATGAATGTGTTGGAACTTTGTAAATAGTCGCGTCTAGTATTTATCAACCCACACATGGGGAAAAGTTGATGTGACCAGGGATGCGGTTGTTGTTCATGCTTTTCATCGATACAATTTACTATGATTTCACCTTGAGATATTAGTGCATTTTCTGATTCTTAGTGATATATAGGATTGATTACATTTTACCGATGAAATAGTATGTAAAAAATGTAGCATTATATGCATCATTCTAGGAATATAGATATTCACATTCCATGCATATTACATGACATGTTGATTGAATTTATAGGAATATTGAGATTTATTGATGCACCTTGTGTATTTATTACCAATATTGATATATCCCATGTTAGGTATTTTAGTAACACATTTTTATTCCCTTTTAGATATTTTATTAACATGTTTGTTTTTATAACATGATGTTTGGTTTATTTATTATGTTTTTTATATGATATTATTTTTTGATTTATTTATCATGTGTTTCATTTATATACCCTACTACCGTGTTTATTCATCATGTTTACTTTTACTTACTATTTTTAAACACATTCTTTGATATAGTTTTAGTGAAATGGTGGGATAAATAAAATATGTTCATCAAATTAAGTGGTGTTTTCCTATATACATTTATGGAGACATTCGATTTAACTAAGAAATATTGACATGTTTGAGCCATGAACCTTTGGTTTCATGGGCTGAAGAGTTATTTGTTGCAATTAAATGGGAGGCAATATTCAATCTATAATGTGTATGGGTGATTTATAAATTGGAAAATGGTGACCCATATACCTAACAATCTTTATGATAATACTGTATATATATAAAGTATTGTATAAATATGAACACTATTAAATTTTTACTATTAAATGATTTTTTCTTTGTAAATTCCTTTAATTTTATTCCTTGGGCATGATAAGCCATATGAAAAAATACATAAATGCACAATAGTACCAAAGTAGTTCAGCTGGAGCATGATTATTATGAGGTAGACATGACTTGACCCAAGTAGGTCATTCATGGTGCATGTGCTTAGAAGATAAACCCATTAAGGGTGTTTTGAAAATTTTAATGCCTTAAATAAAAGGGGGTTTCTTTTATTTGGGCCCCAAATGGCTTAATGGGACCCTCATTGGTCACCATTATTTTCTTATTCACTAACAATTAACCCCATTGAGGTAGGTGTATATTATATTGGGATAGTCATTTAAAGTGTCTATAGTCGCTTATATGGTTTTATATACAGACGTATGGCATAATTTTACATGACCAGTCCCTCTATAATTAATAAAGACCTTATTTTTCCTTGATCTCTACCTATATGACGAACTATTTAATTAAAAAACAATTACAACCTAAAAGGTGTTTTCCTCTTTTAATTGTAATTTTTATTTTTTTAACAGACTACTTGTGAAAATATTTGTGGATAAAAAATGATTAAAAATAAATTTATGTGATTAATATCTGAATAATGAAAATATTTCATTTAAATAAATAATTTTTAAAAATAATTCTAATATAATTTCTTTTGTGGTTGGTTTCATTAGAAAAATAAAGGACTAATTAATTTTTCCTTATGAATGGTATCAGATTATCTTTAAAAGATAAACTTTGAAATGTTAAATAATTAAATAATAATTGATTTAATGAATTCAAAATGAATCTTTAAGATGTATTCTTAGTCTAACCTCTGAGTAAATGTAGTTTAAATATTTCATGAGTCTTTCCATGAAACCAAAATGTGAACACTTCATGTAGGCCTCTTTTTATATAGCTTGAACCTAAGTGATAGGCCCTTAATCCTAGAGAATTTTTTAGGTGGGATATCCTGGTAGGAATAATGCTTTATAATTCTATAAGGGGGTATACCAAGGTTGGTATCATCATTAGAACCATTAAATCATATATACATATATTATTGTGAATATTTTCAAGACTGTGGTACTATTTGGGTGTTGAGGTTCCATGCATGACTTTTCGTTTATAAAATGAAAACTAGAAAGAAAATTGGCTGTCTGATGTTTTGACCCTTGTTACAGGAATAAGCATCGTGTAATTCTCAAATTTAGTGAGTTAGACATGCCTAGTCACGTTTGACCTCTTAATGGGTTGTGTGGACCTTCTTTTTCTTCTTTCATGTTAGTTGACTTGGGAAGGCAACAACCTATTTTAACAGTCTTATAGGATATGTGTTTTAAGAAAAAATATATTAATGGGTTTTCAATAACTTGATGCATAGGGTGATAATACTATGGATAGTATCAAGTATGTGTTGTTTTTCTCATGTAATCTTGGGGTATTATGTGTTGGTACATTCGGTACCAGTTGAGTTGCTAAAATTGGATAGTAAACTATCTGAGTTTGGTTGGAATCATTAAAGTCTTGAGCTATTGCGATTTAATCCCTCGTCATCGCCAAAGTAGAGTGATGAGGTTGTTTAGGAAATCTGATTCATACCAAGGCTTTAGATTTTTTTTGAAGAGAATATGGTGTTTTAACATGTCATTTAGTTCGTTGGGATTGTATGCCTATTTTAATGGGGCACATGGACGTAACTAAGTTGGAGTGTCACATGTATGCCTAAATGTAAATCTAAACCTAGTGTAGTTGTAAGTTTCTATTTTTTATTTCTCTTTCAGGATAACACTTGTTGAAGGATTTTGACCACACCCAAGAATGGTAGTCAGTGGTTAATGTAACATGTACCATAAAACAGATTACACTTTTAATAATTCTAGTGACTATGAAACTCCAAAGTTTGGGAGCGTCATGTCAATCTAGGTATTTCATGTCCTTAAAAGTTTAAGGAACACAACCAATACAGTCCATTTGGAAATGGTTAGTGTTTTTTATGAATGCCTATGAGGCTAGGAAGATTTTATGTATGTTGATGCTTTCATGGGATCATGATGATGTTATGGTTGGTTTTGTATAAAACCTTTATAAACACCTTTAGTCAAGGATGTACTTTAGCGGTTGTTCTTGAGGGATAACAAGTTGCCTTGGTTGGTAAAGGAATTATGTTCAGGTAATGGTGATGTGTTGTTATATAAATTTTAGATCATATGAGAAATTCATACTGAGCGGTTCGACTGACCTATTTGTATGTGGTTTGGAAATATTTATTTTAAACTATACTTAAAACTTCATCCTTTATCTAGAAGAAGTTTCTAAAATCCTTTTTGTATGTTTTTTGAATCCTCTTAGTGTGATATTGGTTAATGAAGATCATGTCCCCTATCATGACATAACCTGGTACATTGAGAGAGCATCAGTTATACCCGTAATAAATTTTAAATGTCATTGGGCTTGGAAGATAAACTCTTAGGATGTTGCATTCTGGAAACCTGTATCAATTAAACTGGCAAGGCTAGTCCTTTGTGGTACTATAGTTATCAAGTAAGAACACCTGGGATGGAATCATAGAAATCAGTTAGTTCCTTATCTTTTCTACCATTGGGCTCATACAATGTTTTTATATATTGATGTTTTAGCTTGTACTGATATCTATCTTAAAAACATCAGAGTATGGTTTCCCTTGGATTAATTACTTGGACTTCATTTGATGATCCTGAGGTTACCTAAAACTTCAGTAGGTCTTGGTTAGGGATGTTTTAAAGGTTTTAATTAGAGTGTGAAATATAATGTTTTCATCCATATTCATGATGAGGAAATATGATTTAAAGTTAAAGTTTGGATTTAGATATCACTGGAAGTTGGTGATGGGCTTCTGTGAACATGTTAGATGTAAATACATAGTGCCTTGTAGAAGGAATTATGTTTTAAGTTGTGCTATTTTAGTCATCTAAGCTACTAATTTTAAGAATATTCTACCAAAATTCTCTCAATTGGTTATCCTATAGTTCCACTCAATGTAGTTAGTAAGGAACCATATGAGGCACACTATTAAGATAAGGTTGTTGTGATGTAAATTTTGGGTGATTATTTTCATAGAATGGTTTTCTAAACCAACATAAGTAGGGTCAATTTTTAATTTACCCATTGATCAAATCAAGGAATGTGTTGTAAGCATCATTATAATGCTACATGAAATCTTAAATATACAGTTCATGTGGGAGTGATACATTGTCTTTGAATTGGATTTAGATAATAGAACCTATAGTAGAAATCACTACTGTTAGAATATTAAAAAGATGATAGCATGATCATGTCACTAGTTTTACAGGATTGAGTAAGTTCAATATCAATGTTTTTATTTAAATTCTAAGCATTGGATCAAGGTACTATGGATTAGGTATCGTATGCTTAAAGTGATTCTTTGAGGTGCATTGGACGTTTGGAGATGCAAAACAACCATTTGAGAATGATTTCATAACCCGAGTAGGTTAGGTATTTTATTCATGGTTTACCGAGGCTTCTCAGGCTTGAGAAGTTTTATAGTGGGGAGATTTCAGTATCCTAGTTATTTTGACAAGATGATAATTTTTGTGGAACATGAATTTTATCGTTTGGTAGATAGTCCATTCCTTAATATTAACTTTGGGATGAAATTATGAGTGTTATAACACATAAAATTTTATTTTTTGACTTAGTTAAGGTTTGAGGGGTGCCATGGGTGTTTTGTTGAGCATTGTGAGAATTAGGTTCTGAAAAACCCAAAATTGGGAAGAACTGGTAAGGGTTCATGGTTGTTCAGAAACTACACAATGTACCAATAGAAAATGTGTGGTTGATCTAGTAGTGATAGTGGTCCCTCACATTTTTTTTTCTAAACTTGAAAATTAGTCTCACTACTATGAATTTGTTATAGGTCCCTTGAAAGATGAAAAACACATAGTTTGGGCATGGTTTTTTAAACTGTGTGCATGAACAGTGAGTCCTTCCTCCTTAGACAGAATCTCAGGCTTGGTTGGTGTACAGTTTGGCCATCCATGCAGCTAAAACTTGCACCTCATTAAAGGGGACATAAATTTCAAAAATTCCCCTCTAGAATTACATTTTTGTAACCTTCTTTAGTCCTCTTCTCACCAGTGCATATTATCTCTCCCATGGAGCTTTTCCTCTCCTCCCCTATGAATGAATTACTCTCATTCATTTGGTGTCCAAATCAGCCACCTTCGGTATCTTCGTATGAAAACTGTTAATCTCTGCATTCCACATGCTCCATTCATAGTTTCTCTTCTCCTCATCCACACTATATTCATGCAAGCTAATTCACCCTATTTTCAAGTTTTTATTCAATTTATTCTATTAATATCGAACCAAAACAAATCAATACACGATATTAGAGGTATGGGTCATCCATGCTATATAGAAGGTGATATATAATTTTCCTGCATAAAGTATCACTAATTATAAATTGAGACATTGTGTGGTAAGACCGTTTTGTAATTTGATGCCTCATAAATGTGAAAATTATTTTTTAGAATCTAATACCTTGATTCTCGTAGCTCATATGTATTAATTTGACCTTATTGATAATCATGAACCTCCAAGTGGAACCAACCTTAAGTGTGGGTTCCTTGAATACCTTTAATTAATTAATGAGGTTTCTAGTTGAACTACTCATTAAGGTGTTCTATCTTCAAAAATATAATTTTGTTGCTTAAATGAAAAGTGGGAGGATGTGACACACTCTATATTATCCCATAGACACCAAAAAATCTTCTAGGTGGTTATAATCATTCTCTTACGGAGTGTTCCTGATGATATTGTATGGAATGCATGTTATTATGTCATTTTTTATACATTTGGACATATGCTGTTATCTTCCATGGTCATTCCAACCATCCTTAATAGTTTTATGTAATTCCTAGTATTCTTTACTAATGGAAAAGACCCCCTCATGATATAAATGACATTTTATAAGTTATGAAATGATTAGTACATGGACCTTTTTTACTTATGAATGATATGGTTTATGGGTGTAACCCTCAATAAGTCTACTTGAATGGTGAGATAAAATAATCTTACACATGGATTTTTTATTATTTAAATTTTTAATGTTAATGATTGTATTATTTACACATTGACTTATACTTGGGTCCTTCATTAAAGAATATTAAGGATGGGATCAAGAGTTGTTGAGACATTATACATCAGGAGAGATACATGTTATATCTTGGATGACCACACTATGTAGTTTACATACCTCTATAAGAGCAAGTTTGGTTCCCATGGGAGAACCCATAGACGAGTTCAGTGAAAAATGGTTACACCATGCCACTAGTGATACTTGGACCCCCTTCATTAGATATCACGTATAGTCTCATAGGAGACTTTTTTACCTCATGACAATAGTTAAACATGGGATTCCATTTATGGATCACCATGGATGGAATCCATCAGATTTAGATAATCGTTAGGATCCTAGTATGATACTTGGGTTTCTTTTTAAAGGTTCTCCTTGTATGGCCCTTGGATGTAATTTAATTAAATACAAGAGATTAAATATTTATTAAATGAAAATGAAAATTTATAAAATTAAAGGATGTGTCTGCCATTTCAAATAACTTGTATGACATTGATCCATACTTGGTACATAGTTATGATGACATGATATTCCATTACCTCATATTAGTACAGATTCACTTATGTTTAGAGAAATTTAAGATTAGGCTAAAGCAGGTATGGTATGCCAAGTGTCCTTGGAGAACCTGAACTGACTTTTTATGTTTTTATTTTTTATTTTTATCTTTTGTTGTATTTTCACACTATTTTAATTTATATTCACATACTAGATTATTTTTTAGACACTATTAGTGGTGTCCGGGTGAGTATGTCTCACACCCTACTCAGGCCTCCATTAAATTAGGTCAACCATTCAAATAGTATTATTCGTAGGTCTATGATATATTTATTGTGATGTGAATTGTACCTATGAGATAAGAGCACAAGACTGAGCTATTTCTTAGTATGATCATGGAGATTGGACTTGGGGATTTTTATTATTTATTTTGGTTAATGTATTGTAATGTGTTTTCTATTATACATTACTAATATATATTATCTTCTTATGACATGAATACAGGGCTATAAGTATTTTGAATTGGCCATTTTTAATAACTAATTATACATATCATCCACAAATTGTATTTCATTTTTTATTCTTCCACAATTTTCTAATTATTTTTGTGGTTATATCATTGTGATACTCTAATCACAATGGTATATTCTTCCCACTATACCATCATTATAACATCATTTATATTCAGAAGCCTCTAGCATATGTGGAGGTGTGCTAGAAGCCATTGGGTGACCAGTCTGGCGATTGGATATATGTTCAGTTGGGCTTGAACATCACATATTATTGTGAGGGATATACACACATGTGAGGGGTGTTTTGGGTAAAAAATTAGTGTAGTCTGGTTTTGAAAACATTTCATGTTGTGGTATATTACATTATTTATGATTTTAATTCTTTTTTAATGCATGTGAATGGAATGCTATTTTTTTAAATAATAAATGTGATATTTTGAGAGTGTGACCTGTGCTTATATGATTTATCAACATAATAATTCTTTTATTTAACTTCTTTTTGATATTTCAATCTACATTGGATGATCTTATAACATGAATTAGGGACGTAACCTAGCTATATGATTGTTATGTAAAGGTTTGGTCCAATTTTCATTGATAAAAAAGAATTGAGAGTGATTAAGACTCCAATAAATCTCAAACAAAGAGTTACTATAACCCCAATGATCATTTTAGAACTATTCAACTTAAATGTTTTTTTAGTAAACTTATAGTGATATCCTTATATCATAATTTATAAATCTCGCTTATATTTTTCAAATATTAAAATCATTAAATTAAGTTTTTTTATCTTCAATCATCATATAAAATCTCTCCTATTTTTTGTTTTTTTAAATATATTTTTTTCGTAGAATAAAATAATTTAATAACTTCTATGATTTATAAAAATCACATTTTTAGGAGAAATCCAATTTTTCATAATAGAATTATTTACATGAAAAGACATAAAAATAAACCTTTTCAAATTAAAACAAATGATTGTATTAAAATGAATAAAATGTAAATAATAATTATATATTATGTCTGTATATACTATCCTGATAGAAAATAAAATATTTCCTTGAAAATATAAAATTATATTAAAAAAAATACTTTTACAATAATTACCTTACCTTGAGTCCTACTCGTCAAGTACTCTCTTTATCTTCCTCTCCACAGGAAAATATCATTTCATAAAACCTTAAGACTATAAAGGTTTATGTTTTTTCAAAAAAAGTCCTCTAAAATGGGGGAAAGGACTCTAGGAATATATTTTGGTTGGTATTGGTTGAACCAAAAGTGTTTTGAGGGCTATAAAAATGAAAAGAATAGGTGCCTTTTTATTAGAAAGGGGAAGGTCACTATAACGCCCCAACCCCAGTTACCCAGAATCAGTGCATTATTTTAATACATTGGCATGATTACAAGGAATCATGTCCCGAAGGACCGATCAGTTTAGCAGTCTTGGAAAATAGATTACATACATGAATGTTACATTTCACTTTAAGACATACATAAAAAAAATAAAAAATCTTTATGAATGCCATTATTCCATTGGCTTAACCCTGCATATCTATCAAAATACTCTTTTTGGAATCCTGGGAAAAATAAAACATTGAAAGGGGTGAGCTCAAATGCTCAGTAAGGGTAAGTAATACAACGGAAAATGATATAAATATTAAGCATGGTAAATAATTGAAACCACATGCCCTTACCAATAATAAACATGAATACTTTTATGGAAAGAATATGAGATGAGTAAATAAAAACATATTCATGGGTATTCTACTAGTCGAATGACCACATGAACCATCAATATTATTTCCATAATGAGGGAATGTATAGTGCTGAACTTTAATTTCCTTATCAAGGCCTCGTGCCAAGACCTAGGGGCTACTGTAACCAGAACACAACCCAGAGTGCCTCTAATAACCAGACACCAACCCGAAGTGCCTCTAATATCTGGACACCAACCCGGAGTTCCTCTAATAACCAAACACCAACCTAGAGTGCCTCTAATAACCAGAAACTAACCTAGAGTGCCTCTAATAACCGGAAACCAACCCAGAGGGCTTACTTTTACTGGTCCCCAACCCAGAACATACTAGTCCAACACATTCATCTTATGAATAGGATGAAATATAACATAAACATTCATATTACAACTAGCATACGAAATTCCAAAACATTAATCATAAGCCATTAATGACATAAAAATAACTCATTCATAGTCAAACATATCACAAAACCTTACATAAAGTATGGATTATTTGTATAATAAATCAACTTCAAATAAGTGTAAAATTTATCAAAGGATGTTGACATAGATGAAATCAAAACTATTTGAGATAAATATATATTTTCTGAAATCATTTAAAAGTAAAATAAAAATAAAACCCCTTACCACGTTGTAATCAACTAAGTTGTATGACCAAAAGTTAATAAAAACCAAATGATTCACAGAATAACATGAATATAAAGAGAATAATGATAATATATATCAAATGGTAGTACACAATACACCACTTTCAATAAATTAGTGGCGAATAATGGAAATCTCACGGAATTGAAAGTGAGAAAAGAAAATCCCTTACCTTGCACTTTCCTTTAGTCGAGGGTACGTTTAACCTCCTATATGAAGATCGTAGTATGTTATTAAATTATACCAGAACCATATTAATATTTATGATATCATAAATTATTAATTTATGACATTATATTACCCATTTAATAATAATTTCTAGGTTAAATTAACACTTCATCTAATAATCTCTTTCTTTATCGTACATGTTTTAACTTGTTAATCTTGTTGTATCACTTAGATCATGATTTAAATACTTACAGAATATAAAACATGATAAATATATCATATATATTTAGAATATAAATATGTATAATATACATATATATGAAATGGAAAACACCGTTTATGGAGATGGTAGTCCGTACGTATGCATAAACATTGTTTCTGTTTTCATATAGTATTGAACGGAAGTAAGTGAATAATATATATGTAAATACATAAATCCTTATATATAAATATATATATATCTCCAGTAGAATCATTATGTCATATATTACATACTTATTAGTAATATATATTTTTATAATCATCGATGAATGGTGAACTTGGAAGTGAATCTCATTGCGTCGTGGAGACGGTAATCTGTACATACACACGAGCGAAAATATCATTCTTTTGATATTAAAATAATATATAATTTGATGGTATATCATATATACAGAATCCTTATAATTTTATATTTATTATTTACATCAAATACACATCATTATTATACCCATCCAAATAATAATGTATTGAATAACAATTACACCACGACGTGGAGACGGTAAGCCGTACGTACACACGTATGGTGACATGTCATTCAAAGGATGGAAAGAATACTGAATATGGTTATACCATATTTATAATAACATAAAATTATATAGGAGATAATGGAGTTATTATTTTATAATATAAATAACAACGAAAGAAGAAGTTGAAGAAGAAAGGAACTTGAAAGAGGGTGGTGAAAACATTACCTCTTCTTCGGGTTCTTCATTTTGATTTGATCAAAAGGGATCCTTAGGTTGGCTTTATGATCAAACTAAGACCTCTATGTTAAAGTGATGGAATTTTAGAGAGTACTTTGGTAGGGGTTGGCCTAACCAAAAGGCTTTGAATGTGTGAATTAATGAGAAGGGGGGATTCTCTTTTATAAGAGGGGTGAGGGGAACCTTTGGAAAAGCTAGAAATATTATTTTATAATAAATTCATATTCGGTTTATAATGAATCAAAAGTTGATTATTTAAAGGTTAAGGTGGGTATAGGTTGAAAAAAACTCAAGCAATAGGATTTAGACAGGTTTGGTTTACTATATTAACCTTATCTTTAAGTATTAACTCTTAGTTAATTAGTTTCACTTTTACAATGTCTCTTTGTATTTTTATATCATATGGTTAATAAACTTACTTTATACATCGAAGCGACCACTAAGTGATCCATTAATGATACAAATATCATGATATAAGTCTCTTGGACAAACCTTAGATTTTTATGAATTTAATATCAATTAATAATATAATATTTGTTTTAAAAACTCTTTTATGTCAATTTTGACACTATTCAATAATTGATGTTTGTAAAAATCATAACAGAATGATTACTTCAAAAAAAGTTAATTAAATCAATAATAAAATGTCATATTAACCTATAAAAATATTGGTATTTATAAAAAGTCTCAAATTACATTTATTTGGTTATTTATAATATCAATTATTCTAATTTTTCATTAATTAGGTAATTATTAAATCACCATTGTGTCATAAATAAATTAAATTATTTAATGTCTAAAAATTATAAATAAAATACCATTATGTAGGAAATATTTTTATATTTCTAATGAATATTTATAGTCTAAAATAAAACATATATAACCTTATGTAAACATTGTTTTTCTAAAAGATATATGCTTATGTCATTTTTGTATTTATTTTAACTTAATTAAAATAAAGTGTCCCTATCACCTACAAGTGGCTCCATGGGGTCCCAAAATCGACCCAAAGATGCCCATGGTCGGAAATTTATCAACCAATATGGTTAGGACATGTTTTAGGGTAATTTAGTTTTATTATAATATTATTTTTAACCCTTATTTATCGGATTTACCCTTTAACCATGGTAAATAAAATTTTTACCGAAGTAATTATTCAAAATGTCAAAAAATAAAAGTTACCTATTTAGACAATTTTGACATCCTGATTCCAAATATGGAATCCGTTTTTATAAATTCAAAACATAGAAGTGGCAGAAATTAATTTAAAATTAATTCCCGCTGTCGAAACAAAAAGCGTGTTTTTAAGATATAATAACTATCAAAAGATTGATTCTTGTTTACGTCCAGTTTAATTGTGAAATTATGTCCAATGACAAAAATTGTATTAAATGGTAAAAATATATTCTAAATATACTTTAAAACCACTCAAATTCATAATTTATCACTATGAATTATTTTGATTAAAAAGTTTGTTTTTAATTAAAATTTAGTAATTTTCACTATTCATCAAAATATAAAAGTTATCTGAAAAGTACCAAAATTTCACCTCCGGATAAATTCGATACTAAAAATCCCAAAATGAAGTCCATTTTTAGAGATAAAATTTATAAAATTTCAAAAAGTAGGTATTAATATTCATAACAGCTAGTTTGATTGGTTGTGGTGTGTGTTAGAACTCGAAGTTGCGTACAACACACGCTACTGTATAATTCAAAGAGAAACATAACATATAAGATTGGGGTGTTACATTCTCCTCTCCTTAAATAAATTGCATCCTCGCAATTTATGTTCGGTATTAGAAACATGGGGTTGACATTTCAAAATATATTAGTTGAAATCCCACATCAAAAAATGGATTAATGAGGCCTCTATTTAAAATAAAGAGTGGTAAGTATGAAGGTTTCCGAAAATAACACATACTAGGGTTACATGTAGGAAAACATGGATATGAATGTGAAATCTATCAATCAATATCTGATGGAGAGTGTTAGAGGACATGGCTATGAAAAGTCCAACAATCACAAAGCCATAAATTTGTGATGATCTAAGGTACAATCTAGGACAACGTTTTTGTTCAAAGTTTATTTTATTAATGTTGAGGAATTTATTTATGAGATTGGATAAAATAATAAGGAGATATACTTACATTATAATTAGAGTTTTATCCATTACTAAATTTCTAGCACAAACTCATCTTTCACTCCAAAACATAATACAACTCAAAAATACTCTATTTATCCCAATAGTATAGGGTTCCAAATATAATGAATTTATAATTCACATATCAGACCCTCTTAAAAAAAGAAACTACATTATACAATCTAGGGACATCACGTGGTCCAATGGTAGGCGATAAATCCAAATCACACTATGGTTGTGGGTTCGATTCCTGCAGCTTTGTTCGACTCGACGGGTTGTCACATGGTCTGCGTGTTGTCCTTTTATACAAATCCAAAAATAACCTCACAGTCCAAAATTTACAAGGAAGTTAAACATAATGAGGATCCTTTTTTCCAGTTAATAACATGTTAACGCCTTCCTCATATATTATTTTACAACACCGCAACATCCTGAATTACCAAAATCAATGATCTATTATTCTGAAATCACTACCTCAATATTAGAACCATATTAAGGTTTATCTTTCCTTCAACCAAGTAATTTCCAAAAATTTTAACTCGCTATAGAGTCATTTTTCTTAGTACCATAAAATCTCAAATTCTTAATGAAATAGTACTACAGTACAATCCTTATTTATTTCCAGAACATCATTGATACAAAACTTAAATGAAATAATTATAAAATAACAACATAAGAACACTAGTCATTCCTATTCATCTGTGGTAGTATCATAACTTGATTATTATCCAATAGCATCATTTGCGACATAGACTAATGATTGGGAAATTGGTTCATGTAGTGTCCAAAATCCTTGCAGATGAAGCATTGTACATTCGAAAACTTTTTCTTACACTTGCAGTCACATACTTGGTGTCCTTTTTCTCCACAGTTATAACATACTCCCATTCCCTTCAAGAATTTTCCAAGGTGATTCTTTCCACAGTTATCACATATGAGAAAACCCTTCTTTACCTTCTTCCCTTTATCTTTCCTTCTCTCTACCATCCTTTTCTTCTCTGGATTCCCTTCAAAGCCATAGGACTCTGAGAATTTTTTACTTATCTTATCAACACATGATACTATTTCTTCATATGATGATAATATGTGGGAGACTATTTCCCCTCTAAATTCTGTCTTAAGACCATCAAAGATATGATGCTTATTACTCTTTGGATCATACGTATTACTGGTGTTCACATTCCTTCTACTGGGCACCATTTCTATACAATACCATAAACTAGGCCATTTTATGAATTGCAATGAATAATTTCAAACTTGTTAAATACCTAATGCAAATTGAACAGTTTATGGATATAATCCATAATCATATTAATGTTTTCTTTGAGTAAGTATATACTCATGAGCCCTTTATAATGGTTTGTAGATAAAATGATAATTATCCTAAGCATATCCCCTGGGAGTGTCGTAACCAAGAGTGCAACAATTCCCATTGTCATGCACCAGTTCCCGTTCAAGTCTACCTCAAAGCGGTTTTTTCGTGTTTTACCCCTAGGTACATATGTGCGAGGGACGCCTCTACCTGCTCGTATCCAGACAGGGATTTATTGCTCGGAAAACTCACAAAATCTCTACAATACCAAAATTCTAGGAAGTTCTTATATACTAATCCTCAAAGTGTATCTTAGGGATATGTGCTCTAATCAGAGTTTATCTAAATCTAGTTTCCAAGGTTATTTATAAACTCTCTCTCATACCAACTGTAATGCCCCGACCCCAGTTACCTAGAATCGGTGCATTATTTTAATACATTGGCATGATTACAAGGAATAAAGTCCCGAAGGACCGATCAGTTTAGCAGTCTTGGAAAATAGATTACATACATGAATGTTACATTGCACTTTAAGACATAAATAAAAAACATAAATAATCTTTATGAACACCCTTATTCCCTTTTCTTAACCCTGCATATCTATCACAATACACTTCTTGGAATCCTGGGAATATTAATACATTGAAAGGGGTGAGCTTAAATGATCAGTAAGGGTAAGTAATACAGTGGAAAATGACATAAATATTAAGCATGGTAATTAATTGAAACCACATTCCCTTACCAATAATAAAAATGAATAATTTTATGTAATGAATATGAGATGAGTAAATAAAAACATAATCATGGGTATTCTACTAGTCGAATGACCACATGAACCATAAATATTATTTCCATAATGAGGGAATGTATAATGCTGAACTTTAATTTCTTTGTCAAGGCCTCGTGCCAAGACCTAGGGGCTACTGTAACCAGAACCCAAACAAGAGTGCCTCTAATAACCAAACACCAACCCGGAGTGCCTCTAATAACCGGACACCAACCCGGAGTGCCTCTAATAACCGGACACCAACCCGGAGTGCCTCTAATAACTGGACTCCAACCTGGAGTGCCTCTAATAACCGAACAACAACCCGGAGGGCTTACTTTTACTGGTCCCCAACCCAGAACATACTAGTCCAACACATTCATCTTAAGAAGAGGATGAAATATAACATAAACAATCGTTTTAAAACTAGCATACGAAATTCCAAAACATTAATCATAAGCCATTAATGGCATAAAAATAAATCATTCATAGTCAAACATATCAAAAAACCTTACATATAGTATGGATTACTTTTATAATAAATCAACTTCAAATAAGTGTAAACTTTATCAAAAGATGTTGACATAGATAAAATCAAAACTATTTGAGAGAAATATCTTTTTTTTAAATCATTTAAAATAAAAATAAAAATAAAACATTTACTTTGAAAATATTCTTATTAGCTTGTAAGGGAAGCTTTGAAGATTTTATAATGGCATAAAATTGCCACACCTGCCGTATAAGTTAAAAAAAACATTCTTACCTTAACTCTGTCGCAAAGGTTAAAAAGGACCTTGTTTGGAAAATGACGGAAAGATTCCTTTATAAACTTCTTATAAAAAGTCAAAAAGGGAAAAAATGACATTAACCCATAATTTATAATATAGTAATAATGATTTGAAATAATTTTTTTAATAAACATGGATGTGGATGATAAGGAGATCCCAGTATATAATTACGTATAAACAACCCCGAATAATGACGAGATTGTGAAATAAACCCTTAAAAATTTGGTAACTTACGAAACATACAACCCATGAAAGAGGTATCATACATTTAATATGTAGATACACATAAATTAAATTGTATTACACAAAGAATACAATTATGGGTAGTACATACACCACACAAAAGGTAATAGTGGCAATATGGCATGAATCTCACAGAAATAAGGAGTGAGATGAAAAACCCCTTACCACGTTGTAATCAACTGAGTCATATGACAAAAAGTTAATAAAATCCAAATGATGCATATAATAACATGAATATAAAGAGAATCATGATAATATATATCAAATGGAAGTACACAATACACCACTTTCAATAAATTAGTAGCGAACAATGGAAATCTCACGGAATTGAAAGTGAGATAAGAAAATCCCTTACCTTGCACTTTCCTTTAGTCGAGGGTACGTTTAACCTCCTATATGAAGATAGTAATATGTTATTAAATTATACCAGGAACATATTAATATTTATAATATCATACATGATTCATTTATGACTTTATATTACCCATTTAATAATAATTTCTATGTTAAATTAACATTTCGAGTAATAATCTCTTTCTTTATCGTACATGTTTTAACTTGTTACTCTTGGTCTTATCACTTGGATCGTGATTTAAATACTTCCAGAATATAAAACATGATAAATATATCATATATATTTATAATATATATATATGTATAATAGAAATATATATGAAATGGAAAACACCGTTTAGGGAGACGGTAGTCCGTACGTATACAAAAACACTGTTTCTGTTTTCATACAGTATTGAACGAAAGTAAGTGAATAAGATATATGTAAGTACATAAATCCTTATATATAAATATATATATCTCCAGTAGCATTATTATGTCATATATTACATACTTATTAGTAATATATATTTTTATAATCGTAAATTAATGGTGAACTTAGAAATGAATCTCATGGCGTCGTGGAGACGGTAATCCGTACGTACGCACGAGCGAAAATATCATTATTTTGATATTAAAATAATATATAATTGGATGGTATATCATATATACAGAATCCTTATAATGTTATATTTATTAGTTACATCAAATACACATCATTATTATACGCATCCAAATAATAATGTATTGAATAACAATTACACCACGACGTGGAGACGGTAAGCCGTACGTATGCACGTATGGTGACATGTCATTCAAAGGATGGATAGAGTACTAAATATGGTTGTAACATATTTATAATAACATCAAATTATATATGAGATACTGTAGTTATTATTTTAGAATATAAATAACAAAGAAAGAAGAAGTTGAAGAAGAAAGGAACTTGAAAGAGGGTGATGAAAACATTACCTCTTCTTCGGGTTCTTCCTTTTGATTTGATCAAAAGGGCTCCTTAGGATGGATTTATGATCAAAATAAGGCCTCTATGTTGAATTGAGGGAAGTTGAGAGAGTATTTAGGAAGGGTTTGGCCGAACCAAAAGGATTTTAATGTGTCAATTAATGAGAAGGGGGAGTGCCCTTTTATAAGAGGGGTGAGGGGCACCTTTGCAAAAGCTAGAAATATTATTTTATAATAAATTCATATTCGGTTTCTAATGGCTCCAAAGTGGATTATTTAAAGGTTATGGTATGGATAGGTTGAAAAACACTCAACCAATAGGATTTAGATATTTTTGGGTTACTATATTAATCTTATCATTAAGTATTAACTCTTAGTTAATTAGTTTCACCTTTACAATGTCTCTTTGTATATTTATATTATATGGTTAATAAACATACTATATACATCCAAGAGACCCTCAAGTGGTCCACTAATGATACACATATGTTGATATAAGTCCCTTGTCCGAACCTTAGATTTTTATTAATTTAATATCAATTAATAATATAATATTTGTTTTAAAAACTCTTTTATGTCAATTTTGACACTATTCAATAATTGATTTTTGTAAAAATCATAACAGAATGATAACTTCGAAAAACGTTAATTAAATAAATCCTAAAATGTCATATTAACCTTTAAAATTATTGTTATTTTTAAAAAGTATCAAATTACATTTATTTGGGTGTTTATAATATCAATTATTCTAATTTTTCATTAATTAGGTAATTACTGCATCACCATTGTGTCATAGATAACTTAAATTATTTAACGTCTAAAAATTATAAATAAAATACAATTATGTAGGAAATATTTTTATCTTTCTAATTAATATTTATAGTCGAAATTCCAACATATATAACCATATGTAAATTTCTTTTCTAAAAGATATATGCTTATGTCATTTTTGTATTTATTTTAACTTAATTAAAATAAAGTGTCCCTATCACCTACAAGTGCCTCCATGGGGTCCCAAAATCGACCCAAAGATGCCCATGGTCGGAAATGTATCAACCAATAAGGTTAGGACACGTTTTAGGGTAATTTAGCTATATTATAATATTATTTTGTAACCCTTATTTACCGGATTTACCCTTTAACCATGGTAAATAAACTTTTTACCAAAGTAATTATTCAAAATGCCTAAAAATAAAAGTTACCTATTTACACAATTTGGACATAATGATTCCAAATATGGAATCCATTTTTCCAAATTCGAAACACAGAAGTGATAGAAATTAATTTAAAATTAATTCCCGCTGTCGAAACAAAAAGCGTGTTTTTAAGATATAATAACTATCAAAAGATTGATTCTTGTTTATGTACGGTTTCATTGTGAAATTATTTCTAATGAACAAAATTGTATTAAATGGTAAAAATTTATTCTAAATATACTTTAAAACCACTCAAATTCATAATTTATCACTATTAATTATTTTGATTAAAAAAGTTGTTTTTAATTAAAATTTAGTAATTTTCACTATTCATCAAAATATAAAAGTTATCCGAATGGTAACAAAATTTCACCTTAGGCTAAATTTGATACCCCGAATCCAAAAATGAAGTCCATTTTGAGAGATAAAATTTATAAAATTTTAAAAAGTAGGTATTACTATTCATAATGGTTAGTTTGATTGGTTGTGGTGTGTGTTAGAACTTGAAGTTGCGTACAACACATGCTACTGTATTATTCAAAGAGAAACGTACCATGGAAGCTTGGGGTGTTACAATCACTCTTAAAATTTCTCAAAATATTAAATTAATAAAAACTAATATTCAATTAAGAATAGATCCAAACTTATAAATTTCGAAGATAATATGATTTTGGGTTAAACATACATCATATGATAAAAATTAGATATGTTTTGACTAAATGTATACCCTTTTCCTTAACCTCTTTAATTATTATTGTGACATCATTTGTTTTTACTCATTGAAGGTTAATATAGTAAATATAAAATTCCAAAAGAAACATAAATGAATAATTGATGAAATTTTTACCATTATCCATGTCATTTGACTAAATTAATGTTTTTTTAAATTTTATATCATTTAATAAAATATTATTTATTTTAAAATATAATTAATTTCAATTTTGATACTATTCATTACTTTAACTTTTAAAAATATCAATACAATAAACAAATGTCAAAAAAAACATAAAATTTATCAATAAAATGTCAATGTAAAATAAAAAATTCAGGTATGAAATTAATTATCTCAAATTATATTTATCTTAATTATTTTAATGATATTTATTTTATTTTTCCATTAATTAAAAATAATTTATGTATCATCATTGTATAATTATTATGGTAATTATTTCTTCAGTAAAAATTAAAAAAAAGTTTTCCTGGGTAAGATAAAATATTTATATTTTAAATAACTATTTATAGTCTAGGACACCTTTTAAATAATGCTATATTTGAAATTTAATCGTTATTAAAAACATGAGTATAAAATCTTTGACTTTTCATTAAGAAAAATATTATAAAAGTCATAACATCATCCTAGTGGATAAGAGAGGTTATAATTTAGATACATATATTATTGTCATCAATCCTAAATAACCCAATAAAATTAGTCCAAGTTTTAGATTCATTTTCTAGTCCATATCATTTTTCCTTTAATTACCCAGTTTACTCTTTGTCGCGGTAATAAAAATTACAAAGGAACTATTCATATTGGGAAAAAATAAAAGGGACCTATTTACTTAATTTATACCCCAGAAATCCAAATATAGAATCAATTTTAAAAAATTCAAAAGAAATAATTTTTTTAATTTAATTTACATTTTAATCAATAAAATGCTATAAAATATAGTTTTTCAGAAATATTTCATTTTTAAATTTAAAATGTGTATTTACTAAATTAAAATATTGAATATATTTCAAATACTATAATGATATTAATTTAAATAAAAAATGAACTAATTAAAATTTAATAACAGTATAAAACATAATTTTACATTGTAAATACTTGAAAATATATTTTTTAATAAAAATCTTTATTTTTCACCATTCATTGAGAAATAAAAAAATTTATAAATTTATCATAATTTCACCATAAATATTTTTTGATAAGATGATTTCAAAAATGATGTTCATTTTATGAAACACAATTTATAAAATCTCTAGAGATTAATTATATTATTTCTACATAAAAAATGATAAAAATCATTTTTGAATATAATAGTTATTTGATTAAAAATGACTTTAATGAAAATATAGTACTTGTTTAAAAATAATTAATTAATACATTAGCAATGAGTCTAAACATTATATATTTCCGAAAGACCTTAATAATTTTCATTCCCTTTAATTAAATGTCTAGTTTACAATGATCACATTTAAATAATAATATTTAGGTATTCATTTCCACATTAATGGACATAGTATTTCCTTATAAATATATCAGGAGATATATTTAACCGTGAATTGAATTGAACCATGTAAATTATTTCATTTTAATTAAGAAAAATATAAATTTCCTTCTTAATAATTAAGAAAATTAGGTATTACTAGAATTCTATATTCTTAATGGAACATAATTACCTAGATGTTAGAAACATTATATTATATATGAGATTTTTTATCAAATTGAAACACCTAATATTCAAAGTTGACTATACTTTTACTCTAATAACACTATAATAGTCCAAAACCGCACTTCTATATTCAGTACAAATTACATGTTGTGTATTTTTATTAAAATGTAATTGAAAAATAAATTGTATATTATACAACCAATGATTTTTTTTTGGTCAAGGATTTGGAAGATTATAAGATATCCTTAAAAAAATTTGAAAGTTTAAAAAATTAATTACAAAATAAATAATTAAATTCTTTTTCACTAAATCCTTAAATTTATCCATCCACTTTAGAACATCTGAGATAAATGTGAAAAATAATTTAAAAAATGGGATGTGTATAAAATTTCCCAACAAGGGGTTTTAAAACAATTGAAAAAAATATTGAAATTTTCTTCAAAAAATGTTATATCAAATACAAATTTTTATTTTATATATATTTATATATATATTAAAAATAATAATATAGTGTTTTGTGAAAAATAATTTTCAAAACCCTTTAAAAATACTTATTAGTTTCAAAACCATTCAAAAATACCATGTGAAAAATACTTGTATTTCTCCTTAAAATCCTTTTGAAAAAAATATTACTTTTATAGATTAAAATGATACTTTAAAATTCTATAGAATAACTTATTAAAACTAGATGTATATCATGTAGGAAACCATCCTAATGAGTTCGTGGCTTCACTCCCCATTCCTCATCATTTCATTTTATACCCAAGTGCTGAATTTTATGAATTTTTATTAAAAGATCTACCTTTCTCATTTTTAACCCATTAAAAAACTTACAAAATCATAAATATATTATTTTCATAGAACAAAATAATTTAATTAATTATAATCAGGATAAAAATATTATTTTTATGAGAAATACATTTTTCTAGAATAGAATTACTTACATTTAAATGACATGGAAATAAACACTTTGAAATTAAAAATAAAGCCTGTATTAAAATGAATAACATGTCAATAATAATTATAGATTATATGTATATAAAAATTAAAAATTTTAAAAAATATATTTTACTTAAAAAATTAATATTTTATTATAAAAATAATACTTTCAAAATAATCCCCTTACCATGAGTCGTTCGTGCTACATACATTCTTTATCTTTCTCTTCATTTGAAAATATTTTTTATTAACACGTTAAGATCATTAAGGTTATTTTTCTTCCAATAATAAGTAATCTAGAATGTTGGTAAGGATTCAAGGAATTTATTTGTTTAGGGGTCTGTCAAACCAAAAAGGTTGTGAAGTGTGTATAAATGAGAAGAAGAGGTTCCCTTTTATAAGATAGGGGAGGGGAACTCTTGAAAGCTCTCAAACTATTAAATTAATATTCAATTACAAATTTATCAAACTTTAAATTAGAATATATGATGACTTTTTGTTGAAATAAATTCATCCTATAATTATTAGATAAGTTTTCACTAAATTTCTACCCATATACTTTGGTTTTAACCCTTATGTAACCTCTTTAACTCACACCATGACAACATGTGTTTTTACTCTTTGAAAGTTAATATAATTACTAAAAATGAAAAAAATAAAAACAAATGAATAATTGATGATATTTGAAATCTTATCCTAATATTATGAATGAATTTAATATTTCTAGAAATTCTATATCCTTTAATAAAATATTATTTATTTTAAAATATCATTAATGTCAATTTTGACTCTATTTATTTCATTGACTTTTAAAAATATCAATACAACAAGATAAATTCAAACCAAAACATCTAATACATAAATAAAATGTCAAATTAATCTATAAAATTAATTTATGACATTAATTATCTCAAATGATATATATTTTAATACTTCTAATGTCAGTTATTTGATTTTTCTATTAACTGAATAATTACTGCATTGTCATTGTTTAATTAGTTAAGTTGATTATTTCCTCAATAAAAAATTAAAAAAATTAAGATGAAGATAAATATTTTATATTTAAAATTAATATCTATAGTTAAATATATGTCCTAAATAACCCTATATTATAAATTTTATAGTTACTGAAAACATGAGTATGACATCTCTGAATATATATTTAAATAAAAATAATATAAATTTTATAATCTCATAAAATTGTATCCAAAAGTTTATAATTATGATCCTTGTATGATTATTGTAGAACCTAAATCATCCAATAAAATTTATCCAAGTTTTTGGGCCATTTTATATTTCTTATCATTTTATTTTTACACTTTATTACTCAATTTACCCTTTTCCATAGTGATAAATATTTCTAAATTTACTATTCATATTGAAAAAAATTAAAAAGGTTATATTAAAATAATTTAGACCTAATGAATCATAATATTTCATCTATATTTAAAAACTCAAAATATATTTGTTTAATAATTTAGTTTAAATTTAAACTGGAAAAACACAATAGAAAACATTTTTTTTGGAAAACTGCCATTTTTAAATTTTAAATGTTTTTGTATTAAATTCAAGTATAAAATAATTATAAAAATAATAATAATTAGATTAATTTAAATCCAAATGAACTGATTAAAATATTCAAACTAATCTAATACATAATTTCACGTCATAAATACCTAAAAATAGAATTTTTAATAAAAATCAGTATTTTTCACCATTCATTGGAAAATTAAATTTTTTAGAAATTTATCAAATATTCACCACAGAAATATTTTGATAAGGTGACTTAAAAAATTAATTTAATTTTATAAAATAAATTTTCTAAAATCTCTAGAAATTAAATATAATATTTTTACATAAATATAAATTAAAATTTGCTTTTTATGAAAATATTTTTTGATGAATAAAATAACTACTAAGAACATGTACTTATTTAAAAAGATTTATTTAATATATTATAAATGAGTTTTTAAATTATATATTTCATAATTCCATCAATAATATTCATTCCTGACAATTTAATGGCTAGGTTATAACAATCACATTTTTATAATAATATTTAGGTGTTTGTTTTTACGTTATCAAACATGGTGTTTCCCTTTAAAAATATAAATATGTTACAAGCATGGTAAAATTATTGAGTTTTTACTAGGGAGCGCTTAAATATATAACATGAATTATTTATAATAAATAAGTTTTTTTTTTCAAATATTAGTGTCTTTTTTTCTTCCTTTATGTTTTTTTATAATTTTATGCTTTAAGACCAAATTTTTTATTTTCCTTATACATGATGCATTCTTTATCAAATGTACAAATTCCTTAATAACATTGAACTGAAAGTACATTGCATCATTGACACTAATAATCATTGAATTATCCTTTGAAGGAGGATACACAAAACATTTATAGTCTTATCAATCCTTTTTCTTCTTTTGAAAACAAATTCAAGTCTAGAATAAACTTGAATAATATAGAAAACAATTACTGGAAATTAAAAGAGCATACAATACATGATGTTGATATTCAACCGGTATACATTCAAATACAAGGTGAATCGCATAAAATTGAACTAAAACAAGGTCTAATTCACTAATTACCAATATTCTATATACATGCTGGAGAAGTCCCACATAAAAATTTAAAATAATTTTATATTGTATTCTTAATGTTAAAACCTACTATTTTTGATAAGTAACTTGTAAAACATAGTGATTTTCCATTCTATTTAGAAGAAAAATAAAATTTTAGTTATACTATGTTAACTCCCCAATTATAGGTTAGGAGTATATGAAATTCATTTTTCTTGAAAAATATTTTCTAGCTTCTCAATCTTCAATAAAAAGAAAATAAATTTATTATATAGGAAAATATCAATGGGAAACACTTAATTAATATTATGAATTTTTAAAAATACCTATGTTCAAGTTTTTCACACCACCAAATATGTTATAAACATTTTATATAATATTTATATGAAGTTTTAACACTAATTGATTATAATATGATTTATTCTATTATGAGTGGATCCCTAGTAGATAAGACATAGATAAATATGTGGACCCTCATTGAGAACATGTTAGAGAACATGCAACAATTTATTTCAAGATCTAGTTTACACATCATATGAGTCCATGTGGTGAAACATTCATATTTTGAGAATAAGGTGGATAATATTTTTGAAGTGGTAAGTACCCGACTTCTCTAACTTACTCTTTCCCAAGGTAAATATCAACCTCCTCCTCTAATTCATTATGGTATTTTTTTCACTAACAACCATTATTCTAAACAATTACCTTAATTGAGTGAACCTTATGAGAGATGTCAGTAAATATTGTTAGGCCTCCCATATAACATAGCTATTAGGAAAGAACCTTAGCATCCATAAATATATGAATATAAGTATAATCATGTGTTTAAGTAAGGGGATATCCCAAACAACCTCAATAATCATGGAACAACATGTGATAGGGAAAAAATTCTCCACCACCACCCTAAAATCCTTAATTACTTCAAAGGCATGTCCAAAAACCCCATAAAACCCCGATACTATCACAGAAGACTTAATGAAATAATATTATAAAATTAATATCTGATTCCCAAAAAGCCCAAGATTACATATAAGACATAAAATCTCAATTATTCTAACTTGTAAACTCGTTGGGTGAAATCCAAAGTCAAAGGTTACGTAAACTATGATCTAAAATAATACTCAAGATAAGGGATAGGGTAAATGTCTATTCCATAACCCTTTGAAGTGGTTTAAAAATTAAAATCTAAGTGAACCTTCAATTAGAGTCATATCCTCCCGAGGAAACCACCATTCCAACCACATCAAAAGATCCAAATAGATAAAATCATTTTTTTGAGATAATCCACACCAAATAATATAACATATCAATTAATGAAATATATATCCTATAAATTATAATTACCTTTACCCCAAGGGACACCCAACCAAGTAAACTAAAGGGAACTAATCATGGAAAAGAAATATTAGAAACTTTCAAAAAAAATTACAGGTTTAAATTCCCATGATTAATGTTTTAGATCAAGTTATATGATACAAAAAGTTCATGAGGGAGATATGTACATGCCAAAAATAAATTAAAGGTGATGAAAAGGTGAGATTAGTAAGGAACATATTTTTATTGATCCAACCATCAATTCTCACCAAATCAAAGGATTCTAAAACATTCATGATTCCATATACCATATAGGGAAATTTCTTTTATAATGCCTTAATTAATATGGGTGAATCTATAAATTTGATCCCTTACTATATTTATTACTTATTACTGGATATGGATCTAAACCATACTAAAATTATTATTCAATTGAAAAAGTGATATACTTAACCTTCCATTGGTGTGATAGAGGATTTTTTTCAGGGTTAATAACTTTATATTTCCTAATTATTTTTATATTCTAAAAATAAAATATGATATGATGTAATAAATGATTCAATTATACTAGGGATAAAATTATTCTAAGATTCCAAAAACATAATTAATAATCATAATGGTACATTATCAATAGATTTTAGTGGTGACATTTTCCACTTCAACATAGTTAATTCCATGAAGCGCCCCTCATAAGAGTATTCCTCTCCTTAGGTAAATTTAATTAATGTACTACCTTTCCCAATAAAAAGTTCTCTTCATTCACATGATCTAATATTTGAGTTTTGATCATTAATATACATGTTGAGAAATAATTCATGTGTTCATTATTGTAATGTTTAGAAAAATAGCCATGCATGTATGCATATTTTTTATTTCTTACATATTTTGAGTTTTAAAAACATTGATAATTATTTAATGACTATTAATATTAACTCCTCCACTATAGAGATAAAAATGAATAAATAGATGGTAAAACAAATATTCATCTAAAAAATCATTTTCTTTTATTCTTAACCTAAATTATGTTGAATTGAAACTGGTTCCAAGTATCTTAAAATATGAATTCCTTGAGGGTTTTGATCAACTACCATTAATTATTTCAAATAAACTATCTCTAGAGAATGAAATATAATTTATTAAAATATTGGGAAATTTAAAAAAGAAAATTGGTTGAAAATTGGATGATATCTCTGGTATTATCCCATCACTATGCATGAATAGAATTATCCTTGTGTGTGAGGATAAAGAAGTAAGTCAACCACAATGTTGACTAAAACCAACCCTCCTTAACATTTTCAAAAATGAGGTAAGAAAACTAGTAGTATATGGGGTCATATATCCTATACTTGATAGGAAATGGGTTATCCAAATCGAAATTTTTTTATAAAGTATTGGCCTTATGGTTTTAAATAATGAAAAAAATTAATTAGTTACCATAAGAGTGATAAATTGCTGATTAGTCTTCATAAACATCCACAATCCTAACTATTTCAATCAAAAGGAACATTTTTTATTATTGTTTATTTAAAATATATTGTATATATTGGTAAGTTGTATCATTACTATTTTATTCGTGGCTTCTCTAGATACCACAATATATATATATATATATCTATAGGATAAAAAAATACTATAGTTACATGCCAATTTGATATATAGTAATTTTTAATTCATCCTATGTAATTCTATAGGTATATTCTATCAATTCATGAATAGTGTTTTCTCATATTACCTAGACCATTGAACGAGGTATTTATGTAATATTTAACTACATATTGTTTATACTTGGCTGGTTTTCTATATAATCTTTGTTATATACATCATCAATTCATTGAAAGAAATATTGTTTTATACAATGAAAAATTTCATTTTATGGTGGAATAGGGATTTGTTTTTACTCATGTTCATTCTAGGGAGGGTATCCAGTTTGATAAGTCAAAAAAGGATGTTATTTATTCAATACTATACCAAAATTGTATTTGGGATGTGAGTTCCTTTTTGGGACAATCTATTTTTTATAATTGATATAGTAAATATTTTAGTAAATTTCAAACCTATTTTCCAATGTTTTGAAAAAATATATGAACTTTTTTTATGAACATTGTAAAATTGAATTTCATGAAATTATTATTTTTTCATTTAACCACCAATCATACAAACACCGTGGTGGGATATAAAAATGATATCATATGTAATTCCTCCAAATTTGTTGTTGGGGATATCCTTTCACTGTGGTTATATCCCACCTCTCATGTTATTTCATATATATGTCACACTATAGACATCATATAAGTGAACTACATAGAAAATGAAAACTAATTCCTTTACATAGTGTTCTTATTTAGTAAATTTTATTCATATATCCTTGGGTCTAAAGTGGTGGTGTTTTTATACCATTTTAAAATTAAATATTAGATAAAGAAACCTGATTTTAAACCACACATTATTTGATGGATGCTCCTATTTAAAGAGTTTGATATTGAAATTTGGGATAAACGAGGAGTGAAACATTAAGTCACCAACCATATTAGATAAATCCCCATTGAACTTGAAATTTACTCATATAATAAATCACCAATTTGGGAATCCTTCCCCAATGATAACTTGTTCATTATTCATGTTTCAGTCCCATTGATTTCGAACTTGGTGATCTTTTTGGATTATTCAAAGGAACCTCATAAATATATTAAACACCTAATAGATATATTTATGATATAGTCAAGGTATTAATTTTTCTATGACCCTATTTTTGAAAATCTATAATAACCAGGACATAAGAATATTTTTACATAACTATGAGTTCATATATGTCCTCATGTTATGCCAAATTATTATATGTGGGATTCAATTTGTTCCTTAAAGAACTACAAGGAATTTCCAAGACTCTGATATTTCTTGAAAATATAATTTCTAAATGTTCATCTATTTTATATGTCATGTGTACAATTATAGTTTACTAGAAATGTATCTAAGATGTACCACCCCAAGCTTCCACGGTACGTTTCCCTTCGAATAATGCAATGGCGTGCATTGTACGCAACTTCGAGATTCTAACACACCACAACCAATCAAACTAGCTGTTATGAATAGCAATACCTACTTTTTAAAATTTTATAAATTCTATCTCTCAAAATGGACTTCATTTTTGGATTCGGAATATTGAATTTATCCTAGGGTGAAATTTTGGTACTTTTCAGATAACTTTCATATTTTGATGAATAGTGAAAATTACTAAATTTTAATTAAAAACAAACTTTTTAAAAAAAATAATTAATAGTGATAAATTATGAATTTGAGTGGTTTTAAAGTATATTTAGAATATATTTTTACCATGTAATACAATGTGGGTCATTGAACATAATTTCACATTTAAACCAGACATAAACAATTGTCAATCTTTTGATATATATTGTTTCTTAAAAACACGCAATTTGTTGTGACAGCGGGAATTAATTTTAAAATTAATTAATGAAACTTATATGTTTAGAATTTTGGAAAATAGACATAATTTTTGAATTTGGAATATCAATTATAGCTTAGGGTGAAATTTTGGCATTGTTCTGAAAAACATCAATTTTTGATGAATAGTGAAACTACTAAGTGGTAGTTAAAAAACTGAATTTTTAATAAAACTTAATTTTACCGCTTCTGTGAATGGAATTTCGAAAATCCAAGAGACACAGTTAATATCAATAAGTAAAATGTGGTTCAATGAGATGAAAATAATTTTTGGTGAATAGTAACTTTTTACTTTTATTTACCACGGTTAAAAGTAAATAGGGTAATTAAGGGTAAAAATGATATTAATATTACCCTAACACATGTCCTAATTCTATTCGACAAGTGTATCTCGACCAAAATCAACCTTAAGAATAAAATATTATCATTTAGGTCCACTTCGATTAGATAAGGACATTTATTATTATTTAATTCAAAGAAGAGTTAAAAGAGTTAAAATCAAAGTTTATTTACTAAAACATTTTTAATATAGGTTTATACATAAGATAAATTCGATTTTAAATATTCATTAGAAATCTAATAAGATTTCCTACATAATGATAATTTATTTATAATTTTTAAACATTAAATAAGTTAATATATGTATGACACAATGATGATGCAGTAATTACCATAATAGTGAACAATTAGAATAATTGATATTATAAATACCCAAATAAATATAATTTGAGACTTTTATTGAATTAAAATAATTTTCAAGGTTACTATGACATATTAGTATTGAGTTAATTAACTTTTATCTAAGTAATAATTCTGTTATGTGTTTCACAAAAATCAAATGTTGAATAGTGTCAAAATTGACATAAAAGAGTTTTTAAAACAAATATTATATTATTAATTGATATTAAATTCCTAAATATATAAGGCTCAGCCAAGAGACTTATATAATGATAGGTTAATCATTAATGGACCAATTCGGGGTCTCTTGGATGTATATGGTAAGTTTATTAACCATATAATATAAAAATACAAAGAGACATTGTAAAAGTGAAACTAATTAACTTAGAGTTAATACTTAAAGATAAGGTTAATATAATGACCCAAACCTGTCTAAATTCTATTTACTGAATGGTTTTAGACCTATACCCACCTTATCCTTTGAATAATCAACTTTGGATCAATTAGATACCGAATATGAATTTTTTATAAATTAATATTTCTATCTTTTCCAAAGGTGCCCCTCACCCCTCTTATAAAAGGGCACTCCTCCTTCTCATTTCTTCACACCTTCAAAGCCTTTTGGTTCAGCCAAACCCTACCCAAATACTCTCTAAACTTCCCTCACTACAACCTAGAGGCCTTAGTTTGATCATAAATCCAACCTAAGGATCCCTTTTGATCAAATCAAAAGGAAGAAGCCGAAGAAGAGGTAATGTTTTCACCACCCCTTTTCATGTTCCTTTCTTCTTCCACTTCTTCTATCTTTGTTATTACCATTATAAAATAATAACTCCAGTATCATATATATACTGTTATGTTATTATAAATATGGTACAACCATATTCATTATTCTATCCATCCTTTGAATAACATGTCACCATACGTGCGTACGTACGGCTTACCGTCTCCACGTCGTGGTGTAATTGTTATTCAATATATTATTATTTGAATGGGTATAATAATGATTTGAATCTCATGTAAATAATAAATATAACATGATAATGATTCTGTGTATATGATATACCATCAAATTATATATTATTTTAATATCAAAAGAATGATATTGCCGCTCGTGCGTACGTACGGACTACCGTCTCCACGAACGCGATGAGATTCATTCTCCATCATATCCACGCAAGTATAATTATAATTTGATGATTTAAAAATATTATCTAAGGACTTGATATCATTCTGGATATGAATAATATACATCCCATTAATAAAGAATATGGATCACATAACAAAGAATATAAAGTAAAATGAACCCGTTAACACCCAAAATGACGATAATTCTAAGATATTATTAACAAATCAATGTTAAAAGATCATATATGATATCATATTAAAGTAAATGATTCTTGTATAAATAAATAACAATTATTTCACCATTATACAGGAGGTTAAACTACCTTTGACCAAGGAAAAAGTACAAAGTAAGGGATTTTCTTATCTCACTTTCAATTCCGTGAGATTTCCATTGTTCGCCACTAAATTATTGAAAGTGGTGTATTGTGTACTGCCATTTGATATATATTATCATGATTATATTTATATTCATGTTATTATGTAAATCATTTGGTGGTTATTAACTTTTGTCCATACGACTCAGTTGATTAACGTGGTAAGGAGTTTCTTATCTCACTCTTAATTTCGTGAGAATTCCATTATTCACCACTTATTTATTGCATGTGGTGTGTGTGCTGCCCATGTTTGTATTCATTGTGTAATATACTTTAATTCATGTATATTTACATAATAATTGTGTTATACTTCTTTCATGGGTTCATGTTTCATAAGTTACCAAATCGATAAGGGAATTTGAAATTCCAATTTCCATTTATTCGGCTTTATGCAAACTCCATTGATTATTTTACTCCGAGATTATGTGTGGAATCTCTATTCATTTGATTATGTAAAAATTTCCACTCCCATTTTCCGTGGATATACTTTTGATACACATAATCACTCCATTTATAATTTCTCAAGTCATCGATATGAATTTGATAAGAGTAATTTTAACTCATTCTCCATTTGTTGAGTTAAACATCCAATTCATGGGTGTTATTTTTACAAGATTATTTGTGAATGTCCTTTGATTGTTTTACACTGAATATCAAATAATATTTAGTGTATTTATATTTTTCACACATAAATATGTCATTGATTTGTCCTTATCCTTAGGGTACAACCTTTATGAGAGATTTCACCTCAATTTACGTTCCATTGAGACTTCTTTGTTGATATACACCAAATCACTTTTATGTGGTGTATATAATGTAATTTGACATAGTATATCATGAATCCCTTTATTCTCATGATATTACAATGTTTTTATTACCTCAATTTTTTGTATTCAAGTGTCTCTATTTTGGTTAGAAACTCTAACTAAAATACCATTTTTAAATGTTTTAAAGACTTATTCTTCTAAATCTTTATCATTAATGTCCATGTTTTAAAAATGGTTTTAAGGATTTATTTATATGGACATTAATGTTTTAAAATTAAAACTCCTTTTAAAAAGTTTCAAAGTGGTATGGGACACTTTGATTCAAAAATCTATTTTTAAATGGATTCTTGACAAATAGTGTGACTTTTAAATGATTTCAAGAAAAAGGGGGATATTTTATCTCAAATAGTTTTGATGATTATTTTCATCTATGTCAACATCCTTCATTATTCTTGATTGAGGATAATGTGATACAATAAAATCTTTCATAATGTATCGAATGAGTTATTTTTGACTGTGGATGTGCTATTTTTATACCATTCATGGTTTGTGGTTAAAGTATTGACATTTTGTATGCCAGTTTTAATAAGAATGTTTATGTTATGTTTAAACCTTTTCATATGGGAATGAATTGGACTTAATATGTGATGGGTGGAGCCCGCTATAGCTCCTCGATGCATCGGTAGGTCTCATGAGACAAACTAGTGTCTTGGCACAAGGCCTTGGAAAAATCTTATTTGTAGTCTTGGCACGAGGCCTTGGCTATGTGGTTATGATAGTCTGGCATTATGCATCCCATCATTATGAAAGTGGTTATTGATATTGCATGTGATCATTCGACTAGTAGAATATCTATGTGAGTAAGTAAACGACATTATTTCATTTTACCTTTTCCATTTTATGCTAAAGTTCATGTTTAAAAGGATTTTGTTTTAGTTATAAATTGCCTTAAGTGTTTATGCTTATCTATGAAAGCTTCTGATATAATGTTATCCTTACTGAGCACATGAGCTCACCCCTTTCAATGTTTTATTTTCCCAGGATTATGAAGAAGTAATTTATGAATGTCCTGCAGGGATAGTATGAGGGGATATGAAGACAAGATGTTGTTGTAGTTTTTTTTTACCTTATGATGTAATATAAGGCTTATGAATATATCTAGTGTTTCCAAGACTACTAAACTAATCGGTCTTTTGAGACTTGATCCTTTGTGATCATGCCAATGTTATGTAATAATGCACCGACTCTGGGTATTTAGGGTCGGGGCGTTACATAAGATGAATGGGATGAAATAAAAACTCATGATATTTTCTGAGATATTTAATGTTTGAGGTATTGAATTCATGGGTCCTTTTCATAGTTCTTTTGAATTTATGTATATACTTCCAATAATTGATTATGTCTGGAACTAAGTGGAGTAAAAATAAACACAGAAATATCACTCATGAGTGGTGGTTGAATTCATAAACTATGAAATATTTAGTAGGTTTATTTTACTAAGGTTTATCATTATTGATTAGGATTTAGATTTCTATAATCATTACATGAAACCCGTTCTCTATATGTATGAGCCTTTTCATAAATTATATAATTCATATTACCCACAATATAATAGAAAATCTAAGATTTCACATATAGAAGTTATGAAAATAGTGGGATGAAATACAACCCAATAGTAAATAATGAAGTATGTGTATAGATGAATCGCTTTGGGTTCAATATACTATATTTAAAAACCCCATTGAAATGTCACCATTGGAGGTCATATTTGAAAAAAAATTCACCTCTTTGTAGTGGTAGAGAACCATGCATAATGGGATGTTAAATAATTAAAAATGAATTTCTTAAATACTGGAGAACATATGAAGATTCATGTTTAAGTGATGGAGGAAATGTAGAGAGACTCATAAAAGAAGTTTAGAATATATAAGTAGAGAACCAAGGATATCCATGGCCACCTAATCCTTCATTATCAATTCCACATTTGGAAGAAGGTCCTAAATTAAAATTCATGGATGTTGTTTCACCAAGGTAATATTTTTTCCCACTAGTTTGTCCTATATACCCTGACTAATGCTTAACCTTATAGGGTTTTTTAAGTAAAAAAATGTAAAAATTCAATAAACATTTATTGTTAATTGTAAGTGGCTAAAGCGTTTCCACGATACCCTTCCAGAGTCCCTATTAGATTAATTGTACAATAATGATGTGACCTATCAGTAAAAATCACCATATATTATCCTTTCAAATAGAATTTTATTTAATTAAAGAGAGAAAACTACACACACAAGGGTTGTAGGGTAGGAGATACATTCCTGAGTTAGTATTTTTTAACATTTTTATTTTTTTTCTTCTCATTTTCTCTTAATGCATCATAGTTTTTTACTTTACAAAACTTTCCAAGGATCATTATGATTTATTTTCGTCATTCATTTTTTTTCTTTTTTTTCTTTTTTTCATGTTATTTTTACTTTACCCCCCTCTTATTTATTTTTTTAAATTATTTATTTTTATTTTTATTTTAAATGACTATTTAAAAATGTGGGTTATTGAAAATTCAATCTTAATTTCCCATTTTCTCATTTTTTTACATTTAATGAAAATTTATTTCACTGATGGAATATGATTTTGAGCATATAATTAACATTCATGGGTGATTTTAAGTAAAATTGGTTATTTTTCAATGATATAAATTATTGATTATTTACAAAACCTTGGAGGTGTTGATACAATATATGTAAGTTGGTTGTGGTAAAATATTGTCATTTAATATCTCCACACCTCATTATATAAAACTAGGAAATTTTAATATTTTATATTTAATTTTTTGTATATATAAGATATAATTAATGTTTATCTTATTTCCCAAATTATTTTTCTATATGTTCATTCCATATTCGATTAGTTTTATTACTATACCATAATGACCAACCATTAATTCATAATGTTATTATTGAAAAACAATAAAAATATGTAAATAAAAAATAAAATAATATTAATCAATAACAATAAAACACAACATATAGTATGGAAGAAAAAAATTTATACTTCCACGAATTTTTAAGTGAGTGAATTTTGAAAATTTGATTAAAATGGTGTATAAATGGCTTGCTAGAAAGAATCTAGTAAGCCAAAAAAAGTTAAAATTACTTATATTTATTGAATAAAAAATGAAGATATAATAATGAATGGTTTTCACATATACACATGGGGATTTATTTGAATATATACGTATGAATTTCTTATCTTGGGATAATATCATTTATCTCCTTGAATTTTATTTTAATACCGTTTACAACATACTCATTTCCATGAATACTAATATTAACTCTTTTATATTGTTCTTTATTCTCTCATAATGATTCCATGAATCTAATTTACGATTTATGTTAAATAATAATTAACTAGGTAATATCAATATTTATAATTTTTATATATTTTACTTTTCCCAATGGTGAAAATATTGATGTGTGGGGTTGTAATCATGGTATGATTCACTATTAATTTCCAGCATTATACCACTATGTAAAACCATTTATAACTATGAATTAAAAATATAATAATCAATTAAACATCCAATTTTGTTTAATTATAAATGTTAATGACATTTAAAATGGTAAATTTCACTTGTTTTGATTTTTTCATTGTAGGAGGAGGTGATTTGGAGAACCCAATTCAAAGTGGGGGTAAAATGGATCCAATCCAATGGATTACATAGAAGCCATGAGTCCTAAATTACACATTACAAAAGTTAATTACATCAAATTGGTTTGATAATTTTTGAGTACTTCCGTAAACATGTGGGTTAAAAAGCTTAATAAGACATTGAATCCAAATTTGGTCATATCCTTACTCGACTAATGTGATCTGTCAAGGAAACCAAATTCACATGAAGTCAAGTGTATTGTTTAGTATTTTTTTATGTCACATATTTTATTTATTAAATGGCCACAAAATATCTCATAAATATATTCAGTAGGTTGAAAAAAACTCTTTTATTTTGTCTAAGTCTAGATAATTTTGTTTACTAGTCCTAATTTGACCCACAACTGGAATTGAGAAATCAATTTGAAAATAAAAACATCCACGTTTACTATAAAAGGAAACATTTTCATCCTCATTTGAAAGATAAACCTATAATTTTTTAATTATAAATGAGTTCAATCTTCATCCTACTAGATTTGTAGGTCCCTGTCCTCAAATGGAGATCAAAGACAAAGACAGAATTTCATATGATCCTTATCCACCTCTCAATGGGTAGATAAATGAAGAGTGATCATTATAAGAGATATACATACATGTTAAGGGATTTTAAAAACATATATTAGCTACTTTATGGGTTTAATTTGTGTTTGAAAACATTTCGTTTTAATTTATCTTATATTATTTAATATTTTAATACTCGTTTTGTGAATGTAAATGTAATGCTCATTATTTCTAACTGATTGATGTGATTTTTTGGGAGCATGGATTGTATTTTTTTGACTGGAAAACATTAAAATAATTATGTTTCCCCCCATTTGGATATTTCAATCTACTTTGGAAGCTATTATAACTTTCATAATGGATGGAACTTGGTTATAAAATTGTTATGAAAATGTTTGGTTATAATTACATCCACATAATGTCTTGGAGAGAAATTATGATTTCGATTAATATCAACCAAAGAGTTACTTTGACCCTAATGGATTTTCTATAACTATGAACATGACATGTTTTGTGGTAAACATTCATTGATTTCCTTCTCTCATAATTTAAAAATATAACTTCTGTTTTTCAACTATTAAAATCTTTAAATTATGTTGTTTAATCTTGAATTATCATTTTAACCCCATTGGTTTCTTTTATTTTTTTGAAAAACTTATTTTAAGTACACACTATAAAATACTAATTCTACTTGATAGATGACATAGTGTTTGACCTATACAAAAAAATCTTAAAAACCTAATCAATGTGATGCATCATGAGATCATGGTTAGGAGGTGGTAGTTGATGTGGATTTGGGATCAAGATCATGACATGGCCTTGTTATATATCCCTATAAACATAATCATATTCCTTATAGTTTTGTGCTGCTTAACAGGACACATCTTACCTTTTATGGTCTTATGGGAAGGAACAATTTGGTTCCTTTTAAGGTGATGGACCATGACCAATTTGGTGTCATTATTGAACCTATGTGAGGTGTGCTACATATCCTATATTACAATAATCAAATCCCATAGAGTTCATGATGCATTTTTTGGGTTCCTATGATAGGACCATGTAATGTAGTTTGATAACTATTAGTGAGGAAATATGTTATATAGATTAAATTCATGTAACTAGTACCTACTTGGTGAAAGGTTCTTTATGATGGTTTCTTTGAGAATTATATATCAGCAACACGTTTTGGTTCATCATGTTTATTAATAACTAAGAAAGAGTAGTTATGAATAGGATCACCTAGAATATATACCATTAAGGTAGGATAATATCATATTGAATATTGATTGTTTAATGGGGGATATAAAACAGTGTTTATATGGTTTCATAAATAGTATACGACCCATTTACGTAGGGTTTAATGGTGGATATGTCCTATTGGGAATGAGTTGTTGATTACACATGGGTATCCCTAAGATATAGATGTCCACTTCCTCTATGGTGGTAATGAGATGTGGAAGAATGAGTGGAATCAAGGGGAATATGAACCAATGAGGATGGAGTTTTGGATTATTAATGGGATGATCATCATTTACTTTGATGAGACATGTATGGATATCTCTATTTCCATTTATATATCCCAAACTCACTGATTGGACTTAATAAGTCCACACGATTCTTAGGTCAACTATATGATAGATATAATTCATCCAAGATGAGAAGCATAACCCAAGGTAGGTTTCCTTAGTATCCATAGGATAGGAACCATAATTTTTAAGGGATTACATGATCTTTGACTACCCTAATGTTCCTATTCGTTTGGAGAAAATCCCAAGAGAGGAATTTTGCAATGGAATACATGATTTATGAGGTGCATTTTGGTGTGAATGGTTTGGTTTTGAAAATCAAGATTATTTGGAGGTGGACTTGGTAAGTAGGTTCTTAGGTAGGATACATGGATAAAGAAAATGCCTTGGTAAATGTCTTTGGTGAATATGGAACCCATATAGGAGACCTTGGTATAAGGGGTTCTAATTCTTGAGGACTCAGGTGAAGATTTACCCTTGTATGAGGTATAATGAATTTGGAGCCCTAGTGAGGGTACCTTGGAGAACTATCTTTGTCATGAACCAAACCACTGGGACTCCACCTTGTTTAGTTGTTAGTTGAGGGTGATAACCCTAGAACTCTTCCAATATGATAGGGGACAAATACTATCACTGAAGAAGTATATCCCAAAAATGTGAGGCTATAGTCTAATTATATATACACACACATCCAAATCTATAAGATAGTGAATAGTTATAATAAAATAATACATAATATAGAGTATAAACATGAATGAAACAACCTCTAGGAAAAACATCGAAGTATATAAATGTAATTTTAAAAATATAAAGATGAAAAAAATACACACTTAAATAGAAACGAGATCCCAAATAGAGAACAATTGAAAAGGAGAAAATTAAATAGATCCTGATTCACAAACTCCAAGGCCGATAACAATACATGGTAATCACCAAGAAATTCTATGAAGCACCAAAACTAAATCATTCACTATCAATTCCAATCTATCTTTCATCTTCATAGGACATAACTCATGTGGGAAAATTCAATTTAGGGGTGAGTGTATACATACCCAGTAAGATTCCCTAAAAAAGGAACTAATATAAATAAAAAAGTTATCTCAACCTATAAAACAACAAGTAAAAAACCCCAACATTTGACATTCACAAAAAAACCCATTCAAATAGAGAAATCAGATCTTCATCATCCAATCCATATAAGAACAAATATTATTCCCATAGCTCTAAATTTCCATTATCATAGTGAAACACCATACACAACCCCATGAAAAACATGGTTGACGGACCTCTCTATGATACTTTGTAGCAAAACATAGGGATAACTATCTCATATACATGCATCTCATGTATCCTCCCATGAGTGTGGAGGACCCACACCTCACTGTTGAATAGAAAAACCATGGGATAACTACTCCAATGTGGGATCTACAAACCACCAAATCTCGATGATGGGGATCCCACTCTATTGATACAGGACCCACCCCCTCTATAATTTAGGGGAGTTCTACGTCTACCTATAATAAGGATATGCAGGACCTAGCACCTGTGGAGACAAGGGATTACCGACCATGGTAACACATTGATGAGCACACTAGAAAACTACCACCAGATGTGAATAACTGAAAGAAACATCCCAATTACATCATCTCACATCATATCCGAAGTACCTTTGTGATAAATTGTTATTAGAAAAGCTTTTGTATTTATTGAAAACTAAACTTTTTTTGTATATGAATTTTTCTTCTATCTATGAAGAATGATGTTTTGAGTTAAAAATATAGAATTATATCATGAAATAATCTTCTATATGAATAATTAATTTTATTTCTGAAGAGTTTTGAAAGAGGTTGTTGATGCATATTGACAAGTCAAAAGATAGAATGGTTTTAAAACTTTCTAAACAAAATTAGATGGTGATTTTTGGATTAAGAATTTCTCAAAAATCATGAAAAAATTCATGATAAAATATTTTTAAGAAATGGTGAAGATGTTTGAAGAAATTATAATAACTAAAATAGGAAAAAACTTATATGTCAAAAATGAAAAATGTAAATCACCTTTTGTGTTGGTTTCAAACAAAACCAACACCAAAGAGTATTGGCCAATACGTGGGATCAAAATTTCTTTTTTTCACAATGTTCATTTAACTTTTTAAAATCCTACCTGAATTTTCATACAATTATATCAAAAATATTTTCATTTACTATATATAAATCCATTTTCTCTTTAGTTCATCATTTTCAACCTCTTCGATTCAATCAAGATTTCAACATGACTTCAATAGTTAATTTGAACACGGTACTTATTCTAATCATTTATTTTATTTAATATAATTTTCTTTAATTTATAAAAAACTCAATTAGATTGATTATAAAGATGATTTATTCTTATTATAGAGTTACAAATATAAAACATTCAGATGAGATTTACCAATCGTAGTGTAAATTTAATTATTAATCATCGCTTTCATTATCACATGAGTTCTACCCTAAATATAAGAGATTTGATGATAAAAAACATATAATTTCAATGGAAGATCCTAAAACCATAGAAACATGTTTGAAATATTATGGTTATTTTATTTCATTTGGTGTATGTTATTTTAATTCATGTTTTCTTTGAATGGAGTTGTATCAATTTAAACTTTGACAAGTTCAACTTCGAACAGCTATATATTTTGATCTGTAACTCTATTTTAGCTTCCTGACCAGTCAAATTGAAGCTAATGAAAATAACTAAAACATAGAGGAAAACATAATTAATTTTTTTCATCATTGTTTTTAAAAAAAGATGAAAAAAATATTTTTTTTCATTGATGGCTTCATTTTTTTTTAAAAACACAACACTGAAACTATTTTTTTTACTTTTTTGCATCAGTGTTCAAGGAATCTGATGAAAAAAATGATATATATAGGTTATTTTAACATCATGTTTTTTAAAAAATAATTCTAAAAAACAAATGTATTATATTTGTCACCAGTTAAAAAAAAGGACATAAAAATTCATATTTTTTACGTCGGCGGCTTCTACGTCAGTTAAAAACCAATGTCAAGATTAAAAAAACCAATGTTAAAGACTATTTTTATATTAATGAATGTGGTAGAGGTTGTCTGTTAAAAATGAAGGTGTAATCTCCCCTGATATGGTAGGTGGGATATTCACAGTGGGGAGACTCAAAGGAATATATCATGTATGATAACATTAACCATGGTGATGCTCTGGAAGGATGGTTAGAGGATGGTCAAAACAAGATGTTGTTCTTGGGAACATTTTTTGTTTAGTGGTGATACATGGGGAAGACCTCAAATAGTTTCACAACTCACCATTAGTGGTACATCTAGGAGTTCCAAAGATGTACTGTGGCTTGAAGATGCTATTTTTGTGGCTCAAGATGAAACATGAAGTGGCAGAGTTTGTGGAAAACACTTAGTTTTCCAGTGGGGGAAATATAAGAACCATGTTCCTAGTGGGTTTCTTCATCTCTTATATTTTCTTGAGTGGAAGTGGGATGAAATATCAATTTATTTATTTACATGGTTACCTAGATCTCAGGTAGAGTATGACATTATCTGGGTAGTAGTGGATCGATTGCTAAAATCGCCTCACTTCTTAGTGATCAAGGAGTTGGCTATAGTGGATTCCTTGGCCAAGAGGTATGTGGATGAGGTGTTACACATAAAAGAAGTTATGAGATTCATTTTATTAGACCATGACACATGGTTTACCTCCTAAGTCTGGATGGGATTACATCATGCTTTTGGAACCTAGTTACACCTCAGTACTTCTTTCCACCATCATACATAGTGGAAGATAGTGAAGACTACCTAGAAACTGGGATATATGCCACAAGCATGCATTTTAGAGTTTTTTGGATCTTTGTTACAACAGCTTCCCTTGGTAGAGTTCACTTACAATAATATTTATCTCTCTTCCATTGGAACGTCTCCATTTGAAGCCTTGTACAGAAGAGTGTGTCATTTAGCCTTTTACTAGAAAGATGTTGGGGAGACATGTCCTTGTTCCAGATGTGGGGTAGAGCACAATAGAGAAGGTTCATCTCATTTTTTAGAGGCTAAAACTCACACAAGATCAGCCGAAATATTATTCTTATCATAGGAGGAGGCCATTCGATTTCTAGGTTAGGCATCATCTGTTCTTTTAGGTTTCCCCATGACATTGGAAGTAGAGGTTTAGAAGAGGGAGTATGATTTCTCCAAGGATTGTTAGACCCTTTGTGTTGTTGGAGTGAGTTACCGAGGTGGTGTATCATTTGGCACTACCATCGTAGTTATAGAGGGTCCAAGATGTCTTTCAAGTCTCTTAGATTCATTTGTATCTACTCGATTATTACTATGTCATTGACTGGGGAGAGTTGGATATCGAGGATAATTCCATGTACATAGAGAGAGCAGTGGACATCCATGATCTCCCAGAGAAGGTGTTTCATGGTCGAATCATTGCTTTGGTTCACATGTTTTGGAGACAAGGTTTCCTGGAAGAGAGTATTTGAGAGTGAGAAACGATGATATGTGCCCAGTACCCAGAGTTTTTGTTTTGAGTTTTTCCTTGTTCTATCAAGCCTTGTGATGTAATTTTTGAACATTATTTTATGAAATAATTTGTTTTCCCTTTGTTTTGACATGTCTATGCTAAAATGTGTGATAAATTACTTACATGTTGGAATGGGAGGACCAGATTCATATTCAAGACGCATTAACTGTGATGCGATTAAACTCATGTGGGCGAGTCACTGCCACTCAGAGTAGATGGTATCTTTACATGAAAAACAGAATTACTTGATTCATGTGTTTGTGATGGAATGGATCTTGTGAATTTTTGTTGTGTCTTCTGGTCATTTGGGTTAGAATATGTCATAGGAGGTGTTCCTAGATGTTGAGGATTAACTCCACCTTTCAAACAACACAGGGTGGTTTATCATTGAATGTCAATTTTTTTATTTGTTAGCAGTGTTTCAAGTGTGGTGTGATCCTTGGTAGGTATATCACGGTGTGTTTGTTTGGACACCTCTTTATTCTCAACTTGGTTTTTAATTCTAGAGGGTGAAAATAGTTTAAGAGGTATCTTATGTAATGTCACGTACCTATCTGGTCCATTACTTTGTGAAAATATGGTGTTCGAAGTGTTTTGGGAGGCCAGAGTGGATTATTTCAACACTTTGCAAAAAATTAATGTTTTTCTGTATCACTAACAATAGTTCGCTAATGGTAGGTCATGTCAGTGACTCACGATGGTGAGTTGTGACAGTGGGTTGTGATAGCGAGTCGCGATGGTGACTCACAATGGTAGGTCCTCTAATAGTAGATCATTTTGTGGTGATTCGTCCAATAATGATTCATCCAATGGTGACTCGAACTGGTGACTCTCAGTAGTATCTCACACTAGTGACTCAAACTGGTGACTCACCTAATAGTGAGTCCTTTCCAATAGTTGTCTGTTTTTTTGGGTTTGACCTTTTGACATCCTTTTTTGATGTAAAATCATATTACTACCATACTTAAGTGGTTTTGGAGATATTTCAAATCCCATGACTCATATATTTTAATTTCTAAGTTTACATGGGATTTTAATTAGTCAAAGTGTGTAATATTGACCAGCGCCAACTTTAATGGAAAATTAATGATGTATCTAAATTACTATTCCATTTAGATTTAAAAAGGCATAAACATATTCAACCCTATTATTCCTTCTTGTTTTCCCCTGGTATGAGGTTCTTATAACCTTTCATCCTCGAGGTGTCGTTCTTTTTGTTTTATAAATTGGACTGAGCTTTCCCCTTGGAGTTTTTTTGGTGCTTGCACACCCCCTTCTTTAACACAATAAGAATGTGCTGATCGGTTCTTCTTACAAGTATGTTTCCTTTGTTCCTATTAATTGTGTATCATGCGCGATGGGTGTATGGATATTTTCTTGTGAAGATATTTTAATATAAATTAAATAAAGATAACTCAATCAAGTTAATATCAATATATAGGGTTTGGGTAAAAGTGATGTATGGTCTGCTTGATATTTTTTTGGTTGTTGTTGTGACTGTACGAGCTATATGGATACTGAAAATCATAGTCGTTAGGGATATTTATTGCACGATAAATGTTTATGAATGATTTTTTTTCATCTTCCAATTAAAAAAATGCATGGAATCTATGAACCATGTATATTTAGCTAAAATAAATAGATACCCCAGGATTATACATTCTATGATAACCCCTGAAATATTACGTAGAATTAAAAGAAGCGATGTATTGTTAAATTTGAATATTCATTGATTTAGTTCATAGGGTGTTGTGGTTGTGGGGATGTTTGTTCATAGGGGGTTGTTTCTATGATGGGTGTGGTGTGGTTGGGAAGTAGGGATGCTGATATGGTTATGATGAGGTGTGTTGTTGGGAGCGACTATGACTGGGGTTTTTCTCTATTGATAGGATGGTTTGGGTAGGATTACTTTGAAAAATGATGGTGGAAGTGGTTGGTGTGGGTGTTAAACGAAGAGGAAATGTTATGTTGGTTAATGTTTTTCCATGGTTCTCTTTCCTTTCTGTGGATTTTTCAATTCTTCTTACTGTGGTCTATGTTACTTAGTTTCCCAGGTAGTGATGGAATAAATAAATGCTTAATAATGTTGAGATGGTGTTATTTGGTTTGGTTAGTGGGATGGAGTATTTCAATGAAAAGTTATAGTATGGGTGGTATGGTTGAAAACTGTTGATGCTAAATAATGAAATAAATGGGTGTTAAGCAAAGGAGATTTGTGAACCTGATTTAATTTATCAACTTCTAAAGTGAATTTTGCTGATACTAATAAATACATAGAGATGTAGTAGTTATTGTAAATCCCATAGTTTGGGCTCGAGTGTTTGCTACTATATATACCTATATTGTATATTCTTTTTATTTTTATACACACCCTACCCTAGTTGGGCACTATATTACAAACACCCCCATCTTCATGGGGGAGGGTGTATTTCCCAAGAATCCCGGTGGGAGGATGGATGGTTAGCCACATGATCTTCCCTACTCCCTCTTCTAGGTGGTTATAGACTAATATTTTTAGGGTAGGTTGTGGTTGTGAGGCCCAAGTGTGTGCAGGCAAGTTGTGTTTTTCATGTGTCTTTGGGATGAGATGTGTTGTGTGTTCCCAGGTGTCTTCAGGATGAGATGTGTCATTCCCTACCTGGTGTGAAGGGTATGTGGTATAATTTCTAGCCTAGTTTTTTATGGGTGGGATGTGATGTGGTTCGTGGACCAGGTGTTTGTAGGTGGTATGTGATGTGTTTGTGAGGCCCCTGTGTATGCGAGAAGGATGTTGTTGTGAGGCTCAGGTGTGTGTTGGTGGGTTGTGGATGATATTTTTAGAAGATTTGGGATCACCAGTACATCTATCATTTAGGTGTGACAGTGGAAAATCAGAGGGAAAGTGGTTCAGGGTACCCTATCATTGATTTGATTTATATTATACTACTTGACTATATTTATTTGGTGAGAATTCCATGGTGAGATTGGGGTGGTTATTATACCTACTTAGGTGTTGTTTTGGCTATACTATTTTCTCCCAGGAGATTTAGTATGCTTCCTTCACATGTTTATGAGTGTCTTAGGTTTTCCCACAAAGTGTACTTGTATGCTCACCCTGTGTATATAAAAGTTATTTCAAGTTTCCAGAAGGACTATGGGGACCATGCTGGGAATTACTATCTTTGAATTTGTGACATTTTTTGTGTTGTAACTTAGCATTACTTTTGGTACTTACTTTGGAGTTTGGTTGCATCTCTAACAGTGTTATTTTAAACATCCACGTGGGATGTATTTTGTATTTTTTTATATGTATATATTGATGTTTTTTTGAAAAATCTTATCTCCTGCTCTTTTTTTCTTTAAAAAGTTAAATGTCTCCCATTTGGGAGATTGTATACCCTTGGTTCTGGTAAACCTAGGGCCTACTGTAGGTGGGATTCGGGGGTCATTATCTCCCTTTATCCATTTATAGATCAGGAGGGGAATATTTGGAAGGAGGGTGTCATGAATTTCTATGTATTTTAGAAGTAATATATGCTTGTGAACTTTCGAGATGACTAAGTCCACTACCCTTCTATTGTTCTACAGATCCCCGCATTTGAGTCTGTGCATGATTATGCCACCTGATCTATGACCCTGATGAATAATACCTTATAAAATATATAAATGGATCAAATACACAATTTCTACATCCAACTATAGTTCCCCAATGCTCACATATCATTATTTTTTCCATTTCTTGGGCCTAATTAAGTAGCTCATCTGCCTGAATTTGGGGTCTTGAAGAGGGATAAAACTCATGATGGAGCATGTGCTTAAAATTTATTCAAGTGAGTATTGTTTCATCAAAAACCTCACTGATCAAACCCCAAAAACTCCTTTCTACCTAATGAAAGATGCTACTTTCAAGTGAAACCATCACTTTGTGTGCATTCTCATAATATGTAAAACATGAACTATAGACTCCATCCAAGCCTATACCACATGGGCATCTATTTCACCCTAGAATCTTGGAATACCATAATCCTGGAACTTTTGAATCATAATCAGTATACATGCATCATCATCCAAAATAGTTTCAAAATATTCTATTGTATCTGGTGTGAAATATCAAACTGACTGACAAGGGATGGGTCCTCTTGCTGCTCGATTGGTAGAAACACTACTCATTTCCCATCTAATGAAACCACCTCATGAAATAATTCTTGAAATTAATAATTTATACTAATACAACTATCATGTTGACTCTAGGGTATCCTTACTCAACTATTTATCATCATTTTCTTGTATCAGTATCATAGTTGGTTATTTGTGGGAAAATCCATAAAGGCATCTTTTCCATATTTTTGGGTTGCTTATGTTTATTGAAAAATTGGGAAGAAAAAGTCATATTTGGAGTTCCAAAGAGATATTTTAAAAGGTATTTTGAAATATATCCAAGATAATTGAATGTATTTTGTGATGTGGTACATAAAAACACGTATATAAGGTTGCAATATTTCCTACTGATTTCCAAATTTTTGGGGTCCAAAATTTATAGGATGAATCGAGATTTGTAAAAATAGGATTTTCAGGGATGAATTATAAAAATATAGAGAAGGCATGAAATTCATTAAGGTTTGGTGTTTTCATTAAGGTAAGGTGGTATGAAAAGGTTTAGTTCTTTGAAAATATTTGGAGGTTCTCCAAAAATGGATGAGAGTGTAAGAAAAATGCGAAGATATGTAATTATGAGAAGCTACCTGAATGGGAAATTCCCATGATGTTTATTTAAGGGAAAGAGCTTCATGAAAAATGTTGAAGTCTTTAAAAAATATATTTTTATAGGTTTAAATATTTCTGAATGGGAGGAAACATCTATAAATAGAATCCTACCTATCTCAGGTCCTAGGAGGAAACTTTAACAAAAACCCAAAGGATCTCAATTCATAAAGGTGATTTGTAAAGGATTTTTCTTGTGTGAAGGTTTTTATGAGATCAATGTTTCATAGAGAAAGTGTGTTTGTAAAGTCTATTTAAGACTTGTGAAAGTTGTGATCACTGAAAAATCTATGAGAATCGTGAAAGCTATGTGCATCACAAAATTTCTAAGCTTCATTAATGTATTGATATTTGAAAAAGTGGGGGTATTTGAGAAAGTTGGGAGCATCATGAAATAAATATATTCTTGTGAATAATTGTGCAGTCTCATGAAGGTTGGAAAGTGTTTTTTCATAAATGTAAAACATAAATGAACCAGAAGGTATTACCTAGTAAATCTATGGTTAAGTGGTATTCATAAACTGAATGAATGTAGAACATAATGATGCATCAGATGAGTTGTAAACCATTTTTATTCAAGTGATCAAAAGATGATTCATCTGAAGGAGAAGTAAGAACACTTTAGTTGAGAGAGAAGTGATATTTCAAGTTGTGATTGGATGTAAACCAAGAGGGACAGTGAGTCTGCTCCAAACCTTATAAAAATAGTGTAATTTAGTGGATTTGGTACATAGGCGCATTGCCTTTGTATCCCCCTTTGACATAGAGTACTAAGGGTGAACCAAGTAAAATTATTATGTCTCATGCATGATTTCAATTCTTTTAATACATTACTTTGGGAAATGGGGAGATGTGTTTTTTGTTTAACGACAAAATGAGATTTGAAAGGGAAGTAGACTTAATCTATCATACCCTGATTCACCCCCCTTTGGTTATTTATACTACTTGGTCTAATAATTGGTATTCTAGATAAAGGGTAATATCACTGTTTCTTTATCAAGGGTATTAGTGGATGGTTTCAATATTAATAGGATTCTTATCATCGATGGAAATAATTTACAATTATGGAAATTCTTAATGTAGCACGACTTTAGATATTTAGTTATATATGAATTTATAGTATAAATGCATGGAATTTTGGCTAGTGTGGATTGTGGTTCTTTATCATAAGTTGGTTGATGGGAATTGAATGTTGACTCTATAGGAATCAATGCCTTATGGGGAACATTTTCTAGTGAAATCTATATAAAAGTGATGTTTTTTAATTCAATTCATTCTATGAGGGAAAAAATGCTAAATTTTTATTAAGGTGGTTCAATAGTTAGTGAAGAAAAATTATTGGTTTTATAGAATAAATATGAGCACCTATGAAGGAACCCTAATGAGTCTATAGATTTATTATTTAACTCGGTAAATGCTATTTTAGAATAAATGAATGGTCTCACAAAAATTCTTGAAGTTATAAATATTTTCATGTGAATCTTGAGATGGATTCCACATGTATTCAATATTAAAGTGTCTATATTATAATATAAAGATATAAAGAAGTTGGAACTAGAGAGCCTAAAAAATAATCTTGTCTCATGATATGATGAATGAAGATATTGAGACTCTGGAAGAAGGGAAGTCCAAAGAAGTGTCATTATATGACATAAAGAATCTCAATTTTTATGATGGACATGAATAAGAGAATATGTATGAGGTCTTGTCATTCATTTCCAAAAAAATATAATGAGGAAAAAGGAATTTAAAAGGAAAATTTCAACTTACATTCATTTTATGTGGAAATGGTTGACATATTGCTGCAAGGTTCCCTAACTAGTTTTAAGATGATGATCAGGATAAAATAAAAATAAAAATTATTAAATAATCATAATATGTGAAAGGGAAGAAAAATTTTAAGACAAATTTCTTCAAAAATAAAAATATTCATTCATAAACAAATGACAGTTAAGAAAAATTTGAGGTTGAAGATTTGGAGATCTATAAGGATAATGGATAAAATTATATGGTGGTAGTTATATGTATCTCCCAGATAAAGGAATAATGTGATAATGATGAAGAATAATTTTAATGGGGAATTTATCTCTAAGATAAATTTGAAGCCACTCTTGAGAAGATTGATGGTTTGACAAACAAAAAAATGAAAGAATGTAGAGTGATTCATAATACAAAACTTTTTATGCAGTAATAGGATGAATAGATATCTATGGTAGACAATTAAATTTAAAAGAATAATTATTCAATACCAGAGAACATATAAATGGTTAAAGAGTAAAAGATTCATGTTAAAGAATAGAAAAGAGTGGTTTATGGTTCAAATATCATAGAAAAATATAAAATCAAATGTTTTGAAGAACATGAAGAGAAATTTTTCAAACAATGAAGAAAATTTGAATACTGGAAGTGAATATTGTCTTTCGGTATGACTTTGAGAAATTATATCACTCTGGCGATAAAGAAGATAAAAGTGGGTCATAGGGATACACCAATACAAAAGAAACTATCATATCCAAATGACAAGGCTGGTATGGAGAATGATTTTAAATACAAATGCTATGATGACTAATATCAGAATGGAAGAGATTACTCAAATATTTAAAATTTATTCGGGTATAGATCAGAATAATAAGATTCAAATAACACAAGGAATAGTATTTCCTATAATAATGTATAGGAATACACATCGTATCAATTTTTATTGTTGTGGAATGATTGTAAAATATAAAAACGTGTGTTCTATAGCCACTCGGTGTCGTAGGGAATAAGAGAAAAAAAGGAAGATATATAGAGTTAAATATTATGGGAATGATTTAGGTGGACACTATTTCTAGTGTGCAGGCCTTGGAAACATGGATAGATATTAATAATAAAAAATTCATAGTAATATGTGGAAGAAGTCTAAAACTGGTCATAATCATTAGCTTAATGAATCACAAAATGATATAAAAATGAAAATTTGATTATCACCTCTACTATATGAAGATGGTCCATCATAATCGAAGGAATATCAAGAATATACATGTATGAAATCAATGGAATTGATAAACAAAATAAAAGAGTTGTGTAAGCATTGGTTGCAGAGATTTCACTTAAAACCTCAGATCATGCTGGTGTATGGATCCATGAATGTGGATGCACATACCATCTGATGGGAAATAAGGATCTTGTTATAGAAATTAGGTATGATATGAATGGTTTTCACAATTTGGAAATGATGAATGGAAAAAATTGTCTTATCAAATGAAAATTTTGGGGGAAACAATAGGAGACTTGAAGATGTCCATGTTATCAAAGATCTCAAACACAATTTTCTCAGTGTTAGTCAACCATATGACTTGGTTCATACTATAATCTTTTCCAACAATCTTTTTATCATTAAGGGAAAATACAAGATAGTTGTTTTATTAGAAATGAACATGAATGGGGATGTCTTCCTTGTGAGTAGAGAATAAGATATGTGATTTCTATCTAGAGAGGAAGAAAATAGCTTGTGGCATAAATGGATGGTCCATATATGTTAACCAACATTAGAATATCTAGTCAATTGTGATACATCTAATGATATCCCAATGTTATCACATGATCAAACTCACATGTGTGATTCTTGTCATCGAGGGAATATTATTATAATGACATACAAGGCAGAAGAACAAAAGTCAACCATAATGATTGAATTGGTCCATGAAAATATATGCGGACCTATCCCAACATGATCCTTTGACGGGAAGAGGTACTATGTTATTTTAATTAATGATTTTAGGATAATAGAATGGGTTTTTATTATTTCCCACAAGTTTGATGTGTTTATTTGCATAAAAAAATACTAGGGGAAGATTAAAGTATGCATTGATAGAAGATTAAAAAGTTCCAAACTAATAATGGTACATAATTCACAAAAAAAAGTAGAGAACTATCTTGAGAAGAATGTGATAAGGAACCATGTTTCCATAGTGAGAACTGCTCATCAAAATTGAGTGATTGAGAGGAGAAATCAGATCATAAACAAAATGTACTAGATAATGCTTATTGAAAGCTACCTACTAGAGAAATTTTGTAAAGAAGTAATCTTTTCATTAGTATATATATCCAACAGGTATTTTTTTGTGTCCAAAATAATAAAATTATATGTATGAGATGTGGTATGTAAAGAAACCAAAATTTAAAGAGTTTTGAATTTTTGGAAGTAAGTATTTGGTTCTATTAAGTATAAATAGGGGAAGTTTGAATATCATGGAGATGAGGGGATATTCATTCGTTATTTAGGAAAAAGGAAATCATATAAATGCTTCAACAACAAGCTGGGAAATGTTTTTGAAAAAAATGATGACACTGTAGTAGAGAATGAATGTGATTTTAAACAACACAATGAAAATTTACACGATGATAATTATGAGAAGGTAATAAACCCAGGGGATGTATAAGTATAAAATTATAATCTAGAAGAAGAAACATTTGATGAACAAAAGGAAGTAAAATTTGTATATGCACAGTAGTAGAAGAATCCATCTATGATTGATAGGAAAAAATCATTGGTGATCAAGATGACCTAGTTAAATTATAGAGAATGAATTCTTTAGAGAATACATCTATCATATCTAAGGTAGTAATTAAATTATTCGAAGAAGCATCCAGAGATGAGAACTAGGCTCAGTATAGGAATGATGTTCTTGACCAAATTAAAAATAAACAGGCATGGGATATTATGTTGAGATAGGAAGATAATAATTTCATTGGGAATGAATGGGTTTTCTAGAATAATGTAAATAAATAGGAAGTGGAAATTTTCATCAAATAACATCTGGTGTGCAAGGGATACTCTAATATCAAGGTAATAAATTTTGATGAGAAATTTTTCCCTGTTGAAAGGCTCAAGACTCTTCACCTATTCTTATCCATAGCGGTGTAATAAAATATCAATGTTTTAAATATGGACATTATTTGCAATTTTCTAATTGGTGTTTTAGAAGAAAAAGTATATACCAAGTATCTATATGGTTTTCTCATTCAAGAAGATTATAATAGAGCTTTTCGACTAAGAAAGGTGCTATATGGGTTGAAGCAAGCACTGTGAGCATGGTATTAAAGACTTGATTATCTTTTGAAGAATCTTGGTTTCCATCATGGTAGATCTGATTATTATCTATATGACAACAATGATATTAATTAAAGGATGATGGTGTTGGAGAATGTCAATGACATAATATTTAGTGGATCAAATAAATCATATTGTAAATAGTTCATAAAATGCATGAAAAGTGAGTTCAAAATGTAAAATATTAGTTCAAAAACAACTTTCCTTAGCTTAAAGGTGACAAAAGGAAGGAATGAAACATTCATTTCTCAATCCAAATATTCCAAGGAGGTTTTTATAATATTTGGAATAGATTATTCCAAGGAAATAATTACTATGGTGGATACCATGAAGAAACTATCATGAGATGATGAAGTAAAAGTTGTTAATTATATAGAATATAGGAAGATCATTATAAGAGCATTGAACTTAACACTGAAAAAACCTGATATTATTTTTTCCACATTCTATGAAGCATGGTATAAAATAATTCCCAATGAAATATACTTACTTGAAGTAAAAAATAATAATTTAGTATATCAAGGTCATGTTTGTTTTTTATTTTTTGTAAAATATAAAATCTCATGAAGATTTATTTCGCTATATAGATGACAATTTTTTTTGTTTGGTATATGATAAAAAAATCAATATCATGTGGTGCATTCTATCTTGGCTGATTGTGTATTTATCGAATAAGAAATAAATTGGATTGCATTTTTTGAGCACCATATTATATGAATATATTGTAGCTACTCGATCTTTCACACAGTAATTATGGATGAAGAAAAAAATTTAAGATATTAGTGTTTAAGTGATGTATGCGAACTGAAACTATTACGATAATTGAAGTCCCATAAATTTAAGAAAATACCAAGTACACTACTCCCAAATGAAACACATTGAAATAATTTATCATTTTATCATATAAATTGTAGAGAATAAGATTGTGAAGTTGGAGTATCTGCCTATAGAACTACAAGTTTTCAACATTTATATGAAGTCCTTAACTAAAGATGTATTTGAGAATCATCGACTGGGTCTTGGTGTTCAGTCAACTCCTCACACTTGAAAAAGTGTGTATGTGAGACCCTCACTCTCTGAAGCATATTGTTTTTTTCTATTATGTTCTAATATTTTTTATTTATATTGTTTCACGAAAAATGGAGTGGCCTTTGGGTTAATTGAAAAAGGGGTATAAAATATCTTTCTCAAGAAAGAGGGGAGATGATGGGGTTTATGATGAAGGTAGTTTACTTTTTTATTAATGAAGTGGTTTATTGATGAACATTGGATGCTACTATTATTTATCACACCGATCATGGATTATGTGGGACTATATTGTGTGTTGGATATGTATTTGATTTATATATAAAACCATAATAATTGAATTTTGGTTTAATATAGATATATATTTGAAGTGGTATCAAAATTTTAACAGTTTTGAACAAACCAAAATGAGGAGATTGTTGAGAAAAATCCCCCAAGGTAACATTGTAGTATTTTTGGGTTGATTGTGTTTGTTAATAAAGAAGGTGTAAAAGGTTATTTTTGTAGTTCTATATATATTTTTGATAGGGTATTCTGAAAAATATCCAATAAAAAGGAATGGCCACTCTGGAAGCAGTATAAAAAAGCATGTGTACAAGGAGGAACTGTTTCACAGTGTTTGCCAAATTTTTTGGGTCCAAAATTTTTAGTATGACTCAAGCCTCAAAAAAATAGAATTTATAGGGATTCCTCATAAAAACATTACATTGGCATGAAATTCATGAATGTTTCCTATTTTAGATAAGGTATGGTTCTCCGTAGTGGTTTGATGAGGTTCAGGAAAAATGGTTGTGCACAAATGAAAGATGGTAAGCTACATGATTACAAGAATCTTTGAAGAAGGGAAATTTCCATGATGTTTATTTATCACTGGTAGCTTTATGAAAAATGACTAATATCATCATGAAAATAACTTTTTGAGGTTGAAAGCATCAAAAATAAGAGGAAACTTCTATAAATAGGCGTCTACCCGCATGAGTTTCTAGGAGGATGACTTAATGAAAATCCAACGGCTCTAAATTCATAAAGGATTTAACTTGGATGAAGGTTTTCGTAAGATAATATGTTTCAAAGAGAATTTAATATCATAGAGGCTATTAATTCCTTGTGAAATCTATGAGAATCGTGAAAGCTATGAGAAACACAAATATTGTGAGAATCAGAAAAGCAGTGAGATTCCAGAAATTAGAGAGCTTCATGAAAGTTGTCATATTTTCAAAATTTGGGAGAATTGTGAAAATAATATATTATTGTGAATAATTGGGATGTCATAAAGGTTGTAAAGAGGGTTTTCATTAATTTTAATCTTATGTGAACCGGAATGGATTTCCTAGTAAATATAATGTAAAGTGGTACTCATCAAGTGGATGAAAGTTAAACATAATGATACACCGAATGAGGTGTAATTTATTTTAATGTGACCAGAAGAAGAATAATATGAATGATTTGTGAGCACAAATTAGTTGAGAGAGTAATGGGATTTCAAATTGGGATTTTTAGTAAAATAAGTGGGATAATGAGTATACTCTGAACTTGTAATAGTAGTGTACTCTAGTGGATTTTGTACATAGTAAAATTTTCTTTATATGATCCTTAGATGTAGCCCAGTGTGGGTGAAACATGTAAAATCATTGTGTCTCATGTAATATTTAATTTTTACTCATACATTGATATGTTAAAGGGAGAGAAGATTTTTTTAATGAAGAAAAAAGATCTGAAGGGGTATAATGTTTAATCTGTCATACCCTGATTCACCCCTCCCCCCTCTTTGGGTATTTAACATGTTTGGGCAACCATTTATCATAATAGAGACAACATGAAATTTAATAAAACTTTTCATGGCTAGATTATCATATGAGGAGATTCTACTCAAGAAGTACATCAAATTTAAAAGATTCAATCCTATATTATGCGTATACCATTTCTTTCCCCACAACTAATTCCTTTGTATTCCAATTTGACAAGGAGGTAGTCCGAGTCTAGGTGTATAGATACATTGAATGCCACACCAACACTGAGTTCCCTACCCTAAGATCTAAACTCAAGACACCTCAAAAATGATACACTATTTTCCCAAACCTAACCCCATAAAATTGATAACTTCAAACATCAACATGGGGGAAACCCACCTTTGACACCACTCTGTTATGCTTGGGTTAGTGGGAGGAAGACATCCCAAGACTACCTCCAATAGGATAGGGAATAGAGACTAGTGAAGAGTAGTAATATTAGTAAAATGGGAGGCCTTAGCCAAATTACTTTTATTCACACACATATCTATATCGATGCAATAGTAGAGAGATGAAATAAAGGACCAAATTTTCTATAGTGTGAGCCATGAATGCAACAACATCTTGAAAATACATCTATTTAAAACTACATAACGTAAAGGATATAAAAGGGAATAGTACATGACCATCCTGAAATGAGGTCCAACATGACAAGAAATGAAGAATGGAAAATTGAGGAGAGTCTAAATCACAAACTCCAAGGATGACCATTGAACATGTTCAAGATAAAGAACTATTATACACCACCAAAACCAAATATAAAATGGTCACCAATGATCTATTTATCATATTCATAATACAAAAAATGTTTTAGAAAATACCATACAAGGGTGAGTATATACATACCCATTAGGATATCTTGAAAACCAATAAGGAATACATTCAAATAACAATAATCATCTCAACCAATTAATTAATAGGGTAATAAAAACCAATATTAGTTATTCCCAAAGAAAACTAAGTGAATCATGAAAGGGATCTCTATCATCAAATCCATAAAAGAACAAATATTCTACCCATAGCTCCAAAGGCACCACCTCATAGAAAAACACCATGCACAACCTCATTAGAAACATTATGGAGGGCCCACTCTTCACCACTATGTATCACAAATAAGTGAGTATTATCTCTTATCCATGAATATTATATAACCTCTCAATAATGTGGCGGACCAGTTACTTCTACTGGGTAGCATAGCTAAGGTAGCACTACTCTAATGTAGGACCCACACCCTGTTATTGATCAACGATGTAGAGTCTGCTATGGAGATAAAGTACCCACACCATCTATAATGTCAGGGAGTTCATCTCTACCTATAATATGGATATGGTTGACCCACCACTTAGATAGATTAGGGTGTACTAACCCAAGTAACACTCTGATGATCACACCCAAACACTACCATGAAATGATCATCACTAAAATAAGTGTCCTCCTTACATTACCTCATGTTGAATCTTGGATGCTAAAATGAATTAGACTATCATAAACCATGCAGAAATCAACTAAAAATAGGCTAATCATGGGCCCATGCTTGAGTTTTGTAGAAGAATTCCTGAAAGTTGTATGTTTTTTGGAAAATGTACACGATGTGTATATAGGGTCACAGGGTGTGTGACTCCCCCTAGACCCATAGATGTGTACTCTTCTTCACATGGATTGGAAAATCTTCTGAAACTACATAGTGTGTAAAAATTTTCCCATAGTGTGTACATTATATCGATTTCTAGAATGATTGCACATGATACACACCTTGTCCAGACAAGTACATATACACATCATGTCCATTAGTGTACATGGTGTGTCTAATGACATGGAGTCCTAGGTATGTACCCTTTGAATGTAGATTGGATACCCAGGTAGGGTCACATGAATGTATAATTTACCAAAGGTTTTGTGATTTTTTACTCGGTCTAAAACTGTATTCACCATGAAAACCTATACCACACAGTATGTGCTCCTCCAGGATACATGATGTGTAGTCCTAGGTTTTTCATAAATTGATGTATTTCTTTATAAAGAAACTATATCTTATATTTTTTCATCTTCATTATTGTTTGACACACCAAAAATGGATAAATATAATGTTTAAGTTCTTTGAATATTGATTTCCATCCTTCGATGACTAGAATTCAGATCTTTAATCATCAATGGGGGTAGCTTTCATGCCTCTCGTCATCGTATATGGGTCATGATACAAGATTTAATCAACTAAAAAAATGAAAAAATCATGATCTATCCTTAATAAACTACTTCCATAGTTTATCACACATCCTAAATTAATCCTTATGTATTATCATACTCGAATACAATAGTGAAATTTCAAATCACCAACCCCAAGGGAAAAGATGATGAATATTATGAAAAATGGTGGGAAGGCTCAAGAATGAAGTGAAAACCATCATTTGTTAGTGTGATCCAATACAACTATTAAATTATGTAGAAACAAGGGTTATATCAATGTAAAATAATATAATAATTAGGTTTAAGAACACAAATTAAAAACAAGGCTCTTGTAAAGAGAATCAAATGCCGGAATTTATACAGATATAAAATCCATTCTTAACAAACTATTTTGAGGCTGAAAATAAAAAAATAATCATCACTGCCTTAATAATGTATTGATTATTGGTGATGAACATTCCCTATAGAGGTGAATATGATGATATCACTATTTTCGTCCTTCATCTCACAATTCTACATGATAATTTTTGTCGATCCATTTTTCTAGTTTGTTAATGCCAATGAATCTATCACCATAATCCTCTATAATCTCACAATTTTATTGGGATAAACCTATAGATTTTTCATAAAAACATATATATAGAGGGATATGTAGGATTATCCATTAAAAATAAATAAATTATTTTACATACATAACGCACCCACCAATGACTACCTTTATATGAACTCCCAACACTGAACAACTTTATATCACACCAAGGGTAAACCATACATTCCAAAAAAACCCATAATCTTAGATTTATCATTTCTATAATGGATAAATGTGAAAATAATTTATATTGAAATTATGTGTGTACATGATTTAAAATATATTAAAACAATTAATATATTAATTTCATGGTCTTGTGCCAACAAAAACATAGGGCCAACTCCAAGGAAAATCCATAGATTTATATATAAATACTCAAAGGACTAAACCAATGACATAAGAGTCATTTAATTCTCCCCAGTGTTAGGTTGGGAGAATATGGGAACCTAGTGGGGTAGGTTAAAGTCGTGTCCCTAGTTGTAGTTAGCAAAAATTAGTTTCCCTAATGTACGAAGGATGAAGTTGTTGCCATAGTATATGTAGGGTGAAGTGGGCACCCTAGTGAAAGTAAGGAGATGATTCCATGGTCACCCAAGTACATTGTAGAGACCCAAATCATGACGTTCATGGAAATTAAATTACTTTTTATGAATACTTAATACATAACAAAAACAAACACCGAAAGACCATAATAGTTTAGTGTCTTTGGAAACTCGGAACACAATCTTCTAATCATGGTGAAAGATCTTCAACATCTCCCATAAAGATCTTCCCCTTTTGTTTTCTTACCTAAAACCTTTCTTTATATCCTGGAGAAAAGAAAACATATAAAGGGTGAGCTCAAATGCTCAGTAAGGGTAAACATAGAGAACATAAAGCAATCCATAAACATTTGAATGCAAAAACTTGAACATAAAATCTAAACATCCAAATCTTGAGCAAAGACATAAATCATGGAAGTACGTAGGGCATATATCATAATGGAACATCAATCATGATAAAATAGAATGGTAATAAATCATGTAATAGTGGAAACCATTAAGAACATGTTTTGATTTCCATAGTAGCCAAGGCATTGCTTCCAAGACCATCTTAGTGGACAAAGTCCCTTTTTGAATCGAGTTCACTTTTCATTTCAGTCCTGTAACACTGAACCAGATTAACTTACCGTTCCAGCCATGTCTATCTCAAGAGATATAAATATTTACCCAATGCATTGGAGGGAGATATAGGTCCCACCAATCTCATAATTAAATCATTATTTCATGTCCCACAAAATCATAAATCCTACATCATAGCATAACTCATGTAATAGAATGAGATTCTTAAACATCATGCCATCATAACATAATCCATATAAAAAAATGGATATCATTTCATCATAAGAAAAATAAAACCATGTAAATAATGGAGACATTATACTTGAAACATATACATATTAAATAATTTCATTTTATATGGAAAATAGTTTTGCTAAAACACTTGAAATGAATTATTGAGGAAAATATCCTTTCATCTTCAAAATCATTTTATTTTCACAAAATTCCATCCAATTTTAAAATAAAATGGTTTTTTTGAAAATAATCATGCAATCATGTAGAGTAAGCTTCATGAAAATGAGGTGTTATAAAACCGTAAAAATCCGTTAACGCCGTATAAGTTAAAAATAACATTCTCCTCGTACTTTTGTCGAAAAAGTCAAAAAGTACCCCGTGTGGTAAAAAAAGTAAGATTCCTTCCATAAAATGTGGTAAAATTAAATAATGGATAAAAATTCCATTAAACATACATGAATTTTTTTTAGAAAACATAGACATGGATGCTAACAATAACCCCAGTAAATACTTACGACTAAACAATCTCGGATAAGAACGAGATTGGAATAGTTATCCCTTACCTTAGGTCCGATATGCGTTGTACATATCCAAACCTCAGGTATAATGATTTAAATAATGACATTGAATTATTATAGAATCATATTCATTGTTATGATATCATATATAGTTCACTTATGACTTTATATTACCCGTTCTTTTGTAAATTCAATGTTAAAGCAGTGTTTTGGGTAAAATCGTTTCATTTATTGTCCGTGTTTTGACTTGTAATTAATAATATGGTTACTTAGATCATGATTACATAATTACAGAATATAAAACATTATTTATATATAATATATATTCATAATATACACATATATATAATAGATCGATAAATGGAAAGAAATACACCGTTTATGGAGACGGTAGGCCGTACGTACGCACGAATGATGTTTTTCGTTTCCTTATTGAATTGAATGGAATTAATAAGATGACATAGATATATATATACATAAATCTAGTATCATTTTTATTTCATATATTTCATGATTAATTATTATATATACTTTATAATCATTCTTGAATTGTTAACATGGAAAATGAATCTCATCGCGTCGTGGAGACGGTAATCTGTACGTACGCACGAGCGATGATATAGTTCCCATATTTATTGCATGTAATTGGAGTGGATGATATAATATATTAGAATCAGTATAATGTTATATTAATAATATATATTTATTCTCTACACCATTATACCCATCCATATAAGGTGGTGGTGGAAAACAGATTACACCACAACGTGGAGATGATATTCCATACGTACTCACGCGCGGTAATTTCATTTTCTGTAGGATGGATAGAAGGTGACATAGATATTTTTCATATTTATAATAACATATCAGTCTATAAGTAATAATGATTTAATTACTTTATAATGAAACAACTAAAGAAGAAGAAGTTGAAGAAGAAAGAAACTTGAAAGAATCGTTAGAAGAGATTACCTCTTCTTCGACGCACCTCCTTTAAAATACTTCTTAGGGAACTAGAGTTGGTCTTTTGAGAAGACAAGAACCTATATGATATTACTATAGATGTTAAGAAGAGTAATTTGAAGGTTTTGGCCGAGATTCAAGGCTTAATAGGGTGTGAAGAGAAGAGGGAAGGGGTTCCCTTTTTATAAGGGAGGAGAGGGGCACCTTAGGAAAACTTAAATATTATTTTATAATAAAGTCATATTCTGTTTTCAATAGCTCCAAATTGATTTATTTATAATCTAAGGTGGTTAAGGGTAGAAATAATCTCAACCAATAGGTTTTAGACAAGTTTAGGTTACTATTTTATCCTTATCATTTAGATTTTAACTCTATGTTAAATAATTTAACTTTTACCGTGTCTTTTTGTTTTCTTACACTATATAGTTAATAAACTTACTATAACAAGCCAAAATAACCCCAAGTGGTTCCTTATTAATATATATATCCTTATCTAAGTCATTTGGCCGAACCTTAGATTTTTAGGAACAAAATAACAATTAATAATATAATATTTGTTTTAAAAACTATTTTATGTCAATTTTAACACTATTTGGTACTTGATTTTTGTGAAACTCATAACAGCATTATTAGTTCGCAAAAAGTAAATTAAATACATAATAACATGTCATATTAACCTATAGAATTTATTTAATTCATAAAAAGTCTAAAATTACATTTATTTGGGTATTTATAACATCAATTATGTTAATATTTCATTAATAAGGTAATTACTGCATCACCATTGTGTCATAGATAAATGAAATTATTTAAGGTCTAAAAATTATTAATAAAATACCATTAGGTAGGAAATATTTTTATCTTCATAATGAATATTTATAGTCGAATTTATCTTATGTATAACCCTATATTAAAAATGTTTTAGTTATTAAATATTGATTTTAACTATTTTAACTCTTTTTTAAATAAAATACTAATAAATTTCCTAATCTAATCCAAGTGGACCTAAAGGGTAATATTTTATTCCTAAGGTTTTTTTTGTTTGAATTACACTTATCCAATATAATTAGTACATGTGTTAGGGTAATAATAATATCATTTGTACCCTTAATTACCCTATTTACTTTTAATCGTGGTAAATAAAAGTAAAAAGTTACTATTCACCAAAAATTATTTTTATCTTATTAAACCACATTTTACTCCTTGATATTAACCATGTCTCTCGGATTTTCTAAATTCCACTCAAAGAAGCGGTAAAAGTATGTTTTATGTAAATTTTTGAACTCTCCTAGGAGGTGGGTAAAAGACGGTGAAAAGTTCAATAAAATTTTTATGTCTAAAATTATTATAAAATGACGCCATTGAATTACATTGAACTTATATAGGTATTATGTGTAAATTTTGACATAAAATAAATTTAAATAAAATAAATAATTATTTAAATAAAAATTCGGTTTTTAAATAGTAACCTAGTGTTTTCAATATTCATCAAAAATTGAAAGTTTTCAGAAAAATACCAAACATTCACCCTAGGATAATTTCAATATTCCGAATCCAAAAATGGAGTCCATTTCAAAAGATAAATTTTATAAAATTTCAAAAAGTGGGTATTAATATTCATAACGGCTAGTTTATATAATATTTTAATAACATATCGTTGTTTAGTGAAACTCAGTATTGCGTACAACACACGCTATCGTGGAAGGCCGCGATTGCGTGTAATATAAGCCAAGTCAGGGATGCGTGTAGTGCAAGATTCTTTTGGTGTAGCGTACAACATAGGCCATCAATGAAATTAAAAATAATATTTTTCACAAAATCTCAGGGTGTTACATTCTACCCCCCTTAAAATGATTTTTTCCCTCGAAATTCGTCGGGGTTATAAATGGTTTACTACTCAAAAGTTTTAGTAGAAACCCAAATTGTAAAAATGAATACCAAAACTTATCTTTAAAAACTAATGTATGAAATGTAACGGTTACCCAAATTTACTAATCAATAGGTTTCCACATAAGAGAACATATGGATATGGAAGGGAATCTAACCATCAAGTTCTGATGGAGAGTGGTAGAGAACATGGCTACGAAAAAGCCAACAATCACAAAGCCATAAATTTGTAATGATATAATGTACCATCTGATTCATTGGATATAAGGGCACTAGGAAAACATTTTTGGTTTTCAAGATGATTTCCCTAAATTTGAAGAATTTGAAATAAAAGAAATACTTACTTTATTTCAGTACAATATCACCATTTTTTGTGCCTTGAACAATTTCCACTTCATCTCTTAAAGAATTGAAGTTGAATTTGTCATTTTTGAAGTGTTATCAGATCATGTGACAGAATGATGGGTCACTCCATGTGTTTCAAACATAAGGTTATCAAAAGTTATCAAATATACATAAGTCCTTCTATAGTGAGGTTAGTCATATATGATTCCAAAAATGGACTTATACTTCATCTATCATACCGCTTAATGAAACTAGTTTCTACTAAACAGGGACTTCCTGTAGGCCAGTGGAAGGAAATAAAGGCCTGTCGCTCTTCGGTTGTGGGTTCGATTCCCACATCCTTGTCTGACACGACGGGTTGTCGCCCATCCTGCAGGTTGTCCTTTTTCAAAAACTAAATTATTATAACATTCCATCAATAATATTGAAATTTTTTTATCCTTAAACAATACTAACTTATGTCCAACATAATCCATTCCAATCTTTAGGCTTATCAAAAATACTTCTATCCAAGATCATAGTATAAAGAAAACAATTACTAGAAATGTCTCTACCGAGCATGTGAATACCATCATTTATCCCCATATATCATATGATATATCTTGTTGGTCAAATTACAAACATGTGAATACCTTAATCATGTATTATCTTGAAAAATGAATACCCATTGAACCTTAGTGAAAACATGAATGCTGTCAAAAGTTAACTATTTCCACATACCAAAATCCAAAAAAAATTATATACTCAAACAATAATATCACTTAGTCCTTATATCAGTCATGAGATCATGAATACTATCAAACATCTCATTATATTCTTATACCTTCATTATGCACATATCATCCACTTTCCAAAAATATCTAAAAAACCTTTCATGGTTACCGGTACCATTCAACATATACATTCAAATGATTTAGAAAAAACAATAGTGTAACAATCCTTAGATGTGTCTTCATTCCATAGTACCATTACCTATCCACCATAAATCTTGATAAACATAAATCATTCCACTACCTTCTTAAACCATTGACTGAGCTTCAACAATTATTTTATCTCACATATCATTTGTAGTCTATTCAATATTATCAACATAAATACTACCCATACGACCATGCTGATTCTCTTCATGAGACTTTCCCTTAGGGCATTGGTTTGCTTAATGCCCATACATTCCACATTGAAAACATTTAATCATTGTTGATGTCGTAGAAATACCATTATCCTTGTCCATGGTGTTAACTGAACCTTTTCCTTTGCACTTACTGGCTTTGTGTCCTTCTTTTCCAAACCCAAATCAACTTCCAGTTCCATTGAAACATTCTCCCTGATGCCTCTTTCCACATTATTTACGTGAGGAAAATTGAACTTTCTTTCCTATATGATCATCATGAAACTCCATCTTTCTCTTATTTGATGAGTTGGGATACTTACCAAAGTTTAGATTATTGATCATATTATGAGATTGATGATTAGGCATAATAAATATGTTTGGACTTCCAAATACCATTTCATTTGTTTGCTTAGGAAGAATATCATTCCATTGTCCATCATATCCTCCATTATCGTGAATCTTTCTATTTCCAGCCATTTTCTAAAATCCAAAAAGAATAGTGTGAGAGTAAATAATAATAATCAAGGGGGAGTACCTTCAATATCTAACATCTTAGGTTTAATTATAGTATCATTTCCGTAATTCTATGACTATAACCTATATGTATACTTAACCTTAGAGACATCCCTAGACATACCTTAGAAATATCTCTAGGGATCTCACTAAAGTTCTTGCATCCTAGTTTCCAAAGTTTAACTAAACTGAACCTCTGATACCAACTGTAGAGACCCAAATCTTGATGTACATGGACATTACATTACTTTTGTGGAATACTTAATACATAACAAAAAGAAACACTAAAAAACTGTGATAGTTTAGTGTCTTTGGAAACTCAGAACATAATATTCTAATCATGGTGAACGATCTTCAACATCTCCCATAAAGATCTTCCCCTTTTGTTTTCTTACCTAAAACCTTTCTTTATATCCTGGGGAAAAGAAAACATATAAATGGTGAGCTCAAATTCTTAGAAAGGGTAAACATAGAGAACATAAAACAATCCATAAACATCTAAATGAAAAAACTTGAACATAAAATCTAAACATCCAAATCTTGAGAAAAGACATAAATCTTGGAATTATGTAAGGAATATATCATAATGGAACATCAATCATGATAAAATATCATGGGAATAAATCATGTAATTGTGGAAAACATTAATAGCATGTTATTATTTCCATAGTATCCAAGGCATTGCTGCCAAGACCATGTTAGTGGACAGAGTCCCTTTTTAAATCGAGTTCACTCCTCATTTCAGTCCTATAACACCGAACCAGATTAATATACAGTTCTGGCCATGTCTATCTCATGAGATATAAATCTTTACCCAATGAATTGGAAGGAGATATAGGTCCCACCCATCTCATAATGAAATCGTTCTTTTGTGTGACACAAAATCATAAATCATACAGCATAGCATAACCCATGTAATAGAATGGGATTCTTAAACATCATGCCATCATAACATAATCCATATAAAAAATGGATATCATTTCATAATAAGAAAAATCAAACCTTGTAAATAATGGAAACATTATACTTGAAACATAAACATATTAAATAATGTCATTTTAGATGGAAAATAGTTTTGATAAAACACTTGAAATGAATTCTTAAGGAAAATATCCTTTCTTCTTAAAAATCATTTTCTTTTCACAAAATGCCATCCAATTTTAAAATAAAAGGGTTTTTTTTTGAAAATAATCATGCAATATTTTAGAGGAAGCTTCATGAAAATGAGGTGTTATGAAACTGTAAAAATCCGTTCAGGCCGTATAAGTTAAAAATAACATTCTTCTTGTACTTTTGTCGGAAATGTCAAAAAGTACCTCGTGTGGTAAACAAAAGTACAATTCCTTTAATAAAATGTGGTAAAATTCACAAATGGGTAAAAATACCATTAAAAATACATAGAAACATTTTTATAAAACATGCACATGGATGATAACAATAACCCTAGTAAATACTTACGAATAAACAATCTCGTATAAGAACGAGATTGGAATAGTTATCCCTTATCTTTTGTCTGGTATGCTTCGTACGTATCCAAAACTCCTGTATAATGATTTAAATAATGCCATTGACTTATTAAAGAATCATATTCAGTGCTATGATATCATATATGGTTCACTTATGACTTTATATTACCCGTTCATTTATAAATTCCATGTTAAAGCAGCATTTTAGGTAAAATCGTTTCATTTATCGTCCGTGTTTTGACTTGTAATTATTAATATGGTTACTTAAATCATGATTACTTAATTAAATAATATAAAACATGATTTATATATAATATATATTCATAATATACATATATATAATAGATCGATAAATGGAAATAAATACATTGTTCATGGAGACAGTAGGTCGTACGTACGCATGAACGCTATTTTTCGTTTCCATATTGAATTGAATGGAATTAAGTAGATGACATACATATATATATATAAATAAATCTAGTAGCATTATTATGTCATATATTTCATGATTAATTATTATATATACTTTATAATCATTCTTGAATTGTTAACATGGAAGATGAATCTCATCGCGTCGTGGAGACGGTAATCCGTACGTACGCACGAGCGATGATATCGTTCCCATATTTATTGAATGGAATTAGAGTGGATGATATAATATATGAGAATAATTATAATATTATAATAATAATATATAGTTATTATTTAATCCATTATACCCATCCATGTTAGGTGGTGGTGGAAAACAGATTACACCACGGCGTGGAGACATTCTTCCGTACGTACACACACGCGGTGATTTCATTTTCCGTAGGATGCATAGAAGGTGAAATAGGGTTGTTTCATATTTATAATAATATATCAGTCTATACATAATACTGATGTTATTACTTTATAATTAAACAACTAAAGAATAAGAAGTTGAAGAAGAAAGAAACATGAAAGAATCGTTAGAAGAGATTACCTCTTCTTCGACGCACCTCCTTTAAACTTCTTCTTAGGGCACTAGAGTTGGTCTTTTGAGAAGACCAGAACCTATATGATATAACTAGAGAGGTTAATAAGTGTAATTTTCAGGGGTTTTCCGAGCTTCAAGACTCTAAAGGGTGTGAAGAGAAGAGGGAAGGGGTTCCCTTTTTATAAGGGAGGAGAGGGGCACCTTAGGAAAACTTAAAATAATATTTTATAATAAAGCAATATTTGATTTTTAATAGCTCAAAATTAATTTATTTAGAAGATAAGTTGGGTATGGGTCGAAATAAGCTCAACCAATTGGTTTTAGACAAGTTTAGGTTACTATTTTATTCTTATCATTTATATTTAACTCTATGTTTAATAATTTAACTTTTACCGTGTATTTTTGTTTTCTTACACTATATGGTTAATAAACTTACTATAAAAAGAAAAAAGAATCCCAAGGGGTTAATTATTAATATATATATCTTTATCTAAGTCATTTGTATGATCCTTATATTTTTAAGAATAAAATAACAATTAATAATATAATATATGTTTTAAAAACTATTTTATGTAAATTTTGACACAATTTGGTACTTGATTTTTTTGAAAATCCTAACAGAAGTTTTAGTTCTAAAAAAGTTAATTAAATCAATACTAACATGTCATATTAACCTATAGAATTAGTGGAATACATAAAAAGTCTAAAATTACATTTATTTGGGTATTTATAACATCAATTATGTTAATATTTCATTAATAAGATAATTACTGCATCACCATTGTGTCATAAATAAATTAATTTATTTAATGTCTCAAAATTATAAATAAAATACCATTAGTTAGTAAATATTGTTATCTTTCTAATGAATATTTATAGATTATTTTATCTTATGTATAACCCTATATTAAAAATGTTTTAGTTATTAAACTTTGATTTTAACAATTTTAACTCTTTTTTAAATAAAATTATAATAAATGCCCTAATCTAATCCAAGTGGACCTAAAGGGTAATATTTTTTTTCTTAAGGTTGTTTTGGGTCGAATTACACTTATAAAATAGAATTAGGACATATGTTAGGGTAATAATAATATCATTTTTACCCTATTTACTTTTAACCGTGGTAAATAAAAGTAAAAAGTTACTATTCACCAAAAATTATTTTTATCTTATTGAACCACATTTTACTCCTTGATATTAAAATTTTCTATAGGATTTTCGAAATTCCTCTCATAGAAGCGGTAAAATTAAGTTTTATGTAAATTTTCAAACTCTCCTAGGAGGTGAGTAAAATACGGTGAAAAGTTCAATAAAAATTTTATATGTCTAAAATTATTATAAAATGACTCCAATGAATTAAATTGAACTTATATAGGTATTATGTATCAATTTTGACCTAAAATAAATTTAAATAAAATAAATAATTATTTAAATAAAAAGTCGGTTTTCAAATAGTAACCTAGTGTTTTCACTATTCATCAAAAATTGAAAGTTTTCAGAAAAATACCAAAAATTCACCATAGGCTAATTTTGATTTTCCGAATCCAAAAATGTTGTCCATTTAGAAAGATAAAATTTATAAAATTTCAAAAATTGGGTATTAATATTCATAACGGCTAGTTTATATAATATTTTAATAACATATCATTGTTTAGTGAAACTCAGTATTGCGTAAAACACATGCTATCGTGGAAGGTCGTGATTGCGTGTAATATAAGCCAAGTCAGGGATGCGTGTAGTTCAAGCTACTTTTGGTGTAGCGTACAACATAAGACATCAATGAAATTAAAAAGAACATTTTTCATAAAATCTCAGGGTGTTACATACATGGTAGGTTGAATTGGTAAACCTAATGAGGTAGGGTGAAGTGTTCACCCTTGATATGATTATTTGGTGAGGGTTCTTCATTTTATAGAGGCTATGAGGTATGACATTGGTGAGTAGAATCCTAGTGTATTATCTTTTATGGGGTCATTTTCCATAGTCTTAGAGAACTAGGGAGGACTTGGTCTCGAATGAAGTATTTATATTTTTTAATCCATCAAGTAATATAATTACTTAATTCATGGTTACTTCCTTAGGTTTATATCATTCAGTAGGTCAAATTAAGGGAGTTAAAATACTTGGGTCTGTTGTGATAGAAGACCAAGGTGCAGGGAGTTCGAGTGTTGTTTCTTCACGGGTGTACATCTTCATGATTTTTCCAATTTTGAAAAATACATATCCATAGGGTCTAATAATAACTAGGGACTAGTGTGAATCCACATTAAAAAAAATTATCTTAAGTCCCATTTAGGTTCATGTCATAGGTACACTATCAGTTCATAAAAGTTGTCTTCACAAAGTAGTCAGGTACACTGGTTCTTTCATAAAATTTGGATAAGTCATGCTTGGAGACATTAGAGGACACTTGAGTACCTAGAAAAAGTGACTTGGGTGCATTTTTATAGTCTTGGATGAAGTGATGGTTATCTTCCTTGGACTTTTCTCTTTAACATATCAAGGTTTATTTCTTTTGACAAAAAGAAGCACTAAATAATCCTCCCCACCCTTGGAATTGGATTATATTGGAAAAAAGAGAATCTAATTTTGAGGTAAATGTTACTATTGAATGGTTTTTTATTCCAAATAAAAATATTTCACAGAATTCAGATTAGGGTGAAATACATGGGTGGTTAACTTTATCTACATGTTGTGAGCTCACATAGCTTGGGGATGGGCACTAAAAGAGGCATACTGACATAAAAAAAATGGTGTGTGTTGTCACCTGGGTAAATGATATTGATCATCCTATAAATAGTGATCCCCCATTTCTATTCACTTTTCTGACCTGATAAAACACTTTTTTTTACTATATATTTGACCAAGTCCTTCACACTAACCAAGGTAAGCCCATATCCTCTAAATCTCTTTTTTCACTTTAATGAAAGCATGCATCCTTCTTTCCTTACTCTATGTTGATCATGATAGTTATACAATCATAAGATTTCAAGTAGATCCTAAAATTGGTTGGCATGACCTAAGAAAATTTTATGGTTAACCTACTTGTTGAAAAGAATCTGAGTGGTGACACATTGGGTGTGGCAAATTGGGTGAAGAAACTTGGGCGAACACACCTAGGCAATTTTTTTTTTACTTTTTAAAAATATAACCTAGTTATTTTTATTCACAAATTATGATTACCTTAAGGTATTTACCATATTTTAGATTTATCTAACTAATAAATTATTTAATTCCATTGAAAAACTAATATTCCCCACACATCATTCACTATTTTTTTTTCTAAATCCTCTAAAAGTATTAAATATATAGTTACAGATGTTTGACATAGTTACCTTCAGTATTCTGAAGAATTCCAGTTAGAACTCTTAGTTGTTATATAGAATCATTATCAAGAGTAAACATTATCTAAATTTATCCCACTGTATATTTATTTATTCATAACATAAATAAAAATCTCGAGATGAAATAAAAACCTCCCCAACTCATGTTTCTATGAGTATATGAATTTGGCTAGATCCAATATCTCCTAGAAGGGTGCCTTTATCAATGAGGGGAAAACCAATCAGGAATTAATGTTACATCACTCCAATGATTCCATAAAATTTTTTACCCATATATATAAACCCAATACTCATTACTGGAAATCAATTTACTATCGATCAGGAACCGATCAATTACAAGGTGGAAACAAAGATTGGGATTTTCACCCTAGATGTGGTGTTGAGAAATAATGGATGTTGGTATATAGGATCTAAAAATATATGGATAATTTAACTATCAACTGAAATATGTGTACATATTTGAATCCATCAGAATATAAAATGCATACATGTATAATAACTCTGACCTGATCCCAAATATATTGACCCACTAAAGGTTGAAAACAAAAAAAACATCATCAAAACATGATGAAGTTGGAATTAGTTTATTGGAATTTTAACAAGGATTTGGGGAACATATCCTTAGGGATGTCTATGAACGGTTCCTCTCTTCAAAGACTATCTAGGAGATCTCATGTGAACACCCTCATTGGTCTATAAAATACTGAGGGATGTTATATAAATACTGGGGATTCTCATACATGGATTTTATAATATTTTAGATAAATATTCATAACATTAAAAAATTACATGACTGAGGACCATAATAGTTTAGTGTCTTTGGAAACATGGGACACAATCTCAAAACAATGTTAAAGATCTTAAATTGTCCCAAAAAGATCTTCCCATTTAGTTTTCCTACTTAAAACCAATATTCATAACCCAAGGAAAGGAAATATAAGAAAGGGTTAGAACATATTCTCAGTGATGGTAAATAAAAGAGATACATAAGGATAACATTTACATAAGGGTTTGAGAACATGAGAATAACATTTGAAAATCATACAAATGAGTCGTGGAATAAAGATAAGTAGATTATAATACATGAATCATAAGGGAATCAAGAGCATAATCAAAGAGAGCATAATATAGGTATATGACATTGAATTGTGGTAGACACCTAAATATATGAATTGATTTCTATAATGGGCATGCCTCTCTTCCAAGTATATCATAGTGGAATGGGTTCACTCCCCAAACCATCACAATAGTCAAGGTTCACTCCTAGGAGCATATTATTTTTCAAGGTTCACTCCCACGACCAACTTAGTATCCAAGGTTCACTCTCAAGACCATATTAGTAGCCAAAGATCCCTCCCAAGACCGTATTATAGGACAAAGTCACTTACTGAACTAGTTTCACACCCAATTCTAGTTATGTCAATACCATGAGATATAAATCATTAACAAATGCATTGGAGGGAGATATAGGTACCACCCATTGGATTATAAATTCATACATACATGTCCTACAATATAATAAAACATTCACGACCCAACCCAAGATAGGGCTTGATCCATAACTACCCCAAGCCTGACTCCATAAGATAGGGGTGACATCAAGAGGAAAAGTCATAACTAACTCAGGGATACATTTTCCTATATACCCGTACACACATAAAAATAGACATATCAATGATAAATTTTAGAGGGAAAGAATTAAAGATATAATGCTACTATAAAATAAACCAAGCATGCATGAACCTATGGACAATAAAAAAGTACCATAGTGTAAACTAAAAAATAAAGGGAAAAAATACACACCCAACCCAAAATATATCTTAACCTAATAGAAAATGGAAAATTAAATAGATAAAAGAGGGAATGTCTCCTGAATCCCAAGCTAAGAACATCATACACAGTCCAAGAACCAAGTATCCCAATGCTCTTATGATGTCATGGTGGACCTTTCTATAATCTTCATATGACATGAAATGTCTAGGGAAATTCCATGTAGGGTGAGTATAAATATACACAGTAGGACTCCTTGAAAGATGAAAGGTGGTTGTAAGAGATTCAAAATAATAGGAATCAAGTAGATATAATAAGGTACAGTGAAATAGTACATCTCAACCCAACCAAGAGGGAAATTAAGCTCATCCAAACACAAGGAGATAAACATGGTGAGTAGATGAACTCCATGTCAAATAATTTTCATCTATATCAGGAGAGTAAAATCATCCAACCATGAGAATATATGCATGGAAAACACATGGAATACCCCATGAGTCTTTGCCTCTCATCAAAGGATACTATCCAAATCAAAGGGGTGGATACAGAAGAAACAATATATATATATATATATATATATTCTTAGTCAAATATATCCAAAAGAGAGAGTAAGGGGATCTCCGTATCAAAAATCATCCATGGAAGAATAGTAGACAATAATTCCAAAAGTCTAACAATGATGCCCATTATATCACATGTCTTCCTTGAATACACACTTAAAAATAAATAATTATGTAATACATGATAATATCCACTTTGGGTGGAACTGACTCACCCTCATAGTTTTTGTCACGTCATAAAAATATATCTCGATGGAGAAATCATCTTTCTTCCACATGAGTCCAAAGCTACGTTAATTTGTGACTCGTTACTGTGCTACATAATCGAGGGGGGCACAAACTCTATGTAGAGGAACCATGCCCTGGTACAATATGAGGGTTCCACTCTAATAGTCGATGGAGGACCCATTAAATGGACAAGAGGAGGGTTACATTCCAATGGTCAATTTTTCATGCCCCACCTAGCTGGAGGGTCCCACTCTATGTCATTGAGGACCCATTCCCTGATACTGTAGGAGGGTTCCACTCGATAAGTCGAGGACCCATACCCAGCTCAGTTGGATGTTTCCACTCTAATTTTCATTGAGGACCCATGCCCATCCCAGCTAGAGGATTCCACTCATGAGACTTTAGAGGAACAATTCCCATCCTGGCTAGAGGATTCCATTCTAAAAGCCATCCAAGATCCATACCTAGACAAGATAGAGGTTTACACTCAGTAGTAAGCCTATGGTGATCCATCTTGATCACTGCCATCATCATTCATTGGCTTAGAAGGTGTTGTTCCGTGAACTTTACACATTTTATATTGAAATACACAATGGAAGAAACCATAACGTTCTACATGAAAAAACACTCAAGATTTTCTACTTAAATGCCAAAATACGAGTTAAAATGAAGGCGATATGGAGATTTTAATTTTACTTAAAGGAACCAATGGGGTACATAGTGTGTTAGGTGACCCACATGGCATGTGTCCCACATCTTAGCCTATTCATTTCCTTGGTAGATGCATGACTTCATGTGAATATAATTGAACATGTGGTATAGGTTGAAAACACAACATGTCTTGGATAACCAGGACTAGGGCCATGTGAAACTCACTAAGTCCGTGTACTAGGGTAAATGAGTGTGCAAATGACCTCGTGTACCTCCACATGGGTTCCCCCCATCTGAATCATCGCATGGATTTCCAAACCGGGAAGGGGGTAAACAATGTGTAAATGGGACTACATTCCATGTCATCCATAATTTTTCCCAAACCATAGCCACCATCATAGGAGGCACTACAGGCTGTGTGTTCTTTGTTGAACATGGAATGCCCCCAGGATTCTCTAGAAATACCAAATCCAATCCAACACCTTGAATCTATCCAAACTACTTTAAATTCAATGTTGAATCTATATGAAAACATTGGATTTGGCCATATATTGCAGATCTTTCCCATTGATCACAATAGAATGGCTCTGGTATCCGTAGAGGGTTTCACTGCTCATTCTAAACACCGCCATCACTTCCATGTTCAATTTCATGATCTAAAATAACCAAAAAATTATCATCCTAATCCAAAAAGAGTTCTAGAGATTTGTTCATTTCATCAAATCATTCTCATTTCATTGATCGTCTATGAATCTGGGGGTCCTATCGAACTGGTACCTCTTGAAAAAGCTGAACCAGGACCACAATGATCAAACTGATTAAGAACGTAAAGCAATAGAGGATAAAAGCACCAAAACCATGTTTTAAACATCATATGACAAGATTTATTTTTAAATGATCAATAATGGGCATACCAGAGTTATAAAATTGAATAAAAAAAATTAATTTTGGTACATAGAATCATAAAAAGACCACAATATGGAACAGATAGAAGAATGAATTATGATCTTATTCAATAAATTTAATTATAGGAGTGGAAAACCACATATAATGTATCCTACCTCAATTTCAGTATGATCATTGATGGATTACACATCCACAAACAGTTTGAGAGGAGTTGTTGTGTTAGTTGTGTCTTAATATGATCTGATCTAGAGTTCAATCATCGTTCGTCGAGATTCAACATAGGAAGAGGAAGGGAGCTCTCATCGGAGATTTTTAGAATTATGAGCTTACCCTGGAAAAATAAAAAAATTAGATATATTTATAATATTTCTCTAGGTCAAAAAAATTAATTAATTAATTTAATAGTTAATTAATCCTCATAAATTTACCTCCAACAAGAAAGGTGTCTGAATTTCCCATGCTGATTTATGTTCTTCCAGACCTAGGGTAAACACCACATTATAGACTCATAAGTGTTCTCAAATTTCTAAGCCTATCAATTATTTAAGAGTTATCATTTTTTTATGAACCTAAATGCACAATATAAAATATGTTTAATATTATTATAAAATTATTTTTGGGCTCATAAATCCTTGGAATCAAATGCCATCTCTGTGCCATTATCTAGAAATATATATAGATATATTTCAAAGTGTTACAAGGAAAAACAGTTCTATACTTCCTTCCCTCATTCAATCTTTTAATTCTTGAAAAGAAGAACTATGAAAAAAACTCAGGGTACTAAGCCTGAACTTGTATCTCCCACTTCCAAGAGCTCTCCTGCACGTTTTTGTGCCACCACATCATGCAAACCAAAGGGATGGTTCATACACATAGGGTTTACCTCTACCAGATATCGATTTCCACTAGATTTAATGGAATGATGGATCCATCTTCGATGTCTAGGACAACCCAGTCGATGATGTGTATAGGTTCATGCATGTATCTTCTCGGCTACGACATATAGGGGACATCATGAACCCACTTTATATGTGGGGGTAAGGCTAGGTGGTAAGAAACCTCACTAACCCTCTGTATGATCTCAAACAACCTGATGAACCTTGGTGATATATTGACTCCTTGGATAAACCTCCACAATCTTCATCATGGGGTGACTAAAAAAATGGACTCCCTGCTCAAACTTCAAGGGCCTATGATGGAGATCTGCATAATATGTTTTTCTACTCTTGGTCATCTACATCCAGTCATGGATGGTATGGACATTTTCCATTGTCACCTGCACCATGTCTAGGCCCACTAGAGATGTGTCACTGATCTATGTCCATGAAAAGGGTGACCTACATAGTCTCCCATAAAAATCCCCAAAAAGGATACATTATAATATTAGAGTGGTAGTTTTTGTTGTACACAAACTCTTCCGAGGGTTGGTGATCCTCCTAAATATAGTAAAAGTATCACACACATGCCCTCATCGCATCCTCTAGAACCAAGATAGTGTGCTTGGTCTACCTATCGGTCTGGTGGTGAAGGGATTTTTTCATCTACATCTACGTCATCAATGCCTCATGAATGAATTTTTAATATTGTGATGTAAACCACAAATCAAAATCGGATACTATCATATAGGGAACCACATGAAGGGAAACATCTATTTTACATACAACTACCCCAAACTCTCCACCAAAATATATTACCTGATGAAAAGGTATTATGTTCAGTGTGTGATTCTGCCAACTATCACCCAAATGGTGTCACAGATATTAAATGTGAAAATAATTACTATGATGAACTCAATGTATATATCATCCCACTTCCACTCTGGGATCTCAAGAGGCAACAACAAACCCTCCAAATCTTGGTGCTCATCCTTCACCTGCTGACAAGTGAGGTATCAAGATATGAACTCAACTACACTTCATCTCATGTCGGACCACAAATTTTTTTTCTGAATATCTCGGTATATCTTCTCCACACTAGGATGTAAAAATAGGGGAGATGTGTGGAACTGTCACATCACCTCCCCCCTCAGGTTCATGTATCTCTGAGTGAAGGTGTACTTGAGATTCTAGCGGTCAATGTAAACCACAAAGATTTCTCCCAGGATGTACTGCATCCACATCCTCAAGGAGAAGACAACCACTACAATATATATGTCATGAGTTGCATAGTTCTTCTCATGGTGTCTCAACTAACTCACCACGTAAGTGATAACTACCTGTCGATGCATCAATATGAAGCTAAGAATAGCTCGAGAGGCATCATAATACACCACAAATTCAACATCATCCTCTGGTAGTCTCAACAATGGATCACTCTCCAAACTCTACATAAACTCCTCAAAATCCATCTAGAACATCTCAGACCAAGTAAAAAAGTGGTCCTTTCCATGTCAGGGTAGTCAAGGGGGTTGAGATCTTGGAGAATCATGCCACAAATAGTTTTTAAAAACCCACCAAGCCAAGGGATCTCTGCACCTTTGACAGATTATTCAGTGGCTCCAAAGAAAACACTACTTTGATCTTCACTGAATCCCCAACTTAGCGATGCTCAAAATGACATGCCCTAAAACATAAACTTCAGGAATCCAGGACTGGAACTTCAAGAGATTTCTGTAAATTCAGTTCTATAAAATAAAATTAAGATCCATCCTCATGTTCTCTGCATTCTCCTCCTCTGATGCAGAGTAGATGAGTATATCATTGATGAATACAACAAAAAACTGGTCCATGTATGGTCGGAATACCTGTTTCATCAAATATATAAACACGACATGAGAATTATTCGCACCAAAGGAATCACTAGGAACTCATTGTTTTTTTAGCGACATCAGAATGCCAACTTTGATTATTAGCCTCATGAACCCTCGACTAGTGTTAGCCAGACCTGAGATTGATCTTGGAGAACCATATTACACATCACAACTAGTCAATGGGGTCTTCAATCTTCAACATGGGGTACTTATTATTTATCATGGCATGGATCAGGTGATGATTATCCACACTAAGTTGTAGGTTCTCGTATGGATATTTCACAAACAAAACTAGAGTTTCCGAGGGTACACACTAGGTTTGATGAAACCATTCATTCTATTGTAATAGTGGGTTCCCTAGACCCAATATGAACTATAATTTTGAATACAATATAATGTATACAGATAGATATACATGATGTATTCTTACCATTATAGTGTAGATATTTATACATTCACTATTTAATGGTAGTACCAATATATTAATTATCGAATCAAAAGGTTATATAAAATAATGGTATATACTGAGAGACTCAAGATACTATGACAATAATCATAAAAAAAGTTCTTATTGTCTAGATACATATTACTAACTAGACATATGAGATGTATGACTATCAGGTACTGGGGGTTCATAAGAATTGAGACTTTTCCTCATAAAGTTCTCACTTCGTGATCTCTATTAGTGAGATCACAATGACAAACCTGTCAATAGGAACACCACATGTTTTGGGTGTCATTGGTTGTTCCTATCTATGAAAATGTGTATTGGTCTCTGGAATTGAGATCATTAACAATGTGTTCCATTTGATCATGTACTTTGATTCAAGGAAAAACATGATAATGAAATTGTGGCGAGGTATCTTGTGTTGGGTGCTGCATTGGTGGTATGACATTGGTAGAATAGTCAAGAAAGGATTTTTTACTTCCATGTTAAGTAAGTAATATATCTCAAGCTTGGTTGATCACGATGGTAATGCCTTCATTATTCATTAGCAAAAGTAGTCGAAATGTAAATACATCCAGTGTGACTAACTAATAATAAAGAAAGAAAAGGGGAACTACACAAGTGTGCATCCTGCATTATGATACATTTAAAGATAAATAGATTACAGTACATAGTAACTTTTCGTAGGTTGGTTGTAATTCCTATTCCAATCCTTTTTTATTTAGGGGCCTTTATGGGTTTTTAGGCTTCACACTTGGTTTGTGGATTTTATTTACTTCTACTGAGATAAGGGCCTAGAGGTTCACACACAATATCGTATTCATGAATCTTCCTAATTTAGTTGAATATGTATTTTGGACATGAGGGTCCCACCATGGGGTCTCAGTGTTTTCCATGGTATCGATCACTGATAAATAAATATATTCATATTATTCAAGTAAAGAATAATTGTTATTGAATTTATTTATTAAAATTATTTACAAGTTATGTAAATAATAAAAAGTTATTTGAATGAATATTATTTTAATATTCCATGTTTTTTAATATTATGTGGGAATTATGAGTTGAGTTAAATGACTCGAGTTTATCGGTTAATATATTTTATAGATATTATAGGTATGTGAAAATAATAATAAATAATATTGGAAAAATTGTTTTCATCATAATTATTTATTTAGTGGATGTTAAGTAAACAGGGGACGGGGAAGCCTTTAGTGTATTTTCAACATCCACGAAAAATAAGAGGATTGAGGTCCTCACTCTGTACTATTCACATCGAGATTTCCAAAGTCTCCCTCTCCTATACTAATTTCTAAAGAGCGAGACTCTCAATCTAGGTGTTCGAATCAAGATCATTTATTTGCATTGAAGGTTCCTTGATGAGGTGATCGTTTGGACGTTGAAGGATTCATCAAATTTCAATGATAGCACTCAAAAATTAACAACCGATGTTCCAGTGAACTTTTGAAGCACATGTGTATGATATAGAGGGATCCTATAGTGGAACTTTCTAGCAACTATCACTTGCGACAAGGTGAAATCGAACGTGGATAAAGACCTGAAAAAGTACATTTTTTAAATTTCTGTGCTCTTTTAATCTATGAAAGATTCTCGGACCAAATAAGGGCTCAGATCATCGAAGACGACAAGTTCCGTCAGCATGGAAATGATAAATTTTAAAATATATATCCCACAAGCTTTTTCTGTTCACCCCGATACCTTCAATGGTATCAAATTGATTTTATATATTATCAGAGACAAGAAAAAAATAAACTTTCTTTAAATTTAAGTAGAGGATTTGAAGAATCTTTGTGGTGTTTTTTTTAAAAAAGTTTTGTATTTGTTAACAACTAATATTTTTGTTGAAGAATGTTCTTGAGTTATAGAATGTTGAAGTTGTTGGTTGCTGAATATTTCCTTAAAGAATATTTTATTGATGAATAAGAAGTCAGAAGTTAATAAAGTGTCTCAAACTTTCTAAACTTAATCAGACGATGTATTGATGATCTTAAAGTTCTCACAAATCATGAAAAGTTTCATGATAAAAGCTGTTGAAGAAATGGTGAAGAGGATTTATGTTTTTCAATAAGAAAAATTCTGAGCCAGAAATTTAGAGTCTACATCTTGAACCAGAAATTCTGAGTCTACCTCCTAAACCAAAAATTCAGAGTATACTTCCTGAGCCAGAAATTCGGAGTTTACATCCTGAGCCAAAAATTCAGAGTCTACTTCCTGAGCCAGAAATTCAGAGTCTACACCCTAAACATGAAATTCAGAGTCTACGTCATGAACCAGAAACTCAGAGTTTACCTCCGAAACCAAAAATTCGGAGTCTACTTTTTGAGCTAGAAATACGAAGTCTACTTCCTGAGCCAGAAATCCGGAGTCTTCTTCCTAAAGCTAGAAATCCGGAGTCTACCTCCTTAGCCAGAAGTTTAGAGTCTACTTCCTGATGTTAGAAAATCAGAGTCTACTTCCTAAGCCATAAGTTCAGAGTCAACTTCCTCAGCTAGAAGTTCTGAGTCTACTTCCTGATGCCAGAAAATCAGAGTCTACTTCCTGATCCATAAGTTCAGAGTCAACTTCCTCATCCAGAAGTTTAGAGTCTACTTCCTAACCCATAATTTCGAAGTCTACTTCTTGAGCCAGAAGTTCGGATTCTACTTCCTGAGCCAGATGTTCGGAGTATCCTTCCTGAGCCAGAAGTTCAGAGTCTACTTCCTGAGCCAAAATTTCAGAGTCTACTTCCTGAGCCAGAAGTTCAGAGTCTACTTCCTGAGCCAGAATTTCAGAGTCTAATTCCGGAGCCAGAAGTTCAGAGTCTCTTCTTAAGTCAGAAGTTCAGAGTCTAACCAAGATCAATCCTTATCATTCTGAGGAAGATATGAAGAGTTTAAGAAAACCCAAATTTCAACTTTGCATAAATCTCAGAGAAATTTAAGGAGATTTTAAGAAGTCAAAGATTGAAGTTTAAATGTGAGAGATTTGTGGAGCTTTTGAGATTTGAGGAAGAAGGAAATATTTTCAAAATTCCCGCCTATGTTTTCAGAGGTGCCTATAAATATGTGCTCAGATCATTCGCTCATTTTCATTTTTTTACACACGCATAAAAGGAGGAGCGCTGGAGAATTCAATGTGAAAAGAATCTACCATATTGAAGAAGTTTTCTTGAGTGTTTGAGAAGAAGAGAATCAAAGTCATTATTTACTTTCTGAGAAGTTCGAATTTATAAGATCAGATCCAAGAAATCTGGAGTGAATATTTGGAGTGGGAATTTCTTAGAAATCATTATTATATTGCTGAGAAGTCCGGTTTCAAAAAATCATATTCAAGAAATCTGGAATGATTATTCAGAGTCGGAATTTATACTGAATCATTATTTTCCTTGCTGAGAAGTTCTGTTCCAGAAAATCGGATCCAAGAAAAATGGATTAAGAATTCGGAGTGAGAATTTGTGGAGCAGTTTCAACAAAGTTATTTTTCTTATTAGTGCCTCATTTTTTCTTTAAGAAAACATTGTAAACTGACAAGAGTTAGTATAATCTTTACTATCGAGAGATAGAAGGTGTCTAATAAGAGTTGGCAGAATTTTTATTCACTTCTTCATCATAGTGGATTTCCATAGACCCATGGGAGTGGCTATGACAGGAACGTATGTTATCTTATTAAGGCCGAACCTTGTAAATCTTATGTGTCTTTATTGATTTATTTTTCTTGCATGCTTGAGTTTCTTTCTAAATATTGATAAGAAAATAAAACATAACTAGTTGCAAGGGTTGAGTTTCTTAATGTTTTGAAACTTATAAAAATTTAAACAACTAATTCAACCCCCTTTCTTAGATGTTTTTCGATCCTTGGAACTTCAAGTGGTATCAGAGGGAGGTTCCCTTGTTTAATCCTTATCATGGAGAATATCAATTATGTCAACTGTAGAGGAATTACGACGTTCAATGGAAAGAATTATTATGGATGAAAAAAATAGGATGATTCCTTATCTCCAATCTCTTGGCCTTGAAGTTGTTGATTCTGCTAAAATTGGATTTCCACCTATTGAAAAAATTCTCCTATGACGTTTGATGATAAAGGAAACATAGATGTTGATGGGAAGGCTAGAAATTTTATTCTTATGTCCTTATCAGAAAATGTTTATCAGAAGGTGGTAGGTCTCACAACATCAAAAAGCATGTGGGATAATCTGGAAAGTGTATTTGAAGGAAATACAAAAGTCAAGGATTCAAAGCTACAAATCTGGTGTAGTATGTTTGAATACATCAGGATGAGAGATGATGAAACAATTGATGAATAATGCACCAGAGTTAAGGAAATTGTGGGAAACATCAGAGGATTCAAAGAAGAAATTGAATATTCTATAATTGTGAAGAAACTTATGAGAAACCTTCCAGACATGTTTGATTCTAAAATTTCAGCTTTAGAAGATAAGTATGATTTATCACTTGATGAACTGCATAACTTTCATGTTTCTTATGAAATTAGGAAAGCTCTAATCATTAAGAAGAAGATAAAAGATGAAATGGATTTTGAAGCTATGAGATAGATGAAAATCCAATATGATGATAAATATGATCCTTATGAGTATGATGATAAGAAAGATGAAGAGTTGAATGAAAAAAATCATGTCTCTCATATCCAAGAACTATAGAAGAGGAAGAGGAAATTATGGAGGGGAACATTCTCTCAAATGTTTTGAGTGTGGAAGAATCAGACATTTTGCTATGAATTTCCCGAAGAAGAAGGTTGGAGAATATCAAGATATTTCTAATGAGAATCCACAATGGAATAAGTATAACAAGAATGAAAAAGAAGATAAGACTTATAAAAAATTCACGAAGAAGTTTTCCAAAAAGAAAAGATGTATGTTGAGCAAGAAGGTTAAATCCGAATCATCTGACAATGATTCCTCAGAAGATGAAAGTAAATAAAGATTCATAACCTTCATTAAAAAGTTGAGAAAAAAAATCTTTCCTCAGAGAGTGAAGAAGGTAGTAAAGAATCATACAAAGAATATCAGCTATGATCTGAACTTCTTTTATGTCTTGATAAAAAAAATATCTCAAGAAAGAAAGTTCTGTGAGGAAGAAGAATCATGAAGAAGTTCAGGATGGAAGTAAAGATGTCACCAAGAAGTAAGATGAATACATTCAAGAAATTTTAAGTTACAAACTTAGAATTTCGGAATAGCAAGAATCTAGAAGCTATGGAAGAATAAGTAAACAAGGTGCAATAAAAACTCCTTTGGTATGAAAATACCCTGAGGAAGATGAATGAAAACTTCAACAAAGCTACAGAATTAAAAGCTGAGATCTCTGAAAATGCTGTTAATGCTCACTACGAGAATTAGGTGAAATCTTCTCTTACCAAAAATAATGTTGTATCTGATTCTTCTAACATTTCAGGTTATGGAAAAGGTATTAGTAAAACCTTGGTGGAGAAAGGATGTGAGAAAAACATCAATCCTACAAAAGTAGAAAACTCACTCAAAAGTAGAGATGGCCTCTATCTTGAGTTTTCTAGAGATGAAAGAAGTTATCAACCTCAACAATGTTTCTATAAATAAAGATCATTCTTTAATAGAAAATCAAGATTTGAGGGTTATTTCTGGTGTTGTGGAAGTTATGGGCATAGAGCTTATAATTGTTGGCACAATTTATCTCTACCTGAAAGAAGGTTTGAGAAAAGTGGAAGAAATAGTGAAAGAAGAATGAGTAACTTTCCATACACACAGAATGTTGAAAATATGAATTCTCAAGTTGTCAGAAAGAATCCAACAAAGAATTAGTTTGAATGTTTGAAAGAAGTTTTTGGAAGATGTAATCGGTCTAGTCATCATGTCGAATGATGTATGACTCTCCTTCCAGAGAAAGTTTCATATGATATGAAAGAAAAGAAAGCGGAAAATAAAGAGGTTGATGAAAGAGATTTTGTTGTTGAGACAACTTTGAAAGCAAGTAAGAGGAAAAAAACATGGATTCATGATAGTGGTTGTTCCTCACACATGACAGGTGATATAAAAATCTTGGAGCATGTTTAAAGTAATGATAGAGGAGCGGTTACATTCGGGAATGATATTTCCTTAAAAATTAAAGGAATCAGAATGACATAGATTGAACTAGAGAAACTGATATCTAAGGATGTCTTTCTTGTTGATGGGCTAAAACATAACTTACTTAGTGTAAGTAAACTTTGTGATGATGGAAAAGAAGTTATCTTTAGAAAGAATTCTTGTGTTATCAAAAGTGTAAAAAATGTAAAAGTGATTACAAAAGGAGAAAGAACCGGTGGGAATCTCTTTCAAATTGTAGAATCGAATAACTATTGTTATTTGAGTTCTGAAGATGAAAACAAGTTGTGGCACTGAATACTTGGCCACCTTGGGTAGAATAACATGAGTAAGCTTTCTAAAGTTGATGCAGTTCAAAATTTTCCAGAACTGAAAAGACGAGATAAAGATGTTTGTATTACTTTCCAGAAAGGAAAGATGACTAACAAAAGTCATAAAAGAGTTGAGATTCAATCTTAAAAACCACTTGATCTTATTCATTCTGATCTGTGTGGGTTGATGATACATCAATCAACAAAAGGAGATTTATACTTTATCACCTTTATTAATGATTTCACTCAGATGACAAACATCATGTTCATGAAGCATAAGTCAGAGGATATTGAAATGTTTAAATTCTTCAGAAGTGATGTTGAGAAAGAATTAGTAGTTTCCATAAAGAAGTTGAGAACATACAATGGTACCAAATTCACAAGAAATGATTTAGAAACTAATCTAAGGAAGCATGGTATCAAACATCAGTATAGTGCTCCCTATACTCTACAACAAAATGGAGTAGCAGAAAAGAAGAAATAGAATCTTGGTGGAAATGGGAAGAAGTATGTTATCAAAATACAAACATTCAAAATTATTTTGGAGAGAAGCCGTTTGCACTATTGTACATCTTCAAAATAGATGCTTGTTGTGACCGGAAAACAACATGACTCCTTACGAGATGTGGTATAACAAAAACCTTCTTTTAATTACTTAATAGTTTTTGGAAGTACATTATTTCTCAAAATAAAAAAATACGAACTTAGGAATGTTTGATGAGAAAGCTGAAGAAAGAATATTTATGGGTTATTCGCCAAATGGAAGAAGTTACAGATGCTGGAACAAACATTTACCAAAGTTGGTGGACTCATATTATGTGAAGGTAATTGAAAATCCAATTTCCTACACAAAATCTATTAAGAATACTGAGGAATATAAATCATAGAATCCCCACCAGAGTGAAAGTGACTTAGATAAGTCACATGGGGAATAAAGTGATGCCGGGAAAGGAAATGTGAGTTTTCCTACCTTACAAAAACATGTTGAATCTGAAAATATTATTGGGGGTCAGAAGGCTCCAGTTCAGACAAGAAGGAAGTTAAGATTATAAAATCAGACTTCTCTTATCTCAAAAGATGAACCAGAATCAGTTTCAGAAGCTATTCAACATAAAGAATGGGTGGATGCTATAAATGAAGAACTGGATCAGATTGAGAAGAATGAAACCTGGGAACTTGTTCCAAGGCCAGCAAATAAGAATGTTATCGGAACTAAGTGGGTTTACAGAAATAAATTGAATGACCATGGAGATGTTACAAGAAAAAAGCAAGGATTGTTTGTAAAGGATATGCACAAGTGGAAGGAGTGGGTTTTGATGAAAAATTTTCCCCTGTCGCAAGGTTGGAAATAATTTGAATGTTTCGTGCAGTGGTTTCCCATCAGAATTACAAGGTTTATCAGATGGATGTAAAGTCTTCTTTCTTGAATAGTGAGATTGAGGAAGAAGTTTACACTGAACAACCTTGTGGGTTTTTACTTTATGAGGATGAAAACAAAGTTTGAAAATTAAATAAAGCCTTGTATAGACTGAAACAAGCTCCACGAGCTTGGTATTCGAAGCTTGAAAATTCTCTAAGAAAGATGAACTTTTTCTAAAGGAAATGTTGATAGCAACTTGTATGTTAAAAATGTTGACTCTGGAACATTAATTGTAATCATTTCTGTGGATGATATAATTTTTGACAGAGATATAGAAAAGGTCTGTGAAAAGTTTGCTGAAGAGATGAATAAAAATTTTGAAATGTCAATGTTGGGAGAATTAACTTTCTTCCTTAGATTACAAGTTCAACAACAAGAAAACTAAATTTTCTTGTCCCAAGAAAAGTATGGAAAGGAATTGTTAAATATTTTTGGGAAGGAAGAATCAACGGAAGTTTCAACTCCTATATCAGTGAGCAACAAGTTGAGAAAACATGAGTCAGGGAACATTGTGAATCAAAAACACTTTCGAAATTTGATAGGAAGTCTTCTTTGTCTTATAGCTTCAATGCCTGATATTGCTTATTATGTGACTCTCTTCTCTCAATATCAAAGTAATCCAAAAGAATCAAACATGTTGGCAGTTAAGAGGATTTTGAGATATGTTAAAGGAACAACTTCACATGAGCTGTTATACAAGAGAAACAATTATATGATGTTTTATGGTTATAATGATGCTGATTAGGTTGGTGATTGTAATGATATAAAACCAATATCAAGAGGAACATTTTTCTTAGGGGAATGTTGTGTGAGTTGGCACAGCAAGAAACAAAGTTCAGTAAAATTAAGTATAACTGAATCCGAATATGTTGTAGCTACTCAGGCTTGTACTCAAATGATGTGAATGAAAGTTCTGCTGGAAGATTTAAAAGTGACAGTTTCTAAACCATTGAAGATACTCTGTGATAATCAAAGTGCCATTGATCTTTACAAGAATCATGTTCAACATTCAAGATCAAAACACCTTGATATAAAGTATCACTTCTTGAAAGAGAAATATTTTGCTGGAGAATTCATAATAAAATATATTTTAAAAAAATATCAGATTACTAATATTTTTACAAAAGCAATGTCAAAGGAAAGGTTTGTTGAACTGAGGCTGCAACTCCATGTTCAGCCTCCTCCCATGACTTCCTAAAACTCATAAAGAAGTAATCCCCCAACATGCTTTGGATTATGTTGACAAAGGGGGAGAGTAAGTTTTCTTTTATGAATCTAAAGCTGTGGTTATCATATAATGGGGGAGAGAGACAGAAAAATTAGAGAGAAAGAAAAACGAGAGAAGAAAAGAAAAGTGAGAAAGAAAAAGATAAAAGTTGAGGGGGAGTTTGAGTAAGGTGATGTTTATCTTTACGTGGATGCAATTTTTTCCTGTCACTGAGGGATGGAAATCCTTCAAAAACATTACTTTATCCAGTAGTTTAGTGTTAGGACACTATTTTTGAGAATGGCTATGTTTTGGTAAAATTCAAGAACTTGAGATGTAAAATTTTTGAGTGGTGAAAACTTGTTACCAAGGGTTGCCAACAAATCCAAAGGGGGAGATTAAAGAACCTTTGTGGTGTTTTGTTTAAAAAAGTTTTGTATTTGTTGACAACTAATCTTTTTGTTGAAGAATGTTTTTGAGTTACAGAAAGTTGAATTTGCTGGTTGCTGAAGATTTCCTTAAAGAAGATTGTGTTGAAGCATAAGAAGTCATAAGTTAAGAAAGTGTCTCAAACTTTCTAAACTTAATTAGACGATTCTTTGATGATCTTAATGTTCTCACAAATCATGAAAAGTTTCATGATAAAAGATGTTGAAGAAATGGTGAAGGGGATTGATGTTTTTCACTAAGAAAAATTCTGAGCCAGAAATTCGGAGTCTACTTCCTGAACCAGAAATTCGGAGTCTACCTCCTGAATAAGAAATTCGGAGTCTACTTCCAGAGCCAGAAATTTGGAGTCTACTTCCCGAGCCAGAAATTCAGAGTCTACTTCCTGAGCCAGAAATCAGAAGTCTACATCCTGAACTAGAAATTCCGAGACTACTTCATGAACCAGAAATTTGGAGTTTACCTCCTGAACCTGAAATCCGAAGTCTACTTCATGATCTAGAAATCAGGAGCTTACGTCCTATGCCAGAAATCCAGAGTCTACTTTCTGAAGCCAGAAAATCAGAGTCTGCCTCTTGAGCTAGATGTTTGGAGTCTACTTCCTGAAGCCATAAAATGGGAGTCTACTTCTTAATCCAGAAGTTCAAAGTCTACTTCCTGAGCCAGAAGTTCGGAGTCTACTTCCTTAGCCAGAAGTTCATAGTCTACTTCCTGAGCCAGAAGTTCAGAGTCTACATCCTGATCCAGAAGTTTAGTGTCTACTTCCTGAGCCAGAATTTCGGAGTCTACTTTCTAAGCCAGAAGTTTGGAGTCTACTTCCTAATCCATAAGATCAGAGTCTACTTCCTGACCCAGAAGTCCAGAGTCTACTTCCTGATCCATATGTTCGGAGTCTACTTCCTGTGCCAGAAGTTCAGATTCTCTTCCTGAGTCAGAAGTTCGGATTCTAATCAAGATCAAGCCTTATCATTCTGAGGAAGATATAAAGAGTTCAAGAAAACCCAAATTTCAACTTTGCATAAATCATAGAGAAATTTAAGTATATTTGAAGAATTCAAAGATTTAAGTTTAAATGCGAGAGATTTGTGGAGCTTTTGTGATTTGAGGAAGCGGGAATGATTTTCAAAATTCATGCTTTTGTTTTCTGAGTTTCCAATAAATTTGTGCTAAGATCATTTTCTCATTTGCAAATTTTTACACACGCGGAAAAGGATGAGCACTGGAGAATTCAATGTGAAAAGCATCTACCATATTGAAGAAGTTTTCTTGAGTGTTTGAGAAGAAGAGAATCTGAGCCATTATTTACATGCTGAGAAGTTTGGATTAAGAAGATCGGATCCATGAAATCCAGAGTGAGTATTCGGAGTGGGAATTTCTTCATAATAATTATTATATTTCTAAGAAGACCGGTTTTAGAAAATCGGATTCAAGAAATCCAGATTGAATATTCAAAGTGGGCATGTCTACGGAATAATTATTTTCCTTGCTGAGAAGTTCGGTTCTAGAAAATTGGATCCAAGAAAACTGGATTAAGAATTCGGAGTGAGCATTTGTGGAGCAGTTTCAACAAAGTTATTTTTCTTATGATTGGCTCATTTTTTCTTTAAGAAAACATTTAAACTGACGGGAGTCAGTATAATCTTTCTTATCGGGAGAAAGAAGGTGTCTAACGAGAGTTGGCACAAGTTTTATTCACTTCTTCATCATAGTGGATTTCCATAGACCCATAGCAGTGGATATGTAAAGGACGTAGGTTCTCTTATTGAGGTCAAACCTTGTAAATCTTGTGTGTCTTTCTTGATTTATCATTATTGAATGCTTGAGTTTTTTAGTGAAGATTGATAAAGAAAATAAATCTTAACTGGTTGCAAGGGTTGAGTTTATTAATGTTTTGAAACTTATAAAAAGTTAAACAACTAATTCAAACCCCTTATCAGTTGTTATTCGATCCTTGGAACTTCAGGGTTTTATTTCAGTCTCATCAAATTTTATCACGATATAATCTGAGGTCGGATGACCAGGTTATGGTCATCCGATTGTTTTTGGATCATTTTCAATTTGAAAATGGTTATTAAAAAATTAATTTTTTACATATATATCTGTTAATAAGTCTGATTTGGATTAACATAATAGTTTTTTCTTCAAAATTGTTTTTTATCCAAAATGTTTCCACTGGTTTTGTGGATTTTTATAATAACAATCATTATTATCATTTATTATTATATTATAATAATTATTGTAATTTTATTATCATAATAAGAATTATTTTTTAATATTAATATTATAATAAAAATGACATCAATAGCCTTTGGAAAACTTTGTGTGGATGGATTTTTTTAAAGGGTGGTGGGTGGACTAAGTGAAAGAAAAAAAACCAAAGGTCCCTTTTAGGCCTTCTTCAACATGGGTGAGGCCATCTTTCGCCCAACCCTTCGCCAGCCGAGAACCACTGCACATCAGACTTTAAGCCCCTCCAGCTAAGGGTGACTAGTATCATCTCCACCTCTGTACCCAAGCTAGCCCTGCAGGCCTTGGCGGCCGCATGCCGCCCTCACTGAAGTAACATACTCACAATGGAAGCCTTGGAGGCTGGATCCTACTATGGATATGGTTTCTGCTAGACATCCTTGGTGCACCTCCTGCAGATCCTCCTCCACTATCCTCCTCTGTAATGTACTCAACCATTCACCAGAGAACACCCTCACCCCATTTCATGCTCATCCCACAAGGGACAACCCTTCTGATGTTCTCCTTCCTTGGCGATCTTCCGTGATGGCAGACATACAATGGCCCATAACACTTTTTTGGGACATAACCAGTCGATTGAATTAATTGAAAATAAATAATTTTATTTTATTTTCAAATAAAATTAATTAATATAATAATTTTAATACATAGTTAAAAAATAATTTAATTTTGGTATTAAATTAAGTAAATAAATATTTTAATTTTTTAAATTAAAATAAAATAAATTTGTGGACTGAAAATAATTAAATTAGCTGAATTATTTAATTTATTTAATTTAATTAAAGATCTCTTACATTATTTATTGCAATTAAATTTTATCTTGCTTAAATTTATATTGATCGGTCTTGAGAAATGACCCAAAAAATGTATGCATGATTTTATTTATTTAATTATTTTAAACCACATGCGATAATTGTTATTAGTTAATTAAGATAGTCTACAGGTCATCTTTTTTTATCAGCCAATTTGTATAAGGACATATAGGTTTAATTAATATAATGTATATTACACCCCTATATCCCCTCTCATGCGACCGAGTACATTTGTACAATTGATAGAGACAATGTTTAGTGTGGACCCCACCAAGATGAGGTGGTACGCCTTGACAAAAATGATGTGCGATGTAGATCCTGCCAAGATGTGTATAATTACAGATGTGAGGCAGACATATTGGATGTGGCAGTCTACATGACGAGTCAAGCAGTGACTCAGGTATGATGTCCCTTGATAGTTTTAGATGCTCAAGATCAGTCTGGTAATTGATTACATTTATGAATTTATTTATTATATTATATATTTTCTAAGAGAGGAAAAATACATAAAATAATAAATAATTAAATACATAAAGAACAGGCCTATGTTTTTCTATTGGTGTTCAGTTGTGAGAAAGACAACATAGATTAAAAGATTAATAGAAATGGATTACATTTTTTGAGATAAAATCACAAAAACTATCAATGAAATATGAAGTCATTAAACACCTACTATCATTCAAATTTGGAAAAAACCATGTGTTTTGGGTGATCATCCTGCCAAATATGAGGGTGCCTCTTACTGCTAGGGTGTTCTTATGTGAGTAATGGGATGACTTAACTAAACTTGAAAAAAATAATTAGCCAAACCAAGATTGTTGTTGTTTTAGAGTCCAGTGTTGAGGAAAAAAAGTTTATGATTTTAGAAGATGAGACTTCACTCAACAGATCAATGAACCGTGAGTTAATGTAATTGGTCAATCAAACGCCTAATTTGAATCCTCCAAGTAATGGTGTATCCAATGATTTTAGACTATGAGGGGAGGTTCAATGATCCTTTTCAATAGAATACTCGGGATATTTAGTATTTCAATTCTTGTATAGAGGGTTCTTAGAATTCTATAAAATAGTAGGAGACATTTAATGATTATAGTAATTTATAATCTCCATATCAGTAATCAAGATAAAAGTAAAAATATGCTATAATTTTACATTTTAAAAAAATGGAACGAGATACGAGAAGATAAAAAATGATATATATCGGAAAAATTTAATGTTAAAATTAGAAATAATTCTTTAGTGTGGTACATGAACCTACAAACAATACTACTATATCAGAAATTTAAGGTTTATGTGTCCCTATAACTATTAAGCATCCTCTGTGAAGAGAGGGTGTAACATTTCTTATAAAAGACACATGTATGAAGCACATGATGGTTATATCATAATGTTATCACCAACTACCGATTATTGTTATAGTTACAACATCAAGATGTGGATGATTACATGTGTTGTCTCATCTCCAAGAATATTACGAGGATAAATTAAAGAGAAATATGAATGATTAATAATTAATCTGGCTTTGTGAAAATATGAATGATGGATCACAATCATTTAAGGCATACAACTCTTATATATTTTTCACTAATTTCAACCAGTTTTGTTTATAAAATGAATATGATGGAGTAATCACATCATTACTTTTTATTTAAGGTTCACCAATAAATAAGAAAATTAAAAACATGTTAATCCTTAGTTCTTATGGTGAAGAATTTGGAAGGAAAGAAAAAAATCCCTTAGAAAGTGAAATTCCAAATGATTATTCCCAGCGTCTTTCAATGAAATGAGGTTGGTTATTTAACAAGAGATTATTTTCTTCTCATATTATGAAATTTATTTATGGAAGTTTAAACATAATTAACATAATATAATAAGGAAATACCTACTTCTTATTCAGTAAATATTCATCAATTAAAAGTTTCAGTCATACATATTGGGTATTTAACAAAATAATCCTTTAAAATATGTGTATTCAAGTACAACAAACATGTAATAATAGAAACATTACAAGAAGTAGGGTGTATTCTCCAAGAGGCTAAAAAAGGGTGATTCCTATATTAGCGGTGAGAAGTAAATGAATTATACATTCCAAGATAATGATTCTATTAGACCTTTTATTGAGTATTACCAAAACATCAATTTCACGTGTCCTATGGACATATGGATACATTATTACAAATTTAAGAATTATTGTTGTTTTTTATATCTCATACTCAACCAATTGTTCAGTGACACTTGAATAATAGGAAATACATGATGAATACAAAATGTAATAATTTTACCCAGTTGTGTAAAGATAATTCTTTGTTAAGAAAAACTAAAAGTGTACATCAAGGAAATACCCATCTTGGTATTTAGACTAAGTAGAACTAAACACCTTATCTACTATCGATGTATATACCTATTTAGTTTGGACCAATAAACCTTTAGAAATAAATGTATGCCAAATATATTTCAAAAATATTTCAGCAAGAGAGCATGAACTATTCTAAGTGGTAATATAGTGGTAAAATATACTTCATATCACTCCTTTAAGTCATCAATGAATGAGAATGTGATGTATGATGTATGCATGGTCATGAGATATAAGTTGCTTCATGATAGAATGCCGAAGAATATCTTGACCAAGCAGTCATTGATCAATATAATTTTGCAAGGAGTAATTCCAAAATGCACATTACCTTATCAAAATTAGAGCAATGATGTCAATAAAGAGGATCGATTACATGTCTTAGATGTTAATATTGATCAATAAAATGTATCATGGAGAAATTCCTAAACACACATTTTATACATCATACTTGTCACGTACGTAACCTATTTTAGGGTTATTTTAAATTTATTTTCCACTCATGATTTGTTTTGGTGGTTTCCAAAGGTTTTATTGAGAATAGGTGAGTTTTCATGAATTGGGCCAAACTGCGAGCCCAATTCCAGATTTAAAAATAAATTTTGTTTCATTTATAACTTTTTCAATTTTTAATATTTTTGACTCATTCCAACTCCTAATTGTTCGCCCCTGATATATTAACCCCAAATTTAAATTTTGGGCCTTTATAAATCCATAAGCATGGGGGATTTTTGTTTTTATTTGAGAATTGGGCCAACCCGAAGGCCCATTTTCCAGTTTTAAATTGTTTCATTAATTTATTAATATCTTATTCATTAAAATGTATTTTTCAGTTATTCCACCTCCCTATACCCTAAGAAGCCCAGTCGCGACCCAATTCCCTCTTCCCACAATTTGGAGCTCGATAGAGTCGCGAAAATAATCGAAACTTTCTGGATTTCAGAAATCGTCCAGATTTTGGAGAGGTAAATTGATCCTTTCATAACTCCTTCTATTCTTAATCTTTTCCCTCCATTCCAATTCCTAAATGACCTAATAATTCTTGTGAGACCATCCCCTGATTTTTGGACGTTTTAAATTTCAGATACTAGTATTTTTGGGAGATTCATTCTAGATTTCTCAAGTAAGTTTGTCCATTTCTTTTCCCCTTTCAAATTGATTAGGGTTTCATTCTATTTTTTTAGGGTTTCCCTCCTTTTTATTGAAGTGAACAATGACCAGTGGGTAGAGGTTCGAACCTAAGGTTTAACCTTGGGTTTTCTTTGTCCAATTTTCTATTTTTAGGTTTGATCTACCCTTCTTGAGGTGCGGCGGTGGTGCGTTTGTGTTTTCGCACAAAGGATTCAATGGTTTCATTTGATTTGGTAGGTGATTCCAATGTTGATGCAATCTTTGTGTATCAGCATGATGTATTTATCATATTTTCAGATTTATATAATTTTATTATTGCTACAAAAATTGGTTCTAATGATGTTTCCATTGCAATTGAATTTAAAATGCCAATTTGGTGTGAAATTGGGGGTTTTCCAAAGAAGTGTTTTGTTTGTTTATTTGGGGATGCCCTATAAATACTTAGTTGTTTTTATTGATCTGTAATAAGGCATAAAATACTGTTTATAATGTTTATCCCCTTTGGTAATTGCTGCAAATAATGAGTTTTAATTGTGCTTGTAAAGAAAGTGAAGTTTTGGTTCCACTTTTGTGTGAAAATGAAGGTTTTACAAAGAGAACACTTCTTGTTTAACATGAGGATGCCCAAAAATTGATTTGTTGTTTTAATTGATATTTATTGGGCTGCCTTTACTATTTTGGTAACTTACAATTGTGAACATCGTGTACAAGTGGGTTTCTTAAGGGGTTTTGTGTGCAAAACTACATGAGATTTTGTGAAATTGATTTATTCAAATTCAAAGAGTTTGTTGTGTGTTTTAAGTTGTATAAAATGAGATAGCTAATGTATTTGGTGTATGTGACTAGTATTGGTGTTTTACATTAAAATGGTTGTGTGTTAAATCCTGAAATTGTTTGAGCACAAAGGGGGAAGCCCGGGTACCTAGGTGGGGCGGATTTGTACTAGTACGGCTAGTGGACCGGATGGGTTTTGTCCCTGTTTCACTTAGCATTTGGATAACGACAACTCTAACTAAACTATGTGGATGATGGTTGGGTACCACTAGGTTATGGGTATGTTCCCTACTAGTGGCTCGTGCACGAGAAAGGATTTTACTATGGTTACATTACACTGAGGTACGAGGTACATGGGGCCTGAGACTATCTAGTGCCTAGGGGTGTTCCAGGTTTTGTTGCTGAGTGGATTTGTGGTATTTGCCCTTGTTTTTGGGTGTCTTTGGAATTATAATGCAGTATCTAATATTCCTATTTAAATGTGTTAACATTATGAAAGTTTTATCTTGAAAAATGTTTTCAATTTAAAGTTTCATTTTGTGGAATTTTTCACCGCTTTTAATTGCATATTAAAACAGCTTGCTTTTTCACCTTGTATTGCATGCACTTTGGAATCATAGGGTGGTATCCTATTGGGCTTAGGCTCACACCCTACTTACACCCCTTGGGTGTAAGTAGACCTTTTTTTTGACCCAGGTAAAGGAAAGGCTAAGGGTGATGGCGGTTCAGGGTGTTAGTCCTCATCCTTGGGGCGGAGTAGTGGAGACGACTTGGGGGTGATGACCCCTTTTCATGTGGAGTCCATGGGGCTATTTTGTTTCTGTTCCATTGTGTCTTTGGACCTTTTGTATTGACTCTAAACCTGTGTATTCACTTCTGGTTTTTGTTTAAACATCATTTGGTATGAATTTTCAGATTCAGTTTATTGATTGTTTTTAATGGTTTATGACTTCATATTCGGGTAAATCGTTCCCAAACCTAAATAAATGATACCCGGGCACTTGTGCCAGCCCGTGGGGATAGGGAACGCCCTTAGGGTCATGTCACAGGCTGGGTTTGGTGCCAGTTTGGGCGGCGACCAGATTTGGTTCGTGAAAAAATGGTATCAGAGGGAGGTTCTGGTTAACTCTTTGGGTCACGTTATTTGGGGAACAGTCAGGATAGTATAAAGTTACGATTGTTGGGACTTGGTAGTTCGATTATGGGTAGTGTGCCTGATCACCACACCTCATGACAGGATTCGAGTCGCCATGCGAAGTCGGGATTTATCTAATTCCTTTAGTTTTCTTGGTTTGATGATGATTAGGGGAAATGAAAAGAGAGTTGGGTTAATGGTATCAGTGAGCTCGCAGGGCCTGGCAAGCCATGTGAAGCTGGGGATATTCCCTAAAACACTCTCTGTGACAGTGAAGTGATTGGAATATGGCTGCCAACCATATTTCCAAGTCACCCATTGAAACTAGTTTCCTCTCAGATTGTTTTGTGCTTTAGTTTTGAAATCCTGGCACTTTGGTTTTCTGGTGACTTGGTTTTAATAAGCGTAAAGTTTTTATGAAATGATTTTCAAATAAAGAGGGAATGGTTCGGTTTATGAAATTGAGGAATTGAATTTTCAGAATTGTTTTGAAATCTAAAATGGTGTGCTTACACCTCTTTTGAAAGAAGGAACTATATTAAAGTTGGTTTTGAAAAGTGTTTCCAATAGAGTTTTCTAAATAATAAAACAGTGTTTTAATGGGATGAGATGTTTTGATATTGATATGAATATCTTGAATGTGGGTTCTTTTCCAAATTGTTGTGTCTTTATGAAATGTTTTGTAAGATGTGAATTGGGATTTTGATCTCATTGTTAGCAGTTTTGAGAAAAAGGTTGGGTTGGTTGAGCATTTTGTTTTTGAAAAGTGGAAGGAATTTTTGTTTTACCCTTTGGTATTTCCTTGAGTGACCACATGCATGGGGTTATATGGGATGATGGATGGTTGATGGCATGACTGGATGAGTGCTGGGATGGTTATAAGGAGGGTGCCCGGTGTGACACAAAAACATGCATGTGTGAGGCCCATGGGGTACCATTGGTGGATACTCTTACTGCAAAACCGTTTGTTTTCAAAGAAATAGTTTTAAAGAAAAACATTATGTATTGATGAATAGTTTGGTATAGTTTTTATTATGGGTTTTTGATAATGTTGATGTTGTGGGATGTTTTGAGTCCAAGAACCCCTCCTGTTTGAACTGTGTTTTGGGTTTGTGTTTGGTCGGTGAGCTGTGTTGTATGGACGATTAGTGGTCTCTTTTGAAAAATGTTTTGGGATTCCTCTACGGTGGTTCCCTTCATGTGTTTGGATCTGGTTTGAGGCATGTTTTGACTACTAGACCAGATTGGTTGGGTCCTTGGGTTCTCTCATTGGATAAGGTATGCCCCCATTAAGGGTTAATGCACAGCTGAAGTGTAATCCATATTGTTTCTCCATTGGAAAATCCTCCAGTTGATCAATATAAGGAATATTTTATCGATCATTGTTGATTGAGTCTACACCCATTCATTTCGTTGATTTTTTGATCCTCTTGTAGTGGTAAAGTTATTGTGGAAGGTTGAAAGAAAGCATAGTTTCTAATGTTTCATGATTCATCGAAGGTGGAAGTGTTCTTTGGTTGTAAGTGTGGATGAGTGTCTCGATGGTGTCTAAGAGGACCTTTGGGTTCTTCAAAGTTTCTTTGATGCATTAATTCATGTTAAACCACCGGTGTGGGAAATATGGTCACGATAGGATATTGTTGCCACTTTCTAGAATTGTGTGTTGTTTGGGGATGTTGTATAAGGTCCCTCTCCATGAATTGTTTATATCAGTTGAAATGGTCATGTTTGGTGATGCCTTATGATGTCATGTACTCGATTGACTGTATAAGTGAAAGTAGTGAAATCCTCTGAGAGTCCCTGTTATGTTGGGCAAATGTCTCCCTTGGAAAAACTTCAAAATCATCTATTTTAGAGGAATGTGAGTGTAGGTGCTCTTTACTTATATTGTTTCTCACCTGAAGAAACAAGTTGTGATGTGTGTGTATCTTCTCAGCCCTTGTTTCAGTGAAATATCGGGATAAGGTAAAGTGAGTTTGGAATGTGTTATGTCTAGAAAACTTATTTAGGACTGCGGTGTAGTTTTTAGTGGCACCCAAAAGAAGAATTCTCATTCAGTGGGTTTCCAAATATTAACTACGAGGCCGAAGATGCTTCAATCATTTGAGCTCCAGCCATAGGTCTCGGAGAGAAGCTGGCTCGTAGTCCGGGAAAATCCCAGGGCCATTTAAACCCTTGTACAAAGTCCTATCCTTAGTATGAAAGATGGGAATAGTTCAAACCTATGGTTTCGTCATGGTTGAGCACATAGTTTGTGCACGTTTAGTAGTGGTCGTGTGCTAGGAAGCCATGTAGAAAGAATTATATTCATAGTTAGTGCACATTTTCCCAAACCATGCAGACTAATCCTGCGCCCTTCCTAAATCTTTGATTTCTTTTTGGGTCTTTCTGTGTCGGCCCATGCTGGTCGGTTAAGATGGTCAGTTCTTATGGTGGGGAGACCCACTATGATTCTCATGAATATTCCTTCATAAACATTTAATGGAATTATATCCCTTTTACTAGAGAGTATGTTTGGGCCTCCCACTATTAGTGTCTTGATTCTTTCTCGGGAAAACAATTTAAGTTGTCTCTTATGGTGGGGAGCCCATTTGTGTCTCTTCATACGAGTAACTCATATTTTTTTTTATTTGGACTTGTCTGGGAAGTAGGTATTATCATTCGAAGATATCTAACTACCTACATATTCATTGGGTAAACATTGATATTGGAGAGTTTCCAATGGTTTAGTTATAGTAGGGAAGTGTAACCTTGTTCAATGTTGTTGTTTTTTTTGGGTAAATTGATTGAGTATTGTTCAGATTGTATTTGAGGAGTTTTCATTTGGGATAAATCCTGAATGTACTTTATTTTTCAGGAAAGTGGTGTAAGGTTGGTTTGTGACAGTATTCCTTCCATCATTGATCACTGGAGGTGTTTTGACCTTTGGGGGTGAAACCTGGCAAGGGTGTACCTATTGGTTTCTCAGTTGGGTTTGGTTGTTGCTTTGACCTTGCTGTGACTTTCCGGGGCGGAAAGTTTTCAAGGTGGGGAGAATTGTCACGTACGTAACCTATTTCAGTGTTATTTTAAATTTATTTTCCACTCATGATTTGTTTTGGTGGTTTCCAAAGGTTTTATTGAGAATAGGTGAGTTTTCATGAATTGGGCCAAACTGCGAGCCCAATTCCAGATTTAAAAATAAATTTTGTTTCATTTATAACTTTTTCAATTTTTAATATTTTTGACTCATTCCAACTCCTAATTGTTCGACCCTGATATATTAACCCCAAATTTAAATTTGGGGCCTTTATAAATCCATAAGCATGGGGGATTTTTGTTTTTATTTGAGAATTGGGCCAACCAGAAGGCCCATTTTCCAGTTTTAAATCGTTTCATTAATATATTAATATATTATTCATTAAAATGGATTTTTCGGTGATTCCACCTCCCTATCGACCCTAAGAAGCCCAGGCGCGACCCAATGCCCTCTTCCCACAATTTGGAGCTCGATAGAGTCGCGAAAATAATCGAAACTTTCTGGATTTCAGAAATCGTCCAGATTTTGGAGAGGTAAATTGATCCTTTCATAACTCCTTCTATTCTTAATATTTTCCCTCCATTCCAATTCCTAAATGACCTAATAATTCTTGTGAGACCATCCCCTGATTTTTGGCCGTTTTAAATTTCAGAAACTAGTATTTTGGGGAGATTCATTCTAGATTTCTCAAGTTAGTTTGTCCATTTCTTTTCCCCTTTCAAATTGATTAGGGTTTCATTCTATTTTTTAGGGTTTCCTCCCTTTTTATTGAAGTGAACAATGACCAGTGGGTAGAGGTTCGAACCTAAGGTTTAACCTTGGGTTTTCTTTGTCCAATTTTCTATTTTTAGGTTTGATCTACCCTTCTTGAGGTGCGGCGGTGGTGCGTTTGTGTTTTCGCACAAAGGATTCAATGGTTTCATTTGATTTTGTAGGTGATTCCAATGTTGATGCAATCTTTGTGTATCAGCATGATGTATTTATCATATTTTCAGATTTATATAATTTTATTATTGCTACAAAAATTGGTTCTAATGATGTTTCCATTGCAATTGAATTTAAAATGCCAATTTGGGGTGAAATTGGGGGTTTTCCAAAGAAGTGTTTTGTTTGTTTATTTGGGGATGCCCTATAAATACTTAGTTGTTTTTATTGATCTGTAATAAGGCATAAAATACTGTTTATAATGTTTATCCCCTTTGGTAATTGCTGCAAATAATGAGTTTTAATTGTGCTTGTAAAGAAAGTGAAGTTTTGGTTCCACTTTTGTGTGAAAATGAAGGTTTTACAAAGAGAACACTTCTTGTTTAACATGAGGATGCCCAAAAATTTATTTTTTGTTTTAATTGATATTTATTGGGCTGCCTTTACTGTTTTGGTAACTTACAATTGTGAACATCGTGTACAAGTGGGTTTCTTAAGGGGTTTTGTGTGCAAAACTACAGGAGATTTTTTGAAATTGATTTATTCAAATGCAAAGAGTTTGTTGTGTGTTTTAAGTGGTATAAAATGAGATAGCTACTGTATTTGGTGTATGTGACTAGTAGTGGTGTTTTACATTAAAATGGTTGTGTGTTAAATCCTGAAATTGTTTGAGCACAAAGGGCGAAGCCCGGGTACCTAGATGGGGCGGATTTGTACTAGTACGGCTAGTGGACCAGATGGGTTTTGTCCCTGTTTCACTTAGCATTTGGATAACGACAACTCTAACTAAACTATGTGGATGATGGTTGGGGACCACTAGGTTATGGGTATGTTCCCTACTAGTGGCTCATGCACGAGAAAGGATTTTACTATGGTTACATTACACTGAGGTACGAGGTACATGGGGCCTGAGACTATCTAGTGCCTAGGGGTGTTCCAGGTTTTGTTGCTCAGTGGATTTGTGGTATTTGCCCTTGTTTTTGGGTGTATTTGGAATTATAATGCAGTATCTAATATTCCTATTTAAATGTGTTAACATTCTGAAAGTTTTATCTTGAAAAATGTTTTCAATTTAAAGTTTCATTTTGTGGAATTTTTCACCGCTTTTAATTGCATATTAAAACTGCTTGCTTTTTCACCTTGTATTGCATGCACCTTGGAATCATAGGGTGGTATCCTATTGGGATTAGGATCACACCCTACTTACACCCCTTGGGTGTAAGTATACCTTTTTTTTGACCCAGGTAAAGGAAAGGCTAAGGGTGATGGCGGTTCAGGGTGTTAGTCCTCATCCTTGGGGCGGAGTAGTGGAGACGACTTGGGGGTGATGACCCCTTGTCATGTGGAGTCCATGGGGCTATTTTGTTTCTGTTCGATTGTGTATTTGGACCTTTTTTATTGACTCTAAACCTGTGTATTCAGTTCTGGTTTTTGTTTAAACATCATTTGGTATGAATTTTCAGATTCAGTTTATTGATTGTTTTTAATGGTTTATGACTTCATATTCGGGTAAACCGTTCCCAAACCTAAATAAATGATACCCGGGCACTTGTGCCAGCCCGTGGGGATAGGGAACGCCCTTCGGGTCATGTCACGGGCTGGGTTGGGTGCCAGTTTGGGCGGCGACCAGATTTGGTTCGTGACAATACTCATTATGTAAGTATCATAAATGTTACAACTTACAGAAAGATATATTAAATTTCAAGACATGATTTGCAAATAACGGTGATATACTATAACCATTTGTGAACTATAATGACAAATGGATATCATATGAGTCATTATATGATGAAATTATATAATTTCATAAGAACATGTGTTTGGATGCAAAGAGTTTATTCAGATATAAACAAACTTTCATTAAGCTAAATAAATTGTGAATTTAAGTAATTATCTTAAAATATTGTTATTATATTACATAAATCCCTATAATCGAAAAGTATTAGTCATGTAACAGACTATATTCTATAAGAGGGTGAACATCACTATTTGAGATAGGGGAGCCACATTGTCTTGGGTGTAGTCAATGTTATATATGGACATGTTGTTGGCATTACAATGTGTTCTGAAAGAGGTGTGGAAGTGGAATGTTTCATCATACACAAACTACATATGAAGGATAAAACAATTATGATGGTTTTATATTTACTGTGGTCGGTGATACATTATTCACTGTGAATAATACTTCTTAAAAGTTGGCAGTATATAGAAATTAGCTAAGTCTAATAAGGTCAATTAATATTTTATAATGGATTTCATGTATCTAATTGAAAAGGGGCTTGTTATTATGAATACTATGGTGGTTATTAAAATGAGATGATACATGGGTGGTGCAAGCGTGGTACCAATAAGTCTCGATTGGTAATACCAAGTTTTTATGCCTAAATACATTAGAATTTTACTTATCATAGCTAATATCTATGATCATTTTGTTAATCATTGTATGTCATTACCACCAATCATGGATGGTGTCTATATGATAAAGCTACAAAGGGGTGGTCACATCAATGAATAATAATAATGGTTCCAAGTTACTAAAACCCAATTTATGATTTAAGTAAGAAATATGAATGTATAATATTCATTAGGAATGAATCATTTCCATGTGTCTACCATAGGTTAGTGGGAGCACCAAGGTTTTCAAATTAAATTTTGGTGAACAATATATGGAAGAAAATATTGTTCTTAAAGTTAGTGAAGAGCAGAATGAAAGATTCAATTCTCCGGTGATTGAATTAATGTAGAAAAATAAGTTATAGAGAACAATATCTAATGAGGTAGACATAAAGGTTATCTGGACCTAGTCCATCGTACATAATGTGAAATGTTACTGAACAATACAAGCTGGAAAAATTCAAGAGAAGAATTGTTTCCAATGTAAAATGAAATAAATCTCTCCAAGTAGACATGAAATGTTATAAGAGGAGAGATTAAGTTTTGTGTTTAGTTCTAAACAATTCAGCATTGGATCAATCACATATTACATGATATGTATGAGGAATGATATTTCCAATATATAATTTATGATAGGAAAATATCAGTTATATCAAGGAGAACTAAAATTAAACTAGTCAGAACTATATGATTGAACTTGGGAAAGTACAAATAATAGGTACCTAGTAAGTGGAGAGGAAAGGATTTTAGTTTCTATGGGACCCAAACTTATATTCCATTGGATCTATTTGAAATAGTAACACAATTAGGCTAAGGGTGATGAGTGAGACCAGATCATATAAGCTAGTGGTATCCATTCCTACGAACACTGAGTACATTTGAGCTCCTGAGGCAGATAAGAAGTTGTTATTAAATGCAACGATTTATTCAAATTCTTGGAAGAAAACATAGTAAGTAATGTTTTAGCATTTTGATAAATCTGTTACTGGTACTAGCCAAGATGTCATGCTTTGATAGTGGAAAAAGGGATATACTCAGGGGTACCATCTCTTGAGAAGTTTTACACATAGAGATATGGTTTCATATAGAAAAATATCCCCATAGTAGAAATTTGGTAGACCCCAAAGTTAAATTCGTTACATAGAAGAAACCTGATTATTATCATGTGAGAGATAACTAGGTTCGTTAACTAGTTGGCTCTAGTGAATGAAGCAGTGTTGTAATAATGGGTGCCTTAGACCCAACATGAATAGTACTTTTGATTACCATATCATTTATACATGTAGATATACATGATGTATTCTTACCATTATAATTTAGAAATTTATGCATCCACTATTTAAAGGTAATATCCATAAAAACAAATTTCGTATCGAAAGGTTATAGGAGATCCTATGCCATAATGAGAACCTTGAGATACTATGACATTAATATTTAAAAAAGGTTTAACGATCTAGATACATCTTACTAACTGAAAAGAGTATATGTATGAATATTAGGTGATGGGTTCTCATAAACACTAAGACTTCTTCTCATGAAGTTCACACGTGTTGATTTGTAGTAGTGAGATCATGAGGATCAAACCGCCAATAGGAACATAACATGTTTTGGGTTACATTGGTTGTTTCTATCTACGAACATGAGTATTGGTATCCTAACTTGAAATCATTACTAGTGTTTTCTATTTCCTCACATACATTAATGCAAGGAAAAACCATGATAGTGAAATAGTGGTGATGTAGCTTGTGTCTGGTGCGTCATTAGTGCGATGACACAGGTTTGTGTCTTAATTTATGAGATATTTAAATACAAAGAAATTATTTTATATAGTATGTGTTCATAGGTTGACTGTCATTTATATGACAATCCCTTTCTCATTAGTGTCCTTGATGGGTTTCTAGAATTCACTCTTGGTCGATGAATTGTATTCACCGATATCAAGATAAGGGCATAGAGGCTCACACATAATAGCATATATAAGAATACGCCCTATTAATTGAATAGGTATTTTTGATACGGTGGCCCCCACCACAGGGTCTGAGTGTTGTCTGAGTCATCGATTGAGGATAAATAAATAAATTCTTATTATTAATGTAAAGATTAATTTGTATTAAACTTATTTATTAAATCTATTTACATGTTATGTAATTACGAAAAAAATATTATCCAAACAAATATTATTTTAATATTCCATGTTTTTTTAATATTAAGGGGGAATTATGAGTTGAGTTAAATGACTTGGGTCTATCAGATAATATATTTTATATATATTAAAAGTATGTTATAAAATAATAAATAATATTGATGCAATTTATATTTCATAATTATTATTTAGTGGATGTTAAATGAAAGGGGGTCGGGGAACCCTCCCAGGTATTTTGATCATTAACTATAAATAAAAAGAGAGAGGCTCCGAAAATGTACTATTCATAGTAATATTTAAAGAGACTCTCTCTCCTATCCTTACTATAAGGAGAGAGACTCTTGATCCAGGTGTTTGGATGGGGTTCATCTCATTACATCAAAGGCACCTTGATGTAGTGATCGTAGAGATGTCGAAGGATTTGTCGAATTTATTCACTAGCATCCAAAATTTGATTATCGATGTTCCAATTGATTTTTGAGGCATCTGTTGATGATCAAGAGGGATCCTACTATGGATAGTTCATGAAATGATCGACTAAGACATGATTCAATAGAGGGAGGATTGAGATCTGACCATGTATGATTTTCAGTGTGAATTTATGTTCTCTTTTACTCTATGTGGGGTTCTTAGACCATACTAGGGATTAGATCATCATAAATGTTATGTTCTGTTATCCTGATGATGAAAATTTTAAGATTATTAGCCCCTGGAATCTAATGCACACCTCAAGAACCTTCACTCTAGTAGGAAATTCAATTACAATTGTAGATCCTAGGGATTGTTAGGCGTCATCTGATATGCCACTCTAGATATCAAGGATGTCTGTGGATCAAAATCAATGCAAAATTCCATCCCCCACCTCAGATGTATTCCAAAAACATATTCGGGGAAGACGTCCATAAAATCCTCCACAACTGAAGGAACCCAGATGCCTGAAGGGTTTGTTGCACCAATGACTATATTTCAAACTCACGAGTGATGGGTTGCATCCTCATACTCACTGAACTAACTTTACCTACAATGAGATCTCTCTCACTAGAAAATGGAAAATCTCATGTTCTCAATTCATAAAAATTTGACTTGTCTGCGGTGATAGTCAATTTGGGCTTATACCATGGAAATCCAATTCATACCCAAGATAATGTTATAGGGATCCATCGTGATGAAAAAAGGTCCCACCTGAGTCATTCTCCATAGGGAAATAGCTCGCACTACCGGAAGTTGAATGATACAAAAGGATCATTCCATATAGGAACCTCAAGATAGAGTTGTTGTGTAAAATCTCTAGGGGGAGCTCCATCTCTCACACTAGTATTATATAGATGATGAAATGACTAAAAACTATGTCTAATAATACTGAAGAAAGAGTATAAAACACAGAGATCACACCTCAAATCATCTCATGCACTACGAGGTCATAAGCCTATAAAGCTTGCAGATGTTCCTGGAACCATCCCTTCACTCCCAGATCATGACATGGTATGAATAGTGATGGTAGTGGAAGGATATCATAACGGCATCCACCACACCTAGATCCTTATTATCCTCTTCTAGATCCACCTCCTTGGGGACCACTCGGTCCATACCTGGGAGATCCCTGATCATGGTGTTGCATCTTCCGTGGTGGCCCATCAGCCATATTCTTGTATTGCTTGGAACATCTGGTAGGGCAGTTATATTCCTTGTGACCTTGCCTATCACAAGAAAAAAATTCTCATCTATGGGATTCCCTGGTGCTCTTTGCTGCCTCTGACTGCATGTTTGAGTCTGACCAGGGAATGATCTCTTATATTGAAATCCTGAAGCATGGCGTCTTCTAGACATTGTAGACTAATCAGCTCTGTATCACCCACATCGAACTCTAATTTTTTGGCGGACCTCTTATAGGAAGCCCTATTTCACCAGTTCCTACTCTAGAAACCTGAAATAAGTGGGGATACACAAGAGACCTGGGATCAAATCCAAGCGGAGGATAATTTCCAGGTACTGTAGGAGGGATTGCTGTAGTTATGTAGCGGGAACTGTAGCAGTACTATAGAAGGAACTATGAAGAAATGTAGCGAGTAATGTAGTGGGAATTGTAGCAGGAACTGTTTGGCAATGTAATAGCTGAGAATATTCCCCTGTTTGGGCCTTCGGGCTACTGATTTGGTCATCGAGTCTTTTAAGGCCTTCTAGCCACCAAGGCCTTCAGATCGGTAAGGCCTTTGGGCCACATCTAGGCCTTCGATCCAATTTAAGTACAAATGAAAACCAGACAACCAACAAGGAACAAGCTTCAGAAGGAGGATGAGTAAAGAGATTTCACCATTGCAGAAGATAAACAGATTGAAAATTTGAGAGGTTATGACACCTGCCATCAGGATAAGCCTGTCCATGCATGGGAAAGCCTAACCAAACAAACATGCGAAGGTATAGAGATGATTTCACGATGAAGATGCTGGGGAGGAGAAGTTCCAAGTAGTTAGTCTTTGTTGTATGTAATTTTTCAAGACAATGGGAAATGAATTCCTACATGGCCTACGGGCCATGTAATACTTACGCCTACAGGCCTTGTAAGGGTCCCACCTCACCCCTTGAAAGTTGGATTATCAAAATCAATAAAAAATAAGGCCTTCAGGCCATTGGATGATTGAAGGTATCCATCCTTGATCTTGTCAAGGGAGTAACACATAAGTTCTATGGACCTCACGTCTTACTCTTCCATCATCATCCCTCCATACTTCAACTCCAGAAGCTCCTAGATATGAACTGAGCATATGTAGGAGGGGTAGTAATCCTCATGGAACAACTGATGAAATTTGTCCCATGAGAGTGTTGAATCATCATGAATCTATATAAAAAGGCTCTAATAATGTCCATTTTCTTCTTGGAAAAGGATGGATACCATTTTTGATACCTAATACTTCTAGGTCTAAATATTCCTAAAGATATATACCACGGACTCCAGCCAATCCTCTACTACCTTAGGATCCAGCTTGCTGCGAAACCTCAACTTTTTCTAATGCTGGAACTCATAGAGTGCTATTCCTGTACACTTCCTTAGCCTACTCTATTGTGATGATCTACTACTAGATAGGTGGAGGTGATGCTACCTTCCCACCAGAAGGAAGGGTTCATAGGATGTACCCCAAACTGAGGCATCATTTCTCATAGGATCTTCATCACGAACTATAGTTGGTATCCTAGCAGGATGTTATCATGGAATAATCCTAAAGGTGATCAAGGAGTATAGTGGTCAGATGAGGATATATATATAACAACAATAATGGGGATTTGAATTAAGAAGGAAATTCAAAGACTCAAATGTATAATATGCATGTATGATTATTCCCCACACAAAATGTCTTATCATTCCAAGATGATAAGAAGGTAGGCATGGTCCTGTTGATGGATATGTCGATCGTCAGACCGTCACTGGACTCCATAGCCTGAGATCCATGCTCGAGACAATTTGACATTGTTTCCCTAAAACCAACCAAATCCCCTTAAAGGGATATTTATAAACAATATACCAAGGAATGAACTTTCTTTCATACCAAATCATCCATGACCTGACCTAAGATGGAACTCGAGCTACAAATACCCCAAGCCCACCTCCACAGGCTAGGGGGTGGTGACATGTTCCAAAGGCATAACTACCTATGGGAGGAATTTTCCTATGAACCTGTACACACACAATCATCCATATTGATGAAAAAGTACAAATCGAAAGAATAAACATTTCAATGCTAGTTTAAAATAAACCAATCTTTTGTGAACCCTTAGATAGTACAAAAGTATAGCAGTGTAAACTAAAAAGTAATGTAAAAAAATAAACAACCAACCATAAATATGTCATAACCAGATAGAAACTGGAACATTATACAGTTGAAAGAGGGCCCGACTCATGTATCCCAAGATACAAAAACTATACATGGTCTAAGATACCAGTGTCCCTAAGATCAATTGAAGTCACGGTCGACCTGTCTATTGTCTGTATAAGACACAACACATGTGGAGAAATCCCATGCATGGGTGAGTTTAAACATACCCAATAGGATGCCCTGAATGTTGAAGGGGGAAAATAAAATAAACAAAAGAATATGAATACAATATATAGAACATTGTACAATGAAATAGTAAAGATCAACCCAATAAATAGTGAAAGTAAGATCATCCAAACATAAGTAGATAAACATAGTGAGTAGATGATCTTCCCATCAAGCCTTCACAACATATAACATGAGAGTAGACTCATCCAATAATGAGAATCTAAACACGGAAAGCACGTGGCATACCCCAAATATCTTAGCCCCTCCTAGAAGGAGAGTATCCAAATCTAAGGGGTGGATACTGAAGAAATAATATATATATATATATATATATACTTAGTAAAAGAAATCAAAATTAGAGAGTAAGGGGATCTCTATATCACATCTTAGCCCAGGAAGAAGAGTAGTCAATTGTTCCAAAAGTACAAAAAATGAATCCCATCATCTCATGTGTCTTCCTTGAACACACAAGTACAAGGAACCTGGTTACCACACCTTGTTACTGTCCGATTTGGGCAGAACTGACTCATCGACATGGTTTTGGTCGCATCACAAAAACCTGTCACAATAGAGAAAGCATCCCTATTCCTTGTGAGTCCAAAGATATATAAATGCATGCCACATAATTGTGCCACACAGTCGAGGGGCCAAAAACTCTAGGTAGATGACCCATGACTAGGAACCATAGGAGGGTTCAACTCTGATAATCGATGTAAGACCCATGCTTTACCCAATAGAAGGGATCCACTCTGATGGTCAAGGACCCCATGCCCATCCCAACTAGAGGGTTCCACTGTATGTCATTAAGGAACCATGCCATGATTCAGAAAGAGGTTTCCAATCAAGAAGTCGAGGACCCATACCCATCCTAATTGGAAGTTTCCACTCTAATAGTCATAGAGGACCCATTCCCAGTTCAGTTGGAGGGTTCCACTTGGGGGTATGTTGAGGAATCATTCCCATCCCAGCCGTAGGGATCCAATTTATAAGCCATAGAAGACCCATACCCATCCCAGTTGGCGGATTCCACATATGAGTAAGTCTCTTGTGATCCTACTAGATCACTTCCATCATCATGCATCACCACAAAAGATTTCATGCCTAGAAATTTCCTCATCATATCTCAAAATCCATAGTAGAGGGAACCATCATGTGCTATGTGGAAATACACTCTTGATAGGCTAATCATTGTCTAAAATCCTTGTTTAAATGAATCAGATATGAAACTGGTAAGTTTCATCAAAGGAACCAAGGGGGTATGTCGTATGTGAGGGGACCTATATGGTGTGTTTCCCCACCTCACAGCCTAGTCATGTCTCTGGTTGGAACACAGAGTCTAATCCATGTAGCAGTACACACTGCGTAGGTGGACTAAATGGCATGTATTGGCTAATTAGGACCAGGGCCATGTTCTACTCACTGTGTCCGTATACTATACCCTATGTACCTCCACACGGGTTCACATCCGTGTGACTCATCACATGGGTTTCCTAACCGGGAAGGGTGTACACAGCGTGTAGTGGGGACTATAATCCAATTCATCCGTAATTTTTCCCAAACACATGACGTCTCCATGTGAGGGGATACACATTGAGCATTCTTTGATGAATATGGTGTGTATTTGGGATTTATCTAGAAATCCCAAATCCAATCCTACACCTTGAAAATATTCAATTTTCATCAGATATAGCCTTCAATATATCTGAAATATTCATATTTGTTGATATATTTTTTATCTTAGCTTTCGCTCGCCAAAAAATGAATCTGCTTATTGTCGAGGGTATCACCGTTTGTTCTGCACGCCCCATGGATTCCAGGATCGGTTTTATGATTCCAAACCACCAAAATTATCATCCTCATCCCACATTTCTTCTATATCTATTCTATGTTCATCAAACCATTCTAGTTTTATTGTTCTTCTATGAATCTGGGCATCCGATTGAACTCGTTACCTTTCAACAAAGATGGAATTGGACTGAGGGGATCCAACCAATAAAGAACATGACACAACATAAGAGAAAATTACCAAAAACCAAGGTTTAAATGTTGACAGACAAGATTTCTAAGACAAAAATCAATAAAAATAATATTATAGTAAGAATGTTGATTAAAAAAATTGAAATTCGGTATATAGGATCATTAAAAGGCCACAAAAAGGCTCATATTGAAGAAATAATAATGATCTTACTAAATGAATTTAATTATAAGTGTGAAAAAACACATATAATGAGTCATACCTCTATTTAGGTTCAATTAATGATGAAAGATGCATTTTAAAATAGTTTTAGAGGAGTTGTTTCATTCATTTAATCTTGATCTGATCCAATCCAGAGATCCTTCATCATTTGTCAAGATCCTACAGCAGAGGAGGAAGAGAGATCTCACCAACAATTTCCATAATTATGAGCAAACCGGGGATATCTATTCTATAATGATGTATTTATAATATATTATTAGGTCAAAAAAATTAATTTAGTTATTTAATAAATAATTAATCCACATAAATGTACCACCAACGGGTGATGGGTCCAAGCATCCCATGCTGACACATTTTATGTCATGCCTTGGGTAAACACCACATTTCAGACTCAACCACTATCTCATTTTTTCAAATCTGATCACCCATTAAAGAGTTCTTCTATTTTATTTAAGAATCTGTTTTCACACAATATAAAATATGTTTAGTATTTTTGTAAAATTAATTTGAGGAACATCGGGCATCAGAATGTCAAGTCTTCTCAGCACCTAGCTAAGGATATAAATATAGAAACATTTCAATGTCTTATAAGGAAAAATCAGGTCTCTACAAAAACATTCATCATATCATGACCCATAAAAAGTTATAGGTTTTATGAACATGATATCTTAACCCATGAAATGAAATTAGTATAATAAATGTTTCATCATACCATAACATATGGACAAGAAATTGGTTTTAAAATAATTTCATAATAGAATAACCCGTAAAAGGATGTGAGTTTCAAAAGCGTCTTATCATGTTATATACTATGGAAAAGAAATATATTTCATAAAAAACTTGTCATATTAAACATAAACCATTCAAAAAAAGAATAATAATGGTCTCCTGGGATCATATACCTAGTAAAGAATAAATTATTTCAAAAGATTTCATCTTAGATGGAAAATGTTTTTGAAAGGTTACTTATAGAATTATGATGAAACTTAACCTTTCTTTGAAAATAATTTTTAATCCATAAAAATTTTTAAAATTAATTTTATTTTTAAAAAACTGTAAAAACTTATGACGTATTATTTAAAAATGACTGAAAAGTTTTCTTTAACCTATTTTACATTGAAATCATTTTTTAAAATATAAATCTTTTAGAAAACATTTTTCTTTCAAAATAACCCCGAAAAATAATAAATAAATATTTGAAAACAAGTTTAAACAATTTTTAAATCCTATTTTTTTAAAAAATAATTTTCATTTTAAAATTTATTAAAATTTAATTATTATTATTTTTAACAAAAACATTTTTTTAATAAAAACAAATTTCCAACCAAAGAGATAATTAATGTCAGATTTGATTAAAAACATTTTATCAATTATCATAATTACTAAAGAGTGTAAAATTGTACCATTACATTAAGTTACAATGAATAAATATATGAGAAGAAAAGTCATGATAATTATTTATTTATTTCAACAATGGATGCATAGTCATAAACAATCTAGATAAATGATGAGATTGTAGCAATAAACACTTATTAGTTTGGTATGTTTGAATAGCAGTCCCCATGAAAAAATAACATTAAATAAAGCATAAAATATCATAAAAATAATAATATTCATGATATAAAATATCTAAGGGGAAATATATAAACCTTTTAAAATAATATAGGTTCATAACATGACATGCGTCTCAAAGAAAGAAAATTTATAAAATATTCCATCATTGATTTTCTAACTTTTAAACCATAAACCTTGTTAAATAGATATCCTCAAATGGGTAAGTAAATACCTATAATTTTATGTATAATCATCATAAAATGAATTCCTGGGAAGTACATAAATGGCATAATGGAAATAAACATTGAATATGACATGTGTCTCACATATTTCAAAAGTGAGACAAAAATCTCTGACTACTTTAGTAACTTTTCAATCATGAGATATGTGAAAGAATAACAACAATTTAAACTTTTAATATCATTAAATAAATTAAAATCATGATATAAAATGTCATCGGTTGGTGTATTCATGATATAATCAAAACAAGTGGTGAATATGGTATAAGTCTTCTATAAATAAAAGTGATAATAGAAGATAGTTGGTTCTAATGTCATTATCCAAATTGAAATGGACGAGAATATGATAGAATGGAGTGGGGATTTATTTTCAGTGTGATAGGAACATTTAGGTTCTCATAGGAATCTTGTGATCTTATTTTTATATATTATTCCACCCCATGGATATCTGTATCACTAGAGGGAAAAATATTGGCTTCCTTAAGACTCTGAGGTGTTTAAGGGAATGTGTCCTCCTATCACCAATTATTTTTATCATTTCACAAGATATAGTGACAAGGAGGATCAAAAAGGGTTTTGAATAATGTGAATTACTTCCTTATATGAATAGGTCATGAACAAATATGGTATCTCTCATCATGTGTACTAATGATATCTTACTATTTTTGAATGGTTGGTTGAAATTGATTAATGGGATAATTAAGATTATGGAAGAATATGACTCTCAAGGTGGTCAAAGAATTTATAAAGGGATGATACAATTTTACATATCTATAAAATGTCCAGATTGGAAAATCATATGGATCTAAGGTAAAAATAGAATTAAAAGTCATCCCTTACCAATGAAGTGTCAAGGGGATCCTAAATTGAATGTTCTAATTAAAAAATATCCCTTCGTAGAAATTATCAAAAAGATTATGGGGTGTATTTGAAATTTAAAAAAGAACTTTTCTTAATTATGGAGGATCAAACACTTTCATTAATAGCCTCTTCACTAAAATACCAATGCATGTGTTGTCATTGATAAAGGAGACAAAGGGGAGGATCAATCAAATTAGGAAAATAATGACCAACTTCATTTGGGATGTGAATCAGAATGGATGATGGCACTAGGATTCATGGGAGAGTATGGTCATACTATTACAGGAAGGAAGAATTAATCATTTAGAAACAATGTAGGCCATGTAAACTAAAATTTATTGGGAGATCATCGATGGTAAGTTTATCTATGCTTACATTATGAGAAAAAAGAATGTAAATGACTGGTTTGAGTGGAAGATAAACACTAAGAAGATGTCAGGGCAATCAAAAAATGTGGTTGATCATCCAGAGAATCTAAGAGATAAAATTAAATGAGTGGTGGGTTGTAAAGAGATTAATTTCATGAAAAATAACTGGTTTGGATACATTATTTATTTCATAAGATTTCCAGTGCCTAAGAGAACATATAAAAAGGGAAATTATTATCAAAATTTTATCAATTCAATTCTAACTATTTATAAGAAGACTATGTTTTACAATATCTGTATTAATGAGGAACCTGATAAGTGTGTTTTTACTGAATACATCCCAGGACATTTCAATAGAAGGGCTATCTAGGACATGGTTCATGTAAGCGGTGGCTCGGGTGCATGTACTGTAAATCTGTGGTACAGTGTGATTCTTTCAAAGATGAATTTTCTGGTGTGGGGGATGTAAAATAAATCCATTCCAATAGATGAAAATGTTTATAAGAGGGGATTGAGTCCTAAATCTAGATTTCAGTGCTATTCTCCCCTTGTATTGAATCAACCTAGAATTTATTCTTAAAAATAGATTGGGATATGGGTATTTAGACATCCCTTGAATAGGCAATATGAAATTCTCTTTATGGAGATTTGGAATTAGAGGTTATAGCATCCTAGCTTTAGGGAGAAAATGAGAACTCAGTGGAACTGAGGACCCATATCATGAAATTTGATGTAGATTATTGGGTCTTGTGGTAGGCCATAATCAAAAAAAGGAAGGAAATTTTTGTTTTGAAATTCATGTATGTATCCATTTCAGAGTTACATGGGTCAGCTAGAACCATCCAAGAGAGGGTCTCAAGAAATTTTTTGACAAATCCTACACTTCATGTGCTATGAGAGGGGTATTACTTATAGGATATGGAAGAGAATATTACATCTTCATGTAGTGGTGGTATTATGGTTTAAGTACCTCTTTGGTAGCTATATCTAGGGAAATGGTTAGTGGACATATGATGTGAGGGATATCTAATATTTATATTGTTGAGGTGGAATCTGACTCCATAGTGCCGATGAAAATAATTCAAGGGAGATTAGACCCAACATTGGACCTAGTTTACCTAATTCAAAATATTATATTGTTAATACATCAAGGTGTGGAGGTAAAATACACATGGATAGAATGTAAATGTGTATCCGAAATGTTGAAAACAAAGGGGAATCCAAATAAGCATAAGTTTATTTATTTTTGTACATGTTCTTTTTTAGAAGTTTGTATGTTGTTTATTAATGGTTTTTACACCTTTTCTTCACTACATTAGTCACATTTATTGTTATTTCCTTCTTTATTTCATAATTAAAGGAAAGTATTTAGGCGGGCGTTTTGTTTTTTCAAACAGGTCTTGACTTATTATTCTTGGTCCTCCTTCCTAGATAATTATTTAACAACTTAATGAATGTAATACATGACATAAATATCATATATATTCATTATATATTTATTTTTAATAATCTATACAATATATAAATAGTAAATGAAATACACCATTCATGGATATGGTAGGCCAAACGTACGCATGAATGTTATTTGTATTTCTTAGTCGTATTGAAAGAAAGAAAAGTAAATTATATATATATATATATTATCATTTTAGTATAATTATCATCTAATATATATCACATATTTATATTAATTCCATCCTTAATAAATTCCATGTTAATCGTGAATGAATCATATTAGTTGGCGAGGCAGTAGTCAGTTGTACACACAAAAAAAGTTATCATATTCTCAAAAATGGAAATCATGATGTTTTATGTTATTTAATAATTAAATTAGAATAAAAATATCATAAATATCATATATATAATATATAAACAAAATTTCCATCATTATTCTCATGTTTGATAGGTTTTAATGGAAGAAATATTGACATCGGTTCGTAAGGCGGTAGTCCGCCATACACACGAACGGTGATTGTGTAACCCATTCGATGAAAGTGTGTGAAGTTGTAGGTAATTAACATAACATAAAAACATATTATTATATTTAGGATTATTATTTTGTTGTATAATTATTTTATAAGAATTATTTAAGGGTGTGGAGAAGAAAACAAAAAAAATGCATGTTTATGAATGTTACCGCTTCTTTGGGTAACCGATTTTAATTTTCACCAAGGGAAATAATTGGTTGGATTTTTACCCAAAGTTATTATTTTAGGTTCATAGGATTTAATTTTGGAATATAAATTGATAGGAAATTTCTAATCCAAGTGGATGTATAGTTTTGAAGAAGTGGTTAAAATAAATTCTCTTTTATAATGGAGGAGGAGTGACATTCTTGTAAATAAAAATGCTAAATAATCTTGGGAGGTCCCCTTTTCCTCATGTGCCTTAAATAATGTAACATTGTCTATAAATTATGGTATATAGTCGATATATGGTCTGACAATTGGTTTTGGACAGGATTCTAGGCCAATTATCTCATTAGGTTTAATGTTTAGGCCCTTGGCAACTCGTTTTTTCTTAATCCCTTTTATTAATTTTAAATATTTTCACAAGTAATTATGGTCCAACAATAAGTTTGAATTATTATAAATTACAAAAGTTTCAAATTCCGAATATTTAATCCATTTTTACAATTCCAATCACAAAATTGGAAAAAAATAATTTAATATCAATCCTGCAGATGAGATGAGTCGACAAGTTTTTAATATGAACATTTTTGAAAGATGGAAATGTTTTTATATTCAATTTCAATATAAAATTGATTCCAATGACCTAATTTGGATTAATATATTCATAATTGATCAAAATAAACATTATAACCAAATAAAAACTTAATTTATATATATAAATAAATTAAAATAAAAAATAGTTTTCAATTACAATTTACTATTTCTTATTATTCATACAAAAATGAAACTTCTCATAAAAATTCCAAAAATTCACCATAAGATGATTTTTATATTATGATTTTAAAAATGAAGATTATTTTTTCATATATAATTTATACAACTGTAAAAAATTATTTTTAAATTATGTGCTCCAATTAAAAGAAGTAAAATTACATTTTGAAAATGACACCTTTTATTCATAAAAATGGATTTATTATTTTCTTATGCCAATAAAATATATTGGAATAATATAAAAACAATTTTTTAAATATATATTATATTAATTTATTTAAAAAAATTCATAAAAAGTGTTTTTTAATTTATTGAGATAAAATGTGTGTCTACATGGAAAATATGATTATTATAAAAATACATTTTTTATTTTCAAATAGTTTCTATTTTAATTTATAATTAATTAGTTACCAAGGATTTCATTTTATAAACATGCATAAACCATATTTTTATAATTTACTCAACCCTTTTGATACCCACTATTCGAATGAATTTGTGATAATTATAACAATAATTTAATAATAATATTAAAAGTATATTTTACTTTGGTAATACTCAATCTCGCATCTAAAACAAGCTATTGAAGGAAATCAAAATTCCGTGTAACAGAATCAAAATATAGTGTAGTGTGAACCAATATATAAAATTATTGTTTCTTGTAGAACAATCTTATCTTTTTGTTTTGTAAAAATAAATCTTAACTTGGTGTAAATCACAATTAAATTCATCAATTAATTTTAATTTATTCAAAATATTCATAACAAATTAGAGAGTTACTTATTATAAACCCCATTGAGAATGAACATACTACAAAGAATTATTCCATTTTGAGGTGGGTACGAAAGTATTTTTGGGTCCTTGGAAAATGTTCCAACCTATAAACAACCAATAGGGTGTCCTTAGATGAAGAAATAGTTGTCCTAAGGAATATACTAAATGATCTGGAGAAAAGATGATATAAATAATGGGGTACTGATGTCACCCCAACATCCCTTTCTAGACATGAATGACTCTATTTCTAGAAATGTGGTTGAGAATATATCTAATTTTTATCCATGAATCAAATAATTTCATTAGGCCATTTTCATATAAAATGGAATCCAAGATGACAATGGGAGAGCCCATCAGTCCAGAGGTGTTTGTGTTGGCGGGGATCCATCAGTTCTTACTACAAGTCTATAAAGTAAATTCCTTATTCTTCATTTCAAGAAAATTACAAGTGTTTAGGGTGTTGGTTAATGAAATCATAAATTCATACACACTCAATGAGGAGATCCATATTTTTAGAGTGAATATTACATCCATTTATCAAGGTTGTTTCTAGAATCAAGACTTTATCATGAGAGAATAATGTGACCCCAATTCTCTTAAGTATACACTCAATGTAAAAATTATATCCCTACAAAAATATTCCCACCAGGATGAGCACACTTTTACATGATATAAATAAAGGATTGATTCCTAGTGGCATGGGTTTATTGTGATACCATTTCTAAGGGCCATATTCCTTACCATATCACATGCTAATTCAGATTCTTATAACAACCAATGGTGGAACCATTGATTAATTTACAAAAATAATTAAATATTATGGTGGTGAGGAATTTTAGGTTAATAATTTCATAGGACACCATTGAGTCCATTATCATGCTACCTCTCCCAAGTTCCTTCATTGAGATGACATCTAGATAGTCCAAATCTGTGATTCTTCATACCGTTAGAGAATTCTATCAGGAAGTGTCCCCTGGGTCACTAAAAAATCAGTCCTGGATAGAGGGAGGTGGGATACTATAAAGACCCATAAAATACATATGATTGAATTGGATTCCAAACCATTAAATATTCCATCAACATAGATAGCTTATGAACTCAGAATTGATGATCCAAAAAGTCTCAATTTTGGTTAAAGATGGTGCATGGAATAATGTTGAGAAGTGTAATTGGCTGAGGATGTAAGGCATAGGAAGAAGCTAAAATTAGATACCCCAATTCATTTTTCAGACACGAAAGAGGCTCAATTGATACATCCTCATACTATAGATATCCCAAGGCCACCCAATTTTGTTTGGGGTGGCCATTGGATACCTATATGATGGATCTATATAATTCTCATTAGATAGGGTTTTATATTCTCTAAATATAAAGCTTCAAGTACCCTATATGAAATTATTTCAATACCAACCCCTATGAGGTATAAAAATAAGTTAGGGAGTTATATATTCTAAAATATTCTATCAACAGTTTAATTCCCTTCACAAGGAAGAAATAATAGAGGGTGCATTGAGAAACCATGGAATGGGTAATCAACCATTTCCTTGATGATAAATTAAATGAATTAATAAACTACAAGGATATTTAATAGTGATTCCACTTTTATTAGAATTTTCTTTAACATTTAATATATTTCTGAAAATATCCACTATGTCTCTTTTATATATAATGGAAACAATAAATATACTCATGGAATCCCAAAAGTACACCATGAGTTTCTCCCCAATATGTGTTATGGTATTGAAAACCCTGGAAGGAGAGGGTGTGTTTTATAATGGAAGGGTATTTTAAGAAGTGAAGGGGATAAATATATACTCTCTGTTCCTATACCAGGGACTTGTTTTCCAATAAAAAGGATTTATACCCCTCCACATGAGGCCAAATGTCAGTGGAGTGTTGTGATAATAAAAAATCTTATTTGTTTTGGTTAAAGAGGTTCTCATATGAGATCATCCCATATTTCCACATTACAAATATATATTTAAATTCTAGGATCATGAATATTTAAACATAATCTTACTTATTTTAGAGGGATATATTTTAGGTGAACCAAAAGGAAATATAACGGGGAGATGATGATGAATTCCCACCTCCCACTTCATAAGTAGCAGCAACTGCATTAAAGGGAGTGTCTATATTACCTACTATGGCCATCCATACTAGAAAAGGGGAGGATAAATTAGGTATAATTATTGAGTGTGATAGTTAAAATGTCCAATAAGGATATGTGTGATCATTTATAGGGGGGGCATGAGTCAATGATACCTTATTACATATGAAAAAACCTGTACCTCATGTTAAATAATAATGATTTTACTAAAACCAGTAATGCATGCACATTCTAAAAATAATAATAATTTACATGGTTCACTAATTACTAAGAGTAGCTAGTCCTTGGCACATTTTGGAAATAATACAATACCACAAAATCCACTAGAAAACAATATTTTTATTTTGTTACAAAATGAATGGTAAATCCTTACAACTATTTTTCACTATATATACAAAAATAATATATAAAAAATATTTTTTTAAAAGCTTTTAGAAACTTTATCCAATAGGCTCAGATTTGTTTCACTATATTTCTTGTACATTCATCACTTTCACCTCCTTGAAAAAGCTTCTTCTTCACATTCTTAGCAAATAGAAGATATGGACTTCTTCCTTGGAATTCTGTATAAAATTCCATTAATTAAATATTTTAATTATTTCTTAATCTAGACATATATCTTGAAAATACCATCTGGTGCATCTAGAAAAAAGATACAACTTACTCATTCTTTGTTTACCAGATTCCACCTGATATAATTTTTATGATTATTTCTTTCTCACACGCCTAATAAAAACAAATTTGTTTGTACCAACATATTTTTATTTAACAAATAGATTCCCTGGTTGGAAACATTTCTACTGAAATTTTGGATTTCAAATTTCATCTAGTATCTTGGTATGAACACATTTCTTCATCACATTAGCTTTTTCATGCATGAATAATACAAAAACACTTTGAGTTACATCACAAACAATTTATATAATACCACTTGAATTATAATTGGTGAAAACTCTAATTAATTTTCCCACAAAATAAAAATTCAAAATTTTTAACTCCTTCAAAATAATATTTTTGTTGGATTCTTCTCAAGGATTTTAGAGTATTCAAAAAAAAATTCATGAAAATTAAAATATCCACAACATACCCTCAGTCTTCCTTAAACTTTCGCGAGAATCATGGATCTTCCTCTCGTGATATTTTGAATAATTAAATATGATCCTTTCATAGTTATATTTAATTTCTTCAAAAAACATTGTAAAGACTCATGAATAGATAAAAATTGATACCACTTAATTGAATGGTTAAAAATTATAACAATTCTTCCTTATATTGAGGCTTCATCTAATGCTTCTATAATTCCTTATAGAATCACTTCAAAAAACATCCTCCAAAATATTTCCTCCATACGATGTATGGAAAAAAAAATTGAGTTCATTTTCATGGAAAACATTATCAAATGATATTTATAATATATATACATCTAATTATCCTAAATTAATTTCATCTTCCAAAAATCATACATTTTTTCTGATAGACATTGTATAAGATGTTTTACCAACAGACTTCATCTCATTTAGACTTTATTTGATGAAATTACTCAGTAACTTCTTCCCTTTTAATTTTAATAACATTCCACTGTTCATCAGTTTAAAAAATAATTCCACAAAAACATTATGGCATCAAATGTACTATGACACAAAATTTTCATCAACCCTTTCTTAGATTCCAAACATCTTAGAATTTGATGACAATATTATTCATATCCAAAACTTTTTCTAATATTCTCCATTGAACGTCATAGTATGAACATATTACATACAAAATAATTTCTACACATTTATTTATACACTTGGATCATCATATAATTATAAGTCATGATATTGGAAGAATTTAAAATAGAAAATCATTTCCATATTTTATTTTCAACAAAAAATATTATTTGATGACTATATAGGTGAATAGAAAAACATTTATCACTTTTACAATGCTGAGATGGATTCATCTATTATAGTTCATCCAATGGACTTTGTATGAAAAACATTATCCAATGTTCAATTGTTGGAAATATTAACAAACTTTGAAGATTTATGTTTGAAAAAAAAAACTTTCTCAAAATCTTTAATAAGATATTCCAAAATATTCATAACACATCCAAACTTCCCCATACCAACAATCACCTATTTGGATTTTGTTGTTAGCCAAGTAACATAAATCACCAAAGTAGTGTAACTCATGGAATGGATTATTTATCCAAGAATTATGAGCCTATGTGAGAAATATCAGTGTAGAAAATAAGAATAATTGAATACAAATACCATGTTGTCAATAAGAAGTAATGTAAGAAACGTTTTCCTTAAACATAATACTTATAATATTTAATCATTTATATATTCTTCCACATGGAAATTTCATCATAAAAAATATTTTCCTATAAAAAAACAATTTCCTACTTCTACTCAAGAAACTGTTAAAATAGTTCATACATTCTAGAATCAGAACTTACCCCTTTAATGAACTCCCCCTAAATACATTCTTTCCTTATAAAATTAAAATACATACTAATAGATAAAAGTATGCCACATCATTCCCCCTAAAAACACTATAAAAAGAAAATATTTAAAGGGGATGTAAATCACATACCTTATCCTTGATGTGAGGGTGGTTGAATTCCCATTATCAAGATAAACTTATGAAATGTTACCATCATTAATGGTATCATAAAGATATCACAACTTGATATGTAGTAAGAATAAACTCTATATTTAATTCATTCTTATCCACATTCTATTTAAAAAGTGATATTTTATATCAATATAATTGGAATGAAAATTTTGTAATTGTATTCTAGTGAGATTTATATAACATTGATTATCACAAGCCAAGAGAAGGATAAATTTTATACCAACAAACAAGTCTCCCATCTACGACTTTATACATATAAGTTATATTGTAGCTTGATTAGAACCAACATACTCAACTTATGATGTGAAAAGAGCTATCAAAATCTATTTCTTTGTATGCCCGCTAACATATATTTCTCCCAAGAAAAACATTCCACTGGGTGTGAATTTTTTATCATCTATAATTCAAGTCAAATATATGTCTATATATCCAAACAGATCAATCATTTTTATGGTATAATATTTGAACCCAAACTCAGTTGTTCCTTTGATATATCTGATAATTCTTTTTCCAACCATGATATTAAATTCTTTAGGATCATTTAGATACCTGGAAAAAATTGTAACAATATAATCTATATATACCCTTGAAATTTTTAGGTATAATATACATCGAATCAATATTATATACTCTTTTTGATATAATTATTTTTAATTACCATATTTTGAAAACATTGTTCCCAATATAATTGGTATAGAAAGTGGTTTTGAATATTCTATTTTAAAATTCTGTAGAAGTTCTATAGTAGTATTCCATTAAAATGGGAAAATATATTTCTTCTTTTGTGAGATCTACAATACAAGAAAGTATTTAATTTCTCCCAACATGGAAATTTCAAATAACTTCTTCATCTCCCCAAAAAACTTCTTAAAATTTTCTCTGTCTTTCCCAATAAATATTATATCATCAACATAAACAATCATAATAAAGAGGGCGTATGGATTTTATTTTATATATATGTTTTTATCAAATCTTCTTTTATTGATGTTTAACATCCTTAAGAATTTATCCAATTTAGAATATGAAGATCTAAAATATTTATTCATCCCATAAAAATAATTTTTCAACTTACATATAAAAATTTCATCTTTTCTAGGAACAAAGACACATGGTTGTTCAATAAAACTGTCTACATTGAGATCTATATTTAAAAAAGATGGCTTGAAATACATATGAAATGTTTCATATCACTATTGTGAAAAAATATAAAATATGATTTTGATATTTTGTAATATTTCAACTGGATAAAATTTCACATCAACATCATTGACTTAAATTTCAGAATAACCTTTACAAACCATTTGTGACTTATTTCTTATCACTCGATCTTTATCATTAAACATATTTTATAACACTAACTTTGTAACAACCAAGTTATTATTATCTATTTTGGGTACTAATTCCAAAGTATCATTCATCTCTATCTGATCTAGTTCATCATTCATGGGATCAATCGACTCTTGATGTGTAATAACATCATCAATATATTCTGGCTTAACCTATGAATATAAGGAATTATGTGATATCAACTATAAATATCTTCTTTTTGACCCTATTTTAATTGATCACTAATGAAGTTATGATCTTCCACCTGATATTTTAACCTAGGATGAGATGAGAATAATTGCTACTCATCACTTAAGATAGATAACTTATAATATTTATCATGACTACTTTATACATTGTTGTTACCAGTAAGAAAATTTTCACATTTTTTAACTGAAATCTCATAATCCTCTCATTCATCCATATCTAAAAATATTTGAGAAAATTTTTCGTCTGATAGTTCAAGAACATTCACATCAAATAAGTCAACCATATTTCTAGTATCTTTATTATTACATTTGTATCCTCTTCTATTAAGAGGGTAGCCAAGAAAGATTTCATCAAAACAATTTTATCAAACTTAACAATATTTTTACCCTTTATATTCATAATTTAGGGATTGGAAAACACCTGTAGGTGATTAAAAAAATGAGGTTTCTTCTTAATAAATATCATAAGTATTCATATTAGAGTTTTTCTTATAGAAACATTAATTATGAATAGAAAATTCTACTCTGATTGGATTCCTCAAAAATAATGAGATGATATCATTTTCGATCATCATTTATTGTGCCATCTTAACTAAACTTATATTTATTATTTTAGAAACACCTTTTATCTATGTTGTGTATAGATCACTAAACTCATCATGAAATCTATTTCTTTCAAGATAATGTCTGAAATTTAAAAATGTATATTTTAAACCATTATCAATTCAAATGTTTTTCACTAAATATAATCATTTTTTTCCATGCTTCTCCAAAAAAACATAAACATTTTTATGTCCTCTAATATATGATTTAAAAAATAATACATGTAATAAATGTAAATTAATCAATAAAAAAATATGTACTTATCTATATTTGTGATTTTTTTACTCAAGGGCCCAAAAATTTTAGTATGTATAAGCTCCAATGGATGAGTTGAACACATCTCAAATTTTTTATGTAATAATTTTTTAATCATCCCTTTCAGGGAAATGGAGCAACACCGGTATCTTATTCCTATCATATCAAGAATTTCATTAAAATTTTTATATTTGTTAACATACATGTATTCCTATATCATATATTCCTTGGCCTTTCATGTCACATCTAATTTTACTAAATCATGCTCATATATCAAGAAATTTGTGAATCACCCACTTCACATAAATTTACCTTTGTTTATTGGCCTCTCAAAACAACTTTACCATTTTATATACTCTTAAAAAATCATCTTCTCTAAAAATAAATTTTTACCTTAATAAAAAATGTTTAAAACTCTTTAAACATTGTGTTTCAAACCTTTAACAAAAAAATAACATATAGATTTTAACTTTTACTCCCCAATGATAGCAGATCCAATGCCTATGATTATGGGTGAGTAGTCCTTTCCAAAAATCACTATTCCTTCTTTAATAAGTTATACATTATTCTTTAATATATTTATGTATCCATTTATATGTAAAGAACATCCACTATCATAGATTAAGAGTCTTTCTACATTTTTATCTTTGAGATTTGTTTAATTATCAAAGGCCTTTTCATCAACTTTCATACAAACCAATTTGATATTTCCTTAGACACCAATTTTTTGGTTACCTACTATGATTTTATTATTTGTATTACATTTATTCTCAATCTCATCATAATATCTTGTATTAGAAAATTTTGGTTCAAACATTGTAACCTTAAGAAGTTTGGGGTTCTCAACTCTTATTATTTTTTTCTAAATACATGTTCTTCTTGAGTTACCTTTTCTTTTGAGCATCTTTATCATTATTATTGAACATTGAGGAAAAATATTTTTGATCCATTTTAGGTTCACACTTAATATAAGTTTACAAACATATATAAAATAGTTTTATAAAATCAAGATTAATGTTGAGTTTTTAGGTTCACTTACTACTTTTATTAAGGATCAATATTGATATTTTTATTTTCATCACCAACATCTTTTAGTATATTGGATTTATATTCAAGGGAATATTATTGATTACTTTCTGATTAATCCAATTTCTTCAACTTCTTATTCATACATTCATGTCTTATAATATTTTATAGATATTATTTTAACTCATTAATTAGAATAAACTCAATCTGAGTTTTTATTTTCCTCTTAAATATTAATTTCTTCACTGGTCAAATTTTAATCATCCACTTTTTAAATAAGAAGTTTCTTAGTAACATCATCATGGAAATTATTAACTTCTTCACTATCCTCAAATTCACCAAAATAATAAAAATATTTCCTCATTTTTTTATTTGATAACTTTTTATCCTCTCCACTAGGATAGGATATTGGTTTTCCTACCTTCTTCTAAAAGGATCTTCATGACATTCTATCATTTTATCACATTGTTTTTTCTTTCTTTCGACATAGATAATTTATAGTAAAGTGCCAATAAATCCCCATCTAAAATATTTTGTTGGTAAATTCCCTTTTTACATTAATGAGTCTATTTTAAAAATTATAAAAAACCAATAAAAAAATTATAAATATTTTTACTAAGCATATTTTTGGTGTCATTCACAAAAATTGTACTTCTTGGGGAACTTTCTCAGATTTTTCTTACGTAAAATATTTCAAGGAAATTTCTTGATAAATATTTTCTTTGTACTTCATAACTTTTTCTCTAATTATTTTTAAATTATGATGTTTATATGTAGATTTTAAAAAGAAAGAGCTTAGGGATATCTATCTTTCAATGATGATTTTTTTAAAAAATTACAAGAAATAATTTCTAAGATATTTTCAACAATGGTTGAATCTTCCAAATTCTCAAAAAGATATCTTATGGTGTTACTAATTTTTTCCCTTGTAGTGAAATCATCAATATATTCATAATCAACCATATTAATATATTTTTACTAGAGCCACTAAATTTGTATCTTACTTTCTTTACTTTCATATTTTTATCATAGATATTTCTCAACATGTCCCAAAATCATTTTGGCATTCCTAATCCATTAACCCTAATAATATAACTTTCAAAGAGTAAGGAAGGTTTATCATTTCTAGCAAAACCATCATTTTATAAATTCATTCTATTAGTAGCTATTAGGGTAAGTACATCAAAATTAGGTGGGAAACCATTTGTAGAGACTTCAAGACCATCATAACCAAGGTACATAAGACAATAAAGCATTATATATTTCTAGACATATAGTTCATTCCTTAAAAAAGTTTTAATCCCCTTATTGTACACATAATTTGGAGAATCCTCTAAATCTTATATTTTATGTAAACATTTGCAAGGATCCAATAAATGGAACCTTCACTTTGATACCACTTGAAAGAACCAATAATGGTATATTTTATCACTTATATTAGGACAAGTTCAATTAGAGATCTTTTCTTTTTATAGTTTCTTACTTATGAAACAACCTTATCCTTATATTAAAGAGTTACAACTTTTCTAAAAACAAGAATAAGAATTTAAAAGTTTAACTACTTAGTGAGTGTAAATATTCCTTGGAATATTTTGGAAATAATACAGTACCACAATATCCACTGGAAAAAATGCTTTTATGTTGGTATGACAAGAAAGGAATACCCTTACACTTGAGTTTCACTATTTATCCTGAACTATGTTCCATGTGCTTCCTATAAAAATAAAATTTAATAAATATATTTTTATAACATTTAAAAACCATTAAAAATAGAATAATAATGTTTTCATTGTGCTACATGTACATTTTTCACTTTTTCTCTTCATTTAAAAACTGGGTTTTCACTTTATTACCCAACAATATGCAATGAATTCCTCATCAGACTTCTTTATGAAACTCTATTCATTGTCTATTTTACTAATTTATCTATCTGTTTATATGTATAGAGAAATATATCTAGTGTCTGTAGAAAAGTTATACAATTTCCTTACAATATTTATATTTGATTAAATATGATATAAATGTTTTTGGTGAATTTTATCTATTTCCCCTGATCAATACTTCTTTTTTCGATACCAAATTCTTATTATTTAAAAAATAAATTACCCAATCATAATGTTCTATGATCAAATTTTGGATTTCATATATCATCTGGTATCTCTGTCTGAATCTATTTCTTTATCACTTAAATTTTTGTAAGAATAAATAGTACATACACACCATGAATTGTAAAAACACCCCTTTATATACCACAAATTGAATCGGAAAAATAGATAACTCAAAAAAAAATTTCATCTTAATGAAAAAATAAAATTATAAACTCCTACTAATTTTTTTTCTTGGTTGCTTCTCAAGGATTCTAGAGTATTCTTGAATCTTCTAGAAAAATTTATCACCCACAACCTTTGTTCAATATTCCTCGAGATTTAGTGAGAACCCCAAATCTTCCACTCTTGATATTTGGATCAATTAGAGATTTGATTTCCTTTTTTGTATTTAGTATCAATATAAAAAATTTGTAACAACTCTTGAAAAAATAAAAAATAATACAACTTATTTCACTAGTTGATCTTTGTAACAAACTATTCCTCTATTAAGGTTTTATCCAAGGCTCTTGAATTTATTTATAGAACCATTTCAGAAAAAAAATCCTCTAAACATTTCCTTTCTCCAATTGCATATATTGAATAAAAATATTCATTTCTTTTTCATGGAAACCTATATCCAATTATAAATATTAAAAACATCCATATGATCATCTAGAACCAAATTCATCTTCAAAACATTATACATGTCTATCTATATACATTGTACAAAAATTTTTTCCATTAGAATTCATCTGATTGAACATCGTTCAATTTTGACTTCATCTGATTTTGACTTTGTTCAATGACATTCCTCAACAACTTATTCCGTTTTCATTATAATAATATTCTCCTATTAATTAATCATCACTAATATTGAACATATACTTGGTAGCATCAAATTCACTATTACATAGCATTCTCGGCCACCCTTTCACATCTTTTAAGATACTAAATCATTAAACAAAAAATTATTCATACCCAATCCTTAGCCTAACATTCTCTAATAAACTTTGTACATAAAAAAAAATTCAACCTTTCTTCTTATGCTTATATCATGATATCAATTTCAACTCATGATGTTGGAAGTATTTATAACAAAAAGGGATAACCAGATTTAATTTTCACTATAATTTTTTTCTAATAAATTTATAGGAAAAAAGATATGCATTAATCACTTTTCCTATTCCATAAACTCTTCATCCATAATAGACTGTATGATGGAAATTTTTGATCATTTATGTTTGATCACCCTTTCTCATGATGTTTGATCATTTATGTTTGAAAAAAAAGTTATAAATATCTTCCATAATAACTTCCAACATCTTCAAAACACCTTAAAAATTCTTAGTCGCTACCATATTCTGATTTTATAGGAACTCACTCAGTCTAGTTTCACTTAAAGAGATGATTATGCTTGCTGAAGATATGACTATGATTGATGTTCGTTTTCTATGAAAGATGTGAACTCCACCTTGGTAGAGGTTAGAGACCTCAAAATGGGAAAAATTATTCCTAAATTTTCCAATTATCCCCCATATATAACATAATGATATAAACATTTATCTTATATAGATTTTTCTATTGAATGTATAACTGATTCAATCAACTAACAGAAGGTTGGATACATCTCGCATCCCTGAGGGGAAAAATCAAACACCAAATGATAAATGAGAGAGGATCCCTATAACATTATTGAGGATAATTAAAAGTTTTTATCAGTATAATATCTTTGTTATGATATCCTCTCCCCACTAACAATTTAATATGGTGTATTGGAAGAGGATTAATACCTAATCGGCATCAAAGCTATAATATAAGGTGATAATGCTCCCAAAATGATTAGTGATGTGACTGTGTTGATTCCCAATCTTCTTAAAATCATATACAAGGGTAAACCCATTAAAATAAATGCTTATATGGCCCCAATAGATAATTTTTCAACAATCATATTGGCTAGTGCTCCAACAAGAACAAGTGTATACCCATAATTCCTTTGTTTGGCCTTAGTACCCACTAATTAATATATGTATACCTATGATTTCACTTGATCACCACCCCCATAGGTTGAGGTATTCATCGAAGGGGATTCTATCTCCATACTCTAATAATCATAGCACACAGAGGTTAGGGTTGTGTTGGATCCCTTAGAATCAGAAGGGAATGGTCAAATAATCCATATGAGAAAATCAGTCTTAGATTATATCTCATCCAAAAAGAGTGGATTTAGGAGAATCATGATTCCATGGACTTATTAGAAACCTTAGAGTATCACTTATTCAAGGACATATAGAGGATAATTAATAAGATCCTTTTTGAGGATATGAGAAATAATTTTCATTGAATTCATTATTTGTTCATGTTTCTAGGATATAAAGTATTAAACTAACAATATATCCATTATTTCGAGAAGGAGATCAACAAGGAATATGATAAAGATAAAATGTATCATCTATCTATCTATAGGGTTAAATCAACGGCACACACTATTAATCATTGGGATATGGATCCTCGAGAAAGCCATCACTATATAAAGATTTCACTGTAGAGAATGTGCCATGATAATGAAAATGAAACTTTGGGAACCCCCTTTACGAGAAAAAAAATGTTTCTAAAGTAGAATTATTATAAAAATATTGTTTGACTGAGGATTAAAAGACAATAAGGTAGGTTTTATTTACAAAGTGGAAGTGTTACAACTAGACAAGGAAGCTAAATATTTAGAGCTATATGAACTTTATTACCACATTGATGAGTCTAAGTGATCAATCAATAACATTCAAATATTGGTATTGAGAGGCATACAACGTATCATTATTTTTTACCTATTCCTTTTTTTCTATAAACTAAAGGGAGATTCCATTTTTTAGATATTCCCTTTCAATTATACAAACAAAAATAATTATTGTTTCTTTGAAATATTACCAATCCTCCATTCCATATAGATAGTTAATTAATTATAATCAATGAAATTTATGATGCTTAATATCAAGAATATTCGAATCCACATGGGAATTACATAAAAATGGATTAAGTAAATCAAAATATTCACATTCATGGGACAAAGTTAAAATATGAATAAACCTATAATATCATGGAAATATACTCTTTAGTGGTTACTGATGGTAAATATATAATGGAATATATTTCATCACCAAAATATAGGGTTAATTCTTGTGATGGAGGATTGGGGATTTAGTTTAATCATGATCTTTTACACTTAGATAGGTACAGGAAGACTATATATATGGGAATATATACCATCAATATATTATAAGGTTAATTCATTTTGATATAAAAATAGGTTTTCTATAGGATGTGTGGACTCTAATGGGTATAGGCGGGCTAAATATGGATATATATGTTACAGTATCATACATTTCAGTTTGAATATTAAGATATGAAAGAAGAGATACTTAACATTATGAACACCATGAAGAGTGATTATAGAATTAGGATTTTAATTTTCATAGTGGCTCAAGAACCGTTAGACTACACCATCTTGTAATTTTTAGCAGGGGTGCGAACCAATACATAAGAGGATTAAAATAATGCAATAATTTTTTTTCTAGATTGATAAACTTATAGGGAATAACTTGAATTTTTCTGGAGTCATATGGTGGAATGCATAATATTTTGTATCTCTTTGTTTCATATTAAATTTTACTTATGCATTCGATAGGGGTGAACATTTCTTCAAGATTTGATGCTGGGAATGGGATTCACTCGATGGTTTGGTTGATCGGGGAGTTTTAAGGCCTTTCTCAATCACACACATCAGGTTTTCCATCTGATCATATTCCCTAGAAACTACCAATAGTTTTCTCATCCATACCTGGGTAAAGACCTTCATTCCAAAGGTTGGTGATCATCTAGGTTTTCCTGCCCAGCAACTCTTGGGACTTCCATTGGTCGAAAGGATGGGAGGTCGGGCTCATGGAACCCTTTGAGGGGATTTTTTTCTAAAATTAGGACTCTATTATAGATTTAATATATGTTCATGAATCTCTTAATAATCCCAATATGGGACTGATTATCCTAACAAAACAACTCTAGGTTATTTATTTTTCATGTGAAAAAGATTGTGGCCTCTTTAGAAAATCCACCTATGGGTATCTGAGGTTCTCCATCATTTGATGTAAATGGGAGGCTGTTTATATATGTTTATGCCTTATAACCAAGTGTTTTGGAATGTGATTCCATGTCAATAGGAGGTTAATATTCCAAGGAGGGGATTGATCCATTATGGGGAGTCCTACATATCCTAATTATTGCAGTAATGAAAACCCAAATAGTTCATTCGACATGTTTAGTTTAACATCATGAGAAAAGGACATACACGGGTTCTCAAGGACACTGAGTATTCAAGATCGAACCCTAAAAGTCATATTACATATCTAGAGTATATATTGAATCAGAGGTGTCAATGTTCATTTTTTAGGGGATATATATTGGGGTTACCTATGTCATTATAGAGACTCATGGTCAATATGATACGATTATTGAAAATCCCTAAACTCATGTGATCTATCCATGGGGCGAGAAACAAGGGTCATAAAATGATCATTTCATTGCTTATGATGTGGGACTTATGCATTGGGGCTACCCTGAGATGATTTATCATGGCACTCAGGTCTCAGAAATATGTCCTTTGTATCTTGGTTATGCAAGGATTCAAACTCATCATAGTTCATTTGAATTCTCAATATTTTGATGGATGAGGTAAGGTGATCATATTTTAGGACTAGTTGGGTATTGGTGGATGATATGTCATAGTTATAAAAGGAATTACATTGAAAGACATGTTTATTTGATCTCAATCCTTTGGAAGGAATCATATATATCCTGGTTATTGAAAGAATCATATTCATAATAGTTTGGTTTATATAAGGGCATACCCACTGAGGCTTCTTGGTTCCAATTTGAAGGTTTATACTACAAATATTTTGATCATTATAATTCCCTAATCCCACATGATCCATAATCATTATGGGAAATAATGGATATCAATTAATAAATTTCAATTCTCTGAATAATGGAATTAAGATTTTGCATTTTATTGGATAATAAATATGGAGATCAAACCTTGGGGAGATATAGCCTATGTATACTGAATATTGAAGAAATTAGAGTCATCGTAGTTCCCCTTATATTATGGCTTACACACTCAGGTTGTCCTATTGGTCGGGACATGTAGTATAAAGTTAACTTTTGATTAGGTCTTACACACTGAGGATGGAAAATGTTATCAGGTCATGGGATTATTCATCCTTCTTATCTGGAGGGTATCGCATGACCTAGTTGACTTATCCAGGATGTTGTCACATGACTTGGCTGTCATTTTCTAGGGGTGTTACATGATCCAGTAGTCTTGTCTCGAAATCCATCACATGAATTGACTTGAAAAATATAGAGGGTTTTACAAGAGTCAGTGTGACATGGTTTTATGGAAGTCAGGTATCTTGGAAAACATCCATAGAAGATATAGTAAGACCTTGACATCATGTCTTGGGGCATCATGGGTCTTAGATGTCTTAACCAGAGGGTGTCGCGAGAGCTTGGTTGTTATACCTAGAGGAAAGTACGAGACCTGTATTTCTAAGAGAGAATTCCATTATATGAGTCATCTGAAGCATCTAAACAACATTTCAAGGCTTGGGTGATAGACCTAGAAGGTTTTGCGAGACCATGGTTGTATGCCCATGGAGACCGTGTGACATTCTATGACATGTCCAAATGATTTCATGTGTCCTAAATATCATGCTGAAGAAATGTCGCGAGATCTAGGTGATATGTCATGGAACTATCACGTGTCCTTGTATGACTCATGTGAAGCACATGAGGTCCAGTGAGGATGTATTTAGTTTATGTATTCCTCTTTGGATCTTGGTTCTGATCATGTATTGTGAATTCCTTAGGCTTGTTTAGTATCAGTTTATTTTGAGTCTCATGTGATCTGGAATACCATCGATATGTTCTTCAAAAACCTTACCAGTATCCCTTCGCATGATATATAAATGATAACAAGAAGTACCTTATGTATTGATCATGATTTCTATATATGTTAATTGGTATATTATCTAATGGAAGACTTGTTAGTTGCAAGATCAGCTACTTCAATAAGTCCGCTCTTGCTGGTGAGTCCAAAAGCCAAGAGTCAAATCATCTAGAGTCCAAACATCCAATCCTTTTTTCATGTTGGGGTGGGGAATTTATAGGCATCTCCACCATTGTCTTTTGTATATTTGTGCGGTATATCTTTCATGAGTATAGGTAACACCCTGATATTTTGTGAATTATTATTTTTGAATTAATTTAATATTTCTGATATTTTTTATTTCACGCAACAGTGAAAATAATTTATTTTATACTAAATCATTATGTTTGGATTATGTTATATGAAGCAGAAAGCAAATCATGAAATAAACTCAACATAAACATTAGCTTTATCTATACGGATCATTGAGGATAGCTTGTATTACACGGAATAATGACTTTCCCCGATTGCTTACGTAACACGCATAACCGATTTTTAATGAATAATAGTACATCAACAAAATGTTATTATTTAAAATAATAAGAAATAAAATATACTTTAAATAATAGGTTATGAATATTATTAACTAATATATTAAAATATATTGTAAAGTAATAGGATACCAACTAATTAAAAATGAATATAAAAACCGATTGAATATAAAGGAAAATATTAATATCTTTATAGTCAAAAAGTTGTTTTAACCAAATAGATTAAACTAAATAAAATTAGTATGTAATATTAATGTAATATATATGATATAAATTCAAAGAAATATTTTTTATATTCATACAATAGATTCTATAGAGGTAATATAAGAACAATTCCAATTTTACACATAAAAATATATTTTTTATTATAAAGGTAGTTTTACCGCCTTTTAATAAGGAACCATTTTTAAATTAAATTTTTGGAACTTTTATAGATTTAATATGTCAAAATAAACATTATATTTAGATTATAAATATAAAAATTATGTTATGATAATGTTTTTGTATTTTTATGTAAGGTTTCATCTTTTAATTAATAATTAAAAATAATGGATTTTAATTCTAAACTAATTTTTCATCTAATTTATTTAAAAGGTAAAATTATATTTTTAATTGGTTTAATAGTTTAGTTAGATAATGTTTTATCAATTAATATAATTTAGGTAATTTTAACCAATTTCACATTGAACGTGGATATAAAAATATAGCCAAATTTTTGATGTTTTAACATTAAAAACCCGCAGAGTCGTCCTGTCAGCAGGATTAATTTTAAATTAATTTTCTTCAATTATGTGATTAGAATTTGGAAATATGGATTCAATTTTTTGAATAATTATAATTTATATCTTCTAATAATTTCAAATTAGTTTTTGAAAAAATATATTAGTGAATGTAAATAATATTAATTAGATCTATTAAGGTAAAATTAAGCTCAACTATGGGTTGAACGTTAAATTTAAGACCCAAAAAGAACTAGAAAATTGTCCAACACACATTTTATGACAATATTTAGACCCTAGAATAAATTTTATTTTCTTTTTAATATTATTGGATCCAATTTCAACTTAAAAAATTTTGTTGTAATTTTCTCTTCAAATACTTATAAGACTGTCACTCCTCCTTCACTATAAAAGGGGATCCATTCCTCCCACTTCTTCACACCTCTCAAGACCATTTTCTCTCCCAAAATATGATAAACTAATCAACCAAATTTCCTCCTATTATCTTATAATCCTAACATTGGGAATAGGGAAAATCAAGGAATCCTTTTGGCACAAACCAAAACGAGTTACCCAATTAAGAGGTAGCGTCTTCTCTCAAGCTCCTTTGTTTTATTTTCAGTCTCCACCCCATCCACTCTCTTTATTAAAATCTTTTATAAAAACACCAGTATCATAAATATACTAATATTATGTTATTATAAGGGTTATACCTACACATACACATACCTATATCAAAAGTTTAACGAACATATTGTTTCTGTGTACGGTGAAATACAACCTCACGAAATGACGATTGTTCATTTTTACTTTACCACCAATCATGGTGGCCATTATGATGTACAATATGTTTATATATGTAATATATTATATTTATTATGTCTTTAAGCTTTTTTAATCCTTTTTTACATCACATAACTTCTTACTTTCCATTTTGGTGTTAATACGATAATCTCATTTGAGGAAGTGTGTGCTGACGCCCCCTTAAATCAATGTGATCAGTTCACACAATACATCAAATGTATTAACGATATGTTGAATGAAATAATATGATATATATAACATTATAATTCTTATTTATTGATATTATATACATATATACATCTATGAGACTTTCATTATTTCTTTCAATATGACAATAAAAACAGAAACAACGTTCTTGTGTACATGCGACTTACCGTCTCCTAGAATGGTGTATTACATTTTGTACTTATATATATTATATAGATTTTTAAAATTAAAATATAATATATATAAATTATAATAATATTTTTTTTACATTATTTAATCATGATATATGTATAAGGACAGATGATATAACAAATTAAGAAACATGTGAAGAAAAAAGAAAATATTAAATAAAGTGAAACCTTAACATATGATGGTTAACAAGAGGGTAATATTAGCTTGTAATCAAAAAATATATTGTATTAGGAAAATGAATATGTTTCATTATAATATGTATAATAAATTTATATTTATTATATAGGTGGTCTGAATGAGCATGACAAGAGTCATGACACAATGTAAGGGAATTTCATCCCACTTTTTATTTCTATGAGATACATGCTTTATTAAACACCCATTAATTTTTTGTGGTGTGTATACTACCCATGTGTATACTATAAAATTTTTATACCTAAATTTATGGGTATTTAAATATCCATTCTATTATACTTATTTCATGGTGTTTATGTTTTAGAAGTTACTAAATCGGTAAAATAGTTTTGTTCAATTTTCCTTCTTTGAGACTCATATTTTTTATGCACCAAAATTAAATTTCGATGTGTATATACTTCCATTTTACATGTTATATCATGAATTTACATTATCTAATGATATTTTAAGTTGAATTTAATTCCTTTTTCTTACATGGAGAGGATGATCCCAAGTTACCAAGTTATAAAATTTTATTGAGACAATCTCATCACTTTTAAAGAATTTTTATGTTTAGGATTCCTTTGATGAAATAATGCAACCCATCTCTAAATATGTTCATTAATTTTATTAACCTATGATTATTTCTTCTATACTCATGTATTGGTACCATATATCTACTCTTTGGTATATAATAATTTTAAGAAATCATTTTTAGGAAATCCGACTTTACCCTCTCTTCGGTCGGAAAACCATGTTCTCTAATAAAGATTTCCCATAGTGTTTTACTAATATCCTATGACCATTAAAAGATATTTGTAACCATTTTTCTTTTAAAATTATTTAAAAGGAATTTTTTTCACTTTATGAACAAGGATTTTTTCTAACATTTTTACCAAGAAAAAGTAATATTATTTTTACCTCGTACGACAAGTATGCATTTACCTATAGTCATTTCCTTAAATATTACTTTGCTTTTAAAAAATTTTTAATTATCAAAAAAATGTTTTTAAATGTAATTCTAAAGAAAAATTGTTTTAAAAAGTTTTTAAGAATTATTTATAAGTTATCAATGTATTTTTAAAGAAATTTTTTTCAAAATGTTTTCAATCATTATTCATAGGTTTTCAAAGTATTTTAAAAATTGGTTTTAAAAATAATTTCAAGATTTATTTATAAGATTTAATTTTATTTTCAATTAAATGGGTTTAAAAACGTTTCCAAGATTTATTTATAATTTTTTAAATTATTTTTAATGAAATTGTTTTCAAAATATTTTCAACATTTCTTTATAAGTTTTCAAAGTTTTCTCAAAGAAAAAGGTTTTAAAATAGTTTTTATGGTTATTTTATTTATGTATTCTTGAAAAAATGTTTTCAATATGATTTCATGTATTATTTTTATATTTTGAAGTTATGTTCTATTAAAATTATATTGAAATGGTTTAATTTATTAAAAATATTTTTTCAAAGAAGATTGGATATTTTCATCAAGAAATTATTTTTAAAGATATTTCAGAATTATTTTCCATGTAAGATGACATCTGTTGATGTTACTCATGACCTTATAGGAAATGATCTAAAGGTTCTATTCATATATGTTCTATGAATAGGTTATTCGTAATGTCATGGTCTTTATGAAACACTTTTCTCATCCCGAGTTATATTTTTATGAAATTAAATTCTCATTCATGGGTTATAATGTTTTGAAACTAGAATTTTTCATGAGTTATGATTGGGTGAGATGATTATGAATCCTATATCTTTTACATAGGTTATTATGTGATGAAATTTTATTAATACCCATATCATTTCATGGATTATGATTTGATTTTTATACAACCCATATCTTTTCATGGGTAATGACATGATGGATGTTTTGTGGAACATGCATATATGATTTAATTATGGGATGGGTTGGACCTAAATCTCCCTCTAATTATTTTAGTAATGATAAATGATTTATGAGATAAAAGGGTATATTGGAGGAAATCCCATGCTTTAAAAATGAGGCAATATAGGAGGATATCCCAATCATGAAACAAGTGGGTATATGGGAGGAAATCCCAATCCCAAAACAAGAGGGTATATGGGAGGAAATACCAAGCCTAAAATTAAGGGGAATATGGGAAGAAATACCAAGCATGAAACACGATGTTCTATGGGAGGTCATCCCATGCATGAAACAAGAGGGTGTATGAGAGGATATCCCAAGACCAAAACAAGAGGGTACACAGGAGGGCATCCTAAGCCCAAAACAAGAGGGTACACAGGAGGCCATCCCTATCCCAAAACAAGACGGTACATAGGAGGAAATCCCAATATTGTTGTTGGTACACAGATGATTAACCCCAGCCTAACATGTTATAAAGGTCTTAGTTGGCCGCCTTGAAAAAGGGGTTTTATATCCTTAGGTGTTTTAAAAAATTCCAGGTTTTATTCCTATATTATTATTTCGAGGATTATGTTATTTATTCCCATATGGTTCATGTATTACCTACTTATATTATTTCTTTATGATCTCTAATATGTAGGGTATGATCATCAAATGTTATTCTCAAGTTTCATACCCTTTTCTTCATGTTATTCTTAGGAATTTCCTTTATTTACCCTTATCGAGAATCTAAGATCACCCTTTTCTTACATTTCCTTTCCATAAGATATGAATAAAGGTTTTAGGTATAAGTATTAAAGTTTGTGATCATTATTGGTTATGTTGAAGATCATTCATTAAGAAATATGATTTTCTTTACAACTTCCCAAATACACTAAAATATTATGGTCATAAGACATGTATTTGTGTAATGTACTAAATAATAATCTGAAACAATTTAATATCAATTTATGTTAAGACTAGGTAGAAATAGTATAGGATAGAGTAGGTTAAGAGATTTGGTTCAACGTGGCTTTACAAATCTATGATGTGGACTACTCTGAGGGCATCACCTGATTTTCAGTGACCGTGAGTCCCTCCTGTCAACACCTCCATTATTGGATTATATTCAATTAATAGGGACTTTTTTATCATGTGGATGTGTTGAAGGGAATCCTCATTATCATATTGACATGTCAATGGTCTTTTGTGAGATCAAAGTTCCTATTGAAAGGAATCTGTGAGATTCTTGATGACATTTCTAGGGCTATCCGTGAGATAAAGTTGGATTGTCTTGGGGTCTCGTGGGACCACACTATTGACTTCTTTAGTGCATCTCTAGAATTTTATGACCGTAAGAGATCTCCCCTTATACATTTTTACACACTTTGTTTTATGAGACAATGGTTGGGATTCATGCGAGATTTCATGAGTATTGTCTAATACAAATACTCTATTTTTGTTACTCTGGCAGATTTGAAGGCAAAGACTCCCTTTGCAACACCTTATACAATGTACTAGAAGGAGTCTTTGCTCGGCCGGTCTTATCTGCTTAAGAGAAGAGGAATTGATGTCACATATATTAGTTAACTGTTTCTTTTCCAACAGTATTTGGTCCCATGTGTAGGCTGTTTTTTTTGGTATTCTTTGGAGCTCCATTCCATTGAATATTTTCTACAATCTGTCTGCAGGTACATCGAAAGTGAGCAGGTTCACTCTTTTCTCATCGTTACTACAATTTCCGGTATTTCCTATCTATGGATGGAACAAAATGATATGATTTTAAGTAGAAATAAACCTTCATTGCATGCTATTATTCTGGCTATCCAGCATGCCATTCAATCTTCTTATCATGTTTAAATTGGGGCTATGAATAATGATGACTCGGACCTTGTGCTTTTAAGGTATATTGGAGTGAAAGAAAGGTCAATGAAGCCTCTCATGGTGAAATGTGTCCACTAGATTCCACATATCCAACGGTGGTTAAAGGTCAACATTCATGGAGCCAACTTTGGTTCACCTGGACCTGCTGGCTACGGATGTGTATTTCACACCTATCAGGGTCTGGTGAAGGGATGTTTCTTTCAAAAAATTGGAAATGTGACTACCATTGAAGCTGAACTATGGAAAATGATTAAGGATATTTGGTACGATATGCACTATGGATGGAATTATTTATAGGTGGAATCAGATTCTTCTATTTTTGTCCAAATTATGAGAAATTGATCAAGGAATGTACAATGGTGGATGCTTTCAGGGTGGGTTGACTACCTTCAACATGTAGAACGAATCTCTCTTGATGTTACGCATGTTCTTCGTGAACCCAATAAAGTGGTGGATGCCTTCTCAAAAAGAGAAATTGTGGGGGTTAGCCCTATTTGGTTATTTAGAACTCCAGAGTTTTGTAGTCATCTTGTTCATGATGATTACTGTGGAAAGGTTTTTACCAGCCTTTGCAAGTTTGTTTTGTAATATTCAGTTATGCACATTTCTTTTCTTTTAATTTAATAGGAGAAGATTCACCTTAATAATGATATTTTTCTATACGGATCCCTTATGTGACAATATAATGGTTACACAATCATAAGTCTCTTAAAGGTTCACACGATCTATAGGTATCTACCATTTTCTTCATACTTTAATATTGTGGGAAGAAATTATACCCATATTTTGGTATTTACTCACCTGTAAATCATCCAATTATAATTTTGCAGGCATCAAAAAATCCCCCCTCATGGGTGATGTATGTAGCGAAAAGGTATTGGTTTTGAGGAAATTAAGTTCCCACTAGAAAAAAGACAATAGCTCAAAACATGTATCACCATAGTTTATTTTCTTTTAGCTTAGAACATGTATCACTTTAGTTTAGGGAATTTTTGGTGATACCCTATATCACATTAGTTTAGGTTATTTTATCTCAGAACTTATATCTCTTTAGTTTAGGATCTTTTAGGTCAGACCTTGTATTACTTTAGTTTAGGGTATTTTATCTCGGACCTAGTATCACTTTAGCTTAGGGTGTTTTTTCTCAAAACATGTAAAACTTCAGTTTAGGGTCTTTTAGATCAAACCATATATTGATTTAGTCTAGGGTGTTTCATCTTATAACTTTTATCACTTTAGTTTAGGGTCTTTTAGCCTAGACATTGTATCACATTAGTTTATGGTCTTTTATCTCGGACCTTGTCTTGCATTAGTTTATGGACTTTTAGCTCGGATGGTGCATCAATTTAGTTTTGGTTCTTTTATCTTGGACCATGTATTGCTTTAGATTAGGGTCTTTTATCTTGGACCTTTTATTACTTTATTTTATGTTCTTTTATCTCTGACCTTTTATTTATTTAGTTTAGGGTCTTTTAGCTTAGACCTTATATCAATTTAGTTTAGGGACTTTTAGAACAGACCTTGTATCATTTCAGTTTAGGGTATTTTAGCTCATACATTGAATCACTTTATTTTAGTTCCTTTTAGGTTATACCTTGTATCACTTTAGTTTTGTATCTTTTAGCTCATACCTTATATATGATCATGTGATATGGATCATACATGACATGAATGACGTAAAAAATTCTAAGGTGATGGGTTCTCCCATGGTGTTTGCAGAGGTATGTGAGTATCAGATGGTGCTTTTTTCAAAGTGGTGAATTTTTTTGACAACTATAGAAACATATTTAGGATCCATAGGCATGCATTAATAGTCATGAAAAGGGTCACCTGAAGCCAGGTCTGTTCTTTAGGGGATATAGAATAATTATGGAGGAAATATTGGTTGTGGACGCAATACTTGGGAAACTAAGTCCGCCTGGACTGTTGGAGTTTGGATGATGTAAATTATAACCCACAATCTTGAGTATATAGATATTGGATGGAGAGAACATTATTGGGATGAACTGTAACACTCTGGGGTTCCGAGTTCCACCATAGTGTTGGGAGGGCTCACAATGATTAAATATACTTTCTGATAAGAAGGTTAGGACTTTAGTTTGTGGGTTAGGGACCTTATGCATCAGTTTCCTGGAAAAGAAAAGATTATCCCAGACTATTTCTGAGGGATATGAAAGGTTTATAAAGACTCAAAATCCTAGATGATGATATTTGATATGGAAAGAAAGCAATCAAAGAAGGGTTCTAGAACACTAGGGATATTTATCTCTTAATGTGAAGCTAAATCTCTAGGCCATGTGGTTTTGAAGCATGAGTCATAGGCCATAAAAGTTTATAGAGTGAAGTGTCACATTCTTTCCATGAGAAAAGGTAAAAAACACGGTGACATAATGTCGATGATGTAGAGTCTTCTTAGATATTTTTGTATGGGGATTATATATCATGGTCTTAAGTGCTTGGATTAAGATAATGATATGAGATAGTCATATTGGGAATCATTCAGACACATTAAGGTGTCCATTTTTGTCGCAATGATGTCAGGGACCATAAGGTTTAAATTTCCTTTTTTTAGAGTGACTCATTTAGTTGACGAACATAGGTTCATATGTAGGATCCATGTGCTTGCGTTCATAGTCATGTAATGGGTCACCTAAATCCAGATATCCTTTCCATGGGAAAATAATGGTCTACGATGATATGACGTACCCAAATCCTTAAGTTTGATTTTTATAAAGTGTAACACCATAGAAGAGTTCTAATACCCTAAAGGTTGTGTCACCACTTTATAAAATTATTCTCAGGACAAGGAGATGTGATCATCATTGCTCTAACTTATTTATAGACTAGTGGGTCTAGAGAGTATATATTTTATTTTTATAGGGTTTTAGAGTTATCCCTATGATATTTATTCCTAATATCTGTTCCCTATTTTTTTCATGAACTATGAGGATGGAGGGTTTAGTGGGATTTGTCTTGAATTTTTCTCATCTTTCCCATCAAAAGATTCCTACCTGCCATGTTTTGGGTCTCTTTCATTAGAAGTTTACAGTCTTATCGTTTAGACTATTAAAGTCTAGAGTTTATTGTTATACAAATTTGACCAAGGTACATACGATTTAGGGTCACAAATTGCATGGACCTATTATGGGAGATGTCACATAGGAGCCTAATTAGGATACCCATGGTTAGGGTCACTCCAAAATCATCCATAGCATGGAATGGAAATGTCATAAATTATGGAATGTGTTTTCTTAGGTCCTGAGTAGTTATATGGGACAGTCATACTTGTAGTAGTTCAAACACAATGAGGTGATGAGTGCTTCTACAATGGTTTCAGGGATCAGAAGGATTAGAATTTTTTTTTGCAGAGTGAAAATTTTAATTAATGGCCATAAGAGCATATGTATGATCCATAGGCATGTATTCATAGTTAAGAAAATAGTCCATTGATTCTAGACATCTTTTTACAAGGGACATGAAAGTTTGATGGTGAACTTAGATGCCCAATACATGAATTTTTGTATATTAACCGAGATGATCTTAAAAGATGTTGGAAGAACCTCATACTCTGGTTGACCGAGATAAGCCTTTTGTGGGTTTTTGATAAGGAACAAGAAATGGTAGTTGGTATGCATAGTTTATTGTCACATATTGGGGATATTTTTTCATTGAGTTTAATTTCATATGGTAAGGACATTTACTGTGCAGTTTATCATCATGTGGAAAGGATGTTTTTCGTGCAGTTTTTTTTCATGTGGTAAGCCCATTTTTCTGTGTAGTTTAATATCATGAGGTAAGGATGTATTCCCAACATGACCGGATGAAAATGTTGTCATTGGGCCCAAGGGTGAAATTTTATGTGCCACTATGTATCTAATTAAGGTGATAATCAAACCACACATAGTTCTTAAATGAGAAACTATATCTCCACCGTTCTGGCCCATACAGAGAGGTGGGTATTGTTTTCATTGATTGTTGTAGCTCGGGCTAGGATTATACGTCTAGGTGTCAAAATTTATCGTTTAATTATAGGAATCAATACACGTGTAGTTCTTAAAGGGAATATTCATTTTATCACCATACAGAAAGGAAGAATATGAACTGACGTGAAAATTGTTAATGTTGTGGTTGTGCTTGATAATGGATGTTTGGGTGTCACTGCATATCTCAGGAAAGATGGGAATCCAACCATACACAGTTCTTGAAATTCCATATAGATTAACATTTTGATTTGAGGATAGAGGTCAACAATCATGGATTGATAGAAACCTTTTGGTTGGACCCAAGGGTGGAAGTTTGGGCATCACAACACATCTCATGAAAATGAGAATCAAACAAAATGTAGTTCTGGAGATCTATGCAGTTTAACATCCTACAGTTAGGACTGGAGCCTATCAAGGTTGATATTCCTTGTTATTGTAGGGAAGACTTTGTCTTAATTCCAAATACCACATGGTCCATGCTTAGTGTGAGAAAAAAGGATTGAAAAGGGTCCCATGCTGGATAAGGGAATTTTGTATCATGTGGTGGTTAGACCAAGATAGGATCGTGGTGTCCCTACATATCTTGTTGAAAATGAGAATAAAACACACATAGTTCTAGGAAACCCATGGATTTTAACATCATGTGATAAGGACGTAGGTGATTCGAAGTGAATAAATCTGGTCATTATGGATCTGTTCAGTTTTATGTCATGTGGTAAGGAATTTGGGCCATCTGACATAAAAGGAAAGTAACCCTATAGATGGACCGATGAACAGTTATTTGGGAATCACTACGTATACTTGATGACATGAATCAAGACATACATATTTCTTTAGAAACCATTCATTTTAACATCCTTCTTTAAGGACATTCTTCATATTGTTTGACGACATTTGGTTAGGACAAGGTCTATAAATATTAAAATCACGTGGTTAGAATGAATGAACAGACTTACTGTGATGTTAATGAACCATGCTGACAACTTATGAAAAGTATTTCTTAAGAAATTTTTCATTGGTGGGTGGTGTGACATGGTCCCCATCCATGGTGTCTAGTGAATAGCCTCTACTATGTTTAGCCTTATATATTACGTAATGTCCCTACCACATGGATTCAAATTATAGGGTCTTATTTCCCATTATCATTGGGGTCTTGGGAGACCAAATCAGTTCTCCTTAGAGGAATGAACAAAGGTGAACCATTTTATTAAAGGATCATGCTATTCAATTCTGATGGACATCTAGGTTGTGAAATATGTGAAATCTTTTCTCATATAGTCATTCAAATTTGTCCATCCACTTTTTCCATTTTTAATCATCTTAGAGATACCCGCAAAGGGATATTCATAGTTAAGGAAGTCAGACTTATATGGGTAACATGACCTCAATCCCATACACCAGTGAGTATTTTGTTTATATTTTAGTAGTACACATAGTGGTAAAATAGGCAATAAGGCTTGGATGAGTTTATCCCACTCAAAATTCTTATTCTTGTTCACAATTGTTTGGAGTATATTCGATATGGTCTTATTTGAGGCCTCTATCTATCCATTTTATACCGCATTATTGTGGGATGAGTGATTAGAATTGACATTGTACTCCTGATACAACCTTTTCAACTCCATGGAATAGAAATTGGTGCCATTTTCTGTCAATATCATGTGAGGGAATCAAAACAACAAGATGATAATGGACTTCATAAAGTTGGAGATATTATTCATCCCTACTTCCTTGATATTTATTACCTCACCCCATTTGGAAAGTATTTTTGTAGTAGTAAGGATGTACTTGATCTACTTAGTTGTGGCTAGGGGATATGTCCCTATAGCATCCATCCCCCATATGGAAAATGTCCAAGAATATTTAGATGTATGCAGCAATTCCAGGGGTAGATTGATGAAGTTTGAATGAATATGGAATGTATGAAATTTACAGGGGAATTCCACATAGTCTTATATCATGGTTTTCTAGTAATATCAGAACCTCCTAATTTTATGGGAGAGACTGGATCCAAATTGATGGGTGCCACATGAGTCTGAATGTACTTCTTCCATGACATAGATAACTTCTATTACTTCTATGTACTTGACGAGAATTAATTGATAGACACAATTATAGTGGAATTTTTCTCATTTAAACAATTATGTAGATTGAATTTTTCTTCCCAATACAAATTTTTTTACCTTCCAGCATGATCTATTGGGAGGATCCGACTTTATAGATAACCAATTATTTGATTCATCCATAATGAATTGGTAATTGGTTCATTATTTTTGGGGTGATTCTAACATTATTGATTTCCTCCATATCACATTCGATGATTGATGAGACCATTATTTGATGTGTAATATGGAATATTTATTCCTCCCAATAAGGGTTGGCAGGGATGGCAGGTGTATTAGCCAGTGCATTAGTGCAAGCATTCATGATTAGGATATGTGATGCAATATGGGATCAAAAGGGAGCACTACCATCAATTCCCTTACATAGACAGTGATAGGGTCAAGTTCTTACTTTTTAATAGATTATTTACCATTTATCTAATTTATCACCAATTCTGAATCCCCTTTATTATTTAGGTAGGCTATATGCAGCTTTAGGGCTAGTTCAAATCCAGCGATGAGGGATTGGTATACTTCCATTTTATTTTCACACCCTTCAGATAACAAGAAAGAGTCTAGAAAATTGATTTTTTTTGGAATTTAAAATACCATCCATAATTCAATCCAGTTCAGCATTGGGTTTTCTATCCTTGTATTGATAGTTCTCCTAGAGGAACCATCAGAGTACATCTACCATGTCTAGGGAGTTTCATGGGTATAGAATACCTCTTCATCAAGGATCTCGGTGTCTTCTGTTGTATTTTCTAGGGATGGATGTGTTACAAGGAAATCATCCATGTATTTCCGTTTCATAGAATTATAACTGAATTTCATATTTATATATAATTACCACCCATCGAGCCAAGGGCCCAGTCAATATTGGGATTCCAAGGATGTACTTGAGCATATTAATATGGGAGACCAAGTGGACTTGATGGTGATGCATGTAATGGCTCAGCTTTTTTACCATAAAGATGAAAGAAAGGCAGTTATTTTCTACATCAGAATATATCATTTCAATACATATAATCATCTAGATGAGGTATTAGAGGCTATTTTTTCTTCCCGCATCATTTTTTTCTCTGAGGAGGGCATTCAATAAGCATTCCATGTAGGCCACATATATGAAAAGGGCCCCTCTTCCATTAGTGGAATCAAAACTAGGGGGTACAACACGTACTGCTTGAGTCTCCTGAAGTCTTTTTGAAATTCATCATCACATTGGAAGGCAATTTCATTATTTATTATTTTGGTGAATGGGAGAGATTTTCTGACCATGTTGGAGATGAATCTTTGAATATAGTCTAGGTTCCCATGGATTCCCCTTAGTTATTTTATATTTCTAGGGGTGAAATTTATAAAATAGAACTAGTCTTATCTGGGTCAACTCTAATATCACGTTGGAATAATACAAAACCAAGAAACATGCCAGATGTTACCTCAAAGGCACACTTTAGTAGATTAGTTAATAAACTGTACTACTACAGCTTACCAAATATTTTTTAGAGATCTGTGAAGTGATCACATATCTATTGGGATTTAACAATGAGGTAATCAACCAAACAATCAGAAATCTTTCACAATAATGGAATAAATATTGGATGTATGACCTTATGATATGTGGTTCCATCATTCTTTATTTTAAGGGCATGACCTCATAGTATAAGATCCCTTGAGTAACTCTGAAGTTGGTGGCATTTTCATCTTCAGGGGCCATCTAGATCTGATTGTACCATGAGTACCTATGCATGATGGAATGGTATTGGAATATATAAGTTGTATTGATCAATAGTTCTATGATCAGAAAGGAGAAATTTCCTTTCAAAAAATTCCAAATAAGGTATATTAAATCAATGAAAACATTAATATTCCCATTATTTTTAGTGACAATGATGATATTGGAAAACCAACTTGGGTATTTCACTTCTTGGGAAAATTTTTATTTGATCAAATTCGCTACGAATGCCTCTACATTGGTGGAATGAGAGGATTTCATCCTCTTGGATGCATGTTTGAAGACTCTATGAGTGATGGGAATTCTGAGATGGTGCATAGCCACATATAGATTTAGTTCTAGAAATTCCATATACTTCCAAGTGAACACATTTCGGTTCACCTTTAGAAATGAAATGTATATATCTTTCGCTTCTAGGGGAATAATGGAACTAAAATGAGTAGGTATAGGGTCTTCTTATATCTTCAGATTTAGTTTCTTAATCTCATCTATAATAGCAGAGACACCTTCATTGAATACTGGAGGGGCGTTCTTGATATCATCCTCTTCCTCTTCCATTTATGAGATTGGGGATACATTTTTAGGTGAATATGAAAATATGGGGGTTTATCCATCAGTATCAGGATTGGGGATGTTATTAGAGAAGACATCATCATCCCTTTTCCATCCGATTCATTATAGGGAGATTCCAAATCTGATTGTTTTTTAAATTGTCTCTGAGGACAAGAGGGGCTCAGACATCTAGGATATAGATCTACTACTTTGACCAAGTTTATGGGCAGGACATAATTTCTATAAAGTATTCTCTAGGAATTAATAGGGGTAGTCCCCAAGATAGTGGGAGATACAACCTATATATCATAACCTTCCATAGGTTTCTTTCCTCCCTAAATGTAGAAATATACTTCAAAAAATGTGCATCTGTGGGTCTTGATGGGGGAACTACCATCATATAGTATTGAAACCTTTCAATTGATAAAGTACTTCAGAAATTGGTGGAATTTTTATGTTACCACCATATGGTTATTGAGACAGGGTCTTCCAAGTAGGACAGTATATGTGGTGTCTTTCTAGATAACTATGAACTCAACATCAAATGTGAGTTTACCAAATTGGGATTTGAGTTTGATCTTCTCAAGAGGTCTTTTATCATACACATCATACCTTTGAATGGTTATCTTTGTAGAGGATAATTCTTCTATGCTATATCCTAAACTTTGGAAAATTTTAACTATGATGAGATTGATCCTAGATCCATTATCAATTAACACCCTTTGAACATTGATATTATTGAGTCTTCTCAAAACCTATAAGGTAATGATGTTCCCATGGATGACCTCTAATGAATCCTGATTAGTGAATGATATGGTGATATGAAATTCTAAATGCCTGGTCTCCACTTGATATACCTTAGTTTTAGTGACTTTGGTCTCCAATTATTGTGGAATCCATAGGGCTTCCATAAGTTCCTAAATTTGTTATTTTTGAAGGAGGAGTGAATCAAGGATTGAGATATTGATTAGGAATGCAACTATCTATTTCATAATATCATAATTTTTCACCAGAGGATGGTGCTTTCTGATATAGGGATGGTCTTGGGAATGATTTTTAGGAGATAAATCATCTGAGGTAGATGGACCTAGTGTTTTGTGAGAGTTTATGGAGTATCGTCTTCTTTTGGATCAGATCACATTGACCTTCCCCATTTCCTAGGATGATTACATTGAACCACACCAAGTGGCCATTCATGATAATCAGATGCATGCGATTTCTGGAGGGGTCTGAGGCACCTACATGCCCCTTTTGAGCTAGCTGGAGTGCTTTACCATGAGTCGTAACTGCATATATTTCCCCTAGGGGGATATGATCAGGATATTGGGTCTAATTGTTCTTGTGCAATACCATGTATCCACAATTTATGTGCATTCAGCCTTATGTTCCCCAATTATGTGTAGGAATACCATATTTCGGGGTATATTCATCCTTGGAGAAGGGTTATACCAAGTTTATCTTATTGAATGAAGAAAATATGAGCTCTTCATATGATGAGTATTCTATTTGGTGGGGGAGTGACCATCCTATATATGTTTCAAGGAATAAATTTTCAAGAGTTAAGGCTTTCTTTAGATATGAATATGACTCTTCCTCCTTTGTATATTACTACATATGGTGGTCATGAACACCTTTGGGAGGCACATTTGACATCTACTTATTGAGTGGTGGAGTAAGCATGAGTCTGTGTAATTGTTCCTTTAGAGCGGTGTGAGCTCGATCAACTATTTTTTAGGTCATCAAACTGTTAAACTTTTACACTCACATGGCCAAAAAATTATTCCAACCATCTTATTATTTTGAAAAGACAATGGATATGCAAGCCACCCGCTCTAGGGATTCATCTAGCATCAAAAATTCTATTGAAGAAGAAACAATTATAGATATTTTGACCTATCCTTCTATCACTACTGAAATAGGAAACTATACCCATAGTTCAAAAACATGGGCATAACCCCTAAAACCTTGGGTATAGGTTATACCCACAGTTTTGGGAACCGTGGGGTGTTTATCCATCAATATATATCTAAGGTATAATCACAGTTTGAAAATTATATAACCATAGTTTTAAAACTATGGGAATAGGTGTACACCACCATTTAATTAATCCAATATCGACGGTTACAAAACCATGGGTATAGGATTTAAAAAATCAATGGAAGCAGGATTCGATCCTTAGACTAAAAGTATACATTTTATGTGCCTAAACACTAATCCATGTTGGATTACTGGTATATAAATATATATTTAAATTTATATATTTATCTAAACTGTGTCTATAGGTGTTTCCATAGAATTTTGTTTTTCTCCTGTGGAATTTGTTTCCCCACCTTAATACGGGAATGATATACACCCATTTTGACAAACTGTAGGAATTGACAAGACCTATACCCATGGTTTTTAGATAACTGTGGGTATGAATCTTGGAAAAAAACCATATACTCTCAATTATTTTAAGATTTGTGGTTATAAGTCTTGAAAAAAAACCCTATACCCCTAGTTTTTAAAAAACTATGGGTACATGTGAAAATTTAAAACCTATAACTAGACCCATAGTTTTGGAAAACTATGGTTATAGGGGTAATATATACCCATATTATTTTCCAAAACTGTCCGTAGAGGGTCATTTTTGTATAGTGTATGGTAAGGGAAATAGTCAGGATGGTAAGTGAGGTTGAATTTATCAGGTCTTATTGGCTCTGGAATCTGGAGCAGGTTATTATTGATGTCTTCCAAGAAAAATACGGGGACTTGTTCATTTTGAAAGGATTATATTTTTTTCATTCATTCCAAAAATACTGGGAGACCTTGATTTCTCTAGGCTTCTGGCCAAGTGAGATTCTCAGGTTTCTACCGCTCGATAGAAGGTGATGGGTGGTTCGGGGCCTGTCTAGGTGCTGGGATGGGCACCAGTACAGGCCTGAGAGTAACAGCTGTGGGTTCTTCTTTACTTGGATTTTCTCCTGTGTTACGGTCAGGATTCAAGACTTGGAACTAAATAGCCTATTTAAGAAGTTGTTCTATTTTAGAGAACTCTCATAACCCGCCTTGATATTTCATGTGGATTAGGTGTGTCTGGATCTCATCCTTGATATTTTTAGTACAGAGTTATAATAGTTTCTCCTATGATATGGGGATGATGGGAGGTTAAACATTTACACATTTCTATGAAATTAAACACCCTATCATTCTGGTATATTTTTCATTCTTTTAGATCGATGATCATTCTTGCAATTTTGAACCAAACTGATAAAGGAAATAATGATGAAGACCTTCACATCCTACAATATATCTGACTGAAAGAGTGTTTTACCAAACAAAGGATGGCCCTATCAATGTCTATACAAAACACCTCACATTTTTTGATTCCTATTGATCTCGAGGGCCCATCATCTGCCCACATATGGACATGAAGTGTGTGAGATGTTGTTCAGGGTCGCATGCACTATCAAAGGTAGAGAATGAAGGGTTTCCAAAGATGAGGAGGGGTGGTGTATCATTAAAACATTCAGTATATGGATTGTTTTCCGAATGAATAAGTGTGTTTTATCCTTACATGTCTTCCATTTGAGTAGGCAAAGACTCGATGATGTTAAGTAAATATGGGGGCACTACTGTCCGAGCCACTTCCCATCCATATGGATTTGGTGGGGGCCAATGAGGTTGTCTCAGATTCACATTTCAATGATTATCAATTCATCCTATGACTGAATGATTACCCTGACATGTGAGAGGTTGTTACTGCAATGGAGTGAAGTCACTCTCTTTTTCGACATCCTCATTTATGTGGACTGGATGTCTAGATCTAGAGAAATCGTATTCTTAGTTACTGCTCCTACTGGTGGATCGTCTATGGGAGGGAAAATATTCATCTCTTCCTAGAGATGATACCATATTGGAGCATTTTCCCTAAGAATCTCTTCATTGAGTTTCTGGAGATCTCTTATTTCACTCTCACATTGTGATAATTGTTCCTATTTGGAAGGAACATCAATTCATCTAGGTGGTGATGGGATGTAGCCATACATTTCCATTTTTATTTGGTTGTATTACACTAAAGATTTAGAAACTCATTATTCACTGGGGACAAATTTTTAAGGCTTATTTGGTTTCAAGTGGGCACAACCTCATTTGATGCATCCAGATCACCATCCTCCTGATGTAAATTTTCCATGTTTCAGCCCTCTATGTTCATTTCTTGGTCATTGTATACCATGTTGAATGAGATAAAATTAACACATGAATATCTGGCAATGGTAGATATGCCATTAATTTCAACACAATAAGATGATTATGTGCTGCCTTTGTCATGGTCGTTATTTGAACTATTGGAAATTTTGGGCCATTTAAGCCTATGACCCTGGCATGGTCTAATTGCCTTTTCTATAACGACCTGATCATTTATGAATAAAATTACCATTATTTTAATGACTTATGGATATAAAAAAAACATGAACTATTTTTTTATTATTGGGTTTAAATGACCATTAGGTATCATTACTGTTGATTATATAGATGTTGAACAATGAACACATGACTGATATAAAAATAAGGTTTTAAAAAAATCCTTTTGACATAGAAAAAGAATAAGATGGCCTCATACAGTAGACTCAGGCCATACGAAGCACATTTTTGGATCTCAGAAAGAAGGTAACATCACTGTCCTTTTCACTTGACCAATCCCAATTTGATATTCAACACATTAATCTTGAACAAAATTGCCTATGATTTAAGTACAAGTTAATAGACATTACCACCTGAGCGATGTTATCCAAGTCACCCTAAGAGTCTCTCACCATCACACACCTTACCCTTAGGTATCATGTGAGTTTTATAAGGGGTTATGTAATGAGTTATTAATTACTTATTTTGTAACCTATTTTTTAAACAAAATTCTTATTATATCAATTCCTTTATGGGAATATCCTTTCTAAAAAATGACAAATTTGATAAATTGATTTTTCAGGTAAAAATGATACTTTTGAGAAATATATAAATTATTATATGAAACAATGGTTTTTATAAATAATATTATAAAAAAATTCTTATAAATTATTATTATATCAGTTCTTTATCTTTAAATGATTGGGTAATCAGTTTGACAAGAGTTACATTTTTATACAATAAAACAGAAAGTGTATTTTTTAAAAATTTATTTTAAGGAATTAATGATTTTTTGAAATAATTAATATTTTAATAAAATATTATTATAAAATTAATTTTATGAATAATAAATGAGTGTATAATTTTTATAAAGTCAAATGAAACTTTTATTAATATTTGAAAACTATTTGGGTCAAAACCCATGAATTTTCAATAAATGTCGGTTTTTTATTTTAAAAGTGAAAATTCACATATTTAAAAAAACTATTTAGATAAAATTAATATTATTTTTGGAATCAGGATGTTGAATTTATCCAACTGTGAATTTTTTATAATTTTAAGAGACAATCAAATTTTTGGGTAAAAATTAAATACCATATAAATAAAACACGTGTTTTAATACATCATAATGACCCCAAAATGATGTAATAAATACTATAATGGGTATTCTCAGCCAAATATATTTTTTCCATTAAAATAATGGTTTTTTATATTATTTGACTTATTTTATAGTTTCTTATTGAATCCTCCAAAGTGTATAATATATTTCATTATTTTAAATTCATTTCCTTGAGGGTGTGACTCAACTCCACATAAGTAAGGATAATATTTTAATATGTATGTCTATTGGAATTATAAAATGTTTTTTACCACTCCTATTTGGAAAAAACCATTGTAATGGTTGTGGTTTTGAATATTTAATTATATAGATTCCAAATCCAAATTTTGTGAAATATTAAATAATTCCCCTCTCATTTCCTATATAAACTCACCCAAGATCCATCTTTTATTCACTAAACATTCTTGTATCACGTCCCTAATATTCCCTCCCATCTCAAGAATCATCCAAAGGCACCCCAATCTCTCAAGAATCCCCTCTTCAAGCTATGTAAGTAACACACTCAAGTAAGGGTTTCCTTCCATTCTCATTTTTATCCATGTTTCTTTATATTTTTACGCCATTTTATGTTCAATTACAAATGATGGGGTGTGCTTTCTCACCTATTATATACTACCCTTATTATTTTTATGTTATGTGATAAATATTCCCCTCTTGTTAATCCCTCCCATGTAGACCCATTACAATGCCAAAATTTCGTAAGAGTTATTCCAATTCTCCTCTTTCTCCAAGCTTCTTTATTATGTTACGCCGTCTATTTCCAAATTCCGTGTGTTGGTACATATATATATGAACCATTACATTAAATTTTATTTATATATTATGATATACCACTTTGTCTCTCATCAACCATTTTTATGAATTTTTATGTCATGCCATTAGTCTGTCGAAATTGCACCGTGATTTTCCATACCAAAATCATCATCTAGTGAATACCATGCCCATTTCCCTATCAAAGGTATTCACCATTATGAACATATAATAATTTATTATATAAATTCTTGTATCTATTCCACATTCCTTTATTATGTAATAAATGATTGTGTTGAATGAATCCATGTTATATGATCTATGTGGAACACTTAAGCATGGTATCGAAATGTTTATAAAGGGTGCACCCTGATAGTGCTCCAATGAATTGGGTAATGTTTAGTATAATTATATTCCATTTGAAATGAGGGATTAATCATGCTAATACATGTTCAATTATCCATGGCTCATGATAATATCATGTTGTATGTTGGTGCCACATTTCCATGTTTTGATAATCATGCTATATCGTGCCTTTATATTCTTATTTCTCTTATGATCTATTGATATGCCCATTTCCTAACATGTATTTTATTCTATATGTTATTCCTTGTTTACTCCCCTACTATGCTTTATATCTCATCATTTTCTTATGTACGTCCTCATGTTATCCCATGCAATTCTAAGTATGAAGGAATGTTGTGGTCATGTAAAATAAGTTTTCAATATAGATGTTGTATTTTATGTCTGATGTTGTCATGTAATGTTCTTAAGCCCCAAAGACACTAGGTCTCTCGATCTTATGGGTTTTATTAAGTGAAAGTTTATGTTATTAATAATTCTTAAGTGCATAATAATGATAATGGTTGTTATATTTTGTATCAAAGTATAGGTTTAGTCATTTAGGGATTTTGTTTATAGAACACTAGTGAAAGGAATAAGGATAAGACTAAGTATAAGAAAGTAATATCTAAATTTTTGTGAGTATAGAGTAACTGGTTTACAACTAAAATAAATCCTTTTCGAGATATAAACAATTAGATGTTTCTTTGGAACAAATGTATCTATGGGAAAAAACCAGAAAATAAAGCATTGAGCTAGACTTGAACTGAAAATGGTGCACAAAAACAGGCCTTACATAACTCTTGGTTTGAAAGTACCAGGGTATATGCTTTAGTAAATTTATAATCTTATAATGAAACATTATTAAGGGAAGAAAATATGAATCTAAGAATATATGGTGTGAAGTGGATCATGGATAACTTAGATTGAATCCAATAAATTTATAAGTTAAATAAATAAATTTAATTTATATGTTGTACCTTTTTTCATGGGATTCCCCTTTATGTGTTTAATATTTTAAAATAATTACCCCTAACTTTCCTTTTATTCTAGACAATGGCCGATAATATGAGGACTCAGGCTAACAACTGATGTGAAGATCAATGTGATGACTTTTCTAATGAGATACCGAATTTGATGGGAGTGGGAATCACAAAATTTTTCATGATACTCTCTTATTAAACATAAGTTTTGAATAGAAAGATGGGTTATAAGGAACATCCATGCCACCCCCTAAGAAAGAAAAATCCATATTCAATAGATTCATAAGAAAAATGCCTCCAACATTCAATTGATCATCTGATCCATCAATTGTTGAACAATAGATCAACAAAATTGATAAGATCTTCTCCATACTTTAATGTTTCAAACCAGAGAAGGTTCTTCTAGATGATTATCATATAGAGGGTGAAGCTGATCAATGGTGGACATTGATAAAAAATACAAAGCCTGAGGAAGATATTGATTCATTATAATGAAAGGATTTATAGAAAAAAATTTAGATAAATATTTTCGTCACACCCACTAACATAAGCTAGAAAGGGTCTTCCTTTCTCTCAAGAAAAATGATGACAAATCCATCAGAGAGTACAAGAGAAAATTCAAAAGGATTGAATTATATGCCTTCATCTTTGTCGTTACCCCTGAATAAAAGGTTGAATGCTTATTTGGTGGGATAAAACCTAGACTACGGAAGGCCCTAGTGATCTATGGCTTTGATATCTATGAGGAAATTGTACAATGTTCCCTAAAAGTCGAAATGGAGATCGATTAATCTTAGGGGTATCATGGGGATAAGAATCGGGAAGTTGACATTAAATCTAGTGGTCTGATGGATAAATCCAACAGTGCTAAGAAATTCTAGCACCCCACTTTACAGAGGTGCAGAAAGAAGCACCCCAGAAATTTCCTAAAGGGGATGAGAAAATGCGTTAGGTGTGGAAGAGAAGGGAACCTAGACAATAATTGTTGACAAGAAAAACCTGAAATTGTGACAGAGTAAAGGAACACTCCATTAGACCCTTAATTAATTGTTCATTGGTACAATTTCAAAGAACCAGGGCAATTTGCGAACCAGTTCCCTAAGCCAAGGGTATTCGGAGGCAACCAAAAACCTCAAAGGTAGCAAGGATGAGGTTTTTTCCATTACTACAACCAAAGAGAATCCCAACAACGAAGTTGTGACATGTACGCTAGTTATTCATTCTTGAACAGCGAACATGCTTTTTGATTCTGGCTTTAAGAATTATTTTATATCCTGAATTTTTACTATAACAATCCAAATACCACCACAAATCATGGAAGTAGAGATGTTAGTGAGAATATAAAATGGAGAAATTATTACATACCATGAATATAACTCCTCCCCTATCATAATTTGTGGATTGAACTTCCCGAAGAACCTCTGCATAATCTCCCTAGTGGAATTTGATGTAATTATTGGTATGCATTGTATTTTCTTATATAGATCAAACATAAATTTTTGTGAGAGGGAAATCACTCTTTATAAGGTGAATCGGCCCCAAATTTTGTACATGTTCAAGGAGAAGGATGAATCATCTTTAGCACAATCATCTCAAATATGGATATTTTTTCCCTAGGAGCATGTAGATATTTCTCAGAGGATTGAGTCTAAGGAAGGAACCATCTTCAATGACATGCCTATTGTGGGGGAATTCTCTTACGCCTTTCCTGGTCTTTCTCCTAGAAGAGATGTTGAATTATTGATTGATCTTATGCCTAGGGAATTTCCAATATCTGATAATTCATATAGAATAGTTGTTGTGGAGGTTGAGGAACTAAAGAAACTACTACAAAGCAATCTAGATAAAGGGTTTATATTCCCAAGTGCTTCACAATGAGGTGAACCGGTCCTCTTCATAAAAAATAAGGATGTTTCAATGGGCCTTCTCATTGATTATTATGAACTCTACAAAATCATGATAAAGAACAAGTATTCTCTTCCATGAACTGATGACTTGTTCGATCAACTACATGAAGCACAATATTTCTCCAAGGTGGATATTTGGTCCAGATATTACCATGTAATGGTGAAGAAGGATTATATCCCTAAGACTGATTTTCATACAAGGTATAGGAAATATGAAATCATTTTAATGCCTGTCGGACTCACTAATGCTCCCGAAATTTTCACAGACTTGATGAATAGATTCTTTAGAGATTATCTTGACAAATTTGTGGTAGCCTTTATATAAGATATTCTAATATACTCCAAAACCAAGGAGGAGTATGAGGAGTATCTAAGCACTGTAATGGAGACCTTACGAAAGTAGAAGATCTATGAAAAGTACAATAAGCATGAGTTCTAGTTCAAGTAAGTCTCATTCATGGGTAATTTCATCATAATAAATGGGATATATATGGATACCTCGAATAAAAATGAAATTTAGGGATGGATGAGGCCAACATCTATGATGGATATCCATAAATTCCTTGGGATAGCTGGATATTATCATTGATTTGTGAGAAATTTATCACACTTTTCAAACCATATTACTAAGCTAACTCCGAAGGGAGTTAATTTTTATTAGATTGATGAATGTGAAGAGTGCTTCAAGGAGTTGAAAATGAGGCTTATTATTTCACCCATGATCACAATACCCACAATTGCAGAGCTTTTTGTGGTATTTAGTTATTCTATGAATAAGGGGTTGGGCTGTGTGTTGATTCAAAATGAAAAAATCATAGCCTATGCTTTAAGGAAATTAAAATTTCAGGAGAAAAAATATACAACACATGATCTAGAGTTGGTTACAGTAATCTTTTATTTCAAAATATGGTGACATTACCTCTTTGGGTAGAAGTGTGAAATATATAAAAATCACAAAATCCTCAAGTATATATTAATATAGAAATAGTTGAATATGCTCCAATAAAGATGGTTAGAGCTGATCAAAGACCATGATTGCTCAATTAATTACCACAATGGGAAAGAAAAAAAGGTGGAAGATTCTCTAAGTAGAGAGGATCCATCAATCCTATCATTGATGAGATTTTAAAAGGATCTAATCTTCTCAGATTTGATGAATATGGAAATGGGAATCATAAAGATGGGAACATCATCAATACTTTCCCAAATGATTGCTCAACCATCTCTTTTGTAAATGTTAAAGGATAATCAAAAGGATGATGTGGGATTTAAGAAGAAGGTGGAAACTATCAAAAAAGGTAAATCCTCTGAGTTCAATGTTAATGAAGAATGAATTTTGAGATTTGGGTTAAGACTATGTGTTTCATCAAATCTAGAGTTAAAGAAAGAACTTTTGGATGATGCACATAGTTTGAATTTTCTATTCACCCAGGAAACAAAAAGATGTATCGAGATATCCAACAACATTTCTGGTGGTATGAAAAGAATAAGGAGATCACTAAGTATACATAATTATGCCCAGTATGTTAGAAAGTGAAGGATGAGAGGAAAAATCCTAAAGGGATGATGTAACCATTACCCATACCATCATAGAAATGGTAGAACATCACCATGAGCTTTGTCACCAGACTTCCAAATACATCAAAATGAAACAATTATATCTGGGTTATTATGGATTGTCTTATAAAGAATGCACAATTTATTTCAATTCGAGAGGATTTCTCATTGGATCAACTAGAACAGATATACGTCAGAGAAGTGGTAAGGTTGCATGGGGTACCACTATCAATTGTATCCGATCAAGATCCAAGATTCAACTCTATGTTCTGGAAGAGTATCTAACATTCTCTGAATACTGTTCTGAACTTTAGTACGACTTATCATCCAAAAAATGATGGCCAATCTGAGAGGACTATCCAAACACTTGAGAAAATGTTGAGAACATGGTTAATGGGTGTTAAAGGAGGATGGGATAAAAATGTTCCTCTGGTTGAGTTCTCTTACAATAAAGTTTCCACTCAAGCATCAAAATTTCTCCTTATGAAGATATTTATGGGAAGAGGTGAATAAAATTGACATACTGGGATGAAGTTGGGGATTGAAAACTTCTGGGTCTAGAAATTGTCGAAGAAATTTTGGAGAAGGTTAAGACCATCCCGCAAAAAATTAATGATGCTCAGATTTGACAAAAAAGTTATGCTAACAACCATCGAAAAGAACTAGAGTTTGATGTTGGAGACATGTTTTTCCTCCACATATCACCATGGAATATAGTTATGATATTTGGAAAAAAGTTAAATCTTAGCCCAAGGTACATCATCCCTTTTGAGATCCTTGATCACATTGGGGTAGTGGCCTATCGACTAGCACTCCCACCGAACCTATCTCAAGTACATGATGTGTTCTATGTATCACTCTTGAGAAAGTACATACCTGACCCATCACATGTACTCAATCCAGAGGATGTACCATTGGATAATCACCACTCCTATGAATTGAAACCATTAATGATCACAATTCATCCAAAGAAAGTTCTACGAAATAAGACGATGCCCCTCATAATGGTGTTGTGGAGAAACCACAAGTTTGAAGAAGAAAAATGGGAACATGAGGAAGTGATGAGTTAGGGTTACCCCAACTGTTTTATTGTGGTTAAAAGAAATTTGAAGGGTAAAATTTCTTAAGGGGGAATTTTTGAATGACTTGATCATTTATAAAAAAATTCCATTTTTTAATGCCTTATGGATATAGAAAACACATGAACTCTTCTTTTATTATTATTATTATTAAATGACCATTAAGTTTCATTACCATGGATAATATATAAATTGAATAGTGATCACATGATTGATATAAATATAAAGTTTTTAAAAAATTCTTTTAGACAAAGAAAAAGGAGAGGATGCCCTCATCTAGTAGACTTAGGCCATACAAAGCTCATTTTTCGGAGCTCAGAAAGGAGGTAGTGTCACTGGGATTCTCTCTTGACCTATCCCAAGCTGAGCTTCAATATGTTAAGCTTTAATGGAATCTCATATGGGATAATATCATGTTAATAGATATTACCACTCGAGCGATGTTAGCCGAGCCGCCCCAAGAGTCTGTCCCCATCGCACACCTTACCCTTAGGTAATATGTGGGTTTTATAAGGGGTTATGTAATTAGGTATTAGTTACTTATTGTGTAATCCATTTTTATAAATAAAAGTCTTAGTCCATCAATTCCTTTATATGAATAGTCTTTCTTAAAAAAATGATGAATTTGATAAATTGATTTTTAGGGTAAAAATGGTACTTTTGATAAATATATACATTATTATATTAAACTAATGTTTTTATTAATAATATTATAAAAAAATCATATAAATTATGATTATATTAGTTCTTTATCTATAATTGATTAGGTAATCAGTTTGATAAGAGTGGCATTTTTTATACGATAAAACAGAAAGTGTATTTTTTAATTTTTTTAAGTAATTAATGTATTTTAAAATAATTAATATTTTAATTAAATATTATTATAATATTAATTTTATGAATAATAAATGAGTATATAATTTTTATGAAATCAATTTTAAATTTTATTAATGTTTGAAAACTGTTTTTTTTATCACCTGTGATTTTTAATAAATGATGATTTTCATTTTAAAAGTGAAAATTCACATATTTAGGAAAATATTTAGATAAAATTAATATTATTTTTGGAATAAAGAAGTCTAAAATATCCATTGGTGAATTTTTCATAATTTTTCGAGACAGAAAAATTTTTGGTTAAAAATTAAATACCGTATAAATAAAATATGTGTTTTATGACATCATAATGATTCCACATTGATGTAATACAAAATATAATTTTTATTATAAACCCAATATAGTTTTTCCCATTAAAATAATTACATTTTAGATTTATTTTACCTATTTTATAATACCTTAGTGAATCCTCCAAAGTGTATAATATATTTTATGATTTTAAATTCATTTCCTTGAGGGTGTCACTCAACTCCACATTAGAAAGGATAATATTTTAATATGTTCAGATATTGGACATATAAAATAACAGTTTCCTCTCTTCTTTGGAAAAAACCATGGGAGGGTTTGTGGTTTTGAATATTTTATTATATAGATTCCAAAACTTGTGTTTGTGAAATATTAAAGACTTCCTCTCTCATTTCCTGTATAAACCCACCCAATATCCCACTTTTATTCACTAAAAATTCTTTTAGAATTTCAATAATCTACCACCTCATATCTATAATCCTCTAAAGGTTCCCTTAGATCTCAATAATCCCCTCTTTAAGCTTTTAAATTCACACACTCAAGTAAGGGTTTCCTTCCATTCTCATTTTTATCCAAGTTTCTTTATATTGTTTCAAACTTTTATTTTAATTTCAAAATTATTTGTTATGTTTTACCACTTCCCTATACCACACATATTAAGTTTGTGTGATTGGATACCTCTTTCTCTATCAATAATCCCTCCCATGTACACCTATTACCATGCTGAAATTTCGTAAGAGTAAATCCATTTCTCATGTTTCTTCATGTTTCTTTATGATGTTACGCCTTCTATTTTAAAATTAATTGTGTTGGGACGTATATATATGATGAAATTATTTTAAATTTCACATATATATATATATTAAGAGATACTGTTTTCTCTCTCATCGACCACTTTTATGAATTTTTTTGTCACGTCGTTAGGTTGCCGAAATTGCCCCACGATTTTCCATGCCAAAATAATCATGTAGTGAATACCTTGCCCATTTAAATATTAAGGGTATTCAACTTTATGGACATATAATTTTTGATTATATACTTTAACGTATGTATTCCACATTCCATTATCATGGAATAAAATGATGGCGTTGAATGAATCCATGTTATATGATCTATGTGGATGACTTAAGCATGATATTGAAATGATTATGAATGGTGCATCCTGATAGTGCTCCAATTCATTGGGTAATATTTAGTATCATGATACGCCATGTGAAATTAGGGTTTACTCATGATAATCGATGTGCAATGAGGGTTTAATCTTGATAATCCATGTGCAATGAGCCTTGTATCATGCTAATATCATGTTGTATGTTGTTTCCACATTCCCATATTATGATAATCATGCTATATCATGCCTTTATGTTAATGTTTCTTTTATGCTCCATTTACATGCCTATTTCCTAACATTTATTTTATTATGAATATTTTATCTTTTTTATTCCGTTATAGGGCTTTATAGATCACCCTTTTCTTATGTATATCCTCAGGTTATATCATAAAATGCTATGTACAAAAGAATTATGTGGTCATGTAAAAGAAGTTTTCAATAAAGATGTTGTATTTTATGTCTTAAGTTTTCATCTAACGTTTCTATGCACCAAATACACTAGACCTCTCGATCTTCTGGGTTTTATTAAGTGAAATTTTATGTGATTAATCATGTTTAAGTGTATAATAAATAGTAGAGTTGTTATATTTTCTGTATTATCAGCATGTATTTGTATATAATAAGTGACTTTGTAAGAGTTTCTAGTTTTGATTGTTGAGTGAAACCCAACAAATAGATATATTTATTGCTATTGAAGGAATAGGTGGGACACTGACCGTTGATCTTTCCTCCCTATAGAAGATTGATTCTATATGTGGTGACAATGATAATAAAAATTCTCCCTTCCTGGTGGGGTGTGGGTCAGTTGGGGCCGCCATTTACACTAATTGGTTATATTTTTCAGGATCCAATGATTCTAGTTAGGGCTTTGATGATCCTTGGGACATACATGAAGATATAAATGCCCCTATCCCAATGGGGTGGGGGTGATCTGGAATCACCACTGATTCTTATAGGACCCCCTTAGGGGATGTTGAACCTATAGATGGTGATTGATATATAAATACCCCCTAGCATAGTGGGATTCAGTTCACCTTTACATTTAGAGGATATATCCAGTATTATATTGGGAATTGAAGATTCAAGGGGTAGAGGCGGTGGTAGATAATCTCCTGGACCAGGGGGCCAAGTCCTCTCTTGGATGGATTCTAAGGAACTTTCTATTACAACCCATTTGATGTTGGTTAGCTGGGATGACATGGGAGCTAGGTGTGATGGAAGCCCATGGTGAGATTTATTCTTCCTGGGATGTTTTCTGGATGATCACAACTTTATTATCTATGTTTGAAATGTGTTATCATTGTTTCAAGGGCCCCAATTTGATGTCATATTGGTTGTCCTCTTCCTCTATTTGTGATGTCTGTTCATCGTTGAATTTAGGTTATTCTATTGTAGTGACCAACTAGCCTGAGCATTACCTGATACCCTAATTTTATGGGGGCTATAATATTACTAGACACTGAATCTGAGGGGATTTTTTGTTCTAGGGGTGTGGAAAAGTGTAATGCTCTAAATTCCCCACCCTCAAATATTGATGCCTGTAGTTCCTTTGGAGATCAGCTATTGAAGCATCACGATGCAATGGTGGCAAGCGTGTTGCTGATTTTCACTGTGCTTTCTATTTTTATATCCTGGGCCATGGAGATAGTATCTAGGTCAAGATTAAAATAGAGTATCTTTATTTTATAATGGTGACACTTTTATCCTGGATAAGGGATATATTGGTCCTTTTATCGCTGACGAGTAGCCTACATATTTTACATAATTAAGGAATGAGATACTTTTCTATCTCATATAGTATCTCATTGCTATAAGTAGTGTGAGGACAGAACATTTTGAGGAGGTTATTTGCAACTAAATCTCTCTATATGTCATTTTCAGCCTCCTCTTCAGCAAACTCGCATGCCACCAACCGCTCAAACCATAAAATATGGCCTTAATGGTCACTAGATAATGGGGGTGGAGTGTTACTAGAAGTTAATGGGGAACCATATATAGTTAAAACTAATGTTTGGAGAACCACCTTATATAAAGGTGTCAAAGTTTTAGAAACCTCTCTAGATGGAGGTTTCTAGAAAAGGAGAGCATTTCCTTGTCTATTGGAGATATTTCCATGGGGTGGTTGACCGTGGTGGATGTATGGAGTAGAGTCCATGTGATCCATATCCACATTACCACTAGGATAAATATCATGGTAATGAACACCTTCTACCTCTTCTTCAATAGAAGAGTCGATGGATGCTCGAGGTGTTAAGGAATATATGTCATGTTCTACATCATGGTCAAAATATTCTGACCAAATTTTTTTGGATTGTACATGCATATGAGCATACTGTGTGATGGTTTCCAAAAAATTTATATAACTGTCTGGTTCTATGAGAGTATGATCCCTCTAATAAGAAGTTATTAGAGTATTCCAATAAGATGTAAAATTATTGAATGGAATATGGGAATTTCTTGAGGAAGTTTCCATTATCTCTTTGTGATCCTTAGTCAATAATGGAATATGAACATGATCACGATCCTTTGAGATATTTTACTGGTATTTCTTTGTAAAACCATGAGACTGCCTCGAGGTGGGTACCACTCTCACCTAGTGAGCCCCAGTTGGAACATTAATATGACCCTGGTCTGGATATGAATTCCCTACTGGAATATCCCGATGGACCTCAAGAATGGGAGAAGTAATATTATATTCCTCTTGTATTGGCTTGGAATGATGGTGGAGCAGTTGTTCGTTGGTGGAAGTAGGAATATGTGCCTTGTTTTTGTGATCCACTAGAGTATTCCTGGAAGATTCACTGATTGGAATGTGAACCTTCCATGAGGCTTGTGCCATTAACACTTGGTCAGCCTCCAACAGAACAAGAATATATAACCAATTCCGGGCCTTTGGATTTTTCTGCTAGACATCTTTTACAGCAATATGAGCTTGTCCAGAGTCTTGTGCCCCTCTCATGTGTCGATCCCCTACAATAACAGGGATAATCACCTAGTCATGGGCCTTTGGAATATACCACAAGACTTTTTCGATATGCATTTTCCCCTATCTCGAGGATTGTTCCACTTTCACCTAGTAATCCCTAGTTAGAACATGATTATGGGCCCCGTCCGATGCATCATCCTTTATCAGAATATTCCAATAATCCTCTTGAATGGGAGTATAGTGTGTGTTTTCTCTAGTCCAATGACATGATCCTAATGATCAGAGTGTTGAGTTTCCCTGACTTTAGGCATATAATTATTCTCTTGTACCATTATTTGAAATAGTTATAAAATATTCTAGAAAATCTCTTTTGTTATTGATAAAATATATTGTAATTTTAGAAAAGTGTGTGTAATGATATAAGCCTGCACATTATCCATCTCCATTATGAACTTATAGATGTATTTGATTGAAGAAGGTACATGCACCCATTTTTTTTACTCCTTGTTCAATCAAAGTATTCCAATGGATTTCATACCTAGGGGTAGGTATATGCATCTCACCCATTCATTCCATAGGAATATTCCCACCGACTTGTTCTGAGCCAGCAATGATATGAGCTTGCTTGATGGGTCCTACTAGAGTATGTCAGTAGACATCATCAATATGAGAACGGATATGAGCCCTATTTTGAATGTGTGGTGCCTTCATCCCTTGACAATCCTTTCTTAATACCCCTACATGGTTCTCAGCGGTGACAACATTTTAGGGGTACTCATAGCAGGTGACTGGTGAGAACCGTCAGGATGATGCTAGAGACAGTGGTTGGAAGGTGCCCTCCCTAATGGCACCTGAACCGAAAGGGAGTTTTATTTGGATATCTAGTCAACCTTCATTAGATATGGAATATGGAGGTTTTCACACTAAAAAAATAAACTCTTGAAGCGTTTGGTTGTAGCGATGAGGGATACTATCTTAGGAACAACCTTTTATGGATAATTCAAATTCACCAGTTACCATGATTAGAGGGCCTCACAGGAAGCTTCTATAGTCATGATTGTACTGTGTAGGTGGTACTCATGGACCATCATATTTAACTCCTTTCATTGGAGATTTTGTTTAGTTGAAATTTCTTTGTGACCCATGGTTTCCACAACCACAGTTGATTTACTAAAGTGAAAACTGGATGATGAAGACATTAAATCAGGTTGGGATACTATGAATGAGTTTAATATATGAAAATATACACAAATCAGGAACAAGGTTATCAATTAGTGATATATTATAGGCATAAAAATGCTCAATCAAAATTTCATGGTTAACACGATTGTTGTGGTTTACTGAACGATCCATTCTGATCATGTGTAATTGTCAAGTCGAGAATGGACTTACAATAATCACAGTTATAAAAGAGAATATATATGATCACACTGGTATTACTGATTGGTTTGTATAATATTATCAGAACAAAGGTTCCTAATATATTCACGTCGGGCAAGTCATTATTGTTTTCATATGAAGAGAAAACAAAATGAGTCAACATATTATAATACATTCATTTATTATTACATATGTCCACATTGGGTTCACAATTTATGTTTGAATATAGTGGGAAAACAAAATTGTTTGGTGGATTTTAAATGATTAATTTATTTATTTCATATGTTCATGTTTGGTTCACTATTTTTGTTTCATCAGGATTTGATGCAATGAATAGTTTTCATTAAATGGGCTGGTTTAGGGGGTAGTTTTATGGAATTTCATAATTTCATTCATTAGGTTTTCTATCTATTCATATTCCATAGAAAATCCTAATGAATCTCTTATCTATAGTTGTGTATAAACATTTGTTCCAATGTTCGACGGTTATTTGGGATTTTAGGCCAATTGACTCTTGGGGACTTGCATTAGTTTAGATGATGGGAGGTTAGGATCATCACACCCTTTGGGGGGGAAATTTCACCAACTCTGTGACACTCTTATAGTTTTAACATATGATCAGGAATCTCTTCCTAATCTTGATACGTGGTCAGTTACCCTAACAAAACAACTATAAGTCAATTCTCTTTCATGGGAAAAATATTTTGGTATCTTTAGTGAATCCATCTATGTGTTTCTCAGGTTCTCCCTCATTTTACAGTAATGGGTGGGTGCTTATATATTTTTAATCTGTATAACCATATGTTTTGGAATATTCTACCATATAAGGAGATGTTTCATATTTAAAGGAGGGGTATGAGCCATTATGATGCATCCTATATATCTTGGTTATTGTAGGAATCCAAACTAAAATAGTTCGTTCAACCCATGTAGGTTAATTTCATGTAGAAATGACTTATATATGTGCTATGGGACACTGATTATTCATGCTCGACCCCTAAAGGGGAATTAAATGTACCACAATAATAGTGAGGATTAGAGTTATCATAGTTCATTAATTTAGGGATTATATATTGAGGTTACCCCAATCATTATAGAGAATCATGGTGCCGATGATATGATTATAAAAAATATAGAATTTCATGTGATCCATGCTATGTTTGAGAAATAACGATCATAAAATGAATGTCTCATTGCTCATGATGTGGTGATTTTGTGTTAGGGATGCCCCGAGATGATTTACAATGGGGCTCAGGTCTCATAAAGAAATCCTACATATCTTGTTTATGGAAGGAGTTCGAGTCTTGATAGTTCTATTGATTTCTCAGTCCGTCGTTGGATGATGTTAGGTGATTATCTCTTGGGGATAGTTAGGTCCTAATGGGTGAGATGTTGGATTCATAAAAGGGATTATAATGAAAGGGTTTTTTATTTGAGTCTTGGCCTTAGGAAGGCATCTTATGAATCCTGGTCATTACAGGAGTCAGAGTCCTTGTTTTTTGGTTTATATCAGGGCTTATAGACTGAGGATTCCCAATCCCATTATGGAGGTTTATAGTAAAAATTTTAGGATCATTTCAATTCCATAATACCATATGATCCATGCTCATTTTGTTAAATAATTTATAACAAGTAATCAATGTCATTTCTTTGAATAATGTAATTAGATGTTTTGGTTTCCCCAAATGATCAATATGGAGCTCGAACCTCAAATAGAGGTGGCCAACGTATCCATGAATATGACAAGAATCTGATTCCATGTAGTTACATTCATATTATGGAATACACAATGAGTATTTTTTATTGTTCAAGGGTTACACTCTAAGGTTTCCCTTTTGATTAGGACTTAGACACTGAGGACAAACAATGTTATCAAGACCTGCGATCTGCCATCCTGCTTGTCTGGAGGGTGTCACTGTAACACCTCAAGATTTTATGAAAAATATTCTTTTAATTTCATTGATGCCTTCTATTATACACTACACCAAGTTTTGCTTGTACTATATGCAACACCGTATTAACTTGCAGTATACACAACACTATTCTTGGCTCGTGTTACACACAATTTGAAGTTCATTTTTTGGAAATTATTCTATGAAACATTAAGTATAGATTTTGTTTAATGTATAAATGAAATAAGTTTTGATTATGTTATATGAAACACCAAACGGTGCTTTCACTACATGCAGCCCTGAATTGGATTGCATTACACGCAATCAAGACCTTCCTCGATAGTGTGTGTAGTACACAATATTGAGTTTCACTAAACAACGATATATTGTTATAATATTATTATGGACTAGCTGTTATAAATAGTATTAACCAAATTTTTAATTTTATAACATTATTACTAATCTTACATATTTTCTAGAACATGTTATGAGAAAAAAATAAAATTTTCAGGTTAAATAATTATTTTTTTAAAAAATGCAGTTTTTCACCTTTTAATGGCACACCCACTTTAAATCTAGTTTTTGACATGTTTATAAGTTCAATTTGAAAAAATAAATTTATTATTTGGAATCAGGATATAAAAATTTACTTTGGATAAATTTTTCATATTATTCTGATAATGTTCATATTTTGATGAATAGTAAAAAGACGCTATATTTTAATTAAAAACAACTTTTTTCATCACAATAATTTATATGGTCAGATTATCTTTTTAACTGGTTTTAAAGTGTAATTAGAATATATTTTTACCATTTAATACAATGCTGGTCATTGGAATTAATTTCACTTTGAATTTGGACATAAACAAGTGTCGATCTTTTGATAGTTATTGTTTCTTAAAAACATGCTATTTGTTTTGATAACATGAATTACTTTTAAAATTAATTAATGGCACTTTTATATTTTTAATGTGGAAAAATAGACCTTATTTTTTAATTCATAATATCAAAAATAACTTAGGATGAAGTTTTGGTATTTTTCGGGAAAAACATCAATTTTTGATGAATAGTGAAAACACTGAGTTTTTTGTTAAAACTGACTTTTAATTTAAATAATCATTTATTAGATTTAAATTTATTTTCGGTCAAAATATATACATAATACTTATATAAGTTTAATAAAATTCATTGGAGTCATTTTTATAATAATTTTAGATTTATCAAAAATTGTATTGAACTTTTCACCATCTTTTACCCATCTCCTAAGAGCTTTTGCAATTGTTCGTAAAACATAATTTTACCGCTTCTGTGAGTTAAATTTTGAAAATATGAGAGACACGATTAATATCAAGGAGTAAAATGTGGTTCAATAAGATAAAAATAATTTTTGGTGAATAGTAACTTTTTACTTTTACTTACCACGGTTAAAAGTAAAGCGGGTAATTCAAGGTTAAAAGAATATTATAATAATTCAAAATTACCTTAACACTTGTCCAAACCTTATTGGATGAGTAATTACAGACCATGGGCATCCTTGGGACGATTTTGGGACCCCATGGAGCCACTTAGGAAAGACAATGACACATTAGACTAATTAATTTAATGTAAAGAAAAAATTGACATTTACAAAACTCTTTTAGTAAATTAAATTTTATACGGTGTTATATAAGTCATATTTTAGACTATAAATATTCATTAAAAAGATAAAACTATTTCCTAAATCATGGTATTTGTTTCATAATTTTTTTACATCAAATAAATTAAATTAATTATGACACAATAATGATGGAGTATTTACCTCATTAATAAATGATTTAAAAAAATAAGATTATAATGATTAAACTATTATCCAAAACATGTCCAATTCTGATTGGATGATTTTATTTCGACCATTAGTCATATTATCATCATATTTAATGATTTTTGGACCTTTTTAAACCGAAGATAAGTTTATAATAAAATAATATTTTCACACTTTCCAAAAGAGCCCCTCCTCCCCTTATAAAAGGAGACCATTTAGATCCAATTACTCACACCTCTCAAGCAATTTGGATCATCCGACCTCTACCCAATTAAGCTACCTACATACCTATCCTCCCCCTAGAAGCCTTAAATTAGGAATAAGGCACGTCAAGAGGTACTTTTGGTGCAAACCAAAGGAAGTTACCCAAATTAAAGGTAACAATTTCTCTTAAGTTGTTTTCTTTTATTCTACTTATCCAACCCATAAAATCTTTTTAATCCATTATTTTGTAACAAAAACAGTATCCTAAATATACTAGGATGTTGTTATGAGAATTAATCTAACTACACTTACACACACCAACATTTAATGGACGAAGAACATAATGTTTCTGTGGATGGAAAACTAACGCCTCACGAAATGATGATTGTTCGATTTTCTCCTACCGCCTCTCATGGTGGCCATTATGATGGCACTGTATTCATATATGATATATATTATGTTTATTATTTCCTTATTATTCTTTACTTCCCAATTATATCAAGCCTTTATGGTTTCCATAGTTGGTAAATATGATAATCCCATTTGAGAAAGTGAGGACTACTGCCCCCTCAAAGTGATGCGATTCGTTAATACCTTATGTGGGATTTATAGAGGATGTGGTTAATGATATTACATATGATATTATACTGGAATTATAATATACCTATGTATAATTATTTTTTAATTCCATTAAAATAAGAAATAGAAATGAATGTAGCGTTCATGCGTCTGTACGGCTTACCGTCTCCATGAACGGTGCATTTCATTTCTTACCTCCACATGTTATGTACTATTATAAATACATATATATTATGGATATATATAATGAATATATATGATATATAAATCATTATTTAAATTTTGGAAGTAATTAAATCAAGATATAAGTAATAATAACATCAAGAACAACAAATTCCAAACACACACGATAAATAAGATGATTTTACCCAAAACGTTGCTTTAACATGGGATTTACAAAAGAACGGGTAATATAAAGTCATAAGTGAACCGTATATGTTAACATAACAATGAATATGATTTTGTAATAAGTCAATGACATTATTTATATCATTATACAAGAGGTTTGGATACGTATGAAGCATATCAGACCTAAGGTAAGGGATAACCTTTCCAATATTGTTTTTATCTGAGATTGTTTATTCGTAAGTATTTACTGAGGTTATATTTATCATCCATGTCACTATTTTATAAAGATGGTGTCATGTATGTTTAAAGTAATTTTTATCCATTTTTGAGTTTTACTACATGGTATGTAATTAATCTTTCTTTTTTTACCATATAAGGTACTTTTTGACTTTTCTGGAAAAAGTACAAGGAGAATGTTATTTTTTTAACTTATACAGCATGAAGGGATTTCTACGGTTTTATAAAGCCTTATTTTCATGAAGCTTCCACCAGAATATTTCTTGACTATTTTCAAAAAAAAAATATCTTTCTTTTAAAATTGCATAAAGTTTTGTGGAAAGAAATAGATTTTTAAGAAGAACGAATATCTTCCTCAAGAATTCATTTCAAGTGTTTTATCAAAACCATTTTTACAACTAAGATGACATTATTTAATATTTATATTTTTCAAGTATAATGTCTTTATGATTTCCATGGTTTCACTTTTCTTATTATGAAGTGATATCCATTTATTTTATATGGATTATGTGATGATGGGATGATGTTTATGAAACCCATTTTATTCGTTGGGTTATTATGAATAATGTATGTTTATTTTGTGGAACAAGTAAGAATGATTTAATTATGAGATGGGTGGGACCTATATATCCTTCTAATGCATTGGGTAAAGATTTATATCTCATGAGATATACATGGATGAAACAACAAGTAAATCCAGTTCAGTAATATAGGGCTGGAACGACACGTAAACCCAGTTCAGTAGGGGACTTTGTCCACTAAGATGGTTTTGGCAGCAATGCCTTGGCTACTATGGAAATAATATCATGTGCTTAATATTTTTCCAAAATCACATGTTTTATTCCCATGCTATTTTATCATGATTAATGTTTCTTTATGATCTATGCCTTATGTACTACCATGTTTATGTCATTGCTAAAGGTTTTGATGTTTAAAAATTATGTTCATTTTTTTAAGTTCAATTGTATATGATTTGTTTTATTTTATCCATGTTTATCCTTACTGAGCATTTGAGATCACCCTTTTATATGTTTTCTTTTCCCTAGGATTTAAATAAAGGTTTTAGTTAATAAAAAAAGGGAAATATCTTTATGGGAGATGTCAAAGATCTTTTACCACTATTAGAAGATTATGTTCCGAGTTTCCAAAGACACTAAACTATTACAGTCCTTGTGTATTGGTTTTTGTTATGTATTAAGTTTTCCGCCAAAGTAACGTAATGTCTATGTACGTCAATTTTGGGGTCTCTACAGTTGGTATTAGAGGAAAGGTTTAGTTAACATTTGGAAACTAGGATGCAAAAACTTTAGTGAGATCCCTAGAGATATTTCTAAGGTATGTCCAGGTATGTCTCTAAGGTTAAGTATAAGTATATGTTATAGTCCTAGAATTACGGTAATAATATTATAATTAAACCTAAGATGTTAGATATTTAAGTTACCCCCCCCCCCTTTATTATGTTGTTTTACTTATCATGATTTTTTTCTCTCACACTATTCTTTTTGGGTTTTAGAAAATGGATGGAAACAGGAAGATTCACGATAATGGAGGATATGCCGTAAAATGGAATGATATTCTTCATGAGCTGCCAAATGAAATGGAATTTGGAAGTCCAAACATCGTTATTATGCCTAATCAGAAACCTCATAATATGATCAATAATATCAACTTCGGTAAGTTTCCTGACTCGACTAATAATAGAAAGCTAGAGTTTCGTGATGATCATAGAGGAAAGAAAGTTCAATTTCCCTCATGTAAATCATGTGGGAAGAGGCATCAAGGAGAATGTTTCAAAGGAACTAGAAGATGCTTTGGGTGTGGAAAAGAAGGACACAAAGCCAGTAAGTGTAAAGGAAAAGGTTCAGTTAACACCATGGACAAGGATAATGGTATTGCTATGACATCAACAATGATTAAATGTTTTAAATTTGGAATGTATGGGCATTATGCAAACCAATTCCCCAAGGGAAAGTCTCATGAAGAGAATCAGCAAGGTCGTATGGGTAGTATTTATGTTGATGAAGATGAAGAGACTACAAATGACATGTGAGATGAAAGAATTTTTCAAGCTCTGTCAATGTTTTAAGAAGGTAGTGGAATGATTACATGTTTATCAAGAGTAATGTTGTATAATTAATCTCATGGTACTATTGAATAAAGATACATTTAAGGAATGTTACACTATTGTTTTTCCATATGTTTTTTAAAGTATATGTTGAATGGTACCGGTAACCATGAAAGGTTATTCATATATTTTTGGAAAATAGATGATGTGCGCATAAAGAAGGGATAAGGAGATAATGAAATGTTTGATAGTATTCATGAGCTCATGATTGTTATAAGGACTAAGTGATATCATGGTCTGAGTGTATAGATTTTTTTGGATTTTTGGTATGTGGAAAGAGTTAAATTTTTACAACATTCATGTTTTTACTAAGGTTTAATGGGTATTTAATTTTCAAAAGAATACATGATTAAGGTATTCACATGTTTGTAATGTGACCAACAAGATATATCTTATGATATATGGGGGGAAAATAAAGGAATTCACATGCTCGTTAGATAAAATTTATAGTAATCGGACATAAGTATTTTCTATAAGACTAAAGGTTGGAATGGACATCATATAGTATTGGTTAAAGATATAAATTCGTATGTTATGATAGTATAGTTTTAGAAAAATGATAACCCATAGGACGGACGACAACTCATCGTGTCGGACAAGGTTGTGGGAATCGAACCCACAACTGAAGTGCGACAGGACTTTATCACCTACCACTGGACTACAGGAAGTCCCTAGTTATTAGAAACTAGTTTTATTTTATTAAGAAGTCTGCTAGATGAATTTTAAGTCTATTTTTGGAATCATATATGATTAAACTCCCCATACATGGACTTATGTATTCGATAAATTTTTCAAACCTTTTCTTTGAGATAGATGGAATGACCCATCATTCTATCACATGATCTGCTAACACTTCAAGAATGACAAATTCAACTTCATTTCTTTAAGAGATGAAGTGGAAATTGTTCAAGGCACAATCACCAGTGAGAATGTACCGAAATAAAGTAAGTATTTCTTCTAATTTAAATTCTTCAACTTTAGGAAATGACATTGAAAACAAAATGTTGTCCTAGTGCTCTTATATCTGATGAATCAGATTGTACCTTAGTTCATCACAAATTTATGGCATTGTGATTGTTGGCTTTTCCATAGCCACGTTCTCTACCGCTCTCCATCAAAACTTGATGGTTAGATTTTTCTTCCATATGCATATTTTCACCTATGTTCTCCTATGTAGAAACCCGGTGAGGAGTTACTTTGGGTAACCATTACATTTCATACTTTATGTTTTAAAGTAAAGTTTTTGTATTCCTTTTTACGATGTGGGTTTCTATTAAAGAAACTTTCAAGTAGTAAACCATTTATAACCCCAACGAATTCACAGGGCGAAAATCATTTTAAGGGGGGTATAATGTTACACCTAGAGATTTTATGAAAAATATTTTTTTTAATTTCATTGATTTCTTCTATTATACACTACACCAAGTTTATCTTGTACTATACGCAACACCGTATTAGCTTGCAGTAAATTCAACACTATTCTTGGCTCGTGTTACACATAATTTCAAGTTCGTTTTTTGGAAATTATTCTACGAAACATTAAGTATAGATTTTATTTAATGTATAAATGAAATAAGTTTTTATTATGTTATACGCAACACCAAACGATGCTTTCTCTACATGCAGCCCTGACTTGGCTTGCATTACACGCAATCAAGACCTTCATCGATAGTGTGTGTAGTACGCAATACCGAGTTTCACAAAACAACGATATATTGTTATATTATTATTATAGACTATAATTTATAAATAGTATTAACCACATCTTTAATTTTATAACATTATTATTCATCTTACATATTTTCTAAAACATGGTATGAGAAAAAAATAAAATTTTCAGGTAAAATAAGTATTTTTTAAAAAATGCAGTTTTGTCACCTTTTGATGGCACACCAACATTAAATCTAGTTTTTGACATGTTTATAAGTTCAATTGGACAAAATAAAATTATTAATTAGAATCAGGATATAAAAATTTACTTTGGATAAATTTTTCATATTATTCTGATAACTTTCATATTATGATGAATAGTAAAAACACACTATATTTTAATTAAAAACAACTTTTTTCATTGCAATAATTAATTTGGTTAGATTAACTTTTTAATTTGTTTTAAAGTGTAATTATAATATATTTTTACCATTTATTCCAATGCTGGTCATTGTAATTAATTTCACGTTGAATTTGGACATAAATAAGTGTCGATCTTTTGATAGTTATTGTTTCTTAAAAACATGCTATTTGTTTTGATAACGGGCATTAATTTTAAAATTAATTAATGCCACTTCTATGTTTTGAATTTGGAAAAATAGAAATCATTTTTTAATTCGGAATATCAAATATATCTTAGGCTGAATGTTAGGTATTTTTCTAGAAAAACATCAATTTTTGATGAATAGTTAAAACACCGAGTTTTTGATTAAAAATGACTTTTTTTAAATAATAATGTATTCGATTTAAATTTATTTTAGGTCAAAATAGATAAATAATACTTATATAAGTTCAATGAAATTCATCGGAGTCATTTTTATAATAATTTTAGATTTATAAAAATTGTATTGAACTTTTCACCGTCTTTTACCCAACTCCTAAGAGCTTTTGCAATTGTTCATAAAACATAATTTTACCGCTTCTGTGAGTTGAATTTAAAAAATCTTAGAGACACAGTTAATATCAAGGAGTAAAATGTTGTTAAATAAGATAAAAATTGTAATGGCTCGGACCCCCCTGGCCCATTACTTTGCAAAAAGTGAGGCTCCACCAAAACAGTGGCACCATTACGGTGGCACCGTGAGGGTGAGACCGTGACAGTGACACTGTGATGCTAGAACCGTGACGGTGACATCGTGACGCTGGAACCATGACGGTGGCACCGTGAGGGTGACACCATGTCCCCTCGCTGAGTACCTGAATTTTCCGCTCCCACAACGTAAATTTTGACGTAAATTAATTCTTTTACTCCTTTTAAAACCACTTAAATCCCGTAATTAATTCCTGAAAATCCCGAGAAAACTCCCTAATGGGGGATATTAAATAACACCTTAATATCATCGTGTGTAACTGCCCAACCGCGTGGTCAATCCATGACCCCCACTCACGTGGTTTCATGTTCTTATCTTAACCATCCGCAACCCTTATAAACTAAAGGGTTAGGCATGGTTTCTTCTTTCCTCGATCGTAAAATTTCACGAACAGCTTTTGGTGCATTGGGCGAGCCACATCGTTATCCGTAAAGTTCCATTCCCGGCCTAAGCATTGATCGTCTATCAACAAGTAGGGAATTTTCTCCTTCGTCTCTATTTTTTGTGTATCATGTGGGGTGGGCGTGCTTTTGACTCCGTAGAATTGGATAATCTAGACATAATAAAGATAATGAATGGAATCTATAAAGAAATAAGGGGGGTTGTGATCGTTGATGCTGTTTTATATTATGATCATATTTCTAAGTTATGCTGGCTTACGCCTTCTGAAAATTTGAGGCCATTGGTGGTCATTGTCTATGCACTAATGAACCCCTCATGATGTTTTAAATGATTTGTTTTGTAATTATAAACTCATGCTGTGAAAAGTAAATTGGTTAATCACATATACCCGAATGAATAAATTGAAAGCATCAGGATCAACCCTTCTCTGATAACTCCCGGTTAAAAAACACGGAATTTGAAATCATGGAGTGTGTTAAATCTTATAAATATAAAAATATATGTGTGTACCTGATTTATGTCTGTGGTAGTGGTTTGGTTGTTTCCTTTTTTGGGATGATTGCTGGAGATGTGGGAGGGGATGGGATCCCTTATTTTTATACTCTTGGTGGTTGTGAAATTGGGGATGTGATCCCCAGTTGTTATGGATTTAGTGTTTGTGAGTTTTGAGACTGGGTGGTCACCTTGTTTATATCCCAAATTGGGGTGGGATCCTCTGTTGGTAAAAAACCTTTTTGGGGGAGGGGACACGGGGCAGTGTCTCGAGGTTGTCTGGTTGTAGTACTTTGAGGGTTCTAACTTTTCCTTTGTTGTTGTGACTTTACAAGAGAACTGGGTGTGTATGCTTAGTTGATATTTGGCTGGTTACTTTTCCTTGGTTATGCTTATGGTTTAGTTTCCCAGTAGTGCATAAACTTATTTAAACATTATTACTGAACATGAAAACAAGAATGGGACAAATGAGTTTTGTTGGCGAGAGTCATGGCTCAGACTTGGGTGTTGGTTGTTTCCTTTAGGCTGGCTGAAGAAAAACCTATACTTTGGGTGAGTGCTTGTTACCTATACTTATATACTTATAGTTTTGTGTTTCTTATTCGTGCCCCAACCATGTTGCGCACTTAGTGCCGAACAACTCCATTTCATGGGGGTGGGTGTTTTTTTACCGACAATATTATTAGTGGATGGTTATTAGCCCCTTTTCTGCTCCCTTTCCTGGACATACCAAGTATCTTTGGGCATGCTGTGATGGACTGAGGTCCATTATTAGCCCAATAACCTTCGGGTGGGGTAGTGTGGTGCTTGGCCAGGTGTGTGCGGCAGGTGGTTTCCCAAGTGTCTTCGGGATGAGGCCCAGGTGTCTTCGGGCATGGCAGTGGATTTTCTAGCCCAGGTGTCTTCGAGCATGGTGGTGGTTGTTCTGGACTAAGTGTTTGCAGGCATGGTTACATGTGATAGTTGTGGCCCAGGTGTTTGTGGGTGGGATTCGGCAGTGGGATTGCATGTGGTTGTGTCCCAGGTGTGTGCGGGCGGGTATGGCTGTGGGATTGCAGTGAGAATGGTGGGATTGGTCCGATGTATAGGATGTCTCAATAACTAGTGGGAAAGTGGTGTGGGGTACCCAAATATCGATGTGCTCCGATTATATATATTACTTGACTTGCGTTATTTGGGGAGTGTTCCTTGGTGAGGCCTGGGTGGATAATTTACCTTGATAGGTGTTTGGTTAACTCTTTTTCTCATGAGACTTTAGTACGTTCCCCCACATGTGCACGAGAGTCTTTGGTTTTCCCTACTGAGTGTACTTGTATGCTAACCCTACGTATATAAAACTGCTTTCAGGTTTTCAGGAGGACTTCGGGGATCACGTAGGACCATACTAGCTCGGACCTTTAGGGCAGTTGCAGTTGCTGATTTTCTTCTTTGGTACTTACCTTTGTAGTCATCTTTTGTACTTTGCGGCTTTTACTTTTAGAACATGCACGTGGAAATGGTTTACTTTTTGATTTACTTTTCTATTACCTTAGTGTTGTTGAGTTTCATCATCTTATCTCCCGATCCTATAAAACAAAAAGGGGTACTTCCTTCCATTTGTGAGAAATTTTTGTACCCTTGGTGCTAGTCTCCACTCCAGGACCCATTGAAGGCGGGTCTCGGGGGTCATTATCTCTCCTAAAACATAAAGAATGAAGGGCCTAGCAATCTGCTGACCCTTCCCTCCTTTTGGTGAAGGCGGGTCGTGACAGAATGGTATCAGAGGTGATGATTGAGGGATAGGATGGAGTGTGGAGTTAGGCATAGTGAAAAATGCATGGGATGTTAGGGAAACAGTGTTGGGTGACCTCAGTGCGTGAATTAGGTCAGAGAAGACCGGCTAGGACACGGGATTTTAGGGCCCCCCGTTATCTAACACAAGGACTCTGGACCTACCGAACAACCAAGTGATTCCACACTGATTGCAGGGTAGAGATCCTAGGAAAGGTACATGAATCATAATGACTTGTGTTCTCGTGTTTCTGGGGTGTTCTGGGAATTAATAATAAACGAAAAGTTTGAGATGTTTTAAAGACAATAATCTGAACTACTTGGGCTTAGGCATTCCTTGTTTACCTAGCAGCTATGGCACCTAGAAGGTGACCGTGTGTGGTACAGACGATTGAGGCCCCGCAGACTACCTTGGCCGATCAGCAGAGAGCTAACCGAGAAGAGGATGACCAGTGGCAGAGGACTCTCCTGGCCTTCCAGCGATAGACCCTCAAGAAGTTTGAGGGCATCACCTCTGACATGAAGATGGAAGGCTGGCTAGAGGAGCTAGTTATAGCTTTCGGCCTGATCCGGGCCTCGAACGAGTACTGGGTTCCTCTGGCTGTCAGCCAGATGTGGGGAGCGGTGCGTCAGTGGTGGACACTTTACCTTGGGGAGAGGAGAGAGGCTGAGGTGGCTTGGGCGGATTTCAAGAGGGAGTTTCGGGCGGAATTCCTCTGTTCGGCGATGAAGGTGGAAAAGATACAAGAGCTACTCTCCCTCCAACAGGGGAGTATGTTCGTGAGGAAGCTAGGGATCAAATTCAAGGACCTCATATGTTTTGATCCGGACCTCTTTCCCAACGAGGAGTCTCGGGAAAAATGTTTGGAGGAGGCCCTCCGACCTTCGCTCCAGTATGCTGTTACCCCCTTTACCCTGCCGACGTACTTGGAGGTCCAGAAGAAGACCGAAGTGGCGGAGAGAATGCACTCTCTACAAGGTGTGTCACGAGAGGGGATCCACCTGCGACCATCGAAGGGGAAGGCCGTCAGCACCAGGCCTCCAGCGTCAAGACCCTCCAGGTTCCGACCCACAGGGAGCAGGCCACAACCGTTTTAGTTTCGATCCCCTGGTCCTGACCCCTTTTCCTCGGGCCCAGGGCCGCGGTGCTTAGTCTATGGGATCCCTGGACATCTTCGGAGTTAGTGCTCGGACTGGGTACAATACGGCGGTGGCGGACATCCCCAGCGCCCGCCCCAATAGCAGCTTCCATCCAGGCCTTTCCAGCAGCAGCAGCAGGGAAAGCGAGCTCCCGCTCCTCCGAGGGCAGGCCTAGGAGGAGGAGACCGACTTTAGGGCGCTCCTCAGGGACCTCGACTAGGGCATGGTCTGGAAGGTGGCTGACAGCTGAGGGGTAGAGAATCCGGGTGTGGACAGCTACACGCCACGGAGGCAGCAGTTCCAGCAGGGCCAAAGGTTGTTCGAGGTACGATCAGTTTGTTTACCACTCTTGCTTCTGCCATGTTCAATATCAAAGCTTCGCACTCTTTTGTTGCACCCAGTCTAGCCCATGCCTTGGGTCTAGATGCCGAGAGACTTCTAGTTTCCCTAGTGTTGACCACACCAGTCAGAGGTCAGACCGACTTGTTGTTTGTTTGTTGAGGATGTAGACTGATGATAGGGCCACATCAGTCAGTTAGGGATCTTCTTCTGCTACAGATACAACCATACAATGTCATCCTAGGAATCAACTAGATATTCTCTGTGTGTGCCATCATCGACTGTTTCTTAGTAAGGGTTGTGTTCTCGGAATTGGGCGGCCGACATGTTACCTTCACCGGCGAGCGGAGTGGTCAGAAGGGCAGCAGGCGAGAAGAACCCCTCCTCTCCTTGTTAGATGAGCTATCAATAGAGTCAGTAAATGCTAAGATGGTGGGGGTGCCAGAGGTTGTCTGTGAGTTTATGGACATATTTCATGAGGAGGTAAAGACTCTACCCCCATGATGTGATATCGAGTTCGGGATAGACCTGCAGCCCGACGCTCATGCAATCTCGATGGCTCCGTACCGGATGACACCTTTAGAGCTGCGGGAGTTGCAGATCCAAATTGACGATATGATGAAGAGGGGTTATGTTCGGTTGAGTGCGTCACCATGGGGTGCTCCAGTATTGTTTTCAAAGAAGGAAGGTGGTGGTCTCAGGTTGTGCATAGACGACAGGAGGCTGAATCAGGTGACGATCAAGAATCGATACCCTCTTCTAAGGATAGACGATCTTTTTGACCAGATGAAAGGGGCAAGATGGTTCTTGAAGATCGACCTGTGGTCTGGGTACCACTAGCTGAGAGTGAAGGAGGGCGACATCCCGAAGACGACCTTCAGATGCAGATATGGACACTTCGAGTTCGTAGTCATGCCCTTCGGTGTTACGAACGCCACGACTGTGTTCATGGGGCTTATGAACTACATCTTCTAGGAGTACCTGGATCGGTTCGTAGTTGTGTTCATTGATGACATCCTAATCTATTCGAGATCAGAGGAGGACCATGCAGAGCACCTGATGATGGTTTTGGAGGACCTCTGACAGCATCAGCTCTATGGTAAGTTTTCAAAATGCAAGTTCTGGACACGAGAACTGCACTTTCTCGGACACGTGGTGTCCGAGCAGGGGGGGGGGGGTAGCGGTGGACCCATCAAAGGTTGAGGCAGTTGTTTCTTGGGCAGCACCCAAGAATGTGGTAGAGGTTCGTAGTTTCCTCGGGCTGGAAGGTTACTATCAGAGGATCGTACCCAACTTCTCCCGAGTAGCAGCCCCTTTGACAACCCTGACCAAGAAAGACCAGGTTTGCGTGTGGAGTGAGCAGTGCGAGTCAGCCTTTAGCTATCTGAAGGAGAAGTTGGTTAGTGCCCCAGTGCTGAGATTACCAAAAGAAGGGGCAGATTATGAGGTGTTCTGTGATGCTTTAGGACAGGGCCTGGGATGTGTGTTGATGTGTCGGCAAGGGGTGATCTCTTATGGTTCAGGGCAGCTACGCCCCCATGAGCATAATTATTCCACCCATGACCTAGAGCTTGCAGCGGTCATTTTTACGCTAATGTTATGGCGGCACTACCTCATCGGAGAACGCTTTGTGGTCTTCACAGATCACAAAAACATGAGGTATATATTCTACCAGTGGGACCTAAACTTGCGACAGTGGAGATGGGTGGTGTTCCTCCAGGATTACGACTTCAAGATCTCTTATACTGAGGGAAAGGGAAATGTAGTGGCCGATGCCTTGAGTAGGAGGACGCAGAAGGATGTGGTTCGAGATTCGGCGGACGCCTGGAAAGCGATGGAGGAGTTCGCTGCCTTACACCTGGATGCGAAGATGGATAGCGGTAGAGCTTGCCTATATCAGATGAAAGTGCAGTCATCTCTCTTTCAGCAAGTGGTGGAGTCTCAGTGGGGAGACCCAGAGTGTGAAGTGATGCATGACCAAGTTGACTAGGGCAATGCTCCGGAAGGATTGACAGAGGATGGTCAGAACCAGATGCTTTTCCAGGGAATGTTTTTTGTTCCAATGGCGATGAGTGGCAAGGTTCTCAATGAGTTCCACAACTCACCCTTGGCGGTACACCCAGTATTTTCCAAGATGTACCAGGGAATGAAGAGGCAGTTTTGGTGGCCCAGAGTTAAGCGAGCTGTGGCAGAGTTTGCGGGCAAGTGCTTAGTATGTCAGCAAGTGAAGGCTGAACACCGAGTTCCAGGCGGCCTACTACAGCCTGTAGTTGTCCCTGAGTGGAAGTGGGACGAAATATCAATGGATTTCACCACGGGACTACCCATGTTCTAAGGGGCATATGACGCCATCTGGGTGGTAGTGGACCAGTTAACGAAATCGGACCACTTTCTGGCGATCAGGGAGTCGAGTACTGTGGATTCTTTGGCACGAAAGTACATGGATGAGGTGGTGTGGTTTCATGGGGTTCCGAGGTCTATAGTCTCAGATAGGGATGTAAGGTTTATCTCGCGAGTCTGGAGAGGATTGCAGCGTGCTTTTGGCATCCAGCTACATCTTAGCACTGATTTCCATCCCCAGACAGATGGACAGACAGAGCACACCATCCAGACCTTGGATGATATGTTGCGGTCATGTGTTCTGGACTCAAGGGGATCATGGGTGCGATACTTTCCTCTGGTAGAGTTTTCCTACAATAATAGATACCACTCTACCATCTGTATGGCCCCGTTTGAAACTTTGTACGGGAGGCCATGCCGTTCACCTGTATGTTGGACTGAAGTAGGAGAGGCAGGCATCCTTGGCCTAGAGGTGGTGCATAGCATGAAAGAGAAGGTTCAGCTCATACTGGAAAGGATGAAGGCGGCCCAAGACCGACATAAGTCGTATGCTGATACCAGGAGGAGGCCCTTGGAGTTTGAGGTTGGAGACCACATGTTCTTGAAGGTCTCCCCTCGGTGTGGGCAGTGGAGGTTCGGCAAGGGGAGTAAGCTTTATCCTAGGTTCATCGGACCCTTCGAAGTGTTGCGGCGGGTCGGAGAAGTGGCTTATCAGCTAGCGTTACCACCACCGCTACTGAGGATACATGATGTCTTTCATGTGTCCCAGCTCCGTTGGTATCTGCATGACGATTCACACGTCCTTGATTGGGGTGAGCTGGACATCGCAGACGACGTGACCTCTGTGGAGAGACCAGTGATGATCGAGGATCGCAAGGAGAAGGTGCTTCGTGGGCGAACCATTCCCCTGGTTCGTGTGTTGTGGAGACATGGTGGGCTTGAGGAGAGTACGTGGGAGAGGAAATCACAGATGCGTACCCAGTACCAAGAGTTGTTTTGAGTTTTGTTCCTTGTTGTACCTATTGTGGTAGAACATTTTTTCTTTTTGGATATGAAATGTACTGGTTTTTTTCCTCTGAATGTGTGTGAAAAGCTCTGGCTATGGGGGAGGAGAGAACCTGCCCCCTAATCAAGACGCATTAAGGTGGATGCGATTAAACCTGTGCGGGCGAGTCAGTGCCATCCAAAGTGGATAATATCTTGAAATGGGGGAGGAGACTCCCCAACCCACATGCCTAGGAAGCTTGTCATAGTATGTTTCTTGGTTCTTGATAGGGAAGTGTTTTTAGTTAGCATGGGTTCTGTGACAATCGGGCCCCAGTGACTGCACAGACACCCCGCCTTAACAAGGCCGTCGGGTCCTGGCTCACCAGGGGGAGGAGACTCCCCAACCCACATGCTTAGGAAGCTTGGCATAATATGTTTCTTGGTTCTTGACAGGGAAGTGTTTTTAGTTAGCATGGGTTCTGTGACAACCAGGCCCCAGTGACTGCACAGACACCCCGCCTTAACAAGGCCGTCGGGTCCTGGCTCACCAGGTACCACCAGTTGCCCCCGCAGACATGTGGGGCCCACCCCAGGGTCCACCCACATGCCCGAACGGGTCATCTGACTAATGATAGTACCCACATGCCAACACATGTCTTTTCCAGTGTGCTTTGTCCTCACTCACACACACCCTGGGAAACTTCCCAGGAGGTCACCCATCCTGATCACTACTCCAAGCCAAGAACGCTTAACTGTGGAGTACTAATCAGACAGGCTCCCGAAAAGGAAGGTGCACCTTGTTGACATGAGTCATATCATTTAGTCATTTAACCCTTTATCATTTGGGGATGTTACAATCACCCCCCTTTAGAGCACAACGCCCTCGTTGTGGGCCCTACATCTCAACCCAGGCAGTGCACCGCACTTAAGGCTGGGTTCCTCCTCTGATACCAAATGTGACAACCGGGCCCCAGTGACTGCACAGACACCCCGCCTTAACAAGGCCGTCGGGTCTTGGCTCACCAGGTACCACCAGTTGCCCCCGCAGACATGTGGGGCCCACCCCAAGGTCCACCCACATGCCCGAACGGGTCATCTGACTAATGATAGTCCCCACAGGCCAACACATGTCCTTTCCAGTGTGCTTTGTCCTCACTCACACACACCCCGAGAAACTTCCCAGGAGGTCACCCATCCTGATCACTACTCCAAGCCAAGCATGCTTAACTGTGGAGTTCTAATCAGACAGGCTCCCGAATAGGAAGGTGCACCTTGTTGACATGAGTCATATCATTTAGTCATTTAACCCTTTATCATTTGGGGATGTTACAGGTTCACTTCTAAGAGGTATCTTTTGAGGTTGTTTTTTGGACCCTCTCTTTCCTTCTTGGTTTGTTTTGATTCTCTAGGATGAGAATCGTTTAAGAGGTATCTAATGTAATGGGCCGAACCCCCCTGGACCATTACATTGCCAAAAGTGAGGCTCCACCAAAACAGTGGCATCGTGACGGTGGCACCGTGAGGGTGACACCGGTCACAGTGGAACCGTGAGGGTGGCACCATGAGGGGTGAGACTGTGACTGTGACACTGTGATGATGGAACCATGACGGTGACACCGTGACGATGGGACCGTGACAGTGGCACCGTTAGGGTGACACCGTAACGGTGCCACCGTGACGGTGCCACCGTGAGGGTGACACCATGAGGGTGACACCGTGACAGTGGCACCATGTCCCCTCACCGAGTACCTGACTTTTCTGCTCCTGCAACGTAAGTTTTGATGTAAATTAATTCTTTTCCTCCTTTTAAATACACTTAAAGCCCGTAATTAATTCCTGAAAATCCTGAAAAACCTCCCCGATGGGGGATATTAAATAACACCTTTATATCATCATGTGTAATTGCCCAACCGTGTGGTCAACCCACGACCCCCGCTCATGCAGTTTCATGTTCTTATCTCAACCGTCCACGGCCCTTATAAAATAAAGGGTTAGGCATGGTTTCTTCTTTCCTCGATCACGGCTTTTCAAAAAAAGCTTTCGGTGCATCGGGCGAGCCGCATCGTTATCCGTAAAGTTCCACGCCCGGCCTAAGCGTCAATCATCTATCAACAAGTAAGGAATTCTATCCTTCGTCTCTCTCTTTTGTGTATCATACAGGGTGGGCGTGCTTTTGACTCTGTAGAATTGGATAATCCAGACCTAATAAAGATAATGAACATAATCTATAAAGAAACAGGGGGTTTCTGTGATCGTTGATGCTGTTTTATATTATGATCATCTTTCTGAGTTATGCTGGATTACGCATTTGGAAAATTTGAGGACGTTGGTGGTCATTATCTGTGCACTAATAAACCCCTCGTGATGTTTTAAATGGATTTTTTTTGTAATTATAAACTCCTGCTGTGAAAAGTAAATTGGTTAATCATGTATACCCGGCTGAATAAATTGAATGCACCAGGATCAACCCTTCTATGATAACTCCTGGTTAAAACACACAGAATTTGAAATCATGGAGTGTGTTAAATATTATAAATCTGAAAATACAGGCATGGCCCTACTTTGTGTCGGTGGTAGTGGTTTGGTTGTTTCCTTTTTTAGGCTGATTTCTGGAGATGTGGGAGGGGATGGGATCCCCTATTTTTATACTCTCGGTGGTTGTGAAAATGGGGATGGTATCCCTAGTTTTTATGGATTCAGTGTTTATGAGTTTTGAGACCGGGTGGTTACCTTGTTTATATCACGAATTGGGGTGGGATCCTCTGTCGATGAAAAACCTTTTTGGGGGAGGGGACACGGGGCAGTGTCTCGGGGTTGTCTGGTTCCAGTACTTCGAGGGTTCTCACTTTTCCTTTGTTGTTGTGACTTTACAAGAGAACCAGGTGTGGATGCTTAGTTGACGTTTAACTGGTTTCTTTTCCTTGGTTATGCTTATGGTTTAGTTGCCCAGTAGTATATAAACTTATTTGAAAATTATTACTGAACATGAAAACAAGAATGGGAAAAATGGTTTTTGTTGGCGAGAGTCGTGACTCGGACTTGGGTGTTGGTTGTGTAATTTTGGCTGGCTAAAGAAAAACCTAAACTTTGGGTGAGTTCTTGTTACCTATACTTATATACTTGTAGTTTTGTGTTTCTTATTCGCGCCCCACCCATGTTGAGCACTTAGTGCCGAACACCTCTATTTCATGGGGGAGGGTGTTTTTTTCCCAACACTATTATTAGTGGCTGGTTATTAACCCCTTTTCTGATCCCTTTCCCAGATAGCCCATGTATCTTCGGGTAGGCTGTGATGGCATGAGGTCCATTATTACCCCAAGAACCTTCAGGCGGGGTAGTGTGGTGGTTTTCCAGGTGTGTGCGGCAGGTGGTTTCCCAAGTGTCTTCGGGATGAGTCCCAGGTGTCTTCGGGCATGGAAGTGGATTTTCTATCCCAGGTTTCTTCGGGCGTGGTGGTGGTTGTTCTGGACTAGGTGTTTGTAGGCATGGTTACATGTGATAGTTGTGGCCTAGGTGTTTTCGGGCGGGATTTGGCAGTGAGATTGCGTGTGGTTGTGGCCCAGGTGTGTGCGGGCGGGTATGACAGTGGGACTGCGGTGAGAATGGCGGGATTGGTCCGATGTGTAGGATTTCTGAATAACCAGTCAGAAAGTGGTGTGGGGTACCCAAACATCGATGTGCTCCGATTATATATATTACTTGACTTGTGTTATTTGGGGAGTCTGACTTGGTGAGGCTTGGGTGGATAATTTACCTTGATAGGTGTTTGGTTTACTCCTTTTCTCATGGGACTTTGGTACGTTCCCCTACTTGTGCATGAGAGTCTTTGGTTTTCCCTGCTGAGTGTACTTGTATGCTCATCCTATGTATATAAAACTACTTTTAGGTTTCCAGGAGGACTTTGGGGATCACGCAGGACCATACTAGCTCGGACCTTTGGGGAAGTTACAGTTGCTGCTTTTCTTCTTAGGTACTTACCTTTGTAGTCACCTTTTATAGTTTGTGGCTTTTACTTTTGGAACATGCATGTGGTAATGGTTTAATTTTGGCTTTACTTTTCTTTTACCTAGGTGTTGTTGAGTTTCATCATCTTATCTACCGATCCAATAAAACAAAAAGGGGTAATGCCTTCCATTTGTGAGAAATTTCTATACCCTTGGTGCTAGTCTCCACTCCGGAACCTATTGAAGGTGGGTCTCAGGGGTCATTATCTCTCCTTAAAATTAAATAAGGAAGGGCCTGGAAATCTTCTGAACCTTCCCTCATTTTGGTGAAGGCGGTTCGTGACAAAAATAATTTTTGGTGAATAGTTACTTTTTACTTTTATTTACCATGGTTAAATGTAAAGCGGGTAATTCATGGTTAAAAGAATATTATAATAATTCAAAATTACCTTAACACTTCTCCAAACTTTATTGGATGAGTAATGGACAACCATTAGCATCCTTGGGTCGCTTTTGGGACCCCATAGAGCCCCTTATGAAAGACAATGACACATTAGATTAATTAATTTAATGTAAAGACAAAATTGACATTAACAAAAATATTTTAGTAAATTAATTTTTATTTGGTGTTATATAGGTCATATTTTAGACTATAAATATTCATTAGAAATCTAAATATATTTTCTACATCTTGGTATTTGTTTCATAATTTTTAGACATCAAATGAATTAAACTAATTATGACACAATAATGATGCAATATTTACCTCATTAATAAATGATTTAAATAAATAAGATTATAATGATTAAAATATTATCCAAAACATGTCAAATTCTGATTGGATGATTTTATTTTTACCATGAGTTATCTTATCATCATATTTAATGATTTTTGGACCTTTTTAAGACGAAGATAAGTTTATAATAAAATAATATTTTCACACTTTCCAAAAGAGCCCCTCCTCCCCTTATAAAAGGAGACCATTTCTATTCAATTCCCGACACCTCTCAAGCCATTTGGTTCGTCAAAACTCTACCAAATTAAGCTACCTACATACCTCTCCTCCCACTAGAAGCCTTAAATTAGGCATAAGGCACGTCAAGAAGTCCTTTTGGTTCAAACCAAAGGAAGTTACCAAAATTAAAGGAAATAGTTTCTCTTATGTTGTTTTCTTTTATTCTACTTCTCCAACCCCTATACTCTTTTTAATCCTTTATTTTGTAAAAACACCAGTATCCTAAATATACTAGGATGTTGTTATGAGAAATATTCTAACTACACTTACACACACCTCTATTTAATGGATGAATAACATAATGTTTCTGTGGATGGCAAACTAACGCCTCACGAAACGATGATTGTTCGATTTACTCATACAGCCTCTCATGGTGGCCATTATGATGGCACTATATTAATATATGATATATATTATTGTTATTATTTCCTTATTCTTCTTTAATTCCCAATTATATCAAGACTTTATGGTTTCCATAGTCGGTAAATACGATAATCTCATTTGAGGAAGTGCAGACTACTGCCCCTCAAAGTGATGAGATTCGTTAATACCTTATGTGGGATGTATAAAGGATGTGGTTAATGATATTAAAAATGATATTATACTGGAATTATAATTTACCTATGTATAATTATGTTTTAATACTATTAAAATAAGAAATATAAATAAAAGTAGCGTTCATCCGTATGTACGACTTACCGTCTCCACGAACGGTGCATTTCATTTCTTACCTCCATATGTTATGTACTATTATAAATAAATGTATATGATGGATATATATAATGAATATAAATGATATATAAATCATGATTTACATTATTTAAGTAAGTAAATCATGATATAAGTAATAATAACATCAAGAACAACAAATTCCAAACACGTACGATAAATAAGATAATTTTACCCAAAAAGTTTCTTTAACATGGGATTTACAAAATAATGGGTAATATAAAGTCATAAGTGAACCATATATGATATCATAACAATGAATATGATTTTTTAATAAGTCAATGGAATTATTTAAATCATTATACAGGAGGTTCAGATACGTATGAAGCATATCAGACCTAAGGTAAGGGATAACTTTTCAATCTCGTTTTTATTTGAGATTGTTTATTCGTAAGTATGTACTGGGGTTATATTTATCATTCATATACCTATTTTCTATAGTTAGATTCATGTATTTTTAAAGTCCTTTTTACCCATTTTTGACTTTTACTACATGGTATGTAATGAATCATTTTTTTACCATACAAGGTACTTTTTTGACTTTTCTGGAAAAAGTACGAGGATAATGTTATTTTTTTAACTTATATAGCATGAATGGATTTTTACAGTTTTATAAAGCCTTATTTTCATGAATATTTCCCCAAAATATTTAATGACTATTTTCAAAAAAATCTCTTTCTTTTAAAATTGCATGACGTTTTGTGGAAAGAAATTGATTTTGAAGAAGAAAGGATATTTTCCTCAAGAATTCATTTCAAGTGTTTTATCAAAACCATTTTCCATCTAAGATGACATTATTTCATATGTGTATGTTTCAAGTATAATGTCTCTATGATTTACATGGTTTCAATTTTCTTATTATTAAATGATATCCATTTCTTTTATATGGATTATGTGATGATGGGATGATGTTTATGAAACCCATTTTATTCGTTGGGTTATTATGAATGATTTATGTTTATTTTGAGGCACAAGTAAGAATGATTTCATTATGAGATTGGTGGGACCTATATCTCCCTCCAATGCATTGGGTAAAGATTTATATCTCCTGAGATTGACATGGATGAAGCAAAAAGTAAATCTGGTTCAGTAATACAGGGCTGGAACGACAAGTAAACCCGGTTCAGTAGGGGACTTTTTCCACTAAGATGGTTTTGGCAGCAATGCCTTGGATACTATGGAAATCATATCATGTGATTAATATTTTTCCACAATCACATGTTTATTCCCATACTATTTTATCATGATTAATGCTTCTTTATGATCTATGCCTTATGTACTTCCATTTTTATGTCATTGCTCAAGGTTTTGATGTTTAAAAATTATGTTCATGTTTTTAAGTTCAATCGTATATGATTTTTTTTATTTTATCCATGCTTACCCTTAATGAGAATTTAAGATCACCTTTTTATATGTTTTATTTTCCTCAGGATTTAAAGAAAGCTTTTAGGTAAGAAAACAAAAAAGGGGAAGATCTTTATGGGAGATGTTGAAGATCTTTCACCACAATTAAAAGATTATATTCCATGTTTCCAAAGAAACTAAACTATTACGGTCCTTTGGCTTCTGGTTTTGTTATGTATTAAGTATTCTGAAAAAGTAATGTAATGTCCATGTATATAAAGATTTGGGTCTCTATAGTCACATGACCTAGTCAATATGTCCTAGAATCAATGACATGACCTGGATGGATTGTTCAAGGGGTGTGGCATAATCTAATTGGATTGTCCTGAAAGCCATCATATGACCTATATTTACACATATTGTTGGTGGAACAAGAGTTAGTGCTACAGTTTTGGAAGTAAGTCACCAATCTTAGTAAACATACCTGGAATATATCATGAGGCATGGACATCATGTCTAGGGGGTGTCATGGGTCTCATATGTCTTTCCCAGAGGGTGTCAAAATAGCTTGGTTTTCATGCCCAAATGAAATAGTGATACTTGAATGATTTTGAGAAAGAACCATTATATGAGTCAAGTGATTTATTAGAAGGATGTTTCAAGGCTCAGGTGATAGACCCAGAAGGTTTCATGGGACAATGGTCATGTGACAAGAAGGACCATGTGACTTTCTCTGACATGTCCATAGGATTTCACATGTACCAAATATCATGATAAAGGAATGTCGTGGGATTTATGAGACATGTTCTGGAATTGTTTCATGTCCTTGGATGACTCACACAAAGTGAATGAGGGCCAATGAGCATGTATTTTATTATAGTCTTACACTTTTAATCTTGGATTTAGTTCTTGTATTGAGAATGCCTTATGCTTGGTCAGTACCTATTTATATGGAGTCTCACATGATCTTGCATACATTTGGTATTTTCTTCACATGCCTTTACAATATCCCTTCCCATGATCTATTAATCAACAAATGAAGTACCTTATCCATGGTGCATGATTGAACCAGATTTGTGCCGGTATATTACATGAAAGAAGACTTGACAGTCACGATATCATCTTCACTGAGAAGTCCACTATACCTAGTAGTCCACATGTAGAGAGTTGAATCATACTGATTCCAACTATCTAACCATATTCTAATTTTGGGGTGGGTAATTTATAGGCATATCTACCCTGGTGGTTCGGTGATTTGTGTGGCATATCCAGCGCGAGTCCATGTTGAAGTCAGAGAAGGGATTTAACATCACGTGGCTTTGCAAGTCTCTACCATGGACTGCACAAAGGGAATCTCTAGATTTTATGCGATTGAAAGTCCCACTCATCAACACCTCCATTATTGGATTGTATCCAATTAACAGGGAATCATTTTATATTGAATATGTGTCAAAGGCTTCCTTATTTTCATTTTGACCTATCAAAGGGGCTTCGTGAGATCAAGATGCATGTGGGAAGGCATCTATGAAATTCTTGATGAATTTTCTTGGGATTTCTATGAGACAATGAGGGTTTGTCTATGGGTCTTGAAGTACTATTTTGTGGACTTCCTTAACACGTCGCAAACATTATACAACTGCAATAGATCTCACATCCTCCCTTTTTACCCAAATTTTTTATGTGACAATGGTTGGGAGTCATGCATGATTTCTTGAGTAATGTCCAAGAAAATTACTCTATTTTTTGTGATGCATCACGTGACCGATATGGGTCATATGGGGGTGCATGATATTTTTTTTGGAAGCTTATATTTGTTTGTCCGTGGAGATCCAAAGAGGGAGCACAGATCAACTATGACATACCTAGGGCACTTTTCATGGTGAGGATGACAAGACAGAGGGATTTCGTGATATGACACAGATGTGTCACTAGGGACTCGTGGTGTCCTATAGATCACTTGGGGTGATCCACATGCCTTTTATCAACTTCAAGTAGCTCCCACCCCCTCCTCATATCCTATTTTTATAAAAGGGTTCAAGGAGTTCCCGATTATGATCAAATGTTACTAACAAAAAATATTTTTCCCTTTGGTGATGAGAAACATGATATTTGTGGCTATTAGGGGTCTCAACATTTTTTATATCCTTCCTCCCATTTTCAGATTGTTTTTTTAGTTGGATCATTAGGTAGTTGTCGTATAATACCCTTTTGGTCTAGGGGAGCTCATCCAGATTCGACCTCTGTGGTTACTGGTTTTTCAGAGAACCTTTATAAAAGTATAGTATATTTTTGAAAGGGGGGTCTGAAAGATCCACTTCAGGTAATGTGCCATGTCTAGAACCTTCACGTGACCTTATAATGGTCACATGATCACAAGTCTCTTAAAGGTTCACACGATCCGCAGGTCTCAGCCATTTTCTTCATCCTTTGCTTTTTGGGGGGAAATGATACCCATATTCAGGTATTTCCTCCATTGTGAATTTTATAATGCTCATTTAGCAGGATTCAATTGTGAATTAGTGAGAAAGAACTTTTTTTCACAAGTCCCCTTCATAGTTTTTCAACCTGATAAGTTTTGTGCCATTTCCTATTTCAAATTATCAATTCTACCAAGTTCATGAAAATAACATACCTAAAAGGCAGATACCTAATTTTTTTGCAGGCTTTCTTTTATGGGTTTTTTGACTTGACATGTAACATGTCCCTTCCCATTGGTAGTTTAAGGTTGTTCATGATAAAACAATGACGAGAGTATTAATTTGGGAAATCTTTGACTAAATGTAGATGTATTTTTCATAGCATTATGGGTCACACAAACCCAAAATGAAATAAATATCCCAATGTCACATATATAGAAAACCATGATGGATAATGCACATATATTATGTTCATAGTGCTTGGAAGAAGGATTATTATTATTTAAGTTCATAAAATAGGGACCAAAGATTAATGATTCATATCAATTATCAAGGGAGATAAAAAAATAATTCTAAATGGGAGATCCCAATACTACCAATTTAGAAACCCACATAGGTAGGTCTATGTATTTTAGGTTAATGATACCTAGAATGAAGATTTTTGATATTTGAGGTCATACATATTTGACCAAAAGATGAAGGGTCGGTTTCTGTGTCTGATATAGAGTTGAGGAAGGACCAACAAGAATGGGTGAGATTTAGTATTAGTATAAACATCCCTAAAAAGGTGTACATTGTATAAGGTTTCAGTGATTGGACTGTTGTGTCATATGTTTTAGTGAAATATGATAAGGACCATTTTGGGATGGAGATTAAGGTTGTATAACTTCAACCAAATTTCGTTAATTTTTATGGTTAGACTGATTAGACCAAATGAATATGGGTAGCCTATTTAGTATGGGAGATACAAAACCAAACATGAATAGAGGAGACTAATGCTGGTAAATACCATCTAATGAGTGGATTCACTCCCTTCAAATTCATGGGGCCTAGAATATCATGTCGTGGGACTTGGGGTCATGTAGAAAGGACCAAGAGTAGTTCAAGAAGAGAATCTCATATTCTATCACTAAAATGGGCATCATTTATGAATGTTTAACATTAAGAGTATTAAAATCCACATGAATATTTTGATTATGGGACATTTAAATCATAACTCAAAAATATTTCAGGAAATCATGGGATGAAATAGGTATATGGGGGACGTCCATAGACCATAATCAAATGAAAGGTTCCAATAAAATGTTTTTGGTGGTGTACATGGATTATATTCTCTTCTTACTAGGATTAAATATTCTTCTGATAAAAATTATGAATATGGATACATGAACAATACCAAGAAGCGGTACCTTCGAGCTAGAAATTCGTGATACTGATTGATAATTATTTTAAAAAAAATCAAACACTTTTAGATTAAGGTTGTATGATATATGAAAGGATATTCGATATGGGTTTATGTACCTTAAATATTACACCACCATATATGGAACACATCATCAGGGTGAATAATTTTAACATGTAACTGATTAAGCATGCATGCTAGTTATAGATGCATAATATACACTACCATTTGTTCTTGGGCCAGTGGGTCCAATGAGTATAGCTTGTATTTCACTAGGCCAATATGGAACACCCTATAATCATGGTGCCTTCTCCTATTTTCACTCCAACTTTTTCCTAAGTCAAAAAATGGGGTGAATTCAAGAGAACATAGGTGACTTTTTGTCCAAATGTATAACTCAATATGGGTTAATTTAAGTTTCAAATTAATATTTTATATTAAAAATATTTTCAATTCAAATACCTTAATTAATAAAATAAGACCAATTTATTAAAATAGTATAATTATATATTTTTATATTTTAAAAATGTTTATAGATGTTTGACTAGAACTCAGTTAAAAACAATTTTGAAAACTCTTTCAAACTTTTAAAACTAATTCTATTGAAAAAAATACCTTATGAAAAAACAAGTTAAATAAATCTATCAGCATAATGTTTTGTTATTAGTTATATAATAATATATTGAGTTTTTATGTAAGACATGAAAAAAATTTGATAAGACTGATCAGAAATTAAAAAATGGGTTCAGTATTAATCCATGATATAATCCCCTCCACTTGGAAATCACCCACTTCCAAATACTTTATTATAAAATAAACTGATCCACAACCTAGATTGAGCTTTTACAAAAAACTATACTCTGACAGTCCCAGATAAAATACTATTCCACAATTCTAAAAGGGTGAAAATAATTTTATATCATGCATGACCTCTTCCACAATAATACATGTAAATACAAATGAAAATATTTGAAATAGATTTTCAATAACTATCTAGTATAGTATATAAGAACATGTTTATAGATAAACTGGGAAATACTCGACACAACTCTTAAAATATTCTAAAACTGAAAGAGATAGAAATGAGATATATGAAGATGTAGTAAATATGAATCAAAACATCTTCAGTCATTTATATGTTTCTGAATGTATCAATTAATGTTTTCAACATAGTTTTCATATATTTTCGAAGAAACATAGTGTTTGTGGATGTCAAGAAAATCCATTGTTCCTTTTTATCAAATTGGTTTGAGATGTTTTGATCACATTTGAGTCTATGATTTTCTATGCTCAACATATATCAATATCTATAATTCTCTATAAAAATGTACATAAACCCACACATATGAGAGTTTTTATTCTTAATTTATAACATTCCAACCCATCTAATTATTTTTTTCAATACAATAATAGAAAATGTACAATCCTTGTACTGACAGACAAATATAGAATGTCTAAATCACTATTTAAATCATTTTTGGAGTTTTTTAAGAATAATCACACTTTAATCCATGTTCCTTTAAATTAAATTTAATTCTTAAACTTGTCATTTAAGAATTATTTTTGAAATTAATTCTAAATAGCTATGGTATTAGATCATGTGGTAGAAATCCTTAGTAGAAAATGAAAGTATGGTAGCTACTTGGAGGTAGATATGTTTGGTGGTGTCATTTTTATGTAGATGTATCTTCACATGTCAATAGAACCATGCAACTATTTCATCTTCTAGGAAGTATATTTATACTGATGGTAGATGTACTTGGCGGTATCTCTACCCGATGGTAGATCTTTTTTCCAATAGATTTTTTTGTCACCTATAGAATAGAACTAGAGGTATATTCTTGAACTGAATGTGGAATAGAGAACAAGAACATTTAAACTAATAGAATATTGAAGTAAATAAAGGTTTATAGTCCTGGTAGATTAAGATTTAGTTATTTTTATGAGTTTATCCAAAATTAGGGTGACTATCATAAAACATTAAAGTAATTATAAATATAATAATCATGATTTGGGGTCATTAAAATAAGGACATTTTTGACTAATCCAAAAATCTCCCCCTTTTTTATGATCACAAATCATGTAATTCATAAACTTTCATTGCACTCAAAAATATTTGACATATGGATAAAATAAATACAACCTTTTTATCAATAAAAGTCTATATGTAATGTGTAGATAATCATAAGTTACACAATATAGATTTCATGAGTCATTCTAGTCATGCAATATATAATTACATCTACTATTGGGATTATGAAAAGATAAAATTTAAATAATGGAAATGAAATGGACAATGCATGAATAAAAAGATAGTATTTTAATTAAACATCAAATTTTATATAGTACATAGTGAAAGGGGAAACAAAAATACCTTCCCTATCAAATCCTTATCAGAGTTGAAAATAATCCTCAACCCATGTATAGGTGGGAGATAGTGGGTTATATCTTTTTCTTTCAATGGAAGGGATAATAGGAGAGGTAGGAGGTTTAGTTGGATGAAAATAAATATAAGATAAAACCATAATGAGTGGCACCACAGATTCCATAGTTGTATGTACAAAATGACTAACTGGTAAATAAGTATTCTCAAGGGTGTCGATAAGGTCTTAGAAAGAGATAAAGGCATAGGAATATATGGAGGTTCTACGAAAACATTCATAGTGGTATAGGTAAATGGTAGCATCAAATTAAAAAATCAAGTAATCACCATACCACCATGAACCATGGATATAAAAATATCTGAATTTTCTTCCATAAATTACATGAGTTGGGGTTCCGAAGTCTTCAATAGGGTTACATTATCCTTGAAGGACTTTGTAACATAAATCATTCATAGATTCTTAGTTGAAAACAAAATATGAGAATTGATCTCATTATTGGTATAAATCCTAGACATAGTACTTGATTGCTTTGGGGATTTTTCCTTATCACTTCTGACTTATTTCAAGAATTCATTAAGAATATTATAAATGTGATCACCAGGGGATTTTATCTGTCGATGACCATCTTAATGAGAAACATATATATCACCAATCACATATTAACGGTATTCTATCAATATAGATTTAATAAACTCTTCATAAACTAAAATAGGATCGAAGGAATGTGTATATTTGGAAGATGAAGCTCTAAGAGTAAACAAAGTGTCCTACCTCTCCTGAAGATATATCACAACCCTTATAAATATAGCACTCATGTAATCCAATGTGGAATAAATGGAAACCATCTATTCTACCAACCATTCCCTCTAAATATCTGTATTACCCATATTGAGGAAAAGTCTAGGTTGGAGATGAGATACTATCAAAGATACTATCATAGAGATTTCATCATCATAATTTTTTTTCTTGAATAGAAGAAGACTTGAGTAATCCATTTATATCTAATACAAAACATACCTTAAAGGAATCTAGATAATCTTTGTTTAGATAACTAGAGTGAGGAGGAGAAAGAGGAGGTGAATTCCTCTCCAAACTATGAAAGGAAACATCCTCATGACCAGTTTCCATTCCATGACTACAATAAATAAATGTATTAAACCATTGTTATCATTAATTCATTTAGTTAGGGATCCCATATGACCTTTTTTAACAATTGATATGGTAAGAATTCCATTCGATAGTGGAATTCCCTTAACATCATATTCATTATCATATTTAGTAATTCTATATTCTGAATTAGAGTCAGAGTAAAGACAACCAGGCATGGAAGATCAAAGGTAATTCTCCCTTTGTTGTATCAACCTCATATACGTCTAAAGGAACTGGTTCAACATGACTTATAGAAGCTCAAACATCTGAAGTAGTTTCTACATCTCTTTTAATATATTCACAAATTGTCTACATAGATAGGTAAATTCTATGGAACTCCCCATTGGAAGACCTAATAGACTTAGTGATAGTTTGAAAAGGTTTTGATTACTTGTCTTTATCTTTCCTATCAACATCAAAAATAAAATAATTAGATATCACAATGACAGCCCTCTAAACGTTTTGAAAAAGATATTTTAACATGATAAACATTAGAAACTTTTGTTTCTTCTATTTTATCTTCTTTCAATAAACTTTATTTATTGAGAAGATAAATTGGATGTCTAGGAGAACCATTAGATATATTAGGACTCTTAATACCGTTTGTATCACTCCCTTATTGCACTAAAATGGGATCCAATCCTTTACCTTCATATTCAATCTCATATTATTCATCATTACCATTCGAAATAGCCCCACCGTATTCATTTGAACAATACTCTACAACCTCATATGGTTCAATACCAGGGTCAACCAAATCTCTTGGTCTTGAATTGAAGTCTACAATGTTTAACTTCTCATAAGTAGTATCACTATATACTACCAAAATTTCAACCATGAATTCCAATTCACTTTCATTATCCAGTAGAAAAATTTCATAAGATAAAATCCTCCACATTTTTTTTACATTTACCCTAGTTTAGTAAAATAGAATATATATTTTAATAATGAAAAAATAAAATTAGTGTATGAAAGAGAATTGGAACTCAAGGTGGGATTTCACAACACCAACATGTGGACCATCACATATATTCCAAATTTATATTTGTATCATATTTTCATAATAAAAAACAATAACATTCCCTGATACCTCGTAATGAAAAATTCACCTGTCTTGTGACACAAAATATGATTAATGAACTTGATCATCAAGAGGATTTATTCATCCAACTCTAATGTAAGAGTTCATTAAACTATTAGATTTCCAATGATCTCAAGTACGGAATCTTTTATCATGAAGTTATTATGATTGAAATGACAGGATCATTGATAATCTTTATGTATACCTTTATGATGAACACATAAATTTTTCCGAATACATTAATTAAAAAACAACCTTCTTTCCATGAAACCACCTTTTTTATAATATTCTTGTTACCTTTAAACTCATACTCTAAAAACAAGTATCAATTTCAAAACAACCTATATTAGTATGTTATATCATTCCTTAAGAACCATTTATCCTATCCTTATTCCTAAATCAAATTACATATGAGGAACTTGATTGTAGATAACCATGTCGATTAAATTTTCTTCTTGATAACATCAAAAATAGAAGTAATAACAGGGTTCTTTTGTTCTACAAGATGACTTGATTCTCTAATATATTTATTTATGGGACATTACTTATCTTGAAAAACACCATGTCATTTTACTCTAACCACTTTCAAAAGTGTTTTAAGGATGAATCTCGAAGGTAAAAGTTCATGGGTAGAGAGTGAAAAAAATTCTTCAAATAAATCACATGGGAGAGGATTTTACTTCAGAGTATTATTTAAGGGAATATATAATTTATGGTTTAAAAAATTAAAATTTAAATGAAGATAATAAAAAATAAAATAAGATAATAAATTTTAATTAAAAAAATTTAGGAATGGTTGCATAATGAATGGTAGATATTCTTTTAACAGTAGTATGCCATGGTATAAAATTTATGGTATATCAGCTATTTTTGATCATCCATAGTATCATAACAACAGTATAACAACTATAGTAGATCACCCAACTATAGATCACCCAATGCTAAATCACCCAAAGATAGATCATCGAACGTTAGATCACCCATTTGTAGATCATAATGGTAGTATTGGTTTTGAGATATTTATATATTTTAATCATGGTAAATAAGAAAATTCAATACCTAAATAAAATTTATCATTCTAATTTAATGTATGATATAACTAATTCTCTCCAAATTCAAAATATTTGTGAATATTTTAGCAATACGGTTTTCAGTACTAATGAACTCATGAGTTATTTGACCATTTTAGAAATCATCTCTAAACAATTGATGTCTTATATCAATATATTTAGTCCTTAAGTGAGATTTAAGATTATTAGAAAAAAATTTGAACTTGTATTATCATAGTTTATAGGTACCTATCAAAATTCATATACACAGCTTAGTAAAGTGTGTTTCGTCTGTAGAATTTGAGAAAAAAAACTACCTTCAGATAAGTAATCAAACTTTATAGTGAATAATGAGACTCAATTATTTTTCTCACTACACCAAGAAAATAGAGAATTTCCCAAAAAAAAGTGACCTATTCTAGAGGTTCTATTTTTTATCTAACGTACAACCACCAAAATCAGTATCTGAATAAATCACAAAATCAAGTGTCTTTCCTATAGAATTTAATAATCCTAGATTGGTTGTAATGTTGTGGTATTTGAAAATAATTTTAACTTCATTAAAATGTTATACTTTTGGGATCAATTAAATATGGGAACACATACACACTTTAAACATAATACATAGTTTTCTAGTAGTTATGTATAGTGAACTTCAAATAATAATTCTATAAGTGGATTAATAAACTGGTTTTCTGGTTTCATTAAGATCCAATTTACAATAGTACTCATAGTAGTATCACTAATTGTTTTATTATCCATACCAAAATATTTTAAAAAAAATATAGTATATTTTCATTGATTCAAAATAATTATTTTTTTTATTTTTAAGGATTTGAAACCCAATTATTAACTTTCCATCAGCTATTAAAATCATTTCAAAACCCTTTTGAATCAGTTTGTAAAATTCACTACATAAAGAAATTCTTGAAGATCCTATGAAAATATCATCAACATATATTTGTGATTATAAATTATATTTTGAAATTATTTTAATAAATACAGTAGGTTCAACTATTCCTTTTGATAAACCTTTATAAATTAAAAAAGATTTGAAATAATTATACGAAGCTCTAGGTTCTTTTTTAAACTGTATAAATATTTTATTAGTTAAAAATGATTTGGATTTTGAGGGTTTTGAAATGCATGGGGTTGTTACAAAAAATAATTAACTATATAACCATTTAATAATACACTATTACCATCTAATTAATTTAATTTGAATTCCAAACGTTCTATATAGGATAGAAGCGTTTTGATAGATTCATTTTTAGATACCATTCGAAAGCTTTTTTCATAGTTAATTCATTACACATGAATATATCCTTGTAAAACCAGTCTTAATTTATTTATAATTATAGTGTCTGACTAATCTACTTTATTACTAAGCACCCATTTCGTTCCAATGGTCTGGTAGTCCTTGGTTCTTTCAACTTGTTACCATAATTTATTTCTCTCAAACTTATTCAGCTCTTCCTTCAAGGATAATATAAAAAATGAATCTTCAATTGATTTTATGATGTTATTAAGTTTAATTTTAGATAAGAAAGCTAGATGTTTAACTAGATATCTAAGAGATGATATAGTTTTTATAATCTGAATAGGTCTATTAAAAGAGATTCTAAGGGATGACACCTATGCGTTATAAAATATCTATAAATACAATTATTTGATAAAATATTATCTTTTATATATTAATGTTAAAACAATTCCTTACTACTGGTATATTTTTCTATAGGTTTTATAGAATTATCACAATGTTTAACATTGATATCTAGGGTTGAAATTTCATGCTCAAGATCTTATAAATATGTTTTAGGTTCATCTAGACCTGTTAAATCAAATTTTACATGTAAAGAATCTTATACAATTTTTGAATTTAACCAAATACCCTATATGATTTATTGGATATATAATATCCAATGAAAATTAGTTGTATTCAAATTCTTTTTTATTGAATATAAATACATTAAAAAAACACTTAAGTAATTAAAATTTAATTTTCTATTGTTCCAAAACACATATTGTATTTTCTTTAAAAGTGTTGTAATTATGACTCTATTAATAATATAAAAAATTAAATTCATATCCTATAACCCAAAATAAATAAGTAAATCTTACTCTCTAAGATTGTTCCATGAAATTTCATGAAGGGTTCTATTTATTATATAAGTAGGACCATTTTATTATAGAGTCCTAGGAGTAGAAAAGTTTTTACCATATCCATGTTTTGAGCATAATGATTCAAAATATGGATTTTTTAACTCATGGACATGATCACTTCTTAATTCCTTAATTCTATGTCCATGAATATTTTATACAGATTCTGAATACATATAAAAAAGTAAATAGCTTCACCTTTATGAGAAAGGAAAACACACATATATTTCTTCAATAATAATCCACTATAACAAGAGAATATTTTTCCCCACTAAAGTAGAATCTATAGAGGGTCCAAAAAATCATTGGGAATAAACTTTAGTGGTTGAGAAGTCGAAACATATTTCTTTGGGTTGAAAAGTATTCTGTGTTGGTTTTATTTTTGATAAGTGTTGTAGACTTTGTCTATTAAAAATTCTAGTTCAAGAAGATCATTTACTAATGATTTCATGGTTATCTTCCTGTGTGAGTTTATGTTCCAATGGACTAGTATCATATTAAAAATTCAAGATTCATTATGAAATTATTTTTAGTAAGAAATATTTTGAGAAATTAAATAATTCAAATCAACTACATAATCATTACCATTACAAAGAGAAGTAAAAAACTAAAACATTCATTGAATTTAAAAACCTGTAGACATTGTTTTAAAACAGTACATAAAACCATAATTACATAACAATGAGACGATAATAATATTATAATTTAACCCTCTATAAATAAAACTTTATAAATTAAAAGAACACTAGAGTTACCTATATGATCAAGTAATTATTTTTCTTTTGTCATTACCATCAAAAGCAAAAAGACACCATGAATATTGATAATGTTATTGAAACTTGAGTAGTCCTCATAATATGTATAGAACATCCACTATATATATACCATAATTTATTTCTCATAATATTTAGATATTTTATTTATAGTAAAATTTTAAACAAGAAATGATAATGGTACCCATATGTTATTGGGTCCAAGAATTTTAGTAATAAAAACTTTAGGAATCCGAATTTGTTAATAGGTTTCTTATAAGTAGATCTAATTGTTTTATAAATAAAAAACTTTTTTTGGTCTAGAAGAATAATAAATAATTATAAAACATATATAACTAGAACTAGCTATAAATTTATTGTTACAGAATTTTCTCAATCTTTGTTGGTAACCAATCCCAGTAGTGTATTTTTGAGTAGTTTTCTTATAAATAATCAAGGTTATAATTTCTCTACTATTAGTGAATCTTTCCATATCCTTTTTAAATTTCTCATTATACTAATTAAGCCAATTTTTTTCCGTTAAGAACTGAGTATTTTTTCCTTATCTACAACAAAATCAGTTTTAATGTGAGTAGACAAAGAATATTGTTTTATTATACTTTAATATTTATCATTCAGTTCATTAAATGTTTCTTATAATAAATTAAAATATTCCTATAAATCATTCCTGGACATATTTTCCTAATTAATGTCATTTCCAAAAATATTTTGAAAATGTTTAGAGGATGCATGAAATGTTTTTCATTCCTCATATGTGTTTTTCATTAAACAAAAATTGTATTTTTCATTTATATATTCTCTTATTGAATATGAATCACTTATAATATCCTATGAATAAATCGACATGGCATTAATAGAATTTTCAAACTTTTTAACCTTTACATAACACTTTTTCATATTATTTTATATTAGGAAAACCTACCTTGATGTGTCCCTTTAATATACACTCATATTATGTTGTCTCATTTGTGGAATCATCATTTTCCCACAATTTTCACAAATTTTATTTGTTTTTATACTTACCTCTATAATTCTATTTCATGAAGCAAATATTGTTATTATAAAACTTTTTAAACTAATTAGCTAAATGATCAATTTCTTCATCAGTGTTAGTGGGTGATTCCTCATCCCAAGAACAATCTTATTTGATATTTTCATTCAGTTTTGAGTCAAAAGTACTGAAGGATACTAAATTACCTCTGATTCATCATATTATTTACTAAATTCTAATTACTTCTCATACATTATGTTTTTCTAATATGATAATATAATGGTAAATTACTTATATCACTGTTGGCGCCAAAAATGTGGCCCGAAACAGAGGAACGAAAAAGGCCGGTGCGCTGCCTCGTGAAGCTCCGCCGCGAAGCTCCGCCGCGAAGCCTCTCCGCGAAGTGCCCCAACCGTGGTGACGCCGCGAAGCTCCCGAGGCGGTAATCCTCCGCGAACCCGTTTGACGTTCGCGAGACGCCGCGAAGCTCCAGAGGCGGTAATCCTCCGCGAACTCGTTTGACGTTCGCGAGCCGCCACGAAGCTCCAGAGGCGGTAATCCTCCGCGAACCCGTTTGACGTTCACGAGCCGTCGCGAAGCCCCGAAGGCGGCGCGCAAGCCCTGCTTCACGGCGCCCCTTCCCTATAAATACTCGACTCCCCTTCCCTATAAATATTGGACTCCCCCTGAGTCCCAGAGGACGGACAATCCGACCTTTCGGCTTCTCCTCTCCCGAATCGCGAAGCACGCTTTGCCCCAGGAATCATGAGCTCCGCGAGGTATTTCTACTTCGCGAGACGACTCTGCTTTGTCTCGTTTTGAGCCCCTCTTCCGAGAGGGATGCCCTTCGCGAAGCTCAAGGGAATTCGCGAAGGAAGGGGATTCCCAAGGGAACCCGGGCAGCCGCGGAGCACTTGTGCTTCGCGAAACACCCAACCCATACGAGTAATCCCTATGCTAAGGCAGGATCGCTCCACTTCGCGAAGTACATTGCTTGGCAGGACCCTGCTTCGCGAACCACTCCTTCTTCGCAAGGCAGTGCTCCGCGAACACTGTTCCACTTCGCGAAGCACCTCCCACTCCCACCTATGCCCCATGCTAAGGCCAAGGCACCCCACTTCGCAAAGCACACTCCTCTTCTTAGCGATTCCTCTTTTCGTGTGACCCTCCAGGTTTGCAAGATGTGATTTCAAAGTCCCATGGACAACACCTCCCGTAGCGTTGCTTCGCCTAATGATTTTTCGCATAGGCACGCTAATGGATATTGCTTCGTCGCATAGCCACGCTAACGTGGACCCCTCGATGGTTCATCCCTCGACCCCCCTTTACTATGGCCTTACCGGCACCTTCCCTTCCCCAAGGACCAGAGGGTACCGGTTATGTAAGTCCTAGGGGTGTGGAGTGAACCCACCTCGTCCGAGCTGCAGGACGTTAAACTGCCAAGCACCACGTCCTCAACACATGACGTTAAACTGTGACCCAACCTCGTCTCCCTCACGAAGGGTCCCCCCAGCTCGAACATTCTTTACACCACTCGTCTCCACGGGAATGTAACTCTTCCACACATGGAATGAGATCCTCCTTGTCGGAGTGGTGTATGTTCGCAGGGGAAGGGCTGCCTCAGAGCGTAAGCCCCTAACCTTTGGTACGGATGATTGCACCCGTGCATCTCTATACTTCCCCACTACCAAGGTCAGTGGAGGACGTGATAGGGAACGAGGCACCTCCCATCGTCGGACCAAGGTCCATCTTTCCCGCGCTTTGTCGCGCCATGGGCCTCCATCCTGGAGTAAGTCCCAACACCATGGGCCACCCAACGCGTAAGCCCCTCTTCGCTTCTCACGGACGCACCCTTCGCGACGTGATCGTCAGGTCCTTGCAACCTCTTGTTTCTCACACCGAGCATGACTCACGTGGGCTTAGAGTGAGCACCGACCCTGACACTCACCTTTTGAACTACGAGGTCTTTGATCCATGTCAAGGCATGGTACGTATGAAGCCTTTATGAGGTTCAAGCCCACCAACAGTGGACCAAGGTCTACTTTCACGTCGGTTCACCGACAAAGAAACCTTTTGAACTACGAGGTCTTTGATCCATGTCAAGGCATGGTACGTAGGAAGCCTTTATGAGGTTCAAGCCCACCAATAGTGGACCAAGGTCTACTTTCACGTCGGTTCACCGAAAAAGAAACCTTTTGAACTACGAGGTCTTTGATCCATGTCAAGGCATGGTACGTAGGAAGCCTTTATGAGGTTCAAGCCCACCAATAGTGGACCAAGGTCTACTTTCACGTCGGTTCACCGACAAAGAAACCTTTTGAACTACGAGGTCTTTGATCCATGTCAAGGCATGGTACGTAGGAAGCCTCCACGAGGTTCAAGCCCACCCGTCGCTCCTTCACGTCGGGTCCCATTCCAGTCCAGTGGTAAGCCATTGCGACCCACCATTTGAACTACGAGGTCTTTGATCCATGTCAAGGCATGGTACATAGGAAGCCTCCATGAGGTTCAAGCCCACCACCCATTGGGCCAAGGTCCACTTTCACGTCGGTTCACCGACAAAACCCATTTGAACTACGGGGACTTTTATCCATGTTAAGGCATGGTACGTAGGAAGCCTCCACGAGGTTCAAGCCCACCCGTCGTTTATTCACGTCCGGGTTCACTATCGTCCCGCATGACGTTAAACTGTATTCTCCGAACTATGAGGTCTTTGATCCATGTTAAGGCATGGTACGTAGGAAGCCTCCACGAGGTTCAAGCCCACCCATCACCCAATTCACGTCGTGTTCTACCTACGTCCAGCATGACGTTAAACTACACTCTGGTCCAGTGGTAAGCCATTGCGACCCAACCCATTTGAACTACGAGGTCTTTGATCCATGTCAAGGCATGGTACGTAGGAATCCTTTATGAGGTTCAAGCCCACCAATAGTGGACCAAGGTCTACTTTCACGTCGGTTCACCGACAAAGCCCCATTTGAACTACGAGGTCTTTGATCCATGTCAAGGCATGGTACGTAGGAAGCCTTCATGAGGTTCAAGCCCACCAACAGTGGACCAAGGTCTACTTTCACGTCGGTTCACCGACAAAGAAACCTTTTGAACTACGAGGTCTTTGATCCATGTCAAGGCATGGTACGTAGGAAGCCTTCATGAGGTTCAAGCCCACCACCCATTGGGCCAAGGTCCACTTTCACATCGGTTCACCGACAAAACCCATTTGAACTACGGGGACTTTGATCCGTGTTAAGGCATGGTACGTAGGAAGCCTCCACGAGGTTCAAGCCCACCCGTCGTTTATTCACGTCCGGGTTCACTATCGTCCCGCATGACGTTAAACTGTATTCTCCGAACTACGAGGTCTTTATCCGTGTTAAGGCATGGTACGTAGGAAGCCTCCACGAGGTTCAAGCCCACCCATAACCCAATTCACGTCGTGTTCTACCTACGTCCAGCATGACGTTAAACTACACTCTGGTCCAGTGGTAAGCCATTGCGACCCAACCCATTTGAACTACGAGGTCTTTGATCCATGCCAAGGCATGGTACGTAGAAATCCTCCCAGAGGTTCAAGCCCAACTCCCATCGGACCAAGGTCCATCTTCATGTCGGTACGCTGACGATGCCCATCAGACCAAGGTCCACCTTTACGTTGGCACACTGACAACATTCATCGGGCCAAGGTCCAGCTTCATGTCGGTTTACCGGCACCACCCCGAACTACGCGGACTTTGATTCCCTGCCACGGGGATACGTAGGAAGCCTCGTCAAGGCTCAAGCCCAACTTCACTGTCGCCCCCCCTGCGATAGTTCCACTTCACTCTCCTTTTACTCCATTCACTGCCGCCCACGAGCTAGCCCCGGTGTCGATATCCCTCCAAGGAGGATCCCTCAATCTGATTTATCCCAGCTAATTCTCTGGTTGGGTTGATCCGTCTCCGCTGGACGTTAAACTCGCGGCATACCCTGTGTTGAACACGGTAAGCTGAGGAAAACCTCAGATACGTGTCTATGACATGTAATTCCCCGCACTCGATGTGGGATGCCTCGGGCTTCCACGCCATCGAGAAGCCTTGTGGTCAAGGATAACAGACAGACATGCCAGGTACCCCAGCATCCAGACATGCTACTGATGCCTCAACGTGACTACTCCCCTGACCGAAGGTTGCTGGCCTGATTGGACCCTTTGGAATGTCCCGACAGAAGCAGCGTAATTAAATGGCGTCCATGGAAACATGGCACTGGAAAGAGTTTCACGAACTACGTATTAAATCTATGAGGGAGACCCGGACTAGGTGACGAGTCCTGAGGAGGAATCCATAGGAGGAAGAACCGACATCCCATCATCCCGTTTCGATCAAGGAGCAGACGTACCTGAACAAGGAACGAATGTCGCCCGCCTTTGGAAAGCGGGAATGCGGGGCAACAAAGCCGCGCGTCCCCCTGACGGACGGATGCGCGCGCCCCGGCGAAAGCGTCGGAAACAGAAATGGTGAACCCGACGTGAAGTTCTTCTCCTCAATATGGAGATTAGTAGCGCTCGAGACACCAGTAGATTGACATGTCACCGGATCCAGATATCCGGTGCCTGGTCCCGCCAAGAAAATAGCGGGCCTGTCGTGGAACTCACCGGAAGTCGGGGTAGTAGAACGTGGGGCACTCCGCTCTGCAGCGTGTTGGCGTGGATCCTCCTCACAGACATGGAGGATGGAAGAACGCTGGGGCACTGGCTGTCAATCCTTTTCCTCTCAGTACTAATGAGTTGATCCCTTCGCTTTCCAGGAATCAGGTTGCTATTTCAGAGATGCGGTCACCATCCGCTCCTCGCCCGCGCAGGGGCAGGGGAAACACCACTACGGCCACTCCACATGGCTCCACTACTGCCACGACGGCTGCCACGTCACGGGATGCGGGACGCCCACGTCCCCTTTCCCCATCAGAGATCATCCAACGAAGGGTGATCAACAGCCTCGTGCGCAGGTATGAGGAAGAAGGGGTCATCCCAACCCGGGATATGGACCGTCTGGACCTGGAGGCCTCCAGGCCCCGCCGTCAACGCCGCCCTAACGGTCCGCGCAGGGAGCCCCTGCTCCCCACCCAGACATTCAACCGTTTCGGGAGCCTATCTCCAGAACGCCTTGACGACTCTTCGCCTTACGCCGAAGAGGCAGGCGCTGTCCGGCTCAGTCCGCTCAGGGCCCAGACCCGGAGCCCCTGGGCGAGAGCTCCCGTCCGGCCGCGTCAGCGCCGCCGTCCGGCCCCGCAGGAAGAGCAGGCAGACTACGTCCCTGCACCACCTGCACCGGCTCGCCTTACCCGACGTCAGCGCCGGGCCCGGGCTGAGGACGCTCGCTCAGGCGCATCCACGTCGACAGCTAAAGTGGCCCGAGCCACCGCCGACGTACATTATGAAGCCCCCGCGTACACTGAGCAGGGGCACCCCTTCGCCCAACCAAGATTGAGACCCCAACCACCCCATGGGCAGGCTGGGTTGACTCTCCGGGTTGCAGGCCCTAGTGGTGATCGCCGCGAGCTAACCCGCAGTGATGCCACCCCGTACGGAGGTCCTCCCCGTACTACTACTCCACAGAGCGTGGCCCTTCCCCGCTCCAAGGTTCATCATGGAGGCATGCCTCGTGCTGCCCCCGTCCTGCAGGAAGACCTGCCCCGCGACAGTGGCGCTCAGCGCAGAAACATTTACCGCGCCCGCTGTACAGGGTATGAAGTTCACCCTGCTGAAGGCACCGCCCATCCGGTCCCCCAACGCGGGGGGCCTCCCTACGTCCTCTCTGCAACCAGCGAAGGTCCTCCTCACCCCAGCAACCCGAGGAGTGAAGGTCGGCCTCGCTCCACTCGCATCGACCATGGAGGTCTTCCCCATGCTCCTGCCAGTTCCAACAGAGGCCCCGCCCACATGGGTACTGTTCATGGAGGTCCTCCCCATGTACCCTTCGACATTTGCCCTGGTGCCCCTCGCACCCCGGCTGTCTCGAGTGGGGGCCCTCTCTTCCACGGCGCCAGCGCCGCCCCAAGGCTGCCTGATAGGGGTCAACCCTGTCCCGAAGATCCACCCAGGGGTAGAAGAGTGGGTCGTCGCCGCCACAAGAAGAATCCTAGGAAGGCCCAAGTGGAGATCAAACCTGCCCGCTTCTCCGATTCAGAAGCGGAATGCGATTCAGTGATGGAACCTTCTCCCAGATCCTCTGTATCAAGGACTGGGGCAGGAACCAGACACGTCAGCCTCGTTCTCCCAGAATTTGAGGTCCACCGGATTCCCGTCTCTCTCCGCAGGTACATCCAGGAGGAAGAACTCCTGGGAATTCTGCAGGTCTCGGCCACGCAATCATCGCCCATGTCACCAGAAGAGCCCTCTACCTCTACCAGGGATCACGTAGAGTTATTTTGGGGGCCCACGACGGTAGAGCGACGACACGACCCGTCGCCGGTAGCCACGGCTCCTGTTTCGGAAGCTGTGATCAGCCCGTCGTATCGTGACATCGTGGCCAGGTCACCTCACTCTTCGGAGGATGGCCCAGAATTCGGCGGCCAGTCAGCTCGTTTGCCGTATTCTCCACCGCCGAGCTTATTATCTCAAAGGTCCGCCTCGGTACCGCTTCCGGTTCCTCAGCCGCCCCCAGTTGACGAGTGGGGAAACACAGGGCCAGACCCTGAGTCCGAGCCTAGGAGCTTCTGGAGTATCCTTGCAGCGGATTACTTCCCGGAGAAGTTCTGGCCGACGGCGGCACTAAATTTCCGCGTACCAGAGTCTCTTACACCTGAAAACGTGGGGTGCCTTTGTTGAACCCTGTGGGCGACACACTACCGCCTCCGTTTTGAACGGGTGGTGTACCCCAGAAGTCGTGAGCACTTCGAAGAAATCGGCGAGCAATGCCGCCTGATCGATGCAGCCGCACTTCTTGCAGCCCAGCACCCTGAGTCGCCAGGCCACCAGAGCGCCCTTCAACGAAAATGCGTTCAGAGTATTAAAGCACTCCGCAGAATCGTCAGGGAAGCCACCCCCGATGTGAAAGTCCGTGGTTGGGGACGCTATGCCGCTCTCCTCTTCGACCCTATCCGACGACAGCCCGATTCGCTATGCGACATTGAGGACATGCCCTCAAGAGGGGTCACAGTCCACATGGCTGACGTTGTGGATAATGAAGATGAGCTTGAGTTCCTTGATGGGGACTTACCATCCGAGGGCGTACCGCCGCATCTTGACCCGTCAGGGAGAGTTACCCATCATCAGAGGAACCTGCTAGGCCTCCTCGTACCCACCGAGTCGCTGGCACTCGGTCGAAGCACTGGCAAGGGTAAGGAGCACGTCGGAATAGTCAAGAACTCCGACCCGTCCGCCTCTGTGCAGAAAACGAACGAAGATCCTGAGAAGGCCACGTTGCGCCAGCAGCTTGCTGAGCAGAAGAGGCTGGTTGACGAACTCTTGGCTGAACGCGCCGCAGAGCGACGACCCGACTATGGTAATCCCAGGCCAGGGCAGCAGGGGCAGGAACAACTTCCCCCCGGCGAGATGCCTCTAGGCAACCCTGATCATGCTACTACCACGGACAGGGCGGAAGCCGGAACATACGGCAAGAGGGTGCGATATGTCTCGCCAAACCCCCCTGAGCGACGGGGCAATCTGAAGAATCCAACCCGGGTTCCCCCAGTCGCCCAGCAGGTCGTCCAGCCAGTCGACCCGCCGGCAGCCGAAGCCTTCTACCGTGTTGAAGAACCTGGCAATGCACTTGTGGTTAGGTATCCCCGTCAAGATAGGGACCCCCACCCGGAGGACCTTATTTCGGCACTCACAGCTCGCCTCGAGGCGTTGGAAACATGGCAGGTGGCGGTCCCAACTGATGGCAAGCCTTATACCGTGTGGGTGGATGATATGTCCGCGCCTTCGGGTTTTGGGAACCCCACTTTCTCGCCTTTTAACGGGACAGGGGACCCACCCCAGCACTTGGCTCATTTCTCTTCCAGGTGTGGCCTCATGCTGGGGACCCCGGCTCAGCAAGAAGCCGCTAAGCTCCGATGTTTCGTACAGACATTGGAAGGTCCGACATTCGTCTGGTACAACCAGCTTCCTATCGGATCGGTGACCGGTTGGGAGGATCTTCGCTGACAGTTCTTATACCAGTTTAGCTCCACCACGCGAAAGACCAGCATTGCGGACCTCTTCAAGTGAAAACAGAGGCCTGATGAGCGGGTTGCAGACTTCATCGCCCGGTGGAAAGGACTCACGTATTCCCTCGATATGCCACTGACTCAGGAGAAATTACTGACGATGTGTGTGGGGAACGTCAAGACAGAGCTGGTACCCTCCCTGATTACCCAGAACTATCCTGGAGGGTTCATAGATTTCTCGGATAAGGCCCAGCGCCTCGAGGAGGCCCTGCAACAGGCTAGTCAGGCACATTTGCTTCCCCCTATGATCCCAGCCAGGAGGGCCTCCAGGGCTGAACCCGCCGCAGTGGCTCAAATAGAAGCCCCGAGGTGGCTGGAATTGCTGCCGGCGGCACCACCCCCGCAACCCCGCAGAGGTCCTCCACCTCAAGCACAGGCTCCTGCCCAGCAGCGACCGCCTCAGAACCTACAGGTTCTCCCGCGCAATGCGCCACCACCACCTAGACGAGACAACCAGGCGCTGCCCCCTCGGCAGGCCCCTCCGGTCCCTCGACAGGACCAGGCCCCCAGGGCCCCCTATCCGGAAAGAAGGTACCAGACCTATTCGTTCAACGAAAATCAGGTCCCTGGCTACTTCCGAAGTGCTCTAGAGCAAGGGATTGTGCGTCTGCCTGAATGCAGAAGGCCGAAAGAGGCGCATCTCACCGATCACCCCAACTACTGCTCTTATCATCGGATCCTGGGGAACACCCTCAAGCGATGCTATGTGTTTAAAGACTGGCTTCAGGACCAGGTCAACAACAACATAGTCATGTTGGGCCCAGCGCCAGCGCAAGTGGCAGGCGTCTTTGCGGGATCAGAAATCGGCAGCGACGGTGAAGGTGAGTGGCAGCAGGTCCCTAGCCGCGGGTCCCAAAAATACGACAACTGGATGGCTCGAAAAACCATCGTCCGTGCCCAGGGTATCATCCGGGCACACCTGAAGCAGTCGGAACCTTCAGAAGAAGTAGCCGGTGCCTCAGCATCATCTTCACAGTCGACCCCTACCCAAAAGGGCAAGCGGCGGCGACGCAAGAAGAAGCAACGTGCACCGCCAGTGTCGTCGTCATCCCGCACTCTCGGCGAATTTATGCCTCCCGAAATGGGCATTCCTCCCAGAATCCGCCCAGCGGTGGATGACTCTTCGAGCGACAGTCAAGGGTACGCTTCGGTTAACACCGTGGAGCTGGTAAAGCCCTATATGACCCCCGACGAGAGGGAACCCCAGGCAGACCTCCCCAACGTTTCCAGCCGCCGTCAACGTCGGCGGAATTGCAATCGCGCCGGTCATCGAGGTACGTCAGCGGGCACTTGTGACCAAGCCGTGCACGCTACCGGGACCAGGCAGCAGGCTCAGCGCAGATCTCAGCACGCGCAGACCCATCCGGCACCCTCGGCTCTACCTCCACCGCCGTTCGTGCTGCTGGATCGAAGGGAGCCGCCTCGTTCGTATCACAGCCAGTCTTGCCCGGCGACAGGCCAGCCTCCGCTGTCCGATCTTAGTCCGGCGACTACTCTTCAGGCTTCTACTGGTAGGCAACAAGATGTACCCAGTACTAGTTACTCGCCGGTTTAGCCAGCCAGACCCGCTGTGCATCCAAATGCTGAACAACCTCCTGTAAGAAGAGGTTCACGTTTGGCACAAAAGTACGATGTTCTGAAGCATCTGGTCGACATCCCGGCGAGGCTTTCCATCCTCGAGGCCCTTCGCCTGTCATCTGAAATGCGCGAGGCACTTGCCGAGGCCTTAAGGAGCCCCCTCCAGTTCGAGACGGAAGTGGAAGCTGTGGAAGCCTTCCATACCGAGACGATTGAAAACGCCGAATGTCAGGCGGTTATCTCGTTCTCCGGCGAAGATGAGGACCCCCCTATACAGGGGCACATTTGCCCACTGTATATCACTGGCCACTTCAACGGTGTGGAAGTCCGTCGCTGCCTCGTTGACACGGGTTCTTGAATCAATCTAATTCCGACCCGGATGCTGCGAAAGCTGGGTCTGTCCGAAGGTTATTTGACTCCCTCTGACCTCAGGATCCAGGGGTACGACAGGATAGAGCAAACCCTGGTCGGAAAGATCCGCCTAAAGACTCAGTTCGGTGGCTTAATTGCCAGCACCGAGTTCATGGTTGTTTCTCAGGACACCGCCTACAATGCATTGATGGGTAGGCCATGGCTCCATCTGCATGCAGCGGTCCCCTCGTCGTATCACCAGTGCCTTAAGTACTCACTCAATGGTCGAGTAGGCGTGCTCCAAGGAGACGCGTCCCCTTTCGATTCTTGTGAGGCCCGCTATCTGGATGCGGGTTATTACAAAAGTGAGGACAAGCAAATCCTGGTAAGCGAGGATGAGCCCGCCCCGATCACAAGTGATCCCTGGGCAAGCATGGATGACGCCTAAATCCTCCCGATCCACCGGTTGGAGGCCACGACCCCCGACATGGGACAATGTTTTGTTGTTTCGGGTATGCAAGGAAGGCATGTTCCCGTGTCCATGCGACGGTGGAAAATCACCTCGTACTCCTACATCAACCAGGCTCGGGTCATCCCGGAACCTCCTACCCCTGTACGGTACCGGGACGTCAAGCTCATGACAACGGCGGTGCGCCATACGTGTCTATTCCGCTGGGCTGGAATTAACCGACTCAGGCCGACACGTCACCACTGCTTTGATATCATCAAGCGTGGCCCCTTAGGCCGAAGGCCAGATGGGATCGGATCAAATGCATTCATTGCTATGGTCTCAACGACAAGTGAGTCTCCTGATGTGATGACCACTGCTGCCCAAGACGGCACCAGCTGCCCCTCGGGTTTTGAGAGCCCAGAAGTATCCTCCGCCGCGGGAAGTCCCCCCACGGCTGGGGAGGAAGACTTGGAGGATGCTCCCCCAGCCTTTGAAGAAGGCGTCTCTACCACGGTTGATGAACTGGTACAGGTGAACCTTGGTAGCGAGGCAGATCCAAGACCCACATTGATCAGTGCGGCCATGTCCCTCGAGGAGCGGCAACAGTATGTAGACTTCCTCAAACAGCACCGCGATGTGTTTTCCTGGAGTTACGATGAGATGCCAGGGCTGGATCCCCAAGTGGCCATCCACCGTCTGAGCCTCCCAGCAAAACATTGTGGGTTCAAGCAGCCTCCCAGGAAAATGCACCCTTCTCATGGTGCTATGGTTGAGGCCGAAGTTGACAAGATTATCAAAGCCAACTTCATTAAGGAGGTCCAGTACCCCAAATGGCTCGCCAACATTGTTCCGGTCAGGAAGAAGAATGGGCAGATCAGAGTCTGCATCGACTTCCGCGATCTCAATCGCCACTGCCCAAAGGATGACTTCCCACTCCCAGTGACGGAGCTGTTGATTGACGCCACGGCCGGGTTCCAAGCCCTCTCTTTCATGGATGGGTATTCCGGGTATAACCAGATCCGGATGGCCCCCGAAGACGAGGAGTCCACTGCCTTCAGGGCTCACCAGGGTACCTTTTGCTACCGGGTAATGCCATTCGGTTTGAAAAATGCATGTGCCACTTATCAGAGGGCCGTGAATCGCATATTCAAACCGATCCTCGGGACATTGGTGGAATGCTACGTGGATGACCTTGTAGTCAAATCATGCCAGCGCCAGGACCATCTCAAAGACCTTGAGAAAGTGTTCGGTTTCCTCCGTTCCCGTCACCTGAAGATGAACCCGCTAAAGTGTGCCTTCGGAGTCACCTCCAGAAAGTTTCTGGGCTTCGTTGTCAGATACCGAGGTATCGAGATCGACCCGGAGAAGATCAAGGCCATCAGCCAAATGCCTCCCCCGAGCAAAATTCGGGAGCTTCGAGGCCTGCAAGGCCACTTAGCCTATATACGCCGATTCATTGCGAATTTGGCCGGAAAGTGCAAGCCCTTTTCCCGGCTCATGAAGAAAGGCGCTGCCTACGAATGGGATGAGGAGTGTCGGATCACCTTCGAGGAAATCAAGCAGTATCTGCTCTAACCTCCGGTCTTGATGCCACCCGTCTCTGGAAAGCCGCTGGTCCTTTACATGACCGCCCTGGAGAGATCCCTCGGCGCGCTGCTCGCCCAGAATAATAACGAGGGCACTGAGAACAGTCTCTACTATCTCAGTCGCATGCTTCTCGATACGGAGGTCAGATATTCCCTTATCGAAAAGAGATGCCTTGCGCTCATCTTCGCCGTGCAGAAGATGCGACACTACCTGCAACACCACGAGGTACAATTGATCTCTCGGGTAGATCCGCTGAAGTACATCCTGAACCGCCCCATGCTGACTGGCCGACTAGCACGGTGGGCAGTGATTCTCCAGCAGTTTGACATCAGGTTTGTGCCACAGAGGGCCGTTAAGGGACAAGCGTTGGCAGACTTTCTAGCTGCCCATCCAACCTCTACGGATAAATCCCTGGACCTAGATTTCCCCGACAAGACGATCCTCTCGGTCGATCATGCTATCCCGTGTTGGCAAATGCATTTCGACGGCGCCTCCTGGAGGCCCACCGGTAGAAGGCTCAACGACTCCAAGCTCAACAGAGTGGGTCTGGGTATTGTTTTTATTACCCCGGCGCAAGCCGTCCTACCGTACTCGTTCCTGCTGTCAGAAGGTTGTACAAACAACGAGGCAGAGTACCAGGCTCTCATCACCGGCCTCGAGTTGGCCCTTGAGATCCATGTTCCCCATCTGCATGTGAAGGGAGATTTCGAGCTGGTAATCAGACAGGTTAATGGTGACTAAATCGTCAGGAAGCCAGAGCTTTCACCGTTACTCGAGTACACCCTCCTCCTAATGGCCCAGTTCTCTCCTCGGCCAGAGGTTACCCATGTTCCACGATCGCAGAACGGACAAGCGGACGCCCTGGCTGGCTTAGCCGCGTCGCTCGCAGAACCCGAGAAAGATGATTTGGTCATACACGTGGCCCACCGGAGATTCATTGCTCCCGTCACCCAAGAGGACCACGATAGCCTGCGGGTAAGTCATCTCACCGCCGGACCCTCCATATCGGGAGTCCCGGGTTCGTCAGACGCAGTGGTTGAAACCACCCCCGACTGGAGAGCACCTTTTGTCGAGTATATCCAAAATGGTCAGCTCCCGGACGACCGGGCCGAACGCGAGCGAATCCGACGCCGCGCACTGCAATTTACCCTCCAGAGCGGCCCCAGTCTTGAGCAGATCCTCTATAAACGGAGTTTCGATGGTGTCCTGCTCCGTTGCATCCAAGGAGTAGAGATACCTCAAGTTATGCAAGAGGTTCACGCCGGTTCCTGTGGCGCCCATCAAGCTGGGCCGAACCTGTCCCAGAAAATCCGGAGGTTAGGGTACTTCTGGCCCTCCATGATCCATGATTGTATTTGATACGCCAAGAGATGCCACGCGTGCCAAGTGCACGCCAACTTCTTGCATCGGCCTCCAGAACCCCTCCACCCCACCAAGTACTCTTGGCCATTTGCGGTATGGGGACTCGATGTAGTGGGACCGTATCCGCCGGCAACAGCCCGCCAATGCAGGTTCATCCTGACTGCTACAGATTTCTTCTCCAAGTGGGAAGAAGCAGTTCCGCTCAAAGAAGTCAAGGCCCATTCCATTGTTGACTTTGTGAGCTCCAACATTATCCACTGGTTTGGAGTCCCTCACGCCGTCCTCACCGATAACGGCACCAACTTCCGAGCAGCTGAATTGAAGAAATTGTACGCTAAGTACGACATCCGGTAGAACCATACCTCCCGCTACCACGCACAGGCGAATGGACAGATCGAGGCGTTCAACAAGACCCTCTCTAACATTCTGCAGAAGATGGTTGGTCAGAACAAGAAAAGCTGGCCGGACAAGCTCCCCAACGCCCTCTGGGCTTACCGGACGACGACTCGCAACTCTACCCAGGTGACCCCGTATTCCCTGGTGTATGGAGCTGAGGCCGTCCTACCCATTGAGATCCAGCTTCCGTCGCTGTGCACTGCAGTTTATGATCACCAGACATCAGATGAGGTAGCCGAGATCCGTCTAGCTGAGTTGGAAGCACTAGACGAGAACCGTCTCCGTGCCCTGCACAATCTGGAAAGGCATCAGGACAAGATAGCAAGAGCCTGTGACAAGAAGGTTCGTCTCCGCTCTTTTCTGCAGGGTGACCTGGTATTGGCCCTTCGAGCGCCAATGATTCCCGGTAGGAAACCACCCAAGTTAGAACCCAAATGGGAAGGGCCTTATATCATCCATAAGGTTTACCCCAACGGAGCATACTCCTTGGTGACCACAGATGGAGAGCGTGTAACTCCTCCCACCAATGCCAAATTCTTCAAGAGATACTTTACCTAGGGCAAAAAAGTGGTCCTGCACGACCCTAAACTGCGAAAGTTGTCCTACACAACCCTAAATTGCGAAAGTGGTCCTGCATGACCCTAAATTGCGAAAGTGGTCCTGCACGACCCTAAACTGCGAAAGTGGTCCTGCACGACCCTAAACTGCGAAAGTGGTCCTGCACGACCCTAAACTGCGAAAGTGGTCCTGCACGACCCTAAACTGCGAAAGTGGTCCTGCACGACCCTAAACTGCGAAAGTGGTCCTCCACGACCCTAAACTGCGAAAGTGGTCCTGCACGACCCTAAACTGCGAAAGTGGTCCTGCACGACCCTAAACTGCGAAAGTGGTCCTGCACGACCCTAAACTGCGAAAGTGGTCCTGCATGACCCTAAACTGCGAAAGTGGTCCTGCACGACCCTAAACTGTGAAAGTGGTCCTGCACGACCCTAAACTGCGAAAGTGGTCCTGCACGACCCTAAACTGTGAGAGGGTCCTGCACGACCCTAAACTGCGACTTGGTCCCGCATGACCTTAAAATGCATCTCCTTCCTCACTGCAAGACGTTAAACTGCAAGTCAGTCAGGTCTTCCTGACCGAGGCTCAGCCTCAGGCCCCTCGGCCTCTTTGGGCCCCTGGCCCCGTCTTCACCACGGTCTGGCCCCAGGCCCCCTCGTTTCTCTCCGACTTACCCTCTTACGGGATCTTACGGTACGGTGTAGGACTACATCCTCACGTTGGGATCATGTACCATGCCGTACACATCCCCGAATGAGATGCCCCTCGCCCCGCATGACGTTAAACTGCATGTCAAGAAATACGTATGGCTTGATTCCCATCTTCATGGGATACGTAGGAACGCTCGGACGCCTCGTCTTGAGCCCAGCCACAAGCTTTTCTCTTCCGCTATTCCCCCTGGGGATAGTCTCCTTGGAGGATCTTTGTGTAGCAAGGAGTAGGCTTTCTTGGCCCCGCTCATGCAACCCCACTCGCGCAAAGATTGTAAAGGTCACACCATGCGCCCACTCCCGTTCTTCTACCCTCCCACGTCCTCACCGCATGACGCTAAACTGCATGGCCTTCAAGAACTACGTATGGATTGATTCTCAACCTTATGAGATACATAGGAACGCCTGGACATTTCGTCTGTTGGCCCAGCCCAAAAGCCAAAATCTTCCCCTCGGGTCAAGACATGGCAGGGTGCACACTTTTGCCCCGACCCACGTCGAGCAAGCCTCGACCTGGCTGCACATTCCTCCCTGGAGGTGTTTGCCCCTTTCGTGGATGAACGCAACTGAGCTTCACCCACTCCTTGACTAGGATTTTTTCACCTTTCACACCCGGAGGGACCCCTGATAACGGCCTGGATACAATTCCCAAGGGCTCTCCTACCGATACGGGCCAACGTCTCCGAGGGTTTTCAAGCAACAAATCGATACAAGTCCCGCGTTGCGAATTTGGTCAACGGTCGACGCTCATTTGTTGCCCCCATATGGGTCACCATAGGAACGCTGTGTTTCGAACATGGTCAACAGTGTCCTGGATCTTCGGGTCCACCCCGAGATGCCCCAGGCATCAAGAACAGTGATCCCCTCTGCCCTATCCCAAGGAGACAAACTTCCCCCAGGTGGTGCTAGCGATCCGGGCCACGTCCCAGGATTCCTCATAAGGGTGTACGGTGTGATGTAGGACTGCGTCCTCATTCACGTCGGGATCATGTACCATGGCGTACGCCCTCCCTTTACGAGGCTCAGCCTTAGGCCCTTTGGCCTCCTTGGGCCCCTGGCCCCCCGTCCTCATGTAAGATGTTAAACTACAAACCAGTCAGGCCTTTATGACTGATAACTTCCCCTTTTCTCCGGGCCACGGCCCAGGATTCCTCACCTGGAGTGTACGGTGTGATGTAGGACTGCGTCCTCATTCACGTCGGGATCATGTACCATGCCGTACGACTCCCCTTACGAGGCCCAGCCTCAGGCCCTTTGGCCTCCTCGGGTCCCCGACCCCCGTCCTCATGTAAGACGTTAAACTACAAACCATTCAGGTCTTCCTGATTGATGCTTGACCTTAGGCCCCTTGGCCTTTCCAGGTCACAGCCTAGGTCCCTTCTTACATGGAGTGTACGATGTGGTGTGGGACTACGTCCTCATTCACGTCGGGATCATGTACCATGCCGTGCAACTCCCTTTACGAGGCCCAACCTCAGGCCCCTTGGCCTCCTCGGGTCCCCGACCCCCCGTCCTCATGTAAGACATTAAACTACAAACCAGTCAGGCCTTCCTGACCGAGGCTCAGCCCCAGGCCCCTTGGCCTTTTCGGGCCGCGGCCCAGGACCTATCTTATAGGATCGTATGGTGTGACGTAGGACTACATCTTTATTCACGACGGCTTCTTTACCATGCCATACACCTCCCTTGTTTAGGGGTATATTACTCCCCTCCTCATCTAGTATGACGTTGAACTGCATTTCAAGAACTACGTGTGGCTTGATTCCCATCCTAATGGGATACATAGGACCACCTGGATGTCCAAGATCCGGGTCCAGCCCAATCTCTCGGGAATCCTCATCCCATCTTGGCCCCTTGGCCCATCCTTCCTCCATGAGGGGATCATATGGTGCGGTGTGGGATTATGTCCTCATTCACGACAGTCTCGTGATGACCACGCCATGCTCCCACCCCCTACTGAGTTGTTTCGTCGATCCCTCTTTTTCGGTGATTCACCAATGTGCTTAAGAGTACTCTGGTTTATTACCTGGAATGCCAAGCTTTACTCGGACACGTCCGCACTCGCTTTCCAGGCTTTGCGTATCCCTGCATCAGGTCTTTCACCATCTTTCACACCCGGAGGGACCCCCAAGAACGGCCTGGATACAATGCCCAAGGTCTCTTCTACCGATACGGGCCAACGCCCCCCAGGGTTTCGGACAACAAATCGATAAAATCCCGCGTTGCGAATATGGTCAGCGGTCGATGCTCGTTTGTTGTTCCCACCTCAGGATAACGCGATACAGACGCTGTGTTTCCGTCATGGATAACAGTTTTCCTCTGTCGTCACGCCAACCCATTAAGCACAAATGCCGGGTACACAATTCACACCCTTCATCACTTCATCATGTCCAAGTAGAGTCTCAGAACTCTTGGTACTTTTCCCCCGTGCACGTCTGCGCGTTGGAGGAACAAGCTACATCAAAGTGTCCTTCGGAACTCTCTGCTGACTCCCCATTGGTGGACGCCCCAAGTACTGCGATGAGGATACCCCCCTTGTTTCCCACACCGAGTTTATCTCACGTGGGCTTAGGGATTGGGTTAACATCTGTGCTTACTCGGGAGTTGTCACCATCCACGGTCCGAGCTCTAAGACCATAAACTAAGACTCTCATCTGGAACTACGTTCAAGACCCCTTGTCTTCGGACCCAGCTTGAGTTCAGCAAATTTACCTCTCTAATCCTGCCTTCAGGACCCTGATAACAGGACTGCGTGGCGCAGTGTAGGACTACGTCCTCATTCACGTCGGGTTTGCAACAACTGCACCACGCACGCCCCCATTCTGAGGTTCAGTCCTCCTATTCCCAGTCCTGCATGACATTAAAAGGCACCCTTCAGAACTACATGTGGCTTGATTCCCATTCTAATGGGATACGTAGGACCACCTGGATGTTTACAATTCGGGTCCAGCCCCACCTCCTGGTGATCCCCTGATCTCCCAGTCACCTAGGCCACTTAGTTTATCTCTCTCCAGAAGGGGGATGTGTAGGTATGATACAAGGTTTTGAGCACCATGCCCCCTTCCCCTGGGAATCTGCCATCTCTCGATCACCTTCAAGGTTAAGTCCCTTGACTCCCTACAGTGGTTCACCCATGTATTAAGAGCACTCTAGTCTAGGACCAAGAGTGTCAGATTCAACTTGATCAAGTTCCTTCCACTTGTCAAGCTTTGTGTTCCCCTCTATTCGGACTTCCATCATCTTTCACACCTGGAGGGACCCCCAAGAACGGCCTGGATACTATGCCCAAGGGATCTCCTACCGATACAGGCCAATGCCCCCCGGGGTTTCGGACGACAAATCGATAAAATCCCGCGTTGCGAATATGGTCAGCGGTCGATGCTCGTTTGTTAGTCCTCATTTTAGGCTAACGCGACAGGATGCTGTGTTGTGAACATGGTCAGCAGTAATCCTCTGTCGTCACGCCAGACCCTTCAGTCCTTGAATGTTGGTTGCATGATTCACATCGTTTTCCACCCCATCATTTCCAGGTGGAATCTCGACACTTTTGGCGCTATCCCTCAGTGCACCTTTGCATGCTAGGGGGAAAAAGCTGCAATCTGGCGCCCTTTGGGGCTCCCATGGTCCGAGCTCTAAGACCATAAACTAAGATCCATTCGGGACTACGTTCAACTTGATTCCCATCCTCATGGGACACATAGGACCGCCCAGACGCCCTATCTCTGGGTACAACCCATTCAGGAAGCCAGTCTCTCTCCCTGTTTCACCTCCGTGTAGGCCGCTCGGCCTAAGGTTTCCCTCTCCGGATGGCGTACAATCTGATGTGGGATCATGTCTCCGTCAATTGTGTTTTATAACACTGCGCACATTTCCCGCCTAGAATCGTCTCTGCTACGTCTGCGCTACATGACGATAAAATGCATGCTTGGTCCTATCATACGACCCTAAACTGTGACATTATCGTCCTGGCCGCACGACGAAAAACGGCACCGCATTGTGGTGACCTCGCTGTAGAGGACATCACGTTGGTTATTGGTCATGTGCCATACTGTTTGTCAATGCCCATCACGGCTTGATTCTTGTGGCGACATCACGACCTACTGTTCTAGGCCTGTCGCTTCACAAAAAAAACCATTCACCTTAAAGAACAAACAAGATACATCAAATTCCGCTTCTTTTAGTGCAAGGGCCACGTCCGCACTCCCCTTTTTCCCTGGCACTGGTATCCTACCATGTCACTTCCAGAACTACGTATGGCTTGATTCTCATCCTTATGAGATACATAGGAGTGCCCGGGTACTTCGCCACGGGCCCAGCCTAACCCTGGTGTTCGGTCCCTCGACTCGAGCATTTCCCCAGAGAACGCATGGTAAGTAGGACTATGTCCTCATTCACGTCAGATTTTGATGTCATGCGTCCCCTAATCCATTTTCCCATCCATGGTCTGAATTCTATGACCCTAAACTAAGATCACCCCAAGAGAAAGGAATCTGCTCCCTCTCTCTAATACGTTTCGTTGCTGTATTCAGGTGTGTTCTGAAAAAGAGCCCGAAGCGTGGGATTTTCACAGGGACACTCTTCTCATCTCATGACCAAGCTTCGTGAGCTCGCTATTTGGATCCTCATCCTCTTCCACATCCAAAAGGACCCTCAGACGACGTGGATACTAAGCTTAAGGGCTCTCCATGAATGCTGGGCCTAAGGGCCCTTCAATCGTTTCGGGCCAACGTCCCTACGGATATTTGACAACATTTGTGACATGGTCTCGTGTTTCGAACATGGTCAACGGTCGACCCTCATTTTTTTGTCCCCATTTCAGGCTAACGCGACAGGATGCTGTGTTGCGAACATGGTCAGCAGTAATCCTCCATCATCACGCCACCATCATTGTGATCTGAATCTCGAGCACCATGATTCACACATTTCCACCTCCTCATGTTCAAGTGGAACTCCATCACACTCGGCTCTTTCTCTTCGCGCATCTAGGTGCGCTAAATGATCGTGTTAGTATCATTGGGCCGGTAGTCTCTGGGTGTCCCTTTGCCCTAACCTGCCCCTTTGTGTCGGGAAATTCCCACCACTGCTGCTTGTTTCCCACACCGAGTATGACTCATGTGGGCTTAGTAGTTTTGGCAGGATGTGTACCAACACGGTTAGGCCCCTCCCCGTCCCACATGACGTTAAACTGCGCTTCCAGAACTACATGTGGCTTGATTCCCATCATCACGTGGGATACGTAGACACGCCCAGGCATTTCGCCTAGGGTTCAGCCCCTGGAATCACGAAACCTTGTTCCTCCCCATTTCCAGCCCTCACCAGAGAGGCCCTATCTGGAAGAAAGAATGATTCGTGATCAGGCCGATGCGCCCATCTGGCGTACTCCCGCCACGGTGGTGCAACTACTGAAGTGTTGGATTCTGTTTGAACAAACCACCACTCCATGTTCCACTCTTTTCGTACCCCTTATTTGGACCCTCGTCCTCTTTCATGTCTGAAGGAACCCCCTAACGGTCTGGTCTCATGCCGCATCCGCTCACCTACCGTCCCGGGCCAACGTTCCGGAAGACTGGTCATGTTTGGAGGGACACCCAATAACGGCCTGGATACTACGCCCAAGGGCTCTCCTACCGTTACGGGTCAATGTCCCGAAGGATTGATCGAAAACAAATTGATAAAATCCCGCATTGCGAATATGGTCAGCGGTCGATGCTCATTTGTTGTCCCCATTTCAGGCTAACGCAGTAAGGATACCCTTTGTCCGCCATGGTTAACGGTTGTCCTTTATTGTCACGCCATCCCCACAGTGTTCCTAATTTGGGTATCGTGATTCACACTTCCCATTTTCATCTGTTTGAACCGATTTCAGCGCCCCTGGCGTCACCCCGTTCGTGCATAAGAGCACGTTGAAGAAACGGTAATTCGGCTATCCTGGAAGTTCCTCCTCCGATCAAGCCTTCCCCATTTTTCGGGAATCTGGACTGGCTTGAGGAATTGTCGTCAAACATCCCGCAAACATTGTAGGGATGTAACAAGGCAATTCAACAGTGGAAATCGTGCGTGCCACGACACTCAAAACAAAGGAGAAAGAAAGAGTTGAAGCACAAAAGTGTTAATAAAAGTTTCTTTCGGGTTTGTTACAATACTCGGGGGTTGATTTCCCCCATGGACGGGTTGACCCCGTCAAAGGAGCGTTGCAGCTCCGCCACCGGTTGACTTGCGGCATCCAAAGCCTGTTGCCGCTAATTCAACTCCCGCTCCTCTTCAGCAGCGGCGGGGCGTAATTCGTCAACTCTGGCCCTGGCCCTTTCTACCTCGGCCCGAACGGCAGCCATCCCTCCAGAGGTCTGCCCTATATGCTCCTCAGCCTCTGCCAGCTGGGCCTTCAATCGTGAGACCAGCTCAGACTGCACATCAAGAGTGGCTGAAAGCTCGTTGGCATGGATCTGCATCTGTTGGACCTCGCCTTCAGCCTCCTGGAGCTTCCTAATGCTGGTCTCCTTCATCCGCTGCCATCCCACGCTCAGCCCACGATCATGCTCCCGGATCTTCTCAGCCATGAGGTCTCGGATGAGCACGTGAGGGCGTTGGGCATCCACTCCCCCGGCACACAGTTCGCGCAACCGCGAGCGGAGTCTATCCATTTCGGCCAGCCATTGCGCTTGGGGAGTGTCCCTGATAAAGCGTGTGATCAGCTTCCACGACCGGCGATGGACTATGCTGCTGTCTTCCTCATCAGAGGCCGTTTCGTCCCAATCCGCGTGGTCGGTAGGCTCGTACGCAGGATATGCCTGCAGGAATTCCTCAGCGGGATCCGCATCTGGTGTTGAGTCTGGTACGACACCTGACGCCGACGCATGCACGACAGGACTGGGACTGACCGGTTGATCCTCTTCCTCAGAGTCCACCTCGATGACTTCAGGTATGGCCCTGCTGGTGGTCCCGCCAGTGATGGTGTGCGCCGCAGCTTGAGGAGGTGAAGGGACTATCGCCACCATCACCGGCATGCCCCTGGGAGGGACGCCGCCAGACATCCCGACCAGCCTCGCTGCAGCAGCCCACGCCAGTCGGAGAACTGTATGACAGAAAGAGACATAAACGTTAGTTGGCATGGCCTACATGTGACAACGAGGAGACCGGTGGAGGAGACTTACGAAGATCGACCTCCGAGCGCTGCTCCTGGGCCGGTACTGATGGGACTTCGAGACGAGGCCCCCCGTATACTGTTGGAAGATCTGGGGAGTCCAGAGGAGCCACCTCAGACCCCCTGGTCCCACCAGATGCAGAACTAGACGCAGCCATAGGCGCGGGTTCCGAAGGTCCCGCAACATCACCCGCCAAGGAGCGAGAACGAGGCCTAGGAACAAGTTCCTCCTGCATGGCTCAAACATTGGTGAGAAGTCCATACGGATTCAAGAACAGATCGTAAGGAGAGAAGTTCGGAATGCTACTTCGAGATCCTCCGCGAAGTCGTCGGATTCTGAGCTTCGGTCTCCGACCTCGCCCTCCTCCAACGGGCTCCCTCCTCCAGCCTCGTCCCCCTGAGAAGAGTCCCCTGATTCCTCCGGCAAGGGGAAGCGCTCCCTCAGATCGGTAGCTGATAATTGCGGGGGCACCGTCTGATTCAACAGTACCCTCACCCGATCCGTCATTGGGCGAGGAACACCGCTGGAGTGGACGTAATCCTCCAGCTCGTCCAGGTATTGTTCCGCCTCCGCCGGAGACACCATGAATCCAGCCCGAACTGGGCCTATGCCCGGCAGTTCCATCCCGAGGCGATTCAGGTGGGCCCACATCTCAGGTGGGCTGAGGAATTGCTGGTTGACATCCCAAATGTCCCAAGCTTCCGGAAAGACAGCATCTTCTGCCATATAGATGTGACGCAGCTGCTTCCCCGGAGCCTGAGGGGGTATCCTACGGAACCCCCTTGGTGGCCGCCCCTCCGGATGACCCTGCTCTCCCGGGACCACCGGATCCACCGCTGCTGCCGAACCCTCGGCCGGTGCGGGTCTCTTCGCCATGGAAGCCCCGCTGCCGCGAGCGGCCCTAGCTGCCCTCCGACCCCGACCTCGAGATAAAGGAGGCCCACCGTCACCAACCCGGATCATTGGCTGCTTCAGCATCTCCCCGGGATAAGCGGCCTCCCAACTGATGGCATACTCCTTCACTAATCCGAAGGCGGCGGTGGACGGAGGCAATGCGATCTGCATCTTTCCATCCTCACGTGTGAACATGAGCCACAACTGCCTCATCACACACGGGTGCTCCTCATGACGCACCTCCCAGTATACCTGCGGGGTCAGCCGCTGGAGGCACCAGAACTGCCTCGCAAAACGATGCGGGGTGTACGGTTCACAGATTGGCTCACGATCTATCCGAGCCACCAAAACTCCACCTCGGAAGGCTAGGAGGTAAGCCCGATGTTCTTCCGTTCCCCGTCCATCATCAGTAAGCCTCCCCGTCGGCAGTGGGAAGGGATGAAAGTTGAACTCGTCCGCCCTCCACACCCTATTCAGCACCATCGGAACGGCCAGTTTGAATGGGAAGCTCCCAACTGCGTTCAGAATGGAGGGGCGAAAGTCTGATCCCGGCGGCGAAATGGGGTTTGGATACTCGTAAATCCCCCTGATATGCGCCGCGATCCACCCATACAGGAGGTGGAAGGGCCTGCATATTCTTGGCGTCTTCTTTCCCTCGCTAATACGCCGCAGCATTCTGTATAGTTTGGTGAGCATCGGGATCCCCAGGTTGATCCGCTGCCCCATGGCCAACATCGACGCCATGATGAACGAGCTGGGCCGTACCCCCATGCTTGTATCTTTCACCGGCAGGATCCAGCCGCAGATGAGAGCTGCGATGAACGCCGCCAGCCTGACTATTGGCTGTTGTTCGGTGATGACACTGAAACCCCAAGTCTTCCATTGGCTGTCCTCCAAAACCCGCCAATACGAGTGCCCCTTGCCCCGCTGGGCTGCCCTTGGACAAGTTCGAGGCCTTGGGGGGAACTCCCGATCTTCTGGGAAATTCAGGAAGCATTTGAACCATCTTTTGAAGTGGACATCCCTCACTGCCTCCTTGTCCTCTCCAGGGACAAGCGCCATCAGCGCTGACGCCAGTCGCGGCATTTGCTCAGCATCTCTCCACACGCTGGCAACGGGGAGGAACTCGTCATACATGGCCCCCAAGATCGGGACCCCAGAAACCTGGTAGACATCCCACAGGCTGATGCCCACCTCCCCGTGATGCAGGTGAAAAGTGTTGGTTCTGGACGACCATATACTCAACTGTTCCGGCATGAGCTGCTTTGGTTGGTAAATGTGGAACTGGGAGGCCCATGCCGCCTCATACAATCCCACTCTCCTCAGCTCGGCCTCGAACTCCTCGCATAAGGCGCCTACCCAGTAGGCCCAGGCCCAATCATCGGTAAAGTTGCCGCCCTGGCGCAGGTCCCACTCATCGGACCATCCCTTCTTCGGATCCTGCAGATCCGCCTTCAGCATGGTGCGGTAGAGAGGAGGGGACGTCTCCGGTTGCAGTGGCCTCCCGTCAATGTCGTTCATATGATTGTAGAGGCAATCAACGGTGACGGGTGTGAAATCCTCATGTGCATGACCATCGGCCGCCCTGAACCATTGGTGCTGGCATGGTGTGCTCCTGAACCAGCAAGCTGGTTCATCCCTTCTTGCCTTAGGGATGAAGACATCATCCCTCAGCCCGAAGCCGTACAACGGCAGTTTCTTGCACTACGGGTAATCCTTCTGACCTTCTGACAGCAGGTTTGTCAAAGAAGTGTGGTCCGAGTGGCTCCGAACCATTTCCCCCAAGTCTGGACGGTTGGCCATCTCATCTCGACGAGCAGCATCTGCGAGGACCCCCAAGACAGCTTCTCGATGGGCCATTTTAACTCTGGCCCTCAGAAAAGGATTCTTTCGGATGGATCGCAAAGCTCGATCACGAAGCTCGATCGCGAAGCCGGATCACGAAGGTCGGTCGCAAGTTCAAACCGCGAAGTCCGGCCAAGGCAGACAAGCAAAGGTTCTCTTGGCGCGGACGCGGAGTTGGAGACTCGCAGTTCGTCGCGAATCTCGATTCGCGGAGTGCTGTCGCGGAGTACGCGGAGCTTCGCGAAATCGAGAGCACAAAAAGACAAGGCACGTGAAGACAAAAGAGGGCGGACCCCCTATTTATAGGCGGAAACCCCAGAGCATCGCGGCGCGCCTCAACCGCGCGAAGCATCGCGGCGCGTCCGGCCCCGGTGAGCATCGCGGGGCCCCTTCGCGATGCCGCATCGCTAACCACCAACAATTTTGGCGATTTTCCCTCAGACTTCGACCCTTCGCCCTCCGCGGCTCCAAGTCTAAGGGGGGGCATTTATTGGCGCCAAAAATGTGGCCCGAAACAAAGGAACGAAAAAGGCCGGCGCGCTGCCTCGCGAAGCTCCGCCGCGAAGCTCCGTCGCGAAGCCTCGCCGCGAAGCGCCCCAACCGTGGTGACGCCGCGAAGCTCCAGAGGCGGTAATCCTCCGCGAACTCGTTTGACATTCGCGAGACGCCGTGAAGCTCCAGAGACGATAATCCTACGCGAACACGTTTGACGTTCGCGAGCCGCCGCGAAGCTCCAGAGGCGGTAATCCTCCGCGAACCCGTTGGACGTTCGCGAGCCGCCGCGAAGCCCCGAAGGCGGCGCGCGAGCCCTGCTTCGCGGCGCCCCTTCCCTATAAATACTCGACTCCCCTTCCCTATAAATACTGGACTCCCCCTGAGTCCCAGAGGACGGAAAATCCGACCTTTCGGCTTCTCCTCTCCCGAATCGCGAAGCACGCTTTGCCCCGGGAATCATGAGCTCCGCGAGGTATTTCTACTTCGCGAGACGACTCTTCTTTGTCTCGTTTTGAGCCCCTCTTCCGAGAGGGATGCCCTTCGCGAAGCTTAAGGGCATTCGCGAAGGAAGGGGATTCCCAAGGGAACCCGGGCAGCCGCAGAGCACTTGTGCTTCGCGAAACACCCAACCCATATGAGTAATCCCTATGCTAAGGCAGGATCGCTCCACTTCGCGAAGTACATTGCTTGGCAGGACCCTGCTTCGCGAACCACTCCTTCTTCGCGAGGCAGTGCTCCGCGAACACTGTTCCACTTCGCAAAGCACCTACCACTCCCACCTATGACCCATGCTAAGGCCAAGGCACCCCACTTCACAAAGCAAACTCCTCTTCTTAGCGATTCTTCTTTCCGTGCGACCCTCCAGGTTTGCACGATGTGATTTCAAAGTCCCATGGACAACACCTCCCGTAGAATTGCTTCGCCTAATGCTTCTTCGCATAGGCACATTAACGGCTATTGCTTCTTCGTATAGCCACGCTAACGTGGACCCCTCGATGGTTCATCCCTCAACCCCCCTTTACTATGGCCTTACCGGCACCTTCCCTTCCCCAATGACCAGAGGGTACCGGTTATGTAAGTCCTAGGGGTGTGGAGTGAACCCACCTCGTCCGAGCTGCAGGACGTTAAACTGCCAAGCACCACGTCCTCAACACATGACGTTAAACTGTGACCCAACCTCGTCTCCCTCACGAAGGGTCCCCCCATCTCGAACATTCTTTACACCACTCGTCTCCACGGGAATGGAACTCTTCTGCACATGGAATGAGATCCTCCTTGTCGGAGTGGTGTATGTTCGCAGGGGAAGGGCTGCCTCAGAGCGTAAGCCCCTAACCTTTGGTACGGATGATTGCACCCGTGCATCTCTGTACTTCCCCACTACCAAGGTCAGTGGAGGACGTGATAAGGAACGAGGCACCTCCCATCGTCGGACCAAGGTCCATCTTTCCCGCACTTTGTCGCGCCATGGGCCTCCATCCTGGAGTAAGTCCCAACACCATGGGCCGCCCAACGCGTAAGCCCCTCTTCGCTTCTCACGGACGCACCCTTCGCGACGTGATGGTCAGGTCCTTGCAACCTCTTGTTTCTCACACCGAGCATGACTCACGTGGGCTTAGAGTGAGCACCGACCCTGACACCCACCTTTTGAACTACGAGGTCTTTGATCCATGTCAAGGCATGGTATGTAGGAAGCCTTTATGAGGTTCAAGCCCACCAATAGTGGACCAAGGTCTACTTTCACGTCGGTTCACCGACAAAGAAACCTTTTGAACTACGAGGTCTTTGATCCATGTCAAGGCATGGTACGTAGGAAGCCTTTATGAGGTTCAAGCCCACCAATAGTGGACCAAGGTCTACTTTCACGTCGGTTCACCGACAAAGAAACCTTTTGAACTACGAGGTCTTTGATCCATGACAAGGCATGGTATGTAGGAAGCCTTTATGAGGTTCAATCCCACCAACAGTGGACCAAGGTCTACTTTCACGTCGGTTCACCGACAAATAAACCTTTTGAACTACGAGGTCTTTGATCCATGTCAAGGCATGGTACGTAGGAAGCCTCCACGAGGTTCAAGCCCACCCGTCGCTCCTTCACATCGGGTCCCATTCCGGTCCAGTGGTAAGCCATTGCGACCCACCATTTGAACTACGAGGTCTTTGATCCATGTCAAGGCATGGTACGTAGGAAGCCTCCATGAGGTTCAAGCCCACCACCCATTGGGCCATGGTCCACTTTCACGTCGGTTCACCGAAAAACCCATTTGAACTACGGGGACTTTGATCCATGTTAAGGCATGGTACGTAGGAAGCCTCCACGAGGTTCAATCCCACCCGTCGTTTATTCACGTCCGGGTTCACTATCGTCCCGCATGACGTTAAACTGTATTCTCCGAACTACGAGGTCTTTGATTCGTGTTAAGGCATGGTACGTAGGAAGCCTCCACGAGGTTCAAGCCCACCCATCACCCAATTCACGTCGTGTTCTACCTACGTCCAGCATGACGTTAAACTACACTCTGGTCCAGTGGTAAGCCATTGCGACCCAACCCATTTGAACTACGGGGTCTTTGATCCATGTCAAGGCATGGTACGTAGGAATCCTTTATGAGGTTCAAGCCCACCAATAGTGGACCAAGGTCTCCTTTCACGTCGGTTCACTGACAAAGCCCCATTTGAACTACGAGGTCTTTGATCCATGTCAAGGCATGGTATGTAGGAAGCCTTCATGAGGTTCAAGCCCACCAACAGTGGACCAAGGTCTACTTTCACGTCGGTTCACCGACAAAGAAACCTTTTGAACTACGAGGTCTTAGATCCATGTCAAGGCATGGTACGTAGGAAGCCTTCATGAGGTTCAAGCCCACCACCCATTGGGCCAAGGTCCACTTTCACGTCGGTTCACCGACAAAACCCATTTGAACTACGGGGACTTTGATCCGTGTTAAGGCATGGTACGTAGGAAGCCTCCATGAGGTTCAAGCCCACCCGTCGTTTATTCACGTCTGGGTTCACTATCGTCCCGCGTGACGTTAAACTGTATTCTCCGAACTACGAGGTCTTTGATCCGTGTTAAGGCATGGTACGTAGGAAGCCTCCACGAGGTTCAAGCCCACCCATCACCCAATTCACGTCGAGTTCTACCTACGTCCAGCATGACGTTAAACTACACTCTGGTCCAGTGGTAATCCATTGCGACCCAACCCATTTGAACTATGAGGTCTTTGATCCATGCCAAGGCATGGTACGTAGGAATCCTCCCAGAGGTTCAATCCCAACTCCCATCGGACCAAGGTCCATCTTCACGTCGGTACGCTGACGATGCCCATCGGACCAAGGTCCACCTTTACGTTGGCACGCTGACAACATTCATCGGGCCAGAGTCCAGCTTCACGTCGGTTTATTGGCACCATCCCGAACTACGCGGACTTTGATTCCCTGCCACGGGGATACGTAGGAAGCCTCGTCAAGGCTCAAGCCCAACTTCACTGTCGCCCCCCCTGCGATAGTTCCAATTCACTCTCCTTTTACTCCATTCACTGCCGCCCACGGGCTAGCCCCGGTGTCGATATCCCTCCAAGGAGGATCCCTCAATCTGATTTATCCCAGCTAATGCTCTGGTTGGGTTGATCCGTCTCCGCTGGACGTTAAACTCGCGGCATACCCTGTGTTGAACACGGGAAGATGAGGAAAACCTCAGATACGTGTCTATGACATGTAATTCCCCGCGTTCGATGTGGGATGCCTCGGGCTTCCACGCCCTCGAGAAGCCTTGTGGTCAAGGATAACAGATAGACATGCCAGGTACCCCAGCATCCAGACACGCTACTGATGCCTCAACGTGACTACTCCCCTGACCGAAGGTTGCTGCCCTGATTGGACCCTTTGGAATGTCCCGACAGAAGCAGCGTAATTAACCGGCGTCCATGGAAACATGGCACTGGGAAGAGTTTCACGAACTAGGTATTAAATCTATGAGGGAGACCCGGAATAGGTGACGAGTCCTGAGGAGGAATCCACAGGGGGAAGAACCGACATCCCATCATCCCGTTTCGATCAAGGAGCAGATGTACCTGAACAAGGAACGAATGCCGCCCGCCTTTGGAAAGCGGGAATGCGGGGTAACAAAGCCGCGCGTCCCCCTAACGGGCGGATGCGCGCGCCCCGACGAAAGCGTCGGAAACAATCACATGAGTCTATGATTAAAAATGGAGTTCCTCTATATCTTTTTAGTAAGCATACAATAAGTCACGTTACTTGATCTTTATCAACATTTTTCATTTCCAGTGCATGAATTATGTTGATTATTTCATTTATTCTAAAATATATATTAGAAATGGATTCATCAGTCTTCATCCAGAATGTATAATATTTAATAGTAAAGGTATTTAAATGCATTTATTTGACTTTTAGGTTCCCCCATGAGATATATCCATGGTTTCTCAAATGTCAAATATAGTAAAATTTGTAGTTCCTCTATTATATTCAACTTTTCCAAAAACATAATACCATGAAATAACAGATTTAAAATTGCAATCATGTTTAGCCATAGTGGAATCACTCTAATAAGCTCTATTATCTTTGTTTTTTTATATTTATATTCAATAACTATACATATATCAAATCTCATGTTGTCAGTATGGATTTTCATTTTGATTTTCCATAAATAAAAGTTTGTTCTAATAAAATAATGAGGCTGATTAGTGGAAAATATTTCTTGTATATGATTATCCATAAAAAAGGAAATTTATGACTAACATAATTTTAAGATCTTTTAAATAAAACTTGATCAAATTCAAACTAATTTTGAAATCCCCAGATACCAAATTTTTTTCCTAGTGGAAAATTAAAGTGGGGGGGGGGGATTGTGATTCCAATTAAATTTTTTTGCTAAAAATATTTAAAAATTAAATCCACCAACTTATAAAATAATAGTAATTTACTAAAAAATTATAATTATATAGTTTAATCCATCCAAAAGGTTATCCAAATTTTTATAAAATTTTAGTTAAAAATATATTTCAAAAACCATTATAAATTTGGAAACAAATTTACATAAAACAAACACCTTATCTAAACGAACAGTTAAAGAAAACTATCATAGTAATGTTTTTTTATTATTTTTACAATATATATTGTATTGTTATTTAAAAAATGAAAAATTTAGATGGGGCGGAGTGGAAGATGGAAATGGTTTCAGTATTAAGTTAATAACTAATCCCATCTATTTTTAAAACACTCACTTCTTAGAATATTATTATAAGATAAAATGATCCACAAATTGGATAGGGTTTTTAAATACAACTATACATAGAAAGTCTAGAATAAAAACCCCTCCCATAGTTCTAAAGGGGAAAAATATTTCAGGACACACATGAACTCTTCCATAGTTATACAAGATAATAGAAATGAAAATATTTGAAAATGAGTTTCAAGAACTCCCCATTTTAGTGAAGATGACTGTATTTAAAAATAAACAGAGAAATGATAAACAAAACTCATAAGATATGCTAAAATATAAATTTAATGAAATTAGATATTTGAATATGTGGTGAAGCTCAATCCAAATAGATTTGAATTTTTATATGTCTTCAAATGTCTCCTTAAAAATTTTCAAATGAGTTTTTATAGAAATACAATAAAATTGTGTATCATGGAAGTCCAGAAAATCATTTTCTATCTATCACCAAATTGGTTTGATATTTTCTGCACACATGTGAGTCTATCATTTTATATGATTAGAGTATATATATATATCTTTATGAATCTATAACCATGTAAACACCCGCAAATTATTGAGGTAGGTTCTTATGAATTTATATCCTTCTTACACGTCCAATTATCCATTATAGGATAATAATATAAAAAGAACAATCTTCACACTAAGAGATAGTTTTGAGAATTCTGACTCATTCTTTAACCTTTCCATGGATTTTTTTAGAAATAATTATACATTAATACACATGTATCTCACATGATTTGAATAATTAAAATATCTATAGGATAATTAATTTTAAAACTAATTATATACACATATAGTGGTAGATCTGGAATTTTATCCTTGGATGGTAGCTACTCAACAAAGAATATGTCTAGTGGGAACAAATTTAACTAGCAGTATTATTTTGTAGTTCCTTGAAACATTTCTTCTAGTTCTAATAATCACTGCTTCTAGGTGGTTTCCATTAGATTTATTCCTGGAAATGGAAACCTCGAAAAATTATTTATCCAAAAGGGACATGCTTTCAAAATTCCGACGTTCGTTATGTTTGAACATTATGATACTTAAGAACTTGAATTGGTCGAGAGGATGGGAGTTCGGACTCATCACACCCTTTTGAGGGGAATTATTGTCTACTATGGGACTCCCTTTTTAAATTTAAGATATTTTCATCAATCCTTATTAATTCACCATGCATAACATAACTTTCCATTGGAATTTTCAATCACTTATTAACATGTGTAAAATTTATAATCATTAGTATGTATTCAAGGTTCTTTATTAAAAGAGATATTTGTATGTATTTTTTATTCTCCATCAATGGTACCTTTCATATACTATTTATATATTATTTTAATCATCTTTATGATGATACTAGTTTTTAAGCCACTCCGCGGGGCACTCTAGAATTTATTGTCATCTAAGGAGATGAGGGTTTTTTCGATATTGGGATCGTACCCATAAAATAGATTACCTACATATCATTGTGAAAGGAATCATAACCCTTGTTGTTCAGTGCCAATTCTTGGGACACATCATACCATTTAAGGTCATGTGATTAGGACCTAACTGTACATTCTCATGTCATTTAGTAAGGATATAAAAGAAAAAGGTGCTTTGTCAAAGTTTGGTGTGGGACTTATACCTAAGCAGCCCAAGGAACATGGAAAGGATATGGGTTTCCAAGTTAGATTATACCATGGTGGTAATATGGATTAAGGAGAACATGGTGGATTTTATGTGTTGGGTTTGAACCTTAAGGAGGCTTTCTACGTATCCCATGTAGATGAGAATCAAATCCCACATAGTTTGATGAATATCATAAGAGAGTATAGTCCTTTGAGAGAAATTATTTTGGGCTTACTTCTAAAAAAGGATGCCTTGACAACTTGGGGGTTTAATTTGGGGATTATTCCTAAGGAGGATTCCCAAATTAATCATATTAGGGTTGGATTCATGAAGAGGATATCTAGTGAGATCGATCCCTAAAAGGGCTTCCTACGTATCCTAGTTTGAAAAGGAATCAGAGTTTTTGTAGTTCCTTCACTGTGAGTGTTTGTGCACATGTTGTAATCACTACGAATCTCTAATCCCATGTGAGTCATTTTCAGTGTGAGAAACAAGAAGATGTTAAAGATTCAACAATGACACATGCACTTTTCTTCCTCTGCTGGTGAAGGAGGGAGAACCTGCAGCAACCAGGATGGATGAGGTCGATGCATCCCAAAAAGAGGGTGAGGTGACGAGCCCTCCCTCTATTCACTTTACATTGGAAAAGGGACCAAATGAAGGGATGAAGGGATGAAGGTTTAGGGATTACACTAGGATGGATGCCCTGAAATTGATCCTGGTAGGGGAGGAATACTTCTCTTTTTCTTTTATGTAAAAGCAAGTGTGAACTTTACCTTCCCTACCAGAGACCTAAGGTTACGGGTCATAGTGACAAAACGGGGAGGACAGACCCCAAACCCTAATCCTCCAAACCAATAACATCCCAGCACTGTTCCTAGGAGAAATTTCCATGTTACTGCGAATGTAAAAACCCATAGACACTCCATGAATCTTAACCCCATTGTGAGAAAAATGTGGGATACCTCTGACTTTGGAAATATAAACCCAAATAGGAGACACGGTGATGTGCCTTTCCCAAAGGTTTGATAAGTCATGAGGTTTTGGTGGAGGCTTCATCTTAGTCCCTTTCAGATGAGGTAATCAAGGAAAAAGATAAACTGCCATGAATGGATTTAAAGAGGGTAATTAAGTTGGTATTTTGGATTTATACCAAGCTCTACCATGTAGGTCCCTCATGCAAGTGTGCCGCGTAGGTACCCCACATTGATGCACCGCGCAGTTGTACCATACGGATGTGTCGTGCAGGTGTTCCGTGCAAGTGTGTCACGCGGGTGTGCCCTGTAGGTTTGTATGATGAATGAATAATATATTTTACATTGGGGAACCAAACCTATGTAAAAATTGGGAAATACTTTTAAAACATGAATATCCCATTTAATTATATCTTCTCTCGTACTTTAAAGAGCTACCTGAGATAATTTGAGGGATCTGGGTGATGGAGTTATGAAATGGGAGATTCAAGGAGTCTTTCAACATTTTCAGTCCTTGAAATGGAGAGCCTAAGGGTCCCATTTATAGACATGGATGGGGTATGGTCTAAAGGATAGTGTCCACGTAGATCCTCCACGCAGATCCTCTATGTCGGTCTGTCACGTAGGGGTACAGAAATTATGTTGTCGCGTAGGTGTACCATGTCGGTCTGTCTCACAGGTCGGTCGCGCAGATCTATCGTGTAGCACTTTGGAGGGTTTGTCTTTACTTTGAATTCTCCAAACCAGGCCTTTGGATTTTGAAATATCCAGAGTTATCTTTATAGTATTTTATTATTCTTATGTAGTGTCCACAAAATCCCCCCTCATGATTGGTCCGATTAGAAAGAGGGTAGAGTCATGAAGTAAAATTATGGGGAAAATACTATGGGTTAATTTCTAGAAAACACATGTTTTCCGTGGAGCTTCTTCGCGTATGTATTCCATGTAGTGTTGTCGCACAGGTTCATGGCTGGCTATAAATAGGTTCGGTGATTTGTGATTTTCTTCATCTGTACCTCCAAATTTTCTAGATCTCGTTACGTAGCTCTTTCATCTAGCCTCAATGCATTGTGCTCTTTCATAGTCTCCTTGAAATTTTCTCAAGGTGAAACTACTTCGGTGATGTAGATATGTAGAAGGACTTCATCAAAGGGGTTGTATGAAGATCCTTGTCGAAGAACCTACGCGACAGACCTCATTGAAGAACCTACACGAACAGCTTCGTTTGCATTTTTTTGATTTCTTGTTTCCTTTAAGTTGAAACTTATGTAAAAATCCCAAACTAATACGGGATGTTTGGTAATTCTTTTGCAGGAAAATGGATTATTTGAAAACCTCCATTGAAGAAGCTAAGGCTCGTCAAAATTAAATAATAAAGATCATCGGACTAGACTATTATGATGTTGATGAAAGTACTCTTCCTAGGTTATGAAAAGGTTTAATTCTATTTCAATATGAATATCCACAAATTCATTACCTACCACTATACGTGAATTGGATTTTACAAGATGCCCAAGTTTCATTTGTTAATAAGTACATTCCAAATAATTGGTTTCTTCAATACTCGAACTATAACTTCATGAATATTAGTGCAAGGGGGGTTCCAGTACAAGAAGGAACAATCCCTATTGGTTGGATCCTGCATCACAGTTGTTTTACTCCTGATATAAAAATCATTTTTATAGCAACCCTAGCCTTTTACATATAACATTACATGATTTTAAGCATAAATATACATTAGAGTACATGCCATGGATCATATATGTTTAGTGTCTTGGAAGACTACGTACACAAAACATAAAACATGGGGCTAAAAAACAGTTCTTTATTCAATCTATATAATGAGATCCTAACATCCATTGTAATCATACATCTGCATAAGATATCCTGGGGAAACACATGAACAAAGGGATGAACTAAAAAGCCCAGTAAGGGAATGAACATAATAATAAAGCTTAAGAACATGAGTTGGGAGGCATGAAAAAATGATATACAAATAATGGAATGTATGGAATCACAACTTATAAACATGGGATCATATAAAAATGGAATCATATAAATGTGTAAGAAACATAAAACATGTCTTTAGTATGAGTCCAGGCTAATCGTCAATCTTGTTTCCCATAGTTGTACGGGTCAAGGCTTACCGCCAATCCTGTTTCACAGCATATCTCATGAGACTTAACTTTACCCAATGTATTAGAGCACTATCTGGGTGAAACAGTCTCAACATTTTCATGAATATTCTTGCCACAAAAATATTCATTCATAATCAATCATACATAAACATAAGGGTACCCACAGAAACAATTGGGTACCACAATCATGCCATAAAGCATAACCAATGAGCGCATCATGAAAGTATCCGTGAACGAAAGTGATTAGAAAATACAAGGACGTTCATAAAGTAAAATAGGAATATAACATGTTAAGTGATGTCAAACCTAAGTGAAAACATATAAGAAATGTTTTTGAGATACAATTTCATTAAAACATTTTTGTGTGGTTTTAAGGAAAATACTATAGAGATTTTAAAATAGAAAAGAATAAAATATTTTATGTAAAACCATAATTGAACGAAGAAGGTTTTAATAATAAAAATACTGATTTTGTTAATAAAATTGGGGCTTAAAACATAGGATAGGGTGCACATGAAATTGGGTAAGAATTCGAGATGTTCCCTTAAAATAGTTTTTCTTATCGGGACGAATTAAGGAGGGAATCACTTAAAAAAATGTATATCCCTAGAAGAGAATGAGAGATGGATCTTGAAACAAGATTTTTGAGAATATAAACAGAATATATAAGATGTTCATAAAAAGAAAAGACAATTTCTTTTGGGTATAAATAATGATAGAGCAACCCAAAGGAATAAAGGTGGTTCTGATAGAATCCTTTACCTTAAGTCCAACAATGTTCTACACTTGATATTAATGACATGTATAATCAAATTAAGTTCATTAATTAATAATTAAAGAACCTATTATATATACAAATTATTTAGTAAAACCTGTTTGATTTCATTCATAAAATTTTTATTGGTAAAGAGGTCCAATTTCATTTTTTGGGTATGTTTGTTTCCTTTGTTCTAAAGATCGGTTCACTTATAGTCATGTTTGAAAATTTTTGTAAAATGGGGATGATTGTCCATAATTAGAGATATATGTTATTAGTAAAAATCCAAGATGCTACGTGATTTTAAATTTAATTTTTTACTTTTCATGTATATGAATCATAAAATAAATTATTTAATCAAAACTGTTTGGGTTAATCGGCGATTTTTGACCACAAGGAACATGTTTTGTTTTATAAATAAAAACCTTATATACAAAAGGATTCAAGAACCACAGATGATACATAATACATATATTATGGTTTCGTTTAACCATGCAAATGGTTTCATTACCATAATTTCAGACAATAAAATAAATTGAAAACCCATCGTCCTTGAATGTGGTAAATTAGCACATCTCAGATGATATTTTCATTTTAGTATACATAAGAAAAAGGAAAGGAGATATGATGAAGAATTATTTCTTTATCATGAAAAAACATCATTAAATGTAAGGTACTTGAGTCATCAAAACATTTTGACAAAAGGATATGAAGAAATAAAAATAAAAGAGTTGAACTTAAAAATGACACAAAAGTTGAGAGATCCCATATGAAAATTCGGCAGCCTAACGACATCACTTAAAATTTCATAAAATGAACTGATGAGAGAAAAATTGTATCTCATCATATGGAAATAAAAAGGACAATAATAGAGATACATAAAAGATTTTTTGACAAAAATGGGAGGGTTATAGGTTCCCTTACCCCAACATATATGAATGAAAATTCCAAGAGATAACATAAAAGAAGTGTTGACAAAAAGAGGAGGGTGAAAGGTTCCCTTACCTTGTAGAGTAGCTCCTAAAACATGAAGGTTGGGACATTAGGGGATTAGGGACACATTGGGAGGGCTTCTAGGGAGGTAAAAACACCAGATATTCTATGAGGAAGTATTTGTAATGAATGAAAACGAATGTAAGAGTGGGTATTTATAGTAAAATAGAGGGAATTTTTTATTCATTTAAAAAGACACCTCATTAGTAGTATTTGTAAAACCATGGGCTTGCCCATGGTATTTGTCCTTGGTATTATCCACTTGGGACACAAAATATATTATTTTACTGTACAGAAGTTGAACTAAAATTTATATTAATTATTACATCATTATGATGTCATCAAATATACCGAAACTCAAAACTGTATTTTTACTATTCACAAAAATTAATGTATTTTAAAAAAAATCCTAGAAATTTACCCTAACCATTTTTCAACATGTAAAATTAAAAAATGTACTACATTTTTTAAAAATAATTTTTTAAATAATTGTAATTTAATTTTTAAATAAAATCATAATTTATTCAACCAAATCAAGGTTAAAACTATAACTTCTTTTATAACACCTTGAAAAATTAATCAAAGTCCCATAAAATTATCTTATAACCATAAGATATTAAAGTATTAATTTATGATTAAATTTTATGAAAAAAAAATTCCATTTTAAATTATTAAATTTAACATAAAATTGTAAATATAATATTTTTGACATAAAAAATTGCCAACTCTTATACTATGATCATTTTTCACTTTTAAGATGTCAAAATTGTATTTGTACATTCGTGGGTGAATTTTTTATTCTATTGGCCAATTTTCTATTCATTACTCTTAATTACTATTCATAAAGGTATGCTACTATTCATAAGGGTATGTTACTATTCATCAAAAAATTATGTTGGTCTTATCAGACTCAAAATCACTTACTGGTTACAATTGTAAATGACAATTTTTCAAAATTAAAAATACACAAGTGAAAAAATTATGTTTAAAGGTCACATAGTACTTATTTGTTCATTGTGTTGTGACTCCATGTTATTATATGACATAATTATAATAAGGGATTCCATTGAAATTTTTGGGGCATTAGATTATTTCCGCCTTAAGAAATTTTGTCCTCGAAATTTCTGGATACAATCTAGGCCAAAAACAGGTGTGGGTACTTTTTTTTAATTGCATCCTCCTGTTCCCATGTTGCCTCTTCTTAATTATGGTCATGCCATAGTACCTTGACCTAGAGGGTAGTCTTGTTACGTAGATCTTTATCTCTATGATCCAAGATCTTCACTGGATGCTCCTTGTAAAAAATATCATCCTCCAACTGTACCACTTCTAAAGAGAGTACATGTGAAGAGTCTGGTATGTACTTATTTAAGAGGGATACATGAAAGACATCATGTACTTTGGACATGTTAGGTGGAAGTGCTAGTTGATAGGCCACAACACTAATTTGATCAAGGATCTTGAAGGGGAAAATGTACCTGGGACTTAGGTTCCCTTTCATTCCAAACCTCATAAACCTCTTCCACGTAGATATGTGTAGAAATACCATGTATCCCACTATGAACACATGGTATCATCAATGATTGTCTGCATAACTCTTCTGCTGACTTTGGGCTGCCTTGGTATGCTGCTAAATAGTTGTCACCTGCTCCACTATTTCTTTGACTCTTTCAGGTCCTAGAAGCTTATGCTCACCAACTTCATCCCAACACGCCGGTGTTCCTCACCTTTTCCCATAAAGGGAATCATATGGTGACATTCAGATGATCGAGTGGAAATTGTTATTGTATGAGAATTTAAGCAGTAGAAGATGTTGGCCCCATCCTCCTTTGTTGTACATACAACATGCTCTCAACATATCTTGCAGTGTCTAGATAGTTCGCTCATATTGACCATTATTTTGAGGATGATAGGCCGTACTGATGTTCAATTCAGTTCTTAGAGAATGTTGAATACTTTTCCAAAACTTCATGGTGAATCTCGAATCACGATCAGATTCAATAGATATTGGTACTCATTGCTGCCTTACCACTTCCTTGATATTTATATTCGTGCATGTTGATCCAATGAGAATTCTTCTCAAATCGCAATAAAGTGAGCTGTCTTCATAAGACAATCCACAACAACCCATATAGCATTGTTCCCTCTGGATGTCCTTGGAAGTCCAATGAAAAATTCCATGGTGATGTTATCCCACTTCAATATTGGTATGGGTAGTGGTTGCATCATCCCCTTAGACATATGTCTTTCTACCTTCACTTGTTGACATACCAGACACTTTGATGTATATTCAGCAATCTCCCTTTTCATATTGTCCCACTAGAAGATCTCTCAGAGATCTCGATACATCTTTGTGATCCCTGGGTGGATAGAGAAGGTTGAGCTATGAGAATCATTTAGAAGCTCCTTATTTATCTCTGGATTGGATGGTACACAGAATAATGACCCAAATATTACAACTCCTTCCTCATCAAGAAAAGAACTCAAGGGATTTTTAACTTCTGATAGCTTCCACCCATTTCAGAAGTTCTACATCTTTAATTTAAGTATCCTTTATTTTCTCCATGAGGGATGGTTGAGAAATCATTTGAGAAAGGATTGATGATGTTCCTACCTTAATAATTTCTATGTCCATCATCTTTAAATATAAGAAGATCATATCCTTTTCAATTATCATCATTGATAAAGATGCATGATCCTTTCTACTTAGAGCATCTTCCACCTTATTGCATTACTAAGATGGTAGTGTATTGAGCAGTCATAATCCTTAATGAGATCTATCCATATTCTCTAGCACATACTAAGCTATTTTTTGTGTGAATATATATTTTAGACTCTTGAGATTAGTATATATCTCACAATTCTCCCCATAGAGATAATTCTTCCAAATTTTCAATCCAAAGTTCACAGCCGCCAACTCCAAATCATGCGTGGGATAGTATTTCTCATGGATTTCAGCTACCTTGAGGCATAGGCTATCACATTAGCATTATGAATCCGCACATATCCTAATCCCTTCTTAGAAGCATCACTATACACTACAAATATTTCTCCAATTACTAGGAGTGTGAGTATTGGCGCAATGATTAGCCTCTTTCTCAACTACATAAAATAGTCTTCACATTATTAAGTCTAGAAAAACTTTACTCTATTTCATGTCTGCTTGGTCATTGGGTTTGAAAGTTGTGAAAAGTTCTTCACAAATCGTTGATAATACCCAGCTAGACCCAGAAACTTGTGGATATCCGTTACAGATGTTGGCTTGGGCCACTCTTCAATTGCCTTTGTCTTAGAAGGGTCAACATATATCTTTTTGCTGGTGATCACTTGCCCCAATAATGATACTTACTCTATCCAGAACTCACATTTACTATACTTTTCATACAACTTATCCCTTCACAAAGTCTTTAACACATTATTCACATTCTCCTCATGTTCCTCCTTTCTCTTGGAGTATATAAAAATATCATCAATAAAGACTACCAGAAATTTGTAGAGGTAATCTCTAAAGATTATATTCATTAAATCCATGAAAATTTCAGCAGAATTAGTGAGTATGAAGGGCATCACTATAAACTCATAGTGTCCATACCTCGTTCTAAATGCAGTCTAGGGAATATCTTCCTTCATCACCTTTAATTGGTGATATCACCACTGAAGGTCCACCTTAGAGAAATAATAGGCCCCACGAAGCTGATTGAACAAGTCATATATCCATGGAAGGGGATAATTTTTCTTTATCATGTTTTTATTTATCTCATGATAATCAATGCATATGTCCATTGATCCATCCTTCTTCTTGACTGAGAGAAATGGCGCACCCTTTGGTGAAGCACTCGGGCATATAAATCCCTTCTCTAGATTCTCCTGTAACTACTTCTTCTACTCTTCCAGCTCTACGGTGGCCATAATGTAAGGTGTCTCTAAGATAGGCAAATATTTTGGGATAAGTTCAATTGAGAAATCAACCCCTCTATCAGGAGAAAGACCATACAAATCTTTAGGGAATACATCATTGTAATCCCTCATGATGGGAATGTCTTCAAGCATGATTCTCTCCATTGTATCAATAATTTGATCTAGATATTATTGCTCATAAGAAAAAAATATCCACACTTAAGATGATGATTTTAAAAGAGATTCATCTTCCTCCTTACACTTGTAAAGAATCGAAGGATTCTTTGGGATATGAAGATTTATCTCCCTATCTTGACAATTGATGTTGAATGTGTATAAAGATAGCCAATCCATGGCCAGTCTGTCATCAAACTCTACTAAAGAAAGTATGAAAAGATTTGATGGTAGGTTCAGTCCAAAAACATTAATCTGGGAGTAGTTATTAACCATGGATGCAATAATTTCCCTATTATCTGTTCTCACAGATATAGTTTCCTCCAAATATTGTGGTGGTGGTTGAATAGTTCTACTAAAATTTCAAGATATGAACGAATACGTAAAACCAATATCAATTGGTACATTCTCTATTCTTGAATGAATAAATAGCATACCTGTCACCACATTTGTTTTTGGTTCCACATCAACAGTAGTGATGGCATAAGACCTTCCTTGTTTCCTTGGAGGTTGTTGTTGATTTCCTCTTACAACCATTGTCTTAGGGAAATTTTTTGCATAATGACCATGCTCTTTGCAGTTGTAAAAGTACTCCGCTGGCTGAGAATTGATCTGAAACTTCCTTTATTCTTCCATGTTAGCGGTATTTTTCATATCCGTTCAGTAGTTTTTAGCTAGAGGACCAAAACTTTTACATTTGAATCAATTATTGGTTCCCTTTAAATAGTTCCTAGGATGCTTCATCCCATAACTTTTACAAGTGGGATATTCAGGCTTCTTTACATCATGGTATTTGTTTGCTGAACCACCCATGTTGTTCTCCATTTTTAACTTCTTTTCCCCGATCCCATGAGACCACCGATATTCTCCAATCTCCATTTCAAACTTGAGGTCACAAAAGATAATATCCTCATAACCGTCAAAGTATAGATTCACTAACGCTTTTCATAGACTCAGGTTTAGTCTGCTAAAGAAGTAATCCACCTTGCTTTAGGTTTTCATGACAAAGCCTGAGGCGTACCTTGCAAGCCTTTTAATGTTTACTTCATATGCCTCGATGGACTCATCTTCCTTCTACTTTAGTCTGTGGAACTCTCCTTCCATCTTTAGATGGAGGGCTCAAAGAAAATATTTATTGAAAAACGCAATCTATGGAATCAATTTCTTCTCGGGACTTTGTATTCTTAATCAGTGTCCACCACTAATCAGCTTACCCATCAAAATGATAGACGTCCAGTACAACTTTCTCTTCTTGTAAGCATTGGAGGATAGAGAATATCATTTCAATGGAGTTAATCCACTATTCCACAAGGAGGGTATCAGAAGATCAACTAAATATAGGAGGCCTTTGCCACATGATTGATTCTTTGACAACTTTCACTCTTCTTGGAGTAGGAGGAAATTCCACATGATTCAAGTTATTATTCATAACTTGATCCATCTGAGCAAGTACCGTCATGATGTTTTGAGCACCCATTCCCATCATATCAAGCATATCATTTGGACATTCTTCATATTCCTTTTCACATTGATTATTGGAATGTCTTCTTTTACTTCCCACCATTAAATAAGAAAAAGAAAGTACAATTATAGGGATTTAATACATAGTTATTGAACATAAAAATGAAACTTTTGAACATAAAAGGATAAAATTTAAAAGGAGAAGTATATCCTAACTTGTGATTTCGTATGTTTTAATCTAGGTTATCCATGATCTATTTCATATATTATATTCTTATGGTTTTTTCCTTAATAATGGTTTGTACTAAGCTCATGAATCTACCATAGAATATCCCCTAGGAGTGTCAATTCTAAGAGTGGAGCAAGGCACGTTATCATGTACCAGGATACCCCGGGTCAAGCCTGAAACTCCTTGTTAGAGTTTTCACTCCTAGGTACATCTGTGCCAGCGCCGCCTCTACCTGTTTGTATCCAAATAGGGATGCATTTTCTTAATAAACCACTTAATTTACCCATACCAAAATATAGGGAGGTTTTCTTATGATTTGTCTCATCCTTAAGGTTCTTACTAGAGAACCCTATTCATAATCTCTAAAAATAACTATACCATCCTATGATACCAACTATAGAGATCCTAGCCATTTACATATAACATTACATTTTTTAAGCATAAATATACATTAGAGTACAAGCCAAGTATCGTTAAGTCTAGTGGCTTGGAAGACTAGGTATATAAAACATAAAAGTTGGGGATAAAAAACAATTCATTATTTAACCTCCATAATGAGCTCCTAACTTCCATTGTGCTCATATATCTGTATAGGATATCCTGGGGAAACACACGAACAAAGGGATGAGCTAAAAACCCATTAAGAGATTTAACATAAGAATAAAGCTTAAACAGATCAGTTTGGATGCATGATGTAATGATATCAAAATCCTGGAACATATGGAATCATAACATATAAATATGGGATCATATAAACATGGAATAATATAAATTTGAAACAAATATAAAACATGTTTTTAGTATGAGTCAAGTCTAACCACCAATCTTGTTTCCCATAGTAGTACAAGTCAATGCTAACCGCCAATACCGTTTCACATTGAATATCATGATACATAACTTTACCCACTGCATTGGAGAACTATCTGGGCTCTACCATATCAAAATTTTCATGAATATTATTTCCATGTAAATAGTCATTCATAATCAACCATACATAAACATAAGGGTACCCATCGAAAGAATTGTGTACCACAATTATGACATGAATCATAACTGTTGAGTGTATCATGAAAGTGTCCATGAAAGAAATGGATTAGAACATAAAAGGACGTTCATAATGTAAAGTAAGAGTATAAAATGTTAAGTGATGTAAAAAATAAGTTAAAACATATAGGAAATTTTTATGATATACAATATAATTAAAACATTTTTGTGTGGTTTTAAGGAAAATAATGTAGATATGTTAAAATAGAAAAGAGAACAATATTTTATATAAAAAAATAATTGAACCAATAATGTTTTCATAATAAAAATAATTATTTTATAAATACAGTGGTGGCTTAAAACATAGGATAGGGATCACTTGAAATAGGGTAAGAATTCGGGACGTTCCCTTAAAACATGTTTTCTTATCAAGAAGAATTAAGGAGGGAATCACTTAAAAAAGCGTACATCCCCATAATAGAATGAGGTATGGATCTTGAAACATGATTTTGGATAATATTAGAATAATTTATAAGTTGTTAATAAAACTAAAATACAAATTCTTTTGGGTAGAAATACAGATAGAGAAACCCGAAGGAATAAAGGTAGTTCGGGTAGAATCCCTTACCTTAAGTCTGATGGTGTTCTCCACTTGATATTAATGACCTGGATAATCAAATTTATGTTCATTAACTAATGATTATATAACCTAGTATATATGAAAATGATTTAGTAAAACATTTTTAGTTCATTCCCATCATTTTTATTGGTTACAAGGTGTAATTTCATTGTTTGGGTCCATTTGTTCCCTTGGTTCTAATGATCGGTTCACTTATATTCATGTTCAAAGAATCTTGTAAAATGGGGATGATTGTCCATAATTGGAGTTATATTTTATTAGTGAAAATATATGAGTTTGAATGATTGTAAATTCTATCTGGTTACTTTTCATGAATATGAATCATTATATAAATTATTTAATGATAACTGTTTGTGTTAATCGGCGGTTTTGACCAAAAGAAACATGTTTTGTTTTATAAATCAAATACCAGTGTACAAAAGAATTCTAGAACCATATATGATATATAATACATATATTATGGTCTTGTTCAACCATTAAAATGGTGTCATTATTGTAATTTAATACAATAATAGAAATTGAAAACCCATCGTCCTTGAATGTGGTAAATTAGCACACCTCAGATGGTATTTTCATTTTAGTATATATAAAAAAAGGAAAGGAGAGATGATGAGTAATTATTAATTTATCATGAAAAAAATAAAGTAAATGTATGGTACTAGAGTAATCACAACATTTGGGAAAAATGATATGAGTAAGGAAAATGAAAAGAGATGAACTTGAAAATGAATCAAAAGTTGAGAGATCCCTTATGAAAATTTCGTAGCCTAACAGCGTCGCGTAAAATTTCATAAAATGAATTGATGAGAGAAAAAGGGTATCTAATCATATGGAAATAAAAAGGAAAGTAATATGAATACATAATATCAAAATCCAACATATGAGAATGGAAAGTCAAATTGATAACATAAAATAAGTGTTGATAAAAAGATGAGGGTGAAAGCTTCCCTTACCTTGTGGAGTAGCTCCTAAAACATGAAGGTTGGGACCTTGGGGGAATGGGGACACATTGGGAGGGCTAGTAGGGAGTTAAAAACACCAGATATAAGAGTCGGATGATTTTTTAATGAAATAAAATGAAAGGAAGAGTGAGTATTTATAGTAAAAGAGAGAGAATTTTTTATTAATTTTAAAAGACACCTCATTAGTGGTTTTTGTAAAACCATGTTCTTGCCCATGGTATTTACCCATGGTATTATCCACTTGGGACACATAATATCTTATTTTACTGTAAAAAATTCGACCAGAAATTTTTATTATTTATTACATTATTATGATGTCATCAAATATACCAAATCTCAAAACTGTATTTTTACTATTCAAAAAAATTCATGTATTTTAGAAAAATCCCAAAAATTCACCCTAACCGTTTTTAAACATGTAGAATTAAAAAATGAACTCAATTTTTTGAAAATAATTTTATATATAGTTTTAATTTAATCTTTAAATTAAATACTAATCTATTTAATAAAATCAACATTAAAACTATAACTCATTTTATAACACATTGAAAAATTAATCAATGTCCCATAAAATTATCTTATAACTATAAGAAAATAAAGTAAAAAATTATCATTAAATTTTATGAAAATAAATTTTCATTTTAAATTATTAAATTAAACATAAAATTTGTAAATAAAATATTTTTGACATACAAAAATACCAATTCTTATACAATGATCATTTCTTCACTTTAAAGATATCAAAATTGTATTTGTACATTCATGGGTCAAGTTTCTACTTTTTGGCCTATTTTCTATTCATTACTATTCATTATTATTCCTAAATATTTTCTACTATTCATAATGGTATGATACGATTCATAAGGGTTTGTTATTATTCATAAAATTCTTTTTTTGTCTTATCAGACTCTAAATGACTTACTGATCACAATTGTAGATGACCATTTTTTGAAATTAAAAACACACAAGTGACAAAATTTTGTTTAAAGGTCATATAGTACTTAATAGTTCATTGTGTTGTGACTCCATGTTATTATAGGACATTATTATAAAAGGGATTCTATTGAAAACTTTGGGTCATTACAATTTTGTAGAACCAAGGCCACATTACTATGATTCTACTTTTCAGGCTTCCCAGACAGATCCGTCTAATGGCTAGAAGGAAGACTGGGATCATCATTCTGAAAGAGGTGTGAAACCAGAATGGATGTGGGAATTTTGGGTTTTCCAAACTTATGAAGAATTCAAGAAAGAGTTATCAGATGATTATATTTATGAAGCGCTCTAGATGGGAAAAATTTATGCTTATAAAAATGATTTCATTCTTATATTTCTGAGCTGATGGAGTCTGCAAACGAACTATTTCAATTTGATGCATGGTGGATTTGGCATTAGTTTGTGAGATATCTACCAAATATATGGGTTTCCCATTCTCATGGAAATGTATGATGAGTTTATTCCACCAACAACAACGTGGGGTAATGTTACTAGAACACAACTTTTGGCTCATGAACTAGTAAAAATAACAAAGAAATGACCCAAAGACAAGAAATATATATTTTCCAGGGTATAGATGGAAGACTTTTTAGAACAAACAATAGAGAAATGTCCCACTTGTGGATGTCCTACTATTTTTCCTTCTATAGATAACCGAGGTAGATCAGAAACATATTGGCCTACATCAGAGAAATGTGACTATAAACACTTGGGATACAAATAAAAAACTAATATTGATGCAAATATATACTTAGTTTCCTTCCTTGCTATGTGGGTAAGTGTTCACTTACTCCTAGTTCATGAGTCCGGAGGTAGTGTAAGGCTGGGGACTTTTGTTATAGCATCTAAATTAGAAAATGGAAAGTATATAGGGTTAGAAACTCCTATATTGGAAAGAATTTACTATTATATGCTACATTTATATAACGGGAAGGCTCCATTTATAATTACAGGGCCATTCCAAGTGTTGTGGGGATGGATTGCTGCACACTTTTCTTCATACTCAGTGTTTAATTTTGTTAGAGTTTCCAATTGTCGATTCAACCCTTTTTTACATAAATTTTATGGTATTCAGCCTCAAAATTTGAGACCTGATGTAGTGATAAAGGCATTGAATGTATCAAGAGAATTCAGCTTATTTACTTTTGGTAACCCACCAACTGACACAATTATTGATGATGGTAATGAAATGAATTATGAGTTGAGGTCTTATATGATGACATTCAGGGATGGTGTATTATCAACCAAGATTTATGGTGAAATTATCTGTGAGGCTTACTTCCCTTATAGGTTTTCTCATCAGTTTAGATGTCTTCAACAATAAAAAAATTTTCCTCCCACATATATTAGAAACAAGAAACACCCAATGGTAGAAAGACAATTATGGATTCTAAAATCTTTAGAGGCACCCAAATTGTCTATTAGGTTACCTTCACCAGATGTATTAATCAAATTAGAAGCTGGGTATGCCAAGGCTTGGGCTTCTTTATATTTTCAAGGGGATTTTCCGAATGGAATATATCGAGTGGTGGCTACAATAGATGTTGTGTGTTGAAATCATGGTAAGAAGTCCAAGGCTAGAGATTATGTAGAAGTTTAAAATGTTTTAGAGCCTTCAAAACATCCTCGCAGGAGATATACCAGGAAGACCAGTGCTAGAGAAGCAATACCTCTGACACCGAGGTGATCCAGTTACCACTATCAAAAAAAGGTTCCTATTTCATATGTTCAAATTTCTAAAGAAGAATAGAGGCTTGAAGAGGCTCACCGGTCATAAGGTATTGAATCTCCCCCATAATCAACCATACCAATATTGAATTATGTGTGACCTTCTGCCCTTCATTATTGGGAGAGTGTGAAATTTGATCTTAGGGATTCATGAGAATTCCTCCAACATGGAATTAAAATACCAGATGTGGGATACATTAAGGCACCTTTTGATTGGAATCCATATAATAACCTGGATGAATTAAAGGTGTATATTATTGAGATAGAGGCTTTTATATATGCAATTAATTAACAAATCCCAGCCTCTAAATGAGTATCTCATATAATGGACTTAGGAGTACATGAAGGGGAAATTATTTACCCTGAGGAGGAGTGGGATATTTATGTTAATACTTTGAATGCATTTTCCTTTTCTTTTGTCTCAAATCTGTTTTACCATTCATCATCATTAATCTTGATGAAAATTCATTTTTGCAGCTTGAATGTAGGGAAGGAAACTCCGTACGAGTTCTTGAATTACCTAAGTATGGGATTATAGGCTCTCTTATCAACACATTAAATGATCCTCCTAGGTCTCCAAAACATTCTCCAAGAGTGAGAATCATGACTGGGGTAATTGAGATAGATAATCCTCAACCATTACCTGAAGTTTCTCTTTCAAATAAGAGTGTTTTGATTACTCCCCAAGCATATAAAAATAAATGACAGAGAGCAATGAGATTCGTCCAAAGTGTTTTCCAAATGAGTAAGTATTTTTACTGTCCTAAGGGAATTATAATTTACTCAACATACTCTGGTAATCAAATTTATCCTCTTACAGAATATGGGTCTCTCTCTTCTCTCTAGGGACTAAGGTCTGATTCTTATAGAGTAGAGAAAGAAACCCCAGGAGAAACCCAATTTCATGTTGATAAATATTCTATCTTAGTAGATAAATCATAAAAATATTCATCCTTACCTACTACTGGCTCTAATAAGAGAGAGAAAATTCATGGTAATATCAAATACATTTTTCATGAATATTTTAAAAAATCTTTGCTAATATGTTTCGTTTTCAACATATCTCATATCAATTACCTTTGACAATGGGTCCTGTAATAACCAATGTTGATATTATTATTACTCCAGAAGAAAGGAATAAAGACACAGGGCAATATGAAATAAATACTGATCTTGGACCAAACCTAGAAAGATCTGATGATGCTATACTAATTGGATAGAAAATAGAACATAATGTCAGTGGATCCAATTTGGGAATCAACCAATGTTTATTGGATACCTTAAATGGTGATGATGATATAACATTCCAAGACGCATACATTGAAATTATGGAATCCCTTAATCCAAATATTGATATTACAATTTCCATCAAATATTTTAGGAATTATCATGAGGAATTTCAAGGACATAATTCTTTATTATTTCATTTTCCATACATAATTTTTTTTCTTTACTTTATTATTTACATAAAAGCTTACCTTATGCAACTTTATCTGTTGAAAATGTTTCAAAGGATCTTCAGGAATGGGAAATTCCACTCTATCCTTCTTCTATTGGAGCTGGAGAAATACCTACATAGGACCCTCCATCAAGAGATGTTTTAGATACTTCAATTATGATAACTAGGAAAACTCATGAGAGTGCCACTTCTCAAGAAACATCTACTCAACATGCTGAAGTTGAGAATATTATTGATTAATCAATTCAAGTGTCCGACTTATTATTAGGTAAATTTCATCAGTTGTATGGATCATACTTTGTTTCTACCATTTTTCTGAAACTAAAAATGACCTTGATTTATCATTTAGGGTTATCGTATACCATAGTTAGATCAAAAGGTGATTCTTCCATGTTGGATCAGATATCAGCAAAAGGTGAGGCTTCTACTGTTTCGAGAGAAGAAAAACAAGGCATATCTTTATGTGATCTGTTTGAAATGTACATTTTAACTCATGGTAGTGACTTAGATTCATACTTAGACATGAAATATTCTCCCGGTATGGCACGTAAGAAGAAACGTTGACATATCTGGAGCATAATTGTTGAGAAGCTTTTAGATGAACTACTATCCCATTTTTCAAAACTCCCAACATTATTTTTCATATTGGGATTTTGTGGATTTAATTATCAACCAGTCTACGATGAAATGAAAGAGACCATTATCTAATGGGAGAAGAATCGTAATATGTGGAAAGATTTTGAAAATTCTAAATGGGTCATAAATATTGTGATCTTCCAAGTTGTAGTAGCTGAGGCAGAAGCAGATCATAATAATAAATCAATCGAAATCAGCCAACAAATTAAAGAATCCATGGAGGATTTCTTATATCTTCAAAAACAACTGGATTATGTTCATAAAAAACTTGATAAATTGAACAAGATAATGGTAGAACCCTAATTAGAGGGGATAACCTCCATTTTAACTACAAATCAAGCACTTCGTCAGGACGAGGAGGCTAGAGTTGCTCAACTATCTCAACTTCAACAGGTAGCTGATAGGGATTATGAAGTTATTCAACAAATGAAGAGTCATATTGGGAGTTTATTTTAAAACATGATAGAGAGGCTCCATTTTTTGGATGTCCCTCTGATTTTATATGAATGAAAGATACTTAGTCTTCAATCCTATATGTTATCATTCATGATTTTTTTATTGGAATATTAAAGGTAATGATGATGATGAATTTTTTTTAACATCAAACCTTCATTTTGGGTAATAATGATTAAAATGACAAGAATGGGGGTGCTCATAATTTTATTATTAAGAAAATGGGCCTAATGAGCATAGTTTAATTTTTTCTAGGGTTATATAGAAAACCACAAAAACATCGAATCTTTTGAATATTTTTTGCTCAATATTACCTAAATCATATAAAATGTACATTTAGTGAGATATGACATGACTTTTGTTCAGAGTGTCCTTTGCGGGTTTTCAATCTGGTGAGTACTACGTCTTTTGTTGTTAGTAGATTAGAGTCATGCATGTTGGTCTATAATGTGATAATTTTTATGGTCAAAATAGCTTTGACCATAAATTTTGAAATTAGATCCCAAAAAAGACTCATCGGCTAAAAATTTCTTTAAAACTATTTAGATATTTCCAAGGGGAATCTTGATCCATGATTTTTATAGTCACCAAATTTAAATCTTATATCAACATAAGGGGAGTCTCTTCCAAGAACGAAGTTTCCATTATTTGTTAAAACTGTTATGGGAGTTGTGTTACGTAGGGCCAACTGGGGAATATGCTGCATAGCCATATAGTTGCAGCATTTTACTGAATGACCTGTTATGTAGGAAACTCATTCAAGGCCGCCTAAGGGAGCGTGATGCATAGTCAAGAAAAAGTGGTCTTAATAAATTAACATTTTACTATTGAATTACATGGGAAAATAAGATTTGGGTTACTCAAGACCATAATGGGTGGTTTTTCCAAGTAAAGTGATTTTAAGAATATAGGGCTATTTTATGCCGACATATGTCACGAATAAGAAAACCATTTCTATACAAATTTGGTGTATGAAGAATGGTTAAAATTTATCAGAAAGGGAAATTTATGATATAAAACTGTGTAGTTTTAAGTCATGTAGTGAGGAAATTATGGTGTATGGATTTAAGTCATGGAGTGAGGACATTGTACTATGCATTTTAAAGTCATGTAGTGAGGACATTGTATTGTGGATTTAATTTAAGATATTTTAGCTTTTACCAATGGTATTAGACTCTCCTTATTTCTTGATATTTTTTTGGAAACATACTACCATAATTAGGTATGGTAGGTAAAATTGTAAACTATGACATGAGAATTTCTAAATCTGAAGAATGATATGGGAAGAGGGATAAAGAAATTAGAGGAGTCTTTTCCAACAACAAAGTTACCATTATTTTAAAAACCCGTTATGGGGGTTGTGTTATGCAGGGCCAACTAAGGCATATGCTGCATAGCCAAATAGAGGAATCTTTTGACTGATAGGCTCGTTATGTTGGAAACTTTTATGCAAGGCCACCTAAGGGAATGTACTATATAGTCAGGCAAAATAGATCCTAATAATTTAACATTCTATTTCTAAAATCCAAATAAAGTTTATGGAGATTCATATTTTCCGAAGCACAGAGCTTGGTTTATGGAGAAAGGTACCTGGATATGGAGAGGGTATTTACAACCAATAATTCCAAAGAATCGGAGGAATAATAATTCTATAAAGGTCTGAAAAAAAGAGGTATTGTTTCTATAGTTTAAGTTCATACAACTAGGACAAGAAATGGAAACAATATATGATATGTGGCCAAGTGATTCCATGGTTATTTCATATTTCAATGAACAAATGGAGAGGGAAATGTGTAAACCATGGTCTTGAAGAGTTTCAGATCCATAGAATGATAATGTGACAAATATATCTGAATTAATTTTTTAAAATACATATTCTTGTATAATTTCATCAAAATATGAAGGGGACAATGATACTATAACCAAAAACAAAATTACCATCATTTGAAAAACCCAATATGGGGTAGTATTTTGTAGTTCCAATTGGGGCATATACTGCAGATCCAAAGAGTGGAATATTTTGACTGAAAGGCCCATTATGTAAGAAACTTATGCAAGGCCACCTAAGGGAACATGATGTTTAGTCAAGAAAAATATTTATCGGGTACTAGAAACTCTGTCACTAGAAACCATAAGAAATATTATGAATATCTGAATAATATTCAAGACTTAGAGTGTGAAACATTGTAGAGGGTTATCCTCAATGAACATAAAAAATATTTGAATCAATATTGGCCATTAATCTGAAGTCCTTTACATAGATCTAACTCATATATAAAATGGAGGCTTTCTTTGTTTCCTTTTGAATTAATATTATGATTTTCAGTTTAAATTCAAGCAATAAGGAAATTATATTGTGAAGGTATAAGTCTTGTAGTGAGGGAATTGATAGCCCCATAAGAAATTGAGACACCTTATTTATATAAATAATCATTTTACCCAATTATTAAGACCATGTGAGCTATGCTCGGTGTGAGAAACAACGGGTAGTAATGGTTTATTTTATAAAACAAAGGTTACATAAGTGAAGAATATGGATGTTATATTTCCATGAAGTTTAATGTCATGCAGTAAGGACAAAGATGAAATGATGTAAAAAAACATATTGTAATTGGACTATGGTATAAAACCCAGGTGTCATTATATGTTTTGTTGGGGGGAAAGAATCAAGACATACATAGTTCTTTAAACATTCCCTATGTAGTTTTGATTCTTATATAAGGAATAAAGGGGGATTTTTTTGTCATGGCTGGGACCAAGATTATAGGTCTAGGCATATGTATGTATCTTATATAGATGAGAATCAAGAAATACATAGTTCTTCAAACATTCATTTCCAAAACCAATCTAATTTGACATGGGAAAAGGGGGTCTTTAACACATTCTAGAAGAATGATTAAATTTAAGATACAAGATAGTTTAAAAATCAAATCATTTATCTTAAAAGAGAACTCTGTATAGATTTAGTTCATATACAAGAGAAGAAAAAGTGAAATAAAAATTTTATGATTGCGGTTGGGACCAATATTGGAGATCTAGGAATCTCTACATATCTCAAATAGATGAGAATCAAGCCACACGTAGTTCTTGAAACAAGGTCACTATGTAGATCTGAATCAGACATAGGAAAGGGAGGGACTCATGTTCCACTAAGGAGTAGCAATGATGTCCATGATTCTTGATTATGGAATCTCCTAAGTTCATGTAGATAAGACATTAGCCGTACTATTTAATTTCATGTAATGAGAACAAATTGTGCAACACATTTTAACGTCATGCAACATGGACGCTTATGGTTGTTATGCAGTTTAATGTATTACAACTATGACTTTGTATTATTTAGTTTTAATTATTTCATTAAGGATGTGGGGGATATGCATTTTTTAGTCATGCAGTGTTGATGATGTGATGAAACTAAAAAAAGTATTTCTTCAAGAATCTCACATTGTTTTGGAGTCGTAATAAGCTCCCCATCCATTCAGATTAAGGCATAAGATCTATTTGAGTAGACCTTATATATGAAATAAGGTCCTTCCCACTTTTACTAAATCATTAGAGGTTTTTTCCCTAGTATCATTGGAGTCCTGAAGACCAATACCAATTCTCCTTAAAGAAATGAACGAAGGAAAACATTCTTGTTAAAAGCTCATGCTATTCTATTTTGATAGATTTTTAAATGATGAAATTCATGTAATATTTTTTAGTCTAATCATTCCAACTCATTAAACTATTTCTGAGACCTCTCATATGTATAAAATTGATCACATATTGCAACTCTGAGTGAAAAAATTGTATTTCATTTGGCAAGACTACTTCTATTTTGTATACCGATGAATAAGGGGTTGTCTAGGTGGCAGTACAGGTAGTATTCTGATAAGCCCATAAAGCATGAAAAAGTTTATCATGCAAAGATTCTTTATCTTTATCTACCACCTTCTTGAGTATATTTGATATGTTTTTTTTGAAATCCTCTATCTTTCCATTGGCTACCACATGATAGCAAGATGAATGGTTGGATATGATATTGTGCTCATGATATAACTTCTTTACCTCAAAAAAACTGAAACTGTGCCCATTGTCCATTAATATAGTATGAGGGACACAAAATATAGTGATGATGTTAGTTTTGACAAAACTAACAATTATTTTGGCTCTTACTTCTTTGAGAGGAATTTCCTCATCCCATTTAGAAAAGAAGTCACTAGTAGTAAGAATATACTTGAACTTCTTAGCCATAGCTAGAGGATAAGGTCTTACTAAATCCATTCCCCATATAGTAAATGGCCAGGATTATTTATCTATATGTAGAAACTCTAGGGGTTGATGAATGAAGTCTGAATTCATTTGGTAGAGATGAAATTTCTTAGTGAAATTTGTGAAATCCTGCATCAATGGAGGCCAAATGTATCCAAGCCTTTGGATTTGATCAGAAAGCCTATGCCCAGACTTGTGATCACCACAAGATCCTGAATGTACTTCTTTCATGAAAACTGTAGTTTCTTCTACATCAATACATATGAATAGGATTCTATCAATGCCTTGTTTGTAGAGGATCTTCTGGTGATCTGGACTGTCATAAAGATTAAAATTGGCTGCTCGTCGTCAGATCTATTCATTTTCATCCCTATTTGGTGAAAGTACTTTATTTTGATGATATCCTTTGATGAGTGTTATCCATCCCATGTTATGACCATACGACTCATAAATAGGGCTAATTTCATTAATTTCCTCCATTATGGTTTGAAAAAATAGGTGATACCATACAACGTTGAGCTATGTTGATGATTGTATTATCCTGGTTTGGATCTATCAAGGCTGTAGCTGTATTAACCAGTGCATCAGCTAAGGAATTTTATGATTTTGGTACATAAGAAAATTTTGGCTCTGAGGGAAATTCATCCATTAACCCTCTGACATAATCAAATATAGGTATTAACTCTTATTTTCTGATAGAATATTCCCCATTGATATTTTTTATTACCATTTCTAAATCACATTTTACTTTCAAGTAAATCACTTGCACCAGAAGTGATAATTCCAGACCAACAATGAGAGCTTTATATCCTATTTCATTTTTGGTACCACCTTCTGATAATAGGAAGTAGTAAGAAAATACTGCCTTTTCTGGGGAGATAAGGACAATTCTTAACCTAACTTTGTTGAGTTTAGGGTTTTCTATTATCTTCCCTATTGGACTTATGGAGGAACCATTAAAGTACATTTCCCATGTTTGGGTATTATATGTAACAGAGAATACATGTTCATTAAGAAGTTCAGTATTCAATGATGTATCTTCTTGCAGATGGATGTTCAATAGGGAAGTCATCTAGATCATGGACTTTTATTTCCTTTTGGGGCACAAACTAGATATCAAACTGTTGCAAAATAACTGCCCATGGTTCCAGATGCCCTGTAATCATAGGACTACTGAGGATAAATTTGGGTGGGTTATTGTGAGATACCAATTGGACTTCATGATTTTGCAGGAAGTGCCTCAATTTCTAAACTACAAATATTAATTCCAGACAACACTTTTCAATACTTGAATATCGAGTTTCTGAATCAATCATAGTTTGACTGATATAGTAAAGGCTATTCTCATTCCCAACATCATTTTTTTGGGAAAGGAAGGAACCCAATGATCGCTATAAAGCTATAACATAAGGAATAAGTGGTATTCATTCAACATGTGGCATTAATACCAGTGGACTCAAGAGATACTTCTTGAGGTTATCAAATGCTTCTTGACAGTCTTCAATCCATTGATAGGTGACTCTATTCTTCATTAATATGGTGATGGAAAAATACTTTATTTTAAAATTGGCGATAAAGCGCTGAATATAGGCCATGTGTCCTTGGAGTCCTTTTAATGATTTCAAATTTTGATGAGGTGACATTCTAAGGATATATTTTTTTTTCTCAGGATCAACTTAGATACCATGATGGCATACAAAGAATCCAAGGAAATATCCTGAGGTTACCCCGAAGTCACATTTAAAGGGGTTCATCTTCAAACTGTGTTGCCAAATTTTATTGAATGTGCTCTCCAGATTAGCCAAGTTATTATAACATTGTTTGGAATTGAACACCAAATCATCCACATAACATTCATCAAATTTCCCTCAGAAGGGTTTGAAGATATGGTGCATGGCACATTGATATGTAGCACCTACATTCTTTAAGACGAAGGGAATTACATAATAGAAAAACATAACCTAAAGGGATCTGAAGGATGTAGATTAATCATCCTCTGGGGATATATAGATTTAATTATACCCAGAGTATCTATCCATGAAGGAAAGAGCTTCATAGGCAGTTGTTACATCCATTAAAAGATCTGTGATTGGAAATGGAAAATAATATTTAGGACAATACCGGTTAAGATCTATGAAATCAATGAAAATTCTTATTTACCAATTCTTCTTTATAACTGGGACAATGTCGGCTAGCCATTTGGTATATTTAACTTCCCAAAAAAAATTATCCTTTATATGATTATCAACTTCAGCTTCAATTTTAGAAGCATGAGTTGAGTGTGTTCTTCTTATTGCTTACTTAAATCCACAATGTTTTTCTAGAAACCCGAAACGACGAGTGGCTACATCGAGATTAAGACCTAGAATTTCTCTATAATTCCAAGAAAATATATCTCAAAGTTTCTTTAAAAATGAAGTATACACATCCTACTCTTCATAAGTCATGGCCGCACTAATTAGAGTGGGACGTGGATCTTCTTTTGTACCCAGATTTATTTCTATGAGCTCATCCATAGTGGTAGAGACACCTTCCTCAAATGATGGAGGAGCGTCCCTAAGATATTCCTATTCTTTTTAATTATGTGTTATTTATTATATTTTTACTTGCATAGTAGATGATGAATCAAAACTTTCAGAGTTAGGAGAGGAGTCAGTACTTGAACATCCTGTAGAAGAGTCCACCATTTCTAACCCTGCTAATGATAAATGGTCTTTCTGGGGTAATAAAGAGGAGATAATGGATTGGGAACCAACATATTTGTCTTCATATAGTATTTCTACAACTTCTTCTATTCTAATTGAATAAGTAGAGGCTTGTTATAGTTTTTTAGATGAAATAAAAACATCCCTATTTAAGCTTCCATCACTACATGGTGAATCAACAATTTCTCCTATTCTGTTAGGCTCGATTTCTGAAATTGATATTATGGAAGTTATTGGAAAAGTGTTTGGATTTGGCTTTACCCTTTTAATTTTTTTACATGTAACACATAATCTATACTCAAATGTATTAATGGATTTGTTGGGATCTTTTCTAGTCCATTCAGAGCATTAACTCTGGTTATCTCTTTTGTCATGGACCATGTTCCCTTTGTGTGATAAAAGTCTACCTCAATGTATTGAGATTATCATGTTTTAAATAGATCCTTATCACCCTAAAATGTCTCAATTTGACCATTTAAATATTACTTAAGACACTAGTGGTATGAAGAAGGTATGGTTTCATGTTGATGTAGCCAAGGCCTTCCAAGAAGAATGTTAAAGGTTGTGTCCTGATGAACAACCATGAAATATGAATTAGATACAAGATCTCCAAAATGAGTTATGAGTGTAATCTTGCCCAAAAGTTATTGATCATTCATGTCATATCCTTGCAACATTAAAGTAGAAGTTGATGAGCCATATTCATTTAGGCCTAATGATCTAAGTTTATGAACGGGAATGAGGTTGACTCTAGAGCAATTATCAATAAGGGATCATAGGATATCTATATCATTGATATTTCCAGATAGATACAAGGGTCGAATATGTCCACGTACAACATTATCTTCATCTTCATCTATAAAAGATATGAATACATGAAATTCTTCATGATCATTCTCTATACGGTAAACTTCATCAACAGTAATTTTGGTTTCAAACTCTTGAGGACTTAACAAAGCCTAAATAAGTGATTATTGAAGATCTTTTGAAGACTTAAGGCTTCCAAAATTAACAACACATCCAGTACTTGGGAAAATTGTTTCAATACCTCATACTTTTGGTCTAATGATCTGTGTTTCCTAGTATGGAGATGCAGTTTTACAGGTGCCTTAAAAGTTGATGCTTTTGATGTAGATGTACCATGTGTTAGAGAAAAAGTTATAAATACTCTTAGATTTGGATTATTAGACTGATTAGGTCAATTTATCTACTGAGATTAAGATGGAGTGACTTCAACAGTTCCTCCAAAATAATCATGTCAGGACCAAAACTATCTTGTGTGGAATAATCTCCTAGTTCTCATTGAACCCACTGAAGGGATCTTCCACGGGTTTCTGCCACATACACGGTTCAAGCAGGGGTAGAGTTAAAATAGTGGTTTCTAGAATACCCACATCATCCAATGTATCCTCGACCTTGGCCTCTTCATCTGGTTCCCTAATTAGGTACAAGGAACTCAGGTTCATTATAATCAGAATCACCATTGGCATAAGGATCCATTAAGTGGATGACATTGATGGAACCAAAGATCAATTCTTCATCTAATGAAGATTATTCCTAACAGGTTGGTTCTGGTTGTACCATTTTTTGGGGGTGGTGCCCATGCTTTTTAAGTAGATGGCATGAAATATACAAGATTCAATTATAACTTTGGCCTTAACACAAGCTCATCTTTTTCTGACTGCTCATTGTCCATCTGATCACCTCATTTCATTGAGGATAGACCTTTTGATGAAGGTGGTTTTTCTATGGCAGAAGAGGTGGAAGACACAATCAGTTGTCTCAATTATGTTTGTAGAATTACATGAGTTTAGTTGATCATTTTCATGATCATCCAATCAGTATATTTATGCATATTTTTTACTTTTAACTTCATTCCATTCGCCTTCTTCCTCTGGATCAATAGCAGTAACACATGCTACATGAGATGAGGAAATTTTCAGTTTCACTTGTCTAAAGTATACCATTTTTTGTAGAAGATCCTTGAAAACAAAACACACCTAAATAAGATGCCCCAACATCTAGTGAAAGGGACAATAATTCAAAAGATCTTTATATCCTTCTTCGTTTGGTTTCTTCAGCCATGGAAACTGACCCAAATTGTTTTCAGAGATGAGGTGAAGTAACCGGGAACTTGTTCGTTCCGAAAAGAATAAACTATGTTTTTTAATTAATAAAACTATTTATTCCTTTTATCTATTTGATCATCTTGACAAGGTGGTCATTGCTGATAACACTCTGGAGGTGGCGCCCTTCGATACGAAGAATGTTTTGAAGTGGAAGTAGGTACACGTGTTTGCTTGAGTGTAACAGTAGAAACCTATACTTTCCATATTTTCATTCCTAGAGCTGATGGATTTACACTAGTTTTAGCATTAGTTTCTATAATATAATATTCTATCTGTTGAGAAATTGAAGTATGGTCTCAAAACCCTCTTGTGTATTTTACAGGGATCAGCAGTGTGCGTAACTCATCCCACAAATTTTCCACACAAATTGGAAGCAACTATTCTTGAGGTAGTGCCCAACTTAAGGAATACATTAATCCTTTCCATAAAGCAATGAAATATGAAAATATTTCATTCTCCCTTTGTTTCCAATTAGTGAGATAAAAATGGTCATCTTTGGTAGTGTTGTGCTAAATTAAAGAATGAATTTCTGATAGAGATCTTTCCATCCAGTAATTGATAGATATTATAAACTTGTATACCAGACAAAAGATGGTCCCTATAATAACTTCACAAAACACCTGAGTTTTACTGCTTCTTGTTGTTGAGAAGTTCCCATCATGGGATCACAATGAGAAAAAAATGTGTTAAGTGTTGTTTTGGATCTCCCAAATCATTAAATATTGGAAACGTGGTATTCACAAAATTTGGTGGGGGAAAATTAGGTCTAGCCATTTAGGTCAAGCTTTCTTTTCTAATTGAACTGGCACACGTTGTTCCTCCATAAATTCTAATGGATTCATTAATGCCTCAATTGTGTTCATAAGCATTTGGGGAATATCCAGAAGAGTTGGAACCTGTGCAGGTACAACAACTGGAGCTTGAGCTGGTGCAAGAACTGGAAAAACCACTAGTGATTGTGATATTATTTGCCTTGGATAACCCACGATAACTGGATTATCAGGATGTGTTTGATCCTTCCTTGGTTGTGTACCCAATGGAGAGAATTCATTATCCTCATATGAAGTTACAACAAATCCTCTTTGGTGAGGAGCTCCTATAGGATATGCAAGTTGAGGATCTTCCGGGGGAGTACATCTAGCAAAAATGTTTCTTCGAAGTAACTCTTTATTGAGTATTTTAAACTCTTTCATCTTCACTTTTCACTCTACAAATCTCTCTTCAAGCGAAATAGATTGAAAATATTCATTGTAAAAGTGAGATACAATCTAACTTTTACCTTTCCCATTATTAGATACCTTTTGGATGGGTGGGAGTTGGTTAATTTAAGGCATACCAAGATTTTGGGTAAGCCTGTGATTTTGGGTATGTACACCTTATTCGTTTACTTCAAAGTGTACCATATTGTGGATAATAACTTCATCTTCTGAGTCCCTTGAACTAGACTCATTTTCTAGAGGATCTTTTGTAATGGTGTTAATTACATTTATTGACGTATAATGCATTGATGAAATACTGTCAATATATTTGTAATATAATCTCCCTCTGTATCTTCTATGAGACTCTGATATCCTATATGATGGATCCTCAAGAGCTGTTTGATGGAAAGTAACCTGAAGTAAATCCTTGGATTGTTCAGTTGTGAACTTTCTTTGTGGCTTCTTACCTAATCGGAAGAAAACTGACTTCCATTAAGGAGGGGATTATCGATGTGAAAAATCCCCCAGCCTTGTATGGTGGGGCTGTTCTATTCTTATTCATAAAAAATTTAAACATTGTTTAATGAACTTGAAGGTTTAATTAAATGAGTCCCTAGCCTTTCATGTTGGGGTGGTTCTTGAAATTCTATGGTTGAGATCCACACAACTGGTCTTCTAATTTTACAAAAAACATTTCATACATTAGCAGTGTGCATTATCCGAAAACCACTCAAATCACCAATTTTAGAAGATCGCTATGCTATTTTATAAATTTCTATTATCCGATGGCTGACATCATCTAAGAGGGAGGCCTGATCAAGATTCTTAAATAATTGATATAAATATAACTCAACAAATTCTTTTTTTTGGGCCCAATATAGATAAGTGTTGGTTGAGGCCTATTCTTGATCATAAAGTTGATTATATAAAAAATTTGTTCATTGTGGCTAACTGTGGGCAATAAAATTGCATGAGACCACTTTATGGGGACTTTGTTGATTTAGGAGTGCAGTGTTATGAAATGATCCATGTGCACCCCATACTTTGATACGAACACTAGATGGGGAATCATAATTTAACTCGTGTAGCCTCTTTAGAGCAATGAGGCATGCATTCTGAAGGGTTATCTTTTTTTCAACCTTTGGATGTTGGGAATCTGAAAGAGAATCCATGTCAATTTGGCATTGAAAAGATTATATTACATTTAAATTATTTTGATATTCATCATATGTTAATACTTTGGTATTCAAATGATGAATAGTTTTCCATAAGTTGAGGTGGATATCATGAATGCAATATTCTGCTATCAATTATGGAATGTTATACTGATAATTCTCCAAAATCCTTAACATGACGGGCATTTCTCCTTTAGCCAATTTTCTTCTCATGTTTAACATATCTTCATTTTATTTCATTATAGGTTTATCCACTTGGTATGACCAAAGTGGATGCTATGTATTAGAAGGAAAATGACCCAAGGGAGGTTTGGAGAATGACTGTTCCCTTAAGATGTCTTTCAGTTGAGAAAGTGTTTCACCCATCAATGACAAGGCATTAGACATGAATGGCCTTGTGTTTGAATGTACCTCAAGATAGGAGGGATTTCTCATCACTAAATTATCAACTATAGAATTATCTTAAAAATACAAAATACTATTGTGGAGGGGACTTTTGCTGTGAATGCCATCATGGGGAGGACCACCATGGTGGATTACAGCAAGGGATGAATCCTCTTGCTCCCTGGTCTTCTGGCCATAATGAGGGTTGTCGTAGATATCATCTAGAGATAGGCTCTCAGGATTGACCGAAGTTTTATGAAGAAAGGCTTAATGATGAAGTGTTCGATGGGGAACTTCATAATTACTACTAATACTCCCATAATTTGGTAATTAGAGGGTAGGATCTTGAGCTATAATAGATAAATTTCTGAGGGATTTAAGAACTCCATCATTAAGAGGATCCAAATTTCAGTTTGACTCTTTATTTTCCAACTTTGTTTGATTAGACTTATTCTTGGATGTTCTCTTACACTTAGTTGGTGCCACTTGTTGGGAGAAGTGGTTATCATGGGCGGGAGTATGTGCCTGCCTTGGAACAACCACCATAACAAACTGATTACCTCTAATTGGAAAGGGTGTACGTTCCTGATCCAATTGTCTGCATGATATGGGGTAGTATTCTGCATGACCCTCCTAGACTAGAACAGAGGTATGTATGTTCTTCCGAATGGAATTTCGATGTTTCATCCCAAATTTTGAGACAGGTTTATGTGTTTTTTCTCCTGTTACTACTGAAGTAGTTGTTATAATATTCTGGAAAGCTTCCAGAATGTGGGAGGGAATTTGTGTATTCCCTTTCGCTGTTGATAATATGTGTTTGGTTACTTCAATGGATGGAATGAGAATATACATCCATTATGTATTAGGATTAGGTGTATGTACCTTCTCTAGTCCTCCTTTTCCTATCAATGTGTATTGACACTACTCATGGATGGGGGCAGAGAGTTGGGTCTTCCCCATATTTGTTGTTGAAGATTTTCATCTAACTTCTCCAAGTGATGACAACTAAGATTGTTGGAAGGCTTGATGAACACTGGTAGGTGTATGTGCCTTCTTTTTGTTTCCCATAATGTATGGTTGATGGACTTCCTTCAATACTGGCAGACGAGACTGCAGGAAAAATTGGGGATTGTGAGTAGGTGTATGTTTCTGTTTACCAATTTCCACCACATTGGATTAGAAGAATTCTTTAAATGCAGTCAGACGAGACTACTGATTGGGTGATAAATTGTAAGAAGGCGTATGTTCCTATTTACAATACTCCACCGGATTTATCTGGTGGGATTGGTGGGTTGTGGCTAGACGATTCTATGGGATAAAAAAATTAGGAAGGATGAGTGTATGTACCTGCTTGTTGTTTTTCATCAAGTTAGGTTGATGGACTTTTCTAGAGGGAGAAGAGGTAAGAACATGTTCCCTGTTGACCGGAAATTGTCCCTGATGATTGGCATTGGGTGCCTGAGTCTGAGATACCTAGGCCAAACATCCAAAGGCAACACCCCCATCATGTTGGAGGTTCACTACCATGAAATTCTGCTGGAAGTGATTATTGGTGGGATTCCTTAGGAAGTATCATGTATCCTTGAATTGGGGCCCAGATTAACCTCTTGATCTACCTCCCTATAGTATGGGAGGAAATGGTTGTTGCATTCTGGGGAAAAGGACCCAAAACGGTTGAAAACAGTGGTTGGAACCTTCTACTTCTTGATCATTGGTCATCGTTGGATAAATGATCGAGGATTGTTATTGGCAGGGGGGCATGTCGGCCATCCTCCAGTGTTGAAGATGCTAGGTGGGAGATGACGTATTTCTTGGGGATGAAGATATTGCTTGAGCAGCGGTTGGAAAGTTCATAGATGTTGTCTTGAAGACAACCATTTTTGGACTAAAGGGAGTTCTGAGGAAAACTGAGAATAACAATAAAATTCATAAAAGCAACATCTTTTAAATGGATATATGTGTGATTGATTCCTTTTTCTGGCCTTCCTTTATAAATTGATAGGGTTCTGATAGGTGGGTAACATTATTAACTTGTTTAAATATTCACGTAAAGGTCACCATTTTTGTTTCTTTTTTCTTTTAAACGCGTGTTCTAGTTTTAAGAATCACTATATCTAGGCAGTTTCCATTGGATTTATTCATGGAAATAGAAACATCCAACAATTAATTATTTGAAAGAGACCTACTTTCCAATTGCTGGTGTTTGTTATGTTTGAAATTTACGATACTTAAGAACGTGAAATGGTCGAGAGGATGGGAGATCAGACTCATCACACCCTTTTGGGGGTAATTATTATCTACATCAGGACTCTCTTTATATATTTAATAAATTTACATGAATCCTTATTAATTCACCAAGCATAACATAAGTTTCCCTTGGAATTTTCAATCACTTGTTAACATGTGTAAAATTTAGAATCATCAGTATGTATTCCAGGTTCTTCATTTATAGAGATATCTGTATACATTAGAGATTCTACATCAATAGTATCCTTTCATATACTATTTAATGATTCTTTTAATCATCTTTATGATGATACTGGATTTTATACCACTCAGTGGGGCACATTGGAATTTATTTTCATATAGGGAGACAAAGGTTTGTTTTGATATTGGGATCGTACCCATGAAATGGGGTACCTACCTATTCTTGTGAAAGGAATCAGAACCCTTGTAGGTCAGTGCTCTTTAATGGGACACATCATACCTTTTAAGTTCACGTGATTAGGACCAAACCGTACAATTTAATGTCATTTAGTAAGGAAATGAAAGAGAAATGTTCTTAGTCAATGTTTAGTGTGAGACTTATACCTAATCAGCCCAAGGAACTTAGAAAGGATACGAGTTTCCATGTTAGATTAGACCCTGTTGGGAATATGGCCCCCGGAGAAAAGGGTGGAGTTTAAGTGTTGGGTTTGAACCACAAGGAGGCTTCCTATATATCCCATGTGTATGGTAATCAAATCCCACGTAGTTTTATGAATCTCATTGGAGATTATAGTCCTTTGAGAGAATTGAGTTTGGGATTACTTACTAAAAAGGACGCCTTGATGACATGGGTGTTTAATTTGGGAATTATTCCTAGGGAGGATGCCTAGATAAAGGGAATTAGGGTTGGATTTTTGAAGAGGATATCAAGTGATCTCGGGCCTTGACAGTTTTTCATAGGTATCCTATTTTGAGCAGGAATTAATGTTCTCATTGTTCATTAAATTTGAGTGTTTGTGAACATGCTGTAATCATTAGTAATCTCTAAGCCCATGTGAGTCATTATCAGTGTGAGAAATAAGAGAATGTAAAGGATTCAACAATGACACTTCCTCCACTGGTGGATGAGGGCGAGCCTACGACAGCCAGGATGGATGAGGTCGAGGCAACCCAGAAAGAGGGTGAGGCAACGAGCCCTCCATCTATTCACTTTACATTGGACATGGGTCCAAATGAAAGGAAGAAGGTATGGAGTTTAGGTGATTACACCAAGATGGATTCCCTAAAATTGATCCTCGTAGGGGAGGGAAACTTCTACTTTGATTTTATGAAAAAGTAAGTGTGAATTTTACCTTCCCTACCAGATATCTGAGGTTCCAGGTCTTAGAGACGAAAATGGGAGGACATACCCCAAATCCTAATCCTTCAAATCGGGAACTTCCCTGCACTGTTCCTGGGAGAAAGGTCCGTGTGACTGCGGATATATAAACCCATAGAAACTGCATGAATAATAACAACATTGTGAAACAAATGTGGGAAACCGATGACTATAGAAATAAAAATACAAATAAGATACATGATGATGTGCCTTTCCCAAAGGTTTGATAAGTCAGGAGGTTTTGGTGGAGGCATCAACTTAGTCCCTTTCAGATGAGGGAACCAAGGAAGAAGATAACCTACCATGAATGGATTGAAATAGGGTACTTAAGTTGATATGTTGTCTTTATACCAATCTATTCCACATAGGTACCTCACATAAGTTTGCGACATCGGTACCCCACTTTGCTGCGCAGCACAGTTGTACCGCGCAGATGTGTCGCACAGGTGTTCCACACAGGTGTGTCATGCTGGTGTGCCACACTGGTTTGTATGATGAATGAAAAATATATTTCACATAGGGGAGCCAAAACTATGTAAAAACTTTGAAAGACATTAAAAACATGGTTATCCTGTTTAATTATCTCTTCTCTCAAACTTTTGTGAACTACCTAAGACAATTTTAGGGATCTTGGTAAAAGAGTTACACAATGGGAGCATCAGGGAGTCTTTCAACTTTTTCAATCCTTGAAATGGGGAGCCCAGGGGTCCTATTTATAGGAATGAATGGGTCCTGGTAGAAGGGATGGTGTCCACATAGATTCTCCACACTGATCCTTCTCATAGGTCTGTCGTGTAGGGGTACATAAATTATGCTTTCACATAGATATGTCCCGCAGGTTTGTCATACAGATCTATTGTGCAGATCTTTCGCACAACCCTTTGGAGGGTATGGCTTTCCTTTTAATTCATAGAACCTTTCTTTGGGATTTTGAAATATCCAAGGCTATATTCATAGCCTTTTTGTATTCTTAAGTAGTGTCAACAGGTATTCTCACCTGACAGTATCACTATGCTACATTAGCATTTTCTAGTGGTAAATCTTTATAGATTATCAATGTGTTTTGCGGTATCTCCACCCAGTGATAGATTATCTTATAATTATATATATATGGTAGTATTATAATTGAACTAGGGATACATTTCTAAATTTATTGCATCATCGATCCGTAGATCATTTCACATAATGGTAGATTGAAATAACTAACGGTGGATAGTCTTGGTAGATTAGGAGATATGTTTTTCTATTAGTTTTTTTAGAAAGCTGGTGACTATAATAAGACCTGAAGCTAATTATGTAACGTACCTAACCCTAATACCACTAAATAGGTTCCCTGTGTTTGGACTTTGAATGAACTCACATTCACCTACCTATATACCAGATGTTGCTGACTATTAGTGAGAGCCTAATAGATAATGCGGGGAGAATCTAACCTCTTTATTAATGTGATCCATAGTATTTATACATGAAATAAAGGAAGTAATAAAGAATAAAAAATAATCAATCATTACCAAATTAATCCCAAAACTAGGTACAAGCCCACAACCAAACAATAAAAATGTCTTCTCATGTAAAATAATACCAAGTGTGAAGAAAAACCATAATATAGACAAATAGATGAATCCCCAAAATAGGCCATGACTCCATGTCCATATCCTTCATCCATGCACATCCCACACCTACGTCAAACATCTAGCATAGGGTCTTTACCCCTGTCTTGACCTACACCCTTGAAATCTAATCGGGTACCCAATGGTGGCTTGAGTAGGGTGTGACTAAAACATAGTAGGAAAACACCAATGATGTATACAAAATATAAAATCTAAAAAGATAGTGTATGAATGTACTAAAATAATAATAAGACCAATGAATGATAATCATGTGACATTAGATAACAATATTCACTTAAAAAAGTTACATAATTTAATCCACAGGTTATAAAATTCATTTATAACACATCGTCCAATGCCATTCAAATACTATGTATAATGGGATAAAAAAAATTCAATAACACACTAGAGAAACCATTTCACAATCAGTACATCACACTTACCTTGGATCCTCAGTCTGAGTAGTCTCAACCAATACAACCATTGGGGGAATAGAGCCTTAGTCTGACTCCTTAACAAGGGCATTCAAGGGGTGGTTTTTAGAGCCTCATTCTAGCTTAACCCATGAGAGGAGCCTCATTCTAATACTCTACATACCACTATGCCATGTTAACATGATTTATTAACCATTCATCACATAAACCATTTATTTAAACCATAATCAAACAATACACTTAACAATCACAATTCATGGTTCATTCCCTACATAAGTCAACTTCATGCCTTACTCATTTACAGATTCTCATTTTCAACCACAAGTAATTTAACAAATTCAATTTAATTCATTTAACCCACTAATGATATTACAAAAAACCCCTTATTACATAAAAATGACTAGGCACAACTTCCATGAATTATTTTCATTAATTCAAGCTAACATGTCATCATATTTATTATGGGATCTACTACATCACAAATCAATTAAATTCTTAACATTATAATTTTACATTTTTGGGGGATGGAACACCACATGGGTGGCTCTATAACTAGTATAATCAACCTCAATGCATCCCATGAGAATCATAAGGGGTTCAATTCGTCATTTAACCATCCAATTTACCAAATCTAGCTAAGGTAACAAAATACACCACATGAAGAAACCAATGATACAACAACATAAAAATATACAAAACATCAAGACTATGGGATATAACATGTATAACACCTACCTTGATTTCGAGGATAAATAATCTCTTAACCTAGTATTTTTACATATATTAAAAAAACCCTTGGAAGCCCCAACCTATGACATGCTGAAATAAATTGAGTTTAGGAAATTAGAAGAAGAACAACATTTACACAATCCATAATATGAAAATCTGAAGGGAGTGTAGGATTATACTCACCCAAATCTTCAATTCATAACCCTTAGTGCTCAAAATGGATTAGAGTATAAGGAGATTGATCCTTGGGAATCATAGGGAATTTTGGTTCATCACAAGGGTTACTGGTGGAAGAATGAAGAGAAATAAAAAGTTATAACATTTAAGGCCTGAGAGGGAAAAATGGTAAAATCTCGTTTTAAGCGGGAAATGGTTTGGATGTATGATTTTCCAAACAGTGGGCCAACCATGAGCCACCCTTTATCCAAGAGGAGGCCATGAAAAATAGTTTCTTAGGGTGGCCATGCAGTTTAAAAATTTTTGCGATAATAATGCAGATTGGTTATATACAATCCAATATGGTTTCCCCTTTCCACTTCCATGGTTTCTTCTAACTATCCACCCCACCTCTAGGCCAACATGGTTAGGGACCAAAATTACTACTAACTATGTGCCCATAGAGAAACATAAAACAGAAGGCCTTGATCGCCCTTCTATTATGTCCCAAGCCCGCATAACACCCATGAGCCTCTATATAGACTCAAAATTCATTTTATTAACAAATTTAAAGATATTTAAACCAATATTAAATAGGAATGTACCTCTATGATGTGATGGATCATACAACCTCCCCACTTTATAACTTCTCATCCTCAAGCCCCACTCCCATGAATCACTGATCTTCCAAGGTAAAAAGATCAGGACAGTAGGCCCACATATTCGTATCCCTCTACCAATTTTCATCCTAAACATTTCTATGCAACCATACCACTTAAACCAAATGAACAGTATTCCCCCACAAGGCTTTCTCACTACAGTCCACAATACTAATTAGATTCTCTTCAAAGGATGCATCACCCTCAAGATCAACATCATCAACATTAATTACATCAGATGGGTCAGGGTGATATTCTGAAAGCTGTTACACATAAAAAACATCATTCATACCACTGTACAACTATGGAAGACCCAATTGGTATGACACTAGTCTTATCCTCTCCACTATCTCAAATGGACCCATGTACCTAGGCGCTATAATACAATGTTTTTAAATCCAATAGTGACCAAACCTTAGTGAAACCCAAAGAAAAACTTAATCACCCACCATATTCTCAAGGGGTTAGTCATTCCTATTGGACTCCTCATGCATTAATCATGTTTTAATGATAAAAAAACCCTATTTAGTCTATAAAACTTATTAACTCTATGTAATCTATCACAAAAAAATGCACATTTGTTTAGTAAAAGCTATCCAAAGTTCTTAAGTGCGATACAATCAGTCTGATTACTATATATTGTCTATTGATCAAATTTATAATGTATTCTCTGAAAAATTGTGGAGTTTAATCCATTCCATAAATATCACCACTGAATCTTGAATACAGATATTTTCCTAAGTCGAGACACCGTGAAATCAAGACACCATGAACAACCTTACACCATAAAATCGAGACAACATGAACAAGCAGACACCATGACCATGAGACACCGTGACAACCAGACACCATGAACCAAACACCGTGAACCAAACACCGTGAACTAGACATCATAACAACTAGACACTGTGACAACTAGACACCGTGACAAACGGTCACTGTGAACCCGACACTGTGAACCAGGCACTATGAACAAGACATTGTTTCCATGACATACTATGACACCATTTCTTAATATGTTTTTGTGTATTTCAATTTAATCTCTAATGGTCATATTTGAAGATTTTAAATTCACTGACATAATTAATATTTCTTTTTAGACATGTCATCTGACGGTATGAGGTATGAGGTGCAGAATACATGCAATCTGTCTGATCAAACACATGCACTCCAAGATAAAATAATAGTGTGGCCTAGAAACAAAGAGATACAAAAAAGGGAGAAACAAGCGGGTGGGCGTGATCATGACAACGAAGAATACCCTTAGATAATTTTTGAAGAAAGACTTGCCTCATGAAACTCAATGCTAATGGAGAACACATGAAGCTCACTTGAATCCCAGAATCAAGAACATATTCGCACTGTCAAACATAACGAAGAAAAAAAATCCAAATTTGTCTGACTTCCGACACTCTGTTTTCCATACGAGGACTTTATTTCTACATCTACTTCATGTTAGAAGTTGAGAGTTGCATAGACAAACATTCTGAGAATTTCTAAACCTCTCTCAATATTTCTACTCTATTTAGTATCATTTTACTATCTTTTGAGCAGTGTGTCTATTTGTATAAAAACACACTGTATCTACTGTATTAAACTGAAGTATAAAAGATATCCTTACTCAAACATCTCTTTACACTTGTGTATACCCATGTTTAAGTGTGGAAGAGGTCCCTATGTGGCCTAGTAGTTTGTACCCACAGAGAAATATAGAAGGGGTCCCTATGGGACATGAACATTCTTGTGTACTATTTTTAACCCCGATCCAGGGTGTGGATCTTGTTTATTTAAATAAAGTACTTGGTGGAGGGTGATCACCAAGTTGAGTGGATTAGGTCTCGTCTTGAGACTGAACTAGTTGTTTCATATCCATTATACTGCTTAATTTAGTCTTCTCTGTTTTACTACTTTACTGTATAATTCAAGAATCACAAAATTCACTTTGATAGTTAATCTTGGATATAAGTTATAATTGTCTTTTATTTTTATAATATATTCAAAAGTAATATTAATAACTGACATTAATATTACTGATAATTAATCAATCTTCTAAGAAGTTATTTAAATAGTCAAACCTTCATAACCATATTACTTTGATTATTTGGGCTGTATTAAACCTTATTAGGAACACTGTTTAAGAATAATTTTTAACCAGAAATTTTTATAGAGACTCACATAACCCCCCTCTTGTGTCATCTACTTCAACCAACATTTAGAATCAGAGGTTGTCTATTAAGACTTTTTTATCCATATTCAATAGTGATTGTAGTTGTACTTTTATGATCAATAAATTTTTGTTAATTATAAATTTATATCTCTTTAAAAGTATTTTTGTATTATGGATAATAGATCGGAAGATGCTGCAACCAACATACCACCTTTCTTTAATGGAACCAACTATGCTCAATGGAAAATTAAAATGAAAATTCATTTAGAAAGTTTGGGTTTTGAAATTTGGTCTTCCATTATAGATGAATATAATATTCCTGCTACTAATAGAATCACATGGGATGAACCTATAAAAACCACCTATAATAACAATTGCAAAGCTATGAATTCTTTTAAATTCTCCTTAAGAGATTAAGAATTCAATAGAATATCTTCTTGTAAAAATGCCCATGAAATTTGGGATACCCTGTCTGTCTCACATGAAGGAACATCTAGTGTAAAAAATGAGGAATAATACATATACTATTAAATATGATAAATTTAAAATGAAACCCGATGAGCCTATCTCTGACATGTATCTTAGGTTTAATTAGATTTTCAACACAATGATTTTCTTGGAAGAGAAGTCACTGCCAAGGAATAGATCATGAGAATTCTCAGATGTCTACCTGACAGATGGAGAGGAACCTCGGTCTCTATTAGAGAATCATGCGAAATCAGAAAGATACCTATAAAAGAACCCATTGGGAAACTGATTATGTATAAAGAAGATCTGAAAGTCAACAAGGAAGAGAAGGATAAACCAAAAAGGAAATCTGTTTCATTCAAGACCACCCCCTCGAAACACAAAGACATAGGGAAATTTGAAAGCATCTATAGAATGTTCTAGTAGTGAACAATCATTACCTGATAGTGATGAAGAGATGGATCAATTAGCCAAAAGATTAAAGTGATTTCACAAGAAGATTTTTTTTTCCGAAAGCCTAAATTCAAGTGTATATGTGACAAAAAAGGAAGTTGGAAGAGGGATTGGAAAAGAAGTGACATGATTGATGATATTGTCTACTATGAATGTAAGCAAAAAGAACATATCCAGGATGACTGTCCAAATATCAAGTACAAAAGGAGATATGAGGACAAGGACGATAAGTATAAAAAGGCAATGAAATCAACCTGAAGTGCTTTTGAGGACTGTTCAAGCAACTTCAAAACATCATATGATGAACAAGATAACAAATACAATATGTGTTTTATGACAAACACTTCTGAGGTTACACTGGACTCTCCTAAACATAATTAATACTATTCTGGAGATGAGAGGGACTCTGAAAATATGACTAATGAAGAAATGTTTGAATAAAATAACATTCTTAAAGAAACATGAAATGAACTAAAAGAAAAATATAAATCATTGAAGAAACAATATGCACTTACTGTGACTATTAAATCTAAACTCAAAACTGAAAAAGAAAAAAAATTCTCAACTACTCAAAGAGAAAAACTAATTAAAAATGTATAATGATCAATTGAAGAATGACCTATAAAAGTTTACCAATGGGAAAAATACTCTTACTCAAATGCTAGGAAAACATATTTCCCCTAAATACATCCCTGGAATTAGTTATCATCCTAGAAAAATAATCCTTGGTAGATCAAATATTGTTTCCAAATCTAGGACATATAGTTTTACTCCCTATTCTAGACCCAAATCAACTGATTCAATTTATGATACATGTTCTACTATTTCATGTTTTTCTGAACCAAATAGAGTTTTTTTTTCAAATTCTTTACAAAATTTTTATAGGAAAACTATGAGGCATATATGGGTTTCAAAAGCACATATTACTAATATTATTGGACCCAAACAAGTATGGGTACCAAAATCTATTCTTTCTTAATCATTTTGTAGGAAATATTATTAAAGAGTTCCAGTAAAAGTTTATGGTACATGTATAGTGGATGTTCAAGACACATGAAAAGGGACTACTCATGCTTTAAGAACATAATAAAAATAGATTGAGGACATATCACATTTGGTGACAATGCCAAAGGAATGATTATTGGCCTCGATCAAATCGATAACTCTAACTCAGTTTTAATTTCTAAAGTAATGTCTGTTGATGGATTGAAATATAATCTACTTAGTATCTCAAAATTATGTGATGATGGATTTCATGTTAGATGTGAAAAAGATGCTTGAAATGTATTTAATTCTAAACAAGAATCAGTGTTTTCTGCATTAAGAAATGAAAATGTTTAATCTGTTAACTTAGATTCTTTAGCTTCTCAAAATGCTTCATGTTTAAGTGTATTTCATAAAGAGTCTTGGATCTGGCATAGAATACCAAGACACTGTAATATTCACTCGCTTAGAAATCTAACTAGAATAATCTTAGTTAAAGACTTAACCAAGAAGAAGTTTCTATGTGAAAAAGTGTGTAATCCTTGTTAAAAGGGATAACAACACAAAATTTACTTCAAACCAAAGAAAGAAGTGTCAACTTCTCAACCTCTCGAAATGGTTCACATAGATTTGTTTGGACCATCTAGAGTTTATAGTTTAAATGGGAAGCACAATGTTTATGTTCTTATAGATGACTATTCTAGATATACTTGGACCTTAATTCTGGATCACAAAAGTGAAGCCTGCTATTATTTTAATAAATATGCCAAGTCTGTGGAAAATCATAGTGGACTTAGAATTAAATCCTTAAGAATTGATTATGGCTGTGAGTTTGAAAATCAAGAGTTTGAATCCTTTTTCTCACAAAATGGTTATATTCACAATTTATATTCCCCTAGAACACATCAAGAAAATGGAGTTGTAGAAAGATGAAATAGAAAACTCTAAGAGATAGCTATAAAAATGCTTAGTGAATATGACCTACCTATTTATTTATTGGATGAAGCTATCAATACAACATGCTACATAATCAATATAGTGTTGATCATACCTATTATTAAAAGGAATCCTTATGAGTTATGGAACAATAGAAAACCCAAGTTTAACTACTTCAATGTTTTTGTTGCAAAGTCTATATCCTTAATACTAAGGACAATCTAGACAAATTTTCATCCATGAGTGATGAATGTATCTTTTTAGGATATTCCATATCTATTAAAGTTTATAGAGTGTTAAATAAAAGAACTACATATGTAAAAGAATTTTTCTATGTCAAATTTGATGAAATAGATCCACATGAGCCTAAAACCATTCTAGAGAACCTCGAGGATAATGTATCAAATCTGAACATTAATCCAAAATCCTCATACCGTCCTGTTAAAGAATATGTGAAAACTTATAGTTCTGGAAATTCCTTAGACTCAAGTCATAATGAACCTGAACCTATTGATGAACCTGAAATCACTAGTCCCTTATTTTATAGAGCTATTAGAACTTTTAAGAACCATCCCTTAGATGCTATTGTAGGAGACCTAGACAAAGGAACTCAATCTAGAGATTCTCATAGAAATTTGGTTGAACATCAAGACTTCTTGTCACAACTAGAACCTAAAAACATTAATGATGCTATCAATGATGAATTTGAGAGATGGCTATGCAAGAAGAACATAATCAGTTTAAAAGGAACAATGTTTAGAATATTATTGAAAGACCCGAGGACACATTCACCATAATCCCTAAATGGGTGTCTAGAAATAAGGTAGATGAAGCTAGTAACATAGTTAGAAACAAGGATATATTGGTTGAACAAGGCTATAGTCAATAAGAAGGAATTGACTATGAGGAGACCTTTGTACCAGTAGCTAGACTTGAAACCATCAGAATCCTTCTTGCTTATGGTGCACATCTGAATTTTAAACTATATCAAATGGATGTTAAGAGTGTATTCCTAAATGGGTATATAGCCGAAGATGTCTATGTTTAACAACCCCTGGTTTTACAAACCCACATTTTCCATGTAATATTTTTAAATTATCAAAAGATATATATGGTTTAAAACAATATCAAGAGCCTGGTATGACAGGTTGAGTAGTTTTCTTATTTAAGAAATTTTTACAAAAGGAATATCTAATCCTACCTTTTTTATAAAACAAATTTCTATTTATGTTTTCATTGTTCAAATCTATGTAAATGAAATTATCTTTGGATCTTCAAGAAATTCTTTATGTGTTGATTTTTCTTAAATGATGCAAAATAAATTTGAAATGAGTTAAATGGGTGAACTAAATTTGTTTCTCAAATTTAAAATCTTTCAAAATAATGATGGTATTATTGTAACTCAAAGTAAATATACTATATATCTTCCAAAAAGTTTTTTGATTAGACAAAACTAAAAGTAGTGACACTCCCTTTAGTACCACTTGTAAGTTGAATTTTAATGAGGATATAAAATCTGTCGATCAAACAACTTATAGAGAATTGCTTGGAAGTTTACTCTACTTAACTGCTAGTCAACCTGACATTATGTTTAGTGTGTGTATGTGTGCTTGTTTTCAAGAAAATCTAATGGAATCTCATTTAAATGCTGTAAAGAGAATTTTCAAATACCTCAAGCATACACCCAATCTGGGACTGTTCTATCCCAGAGGATAATCATTTGAATTAGTATTTATTCTGATACTGACTTCAGTGGCTGTAAGTTAGATAGAAAAAGAACCTCTGGAACATGCCACTTTTCAGGCAAGTCACTAGTATCCTGGTCTATTAAGAAACAAAATTATGTTTCATTATCTACTGAAGAAGTTGAATACATTACTGCGGATAGTTATTGTGCAAAAATCTTATGGATGAAACACACATTACTAGATTATGGATATCAATTCAGGCATGTACCAATAAATTGTGACAACCCAAGTGTTATTAACATCTCAAAAAATCATGTTTCACATTCTAGGACAAATCATATTGATATAAGAAAATAATTTTAGAGATATCATTATAAAAAAGGTGATATCGCTTTGGAATTCAATGGTACTGAATATCAGCTTATTGATATACATTACAAACCATTAAATTCGGAAATAATAGAATACATCATACATGAAATAGGCATGATAAATCTTAAGTAAAAGTCTTACTGTTTTATGTCTTATAGTCTTATGTTTATGGTTTCACAGTTAGTATTTCGTTATTGCTATCTGACAGTCACTGTCTCACCATAAAGATCAATCACTTTCTCACTGTAAGGATCAATCAATCTCTCACCATAAAATTCATTAATCGTCTCACCATAAAGACATGATATGGTCTCACCATAATGATTCTTTAAGATTTTTATTTACAAATTAAAAATTGTATCACGGTAATTATTCATTGCACATTTTTATTTTCCTACGCTTTTACTTTAGCGACATTTGGTATTCTTAATGATTAAATAAAGGAAGTTTCACTTGTCCTTAACTTGAGGATTTTTCAATTCACTCAATTTGTAACCCTCATTAAACCCTTCAACCCTTCTCTCTCTCGAACCTTCAGTGAATTCCCAGGATGAAATGCCCTTTGTCATCAACTACTGAGAAACGTAGCCCAAAGAAGACAAATATCGCACCTAAGATGGCACCCGAAGGTCCTCTAAATCCAAATCTGGTGAAGCGAGTAGTGGTACCTAAGAAAGAGATATTCCCTAAGTGGATTCAATTGAGTAAGTCTCTGGTCTTGAAATCTATAAAAGAGAAAGGTTGGTTAGAATGATTTTCAAAGAAAGATAGACCTATCTACCCTAAGCTAATGGCTCAATTTTATTAGTATTTTCATTTATCTTTTGATTCTGAATATGTTAATGTTATTAGAAGTTGGATAAATGGCTAGAAATTCACATTCTCTTCGAGGTTATAGGATGCATGCCTTAGGATACTTCATGAAGGAATCTGTGAGGACTATTAGAGAGTACCTCCACCTTCTAGTGAATTATTTGTTTTGGAAGATGTTTTGAAAATCTTAACAGAAAATGTCACCAAGAGGAGATCCATTACTGCTGAACTAGATGGAGAATATAGAATTCAATTTAAGTTTATATAGAACTTGATTATCCCCATAAAAGTTGATTTTTCTGTACTAAAATATCAGGATGTGTTTCTGATTCATCTTATGAAAAATGGTAATAAGATCAACCTTTGTAAGTATGACATACACCATATGTGTCAGTAGATCAAAACCACATCCAAGTCAACCTCTTTGTATTATTCTCGGCATATCTCAGCCTTGCTTCATACCAAACGTATGGTTTGACCTAATAAATATGTTATCAAGGATTGTGAGTTCTACCTTTCAAAATATATTATCAATAGGATAAAAATCAATTGGAATCCTTGGAAAAAGGAATGGGTGGAAGAAAATGATTGGATTTATGAAAAGTTTTATCTAGTTGAAAATACCTCAAGAACAAAATATATTTTTGATCCTGGTTTGGAACTAGATGAAGTTGTTGAGTACTCTGAAGAAGAAGAAGAAGAGGCTATTGTTCCTCCTAGGGAAACTATTTCTGATAAGGAAGACAACACTCTTGTCCCTCATGTAGTAAGTGAAAAGGAAGTCCCTACTTCTAAAGATGTTGTTAATTTGGAATATCGAACCAAATTTGAAATAGAATATGTTGTCAAAGAAATTAAAAAGAATGATATAGAAGATCTTATAGAAGAATAATTACATATTATGCAAGAAGCTTACCTTGAGGAACTCCTAGTGGAAAAATCTGTTCCTGAAGTCATTCCTTTGGATGAGAAAAGGCTAGAGCTAGATTTATAGTTGGGTAGATAGAAAATGGGCGGGGAACTAAGAGATAAATTCATGGAAATAGATCAAGAACATAAGACTCTCAGTCCTGAGAAGGATGAAACTATTGATGGGGAGAAACCCCCAAATATGGAATCTATTAAAGTTCCAAACACGATTAATCCAAGCCCTATAGACACTCGGTATAAGTTCCCTTGTTTTTATGATGTGAATGACTCTCAGGAAGTCTCAGTAAAAGTCCTTGACCTTTCTACAGTGTTCCAATTGAAATCTGCCTCGAATATTTCCCCTGAAAAAGAACCTGATCCTGTATTAATCCCTATCTATGAACCTTCACCAGAATAACCATCATTGGTGAGTAAAGATCATCTGAATGAATTTGGAGCTACCCTTTTGTCTAGAGTTAAAAAAACTCCAGAATACCCAACCATCTCCTGTAAGAAATCTTTGTGAGAGAGATTCCTCACTGTTGTTGGAAAAATTTATTTGGTAGATTCAACCCAAAATTCTTTATGATATTTAGGAAGTTAGAGTTGAAAATATACTATTTAGTGATGAAGTGAAGACTCTAAGAGGTATTCTTGAAGACATGCCAAAAGTGATAAATTCGAGATCAGAGCTTGCTCTCATCCTGTGGAGCCTCTTTTTCCTCAAACCCCATAGAATATTACCTCTCAAATTTAACCTCATTTAGATTCCTTAGAAAAAAGTCCATAGAAAGAAACAAATAGATTTTGAAAGAAATGTGAGAGCTTGTTGTTAATCATAACAATCTCACTAATGAGTACACATGGTTCCTTCCAAAGTGCTAAATCAGCTAAAATATCTCACCTCAGCTATCACTACTTCTAAGGCATCTGGACAATCATCTCAACCTTCCTTAAATTGTGACTTGCTCAGAACATTGGTCAAAGAAGAACTTCAGACTATGCTTAGTGGATTCAATAAATATTATCTATATGAAGTTATCAAGAAAAGTGATAGAGTTCTTGATCTGGTCCAAATCCATTCAAAAATTGCTAATGATTCTCAGAATGAAATTTATAATAAAGTGGATTTCTACTTTAACCGAATCTTCTCAAAGACTGACATGAACAATCATTTCAAATATCTTGTAGAAAATATGAGGATTCCTCTTATTACTCAAGAATTCAAGACACAAGTCCAAAAGCTCACAGAGTTTACTCGTCTGTTGGATAAGTTTATTGAAAAAGGTTGACTTTAAGAAAGCTATGTAGTATGGTGGAGAGATCATTGCTGATTTTATCAAGATTTTTAGGCCATATCTTAATTTATAGAGTACAACCATTGTTTCTCCTGCAAATGCACCTCTGAGATCTAGTTTGCCTAGTTACACCTCTACCCTAGCCTCCACTTCTATGTCTGTCAGTAAGGAACTGAGTCAGATCAAGCCTGTGATCCTTGATTAATAACTCCCTCAGTCTCCACTATAGGTATTCTAGCTCCCTCTGTCCTTAAAGGTCTTCCTTTACCTTCTCTCTCAACTAGCTCACTACCTTCTTCTACCTCAACCTCTGTTCTTATGGATTCCTCTTCTGCTTCTGCTGCTAAGAGAAAAGAGAAGACCATCCAGTGAAGAAGTACAATGCTTACTCTCTTTTGATAGGAATCTTGTTACATTTGTTTTAATTTTTGTAATGCCCCTCTTTTTATCTAATACATTATGCACTTTCCTTGTCTCTTTTCTCTTTCTTTTTCTTTCTACCTTTTGATAATCCCAAAAGGGAGGGAACACTCTCTATAGGAAAATCTCTATAGGATAACACTCACTCAATATATGTTTTATATAAGGCCCCAGCCTTAAACCTTACTTAATATTGAGTTATTACAAGATTACACATTGAGGATCTTTTCGGGTTTAGAGTTTTAGAGAATTAGATCATAAAACTTGCATCACATTCCACATATAAACAAAGTGGTTACATAAAGATAGTATTCTTCTTTCCCATCAATGGAAACATATTTAAAATAAAACATGTATTCTTTATTGACACTTCCTTGACACTATCATCATATCATGTACCTTTCCCTTGACCTGTGAAAAACATTTCAAAAAAAAACCTGGGATGAGCATAAAAAGCTCAGTAAGGGATATAAAAATATGGAAAGGAAACATGGGTACATATATACATAAGAATGAAATCATACTTTACCCATAAAACATAAGAACTTTAACATACCTCATCAAATCATGAATAAATCATAGAAATCATAAGACATAAAGGTAACTTGAGGCATTCATAACATTCTTACGTAGGGAGTAACCCTCTTGGTTACGTTTGGAATACCCATCACAGTATATTCCCTAAATTTCTTCAGAGAAACCTTAATGTTACACTCCTTCGCGTTACCCAATGCATTGGAGAGCTATATCGGGCTCACCCGCCCTTAGTTTATCACGAAACCACCCGTCTTCATAATAATGCCCAAGAACCTCAACATAATCATATCACATAAAACATGCATAAAGGAAACATAACATTTCCACATTTCAATCACAAGATATCAATACAAAACATTGATATAAAAACATTATAAAGACCATTTTCAATACCAAAATAAAATAAAATTAAAACATGGTTTTTATTTTTCTTTTAAAAAGAAGGTATGGCTTTTAGAGGAAGCCGAAACTCAAATAACGGTCACGGCGGCGGAGAAGCCTTTGTCGCCGCATACGTACGACAAAAACATTCCCTTTTGTCATTTAGTAAAATCATTCATAAAAAATATTCCTTTTGGATAAATGTAAAAGTCAAAGGGGTTTATACACCGTATAAAAGAAGGTTTTGTATAAAACAAAATATGCCTCAATGAAAATAGATTGAGACGAAGTCCCATACCTCGGGTCCGACTTGACTCGGTCGTTCTTTAATATCCTGAATAATAAACCTGAGTTAATTTCTACTTGTTTAAGAACCTTTTTCATGTTCATTATTCCTTTTATATCACTTATTGCCATGTCATCAACACTATGTAATTATTTAAGTTAATAACGGTCGTTTTAACGATCATTGGTACTTGAGTCAAAAATAAACCCTTTATAATTACATTGTGTTCATGTATCCATTATATCCAGAATTATAATCATTATGTATATATCATATATATATAGTATATACATTCATTTATAATATTACATAATCATTTAGAGGTAAGAAATGAAATTCACCGTTCATGGAGATGGTAAGCCGTACGTACAGATGAACACTACTTTCATTTCTATTTCATATTTTATAGAATGGAATCATAATGATATAAAGGTATATTATAATTCCAGTATAATATCATATATAATATCATTGTTCCATCCTTTATATGTCCCACATATGGTATTTAACGAATCAAATCACTTTGAGGGGGCGGTAGTACGCACTTCCTTTAATGAAGTTATCGCGTTTACCCATAATGGAAACCATAAAGGTATGCCCAAAATGAAAAATAAATATGCTTAAGGAAAACATTAAAATATTATATATCATATATAAATATAGTGACATCTTAATGGCCACCTTTGAAGGTGTTAAAAGAATGTTGAACAATCATCGTTTCGGGAGGCATAAATTCACCATCCACAGAAACAGTATGTCCTTTAACCATTAGATGTAGGTGTGTGTAAGTGTAGCTCGAATCCTTCTTATAAAAACATCCTAGTATATTGAGGATACTGTATTTGTTACAAAAGAAAATAATAAAAAGATTTTAGGGGGTTAGAAAAGCAAAATCAAACAAAAGGACTCAAAAGAAGACATTACCTTAAAATCGGGTAACTCTCTTAGATTTGAGCTCAAAGGCTTCCTTGGGAAGAATTCTACCCAAAGTGAGGCTTAAAGGAGTAAGAGAGGGACGTGGAGAGCCAAAATGGGCAGGGTTTGGCCGAGCCAAAGGCTTTGGGAGTGTGGTCAAGGAGGTAGAGGTGGGGGCCTTTTATAAGAGGAGAGGAGGGGCACTCTTGGAAGGTAAAGAAAAGTCACTTTATTTTAAAATGGTATTCGGATTTAAGAGGTCCCACATTGATGTGTTTCAAGGATAAGGTGATAAGGGTTAAAAATCCACCCATCCAATAGGTTTTGGCCATGTGTAGGTCTTAGATTTTACATTATCATTCCATTTTATTTAAATCGTTAAAGAATGAGGTCATCGCTGCATCATCATGATGTCATAAATAATTTAATTTAATTAAAGTATAAAAATTATAAAAAAAAATACTATGATGTAGGAAATCTATTTATATTTCCAATGACTATTTATAATCAAAACTCTGATCTTTATAACCCCATGTAAAAACTGTTTTAGTAAAACATTTCATGTTTGTGTCATTTTTACTTTTACATTAAATAAAAAGTTATTTATGTCATTTCCAAACCAATGTGGCTCCATGGGGTCCCCAAGTTGACCCATGGATTGTCTTGGTCGGCCATGACACATACAATGAGGGTAGGACATGTGTAAAGCTCATCACAGTTTATTAAAGCATTGTTTTTACCTTAAACTACACTAATTACCTCTAATCGCGATTAAGAAGTTAAGAGTTACTATTCACCAAAAAATTATTTTAATATCATTGAACCAAATTTTACTTATTAATGACAACCATGTATGTCGGATTTTTGAAATTCAAAATACAGAAGTGGTAAAATTTCATTTAAACGAAAAAATTAGTTTTTATAAGTACCACTTAGTGGTTTCACTATTCATCAAAAATTGAAGTTTTTCAGAAAAATACCAAAAATTTACCCTAAGCTATATTTGATATTCCGAATTCAAAAATGAAGTCTATTTTACAAAATTAAAAACATATAAGTCACATTAATTAATTTAATAATTAATTCCCGCTGTCATGACAAATAGCGTGTTTTTATGAAACAATAAGTATCAAAAGATTGACACCAGTTTAAGTCCAATTTCAAAGTGAAATTGATTCCAATGACCACCATTGGATTAAATGGTAAAAATATATTCTAATTTCACTTCAAAACCAATTCAAAAGATAATATAATCATATAAATAAATTAGATTAAAAAGCATTTTTGATGTAAAATGCAGTATTTTTCACTATTCATTAAAAAATGAACATTGTCTGAAAAATACCAAAAATTCACACAAAGTAAATTTCGATGTCCCAATCATAAATAATATGTTTATTTTGACAATAATAGCTTATAAAATTGTCAAAAGATAGATTTAAAAATGGTTTTCCATCAAAAGGCAGTAAAACAATCTTTTAAAAATATTAGTGTATTCCATGCTTAAGATTGAATTTATTTTCATTTTAAGCCTATAAAACACTATCTAATTTATTAATAGACATAGATAAAAATATATATTACTCATTACTTACTTGGGATGTTACATCCTTCCCCCCTTTTGAAATTTGCGTCCCCGCAATTTATTTACTTATCGAATAAATGGGGGTACTTATCCCTCATTGCATTTTCAGATTCCCATGTTGCCTCTTCCATCATGTGGTTTTTCCACAAAACCTTTACCTGATTAATCACCTTATTCTGTAACACTTTCTCCCTGTGGTCAAGAATCTGGACCGGTTGTTCCTCATAAGATAGGTTCTCTTCCAGCTGAACTACCTCTGGACTCAAAACATGAGATGGATCTGGCATATACTTTCTCAACATCGAAACGTGAAAAACATTGTGTACCTGAGATAAACTCGGAGGTAAAGCCACCCGGTATGCAACTGATCCAACTCTCTCTAGAATTTCATATGGTCTAATAAACCTTGGACTCAGCTTTCCTTTCTTAACAAATCTCGTCACACTTTTCCAAGGAGAAACCTTGAGAAAAACATGATCACCTACCTCGAAAGATAGATCCTTCCTCCGATTATCCGCATAACTCTTCTGCCTGCTCTGAGCTATTCTCATGTGCTTCTGAATCAGCTGAACTTTTTCTGTCATCTCTTCTACCAATTCTGGTCCCATCAACTTCCTTTCACCCACTTCATCCCAGAAAGCTAGAGTTTGACACCGCTTCCCATATAACGCCTCAAATGGTGCCATCTGTATACTGGAATGAAAACTGTTATTATATAAAAATTCAACCAAATAAAGATGTTGGTCCCAACTTCCCTAATAATCCATCGAAGAAGCTCATAGCATATACTCCAAGGTCTGACTTATTCATTCTGACTGCCCATCTGATTTTGGATGAAATGTTGTACTAAAATTTAATTCAGTACCCAACGACTTCTAAAGGCCTTTCCAAAAGTTAGAAGTGAACCTGGGATCACGATCAGATACAATGGAGAGAGGAACTCCATGTAACCTGACTATCTCTTTAAGATACAAACGGGAAAGTTTATCTAGGGAAAAATTATCTCGTATAGAAAGGAAATGAGCAGATTTAGTCAAGCGATCAACAATAACCCAGATTGAATTATTACCTCGAGATGTCTTCGGTAATCCCACAAAAAAGTCCATGGATATATTCTCCCATTTCTACTCTAGCACTGGTAAAGGCTGAAGCATCCCTTTAGACAACTTCCGCTCTGCTTTAACCTGTTGACAAGCCAAACACTTCACAGTAAAATCAACAATATCTCTTTTCATTCCATCCCACCAGTAATACTCCCGCAGATCTCTGTACATCTTAGTACTGCCAGGATGAACTGAAAACGGAGAACTATGAGCTTCACATAACAACTCTCTCTTCAACTGTGAATCACAAGGCACACACAATATCTTCCCAAATCTCAAAACACAATCATTATCAATGTTGAATTCAAGCAACTTACCTTTCTGAACCAGCTCTACCTTTTTCTACAACTCACTGTCTTGCTTCTGTGCTTGCTTGATTCTATCTGATAGAGATGATCTCACTGATACCTGAAAAAAACAGAAGAACTTCCTGCACCAACAACTACTATGCCAAAGTTCATCAAATCCTTAACCAAAGGATCACGTTCCAAACGCAACATTGCTAATGAAGCATTACTTTTTTTGACTCAAAGCATCAGCCACTTTATTTGCTTTTCCCAAATGGTAATGAATTGTACAATCATAATTCTTGATTAATTCCAGCCATCTCCTCTGTCTCATGTTTAACTCTTTTTGAGTGAATATATACTTTAAACTTTTTTGATCAGTATATATTTCACACTTTACTCCATACAAATGATGCCTCCAAATTTTTAAATCGAAAACAACAGCAGCTAATTCCAAATCATGTGTAGGGTAATTTACCTCATGAGTTTTCAACTGTCGTGAAGCATAAGAAATTACCTGATCATTCTGCATTAGGACGCAACCAAGTCCTTTCAATGAAGCATAACTGTATATAACAAACTCACCATTCCTGGAAGGTAGTGCCAAAACTGGAGCATTCACCAATCTTCTTTTCAATTCCTGAAAACAATCATTGCATTATTTTGTCCAGATAAACATAACACCCTTCCGAGTTACCTTAGTCATTGGACTAGATAACCGTGAAAAATTTCTAACAAACCTTCGGTAATAGCCTGCCAAACCAAGGAAGCTACAAATCTCAGTTATATTTGTGGGTCTTGGCCATTCTTCACCAGCCTTTGTTTTTACAGGATCAACATTTATCCCATCTTTAGAAACAATATGACCAAGGAAATAAATTTGTTGCAACCAAAACTCACACTTGCAGAATTTTCCATACAGTTTCTTTTTTTAAGGTTTGAAAGATAACCCTTAAATGTCTTTCATACTCCTCTTTACTTTTAGAAAACACCAAAATAACATCAATGAAAACCACCACAAACTTATCCAAGAACTCATGGAAAATTCTATTCATTAAGTCCATGAATACATCAGGTGCATTGGTTAGCCCAAAAGGAATTACTACAAATTCATAATGGCCATATCTTGTACGGAACGTGGTCTTCAGAACATCTTCTTCCTTTACCTTCAGCTGATGGTACCCCGATCTCAAGTCAATCTTTGAAAAATACTGAGCTCCCAGGAGACGATCAAACAAATCATCGATATGTGGCAAAGGTTATTTTTTCTTAATAGTGATGTTATTCAAGGATCTATAATCAATGCAAAGTCTCATTGAACCATCTTTCATTTTAACAAATAAAACAGGGCACCCCATGGTGATGTGCTAGGTCGAATGAAAACTTTCTCTAATAAATCTTGCAATTGCTCCTTCAACTCTAAAAGTTCAATTTGAGCCATTCGATAAGGGGGTTTTGAAATTGGCTTAGAATTAGGAACTAAGTCAATAGTAAACTCAATTTCCCGATCTGGTATTATTCCAGGAAACTCATCAGGAAAAACATAAGGATACTCATTTACCACTGGCACATCATTAATCTGAACAGTTCCTTTATTTTCAACGATGTGTGCAAGGTAACATTTATTTCCATCTTTTACAAGTTTCTTGGCCTCTTGATAAGTTATCAACTGTAAGGGTTCATTCTTGTACACAAACTGAAAGTCTTTCTGAAAAGAAAATTCTTTAGCTCTACAGTCAATCTTAGCATGGTAAATAGAGAGCCAATCCATACCCAAGATAACATCAAACTCTACTAGAGGTAGAACAATAAGGTTTGCAAGTAGGTTATTTCCACAGATAAGGATAGGAAGATTCTTATAAATTCTTTTTTCCTCAACATTTCCCCCAGGTGTTTTTATAAAAAGTTCAGGAGTCATTTCTTGAGATGGTATTCCCATTTTACTAGAAAAGGTTTCAGAGATGAAAGAATGTGTAGACCCTGAATCAAACAACACACTGGCATAATCTGAAAAAATCAAACAAATTACCTGATACAAATTCATTTGATGGCCCTACATCTGCTGAAGTAGTTGCAAAGGATTTCACCACCCCTTTCTGCTTGTAGTCTAACTGCTTCCCATCACCAAAGCTCTGTTTCGGACACTCGTTTGCATAGTGACCCATCTCATTGCACTTATAACATTTCACTAACTGTAAATCAAATTTGGTCATACCATCACCCTGATCTTTTCCAGTGCAATCACGAGCCTTATGTCCCATCTTACCACATCAGTAGCACTTTACAGAATTCAGAAGAAATTCCCCAGCATGCCTTTTGCCACATTTATCACAAATTGGAAACTTAGTTTTCTTACCGTCATACTTTTTTGAAGAATTATTACCTTTCTCCTGCCACCTCGGTCTCTTCTTCTGCTGGTTGTTATAGAACACTTGATCATCGACAACTCCATTTCCACCTTCTCAGCACATCGAACAAGCTTTTCATAACTTCTAAACTCACAAGAATCTAATGCCCTTCGATATTTTGGCTTTAATCCTGAGTAAAAATGATTGATTTACTATCAAGTCTCGGATAAAATTTGGATCATACCTTGCCAATTGAGTGAACCTTTCTTCATAGGCAGCCACTGAGTCTTCCTCTTGCCTCAATTCCAAGAATTTATTTTCCATCCTAAGTCGAACAGCCTTAAGAAAATACTTCTCAAGAAACATACCTTTGAATTCATCCCAGTCGAGAGCATCAATCTCATTAACATCCCGGATATTTTTAACCATCGACCACCACTGATCTGCTTCACCCTCCAAATGATAAATAACAAGACTAACCTTTTGATTGTCTGAACACCCCATGACATCAAAAATATTCTCCAGTGCTTTAATCCACCCTTCAGCTAGCACAGGGTTAGATGATCCTCTAAATGATGGGGGATGTTTCCTCATGAAATGTTCCACCACTGACATGTTCCTCTGCGGTTGATCTGGCTGATCTCGTGCATGGATACCACCACCATTTAACGCTTGAGTCAACTGCGCCATTACTGCAACAAACTATTCAGTTCCAATTCTGACCATCTTGGGATGCTGATTCGGAAGGTTATTTCCTTTTGTATGCCTTCCTAGCACTGCTTCCCGATTTCCTCTATGGAACACCATTCTGAACAAACATGTATTAGATGAAGCAACATGGTAATCTTCAAATACTATATCACTTCAATTTGACCATAAAAAAATATTTTTGGATAATCATTTAATAGAATTCTAACTCCTAAAGTTATCTAAACCGACCTCTGATACCAACTATAAGGCCCCAGCCTTAAACCTTACTTAATCTTGAGTTATTACAAGATTACACATTGAGGATATTTTCGGGTTTAGAGTTTTAGAGAATTAGATCATAAAACTTCCATCACATTCCACATATAAACAAAGTGGTTACATAAAGATAGTATTCTTCTTTCCCATCAATGGAAACATATTTAAAATAAAACATGGATTCTTTCTCGACACTTCCTTGACACTATCATCATATCATGTACCTTTCCCTTGACCTGTGAAAAACATTTCAAAAAAAAAACATGGGATGAGCATAAAAAGCTCAGTAAGGGATATAAAAATATGGAAAGGAAACATGGGTACATATATACATAAGAATGAAATCATGCTTTACTCATAAAACATAAGCACTTTAACATACCTCATCAAATCATGAATAAATCATAGAAATCATAAGATATAAAGGTAACTTGAGGCATTCATAACATTCTTACGTAGGGAGTAACCCTCTTAGTTACGTTTGGAATACCCATCACAGTATATTCCCTAAATCTCTTCTGAGAAACCTTAACGTTACACTCCTTCGCATTACCCAATGAATTGGAGAGCTATATCGGGCTCACCCGCCCTTAGTTTATCACGGAACCACCCGTCTTCATAATAATGCCCAAGAACCTCAACATAATCATATCACATAAAACATGCATAAAATAAATATAACATTTCCAACTTTCAATCAAAAGATATAAATACAACACATTGATATAAAAACATTATGAAAACCATTTTCAATACCAAAATAAAATAAAATTAAAACATGGTTTTATTTTTCATTTAAAAAGAAGGTATGGCTTGTAGAGGAAGCCAAAACTCAAATAACGGTCACGACGCCGGAGAAGTCATTGTCGCCACATACGTACGACAAAAACATTCTCTTTTGTCGTTTAGTAAAATGCTTCATAAAAAAGATTCTTTTTGGATAAACTTAAAAGTAAAATGGGTTTATACACCGTATAAAAGAAGGTTGTGTATAAAACAAAATATGCCTCAATGAAAGGAGATTGAGACGAAGTCCCATACCTCGGGTCCGACTTGACTCGGTCGTTTTTTAATCTCCTGAATAATAAACTTGAGTTAATTTCTACTTGTTTGAGAAACGTTTTCAAGTTCATTATTTCTTTTATATAACTTATTTCCATGTCATGAACACTATGTAATTATTTAAGTTAATAACGGTTGTTTTAACGATCATTGGTACTTGAGTCAAAAATAAACCCTTTATAATTACATGTTGTTCATGTATCCATTATATCCAGAATTATAATAATTATGTATATATCATATATATCCAGTATATACATGCATTTATAATATTACATAATCATTTAGAGGTAAGAAATGAAATTCACCGTTCATGGAGACGGTAAGCCGTACGTACGCATGAACACTACTTTCATTTCTATTTCATATTTTATAGAATGGAATCATAATGATATAAAGGTATATTAAAAATCCAGTATAATATCATATATAATATCACAGTTTCATCCTTTATATGTCCCACATATGGTATTTAACAAATCAAATCACTTTGAGGGGGCGGTAGTCCACGCTTCCTTTAATGAAGATATCGCGTTTACCCATAATGGAAACCATAAAGGTATGCCCAAAATAAAAAATACAGAAGCTTAAAGAAAAAAATAAAAATATTATATATCATATATAAATACAGTGACATCTTAATGGCCACCTTTGAAGGTGTTAAAATAATGTTGAATAATCATCGTTTCGGGAGGCAAAAATTCACCATCCACGGAAACAGTACGTCCTTTAACCATTAGATGAAGGTGTGTGTAAGTGTAGCTCTAATACTTCTTATACCAACATCCTAGTATATTGAGGATACTTTATTTGTTACAAAATAAAATAATAAAAAGAGTTTAGGGGGTTGGAGAAGCAAAATTAAACAAAAGGACCCAAAAGAAGACATTACCTTAAAATCGGGTAACTCTCTTAGATTTGAGCTCAAAGGCTTCCTTAGGAATAATTCTACCCAAAGTGAGGCTTAAAGTAGGAAGAGAGGTATGTAGATAGCCAAAATGGGCAGGGGTTGGCCGAGCCAAAGGCTTTGGGAGTGTGGGTAAGGAGGTAGAGGTGGGGGCCTTTTATAAGAGGAGAGGAAGGGCACTCTTGGAAGGTAAAGAAACGTCACTTTATTTTAAAATGGTATTCGGATTTAAGAGGTCTCACATTGATGTGTTTTGAGGATAAGGTGATAAGGGTTCGAAATCCACCCATACAATAGGTTTTGGCCATGTGTAGGTCTTAGATTTTACATTATCATTCCATTTTATTTAAATCGTTAAATAATGAGGTCATCGCTGCATCATCATGATGTCATAAATAATTTAATTTATTTGATGTCTAAAAATTATAAAAAAATACTATGATTTAGGAAATATTTTTATCTTTCCAATTATCATTTATAATAAAAAATATGATCTTTTTAACCCCATGTAAAAATTGTTTTAGTAAAACTTCTCATGTTTGAGTCATTTTTACTTTTACATTAAATAAAATGTTATTTATGTCATTTCCCAACCAAAGTGGCTCCATGGGGTCCCCAAGTTGACCCATGGATTTTATTGGTCGGCCATGACACATCCAATGAAGGTAGGACATGTTTCAAGCTCATCTCATTTTATTAAAGCATTATTTTTACCTTAAACTACAGTAATTACCTCTAATCGTGATTAAGAACTTAAGAGTTACTATTCACCAAAGAATTATTTTAATCTCATTGAACCACATTTTAATTCTTAATGACAACCATGTATTTCAGATTTTTGAAATTCAAAACACAGAAGTGGTAAAATTTCATTTAAACGAAAAAATCAGTTTTTATAAGTATCACATAGTGGTTTCACTATTCATCAAAAATTGAAGTTTTTCAGAAAAATACCAAAAATTCACCCTAAGCTATATTTGATATTCCGAATTCAAAAATGAAGTATATTTTACAAAATTAAAAACATATAAGTCACATTAATTAATTTAATAATTAATTCCCGCTGTCATGACAAATAGCGTGTTTTTAAGAAACAATAAGTATCAAAAGATTGACACCCGTTTAAGTCCAATTTCAAAGTGAAATTGATTCCAATGACCACAATTGGATTAAATGGTAAAAATATATTATAATTTCACTTCAAAAACAATTCAAAAGATAATCTAATCGTATAAATAAATTATATTAAAAAGCAGTTTTGATGTAAAATGCAGTATTTTTCACTATTCATTAAAAAAATGAACATTGTCTGAAAAATACCAAAAATTCAAAAAAAGTAAATTTTGATGTCCCAATAATATATAATAAGTTTATTTTAACAAACATAGCTTATAAAAGTGTCAAAAGATAGATATAAAAATGGTTTTCCATCAAAAGGCAGTAAAACAATCTTTTAAAAATATTAGTGTATTCCATGCTTAAGATTGAATTTATTTTCATTTCAAGCCTCTAAAACACTATATAATTCATTAATAGACGTAGATAAAAATATCTATTACTCATTACTTACTTGGGATGTTACATTTTATGCACATTTGAACTATGTTGTTAAAACAAATATACAATCTAAATATACATGATTTGTGATCATCAAAAGGGGGAGGTTGTTGGACTTCTCATGTATTAATCCTGTTTTAATGATCAAAAATCATATTCAGTCTATAAACCTTGTTAACTCTATAATCTATCTCATATAAAATGCATAGTTGTTTAGTAAAATCTATCCAAAGATCATAAGTGCTATACACTCAGTTTTATTACTATATACTATTTATTGATATACTATATAATGTATTCTCTGACAAATGATTGAGTTTAATTAATTACCTAAATATCACTTCTTAAGTATGAATACAAATATTTTCATATGTAGAGATATCGTGACATCGAGACACCATGAACAACCAGACACCGTGACATCGAGACACCCTAAACAAGAAGACACTGTGACCTTGAGACACCATGAACCCGACACTGTGACAACCAGAAACTGTGAACCAGACACAGTGAATCAGACACCATGAACAAGACACTGTGACAACTAGACACCGTGACAAACAAACACCATGACAACCAGACATTGTGAACTAGATACTGTGTACTAGACACCGTGAACGAGACACTGTTTCCATGACATCCTGTGACATCGTTTCGTAATATATATTTTTTCCTTGCAATTTATTCGCTAACGATCATATTTGATGATTTTAAATGCATTGAAATAATTAATATTTCTTTGTATACATGTCATCTGATAGTACAAGGTAGGAGGTGAAAAATACATGCAACCTGTTGGCTCAAACACATGCACTCCAAGATAAAAGAGTAGTGCGGCCTAGAAACAAAGAGATAAAAAAATGGGTGAAACCAGTAGGTGGGTGTGAGCATGATAATGAAGAATACACTTAGATATTTTTTGAATAAATAATTTTCTCATGAAACTCAACACTACTGGAGAACACATGAAGCTCACTTGAATCCCAGAATCAAGAACATCTTCGCACTGTCAAACAACACGAAGAAGATAAGGTAGATCTGTCTGACTTGTGACACTCTTTTTTTCACACGAGGACTTGATTTCTACATCAGCTTCATTTCAGAAGTCTAGAGATGCAATGACTAACATTCAAATCATTTCTAAACATATCTCAATATTTATTCTTTATCGTGTATCATTTTACATGCTTTTGAGTAGTGTGTGTATTTTCATAACAACACACTCTATCTATGGAATTAAACTGAAGTATATAATATATCCTTAATCAAACAACTCTTTACAATTGTGTATACCAACATATATGTTTGGAAGAGGTCTCTGTGTGGCCTGGTTGTTTTTACCCACAAAGAACTGTGGAAGAGGTCCCTGTGTGACCCGAACAGTCTTGTGTACTATTGTTTAACCCCGATCTAGTGTGTGGATCTAGTTTATTTATATAAACAGATTGGTGTAAGGTGATCACCAAGTGGAGTGGATTAGGTCTCGGCTTGAGACTAAACTACTTATTTCATATATGAGGTGCTGCTTAATTTAGTCTTCTTTATTTTACTACTTTACTCTATAATTCAGAAATCACTAAATTCACTTTGATTGTTAATCTTGGAAAGAAGTTATAATTGTCTTGTCTTAGTAGAATAGCTTAAAAAGTAATATTAACAACTAACATTAAGATTACTGAGAAATAATCAATATTCCATGAAGTTATTTAAACAGATAAACCTTCATAACCTTATTACTTTGATTAACTGGGCTATATTTCACCTTATTAGGAACACTATTTAAGAATTTTTTTTAACTAGAAATTTTTATAGAGACTAAATTAACCCCCTATTGAATCATCTAATCCGGCAAACAATACCGATCTTCATACTAATTTTTTCTACTCTGATCAATATCTATACACTTATGAATTAACTGTACCAGTTTCTATGTATCCTACACGAGGCTTGGTCCAAACAAATCTTATTCCTTAGCCTCCATCCAATGTAATAGGGATCTACATGACCTCTCATAGAGAACCTCATTCAATACCATTTGAATCTTATCCTGATAACTGTTGTTGTATCGAAACTCAACATCTTTTATGTTTATCTCTCACGGTCTACTAAAACCATAGACACATGCTCTCAACATTTCCTCCTGCACCTGAATGGTACGCTCTGACTTCCAGTATATCTATGGGTGGAAATCCATAATCAAAACACCTAGATATCAAGGGATTTTTTTAACTCCTAATAGAAGAGTGTATTAAAATGTGTATCACATTCTAGAACTATCATTTATAGAAACCCATACAACCATACTATCACCTGGACATATAACTCACACAACTAGTCTATGGTGAAAGTCTCTCAGATATGTAATAATTTTTAGACCTTGGTCAATAGATCAAAAATACCCATATTTTATCATTCGTACTATATTTCCTCCGAAGATCCACCAATAAATCCATAGTCATGTCATCCCATTTCAATTCTATAATGGTAAATGACTATAAAAAACCACCTAATGGCTGATGTTCTGCCTTTTCTTGCTAACATGTGTAGAATTTCACCATGGAAACTGCAACCTCTTTCTTCATACCTATCCATAAATACTATGTATTATGTTTATAATTCATTTTCATTAAGCCAGGCATTACTTCCATCTTCATGTTAATAAACAAATACATTTAATATTTCTATATACAAGTAGGCCTGACAAACCAACCACAAACATAGATGGTATCTTCATCACCAATATTCCAACTGGAAGGTGGCTCCCCACATTCAAGAATTTCCCCCAAAATCAAGCACTCTAGATCCTCATACTACTTTTCATTGATTCAGATCAGAAGCATTAAATCAAAAACCAATTATTCAAGGGTCATTTATCATTGAAAATCCAAAACATCTGGGTTCATCTCAGCAAACAACACCATCATTCTCTACTTGGAACTATAATATTGAGCCTCCTTGTTTTGAGTCTTCTTGATCAAAGAAAATAAAACACTATTTACCTTTTATAGTGTGGAAACTAGCTAAAATTCAAATTAATACATGTATTCAACCAATCTTCACTGGTGAATATTCAAATCACGTTGGGAGAATATGTAAACAATAATTTTAGGATCTGTATACACAATAAACCTCTCTCACAACAAGTAATTCCTCCAAAACTTTAATTCATAATCCACTCTGACCATTTCAAGACCATGCATGGGGTAATTTTTTCAACTGGAAGGTGGCTCCCCACCTTCAAGAATTTCCCCCAAAATCAAACACTCTAGATCCTCATACTACTTTTCATTGATTCAGATCAGAAGCATTAAATCAAAAACCAATTATTCAAGGGTCATTTATCATTGAAAATCCAAAACATCTGGGTTCATCTCAGAAAACAACACCATCATTCTCTACTTGGAACTATAATATTGAGCCTCCTTGTTTTGAGTCTTCTTGATCAAAGAAAATAAAACAATATTTACCTTTTATAGTGTGGAAACTAGCTAAAATTCAAATTAATACATGTATTCAACCAATCTTCACTGGTGAATATTCAAATCACGTTGGGAGAATATGTAAACAATAATTTTAGGATCTGTATACACAATAAACCTCTCTCACAACAAGTAATTCCTCCAAAACTTTAATACATAATCCACTCTGACCAATTCAAGATCATGCATGGGGTAATTTTTTCAGGAGACCTCAACTTCCATGACACATACACCACAACTCGATCATTCTACATCAACCCTACCCATATCCAAACACCATACACATCATAAAACAAGGTATACTCCTTTACCAGCTGAAGTAAGTTCAAAATTTGAGTTTTTTTCAACCACTTCTTTAAACCCTAAAAATAAATCTCACATGCTTATAAACATTAAAACATGATTCCCTTATTATTTGATACTAAAAGTGGTTCTTCTAAATGATAAAATTATTTGAAAACCGATTGGTAATATCCCACCAAACCAAGAAAATTTTGGATATGAAGAAAATTCTTAGGTTTCTCCCAAGACAAAAAAACATTCACTTTTTATGAGTCCATAGGCACACCTTACTAGGAGATGATGTATCCCAAGAAATATACCTTGATAATCCATAAATGATATTTGGATAGAGCGATATATAGAATTTTCTATCTTAGTGTACTCAGGATGATGTCAAGATGTTTTTCATGTTCATCATGAGATTGAGAGTAAAACAAGATTTCATCACCAAAGAGAACTAAAAACTAATCCTGTAACGGGTGAATGATTAAGTTCATTAGGGCCATAAACACCGTTGGAATGTTTATCAATCCAAATCGCATCACAACAAACACATACAACCCATACATGATATTGAAGTTAGTTTGTGGTATATCAAAAGATATCAACCTTAGTTTATGGTATCATAATCTTAAATCAATCCAGGAGATCATAGAATCACCCCTCAGCTGGTCAAAAAAATCTTCAATTTGAGGAATAGGGTATCAATTCATAACTACCATCTAATTCAGTTTATTAAAATTGACACAAAATAGCAAGGATCTATCGACCTTCTTTGAAAACAACAATGGAGATACCAATGTGATGTAATTAAATGAATAAAACCCATATTATCTTGTTCCTCCAATTGGGTTTTATATTCCTAGAGTTCTTACAATGACATTCCATAAGGTAGAATAAAAACTTTTCCCACTATTGGAAGTAACTCTATAGTGAACACGACATATCTCTTCAGTGGTATCCTTGAGAAGTACTCAGTAAACCCATCCTATAACTAATCTACCACAATAGAAAAAACAAGATGACCCACTCCTCCATAATTGGGCATAAGACAAGCCACATGGGCTATGAGTTATCCCAATTGTAGATAGACTAGGCCTACATGGCCTGCTCAAATATCCCATTCCACAAGGTGTATATAATTAATCCCCTCTCAGGACATAAACATTACCCTATAGTGGTAATAGTCAATGTGGACTAGGTATGACACTAACTAGTCCATGCTAAAAATCATATCATAACCTGGCATCTATAACACAAATAAGTCATAAAGGAAACAATAATCAACAACCTTGAGGGACCTCCCCTTTCATTTCCATAAATTTTCCTATCATACTCCCAATGGAGTATTGATCGACATAAACCCACACACATATAAAACCTTTAGAACCAACAAAATCCCAAGATGAGAAGAGATAAAATCATGTGAGGCACCTGTGTCAACCAAAGCACTTGAAAGAGTGGAAGCTTTAAGAATTGTACCTCAAACTATTAAGGTCCTAGCCTCTCTACCTCTAGGTGTAGGATTAGATGTATGAAACGAACCTACCCATATACTAAGGGCTCTGACCTGACAACATCATGTTTCAATACCCTATTGATATGGATTCTCTAGTATCAGAGTACCAAATCCATTACCCCAACTCGATATAGCTGGTAGAGCTCCAACTGCCTTCTTGAGATGGCGTAACCAACCCCCTTCCTTAACTATACATCATCCTTGACCCTCCATAATTACCTATATAATGAGGGTTATTATAGAACCTTTGTATATTCCCCAACCTTACGAATGATCAAAACTCAACTGGTGGTCAAGGATACTGACCGCACATGTGTCTTAGCCTACCACACTGATAGTAGAAAACTCGATCACTACCCTGAGGGGATGGTTACCTCTTCTAACTACTCTTTACACCACTACACTAGTGTAAACACTCTAATCTATGGTTCCTTCTATCAAAATACATGCCACTAGGTTACCCTAATGGTGATATATATCAACAACTAGAAGCATCCTTAAGATATCTTTCTGAAATAAGGGCATGTTCCAACACATCATTAAAAATTTTAAATTAACGATATTCAAAAGGGACTTAATCTCATGTCTATGTACATCCTAGAAAAATCTCATCCTAGAAACCTCATCCCCAGCCAAAGTTGGAAAAAGATTGTAAGTCGGTGAAGTGGTTGGAATGATCCATCACTGACACAGACCCATATTCCAACCTCATAAACTCTATATCCTTATCCTATCTCAAGGTCTCTGGATAGAAACTTTATATAAAAGTTTATATTAAATCATTCAATATAATTCCATTTGGTTGTTGGGTCTGAACAAAAACATCCCACTAGCACTTATATTGACCACGCAACTTGTAGGCCTCTTTCTTGACTATATTATCAAGAGGATTCTCTAACTGATCAAGAATCATATGGATGGACTCTATCCAGAACTTTACCACCTCACATTTCCCCTTTATTGAAAAAGTAAGAGGGTGTTGTAGTTAAAATTCCCTATTCAGTCCAAACATAGTTGACACAACCAACCATTGGTCTCGTTCAATCATCTTTATAAAACAAGAAACGTTATCACATAACAGCTGCTCTACCATGTTACAATAGACCATTTTGTCTTCTTTCTCCACTTATGGAGGAGCATTGTCAGTGACAACCTCTTGTTTCCCAGTTGGGACATGACATCTCAGTGGAATCTTCTGACATTTACAAACACACATCACAGAATGATTAACACAGTGTACCCATAGGTTTACAAAGAAGGATCTTGCCATACATAAAATTCCATTATATAGATACTATCCCAATAGATATAATCACACATCTATCACTACCTCTATCAATCCCTACCATAGTTCATGGTCAAAATTGTGTAAAATAATTCAAAAAACTAAAAATATTTTCCTTAAACATCAACTTTTTTAACTGATTTCATCACCTCAATGTAAATATTTCTCTTTTTGGCACCTTTCCATCATTACCACTTATAACCATAAATTTTTAACCCCTTTATAACATTTCATTAGGATCTAACCTTTAAATACCTTTTCAAATTCCTTTATTTACCCATTTAAATCATCATTATTAGACACCACTTATTTAAAAATCTCAAATCAAATAAAATTCATTCATTCTCTCACATCCCCCCACATTTTCACCCATGTGTACCTACCATGATTCATCCCTCCCATATACCTTGTTTCCTAAAATGATGAATGAATTAAAAATCTATTACCATTTTTTCCAAGAGTAAAATATCCTAAAATAGTCACACCACACAACATGTGGTTCATGAAATAGTGAAATATCATTTAACTATAACAACACACATCAAGAAAAAAACCCCACCATGGGAACCTGGGGTTTTCACTAGTACATGGGTTTGCTACTCCCAAGCATGAACTCATTACCGAAACCTGACACATCCTAATATCTCAGATAAAACTACCAATTAGTAAATGACTCAAAAATAATGGCTATTATTCCACTTTGTAACATCCCAAGCCCAAAATACACTAAACTAGTGCCCCAAGTTTGGTCACCACATGACCTCAGGTGTGCCTACCCATATCAATAGGTTAAAGACTAGTAATGATGGTCTAATGGATCATGTGGGGAGACTATAACCTCTCTATATGAGTGACTTAAAACAAGTAAAAATGAAATAATGTAAGTAAAAAATCAATAAACAATAATCATGAATTACCAAAAGTACCAAAAAATTGGTTATAATCCCAAAACAAAAATTTAAATATCTCTTATCATGTCATACAGTACCATGTGTGATTAAATCCGAAAAGTAGGACAAACTGAAAAAATCCCAAAAATAGGTCCCAACACTATGCCTAAATCCCTCATACATTCACATACCATGCCTAACTCAGACATCTAGAAAGGGTATATTTACCTTGTCTTGACCTGCAACCATAAAATCTTCTCGGGTACCCAATACATGGCCCAATCTAGGTGTGAGTATAGCTCAGTAGGCCACTAATAATGGTGTCTAAAAAATATAAAATTGAAAAAATAGTTTATGCATGTACTAAAATAATAAAAAGATCACCAAATTATTACTATGTGTCATTAGTTAAAAATATCACTTAAATAATTTACATCATATAAACCATGGGTTATGAAATTTATTTATAACTCACTAGACTATGACGATCATCTACAATGCATAAGGTGATAAACAAGTTCTCTAATTCACTAGGGAAACCATGTCAAAATCAACCCATCACACATACTAGGGAGCCTTAGTCTAGGTAGTCTAAACCAATGTAACTGTTAGGGGCCTAAAGCCTCAGTCTAACTCCCTAACCCATTCATTCAATGAGCGGGGTTTAGAGCCTCAGTCCAACCCTATCCATGGGAGGATCATTAGTACAATATCCAACATAGCAATAGGACATTTACACATGATTTATTAACAATTCATCACATAAATCATTTCAATAAACCATAATAAAAAAACATATAACATTCACAATTCATGGTTCATTCCATACAAAATCCATCTTCATGCCTTAATCATTTACACATTCTCATTTACATCTATAAGTCATTAAACACATTCACTTTAATTAATTTAACCCATTCAGGATATTCCAAAAACCCCTTAGTCCATGTAAAAAACTAGGCCAAACTACCATGAAATCCTATTCTAAATTCAAGATAACATGTCAACATATTTACCATGGGTCCACTTCATCAAAAATCAAATTTATGCCTAAAATTTAAAATTTTCATGTTTAGAAAATGGAACACCCCATAGGTGGACTTATGACCAGCCTAACAATTCATAATGCATCCCATTGAAATCAGAGTGGTTTCAATTCTTCATTTAACCAAACAATTTACCAAATATAGCTAAGGTAATCAAATGAACCGCAATAAGTAACCAATTTTATAACTACATACACATAAAATAACCATCAATACTACAGGATATAACTGGTAAACCACCTACCTCGATTCCAAAGACGAATGCCCACTTAACATAGTCCTTTTGACTCGGATTTGGATAGACTTTAAAGCCCCAACCTATGATCTTTTTTAAAAGTGGTTGTTACGGATTCAGAAGAATAAAAATGAATACACAATCCACAATCCATAAAAGATAAAGTTAAAGAGTATTAGACTAACCTGGGGCTTCAATTTTCAACCAAATATGTCTAAACAACATAAAATCAAAGGATATTGATCCTTGGGAAGCTTAGAGTATTTTATAATCACTAGGGTTGTTAGAGGAAGAATTGGGATAAATAATGATTTTGAAAATTTAAGTCTTGAGAGAGAAAAATGGAAAAATAACACATTTTAAGGGTTGCATGGGTTGGCCGCATGGTTTTCCAACCATGCACCGACCTCTATACAAGAGGGGCTCAGTCACATGGTTTCCTTGTGAGGCTGCAAGGTTTAAAAAACCATGCGGTAACCATGCAGATTTGTTCTATCCAAGCCAACACATTTTCCCCTTCACCCTTGCATGGCTTATTGAAACCCTTAAATCCACCTCTAGGAAAGAAAGATTGGGGAAAAATGTACTACTAACAGTGTTACAACCATTCAACAAGAACCATATGGTTCTGTTCTTCTTTCTTTTGTGTCCTGAACCCCGAAAACACCCCGGAGCCTCTATATAGACTCAAGAAAATTATTAACCATATTAAAGGAATTTAAACCAAAATTAAATAGGAACCTAAATACATGATGTTTTGGATATTAAAAATTAGAAACATAATAATCAAGATTTTAGATCAATGATATAAGGATGTTCTTGGAATAATCAATTAATGATTTTTATTCAGGACTCCCTTTATGGGGTTTTAAAGTTGAAATTTTTTCCTTAGATACTTTATTAGTTTAATGATCATAAAGACTTTAAAATTGAGGGTTAGAGCATAATGTTATAAAACATTGACCTAAATTATTATAGGTTTTAAGTTTATAACACTTTGGCCAAATTTTTATATAGTTTATCTAGTAAGGGAATGATAAAATAAGATGTAAATAGATAGTTCAGTGTTATTATAGACTCTCTCTGAGAGGGTTCCATGTAGTTTAAGGTCATAGTGTTCAAACCTCATGGTCGAGGGTTTGATATGAAAACCTAAATGAGGATCATGGGATAATATAATCCAAATACAATTAAATGGGGATTGAGGACATTGTAAATCATGTCATATGGTATTTGAATTAGGACGATAAGATGTAACAAGTATGTCAACGATGACTGCTAAAAAAATATCAAATGATGAGTTTAATAAATATGTTATAGGTATAATAAAATTATTAAAGGTTATTTCCCTTAGGAGAATATCTACATCATATGTTAGTAGTGCTAAATATAATGGAAAACACATTTACAGATAGGGGTGTCCCTTAGTGATAAATACTGTTGTTACTGATAGTTGTTAATGGTCTATGGTGATTCAAGAAACTTTACGTACAAAGTGTGGTATATGGAAGGCATCATTCAAGAGGTGGTTTTAAAATTATAGTCCAAGGCTAGGTCTTTTTGGGATGGTGAAGGGTAATTAATATGGATGATGATTTGGGGATAAGTTCAAAATATATGGCTCCAACAACACTACATGTCTTGAAATAATATGAACCATGTCATACATGGTTATTCTAAAAGATTGGCATTGTATATATCTAGATGAAATACAAGGGAGTGAAATTTTTATAACATTGTATAAAATTGGAACAATAAATTACTATCGGGCCATATCTTAACCATGAAACATATTCTTCCATACACAATCTCCCAGTTCATGTATTAGGTACAAGACCAAAGACTAATACGTTAATTCTTGGTTCCAAGTCATAAATTTTGATAATATGGAAATTTTATCCAAGAATGATCTTAAAAATAGAATCCGTACACTAGGTATCCTTACATAGTCCTAGATCTCATGTAGAGAAGTTGTTCCATATTGAAGGGACCATCCTAATAAATTCAAGGACATGTAGGATAGACCATATAAAATTTATTTTAACATCATTCAATAAGGAATCTTATGTTATACAGTTTGGGGTTGTATAAGAAGGACCACTATACATGGGGATTTCAAAATATATGGATCATGTAAAAAATTAAATTGATTCATCTCAGTGTTGAACCCATTAAGGTAAAATCGATGAGAATAAAGGGAACATAACATCCTGATAAATTATGGGTTTTGACTGTGATAAGTACTTGGGACTAGAAAAGGAAACCCATGTGTTATTTTGTATCCTACAATAATAAAAAATCAAGCCACATGTATCTCTTGACTATGTAACTTCTTTGTATATATATATATATACATCTTTTAAAAAATATTTTAATGGTATAATGTATGAATTACCCAATTAGAGAATGATGAAATCATGATGTGGATTAGGAAAAGCCTCATCACCAGAAAAAATATATGTTGGGAATTAATTTTTTCAAATTTTAGGTAAACTATGGCACCATGATATGAGAGTATAAACATGTCCATAACTTCTATAAAGACAATGAACTCCCAATTGTGGTTATATATCTCTCATGGTGGAGTTTTCAATTATATATATTAACATCTTATATAAGGTTATATTTCATTAATTGAGGTCACATGTGATATATCACTTTGATTAGTTTAAGTTTATATTGGATAGGTCATTAAAAATAGTTTAGAGTCACATGGGCTGGATTTTCAGGATAAGGACACAATACCATGTAGTTTATGGTCATACAATGATAAAATTTATATGGGAAAAACTTTTCATAGATCTAGCTTATGATGAAAGAAACATAACCTTATATTAGTGTCGATTGAATGAGTAAAGTTAGAGAACCCAAGAAAATGTGAGGGGTTTGATTAAAATCTATGATTGTACCAAATATAAATGAATCAGGAATCACTACATGTCCTCAAGTAACAATAATACATCTATAGGTAGATCATAAAAATACACAGTGTAGGGGTGATTGGAGAATTCCCAACATGAGTGGAGAGGTCCCAAACACTAGGAAAATATGGTGAATAAAGTTTTTTGAGATTCATGACTGGTCCATGAATAGAAAAACTATGAATCAATACATATCATGAAAGGAAATGAATTAATCCAAATATAGTTATTATAAAAGGGTAAATTTATGTTCATTAGTTAGGAGAACAATGTCATTACAATTGGATGGAATAACCATAACCATTTATCCACAAAGAAAGATTAAGGTTCCCTATATAGATAATGATTTTATCAAAATGTGTAGGTTGGACCATATGTCATGTAGTTAACATTATGAGATAAGGACACAGCGTTACTCCATCCAAATTAAAGGACATCCGGAAATCTAATTCAAATAAAAAGGCCAAACTTTTTTGAAAAATTTACCAAAAGTGGGGTGTGAAATTTTTTCATAAAATTTGTTTATAAATAAATAGACATATGCTTAGGGTCTTCATGTTGATCTTAATAATACATAATAGATCCATGGCTAATGGAATAGACCGTTTTAATAATTTTAGGGTCTTTTGAGATGGACCATAAATTGTGTAATTTAATGTCATGTGATAAGGAATCACATGTCATGTAGATTATGGTCGTATGTTAAGTATATTAATGTGTAATTTTTTCATTGATCTGCCTTTAATGCAACATAATATAACTTTATCTGCAAACCAATCATGAAGTGAAGAACTAACATTAATAAATGATGGATTAGGCACCCTGATAATGTATGAGATATTTGGGATTTAATTTTTTTTAGTTCTAGTGATTTGATCATTTTTACATATCCTGTAATACCACGAATAAATTCACAAATAGTTCCTATAAAGTGAGTGAACTTTATTTCCATGCATATCGATAAATAGAATAAGGGAACACGCACCATGAAATACTACATTAACTTGACACTCATGTAAGGAGAATGAGTCTCATAGACATTCCATCCCATAATGTTTGAGTGGTCACGTATGTAGAACCTTGTTTTGTTCAGTTCACCATCATGAGAGTGAAAATCATGTGTTCTATGATTTATGGTCATGCGATGAGGACCTTCTCCTAGTAATTTGATTTCATGTAGAATGGAATAAAACATTCAATTTAACATCATGTAGTGTGGATGTGACACTCCATAATATAAATTCATGTAGTTGGGAATTTTTTAGTGAACTCAATGCGATGTCATGTGAAATATTTCTTGAAAAAAATTTCAATGTTGATGAGTTTGATATTCACTCCACCCATTATGATTTGGGGGTAGGGTACCTTATAGTAGACCTTATATATAACAAAAGTTCACTCCCATTTTGGTTGCATATTTAGAGGTTATTATTATGATTCATGGGGGTTATTAGACCTTTAACCAATTCTCATTATTGAAATGATTAGAGGTATACTTTTTTTCTTGAATGCTTCTATGAATCAGTTTTAATGAATTTATAGGTTTTTTAATGTTCATAACCTTTTTCTCATCATGTATCTCTTAACATCCAACTGAATTTGTGACTACTGATCTTTGGAAAGCTGATTATAGATAACATTCTGTAGCGACGTTAATTAATCTATAATGGGAAAGTCTACCTCTTTGATGTATATAAGAAAATACGGGGTCATAAATTTAGTAGAAAATTTTGTGGTGTGATAATCCAAAAGATAATATAAGAGTTATATTTTCCAAGACTTATTTTACCTATCCACTATAGTGTAAAGGATTTCATAAATATTGTTGATGAATGTATATTACTATCCATTAACAACTTCTTTATTGTATAATAAATAGTTATAAAAAAATATTATATTCCATATACAAAATTTTCAACTCTGAATAAAAATGTTGTTGTCATTTCCCATCAATATTGTGTGAGAGATACCAAATATGGTAATAATATTAGTCTCCATAATGTTGATTATGACCATTGTTCCAAACTCTTTGATGGATATTACCTCATATCATTTAGAGAAGTAGTAGATTATGGTAAAGATAATCTATTACTGCCTAACTGTGGTAGAGGAATATGACCCCAAGATACCAATTATCCATATGAAAAAATGAAATGTGTATTTAGTGGTGCGTATCAATTTCTAGGGTTTATTTTTGAAATAGGAATATATATATCAAGAATCAAACCACATTGTGAATTCCATGAAGTGATGCATCATTGATGGTTAGAAGAATACATGCATATTGATTTAATGGAAGAGTTTGGCTCTAAACTACTTGGTTCAAAAGATTCATGCATTGAGTTCCTAAATAAAATCAAGGGCCTCTCTCCTTTAATTAATCTTAGGAAGACTCTATGAAAGCATCAATTTTTGAAATTTAGATAATTTTGGTCATTCCAAAGTAAAAATTTTATTATTCACTACTAGATTTGTTCATTATTGGATGGATTCGATGAGAAAATTATAATTTGGAGTAAATTTTACATGGGATACATACATCAACTTCTGTATCAATTAGTGATGATATGGGATCTCCTTGATCTAGGGTGGTATTGAAATTGATGATATCTTCCATGTCATTATTTAACAATGGTGAGACCACCTGGTGACAGGTGATGTAAATAACCATCTCACAATTTTATGGATCTTCTATTCCATTTTCTACATTGGATACCACATTTAATGTGTGTTCTATGAATGTGGGATGTTATATAGCATCATCTATGAGGTAATTTCAACTACGAAACCTCATACACTATGAAGAAATGGTATTAATTCATTATTATTAATGGAATATTATATATTGATCTTACTGATTACCAAATTTGAGTTTTCAATGATATTTATGAGGGCCACACACATCTACTATGTGTAATGAGGGTATCATATTCTACCACATTATTATTACACTAATTTGATAACACAAAGTAATATTACAAGATCTATTCTACTGGGGAGAAAAATATGACCCCCAAACCATCCAAGTCATCCTTTGTGTTTTCCATTCCTTATCTTATTGGGATCTAAGGGGAAATATTGATGTAAATAATTTATATCCAATGTGTTTTAGGGATGTATATGACCACTTTATCAGGGATAATGTTGTCAAACAACGACATATTTGGGACATGATGTGTAGTGAGGAAATCATCTAGTTACTATCATTTGTTAGATTCTGATCCTCATATTTGATGTCAAATAAAAACAGAATAACCACTAAAATTAACATTGGGAAAACAATGATATGTATGAGTAGGTCAATACCAGTGAAAATATATACTACATAGTGTTATTAGCATTACCTCAAATATTTCTAGATAAACAAATCATGAGTTCTTCTCGATATTTTGTTGTCAAGTATCAACATCTAATAAAGTTATACTATAATAATAGACTCTATTATCAATGTATTGTTCATTATTAGAGGAAATAATTTCACCAAAAAATCACTTTAGGGTTTCAAAATTGAGTTCAATAAGTATTCCATCTATAAGAGAAATATTTATTTTTGGATCATTAGGTTCATCTTGATATTTTTAAATGATTCTTGAAAATAATTATCCTACCGGAAGGCAACATATTTTTTCATCATGTTTATGAAGGATATGGATCCACCATCATTTTTTGCTTGGAAATTTATGATATAAAAAAATAACTAAATAGATATCAACACTCTAAGGTTTATATAACGTGGTATATCAGATATCTCCCTAGTCTTATTGGGTGGGAATTTGATGTTGTGATGATACAGAAAAATATAAATTATTTCCCCGATGTTACCTTGAAAGAAAATTTTAAGGGGTTGATTTTAAGTTATGTTGCAAAATTTTATTGAAAGAAATATCAATATTACAAATATGATCAGGATTTTTTTGACAATTATCCACTTATTTTTTGACATACCATTCGATGATCCCCCAGAGGGTCTTGAAGATATTATTCATCGACCATTGATAGGTAACCCCGATATTCCTTGATTTGATGGGAATTAAAAGATAACAATATACACCATGGGTCATCCAGAATGTTATGATATCCTTATCATCAGGGTCAATAAGGATCAAGTTATATACATAATACCCATACATAAAGGATATGGATTAGAAACACACCACATCAATAAAAAATTCAATGATTTGGGTAGGGAAATCATCATTGGGATGGTATTAGTTGATATCTCAGATGTCGATCCAAAACGAATTTGTCCAATCTACTTCCTAATAGAGAAAATATTACCAATCCATTTTATCTACTGAACTTATAAAATTAGGTTTGTTTTAATGATATTATCATCCTTAGATTATACTGTGATAGAATAGTTTAGAGTCATCCTCTGGTCATTGTTATTAAAGGAACGATTATCAAATGGAAATGTCGAGTGTTGGTTAGCCACGTCAGGATCAAACACGATCATTTATTTATAGTTACATTAAATACATCTCAATTCTATTTTAGAAAGGATATATATGTTCATTTTTCCCTCAGGGTTATGTTAGTGTTGTTTAATGTAGACCATATATCTTTATCCTTTTTAAGATTAATCTATTAATGTTTGTTAATGGAAGTGGAGATACCTTTCTCTGATATAGGTGGGGAATAACTACTACGGGTTTCATCCACATCCACTAATTTAATAACTATATAAGATGAAATTAAATGGTAATTATGGGAATTTATATTTGATTTCAGATAATCTAGTAATCCAAAAAATAATGTAGGGGCATATCCATTATTTTCATCAAAAGTTTTCCATTTATATGAATTTTCAGGTTCAAATAATGTAATAGATATCTTGATTTTGAGAGTAAATGAGTATAATCCATTCATTTTCCTTATACTTCAAGTATTTAAATATTATTGGTCAAATAGTCGAGATTGTGTTATCTAAGACTGAGGATCTTTATACCAACATAGTCGAAAACATTCTTTTGGACAATATTGACATAAATTTTTTGTGTAGTGATCATTTATTTACTTAGTGGTTATGATTACATGGGGGTTTCATGTTGACAATCATATGAAAGGAATGTGATTGGATGATTTTTCCTATTTTTCAATAACACCCCTATGATCTAATATCATCCCATAAAAGGATTTATTTCCTCAATCCAGTTTATGGAAACACATAGTCGTTGTATAATTTTTTCCATAGAATGACATGGATAAATTACTGGCCATTAAAAGAATTTATTTGGATGTTGTTATCTTTTATAATCATGTTTCAATCCCTTTTATATAACCCTTCATATATATATATTGGTATTCACGTTACTTAAAGGGGTAATTATCACCATTAAGTATGCCAAATTTTCAATTAAAGGAGTATTGGGGGCATTTATGGTATGCTAATTATATAACCCTATGATTTTGAGAAATATTTTTTCAAATCAATTTAATCATTTTGATATTTTGTGTGAAACACAACACTGTTTTTACATTTTGTTACATCCAATGATGAGTTTGAAAAAAAAATGAAACACCATTAAAATATTATTATTTAATAAAATAGTTATCATCTAATTATTATAATAGATGGTATAGATAGTATTAATTAAATTATTAAAACATAATTTTTTTACATGTATATATATTGACCTATTTGGTAACCAATTAATTATAAATTAAAATAAAAAACAAATTAAAACAAATGAAATATTATAATGAAAACTATTTTCATGCACACAAACACGTTTTACATTAATAAATTAAAAAATAACTTATTTGAATGATTTCATTTAAAATTATATATTCAATATTAAATAAAAAATTTAACATACATTTTATGTGTTTTCTATACAAGAGATAATAATAAAACCAATTTTATGATTAAAACTATATTTTTCAAAAAAGAATCCATATCATATTTTTCACATTTATTTAAATAATAATTTTTAAAACAAAGTGAAAATTAATTTTAAAAAATGAACTTATTTTTTGAAATCATCATTTTTATATTATCTTGGTTTTATTTTTTTATAATTTTTTGACAAGGTAAATTTTTAGATGAATTGTGAAAAATATAGTTTTTATTTAGAATTGTTATTTGATTTAATGCATTTAAAAACATTAAAATTAAAATATTATTATTTTAAAAGTAAAATTAGTTCAATTATATATCTATTAATCCAATTCAAATCATTTTAATCAATTTTATATATTTTTTTGATATAAAAATAGTATAATCTTGGGAACATTTTCTCTTCCGAAAACCACTTTATAGTCGTGTCTGTGGGTTTAATTTTAAATTAATAATTTCCACTTATATGAATATAATTTGGTAAAATTGATTCTATATTTTTAATTATAATTATTCATATTTTATAATTATTTGAAATTAATTTATTAACATTATGAATTGTAAATTTATTAAAAAATTAATTAACATGATTATGGTGAAAATAGAATTAGGAGAGGTAAAAAAATATAAATTATACACTGAACTAGAAACTTGTAAAAAACACATTAGATGGAAATATTTAGACCTTAGCACCTATAAGGATATATAATATCCAATTTTGGAGTCTTTTATAATGTGAATAACATGGGTACACCTTTTTATTTTGAAAAATTACAAGTGTTCCACTCACCTCACTTATAAAATGTTACCCCCTATCATCTCCCCTTCATATATGAAAAACCCTTTGGTTAAGTGAATAAATACCAAAATAACATAATTAATACCTTAATATAATACTAAAACCATTATTTTATCCATAAATAAAATCAGTAAATGATTTTTGTGAAAACAAAAATGATGTTATCCTAAGAAGTGGTAACATCGGAAACCGAGCATTTAATTTTATTCCTTTTCGAAACTCCTTAAATTATTTTCAAACAATTATGATATAATAATAAAATTATCTTATATATACTAATACATTGTTATGTAATGTTCAATACCTAGAACTATCTACAATTCCATCAAGTGGGATATGAAATAATCATTCTTGTGTATGATGGACTATCACCTCATGAACAGATGTTATTTGATTTCAATTACCAACTATAAAAAATGTTTATAATGATGAATTTAATATATATATATATGATATTTTTGATATTATTATACCTATTTAATTATAATTTAACATATATCTTCTTAACTCCCAACCCCTTGGAAACTTATAATGTCGCTCGTGTGTACTGCAGACCACCGCCTCACGATCCGATATGATGTGTTTTTCATTTTTATTTTACATGGATTGTTATAGGGATATATTAAATGAATAATTGTTATATTTATATTATAATCATACTTATATACTTATTATATCATATATAACTTCTTACCTTCCATTCCATGGGGGACACAATAACGCCATTCGTGTGTACAATAGACTCCCGCCTCGCGAAGCGATTTGTTTTGTTCTCTCTTTAAATGGAAGGTAATAAGGATAGGATTAAATAAAAATATGTGATATATATATATATGAAATAAACACGATTTTTCAATTTTAATATATTATTTACCTTTATTTCTTCAAATCTTTTGAGATAATCGAAAAAACATTTATTTGTATGTATGACCTACTATCTCTAGGAATGGTGTATTTCATTTTCAATATATAAAATTTATAGAGTACTATAAATAAATATATTATAAATATATATGATATTTATATCTTGTTTAAAATTATGGATATGATGGAGCCACAATCAAATTAGTTTGACCAAAAATGAAAAATCATAAGATATATGAATAACGAAGTGGTTATTATCCAAAACGCGATTTTAATAAAGAATTGTTAATAAATGAGTCATAAAATGCCATAAGTAAATCACATATGGTATGATATATATTATTATTTTTCTGAAATATATTTATAATAAAATTTTATTTATTATATAGGAGGTTCTATGGTGTATGAAGGAATTCGAGACATAAGGTTGGGGATTTTTTTCTCACATTTCACTTATGTGAGACACATGCCATATTCACCAACTGTTTCTTTTATTTGGTGTATATATTGACGATGAATATATTTTATTATTATTTTCCATAAATATATGGGTATTTTAAAATTTATTTGGGTATATCTCATTCCTGACGTTTATGGTACAAACGTTACCAAACCAGTAAGACATTTTTGTCTCAATTTGTCTCAATTGAGATATATGTTGTGTTATGCACCTTTCTTATTTTATGAGGTGTATACATAGAAAATTTAACATCTAATATCATGAATTTATTTAATATCATGATGTTTTATATTTTATTTAACATTATTCTTTCATGGGGATTATAATTCAATGTTACTAATGTTGTAATTATTAATGACACATTCTCTTTGTATATCAGGAACATTTATGTTTATGCTTCCGATCATGAAATATTATGATCCATATATAAATGTAAAAAAATGAATCTTCTCATTTATGTTCCAAAGGATTGAATAAAAATTGATAATGGGGGGGGGGGGTGAATCAGTGGTTTACTATCATAAGTTTCAAAAACTTTTCAAACATAACCCCTACAACCAGTTAAGATTTATTTCCTTATCATGTTTTTATAAATACTCATGCATGGAAAAAAGAGAGAATATTAAGAAACTAACATTTAAAAGGTTCATATTCGTTGTGAGAACCCACATCCTTTCTATAGCCACACCCTTTGGTATATGAAAATACACTATTATGAAGAAGTGAATAAAACTTGTTCCAACTCCAATTATAGACCTTATATAAACGTATTAGAAGGATTATAATGAGTCCTATTAGTTTTTAGTGATTTATTATAAAACAATTAAGCAAAATAAAAGAATAAGGATCTTTTTGGAACATATCCATAATTTTCCAATCCAAATCATCAGTCCAATTTGTATGTATTATATTTTCTCATTCATATGAAGTAAATATGATTCTCCCTTACTGAATATTCACTTATGACTGAATGTTAAAATTTTATTAAGGAAGAATTTGTGGGTAAAGTGAGAGAACTTCAATTTCAACAAAAGAAAACAAAAATTAAAAAAGATAAATAAATTATTAAAGGTAAAATTTAATCTATTAGATGCGACCTCCCGGTAAAATTTCTAGGATAGATCGGTTAACTTTTTATCAAGTTAAGATTTGATAATCTCTTCAAAATGGAAGTCCAATTGGTCACATGTTTTCAATAAATCCTCCAATATTATCTTCTTTCTGTTGAATCCTCTAGTAAGAATTAAATGTTGCTTATCCATCCAATCTCACTTATCCATGGTTGTTTCTAATTGAATTTTCCACCCATTAATTCATTCCACATTAATATTTCATGCATGAATGGTCAATACCATATCCATAAATTTTTCATCAGAGTTCATAAGAAGGAACCATGAATTTTCCATGGTCTCTATATCTTCTACCTATTGTGAGCTAACTGTGATTTCCAAAGAAGAATCACCAATTTATGCTTCCTTTAATGATATCCACACCCATCCATCCATAGAAGAGTATTCCCACTACCCAATAAAAATTTAGCTCCCTCCTACCTGAGGTAAAATCCAACATTCCACTCTGATGTAGCTCAACTCTACTATGATAAGCCTTTCCATCCTCAAAATATATCTTCTTCTGAAACTTTCAAGAAACTAAGTCCCCACATTGAGTCAAATATTATTCCCCTATTTTAGTTACATTACCCTTTTCCTTTCCTGACAAACAAGTTATAATTATCTTTGGGGTATTTGTGTAAAATTTTTAGGCTCTTGGTTTCCCCTAGAGAACTAGAAAATTCCCAGTCCAAAGGGTCCCCTATTTCCCTGTCATTGATCCATATCCAACCAAATCATCCTTCTAATACTCAAAGATTAGTTACGAGTCACTATCTATGTCACATAGATCCTCATCTTAGGAGAGTCTAAATCCGACATGTTTATGTTTATATCTTGGAATGACTATTTCCCATCCTTCTCGATCCTCATTTTTCTTTACATCATCATTATATGTTGAAAATTGATTATGAATCAATATTGAATTTGCATCCTTTCATAGATCAGTCATCTATTGGCTCAGAAACACTACCATATTCATGTTAGAGATATACAACTCATTTAGCACTTTAGTATCAACTTGAGTATCATCACTATATCGATCAGACAATTGTTCAGTCATCTAAGAATAGATAATTCCTTTAGCCGTAATTGTTTCATCAAAAGAAGGGAGAGTCAAATCTTTCAAAATGTGGGAACCCAAATAATTAATAAGTATCATAAATACATCCTCAACTCTTAGGTCCTTAGAACCTATGTTAACAGTCAACTTAGGAAGGGGGATTCATGTACTATGATGGAGCCACCACCCCTTGATATCCCCTTAATCCTTGATAAAATTAAGAACCCTTGTGGACTAGAAGTTTTCATGATGAACAGAACATGGTCCCTGACTCTAAGACTAACTTCTTATGATATTAGAATTCATCACCATTAGAGATGAAAACCCAATCAACTGGATGTTTATAAACATAAATCTTGTTTCATAAAATCAATCTTCACTTCTCAAATTCTAGTTATAAACTCAATACATTGGAATCATTATGATGAAATCATTCTAAGTCGTCAAAACTCAAAATCTTATTAAATTTTTAATATGATGTACCTCGGTCCAATTGATTCAAATTCATCATCTCAATATGATATTTCTTAATTTGGTAAAAAAAATATCAACTGTCTGATCCTCCTTATGAGATCTCTATCCGGAAATAGCGTTTTCTTGATTTCATCAGCCCTCCACCCTTTCCGCTTGTATGAAATTTAATAATGAACAAGTGATATGATTATGTATTTATAGAGGACTCATAAATGTATGATAAAAAACCTAGAATACTTTTCCCACTTCCTCATATTTTAAAAATGCTAAAAAACACTCACATTTAAACATCAACATTAACTTCATCAATTATCCTCATATTTCTCCATGATTTATGAAAATTTGAATTTCAAGTTTGACCTCTTCAAATATTTTGGAATCTACTTTTTGTGTGTTATTTCTAATCAGCTCATTACCAATCTATTTCCTTCTCATCTCATTCAAAATCTGTTTCCTTCTCTTCTCATTATGAATGTGTTTCCTTCTCAGCTCAATATGATTCTATTTTCTTCACATCTCATTAAGATTTATGTTTTTTTCTCAAATCATTATGATTTATGTTTCTTTATATACACTTTAATATTTTTATATCATTCTCAACTAATTATTATTTACGTTTCATTCTCAACTCATTATGATTTTGGTTTCCTTATAAGTTAATTATGATTTCTATTTCCTTATCAGATCATTAGGATTTCTATATCCATCTCAAATCATTATGATTTATTTTTCTTTTTCAGATCATTATGATTTTTGTTTGTTTCTCATCGAAGTCAGTTTCAATCCTAATTATGGTGAAAATCCCATTACGATAGATTTACTATTACGATGGAATACCCATTATGATGGAATCTATATACTAAAACATTAAAATTCTATAAACCTATCCATCATTTCATCAAAATATTTTATCAGGATAGTTTTAATGATTTCTGAGAACTTCTTGATCAAAAAATAATCATATGATTTGATTTAGAATGTATGAAAACTTTCTAACTCCTAACATCAATTTCTTCAAAAAACCACTTCAATATCATTATGTCTTCTTCTTACAACAACTTTGGAATTTCTAACTCAGAAAATGAATTTTTTCTCTACTTAAGGAATAAGAAAACTTATATCAATCAAAAATTTATTCTGAGGATTCTTTTGGACACAATGATCTTAAAAATCATATCAATGGACATCGGTCTGATTCTACAAGTTGATAAAAACAAATTTTATTTAGAAACAAATTTCCCCCTTTACATCTGGGTTAAAACATTGACAAACATTCAACTTTATTACAAATATCATTATAAATAACTGGATTTGATTCCTAATAAAAAACATTTTTAATAAGGTTTAGTTTAAAAAAAAATTAAAAAAATTTTATCATAAATTATCTTTAATCATACCCTTTAGATTTGTTAAAAACCCTTTTTAACAACTTTTCTACCTCTCAATTTTTTTTACATATACAATTTTGCAAACAACTCATGTTTTTTGATTTTATCAAAACATATATTTTCTCAAAAGCGAGCATACTAATAATAAACTACTGGATAAAGTAATGTTTTTAAATGAATTTCATCCCTTGGTGGAAAGAAAATTTTGTGGCCACATAAATATTAAATTTTCCCACTTTCATCTTTTCCATTCTAAATTTTATTTTTCTCTCAAATTTATTTTTATCTCACCAATTTTATGATAACAAAAACTTTAGATTCATATAAAAAGACGAGTAAAAACTTACTACGTTGTTACTTTATCTCCACCTTTGTCAAAATAATCTGAAGTATAGTGGGGGTATTTCTTATAAGATTTAAGAAATCATTGGAGGAGGATGAACATGATGTTTTGACTTCAATTCCATAAACCCTTATTTTAGTATTTCTTTTGCGAGGATATCCACAATCTGATACTTTGATGAAATGTATTACAACAAAACATCACCATAAGAAACATTCTCTTTTTTAATGTGAAACTCTATATCAATACTTTTTGATCTTCAACTTTATAAAATATTTTTAGAAAGATGAATTGAACTTTTATAATCACAAGGTATCATCAATAGTTTAAAAACTTTTAATTTATAATATTCATACTAAACATTTATCCACAACATCAGAGTAAATGTCTTGGTAGCTCTAACATATTTGGTTTCAGCTATACTCAAAGTTACTGAACTTTGTTTCTTACTATGCCAACTCACACAATATTCACCCAAGAAAAATGTTCCTCATGTGTTTTATTTTCTATTATTTCAATCTATAACCCAATCAAAATTAGTAAACCCATTAAACATAATCTCACTATTTAATTTATATGACAATAAATTTGAATTTTTTCAATAGATATATCTTAGAATTCATTTTTTCTACCAATATATTTGATTCTTTTGAAAAAATTTGATACATGTCACTCAAAGTCACAACAAAAACTATATTAGGTTTTGATACTATATAGTAAATAAGAATTCTTATCAAATTTAAAAAGTCTTTTTGATTCACACTTATTCTGTGTTTATCTTTACTCATCTTTTTGCTCACTGAAATTGGAATATAAAATATTTTTATTCTACCATCCCAACATTCTTTAACAATTCCTTGGAATTAATTTATCAAGATAAGAAAATATATTTTTATTTATATTGAACTTGTAATCAAAGTAAGAATATTAATTCTTAAAACATTGACATTTAAAAATTATTTTTTATCTACATAGAAATTTCATTGCCTACAATTTCTTCATCCCCACCAAAAATTATATCATCCACACAAATAATTACAATCTGATTTATAGAGTTAAAATCATTCACATAAACGTTACTATGAACTTTTACTTTAGAAAAGTTTAACATTATCAAATAAATTTTAAGCTTAGAATACTATGAACATGAATTTTTTTTAGCTGACATAAAGCGTTCATCAAATTAAAATGTTTGTTTTCATTCTCATCAAGTAGAAACTAACAAGGATGTTCAATGTAAACTTATTACTCAATATCACCATTTTAAAAAGATTAATTTATATCAATATAATAATCTTTTTAATTCCCCTGAGCATCTAATGAAATAAACATTCAAATAATTTCTTTCCTTGTAATGGGGGAAATGGTTTCATCAAAATCCGCACCTTCCACCTGTGCATATTCTTTACAATCAAGTCTTTCTTTGTTTCTAGAATCCTATTGATTCTTATTCAATTTTATTATATAAACTCACTTTGTTCCAATAAAAGTTTTATTTTCTAGCTTTGGAAGATGTTCTTATGTTTCATTTTCTAAATCTGATCCAACTCTTCAATCATAGAATCCACCAATTATTTATAATGAATAGACACTGAAACTGATTCTAGTTCATCTTTTAAGAAAAGTGAAGTCTTATGTTCTAATCTCAACTTCTTTCTATTCTAGATCATATCCTTCTAATTCCCAATAAGGTTTTCATAATCAATATGTTTTTTAAGGTAAGAAATTTCAATGTTTTTCTCCCAACTTTACTTTCCTCTCCACATTAATCATCTAAGTCATGACAAGGACGTATTGAATTACTATCACAATTATTGGAAATATCCAGTTTATCATCCTCATCATTCTCAACAACATTTTTAATGAATTTTTATTCTCAATAACTTCACAATATATGATTCCACTAAATTTTTTAAATGTTTGATAAAATATTTTAAACTACTTCTATTTTTTGAATAACCCATAAAAATTCTTTCCTCGTTTTTCTCATCAAGATTTACCAAATCTAAAATTTTCATTTTAAATAATAATGGAATTACAAAAACTTTTATATACTTCAATAATTGTTTTTCAATTATACCCCATTTCATAAGAAGTCACTTTTGTTTTTTGTCTCAAAAAGCATATATTTTGAACATGTACAACAATACTAATATCCTCTTTCCAATAAGAATTTGAAAGTTTTTATTTTTGTAACACACTTCTTCCTATTTCCACCAAATCTATATTATTTCATACAACCAATCCATTTTTTTGTGGAGTATAGGGAGAAGTATATGGATGTTTGATACCATGTTTTCCCAAATAAGCTTCAAAGTCATTACTTGGGAATTTAGTACCACTATCTGTTCTCATCCTTTTTATGGAAACCCAGATTTCTTTCCCAATATAATTTTTGAAGAATTTGAACATTTCAATGGCCACTGAATTGTACTTCATAAACATTATGTTTTTCCTTAGAGTGAAATCATCAATAAAATTGATAAAGTATAAATATCATTTTGTTGGTTTTTGTATCATCAGACCACATAAATTGGAAAATATAAGATAAAGTTGTTTAATAGATTGAATTTAAACTCTTTTATGACTTTTGTTAGTTGTCTTCCCTTTTTTACAAGTTAAAAATCATATTATTCTATTTTGTTAAATTCTGGAATGATTTTAATGGCATCAACTTTAAAAAGTTGGTTGATACTTTTTTTCATGGTTCCCAGGTATTGGATCCCACAATTTATTTTTATCTTCTTCACTCAAGTAACATGAGTTGTTGAATTGTCATATTTGGAAGATATTCCCACTTGTTTTTTTCTCATTTTGTAATAACCTTTCCATCTTTCACACATTTGATGATACAAATTTCTTTTCTCAAAAACATTCCTTTCCATCATCACAAAATTTACATACACAATGTAAGATATGTTTTCAACAATCAAAAAATAAAACATACTTAGATTTAAACATTTCAACTTCAATGTTATCCATTCTGATTCCTCTAATTTTTAAATAACTCTCATTACAAAAGGTTACTGCACCTCCTTCATTAATTTCAACATAATTAAATATATTTATATCAGTAGTCTCATGTGAATAACAAAAACTATCAATTATCCATGGTTTGTTCCTTTTACTTGTATTCAATTTTGTCTCAATAATAAAAAATCTTTGATCAAATTTCTTATCTTTAGATTTATTTTATTTTTTATCATAAGAAACTTATGTGGGATATGGTTTCATAAATCTTTAAGCATTATTATCAAACTAAACACATCTTCCAAAAACTTCTTCCAAACATTCAAATTGATTTTTTATTGGAAGTTTTATAACATCTTGATAAATAACCTTTTAAAAATTATGTAATTTAGGAAATTTTGTCGTTATACAATCACTATTAATTCGAATTTTCTCAAACATTAATCTAGATAGAGATTATTTATTCCAAAAATTATACACTATTTTCCAATATATTACACAAAACTAGAAATATACATATAATATTAATTTTATATTCAACAAAGATATTTATATATAAAATCTTTATTGTGGTTTATAAATTATTTTAGCTCTAACATACTCAGGATCTGAACTATTTTTTTCCTGAGTGAGATTTCTACTTTTGTAGATTTGATAGTTTTCTCATATCTTTTCTCTACCCATGCATTCCTCAAACCTTTTCCAAAACCATAAATGTAAAAATAATAAGACTAAACATTAATTTTGGTGAGTGATAATTTCCCATAATTTATATATTGACCCTTATCAAAAACTCTAGAAGTCTCATCTTTTACATCCAACACTTTTTTGAAATTTTCATTCTTCTTTATCAAGTTACATTTAGACTCAAAACTTTTGATTGAAACTTGTTAACTTATTCTTCCTTATGCTATAGATTTTTACTATGATCTTCAACCAGCTTTTCATATTCGAAAATTATATCTTTGAAACTTAATATCTCCTGAATGTATTATTCCTCTTTCTTGATGAAATATTTTTTTTATTTCTAGTAAACTTCTTCTTGCATTTTTTTCTTAATTTTCTTCTTTATCATTTGTTTCACTTCATTAATAGTGGTGTTTAATTATAATCATCTTGATATTCTCCAAATTTATTCTTGGGTAAATTCATAGTAATGTTTTGTATTCCACCACACTCAAAACATTTGAGAGGACTTTTAACTCCATATTTTATTTTTCATCTCCAATATTCTGTAGAGATAAGATACATAATATTATCATTCAAATCACTATATTCCTTATAGTCAGATTCATAGGGATCAACTATTTCAACAAATTCGATTTTTATCTTTCTCATAACCTCAAAATATATTTCATCTTACAAATTATTTTTAAACATTGGGGATTTTGTCATATCATAATAAATAAGAAACTTATGCAATTAATAAAGAGAAAAATAATCCTTATATTCTAGAGAGGACATTTTTGAATCAATCCTTTTTTAGAAGTTTCTCAAAGGTTTCTTCACATTTCATGAATATTGAAGGAAATATCCAAATATTATAATGTTGAAAAAAATATTATTTACTCTAGTGAATTATTCATCACAAGTTTCTTCATATTTGATTCATATTTCTTTATACATACTCCACTAGTTTTTTAGATTTGTTTATTTTAATTCAGTATTCCCTTCAAAAATACTTTCCAGCTTGTCCCACCTATTTTTGGTATTATTAAGACCCATTAACTTCTGATAAACATTATCTGATAAGTATATAATGATCAAATTTCTAGAATTTTCATCAGTTTCTATATTTCTCTTATCAACAAACATCATAGGACCATCATTCTCAAAAGGTGGAATACCAATAGTAGTTGAATCAACCACTTCTTAGCCAAGAGATAAAATATTTGAAATCGTCATATTTTTCCATCCATAATAATATTTTCCATGAAAAGTAGGAATTCCAATACTATTGATATAATTAATATTATCCATGATGAGTATTCAACATGGTCACCTGAATTTAATTCTAATTGATGTTTGAAATTAGTAAATAACAACTGAGAGGGGAGAGGGGTTGAATTAGTTGTTTACTTTTATCATTTTCAAAAACATGTCAAACATAACCACTATGACCGATTAAGATTTATTTCTTTATCAAATTTTAGTAAATATTTATGGATCAAAAAATAATAATGAATGTAAAGAAAAAATATTTATAAATATCAACCATAGTGTGAGAACCTACATCCTTTCCATAGCCACTTCAATGGGTCTATGGATCGCCACTATTATGAAGTAGTGAATAAAACTTCTTCCAAATCACATTAGATATATTTAATCTTCTGATAGGAAATATTATATTGAATTCCATCAGTTTACAATGTTTTCTTGTTAATTAATTGATACAAATAAAGGAACAATGAATTTTTTGAAACTAATCCATAATTTTCCAGTCCAAATCCTCATTCTGATTTTCCAATATCATATTTTCTCAATTCAATGAAGTCAATACCATTATTGCTTACTCAATTTAGACAACTCAAATTCTTATTAGAACTCATTATTATTGAATTAATATGATAAACCCATTATCAATATACAAAACTCAAACTCTAGTCAAATTATGGATACAATGTAACTCATTCTGATGGACTCGAATTGATTTTATCAAGATGGGAAACAAAAAATCAACTATCTGATCATAATCTAGATATATTTGTCCGAAAATAATCATTACTTTATTTCTTTAGTGCTCCACCTTTTCTGATTGCTTGAAAAGTTACAATGAAAAAATGATCTAAGAATGTATTTATAGGTGACTCAGAAAAGGAGTGAGAATCTTTAAAACATTCCTCACTTCCTAAAATTTTAAAAACTCTAAAAAACACTAAAATTTAAAATTATATATTGACTTCTTTAATAGTCATCTTATTTATCTAAGATTTATGCAAAATTGAATTACAAATTTGAGCTCTTAAACACATATAGAATCTTTATTTGGGGAAATCATTATTATAATTTCACTACAAATTTGTTTCCTTCTCCCCTCATTACAAATATGTTTAATTCTCAACTCTTTATGAATATATTTCCTTATCACCTCATTTTGAATCAATTTTCCTTCTCATCTCATTATGATTTCTGTTTACTTACATGATCATTACGATTTATATTTCTTTCTCATCTCATTAAAATTTCTGTTTCCTTATAATTTTATTAGGATTTATGTTTCCTTCATAATTAATTATTCTTTATATTTATTTCTTAGCTCATTATGATTTATATTTATTTCTTATCAAATTATGATTTCTGCTTCGTTATCAACTCATTTCAATTTCTATTTCTTTATCAGCTCATTATAATTTTTGTTTCTTTTTCAGTTCAGTATAATGAAATCCTCATTACGATGGAAATATCATTTTGATGGAATTCCCATTATGATGAAATTCCCAATAAGATGTAATATCCATACTACAACTCTAAAATTCTTCAAATATATCAACCATTTCTACAAAATCTTTTATCATTATAGTTTTCATTATTTGTGAGAACTTCATAAACAACAAAGTATCATCAGATTTTATTTAGAAATTATGAAACATTTTCAAACTCTTGACTCCACCTTCATCAAAAAACCACTTTATCATTATTATTAATTCATTATACAACAAATTTTGACTTTATAACATAGAAACATGTTTCTTTTTATGATTACAGAGGAGGTAAATTTCCATCAAACAATAATTTATGCCTCTGATTCTTTTGGATATGATGATCTTCAACATCATACTGATAGACCTAAGTACAATTCTATGTGTCTGGAAGAACAATTTACCTTTAAAATAAATCTTTTCTCCCACTTTATCATCATATTCAAACTTTTAGTAACTTTCAACATTCTTAAAAACCTCATTATGATGGACTGGGTCTAGTTCCTAAATAAAAAAACATTTCTATATAATAAGTGAAATGTTTTCAAAAAAATACATAAAATTTGTTAAAACAATTATCACAAAGGATCTTCACTTATCCTACAACCATTTCTTGAGAATACATGTTTACCTAATTTTTTATCTCTTGATGTACATACTATTTAAAAACATTATTTTTAGTGAAAACAGACGTTATTTATTACTTCGTTAGAACAATATTTGTCTTCCAAAATAAAATTTCTAAATATTTATTCAACTTTTTTCATGTTCTTTAAATTATTTTTTAAATACATTTTTACTCATGTTTGTATTTAAAAAAACTAAAGAAATATTCATCTCTATTTCAAATTAATTTCCAATAGGGTTTTTTCAAAAATGTGAAATGATAATTTATCTAAATATGTATGGAATGAAAGGAATTTATCTCCATTATGATAGTAATTTTCTTTTAAGATTACTTTATAAAATATTAAGGTTTATTTTTAAAGAAATGAATTTTGAAAATTTTTAATGTTTGAAAATGTTTTTTTAAAGTTAGAATCATATTTTCCTCAAGAAATGAATTAAAATATTTTTATATATTTCTTTATATGTTTTAAAGGTTTTTTTAAAGAAAATATTTTTTAAAATGATATATATTTTAAAAATAATTCTTCAAATTGTAAAGGCTATTTTCATCTATAAATTTTCTAAGTGAACATTCAAAATCAATTTCTATTTAATATTACATCCTTTGATGATTCTTAAAATTTACTGGGGATATAATCCAAGGATACCATTATAATTATTTATTTGTACGGTTTATGTTTATGATGAAAAAGATATTTATGAAACCCATTTCTTATCCATAGGTTACACCATGAAAACATTTGTCTGAAACCCACTTCTTTTTAAAGGGGTTATAATTTGATGAAATGATGAAATTATTAAGAAACCTATTTTTTACCTCATGTTATACTATGATTAAATTTTTATAAAACCCTATTATTTTCATGGGTTCTGATATGAGGAATGGATTACGATCTCATGGAACAAATATCTAATATTTTCATTATGTAATGGTGGTAACATTATAAATAAGGATAGTGGTTACATTATAACCAAGGAAAGTGGTTATGTTATATCAAACATGGGTAGAACCTACATCTCCATCAAATGCATTAGGTAAAGATGTATAAATTATGGGTAAATATGATATGTGTAAACCAAAATAAATATTCAAATTTTAATTAATGAACCTAAATACATTTTCAAAATGTCATGTGTTGACCTAGTTTTCAAGTCCATAAAGTTAATTTTGGACTTGGTTTGATTTCCATAAGTTTATGTGAGGTCTTGGTTTCATGTCCTTAATATAATGAGGGAAACTATTTCTAATTATAAATGTTTACAATGTGATAATCTTTTGTGTATTCCAAAAATACATGTCTTACTCAATTTCAATATTATAATGGATAATGTTCTTTTATTATGTTATGATTTATTTCTTATGAAATGAGAATATTAATACCGCGCCATAAGATTTTGATATTTCATATGTAGGGTATGATTTTCATATGCTATGACCATGTTCTCATGCCATTATGGTCATGTTATTTTTATGTATTTTCCATGTTTACCCTTACTGATCATTTGGGAACACCAATTTATATTTTTTTCCCATGTTATGAAGATATGTTTTAATTAGGTTTTACTTATAAGAAGTTAAAAATTGAAATATCATTACATGAGATGTTGAATATCATTCAATAAATATGAATAATTTTACTTAGTCACTTAAAGAACTAAACCATCACAGTCCTTGAGAGTGTATTTTTAAAATATAATGAATATTCATCTATTAAGATGTGATATCTATGTATGAGAACTAAAAGACTCTACAGTCGGTATCATAGGAAAGGATTAGTGAAACTTTGTTAACTAATACAAGAAAAAAAATATTGAAATACCTGATGATATATCTGAGGATATGCCTAGGGAAAAGTCTAAGGATAATTATATGGATGAATAGAAAAATATCTTGAAATTTTAATAAAGGATAGATTGAGTTTTCTCCAAGAAATTAAATTACTCTAAATATTCTACAAGTGGATGTGACTTTAGAATAGAGGTACTTAGGGGTAAAACACAAAACAAGGTGCATTTAAATGGACTTGATCATCACATGGTGCCCAAACAATGTGCCTTTCTATGTAACAACCCATTACTATTTCACAGGTACACCTTAAATGTTGTCTTAGTTTTTCCTTTTAATTTATGGGGTGGGGTGGATTTTGGATTGGGATTATTCTTATAATGGTGAAGTAATATATTCCTTGGATTCTCACATTCAAAACATCTTTTAATGCACACTGCCAGATGGTTACATGTCGTATAGAAGGCTATCATTACATGTAATGGTCTTGTAAATAGGTCACGATTAGCTTAATTCTGTGATAGGTACACTTAGTTTGTTTTCAGTACACATTGTGACATGATTAATGATCATTTTATAATTTGGAGTGTCAAAATCTAAGTAGAGGAAATGTGTTTTTTTGGTGATTACAAAATTTAAAGAATTCACGATGTGTATTGGGATTACATGTCCTGTAATACTCTAACAGTGTTTTTATTAAATAGGAAGTGCATATAGTTATTTTGTTTCCCTCCACTACAGACGCAAATTCCTCGACCAAATTAATTCACCAAGAAATCTTGAACCTATCTAGCCCTTATCAATCCTTTTATTAGTCTTTGGATTGTTTTTACGCTTATAGTGTGTTTTCAGGGTACGTGATCTCCATTGTCCTTTATGTTTCTCTCCTTTTCCTCTCTTGGTATTTCAATGCATCATCTTGGGATTGTTGTATCCATTACCTATGGTGTTGGATCTTTCATCTAGTTTTATTTTTAAGTATTCTTCACCATCGTTCTCATTGACATGTGTCATTGTGAGTTTTGAGTTTCGGGAAGAGGTAGGTTGTTCCGTCATGATTATCCAAATTGATTATTCTTAATTTTCTACTTTAAATTAAATTTCTTATATTTTATTTCAATTAAATGGATAAAAACCCTATTCTAGTCAATCCAGAGGTTTTAAATTATTTTATCATCTGAAAATTTGCAAAACCCCCAATTCTATAGAATTGGGGTCTGTTTATGGAAGTTGGATGATTTAAATTATTGAATTTAAATTTTGTATTTTAGGGAAATGATTACAATTAAAATTTTGAATTTAATTGTGTAAAATGAATTTTAAAAAGAATTGAATTGATTTTTAATGTATTTAAAACTTGTGGAAAATGATTAAAATGATTTTATAGAAACCTAGTGGTTTTATCTTGTTAAAAGGGCATGTTTTTATTAAAACCAATTTTGATTTTAAATGAAAAAGTTGGCATTTAGAAATGGAATAATGAAATATAATTTTATTTTAAGGAGTATTAAAATCAATTTCCCATCATGTAAGATCACATACAAGCCTTAGGTAGTTCGTGAGTTATTTGGATACATTGAAAGTTATTAAAACATTCTAAAACATACCTATGATAGGTCACATATCCAATGGGGGGAGGGGGGGGTGACGAGTCACCTCTAGCCAGTGTTATGGGGACATGAGTATACTCATTTTTCTGAGATCACTTCGAGTGTGCATAATACTATAGCTAGTTAATACTATCGTACCAACTAGGTAGATGTCCCTGTTTCTCTCTTGTTTATTTATATATGAGATATAAATGTATGCCAATGTTTTAAAACCTATTTACATGCCTTTTCTATATTTACATAAATTTTTTTCTATAACTATATTTTTTAATCCATTTTTTAGAAATATTCGATCTGTTTTAAAGTAAATATTATGGTTTAAAATAATTTTTCCAACATTTTGAAACTATATAGCATGTTTTGTTTAAATATGATCTTCAATTCCCAAACCTATTTATTTTGAAAATTAAAATCTTTTCTTGGGATAATATATATTTGGAATCTATTGTCGATTTAATAGTGGAATCCTACTAGGCTTAGGATCACACCCTAATTTTTCCTTCTTATATTTTTATAAATTCTTATTCAATGTTCAAGGAAAGGGAAGGGATCTCTTGGAGGTGGATCCAGCTGTTGAGATTGGGACTTCATGAGTCATATACTTAAGGACCTTGGGTATATTTTCACTATTTTTGGTACTCGGGTTATAGTACTTTTGGATTTTTATTCCATGTTATAATTTAGTACTTTTCTCGTAGTATAGATCCTTTAATATTCATATTGTCTTACTTGTTTTACATTTTCTATGTCTTGTTGAAAAATAATTCCCACTTGCATGTTCTATGATTCTAGGTGCTAGTCACCGACCCATATGGATAGGGAACACCCTTTGAGATATGGAAGGGCCAACTCGGTTATCAAGTTACCAAGGTACGAGGCTGGTTCATGAAAAAGTGGTATCATATAAGGTAGAAGAGATTTTGTATTAAAGTCTGTATTATTTTTAAAATATTTTATGGACATTGGAGGTATTTGTGATGACGTGTCTAGCCATATATCACCACAATGAACCTTTAGTTTCCAATAGTTGTTAGGGAAGGATTTATAATATATTAGTTCTAGTCATTTCACAATTATTATTTGGATATAGTGGAATCCAAATTTGGTTGTTCTATTTGTTCGAAATATTTTTCCTTGTTGATTTGTTTGAGTGTTAATCTAATGTCTTCCTTCTATATGATGATTTTTTGTTGCATAATTCCCCTAAAAAGAATAAAAATTATATCTTGAAGGAAGATGTTGTTAATCCACAGTGAGTGAATTCTTCAGTGGACCAAAATATATTATAGGTGATTGTGCACACTATACATACCCTGGGACGTGCACCACGTCCAATTCCCATCGAGGAACCAATTATGGGTCCTCAGGGGGTCGTTATTCTAAATCATTCCCAAGAGTTACTTCACCAGAAGCCACCAGTTTTCAAAGGCTCCAGTGACCCTCAAAATTAAGAGGAATGGTTGATAAAGATAGAAAATCAGTTTGAGTTTTTTGAAACACAAGACGTGTTCAAGGTAAAGTGTGCCACCTTCCAACTGGAAGGACCAAGCATGAGATGGTGGGACAAGATGGTAGTGGTAGGGAAGAATTAGGGATTAGATTATAAGGTCATCATGGTTCTTTTCCCTGATTGGTTCTATCCAGATTCAATGTTGTTGGATAAGGATTTGTATGTTTTTCAAGCATGATTAGGATGATAGAACCGTGACAGAGTATTCAAATCACTTTGATGTTCCAGAGCATTTTTCTCCCAATATTATATTTGATTAATGGATGAAGGCTCAATTATTTGAGTTAGTACATCGATTAGATATCCATTTTTAGGTTTTATTTCAAATATTAACACTTATAAAGATGTGTTTTATAGGGATATAATGGTTGAAATAATCCTGAAAAGAAATCCAGGGTTGGCAGGAGTTCCTTTTTCTCTCCATGTAAACACTTGTTCTTTCAAAGGAAAACAAATTCTTAATGATTATCATGGTATTTATCAATGGAAGATTCATTCCAGACAATGTATAACACCCATAGGGAGTTATTTAACTTCTTATCAATTTGGGAATCCAAGAAATACTAAGAGGGGTTGCACTGAGGCACCTAGGAACTATAGTTCTTACAGATGTTCAAGGAACTTAAAAAAAATCCCATCATTTAAATAATCAACATAGTATAACATGATCATTATCTCCTCATGAAATTAGGGGGCAACCAGATTCTTCAAATACAAAAGAGTTCTAGCCACAGTCATCCAGAACAAAGAATATTTACATAGTAGAAGAGTCTCCAGAGCAAGAATACATGGGTCCAGCGACCGTGAGAGGTAACATTACTATAACATCATCATTAGTGACTGCACTATTTAAAACTGTTGCATCTCATTCATTATTTTCAACTCATGTTATTAATTTTTTTAATCTTATTATGGACCTTTTATCTTGTGCAATGGATATTGATACACACCTTGGTATAATGTGAGAGAGGGGTTTTAGTAGTCCTTCTTGTTTCTTATCTCTTTCTGATGTCAACCTTTCCAGTATTTTAATAGTTCTGGACATGAAATATCTTGATGTCATATTCATGTTTTATTGGATCATTACTAATGAATCCTTGATCTATTTTTATCTTCAATGGTTCAACCTTACTACACATAGTAGTGAATCTCTTTTATTTCTAGGAGATTAGGACCAAAGGTCATGCATAGTTGGACCTTGTTATCCAAAGTTTTAGAAAGTGATATCAGTGTTTTCTTTTGATATAGAGTGGAAATCAATAATAAATGATCTCCCTCTAGTTGTTATTTACTTTAACAATGTGTTTCATTGATATTTCTTTGGTTTACCACTGATAAGTGAAGTTGTGTTCTCTATTGACTTAATACCCAGTACTTAACCAGTTTCAATTCTGTCCTACTACATAGAATCAGCTGAATCAAAAGAGATGAAGTCATAGTTGGATGATATTCTTGTGAAAGGATATATATACATGATTATTTCACCTTGGTTGGTGTTAGTTTTCTTCATTAAAAAGGCCTATGGATCTCTTCTCCTATGTGTTGATTATTTATAAATCAATAGAGTTACGATAAATAACATATATCCTTTAACACAGATTGATGATCTATTTGATCATTTGAAAGGTGTGAAGTGGTTTTGAAAAATGATATTTGTTCTGGTTACCATCAGTTGTCGACAAAATAATTCGACTTTCATAAAACCTCATTTAGGAGTAGTTATGACCATTACAAGTACCTTGATGTGCCCTTTGGTCTCACAAATGATCCTATTGTTTTCATGGCTTTGATAAAAAAGATTTTTCCTATGTATCTGGATACTTTTATAGCGGTCTTTGTGGACGAAATCTTTGTTTTATCTAAATATGACATGGAACATGTTCATCATCTAAGAAATGTTTTGACTCTGATAAGAAGTCAACTACTCTATGCCAAGCTCTTGAAATGTGAATTCTGAATTCTGGAAGTGAAATTCTTGGGACATGTGGTGTCTAAACATGGTATAATAGATGATCCTAAAAAGGTTAAGGGTATTATGAATTGGGTAAAACCACAAAATGTATTCGAAAATCATATCTTCTTGGGATTATCCAGATACTAACATAGATTTGTGAAGAACATATCGATGTTGGATTCTCCTATGATTGCTTTGACGTCGAAGGGTGTGGTGTTTTCATGGGATGATAAATGTCATAATTATTTTGTTGAGATGAAACATATTTTTACTACTACATCATTGTTGACTCTTCTGGAGGCCATGAATTGTTTTGTGGTCTTTTTTGATGCATCTGGTTTAGGCTTTGGTTGCGCTATTAATGCATGGGGACCATGTAGATGCTTATGGATCCCATCCTCTTAGGCCACATGAGAAGAATTACCCTACCCATAACCTTGAACTTGTAGCTGTAATAAACATTATTGTGATTTGGCATCATTACCTTTACGGAGAAAGGTTTATCATGTTTTAAGATCACCAATGATTAAGTTATATCTTCTCTAAAAAATATTGAATCTTTAGCGGAGGCATTGGGTGGAGTACCTAGTATAAGGCCCCAGCCTTAAACCTTACTTAATCTTGAGTTATTACAAGATTACACATTGAGGATCTTTTCAGGTTTAGAGTTTTAGAGAATTAGATCATAAAACTTGCATTACATTCCACATATAAACAAAGTGGTTACATAAAGATAGTATTCTTCATTCCCATCAATGGAAACACATTTAAAATAAAACATGGATTATTTCTTGACACATCCTTGACTCTATCATCTTATCATGTACCTTTCCCTTGACCTGTGAAAAACATTTCAAAAACTTGGGATGAGCATAAAAACTCAGTATGGGTTATAAAAAAAACATGGAAAGGAAACATGAGTTCATATATACATAAGAATGAAATCATACTTTACCCATAAAACATAGGCACTTTAACATACCTCATAAAATCATGAATAAATCATAGAAATCATAAGACATAAAGGTAACTTGAGGCATTCATAACATTCTTACGTAGGGAGTAACCCTCTTGGTTACGTTTGCAATACCCATCACAATATATTTCCTAAAATCTCTTTGGATAAACCTTAACGTTTCACTCCTTCGTGTTACACAATGCATTGGAGAGCTATAACGGGCTCACCCGCCCTTAGTTTATCACGGAACCACCCGTCTTCATAATAATGCCCAAGAACCATAACATAATCATATCACATAAAACATTCATAAAGGAAACATAAAATTTCCACATTTCAATCACGAGATATCAATACAACACATTGATATAATAAAAACATTATGAAAACCATTTTCAATACCAAATTAAAACATGGTATTTATTTTTCGTTTTAAAAAAAAAGGTATGGCTTGTAGAGGAAGCCGAAACTCAAATAACGGTCACGACGGCGGAGAAGTCGTTGTCGCCGCATACGTACGACAAAAACATTCCCTTTTGTCATTTAGTAAACGCTTCGTATAAAAAAAGATTCCTTTTGAATAAACGTAAAAGTCAAAGTGGTTTATACACCTTATAAAAGAAAGTTGTGTATAAAATAAAATATGCCTCAACGAAAGGAGATTGAGACGAGGTCCCATACCTCGTATCCGACTTGACCCGACCATTCTTTAATCTCCTGAATAATAAACTTGAGTTAATCTCTACTTGCTTATGAATCTTTTTCAAGTTCATTATTCCTTTTATACCATGTTATGAACATCATGTAATCAGTTAAGTTAATAATGTTCATTTTGTCGGTATTTGGTTCTTAAGTCAAAAATAGACTTCTTACACTTACATGTTGTTAATTTGGTCAAAGGTTCATTATATCCAGAATGGTATTCATGATGTGGATATCATATATGTCATATATATCCAGTACATACATGCATTTATAATATTACATAATCGTTTAGAGGTAAGAAATGAAATGCACCGTTCATGGAGACGGTAAGCCGTACGTACGCATGAACGCTACTTTCATTTCTATTTCGTATTTTATAGAATGAAGTCATAATGATATAAAGGTATATTATAATTCCAGTATAATATCATATATAATATCATAGTTCCATCCTTTATATGTCCCACATATGTTATTTAACGAATCAAATCACTTTGAGGGGGCGGTAGTCCGCACTTCCTAAAATGAAGATATCGTGTTTACCCATAATGGAAACCATAAAGGTATGCCCAAAATGAAAAAAACAGAAGCTTAAGGAAAACATAAACATATTATATATCATATATAAAAATAGTGACATCATAATGGCCACCTTTGAAGGTGTTAAATGAGTGTTGAACAATCATCGTTTCGGGAGGCAGAATTTCGCCATCCACAGAAACCGTATGTTCTTTAACCATTTGATGTAGTTGTGTGAGAGCGTAGCTCAAATAAATCTTATAAAAACATCCTAGTATATTGAAGATACTGTTGTTGTTACAAAAAAGTAAATAAAAAGAGTTTAGGGGGTTGGAGAAGCAAAATAAAACAAATGAACATGAGAGAATGAATTACCTTTAAAAGTGTAACTCCTTTTGATTTGAGCCTAAAGGATTCCTTTGAAAGGATTATTCCCAAAGAGAATCCTCTAGGATGAGGAGAGGGATGTGGAGAGAGTAAATGGGTAGGGTTTGGCCGAGCCAAAGGCTTGAAGAGTGTGTGAAATGAGGTAGAGGTGGGGTCTTTTATAAGAGGAGAGGAGGGGCACTTTTGGAAAGTAAAGAAATATTACATTATTTGAAAATGTGTTTCCGTTTTAAAAGGTCCCACATTGATAGAATTAGTGTATAAGGTGATAAGGGTTCGAAATCCACTCATACAATTGGTTTTGGACATGTGTAGTTCATAGATTTTACATTATATTTCTATTTTATTTAAATCGTCAAATAATGATGTCATCGCTGCATCATTATTATGTCATAAATAATTAAATTTATTTAATGTCTAAAAATTATAAAAAAAATACTATGATATAGGAAATCTTTTTATCTTTCCAATGAATATTTATAATCAAATGTTGGACTTGCATAACCCCACTTAAAAATTGTTTTCGTAAAACATATTATGTTTGTGTCATTTTCACTTTAACATTAAATAAAAAGTAATTTATATCATTTCCCAACAAAAGTGGATCCATGGGGTCCCCAAGTTGACCCATGGCATGTCATGGTCGGCCGTGACACAACCAATGAGGTTGGGACATGTGTCTAGGTCATTTCATTTTATTAAAGTATTATTTATACCTTAAACTACCCTAATTACAACTAATCGTGATTAAGAACTTAATAAGTTACTATTCACCAAAAAAATTATTATAATCTCATTGAACCACATTTTACTTCTTAATGACAATAATGTATGTCGGATTTTCAAAATTCAATACACATTAGTGGTAAACTTTTATTTAACTGAAAAATCAGTTTGCTTGATTACCACTTAGTGGTTTCACTATTCATCAAAAATTGATGTTTTTCAGAAAATTACCAAAAATTCAACCTAAGCTATATTTGATATTCCGAATTCAAAAATGAAGTCTATTTTACAAAATTCAAATCATATAATTCACATTAATTAATTTAATAATTAATTCCCGCTGCTAGAGCATATAGCGAGTTTTTACAAAACAATAAGTATCAAAAGATTGACACCAGTTTAAGTCTAATTTCAAAGTGAAATTGATTCCAATGACAACCATTGGATAAAATGGTAAAAATATATTCTAATTTCACTTCAAAACCAATTCAAAACATAATCTAATAATATAAATAAATTAGATTAAAAAGCAATTTTGATGTAAAATGCAGTATTTTTCACTATTCATTAAAAAATGAACATTGTCAGAAAAATACCAAAAATTCACACAAGGTAAATTTTGATGTCCCAATCATAAAGAATAAGTTTATTTTGACAAACATAGTTTATAAAATTGTCAAAATATAGATTCAAAAATGGTTTGCCATCAAAAGTCAGTAAAACAATCTTTTAAGAATATTAGTGTATTCCATGCATAAGATTGTATTTATTTTCATTTTAAGCCGCTATAACACTATATTAATCATTAATAGACATAGATAAAAATATCTATTATTCATTACTTACTTGGGATGTTACATCCTTCCCCCCTTTAGAAAATTGCATCCCCGCAATTTATTTACTTATCGAATAAATGGGGGTACTTATCCCTCATTGCATTTTCAGATTCCCATGTTGCCTCTTCAATCATGTGGTTTTTCCAAAAAACCTTTACCTGCTTAATCACCTTATTCCGTAACACTTGCTCCCTGTGGTCAAGAATCTGGACCGGTTGTTCCTCATAAGATAGGTTCTCTTCCAGCTGAACTACCTCTGGACTCAAAACATGAGATGGATCTGGCATATACTTTCTCAACATCGAAATGTGAAAAACATTGTGCACCTGAGATAAACTCGGAGGTAAAGCCACTCGGTATGCAACTGATCCAACTCTCTCCAGAATTTCGTATGGTCCAATGAACCTTGGAATCAACTTTCCTTTCTTACCAAATCTCATCACACTTTTCCAAGGAGAAACCTTGAGAAAAACATGATCACCTACCTCGAAAGATAGATCCTTCTCCGGTTATCTGCATAACTCTTCTGCCTGCTCTGAGCTGTTCTCATGTGTTTCTGAATCAGCTGAACTTTTTCTGCCATCTCTTCTACCAATTCTGGTCCCATCAACTTTCTTTCACCCACTTCATCCCAAAAAGCTGGAGTTCGACACCGCTTCCCATATAATGCCTGAAATGGTGCCATCTGTATACTGGAATGAAAACTGTTATTATATGAAAACTCAACCAAAGAAAGATGTTGGTCCCAACTTCCCTGATAATCCATAGAACAAGCTCGTAGCATATCCTCCAATTTCTGAATTGTTCGTTCTGACTGCCCATCTGATTGAGGATGAAAAGCTGTACTAAAATTTAATTCAATACCCAACGACTTCTGAAGGCCTTTCCAAAAGTTAGAAGTAAACCTTGGATCACGATCCGATACAATGGAGAGAGGAACTCCATGTAACCTGACTATCTCTTTAAGATACAAACGAGAAAGTTGATCAAGAGAGAAAGTATCTCGTATAGCAAGGAAATGAGAAGATTTGGTCAAGCGATCAACAATAACCCAGATTGCATTATTACCTCGAGATGTCTTCGGTAATCCAACAACAAAGTCCATGGATATATTCTCCCATTTCCACTCTGGCACTGGTAAAGGCTGAAGCATCCCTTTCGGTAACTGCCGCTCTGCTTTAACCTGTTGACATGTCAAACACTTCACAGTAAAATCAGCAATATCTCTTTTCATTCCATCCCACCAGTAATACTCCCGCAGATCTCTATACATCTTAGTACTGCCCGGATGAACTGAAAACGGAGAACTATGAGCTTCACATAACAGCTCTCTCTTCAACTGTGAATCACAAGGCACACACAATCTCTTCCCAAATCTCAAAACACAATCATTATCAATGTTGAATTCAGGCAACTTACCTTTCTGAACCAGCTCTACCTTTTTCTGCAACTCACTATCTTGCTTCTGTGCTTGCTTGATTCTATCTGATAGAGATGATCTCACCGATACCTGAAACAAAACAGAAGGACTTCCTGCACCAACAACTTCTATGCCAAAGTTCATCAAATCCTTAACCAAAGGATCACATTCCAAACGCAACATTGTTAATGAAGCATTACTTTTTCGACTCAAAGCATCAGCCACTTTATTTGCTTTTCCCGGATGGTAATGAATTGTACAATCATAATCCTTGATTAATTTCAGCCATCTCCTTTGTCTCATGTTTAACTCTTTCTGAGTGAATATATACTTTAAACCTTTGTGATCGGTATATATTTCACACTTTACACCATACAAATGATGCCTCCAAATTTTTAAAGCAAAAACAATAGCAGCTAATTCCAAATCATGTGTAGGGTAATTTACCTCATGAGTTTTCAACTTCCGTGAAGCATAAGCAATTACCTGATCATTCTGCATTAGGACGCAACCAAGTCCTTTCAATGAAGCATCACTGTATATAAAAAACTCACCATTCCTGGAAGGTAGTGCCAAAACTGGAGCATTCACCAATCTTCTTTTCAATTCTTGAAAACAATCATCACATTCTTTTGTCCAGATAAACTTAACACCCTTCCGAGTTAGCTTAGTCATTGGACTAGATAACCGTGAAAAATTTCTAACAAACCTTCGGTAATAGCCCGCCAAACCAAGGAAGCTACGAATCTCGGTTACATTTGTGGGTCTTGGCCATTCTTCCACAACTTTTGTTTTTGCAGGATCAACAGTTATTCCATCTTTAGAAACAATGTGACCAAGGAAAGAAATTTGTTGTAACCAAAACTCACACTTTCTGAATTTCCCATACAGTTTCTTTTCTTTTAAGGTTTGCAAGATAACCCATAAATGTTTTTCATGCTCCTCTTTACTTTTAGAAAACACCAAAATATCATCAATGAAAACCACCACAAACTTATCCAAGAACTCATGGAAAATTCTATTCATTAAGTCCATGAATACAGCAGGTGCATTGGTTAGCCCAAAAGGCATTACTACAAATTCATAGTGGCCATATCTCCTATGGAACACGGTCTTCGGAATATCTTCCTCCTTAACCTTCAGCTGATGGTACCCCGATCTCAAGTCAATCTTTGAAAAAAACTGAGCTCCCTGGAGCTGATCAAACAAATCATCGATATGAGGCAAAGGATATTTGTTCTTAACAGTGATATTATTCAAGGCTCTATAATCAATGCAAAGTCTCATAGAACCATCTTTCTTTTTAACAAATAAAACAGGAGCACCCCATGGTGATGTGCTAGGTCTAATGAAACCTTTATCTAATAAATCTTGAAATTGCTCCTTCAACTCTAAAAGTTCAATTTGTGACATTCGATAAGGGGGTTTTGAAATTGGCTTAGCATCAGGAACTAAGTCAACAGTAAACTCAACTTCCCGATCTGGTATTATTCCAGGAAACTCATCAGGGAAAACATTAGGATACTCATTTACCACTGGAACATCATTAATCTGAACAGTTCCTTTATTTTCAACGACGTGTGCAAGGTAACATTCATTTCCATCTTTTACAAGTTTCTCGGCCTCTTGATATGTTATCAAAAGTAAAGGTTCATTCTTGTAAACAAACTGAAAGTCTTTCTGAAAAGAAACTTCTTTAGCTCTACAGTCAATCTTAGCATGGTAAATAGGGAGCCAATCCATACCCAGGATAACATCAAACTCTACTAGAGTTAGAACAATAAGTTTTGCAAGTATGTTCTTTCCACAGATAAGGATTAGAAGATTCTTATAAATTCTTTTTTCCTCGACACTTCTCCCATGTGTTTTTACCAAAAGTTCAGGAGTCATTTCTTGAGATGGTATTCCCATTTTACTAGAAAAGGTTTCAGAGATGAAAGAATGTGTAGACCCCGAATCAAACAATACACTGGCATAATCTGAAAAAACAAATAGAGTACCTGATACAACATCATTTGATGGCCCGACATCTGCTGAAGTAGTTGCAAAGGATTTCACCACCCCTTTGTGCTTGTAGTCTAACTGCTTCCCATCACTCAAGCTCCTTGTCGGACACTCGTTTGCATAGTGACCCATCTCATTGCACTTATAACATTTCACTAACTGTAAATCAAATTTGTTCTTACCTTCACATTGATCCTTTTCAGTGCAATCACGAGCCTTATGTCCCATCTTACCACATCGGTAGCACTTCCCAGAATTCAGAAGACATTCCCCAACATGCCTTTTGCCACATTTATCACAAACCAGAAACTTAGTTCTCTTACCATCAATCTTTTTTGAAGAATTCTTACCTTTCTCCTGCCACCTCGGTCTCTTCTTCTGCGGGTTGTTATAGAAAACTTGGTCATCGGCAAACTCCATTTCCACCTTCTCAGCACACCGAACAAGCTTTTCATAACTTTTAAACTCATGAGAAGCTAATGCCCTTCGATATTTTGGCTTTAATCGTGAGTAAAAACGATTTATTTTACTATCAAGGTCCCGGATAAAATTTGGAGCATACCTTGCCAATCGAGTGAACCTTTCTTCATAGGCAGCCACTGAGTCTTCCTCTTGCCTCAATTACAAGAATTGCTTTTCCATCCTAAGTCAAACATCCTTAGGAAAATACTTCTCAAGAAACATACCTTTGAATTCATCCCAGTCAAGAGCATCAATCTCATCGGCATCCATGATATTTTTAACCATAGACCACCACGGATCTGCTTCACCCTCCAAACGGTAAATAGCAAGACTAACCTTTTGATTGTCTGAACACCCCATGACATCAAAAATCTTCTCCAGTGCTTTAATCCACCCTTCAGCTAGCATAGGGTCAGATGATCCTCTGAATGATGGTGGATGTTGCCTCATGAAATGTTCCACCACTGACATGTTCCTCTTCGGTTGTTCTGGCTGATCTCGTGCATGGATACCACCACCATTTATCGCTTGAGTCAACTGCGCCATTACTGCAACAAACTGTTCAGTTCCAATTCCGACCATTTCTGGATGCTGATTCGGAAGGTTATTTCCTTCTGTATGCCTTCCTAGCACTGCTTCCCTGTATCCTCTGCGGAAAACCATTCTGAACAAACATGTCTTAGATGAAGCAACATGGTAATATTTAAATGCTATATCATTTCGAAAAAAAATATTTTTGGATAATCATTTAATATAATTCTAACTCCTAAAGTTATCTAAACCGACCTTTGATACCAACTATAAGGTCCCAGCCTTAAACCTTACTTAATCTTGAGTTATTACAAGATTACACATTGAGGATCTTTTTAGGTTTAGAGTTTTAGAGAATTAGATCATAAAACTTGCATTACATTCCAAATATAAACAAAGTGGTTACATAAAGATAGTATTCTTCATTCCCATCAATGGAAACACATTTAAAATAAAACATGGATTATTTATTGACACATCCTTGACTCTATCATCTTATCATGTACCTTTCCCTTGACCTGTGAAAAACATTTCAAAAAACTTGGGATGAGCATAAAAACTCAGTATGGGTTATAAAAAAAACATGGAAAGGAAACATGAGTTCATATATACATAAGAATGAAATCATACTTTACCCATAAAACATAGGCACTTTAACATACCTCATATAATCATGAATAAATCATAGAAATCATAAGACATAAAGGTAACTTGAGACATTCATAACATTCTTACGTAGGGAGTAACCCTCTTGGTTACGTTTGGAATACCCATCACAGTATATTCCCTAAAATCTCTTTGGAGAAACCTTAACGTTTCACTCCTTCGCATTACCCAATGCATTGGAGAGCTATAACGGGCTCACCCGCCCTTAGTTTATCACGGAACCACCCGTATTCATAATAATGCCCAAGAACCATAACATAATCATATCACATAAAACATTCATAAAGGAAACATAACATTTCCACATTTCAATCACGAGATATCAATACAACACATTGATATAATAAAAACATTATTAAAACCATTTTCAATACCAAAGTAAAACATGGTATTTATTTTTCGTTTTTTTAAAAAAAAGGTATGGCTTGTAGAGGAAGCCGAAACTCAAATAACGGTCACGACGGCGGAGAAGTCGTTGTCGCCGCATACGTACGACAAAAACATTCCCTTTTGTCATTTAGTAAACGCTTCGTATAAAAAAAGATTCCTTTTGAATAAACGTAAAAGTCAAAGTGGTTTATACACCATATAAAAGAAAGTTGTGTATAAAATAAAATATGCCTCAACGAAAGGAGATTGAGACGAGGTCCCATACCTCGTATCCGACTTGACCCGACCGTTCTTTAATCTCCTGAATAATAAACTTGAGTTAATCTCTACTTTCTTATGAATCTTTTTCAAGTTCATTATTCCTTTTATACCATGTTATGAACATCATGTAATCAGTTAAGTTAATAATGTTCATTTTGTCGGTATTTGGTTCTTAAGTCAAAAATAGACTTCTTACACTTACATGTTGTTAATTTGGTTAAAGGTTCATTATATACAGAATGGTATTCATGATGTGGATATCATATATGTCATATATATCCAGTACATACATGCATTTATAATATTACATAATCATTTAGAGGTAAGAAATGAAATGCACCGTTCATGGAGACGGTAAGCCGTACGTACGCATGAACGCTACTTTCATTTCTATTTCGTATTTTATAGAATGGAGTCATAATGATATAAAAGTATATTATAATTCCATTATAATATCATATATAATATCATAGTTCCACCCTTTATATGTCCCACAAATGGTATTTAACGAATCAAATCACTTTGAGGGGGCGGTAGTCCGCACTTCCTAAAATGAAGATATCGTGTTTACCCATAATAGAAACCATAAAGGTATGCCCAAAATGAAAAAAACAGAAGCTTAAGGAAAACATAAACATATTATATATCATATATAAAAATAGTGACATCATAACGGCCACCTTTGAAGGTGTTAAATGAGTGTTGAACAATCATCGTTTCGGGAGGCAGAATTTCACCATCCACGGAAACCGTATGTTCTTTAACCATTTGGTGTAGTTGTGTGAGAGTGTAGCTCAAATAAATATTATAACAACATCCTATTATATTTAAGATACTGGTGTTGTTACAAAAGAAGTAAATAAAAAGAGTTTAGGGGGTTGGAGAAGCAAAATAAAACAAATGAACATGAGAGAATGAATTACCTTTAAAAGTGTAACTCCTTTTGATTTGAGCCTAAAGGCTTCCTTTGAAAGGCTTCTGCCCAAAGGGAATCCTCTAGGATGAGGATAGGGATGTGGAGAGAGTAAATGGGCAGGGGTTGGCCGAGCCAAAGGCTTGAAGAGTGTGTGAAATGAGGTAGAGGTGGGGGCCTTTTATAAGAGGAGAGGAGGGGCACTTTTGGAAAGTAAAGAAATATTACATTATTTGAAAATGTTTTTCGGTTTTAAAAGGTACCACATTGATATAATTCGTGTATAAGGTGATAGGGGTTCGAAGTAAACTCATCCAATTGGTTTTGGACATGTTTAGTTCATAGATTTTACATTATCTTTCTATTTTATTTAAATCGTCAAATAATGATGTCATCGCTGCATCATTATTATGTCATAAATAATTAAATTTATTTAATGTCTAAAAATTATAAAAAAATACTATGATATAGGAAATCGTTTTATCTTTCCAATGATTATTTATAATTAAATTTTGGACTTGTATAACCCCACTTAAAAATTGTTTTCGTAAAACGTATTATGTTTGTGTCATTTTCACTTTAACATTAAATAAAAAGTAATTTATGTCATTTCCCAACAAAAGTGGATCCATGGGGTCCCCAAGTTGACCCATGGCATGTCATGGTCTGCCATGACAAAACCAATGAGGTTGGGACATGTGTCTAGGTCATTTTATTTTATTAAAGTATTATTTATACCTTAAACTACCCTAATTACCACTAATCGTGATTAAGAACTTAATAAGTTACTATTCACCAAAAAAATTATTATAATCTCATTGAACCACATTTTACTTCTTAATGACAACCATTTATGTAGGATTTTCAAAATTAAATACACATTAGTGGTAAACTTTTATTTAACTGAAAAATCAGTTTGCTTGATTACCACTTAGTGGTTTCACTATTCATCAAAAATTGAAGTTTTTCAGAAAATTACCAAAAATTCACCCTAAGCTATATTTGATATTCCGAATTCAAAAACGAAGTATATTTTACAAAATTCAAATCATATAAGTCACATTAATTAATTTAATAATTAATTCCCGCTGCCTGAGCATATAGCGTGTTTTTACAAAAAAATAAGTATCAAAAGATTGACACCAGTTTAAGTCTAATTTCAAAGTGAAATTGATTCCAATGACCACCATTGGATAAAATGGTAAAAATATATTCTAATTTCACTTAAAAACCAATTCAAAACATAATCTAATCATATAAATAAATTAGATTAAAAAGCAATTTTGATGTAAAATGCAGTATTTTTCACTATTCATTAAAAAATGAACATTGTCAGAAAAATACCAAAAATTCACACAAGGTAAATTTTGATGTCCCAATCATAAAGAATAAGTTTATTTTGACAAACATAGTTTATAAAATTGTCAAAATATAGATTCAAAAATGGTTTTCCATCAAAAGGCAGTAAAACAATCTTTTAAGAATATTAGTGTATTCCATGCATAAGATTGTATTTATTTTCATTTTAAGCCGCTATAACACTATCTTAATCATTAATAGACATAGATAAAAATATATATTATTCATTACTTACTTGGGATGTTACACCTAGAGTCATTTGACATTAACATCACCTATACCCCAGGGAAAGGGAATGTCATTATAGATGAATTAAGTATAAAACTTCCAACCCAGGTAGTGAAAGACTCTTTGGAAGAGTGGAATTTGATAGATCACTTTTCATAGATGCATATCAGAGTTTCAGAGAAGGGGGATGAAGTTTATTTATCCAAAATTAAGTTATCATCCACTTTTTGAGAGATTATTCTTTAGGATCAACAATTTTATGATGAATTGTGTACAATTAGGGACTCTCTTTATGGTGTGGAGATATTTTCATTATATTTTTTCTCTAAAGAGGGTGTTCTATGCTATCTAAATTGCCCCATTATGCCTTTAGAGGCATGGAAGGCTGTAATAGGGGATTTGAATAATTATTATTGGGAAGTACACCCAAGAACCACAAAAATGTTCTATGATATTTGGTGGTAGTTCTAGTGGCTAGAGATCAGGTGAGACATTTCTGAGTTTGTCTCTCATTGTTATATGTGCCCATATGTTAAGGAAGAGCACCAGAAACCTTTGGGTTTGCTTCAGCCACTTTCAGTCCCTACTTATAAGTGGAATGATATATCTATGGATTTTTTGTTTGGGTTTTATCACACCTATAGAATGAATAATTCAATATGGGTTGTGGTTGAAAGACTGACCAAGTTGTCTCACTTTATACCCATTCATGATAGATATAATGTTGAGGAGTTGGAAAGTTTTTATGTGATAGAGATTGTTTATTTTCACAGAGTTCCATACGTTATAGTCTTTGATAGGGATACTAGGTTTACTTATCCATTTTTGGGAGCCCTTCAAGATCCACTAGGATCTCATGTTTGTTTGAGAATGGCCAAGCATCCTCATTCGGATGTCCAGATAAGGAGAGCATTAAAAATTCTTGTGTTTATGCTTAATGCTTTTGTTCTCTACTCCGAAAGGGCTTTGGATGATCACTTGGGGCTTATTGATTTCTCTTATAACAATAGTTTACACTCCATGATTAGGATGGTTTCTTTTGAGGCCTTGTATGGATGGCCTTGTAAATCTATGTTGTTCTGGTTGGAGGTTGGGGATAGTTCTTTGTTTTTACTAGGATTGGTGGAGGATATGATTTATAAGATTCAGCTAAATCGTCAGAGAATGTTGATAGTACAATGAAAATATAATTGTTATATTGATCGACACTATATAACATTAAAGTTTTCAATTGGTTATTAGGATTTGTTGAAATTTTCACCCTGGTTGGGTCATCGACCACTTTGGAGGAAAGGTAATCTTTCTCCATGTTTTATGAGAGATTTTGAGGTTGTTGTGTTGGAAGGAAAAGTTTCATACCATTTATAACTTCCACCACAACTGATATCGATACATAATGTATTCCAAGCATTTCAACCGAGAATATATCTCTCTGATCCATCTCACATTTTGAGTGGGAGTAATCTTGAGAATGAACATGATTTATCTTTGACTAAGAGACCAGTCATTATAGTTGATTCTGATACAAAGGTAATTCATGGGAGGATGATACCTTTGGTTCGTGTGCTATGATAGCATGGTTTTTATAATCATGAGATGTGGGAACATGAGTCAAAGATGAGAGAGTAGGGGCCTCATATTTTTGGCTTGTAAGACTCTTCATAGGCTTTCTGGGGACATAATTTTCTTATGTTGGGGAGGTTTTAACATCCCGTTACTATTTTCACAGTTATTCCTTAAACCATGTCTTAGTTTTTCATTTTCATTGATAGGGTAGGGAGGAGTTTGGATTAGGAGGATACCTATAATGATTAATTCATATATTTATTGGATTCTCACCTTTAAATCATCATTTCATGAAAACTGCCAAAGGGTTACATTCCGTGTAACATACTTACACGTCGTTTAATGATCCTATAAACCTGTCATGATCAGCTTCATGTTGTGATGGGTACATGTTTTGATTTTTCACTACACATCATGATATAATTAATGATATAGTTATAATTCATAGAGTTGGAATATAAGTTGAGGTGGAAATTTCTTTGATGATTCTAAAATTTAAAGGGTTCATGATGTGTGTTGGGATTACACATCGTGTAATACCCCGACTGTGTTTTCTTAAACAAGTTGTATAGCTACTTATTTATTTTCCCTCCACTCAAGACTCAACTTATTCATCTTAAGTCCTTCCCCAATTAATCATGAACAATCCCATCCCTTCTAAATACATTTGTTTGGATTTGGATCATTGTTACTTTTACCGTGTGTTTTCTATGTAAGAGTTCTCCATTGTTTGTTATGTTTCTCTCCTTCCCTCCCTTGGGTTTTCAATGGATTTCCTTGTAATATATGGATCTATGACTTATAGTGTTGGATATTTCTTCTAGGTTGAGTTTTGAAGTCTTCTTCACATTCTTTCTCACTGATAGGTACCATTGCGAGTTTTGAGTTTTGAGAAGAGGTGGGGGGATCTTTCATGATTAACCAAATTGATTATTCTTAAATTGAATGATTTATTTATATTTATGTTTGAAATTAAATTTCTCACATTATCTTTCAATAAAATTGATAAAAACAAAATTCCATTGAATCGGGATATTTGAAATGTTTTTGGCACATTGAGATTTGGAAAAGATCCAATTCCATTGAATTGGGGTGTGTTTATGAAAGTTGGCTAATTTAAATTGTCGATTTTATGGAAATGATTTTAGTTAATTTTTTTAATTTAATTGCAGAAAATGAATTGTGAAAATGATGGAATAGGTTTTGAATGGGTATCAAACATATGAAAACTACTTAAAATGATTTGATAGAGACAGATTGGTTTTATATTGCAAAAAATGAATATCATTTTATTAAAACCCGTTTTGGTTTTAAATAGAATAATTGGAATTTTGAAATGGAATAATGGGATTTAATTTTATTTTAAGTAGTCATAAAATAAATCTCCCCTAATGTAAGATCACATGCACGCCTTAGGTAGTTTGTGGGTTATTTGGATACACACTATGCTATTACAATATTCTAAAACATACTTGAACTGGGTCACATCCATGATGGGAGGGTGATGAGTCACCTCAGGCCAGTGTCAGGGGGACATAAGTATACTCAATTTTCTGAGATCACTTAAAGTGTGCAGAATCCTATAACTAGTTAACACCATCGTACCGACTTGGTGGATGACCATGTTGATTTTTTATTTATATTTGAGATATAAATGTATTACAATGTTCAAAAACTACTATACATGACTTTCCTATATTTTCATAAACTATTTTATGTAACTATTTTATTTATGTCAAATTTTATATTAATATTCCATCTCTTGTAAGATAAGTTCTATGATTTAAAATTATTTCCCATAATTTCGGAACTGATTAGCATGTTTTGTTTAAATATTATCTTGAATTACAAAACCCTTTTATTTTAGAAATTGAAATATTTTTTTTGAAAAATACATATTTGGAATATATTATTGAATCTCTTGTGGAATCCTACTAGGATTTGGCTCACACCCTACTTTTGTGTTCAATTTTTTGTAGACTATATTCTTCCAGGTTCAAGCAAAGGGGAGGGATATCTTGTAGGTGGATATAACAACTGAGCTTAAGATTTAGTGATTCATGTTCTTAGGGATCTTTGGTATATTTTACATATTTTTGGTAGTTGGGTTATATTACTTTGGAATTTTTATTCATTGTTATATTGTGGTACTTTAAACCCAATAGAGTTTCTTTTTTATGCATATTTACTTGCTTGTCTTACTTGGACTATGTCATGTGGAATAATAATGCCTAATAGCACGTTATATGAAACCAGGTGGTAATTTCCAACCCGTGGGGGATTGTGAATTCCGTTGGGGCTATGTATAGTCTGGCTCATTTATTGGGTTAGCAGGGTACTGGGATAGTGCGTGACATGCTGCACACCTAATTTGACACTCCCAGGAGATATGATTTGGAAATTCAAAAAATCTTCATGAACCATCAGGAAATATTTAAAACATTACCGTGTTTAATCCCATGGTTTCATATATTAAAAATAATGTTTCATTATTTATACATCTAATAAGTTATTTTTCATTGATTATATAGTTCCCCACGAGGATTAATGTTTCTTAAAATATTATATTTGGTTTTAGTCAATTTAGGGAGCTATAAATAATTATATTAACATTGAATGTGATAGAAAATGCGTTGACGGGAAAATTTTTGGGATTATGACTAGAGGAAGGAAATAATAATTACTCATGAAAAGTTGCAATAATATATGACTAAAAACATACATATGAATTAAATCTCTTACTCACCAATGAAGATAGGGATAGAGTTTATTGAGAGTTTAGATTTTGGAGGCCATGGAGGAAATAAGAATAAGCTCCCCATATGTCAATAATGTGGGAAGAAACACTCTAGAGAATATCTCAAAGGAATGATAAGATGTTTTATGTGAGGATAATATGGACAAAGTTTATGTGATTTTTGAGAAAAAAATGAAATTTTAGATTATCATAATGGATTAATATAATGGTTTCCCTAAGTATTCATCAATGATTGAATATAAAAAATGTGGAAAGTATGGGAATTAAAAAAGTAAATTTCCAAGGTGAAATGATCAAGAAGTGGATCATAAAGGGGTTATAAGCAAAGATTTATCTATTGATGATTAAGAGAGTAAAAATGGAATATTAAAGGTGGGAGGTATTAAAGAATAAGATGATGAATGACAATTTATGGTTTAATAATCAAGTATAATGATTCAAGTATTTGAATGTCTTAATTAAAAAAACTATCAAATATATAATGTTTTTTTAGTATAAGATTTTTGTTTAGGATTTGAATGAATATGATGAATGGTGTTGATAAACTAAAAAATTTATTTAATTAAATGGTTATATTTTATGAAAAACACATGATTAAGGTTAGATAGCATTTAATATGTTTTATATATTGAGACAATGAAAAATAAATGATGGATATGAATAAAGTAAATCTGATAGTATTAATAACCTTGTAACTAATTAATGATTTGTGAAAGAACTGGCTTATGTTATCTTTAATGGTGTTTATAGAATTTTTTTATTTATGGAATATATTCAATAATCTATTTTTTTATTCAAGGAATGATGAACTATGTATGTTTCATTAAGTTTTTATGGTAATTATTTTTATTACCATGACTTAGGAGAATATATTCTGAGGTATTCAATTATTTTGAATGTGACCATTATGATATACATAATGATATTTGTGGGATTAATGTTATGTTTATTTTGGTAAATTTAGTAACCATTTTTATAAAATATAGATGTTATAAGGGATTTGAGGTAATCCTTTTATGGAATGGTTTTTTAAAATTTTATAAGGTATTAGAGATTAATGTATTACTTAAAAATAAGAATATTAATGCATATTGGATAACTTGTGCTAAGGATTTTTTTTACGATGATAACTAGATTTGAATGGAATAACCTATCATTATATTATAGATCTTGTGATCAATTAGTGATTTAGGAATAAGAAATCCATCTTTATTTCTTAGAGTAAAAGTTGATGTGGAAATTACTCAAACAACCAAACTAATATTTTTTGTTGAAATATATTGGAATGTTAATCCCTAGTTATATTATTACCTTTATATTATTGATCTTATCGAGATGGTAGTGTGTCAATTGAAACTTCCTCCAAACCTATCTCAATTCCATAAAGTGTTCTATGTATCTCTCATGGTGAAGTACATACCCAATCCTTCCCATGTACTAAAATCATTTTTCATACAAATGGAGAATGATATTTTTTAGAAGGAAAAACCAGTGGGTAATATATATCATATAGAGATATTACTAAGATTAAATAAAACTCACCTAGTTAGTGTTTTGTGGTATATCATTACCTTGTGAAATTTATGTGGGAACCTGAGGATGCAGTGAAAAAGAAGTATCCTTAGTAATTGGTTGTAAAGTGAATAATTTCTATAGATAAATATGTTTTAAGTGAGGTAGAATGTAACATACAATTTTTGAAATATTTTCTTTGAAATAAATTTTATCTTTTTTATATCTTGTGTTACATGAAACACTATGTTTTTCTTTTGTTACACACAACAATGATTTAAAAAAATGTGACATACTATTAAAATATAATTATTAAATATGATAGTTATCAACTAGCCATTGGAATTGTAGTTTTAAATAAGAATAAATAAATTATCATAATATATAGTTTACACATATTTATAAAATTTATTATTTTGTGACCAATTAATTAGAATTAAAAATAAAAACCATTTGAAAACAAAGGGAATATTTATATAAAAGACTGTTTTTTTACATACAAGCAAATTTTAAAACATAAAGTAAAAATAATAAATTATGGACAATAATTTTAATGAAATTAAAATATTATATATTCAATCAGATGTTTAAAATTAAACTAAATTATTTTCTAGACAAGAGATAAAAGTAAAACCAATTTTATGATTTGAAACTGTATTTTTTGGAAAAAAATAGTTTTTTAGCCTTCTGCATACTAATTTTACAATTAACGTTTTTCTAATCTTAAAATAATTATTCGAAAAAATTAGTTTTTTTATATAATCATTTGAAAATTAAATTTGAGAGAGGTTATGATAATTATATGAAAAATAATGTTTTCATTTAATAATGAAAAATATGAAGTTTTTTTAAGAATATTCATTTATTTTAAAGAATTTAGTAACATAAATATTATTTTAATATAGATTCAAAAGTAAAATTAGTTCAATTATAAACATTTTAATCCAATTTTGGTTGTTTTAATCAATTTAATTATGCATTTTTATATAAATAATTTTCAAAATTTTGATCAATTTCTCTTTGAAAACTGATTTATCGTCATGTTTGTGGGTTTAATTTTGAATTAAAATATTCCAATTATATGAATAGAATTTGGAAAAATGGATTTCATATTTGGAATCATAATAATTTATATTTTCTAATCAGGTAATCTTAGTTATTGAAAATTATTAATAGTAAATATAGTAAAAATATTAATTACAACAGTTATGGAGAAATGAGTTTACTGGTGGGTTTAACTAAAAAGATAAGGGGTAACATGTCTTAGAAACTAGTAAAAGAAAAATTATATGTGCATATTTATACCTTAATCTTTATAATATTTGGTAATGGCCCATTTTGGAGCCTTTTAAAATGTGAAAATCATGGGTACACCATTTTCTTTTTAAAAATTATTAGTGTGACACTCACCTCACATATAATGAACACCCCTTATACTCTCATTTTCACACCTAAAACTATTTTTCAGCCAATAAATTACCAAATAACAATCTTAATCCCATACTCTATTCGTAGAATCCTTATTTAGGTCATAAAACCAACCTATGAATGATTTCCATGCCAACAAAATGTTTTTTTCTATTGAATAAGTGATGTTCCTAACCTAAAATTTTATTTTATTTCATCCTCCACCTACATCAATTAATATTCAAACATGATAATATAATAACCTATGTATCTTGAATATAATTATTTTTTTTATGTCAATGGAATGACCCACAACCATATCCATTTACATCAAATGGTATATGAAATCATATTTTGTTTGTATTGTGGGATATCTCTTCAGAAACTAATGTTATTTATATGATATTTATTGTATTATTATAAATATTTAATTATATTAAAATATCTACCTTTTTACCCTATAACCCATTGCAAAATAATAATGTTTCTTGTGTGTATGGTACGCTACCACCTTCTGACCCGATGTGATGTGTTTTTAATTTTTTTTACAGAGATGGAAATAACAATTGACTAAATTAAAAATATTATATATGAATAAAATTATACTTTCTTAATTTTAATTCCACATATACCTTCTTATATTCAATTCTTTTATGGATATGATAACATCTTTCATATGTACGATGTACTACCACCCCTCCGAAGCGATGTGATTCGTTCACGCTTTACATAGAAGGTAATAATGATAAATTAAAATAAACATATGTGACATATATATATATATATATTAAATAAACCATAGTATATAACTATAATATATTATTTACCTTAATTTATTTTAATCCATCAAGAAAATTGAAATAGTGATCACGCATACATGTGGCCTACCATCTCAAAGAATAGTGTATTTCATTTTATATCTCTAATTATTATGGATTACTATAAATACATATATAATGAATATATCACTACTAGAAAAGGGGTTTCTGGAGGCCCCTTACATTGGTGACCACCATTGGTGGTCATGAGGCTTCTAAAAAAAATACTTTGGCGCCCCTCCCCCCGATCCCGAACCCTACCGCACAACCGCCAGTCCCCTCCCTCACCGCACTGCCTTCACCTCCGGCTCCCCCACACTGCTTCCCCTCCCTCACTGCACTAACGAAACCACGTCTTCGATGCCGCACCGCCACCGCCTACTCGCCGATGTCATCGCTCCTCCCCTCTCTCGTCGCACCGCCCGTCCCCTCCCCCACTGCACCGCCACCACCTCACAGACTCCTTCTCTAGCTCCCCGCCACTGTCACTACCCATCCCCTCTCTCTTCGCACAACCTCTGACTTTTGCTCCCCTCTTCTACCCCTCCTCTCCCTCACAACACCACCTCGGGCTCCCCTCAGTTCCAAATTTGTCGCTCTATCAGGTATGCCCTAATTTTCCTTTTAAGGTCTTAATTTTTGGAAGTTTACAGAACAAATTTGGCTTGCATGAATATTATATGAATATTGTGTGTGAATTACAAGTTTAGAAATAGAATTTTATGTGGATACATGTTTGTGTGCATGAAGAATTATGAAACAATGTTGGTTGACAGTGTGTGTATGAGAAGACTACATGATGTTAGAAGTTACATACATTTTAAATTCCATGTATATGTTTATTGGATTGATATTAAGTTGTTTTTTTATTTGATTTATACCATTCTTGAGTTTATCACATGTATCTTTCTATGTGTGTATCCCATGAGAAAATATTTGAGGTTTGACCACATGTGTGTTCTTGCATAGCCCATGAGACTCATGTTTGAATTTAATAACACATGTTTCGATAATAAATGTTATTATTAATATTATATGATGTTCCTCTATATTATATTCCATGTTTCAATGTGACATGCTTTGTATATTTTATATTATGTCGTTCTATGCATGGTACCAATTTTACTAGTGTACTCATTGTGGCTCTGTAGCCCTTAAGGGGGGGGGGGATGATAAGATGATGTATGTTCCATTTCACATGTGTTAAAACAATTGGTTGTTTCCTAATACATTCATATTCCCACAATTCATGGGCATATCAATGCATGTGAAGACTTCATAGTCTGGGATTCAAGGGAAAGGCCTTGATGATAGGGGATAGGATACTGATAATGGTGTTTATTTTTATAATTGGGATGGAATTTAGAGGGATGCATCAATATTTTTTCACTTTATTTTTATTTCCCGCACTTTTATTTACCTAACACTTCGGGGGTATTTGGGTTTTTACTATATGAATTGAGATACATATCATGGATTATGATTTTTCATTGTTTATTGACTCAATTATGTTATTGTTTATCCTTTTATTTATTGATTCCAATGGTATATTTTCACCACTAATGAAATCTAGACCCTTACTGCTTGTAACAAACATCGTGCATAAAAGGATACCTATTTGAAGCCACTAGGAACACTATCTTGGACCCTGTGATTCAACATGGGTCATCACATTCATTATCCCACATATTCTTTATTGATAACATAAGTCAAGATTGATTGGTATTTTTTTCTGTAATTGTTTATATTTCATGTTATCCTTGATATAGATTAGTTATTTTTTCATAAATTAGAGATTGATTGCTATCTTGGATGGTTAATATTTACTATCTTTGATGGAAAAAAGGTAGTGTGAATCCAAGAGGCATTGAGAATTTTATTTATGTAGATACAGTTTCTCTGAGTTTGAGATGATTGTTCATCACTAATTCATTTCTGGCATTTTCAACACAAATTATATTTTTTGATTTATTGGTAGGGATTAATTTAGTCTCTTGGGTTGATATTTTAAAATTGTTATTTTATGAATTTCTTCATGTACCACATACGCAGGCAGGTTATAATATTCATTTCTTTAAAAATGTTTACTCTATGGAATTATAGACCTAATTCATTCTCAATATAGCTTCGTGAATATAGAATCATCTTTAGATTTACAATACCAACATGGTGGCGATGACATGGGATTTCACTTCCATTCCATTATTTTTTATCTTGTTTATTATTCAAAGATATAAATTGTTTATTTTATAAATGGTCCACATGCAATCGGATAGTCTTTATTTTAAATATATTTGATATGAAAAATGCATGTAATATGAAGTCTTCTATAAATGTTTTTTATATAGATATAATTATGGATAAGAGTTGGATTGATCTTCCAAATCAAATGTCTAGAGAATATTTCAAGGGAATTATTAAGTTTATTGAGTTCACTAGAGGATTTTGAAGTGACTATATTAGTTTTCAATGTAGAAAATGGTCAAACAGATATCAATTCACATGAGATACTATGAGGGAGAACCTATTCTTGAATGGATTTATGAAAATTATAAGAGTTTTCCTCATCATGGGGAAGAATATATTCTTTGTAAAAATAAATATGTTGTTCAAATGGATGTTGATGGAATGGAGAGTGATCAAATACATGAAATACTTACTGAAATGGTACGTGGGTTGGATCCTGAAGGAATTGACATCCAGAATGTTGAGACCGGTGAGATAAATCTATGCTCTGGTGAAAATCGTGATTCAAGGAGGTTTTATGAATTACCTGATGATGCAAAAATAGAATTATATCCTAGATGTACTGCTTATGATAAATTGTCATTTACTGTGGATTTTTTTCATTTGAAGACTTTGAATCAGTGGTCAGACACATCATTCGACATGCTATTGGTGTATTGAAAAAGGTTATTCCTACTGACACTAAGATTATTGAGTAATATTTCCATTCTCGTAAGTTGACAAAGAACTTAGGTTTTACATATGAGACTATATATTCATGTGAAAACAACTATATGTATTTTATAAAAGAAATTTTCCATTTGGATATTTGTACGGTCTGTGGAACTTCCAGTTAGAAAGAGAATAAGAGAAATCAGACTCATTAAAGATCGACTGAGAAACAGGGCAAACTGATTTACATAAAAAAATGCATTACTTTCCCCTAAATACAAGGTTGAAAAGATTTTTTATGTCATCTAAGGTTTCTAATTTAATGAGAGGACATGCATAAAGAAATTAGGAAAGTGACATGTTAACCCACCTGGAAGACTCTCATGCATGGAAGGATTTTGATAAGAGACACCCCAAATCTACTAAAGATGTTTGTAATGAATGATTGGGGTTGGAAGAACATGGTTTAAATCCATTCAATTCTATGGTTGGTGAAAATCATAACACATGGCCCTTGGTGTTGGTTCTGAATAATCTTACTCTGTGGATTTTTATGAAATAACAATTTATATTACTTTCTACTCTTATTGATGGACCTAAAAGTTTGAGGGATAAGATTTATGTTTACCTTTAGCCATTGATTGATGAGGTGAATAAATTTTTGGGTGAAATTGTGATTACTTATGACTATGAAATGAATGAAATGTTCTAACTGCAGGCTACATTATTGTGGACAATCAATGACTTCCTTTCTTATGAAAAATTATTAGGCTGGAGTAAAAAATGAGAAATTTTTTGCCTTGTTGCAGTAAATGTAAAAAATCTGTATGGATTAAACATTCTTGAAAATTGGAATACATGGGTCACATACATTTTCTCCCCCTCAACACAGGTTCTGAAAGGACAAAGTGAAATTTGATGGTTCTAGAGAGTTCAACCCAGCACTAAAGATCATGACATGAGTAGAAATGTTATTGCAGATTGAGGAAGAAAAAATCCGTAGGATATGTGAATTTTCAGATTTTGTGGCTCATCCATTACATAATATTCATGGTGTAGGTAAACAGCGCAGACACAATTGGAAAAAGAAAAGTATTTTTTACAATCTCCCCTATCGGAAAAATAACATGCTAAGGCACAATTTGGATGTAATTCACATTGAAAAAAACATTTGTAATAATATATTATGGAACATTTTAGGTGTCAGTGGAAAATCAAATGACCATGTTAATGCACATCATGATTTAGAAGAAATGGGTTTAAACAAATTGTTGAAATTATAGTTAGCTAAGGAGAACAAGGCATATATGCCTTCCGCATAGTAAACGATGACTATAAAGGATAAATAGACATTTATATCCATTTTAAAGATGCTCAAGGTTCCTGATGGTTACTCTTTTAATATTTTAAAGTGTGTGAATCTGACGAGCAGATCATTGAAAGGGTTGAAAATTCATGACAATAACATAGTACTTCAGTAGTTGATTCCAATAGCAATTTGAGATTGTTTATCCCCCAATGTTTTCAACTATTGATTGAGATGAGTAATTTTTTTAGACAGATTTTTTTAAGAAATAAACGAATGAGTGATTTTAAAAGTTTTCAAGACCAAATTGTACTTATGCTTTGGCACTCTGTGAGACAGTTTCCCCCCTCATCTTTTGATTTTATGGTTCACCTGAAAGTGCACCAAACGGATGAAGTAATATCTTTTAGTCCTGTTCAATTTAGGTGGATGTATCCTATTGAGTGGTATCTGAATACATTGAAACAATTTGTACGCAATATAGCTCGTTTGGAGGCATCAATATCCAATGGTTATTTGTGAGATGAGTGAACTAATTTTTGTGTAGAATATCTTATATATGTTGAATGAAAATTAGATAATCCATCTTGTATTCATGATGGTCTAGTTGGAGAAGGAACCATATTTGATATGGATAACATCGAGTCGATATAAGATCATCGATATATCTTATTCAATACTCCATCAGTTTCACCATTAATGCAGTAAGTGTCTTATCAATTTTATTGCTTAACTTTTACATGTTCTGTTTGCATAAGTTTATAATTTAAACATCACATATCATTTAAAGGAAGAAAATTAATGATCTAAAAAAAGAGATGTCTCGTGCGACTGAGCAAAAAATTCAACAATATCATTGTTGTCCGGGAGTGGGGGGAGATGTTTGGGGGTGGGGTTGGAGTGGGGGATGTTCGGGGGTGGGGGCTATTCAGGGGGGGGGGGTGTGGGGGGGAGTGGGGGCTGTCTGGGGGTGGGGGGGGGGGGGGGGTTCTTGGGTGAGTGTGTGTGGGGGTGGGGGGCATCTGGGGAGAGTTGTTTTGGGGGAGGGGTGTTCGGGGGGGGGGGGGGGTTTAGGGTGTGGGGGGGGGGGGGGGGCTGTTCGGGGTGGGGGGTGTTCGGGGGGCTAGGGCTGTTCAGGTTGGGGTCTATCTAGGGGTGGTGGGCTGTGTAGGGTGAGTGGGGGGTGGGGGAGTTTGTTTTGGTGGGAGGGGCTATCAGGGGGTGGGGGGATGGGGGGGATGTAAGAGGTGAGTGTGTGTGTGGGGGGGGGTGTGTTTTGGGTGTTGAGGAGGGGGGGGCTATCTGGGGGTTGGGGGTGGGGGGTTGATAGTGGGGCTGTCTGGGGTGGGGGGTTGAGAGTGGGGCTGTCCGGGGTGGGGGGATTGGGGGTTGTCCGGGGATGGGAGGACTGTCCGGGGGAGATTTATGGGGGGGCTGTCAGGGGGGAGTATGGGGGATGAAGGGGGTTGGGAGGGGGCTGTCCGGGGGGGGGGGATATTCAGTTCTGAACATTACTCTATGTAGTTCAAGGTCGAGCAAACACAACCGAATGGTTGTCCAAACCTCTTTTCATACCACCTCATCACGTATAAGTAACACAGTAGGTCCCTACTAGATTAGAGTAGTGAGTCTAATGGCCTATTGTCAAAAACGTTCTAATGGCCAATTGGGTAAATGGGGACTTGAAAAATTGGATAAATGCCCAATTAGGCAAATGCCCAAATGGCCTAATGGCCTAACGCCCTAATTCCCTAACGCCAAAACGCCCTAATGACCTAACAACCAAATGGACAATTGGAAAAATGGACTACTGTCCTAATTAACTAATGTCCTATTGGACTAATGGCATATTAGAATACTGGCTAAATGGAATATTAGATTATTGTCCTAATGGCATATTAGCATATTGGCCTAATGACCAGATAGCCTAATGAAATATTAGACTATTGGCTGATTGGCTAAATGGAGACTCAACAAATTGGCCAAATTTAGAAATTCCCAAATTACCAAATGCCCTAATGTCCTAACACCCTAAGGTCCAAACACCCTAATGCCCTAACTCCATAACACCTTAACTCCCTAACACCCCAACAACGCAATGACCTAACAACGACCCAATGACCTAACAATGGGCTAGTGGACCAACAACCTGACAACGACCCAATGAACTGACAACAGCCTAACAATGGCCCAATGGCCTAACAACATCCCAACGACCTAAAAATGACCCAAAAACCTAACAATGGCCTAACGTCCCAACTAAATAATGGACAATTGTTCAAATGGACTACTGTCCTAATTAACTAATTGTTGAGCAATGTATTGTTTTCAAACAATTCAAAATAATGTTTTTTAAAGGGGGAGATTATTTTAAATAATACTCTGTCTCTTTATGATGATTTTGATGCTCACAAATACCCTTAATTATTTACTCATTATTTCGTTGAGTATTTTGCAGGAATTTATTTTATTTATTTATTTCATACAACGAGATTTCATACTTCATTTATTCCGAGATCAATTTTAGCGTGTTCTGGAATCACTGTAGCGCGAGATCAATTTTAGCGCGTACTGGAATCACTGTTCATACCCTACGTTGATGAACGTAACGTATGGATGAAAAGTTTACCTTTTATGTTATTTTGAAACGTATGGTTAATGAACCTTACGTTGTTGAAAAGTATTGAAGAAGAACATTACGTTTGGAAGGAACCTTATGTTTTCGTTGTTGGACAAGTATGGAAGAGAAACCGTACGTTAGTTTTCAGTGTTGAGTTTGTTTCTCAAAAGTATGGATCATCAACCTTACTTTTATAATCAACCGTACGTTCTTTGGAGAGTTGAAGCAAGACAAAGTATGGATGATCAACCCTACGTTTGAATGCTGAAGAGAAAGTATGTATGTTCAACCTTACGTTTGTGAACCTTACGTTTGTGAACCTTACGTTTGTGAACCCTACGTTTGGAGCCACGTCATCAACCCTACGTTTGGCGTCGGGATATTTTTGACAGACGATGTTTCCTTTTGCATTGGTCAAACAAGCGGTTTATTAAGCGGATTTCGAGTCGATTCTTAAGTACGACTTTGACTGAATCAAAGACGATTTACAACGGATTAATGATTGATTTAAACGGAACTTTTTGTGCCGATTCTTCAGGGGAGTTACAACGGCTCTGTTATTTCATTTAATATCGCGAATCTAAAGGAGATTTTTATGGATCTATTTATGTGGAAGAATTTCTCAGATTTGAATATATATGTTCTATCTTGGAAACTTCGGATTATATATATATACACAGAAAAGTGTGTGAAAGATATAGATTGATCTTTTAACGAGCAAGAAACAGAGACTGTGAAAAGGCGTTCTTTTCTGGTGATCGAGAAGAAGTGTAAAACCTTTATTACCGAAGGAAGATCTTGATAGCAGATTCACGTGTTCTACATCGACTATCTGTTGTGAATCTACTGCTGCTGAAGTTGTGAAGTTTCTGGTAATATCTATTGCAACTGGATCGACTCAGAACTGTTTTGATTACAGATCTTTATTTTCTGAAGACAACGATCTATCTACTGTCAATTGCTTTCTGTTGCAATTGTGAAGAACAACTGGAGAAGTGTTTTCTTTATCGAAACCCTTTTTATTTTTGAGTGATCAGCTTCTCGTTCTAAGCTGTGTGGGTTCGTGTTTGAACCAGGAAGGCTGTGTTTGCCTGAAACTTGTAAAGGTGTCAACTGCCTGTACTCAGTTGTGAACAGGTCTGTGGAAACGAGGACCAGATAGTGAAAATCTCCAAGCTCGTGGATTTGAGCGTTGGTGGAGTGGACTAGGGGCCTTCTGTTCCCCGAACCACTATACATCCGTGTGTTCATGCTTTTACTTTTTCCGCTGCATATTTAATCGAGCAAAAGCATAGTGGACAGAATTTGTCTAAATTGAAGAGATTATAATATTTTTGAAAAGACACAATTCACCCCCCCCCCCCCTCTTGTGTGTAATCCGTAGATTCAGATCCAACAATTGGTATCAGAGGAGGAGCTTCTTATTTTTAAAGTCTTATCAAGCTAGAAGTATTTAAAGATTATACATAGTGTATCATGGCTGATATGAGAGAGGGAATGTCAATGGTCAGAGCACCTTAATTTAATGGAGATAATTATGGCTGCTGGAAATCACGTATGATTATTTATCTGAAAAATCTTGGTTACAAAGTCTATTCAAAGATTCTGACTCCCTATGAAATTCCTGAAAATCCCGATACATGGAGTGCTGCTACAGAGGCTGAGTATGACATAAATTCAAAAGCTATGAATGCAATCATCTGTGGTCTAGGACCAGATGAATTTAACAGAGTATCTCAATGCCCGACTGCATATGAAATGTGGCAAACAATAGCTGTTGCTTATGAAGGAACATATAATGTAAGACAGATGAGATATGCAACTGCTAAGTTAAAATTCGATACTTTCAGAATGATTGAAGGAGAGAGCATCACTCAGATGAATGGAAGATTGACAGAAATTGTCAATAATATTACAGCTCTAGGAGAACCAATCAAGCAGGCTGATCAAGCGTTGAAGGTACTGAGAGTACTTCCTACTCGATGGAATGGAATCTCTGCAGCAATCAGACAATCAACTTCTGTTAAAGATCTAACTATGAGAGAACTGATTGGTACATTGATGATGTACAAAGCTGAAATGCAAGATGAGGTAAATGAGCATAAAGTCTACATAAAAAGGGAAAATACTTCTTTGAAAGTGACTTCTCAACAAAAGGATAGAAAGATGAAGAACAGAGAAGTAAGTGCTAAATCAGAAAGCTCTGATTCTTCAAATTCGGATGAAGAACTGGCTCAGCTAGCCAGAAAATTCAGAAAGTTCTATAGTAAGAAGAAAGACTTCAAGAAATCCTTCAAAAAGGATAGCAAGGAAGTGAGATGTTATGAATGCAAAAAGATGGGACATATCAGACCGGATTTCCCAAAATTGAAAGATGGAAAGAAGAAGAAATTCTTCAAAAGAGATGATTATGAGCAGAAAGACAAGAAAGCTATGAAAGCTACTTGGAGTGTTTCTGAAGACTCAAGTAATTCTTATGAATCAAGCTCAGAGAAGGGGGAAGCCAATTTAAAAGCAAATATGTGTTTCATGGCTGAAACTGATGAGGTAGCAGGTCACCAAAGAAAGAAAGAAATATGGTATATGGACAGTGGCTGCTCAAGACACATGAGTGGAACTTCAGCTAATTTCTCTTCTCTTACCCGAAAGGAAGGAGGACTTGTCACCTTTGGTGACAATGCCAAAGGAAAGATTATTGGTATTGGAACAGTTGGAGATCCAGAGACAGTCTCAATCAACAAAGTACATTATGTACAAGGGTTAAAACACAATCTGATAAGTATCTCTCAACTCTGTGATGATGGATACACTATTGATTTTACTAACAATAGTTGTACTGTTTCTAAAGATAAACTGTTTAAGTTTAGAGCACCCAGAACTGATAATGTTTATACTTTGGATTTGTATTCCTTGTGTAAACAACAAGTAAACTGCTTAACTGCTAATATAAGTGAATCCTGGATCTGGCATAGAAGACTTGGTCATTGCAATATATATGCTTTACATAAATTATCTAAGAAACATCTAGTTTCTGATTTTCCTAGTCTCAAATTTGAAAATGACAGATTCTGTGATGCATGTCAGCTGGGCAAGCAACACAAATCATCATTCAAATCTGTTAATAAAGTTGCTACAACTAAGCCTCTAGAACTTATCCATATGGATTTGTTTGGACCTTCAAGAAGTTTAGCTGGTAAATTGTATGTTTATGTATTAGTTGATGATTATTCTAGATTTACTTGGATTTTCTTTTTGAAATATAAAAGTGAAGCTTTTAGTTTATTTGAAGGTTTTTGTAAATCTATTCAAAATGAAAAAGGTTTTAATATAATCTCATTGAGAAGTGATCATGGTGGAGAATTTGAGAACCAGGAATTTAATTCCTTTTGCTCAAACATGGGTATTAAACACACCTTCTCTGCTCCAAGAACACCTCAACAAAATGGGATTGTAGAAAGAAGAAATAGAACTATTCAAGAAATGGCTAGAACTATGTTAAATGAATAAAGCCTACCTATATATTTCTGGGCAGAAGCTGTTAATACAGCTTTGTTATATAATGAATAGAATTTTAATAAGACCTATTTTGAAAAAGACACCCTATGAACTATGGAATAACAGAAAACCTAAAGTAAATTACTTTAATGTTTTAGGATGCAAGGTTTACATCTTGAATACCAAAGATAATCTTGGTAAATTTGATCCAAAATCTGATAAAGGTATTTTCTTAGGATATTCTGCAACCTCCAAAGCTTATAGAGTCTATAATAAAAAGTCAAGGATTGTTGAAGAATCAGTTCATGTGAAATTTGATGAATCTGATCCTTTTGAGAAAAGGATAGAACAAATAGATGAACCTGATTCTAATGAAAACATGAGACCTGAGAATTTAAAGAATGATTTTGAAAATGATATAAAAGAAATTCAGTCCAGTTCAGAAGAACATGATACTGAAGAACCTTTGAATGTAATGCCTAGACAGTCTAGAACCTTAAAGAATCACCCTTTAGAATCTGTGATAGGTGACTTAGAGACTGGTATTCAAACAAGAAGAAACTTTGGAAACATAGTTTAATTCTCTGCTTTCCTATCCCAACAAGAACCTAAGACCATAGAAGAAGCCTTAGATGATGAGAGCTGGGTAATAGCAATGCAGGATGAATTGAACCAGTTCAAGAGAAATAAGGTTTGGGAATTAGTTGAAAGACCACATGATTATCCAGTAATAGGAACTAAATGGGTCTTTAGGAATAAAAATGATGATCAAGGGATAATAACTAGAAATAAAGCAAGATTAGTAGCTAAAGGATATAATCAAGAAGAAGGAATAGATTATGATGAGACCTTTGCACCTGTAGCCAGGTTAGAAGCCATTAGAATTCTTTTAGCCTATGCATCTTATATGAATTTTAAATTATTTCAGATGGATGTTAAATCTGCCTTTTTAAATGATTATTTAATGGAGGAAGTTTATGTTGAGCAACCTCCTGGTTTTGAAAATTCTCAAAAACCAGATTCTGTTTTCAAACTTACTAAAGCTCTTTATGGCCTTAAACAAGCACCTAGAGCTTGGTATGAAAGACTAAGTTCTTTTCTTTTGAAAAATGATTTTACTGTTGGACTAGCAGATCCAACACTCTTTAAGAAAACTGTGAAAAATAATGTTTTGTTGGTTCAAATTTATGTTGATGATGTAATTTTTGGATCGACCAATAAAATTCTTTGTCATGAATTTTCAGAATTAATGCAAAAAGTATTTGAAATGAGTATGATGGGAGAATTAAATTTCTTTTTGGGTCTTCAAATATTTCAAAAAGATTTTGGAAATTTTTTAAATCAATGCAAATACATTACTGATTTACTTAAGAAATTTGGACTTGAAAACAGCAAGACATTTACAACTCCTATGTGTACTAATATAAAACTTGATTTGGATGAAACTGGAAAATCAGTGGACAACAAGTTATATAGAGGTATGATTGGTAGTTTGTTATATCTTACTGCTAGTAGACCAGATATAATGTATTCAGTATGTCTTTGTGCTCGATTTCAATCAAATCCCAAAGAATCCCATTTAACTGCTGTTAAAAGAATTTTTAGATATTTAAAAGGTACTATTTATCAATCTCTGCTTTATCCAAAAACCTCTGCTTTTAATTTAATTTCATATTCAGATGCTGACTTTGGAAGCTGTAGATTAGATAGGAAGAGTACTTCAGGAACATGTCACTTTTTAGGAGAGTCTTTAGTATCATGGTCTAGTAAGAAACAACACTCAGTTTCCCTATCAACAGCCGAGGCAGAATATGTGTCTGCAGGTAGTTGCTGTGCACAGGTGTTGTGGATGAAAAACAGTCTTATGGACTTTGGATTAAATTTCAATAATACACCTATTTTATGTGATAATACTAGTGCAATTAATATTTCAAAAAATCCTATTAGTCATTCTAGAACTAAGCACATTGATATAAGACATCACTTTTTAAGAGATCATGTGTTTAAAAAGGATATATTTTTAGAATTTGTAAATACAGAAAATCAATTAGCAGATATTTTTACTAAACCACTTCCCACGGCAAGGTTTGAATTTATTAAGGGGGAGTTAGGTTTATTTAATTTTAAATAGTTTTTTTTTAAATCTTATTCTGTTTTCGAATTCTGCTTAATTTTTGTTTCCCGCTATAAAGTAATTTTATTTTGTTTTAAATAAAAGTAATGATTAGTGATTACACGGGAATCAAGGCTGTCAGAACCGTTTCACCTTCTAAACTGTTTCACCTTTTTCGGAAACCCTTTCGAAAACCTAGAACCGCACATCTGCTCCAAAACCCTTTTCTGAATCTTCAAACCCTAAACTTACGAACCTTCAGAAATCGTTGTTGAAATGGCAAAGACTAAGCGTCCAGATGAAGCTGAGAGCAGTGCTGCAAAGAAACCTAAAGTAGTTGGTCGGAAAATACTGCAAGGTAAAGTCATCGATTTAGAATGGCTGTTTGAAACTAATTTACTGTTGAAGCAAGCGTTGTCGTTTCAAAGCCTTGAGCAAGCTTTTAATAGTGAAAATTCTGAGTTTCTTTATGAGGCAGAAATGAGACATTTCTTTAGAACTGTTCAGTTTAGCCTTGGAGATACGGATGATAGTTTATTGGCTCAAATAGAGGATAAGGACTTTTCCATATCATCTGTAGAGATAAGTCAAATTCTTAACTGCCCTCATGAAGGAGTTTTTCATTTCGATTTACGGAATATTGGAGATTATGTACATAAGTCTGAAGACATTATGTCTTTTCTGTTTGGAACCAGAGTGATAAAGAAAATGTTTATTAAAGATTTGGAGCCCGATCAGAAAATCTTGGTAAAATTTGTTCAGACTGGTTTAGCACCAAGGATGGCTGAGATGGAGAAAATCCTATACCCTGACATGTACGTAATGTATCTTCTGATGTGTGATATTAAGTTTAATTTTCCTCGGTTTATGATAAGATATTTGAATTACTGCTGTCAGAGTGAAGCAAGAATGACCTTTTTCCCTTATGGAAGGTTCATTTCTTTGTTTTTGTTTAAAAGAGGAATGATCAGATTGGTAGATGCTGGGGTGAAATGTCACCACAGTAATGTTTTTAATGCTGGAACTTTGAGGAAAGTAGGATACTTCTGGAGCACAATTAAAGGAAAACTCTTACCTGTTGGAGCTGAGGAAGACTCGGAGAGTGCTCAGGCTCAACCGGCTAAGTCCAAGGAGGGACAAGCATAATCAAGGGTTAGTACAGTGGCAAGGAGAATTCATTTTGAGATGGAGGAAGTTGAGGAAGAGAGAAGTCAAGAAGGACTTCAATCTAAAAGGAAGAGGTCAATTGATGAAGAAATTATCTCTCCTGCCTTGAAATCCTCTGAACCGGTAATTTCTTATTCATTTGTGAGAGAAGCTGTTGTGGAGCAGACTGCACCGATAGAGGAACCAACAGCTCAACCGGAAATCCAAAAAGAACCTCAATCTGCTGTTGTGGCTGTTGAAAATGTAATACAACAAGAACAACCTATGGAGGCAGTGCCTGGTGAAGAAGTGGCCCGACCTCAAGATTTACATGAAAATATTGTTCTTGACCAATCAGTAGAAATCAGAGAGACTACTGTTCGTGATGAACATACTTCTGAAGCTAATACAGAAGTACTTCAGGAAGATTTTTCAGTGGAAGAGTTTCAGGATTCAAAAGCTAGTTCAGTGGATCAACCTTGTCAGGACAAGGACAAAGAACAGTCAGATGCAGATTCTTTACCACTTGCCCTGCCTCATCAACCTATTTTTGGACATGAGAATAGAGCACATGATGCCCTTGATTCGAGAAAAGAAGAAGTTGTTGAGCTGTACAAGCGTATCTCTCAGTTAGAATCTGAGAATGTTAGTCTCAGAAATTCTCTGAACTTAGAGCAGTTGAAGTTTCAGAAGCTGAAAGAATCTAATGTTTCAAGACAGGAAGTAGATTTGTTTAAGACTGATATGTTGCATGCTGTTGATCAGTTAAAATCAGAGATGGTAAAGAAAGATGATATGTCTGAGTTGAAGATTTACATGGAGAATAAATTTGAGTCTGTTGCAAACAGTGCTGTGAGTGGATCAGGCTCTTCACCTGATTTGATTCGGAGATTTCAAGCAATTACAGGAGCACTAAGCAATATGAGTGACAGATTACACGATCTTCAGTGTAATAGTGCCCCTTTGTCAGTTTTGCTAGATAATCAGAAATTTTTAGTGGATCAGTTGACATCTGGAGAGCAACCGATTAGGATTCTTTTGAATCAGTTATCAGAAAAGCTGGCTCTTTTTGTTGAAAAAGAAGAAAGAATGCATGAGTTTTTCAGAGTTAATTTGATTTAAGATATTCAAATGACTCAAGAGAACAGAGATCTTATCATCAAGTTAGGAGATGGGATGATGAAGAGGCTTAGAGAACAGTTTACAGAGATCAAGACCGTGATTAAAAGGAGATAGACACCTTTTTTTTCCTGTCTTATCCATGAACCTTGATTCCTCTGTATATCACAATCGTTTATATATATAACAGCTTGTGAATGAAAATTCTTTTCTTACTTCTTTTTTGTTTTGTTGTTTATTGATTTATGACTAAGTTAGCCAATATAACAAATTCACTTATTCATACACAGTTAATTATAGCATTTACTTATAGTTCAGTGCAATATTGAATGTGTTCAAATCCGTAATTTTTCATTCTTTTTGATATCACAAAAAGGGGGAGAATTTGGATAAACACAACATTTAAATTCATTTGTTTCCTATGAAGGAATTTGGATATATACGACATTTATCTTTTATCTTTTTTTTTGCTGAAAATTTATTTTTATGGGGGAGAAATTTTATTATAGTTAAATATTGTTTTAATCCTTTCAGAATTCTAAAATTTTAAAGATTGCAATTAAATTAGTTCTATTATTTTATGGGTTTTGTGATCATCAAAAAGGGGGAGATTGTTGAGCAATGTATTGTTTTCAAACAATTCAAAATAATGTTTTTTAAAGGGGGAGATTATTTTAAATAATACTCTGTCTCTTTATGATGATTTTGATGCTCACAAATACCCTTAATCATTTACTAATTATTTCGTTGAGTATTTTGTAGGAATTTATTTTATTTATTTATTTCATACAACGAGATTTCATACTTCATTTATTCCGAGATCAATTTTAGCGTGTTCTGGAATCACTGTAGCGCGAGATCAATTTTAGCGCGTACTGGAATCACTGTTCATACCCTACGTTGATGAACGTAACGTATGGATGAAAAGTTTACCTTTTATGTTATTTTGAAACGTATGGTTAATGAACCTTACGTTGTTGAAAAGTATTGAAGAAGAACATTACGTTTGGAAGAAACCTTACGTTTTCGTTGTTGGACAAGTATGGAAGAGAAACCGTACGTTAGTTTTCAGTGTTGAGTTTGTTTCTCAAAAGTATGGATCATCAACCTTACTTTTATAATCAACCGTACGTTCTTTGGAGAGTTGAAGCAAGACAAAGTATGGATGATCAACCCTACGTTTGAATGCTGAAAAGAAAGTATGTATGTTCAACCTTACGTTTGTGAACCTTAAGTTTTTGAACCTTACGTTTGTGAACCCTACGTTTGGAGCCACGTCATCAACCCTACGTTTGGCGTCGGGATATTTTTGACAGACGATGTTTCCTTTTGCATTGGTCAAACAAGCGGTTTATTAAGAGGATTTTGAGCCGATTATTAAGTACGAATTTGACTGAATCAAAGACGATTTACAACGGATTAATGATTGATTTAAACGGAGCTTTTTGTGCCGATTCTTCAGGGGAGTTACAACGGCTCTGTTATTTCATTTAATATCGCGAATCTAAAGGAGATTTTTATGGATCTATTTATGTGGAAGAATTTCTCAGATTTTAATATATATGTTCTATCTTGGAAACTTCGGATTATATATATATACACAGAAAAGTGTGTGAAAGATATAGATTGATCTTTTAACGAGCAAGAAACAGAGACTGTGAAAATGCGTTCTTTTCTGGTGATCGAGAAGAAGTGTAAAACCTTTATTACCGAAGGAAGATCTTGATAGCAGATTCACGTGTTCTACATCGACTATCTGTTGTGAATCTACTGCTGCTGAAGTTGTGAAGTTTCTGGTAATATCTATTGCAACTGGATCGACTCAGAACTGTTTTGATTACAGATCTTTATTTTCTGAAGACAACGATCTATCTACTGTCAATTGCTTTCTGTTGCAATTGTGAAGAACAACTGGAGAAGTGTTTTCTTTATCGAAACCCTTTTTATTTTTGAGTGATCAGCTTCTCGTTCTAAGCTGTGTGGCTTCGTGTTTGAACTAGGAAGGCTGTGTTTGCCTGAAACTTGTAAAGGTGTCAACTGCCTGTACTCAGTTGTGAACAGGTCTGTGGAAACGAGGACCAGATAGTGAAAATCGCCAAGCTCGTGGATTTGAGCGTTGGTGGAGTGGACTAGGGGCCTTCTGTTCCCCGAACCACTATACATCCGTGTGTTCATGCTTTTACTTTTTCCGCTGCATATTTAATCGAGCAAAAGCATAGTGGACAGAATTTGTCTAAATTGAAGAGATTATAATATTTTTGAAAAGACACAATTCACCCCCCCCTCTTGTGTGTAATCCGTAGATTCAGATCCAACACTAATGTCCTATTAGCTGAATGACCTATTTGGATATTGGCCTAATGACATATTAGCCTATTGTCCTAAGGACCAAATGGACTAATGACCAATTGGATAAATAGAGGCTGTCCAATTGGCCAAATTACCAAACGGCCTAACGGATCAACATCCCAATTTGATTATTATTATTATATATATTATACCTGAATAAATATGTCCAATTTTCATTTCCTTTATTTAAATATTTCTTTTGAATATTGTTGTAGGTTTATTGAAGCAGAATATTGGAATGGATTGGAGCTGTTTTCATCTCTATATATGTGAAGAAGTATGTTTTTCATTTATTGTTTTTGAGGATCCTGGTGTTTATGCTGTTTCAAACTTTTTTCCTTCTGATTTTAGCTTTATTTCTGCTGTTTGAGAAGCTGTGTTGTAATTATTTTTATAAAAAATTTCCCAGGTTAGCGGTCACCTACGGCGTTCACTAATGGATGTCCCTCTTGGTGGTCACTAATGGAGGTCACTATAGCTCAACCCCACAGAAACTGCCATTTGGCTGAGCAATAGATCACTTATAGCGATGGACCTAATGCAACCACCATTGGCGGTATCCAGTCGGTCTCTAAAGACCACTAGAAACCACCAATGGCGATCAATATTGGTCTAATTTCTTGTAGTGTATATAATATTTATAGAATTTTAAACATTTTATATATTATACATCCATGATAAAAGTAAGAATAATGAGAATAACAAATCGAAATATATATGAAAAACAAAGTATTTATTATCCAAAATATGATTTTAAAAATGAATTGTTAATAAATGAGTAATAAAAGGTCAGAAGTCAATAATATATGGTATGATACATATATATATGATTTTGAAATAGGTATATAATAAAAATTTATTTATTATACATGAGTATTTAATATATATGATGAAATTCTATACTTATGCTATGATATATCCATCTCACTTTTTACTCCTATGTGTCACAAGCCATATTCACCACTTATTTATTTTATGTTATGTGTATACTACCCATTAATGTATCTTGAAATTATTTTCATTAAAATTAGTTGAATTTACATATCAATTTTATGATCTCTCTTTAATTGGGCTTACATTTCAAAAGTTACTAGAGTGATAATGGATTTTTGCCTCAATTTTTCTTCTTTTAGACATAAGTAGTTTTATGAACCTATATTCACTTATGATCTGTATAAACAAACCATTTGATATTTAATATCATGAATTTATTATCTGTAATTATATTTTATGCTTTGTTTATTGTTATTTTTATTTTTGGGTTTGTTTTATAATTTTAAAAGTCGAAATGGTTTTGTTGGAGTCCCACATGAAAGATAATGCCTCCCCTATGGGTCATGGTTGTTGGCTACAAGGTTGTCACGTAGTGACATATAGGTTTCATGCCATGAAACCTATTTATATATATCATAATATATATTATAAGGGGTTTTTATCATGGTATATAATCCCCAATAATTATCTCCCCATTACAGATCCTTTTTAGAGGGGGATTTTATGTGAGCCACCTTGATGGGTAGTGAGCCGAACTGATGAAAAAATCCATGAGGGAGTGACCCAAAGCAGAAAATATTATAATTCAATGCCCTTAATCCACAATGTAGGTCCTGAAATTATTATAAAAGGAGGTAGGGAACCTATTATTTTTAGGTAAATCACATAAGGGATATTATTGGAGTCCCAAATGAATGAATGTGTATGAACTATGGGTCATGGTTGCTGGATACAGGGGTGTCACAACGTAACATATGGGTTTATAAATTTGAAACATATTTCACTGTCTCACATCAAATATTGGAGGGGTGTTTGTCATGGTATATAATCCCCAGTGATTCCCCCCATCAGTTGGTCTTTTTAGAGGGGGATAGACTGTGATCCACCATAGTGGAAAGTGAACCCTACTGAATGAAAAGAAATTGAGGGAGTAACCCAAAGTGGAAAATATTACGATGGAGGGTCATGTTGGTCCAATTTAAATCTAATAGGTTTTATTATAAAATCATAAAATTTATTAATATTACTTATGTTTATGCTTGTGATGATGAAATATTATGATCGATCCCCAAAAAAAGACATGAATTTTATTATCCTCTCATTATGTCATGAGAATACATGTTTCTCTTCATTTTAAACTCTTTTATTACTCATGAATAAAAACAACGGTTTTAATGAAAAAAATTATTTATCTTTTGGATACAATTCCATTTTCTTAAAAAATCATGTTTTCTAAAAATTCATTCAAAAATATTTTTAAAATGATCTATATTATTTATTAAAGATTTTTTTTCTCATGTTTCACTTTTTACAAAATATTTTGAATGGAATCTTCATGTCATTTTCCAAAAAATTCTCATTTAGATTTTACATAAAAATTTAATGGATTATTTTTTTATGTTTAGGGCTTGAAGATAATTTCTCATAGTCATGAAAATTATTTTCTTTGAATCATACATTATAATTTTTTAATGTTATGTTCAAATAAAATGATTTTTAATGTTTTTTATGTTTTAAAAAGTAATTTTTAAATTCAAAAGAATATTTTCCTCTATAAAATTTTAAATGATTTTTAAAGATTATTTTATATGTTTTTAAGGTAATTTTTAAAGAAATGGATTTAAAATTGTTGTTGGTTATAAAAAGTGTTTTTAAAAGTGGAAATGTTATTTTTCCTAATAAGTGCACAAATTGATTTTTTCAAAATCATTTTCTATCTAAGATGAAATCCTTATATGTTAATTATTATTTAATAGGAATATGATCCAAGGATACCATTCATATTATTTATTTGGATGGTTTATGTTTATGATAACATTATATTACCCAAAACCATTTCTTTTCCATAGGTTTTACGATGATTAAATTCATATGGAACCCACTTCTTTTTCCACAAGTTATACTTTGATGAAATAATGAAATGATTATGAAATGTGTTTCTTTTACATAAGTTATGTTATGATGACATGTTTATGAAACTCATTTCTTTTCACAAGTTTTGATATGATGAATGTTTTGTGATCTTGCGTAACACATATATATGATTTCCATTATTCTATGTTGGTTATACTATAACCAAGGAAATCTATTAAAGTATAGTAAAGGATGGTGGTTATGTTATAACCATGATGGGTGGGAATTATATATCCCTCCAATACATTATGTAAATAAGGATAAATTAGGAGTAAATATGATATTCATGAACCTAATTAAATGTTCACTATGTTATGAGTTATCCTAATTACATGTTCATAGTGTTATGTGTAGACTTGGATTTCATGTCCATAAGTTTATATATGGACCTAGTTTCATGTCCATAAGTTTATGAGAGGGAATTATTTCATGTCCTTAACATATTGAGTCATCCTATTTCTAATTTTACATGTTCAAAATGTTATAAGCTTATGCGTATTCAAAAAACACTATGTATTATGCCAATTTCATGTTCTCATGGATCATTTTATTTGATTCAATTATGATTGATGAATTATGGACTTCCAATCCATTCTATATGTCATAAGATTTTGATCTTTGATATGAATGGTTTTGTTTTCATATGTTATTATCATATTTTCATGCCCTTATGCTCTTATTATTTTTACATATTTTCGATGTTTACCCTTATAGAGAAATTAACTCAACCTTTCTAATGTTTCCTTTCCCTGGTTAAGTAGTTAGTTTTTATATCGAGTATGTTTACAAAGAGTTCAAAAGCGGAAGATATTTATTTGATATATTGAAGATATTTCACTAAATAAGAAGATTGTCTACCTAGTATCTAAAAGAACTAAACGATTACAAACCTTAGACATCTATTTTTGAAATTAAAGGAAAACTAGTCTATTAATATGTGATATCTATGGATGATAAGTATGGGTCCCAACATTGATTAGACTACCACCTGAAAATGAATCCAAACAATTACCAGTAAGATATCGAGGGACGTTTCATAGAGAACAACCTTGAATTTTGATTAATCTATGAGATCATAATTCTTTTATATTATATTGACCATACAAAGTTGTTTATAGTCAATTTTTTCATACCCATGGATGGTCATGTTAGAAGTAATCTTGTTTTCTTCACTATAACATAGTATTGGGTGTTCTAGATTGGCATGATGTTGATCCCAGAACCATTATCAACTAGAACCCAACAAAAATCAATATCACCCATCCTTCCACATATATACAAGGGCATGATATTTTAGGTTATGTCTATTTATAAAAGTTACTCTTTGGAGGAAACAACGGTGTCGGAATTTTTAATACTAGTCTATATGTGATATGTCTTAGCTATAGAAACTAAATAATAAAAATCTTGAGGGATTAAAAGGGACTCAATTAGTGATTCAATAAGTTATGGGGAGAGTTAAAGGGAATCTAGGATACAGGTAATGGATTGAAAGATGAAAAAATATTTCATGATCTTATACTTCTAAGAAATAGATATTTACTTTCTATTATGGGGTTGTTCCTTGACTTGAGTCTTATAGTTTTAAGTTGAAAATTTCAATGGTTCCTTTCCCTAATAATATTTAGTGGGAATTTTAATTATTAGTAAACCAGATGTAGATGCCCTTCCCAAATTTTTGTGTCCACTAGATAAATTGGTATCTATAATTCTATCACCCAGTATGATTGGATCTAAACAATCCATAGAGATTCTAAATCAAATCAAAACTCTTATTTACGTCATTAGAGGGTCCATATTTAAGTTTCTACAACATATATGGACTAAATAGAGACATTTTATTATCATCCAGTTCAATTTTAACCATATATTCTTTGACCTATTCAGAATTTATGACCTCATAATATATTATTGATGTGGAATATAGGTTCATAAAAGTCGTAAAATTATTTAGAAAAGCAATCTATCAGGTGGATGAAGTTGACAGAACCATATTCCAATTCATCATTAGATTAAAGTTCCATTTTACTAGGTGGTTCTTATTGTCTAATTTTGTAAAATGATTATATTCCTTCAAGTGATGGACATTCTAATTTTAAAAGAGTTTGACTAATTTTGGTATCAATAAATAATATTTTTCTCATGATTTTTTTTCAATGACTACACCAGCATTCAAATGACTATGGCAATGAAGATTTCAACTAAGACATTAAATGGGGAACTAAGGTTATAAATGGTTGATTTAGATGTTTTCTACATATGGAGAACACCTAATTGAATTATTTCTATATACTCTAGTTATTGAATATTTATTCACATATTATTATGATTTCATTCCATTCCATTTATTTTTCTGGTGGTACAGAAGATATATGAGTCACCTATAATGAGGGTTTTCTGTAATTTAATTGTTAATAATAAACCATATCCTATAGTATATTCTAAAAGATAATGTAATTATGGATATTATTCCATAGCATCTTATGGATGACTTAGTATTCATAATTTTTATTTAAATCAATTTTATTGGGTTTCTAAGTCTCTAGAAACTTGATAAGGATTTTCTATATGGATCAATGAAATATACCAAAAACATATCCCTTTATAAAAAATAGGTTTTATTCTTTATATCCTCAGACTATGGATGATATTAATCTTTCTTCCCATCCTGATGAGGGTGTATTTTTTACTGTTCAGGTGGATGTAGCATGTTATATTGTTTGGTATTGGTTAATGGTGTTGGAACTAGTACATGATTGAGTGTCACTATTATAAACACCACTCTACCAAGATTCTCCCCATGAGATTCTAATGTCATATGTGATCCTACCATTTTCCATATGATTTAACCTTATATATTTTTTAAAACTACTTCAAACTTTTGAAAATAACTATGGTATTTTATTTGAATAAGTGACTTTTTTGTGCATCATAGTGATTCTCTATGAAAATATCTAAACGACTCCCTTATAAAAGATTACTTTTTAGGGATGCAGTAAATCCGTTTCACCTAGTTCTAAAGTCTATGACCCTCTCATTTTCATGTTATTAGTAGTTTTAAAGGTTGAGGATAGTTATCTACATAAACATCAAGCTATAATGATAGATAAACTATATCTGTAGATCTTCTCAGTTGAGAATAGATCATACAATAAGATTATTAAAATAGATAAATGTTGGTTCAACCATGTTTTTGATGATTTTTTTGCTTCCCATATTCTTATTTCTCCAACATCCCCATTGTGGGGCCACACTAAGACACAATGTGAATAAAGCATTTCATTAAGACCCACTATACTTTTTAACATTGAGTTGGTGGGATTACCAATATTAGGTGGAAGAGGAGTATCACGCCCAAATATATTTACAATTATCACTTCAACTTCACTAGATTCCATCACACCTCAAAATCATCCATTAAAGTATCAAGGGATCCATCCGAGTTAAGGAATTATTATAGAATTATCACGTTAGTTTATGACCTAGTAGAAGTTAGGAGTGGTGCCTGATATGGTTGGATTTCCTATAATAGTTATCATTATCCAATTTGAGCTTTCATTGGGTAGAATTCTTGAAATAGTGATATTTATCACAGTGGTGGAAAATATTAACATTCTTCTGCCACTAGGTTTATATAAATGTATGTTCTAGACCTAGTCAGATGGTGAGATTCTAATCCTAATAGCTGACTGGTTCTTTCTTATTGTATTTATACATGAGGATATACATTATCCTATGAGTAGGTATGGTACTCACTATGAATGGTATAAATGAGTTGTTTAATGTTAAGTTTCTTTAGGTCCTCAATATTATCTTCATAAAAGTAAATCCTTTTCTCTATGGATATTGGTCCCATTTCAATGGGTGGATGGAGGGTTGTGGATTTATCGACGCCTTTCCATTATTAATTGGATTAATCTCGCTAAGATAGTGGTAGCTATGTATATGGAGGTGCTACTAGATTTGGATCATTCCTCTGATTCTGGATACCCACACCTTCTTCATTGGTGAAAACATGTCTTGTGTGGACATATCTTTATTATCTCCTTCCATGTCAGAGTCTGTATTTGGGTTATTCATGATACCAAAGCTAATGACATTTAATGATGCATAATATGTATTAGGAATCATGTTCTCATCCATGTCTAGGTGGTAAGATGATTTTTTACCCTCATAATATCCACATTGTGGTGTATTATGATCCTCCATTATATTCCCCTTCTTAGAGAAACATTGAGGGTTATGAACCCTAAGAGGATTCATCTACCCTCCTTGATTGACATTGACCATGATAGAGTCACCAATGACATTAAATAAGATTTACCTTAATCAAGAAGGCATATCATTCAATGGGAGTAACTATGAGGGAACTTCCTATGTAGTTGACATTAATATATAGAATAGTTATTTCCTTGGAGGAGGCATGGGTAATAATTCCCCCATCCATGTGCATTGAGTTTGACATGGTTCTATCACCATCACATCCTATAGCCACAATGGTTTTCATTTTCTTATAGGGGTGGTGATTGTAAAAATTTACCTAGCCGTGTAGGTAGGTGTTGGTCATATAATTCTATATAGGTTGCTACTACCTCAATCTTCTTTATTTTTAGATGTATGACAATTTTAGAGTGAAAGTTGTTTTCTATTGAGATTTTCTTTGCAGTTTGTAGATTGTCCTTCCTTAATCGGAATTCATACTTTAATTTATTAGAATCTTAATGTAAGAGTCATTAAATGTATCACTATAGTCGAATATTTCATTTATGTTCCTTGACAGAGTCATTTTTTGGATAAACCAATAGGAATTTGTGGAGATTGGGTTTGACACCCTACCTAAGGTGATGAAATTGCATGTTTTTATTTATAATGAGAACGTATAGGAATTAAGAAAATTTAAGGGTATAACCCCATAACCGCCTAAACCCCATATATATATATATATATTATGTGGATCATTTGTGATTTTCTAATGGATATTATTTATATTCTTGAGTCAATATCATTGTAGTCTATTCATCTACCTTTTGACCATATGGTTTTGACCTCTAGAGAAGGCTATAAAATAAATCTATCATTAGATCTCACTCATCACCTTAATGTGGCCATAATGCTTTCTAAATGATATACATTCTTCATTGAGATGATATAGGTTCTTTTATAGGTTTTGGATTAGATAAGTTATGCATTCCTCTTTTAGTGGCTCCAGAATATCCTTCTGATGGGTTCCCCTAGTCTAAAACATGATTGGTATATTTACCTTTATCAGCTCTGTCCATTTAAATATGGAATTTTCCTTATTATTACATATGTATTCCTCAACCTGATATTAATATAAAGGTAATTTCCCCAATACTTTATCAAAGTAATTAATTTTATTTAGAAACTCCTCAGTTGAACCATAGGGTAAACAATATCAGGGTAGAACATATGATTATCATCGCCCTGAGCTATCCTCTATTTTGGAAGGTATTTCTCCATCATGTTGTGAGGTTAATTGTATAGTTTATCTTGAACAATCAAGTATATCTATATATGAGTTTGGTATCTCAGTTTCTTTGACATGAGGAGGAACTTCATACCGATATGAGATTCCATTATTGGAAGTAACTTCATAATGAATACCCCATAAAGGAAATTTGTTTGTTGATATTTGTGTTTTCACTTAAAGGACCTCTATAGATAATAATCCAAACATGAACTTTAATGTTGTATATATCTATATCATTAAGAGGAACTCTATGGTCATCTATTATTTCACTTATTGATGTGGAGTCAAAAAATTATTATGCTACTATTAAAATGTGTTGAAGGGACTCAAAATAACCATGTTAACTAGGGTTTGAATATGAGCCTACTCAAAGGTAGTATGATTCCCTTGAAGATACCTTCTAGATCTTTTTGGTTGGTTGAATGGGTCCAATGCCTCAATCAATACTGGATTTCATATTTTGGGTAATAATATTTATACATAGGTAACCTTCTCCACCTAGTTAGAATATTTCAATGATTCCCATAGATGACATATAGAATATTCCAATGCATTTAATATGTGTTATTATAAATGATGATATGAGACTCTTCCACTATTAAATCACATTATAAATATTCTAATAGTCTTATTGAGTGAATTTAGGAATATAATATTATTTCTCAATGGATGCTACCAGAATATGCATGTGGGATTCATATGCATGGATCTTGATATATGCCTAAAATATTGATGTTTCCAACATGTCTTGTGGATATCCTTTAGTAGGGATAGTGATATGAACCTATTCGAGTGTAATTACTAGGATATGTTAATGAAATCCTATGTTGTTTGAAGGGATATGAGCTATCCTTGGAGTGACTACCAAGATATGGTTGAAAGATCTAGTAGGAATGGGGATCTAAACCCACCCTTAGTCTGCACTATTATACATGGTAAGATGATGATATTTTTGAGCAGGACCAAGAAAATGGGACCACTCTAGAGTAGCTTCTGATATATACTATTTATCTTCCTTGATGTTGGTGAAAATATAAATATGGGATTTCCCCTAGTGGCCACCAGGATATGCCGATATGTGCCTTTTATCTCTTCTGGGATATGTTGATCCCTGGGTGGTCTAAGAAGGGATACAATACTACTTTTCACTCATGGTAAAAAATTATTTTATGATTCATATGTGGTATAAATGATATAGTATTTCACTCTAGTTATAGTCATGATATTCTTTCATTTCCTTATAGCATTGTCAGGATATGTTTGAAGAATATTTTAGAGTGATTATAAATATAAATATAATTTTTAGTTTATGAAATCTTTTTTTGAGGGGATTCAACTATAGAAATAAGAATATGGACATGTTCCATAGGTTTTGTCATCTAATTCCCTTTGAATGACATTCTAGGTGACCTAGTCAATTTGTATGGGATTGAAATATCTTTAGTTCCTTCCTTGATATGTAAATTAGAAGATGAGCTCACATGATATTGACTAATTTTATTAGGGTCCCTCACATGTGGCTCATGTGAAATATTATGGATGATTTTGGAATCCTATACTACCTTAATAAGGTAAGGGAGACAAAATTTTCTATGCTCTAATGGAAGTCTTGTGATGTGGTTAGACACAACTGTATGAGCCACATAATTTTCTATTACACAATATTGATAGATTTATTATTTGGAAATCACCTTCATTAGGATCTTGTTAAATAGTTATAACATAGGGATGTAGATGTTAAGATGATACTTCTTGATCAACTCATTTGTCACTTGGTGTTGGAGATGCTTAGTCATCGACAATGTCCTCTCAAGTATTAGGGCCACAACGTTCATCACCACTAATGAATACATTTGGTTCCTCTATTGGTGAGTAGTAGTAGACCATATAACTCCATGTAGGATACTAGTTTGTACTAGTATAATAAAATGTGATTAGGTGGAACTTTCTACTTACATTTGATCGATGAGAAATCTATGAGATTCACTGAAGTCCATAAAGGTCTTGATGGTCCCGAACATCCATAATGTCATAAAGGTCATGACTTCTATATGTTTATCAATATATTATATGTTCTAAATGTAAATAATTCCTTTGAGATCATGAACATCATAAAATAATAGAAAAACAATAAAAAAATTAACTTATCATCTCGATAAATATAACAGTCAATTAGTCACTTTTATGGGTAAAAGAATAACGTTGGGTGAACCATTTATTTTTTGATGGAAATATGTTACCCAAAAAATGGATTCCCTCCAAATAACTTTTATTGTTAATGTAATAGTGATTCCAAGTTATTAATATGGGTTTTAGTGTGAAATAAACCAATGATCAAAATGAGCAAGTGAAATCCTATTTTATAAAGGAGGGTGATCGTTCGGGATTTTCCATTGACACTTCTGAAGCGTGTTAGTCTCGAGGATGAATGGTATAGATCTTCTCACCCTTTAAAGGATAAAAATTTCCTACTTCGAGGATCTCTTAGAGATGTAAGATATATTTTTGAATCATTCCAAATTCACTGTGTGGGATTGGTTACTATAGTGTAAGTTATTGACTGAATTCGTTGTCGATACAGGCATCTGTATGTACCAGATGTCTTACATATTTCACTTATTAGATTATTTTGCTACAATTCAAATATATATATACGATGACTCTAGAATATATCACCATCCAGTAAAGGGGCATCTATTTTTGAGTTTTTATAATTCCCCTGAGAATGGATTCTAACATATATTTATGAAGGGAATCTAAAACCTCATAGTTCAATACCTCTTAATGGGTCTAGTAATACATGTCATGGTTGTGTGATAAGGGAAAATGTTTTAAACTATAAGGTTATAAAATAATGATCAATTAAGTTTCATGATTGATAATTAGTGAGGAATCCTATGTATCACAGTTAAAAGAAATCAAATCCCATATTGTTTAGGTTACACAATTAAATGTTTCATGATATAACCATACAATGAATTTAAACATCATTTGGTGTGGATGTATGCTATGATGTTCAAATTACTACAGTTAAGACTTACTAAGAAAAAGGTCCCCAGTGTTGGTTGGGGTGGGGATTATATATGAATGACATGTTCTGTTTTATACATTTTTTGGTAACTAAACAATATAATATATGACTATTCTAATAAGTAATATGGAACATAAAGGTAGGTTCAACTCACATGGGAAATGAACCATTGATGACGATTTCATATGGTATATGGCCTTGTGAGGATATGGGATCTCAAAGGGATTATGACCCATTGAGGCAGGGTTTCCTGGGAAATATGGCCTCATGAGATTGATTTGAGCATTAAACATACGAAAACCTAGGATATGGATGTTCACTTCCTATCTTATGGTAACAATGTTAGGAAGGATTAGTTGAATTGGGAGGAATATGGAATAACGAGGATGAAGTCAGGGCTTACACTTGGGATGACCATCATATTCATAGAAGAAACAACCATGGGTTCTTTCTAGGACCATTATCTCTTCCTAGATCATTGAGCGGACTCAATAGGTCCACTAGATGCTTAGAGTTATTGTAAGTTGGTTAAGGGTCATCAAATCTAAGGAACATAATCATGTTGAGGTATCACCAGTATGTTCATGCTTGGAACCCTCATTATCAAGATAATAATATATTTTTACCATGATTACCTAGAACCAATTTTTTTTAATAAAATTACTTAAAGAACATTTTCATTGAAATACATTCCCAGTACCTTTTAGGTTTATATTTTTAAGAAATTAGGGAAAAATATTAACTAAAAAAACTAATTCCCTTTAAACTAATGGAATGTTTCCACTTGGAGAGAAACCACATAATTCAAAACAAGTATTCAATATCTCTAAAAAAATTTCCACACAAGATACTCCTATATATATTACATACTTTTGATTTCTTCGTATCCTGGGAAAGGAAATCATTAAAAGGGGTGGTATCAAACTCTTAGTAATGAACAACATATAAAATTCTTATAAAGCTTAGATTAAAAACATACAGGAAAGAAGGAATATAGAAATATATTTGATTTAATATTATATATTTACATAAGTTTTATCCATTATAATGAAAGGTAGACATATTATTTCAAATGATAACACTGAAAATTTCATGATAAAATGAAACACGATGTATAAATCATGAATTATGAAACATAGTAAAGAATTTGGAACATACGTAAACATATGATTTCTTATCTTTATAAAACGGTCTACCCACCAACCTGATCAAATATAAAATTGTGAGTATAGGTAATTTCCATGACACTCACCATTTTTAAACCCAGTTATTAACTAACCTATTCATGCATAAAATTGTGAGTATAACTAAATTACATCACACTCACCCTTTGTCAACCTAAAAACTCACTAACATATTCACACATAAAATTGTGAAGTCGTGTTTAATGATGGTATACTCACCCTTTGTGAACCTAGATAATTATTAATTGGTTTACAAATAAAATTTCTAGTAGATCTAAACTCCATTGCACTCACCCTTTATGAACCTAGAAACATTCTAACCTATTGACATGTAAAATTATTATTAGAGATAAAAACCATCAAACTCACCCTTTTGAAACAGGATACCCACTAATCTGTTCTCATAAAATTTCTATCTCATGAGATATAAGCATTTAACCAATTAATTAGAGTAATATATAGCTCCCAACAATCACATAACCCGTACATTTGTTTTCATTTTGAAAAAAAAGATTCACCACATCATAAAATAACCCATATAAAGAAAAATGGGTTTCATCCTCCTAAACACCTATAATATATATATAATTTCATTAATTTTATAATTCACTTTTATATAATGAGGTGTAAACATTACATAGTTCATTGATTCAGAGGTAGTAATCCTTTAATAAATGGTCTTTACAGGCCTAGTGACCAATTGACCAACCACAACCCCCACCCTCGCTGATATAAATATTTTTTGATAGACAAAATTCTATATGTAAAGCTACTCATCTAGTAATCTCAATGCATGAGTGCATGGTCTTGGTATCAATTCCAAATACATACCATCTCAATTATAAAAATATGATAGAATTAATGATGATGGATCCTTTATCTGACCTCATATAGGATTGGATAAATTATCTTTTCCAAATTAGTTTCGTTGAAGGCAACTTAATCATTAGCTTGCTGCTATGCCATAAGGCCCGCTACCCATGACTGAACTAATGATTTTTTCACCACTAATCCACACCATCACCTAACCCGACCATTGTACTCCCCGATGAAGCCTTTTACACAACCAAGAAGCCCGCCAACTATCTTTCTGAACCAACCTTGCCGTAATATCCTTGCATGATTGTGTTGTCCTCCCTGATGAAACCCACCGATGAGGAACCCTAGTCTCGAGAAATGAAGCTACCAACCATGCCATCAAATGGTCTTCTACACTCCCAACCATTTCCACCCCTTGCAGCCATGCTCAGAAACTTAATGATAATAATATTAATATCATATTTAATAATCTTATTTATAAAAAATTCCATTTATACTATTTATTCATAAAAATTATCTTTATTTATTATATTTTTGTATTCTTTTTTTTGAATCAGGTGTTAATAATCTTGATAGTTTTGGACTAGGTTCGTAAAAGTGGGGTTGATATTCATTTTTATGCAAAATACCATAATTATAAAGATATTAAAGGTATTATAATTTATATTTCATAACTAATTATAATTTTATAAAACAACTACATCAGCGTTTCAGTTGAATTTCATGAAAGAAAAAATGGTGATGAAATTTTTTTGGGTAATTTACTTATATCGATGGATTACCTTATAACGATCATTAGTTTGGGTTATATAAGAAAACCATATTAATGATACCTAAAACATATGTATATATATAGGTATATATTATATATTCATCCAATATAAACTAAAAAAATAATTTTTTAAATTAAAAGGAAAATAAAATACACTTATTCATTGAGGTGGTAGTCCGCACAACATAAGATTCGCGTTTTCATTTTTCATAATAGAAAATTGAAGGGTTGTTAATGATTGTACCATCACTATAATAAAATAATAAAATAATATTTATAATGATTTTGTCATTTTATTATAGTGAAATAAAGTATTTGGAATAAAAAAACATAAATAAATCGAAAAAGAATAAGAGGTTAGAAACGTATAACTCAATCTTAGGATTATCACCTTTGCAAAAAAGATTAGACCATTGAGGGGTGGTATTTTGAGAATAATAAAAACTCGTTTAGTTGTCAAAAATTTTGGTGGATACAATTATTTTTATTTTTTTAACACCCCAATAAATTAAAATAATATCATTATGTTAAATAGCATATATGACACGCAACATTGAGTTTTAAGGGAACTGAAATATAACATTGACATATTTTTATTTAATGTAATTATTATAAAATAGATATAAATTTAGTTAAAATTAACAATTTAAAATAAATTTTGAAAATATATTTAATTTTTTTATATAATGTATTTCTAAATTATTACTTAATTCTCCAGAAATTCATTTTTATGCTTCCAGAATTCATTTTCATGAAAAAAGGTTTTATTTTTCATTTTATGTTTGGGAATTATAATTATTTTATCTCAATGTTAGAAATTATATTTTATAAAAAATTATAATTTATTAAACCATCATATCATAATCATATTGGGGTGAAATGCTTATATTTTGTTTCACAAATTTTTATTTTTCAGCAAATAGTTAAAATACTGAATTTTTAAATACTGCTATTTATTTTAATTTAATTGAGTAATATTAAAGGCAAGTTATTAATTGAATTTTATTTAAATAAAACATAAGTATTATTTAGTTATATTTAATATTATTAATTTCAGTTGAATCCTATTTATACCTGATTTTGGCATATGTGTATTTTTAGGATTAAAAACACATTTTCTTGAAAACTATTTTTAAGTGAATAATGTTTCTACTTTTGAATTAATTACCATAAGAACAAATAAAGAATTATATAAATGAATTTCATAGTTTTTATATCTAATTATATAAATTTGAGTCTATACCTCGATTATAAAATGTCATATAATTTTTATAAGATCATATTATGATTGAAATATAAATTCCTTGAAAAGCCATTTTTTTCGAAATGTTTTTCATGTATATTTTAAATTAAAATTTTCCACTTATGTGGGTACAATTTTTAAAAATTTATTCAATATTTTAAATCACCATAATTAATATTATCTAATATGGATTTTTTTTCAAAATGAATTATAAAAGCATAAAAAATTAATTACCCTAGTTAAAGGTAAAATAGGTTTATTGGGGAGGGGGTTTAAAACAATATAAGGGCAGGTTTATCAATTAAAAATTCCAATAATTATTTTATGGGCATATTTCAACATTATCCTATCCCAAATTACAATCTAGAGTCATTTGGAAGCATTTTTCTTTATAATGGAATTATCATTTTGGATTCTTTATGGAAATTTCCAGGTAATTTCAATGAAGGCCCCCTCTCCCACTTATGAAAGGGAACCCACTTCCTCAGTTATAGACACATATAAAGACATATAAATCAAACAAAACCTAAACAAATTACTCCCCACAAACCTTATCCACATTCTGGAGGTATTTTTATTGCTAAAATTCCCACCATAGGTTTATTAATAAGTGATTCAAAGGAGGCTCTTCTAAGTGAAGTTAACAGTATTCACTAAGAACTTTCTTTTTTATCTTCTTATTTTACCACCTTTAATTATGTATTAAATCATAAAATATAATAAAAATTATATTTCCCATATTCTGAGATTTTATTATTTTTATGGAATAATATTTATCTATATCATTCTCTATCAAATTTTAAAAAACACATCTCTCATGTGTACGAAGGACAACTGCCTTGTGAACCAATGTATTTTTTTTCAATCAGTAACTCACATGGATAGTCATAATAATAGAAATAATTAATATATATTACAAATATTTCAAAATATTAATTATTTGAAATTAATATACCTACCGCTTTATTAACATTTCACCCATTATGTGAATGATATCATCACTCGTGTGTACGTACACCCTACCATCTCCATAATGAATTGTTATTAGTTTTCTATGGTAAAAATTAATGAATAATTCTTAATATATAAAATGACTAAATTTGTTCTTTAAAATATTAATATAATTATTTATATTATGGATATTTAGTTCCCAACCACGTTTTCAACTCACAATTCTCCAAACCAGTTGGCCACTTGGCCTTAGACGCGCCTCCCTGCACGCCAAAGGCCACCAACTAAAAGTGAAGGTGTTATTTTGTGATATTAAGGAGATTATTCCCTCATGCAATTATAATAATAATGGTTCATATATATATATATACAATAGTATAGGAAGGACATAACTTAGATAAAGAAAAAAACAGAACTAAAAAGGAGAAAAAGAACAAGTATCATAGATAATTAATCCGAAAGGCATAATACCATTTTAGATGATAAAAATGTCATAATTGGTCATACAAAATAGTAAAAACGAAATACCACCGAAGGTTTCCCATATAATTAAATCCATATATAGAAAATATCATAAAAAATTTCCATCTCAATGTAGAGGATCCACCTTGTCCACTACCACCCACCTCATGCTAATGTAGTACAAATCAATCAGTAAGGTCTAGTTCTGGATCTAGATCCCTTACTTGATATCAAAGATGTAAATTCTATATGTGTCCCAAGGAAATTATGTAGGGTGTGCTTATGCACTTATTTGGCCACAACCACCTTGTTCCTATCTTAAATTTATAATTATATAGTGTATGAAAAATATAAATAAAAAGGAAACACATTATTTTTTAAGGATTAACTCGCTTCCCTTATTCTAAACAACCACAAGGAAGCATTTACCAGAATTTTCCAACACTGGAGTATCTCTAAAAATGTGCCACTATATATATATATATATATTTCATATAATAAATGTTTATTTATATATATATTTAGTTGTGAGGAATCATGGATTACTACCTAGGAATCCCCTAAGGAATATCATATCTGTTGAACCCTCAGGTTCTACATAGAACCTTGTCACCCAGAACCTCATGTCATCCCACACCTCACGTGCCACCAACCGAGTATCTTTAATTATAATAGAACACTCAAAAATAAGTCTCTAGTCTATCAAACCAGTAATAAGAAATTCATTATATTGTCAACAACCCAACATCTTGAGATACAGTGATATCCATCCTCCAATATATAATAACAACTTTTGTCTAAATAGCCTGATGTCCTGAGGCACGATTACATCCACCTTCCAATAATCTGAGCCCATCAAACTAAAGTACTTTAGGAATTCTCATTCCCCAACTAATGGCCTCAACACCATCACCTAATTCTCCATCACTATCCACTGTGTCTCTCTATAGTGAGAACCTCAAACACGATCGATGGTCAACACCATACCCCAATATAAAATAACTGTGGAGGCTGTCACCAATAACAAGTGGTCAAAAAAACCACAAATGAGTCTGACCAGTCAGCACATGACTTCAAAAACTAGTTTTCCAACAACATTGATTTGAAATTACCAACATGTACCTAAGCCACATCATTCGACACCTCATTCCCCTTGGACCACATTACTAAATACTGATGTTAAGAACCATCTCAAGTCAGATAGTCCATGAACTCATCCAAATGACCTTGTCACATCAATCCCAATGATCATTGTCACCCCATATATGTGGGTCCATGAACTCAACCTGATAAGCATTTCACCTTATTCCCAGTGATGACCATCACCTCTTTTAACTTAGACCATTCCCAACATGTTACTAGGGAACCATAGAAACCATAATACAATTTAATTAATTAAATTACACAACCGGCTTAACCAGCTAAGTTAGTAAAAATCCCCTTACCCAAATTACCATGTATCAATAGGATTGGTCATGATCTACGACATACCATGACATTTATTAATCTAATTGAAGGTAATAATTATTTTATTAGGGGCCCCACTTTTACAACCAAATTTTTTATTCTAGGTATGAACCCCAAAAAACTATAAAATCGTGGAGAAATCATGGAACCACCAAACTTATACCAATAGGTGATTTCTCATCTAATATCAGCCTCTAACTCGAGTTAAAAGGAGATAAATAAGATATTTAAAAAAATTCCTTAAAATTGACGGAAAATTTCTCATGAATATTTAACATTTGTTAAAGAGAGATAAATATTTAAAGGAAAGAAGATGATTAATTATATTACTTATAAACTTCCAATGAGACAAAAAATTCGCTAATTGGAGGTCCAATGACGGAGGAAGGCCAAAGCCTAGGAAGGAGAAGTAAGGAGATAACCCCAAATACTATGTGTCTGAATGGGATTAGAATATAATAGAAAATAAGATAAATTATGGAGTTTTAGTTTTTTTTTCTTTTCATCCCTTTAAATGAATCGCGTGTTTTGGATAACTATGCAGAAATTGTGCAGTGATAACATCCCAAGAACCTCACCTCTCATGAATAGAAGTTTTCCAAACCATGTGAAGATCATGCATATCCCCTGAATTTAAAATTTTATAACACTCACAAGGTCATTCAAACCCACCAAAATCGATTAAAAATAAAGTTTCTATTGTTGTAGTGGACTATACAGTTTTCCCTTACAGGCCACATGATTTAATCAAATTGTGTTCCTCTATTCGTGCTTTCCCAGAACACAATTTTCAGTGAATGGTGCGCATAAAACTCATAGAAACCCCCCAAGACACATTTCCTTCCTTAAACCCCTTCTAAAATAAGGTCTTTGATTAATCAAACTCTCCTGAATAGGTTTTGAAGCCCAAATTAAAAGTTGTCCTGACCACCAAACAAAAAAATTCAAAGAGGATGAAAAATTTAGACCTACTCAAAAACCCAGGATGTTGTTGTCTCACCTCATTAACATTTATCTTCCCAAATCTATATTTTATCACATTCATATGGTACCAAACATACCCATATCATAAGCATCAACCTTGTCTACCCCAATAAGTATACACATGTCAAATACCCTTGAGGTGCTCCCCACATTAGGGGTTACCTACTAGGTTGTTTTATGATGCAATATTAAACATTATAATGTTCCACCACCCATCCATAGACATACAAGTCATCCCATGACAAGCTGTTATTCCCACACCTCATTAGGTTCTCAATTCCTACTTGTGTCATAACTAACACCCATCATGTATTGCATCTCATTAGATCCCCATGTCATAAGTATTCCAAACAAGACATACATCAAAACCCAAATCTCATCAAATTCTAAAAGATCCTACATCTCAAACAATTCCCAAAAACAATTATTCATCATATATATTTATATATATACATGCACATCATGATCCCTATTACTATGCACCTCATACATAACATGAATCACATTGATGGCCGCATACTAACATGTTTTGGGTGAGTCCAAAAATATTACACATGCACTTCCTGTAGAAAGACTGGCCATGATAACAGAAAAGGTCACACCATGATCAAGGTGCACGTCTAAATTTCTACAGCATGATAGCCTGCTCTATGTCTAATAGCTCAACATCATGCAACTGGCCTAATGTCTGACTGCCTAAGGCCTGACATCCTTGTGAAGCTACTAGATCCACTGGCCACTAACCCCACTGCTAGCTCTCTCTATACCTACAATGACCTTCCCATGTAACTGAATCCAAAATACTAGATCCTGGTATTGCTCAGTCCTACCTCAGATCTATTAGTCTACTCAAATCCCTAGATTTCAGCTGTCAAAGAAGGATTCTAATAAAACCTTTGTAGAAGGCACATCTAACCACATTCCTGACACTCTTGTAGATCCCACTATAAATGAGTCTGAGCATGCCCATACTACCCACTTTGGAAGCACACTACTGAACAACCACGCCTTAGTTGCCTACATGAGTCTCTAGAATGACTTAACAAATGAAAATCTCCATGATCTCTCTTCAATTTACATAATGAAACACCTCTAAGATCACCTCACACGATCACCTGATTCAAATATGATAGGTCTATCAAGATTCCTTTGACTATTAGTGAATGATTAAGCACCAAAAAGAATGATGTCACCCAACATATATTCACTTACACCCTGATGGAATTCCATAATCAATCCTCGAAACTACTCACTAAGGAAAAGTCATCACCCACTACACTAGGTGAAAAACTGGATAAACATGATATTAGTTCATGAACTCATAGGCTTGGTTTTTTTAATGTCCTAGGGAAAAAGTTCTTGAAGGATTCGACCACAAAATCCTTCCATGTTAGTCCCTCAGGTCACCTATCAGAACTTATACATCACAATAACAATTTTTTAGTCCTCTAGGAATATACATCTATTGACTCACACCCCAACATGGGGGTGCCTCAAGATGATAAATAATGTTCTGCATTTAATTAATCCAAATCTCTAAAACTTATAGTCCAACTTCATCATTGAATAACTATGGGTGCTGTGCTGAGACTTGAAATCATGAGTCAAATATGCTATGGATGGATCAACACACTAAGCTCCCCATTCAAAGACCTGAATGAAATGAGCCAAGATCAGCCTGAATTTCTCATTTGACCGTGGCCCAAAATCTACCATATATTATCGTTGTCATACCTACACAAAATCTTGTATATAATTCTCATGATCCACCCAACCATCTTAGGCCTCATCCTAGCCCTCAGGAGCTGCATCTCATGCACAATTATGTGGCACCTTATCACCTTCCTCGTGATACTCCACCGAAAGACATCTAGGCGGAATCACATTGAATACCAAATTTCATGGTCATACATCCATGTATATATATTTATATATCGCATATTGGGATATATTAAATTATGATTTCATGCCACAACCCTTATACTCCTCTATTGCACCATGTCACATGACATCCCACCATATGGCCCCTTACCTACCCATATCAGAGTCTGGTATCATATATCATCTAGCCTCATGTCCCCTTTTCAACCCATAATAGATTCCGGAATCACATATAATTCGGCCTCATGGCTCCTTTTGTACATATAATAGAGTCAGCCATCACATATAATCTAGCATCATGGCCCCATACCTACCCATAATAGAGTTAGGCATCACATATCATGTATATAAATCTGGGGTAGATGAGTAGAATTCCATTAAAAATGCTATGAAATGAATTGTTTTTTTCTTCTTTTTTGACACTTTAAATAACTCACCACATTTCAATGTCCCTTCCTACCTTCACTAGGGTTAGGATCATATATCACATTCATATAGATTCACATATCAGTCTTACCAGGAACAACATACCTTGGATGGACAATGTTTAATTCCACTAAAGTGGAAAAGTAGGGATAATATATTTAGCTTCTTTTTTGAAAAATTAAATATAGAAACCCCTCTTAACACATTCTAGGTTCCATGAAATTATTTACTGGCACATACATATATATTATTATCATGTGTTCCTACCATGATACACAAACAACCCACCCTTCCGATAGTTTGAAAAGGTAAAAGTTCCACATATAAAAAAACCATCACACCCAAGTTTTTCCCTCATGGTTGAAATAAAATCCACTATAAAATCACACAATAGATCATAAATTATCCAACCCTAGAAACTTGGTATGTCCCCCCATGCAAGGGGAAATAGGAACCCAAATAGGAGCTATTTACCTTTCATATGTACATCCTAGTATCTAGTCTACCATCGACCAAATAGTGATACAAAAAAGATGAATAAAAACTTCTAATAAAATTTATAGCATCCAGACCTAGTTTTCCCCTAAACAGTGCTCCAGACTAATTGTACATTTGACCTACGATGTGCCTCCCAATGTGTCAAAGGTTTTTGACTAGAAAAGAGGGTATGGTTATGTGATAGTGGGGAGACTATACCCTCAGGTATGATAATAATAATTTTCTGTATATATATATATATAACACAATACATGAAGTACCATAAATAAGTTGAAGAAACAACAAAACTCAGATGAAGAAAAATAAATAGAATAAAAAAATAAAACATCCTAAAGGAATAATACCATTTGAACATGATAGATATGTCATAACAGGTCATAAAAACAGTAGAAATGAAATTAATTTATTGGAAAACCATTTAAGTACACACACACACACATAGAAACACACACACACACACACACACACATATATATATATATAAGCTGAAAATAATGTCTTTCTCGATGTAGAGGAACCATCTAGTCCACTGCCTTCCATCCCATGCTAAAGCAGTATAACTCAATCACTATGGTCCGACTCCCATGAAAGATCCCTTACCTAATTTCAAAGATATAAATTCTATATATGTCTCAAGGGTCTAGTGAAGGGTGTGATTATGAACTCAGTAGGCAACCACCAACATGTTTCTATCTTACATCCATAATTTTATAATGTCCAAAAAATAAAAATAAAAGGACAATTCCCCCATGTTTAATAATTAATAGGCTTCCCTTTTTCTCAATATCTATAAGGAATCATTTTATTTTTTCAACACCGAAGTATATCTGAACATGTTCCACAATATATATATATATATATATATGGAATACAATATATGTATGAATATATGATTTATGTGGAAAAGACCCATGGTTTAGTGCCCATAGTAGGACCATAGAGCATCTTGAGAGTAGAGGAGTTAAATAGGGTGTAATTTTATTTGTATAGTGAATGATATTGTTTCCATTTGGTAAGAACTTGTAAAACATGTATGATAAAATTATGGAGTTATTAAACATTCACATGAAGAGAGCCAACAAAACAATATTACATGGTTCACAATGAAAGGATAATCTAAGGAGAAACATCAAGTGTGTCAGTCATTCCTAAGTACACTAATATTCACTATTTATTATGGAATAAAGAATATTATATGTAGTCACTCTATTCCAGGTACACTTTCATTATAATAATTATAGTAAAATCACACTTCTTACCTTGGAACAGTTATGTTGAATATCCCAAGATCACTGCCTTTGTTAATGTCTTACTTAGTTCAATGATTTAATGTTAGAATGAGTAGATTTGGCATTTAAGTATTTTCACTTGATTAGAATGAGACTTTTCTTGCACCATATTACTAAGTTTATGAATGTGAAATCACTATTCACTTAAACCATATGTTCAACACTACTATTTACAAAGATCCCAACCTTCATGAAACCCCATTTATGTTTAAAACATATACTATTGTTTGAAAACCCACACATTTTTGGAATGCACCCAACCATCATGATGAAACTAACCGTTGTGAAGCAATATAAGTTAGAGATTCTCCCATAATTCATAAAACACTATGTCTTTGTGAAACATCCAATATTCAAGAAACTCCATTAAAAAAACCATATAATTAGTCAAGACAGAATGATTCTTTTCAATATTCTCAAGATTTAATTGAATTATTGATCCATGAAACTCCCACTAATTTTAAATTCATAGCGATTTGGAAATTTCTCAATTTTTTCCGGTATAATTAAGTGGGAGTGTCTACATATTTATATAATCCGCACTTAGTGAAGGTTCCATGATCCCAAAAACATTTTTCCAAACCTCTTCTATCTTTTTCACAAAGCTCCGTTATTCACAAATCTCCAGTGAAATTTAATCCATTAATCAACCTTCTTGTAGTCTCATATATTAACTATCTTGACATCACATGTTCATGATGATCCAAAAAATCATGAAACTGAATTCTTTTGTGAAGCTCCATACCTTCACAAAACTCAAACCTTCATGAAAATCATTCCATTACTATATTTCTGAAGATTCAATCCTTGAAATACACCTTTCTTAAATATTACTCCTACCCCATAAATTTGAGACCCAAAATTTTGAAAACACTAGGAAAATGGTACACCTTAAACATTAAATATATAAACATAGTAACATATCTTATGTCACAAACTCCCTAATCAACACTAATGTGTATTGAAAATAAACACAAAATCCACTCTATTTCTAACTATGAAAATATATTATTCCAAAAATATCACCCTTTGGTTTTGTTGGATATATATTAAAAATATCAATAAATTAAGAGCTTCAACAAAAAACCTGATTGATGTAAAATAACACATCCATCACTTTAATTAAAAATGATTAAAATCTTGGTTTAGAAATAAAAGTTAAAAAATATAATTTCTTTCCTCGATAGACCTCACCAATCCTGAAAATCTACAATAATCGAATCTCACTAATCTCCCTCTTTGAAAATAGTCCCAATGAACCTATATTGAACATTTAGTTCTCCAAAAAAAATCTTCATGGATCATATATCCCACAAATACCTACATCTCATCCACTAAACATATTTAATTAGTAAAAATAAATGGGGATAAGGGAACAACCAGAACCTTATCATGAAATGGGAGGTGGATTAACACTAATTAATAAATGATTTTTCTTGAACATTTTTACTTCCAATGGCTTTGTCAGAAGGTCATACATTTAGTCATTAGTTCTAAATAGTTCCATTTTAATCACAAATTATTCAATTTTTTTGATAAAGAGATATCTTATCTCAATATTTTTTGTATGAGAGTGTTGAACAATATTTCTCATGAGATTTATCATGCTTTTATCATCATAATGTATCATGATTGGTTGTTTCAACTCATGTAAAATATCAAAAAGTTTTTGTTTCATCCACAATAGTTGAGTGCATGCCTTTGTTACAGTGATATAATCTACTTTAATAGTGCTAGAAGAAATTATTTCTTATTTCATGCTCAAAAATTCCACACCTTTGTTTCAAAGGAAGAATGAACAACCAATGGTAGACTCTATATCCATATTATCTATATTCCAGTTAGCATTAGGAAATGATGATGATTCATTGTATCAACCTACTAAAAAGTATAAATAAATGAATATAACTTGAATATACCTTATGATCCTTTTAACTTCTTCCAAATGATATTTCATCAGATTACATTGAAATAAAGCTACTAATAAAGTTGCAAGGATGTTATTTATTCATTTTGTAGTCATTTATAATAACCTTCCAATGATTCTCCTATATAGGGTGAGATCTACAGATATACTATCCTCATGCTTTCCATGTTTTTCCCATCCTCAATCAAAGTCAAAAATAGTATGGAGTAATGCATGATGAATTTATTCAGAAGATATATTGCATATTTTTTTAGAGAAATTAGCGTACAATAATTCTTTTGAAAATCATACAAACCTATAAATAATGTGAGTTCACCAATCATTGAAATTTCAAATTTATATTTCATGTGATTAGAAAATTCTTCCACTGATCCGTTCCATATTCCACCAAAAATAATATCATCCACATACACAAGCACCATAAATTGATCTTTTTTAGAATTCTTCACAAATAGATTATGGTTGAAACCTTGTTTATTAAAATAATGCTTCTTTTGATAATAATCCATTTGATAACACCATGCTCATGGTAGTTTCTTCAAATGATAGGGTTCCATATTTAATCTACAAACCTTAGTCTCATTATCTCCAAAAAACTCAAACTAGTTGTTCAATGTATACTTATTCTTGAAAAATTCTATATAATAATGTTGTTTTGACATCCATCTAATAAAATTTGTACCCCCTTTGAATTTCCATGGTAAGGAAAATTATGATTGACTCCAATCTATATACTAGTGAAAATGTTTCTTCAACAAAAATTAATACAATATATACATATCTTTTAGATACCAAGAGTTCCTTTTTTCTAATAAAATTTACATAATCATAAAATGTTTTAAAAAAATCCACTCTATTCCAATCACATTGTGATTTTTAGGTCACCTAACAAGATCTCATGTGCCGTTCTTATGAATCTAATCCAAGACTTCATTCATGGACGGAACCGATGACTGAACCTTCACAACTTCTTTATGTGAGGTTTGTTATACAATTGATAGGAAATAACAATGAACTTATTTCCTCAATCTCATTATCTTTTTATGTGAGGTCCAATTCCCAATAATGCTGGATTGATCAATTTAATATCTTATATTTATCTATTGAGGTTCTAATGAAGTTTCTTCATAAATGGTGTCCTCCTCTAATTATTTTTCTGAAACATCATAAATTTGTGATCCATGAATTTTTTAAAAGCCTTCAACTATTTATTCAGGTCAATTTTAACCTTTCCCACTTTATTCTTCATCTTTAATCATATCAAAATTTGAGCTCTTTGATGTAATTTTTGGTTTTATCCTCAATGATCTTAACATCACTACATTTATAAATCTTTCAAAGATGATTATTATAACATTTTAGGAATTACTACTCATTGAATGTCCAATAAATATTCCCTCATCAACAAAATCATGATATATGAATTCGTTTCCTTTATTATATCAGATGAAAAATTTAAATCCAAAAATACAACAATACTCCCAAGAGGGATTATTTCCATACCATATCTCATATTGTGTCTTGGTTTATCCCATAAACACACCTGTATAGTTTTTTATATAAACCTATACTTGACCAAACTCTTTCTAGTAATGATAAGAATCATTTCTCTCAATCATCATAGTTCTAGACATATTTTTCATATGTCAATTTATGTGTTAAACATCCCTTTTTTTGAGAGGTTATCACTATAGATACAACCTGATTTATCTCTTATTTTTAAAGGTAATTTTCAGATTCAATGGATGTCTATTCTTCTCCACTATCATATCATTCAATCATGATTGTGTTACTAGATTCATTATCAACACTTTGATGATAAATTTTTATGAGATTAAGCACTTGCTGTTTATTCTTAGCAAAGATCACAGAATCCATTATACTATAACCATCAATAAAAAATGAATTACCGATATAAATATGTTCTAGGAATATTCAATAAACCACATAATTATACAATGATAAGATCAAGAAGAATATATTCCCTTTTTTTGTTCAGTCGATATGAACTCTTGACCATCTTTACCCACATACATGCATCAGAAGTCTTTTCTCGATCACACTTCAGATTGGGAAGGTTGAAAACTATCTTATGATTATATATTTTTTCCATCCTCAATTTAATAATATGACCCAATAATTAGTGCCACAAGTTTTTTTCTTCTTCAATTATAATGTAACATGTTTTCTCTTTACTGAAAAACTAGTATAAACTTCTATTTTTTCTACATCATTTTGTTAGAGGATTCATCTATTTCATTTGATAGCGTACCCCTTGCGATTAAAGGCCACTGTAATTATTGATTCAAAGTGTTAACTAATACTTAGGGTATTGTGATGAAAACCATCTACATAAAGAACTACAATTCTCATTAGCTCTTTATTTTCCAATTTTTTATTTCAACTACTATTGATCTTTAAAGAACTATAGTTGTCGAATATCAATGTTCCATAAATCCCTTTATTAACAATCTTAAGAAAAAATAAATTTCCTATCACGTGGGACGAGAATCTACCGTCAAGAATATAGGCTCTACTGTTCTTTGTAGCTTCAATAAAAAATTACACTATGTTAGATTTCTCATTTTTTTCTTTTCCATACATGTGATATCTAATTGAGTTGTAGAAAAATATGCACTTTCCAATACACTTTCAATATGTATGTATTCATAATAATTAAATTCTTCTTCTAGAGAAGAATACCAATTTTCAAAGGTTATTTTTCTTGGTTGAAAAGTATTGACTAGCCTTAGAGTTCTATAGTTTTTACTCCCACCATTCCTCTTTTTATAATTAATTGATTTATGTTTACAATTAGAAAAGTGTAAACAATATCCATAAAAATCATTTCATCTATATGATGAAGGATATGGTCTCATTATCCTTGGTTGACTTATACGAACTTACCCATTCAAAGACATCCTTTCCTCTTCAAATGAATATTTGGTATGGACTATAAATCAAAATTATTGACACTTCGTATGGGGAAAAATCTTCTCTCTTTGATTCCTCCACATGTTCCATTTTTTTGTAATGATATTTGATCATCGATCGTTTTTGGATACTTGAGGACTATTTTTAACATTATTTTCTATTTGGTTTGAATATTTATTTATTAGGACATGGGTTACCTATTTCTATTGATTCAATAGCTTCCCTTATGACTTTTTCATTATTTATGTTTTAAAAATCATATACACAAATTATTAAGGAAAAATATCTTTATCTAAGAATAACATTATTAAGGAAAATTTTATTTGTTTAATAAAAGTTTTATCCTTACCTTTTTTTCAATCCCATATCTAATATTTTCTTAATCCAAGTCTAAAAATATTTTTCTTAAACAAAAAATTGCATCCTTACCTAACTAAGAACCTTAAAGTTAATTAGAATACGATTTCCCAAGAATTATGACTCTGATTTCTCCTGAATTCAAACTCTGATTTCTCCAAAAACCAGACTCCGATTAATTTTAAAATCATACTCCAATTTCTGCTGAAATAAGACTCTGATTTCTCCTAAAATCATACTCCAGTTTTTTATAAAATCACACTCTGATTTCTTCTGAAAAAAAAACTCCCATTTCTTATGAAATCAGACTCTAATTTCACTTAAAATTAGACTCTTATTTCTTTTTAAATCAAACCTTGATTTCCTATGAAATCAAAATTTGATTTCTTTAGAAATTATATTTGAAATTCATCAAAATTCAGTCTCCGATTCTATTTTATTTCATAATTTGATTGAAAATATATTTAGACTCTGGTTCTCACTTTCATAAGAATATGATTAAATTACATTCTCACAGTTACTTAATTTTCTTAAGGTAATGAAACATTTTATCAGATCCTAAAAATTTTAAATTTTCTTATGTTTGAAAATGTTTTCCTTACATATTATTATTTCTTACATAGGATAATGTTTCCCATGAGTTGATAAATGAAATTATTTAGTACAATTTGTTTTTATCTAACCATTGGTTGATTGTCAAATGTATAGGTCCCTCCAAAATTTGAAGAAAAATATGACCATTAGAGGAGTAATTCCATCATTGGAATTCATTCATATAAATACCAAACCATTTGAATGAGGTGAGTACAAATAAGAGAAGAGTTTTCAATAATCGTGCTGAATTATAGAGAGAGAATTTGTGATGTGGGAGCTCTGCTCAAATATTCATTGAGAAAATGTTGTGAACAACTTGTTCAATTGTGAACAACATATTCATCCTGCTTAGTGTAATTCTGATTATTTTTTATCAATCGAGGGATTCTAGGGATAGGAAGATAGGCGTGAAAGTCACCTTAGAGATCTAGGGCTTTCCAGGATAGAAAGAATGATTCTGATAACAATATTGAGGGATTGTCCTAGTGTGGGTAAGATACACTTTCTTGAATGTATAAATCAAGGGACTGTTATCAATGGTTGTTAGATACCCTTATCTTTGGGTTAAAATACTTTTTATACTTGTTTACATTGTATTGGTACAAGTTTTATCTATACTATATTTTATAAAAAAAACCATAACTTTCTTATAATTTCTTATACTAGTATACTCTGAAAAATATGATTATATATTCTTTAAGGAAGAATTTTTTCCTACGTAAATTTGTCTTATGTTTTTTTATCGGATCCATATTACCGAATCATACAAAAATTAGTTTCTTAGTGAAGAAATAATGATGGTTTGTGAATCCATCTTGTTTAACCTTGTTAAACATAGATTTTATTAAGGATAAAAATGAATATATTTACACATACAATTCACCCTCTCTTGTATTTGAGCTATCTATATCTATAATTAGATCCATTAATTTGAAATTTCCAACATTCTACATCCCTTTCTTTCTAGATCATCTCATTTCTTACCTTTCATGTTTTTCCATCACTACCAATTACACTTTTTCCCATAGATGTGGATCTTTGATCATTCAAGGCCTTATATACTCTTTGAAAACCACATTTAGCTCTTTATAATAGATCCACATCTAAGAATATTCTAAATAAATATTACTTATTTGTTTCCCATAATTTTGATTGAATTTTTATTTTAATATTTATAGTAAGAACTCTTCCTTCATGTCCTTATACTAATTAATCTGTTTCTCCTATCTCAGTGTAATATCAATGATGAATTTTTCCTTCTCTTAAATACTGATTTTAAACTCCATAACTTATTTTTATTTTTAAGGAGTTATTAATTGTTCTTATGCCTCTCATTCTAGTAGATCAATTTTAACTTCAAGTTGATCAATATAATATGACGACTCTTCCACCACATTTATTATCTTTTTTGTTTCCTTTATTTGAATGTCAATCACATCAAATGAACCATCAATTTATACCTTTAGATAAAAAACTTCAATAAAATAATTATCTTTATATTTTTTGGTTATAAATTTTTAATTTTATCCATCATAGATACATATAGTTCATATTGAAGCTCTAGTTCTATATATCACCCAAATATTCATTATCATCTTGTTATTCATTATAGAAGAATCAATTTATTTGTAATTTCATTCTTGATTTGAAGGCTCCTATTTGAGGGATCCTTTTTGGAGGCTTATGAATGATTATTTTTTCAGTCTCTTTATCATGGAACTTCATTAAGAACCAAGTAGTAATGTTCTCAACTTTACCACATCAAAAACAATCCAATGGAATAATTCCTTGAAAAATATCTTTTCCTCTCTTGAATTTCAAGGAAAAAATAGTAATCATTTCATCATCTGCATCATAACTATATATGGAAATAAAATGTTTCTCTAGATATTTTAATTCAATTTCCTTATTTACTTGAGTTTTGGAATCTTATGGTTTGACATATATGTCATATTCCACAAGACTTCTTAACATATCATAATGATAAAGATTATTTCAATCACCATTCCCAAGGGATAAAACTTTTTGATTATACCGAGTTGGGAGCCATATCAGGATTGTATTCACAATTTCAATACCACCAATATTCCCCAATACCTGAAATCAGTCCGAAAACTTTAGTTATATGATAACAGAAATAAACATCATTTTCCTCAAAATGTATTTTCTGACCACTGAACCGATTTTGAAATACATGAATTATGGCCTATATAATTTTTTATCAACTTCATATATATTTTCTATTTTTTCCCACATGGAATTGACTATAGTGAACTCATTCTCTTCAAATAGATTTGATCATAAAGTGATTTTGTAAGGGAATTTTGAGCTTTGATATCTATATCAATAATTTTACTATATATTTCAATCATAGAACGACATGTCGCATTAGCGATCTAAATCCCCAAAGTTGTGGAAAAAATAACTTCAATCCTAAGGGATCTTAGATAAGATCTCATCCTAGCCTTCCAAATATGTACTTCCCTTCCATTACATAGTGGAAATCCCTTAATATCAACTTTATAATCCATGGACACAAGAGAGTATAGATTTATCACATATAACATGTTAGCTCCAATACCACTTATATGACCCTAGAACACCATGAGAGGGGAGGTGTGAATTAGGGTGTTGAATTTATCTTTTAAAGAAAAAAATCTTGTTCCCACATTATTAAGAACATGTAAGATCAATCTAACAGAATCATACAATTATTAAATATTCAAATACAGAGAGACAGAATAACATTATTATATAGTTCACCACTAAGGCATAGTGCAAGGAGAATATGCTAAATGTGTATTATTCATACCTAAATCCACTAAGATTAAATAGTTATTTTGGATTATATAATATATTACATAGTCACTATATTCTAGGCACACTACCATTAAAATAATTACAGGAAAATAACATTTCCTCTATTATATTCATTCTATTGACTCTCCCTAGTTCACTACCTTGGATGAAGTATTACTCAGTTTAACAACATAAAGGTCAACTCAATAGGTTGGGAATTTAATTATTTTTCCCTGATTATGATGAGACTATTCTAGAACCATATCCTTGAGTTGATGCACTTTAAATTACAGTTCACATAAACTAGATACTCAATACTTATATTCTTGAGTCTCCAAGCCCTGATGAAGCACATATATGTTTTAAAAATATACCAGAATTTTAAAAAACACACACTTTAGTGATGCTAACAACCTTCATAAAGAAATAATTCATCACAAAAGACTAATTCTTTACCAAATGAAAAATATTTATGAAACTCCATTATCTAAAAATACTTAGTATAAGTCAAGACTCAATGATTATTTTACTAATTCTAAAGAATAACTTGAATTAATTACATGAAAAGATCTAATTCAATATGAATTCGTAGTGATTAATACTTTTCTCAAATTTATTTTCATGAAAAATGAAGTGGGTGTTTCCCAAGTGATAAATGAAGGATATCGAAAATATCCCATGCTCCTAGAACCAGTTTTCAAAACCACTTTTGTCTAGTTTTTTATGCTCCTTTATTGATAAAACTCCATTGAAACATAACATGCTAAAGAAACTTATCATATTCACATAGATTTACTATCATGACATCATGTGTTTCTGTTTCTCCATGCCTTCATGAATCACCTTTCTATAATGAAACTAAAATCTTCAAGAAATTCATGAATTTACAATATGTATGATGATTCAATCCAAGAAATCTAAATTTCATGAAGATTTTTTATTTCTACTAATTTTTAGCTCTAAAAAATTGGAAAGTACTGGAAAAAGTGGCCACCTTCAATACTAAATCCATCTATATCATAAGATCTGTTATCTTGAAAATTCCTCGATCAACCCTACCATGGATTGAAACTAAACAAAAAATAAACGGTGTTTCTAGATATGATAATCCATGGTTCTAACACCCAATAATCCCATGAAGAATACCATATCGGGTGTACCCTAAAGTTCCACTATAACCATTTTACCTGATTGATTATGCCACACAACACCTTACAAGACACCAACAATGTCTCTAAAATCCTAATTGCAAGACCAATAATATATCGCTAGTCCCTCAAACCTCTATTCCAAAATTCCCCATCATCTTAATAGACTGACGTCTCGAGGAACTACGATACCCATCCTATAATATATAATAACATTCATCGGCTCAACAATCTGACATCTCAATGATTGGAGATACCCTCCCTCTAATAATCCCGAACCATTGGCTTAATGTTCTTTTTAAAGCATCACCTCCAACTGATGGCCTTAATACCATCACCTAATTGTAAATCACCACCTACCATGGAAATATTTTTTGAGCACCTCAAAAAAACTGATGTTCAAAACCATAACATATGTTGCAATATCTACAGGGGCCTCTACCCATAACAAGTTGTAAAATCCCCCTCCACCAGGTCCTATCTATATTTACATGTCTCTAATGATGCATTAGGAAAAAACATTTTGTGAAAATAACGAAAATATACCTAATCCACATCATCTTACACCTCATGCCCCTATGGACACATTGCTGACTCAGGATGGACAACACAATCTCAAGTCACATAGGCCATTTCCTCATCCAAATGTCCTCATCGCCTCAGTACTAGTTATATTCATAACCCCATATATCTTGGAACACACCCTTAAACCAATAATAATTTATCCTCAGTCTTGGTGATCACCATCACCTAAAGTAACTAATTCCATGCCAATATGTTTTCATAGAACCATATCAATGGAAATAAAATTTAATTAATTAAATTATATAACCAGACTAACCCGTCTCGTTGATCAAAATCCCCTTACCCATATTAGCATGTATGAAGAGTCTAGGTCATGATCTGTGGAATCCCATGAACTCTATTAATAAAATTAAAGGTAATCATTAATTAATTTTATGTCTCACCCAGACAACCTGACAAGTTAATTTAAGTACACACCCCATAACACCTATTAAATTAAGGATAAAGCTGGGAACCACCTACCTTATACTTGAAGGAACCCTCTAATCTAATATCAACCATTAACTCAATCCAGAATGAGATAAATTGGGATATTTTTAAAACAAATTAAAAATAGGGAAATGAGACCGGACTGATTTAGAATTCCATGTGGTGAGATAAACATTTAATGTAAGGAAGTGGATTAAATCCCCTTACCGATATGATTCTAGTGGTATACATAGATCAGATGATCGAGGAAGACAAAATCCTAGAGGTAAGAATCAATGGAAAACTCCCAAAAATATGAAAATTAATGGGAGGAGAAGAGATGAGTGAAAACGATAAAGGTGAGAGGGTTAGTTGGGACATTTCACCCCTTTAAATGACCTATTTGGGTTTTCTGCATGGTTTGGATAAGAATTTTCTAACCCTTTGATGTTCACTACTGACTGGACTCACCACATACATCTAGGTGCACAGTTTTCCAAAGCATGCTCATCTCATGTGTATCCCCTTTTAAAAAAGCATCAGAAGACTTGCACAGCTGTGTGCCCCCACCCATATAGTTTGATAAATTGTTCAAGTTCAGTAGTGGTCTACACAATTTTACCTTATAGGAAACATGGTTTTATCTAATTGTGAAACTCTTTATATTTTTTCTGTAAACTAATTTTCTAGGGCACAACACTCCAAAATCACATTGGAAACCTCTATGTACTTGTCGATCCTTAAACATAATCTAAAAACAAGGCCTTGGGTCAATTAAACTCTCCAAATTAGGATTTGAAGCCCAAAAAAAATTATCTAGACCAAAAAACTCAAAAATTAAAAAAGGTTGAAGAATTATGACCCACTCAAAAACCAGATATGTTATAGGAAATATATCCAATTCACATGAATGGGGACTTCCATGACAAAACACACAAGAGAAAACAACGAAATTAACACCCACATCAATGTTACAAATGAAATATTGTTAATGAAAAATTAGTAAGATGATATAATAAAAATTTATATGATATTATAAATATGAATATGTTTCTACTATAAATTAATAACATTATTTAAACCACTATGAACGACGTTATATAGTTTTCAACTAAAGGGAAAAATGAGGTATGGGACTTCATGTCAATTTCTATTCATTGAGGAATATTATAATATAATGCACCTAATTTATCTTATTTGGTGTATTAACCACCTATTCTATATGTAATATCATTAATACATCATAATTAATTAAATTTTAGGTTTATATTTTAATTATTCCATCCAAGGGTTTTACATGAATGTTACTAAGTGGTAAAGAATACACTAATACAAATTGGGCTTTTAAGAACGCTAAAAACCACATTTAATAGTGCTACTAAACACTGTTAATCATGGCGAAGATAAATGGGGGTCCCCTTTATCAGTTCTCAAAATAAAACTGATAATGGGTCACCTTTATCTATGCTAAAAAAATCACTGATAAAGGGCCATCTTTATCACTTCTATTTTGAGTGTTGATATAATACGCATTTATCAGTGCTTAATTAACACTAATAAAGGCCAAATTTCCTAAGAAAACCCAGCACCTGCACAACACCTGCACACCTAATACATCACCTGCACACATATCACAAACAACACCTACACATAAACAATTCATAGAAGAACAAGACAAAACACACAAGAGTTTTTCAAACAATGCTATATACATTTTCCTGAAATCATGAATACAAAAAAACACACTGCTATATACATTTCAAAAAATGTTTAATATGGTTACACTTACCATTATTTGACAAACAGTTAAAACATTAATGTTTTATCCTTTTTTGCATCCTTAATCCCCTCTCAAAAATTTTCTTCCATGGTTTTAGTTGCTGAACAAAGAATTCAAACTCAAGATTTTTTTCCTATATAAGAAAACAAATATTATGTTAGTAATACAATATTGAAATAAATTAAACATTAATATGAAAGTATACATTAAGAAAATGTAAATTGTCACCTTTTACAACTGTTATATATCCATATTTCCATGGATTGAATTAATATTTTAGAAGTGGATCAACATGATTCATTGACTTATAAATATGTTTTTGTTAATATTACATGGATGAAAAAATAATAAGAAGTTATTTCAACAACAACATTGAATCCCAAAGGTTTCATTTATTGATAATAAAAAATGATGGAATCTCCATAGGTTATACAATATGCCACATACATGATGGTGTATTCAATTTCCTATATGTATTAAATTTTAGAATAATTTAGAACATTTTCCTAGTGATACCACCATCCTAGATAGGCTATAAACCTAATAGTTACATATATTAGGAGCCTCTAAGAGTGTAGTCATCCATGCCAGGTCAAAGGGAATGAGTGTTAGAGAGTCTGCATCAGACATCGGGTCCATTACTGATTGGACCTTGACCACTTATGCCTCTCCAAGTATCCCATACAATATATAAGGTCCTATTGATGTTAAAGAAGGAGTGAATTTCTAATTTATAGAGATAACTTGATGAGAAACTACACAATTATATAGGCCATGATCATACGGGTTCACTTTTCTATTGTTCCCCATGTTCTTCAGTGTGATTATCAAGACCCCACTCCCTCCCTCCTTGAGACAACCCCCCCACCCCACTGCACCTGAAGCCCCCCCTCTCTTCCTAGAAAACCCCCCTCCCACCCCCTGCATCCCCCTCTATTTCCCTAGACAGCTCCCTTCCCACCCCTGGACAACCCCCTTCCCACCCCCTGAACAGCCCCCTCCCCTCCTGGACACCCCCACTCATGGACACCCCCACTCATGGACACCCCCACTCCTGGACACCACCTCCCTCTTAGACACCCCCACCCACCCTCCCACCTAGACACCCCCTCCCCCCATGGGCACCCCTCCCACCTAGTTCTTTAGTGTGATTAGCCAGACCCCGCCCCCCTCTCCCCTCCCTGAGATAGGACCCACGAGACACCCCCTCCCTACCCCTGGAAAACACCCCCCACCACTCCCACTGTAGCCCCCCTCCCTCCACCTGGACAAGCCCCCCCTCCCACTGCAACCCCCTCCCTTTCCCTATACCCCCCACCACTCCCCCAACATCACTTCTCCTTTTCCTTGGACAACCGCCTCCCCCTCCCACCCCCTGAAAATAAAGTATGAGACAATTAAAAGAAAGTATCATACAATCTTAAAATGATTTTAGTATGAAAGGGATGAATCCAATGTATACCCATTAATAACCTTCTTTATCCAACTATATTTTCATCATCTATTTGATAATGGAATAAATATTATTCATACACCATCATTCACTTATATGAATTATAAAATCATATATAATTTTAGAAATATCCCATGTTTACTAAATTTTAAATCCTACATGGTTTTTAATATTGACTAGTCCATAATCATAGACAAATAATCAAACTCCACCCAACCCCATCAACTTTTTTTCATGTACCTAACCTTCTCCATCGCATTGGGTATAATGAGAGCTAGAACAAGGGGGTAGATAATAGAATTTTTTGAGGTTATAAAGAGACATGAAAATCATTAGAGAAATTTATTGGTCTCCAATCCAAATGTGAATAAACTTTTATACCTCCACTCAATTGAATAAGATATTAAAAATTAGAAAAAGTGATTGGAGTACTTAGTGTCCTCCCCTGGGATTTCATGAACATGTTTGAGTACTCCAATTTCATGATTTTTGAAGAGATACAGTTCAACAAATCAAGGAAAAACAACAAAAAATAATATATTGGAGGAATAGAAACGAAATTTTTCATAACATTAACAAAAATATAATTTAAAAATACATAAGGCATAAATATAGAGATCCTTTGACATAACCGACATACGCTAATCTTATGGAAAGTGGGAAAAGGGATATATCATCTAGAATTCAGTTTCTGGTAAAAAACCTCTCGTTCTCTAGATTTCATCCACATGCTAGGATTAAGGGTGAAAATTGACTAGTTGAGAGTGTCCTCAAAACTCTTATAGATCAGAAATTATTCCTTCCATCAAACTCATATATCATCAGTAATTTTTCCAGCAGATGTATTCTACTACAAAGTTGGTGTAGAGAAAAAGTTTGTTTCTTAGAAATATAATGTGATAAATGTAAATGATTCATATTTGGGTATTTATGACATTAAATAAGATATAATAGGCCTCATATTGAACTGGAATATAATTCTGGGGCTTTTACATGGGCTTAGAATTGGTTTGGTTGGTTGGAACTTTTGATGCCTCACTATAGACCCACTTCCGACTACTCTAGAAGTGATCTACCCATTGTATATTATCAGTATTGAATAGAATTGAATGGTTATCTACCTGGACACCTCCTCCCTCCAAGACACCCCCTACCTTCAAGACACACCCCTCCCTCCCCTCTAGGACAACCCACTTATGGACACCCCTTGGACATCCCGCACTTTTGGACACCCCCACTCCTGGACACCCCCTAGAAACCCCTCCATCCTAGACACCCCTCCATACTAGAAACCACCCAACCACATAGAGACCACCTCCCACCTAGAGACCCCTCCCTCCTAGACAACACTACCCTCTTGGACACCTCCCTACCCTTCTTTACGTTTTTTTCGTTTTGGAAACTACAGAAACATCAAGAAAAATAAGTAATTTGCTTTTATATGTGTTTGTATAGTGAAATGATATTATATATACCAGAATACTTTTTCAGTTGTATATCTTGAAGGAGTTCTTGTTCTTAGGACCTGGATTCATTCTATGAAGTAGACAATATTGATACACTGCCCTATCATAACAATATTTTTATTGAAAGATAATATAAATTATATAACTAGATGTTTAGTTCTAAAATGTTGGATCTAGTGTATTAAAAATTAAAAAATGACATCATGCTTGGTCAGTTTTTTTCTTCTTTATTCAATGAATCCAAAAAAATAAATCTTTGGAGTGTACAAATTGATTGCAATCAGCATCCAATGCGGCCTAAAAACACAAAAAGGAATAAGTAATGAAAGAAATGAAAATATAGTGGATATAATTAAATTATAGACTTTTAACCCTGCATCGTTGGTATTAAAAAGAGTCTATCATCTATAATTTTATTTTCAAATGACTTGAGTAGAGATGACATTATTACAACCTCTTTATCAGAATCTATTTCTTCTTTTGAAGAGGAGATGTGTGGAGTAACAGGTCCAAATTTTTGTTCTTGGGGAAATCCCTTCAATTGTTTTTCATATATACACCTGTGATAAATTTGAAATGTATTTAGTCATAATTATCATAGTATATCAGATTTTGTAAAATTAAATCATGAAAACATACCTCAAGTATATATTTACAACTGAGGTGCCTATCCATTCATACTTGAGGATTTCATTTACATTTTCAGCACTAATGAAATCAGATTTTTCCTCTCCATACATAATTTTTTCAAAATAAACTGTGTGAGTATTTCCATCTATCAACTTTGTATCTACATGAGCATGTAATGATATTAACTATGGATATAGAAAGTCTGTGCTGAAGGTGCTCTTAGTATACCATTTCAATCAGTTGTTTGATCCTTGAGATAATTTTGAGATGATATTTCATTTCACCCCTTATCTTTTTCATTCTGTAATAACATTCATCGGATTAAACCTTTTTTCATTAAATGTTAAAGTTCCATCTTGAAAAATAAATTGAAAATGGGTACTTCATTTTCAACATGTTTTTTACAAGAATTGACGGCCATGCGATGAATTTTCCAATAAATTGTTCAACCGTATGAATTTCATCATCATCATTTGGAACAATTATCTCTACACTCTGCTCATTAACTACATTAATTGACACTATGACATGATATGTTGGATGTTTTCTATTGTGTAGCATGTTTTTATTCATATTTAAAATCATATCCCTCGCTAAAAGGCGCTAGGTGAGGGTTTATAGATACAAATCATGTCATTTTCACCCTATATAATATTATTACAGGAAAGGTATTAGTGTCTATGCGAATAAAATTTCATAGAAACAATTATTAGAAACATTATTTCATCATCTATGTCACGTTTTTTAGATAAATGGCTCACCTCAAAGATGATGGGGGCTGGGGCGGGGTCTTCACACATATATTGTTGTTGAGTTGTTTCTTCTCTTTGCCTCTCCCCCATAAAACATGATATCATGTCTCTCTGGTATTGTAATTCATATTGAAAAATAGCTAAAGTTTCTTGCATATTTTTCATTCCCTCAGTTTGATCCTCTGCTTGTTTTTGTTTCTGAAAATACGTTCTGGGTGTCACCCCCAAACCAACACCTCTGACATGGCCATACTGTTCTGGCTGCTTTAAGGCCGCTGAAAGTATGTATGCATCTAGTGTGGGTGTTGTTGATTCCTGTGACTATATCAGATAGAAAATATCGATAATTAAGTAGCCATTTTTATTTAATACCAATATAAATCAAATCAAATTTATATTATATCATACTTACACATGTTTCCCACTATTTTTTGTGTGTTTTCGTCTATCAGTATCCCCTCATTATTTACTCGAGCCTCCTTTCATATCACATGGCTTGGGACAGATATGGATTAGGATTTCAATTCATCAATCTTCATATAAATAGAGAAACATGGTTATGGTGTTGTTTTATATCACATAAATTTATTACAGTAGTTTTAAAAGACATACCAATTTTTTCTCAAGAGAATTTTACCCCATCCTTACTTTATAGTAGGGGTACTCTAGTTTGGTTTCATGTTATTTATTTTCAGCACTCAGTTTCTATTTCATAAATAAAAAACTGTCAGTCAAAGTGATGAATAAAAGAAATGTCAAACAATGTATTACCATACACAATGTACCTGAAACGCATGATCTGCATGAAGGTTGATAAACTCATCCAACACTCCTTGGTTTATGAAGTGTTCATAAAGAGGAGGTGGGTGTGACTTTAACTTTTTCCTTCACCATCTTTATGATGATATTTCGTTAAATTTGAACAAAATCCTCTATGAATCATTCCTTCATCTCTTAATACATATGCCTTGTGTGAGGCATCTACTATAAATGAACTCTACAATAAATTATGAAGAGTTATTCAATGTTTTAGTATTTTATTTTATTTTAATAATTAAAAAATGATATCATAATGTTACTGTAATCTCTTCCCACATTAGTATCTTAAGACAGATGATAACATGGTTCCATGACTGTACATTAATCGGAACGCATTGCCGAGTGGAGATTCAAATGTAGCTACTAAATATGGATTTTTTGGGGTTAACATGTTGGCCTCTCTTATTCAATGCCACATCAAATTTGATTCCTTTTTTATTTTGCCTGAAGGATTTTGGATAACACTATTAAACTACAATACTCTTGTTTTTTTTTCACCGTCAGGGTTTCATTTACTACCCTTTCCTTAGAAGAATCATTATTATGTACTTATGGAGTGCTAGCATCAATACTAGGACCAAAATCAAAAGGATGAGAAAACTATTGTACCTCATCACTGGGACTAGAAACAACATGTTGAGAAACCTGTTGTTGCTATGCACTAGGACCAATAGCAGTAGGTTGAGAGAACTGTTGTGCCTCGGGATTTGGTGCATCAGTAGGTGTAGAATTCATTATCTCCAAAAGTTGTTTGACATTTAATTAAAATTACATAAACATAGTAGTGAATGGAATATAACATAACATAACACAATGTATATTACAATAACCAAATAACCTGATTATTGATCTCTTTTTTTAAAGGATGAAGAGATTTGACCCCTTTATCGACTATGAAAATCCATTCATTGTGGTCTCCTCTAACATAAAAAATGACATCTACAATAGTACCACAGTGAAATGATTTTGAAGTCTCTATGAAAGGGTCAACATTCATTGAAATTTCATCTTAAACTTTAGTTTTTTTGGTAGATAACAAAACAAGTTTCAGTTTGTGGGGTCTGAAACATAAAATACTTGTACTGCCTGTGATGCCATTATAAATGGTTCGTCTTTCTCTCATTCCTTACTAAAATCAACGTTCAGGAATCAAAATTCATATATTTTAACAACACTCCTATTATCAACCCACTTGAATTAAACAATATGCACATTGAATTTCATATAATTAAACTCCCATATTTGTTTGATGATGCCAAAGTATGACATATTCGCATAAATTAGATTTCTGTCTTTAGCACCGGAAACATGAATTGCATCATTCACAAGTTTAACCCCATAATTTTGCATGGTATTGTATTCATCATGTTCATTAGTATAGAATGTATAACCATTAACTTCATAAGCATTGTAAGATAATATATACACACTTTCTCTTCCAGCTAGCCTTCGAAGTAATTCTGAAATTGAGTCTGTATTTTATTCTAAATTCCGAAAAATATGGTCTCAAAACAATACTATAAATTTTTGATTATGTGTATCTGATATCCATTTTCATCCCTAGATGGATTCGAATGGCTAAAAAATTTCTTTGTGGGATTGAACATATGGGTCAATGTCAAAATTGTTATGAAAAACCTAAAGGTGGGCCTGCTCCCAATTTGTAATATTGATTGTGACAACCTCTCTTCCAAAAATACCTTTACACTCAAGCCTCCCAGTGTGATGAGATTTCAGGAGGCCAATGTTTTCCACACTATACATGTATTCGGTACAAAATTCAACGGCTTCCTCAACAATATATTTCTCCACAATACAACCCTCGGGCCAAATTCAATTTTTGACATACCCTTACAAAATATTCATATACCATTCAACGGGGTACATCTATCTATAATGTGTAGGACCACATAGTTGAATCTCTATCACCAAATGAACTATCGAATGAACCATTATATCAAATAACGTTGGGGGGAAGAAGATTTAAAATTCACATAATATGAAAAAAATTTCTCTTTCCACAGTTGCAAATTTTACTTGGTCTATAACATTGCTACATATAACTTCGAAGAAGAAATAGAGCTTCGTTAATGTATGGCATACATTCTTGGAAAAAATGAAATATAAATCTATAGGAATTGGATCTTACAACAAAACATGGATGTCTTGTGATTTAAGACCCATTAATTTTAAAATTATCATTGACATGATGTTCTTGATATTTGATGAATACACCTATGGAACCTTTACATCATTCAAGAAGTTGAAAAACTGATATCTCTCATGCATGGAAAGAGTGTAAGAAGCAGGAGGAATAAATGATTGTTTTTCACCCTTCACTAGTGCCAACACTTCTCGTATTCCCATCTCAACCATGTCAAATCTAGCCTTAATTCCATATTTTTTGTCAGGTGAATTTAGCAACGTGCCGATGACACTATCACATACATTTTGTTCAACTTGCATAACATAAAGAAAATGTCTGACATACAGACAATTTTAGTATGGTAATTAAAAACACTGATATTTTTTTACAACCCGTTTTTGTAAGGTTTTTCAAAAATAGTTTACCAATAGTAGTTTCCACATCTATTACTTTCTCAAAAAATTGATCACCTATTAGTTGTGATAGTGTTGTACATTATTATGAACTTTTTTCAAATGATTTAGTCCAAGATTGGTACTTATTCCGTTGAGGTAAGAATTTGTGATGTCATAAAAACACGGTTTTCGATGAATTTTTCAACCAAACTGATTGTGTACCTTGTTCGAAAACGGGATATCCATGAGTTTTATTAATGCTATATCATAAAAAATTTCTATAAGAAGGAAAGTCATTTATCGTCCCGTACAACAGGGCTTTCATAGTAAAATCTTAATTTTTGTAAGCATCATCTAACGTAACACCTGAATCCCACAGGTATTTCAAATTCTCGATCAATGGATCCAAATAAAAATCAATATCATTACCTAATTTTTTTCCCTAATATAAGCATAGAAAACATGATGTATTTTCTTTTCATGCATAACCATGGTGGTAAGATATAATTTACCAACATAACCGGCTGTGTACTGTGACTACTGCTTTGAAAACCAAAAGTAATCACCCCATTTGTAGATAATGCACGAAAAAGGTTTCTTGGATCATTTACAAATTCAGGATAACCATGATCAATTATCTTCCACTAAAGAGAGTCTACCGAGTGACATAGTTTCCGATCTTTAATTCATGTATCTACATGCCATGTCAATTGTCATGTAGTCTCCTCACTTACATATAGGCGCATAAACCTTGGAATGATTGGAATGTACCATATAACTTTCGTAGGACTGGAATAAACTTTCTTGTATCAAGAATAACCACACATTTGGAATTCTTTAAGTGATTTTTGGTTGTTACAAAACAATATACAGTCATTTGGGAATGATTGTATCATTTTAGAGATCATACCCCTCGAGCATATCATTCATTTGGCATCGTCTGTTCGGCTCAAGAGCTCATTATCTTTTGGGAGCATGTAATTCATAAGAGAAAGTAGTTTTGTAAAACTATCATCACTCCACCCATTGAATGCTTTAAAATTATACAGCTTCAGTATGGTTGACAATGCAGTATATTTAGTGCAACCAACATACAATGGTGTTTTTCACAACTATTTAACTTCCCAAACAATTTTGGGGAATCACAAAGTTCATCTCCAACTGTCCTTGTCATTTCCTCAATACGATATTAATCATTATTCACATCTATAATCACATCCTCTGTATGATCGTCATCATTGTTCACAATTGTAATCATATTATATGACACATAAAATGTTGTTTTATCCGATCCACTGCCTACATTCGTTTTTCCACATGTTTATTCCAACATTTATAACATCTATCTAGTCCATGACAGATCAGGTGTTCTTCCTAAACTTCGGGACTAATTTTTCTTGAATAAAAATTGTGTAAACATGGAAAAATTATTTGAGAAGGGTCACATGCATGATCTTTTAAAAACTTGATAAACTCTACCACACCGTCTTCACACTCTTTTGTCAAACGATTAGTATTCATCAATTCTTTATTCATATTCATCCTATCTGATAAGGTAATATTAATATTTAACAATATAATTACAGAAAATATGTTCAAAAATCTATGAGAATCCCTTGAACTAGAATGGTTTAGTATCCCATATGTGATCTATATGCATTTTGTTAAACCATTTTTTAGTGTTTCTATAGAAACTTAATGTATCTAGTCAAGAACTATGTTACTAAACTAATAGATGGTTTTATTTTCAATAGATTTATTTTGGGTGGAAGGATTCATTACATGTTTTGTTATGTTTATTTTACTAGGGTGTCCATAAAGTGTCCCATAGAGTCCTCTAGTAAAGTAGTTTTCTAGTATTTAATGGAATTTCACTAATAACAAAGTGGTGGTGCCATTGAAATGGTTAATGTTTGGATTGATATTTAATAGTGGAAGAACTACAACATGGAAAAAAATGGCCTACCAATCTTTCCAACAAAAACAACACTATACAAACACAAAATCGTGCTCACAATCGCAACACCATACAAACCAAACAATCACAATTTCATATTTTAAAGAGCATCCCTTATTCAACCCCGTTTGTTAATTTAGGGATTTTCACATAAGTTTTATCATCCTGTAGTGTTCATTCATTATTCAAGTATACGTAAATTACCAATTTTTATATTCATATGTTAAACAAGAACCAACCAACATGCAATTAATTTATTGTGAAAAAAAGTACCACCAATAACCATGATTTTTAGTGTGGAATTTAGCCCATACATTTCAAATTATAACCATCAATATCAATTAATAATAACATGTGAAGAATAGGAAAATAATGATTAAGAATAGAAAACTAAACGTGAAGGTGTCATTCACCACGTGGTAGAGGTGCGTTCACGGAAGAGTATAGGCGCGCGACAAAGGAGACTCCCAATTGAAAAGAAAACATAAAATGAGAACCCATTTGTTATACCTATCCAAAATAAGTCCAATTAGATTTATGAATGGGACATGTCTAGTAAAATAATTTTGTTTCTCAATAGTGGAATTTTATTTTCAATCTATGATATCTGCTTCGTGTTTATTTTTTTTTGTATCTACTATTTTCCTAGATGTTCAACTTATGAATGGGACATGTCTGATTTTCAGCAGAAATATCATTTTAAGTTTACTTTAATTTAGGGGTAAAATATTCCACATTAACTGTAAATTTTTTCCAGGGTATCATTGTTGTACCGTAGGGATCATGAACACCTCTTAGGTTAGTGGAATGTCTCGTTAGTTGTTGGTTATGATACCAGACTGGGTCATATCATTACATTTCCAATTATAATTGACCTGTGTCCAATTAAATATAGGCTTGGGGGGAGACAATAATATATAGAAGGATTAAGAGAGGTAAAAATTATCCTAGGATCTCCAATACAAGTGATGAAATATGAAACATACACCAGGTGAGGTAGAACCACCCAAGAGGAGAGGAAGTGGAGGGTGGCATAGCGTGGAGGGGTTCTCGGAGAGAAAAAATAAAAAATACAGTAAAACATAAAAGGTTCAAAGGGGAAGGGGTGGCCTATCCGGGGGGGGGGGGGGGTTGGGGGCTGCATGGGGGGGAGGTGTGTGTGGGTTGTCTAGGGTGGGGGGGGGGGGGCTATAGGGGTGTGGTGGAGGGGGGGTGTTGGATGTCCAGCTGGTGGTATTTACACTATAAAACTACCATTAGGGATATTAAATTGTGAATTATGAGAGGGGAAAATTATAGAGAATAGGGGTTTGGGTGATGGGGTTGAGTGGAAAATAAATAACAGGGGAACCTCATTAAAATGAATAAAAAAATATCTTTCCATTTCAAGAATAGGGTACATTATGGTTTAGCCTAAGGATCTATTGCATAGTGCACCATATGATGTCACATTGTTGAATTACCACAAGGTATACAATGCAACACTCATCCCCTAGGCAAAACCATTAAATCTTGATCATGAATTGCGATGTGACTATATGCCTCATAGAATAACATCCACCCCCAAAAAACAGTATAGAGGGCATAACATAGCCATCCTACCACATGATCTAAAGCATTAACATAAGGTAGGTCCCATGGATAAACTCACATTCATAAAGGAGGACATAAAGAGGAATAACCAATCTAACCTTCAACACTATCAGAACCACTAAAATAATTCATGTCTTGTGGAAACCCATATATACCCCATGATGTGTAGCCAAACATAAAATTTAAAAAAATTGAAAGAATGTTCACCTTGGTGGAGTATCTCTACATTGAAATCCAAAGGTCTCTCAGCCTCATCTTCATCATATATATTTAATAATGATTAAGATATAATGAAAAAGAATAAAAGATATTCCACATCCTAGATCTTAGCTAGCGAAAGATTGATACCTAGAATCGAGCAAGAGGCAATTACATAAGAAGATCATACATGAAACATCCTAAGAATCCTCACTAAATGTATCCATCATTAGCATATCCTATAGGTAAAATATATATCAAGATGATCCCAAGACCTATAGGTAACAATATATCAATAAGAAATATCTTTATTTATATTTCGTTACCAACCTATACCACCACATGCATGGATTTATCTACTCTTAAGGTCATAATGAATCCCCATTATCATTTCCACTAACATCATAATCAACCCCACTCCATGTACTGTACTTATAAGAGTTCTAAGGGAGATGTCACAATTTCATATGGCCATGATAAATATTTTCTGTGGGATAATAAATACAAACCATGTACTCTATAAGATATAAGATTTTAAATAATCCTTGATATATCTCACACAACAACCTACCCACTAGTTATTCCATCACTAGTACCCACCAAGGAATCGCCCCAATAAAATGGTTGAGGGATAAATATCATAGGGGAACACATACACCATGAGACATAAGATTTTATCTCATTACCTTCCATGATCTAATGATCACTCTCTAATCTATTATCTCACTTTGTTTAGGGGGCCACCCTCAAAAAATTATAGACATCATATTCAATGGTTTACAGATATTCAGATCAATAATTATCATCCTAAGAGTCCTAAGACATCAAACAAGGTGTTTAGATATCAATAAATTCAATGCATCAAGAATCATCAAAATTTAATACATTTATAAATAAATGATCACCCAATATAAACTTACATAGAAAGAAACATCAACTCCACCTATGTTAAGAACACCACATGTATATAGAACCACTGTAAGAACCCTAACCTTTTTTTAGGTATGTTTTCCTTTTCTGGTCGTTTTTTTAAAAAAAGAGAAATTTCTGGAAATTTTCGAAGTACGCGCCGTGTACTTTATGAGTACACGCCCTGTACTCGGTTACCGCTGGTAGCCAAGTGCTGGCTGTGTAGCAGCCATGCACATGACCATGTGGGGTGACATAGAGGCCACCTAAAGCAGAGTATGGAAATGGTGAGTACACACCATGTACTTCAAAAGTACATGTCGTGTACTTTATTTTTTTTCATTAAACGCACCGGGGTTGGTCTAATTTCAAGAACTGTCTTTTTCTAGGTTTTCTTCGTCCGAGAGAACTCTTACGTCCGTGATCCTTCTATGAACCCCCGATCCTCCATTTGATCTACGATTAGACCGCCATTTATTGCATTGGGATCACCTCAGTAAGCTCTATCTTCTTCTTGAGATTCGTTTCATGATTCCTCTTCTTTCTAATGTTATCCCCAGTTGAAAATTTTTAGCGTTTTTTGTAGATCTACATAATTCATGGGAAATTCAAGGCTTGAGGTTCACATATAGTAATCTCCTAACATCGAGGTAGGTGATTTGTGCCTTTCTGTTGAATGTGTTTGAGTATCATGTGAAATTATTCCAATACCCTTGAATGGGGTACTATGCATTTACCATTTCCCCCTATTATTGCCTTCCATTCTAGTTTTCTTGTGTAGAGGTTAATTGAATATTTATAGGGTTGATTTCTATTATTTGGACGTGTTGCCCATGCATGTTCTATTTATGACCGTTGGTCTGCTTAGCCTAGGCCATGTTGCCTGTTTTCCATGCCTATTGATGTAGGGTGGAGAGTTTGTATTCTGACATTCTTGATATGCTTGTTGACCATCACATGGCCGTGAGAACCTGGTGTAGTAGACTATAAGGTAAATTGACAGAGTGAGCTTCCTCATATAGTTTTTGAGTACTTTATGCTACAAGGGGAATTGCTGAGTGAGATTCCTCAGAGAGCCTAGGACAACTTGGGGCTATAAGGGGAATTGACCAAGTGAGCTTCCTCAGAGAGTCCTTGACTGCTTTAGACTATAAGGGGAATTTACCATGTGAGCTTCCATAGAGAGTCTTTTATTTCAATTGAACAACTTGGGTGATGAGGGGAATTGACTAAGTGAGCTTCCTTAGAGAGTCCTTGATTTGGGGCTATAAGGGGAATTGACTGTGTGATCTTCCTCAGTGAGTCCTTGACTACATTAGACTATAAGGGGAATTGACTGTGTGAGCTTCCTCAGAGAGTCTTGATTTTACCTTTGAATATAAAGTGAATTTACTGTGAGCACTTCCTCAGAGAGTCTTTATATATATTCTTATAACTGAAGCAGGGGGATAGGTTGTGTGTACTTCCTAGAGGGTTACTATGCTTGAATAGTTGTTTTGATATGTGGAATTGTTTCTGCTCAGTATTTTCTTGTTTACTGCTTCTGTACTTTCACATACCATATATTCACTGACTGTTAGGAAAATATCTTTGGGTGGTTTCCTAATGGGATTTAGTCTCACACCCCATTTGGGCCATGCTTTTGGGCCCAAACAGATTATATTGTGAAGGTATATATAAGGGCAAGAGCCCTTCTACTTCAGGTGCTTGACTTGTTGTGGAGATGGAGAGCCTGGGACCAATCTTAGGCTTGAGATGCTGAGGAGCTGTTTATCTATTTCATTTGTACTTTGTTTTATTATTGTTTGTATTTCAGCATTGTGACGTGTTTGGATGTTTTCCTAGACATATATATTTTCACCATTTTATATATGTGCTCCAGTTGTTTATTAGTTTAGTCTTCCACTGTTTACTGTTGTTGGATATTTACTGCTTCCACTATTGTATATTTGTTTCTTTTACGCTGTGTTAATCTGCCAATGAGGGCATAGTTTTCTCACTATCACACCCAAGGCCCTCGTTGCTAGTCGGTAGCCTCTGGTGTTTGGGGAAATACGCTGGAGGCCATGTGACCAACTGGGTATGGGGCTCCTCTGGGTGGCTTCAAGAACCGGGACGTTACAAAGTGGTATCATAGGAATTCTTTTCTCTTGAATTACAGTTTGGAGCCTTTATCCAGGGATATGATGTAATAGGTAGTTGGTAATAAGATATGCCCGGGAGTAGCTAACCCGTGTACATAGAAAATCCAATCTACCTCATTTATTGCAATTTTTCTGGTTTTCAACATTACTGTTGATTTGATTTTAACCTTTGGGTGACTCACATGTTTTATACTATTACTATTGATGTTATTAAGGTTTTATTTATTTTTCAACCCGATGAGTTGAGGGTATTCCATCTCATTTATCATATAGGAACTTGTTATAAATCACATGTCATGCATTCTTTCCATGCCATCTAGGATGCATTATCAATTTCATGTATTTGTGATAGATGTTGTGTAGAATATGCATGCTATTGTGATATATGCCTTGATAAAATACCTCTTGTTTGATAGAGTATCGTTTGTGTAAGGTTTTGTTTGAATGAACGCTAAAATTTGGTTCTTGAGGTGTTATGGGCCCTCACGGACCGGAAATTGGTGGATCATTACCTGGTTTACCTTGTTTATAACATGTATAAAATTCCAAGCTTTGATTCTCAGGGAGAATGGGACCTCAATGATTGGAATTTAGAAAATTAATGTTCTTTTCAGTGTTTTTCAGAGCTCCAAAGTAGTTTCTGAGGCTTACTGTCTAGAAAAAAAGAGAATACATGTCGTGTAATTTTAAGTAAACGCCATGTGTTATTCTATTCAGGAAGAAATAGTTTTTCTTAAGTGCACGTCGTGTACTCTATGTACACGCCGTGTAGTCTCTAACTGTGTCATAGGATGTGTGGGAAGAGACACAGTGTTGAGAAATCTCTATAGGACACGCCATGTACTAGATGTGCACACTGTGCATAGAGACCATGTTTCCACCCGTGGGACTAACGACATAGATGGATGAAAACATAAGTTATACACACCATGTTAGGACTGAACACGCCATGTATTCTGACCTAGGTACTTGGTCATGTCACTAATAACACAGGTCGGTGTTATCCCTTCACGTACATGCCGTGTCTGCCTTGAACAGACCGTGTAGTGTGATCTGTGTGTCATGCCTTGTCACTAACAACACGAGCCAGGTGAAGCTTGTCTAGCATATTCCGTGTCTACCATGAAAACTCCATGTAATATTGTCATAGGAGATCCATGTGGATTACACATGTAGGAAGATTCAGGTAGGGAAGAAAGATTCAAGTACATGTCATGTGTTAAGACAACGCGTCGTGTGTTTGGGGTGTTACACGACCGGTTTAGGCAGAAGTATACAGCCATGTAAATTACTTAAGGGAACATGTCGTGTAGGAATTGTACACATCGTGTAGTCATGTTTTGTAAGACATGACTGATTTATTTATCTTTTTCCCTTCTTATACTTCTAGTTTTCAGTCCTTGATAATCGTGATCTAAGGTGTGTGCTTGAACTTGCAGAGTCATTACACTGAGATTTCTTCCGGTTGTATGCTAGTTTCCAGGTGGTGATCAGACACCGGAAATGGATGATCAGGGACTACATTCCGATCCTCCTTTCGTGCTTGTCTTGGCACTAGTTGTTATACCTGACATAGGTGTTGATGAATAGTTAAGAGATAGATTTTTGAAAATGATGCATACTTTTAAAAGAGCTCTGCCTCCTTCCCCGTCAATTAGAGAATTGATGTGGGTCTTTCAACAGAAACATCCTCCCACTTTTTCAGGGGATGGAGGACCCCATGGTGCAGAGTCATGGCTAGAAGCCACACTGACTATTTTTGAGCATCTGGAGATACCTCCAGAGAAGAGGGTGAATCTCGCTACCTACATGCATAGAGACTCCGCCAAGAGGTGGTGGGATGTGATCTCACAGGATGGATGCGAGCAGAATATGTATTGGGATGAGTTTTAGTTCATCTTCTATGATTAATTCTATTCGGAGACCATGAGGGTTGATTGATCCCGATAGTTTATGAGCATAGAGTAGGGTACTCTTTCTGTTATGGAGTATTCCTCTCTCTTCCCAGAGCTGCAGCGTTCCATAACTATTCCAGGAGGTGATGAGTTGTTCCATGCCCGATATTTTGAGGATTTTCTAAGGCACGACATCTGATATTAGGTGAACATCTTCAGATTGACTTCGATATCATCTATAGTCAACCATGCACTAATCACTGAGCGCAATCTGAGGGATTCTGAAGCTGTGAGCTGGGGTGACTCAACATCCAGAGTTATTCTTCCTCCTACTGATAGCAGGAAGCGCAACATGGAGATTTCACGAGGAGATCAGAGTAGGTAGGATGCATATTTTGGTAGCCAGGTGGGGTGCTAATAGTGAGGGAGGAGCGGGAATATGAGGCCACATTAACCAATAAACTTGGTGGAGTGCCAATCATGTGGAAAGATGGGTCATCTTCAGGGATTCTGTCAGATCCTCTCACCAGCAGCTGGTGATAGGGGTTCTTCTATGACTCCATGTTCAAGAGTAGCACAACCAGTTTCTTAGCAGTCAGGGACCGGAGTTCTTTCGGCCGTTCGGGACGAGGTGGTGGTCATGGTTGTGGTAGCCAGTCACCCAATCTTCAGTGACAGTAGGGTGGATCAGCTCAGAGTGGTCAGGCAAGGTCATAGGGTTGCGGTGTAGGCCAAACTTTTATAGTGGAGAAGACCCTGCAAGAGTAGGATCCTGGACCTTCTAAAGTTTGAGGTATGATCTTATTAGCCTCAGTCTAAGCTTCTTCTCTTTTTGACACAAGGGATTCCCATAGATTTATATCTGTTTATGTTCTGGAGACCTTTGGTCTCTACATCTTTTCCTCTGCCGATATTGTAATTCTAGACACTCTCTTGGGGACTAGCACAGCTAGTGTACATCAGTGCAGGGATTTCCATCTAGAGGACGGTGGGTGTCACTTTTTATGGGACCTCTATGTCCTAGAGATGAGAGGCTATGATGTCATTCTCAGAATGGACTTGTTAGTAGCTTTCAAAGAAGTTTTTGACTGTTATCACTACAGGGTGAGTTTCAAGTCACCTGAGGGCATATTTTTTCTTCATAAGGGTGAATGGGATGTCCAGGAAAGCATAGAGGGACAAAAGCATCATGGGTTGGGAGGGATTACAACCCAGATTTCCAGTCTATACCTGGATGACCAGGGGACTTCATAGTTAGACTATCCTCCCGTGGTTGATCATTTTATAGATGCCTTTATCGAGGACTTTTTAGTTTTTCCTCAGGATAGTGAGGTAGAATTTTCTATTGAGCATGTGCAAAGAGTGGAAACAATATCCATTCCTCCATACAGGATGGCTACACAAGAGTTACAGGAGCTCAAGAAGCAGTTGGAGGAGTTGCAGGAAAAGGGTTTCATCTGACTCAGTACTTCTCCTTGGGGTTCAACTATCATGTGTGAGAAAAAGGCAGATTGTAACCTCAGGCTTTGTGTGGACTATCAGAAGTTGAACCTATTGACTATCAGGAAACGATATCCTTTACTAGGGATTGATGATCTCTTTAATCAGCTTCGAGGAGCCCGAGTGTTCTTGAAGATTGACCTGAGATCCAGTTACCATCAGTTTCACATCAGACCATCTGATATACCTATCATAGCCTTCCAGAGTAAGTATGGTCTATATGAGTATATGGTTATGTTGTTCGGTCTTACGAACGCACCTGCAATTTTAATGGCACTGATGAACCGAGTGTTCCATCCATACTTGGATTCCTTCGTGGTGGTTTTTGTAGACTATATCTTAGTGTAGTCTCACACTCGATATGACCATGCTACACATCTTAATATCATTTTGAGTACACCGAGAGAGAATCAATTATATGATATTCTCTCAAAATGCCACTTTTGTATGGATAAGATTCACTTATTGGGTCATGTTATCTCAGAGACTAGAGTATCAGTAGACCTCGAGAAATTGAGAGTATCTGTTTCCTAGAAGCATCCAAAGAATGTCTTTGAGGTATGTTTTTTTCTAGGGATGGCTAGATAATATAGAAGTTTCATACAAGACTTTTCACGCATAGTAGAACCACCCACGGGTTTGACTAAGAAGGGTGAATTGTTCTTGTGGTTTGATTATGGTGAGTCAAGCTTTCAAGATCTAAAATAGAGAATGACTTCAGAACCAATACAAGTCTTTCTAGAGTCGGTAAAGAGCTATATTTTTTACTATAATTCATGATGTATCAGGATGGGAGCTGTGCTTATGCAGGGAGAAGGAGTCGTTGCATACGAGACTCGTCAATTGCAACCACATGAGCGGAATAACCTGATGCATGATCTCGTGTAGGCAGCAGTTGTTCATGCTTTACGTTGTTAGAGACATTATCTATTAGGAGAGGATTTTGTGGTTTTTTTACCAACCACAAAAGTCTCAAGTACATATTCAATTAGCATGATCTAAATTTGAGACAACAAAGATGGGTAGAGTATCTTCAGTCCTTTGACTTTATGCATTCCAATATGCTTGGTAAAGGCAACGTAGTGGCTGATGTGTTGAGTAGGAGGACTCAGATACAGGTAGTTCAGGAGGCTAGTAGTGAGTGAAAACTTATGGCTCTATTCTCTTAGATGAATTTGGAGGTGCACTAAAGACAGGGGAAGAGGTTTCTATCTTCTGTACCTATTACCTCTACTCTTCATGATCGAGTGCGAATGAGGCAACAATCATATTCTGAAGGCCTAGTCCTACGGGAAAGCCTTTCAGAAGAGAAACCTATTCCTGGATGGACAGTAGGTGAGTATGAGATCTTGCGTTTCTAGGGGCACGTTTGGGTTCCAGTAGATATATGCGAGTAGATGATGTGGGATTTTCATTCCTAAGTTTGGGAAGTTCATCCTGGTGTCACCAAGATGTGTCATGATCTACAATATCAGTATTGGTGGCTAGGCATGAAGAGATATATTTATGGTTTTTTGATGAGGTGTTTCACGTGTTAGTAGATGAAGGCGGAGCATCAACAACCAGTAGGGATTTTATAGCAGTTTCTTATTCCTGAGTGGAAATGGAACAACGTCTTGATAGATTTTATAATTGGGTTGTCGAGTTCGCCTCATGGGAATGATGTAGTTTGGGTTGTCATTGAAAACTCATGAAGGTTTCTCACTTCTTTCCAATCAAGGAGACCTTTAGTGTTGATGAGATGGGATGGGTGTATATCTGAGAGATTGTATGTCTGCATGGAGTCCCACACTCCATTGTTTCAGACAGGGATGCTCGTTTTACTTCTTGGGTCTATCAGGGGCTCCAGAAGGGTTTGGGTATATAGGTACTTTTTAGTATAAGATACCACCCCCAGATAGATGTCCAGTTTGAGTATACGATTCAGGTGCTTGAGGACATGCTTCGTGCATGCATCCTAGTTTTTGGAGGTTCTTGGGAGAAGTACAAACGTCTTGTGGAGTTTCCCTACAATAATATTTTTCAAGAAACTATTCCAATGAAACCTTATGATGCTTTGTACGGTTGGCCATGCCGATCACCCTTATGTTGGCTGGAGGCAAGATATGCAGCATTAATGGTACCTCGCCTTGTCTAGGAGAGCACAAAGTAGATAGAGTTGATTCAGAAGAGGGGGGATAATGCACAGTCTAAACAGAAGTCTTATTCTGATCAGCAAAGATGAATTCCGGAGTTTGAGGTCGGGGATTAGGTTTTCCTGTGTGTCACACTAATGTTGGGACACAGGAGTATTAGTAGACAGGGTAAGCTTTCACCGAGGTACGTCAGGTCATTTGTGGTTGTGAAGAGAGTTGGTTTGGTTACCTATCAGTTGCAGTTACCTCAGATGTACCGAACAATGCATGGTGTTTTTCAAGTTTCTTAGCTCTGACGTTACTTTTCAGACCTGTCTCATGTCTTTAAACCTAAGTAGGTCGAGTTAGAGGTGGATGCGTCATTCGAGGAGCATTCTATCCGGATTTTTGATCGCAATACAAAGTTTCTCCATGGCTGGTCTATTACTATGGTAAGAGTGTTATGGAAGAACAGGTGGGTACATGATAAAACTTGGGAGAGGGAGGCCGATGTACGAGCACAGTGGCCAGAGTTGTTCGGGGTTTCTCATTCTACGCCGCCTTCCTAGGGAAATTCAGGGACAAATTTCATTATGAGGGGAAGTTTATAAGATCTTGGACCTTCTTTTCAGGTATGTTTTCCTTTTATTTCCATTTTGAGAAAAAGATGAATTTATTGAAATTTTCGAAGTACACTCCGTGTACTTTATGAGTACACACCATGTACTTTATGAGTACATGTTGTTTACTCGTTTACAACTGGTAGTCGGGTGCTGGCTATGTAGTTTCCATGCACACATCCATGTGGGTGACTTAGAGGCTGCCTAAAGCGGAGTACAGAAACGGTGAGTACATGCCATGTGCTTCAAAAGTACACGTCCTAAACTTTAATTTTTTTTCCATTAAATGCACCCGGGTCGTGTCTAATCACCAGAACTGTCTTCTTCTAGGTTTTCTTCGTCTGAGAAAACTCATACAACTGTGATCCTTCTCCGAGCCCCCAATACTCCATCTGATATCCGATTCGACCACCATAAATTGCATTGGGATCACCTCGGTAAGCTCTATGTTTTTCTTGAGCTTTATTTCATGATTCCTCCTCTTTCTCACGTTATCCTGGGTTGAACATTTTATGAATTTTTGTAGATATACAATGTTCTTGGGAAATTCAAGGCCTGAGGTTCACATATAGTAATCTCTTAACATCAAGGTAGGTGGTTTGTTCATTTTTATTTAAAGTTTTTGAGTATCATGTGCAATTATTCCAATACCCTTGAACGGGGTATTGTGCATTTACCATTTTTCCTCAGATGTTGTCTGCTATGCTAGTTTTATTTTTTAGAGCTTAATTGAATATAAATATGGCTGATTTCTGTGATTTGAATGTGTTTCCCATGCATGTTCTATTTACGATCATTGGTCTACTTAGCCTTAGACACCTTTCCTATTTTCTATGCATGTTTTAGTAGGGTGGAGAGTTTTTATTCTGACATGCTTGATATGCTCGTTGTCATACACAAGGCCATGAGAACCTAGTGTAGTAGACTATAAGGGGAATTGACTGAGTGAGCTTCCTCAGAGAGTATTTGAGCACTTTAGGATATAAGGGGAATTTTCCAAGTGCGCTTCCTCAATGATCCTAGGACCACTTGGGGCTATAATGGGAATTGACCGAGTGATCTCCCTCAGAGAGTCCTTGTCTGCTTTAGACTATAAGGGGAATTGACCGTGTGAACTTCCTTAGAGAGTCTTTGATTTTAATTGAATGACTTGGGATATGAGTGGAAATGAACAAGTGATATTATTTAGAGATTCCTTGACTTTGGGGCTATAAGGGGAATTGACCATGTGAGATTCCTTAGAGTCCTCGACTACCTTAGACTATAAGGGGAATTGACTATGTGAGCTTCCTCAGAGAGTCTTGTTTTTAACTTTGACTATAAGTGGAATTGACTGTGAGTTCTTCCTCAGAGATTCTTTATATATATTCTTATAACTGTACCAGAGGGGTTAGGATGTGTTTACTTCCTAGAGAGTTACTGTTCTTGAATGATTGTTTTGATATGTGGAATTTGTTTTTCTGAGTACTTTATGGTTTACTGCTTCTGTACTTTCACCTGCCATATATTCACGGACTATTAGGATTAGATCATTGGGTGGTTTCCTACTGGTATTTAGTCTCACACCCCGTTTGGGCCATAATTTTGGGCCCAAACAGATTATATTTTTGCAGGTATAGATTAGGGAAAGTTCCCTTCTACTTCAGGTACTTGACTTGCTGTGGAGCTGGAGAACATGGGACCATGATTAGGCTTTCGATGCTGAGGATCTGTTCATCTATTTATTTTCTACATTGGTTTAGTACTATTTGTATTCATCATTGTGATGTGTTTGGAGGTTTTCCTAAACATCTGTATAATGCACCATTTAATATATCTTCTCTAGTTGTTTATTATTTCACTCTTATATTGTTTACTATTGTTGGATATTTACTTCTTCCACTATTCTCTATTTGTTTCTTTTCTACTGTGTTACTTTGCCAATAAGGGCATAGTTTCCCCACTATCACACCTAAGGCCCTCGCTACAAGTCGGCAGCCTCTGGAATTTGGGAAAATGCGCATTGAGGCCATGTGACCAACCAGGTACGGGGTGCCTCTGGGAGGATTCCAGAACTGGGACGTTAGAACCACCCATTATTTAGAACAAAACAAAAATGAGAATAAGTTGATCATAATGATTTTATAAAAAACCATTTCTTATAATGTCCCAAATGAACAAAAAAACATTTTAAGGGTGAAGATCCAAATAAAATGATTTAAAATATATTTCAAATCAATTCTTAAGACCAATATTATGAATATAATTTTATAAAACCACATGGGATCCAAAAATACAAAATAATAACATTTTTAATAGTGAATGTCTATCACAGTGTTTACAATATAACTCATATGGGTTAACACACCCTTGTAAAATATAATAACCCCTTTAGGACACGTCAATAACATTACACACAGCAAAAACATTATTTAGAAAACAATAGGTGTAAAAATACCATTTAAAAACTTTTATATAGTACTGAATTATAATTTTTTATATATTTTCATGCTTTGAAGGCCACTTAGAAATAATTGTATACAATTGGTACTTAAACTATTCCATACTAAGGATTAAAAACCTCCTAGAAATCATCATTATTCTATCATATGGAACATATATATAAACAACATGGATGATTCTTCCTTCAATGAAAACTAGTAAACCAAGCCACAATATGTCCTTATAAACCATTTAGGGTTACAAAGTAGAAGGGATCATGGTGCAGGAGGGATCGAGGAAGAGGAGGGATTGCGGCGGAGGTAGTGGTGACGGAGGTAGCGACAATAGAAGAGGAGAAGGATGGTCGCCGAGGAGGAGGAGGAAAAGGCAGTGGCGGAGGCATAGGAGGAGGAGGAGGAGGGGTCGCAAAAGAAGAGGTGTCGGGTTTGGCTTCCGTAAAGGCTTGAACAGGTTCCAGAGAAGAGGGGCATGTTAGGGTTTTTTATAAAAACTACCGGAACCTTTATCAGCACTCGTTAAAATCACTGATAAATGTATTTTTTATCCACTCTAAAATAAAAGCGCTAATAAAACATACCTTTATCAGTGCTTTTTTAGCGTTGATAAAGATAGACCATTATCAGTGCTAAAAAAGCGTTGATACAGTACATATTTATCAGTGCTAAAATTATATCACTAATAAATAGGTATTTTATTAGAGCTTTTTTAGCGCTGATTACTGTCTATCATTATCAGTGCTAAAAAAGCGATGATAAAAGAACTATTTATCATCACTAAAATTATAGCAATGATAAGTAATTATTTTTTGAAAGTATAATTTAAATAATTTATTTATTATAATATATATTTATTTAAAATGATATATAGGATAAATATATATTTATCTATTAATAATTATTACTCTAAATAATATATATTTATTAATATTGGTATATTATTGTTAATATATATTAATAAAGTTATAATTACAAATTGATTTGAAATGTATTTATATATATCATTAAAAATATAATAAAATATATTTATTATTTAAATATATTTAATTTAATTTTATAAGTACATTTTTTTAACATATATAGTTCATATGTGCAACATTATGAATTAATCAATATATAGTGCATCATGGAATATAAAAATGAAAATTCATGCATACATAACATATACACATATATTCATTGACCAAATTCATTGGAAAACACACATATATTCAATAATTTTACTTATAAATATATATATTAAAAAGGTACTATATATTTATAAATAAAATAAATAAAATTAATATATTAAATATAATAAATATATTAAATACAATGAATTAATCTAATAAATCTATAATAAATACAATAAATATAATAAAGTTGATAAATATAATAAATAGATATATTATTTAATGTAATTTGTTATAATATTATAATTATTTAATTATATATATATATTTAATTATAATCTTAGAAATTACTTTTCAATTAAAACATTATATATATATTTGAATTATTAAAAAATATATATTAAACATAAACAATTGTTTTTTATTTAATGTATAGAAACAAATATTAAATTTAGAAATAAATATAATAATTTTATATAAATAAATAATAAAATATTTTAACAGTGCTTAGCTTGCACTGATAAAGGCACACCCCTTTATGAGTGATTTTTGTTTAGCACTGATAAAGGGCAATGCTTCCCTTGTGCTTTTTTGTGGTAGTGATATAAAAACTCAATTTCTTATCACTAGGATATATGACCTTTTAGTTTTCATTGATATTAAAATATTTAATGTTTAATGGATTTTATTAAATTATATTTTATTTAAACTTTTTTAAATGAATTTACATTTGATACCCAAATTAAATTCATTAAATAATTCTCACTTCATCATTTTGATCATTGTAAGAGCTGATCATCTCAAATTGTCTTCTTGGGACATATGTTTTGTTATACACCTATATTATTTTATTAAATATATTTTATATCCCTTTAGTATGTTATAAAATAATATTTTTTATTCATGGTATTTAATGTTTCATTTTAATTTATTCCTTTCATGAGGGTTATGATTTAAAAGATACCAAATTAGTATGGTTTTTTTCACAATATCATTTTAATTTGGATTATTTATACGTGAATATCCATTGTAAAAAATTATTAGATAATTTCAAAATAAAAAAATCATTTTATTAATATTTTTTTATTCAATAAACTTTTCATCTAATAATACAATTTTCCTCTCTTTGGAACTTAATATATTTGAAAAATTGTTTTTATAAAAATATGACATTGTTTCACTTTTTGGTCGAAAAGCCATTTTCTTCCAAATAAAATTTTTCTAAAAATGATTTCAATAATGTCTTCAATATTCAATTTTGATTATTTGAAGACATCTTTACCCATGGTAGTATTTTAAGATAATATTTTGTAAGTAATCATTTTTTTTCAAACATGGTAGTTTTTATCTATTCTCAAATAAATGTGTATGGAATCTTTGTTTTAAGTACTGAGTACGAATGGAACTTTCCAACCACCAAGATCACTCAAGGATTTTAATTTTAATTTAAAATTATATAGGGTTCATTTCAAATAAATTTTCATCCAATTATTTTAGAACATTTTATTTTTTAAAATTGATTTCCAAAGTGAAAAGAGTATTCTCATCAGCGAAATTTTATTCAACATTTTATGTTATTTATATTCATCAATGAAAACAACCATATATTTTACTCCATTGGGAATATGTTGAAAAAACACCATCATTATCCTTTATATGGATGATTTTTTTATCAGTATGACCAAGGATAGTATAGAAATTATATTTCTTGATTAATTTCATAGCCATTAACTTTCCCATGAAACATTAACTTTTTTTTGATAGTTATAAAATACATTCATATTAAATATCTGAATTATTTTCATCATGGGTATCATTTATTCATAAACATTATAACAATTCTATATATGGTGTTTTAAAATATAATCTATTTAATTAACTGGGGGAAATAGTGATAAATCGGTATTCATTACTCAATACCAATATTTGTTGGTTAGAAAAATTGTTCATGAATTAAGTCAACCATTCAATATACAAGGAATTATTTTTAAATGAATTAATGGTTAGGGACCCATTATAGATGTCCCCTAAATTCATTGGTATTCATATGATATGTATGAGTTGGATAGGTTTATTTAAATGGGTTTCTCTTACATACCTACCATCGATTAAATTGACTTGGTGAAAGGTCTTGATGGTATAGATATCATGATACATGAGATAATAAAATCCAACATTAATAATTTTATTTATTTAGAATATTTTTTTATCAGTGAGATTATTTCATTGATATTATCCAAAGATGCATTTTTTCCCAATATATTGATTAAATGGTATACGTGTTATGTTATTTAAATTTCTATATTTATTACGAATTATATAATCATGATATCCTTATTATTTATTAAATGAATTATCTATTTAGTTATTTACCTTTAAATATTTATTTCTCATTATATAATTATGATAGTCAAGATGTTGATTAAATGGGATGTTTATTTAGTTATTTACCTTGTCATATTAACTATTTTGTGTCTAATAATGTTTTTCTAGTTATTGATTAAATGAAATTTGTCTTCAATTATTTACCTTTTCATACTAATTATTCCATAGTTATTCATGATATATTCTTATATACATAGCCCTTATTGAGAATTTGGGATCACCCTTATTTTTTTCCCCTTCCCCAATATATAAATAAGGATTCTTTGAATAATATTAATGATTCAGATTATTTACTTACATTATGTTGTAATTTATATTTTAAAATTTAATGAAAGAGTTGAGTATGTGTCTATTTTTTGTAGACTAATAAACTAATAATCCCATTAGGATTTGATCACCTATATCTAGAACTGATTTAATAAATTAACAACAATATTCAGGCTTCTAGGGTTAGGAATTACTAAACAACTTGTTTGAAACTCATAGAGGATATTCTTAGGATAACCCACATTCTATTTATGGACCATAATGAATAATTTGAATATATAAGTATGATTAAGGGCATAGGTTAAATATTAGGTATCATAGAATGAAAATATGGTTTCATTATTTATACATCCTATAAATGATTATATGGTTTTAAATTATGATTATTGGTGCTCACACAATGAGTTTTGGTTTTAGTCAGTGGCTATAACCATGAGGAATAATGTTAACATTGAATGTGATGGACAATGTAGTGTTTCTGAGAATCCAAATGGGATGTGGACTGAAGAGAAAGAAATTTTGATTATGCCTAATAAATTATCATGATATATGATTAACAAATTACACCATAACCAAATCTTATACTCACCAAAAAAGAGAAGGATGGATTATTTTAAGATAATGAGTCGTGAATACCATAGAGAAAAAAGGATTTATTCCCTTCATCTTAGAAATGTGGAAAGAGACATCCTTAAAGTGTCTTTATAAAATACAAAAAATGGATTTTCAAATATGTGGTTACCACTAAACCTTATAGATGATTTAGAAAATATCAAAAAAATGGATTTTTAATGGACAATGAGGATAATTCTTCAAAGGAATATGGGAAATGATTTACGTATGGAAGAATAAGCTCATAGAGCAAATAATTAAAAAGAAAAATTAAGGAGTTCATTAGTGATGAATAAATTTCATCCAAGAGATCCATATATAGATTATTTTCTTTAATGTGGGGAACCTATAAATTATCTGAGTCACTATCCTCTCATAATGTTTAAATCCAATACCATGGAAGGACCTATGATATACCAATCATTATATTAATGGGGTTGAAGTATTTATGTTTTCAGATTCAAGAACTATATGGTATAGATAGTTTTGTCAATCGTATTTCAGTTATAAGAATCATGAAACATATAAGGACTATATTATTTTTTTGGAATAATATATTTCATCATATAATATTAAATCCTGAATTATAAATTAAATTATGGTCTTAAGATTTCAATTTTTATCATAAGTCTAATTTAAAAACCCCCATATTATGTTTTATATGATGGGTAGCATATCATGATAAATGGTATTTTTCAAGATATTGATGGAAATAAAAACCAATGGTTTAGTACATGTTATAGTGAAAAGTATATTTGAGTTATAATTATTTTATATTATTTGGAAATTTTTTTAATGTTGTTGATATAAATTAGGGGTAATATGATCATTAATGTTGAGGTAATAATAGTCAATTTAGATTATTTGATTTTGTGAAAAAATAAGTCGTATAGATAAACCTTGTGATTAAAAAGTGATTTCTTGACTAATGTTTTTTTGAGGATATTTAACATACATTGGGTAATATTATAAGAATTTTATTAATATGGTTTTAAAAATAGGACAACCCCTATACAAGATGACAACCTGACACATCTAGCAAGGCCATGGGGTTTGAACCAAAAACTGAAAAGGTGATAATGGTGATGCACCTACCATTGACCAATGTGATGTATTGGTTAGTGTGACATTATATTTACATAAATTATTTTACTAACATATTCTTATGGAATTGATTAATTTAAATTTTGAGTGTAATTTTTGATTTATAGTGACCAACGTATTATTTCATAAAAAAAATATCCAAACCATTTTGGTTTTGCTTAATTTTTAGAGAGATACAGAAGAAATATTCAGTCTTTTATCGATCTTACAATCTATTAAATGATAATTTTTCCTGATTCAAGTATAAATAATTCATATTGGATATTCCTTCATTATGTTTAAAATGATATAATCATAATAAAAGGATGAGACCGTGTTTATAAAATAAAAAGATATCCACTTTTTACATTCCCTTATGTTCTTAGGTAGTAAATGGATTCCTAAACTAAAAGAAAATAATCTTGAAATAAATATTTTATTCCATTACCTTAATATCTAATGAATAAATAGTCTTTTAACTCATCATATATTTATGTTTTTGTGGTTATTAACTTTTTCTCGATCATTCACTTTCTTATGATCAATGATATCTATCGTTATCCATAATTATTTTTTTACTTCCATCTTTATATTTTGACATCCCACAAATGTTCTCCTACTTGGAAACCAAGTTATGTGTTATTTTGGATGACCTCATTTTTTCCATATTCCCCCTTTTAATAGAAAGTTTAATTTAACCTTTTTTACATTGTCTGTTTTTAATAAAGGTATTTTAAAATATCAATTTCTTGATGTCTGAGTGAATTTTTATATTATGAGGATGAAATATATTGAAGGTGGGTATAATGTAAAACCTAGATAATTTAAAAAAAGAATATTCTGTTTTGTGGTGTATATGCGATGAAACATCAAGTTTTAAGAGAACCATGATATACTATTAAAATATTATTATTTAATGAAACTCTTATAAAATAGAAATTAAGTTAGTATGAATGAACATTTTGACAACTTTTTGAAAGGATATATAAATATAAATATTATATATTATATATTTATAGATAAATAATTAATTCTTAAAAAAATCATTTTATGCTTCAAAAATACATTTTCTTCAACAATGGTTTTATTTTTAATTTTAAGGTAAGGAATTATAATTAATTTTCCACACTTTAGAAATAATATTTTATAAAAAAAATATAACTTTTAAATAATAATATTAAAATTATCTAAGGGGGAAATTTCAAGATATTTCCCAGAAGGTTGAGTTTTCAATGAGTATTGAAAAGTACAAAATTTTAAAATACTTCATAGTTTGTTTCATTTAATGAGGTAATTTTAAAGTCCCATTATGTTTTAATTTTAATTTCTATGTAACATAAATATTTTTTTATTTAAGATAAATAATTTTAATTTAATTATATTTATACCCAATATTGGTGTAAGTTTATTATTTAGGCTTAAAAACAAATTTTTCTGAAAATTGTTTTTAAGTGGATAATGTTCCTCTATTTTAGATCAGTAAAATAAATAATAATAATTTTTTTTAATTGAATCTTAAATAATATACATCTAAAAATATGAATTTAAATCCATCTCATTATTATTACTTGTAATATAGTTAGTATAAGATAATATTATGATTGAGAAATGAATTCCTTGAAAACCTGTTTTTAACGATTTACAGGTATATTTTAAAATTAAAATAATAAATTATGTGAGTTGAATTTGATAAAATGTATAAAATATTTTTAATTATATTGTTTAATATTAGGTTATAATATCAAAATAATATTTGGTCATAATGAATAGTTAAAATAGTAAAAATTAATTATGATGGTTAAGGTTAAAACTGGTTTACTAGGGGTTAAAACAAATCATAAGAGTATTTTTTCAATTAAAAAGTCCAAAATACAATTTTATGTTTATATTTAAACCTTATAATATAAAAAATTTAATATAATATCATTTGGAAACTTTTTTCTTGGTAATGACTATCATTTTTTATTCTTTCAAGAAATTTCAATGTTATTTTCATGATGACCCCTACCCCGACATATAAAAGAGAACCCCTAGACTCACTATTTCAAAACTATAAAGACATATAGTCTACCAAAACCCACAAAAATATCTCCCCAATATCTATATCCACATTATAGAGGTTATTTTATTTGTAATATACCAACCCTAGAGTCCATAATAAGAGAACCAAATAAAGTTATTCTAAGAGAAGAGGGGTTTCTTCCCTAGGATATATTTTCTTTACTTATTATTTTAACACCTTAAATTATGTATTAACACTTAAAGTATAATAACACAATTATCCACTATATACTATCTCGTTCTCTACTAAATGGGATGGAAAGACATCACTTGTGTGTACGACAGACTACCACCTAGCGTGCTGTTGTAATTTATATTCCATCATCGAATCACATAGATAGAAATAATTATGGAATTAATGAATATATATATGATACTTATGCCAAGATATCAATTATGTAAAATTAATTTACTACCCACTAAAATTTCCTTACACCCATTAAGGGAATGATATCATCGCTCATGTGCACGTATGACCTATAATATCCACAAAGCGATGTGATCCATTTTCCATTTCAAAATTTCAAGAATGGTTATAAAAATGTATTTAATGATTAAATAATATATTTAAAACATTAATATAATTATGTGTATTATGGATATATATTCTTTGCACAAGAACTAGAATTATTGTGAAACAACATGCATGAGAAAACATGGAAATTAACACCAGAATCAATATTATGAATGAAATATTATTAATTAATGAGAGGTAAGATGTTATAATAAGATAATATATGACTTTATAAATATTAATATTAATATTTTATAAATTTACACCATTTTTAAAACCATTACACATGAGGTTAAATAATGTTCAACTAAAGGGGAGTGTGAGGTAAGAGACTGTCTCAATTTCCTTTACACATATTATAATGTTATGCACATAATTTATTTTATATAGAGTTTGTGTAGACCAGTTTAATTGTAATATCATGAATCTATCATATTTAATTTTATTTTAAGTTTCAATTTGAATTATTTCATCCATGGAGAATTTACTTGAAAGTTACCAAGCAGTAAAGAATTTCATAACTAAATTTCTTTTTATAGGGTTATATCACTTTATCATTTTATTTTACATTCAAAGATTATGTGTCTAATTAATTTTTATTAACTTATATTTTACTTAAACTTATTTTATGTGGATTTAAATTTGATACATATAATTTATTCAATGATTTATTCTCACCTCAATGTTATGATAATGAACATGGTTTCTCTTTAAACATTGTCTTCTTTAAGAAATATATTATGTTATACACCTATATTATTTTATTAGGTGTATATACTATCCCTTTGATATGTTATTTCTTGAATATATTTATATTAATGGTATTTAATGTTTGATTTTTAATTATTACATTCACGAGAGTTACTATTTTGAAGTTTCAAAATTATAAAGGTTATTTCAAAATATAATTTTAATCTAGATTGTTTATTCTTGAATTTTCATTAAATAATATGATTTTATGATTGTATAATAAAACCCTTTTAATTTTATATATTATTATTATTCCGGAAATTTTCAAGTAATATTACACTAGTTATCTTTTTGGTACTTAATGTTATCAAGGATATGTTTTTTTAGAAAATCGTATTATTTCTCTCTTGTGTCAAAAATCCATTTTCTTCAAAAACAATGTTTTATAAAAATGGTTAAATGAATGTTTTTAATTATTTTAAATGGTTTTTTAAATAAATTTATACAAAAAAATTAAATTGAATATTCTAATCATTTTCTAAACAAGGTACTTTTTCACTTTTCTTATGAAAATGTCAATGGAATATTTGTTTTAACATATTCGGTGTGAATAAAAATTTATCCCCATCATATAAGATCATTTATTTAACCTTTTAATTATAATTTTATAGGGAATATTTCATAGAAAATATTTTACATAATATTTTATAAAATTTTAAATTTTAATGTGATTTTCAAAGTGAAAAGTGTATTTTTATTAAGAAATTTTTAATGATATTTTTATAATGATTATATACTTCAATGAAAAAATAATTGATTTTACTCCACTGGTAATATATTGTAATAATTCTATCCTTATACTTAATATGGGTGGTTTATTATTTGTTTGACCATGGAATTTATTGAAATTCATTTTCCTGATTAATTTCATTTTAATTGTATTTCTCTTAAAAAAATAAAAATTTTATGATCATTGTAAAATATATTTTTCTTAAATATCCATATTCTTTCTATAATATATATCATTACTTACTAAAATATACCCCATTTATAAAATATTTATTTTACTATAGAATTTATATAATATTTTGGGAGAAATCATGATAAATATGTATTCTTTTCTCAATATAAATATTATTTGAAAGGAAAATTGTTCATGAATTAAATCAATCACTCGATATATGAGAAATTATTTGAACATACAATGACAGGTGGGTCACAATTATTTATACCCCCTTGATGCATCAGTTGTGTCATGAAATGAATCGGTTGGCTAGACTTATTTAATGGGTTTCTAGCATATTTCTTATACATAGATTAATCTATCTTGGGGAAAGGTATTGATGGTATAGATATCATGAGGTCTAAGATCATGATTTCCAATATTAAAAATTTCATTCCTTGATAATTCATTTATTATTATCCATGATATTATTTCATTGATATTACCCTTGGATTCACTTTATTCTAGACATGTTATATATTAAATAGAATGCATTTTCATTTATTTACCTTTACATATTTATTATTTCTTATCGAATTATAATGGTCAATTTATAGTTTAAATTGAATGTGTTTTCAGTTATTTTCCTTTCTGTATTGATTATAACTTATTGATATATGATAGCTTATGATGTATATAACCCTTAACAATTATTTGAGCTCATCATTGTTCTTTTTCCCTTCATTAGTATATGAAGACGTAAACATTTAATGAGGTCAAGGATTCATAATATCAACTTTTTTATATGTTTTAATTTATGTTTTCAAATGTAATTAAAGACCATTGTTCATATCTAGTTTACAATGAATACTAATCTATTAGGTCCATTAGGATACAATCACTTATATCTATACCCACTATAATAATGTAACCATAGACTCTGGGATACTAGGGTTAAGGCCTTTAATTATTGGTAACGAAAATGGGGTTGTGGTGTGAGTAGAAGTAATAAGAGGAGATCCCCTATTATAAGTGAAATTGGATGTTTTTTTTGTAAATTCCAAAATGTTTTCAATAATGGGAAGCCACTCAAAATTCGTGTTGCTCCAAAATTGATAAATAACATAGTTAAGAATTTATAAAGACAATATACACCTCCAATACCTAATTAAAAACATATTTTATACATTTTATCCACATTATTTTTATGGTTACTCATTTTTACCATTTTTGTTTTTATCATGGCTATTAGTTTTTACCTATTTAATTTATCCATTATTATCAATAATAAATTGGTTCTTACTATAAAATTTTGACCTATTGATTCCAAATTTTAAATATATTTAATAAATTTAAACTTCCAAAAGTGATAAAAATTAATTTTAAAATATTAATTGACTATAATATTAAAAAAATAGGAAAATATATCTTAAATTTTAAAATGTAAAACATTGTTTTCTAAATTAAAACCGTTAGATTTAAATTTATAAATTCAATTATAAAATTCATATTTAGTCTTATAAAAAGGATACCTCAAATTCAAAGTCATACTTATATACTAATATCGTTATAAAATAAGTGTTATTTGAAGAAATGGTATTTTCTACTATTGACATAAAAATATTATTTGTACATAAAACCCAAATATTTAACGTAATGTAATATTTACAAGTTTGAAAAATAATTTTATATTTATTGAATTAAAATATATAACAATATATAAAAATATAAATTATATTGAAATTAAAATACAATATATTAAGAAAAATAGTTATTTAAAAATGACCTTTTTGAACATTAAGTGTTTGTAATCCTATTTTATATACATTTTAATATAATTTAATATTTATATATGAGTTTATAAATCTAAATATTACATATTATGATAACATTTTAACTATGTTTAATTGAATTCTTTAATGTAAAATACAATGCCCTAATTTTAAAATCGTTCTTCAAAAGGAAGCCTTTTGAAAATATTAACCAAAGACAATAATAAAATATAATAATATTAATTGATTCTTATCATTTTATACACTAATAATTAAATAATTCATGATTTTTTAATATTTCATGAATAACATTCTATTACCTTGATGAGGTAATTTTCTACCTTTTATAAGTTAATGTTTGGTTAAAAATCCTTTTATGTGATTTTTTCTGGGTTTACTACAGACTGTAGAACAGGTGCACACTGTTTACCTGAAGTACACATCGTGTACTTAGTGCCGGTTGAGTGTGGTGGATTGGGAGATCATGTCATTAAAGGGTAGATCATTTTGTGATCTGGTACATACCGTGTACTAAAGGTACACATCGTGTAGCTATTAAATAGTTGGTTTCTACCTGAGGAAATAGGTTTTTGGCATACTTATCTAGCATGGCCTACACGACCTAACCCCTTTGTACACATCATGACTCAGTCCCAACCCAACCTTAGGTAATTCTTTTGGTAGTGACGCTTGGTCTATTATTCCCATAACTCCTGGACCTCGACCCTAGGCTCTCCCTACAAGGTTTTCAAAGGCACCCCACCTCCAGGTTTGATCTGATTGGCCTCAGATCTTCATTTCATCTACGATGTGATTCTTAGGTAAGGATTCTCCCTCATTCTTTTAGTTTCTCTACTTCTATCCTCTTGTTTTTTTAATAGATCATCTAGGGATTAATGGATCTATGCTATGTGGTGTTTAATATTTATTCTTGGATGATTTTTAGAATCTCCTTCACCTTTATTCTCATTGGTGGGTTCCATTGTGAGTGTCGTTCTTCGGAAAAGAGCAAGGTGGCTCCATCCAACCATGAAAAATTGATTACCATCTCTTTTCTTGATTTATTTCAATTACCGATTTAAATTCAATTTCATAAAATTGATTTAAATTTCTTCAATGAAACCAAATTCCAATTAATTGGATGATTTGAAATGGGTTTGGCATGGAAATTTGGAAAACCCCCTATTCCAATGAATTAGGGTGGGTTTTTTGAAAGTTAACCTATTAAATTTTTTTAATTTAAATGGCGAATTTTGATGCAAATGTTTTCAATTAAATTGTCGAACTTAACTGTGAAAATGAATTGTTAAAATAATGGAATTGGTTTTGAATGGATTTAAAACTCATGAAAATGAATTAAAATGATTTGATGGAAACCCAGTGGTTTTATCTTGTTAAAAAATGAATTTTTAGGAATAAAACCTATTTTGGATTTAAATGTAAATAAATGGGAATATTTTAAATGGAAGAATAAGATTCATCATATTTTCTGTAGTCTTAAAATAGTTCACCCATAATTTAATATCACATGGAACCCTTAGGTAGTTGGTGACTTATTTGGATACACACTACGCTATTAAATCATCCTAAAACATATATGCGGTTGTTCACATCCCTGATAGGTTGGCGATGAGTCTCCTTTGGCTAGTGTCATATGGACGTCTATATACACATTTTTCTGATTTCACATAGAGAGTGGGGAACCCTATATCTGGTTAATACTATAGTATATTTTAGAGGATGACCATGTTTCTTGCTTTTTTATATATATTTGAGATATAAATGTATCCAAATGTTGTTTCAGATGCTTTACATGCCTGCTTAATTTATATAAATTGTTTTATATAATTTTTTTACAAATGTAATATTTTATAAATATTAAATCTATTGTAAAATAAATCCTGTGCTTTGAATGTATTTTATAACATTTTAAAAATGAATGTCATGTTTTTTTAAATATTCTTTTCAATTGAAAAAACCATTTCTTCTGAAAAATTGAAATCTTTTCTTTAGATAATCTATATTTGGAATCTGTTAAGGAATGTTTGGTGGTATCCTACTGGGCTTAGTCGCACACCCTAACTTTTGCCTATGGATGTTTGTAGACTTCATTATTCCAAGCTTGAGGAAAGGGAAGGGATCTCTTGTAGGTGGATATAGATGTTGGGCTTTGGTCATGGTGAGTTGGGTCCTTATGGAACTTGGGAATGCTTCCTTGTTTATTAATTTCGCTTCTAGTACTTTGGATTTTATTCTTCATTGTATTATTGTACTTTTACTCCCTTTAGATTTTTCCTTTTGATAGGCATACTATATTTTATCTTTTGCCTCCAGATTTTTATGGAAAAATTGTTCCCCCGTGTATTTAATATGATGTCAGGTTCTAGTTACCGAGTCGTGGGGATTGGTAATTCCCTTTAGGTTATGTTAGGACCAGCTCGGTTATTGGGTTACTAGGGTACCCGGGACGGTTTGTGAAAAAATGCTATCAAACGAGGTTGTGGATCTTTCTTTTTTCCTAGATGTCAGAATGAAATTTTAAATCTTGATGGGACAAAGGAGGTAGTTTTTGATGAGTTCCTAGACATATCTCACCTTAATTAACCATAAGTATCTAGGGGTGGTTAGGACAAAACATCAATTAGTTCTTGACTTTTCCTGATTTCTATTTTCATAGAGAGAAATACAAATCATGTTTGTCTCTTCTGCTGAAAATATTTTCTCTTTCTAATTAGTTTGGGTGTCAATATTATGTCTTCTATTATCTACTGATATATTTTTTCATCATGCCTTTGAGAATATGTGAGAATCAGATCTAGAAAAAAGCTGTTGTTGAACCTAATTAAGAAAATCATATTATTGATCTGAATCTTGTTGAGGTGACTGTTCGCACTGTCCAAGCTCTAGGACATGAATCTACTCTAGTTCCCACTCAGGCTCTAGCTTTGGATCCTCAGGGGGGATGTTCTTTAGAATCATTATCAAGATTTATTTCTCTAGATCCACCAGTATTCATCAGATCCACTAATCCTCAACATGCCAAGGAATGGTTGGGAAAGATAGAACATTTATTTTAGTTCTTAGATTTTTCAGAAGTGATCAGGGTAAAGTATGCCAATTTTGTACTGGAGGGACCGAGCAGGAGAAGGTGGGATAGTATGGTTAAGGAATTGATGCATGCAGGACTGCAATGGAATGACATCAAGGTGATCTCCACTAATCAGTTTTATCCAGAGTCAATGGTGTTGTCTAATACTGCGGATTTTTTCAAGAATGAGCAGGCAGACAAACTATGACTGAGTATTCAAATCTCTTTGCTGATCTGGTGTTGTTTTCACCTGAGATAGTATAAAATGATAGGATGATGGATAAACCATTTTAGTTTGGACTTCAATCAGATATCCATTCTTATATTTTCATACTGAATCTTCCCACTTATGTTGTTGTACTGGATATAGAGAGGATGATTGGGATGGAATTGGTGGGTATGTTAGTGTTGACAAGAGTTTCTTTTTCTCTCAATGGAAGTATTAGTTCTTTAAAAGGAAAATAGAAGCGTGATTATCCTCATATATGTTCTCGACGATAGAATCATTCCTGACCACATACAGCTTTAGGAGGAAGTTCTTTGACTTTGTAATAATGTGGCAATCCAAGTCATTCTTGGAGGGTTTTCATCAAGGCACTTAAGAACTATTGCTACTATAGTTGTTTAGAACACTTACAATGACTCTTCCATCACTTATGTACTCTGTGTAGTGGGACAAGATCATCAAATCCTCTTAACACTGTGGGTAAATGAAATGCTTCACGTTCAAAAGGCTTCTAGCCATATGAATTCATAATGAATATTATTTATGCAGTGGAAGAGACTCTATAAAGAGTAGACACGGGTCCACTGAATATGGGACGTACCATTACCATTACTTTGTCTTTAGTGATTGCCCTTTTTGATACAAGTGCATCTCACTCTTTTATTTCAAACTGTATTTTTATCTTGCTTAATCTTCTTATGAAGAAACTATCTTGTGTAATGTATATTACTATAACCCTTGGTACAAAAAGAGAGAAGGGTCTTCATAGTCATACTTGTGTCTTTTATTTATCAAATTTCAATCTAGATTAGATATTTTTCGTTCTTGAATTTTATATCTTGACATCATTTTTAGGATGGATTGGATCATTACCAACAAATACCGAATTGATTGTTATCTCTAACGGGTCTAATTTACTGCACCTAGTGGTGTGCATCTTATCATTCAAGGAGAATGGGAACCAAGGTTGAGCAGAATCAGGCCTTATTATCTAGAGTTAGGGAATGTGATATCAGTGTTTTCTTTTGACCTGGAGCAAGATTCAATGGTTGGTGACTTTTCTCTATTCATCAATGAGTTTTCTGACAAGTTTCCTTTGGATTTATCTTGTCTACCACCAGTGAGAGAGGCTGATTTTTTTATTTACTTAATATATGGAACTCAACTAGTCTTTATCCTCTCTTACCGCATGGCACCAACTAAGATGAAAGGGCCAAAGTCTCAGTTGTATTATATTCTTGAGGAAGGATTTAATCATCCAAGTGTGTCAACTTGGGTAGTGTCAGTTCTCTTTGCTATGAATGTTAATGGCTCTCTTCTCTTATGTGTTGATAATTGTAATCTAAATCGAGTTACAGTAACAAAAACAATATCCATTTCCATGGATCAATGATCTATTTGATAAGTTGAAAGGGGTGAAGTGGTTTTCAAAGATTGACCTTCGATATGGTTAACATCAGTTGAGGATAAAAGAATATGACATTCAAAATACTAACTTTTAGAGTAGGTTCAAGCACATTGAGTACCTTGTTATGCCCTTCAGCCTAAAAAATGATCCTTTTGTTTTTATGGATTTAATGAACAAGATATTCCACAAGTATTTTGATACCTTTATGGTAGTATTTATGGATGAAATTCTTGTTTACTCCATGTATGAGGAAGATCATGTGAGACATCTGATAATAGTTCTTGAATATGCTAATAAATCACTGCCTTTATGCCAAGATTTCAAAGTGTTATTTCTGGATTCATGAAGTGAAATTATTTGAGCATGTGGTGTCTAAAAAAGGTGTGTCATTTTATCCTAACAAGGTTAGGGTTTTTATGATGTGGGAGAAACCATGAAGTGTCTTTGAGATCTGGAGTTTCTTGGGCTTAGTTGGATATTATTGCGGGTTCGTGAAGGACTTCTTGAAGATGACTTATCTAATGAGTACTCTGACTCGAAAGGAGGTGAAGTTTTCTTGGGATGGTAAATGTTAGAGTTATTTTGTCATGTTTAAATGTATATTGACTAATGCACCAGTGTTGACTCATCTAGAAGCCTGGTTATACAATGTAGACTTTTGTGATCGATCGGGTTTTGGCTTGGGCTGTGTTCTTATGTAGGGTGATCATGTAGTATCATATGGATCTCATCATCTTAGGCCACATGAGAATATTTATTCTACCCATGACTTGGAACTTTCATCTGTGATTCACATGCTTAAGAGTTGGTAGCATTACCTTTTTGGAGAAAGGTTTATGGTGTATTTAGACCACAAAAGCCTGAGTTATATCATCTCTCAAAAAGAATTGAATCTTCAAAAGAGGAATTGGTTGGAGTACTCATAGTCTTTTGATATTATCATAATCTATACCCTAGGGAAAGGGAAAGTTGTTGGTGATGATTTGATCTAGAAAATTCTTAGCTATGTAGTGAAAGAGTCTTCAAAAGAGTGGAATTTTATGGATCTCTTTACATAGTTGCATATTGGAGTTTAGGAGGAAGGGGAAGATGTTTCTTTATCAATTTTTAATTTTACATCAAATCTTCTCACGATAATTCTTTAAGATCAAGAGAATGAGGATGTTATTTGTTTCATTAGATAAGAACATTATAGTGGGGAGATAGTTTCCTAGTTGTTTTTCCCCATAGAGGATGTTCTATGATATTAGAAATGTTTTGTTATCCCGTTAGTGGAATGAATGGTAGTGATGGGGGATTTCCATAATTGTCAGTGGGATGTGTAGCCAAGAATCAAAAATATGTTCTAGGACATGACATGGCAGTTCTAGTGGCCAGGTATGATACAGGACATTTCAATGTTTTTCTCTCATTACTATACGTTTTAATAAGTGAAATACTAGCACTAGAAACCTTTAGGTTTTCTTCAACCACTTCCAATCCATACATAGAAGTGGAAATAGATCTCTATCGACTTTGTGGTTCGGTTGATTCATACCACAAGAAAGAAGAATACAATATGGTTTGTGATTGATTGGCTAACCAAGTCAGCTCACATTATACCCATTCATGATATGACCAAAGTTGAAGAGTCATGATATCTATATGTGAAGATATTGTTAATTTTCATGGATTTCCATATGCTATAGTGTTTGGTAGGGATCCTCGGTTCACTTCTCACTTTTGGAGGGGCCTTTAAAAGTCACTGGGTACTCAGGTTTGTTTGAGAATGACCTACCATACGCAGTCAGATGGATAGAAATAATAAGATATATAGATTCATGAGGACATTCTTCACGCCTATTTCCCTGAATTCTTTGGGTATTGGGATGATCACTTTGGGATGGTTGAGTTCTCTTATAACAATTGTTATTAGTCTACAATCAGAATTTCACCATTCATGGAATTTTATAGTTGGCCTTATAAATCTATATTGTGTTGGTCAGAGGTTGGTGAAAGCTCAATGGTTGGACCAAGCTTGGTGCAGGAGACAATAAAAATGATTAAAACGATACATCAAAATATATTGAAAACATAGAGCTAATATAAGTCTTATACTGATTGACATTATATACCTTTTAATTTTTTAGTAGGTGACCAGGTTTTCTTGAATATTTCAACCTAATTGGGTCATAAACACATTTGAAAGTAGTGGAATCTTGCTTCTCTCTTTGTGGGACCTTTTGAGGATATATAGAATGTGGGTAAGGTGGCGTACCATTTTTAACTTCCATCGTAGCTAATGTCGATACATGACATGTTCCATATATCACAGTTGAAAAAGTATTTATCTGATCCATCTCACGTTTTGAGCTGGAGTGATCCTGAGATCTAGCTTGATTTACCTATAACTGAGGGAAAAGTAAGGATAGTTCATTCTGAGAGAAAGTTACTTTGTGGTAGGAAGATACCTTTGGTTCATATGCTATGGAATAATGGTTTTGATTCTCATGAGATGTGGGAATGAGAAGCACTGATGAGAGAGTAGTGGCCTCACCACATTGGCATGGAAGCATCTTCATAGGCTATCTGGGGGAATAATGTTTTTATGGAGGGGCGGATATAACATCTCTTTACCTTGATCGGGTAATTTTACACCTTTTATAAGTTTCATTTCGGTTAAAAATGATTTTATGTGATTTTTCGGGGTTTACTTCAGACTGCAGTGTAGGTACACACCGGGCACCGGAAGTACACGATGTGTACATAATGATGGTTGTATGTCAGGGACTATGAGATCATGTCATGAATGGGTGGAACTCCCCGACCCCAGAATCTAGGAGTCAGTGAATTATTTTAATAAATTTGGAATCATGTCCCAAAGGATCCATCTGTTTTGTAGTCTTGGAAACAAGATAAATACATAAGTTCAACATTACAACTGGAAAGGAAAACAACACTAATTTATTACATTAGAAACATCCAAGCTTTCAAGAGTATTCCTGAAAGTCACTCATAAGTAACTTCTTTATATCTATGAAAAATGAACCATAAGAAAGGGGTGAGCTCAAATGCTCAGTAAGAGTAAGCAATACAGTAGAAGATAACATAAACATTTGGCGTGGTTAATAATTAAAAACACACGCATTTACAAATAGTAAACACGAACACTTTATGGCATTAATATGCGATGAGTAAATAATTCTATAATTAAACATAGTAATGGGTATTCTACTAGTTGAATAACCACATGAAATATCAATAGCTAATCTCATAATTATGGAATGCATAATTCCAGACATCATAACCACATAGTCAAGGCCTCGTAAAAGACTACAAATAAGATTTTTGTCAAGGCCTTGTACCAAGACACTAGTTTGTCACATGAGACTTACCGATGCATCAAGGATCTATAGCGGGATCCACCCATCACTTACAATGTCCAATTCATTCCTAATATGGGAAGGTTGAAACATAATCTCAACATTCGTATTAAAACTAGCATACAAAATGTCAATATTTAAACCAAAAATCATGAATGGAATAAAAATAGCACATCCACAGTCAAACATAAGTCATTAAATACAATATGAAAGATTTTTTTATAATATATTAACCTTAATAGAGAATAATTAAGGATATTGACATAGATGAAAATAATCAACAAAAATATTTTAGAGAAATATCCCCCGTTTTCTTGAAAACATTTAAAAGTCACATTATTTATCAAGAATCCATTTAAATTAGATTTTTGAATCAAAGTGTCCCATACCACATTTAATATTTTAAAAGGAATTTTAATTTTTAAACATTAATTTTTATATAAATAAATCCTTAAAACCATTTTTAAAACATAGACATTAATGAGAAAGATTTAAAAGAATAAATCATTAAAAATTTAAAATGATATTTTAGTTAGAGTTCATAACCAAATGAGAGACAATTGAATACAAATAATTGAGGGAATAAAAACATTATAATATCATGAGAATAATTGGATTCATGATATACTATGTCAAAGAATATTGTATACACCATATAAAAGTGAATTGGCATATAAAAACAAAGAAGTCTCAATTGAATGTAAATTGAGATGAAATCCCTTATAAAGACCATATCATTAGGTTAAAGATAAATCAACGACATAATTATGTTTGAAAAATATAAATACACTATATAATATTGAATATTCAGTGTAAATCAATTAGAGGACATTGACACATATTCTTGAAAAAACACCACCAATGACTTGGATATTTAACTCAATGAATGATAATTGAGTTAAGATTACTCTTATCATGTTCCTATCAAGGACTTGAGAAATTATCAATGGAGTGATTGTGTGTATCAAAAGTATATCCCCAAAAAGGGGTGTGTAAATTACTACATAAATAATATATAGTGATTCCACACATAATCTTGGAGTAAAATAATTAATAAAGTATGCGTAAAGCCCAATGAGAGGAAATTGAAAATTTGAAATTTCCTTACTGATTTGGTAACTCGGGAAACATACACCCCATGAAATAAGAATCATAAAATGAATTTGTAAATACCCATAGATTAAATTATATTACATAAGTAATATAAGCATGGATAGTACATACACCACACAAAAGGAAATAGTGACAATACAATGTGAATCTCACGGGAATAAGAAGTGAGATGAAATCCCCTTACCACATTGTAATCAATCTATTCATATGACCAAAAGTTAATAACCACCAAATAATTTACATAATACAATGAATATAAATAGAATAATGATAATATATATCAAATGTTAGTACACAATACACCACATGCAATAAAAAAGTTGCGAATGATGGAAAACTTACCGAATTAAAAGTGAGATAAGAAACACCTTACCTCAACTTCGACTTGTCTTGTATGTTCCTTATTCTTCCTGAATAATAAAATTAAGTTAATTTATACTTGATTAAGAAAAATTTTCAAGTTTATTATTCCTTTTATATCACTTATTTCCTTGCTATAACAAATAGTTAATTATTTGAGTTGATATTGGAAATTTTATCGATGTTCATAACTTGAGTCAAAAATGAACTTGTTATAATTGCAATTTTTCCTGGTGGTCAAAAGTACATTTTATAAAGAATGCTATAAATGATTTAGATACCATATATATATTAAATATCCAGTATATATATGTATTTATAATAGTACATAACATTTGGAGATAAGAAATTAAATGCACCGTTCATGGAGACGGTAAGCCATACATACACATAAAGGCTACTTTTATTTCTATTCTGTTTTTAATGGAATTAAAAAATAATAATCCATAGGCATATTATAATTACAATATAATATCATATATAATATCATTAACTCTATCCTTTATACATCCCACATAAGTCATTAACGAGTCATATCACTTTGAGGGGGCGGTAGTCCGCACTTCCTTAAATGAAATTATTGTGTTTTACCCATAATGGAAACCATAAATGAATGATATAAATGGAAAATACATAATCATAAAAAACAATAAACATAACATATATCATATATAAATATAGTTCCATCTTAATTGCCACCATAAGAGGCGGTATAAGATAATTGAACAATCATCGTTTCGTGAGGCGTTAGTTTGCCATCCACAGAAACAATGTGTTCTTTACCCATTAGATGGAGGTGTATGTAAGTGTAGTTAGAATAATTCTCATAAAAAACATCGTAATATATTTTGGATACTGGTGTTGTTATAAAATAAATGAATCAAAATAGTTTAGAGGTTGGAGAAGTAAAATAAAAGAAAAGAATTTAAGAGAAATCATTACCTTTAATTGGGGTAACTCCCTTTGGTTTGAACCCAAAGGACTTATTGAAGTGACTTCTGCCTAAGGTAAGGCTTCTAGGTGGAATATAGGGCCATTGATAGATTATTTTGGCTGGTTTTAGAAGATCCAAGGGGCTTGAGAGGTGCGAGGGATGTGTTAAAAGTGGTGTCCTTTTATAAGCGAGAGGAGGGGTTCCTTAGGAAATTTTGAAAAGGTTATTTTATTACAAACATATCTTCAGTCTCAAAAGGTCCAAAACTTATTAAAGTCGAAGATAAGATGACTCATGTTTGAAATAAAATCATCTAATAATAATTGGACAGGATTTGGATATTTTTTTTAATATTATGAATCTTATATATTTAAATCATTTATTAATGATGTAAATACAATATCATTATTGTGTCATAAATAATTTAATTTATTTGATGTCTAAAAATTATAAAAAAATACATAATGTAGTAAATATTCTTATCTCTCTAATTATTATTTATTTTCAAAAGGATGAATTATATAACCATATGTAAAAATTGATATTCTAAAAGATATTTGTTAATGTCATTTTTTTCATTACTTTAAGTTAATTAAAATAAAGTGTCATTATCATATTTAAGTGGTTCCATGGGGTCCCCAAATCGACCCAAGGATGCCCATGGATGTCCATGACTCATCCAATAAGGTTAGGATAAGTGTTAGGGAAATTGTATTATTATAATAATTTTATTTTGACATTGAATTACCATATTTACCTTTAACTGCGGTAAATAAAAGTCAAAATATTTTATTCACCAAAAATTATTTTCATCATATTGAACCACATTTTACTTACTAATAATAACCATATCTATCGGATTTTCGAAATTATATTCACAGAAGCTGTAAAATTTCCTTTAAATGAAAAATTTTGTTTTTTAACTACTGCTAAGTGGTTTTACTATTCATCAAAATTGAACTGTTTCAGAAAAATACCAAAAATTCATCCTAAGATATATTTGATATTCTTAATTAAAAAATGATGTCTACTTTACCAAATTCAAAACATAGAAGTTTCATTAATTAATTTAAAAATAATTCTCGTTGTCAAAACAAATAGTGTGATTTTAAGAAACAATAACTATCAAAAGATTTACACTTGTTTATATATAATTTAAAAGTGAGATTAATTACAATGACCAACATTGTATTAAATGGAAAAAATATAATCTAATTATACTTCCAAACCATTAAAATTTATAATTTAAAACTATAAATTATTTTTATTAAAAATGTTTTTTCAATTAAAATGTAGTATTTTTCATTATTAACACAAATATGAAAGTTATAGAAAAATACAAAATATTAATCTAAACAAAATTTTTATGTCCTGATACTAAATGAAATGTCTATTTTTTCACATTGAATATATAAAAGTTTCAAATATTGGATTTAAAAAGGGTTCACCATTAAAATGCGGTAAAGTTGCATCTTTAAAAAAATACATCCTTTATTTGAAAAAAATTAATTTGTTCTAATATTATTCCAAAGAAACACATAATATGGATGTTCAAATTATATGTAATATATAACATTCCAAATTCAGTTAATACAATTCATAACTACTTTTGAACAGTTAGTTTGGTAAGTTGTCGGGCACTCGAACTTAGTGTTGTGTGAGGTGAAAGCTATTGAATTAATTTAAAGAGATAATGTACTATGAAGCCTTGGGGTGTTTAATTCTACCATCCTTCAATATATTGAATCCTCGCAATTTAAGCTGGGGATTGAAAATTTGGGTTTTAAAATTTCAAATTATCTAAGTTAAAATCCCACATCGAAATGGATTAATGAGGCCTCTATTTTAAAATAAATAAAGGTAAGTATGAAGGTTACCGAAAATAACACATACTAGGGTTCCACGTAAGAAAACATGGATATAGAAGAAAAACTAATCATCCTGTTCTAATAGAGAGTGATTGAGAATATAATTAGGAGAAATTTAACGATATGAAAGCCATAAACTTGTGATGGGATGAATGGTCTTTGATTACCCAGTAGGAAAAGTAAATGAACAATGTCTTTCTTTTAAATTCATCTTCATAATGATGATGGATTTATTTATGATATTGACTAAGATTATAAAGACATATTCTTACTTTACATGTATCATTTCCTCCATTAATAAATTTCTACCACAAACTCATCTTTTCTTCAAATGATGAGTATTCAAGATGACTTGGTTACACCTGAAGCACTAGAATCAACTTATAGAGAATCACATAATCCATAAAGGATGAACTATATATTTTCCTTATCATTAAAAATTAACCAATACCAAAATAGTTAGTACATGATCAGATGATCCCCAAAAAGGAAAATCCTTTTTAGAAAGAAATACTACTCTTAATCTCCAAAATTTAAACAAACAATACCCAAAGTTCAAAAAATACCCTTTAATGAACAATTGTTCTTAAAATAATTAAATATAATCCTATGTAAGATTGAAACCCAATGCTCAGAAGAATTGGATTATACAGTCTTCCACGTTAAATTTTATCTCCAAATAACATCAACTACTCTTAAAGTCACATACTTAAAAGTAATTAACCTGATCACTTATTCTCTATGATATGTTAATCATTTCCAAAATCACTATAAATACACAATAAAAACATAGAAAAATATCCAAAATTACTCCTCAAATGAAATACCATAGTATTCTATTTTCCTTCGGCATATAGTGTTCCCAATAGAGTGAACGTCTTCCAAAATATCATTTATCACTTAATCACCAAATCGTTTTCCTATACTAAGGATATCCATTTGATAATAAATATGGTCCCAATTCAAATTAATAATGTAGTTTAACTAAAAATAATTATTCTCACTAACCAGGGACTTCATGTTGTACAATTGAAGGTGATAAATCCCAATCGCACTCTGGTTGTGGGTTTGATTCCCATAGCATTGTCCGACACGATGGGTTGTTAGATGGTCTGCGTGTTGTCCTTTTTCAAAAAGTATGTTTTATAAAAAATACCAAAATGAGATAAATTCTTCAAAATTAACATAATATAATTTAACCACAAATGTTATCTCATACCTCGCATTTTCATCCCAAAATTTAATAACTTGTAATTGCCACAAACTCAATGATCATTTAAAACCAAATTGTTATTTATAACTATATCCATAAGATAAAAGATAATTCTTCCTCAAATATCATTTTCACATGAAAAATTGTAGGGTTACAAATAAAAGAGAAAGTATTCCAAAGTATTCCCATCAACAAAGAGCACTAATACTTTTAATCATTTTTCCATCCATTTATTTCTATATAGCTTCTTCCATGACCAAGACGATATCATATAAAATATTGTATTTACTTAGGTAATGGCCAAGTCCCCTACATTTACGGTAAATTACTGTAAATTTATTCTTGGCACCATTTTTATTTTCTTCCATAGTACTCTTCATTTTCCCTCGGCAATTCTTTACTTTATGTCATTCTTTCCCACCCATAAAGAATTTCTTTATTCCGTTGAGACACTTTCTCTGGGTGTCTCCTTCCACATTTCCTACATGATGGAAATTGAGGTTTCTTTTCTCCATGGTCTCCAATACTGGAGTTCTTATCATTCATTTCCTTTATCTTTTTTGTTGAGTCCGGGAGTTTGTTAATATATATGTTGTTGATCATATTTTTCAAAAACTGATTCGGCATGAACACGATATCTTTTACACCTATCAAAATACCATTTTTTTCTCATTTCCACCACTATTCCCACCTTTTACATCATGCTCAAAGTTACAATGACATCCTTGGAATCCGACCATTGACTAAAACCAGAATGCATTGTGTGAGTAACAATAGTCATTAAATCATTTAGAGAATATCATGACACCTTATTTTCAATTTAAAAAACCTTAGGATTAACCAAGGTCATTTATTATCATCTTATATTATAATCCTTCAAATCAGTTTGTAAAGAAAATGTAAATTATCCTAAGAATATCCCCCGAGAGTGTCATATCCAAGAGGGAAACATGCCCGGTTGTCATGTACCAGGATACCTCAGGTCAAGTCCAAAACTCCTTATCATAGTTTTCACTCCTAGGTACATCTATGCCAGAGACGCATCTACCTGCTCGTATCCAAATAGAGAAGTATTTCTTGGAAAATTCACAAAATCTCTACACTATCAAAATTAAAGGAAGTTATTCTATAATAATCCTCAATGTCTATCTTAGGATAATGTGATCCAATCAGAGTTTATCAAAATATAGCTTCCATGGTTTGTACTAAAATTACTTTGATACCAAATGTAACATCGAGACCCCAGAATCCAAGAACCGGTGCATTATTTTAATGCATTGGGAATCTAGTCCCACAGGACCAATAATTTTAGTAGTCTTGGAAACAAGATACATACATAATTTCAACATTTCAACTTGAAAAAAAGAAACACTAAATTATTCTGTTAGAAACATCCAAGCATCCAATATTATTCTTGCAAGTCACTCATAACTAATTTCTTCATATCCTCAGAAAATAAAACATTAGAAAGGGGTGATCTTAAAAGCTCTGTAAAAGTAAGTAATACAGTGGAAGATAACATAAACATTTGACATAGTGAATAATTGAAAACAAATTCCTTTACAAATAGTAAACATGAACACTTTATGGAAGAAATATGAGATGAGTAAATAATGCCATAAGAAAAGATAGTCATGGATATTCTACTAGTCGAATAACCACATGAAATATTAATTGCTAATCTCATAATGATGGAATGCATAATATCGGACATCATAACCATAATGTCAAGGGATCATGCCAAGATTACAAATAAGATTTTCTCAAGGCCTTATGCCAAGACACTAGTTTGTCTCATGAGACCTACCTATGCATTTAGGGGCTATAGTGGGCTACACTCATCACTTACTAAGTCAAATGGATTCCTCATATGAAAAGGTTGAAACATAATCTCAAAATTCATAATAAAACTAGCATACGGAATGTCAATATTTTAAACGGAAACCATGAATGGAATAAAAATAGTACATCCACAGTCCAACATAACTCATTAAATACAATATGGAAGATTTTATTATAATAGATTAACCTCAATCAAGAATAATGAAGGATTTTACCTAGATGAAAATAACCATCAAAACTATTTGAGAGAAATATTCCCATTTTTCTTGAAAACACTTAAAAGTCACATTATTTATCAAGAAGCCATTAAAAATAGATTTTTTAATCGACGTGTACCTAAAATAATTGAAACTTTTAAAAGGAATTTTAATTTTAAAACCTTAAATTTTCATATAAATAAATCATTAAATTTTTTTTAAAACTTGAACATTAATTGGAATGATTTAGAAGAATAAATCTTTAAAACATTTAAAATGATATTTTTGTTAGAGTTCATAACCAAATGAGAGACACATGAATACAAATAATTGAGGTAATAAAAAATTTATAAAATTATTTTAATAAAGGGATTAATGATATACTATGTCAAAGTACATTATATACACCATACTAAAGTTAATTGGTGTATAACAACAAAGAAGTCTCAATGGAATGTAGATTGAGATGAAATCCCTTATAAAACTGTATCCTTAGGTTAAGGATAAATCAAATAAATAATTATGTGTGAAATATATAAATACACTATATATGATTGGATATTTAGTGTAAATCAATCATAAGAAATTCACATATATTTTTGAAAAAACAACACCAATGACTTGATTGTTTAACTCAATGAAAGGAAATTGAGTTAAGATTACTCTTATCAAGTTCATATAGATGACTTGAGAAATTATCAATGGAGTGATTATGTGTATCCAAAGTATATCTACAAAAAGGAGAGTGAAAATTAATAAATAAACAACAAATAGTGATTCTACACATAATCTTGGAGTAAAATAATCAATGAAGTATGTGTAAGGCCCAATGAGTGGAAATTGAAAATTTAATTTTTCTTACCGATTTGGTAACTCAAAAAACACACACCCCGTGAAAGAAGGATCATACAATGAAGATTAAAATACCCATAGATTAATTTATATTATAGAATGAATATAATCATGGCTAGTAGATACACCACACAAAAGAAATAGTGGCAATAGATTTTGAATATCAAGGGAATAAGAAGTGTGATGAAATCCCCTTACCACGTAGTAATCAATCGAGTCATATGACCAAAATTTAATAAACACCAAATTGTTCACAGAATACCAAGAATATAAAGATAATTATGATAATATATATCTAATTTCAGTACAAAATACACCACACTCTATAAATAAGTGGCGAACAATTGAAATCTCACAGAATTAAAATGAGACAAGAAACCCCTTACCTCAAGTCCAACTTGTCTTGTATGTTTATTGTTCTTCCTAAATAATAAACTTATGTTAATTTATACATTATTAATAAAAATTTTCAATTTTATTATTCCTTTTATATTACTTATTACCTTTCTATAACAAATAGTTAATAATTTGAGTTTATATTAGATATTTTATTGATGTTCGGAACTTGAGTAAAAAATGAACTTGTTATGATTACAATTTTTACAAGTGGTCAAAACTCCATTATCACCAGAAATATATACTTGATGTAGATATCATATATATATTATTTATCCAGTATATATATGTATTTATAATAGTACAAACCATTTTTAGATAAGAAATTAAATTCACCGTTCATGGAGATGGTAAGCCGTACGTACGCAAGAACGCTACATTCATTTCTATTTTGTATTTTAATGGAATTAAAACATAATTATACATAGGTATATTATAATTAAAATATAATATCATATATAATATCATTAAATCCATACTTTATATGTCCCACATAAGGCATTAACGAGTCATATCACATTGAGGGGGAGGTAGTCCACACTCCGTCAAATGAGATTATGGAATTTTACCCATAATGGAAACTATAGAGGAATTATATAAATGGAAAATATAGAAATATAAAGAAATAATAAACATAATATATATCATATATAAATACAGTTCCATCTTAATGACCACCTTGAGATGTGGTAGGAGATAATTGAACAATCATCATTTTGTGAGGCGTTAGTTTTCCATCTACAGAAACAGTGTGTTCTTTACCCATTATATGGAGGTGTGTGTAAGTGTAGTCAAAATACATATCATAAAAACATCATAGTATATTTAGGATAATATTTTTGTTTTAAAATAAATGAATAAAATAATTTAGGGGTAGGAGAAGTAAAATAAAATAAAAGAAGTTAAGAGAAACCATTACCTTTAATTTGGGTAACTCCCATTTTGTTTGAACCAAACAGACATCTTGAAGTGACTTCTACCTAAGTTAAGTCCTCTAGGTGGAAGAGAGGGATATTGAGATCTTATTTTGGCAGGGGTTGGACAATAAAAGGGTCTTGAGAGGTGTGAGGAATGGGTTAGAAGTGGTGTCCTTTTATAAGCGAGAGGAGAGACAGTTTAGAAAAGTTTGAAAATGTTGTATTATTATAAAAATATCTTCGGTTTCAAAAGGTCCAAAAAAAATTAAAGTTGAATATAAGATGACTCATGTTCTAAATAAAACGATAAAATAATAATTGGATTTGTTTTGGATATTTTTTTAATATTAATAATATTATTTATTTAAATCATTTATTAATGAGGTAAATACTGCATCATTATTGTTTCATAAATAATTTAATTTATTTGATGTCTAAAAATTATAAAAATGTACCATAATGTAGGAAATATTTTTATATTTAATATTATTATTTATATTAAAAAATATGACTTATATAACCCCATGTAAAAATTGATATACTAAAAGATATTTGTTAATGTCATTTTTGACTTTACTTAAAGTTAATTAAAATAAAGTGTCATTATCAATTCTATGTGGCCATATGGGGTCCCAAAATCGACCCTAGGATACCCATTATCAGACATGACTCATCCAAAAATGTTATGAGAAGTGCTATGGTAATTATATTATTATTATAATATTCCTTTTACCTTGAATTACACTATTTATCTTTAACCATGGTAAATAAAAGTAAAAAATTACTAATCAATAAAAATTGTTTTTATCTTTTTGAACCACGTTTTACTTACTCATAACAACAATGTATGTCGTAGTTTCTAAATTCAATTCACAGAAGCGGTAAAATTTCATTTAAATGAAAAAGTTATATTTTTAACTAGTACTAAGTGGTTTTACTATATATCAAAAATTGATGTTTTTTAAAAAATTATCAAAAATTCAGCCTCTGATATATATGATATTCTGAATTAAAAACAGATATCTATTTTACCAAATTAAAAACATATAATTTTCATTAATTAATTAAAAATTAATTTCTGTTGTCAAAACAAATAGTGTGTTTTTATGAAATTGTAACTATCAAAAGATTGACACTTGTTTATATATAATTTGAAAGTGAAATTAATTCCGATGACCAAAATTGGATTAAATGGTAAAAATATAATCTAATTATAAAAGCATTTAAAAGTATAATTTAACACAATAATTTATTTTGATTAAAAAAAATTTCAATTAAAATTTATTATTTTCACTATTCACCCAAATATGAAAGTTATCATAAAAACCCCAAAAATTTATCAAAAGTAATTTTTTATGTCTCAATTATAAATAAGAAGTTAATTTTGTCAAATTGAATATATTAATGTGTCAAATATTTTATTTAAAAATGGTTCAAAATTAAAAGGCGGTAAAATTGCATTTTTTGAAAAATACTTTATCTGAAAAAATGAATTTGTCCATATATTATGTCTAAGAAACAAATAATATGGATGTAAAAATTATATAGAATATATAAAATTCAAAATTCAGTTAATTCTATTAATAATAGATTTTGAACAACTAGTTTGGTAAGTCATCGTGCGCTCGAACTCGGTGTTGTGTGTGGTGCAATCTACGGAATTACTTTAAAAAGATAACATACTATGAAACCTTGGGGTGTTACAATGGGGATATCATGTCATGAGCTGGTACACACCATTTAACTGAGGTATATATCATATGGTGATTAAATTGTGTTTTTTTACTCGAGGAAATTCTTTTTTTGGCATACTTATCCAGCGTGGCCTATATGCCGCGACCCCTTGGTACACGTCATGAATCAGCCCGTAACCATCCTTAAGTAATGTGTTTGGTAGTAATGATTAGTATATTATTCCCATACCTCTTGTCTATCGACCCTATACTCTTCCTAGGTATTTTTCAGAGGTGCCCCACCTTTCAGTTCTATCCAATCGACATGAGATATTCATTTCATCTACGGTGTGAGTCCCAAGTAAGGGTTCTACCTCATCCATCAAGTTTCTCTCCTTCTCCCCTCTTACTGTTTTTGTTAATAATCTATGTATTGATGGATCTATTCCATGTGGTGCTGGATATTTCTTCTATGTCATCTTTCAAGATCTTCATCACCTTCATTATCATTGGAAGGTGCCATTTCGAGTGTCGTTATTTGTGAAAGAGGTAGGTGGTTTCGTCTCGATATGCTAAATTTAATACCACCACTTTACCTAATTTATTTCAATAACTAATTTAATTTAAATTTCATAAACATGATTTCAATTTCCTGAATGAAACCTAATTCTAATTAATTGGATGAATTGAGATGGTTTTGGTGTGGAAAATTGGAAAGACTCTAATTCCAATGAATTTGGGTGGGTTTGTTGGAAGTTAATAGATTTAATTATTGAATTTAGTTGGTGGATTTTGATGGAAATGGTTTCAATTAAATCATTGAATTTAATTTTGAAAATTAATTTTTAAACAGATATAAGTTGTTTTGAATTGATTTCAAACTAATAAAAATGGATTAAAATGATTTGATGGAATGCCAATGGTTTTATTTTGTGAAAAATGATTCTTTTTGAATAAAACCTATTTCGGTATTAAATGTAATGAAATGTGAATTTTTCAAATGGAATAATGGGATTGATCATTTATTAAGTTGTCTTAAAATATTCCTCCCATCATGTAAGAGCACATGAAAGCCTTAAGTAGTTAGTGAGTTATTTGGATACACTCTACACTATTACAACGTTTTAAAACATACATGAAGTGGGTCACATCCCCAATGGGTTGGTGATGAGTCTCCTTTGGCCAGTTTCATAGGGAAGTGTGTATACACATTTTTCTGAGTTCACATAGAGAGTGCAAAATCCTATTGCTGGTAAATACTATCTTAACTTTTGGCAGATGACCATTTTTCTCACTTGTTTTATTATATTTGATATATAAATGTATAACAATGATGTATGAACTACTTTACATGCCTGCTGAATTTATATAATTTTTTTTATAAATGTTTTATATATGACATTATTTTATAAATATTCCATATCTTGTAAATTAATTCTTGTACTTTGAATGTATTTTCAATGATTTTGAAAATATATACCATGTTTTTTTAAATATTCTTGTAAATTTCAAATCCCATCTGTTCTATAAAATCAAAAGATTTTATTTGGATAATCTGTATTTGGAATCTGTTATGGAATATTTGGTGGTATCATACTGGGCTTAGGCTCACACCCTACCTTTTTCATTCGAGTGTTTGTAGAATTCCTTTTTCTAGGCTCGAGAAAAGGGAATGGATCACTTGTAGGTGGATCCAATAGTTGAGCTTTGGTCATGGTGAGTTGTTTCATAAGGGACCTTGGGTCTGCTTCCATGTTTAGTAATTTGGGTTGTAGAACATTGGATTTTATGCCTCATTATACATTGGCACTTTAACTCCCAGTGGAATTTTCCTTTTGATATGAATACTGTTTTTATCTTTTTTCTCCACATTCTTGTGGAAAAATCATTCCCACTTATATGTTGTATGATACCATGTGCTAGTTGTTGACCCATGGGGATCATGAATTCCCATTCGAGTTATGTCAAGACCGACCCGGTTATCAGGTTACTAGGTTACCCAGGCTAGTTCCTGATATCACGGTTCATTTTTGTTGGTTGTTTCATTAGTTTAGTGTTGTATTTGACAAAATTTATTAATGAAAATATTTATTGAAAGTATCCAAAATACTAGGTTGTAACAAATAAATCCTTGATGGTCCTATCAACATGGATAAGAAACCTATAAGAGGCATAAAATTTAGGGAATACAAGATTATCCTCGTAAAACCTGACTTGTATATACTGTTCACACATTTAGGGAGCCTATAAATTCCCCCTAGATAAGTACGCACTTGGGAAAATAGCTTTTTTGAAGATGTTTTCCCATGTAAAAGAAAAAGGTATGAGGGGTTCTCATTAATGTGGAATTGAGTGATCATTCTCACTAGTATAATAAAAAATTAATATAGAACCCTATAGGTGTACATAAGAAAATAAGATCTATATTATGGGGTTTGGTGAATATGGAACCCTAGTGGGGTAGAGAGAAGCTACCACCCTTGTTAAAGGTAGAGAGAAATATAGGTAGGTTGAAGTTGTCACCCTTGAGTATATTGGGTTAATTTTCCACCTTAGCAAAGGTAGGTTTATGTATTCACACTAGTATGGGGCATAGAAAAGTGGTATCTCTAGGGGAGTGGAATGAGAGATGGTTCACTCTCTAGTATATAGGTCTTCAAGTATGATTGTCCTGAGTTTTAACCTAGTGTATTGCCTAGTATGTGGTCGTTCAACCCAATCATAGAGAAATAGGGAGGATGTGGTATACTATGAAGGTTTAATTTTTTTTAAGAAAACAAGTAACATAATTACAAATATTTTTTGTTATCTAAATAGTTTTATTCCGTTTATTTGGCCACCTAAATGGAGCTACAAGACTTGGGCATCTGGTGTCAGAATACCTTGGCACATTGAGTTTAAGTGTTATTTCATCACGGTTGTTCCTCTTCAAGTTTCTCCAATGTTCATAAAATAGATACTCATGGGGCCTATTTATAGAAAAATATAATCACTTGATATAATTAAGGTTTTTAAGAAAAGGTGGTTTTCATAACTTCAATATAGGCATGTGGTATAGGAACACTACCAGTTCATGAAAGATACATTAAAAAAGTATGTTACTGCACTAGTGGTTTTATGTATGTTGGTTAATGTGTTCCTAGAGACCTGAGTGACTTACCCTGTGTGAAAACATGGGGACCTGAGAAATTTCACATGGGTTCATGGCTAGGGTCCCAGGTTTAAGTGATAATTATCATCTTATGTATTTTACATTCAATATATCATGGTTTCCAACATTTTATTAAATTATGCACTAAACAATTAATGAATTGATTTTTTATAGATTACCTGAAAGAATTAGTCCTCTTTACAGATGATATTCTCACATACTCTAAAATCATGGTATAATTTGAGGGGAATTTGTGTATTTTTTTGGATAATTTTGAAAAGGATATGTTGTGTGAAAATTACAAAAAATGAGACTTTAAGATGAATTAAGTTTGATTCTTAGGGAAGGTAATAACAAATGATAGATATATAGATCCTTTTAGGTAAATAGAAATTGAATAATGCATGAGACCAACATATGTGATGGATATACAATGTTTTCTTATATTTTTTGGGTACTATATACTATTTTTAAGAAATCTCTCAGGATTTTCAAAACCACAAACCAAGTTCACTTGGAAAAAAGTAATTTATTTCTATACATATAAAGGTGAAGTTTTATTAAAGTTGTAAAAAGGCTATTTAAGACACATATACTCATACTAACCATATGTGGGGAATGTTTTTTATAAACAATGATGCTTTAAAGAAGGCGTTTGGTTGTGTTCTCATGAAAAATAACAAAATGGTATCCTTTTTCTCATGATATTTTAAGATAAATAAACAGTATTACCCAAAGGATTATCTAAAGTAGGAAATGGAAAAATTTTCAATTAATATATTGATATATTTTATTTATGGAAGGAAATGATATATATATACTAATCATAAAATATTAAAGTATTTATTTAGAAATAATTAGATTAAAATGTCCCAACAACGATTGGTAGAGATAATCAAGGACTATTATTTCTCAATTCACTACCATATATGAAAGAAGAATAAAGTGGTAAATTCTCTAAGTAAAAAAATATTTCCACTTTATCCTTAAAAAGGATTGAAAAGGAGAAAATATTGATATATCTAGAAATAGTGGACATGGGAATCATAAAGGAAGGAATGACATGCCACTTTTAACAAATGATTTCACAACCATGTATCTTTGAGAAGATTAAGGTGCAAAAAAGGGATGATTATGAGATACAAAATAATGTGGAAGAAAAAGGTAAGGGGATTTTTTTTGATAATTTCAGTTTTTTAGAATTTTTGAATGATTATATATACCATCAATGGTATAAATAAAGATTGATATATAAGATGATGCATATAGATTTTATTTGTTTATCCACCTGGGAATCACAATGATTTAAAGAGATCAATGAGAGAACTTTTAGTGGGATAATATGAAAGAGGATATTATAGTATATATAATAATGTTTTTATAATTCCAATTAGTTATGTCAGAATAGAATAATTATAAGTTTATGAACCAACTATTACCCATATGATCATGAAATTGGGAGACTATCATCATCTATTTATTATGGGTTTTTCAATTATATATAATGGAAAAACGACCTAAGGGTTGTGGTGGATCATCATAATAGTATAAATATCATCATCACCATTTAAAAATTCTTATAACTTGATCAAATTTCCAGGATATGAAATAAATAAGCTATGAGGATTCAGGGACCACAAGTTTCAATTACATCAAATCATCATGTTTGTCTCATCTCAATGTTATAGAGGATTCTTGAGAAGTGTTTTAAAAAAAATATGGAATTTAGTATAAAATTTCATTTTAAGACACATGGTTAATCTAAATGGACTATTAAATCTCTAGAATACATGTTTACTTATTTATCTATAGAATTAAATGTAATTTTAGATCAACATATTTATTTGATTGAGTTTTTATAAAATAGTTTATTTCATTAAGCATTCAAAGGGATCAATATGAATCCATTTATGATAATAATTATAATGGAAACCATTGATGGTACCTAGTAAAGTGATCTTGGATTTGAATAATCTTATATTTTATTTTATTTTTGAATATTATGAAACTCAATTTGGGATTATGAATGGTGATTTGATGAGAATTTAACATGTAAATGACAATTTAATAGGATTCTATGTGTGTATCTAATAACATTTAATGATTCATTGATCTAACCTTAATGTCCACGAAAAGTGCTTATGGTAGTGGAAGAATTTTCATCCACATGAGAATGTATTATAAGAGGTATATGAGCTGTACAATTAACCATATTTTGGATAGCTATTAATAATATATTTAAATGTTTTAAATTAGGATAAATGACAAAGAGAATCTATTCTATAATATGGATTAATATTACCAGGAGAAATATATATTCTAGATATTATATATAGTGTTTATACACTCTTGGATAATGGTTGAAGGAGGATTTATATTCTTGGAAGTGTCTTGGATTTGAATTCAATGTCGTCTAGAATTGTTTATGTAATTTATAAAAAAATTAATGGTTTGGAATCTAGTGTTGGTGTCATCCTATGCAGCATATAAGTGAGGAATACTAATATACATGTGTTTAAAGTAAATCATTTGTGTGATTTTTTCTAGAATATATGAGTTGTTCTGCAGAGTAGGAAATTAAGAAGAGGATTCTCATTGTCCATGTGTTTCATGATAAGTATAATTATCATATTCCACAAATAATGAGTTATATAATATTTCTTTTTTTTTCTATGCCAGCTTTGGTGTCAACAAACCCAACATAAGTTTCATGAAAGATATAGAATAATGAAAAGCTCTGATGGATAAGAAACTCATATTTTGATATTTAAATATAATATGCTCATCTGAGTTTAAAAAATTAGAGTCATTAAATAAAGGTTTTCATAGAATATCTATTGAATAGAAAAAAATGTAGATGGGATATTGTAAGAACATAATGTGGGTAACATTATAATGCTTTATTTTGAATGATATATGATAAATTTTTTCATATTATATTTATTTATTTTTTAAATAATATGATATATTTAATGAGACACCCACACATGTGACGAGATAAGGAAATTAAGGAAAAGGAAGAAAATAAAAGAAAATAGTAGTTGATTCTATTATTTGTGGTGTGTGGAGCTATAAATCCAATATAAAACACAAGAATTAAGGAATATAAAAAGGATTTTATAGATGTTATAACAAATAATAAATTATAATATGACCCTATAATAAAGCTATGAACCATTCTAATTTTAAATAAAAAGAAAAAGAAGATGGATATTTTGATGATTCTTACTACTAGAATGTTACAATTTACGATGAAGAAATAACGAGGCGTTCCTATACCTGAGGTTGTCTATATCGATAAAATATAGTTATTAACAAGATAACAATGATGAGTTGTGAGTTTAGCATCTAGAATGTAATTAATAATAAAACTAAGATATGTATAGTGATTCAGATGTAAATTTTCATGAGTTTTTTTGAAGACTTAGTGGAAGTCAAAGACACTCTATTGCAAGAACAAAGATCATTATTTATGGGTACAAAAGATATCATTTTATGTCATATTAATCTAATTCAAATAGGATGAAGGAAAATAATATTACCAATTAGTGAGATTCCAATGTGATGATTGTAGGATGCATTATAAAGTTATTTTTACTTGTGTAACATCATGGAGGTATGTCAACTATGTAATATGGTGACCATAACTATGTAGTATGGTGAATCCAGTTTTAGGATAATTCCAAAACAACTACACTTTTATTTATAGAAAATATATTTATATAGAATTTATTTCCTGTATATCCCAAACATGACAAGTTGTATGGTTCCCACAATAGGGATTAACATTATAAAAATATAGTGTGTCTTTCTCCTATTTAAATTGCTACATTTAATGTTGTTCTAGCCTATTGATTAATGAATAAAAGATCAATTTCTATGATAATAAATATCATGTTTTTAAATCACAAAGGAAAAAATTTAAAATTAATATTAATAATTTGGGAAACCAAAATGATTTCACCGCAAGATGGGTATAAACCATCCACTAGAAAAATATATTTCGTATTATAGCCAATGTTCTAACTAATTAAATACACTATTTGACCACTACTAATATCAGAGAAAATTAAATATCCTATTGGTTCTAAAAAAGTTTCATAGTTATTATATTCTCATAACTATGAAGTGAGTATTTGAGTTTTAAGAGGTTCCTCAGACTGAAGAATCTACATCCATTATTGTGATAATATATTTGGAGGTGTCAATAAGGATGTTGAGAAATTGTAAAAATAAATTGGTATGGAAGAAAATAAAATCCACTATGATGATAAAGGAGAAACCATTAGAAAAAAATAATCAGGATGGTGAGCATTTGGGAGTCGAAATAATTTTCTTATTGAAGTGGAGAATTATATATCAAAATTAATTAGGGTATATCATGAAGATAAATTCCATTTGGAATATGTGGTTGATGTAATGAAGGAAGAATTATCAAAGTATATGAGATTAGAATCTAACTCAGCTAGAGAATTTAATAGAAGAATACATCAATTTTCACAATGAAAGGATTGACTTTATTGATAAAAATTTACAATGATTTTAATGTGAAAAAGTGGTATTTGATAATTATTTTAAATATGTTTCCCAAGAATTGGTGAAATTAAATTAAAACATGATGTGTTATAAAGGTGCAAAACTAGATTCCAAGCCAAATAAGATAAAAGAGATAGATAGTTATTTATAAGATATAAATATGCTTCGAGTGGATGAAGTCAAAAATATGAGTAGTTATTGGATATATATTTCTAGATTATGTAAATACAAAAAGAATATTCTTAGTCTAGAATATCATGAGTGGGATTTAATATTAAGAAATATAGAATCAACCCATGTTCTAACTTCCCACTATGTTGAAAAAATTTATGGAGCTATAAAAATTTTAAAATGTATTCTTGCATAATAAGAGACTCTAATTGTGGTAATAGGAGTTTCAAATCAACTATAGAATAATCAACCTATATCCCATACAAAAGGGTAACCCAATGCTTAGATTCATCAGTTTTCACTGAATCCATTTTATTAAAATTTACAAGGAAAAATGTGAAAGTGGAAAAAATGTGAAATTGGAAAAAATCATTGAAACTGATAAATAAATAAAAGTTGGAGGTGCTCATACTCATGAAATAATTTTATCTTAATATAGACTGAGTGGTTAGGTTTCTTTACTAAAATCTGCAAACATACAAATATGGATGGACTTCATGTGAAATTCCCCGATCTGAAACCCTAAAATGTGGAGAAATAATGTTTTTTACTGGACCACAAGCATGCATCCCCATACTCTAGATGCTATTGACTAGTAGTGGGGTATAGATAACATAGTTTGAGATTATACCCTTTGGTATATAGTTACAATACAGTGGGAATGTATAAATACGAGAGTAAAAAATAGCCTAAATTTTACATTATAATGGATAAAATGGATAGTAAAATTAAATTGAAAAATCCAAAAACAAATAAATGATAATGTAATGTTAGGTTTAAATGAATATAATTCAAAAACTAAAAGTAATATTAATTAAATACCATACTAACATAATTTATGTCATATACCGTAGTCCCAAACCCCTTGTCTGTCTCATCTCTATGTCCCAACACATCTAGAAAGAAATAGTGAACAATAAGGCTCTTTTCCCTTTTTTAATTTTTAATCTTTGTAATCTTCTCAGGTATCAAAAGGTGGAATGAATAGTTTGTGATTCAAACATAGTAGGTCAACAACACCATTTCTAAGAAACATCACTCTAGTAATAAGTTCACACAATAAAGTGATAATCGAGAGTATTAATTATTTAATTAGCATAAAACAATAATAAAACCACTTTGGAAATGTACTGTAATATCATTGACCATGTAGTTAAATTATGAAAACCATATCCACAAGTCCATGGAATAATCATATAATTAGCTGAAGAGCTATAAGTATTACAACATAACGGGACGAAGCCCTTTGTATAACAATTTTCGAGTGACCAAGAAAAGCCCATTATATAAGAATTTTAGAAACACCAGGTAAATCCATGTATATAATAATTTCAGCATAACTAGTAAAAACCCAATATATAATCATTTTATCATTACATAGAATATCCCATTATATAATAATTTCAGTATAAATCACAACACAAGTCATAACGGTCAAAATAACACAATATAACATCCTAAGACAAAATTACCTAATTATCCATTTATCATTTTCTTTAAATTATCAATTCATTTATTAAATTATATATTATGTTGTTAACATTATATTTCACACACCCATTTATATAAAATTATCACCAATAATTCAATAATCATGGAATACATTTTCAAATTTGAATCTATCATAATAAATCACTTGTGATTTAATGTCATGCTAAATAATATTTTAAGCCATTATCCAATTCATTATTGTTCATGGATATGATCACCCTATCAGTAATTGAAATCTAGGTCTCAAAACCATTACTTCCATAGTGGTCAAATGAGTATCCCAAAAACAAGATTTTCATTACCCATCTTTCGATTTTTTATTGAACATTTTGTTTCAATGAAATAATATAATATTTCACATACATAAACAAATTTCAACAGACTGAAGGGATTTATTTTATACCACATACCATTATCTAAAACTTTAAGAAACACTATCAACTAAAAATGTGTGTGAGGAAATGAAGGTGATTTATATCACTAGAAGAAACCTAGGTCACACAAGATTGAAACCTGGTTCAATATTGTTTAAGAAATTTCACTGTGATAATGGATAAAAAGTGATAGAAAGTTAAAAATAAATAAAAAGTCACTAGAGATTAAACACTTAATTGAGATGTACATAAGTGAAATAATTTCTCCAAAATCTCTAGGAGTCACCCTATGGTTTGATTTAGGGAACTAAATGGTGGATAAAATAAAGCCATATACAAAACATGGTTTAAAACCACTGGTCCAAAAACATTAATGACATTAATCCCTTTCACGATGTGATTTTATTAATTTAAGAGATACTCCATAAAACATATCACCTTATGTTAAAATAACCATGATCAACTAATTTATGACGTGAACTATTTTCACAATGTGTAACAGTTTCATTCCATAAATTAGATCGCAGAATTTTCGTGGTAACATGTTCAAATAGTGTAAACCATTCATGTTGTGAAAGTGTTCGACAAACATCATTCAACACAAATTACTTAGGAAAAACCTGAACCACCTTCAGGTCCTTATAAAAAATGGATATCGTTATTAACCCCATTTGACACATTTATACAGAGAGACCATTAATTAAATGGAACACACATCACAAACATTATATCATTTTCCCCAAAAATATTTCTCCATCCCTAAAATGGGGCTCGAATTGCAAGGTTTGAAGAAAAAGAAAAATCAAATAAATTGGTTCAACCAAAAATCAAAGAGGGATATAACTAGAAAGAGACGAGTTCATACAACCTCCAGACAATATAAATTCTCATCCCCATGTTTCTCAAAGCATCATTATGGGGTATTGGTGAAACACACTAGAAATTATTCTCACATATTAGTTTCCCTCACCTAGGACTTCTCATTAGCACATCCATGATCCTGTTGCACCCAAACATGAGCTATATTCCTTACCCATAAACACTTCCCACTATATTCAACAATACATATTGAATTCTTGTTAAAGGAAATTTTTTCACCAATATTAACATCATTATAATCTATCGGGTAATAAGGTTCTATATGATATCTCTAAAGATACAATACATGAAACACATCACACATGGCATTAAATTATTGTGGAAAATTAAAATGGGGCATCATTGGACTGAACCTTTAAAAATCTCAAAAATCTCAATAAACATGAGTAATATATTTTCTTTGTTCTTGATATAATTATTTACCGTCCGAGGTGATACCTAAAAGAAAAAAATATGAACAACCTTAAATTCCATATGTCATATTTGATAGTATGAATAAGATTTATGACTAGTTTTAATGATCACAGATTTCCACCAGAACAACTAAAGCTTCTTAGAAACATCTTTTAAGAGACTAGGTCCAACAAGTATTGAGTCACCTACCTCCAACCAAAAAAGTAGTGAATGAAAAAACCATCTAATAAAGTCTTGGAAAGGATCCATTTGTATCGATTAATGAATTTTTTTTATTATAGAACTCCAAATGTGCTAAATGTTTATCACAAGAACTACCAAAATCCAAAACACTGGCTAGTAACATATCCTCCAAAAAATGAATATTTACCTAAAATTGGCCGTGAGATCGTGGATGATAGGCCATACTCAAAAGACTATATGATCCCAAGGCCTTCTAAATAACCTTCTTAAACTGTCATATAAAATGTGGATCTCTATAAGAAATTATAATCATCCAAACATCAAGTAGTTGAACTAAATCCCACATGTAAATACTAGCCATATCATCAATATTGATAGTTTCTCTAATAGTAAAAAATTGAGTTTCTTTCGACATTCAAAATATGGTCAACAATAATTCATCATTATTATGATGTGTCCTAGGTTATATGTTCCTTAAATAAATATTTAAACCATCGCATTTCAATACCATAATGGGCATAGGATCCAAAAAACAAGAAGGCCTTTGATGCTCAACCTTCATGTAACGATATGTAAACCATCTCATCACGAAGCCCAATACAACCTTATTCATTCAAATCCACCAGTATTATCTACAGAGATCAAGTGAAATATTTGTTATCCATGGATGTACCATATATCTAGATTCATATAATAGTCTCATAATCTCCTCGAGTAATCCCATAGGAACCCATACACATCCATAGAGAATAAGATAATTTTTTCTTTCAAGAGACCATCCTTATGGGGGATCCCCTATATATTGGTTGTCTCTCAGATATAGGACCTTCAAATCAAAAAAATGTTCTATATTGATCAGGCTAAGAATCAAAGGTATAAAAAATTTCAAAGTCGTAGAATCTCATCAATGGGACTCTGGGACTTCTATATTCATGTGTGAAAAGAGCGTCGTCATCCACCACTCATCACAATACATTGTCACTATCTTTATTTGCATCTTCTGGATCAAGGAATATACAATGATGTTTCCCTTTGTTGATATAGAATCCAACCCAATGATGAAATCTTACAAACACTCAACCCTCCTTCTATGATGAAGGTTCAGGTGTCACTGAGAAAATATGTACATGTGAATATTGTGGTCAATGTTCACAAAAGACCTCTCACCTAAAAGAGATCATCTCCAACATTTGAAGTAATGTACCAACACAACTCACTATATATCCTGAGTAGGAAAATTATTCTAATGTGGTCTCAGATATTTAGAGACATAATAATACACTCAGTCCTCTTCCATCAAAACTACTCTAAGTCATACTTCATATGTGTGACAATACACTATACATTCATTAATCGACATATGTATGGTGATGATTGGTGGTGAGATCATCCTTCCCATTATCTCCAGAAAATATCTATCGCAATAATGTAACTAAAAAAAGATTATCAATTTATTGGTTATCCAAAAAATTGGTTCTTTTGGATGGGAAATTTCATAGATAAAAAAATAACAAAAACATGATAATCCCAGAAAAATTCGAATTTTGAAGACTTTATTGGGCCACTCTGAAGATACAATGAATGAAATATTCTTTGGGTACACTTAAACTCTATCCTCTGAGTTGACGTGGCCTAATAAGTGACCTTATCAATTGAGAAAAATCATTTGGTTAATTTTACATATATATGAAACTCTGTCAATGTACTTAAGATGATGTTATGATGTTGGGAGTGATCGTCAGCTGAATGGGAGTAAAAAAGATATCATTAATAAAAACCACTACAAACAGATATAGAAAAGGATGAAAGATATGGTTCTTCAATTCCATGAATATCTGTGGTGTATTCATTATATATAAAAACATCACCACAAACACACATATGTCACACCTTCTCCTAAAATCAGTCTGATCTGGGTCTGATGGTCTATCTCTCTCAACTAGTGGTATCCTAATATCAAATCAATATTGGATAATATCTTATCAACTCCCAGTTTATTGAATTGTTTGTCTATCTATGAAAGGGATACTAGTTTTTGACCATCCTCATTTTTAATCTCTAATAGTTCACAAATAAGGGGAAAGTACCATTATCCTTACGGGTGAAAAGAAGTGGGGAACCCCATTGTGTCATACTAGGATATATGGAACCTTTATCTAAGATCTTCAAAATTAACATTCAATTACTAAATATTTGTTTCTTCTATTCAGTATAGTGGGATAATCACTATATCTACTCTCAACACTAACTCAATATCCCTCTTAGGTGGTAAGCAATAAAACTGATCAAGAAATACATACTATAAATGGCATACCACTAAATGATAATCATCATACTATGTCCCAACATAATCTAAATCAAGGAAATCTTTTTCATCCCTGAGGAAATCAAATCTATACTAGATTAGTCTTATAAAACCCAAATTAATATCCAAATCACCCTGGTGAAAATAGCTTCCTCCAAATGGAGAAATAAAGGTAACTCTCCTCTAGTAAAATTTGATATGAGCTTGGAATATAACTATCCAATATAAATAAAGAATAAAATTGAAACTTTTCATTTCTATAAAAAAGGCTTCCAAAAATAAATTGTAACAAAAATTTGTATAGAATATGTCTTGCACCATTTGATATTCTCTGACCACACTCCCAATAGGGTATTGATGGTCAAGAAACCGTCCAATATTTCTATAACCAAGACCAAACGTTTTTTCAAAATAGTATATATGAATGAATATGGTGATCCTGTATCAAAAGAAACACAATTATTAGTAGATGATACATGAATCATACCTCTAACGATATGGGGTCTTGCATGAAAAATAGTTAGAGTAGACTGTATAACGTGTCAATGACTTACCACTATTCCATGTGGTCTTGTTTGAATCCCCTATGATGTTCCATATTCTTGGTACTGCCACTCCTACACTAGGGTTTCATGTCTCAGTTTTGACCTGAACATATAGGGGAACTCCAGCTATCTGTCTACTGAGGTGTAGCTATTTCTTTCCCAGACCATGGTTCCTATCCTAATCCCCATCCACTACTCAACTTTTCCATGCATCTCAAAAATACCTACTGGTGTCCTAGCATACCATAATAATGAAACTCCAAATAAAATAATGGTTATTGGAAATACATGTGAGAAAACATTCCATGCTAATAGAACCACAATAGAACATGGTCTGAGGATGGTTTTCCATTATTGTCTATGAAAAAATTAGTTTAGTTGTTCTTCATTCCACCAGAATAAGCGCTCCTCATTCTCCTAGATGAGATTTCCTAGCCCCTAATCAGGGACTTTCTTCAACTCTCTTCTATGATGGGAGCCCAATTCTTCACATTTGAAAATATACTCACATGAAAATTATTCACTATGACCTGATCTCATATAGAAGACCATCTTGGAAACACTTTTCCCCAACACTCTCATCATCTACTAAATATGGTGCAAAGAATAATATGTCAATGAAACATCAAATATATTTCATCACTATCATTCCTTCCTGTATTAGGTCCATGAAATCATGAGGCTTCTCATCCCTCAACACATCTAGATAAGGGTGTCTCAAAAACATTTATTCAATTTACTTCCAAGGTAATTATTCTTGATGCACAACTTTCTCTACCATGTCTCAACAACACCTTGCTAGTCCATGAAGAATGTATGTAGAAATATTCACCCAACTTTCTAAAGTGTATTGAGTTTCTTGAATATTTTTTGGGAAACACTCGATCCTGAAATTTCATTCCTAGGGGCCTACCTCCCTAGTTAACATATGCAGATGCAGTAGTTGTAACTTTCTCATCAGCTCAAACATCAAATCATAGTGTAAATAATTCCCCTTTCTATGAATCACATGAATCTAATGAATCAATTTTGAATATAATAATCCATTTTATTTCCAAGATCTACAAAAATATCTGGTTTTGCCTTTTAGGATCATGATGATTTCCACTCTCTTGATTATCAATTAGAAGATGATGAGGATGCATTTTATTTTCACAAAAAATGAACTACATAGAATACTAGACAACAACAAGGTCGACCTAAATAGGTGAAAACATAAGAGAACGACTTGATCTTGGTCTTTCTAAACATTTCTTAATAAGTGAATATATATGACAAAAAAATTCATTCAGTTCATTTATATTGTATAACATGTATCATAGATCATAGTTTTATAATAAATTATATCACTTTCAATAAATATGTCCATATCATGAACAATTCAAGTCATAATCTATCCCTATGAGCCTATCCTAATTCATTATTACTCATCTCAATCCATAATTGACCATGAGTAGAATTCACAAGATATAATATCACACAACATATGAATCACCTAAGATAAAATAACATTAACTATAAATAACTAATATCATGAACATAAATCCCATACATGGGTACTCTGATTTTTTCCCGACACATGGGTTAGCTACTCCCATCCATAATCTAATTACCAAGACCCATCAACTTTGAATTTCATTTCTTCCTTTCCAAAATAGTAAATCAATAGAATAGAAAAATAACCTTATGCCTATGATATCAGTTTGTAACATCCCCCAAAATAGTACCCTCTCATATGGCCAAATCAGGTTGGTTACTAGAGCTCAAGCATGCCTCCTTATATACCAGAGGCTACTGACTAGCATTAGGGGTGTATGGAACATAGTGGGGAGACTATACCCCATTGTATATAGTTACAATATAGTGGTAATAAATAAATATCATAGTAAAAAAAATGAAGAAACAACACAACATAGTTGATAAAAATCAATTGAAATCAACTAAATAATCCGATGATAGATAAGTAATATTGTAGTGATGGGATAGACTGTATCTAAATGTCATGTTGAAATTAATACTAATAAAAGACCATGCTAAAAATATTTAACTTAAAGACCCCCAACCAAACCCCATTTCACCCTTGTTTCCATGCTCAAACCCATATCGAAAACAACTATCAATAGTAAGGTCGTTTTCTCTTATCTATCCCTACATCCAACAAATCTTCTTAGGTAAAAAATGTTGGACTAAAAAGGGTGAGAGTAAAACTCAGTAGTTCAACACCACCATGTATACGAAATACTAGTATGATAATATGTTAATAAAATAAAGTGATAATTATTATTATTATTAATTAATCAATTAGTACAATACAACAATAAACCAAATTTGACACCATTCTAAACTATCTTTGATAATGTATCACAACCATGCCATCCATAACCATAAGTCCATGGAATAGTTATATAATAGGTTAAAGCCTTATATTCATTACTGCATAACCAGGCCAAGTCCTTTATATATTAACTTCATCATAACTAAGAATGACCATTTATATAATCACTTCAACATCAATGGAAAAATCCCTTTATATAAACATTTCAGAAAAATAAAAAAACCCCTTTATATAAGAATTTCAGCATAACAAGGAAAATTCATATATATAATCATTTCCGTATAAATCAAAACACAAGTCATAATGGCTATAACAACATGACATAATGTAATAATCTAAAATGGTCAATTTAGAAAATTACCATTTATCATTAAATTATACCATAATTCATTAAATTATAACTTAAGATGTTATCCAGCCATGGTAGAAACCCAATTATATCAAATTATCACCAGTCATTCAATAAGTAAAGAACAATTTCTCCATGGTGAATCTATTATAAGAAATAAACTGATATTTAATTTCATTCCAAATCACATTTAATGCCATTATCTAGTTTATTTTGGTTCAAGGATAGGCTTACCATATAGGTAGATACAAGCTAGGTCTAAACAGCATTGCATCCAAACAAATCTAAACAGTATTCCAAACAAAATATTGTCATTACCAATTATTATTCATTATAACATACATGTTTCATTTACACAATCTCATAATATTTCACATAATTAAATAAATAGAAACAAATCATATGGATTTGTTTTATACAACCTAACATTATCAGAAGAGTCAGGAAACACTGTCATTGAGAAACAACAATGATGATATGAATGTGAATGAGATAAAAAATGAATCCTAGATCACACAAGATCTAAACCCAATTCCATAGTGGTCATAGATTTCCCGGAGATAATAGAGAAAATATGGGGCGAAGGGAAAACAAAATTAAAGTTGCTCAATGGAGAGTAAAACACCTGATTTAGATGTCTAGAAGGAATGGCATGGCTCCAAAATTGTTTGGAGTCACTCTATAGTTAGAGAGCAGTATTTCCATGATGGATTATATAAAATCATTTTCAAAACTTGGTTTAAATCCACTAGCAATGAGTGGTTCATGATGTGAAACCCATTCACATCATGAATTCATTAATTTAAGATATACACTTAAGAACTAATTGCCTCATGTTAAAATAATGTTGGTCAACCATTTCATGATGTGAACTAGTTTCATGGTGTCTAATTGTTTCATTCCATAAAAAATATTATGGTATCCACATAAAAAACATTCACGTCATTTAAAATGTTCATGGTATGAAGGTTTCTAGAATAGAGCTTTCAACCCAACTTTTGTAGGAAAATCATGGGCTTCCATTGAATCCTTAAAAACAAAGGATAATCCTCATAACCCCATTTAACATGTTTATAACCATAATAAATTAAATAAAAAAAATATACATCACTAAACATTATGCCTTTTTCCTTAGAAAATTCTCTCTATTCGCAAAAGGGACTCAACAACCATGTTTTAATAAGATGGAAAACCCAAACTAAAATTGGTTCAACCAAAACTCAATATGGGACATAATTGGAAAAAGATATGATATTACAATTAACAAACATGTAAAAAACAATACATATTATAAGTTGTTTTTTATTCTTGATAATCAGGCATAAAACGATTGATTTTTAGAATAATAGGTTATTATATATAAAAGTTAATGATTTTTTGAAGAATGGGGGAGAATATAAGAAAAATAAATAAACTCGGTTGAGTGAATAAGAAAAAAATAAACGTTATATATAAATAACATATTTGAATCACTTGAAAATTTATATGAGTTTTGAAATATTATAGGTCACTTATTTGATGAATTCGAATATAATCCTTCTAGGTATAATTCATATATATTATACAATAAATAACCACCACAAAAAAGGGGTAAATAAACATGAAATGTAATCTTTGGGAGAGAATGAAAAAACAGTGAAGAGATCTACTCCCAAGTGGATAGAAAAAAAAATCTTATTAGGGTTTCAATATAATAGAGAAGATATGCTTCTAATATGGTAATATATGCCACATAATGGGACATTTAAAAATTGATATAAATCCTATGAAATAGTGGATCATTATGAAAACTAAAAGGGAATCAATTCATTTAATATATAACTGAATTGTTATGGTGGTTGACACTCCTTGTGAAGAATATGAGAGTCTTCTAAGAAGGATAATTAAAAATATATTGATGGTGTGTGAAGAAGGTGTAATTAGGTAGGTGACTAGGCTATCAGATGTATGACTATTTTTAATAGACAAATTAAAAATAAATGTAATTTACTAAATTATAAATGTTACATGAAATATTATGCTAAAATAAATTCCTCATATATGAGAGGGACAAAGCTAGAGAGTATATATATACTATCCTTATGGATTTCAAAGTTCTAAGATGATATAATATTAATGAAATCTAAAAAAAATTATACTAATATATATTCTCATGGAAGGAATCACATTATAAATATGAAAGAAGTCAGAAGATAGAATTAATCTATGTAGTCCAAATGTTAACAGATATGTAAAAAAAATGAAGGGGTAACATGGAAAAGAATCATGGGTTGAGAAATAACTATAATCCCCATTTTGAACTAAATATAATAGGATATTCACATTAGTTCTTAATTATTTTGGTTATTCTCAAATTCCAGAATATATGGTGATGATGAATGGTGAGTATCCCTTGAAGGGGATCTCTTAAACCTTTGTGATGTTTATATAATTTTACATAATTAGGTTGTATCTGTTAATTTTTATATCCCCTTGAGAATCGTAAAAATTATGTATTATTTTAATTCTATCATCACTATTTAACTTATATTCATGATGATTATCAATGGGTAGTTATTATATAATACATTGAGGAAGAAATACTCTACACATGAAATGTTTTGATGTTTGTGTTAATTTTAGGTGAAATTTTATGTTAATTCATAAAAATATATTTTAATAGATGAAGTTTCCAAGTCAAGATCCTAGTATCACTGAGAGGGGGAGGTGATGAATCAATGATATCTTTTTCTTTTATGTTTCCCTTTTTGTTTTCAAACAACCTTCACCTTCTGTAAAAGAGTTCTTTACCTACTGAACACAATCATAACACACATCCACGAGAACACAATATTTATAAGGTTCACTACTCATCAAGAGTAGATGCATCCTTGGTGTGGTACAGAAACAATCCAGTAACACATAATCTACTAGGTAAAAATTTTTAGTGCGGAATACAATGAGTAGGATATACCCTTACACTCATGTCTCCCTTAGAAAACAATTCCCATGTGCGTGTGAACCCTTTTAGCACAAATAGGAAAAAACAATGTTTCAGTGCTTCTTAATCAACATTCACAGTTTGATCTTTTAAAACTGTTCTTCTATTTCATGATCAGAAGCTAGAAAGAGCTACCTAGAACACAACTTACTGCTTGTGTTGAAATCAAATAATTTTTGCACCTGTATTGGTTTCTTGCATGTAATTTTTATTCCACACGCACCATATTTGACTTTTTTTGTGAAACACCTCTTGCACAGAACTTCAATATTGCACGTTACTCTATTTATTTCATGCAACTCTCTTTACGTAAAATTATTTCTTGATTCAGAGATCGATATTTCTCTAACTGTTGATCCTCTCAAATGAGAGGGGGTCACCTCTTATTTATAGGCCTCGTCAACCCCCCGCAAGAAAAAACCGTGATGCATCATACAAAACCCTGATGCGTTGTACAAAACCCAATTTGAAATTTCATTAGGCCCGTAATTCTATTTTGCACAAACCTCATTTTTTGTGCACGTTCTATTCTTTCGCACACTTCATGCCTTTGTCATTTTTTTATGTTCTAGCTCTGAATATTTCCTTTCACGGATCATTTCAAACTCCCTTCAATCTTGCACAAAAAAACCAATCTTTCACATGAGTATTTTCTCTTCCAATTTTTTATGTTTATATTTTAGAAATCCACTCGCGCAGAACATACCAAGACATCTTCAAACATGCATGCATAATTCTTTTCCAAAATCACATTTCTCCATTTTCTGATTTTGAAGCCCAAAAATTTGGCAAAAACTAGGACATGATGCCACTATAAAATCATCTTCGATAAGAACACCAATTCTTCTTTATTATAATTTGTCATATTTAGTAAAAAACTAGTTTCTCCGCAAACCATATCTATCATTATATATAGTCATTGATTGAATATCTTTAGCATCATCATATTTTCAACAGAAAGTACTGAACCTTCCATGTCTACCACTAGCATCTTTCCTTCCAATCAAAACTAAACATGACTGGAAACACCTTTAGTCCCCCTTTCATTAATAAGGATTTCATCACAAGTTCTCCAAACTTATGATATTTTAGAAATAAAAATCATCAAAGCATCTTCTGGTTTTCAAGTCCTTTACAAATTGAATTGATTTTTCTTCTTTGACAACAAAAGACAACACTGTATAACAATAAACTCTTCTTACTTCCTTCTCCATCCATCTTGGTCCCAAAAATTAACCTTATATAGTGAAATTTTGGGTTGGTAACACACTATTATGAGTATATATCTATCTTTATTTTATGATATTATCACTCTTAGTTTCTATAAATAATTGTCCCATATAGACTTATAATTAATCGATTAATGACACTGTAACATCCCAAGTAAGTAATGAATAATTGATATTTTTATCTATGTCTATTAATGATTAAGATAGTGTTATAGCGGCTTAAAATGAAAATAAATACAATCTTATGCATGGAATACACTAATATTCTTAAAAGATTGTTTTACTGCCTTTTGATGGCAAACCATTTTTGAATCTATATTTTGACAATTTTATAAAATATGTTTGTCAAAATAAACTTATTCTTTATGATTGGGACATCAAAATTTACCTTGTGTGAATTTTTGGTATTTTTCTGACAATGTTCATTTTTTTAATGAATAGTGAAAAATACTGCATTTTACATCAAAACTACTTTTTAATCTAATTTATTTATATGATAAGATTATGTTTTGAATTGGTTTTGAAGTGAAATTATAATATGTTTTTACCATTTTATCCAATGGTGGTCATTGGAATCAATTTCACTTTGAAATTAGACTTAAACTGGTGTCAATCTTTTGATACTTATTGTTTTGTAAAAACATGCTATTTGCTCTGGCAACGAGAATTAATTATTAAATTAATTAATGTGACCTATATGTTTTGAATTTTGTGAAATAGAATTCATTTTTGAATTCGGAATATAAAATATAACTTAGGGTGAATTTTTGGTAATTTTCTGAAAAACATCAATTTTTGATGAATAGTGAAACCACTAAGTGATAATCAAGCAAACTGATTTTTCAGTTAAATGAAAGTTTACCACTAATGTGTATTGAATTTTGAAAATCCGACATACATGGTTGTCATTAAGAAGTAAAATGTGGTTCAATGAGATTATAACAATTTTTTGGTGAATAGTAACTTATTAAGTTCTTAATCACGATTAGTGGTAATTAGGGTAGTTTAAGGTATAAATAATACTTTAGTAAAATGAAATGACCTAGACACATGTCCCAACCTCATTGGTTGTGTCATGGCCGACCATGACATGCCATGGGTCAACTTGGGGACCCCATGGATCCACTTTTGTTGGGAAATGACATAAATTACTTTTTATTTAATGTTAAAGTGAAAATGACACAAACATAATATGTTTTACGAAAACAATTTTTAAGTGGGGTTATACAAGTCCAAAATTTGATTATAAATAGTCATTGGAAGGCTAAAAAGATTTCATATATCATAGTATTTTTTTTATAATTTTTAGACATTAAATAAATTTAATTATTTATGACATAATAATGATGCAGCGATGACATCATTATTTGACGATTTAAATAAAATGGAAAGATAATGTAAAATCTATGAACTACACATGTCCAAAACCAATTGGATGAGTGGATTTCTAACCTTTATCACCTTATCCACGAATTATATCAATTTGGAACCTTTTAAAACCTAAAAACATTTTCAAATAATGTAATATTTATTTACTTTCCAAAAGTGCCCCTCCTCTCCTCTTATAAAAGGCCCCCACCTCTACCTCATTTCACACACTCTTCAAGCCTTTGGCTCGGCCAACCTCTGCCCATTTGCTCTCTCCACATCCCTCTCCTCATCCTAGAGGATTCCCTTTGGTCAGAATCCTTTCAAAGGAAGCCTTTAGGCTCAACTCAAAAGGAGTTACACTTTTAAAGGTAATTCATTCTCTCATGTTCATTTGTTTTTTTTTGCTTCTCCAACCCCCTAAACTCTTTTTATTTACTTCTTTTGTAACAAAACCAGTATCATAAATATACTAGGATGTTGTTATAAGATTTATTTGAGCTAAACTCTCACACAACTACATCAAATGGTTAAAGAACATACGGTTTCCGTGGATGGCGAAATTCTGCCTCCCGAAACGATGATTGTTCAACACTCATTTAACACCTTCAAAGGTGGACATTATGATGTCACTATTTTTATATATGATATATAATATGTTTATGTTTTCCTTAAACTTCTGTTTTTTTTATTTTGGGCATAACTTTATGGTTTCCATTATGGGTAAAATACGATATCTTCATTTTAGGAAGTGCGGACTACCGCCCCCTAAAAGTGATTTGATTCGTTAATACCATATGTGGGATGTGTAAAGGATAAAGTTAATGATATTATATATGTTATTATACTGGAATTATAATATACTCCTATATCATTATGATTCCATTCCAGAAAATATGAAATTGAAATGGAAGTAGCGTTCATGCGTACGTACGGCTTACCGTCTCCATGAACGGTGCATTTCATTTCTTACCTCTAAATGTGATGTAATATTATAAATGCATGTATGTACTGGATATATATGACATATATGATATCTACATCATGAATACCATTCTGGATATAATGAACCTTTGACCAAATTAACAACATGTAAGTGTAAGAAGTCTATTTTTGACTTAAGAACCAAATACCGACAAAATGAACATTATTAACTTAACAGATTACATGATGTTCATAACATGGTATAAAAGGAATAATGAACTTGAAAAAGGTTCTTAAGCAAGTAGAGATTAACTCAAGTTTATTATTCAGGAGATTAAAGAACGGTCGGGTCAAGTCGGATACGAGGTATGTGACCTAGTCTCAATCTCCTTTCGTTGAGGCATATTTTATTTTATACACAACTTTCTTTTATACGGTGTATAAACCACTTTGACTTTTACGTTTATTCAAAAGGAATGTTTTTTTATACGAAGCGTTTACTAAACAACAAAAGGGAATGTTTTTGTCGTACGTATGCGGCGACAACGACTTCTCTGCCGTCGTGACCGTTATTTGAGTTTCGGCTTCCTCTACAAGCCATACCTTTTTTTTAAAAAACGAAAAATAAATACCATGTTTTACTTTGGTATTGAAAATGGTTTTCATAATGTTTTTATTATATCAATGTGTTGTATTGATATCTCGTGATTGAAATGTGGAAATGTTATGTTTCCTTTATGAATGTTTTATGTGATATGATTATGTTATGGTTCTTGGGCATTATTATGAAGATGGGTGGTTCCGTGATAAACTAAGGGCGGGTGAGCCCGTTATAGCTCTCCAATGCATTGGGTAACGTGAAGGAGTGAAACGTTAAGGTTTCTCTGAAGAGATTTTAGGGAATATACTGTGATGGGTATTCCAAACGTAACCAAGAGGGTTACTCCCTACGTAAGAATGTTATGAATGCCTCAAGTTACCTTTATGTATTATGATTTCTATGATTTATTCATGATTTTATGAGGTATGTTAAAGTGCCTATGTTTTATGGGTAAAGTATGATTTCATTCTTATGTATATATGAACTCATGTTTCCTTTCCATGTTTTTTTATAACCCATACTGAGTTTTTATGCTCATCCCACGTTTTTGAAATGTTTTTCACAGGTCAAGGGAAAGGTACATGATAAGATGATAGAGTCAAGGATGTGTCAAGAAATAATCCATGTTTTATTTTAAATGTGTTTCCATTGATGGGAATGAAGAATACTATCTTTATGTAACCACTTTGTTTATATGTGGAATGTAATGCAAGTTTTATGATCTAATTCTCTAAAACTCTAAACCTGAAAAGATCCTCAATGTGTAATCTTGTAATAACTCAAGATTAAGTAAGGTTTAAGGCTGGGGCCTTATAGTTGGTATTAGAGGTTGGTGTAGATAACTTTAGGAGTTAGAATTCTATTAAATGATTATCCAAAAATATTTTTTTTCTCGAAATGATATAGCATTTAAAGATTACCATGTTGCTTCATCTAAGACATGTTTGTTCAGAATGGTTTTCCGCAGAGGAAACAGGGAAGCAGTGCTAGGAAGGCATACAGAAGGAAATAACCTTCCGAATCAGCATCCATAAATGGTCGGAATTGGAACTGAACAGTTTGTTGCAGTAATGGCACAGTTGACTCAGGCGATAAATGGCGGTGGTATCCATGCACGAGATCAGCCAGATCAACCGCAGAGAAACATGTCAGTGGTGGAACATTTCATGAGGCAATATCCACCATCATTCAGAGGATCATCTGACCCTGTGCTAGCTGAAGGGTGGATTAAAGCACTGGAGAAGATTTTTGATGTCATGGGGTGTTCAGACAATCAAAAGGTTAGTCTTGCTATTTACCGTTTGGAGGGTGAAGCAGATCAGTGGTGGTCTATGGTTAAAAATATCAGGGATGCTGATGAGATTGATGCTCTTGACTGGGATGAATTCAAAGGTATGTGTCTTGAGAAGTATTTTCCTAAGGCTGTTCGACTTAGGATGGAAAAGCAATTCTTGGAATTGAGGCAAGAGGAAGACTCAGTGGCTGCCTATGAAGAAAGGTTCACTCGATTGGCAAGGTATGCTCCAAATTTTATCCGGGACCTTGATAGTAAAATAAATCGTTTTTACTCAGGATTAAAGCCAAAATATCGAAGGGCATTAGCTTCTCGTGAGTTTAAAAGTTATGAAAATCTTGTTCGATGTGCTGAGAAGGTGGAAATGGAGTTTTCTGATGACCAAGTTTTCTATAACAACCAGCAGAAGAAGAGACCGAGGTGGCAGGAGAAAGGTAAGAATTCTTCAAAAAAGTCTGATGGTAAGAAAACTAAGTTTTCGGTTTGTGATAAATGTGGCAAAAGGCATTCTGGGGAATGTCTTCTGAATTCTGGGAAGTGCTACCGATGTGGTAAGATGGGACATAAGGCTCGTGATTGCACTGAAAAGGATCAAGGTGAAGGTAAGAACCAATTTGATTTACAGTTAGTGAAATGTTATAAGTGCAATGAGATGGGTCACTATGCAAACGAGTGTCCGACAAGGAGCTTGAGTGATGGGAAGCAGTTAGACTACAAGCAGAAAGGGGTGGTGAAATCCTTTGCAACTACTTCAGCAGATGTCGGGCAATCAAATGAAGTTCTATCAGGTACTCTGTTTGTTTTTTCAGATTATGCCAGTGTATTGTTTGATTCGGGGTCTACACATTCTTTCATCTCTGAAACCTTTTCTAGTAAAATGGGAATACCATCTCAAGAAATGACTCCTGAACTTTTGTTAAAAACACCTGGGGGAAGTGTCGAGGCAAAAAGAATTTATAAGAATCTTCCTATCCTTATCTTTGGAAAGAATCTACTTGCAAACCTTATTGTTCTACCTCTAGTAGAGTTTGATGTTATCCTGGGTATGGATTGGATCTCTATTTACCATGCTAAGATTGACTGTAGAGCTAAAGAAGTTTCTTTTCAGAAAGACTTTCAGTTTGTTTACAAGAATGAACCCTTACTTTTGATAACATATCAAGAGGCCGAGAAACTTGTGAAAGATGGAAATGAACGTTACCTTGCACACGTCGTTGAAAATAAAGGAACTATTCAGATTAATGATGTGCCAGTGGTAAATGAGTATCCTGATGTTTTCCCTGATGAGTTTCCTGGAATAATACCAGATCGGGAAGTTGAGTTTACTGTTGACTTAGTTCCTGATTCTAAGCCAATTTCAAAACCCCCTTATCGAATGGCACAAATTGAACTTTTAGAGTTGAAGGAGCAATTGCAAGATTTATTAGAGAAAGGTTTCATTAGACCTAGCACATCACCATGGGGTGCTCCTGTTTTATTTGTTAAAAAGAAAGATGGTTCTATGAGACTTTGCATTGATTATAGAGCCTTGAATAATATCACTGTTAAGAACAAATATCCTTTGCCTCATATCGATGATTTGTTTGATCAGCTCCAGGGAGCTCAGTTTTTTTCAAAGATTGACTTGAGATCGGGGTACTATCAGCTGAAGGTTAAGGAGGCAGATATTCCGAAGACCACGTTCCGTACGAGATATGGCCACTATGAATTTGTAGTAATGCCTTTTGGGCTAACCAATGCACCTGATGTATTCATGGACTTAATGAATAGAATTTTCCATGAGTTCTTGGATAAGTTTGTCGTGGTTTTCATTGATGATATTTTGGTGTTTTCTAAAAGTAAAGAGGAGCACGAAAAACATTTAAGGGTTATCTTGAAAACCTTAAAAGAAAAGAAACTGTATGGGAAATTCAGAAAGTGTGAGTTTTGGTTACAACAAATTTCTTTCCTTGGTCACATTGTTTCAAAAGTTGGAATAACTGTTGATCCTGCAAAAACAAAAGTTGTGGAAGAATGGCCAAGACCCACAAATGTAACCGAGATTCTTAGCTTCCTTGGTTTGGCGGGCTATTACCGAAGGTTTGTTAGAAATTTTTCACGGTTATCTAGTCCAATGACTAAGCTAACTCGGATGGGTGTTAAGTTTATCTGGACAAAAGAATGTGATGATTGTTTTCAGGAATTGAAAAGAAGATTGGTGAATGCTCCAGTTTTGGCACTACCTTCCAGGAATGGTGAGTTTGGTATATACAGTGATGCTTCATTGAAAGGACTTGGATGCGTCCTAATGCAGAATGATCAGGTAATTGCTTATGCTTCACGACAGTTGAAAACTCATGAGGTAAATTACCCTACACATGATTTGGAACTAGCTGCTGTTGTTTTTGCTTTAAAAATTTGGAGGCATCATTTGTATGGAGTAAAGTGTGAAATATATACCGATCACAAAAGTTTAAAGTATATATTCACTCAGAAAGAGTTAAACATGAGACAAAGGAGATGGCTGGAATTAATCAAGGATTATGATTGTACAATTCATTACCATCCGGGAAAAGCAAATAAAGTGGCTGATGCTTTGAGTCGAAAAAGTAATGCTTCATTAACAATGTTGCGTTTGGAACGTGATCCTTTGGTTAACGATTTGATGAACTTTGGCATAGAAGTTGTTGGTGCAGGAAGTCCTTCTGTTTTGTTTCAGGTATCAGTGAGATCTTCTCTATCAGATAGAATCAAGAAAGCACAGAAGCAAGACAGTGAGTTGCATAAAAAGGTAGAGCTGGTTCAGAAAGGTAAGTTGCCTGAATTCAACATTGATAGTGATTGTGTTTTGAGATTTGGGAAGAGATTGTGTGTGCCTTGTGATTCACAGTTGAAGAGAGAGCTGTTATGTGAAGCTCATAGTTCTCCGTTTTCAGTTCATCCGGGCAGTACTAAGATGTATAGAGATCTGCAGGAGTATTAGTGGTGGGATGGAATGAAAAGAGATATTGCTGATTTTACTGTGAAGTGTTTGACTTGTTAGCAGGTTAAAGCAGAGCGGCAGTTACCGAAAGGGATGCTTCAGCCTTTACCAGTTCCAGAGTGGAAATGGGAGAATATATCCATGGACTTTGTTGTTGGATTACCGAAGACATCTCGAGGTAATAATGCAATCTGGGTTATTGTTGATCGCTTGACTAAATCTGCTCATTTCCTTGATATACGAGATACTTTCTCTCTTGATCAACTTTCCCGTTAGTATCTTAAAGAGATAGTCAGGTTACATGGAGTTCCCCTCTCCATTGTATCGGATCGTGATCCCAGGTTTACTTTTAACTTTTGGAAAGGCCTTCAGAAGTCGTTGGGTACTGAATTAAATTTTAGTACATCTTTTCATCCTCAATCAGATGGGCAGTCAGAACGAACAATTCAGACATTGGAGGATATGCTACGATCTTGTTCTATGGATTATCAGGGAAGTTGGGACCAACATCTTTCTTTGGATGAGTTTTCATATAATAACAGTTTCCATTCTAGTATACAGATGGCACCATTTCAGGCATTATATGGGAAGCGGTGTCGAACTCCAGCTTTCTGGGATGAAGTGGGTGAAAGAAAGTTGATGGGACCAGAATTGGTAGAAGAGATGGCAGAAAAAGTTCAGCTGATTCAGAAACACATGAGAACAGCTCAGAGCAGGCAGAAGAGTTATGCGGATAACCGGAGGAAGGATCTATCTTTCGAGGTAGGTGATCATGTTTTTCTCAAGGTTTCTCCTTGGAAAAGCGTGATGAGATTTGGTAAGAAAGGAAAGTTGAGTCCAAGGTTCGTTGGACCATACGAAATTCTAGAGAGAGTTGGATCAGTTGCATACCGAGTGGCTTTACCTCCGAGTTTATCTCAGGTACACAATGTTTTTCACGTTTCGATGTTGAGAAAGTATATGCCAGATCCATCTCATGTTTTGAGTCCAGAGGTAGTTCAGCTGGAAGAGAACCTATCTTATGAGGAACAACCGGTCCAGATTCTTGACCACATGGAGCAAGTGTTACGGAATAAGGTGATTCATCAGGTAAAGGTTTTGTGGAAAAACCACATGATTGAAGAGGCAACATGGGAATCTGAAAATGCAATAAGGGATAAGTACCCCCATTTATTCGATAAGTAAATAAATTGCGGGGACGCAATCTTATAAAGGGGGGAAGGATGTAACATCCCAAGTAAGTAATGAATAATAGATATTTTTATCTATATCTATTAATGATTAAGATAGTGTTATAGCGGCTTAAAATGAAAATAAATACAATCTTATGCATGGAATACACTAATATTCTTAAAAGATTGTTTTACTGCCTTTTGATGGCAAACCATTTTTGAATCTATATTTTGACAATTTTATAAACTTTGTTTGTCAAAATAAACTTATTCTTTATGATTGGGACATCAAAATTTACCTTGTGTGAATTTTTGGTATTTTTCTGACAATGTTCATTTTTTAATGAATAGTGAAAAATACTGCATTTTACATCAAAACTAATTTTTAATCTAATTTATTTATATGATTAGATTATGTTTTGAATTGGTTTTGAAGTGAAATTAGAATATATTTTTACCATTTTTTCCAATGGTGGTCATTGGAATCAATTTCACTTTGAAATTAGACTTAAATTGGTGTCAATCTTTTGATACTTATTGTTTTGTAAAAACACGCTATTTGCTCTGGCAGCGGGAATTAATTATTAAATTAATTAATGTGACCTATATGTTTTGAATTTTGTAAAATAGACTTCATTTTTGAATTAAGAATATCAAATATAGCTTAGGGTGAATTTTTGGTAATTTTCTGAAAAACTTCAATTTTTGATGAATAGTGAAACCACTAAGTGATAATCAAGCAAACTGATTTTTCAGTTAAATGAAAGTTTACCACTAATGTGTATTGAATTTTGAAAATCCGACATACATGGTTGTCATTAAGAAATAAAATGTGGTTCAATGAGATTATAATAATTTTTTGGTGAATAGTAACTTATTAAGTTCTTAATCACGATTAGTGGTAATTAGGGTAGTTTAAGGTATAAATAATACTTTAGTAAAATGAAATGACCTAGACACATGTCCCAACCTCATTGGTTGTGTCATGGCCGACCATGACATGCCATGGGTCAACTTGGGGACCCCATGGATCCACTTTTGTTGGGAAATGACATAAATTACTTTTTATTTAATGTTAAAGTGAAAATGACACAAACATAATATGTTTTACGAAAACATTTTTAAGTGGGGTTATACAAGTCCAAAATTTGATTATAAATAGTCATTGGAAAGATAAAACGATTTCCTATATCATATTAGTTTTTTATAATTTTTAGACATTAAATAAATTTAATTATTTATGACATAATAATGATGCAGCGATGACATCATTATTTGACGATTTAAATAAAATGGAAAGATAATGTAAAATCTATGAACTACACATGTCCAAAACCAATTGGATGAGTGGATTTAGAACCTTTATAACCTTATCCACGAATTCTACCAATGTGGGACCTTTTAAAACTGAAACACATTTTCAAATAATGTAATATTTCTTTACTTTCCAAAAGTGCCCCTCCTCTCATCTTATAAAAGGCCCCCACCTCTACCTCATTTCACACACTCTTCAAGCCTTTGGCTCGGCCAACCCCTGACCATTTGCTCTCTCCACATACCTCTACACATCCTAGAGGATTCCCTTTGGGAAGAATCCTTTCAAGGAAGCCTTTAGGCTCAACTCAAAAGGAGTTACACTTTTAAAGGTAATTCATTCTCTCATGTTCATTTGTTTTATTTTGCTTCTCCAACCCCCTAAACTCTTTTTATTTACTTCTTTTGTAACAACAACAGTATAATAAATATACTAGGATGTTGTTATAAGATTTATTTTAGCTACACTCTCACACAACTACATAAAATGGTTAAAGAACATACGGTTTCCGTGGATGGCGAAATTCTGCCTCCCGAAACGATGATTGTTCAAAACTCATTTAACACCTTCAAAGGTGGCCATTATGATGTCACTATTTTTATATATGATATATAATATGTTTAGTTTTTCCTTAAGCTTCTGTTTTTTTTATTTTGGGAATACCTTTATGGTTTCCATTATGGGTAAAATACGATATCTTCATTTTAGGAAGAGCGGACTACCGCCCCCTAAAAGTGATTTGATTCGTTAATACCATATGTGGGATGTGTAAAGGATAAAGTTAATGATATTATATATGTTATTATACTGGAATTATAATATACTCTTATATCATTATGATTCCATTCCAGAATATATGAAATAGAAATGGAAGTAGCGTTCATGCGTACGTACGGCTTACCGTCTCCATTAACGGTGCATTTCATTTCTTACCTCTAAATGTGATGTAATTTTATAAATTCATGTATTTACTGGATATATATGACATATATGATATCTACATCATGAATACCATTCTGGATATAATGAAACTTTGACCAAATTAACAACATGTAAGTGTAAGAAGTCTATTTTTGACTTAAGAACCAAATACCGACAAAATGAACATTGTTAACTTAACAGATTACATGATGTTCATAACATGGTATAAAAGGAATAATGAACTTGAAAAAGGTTCTTAAGCAAGTAGAGATTAACTCAAGTTTATTATTCAGGAGGTTAAAGAACGGTCGGGTCAAGTCGGATACGAGGTATGGGACCTCGTATCAATCTCCTTTCGTTGAGGCATATTTTATTTTATACACAACTTTCTTTTATACGGTGCATAAACCACTTTGACTTTTACGTTTATTCAAAAGGAATTTTTTTTATACGAAGCGTTTACTAAACGACAAAAGAGAATGTTTTTGTCGTACGTATGCGGCGACAACGACTTCTCCGCCATCGTGACTGTTATTTGAGTTTCGGCTTCCTCTACAAGCCATACCTTTTTTTTAAAAAACGAAAAATAAATACCATGTTTTACTTTGGTATTGAAAATGGTTTTCATAATGTTTTTATTATATCAATGTGTTGTATTGATATCTCGTGATTGAAATGTAGAAATGTTATGTTTCCTTTATGAATGTTTTATGTGATATGATTATGTTATGGTTCTTGGGCATTATTATGAAGACGGGTGGTTCCGTGATAAACTAAGGGCGGGTGAGCCCGTTATAGCTCTCCAATGCATTGGGTAACACGAAGGAGTGAAACGTTAAGGTTTCTCCGAAGAGATTTTAGGGAATATACTGTGATGGGTATTCCAAACGTAACCAAGAGGGTTACTCCCTACATAAGAATGTTATGAATGCCTCAAGTTACCTTTATGTCTTATGATTTCTATGATTTATTCATGATTTTATGAGGTATGTTAAAGTGCCTATGTTTTATGGGTAAAGTATGATTTCATTCTTATGTATATATGAACTCATGTTTCCTTTCCATGTTTTTTTTATAACCCATACTGAGTTTTTATGCTCATCCCAAGTTTTTGAAATGTCTTTCACAGGTCAGGGGAAAGGTACATGATAAGATGATAGAGTCAAGGATGTGTCAAGAAATAATCCATGTTTTATTTTAAATGTGTTTCCATTGATGGGAATGAAGAATACTATCTTTATGTAACCACTTTGTTTATATGTGGAATGTAATGCAAGTTTTATGATCTAATTCTCTAAAACTCTAAACCTGAAAAGATCCTCAATGTGTAATCTTGTAATAACTCAAGATTAAGTAAGGTTTAAGGCTGGGGCCTTATAGACACATTACTAAGAAAAACCATCATTACACCCTTTTCTCATAAAATTGATGGAAAAATTGGAGTATTTATGAAAACATCAGGATAAGAGTTGTTTAAAAAATGTATAAGATTTAGTTTTAGAGCATAAAATATTCCCTAGGAAGCAGTAAGATCTAAAAACAAATTGGAAGGAAACAATTTTCAATTGAACCCTATAATATCATTAAGGGAGAGAACTATTATCCTCAATTGAATTTATTATCAATCAGGTGGAGAAATAATACATTGACATTATGAGAATTTTCAAAATGAAAAAAAATATGAAGGGGAAGATTGAAGCCCCCTTGAATTAAAATAAGCTTCTATTGTATTTTTTTCCAATTAAATGTTTTTTAATTTATGATAATGAATGAAAAATTGGTTGTTATTGAACATGTAAAATACATGTAAAGAGGATACCATGTGTGAGGCCCACAACCTATGAACTTTTTTATGTTGGTCTTCATGTCAGTGAAAAGTATTGATCGTAGAGGAATCATATCTATTATAACATGATCTGAAAATTAAAAAAACTATGAATGGTTTGCGATTAAAGAAATAAACATGTTCAAAACCAGTCTTCAATAAAATAAGATGATTATCAATTAAAAAAATATGATTCTTGAATTTATTAATTTAGTGGAAATAAAATCTAATAATTCATGTGTTTTTCGATCATGAAAAAAATCAAGAATATTTTTAAGTCCAGGATCCAAGAATAATTTTATAATATTCATTTTATAAAGGGGGAATAACAAATTGTGAAGTAATTTCTACAATTTAGAATTTTTTGAATTGAATTTATCATATCTTTAATAACAATGAAGATAAAGATGAAGATTTATTGATTCTCATGTTATTACATATGGCTTAAATCATTTAGAATCAAGGTTTTTGAGTGAATTAATAAATAAAGTTTGAGATATTAGTTTGTGTGTGTAGATCCAATATTTAAGGTTGTACTATTTTTATATAAAGTTTCATAACACATAAGGACAGTTCCATGAGGAAAAGTATTTTTTTTCATAATCTTATACATCTGTGGAAGATTGAGGTGCATATTTCTATGTAGATAATTTGAGTTGAAGAATCATATGAAGATGATTCTATCTAAGAATAAATAAAATAATATTATTGTTTGAGTTCAACAAAATGATATCCACTAAATGAGGTTATTTTTTGAATATCCCTTGAATTTAAAAATCATTGCATGAGATATCATAGAAACTGAAATGGGTAATTGTTTAGTGATTCGTTTTAAATGATCCATGATAAGAGTTTCAATATTTTATTTATGGAATATTTAAATAATATGATGCTTTTAATGAGTCTCCCATTCATGTAAGAATATGTGGAAATCATTGAAGAAAAATTTTTCCAGTGCTGTTGTTAGTGGTTTTTTGAACTGTGAAGTTGAGAGAAATCAGTGCTCAAGAGAAAAAAGATGAATAAAAGATTATTCATTATATAATAAAGAATAAAGTATAATATATTATTTTGTTAAACATATACTCCATTCAGAATTCAAATAAAGAGAATAAAGAGGAGGAGAGTGTGAATTTTTTTATTTTTGCATAGTTACCAATGATGAAGAAGAAAAATAAATGTGGATAGATTGTATTTATGTTTGTGTGTATATGTAGAGTTTGTTTATGGATAATATAACAGTACCAATTTATGAATTGTGAAGCTAAAAAATAGTTTCTATGGAAACCGAGAGGTGTAAAATGATTCATATTATAAGTTTTGTGAGAAGTTCTGGAAGAATTTGTGGAAATATAATCCATTATTTTTAATAAACCTTATCATTATTTTTGGGTGCATAAAAAATAATTGGAAAACTTATATATCTAATTCAAATAGGAAGAAGTAATTTTAGTTCACTCGGGGTGAGATTCTAGTGTGAGTAATGTGGGTTGTAGTATAAAGACCCTATCACTTGTGTAATATTGTGGAGGCATGTCACTTGTGTAATATGGTAACCTCACCTATGAGATAAAGTGAACCCAATTTATAGATAATTATTTTCCAACTATACTTTTGTTGATAAAAACATTAGTGTAGAATTTATGCCTTGGATATCCCATCGTGTCTGCAGGGTATTACATGACCCGACTGACTTTCCATGTGATCCATCTCATGACCTTGCTGACTAGTTAGGGTGTGGGAATTACAAGACCCATTCAGCATGCCTTAGGATCCATCACATGATCTAGATAGTTTCCCCAAGAGGCCATTGAATGTCCTTGTTCACATTCCCTAGTGTCATTCACAAGAGTCATCTTCACACATATATAGGGAGTCACAAGAGTCATTAAGACAAGACTCAAGGGATTTCGTGTATCTTGGAGAACACCCCTTGGAGGCATCGAAATACCTAGACAATATTTCCAAATGGAATCATGGGTCTCATCTGACATGATTCACAGGTTATCTTGAGATCTTGGTTGTAATGCCCAGATACGACCACGATACTTAATTGATATGAGTGGATGTCGTTATATGAGTTAGGTAGTGTTTCCAAAGGATGCCACGAGTCTCAGAGAATGACTTAGAGGGTTTTATGTGATCAAATTGGTTTTTGTGGGGGACCTTGTGACTTTTTTAGACATTTTTAGAGTATATCACATGTTCTATGTGGAATACTGAAATAGAGACATGTGATCTGGATGACTTACCGTGATGTTGCCACTATTGAGTCCTTTACTTAAGTATTCCAATTTTGGTCTCTTTTATAACCCTTATATTATGAAGTACATAGATTTATTTATTATTAGTATCATTGATTATTGCAAGATTTTGAATATATAGAGTATATTCTTTACATTCGTTTCCAAAAGTCCTTCACACGATCTATGAATGATCACAGAAGAGGATACATACCTGGAACATGAATACTCTATTTTTTCACAAGTGTATCTGGTTGTGTGATCGGTTTCCTTGAGAAAACCACTTCAATGCTTGGGACTTTTCTACTTGAGTGTTACCTTTGCGTAGTAGTTGGTAAATTTTTTGGGCTGTGGTGGGAGATTTATTGGCCTCGCCACCCCAGATACTCTCTGGTTTTTTGCAGTGTACCTACATCGAGTATAGACTAGAGTTCGAAAAGGGGTATGGCACCGTACGGTGTTTTGAGTCTTTTTCATGGATCACTCCAAGTGAATCACCTTATTTTTAGTGTTCATGAGTCTCTTCCTTTATCGGATTATTTATGACTTGTCTGATCATGGGGACATTTTCAAGGACTTACATGTTTTCGTGTTTACATGTCGAAGAACATTATCAAGATCCAAGTGCCAGTTGGGATCCATTAATGAGATGTTCGGTGAAAAGTCTTATAGTCTCATGGGAAAAAGGATGGTTTTTCAATGGGCCACATGAGGATGGTCCATGGGATTCCTTGTTTTTCCACATTCCTTTCATCGATAGTTAACACATCTCTCCCCCTCCCTTTGATCCCTTTTTTATGTGACAAAGGTTTGGAGTCATGTCAGATTGAATTTCTTTTTTGAGGGTATTTAATCAATATTTTGGTGATGCAAAATGATACCAATATGAGTCCTATGGGGGTGTGTGAGAATTTCATGGAAACATCTATCCATGTTTCCTTAGAGTGGTATGGGGTTGTCTGGATATGCTTGCAGTCTTCCATGTAGAAAGGCAGACATGCCAAAGTGCTCTTAGAAGGCGATAAGGATGTGTCACTAAGGACTTGTGTCTCCTAGAGGGGTTTTAGGGGCATTTTTCATGTCATTCAGTGACTGGGAACCCCTATCACATCCTACCTTTCTATCCTAAATGTTTATTTTACAAAGGTCATGGGCTATGAAAGTTTATACAAGTAATATCTTGGATTTTTACTCTATTTTGGATGATGTCTTGTGTGATCAATATTTTTCATATAGAGAGTGTGTATGAATGTGGTGGATATTTCTATTCATCTATCCTTAGAGTGTCATAGAGTTATCTGGACACATCTGAGGACTTATGTGTGGTGAGACCGACAAGTCGAAGGGCTTTCACGAAGAGATCCATACATGTTGTTTTGTCCATGCAATGCGTGATATGTCTTTCAAAGATCACGAACACCTCTGACCTCCTCTCTTTTATCAACTTTATTTTATCTTACAGTGGTTTGGGTGTCTTGAGAGTCTTGTTGTATATATTCAAGGAATTTTATTCTTTGAAATGATGATATAGAACCTGAGAATTATGACCACTCATGGTCTCTTACTTTGGATATGTTGTCCTCATTTTTTCAATAGATTTCTATTGTCTACACCCAATAATTTTTTGTGAGTGCACTGCATGATCAAAACTATTTGAGATAAATATCCTCCATTTTCATGAAAACTTTTAAAAGTCACAATTGTTTATGAAAAATCCATTTAAAATATATTTTTGAATCAATGTTTCCCATACCACTTTGAAACATTTAAAATAATTTTAATTTTTAAACATTAATGTCTATATAAATAAATCCTTAAAATCATTTTTAAAACATGAACATTAATGAAAAATATTTAGAAGAATAAATATTTAAAAATTTAAAATGATATTTTAGTTAGAGTTCATAAACAAATGAGAGACACTTGAATACAGATAATTGAGGTAATAAAAGATTTATAATATCATGAGAATAAAGGGATTCATGATATACTATGTCAAAGTACACTATATACACCATATAAAAGTGAATTGGTGTATAAAAACAAACAAGTCTCAATAGAATGTAAATTGAGATGAAATCCCTTATAAAGACCATATCCTTAGGTTAAGGATAAATCAGCGACATAATTATGTTTGAAAAATATAAATACACACTATATGATTGGATATTCAGTGTAAATCAATCAGAGGACATTGACACGTATTCTTGAAAAAACAACACCAATGACTTTGATGTTTAACTCAGTGAATGGAAATTGAGTTAAGATTAATCTTATCAAGTTCATATTAATGAATTGAGAAATTATAAAGGGTGTTATTATGTTTATAAAAAGTATATCCACACCAAGGGGAGTATAAATTACTAAATAATTAAATAATTAGTTATTTCACACATAATGTTGGGCTGATGTAATCAATGACGATTTCATTGAATCGAATGAGTAGAAATTGAAATTTGAAATTCCCTTACCACTTTGTAATCAATCAGTTCATTTTTACAAAAGTTAATAACCACAATGTTAATCATAGAATACCATGAATATAAATAGAATCATGATAATATATATCAAATGGCAGTACACAATACACCCCATGTAATAAATAATAGGCAAACAATAGAAATACCACAAAATTAAAAGTGAGATAAGAAACCCCTTACCACGTTGTAATCAATCATGTTGTATGATAAAAATTTAATAACCACCAAATAATTCATAGAGTAACAAGAATATAAAGAGAATAAAGATAATATATATCCAATTTCAGTAAAAAATACACCACATGCAATAAATAAGTGGTGAATAATGAAAATATTATGGAAATAAAAGTGAGATAAGAAACCCCTTACCACATTGTAATCAATCGAGTCATATGAAAAAAAGTAAAAAAGAACCAAATAATTCAAATAATACCATGAATATAAAGATAATAATTATAATATATATGAAATTTCAACATACAATACACCACATTTAGTAAATAAGTGGTGAACAATGGAAATCTCACGGAATTAAAAGTGAGATAAGAAACCCCTTACCTCAAGTCTGACTACTCTTGTATGTTCATAGTTCTTCCTAAATAATAAACATAAGTTAATTTCTACTTGAATAATAATATTTTTCATGTTTATTATTCATTTTATATCACTTATTACATTGTTATAACAATTAGTTAATTATTTGAGTTCATATTGGATATTTTATTGATGTTCAGAACTTGAGTAAAAAATAATCTTGTTATGATTACAATTTTACCATGTGGTAAAAATTACATTATCTAAATAATGATATACATGATTTATCTATCATATATATATTATATATCCAGTATATATATGTATTTATAACAGTACATAACATTTGGAGATAAGAAATGAAATTCATAATTCATTGAAATGGTAAGTCGTACGTACGCATGAACACTACTTTCATTTCTATTTTGTATTTTAATGGAATTAAAACATAATTATACATAGGTATATTATACTTATAGTATAATATCATATAAAATATCATTACCTACATCCTTTATATGTCCAAAATAAGCCATTAACAAGTCATATCACTATGAGGGAACGATAGTCCGCACTTGCTCAAATGAAATTATTGGGTTTTACCCATATTGAAAACCATATAAGAATGATATAAATGGACAAAACATAAGCGTAAAGAAAACATAAACATAATATATATCTTATATAAATGTTTTTTTATCTTAATGTCCACCATAAAAGGCCGTTGGATATAATTGAACAATCATTGTTTCATGAGGCGTTAGTTTGTGATCCACAAAAACAATATGTTCTTTACACATTAGATGGGGGTGTGTGCAATTTTAGTTAAAATAATTCTCATAACAACATATTAGTATATTTAGGATACTCTTTGTGATATAAAATTAAGGAATAAAAAGAGTTTAGTGGTTTCAGAAGTAAAATAAAAGTGTAGAAGTTAAGAGAGACCATTACCTTTAATTTGGGTAACTCCCTTTGGTTTGAACCAAACAGACTTCTTGAAGTGGATTCTGCCAAAGGTAAGGCTTCTAGGTGGAATATATAGATCATGAGAGCTTATTTGGGAAGGGGATGGACGAGCCTAGGGGAATTGAGAGGTGTGATGGATGGGTTAGAAGTTGTGTCCTTTTATAAGGGAGAGGAGGGGCTCTTTAGGAAAGTTTGAAAATGTTATTTTATAATAAACTTATATTCAGTTTCAAAAGGTCCAAAACTCATTAAAGTCAAAGATAAAAGTACTCATGTTCTAAATAAAATCATCCAATATGAATTGGATAGGTTTTTGATATTTCTTTAATATTAATAATCTTATTTATTTAAATCATTTATTAATGAGGTAAATACTGGATCATTATTGTGTCATAAATAACTTAATTTATTTGATGTCTAAAAATTATAAAAAAACATACATAATGTAGGAAATCGTTTTATCATTCGAATTATTCTTTTTAGTCTAAAATATGACTTATATTACCCCATGTAAAAATTTATATACTAAAAGATATTTGTTAATGTCATTTTTGTCTTTACATTAAGTTAATTAAACTAAAGTGTATTTATCCTTTTTAAGTGGCCCAATGGAGTCCCAAAATCGACTCATAGATGACCATGGTATTCTATGAGTCATAAAATTAGGTTTTGACAAATTATAAGGTAATTGTTTATTATTATAATATTATGTTTACCTTGAATTACCCTATTTAACAATAATCGTGGTAAATAAAAGTCAAAAGTTAATATTCACAAAAAATTATTTTCATATTATTGAACCAAATATTACTTACTAATTAAAACCGTATATGCCATATTTTAGAAATTAAATGCACAGAAGAGGTAAAATTTCTTTTAAATGAAAAGCCAGTTTTTTAACTACTACTAAGTTGTTTTACTATTCATCAAAAATTAATGTTTTTCAGAAAAATACCAAAAATTCAGCTTAATATATATTTGATATCCTGAATTGAAAAATGATGCCTATTTTACAAAATTCAAAACATATAAATTGAATTAATTAATTTAAAATGAATTCATGTTGGCAAAACAAATAGCGTGTTTTTAAAAACAATAACTATCAAAAGATTGACACTTGTTTATGTATAATTTAAAAGTGAAATTAATTCCATTGACCAAAAATAGATTAAATAATAAAAATATAATATAATTATACTTTCAAAACCATCAAATGTATAATTGAACACTATAACTTATTCTGATTAAAAAAGTTGTTTTCAATTAAAATTTAGCATTTTCACTGTTCACCCAAATATGAAAGTTATTAGAAAAACACAAAAAATATCAAAACTAAATTTTTATCTCCCGATTATAAATAAAAAGTTTATTTTGTCAAATTGAATATATAAAAGTGTCAAATATTGGATTTAAAAGAGTTCACCATTAAAAGATAGTAAAATTGCATTAAAAAAATACTTTTTTTAACTAAAAAATTGAATTTGTTCTTATATTATCTCTAAAAAAACATAATATAGATTCTAAAATTATATGTAGTATATATAATTTAAAATTAAGTTAATACTATTCACAACCAGTTTTTGAACGACTAGTTTTGTATGTCGGGGTGCACTCAATCTCAGTGTTGTGTGTAGTGCAAGCTATTAAATTACGTTAAAGAAGATAACATACTATGAAATCTTGGGGTGTTATAATGAGGTTGGCTCCCTATGTCCAAATCCTCAAGTGATCCCGTAAATGGGTTTGATCGATAGATTCATGCACATGAACATGGGATATTTATTTTCTTCACATTGTGATATCTAGAACGATAGGCATCTCTAGATGCACACATGAATATTTCATGCTTGTGGTGTGGGATTCCATTGGATTGACATGTTACATCGAGTATTGAATGTTATTTCATGCTCGAGGTGTGTGATTCTATTGGATTGACATGGTGCATCATGTATTTAATGTTATTTCATCTCATATTTTGTGGCGTATTAAATAATCTCTTTGAGACTTTATCATAGTCAAATGTTGATTTGTTGTACACAAATATTCACATAACAAAATATACAGTTATTTAATCTTCTTCTTAGTAGAGGCTGGATCATGATATGTGATCGTTTCCACATTCTCTTGATGATGTAGTCAAGATCCTAGCCTTATTTTTGTGGTAGTATGAATTCAAAATGGTATTAAAACCTTTAAAAATATTGGATACATGCAGCTCTATCATTTCGCAAGAACGGTTATGCACTGCGTCTGGTCTCTATGAGAAGGCGCACGGTGCCAACTGCCTTTCATAAGAGTGGATATGTGATGCCTCATATCTTTTCATGAATGGATATATGATAGAGGATCATGGTATATTACCCCTTGCATGAATTGATACGTGAAGGCATTCTTACATATCCCTTGTTTCTTATCCATTATATAGGCTTGCAAGGATATTATTTACATTGCGAAAAAAACAAGAGATCTCTATTTAGAGTGGCCCCCGCTTCACATGATAGATCACGCAATGCCTATCCCTATGTATGAAATATTAGGTGGTTCCCTAACTTCTTTAAATAATCCCAAGAATTTAAAATCACATTATCTTCTTCTCATATCTCCAATGTGGGTTCATGACACATGGCTTCACATGGAGATAATGTGATATCCTTTTTATAAAGGAATCCACTGTGAAACATGGATCCCTCTTCAGTATTTATAGATGAAAATTAATGCTCCCATTACATGTCTAAGAAATGTGCCCCATCCATTAAATATGTTCCACCATTCATCGTACCGATTTAATCAGATCCTAAGATGTCATATAATTGAATCATCCTCATGTGATGTTGAGAATCACCATTCATTCAGGTTTATAAGAGCTATATTGTTCACATATCTCATTATCTGATGAATTCATTTCTCTGTTTATGTAGTGCACTCAACATCTGTGTAGTTTAAGAGCTCCCTCAAATCAGCCTTGGTAGAGGATATCTTCTGGCCTACGGCTCGATCCCCCCATGGAAGAAATTCAAATGGTGGTCCAGATTTAAGGACGACCAATGTGCCCAACGATATTTTCTCCAACCAAAATAGGTGGACCAAAACCCTTGCATTGTGAGGCTGAAGGATGCCCGATGTGGCGCTGCATCCTTTTTTCCTTCCCTCAAGTGATATGGGGCCCTTTGATAAAATAAAAAACCATATTTTGTTTATTTTATTTTATTAATTATCATTATTATTATCTATAATACATATTAATAATAATAATAATACTTCAATTGTGTAAACAGTGTGCACACTCCAAGAATCAACATCACATGAGTCCGCATTATGATCAGTCAATCACTCATGGCATTCACCCTTCCACAAGAAAGTGTGTACTACACGATTATGATCATCATCAAATTCCCCCCATAGAATTAGATTCATTTAGTATGAAACAAATCTAGTCATAAGGTTATTGAAGGGAACTGTTCTACATATCTGAATGGTGATGGACGTCTCCTATAGTGTGCTATCAGTGAATAGATCTACTGATCATTATATTATGTCATCCATTTTTCTTCCATCCATGATGTACATGATACCCCATTTATCCAATATTAGGAGAATTCCCAACAATAACAATCCAATTATTTACATTGGATGAACTAGAATGCATATAAGTGAATGTTGAAATTAATACAGATTCCCTTTTCATGATTCCCATGAATGGCCACCCACATGAGATTCTATATTGGTGATCTGTTCCACCTATCTAGAAATCACTTAATATGATGAGGTATCATCCAGGTAGGAGATATGTCCAAAATTGTGAGTTCTTTTCATATTTTTGGAAAGTATATTGAGAATGATATGGCCATGTAGTGGGTCTTAGATGTATTTTCAAGATGACTTGCTACTGCCCTATAGTTTAGGGTATTTTATCTTGGACCTTCTATCACTTTAGTTTAGGGTATTTTACCTCAAACCTTCTATAAAATTTATTTATAGTCTCTATCTCAAAACTAATTTGGCTTTAGTTTAAGGAGTTTTTGTTTGGAATTAATATTCATTTAGTTTAGGGTATTTAATCTCAGACTTTCTAACTCATTAGCTTAGAATCTTTTAACTCAAACATAATATGGATTTATTTTAGGGTCTCTTTTCTTGGAACGAATATGAATTTAGTTTAAGGTATTTTATCTAGGATCTTATATCACTTTAGTTTAGGGTATTATATCTCTGACCTAATATGGATTTAGTTTATCACGTTTTATCTTGGACTTGATATTGCTTTAGATTAGGGTCTTTTAGCTGGAACCTAATATTGCATTAGTTTAGGGAAATTTTTATTAGAACTAATGTGGATCAGGGGATACAGTGAAGGCATTATTGGAATGACCTAAATCCCTTGCAGGTGTTGGGATCTGTCACTGCATGGAAATGGATCACGAGGATCAGAATTCTCTTTTTAGAGTGACTCATTTGGTTGACATCCATAGGCCCATATGCCAGAGCCATGGGCATGTATGCATAGTCAACCAATGGGCCCTTGAATCTAGATATCTTTTCAAAGTGATATTGATAATTTTTGTATTTAATATGGATATGGTTGGAATTCAAGGGATACTAGTATTACATATATAGTTGGAGTATGGCTGGTGTAAATCATAACCCAAAAGTTTGAGTCCATGAATATGAGATGGTGTAGAAACTCTGGGTATGTCCCATGATATTCTGAGAATCCAGGTTCCTCATCAGTGTTGATAAGGATCATAGGGATTGAATATCTTTTATGAAGAAAGAGAATATTCCTTCAGATGGCGGGTCAAAGCCCTTATGCATTGGTACCAGGACCAGAAAAATGGTGATCAGAACTCTTCTACGAGGGCTCAGAAAGGTTTGGGGAGACACAAACACCCATATGATGAATTTGGGTATGGAAAGAAAACTATAAATGAAGGTTTATGAAAATTTAGGTTAATTAAATATTAAATCCTAAATCTCAAACCCTACACCCTATGGTTTTGAATCATGAGGTGTTAACCATAAAAATGTTAGAATGAATGAATGGTCACATTTCATACTTGAGGAAGGGTACGAAACACAGTGATGTAATATAAAAGATATCAAATTCTCATGGATTGATTTGTGTGGGTATTGTAAAACATGACCCAAAGAGCTCGAGCCATGAGGATTATATGGGATAGTCATATTGGAAGGAGTTCCAACACACTTAGGCTGTGAGTGTTTTCGTGATGATGTGAAGGCTCATGGGGATCAGAATTTATATTTTCAAAGTAATTCATATGGTTGATGACCGTAGGTCCATATGCATGATCCATAGGAATTAATCAATAGTAAATAAGAGATTCCTTAAATCCATATTTGTTTTCCAAGGTCCATTGAAGGTTATAGAGATTCACGATACTTTGGATCATGGAGTGTGATATGTGTAAAGTGTAAAATCCAAGGTGGGTTTGGTTACCCTAAAAGTTATTCCACCAGCTAATGAAAATATTCTCATAGCAAGGAGATTTGAAAATCATTAATATAATTTTTCCTTGGACCATGGTGTCCAGTGATTATAGCTTTGATTTTACTAGGGTTACCAAGTGGACCCAATGAGCTTTATGACTTATTTATTTATGCCCTAATTTTTTCCTAAACTCTAGAGATGAAGAGTTTAGTAGGTGAAGACTTAAATTTTTCATAGGCTACCATCTGCAGGTTTTCAACCTGACATGTTTTGTGCCTCTTTCACTATTAGTTTAATGTCTTTCGATTTGGACTACCATAGTCTAGGTTTTAAGGTCATACAACTTTGACCATGCTGTAAGTAGTTTAAGGTCATGAAACATAAATACCTAATATGGGAGATGTTAAAAAAGAGACTAATTAGGATTTACATGCTCTATATTTCCCTAACATTATTCTAAGAGGGAGATGTGAATGTCATAAATCATGTTTTGAGGTCCGTATATCATGATTTTTGATATCTAAAAGTCACACCGAGAGTGTTTTAGACACCTTAAGTTGTTGATTACTGCCTCTATGATGATGTTAGGGCTCATAAGGATTGTAATGTCCCTTTACAGAGTGACACATTTGTTTGATGACTATAGGCTCATATGTTGGATCCATGTGAATGTATTCATAGTCAAGAAAATGGTCCTTGAATATGGAAATCCTTTCCAAGGGACATGGTAGATTGTGACGATCCAAGACAACCCATGCATGACATGTGGATTATGGGTTAGGGTGATTTATAAGATCATGGAAGCACTCAGCTATTTGGTTAGCCAGGGTAAGGGTCTTATGGTCCTTTGATAATGATGGATGATGACTCATGGTTTCCCCAACTTACCATCATGTTGTGGGGATGTGCCTATATGCAGTATAATGTCATGCGGTAAAGATGTACTTACCTGTACTTTGACATCACACTATAAGGGAATATTTCAACGTAGTTTAACATCTTGTGGTAAGGACATATATCACTATAGTATAACTTATTGTGGTAAATACATACTTCTATGAAGATTGATTTCATGTGATAAAGATGTACTTCCATGTAGTTTAACATCATGCGATAAGGACTTGATTACCTATAAGTTAACATCATGAGGTAAGAATGTACGTCCATTCATTTTAACATCATGAAGTTAGGACATACTTCCATGAAGTTTAATGTCCTGTGGTAAGGGCGTACTTCCATGCAGTTTAATTTCATGCGGTAAGGACGTGCATCCATGTAGTTTAACATAATTCAGTAAGGATATGGGAGAACGGATGTGAATGTGGGAGGATGTTGTGGTTGGGCCCAAATATGGGGACTTGGGAATCACTACATATCTCACAAGGATGATAATCAATCCACAAATTGTTCTTGATGACAACAATTATGCATGTCTCTCCTATATGAAATTATAGCATTATTCTATTTGTTTTTGTTGAAAATAGGCATGTGATTGGTAATTCAAGCATTACTATGTATATCATGAGGATGAGAATCAATTCACACATTGATATAGAATAGGAAATACTCTATTTAGTGCTAACCCAAAAGTATGGGTGGGCATTAATTCCATTGACCATTGTAGTTGGGCCCAAAATTAGAGATCCAAGTGTCACTACATATCCAGTAATGACTAGAATAAAGATACATATAGATCTAGACGTTCCATGTAGTTTAACCTTATGTGGTGAGGAAGAGGGTGGATTGACATTAATTAGTGCGGGAATCATGGTTGGGATCAAGGATGGAAGCATGGGATTAAATACATATCTCATTGGGATTAGAATCAAACCACACATAGTTATTGGAAAAACATACTATTTAATGTCACGTGTTAAGGAAATCGATCGTACAGTTTAACATCATGCGGTGAGGACTCATGGTATTCCTTTTGTGGTCTTTCATTATGTATTGTGATGGAATTTTTGTGTACATATAAACCTTTATTGTGAGCGTGATCTCCTTCCATGGTTCTTAAACTCACACGAACTACGCACAGTGTGAGAAACAAGGAAAAACACATGTTTCCATATAATGAATATATAGAAGTGGGCACAAGAATAGAATTTTATATCATGTATTTAAGGGTCCAATATATAGGATCAAGGCATCCCTATATATCTCATAAAAATAAGAATCAATCCATATGTAGTTATAGAAGAACCGTATAGTTTAGCGTCATGCGGAAAGGACTCTGACCATGTAGTTTAACAAATTGTAGAAGAGATTGTGGATTGCCTAATGTGATTGAGAACTATGGATTCGTGTAGTTTTATTTCATTTGGTAAAGAAACTGTTCGTGAAGTGTAATGTCTTGTGGTGAGGATCATAGGTTCCATTAAGTTTAATGTCTTGCCGCTAGGAATAACTCTGTAAAATTTAACTTCACGTGTCCAAGATGATTGATGGGGCTTACTATGATGTGGATACCCTTTTACTGAAAACAATGAAAAGTATTTATTCAGAAACCTTTCATTGGTGGGTGGTGTGACATGAACCCCATCCACAATATCCATTAAATAGGATCCATTATGATATAAATTATGTAATACATAGGGTCCTTTTAACTTGAGCTCTAACATTTATAGATTCATTCCCAGTATCAATGGGGTTTTGAGAGTGATTACTAGCTCTCCTTGAATAAATTATCGAAGGCAAAAAAATTTATTGAAGGCTCTTTGTAACACCCCAGGTAAATAAAGAATATGACATTTTCATATTTATCCATATTTTTGAATAAAATATTAATATTACTTTAAAGGGAATGCTATGCTCGATGGCGTACCCAATACGCAACAACGAGTTTCTTTGAAATCTTAAGTTGCACTCTAATAATAAATAATATTATTTTAAATGGTAGTGAATGCCTAGTCGTTGTAATGGCAAGAATGAACAGAACTAACTAAAAAATGATTATATATGTTTGTCAAATATTTTTACTTTTATCCAATAATTGTTAGAGGCTTAAAATGCAAATGAATCCAATTTTAAGCATAAATCTTCTAATATTATTTAAAAGGTCGATTAACCACCTTTTGATGGAGAACCCTTTTTAAATATAATTTTGACAATTTTATATGTTTTATTTGACAAAATAAAATCTTTCTTTAGAATCTGGACATCAAAATTTACATTGTGTAATTTTTTGTTATTTTTCCGATACAGATCATTTTTAGTGAAAATGTTGCATTTTAATTAAAAACCTTTTTTTAATATGATTTATTTATATGGATAGATTATCTTTTTAATTGATATTAAAGTGTATTTATAATATATTTTTACCATTTAATCCAATGGTGTTCATTATAATTAATTTCACTTTGAAATTGGACTTAAACTACTGTCAATCTTTTAATAGATATTGTTTCTTAAAAATACGCTATTTGTTTTGACAGCGGGAATGAATTATTAAATTAATTATTTCAACTTATATATTTTGAATTTTTTAAAATCGACATCATTTTTGAATTCGGAATATTAAATATATCTTAGGGTGAATTTTTGGTATTTTTCTGAAAAACATCAATTTTTGATTAATACTGAAACCACTAAGTGGTAGTAAAAGAAACTGATTTTCCATTTAAATGAAAATTTACCACTTCTGTGATTTTATTTTCAAAAATTAGACATACATGGTTTTCATTAGGAAGTAAAATGTGGTTCAATTACATTAAAATAATTTTTTGGTGAATAGTAACTTTTATGTTTTATTAATCGCGATTAAAGGTAATTAGTGTAATTTAAGGTAAATATAATGTTATAATAATATGAAATGACCTTGACACATGTCCTACCCTTATTGGATGAGTCATGGCCGACCAATAAAATCCATGGCTCAACTTGGGGACCCCATGGAGCCACTTTTGTTGGAAAATGACATTAATAACTTTTTATTTAATGTTCAAATTAAAATGTCACAAAAATGAATTTTTTTACTAAAACAATTTTTACATGGTTTTATACAAGTCATATTTTCACTATAAATATTAATTATAAATCTAAAAATATTTACTACATCATTATATTTTTTTTATAATTTTTAGACATTAAATAAATTATTTTATTTATGACACCGTGATGATGCAGTTATTACCTCATAAATGAACGATTTAAATAAAATGAGAAGATAGTGTGAAATATAAGTCTTACACTTCTCACGAACCTATTTAATGGGTGGATTTAGAAACCTTGTCACCTTATACCAGAAATATATCCTTTTGGGACCTTTAAAATCCAAAAAGCATTTTATAATAAAGTAATATTTTATAACATTCCAAGAGTGCCCCTCCTCTTCTCTTATAAAAGGCCCCCACCTCTACCACCTTACCCACACCTCTCAATCCTTTGGATCGGCCAAAAACTACCCATTTCATCTCTCCACATACATATCTTCATCATTTAAGCCTCACCTTTGGCATAATTCTGTTCAAGAAACCCTTTTGGTTCAAACCAAGAGGAGTTACCCGATTTAAATGTAATGTCTTCAATTGTTTTATTTTGTTTTATTTTTCATCTACAAACCCATAAACTCTTTTTATTCCTTTATTTTGTAACAAAAATAGTATCTTAAATATACTAGGATGTTTTTATGTGAAGTATTTGAGATAAACATACACACACCTCCGTCTAATGGTTAAAGAACATTCTGTTTCTGTGGATGGCGAATCACTGCCTCACGAAACGATGATCGTTCAATCTTCTCTTAACAACTTTAATGGTGGCCATTATGATGTCACTGTATTTTACATATGATATATATAGTATTTATGTTTTCCATATGCTTCTGTATTTTATATTAAAAACATACCTTTATGCTTTGCATGTTGTACAAATGCGATAATTTCATACGAGGAAGTGTGGACTACCGCCCCCTCAAGTGACGTGAATCCTTCATGCAACACATGGAATGTATAAAGAATGAAATTAATAAACATATGTGACCTATAAAACATATATATTATACTGGAATTATAATATATATCTCTCTCAATTAATTTTAATTCCATTAATATGTCAAAGAAATGAAAGTAGCGGTCATGCGTACGTACGACCTACGGTCTACATGAATGGTGCATTTCATTTCTTTTTATCTCCAAATGTTATGGAATAGTATAAAATTAATATGTACTGGATATATATTAAATTTAAATCATTAATACTATTCTGGATATTATTTACTTATAACTACATGGACAATCATTTTCAAACAAGTTCATTTTTGACTCATGTACCAAACATCGACAAAAACGTCTGATATTAGTGCACATTATTAACCAATTATTATAACATTATAATATGTGATATTAAATGAATAATAATATTAAAAGTAGGACCTTAAGAAATTATAGATTGACCAAAGTTTATTATTCAGGAATATAAGGATACGAACAAAACAAGTCGGACTTGAGGTAAGGGATCCAACCTCTCTCTTTCTTTTAAAGTACTCTCTTTTATGTCACTTATTTTAAGCTCCTATTTATTATGTTGGGGGATGTTTTTATATATTAATAATGCTGTAAATTTTATGTTAATATGATGAGATAATCTATTTGATCTCATCAATCCATTTTTGGATGTTTTATGCGGCACCGTTAGGCTGCCGAATTTTCATAAGGGGATTTTCATCTCACTTTTTATTCCCGTGAGATTCATGCTACATTGGCCACTATTTCATTTTGTGTGGTGTATTTACTGCCCATTATTTTACTATTTTTATAATATAATCTCATATATGCGTATTTACATCTTCATTGTGTGACCCTTCTTTCATGGGGTGTACATTTCAAAAGTTGCCCAAATCGGTAAGGGAACATTTCACACTCCTTTTTTTTAAAAGACGTATTTTGTTATGAGTTTTAATTTACATATTTTTTTTTGGATATTTTATTTTATATCCTTGTTGATCTAAATTTTATTTCCAAGTGATGAGATACCACTTTCTCTCTCATCAACTAATTTTATGAATTTTAAGGTGATGCCATTAGGCTGTCGAATTTACCAAAGGAACTTCTTAACCCAATTCCGATTTCTTTGGGTTCAACTGGTAATTATTGAATATGTCATCCTTTGAATATGTGTGAATGAACTTTGATTTATTTACACATAATATCCACTTATATTTGGTGTATTTATATTTTTCACACATAATTATGAGATTGGTTTATCATTAATTTAAGGATACCTTCTTTCTAAGGGATTTCATCTCATCTTACATTTCTATTGAGACTCCATTGTTGTTATGCACCAATTAACTATTATATGGTGTATATACTGTCCTTTAGAATATTATATCATGAATCCATTTATTCACATGATATTATAATGTTCTGATTAAATATTTTTCCTCAATTATGGTATTCAACTGTCTCTAATTTTGGTAAAAACACTGTAACTAAAATATCACATTAAATATTTTAATGATTTTTTCTTATAAATATTTCTAATTAATATCTAGGTTTTTAAAATGGTTTTAAGGATTTATTTATATGGATATTAATGGTTGAAAATGTTGAAATCTTCAAGATGGTATGGGATGCTTTGATTCAAATATCTCTTTATTAAATGTTTTAAATGGTTTTGAAAATGGTTTTTGAATGGATTCATTATTTCAATATCTTAAAATGTTATATTGTTATTGAAATGTGGGAATGTTATCCTTCCTTTATGCTTAAGTTCTGTGCTGTGATTATGTTATGGTTATTGGTCATTGTTTATGAAGATGGGTGGTTCCGTGATAAACTAAGGGTGGGTGAGCCTGATATAGCTCTCAAATGCATTGGGTAACGTGAAGGGGTTAAACGCTAAGGTTTCTCTAAAGTGATTTAGGGAATATACTGTGATGGGTATTCCAAACTTGACCATGAGGGTTACTCCCTACGTAAGAATGATATGAATGCCTCAAGTTACCTTTACACCTTATGATTTCTGTTGAGTTATGCATAAATCTTATGATTTCATGAGGTATGTTAAATTTCTTATGTTTTATGAGTAATGTATGATTTCATTGATTCTTATGTATACATGGACTGATGTTTTCTTTCCGTACGGTTATAACCCTTACTAGGTTTTTTATGCTCATCCCAAGTTTTTGAAATGTTTTCACAGGAAATAAAGTTGAATAGGGTCAAGGATGGGATCAAGGAAATGTCAGGCTATCTAAAACAAGGAACTAGTCATGAATCTTGTGTTCAAGAGTTTTTATTTTTGTGAAAAAATGGAAGCTGAGTAGATGTGTCTACGTTGTAATATTTGATATGTAATAGTTTTGTCCTAATTCTCTAAAAATCTAAACCTGAAAAGATCCTCAATGTGAATTATTCATTTAATTCAATAATAAGTAATTTTTAAGGCCGAGTCCTTACAGTTGGTATTAGAGGACAGATTAGATAACTTTATAGGTTAGAGTTTTAAGTGAAAAGTTATGTATAACCACAATGGTTATTATATTAGATAGGGTTATTGTTATTCTTGAAGGTTAAAATGAGTTTAAGATAACTTGGATATGTATATCTTAGTGTTTACCTTCCTCTTTAGTACGTAATGATTTTGTTGATATAGTCACACTGACATTTTTGGTTTTAGTAAATTGATGGATCTAGCAGACAACAAAGTGACAATGGGTTTGAAGGAAACTGTGGTGGTTCTCTGATTAAGAGACTGGATGAAATGGGGGATTCAATGAGAAATCTAGTGGTTATTCTAAACCAACTATCATGAGTCATGATCAACCAGTTGAACCTTAGTGAGTTCTCTAATGCATCATGTAAGAGAGAACCAACTCGACATGGAAGTTCAGGTAATAATTATAAAGGTAACCATTAGGGTTTATATTATCCTTACTTTTGAGATAATTATGGGTTACTATACGTTATGATAGAATATGAACGACATGAGATAAACTTGAGGTTAAATTATATTATCGTTATTTTTGAATATTTTATCTCATTTTGGGGAATGTCTTAAGAATTATATAGTTTTGGAAAAAGGACCACATGCAGACCGTGTGACAACCTGTCGCGTCAGACAATGCTGCAGGAATCGAACCCACAACCAAAGTGCGACAGATATTTATCGCCTACCACTAGACTACATGAAGTCCCTAGTTATTTTGACTAATAATTTTTAGTTAGATTATTTTAGGAATATAGAGTAAGTTTATTTTGGGTTATCTATGGAAATTATTAACCTATCATGGACGATATGTGATTAGGTTAATTACTTTTCAGTATGAGACTTTAAGAGTAACTGATGTTATTTGGAGATAAATGTTAATGTTTATCTTGGAAGACTATGTGATTAAAACCTTCAGAGATTTGGGTTTCAGTCTTAGTTGTGATTACCTTGAATAATTTTAAGGATAGATGTTTATTGAATGGTCTTTGTTGAACTTTGGGTATTGTTTGACAAATTTTGGAGATTAAGAATAGATTTATTTTATAAAGGATTATCCTTTTTGGGTATTATCTGATATCATACTGACCTTTTTGGTTTTAGTTTTGGTTAATGTATAAAGAAATTGGAAGTATATAGTTCTCTTTTTGGGAATAGGAGATTCTCTAGAAGTTGATTATAGTACTCTTAATGCGAACAAGTCTTCCTAAATACTCGTCTTTTGGAGAAAATATGAGTTTGATTAAGGAATATAGTAAAATTTGAAAGTCTACGTGAAAAGTAAGTATGTTTCATTATGATTTAGTTAAGGTCAAAAATAAATTCCTCAATTAAGAGTAACTTAAAACAAAAATTTTGTCTGTTGACTTTTCCTACTGGGGAATCGAATACCATTTAACCCATCACAAGTTTGTGATTTTCTTATGGTTAACTTTCTATTAGACATGTTTACTATCACTCTCCATCAGAACATGACCCTTTTTTTTTCCTCCATATCCATATTTTCATACTTGGAATCCTAGTACGGGTTAACTCGGGTGACATTTGTACTTCTCTCCCATTCTTTTAATGTGATAGTTTTACTGACTCTTGTTCTGATGTGGGATTATCAATGAAGTTTTCAAGCCCAATTTTAAAATTGCGAGGATGGATCTCCCAAAAGGGGGGAAGGATGTAACACCCCAGGTAAATAAAGAATATGACATTTTCATATTTATCCATATTTTTGAATAAAATATTAATATTACTTTAAAGGGAATGCTATGCTCGATGGCGTACCCAATACGCAACAACAAGTTTCCTTGAAATCTTACATTTCACTCTAATAATAAAATAATATTATTTTAAATGGCAGTTAACACCTAGTCGTTGTAATGGAGAGAATGAACAGAACTAACTACAAAATTATTATATATGTTTGTAAAATATTTTTACTTTTATCCAATAAATGTTAGAGGCTTAAAATGCAAATGAATCCAATTTTAAGCATAAATCTTCTAATATTATTTAAAAGGTCGATTAACCACCTTTTGATGGAGATCCCTTTTTAAATATACTTTTGACAATTTTATATGTTTTATTTGACAAAATAAAATCCTTTTTTAGAATCTGGACATCAAAATTTACTGTGTGTAAATTTTTGTTATTTTTCCGATAAAGATCATTTTTAGTGAAAATGTTGCATTTTAATTCAAAACCTTCTTTTAATCTGATTTATTTATATGGATTGATTATTTTATTTTATTGAGATTAAAGTATATTTAGAATATATTTTTAACATTTAATCCAATGGTGGTCATCTGAATTAATTTCACTTTGAAATTGGACTTCAACTAGTGTCAATCTTTTAATACATATTATTTTTCAAAAACACGCTATTTGTTTTGACAGTGGGAATGAATTATTAAATAAATTATTGAAACTTATATATTTTTAATTTTTTAAAATAGACATCATTTTTGAATTCGGAATATCAAATATAGCTTAGGGTGAATTTTTGGTATTTTTCTAAAAAACTTCAATTTTTATGAATAGTGAAACCACTAAGTGGTAGTTAAAGAAACTGATTTTTCATTTAAATGAAACTTTACCACTTCTGTGATTTTATATTCAAAAATTATACATAAATGGTTGTCATTATGATGTAAAATGGTCTTCAATGAGATTAAAATATTTTTTTGGTGAATAGTAACTTTTATGTTTTATTAATCGCGATTAAAGGTAATTTGTGTAATTTAAGGTAAAGATAATGTTATAATAATATGAAATGACCTTGAAACATGTACTACCCTTATTTTATGAGTCATGGCCGACCAATAAAATCCATGGGTCAACTTGGGGACCCCATGTAGCCACTTTGGTTGGAAAATGACATTAATAACTTTTTATTTAAAGTTAAAATTAAAATGTCACAAACAAGAATTATTTTACTAAAAAAATTCTACATGGAGTTATACAAGTTATATTTTTTACTATAAATATTAATTATAAATATAAAAATATTTCCTACATCATGATATTTTTTCTATAATTTTTAGACATTAAATAAATTATTTTATTTATGACACCGTGATGATGCTGTTATTACCTCATAAATGAACGATTTAAATAAAATGAGAAGATTGGGTGAAATATAAGTCATAAACTTGTGAAGAACCTATTGGATGGGTGGATTTCGAAGCCTTATCACCTTATACTTGAAATATATCCTTTTGGGACCATTAAAATCCTAAAATCTTTTTATAATAAATTAATATTTTATAACTTTCCAAGAGTGCCCCTCCTCTTCTCTTATAAAAGGCCCCCACCTATGCCACCGTACCCACACCTCTCAAGCCTTTGGTTCGGCCAAACCCTACCCATTTCATCTCTCCACATACCTCTATTCATCATTGAAGCCTCAACTTTGGTAGAAGTTTCTTCGAGAAACATTTTTGGTTCAAACCAAGAGGAGTTACCCAATTTAAATGTAATGTCTTCACTTGTGTTTTTTTGTTTTATTTTGCTTATACAAACCCCTAAACTCTTTTTATTCCTTTATTTTGTAACAAATATAGTATCATAAATATATTAGGATGTTTTTATGTGAATTATTAGAGCTAAACATACATGCACCTTCATCTAATGGTTAAAGAACATACTGTTTCTGTGGATGGAAAATCACTGCCTCACGAAACGATGATTGTTCAATATTCTCTTAACACCTTTCATGGTGGCCATTATTATGTCAATGTATTTTATATATGATATATATTATATTTATTTTTTTCATATGCTTATTTATTTTATATTTAAATCATACCTTTATGCTTTGAATGTTGTGCAAATCCGATAATTTCATACGAGGAAGTGTGGACTACCGCCCCCTCAAGTGATGTGACTCGTTCATGCAATACATGGAATGTATAAAGAATGAAAATAATGAACATATGTGACCTATAAAACATAAATATTATACTGGAAATATAATATATATATATATCTCTCAATTATTTTTAATTCCATTAATATGTCAAAGAAATGAAAGTAGGGTTCATGCGTACGTACGGCCTACCATCTCCATGAATGGTTCATTTCATTTCTTTTTATCTCCAAATGTTATGGAACAGTATAAAATGAATTTTTACTGTATATATATGATATTTAAATAATTAATACTATTCTGGAGATGATTTTCTTATAAATACATGGACAATCATTTTCAAACACGTTCATTTTTGATTCATGTACCAAACATCGACAAAAACGATTGATATTAACGCACATTATTAACCAATTATTATAACATTATAATATGTGGTATGAACTGAATAATAATATTAAAAGTAGGACCTTAGGAATTTATAAATTGACCAAACTTTATTATTCAAGAATATAAAGATACGAACAAGACAAGTCAGACTTGAGGTAAGGGATCCAATCTCTCTCTTTCTTTTAAAGTACTCTCTTTTATGTCACTTATTTTAACCTCCTATTTATTATGTTTGGGGATGTTCTTATATATTAATATTTCTGTAAATTATATGTTAATATGATGAGATACTCTATTTGATCTCATCAATCCATTTTTGGATGTTTTATATGGCGCTGTTAGGCTGCCGAATTTTCATAAGGGGATTTTCATCTCACTTTTTATTCCCGTGAGATTCATGCTACATTGGCCACTATTTAATTTTGTGTGGTGTATTTACTGCCCATTAATTTACTATATGTATAATATACTCTCATATATGGGTATTTACATCTTCATTATATGACCCTTCTTTCGTGGGCTGTACGTTTCGAAAGTTGCCCAAATCGGGAAGGGAACCTTTCACACTCCTTTTTTTAAAAGACTTATTTTGTTATGACTTTTAATTTACATATTTTTAGGTTGGGATATGTTCTTATATATCCTTATTGATGTAAATTTTACGTAAAAGTGATGAGCTACCACTTTCTCTCTCATCAACAAATTTTATGAATTTTAAGGTGACGCTATTAGGCTGTCGAATTTTTCCAAAGGAACTTCTTAACCCAATTCTGATTTCTCTGGGTTCAACTTGTAGTTATTGAATATGTCATCCTTTGAATATGTTTTAGTGACATTTGATTGTTTTAAAATTAATATCCACTTATATTTGGTGTATTTATATTTTTCACACATAATTATAAGATTGGTTTATCCTTAATTTAAGGATACCTTCTTTATAAGGGATTTTATCTCATTTTACATTTCTATTGAGGCTTCATTGTTGTTATGAACCAATTCACTCTTATATGGTGTATATACTGTCCTTTGGAATATTATATCATGAATCCATTTATTCTCATGATATTATAATGTTCTGATTAAATGTTATTCCTCAATTATTATATTCAAGTGTCTCTAATTTTGGTAAAAACCCTTTAACTAAAATATCGCCTTAATTGTTTTAATGATTTGTTCTTATAAATATTTCTCATTAATATCCAGGTTTTTAAAATGGTTTTAAGGATTTATTTATATGGATATTAATGGTTTAAAATGTTAAAATATTCAAGGAGGTATGGGACACTTTGATTCAAAAATCTCTTTATTAAATGTTTTAAATGGTTTTGAAAATGGTTTTTTTGAATGGATTCATTTCTTAAATATCGTAAAATGTTATATTCTTATTGAAATGTGGGAATTATATCCTTCCTTTATGCTTAAGTTCTATGCAATGATTATGTTATGGTTCTTGGGCATTGTTTATGAAGACGGGTTGTTCCGTGATAAACTAAGGGCGGGTGAGCCCGATATAGCTCTCCAATGCATTGGGTAACGTGAAGGGGTTACGCTAAGGTTTCTCTGAAGAGATTTAGGGAATATACTGTGATGGGTATTCCAAACGTAACCATGAGGGTTAATCCCTACATAAGAATGATATAAATGCCTCAAGTTACCTTTATGACTTATGATTTCTGTTTAGTTATGCATAAATCATATGATTTCATGAGGTATGTTAAATTGCTTATGTTTTATGAGTAAGGAATGATTTCATTGATTCTTTGTATACATGGACTGATGTTTTATTTATGTACTATTATAACCCTTACTGATATTTTTATGCTCATCCCATGTTTTTGAAATGTTTTCACAGGAAATAAAGTTGAGTAGGGTCAAGGATGGGATCAAGGAAATTTCAGGCTATCTAAAACAAGGTACTAGACATGACTCTTTTGTTCAAGAGATTTTATTTTTGTGAAAAAATGGAAGCTGAGTAGATGTGTCTACATTTTAATCTATGAGATGTAATAGTTATGTCATAATTCTCTAAAACTCTAAACCTAAAAAGTTCCTCAATGTGAATTATTCATTTAATTCAATAATGAGTAATGATTAAGGCCAGGTCCTTACACTCATGCAGTCCGATTCTGGTGAATATCTAGATCATTCAATGTTCTCAAACTTTTCTCATATAAACTCTCTAACTCGTCCAACTACTTTTTCAAGTATTTATAATATGAGAGCTATCCAAAAATGGATATATGGAGTTAGGGAAACTAGACCACTATGGGTTACTCTGCCTCAGTTCCTTACTCCAGTGAATATGGCGTAGCTTGTGTAGCAGTATGTATGGTAGTACGGTAGACCCATAAAGCATATATGAGTTTATCTGGCCATGAATTATTATCCTTCTTCACCATCTATTGGATTATGTATTATAATGTCTTATTGAAGGCCTTAATCTATCCATTTTACATTGCATGATAGTGGGATGAGTGATTGGACTCAATGTTGTACTTTTGGTATAACTTCTCTAACTATACATAATAGAAGTTTCCATTGCTATCCATCAATAGTGTGTGAGGGACTCTGAACCTAGTGATGATATGGGACTTCATGATGTTTATGACATCCTTTGTCCGAAATTCCTTGAGCGGTATTTACTCAACCATTTTGAAAAGAATTCGGTAGTAGTATGGATGTACTCGAACTACTTGGCACTAGTCGGGGTATATTCCCCCATAACATCCATCCCGAAAATGGAAAATGGATAAGAATATTTATCTTTATGCATCACTTTCAATGGTTGATGGATTAAGTTTGAAAGTAACTGGCCTGCATAGCATTTCCTACAAAACTCCACATAGTCCTATATCATAGTTTTCAATTAATATCCCAACCTATTGATTTGGTGGGTGAGTCTTGTTCAAATTTGATGGGCACTTCAGAATCCAACATAGAAATCCTCCATTATGGTGATAACGTCATTTCTATTATACACATAGAGAATATTCCATTGAAACCTCACTTATAGAGCACTTTTTTCTCATTTGGACCATCCTACAGGGTGATATTTTCTACATTATTTTGAATTAGTTTCCCTCCTATATGATCTATTAGGATTTTACATTCTTTAGAGATAACCAATAATGGGCTTCGTCTATCCAGAGGTGGTTATTGGTGCCTCACGAACCGCGGTTGTGCTATCTTTATTGATCTCTTCCATATCGCATATGTTGATCGATGAGACCATCATTCCATGTGTAATACTGATGTTTTCTTCCTCTTGTACCGGGTTGGCCAGGATGGTGGCTGCATTAGTCGGTGTATCAACAGGAACATTATATGATCGAGGAATATAATGCAAAGTGGGATCAGAGGGGATTTCCGCCATTAGTCCCCTAACGTAGCATGTGAGGGGGCCAGTTCCTCCTATTTTATGGAATAATCTCCATTGATATTCTTTATCACTAACTATTAATCTCCTTTTATATTAAGGTAGGCTATTTGTAGTTGCATGGTTAATTCTAATCCATTGATGAGATCTTGGAATTCTGCCTCATTATTTGTGCAACCTTCGAATAGTGAGGAACTGTAGGGAAGGGCTGCCTCATTTGGAGAGATAAATACAATCTCTATACCAACACAGTAGAGCTTGAGGTTTTCCATTATTGTGCCTAAAAGACTTCAGAAGGCACCATTAAAGTACATCTCAGATGTCTAAGCAGTGTCATGGGAATGTAATACATCATTGTTAGGAAGATCAGTGTACTCTGGCACATTCACTTCGGAAGGATTCACTACATGGAATTTAACCATTGATTGTACTTTCACTAACATATAGGATATGAACTAAATTTCACATTGCTATATAATGACCTCCCATAGAGCCAAGAACCCATTCCACATTGGAAGGCCAAGGATGTACTTGAGTGAGTTTACATGGGAGTCTAATTGGACTTTATGATGGTGCAAGTAATACCTTAGCCTTTTCACTATGAAGATGAGTGTGATGTGGTTCTTATCAACATTAGAGTATTGATTATTAGTACCTATCATCATTAAGATGAGGTAATAGAGACTATTATCACTTCTTGCATCATTCTTTTCCATTAGGATAGAACCCAATTGGTGTTCATTAGTGGCCACATATAATAGGATAGGCCTTCCTTCCACTAGGGGCATCAGGACCGGTGGGTGTAGTATGAATTTCTTGAGTCTTTCAAAGTATTTTTGGAAATAATTATCCCATTGGTAGGTGATACCCTTCTTCTTTATCATAGTAAAAGAGAGGTCATTTTAAGTCCAGTTGGAAATAAACTGTCGAATATATGAAATTTTTCAATGAATACCCCTTAATTAATTGAGATTCAGGGGGGTGTCATTTCTAAGATAACACCAATTCTTTTTGGGTCAACCTAAATTCCATGGTAGTGTAACAATATGCCAAGGAACATTCCTAATGTTAACCCAAAGACACATTTTAGAAAATTCCTATTTAGATTGTGTTGTCACAGCTTGCGAGAATTGTATGAAGGTTCATGAAGTGATCACATCACCATCAAAATTTCACCACCAATTCATTGACTTAACATCTAGGTGTCTTTCCCAAAAATTTATTAAAGTTATCGTGCATGGTGTGTTGATATGTGGCACTATCATTCTTCAAACCAAATGACATGACCCGATAACGAAATATCCACTAAGGCAATCTGAAGGTAGCTGATGATTCATCCTTGGGAGGAATCTTTATTTAATTGTACAACGAGTACCCGTCCATGTATGAAAGGGCATATAAGAAAGAATTTGCATCGATCATGAGTTATGTGATCGGAATTGGTAATTCATCCTTTGGGGGATGACGATTAAGATCTCTAAAATTAACGTAGACCCTAATTTTTCTATTATTCTTCATGACATGGATAATGTTGAAATTCCATCTAGTGGTATTTCTGTTCTGAAAAAATGTTTCTTATGATCAAATTATTGACTTCTTACTCAATATTGGTGACATGAGATGGGGGTTTCCTCTTGGATACATGATTGATGCCTTGATGCTTTTTTGGTAGCCCGAGATGATGTGTAGCAACATATGTATTAATTTTGGGAATTTCTATGTAGTTCCATGTGAACACATTTTGATGTTTCATTAAAAATTAAATGTACATATATTTTTCCCTGAGGGGCATGGAAATAGAAATTAGTTGAGGATATAAATCTTCAGATGCTCCCAATTTTATCTAGTTGTCTTCATTGATGGTAGTGTAGACACCCTCATCAAATGCTGGTGGAGCATTCCTGGGGTTAGCCTCATCTTCATCCACTTCAAAGACAATGGAGTTAATCTCAAATGGAGATAAAAATATGAGGGATTCACCATTATAAACAGGATAAGAGAGACCATGAGGATAGACATTATCATACCCTGTTGACCGAGTCACTACAGAAAGATACCAGGGCTGATGGTCTTTTATAATTTCACTAAGGATATGAAGGGTTTAGACCTCTGTGATTATAAAAGATCCCTTGACCAGATTTATGGGGAGTAAATAGTCACCTCCGAGCATACTACAGGGATACGTAGGGGTAGTCCATAGGCCATTGGGAGTAGAAATGTGTATATCTTCATCATTTATTGGTTTTTTTCCTCCCTTTCTATAAAAATATTATTCTGCATATGTGGACACATGGGTCTTTAAGGGAGAACTATCACCATGTAGTCTTATGACATTGACATGAATGCATTACTTTAGACACTGATTGAATGTTGAATATATCGTCAGGTGGCTATGAATCTATGTCCTTCCAATCAAGACATTATATGTTCTATCTTGTTGGATTACCATAAAATATTCATCTGATGTAAGATCCTTAGACAATTATGTGATCTTGATTTTACCAAGTATTTTTTTCTTGTGATTATCATACCCTTGAATGGCTAGCCTAGTGGAAGACAGATCCCCGCCTCTATATCCCAAACATTGTTGGGTTAAGACTGGGGTACGATTGATCCTAGAACCATTATAAATCAAATCCATATAGAGGGTGAAACTATTTAGTCTTCTCGAGAAATATAGTGTCCTGATATTCCCTTAAAGGGGATCTTTCTGATCTTGATTAGTGAACAAGATGGAGACATTAAATTCTGATGTCATGTCGTTCACCAGATAGGCCTCAGCTGCAGCGACTTCTTTCTTGAACTATTATGGGCTTCCAAAGTCTTTAAGAAGTTCTTCTATAACATATTTTTAATTATGGGCCACATTTAAGACTAAGATATTGGATGGGACTACCACTAGCTAATTTATAATGTTGTACGTTTGTGCAAAATATTAGCACATCCCAATATTAAGCTGCTTTGGGGCTCATAGATGAGGATCTGAGGTGCTTGAGGTGGATGAACCTGATGCCTAAGTGGATGTTTTTGGAAAATATATTTCTTATGGTGCGTGTTGTTCAAGACTTCCCCTTTTTATAGTATGATCAGGCTAAGATCATGTTAGCAGTCCTGCAAGACAATCGGGTGTGGATGGATGGTGGAGTGTTTTGAGATGCCCCTAGCCCTATTGGGCTCACTGGAGTGAATACTGATGAGTCTCAACTGCATATGTATTTTCTATAGAGGTGTGATCATAATACTAGGCCCATCCCCATAAATAGTGTCCTCTTTATCCTTGACTTTGGCGCATGAGGCAAGCGATTCCACAGTTATGTGTGGGAAACTCATTCTCTGGGAAAAAATCCTCAGCATTGAAGGAGTTTGAAAGGTGTATTGCATTGAAAGAACCAAATATTATTTACTCATCTGATGAGGATTCCATTTGATGTGGTGATTTCCGTGTTATAGATTTCATATGGATGAAATTAGTGAGAGTTAATGCCTAATTTGGAGGAGAATATGACACTTCATATTTTGTTTTATCCCACCTCTAGTGGTCACACCCCCCTTTGGGAGGTACATCTAACACCTCTACCTTGGGTGGTGGAGAAACTGCTTGTTTTCACAATTATGATCTTAGAGTAGCATGGTCTCGATAAGCTATCTTTCATTCAATTGATGAATTTTTAGGCACATCTGGTCAGGGCTATCTGCCAATCACCATATTCTTTTAGTTGGACCATGGTTATGCAAGCCACATGATATGGGGTATTATCTCTCACAACTTGTATGAAATCGATCATTCCTTGAAGGACGTATTTGAATATGAAACAGTTATAGATATTATGACCCAAAATTCTATAGAAAGGGAAGTAATTAGGTCGTTCGGTGAGATTAAATGAATTAGGATTACTGGGTTGTGGAAGTGTGAGAAGGTTATTGTCCATGACTGCCAGTAAATAATCATGGAATTTTTTATTCTAGGTGGAGTAGAACTTATTCATCCATTTTTCAATTCCTGGATGAACTTAATTACTATGTACTTCTAGTTGAGGGAGACTCTATGGTTTTTTCCACCTGATAAGATGTGATAGGATGTTCGGGACTGCTTATTCATTTCGATATGCTATCCTTCTAGATTGAAAGTGACTGTTGTAGATTTTGTTCTGGATGGTCATTTCCCTATACTATAGGGATGAGCCAAGATTTGGATCAAGACCATTGAATGGCCTCCTCTAAACATTGGGTAGTTAACGCAAATTTGTGGAATCCTCCTATATATTTCATTAGAATCTAGGGTATCTTCCACCCATCCCTATGATTTTTGACATAGAGCTCCAACAGTTTCTCTTGTGAGAGAGGGATACTGAGTGAGTAGGTTAGACCCTTTACCCTTACAAATAATTCATAAAACATCTCATTTTCATGATGTATTATGTTTTTCATGTCAACAATCAATGTCTTCTTATATGTAGAACTGAACTGGTAAAGGAATTGATGATGCAGGTCTTCCCATATGGACATAGATCCTGCTGGTAGACTGTTATACCCAACGAAGGCTTGTCCTATGAGAGTCTGTAACAATCACCTCAGTTCGGTTACCTCCAATTGATCTTGAGGGACCATCATAGAACCACATCAGGACATGAAGTGTGTGAGATGTTTTTCAGGGTAACCCACATTTTCAAATATAGAGAGGGTGGGATTTCCAAAATTGGGTGGAGGTGGAGTATCATAGTCCTTTTCAGGATATGTCTTCTTTTCAGGCTGCACAGGCATGTGTCGACATTCCATGGCATCAATTCGAATTTCTATGAACTCAATGACATTAAGGTTCTATAGGGGAACTTCTAACAGAGGAGTCGTTTATCCATGGGGAGCCAGTGGTGGTTGATAAGGTTTTCCCCTTTTATCTTATGCCTATTTTTGATTTGTCACAGGACTAAACAATTATCTTAGAATGGGAGAGGTTATTGACAAAACAGAGAGAAGTCACAATCATTTTCAACTTTCTCATGTATATAGGCTGGTTGAATAGACCTAGAGTCAATATAATTTTCAGAAACCACCCTTGATGGTGGATCAAATTTTGGATGGAGGATATTCACCTCTAGTATGAGATGATACCCATTGGGAATATTCCCCCTGAGTAGATATTTGTGATGTTTCCTAAGATCATGTATTTGGCTCTCCTACTATGGAAATTGGTTCTCCAGAGAAGGAAGCTTTCTTCTCTTTGGAGGTGATAAGGAAGTGGTTGTACCCTTCCCACTGGCAGTATTCAATTAAGAGGTCGCAACTCGATATTCTTAATTTACATGTTTTAGATCCATCTATGGTTCCTGGTGCATGAAACCTCATTCAGTTCATTCAAGTCACCCTCCTCCTGAGGAATGTTTTCCATGTCATGGTCCTCTGCATTTGCATCTTGAAAAATATCTACCATGTTGATAGTGACGAAATTTACATAGGAATATCAAAAAATGCTGCTCGTTCCATTACTTTTTTACACAATAGGATGATTAAGCATTATCCCTTGTTGGGTTATTATTCAAAACCATGTACATGTTGGATTGTATTGGACTACAGATCTAGTGGGGTCTAACTATCCTCACTATTTTTTCATCCCATTTGTTTCTATGAAGGCTGGTCCTGAGAGAGTTTCTAGTCACAGTTTTCAAATGAGCCCTAACCAATAGGGGTTTGCCTTGCAAAGAGGGGGATGGTTGAATGTGAAATATTAATTGATTCTTCCCAACCTAGAGATGATTTATTCCCACTAATGGGGTGATGATGATGAAAATTCCCCAAGCCCTATGGTTTGGGGGTCATTCAGGGTTGTAGTTGGAACTGATTGGTCCAATTGTTGAGGATTAAATGGCTCCTATTGGGTATTCAATGACTCCTGGGAAAAATACCTAATTAAAAATTCCCCCAACCCATTATGTTGGGGTTGTTTTGGGATCACTAATGATGTCTCCAGGGTCCTCTCTAGGGATGATGAACCTAGGGATGGTGATTGAGATAAAAATACCCCCAACCCAACGATTTGGGTTTCTCTTATAGCTGCTACTGATGTGTCCAAATTCCTCTTTGGAATTAATGATCTGAGAGGTTAATTCAATGGTAGATATTTCCCTAGCCCAGAGGGTCAGGTTTTCTCCTAGATTATTGATATTTTAGCTACAATTGCAGCATGTTAAATGTGGCACAATTGTGGTCATGTAAGAGCTAGGTACGATGGTGACCTGTGATGAGAATCATTTATCTTGGGAAGTTGTCCTGGTGATTGTAACTTTAGTCTTAATGTTCCAAACATAGTATAATTTTTTTAGGGCCCAGTTTGAATTACTATTGGACATCCTCCCTCTTTTTTCATAATGTTTTAGAACAATTGGAGTAGAGGCATTCTGTTACAGTGACCAACTGGCCCAAGCATTTCCCACTCCCTTGATCTCACCTCAGGCTATAACATTGTAGGATGCCAGACCATAGGGGCTATGTTGTTCCAAGAGAGTGGAAAATTGTAACACTATATACTATCCCCATACTCAAATATGGATGAATGATGTGGATTTAGAGATCATGTATCTTAGATATGGTATGAAATGACGGAATGTATGTTGCAGATTTTCACTGTACTTTTTCGGTTTCAGACACCAAGATATAGTGATAACAAGTAGGTCAAGTTGAAAATATAGTATATTGATTATCTCAAGTTGAAACTCATATCCTGGATCAGGGGTATGTCAATAATTCATTCCCTCATGAGTGTCTCACATATTCTGGTGTAGATAAGGCACCCAATCCTTTTCTAGCTCTTCTAGGATCTCATAGTCAGCAATAGCGAGGGGCCATAACCTGACAGGGAGGTTGTTTCTAGATAACTATCTCTATATGTAAATTTCATCTCAATTCTCAAAAAATTATACACATCGATATAGTGATACCATAGAATATGGTTCTGATGGTTACCTGCAGATGGGAGTGTGGTACAGCTAGAAGTTGATGGGGAACCATATACAGTTGACCATATTGATTCGAGCACCTCTGTGTACGAAGTTGTTTGTGTTTGGAACAACTCTTCATATAGAGGTTGTGGGAAAGGGCAGGATTACCTTGTACATGGGATATATCAAAGTGGGGAGGTTTACCCCGATGTATCTCAGGAGTTGAGTCCCTATTATCCACATCCACACTGCCACAAGGAGGACTATCATGGTAATGAATTACTTCTTCTTCCGCTTCAATAGAAGAGTCAGAAAACTCTTGTATTGTTTATAATTTGTCTCGAACAACCTCAAGGACACTAGATTTAGGAATATTAGTTATATGGTCCATGTTCAAAACCATAGTCAAGATATGTCGAACTACCTTTTAGAGTTTTTAGGGGTATGCACCAACTGTATGAAAACTGCGTGAACATGTATCTAATAATCTAATGTCACAGGGGTATGAGCCCACTACTGAGAAGCTGCTGAAATATGCCAATGATACATCTCATTACTGACATGAATGTGAGAATGTCCTGATGTTTTTTCTACTCTCACTTGGTGATCCTTAGTCATGAAGAGAATATTAGGTTGATCATGAGCCTTTGGAATATGCCTCCAATCTTCATGGTAGGAACATGTTTCTTCCCCAAGGCATGTTCCACTCTCACATTGATAGCCTTATTTGGATTATGAATATGGTCTAGGTTCAAATATGAATAACCTATTAAAATATATTTATGGACCTCCAGAATGGGAGAAGTAATATGTGCCTTCCCATGTGGTAACTTGGAATCATCATGGAATCGTTGTTAATTAGTGGAATTAAGATTATGAGTCTAAAATACATGATTATTAGGAATACACTAGATAGATCCATTGATAGGAATAATAGCATGTCCTGAGGCATGTTTCATTCTCACATGGTGAGCCTCATCTAGAATTAGGGTATGTTCCCGATCTTGGGACATTGGAAAATTCCTTAAGGATTCTTCAACAGGCATGTGAACTTATACCAAGGAATATTCCTATCTCACATGGTGAGCCCTGATTGGAACATGGATATGATCCTGATTTGATGCCTCACCCTTCATAGGAATATGTCGATAATCCTCCTGAGTGGGAGAGAGATTGGGTACCTACTGCAATACAACCACTTGTTTGTAATGATTAGAGTGTTGAACTATCCTAGATATAGGGATATGAGTATGAGCAGGTCCCTTCATCTGTGATAGTGTGAGAATATACCAGAGGGGTTCTTCAGTAGTCGCTAAAATGTATTGGCATTTTAGAAGAGTGTGTACATGGTTATGAGCCTACACATTTTCTATCTCCATGATGAACTGGAGTATGTATTTTATTGAAGTGGGGATATATTCCCAATTCCTTCCACCTCTCAATATTGGAGTATGCTAATGTGCTTTGTATATTGGGATAGGAAGACGATCACCCCATGCTTCCTATAGGAAAATGACCATAGACTTGTTCAGAGCGAATAGGGATATAATCCTTCTGGATAGTTCCTACCTGATTATTCATGTAGTCATTATTGGAAAGAGTAGGTATATTCACCCTCTACTAGATATCTAATGACTTTCCCATACTATTAGTATTCCTTTCAGACCATGCATGGGATTTAGAGGAGGTTGTGTATCAGATGGTACCCTCAACAGGCAACTGAGGGGTACTGATGGGATGGTGTTGGTGAAGACACATAACATGAACCCTCCTATGTGGATTTGGAGCTTAAAGGGAGTCTTATCTATCACCATGGTCTACATTCATTAAATATGGAACCTTGAGGTTATCACTCTCTAGGGATAATCTCCCAAATTAGTTGTTCATGGAGACGAGATCGACAGGTTTAGCAGCAGCCCTCCCCGGGTGATGTAGACTCCCCATTCATCATGTCTATATAACATCAAGAGTATAATTAATGGTTGGGATGGTACCATATTTTTGGTACTCCAAAACTATAATATTTTCTACCATCTATTAGAGTCACTGTGTGAGTGAAATTATTCTTCGACCTCAAAAAGTTTAACTCTTGGAAAATAGTCTAGAATAGATTTTGGGTGATGATGACATCACCTTGAATCAGAATGATGAAGTAGTATATGTTATTATATAGATAAAAAAGAACAAGGTTTATGATTAGTGCAGTATCATAGGCATAACATACTTAATCAAATATGCATGGTTAACCCATTTGTTATATTATTAGTGATTCATACCTTCCATTCGTTTGGACCAATCAATAAAAAATAGTCATATGCGAACCCAATTTATAGATTATCATTTTTATGATTATGTAGGCCTATTTTATTTTCTTATATATGGTTTTCAAAAAAATGGGGCATGACACATTATAACCCAATCCATCTATAATTTCTGATATTCACATCTATTTTATCATTTTGTTTTCTTATAGGGGAAAACAAAGTGGCCCATCAGGTAATAATCAATTGTTATTTCATTGGATAGATTCATGACTTCTTTAAAATTTTTGTTTTGTTATGTTTTTGTGGATTGAAATGAGTCTTCATGCCAGGATACCATTATCAATTTTCCCGAAAACACCATATGCCCCCCACATGTAGCTCGGTATAAACCTTATTTCCAAAGGCTAGAGGGCATCTGGGTTTTCAAGCCCATCAACACATAGGGACTCGCAATGTTCGATAGGATGGGAGGTTTGGATCATCATACCCTTTTTCGGGGGAATTATTGCCTACTTTGGGACTCTATTATAGATTAATATATGTCTATGAATATCTTCCTAATCCTTATACAAGACTGATTACCATGGAAAAATTATTTATTAGTTAATTATATCATTAGACAAGGAAGGGGATTCTCATGGATGAAGCATGGGAAGTAACATATCATCAATGAATCTCTATGTATGTATTCAAGGTTATTGATTCATTTTTCTATGATCTGGATAGTTGCATTATGTGTTGAAAACATATGACCAAATACTTCGGAATGTGCCACCACAGAGTGTTTAATATTCTAAGGAGGGTATTGATCCATTATGAGGAATCCTACATATCCTAGATATTGTAGAAAATATAACCCACATACTTTATTGAGCTCATGGGACTATCCCTAAGGGATATTTTTTTTATATGTTGGGTATTCTCTCATGATTCCTAATGAGATGTTCATTCACATCTCCTTAAGCCTACTTGAGTTATGCTTAGTGTGATAAACAATGGGAATTGGTGATCATTCTTATGGCGTATATGTATGGGTTTTTGTATTTGGAAAATCATAGTGGTGTTTGGTATAAATATCAGGCCCTGAGAAGGTGTCCTACATATCCTGGGTACGATAGGAATCAGAGTTCTCATAGTTCATTTATCCCTTATACTACTGAAAAGCTAAGATGGATGATCATATTCAGATGAATTATGATCTTCCTCTAGGTTTTAAGAAATCTTGAGCTTATACCAAGATGGATTCCCTTCATGTCCTAAGATTTATAGTTTAGTCGACAAGACAAACACAATTTCCTAAGACCATGTGATCTATGCTCATTGTGAGAAACAAGGGTTAGAGCGTATCCACATCATTACTTTGGATGTGGGGGTTTAGATGTTGATATCAACCTAGATGACTAATATGAAACTCAGAACTCAAGGAGAGGTGGCCTACATATCCTAAACATGGAAGGAATCTGAGTCATTTTAGTTTCCTTTATGTTAAAGATTATACACTAAGGTTTCCTTATACCGTTGTGGTAGTTTATAGTGTAGATGAGATTATCATTTCAACTCTCTAATACCACACGAGTCATGATCTTTTGTTAGAAATAAGAAATAGAAAGTGATCAATGTAATTTTATTGAACAAGAGACTCATATTCCAGTCCCTCAATGGATGATCAGTATGGAACACAAACCTCTATGTGAGGTGGCCTACACATCTTGAATATTATTGGAATCAGAGTTGTTATAGTCTCTTGATGTCTAGGATTACAAATTAATGATACCCTATACCATTTGGGGGGGGGGGGTCATAGTGTAGATGTTATGATCATTAAAAATCCATAATTCCATTTGTTCCAAAAAAATTTTTGATAAATAAGGGATAACAAGTAATCAATGTTCTTGTTTTCAACAAGTAACTCATATGATTCTCCATTATTGATCAATATGGGGTTCTATCCATGGTGAGAGGTGGCCTACGTATCCTAAATTTGGCTGGAATCAGATTCATCATAGTCCACTTAATGTCGGGGATTGCATATTGAGGCTTCCATAATGGTCAGAAATTCTTGTCTAGAGGGTATCACATGACCTGATTTACTTTCCATGAGAACCATCAAATGAATTAGTTGACATTAGTGGGGGGGTCACATGACCCAATCATCCTACTATGGAACCATCACATAATATACATGGCTTCCTCAAGAAGCTATAACATGTCATGGATAACATTCCCAAGTGACATTCAAGATTGTCATATTGACACATATAAAGGCTATCACAAGAGTTACCAAGACATTACTTGAGTGATGTCATGTATCTTGGAGAAAACCCCTAAGAGGAATCTAGATCCATATCCAATATGTCTAAAGGGAGTCACAGGTCTTATCCAACATTCTTCAAGAGGTATCGTGAGAGCTTGGTTGTCATTCCTGGATATGACTGTGAGACTCAACTAATATGAGTGGACACCATTATATGAGTCAGGAGGTGTGTCTGAAAGACATCACAAGTATAAAATTAAAAACTCAGAGGGTTTTGCAAGATAAATATGGTGTCTACAAGGGACCCTTTGAATTTATCTTACATGTCTGTAGTATTACAATTATCCCAGGTGGAATATTTAAAGGGACTCATGAGATCTAGATGACATGTACTAATGATGTCTTGAGTTCTTCCTTTGATTAAGTTTACCAATTTTTTTCCCTGCTCTAACTCTTTTATTATGAGGGCTGTAGATTTATTCATTATTAGTGTCTCTGGGTCTTTAATTATTTGGATGAAATGTGGTTTGTTCTCCGAAGGCCTTTCCAGAAGTCCTTTACATGATATATGAATGATCACATAAAAGGATACTTACCTAGTGCTTGACTACTCCATAATCTCTCTGGTGTATTACCTAATGGAAGGTTTGTTGGGAACATGATCGATTTCTTTGAGAAAGATGCTTTGATGCTTGTGACTTTTCGGCTTGAGTGTTCCCTTTGCATAGTAGCTGGTTCATTTTTTGTACAGGGGTGGGGGCATTATAGGCCTTGAAACCCCGTATACTATCCGGTTTGTGTGTCATATATTGAGTGCATCCAATATGGAGTCGGTGCAGTGGTCTTGCGCCACACAGATTTTTGAGTCTCTTCTATTGACTACTTTGAGTGCATCATCTATTTTTCAATGAATGTGAGTCTCTTCTTTTGTCGAATTATTAAATACTTATTTGATCATGCAGACATATCAAATGACATATATGTTTTCCCATTGACATCTTGAATAAACTTTTCAAGATCTAGGTGCCTATTTGGAGGAATTCATGATATGCTCCTTGATTCATCTTGGAGTCTTGCGAGACAAGTATTTCTTGTCCAGGGGTCTCTTGGGCCACTCCATGGGATTCCTAGTTGCATCGCATGACTTTCAGTGAATACAAAAACATCTAGACTCTTATCTTTAGATCCACTTTGTTTTATGTGAAAAATTTAAAGAGTCATGTGAGATTACATGTGTGTTGTCTATAGTATTTATTTTATTTTCTAATGATGTGTCACATGAATTATATAGGTCTTATGGGGGTGCGCGAGCATTTTGTTGAAACATATGTCTATTTTCCCATAGATTGTCATGGAGATGCCTTGATATGCTTGTGGACATCCATGTGGAGTGTCTTCGAAGCCAAATTTCTCTCACAAGGTGAGGCAGACATGTTGTCAAGGACTTGCAACACCTTACGGGTTGCCATGGGTATGTTGCATGACCTTCAACAACTATAGTCCCCTCTCACCTCCTACCTTTCTATCTTATTTGTTTTATTTTAAAAAGGTAAGGGTTTATGTGAGTTTTTACATGTAATCAATATATTTTTTAATCGTTTTGTGATTATGTATCATGTGACCAATATGGGTCATATAGAGAGTGTGCAAGAAAAAAGTGTAAATGTCCATCTATCTGTCTTTAGTGCACTGCTGAGTTGTCTGTAAACACCTGGGGAATTTCATGCTGTGAGGCTGATACGCCAAAAGAATTTCACAAAGAGAGTAAAACATGTCATTATGGCTCTGTGGTGTGTCACATTCCTTTTAGTGATAATGAAAAACTCTTTCCTCTTCCCTTTTATCTCCTTTGTTTTATCATAAATGTTTTGGGGGACTTGTGAGTTTTCTTGTATATTAGCAAGGAATTTTATTCTTTCCAATGATTATACAATGATTGTGCATTATGACCACTTAGGGTATCTACCTTTGGATAGTTTATTATCTGCTTTTCAATGGATTTATATGGCATTCACCCACTGATTGTTCGCGAGTGCATCACATGATTAATTTGGGATCTTGCGAGGGCTCATGCAACTTGTCTTGGTCATTCATCTTGTTCACCTATGGAACATCGCATGATGAATTCCAGATCATGTGATGGAATACAGATGTTGTTAGAGATATTTTCTAAACTTGACTTTTATGCACTATATTTTTCTTGATGGGTCTCACCATAGCATGAGGAAATTCTCAAGCACACTCTCTTTGTTTTCCTTTGACATGTTGTGTGTTCATGGTCGATTGAAGGAATTCTCATGTCATGGTGACATGCCAAATAGTGCATGGAATGTGTTTCAAGTCATCATAAGGTTGTCACATAACCAAATCCCTATGAGTGAGTTGTGAGATTGAAGGTTTTCATGTGGTCTCCTCATGATGCCCAAATCCTCATGTGATCCCATAAAGGGGTTCAAGTGATAGAATCTCGCACATGCACATGGAATATTTATTTTTAGCACATAGAGATATCAAGCGTGACATGGAGCTCTGGATGTGAAAATGAATATTTCATGATCTTGGTTTGGGATTCCATTTGATAGACATGGTGTGTCGAGTCTTGAATATTATTTCATGCTCGTGTTATGGGATCTCATTGGATTAACATGGTGCATCAAGACATGAATGATATTTTATGATCATATATTATGGTGAATTAAAAAAACCATTTGAGACTTGATCAAAGATAAGAACCGATTCAATGTCCATTATTATTCTCATAACTATATATGCTGTTATTTAATATTCATCTGAGCATAGAATGGATTATGATAAGTGATCACTTCCGCATTCTCTTTATGATGTAGGAAACCACTTAACATTATTTTTGAAGTTTTATGAATTAAAAATGGTATTAAAAACCATCTCAAGATGGGATAAATAGTGCTCTATCATTTCACGTGATTGGTTTTGTCTTTCCTTGGATCTCACATGAGGAGTCACACGGTTCCAACAACATTTCGCAAGAGTAGATAAGTGATGCCTCATCTATTCAGATGAATGTTTATGCGAAGGAGGATTATGATATCTTACCCCCTAACATGAATTGATATGTGATGGAATTATTGCATAGAAATTTACAAATAACCATCATACAAGCTTACAATGATGTTATTCATGTTACAAGACAACAAGAGATATTTATTCAGACTGGTAGTTGCTTCACATGACAGATCACACGATGCCTATCCCTCAATGAGAAATATTAGGCAGTGCCCGATATTCTTCAATTGAGACCAAGAATATATCCTCTCCTGACCTTCTTCTTGTATCCCATATGTTTATTCATGATGATATTATTAACATAGAGAGAAATTGATCTATTTTTTGGAATGTAATCCACAGTGAAAAATTTTGTTTTTGCATGTACATTCTCTTTTGATGGATTAATAGTTTGATTACATGTGATTTTTAATTTAAAAACCTTTTTGTATTTTGATTATTTCATAAACTAAAGTGTATTGATTTCTATGATTCTAATTACATTGGATATATAAGTTATTTACTTAAATTTTATTATTTTAATATGAATTATGAAATTTCATTTTTATTACTCTAAAACATCAATTTTTTTTCTGATGTAGTTTTAGAAACTCTACAAATTTTAGATTTAAAAAATTTATGTATTTATTTTACTGCAAATTCAAAATATATTTCATTTTCATGAAAATTAATTTTATAGAAATCCAAAAGGTTTATATTAATTTCATTAGTTTAAATAGAAGTCTAAAAACGTAGTTTTTATAGGGATTAAATAGTTTAAATTTATACTTTGGTTACTCAGAACTGTTGTTTTGTAGAATTTTGTTCGTTATGTTTTTTTATGATACTTGGAACTGTAGATGTTGGATTTATTTGATTATTGATTTGTTGGATAGCTAAATTTTTTTGTACAAATAATTATTTTTGAATAATTTATGCATTTTCTTTTCAAATCCCTTTAAAACTTCATTCATGTTTATTAAAGTATGTTATCCAGTTCTTCTGGAAAGTATGGTTCATCAACACTAAATTATTATTCATCATCGATACAGTACTTTACTATTCATGAATAATGAAAATTATGATTCATCAACCCTATGTTACTTTTCATAATCCATACACTATCTTAATATTCCTAAATAATGAAATGTATGGTTTATCAACCATACATTACTCTTCACGAATAGGGAAAAGTATGGTTCATCAAACCTACATTATTGTTCATCATCCATATGATACTTTGTTGCTCATTAATAGTGAATAGTATTGTTCAAAAACCCTATTTTAATATTAATCTTCCATATATAATGTTAGTATTAATAAATAGTGAAAAGTATTATTCATCAACCCTATGTTACTGTTTGTGAATAGTTCCAAGTATGGTTCATCAACCCTACATTACAGTTCATCATCCCTATGATACGTAACTGTTCATTCTGCAAAGTATGATTCATTAACCATACATTATTATTCAACATCATTACACTATGTTACTACTCATACCCCACGTTATTTTAGTTTTCATTCCTGAATTTATTGTTCTTTCTATGCAGTTTTTCTAAAAATTGATTTTCTGCATATATATGGATTATTTTCAAAGGGTTTCCTGTTGTAAAACTTCACAATAAATATAAGGATTATGGTCAAAGTTTTTTTAAATTTTTTTGGTGAAAAATTTAAAGATAATAATTAATAAATTATGTCAAAATTTATTTCCAATAATTTTGGTGGATTTAGGTTTATTTATTCTCACATATATGATTTTAAATTTGGCTTCTGATACCATTTTTCAGGAACCATATTGACTAAGTTTAAATGTATATAAATTTGAAATTTAAAACAATAAACACTATTATTATTCTAGATATTTTATTATAAGAATTATTCGAATTATTTTGAATTTATTTTATTAAATATTTATTCTATAGAAATAAAGAGGTAACAGTGATATGTTTTTTATGGATCTATTTATGAACGCTCAAAACTCAATTTATTTTGAAACTTCAATGGAAGTAGAGCTACTATAATGGATAAATATTTACTATATATATATATGTATATTTATATTTTTATGTTAAAACAAAACAAAACGATAAAAATTTTAAAACACATGTTAAAATTTTTTATACTCTATTTTTTCAAAGAGAAAGTGTTGTGAACTTTGAATTTTCTACGCATTTGCAACATCCTACAACACTTTGTTTCATCACCTACATTGTCTCTGAAAAGATGTATTTATTTTCATTAGACTATAATTTCATTGATGAGAAAATATGGTCTAATCCTCATCAACCTGTAACTATGATTTAATATTTTATCTTTTTATTCATCTTGTTCTCAGTCTGTAACACTTCTCCCCATCTCTCACATGCACTCTGTTATTCTATTTATTCTTTTACACAGAAAATTATTTTTTTATTCTATTTATTTGGTTTTTGACTCCCAGATTCTTTGTTTAGGATCTAAGGGTTGTGATACCTTGTATTTAATTTTAGGATATTTTAGGTTTTGAATGACTTTATCTAATACCAGGTTGTAAGTATTGTGACTCCCCATAAAAAAGTATATGTCGTGGTTATCCAACCACTTAAAAACGATTCTGTAAATGGGTTATGATTCCCCGATAAAAATAATTTTTAGTGCACAAGTATATCTCTCCGAGTAGAGTGGTATAAGAGTAGAGTTGGCCTAAATCAAACCAAACTACTATAAAAACATCTTTGCATTATTTAAATTTTTTCTCTTCCCATTAACATCAATGATTAACATGGAAAATTATATTAATTAATCGATTTATCTATTAAATTAGTTTAATCTAGTCTATACACCCCCCCCTCAAGAACATCTATTATTACCCTATCCAGCCTAACTATAGGTTTCAAAGGGAAATTATTTTTAGAATTTATTATCTTTGTTATTATATTTCTAATACCTCTCAATTTGTATCAAAATATTATTCCTTTTGGAATTATCAAATATCTCTCTAGAGTATGCTTTGATTTTATTTGTGCTAACATTTTCTTAGACCTCACAGTCTATGGAAAAGATCATATAATATGGTATAATTGAACCCAAATTATTCTTGGATTCTTCAAAATCCACTACAATTTAAGGGTAATGTTTATGGCAATTGGATAACCCAAATGGGGACCTACCTCAAACAGTCGAGAATTGAGCAATGGTATATCATGAAAAAATGGTACACTCTACCTGAAGATTATTGAGATAATATTATAGGAATTGATGCTACTATATATGTTTTAAATTACAATGTTTTTAATATTTATAATTTGATATTAACAGAAATATTTTTAGTTATGTGTATTATTGTAAGAAAACTCATGAAATATAAAATATTCTAGAAGATACTAAACTTGGATCTAATAATATATTCTATGAAAAACATGGAATGCTTCTTATTGGGTACCAAGACATCAATATGGGTGAAGATTAAATAGTAAAAAAAATGTTCCGCAGATTCCCAAGAATTGTGAATGGAATGAATTCACTTTGAGAAGATCTGAAAAATAAGTACAAGTTGAATGTGTTCTACGATCCTTACCAAATAAGTGGCATGCCAAAAAGATTGTCATTTCTGAAATCAATAATTTCAAAGAGTACACACTTCATAAATTGATTGGATCACTCATTCAATGTGAATTGGAACTGTACAATGTAGCTGTCGGGGAGACAATAAAAGGAAAAGGTTTACGGTTTAAATATGTGAATTTAGTTTCTACTAAATCTTATAGTTTTGACCTATAGGATTGTAAAAATTAAGGTAGGGATTGTATTGTGACTGGAACATACAGAGGAATGAAAAATAAAGGATTCAAGAATTCGATTAGAATAATCCCTATAAAAGAAAAAATATATGGGACATAAGAAAAGTGATATGAATTATAATTCATTAGGTGTAACTTGTTGTGATTACAAGAAAAAAGAGAATATCAAAGGTGATTTTCATAAAATAGAGAATAAATACAAATACAAAAATAATTACAAAAAAGTGTTGAACACTATATGGCATTTTATAGAAGAATCTAATTCTAATGAAAAATTTGGAAATTAAAAAGAATGTGGTAACTTGTGCTTCATGACATCACTATATAAGTTTAGTAATTCTAGTTTTTATTATGAATATTCTAATTCTGAATTTGATTCTAAAATCCACAATGTTTTTGAATTAAATAAAAATCAGAAGAATAAGAAAAGATACTTTATAAGCTATTGATTTATATAATAAGCTCATATAAAAAATGATAATTTTTTTCTAAAAAAAACTTTGTAGCAGAATGAAAAGCTAAGAAGAACTGCTTCTACCTATCATTCAATAGATTATAAAAATCTGAAATCTTCTCATCATTTGAATGATAATTTGAAAAATGAATTTTAATGTGTTAAAAAAATGCCTTATTTTATTCATTTTCATGAATAATGTCATGAGATGACATGTCTAACAAAAACTAATATAAAAAAATTATTTTGACTATGATAGAAGATTACCCCAAATGTATAAAACTCATTTTGTTAAAAGTAAATATGGTTTAACTTCTACTTTTCCCTTTTTAAAATGTTCCAAGAAAGGTCGTTATAAAAATAAATCTTCACTTATATTTAAAAATTAATTAGGATTTACAAAAACTAATATTTATAAATCCCTATTATTTAGAGTACCTTACAATAAATTATTAAATTTTTTATGGGTACCTACATATTGTATAAAAAATCCTATTGGACCCAAACTATCTAGGGTACCATATTTTTTAACTAATTCATTTTTTGTATGAAAAATTACTCATATTTATCAAGAATGACATTTGGTACATGGAATGTGGATTCTTTGGGCCTATTACCAGGGACCCATCAATATTTACCACTTTCAACACATGTGAAGGAGAAAATATTACTTTTGGAGATAATTATAATTAAAAGGTTTTGGTAATGTTGATATTTCAAATTCTACTTTTATTTATAAAGTTTTATATGTTCAAGGTTTAATACAAAATTTAATTAGTATTTATCAATTATGTGATGATGGACTGGAAGTTAAATTACAAAATGATAAATGATTAGTTTTTGAAGATGATTCTTCATTATTTTTTGATAATGGAAAAGATAATATCAATACTATTGATTTTTATGATCTAACTATTCAACAAGTTAAGTATTTAGAATATGTATATAATGACAACATCCTTTGGCATTGATATTTAGGTTGTTTCAATTTCATAATGTTGCATAAATTCTCAGAACATGAGAATGCGTTACATCTTCGTTACATGAGGAAAGAATGTCTCATGTGTGTGACACTTATATGAAATAGATGAAACACATTATTTATTTTAGACCCATCAATCAGATAAGTAAAAATAGACCCTTATAGTTTATATATACTGATTTATTTCATACCAGTCAAATTTGAATCTATGGGTTAATGAAATATACCTTAGTTGTTCTTGATGAATTTAGTAGACTTACTTATGCATAGTTTCTCGATCATAAAAATTTTACTTTAAATATATTAAATATTTTTTTGTAAATTAGTTCAAAATGAAAAATAATTATTTATAATCACTATTTATAGTGATAAAGTATGTGAAATTTATAATTTAAATTTTAATAAAATTTGGGAAAAGAATAACTATTCTCAAAGTTTTTTGTGCCTAAAACAATGCTACAAAATGGTGTTATATAACAAAAAATAATATAACTCTTATTGAAATGGCTCAAACCATGTTATATAAATATAATTTCCCTATATATTTTAGGGAAGAGGTTGTTTTTGGTATATGTTCTATTTCAAATAGAATTATTATTATTCATTTATTAAAGAAAATTACCTATGAATTTTTCCAAAATAAAAAGCCTAACGTTGGTTACATTAGAGTATATGGTTGTAATGTTTTTATTTTAAATTCAAAGTATAATTTATATAAATTTGATAATAAGAGTGATGAAGGTATTTTTATTATATATTTTAATAATAGTAATGCATATAGTTATTATAATAAAATAACTAGGATTATTAAGAAACTATTCTCTTATGTTTGATGAAACTAATATTAAAATAAATTTTATTTTAATTATTATTGATGATAATTTTAGAGATTTTAATTTTTGTGAAGAAATTACTCAAGATAAGAATGAATCAATTGAGGGAAACCATACTCTTTAATAGCTTGATCCAAAAACATGGATGATTCGTAAAGATAATCTTGTTTAAAATGTAATTTGAAATGTTGATTCTAGTGTTAAAATAAGAAATTCTATTTTAAATTTTTATTGTAACTATGTTTTATTTTTGATATTCTTTCTATTAATTCCAATGATGCTTTAAAATATGAAAACTATATTTTAGCTATGCAAGATGAATTAAATCAGTTTTTTTAGAAATAATGTTTGGACTTTAGTAGAATTTCTAGAGTTTAGGAGGGTAATTAAAAATAAGTGGATCTTTAGAAACAAGTAGGAAAATTTTAGAAAAATGGTAAAAAAAAGAAAGCTAGGCTTGTTACTCAAGGATACTCTCACAATGAAGGTATAAAATATAACGATTCATTTGTACTTATTTCATGGTTAGTGGAAATTAGAGTTTTATTTGATTTTTCGTGTTTTCACGGTTTTAAATTAAATTAAATGGATGTAAATGGTTCTTTTTTAAATGAATTTATAACTAAAAAAGATTTTGTTTCTAAACCCCCTAATTTTGAATGTGAAAAATTTCCTAACCATGTTTTTTAATCTTTTTAAAGAATTTTATGGTATTAAATAAGCACCATGTTCTTGGTATGAAAGATTCTTTTTATTTTTATTAGACAATGATATAAAAAAGGCAATTTTGATCCAAAGTTTTTATTATAATAACTTATGATGCTATTTTAGTTGTTCAAATTTATTATGATGGTATAGTTTTTGGTTCCTATAGTGAAATACTTTGAAATAATTTTTCTTATTCGATATATTATTAATTAAACATGTGTTTAATGGGAGAATTAAAAATATTTCATGGACTTCAAAATTATCAAAGAAAAGATGATTTTTCCTAATCAATATATGAATTATAAAGATTTAGTTAAAATATTTGTTATTGATTCTACTAAATCTATGAAAAATATTATGGGTACCTATTGTAAATTTGATATTTATGCTTTTGGTAAATCTGTTGATTTTAACATTTATAGATGCATGATAGGTAGCATTATATATTTAACTATATATAAACCTGACATCATTTTTAGTGTTTATTTATATTATAGATTTCAAAAATATTATAAAAAATTTCATATTAAACCTGTCAAATGCATAATTAGATATATAAAAGTTACTGTTTATATTAGTTTATTTAATCCCAAATATAACTGTTTTAATTTTACATCCTATTCTGATTCTGATTTTGGAGGATATAGAATTTATAAAAAACACATCAGGTATGTATCATTTTCTAGGAGAAAGTATAATTTCTTAGTCTTCTAGGAAAAAATATCAGTCACTTTAACTTCTATAGAAGCCGATTATATGTCTGCTGCTATTATTTGTGATCAACGTTTATGGATTAAAAAAAACATTATGTGATTTTTGTGTTTATCTTGATAAAATTATTATTTATTGTGATAATACTATGACAATTTATATTTCTAAAAACCCCTTATAGAATTATATAAATAGTTATATAGATCTTAGATTTCATTTTATTAGTGATCATTTGAACAAGGGTGATACTGTTTTAGAATTTTTACCTTCTTAAAATCAGCTCGAATAAATTGTTAGAAATCATTTAGACACATATCAATTTAAAAAAAATTAAATTTGAACATGGTATGTTGAAATTTTAATTTTTTAATAATGTATTTGTTTAGGGGGAGTTTTTTTACTTTTTTTATTTATAAAAATGGGGAGATATATTTTGGGAGAAATGGGGAAAATAAGTGGGGAGAAATAAATTAGTTTTAAATGTTTTCAAAATTGGTTTTAACTGTTTATTTTTTTTTGTAATCAAATAAAAAGGGGGATATTGTTTGTGTATGTGTATTCTCTATTGTTTGATTACTTGTTTGATTACATGTGATTTATCATTTAAAACCCATTCTATATTTTTATTATTTCATAAAATAGAAATAATTTATTTCAATATTTAATATTACATTATATATATAATATATTAATCTAAATTTAATTGGTATATATGGAATTCTAAAAATGATTTATAAATACTCTAAAAATTCAATTAATTTGCTAATGATGTTTTAGAAACTCTACAATTTTCAGGTTTAAAAAATTTAGTTATTTTATTTACTGAAACTTTTAAAGATATCCAATTTTCTTGAACATGATTTTATAGAAATAAAACATGTTTATATTTATTTCATTAGTTTACATCAAAGTCTAAAAAGGTTGATCGAATGGTGATTAAACTGGTTGAAGTTAGGATTTGATTTTTCAGAACTACTATTTTTCAGAATGACGTTGGTTATTTTTTTTAATGATATATGGAATATTATATTTCAGATTTATTTAATTCTATATAAAAGTAATAAAATTTTATACAAATAAGTGTTTTTGACCAATGTTTGAATCTGCTATTTAGGGCCTTTAGAAGTTCATTGAACTGTGTTAAAGTAGGATGTCTAGTTTTTCTACAAAGTATAATTTATCAACCCTATATTACTATTAATAATCTATACGCTACTATACTATTCAGGAATAATGAAAAATATTATTCATATAACCTAGTTTACAATTCATCATTGATATGATATGTTACTGATAATTAATAGTTCAAATTATGGTTTATCAACCATACGTTACTATTCTTGAGTAGTGTAATGTATCGTTCATCAACCATACATTACTTTTCCTCATCCATACACTACTTCAAAATTCATGAATAGTTAAAATTATGTTTCATTAACACTATATTACAATTCATCACCTATTTTCTACATAAATGTTCATGAATAGTGTAAAGTATGGTTCATCAACCCTACGTTACTATTCATGAATAGAGAAAAGTACAGTTCATCATCCGTACGCTACATTACTGTTCATTCCGTAAAGTATAGTTTATAAAACCTAAATTAATATTCTTCATCCCTATTCTCTGTTACCATTCATACCCTACATTATGTTACCATTCATTCCTGAAGTTACTTTTCATTCTGTGATTTTTTTATCTAAAAATTTATTTTATGCAAATATATGGATTATTTTCAAAGGTTTTTATTTTGTAAAATTTCACATTAAATATTAAGATTATGATAGAAGATATTTTAATGTTTATAGTGTAATATTTAAAGATAATGTTTAATAAATTATTAAAACATATTTTTCCAATAAATTCAATGGTTTCAAGTTTATTTATTTTCAAATATTTGAATTTACATTTGGCATGCGATGGTAGTTTTCCAAAGCCATATTGACTATGTTTAAATAAATTTCAATTAGTAATTTAAATCATTCAATTCCATTATTATTCTGGATATTTTATTAGAATACTTATTCAGATTATTTTGAATTATTTTATTAGATATTTATTCTACAAGAATATAGAGGCAACAATGCTGTGTTTTTTATTTAGATATTTATGAATGATATCGACTCAATATATTTTAAAAATCCAAAGAAAGAATATCTGTTGTAACAAATGAATATTTAATCTATATATATCATTCTCATTTTGTAGGTTAAAAAAATTCATCAATATACAAATTGGAAAAAACACATCAACATTTTTGGTACTCTTTTTTTAAGAGAAAGTGTTGTGAAATTTGAATCTATTATGCATTTGAAACATCCTATGACACTCTATATCATTACCTACATGATCTCTCAAGGGATGAATATCTTCTTTGACTGAAATTTCCTTAAAGATATGAGATGATCTAATTCTGAAAAACCATTACCTATTCTTTAATATTTTTTCTTCTCAATCACCTAGTTCTGAGTTTGTAACACATTTTCCCATCTATCACATGCACTTTATTATTCTTTTTATGCTTTTACACACAAAGGTGTTATTTATTATTGTGTTTCTTCAAGTTGTGAATCCCAAATTCTAATGTAAAGATCTAATGTTTGTGACTCACTATATCTAAAGTTACAATTGTTCCAGTTGACATTCCCTTTATCTAGAGTCAGGTTGTATGAGTTGTGACTCCCCATACAAAAGTCAGTGTCATGGTTATCCCTCCACTAGAAAAGGATTCTGTAATTGGTTTATGATTTCCCCATAAAAATCATTTTTAGTGCACACATATATCTCGTCAATAAAGTGGTATAAGAGTAGAGTAGGCCCACTTCAGAGTGAACTACTATGAAAATTATCTTTCCATTCTTTTCTTTTTTCGATACTAATTAACTTCAATAATTAACATTGAATTATTTTAGTGAGTCAATTTATTTGTTTAATTTTTTTAATCTCATCTATTCACCCCATCTAGACCATATGACATTACCATATTAAACCTAACACATTGATCACTCTTCAATATTTATATATTAAGCCTCTTCCTCCCTTTATGAATCTGAGAAATGGGGAACATCCAAAAAATATATTCCACCATTCATCATATCAATTTACTTATATCTGAGGATTTCAGTGAGTTGAATAATCCTCACATGATGCTAAGGTTCACCATGATTTAGGGTTTCAAAGAGATCTGTTGTTCACATATCTCCATCTTTGAAGAATCTGGTTCTCTATTTGTGAAGTGCACTCGACATTAGAGTCATTCGTGAGCTTCCTCAGATCATCCCTAGTAGAGGATATCATATGTCATGCAAATTGATCCCCCTATGGCGGAAATTCATATGGTGGTTAATGCTTGAGGAATTAAAATGTGTGAAAGATCGTCCAATCAGGATGATGCATGATATCTTTTCCACCCGCAATAGGTGGACTGAAACCATTTTTTTGTGAGGATTAATGAGGCCTTGTGAAGCACTACATCGTTTTTTACCATCCCTCATGTGATATGCACCCCTTTGAAAAAATAACAATCTCCTTTTTGTTTAATTTATATTCATTACCATAATTATTATATGTGACACATAATAATAAAAATAAAGATAATAAAAACCCTTCAATCATGTAAATAATGTGAACAATCCAAGCATCATCATCACATGCATATGCATTATGAGCATCCAATAACTCATGAAACGAAACCTTTCACAAAAATATGTTCATTGTGTAAATATAATTATCAACAACCCTCCAAATATATCATAACATTCAAATGGATTATAAAAATGTGATAAAAATCACTAGATGTTAGAATATGTCTTGGGTAATAATTAATTAATAAATAACCCACACAAATTTATCCATATAGATGGTATTTTTGGAATATCATTTTGGATAAAGAAATTTACCCAATTTTGGACCAATGGTTGTGAAGTCAACTTTCTTTAAACATTCCACCAACCCATTCTAACCCTAATCAAGTGGGATGAATTGTAAATGTGGGGGGTTAAGAGAAATCTCAAAACATTATTATTTATGTCCATTTTAGTGAAGGAATGTAAATAATTTGATGTGTTATTTTAATTGTAATGATATATTGTTGATTTATCTATGAATGTTTTTCTTCTCCTCTATATTACTAAAATCACAAAATTTTATTAAAAAAATTTATTCTTCTTATAATATTTTTTTAGTAACGTTTTGATATAATTTACTCGAGTGTTGAATTCATTCACACCAAAATGTGTGAAATTCCACAGACAATGATGGAGTGTTACTTATTTTTTTGTTCTCTCTTATGAATTACCAATTCCTTAATTCAACATCCATATTTCATTGAGATCATTTCATAAATTGATTTATAATATTCTTATGGGATGAACCAATGAAATTTAATGAGGTTAGATTGAATTTTATTTAAGATTCCATCAATTTTTAATCATTCCATTTAGTTGATATTATCGTTCAATAAATACATTTCTTCCTCAGCCTTATTGAATTTTACGGCCACATATTTCATGTACTAATATGATATTATACCTTTGATTTCTCATTAAAAATATCCTCCTGTTGTATAAGTGATTGGAATATGTTTTTATAAGTATTAATCTAGTAATTGGAAATGGTAGTTTTGATATAGTTGAGTGTGGATATTAATGACTTCTTCCTCGATCAAGAACGTGCATCATGCACCTCCCGAGATTCCACATTTTTCAACCGTTTCCCCTTCGATGTTGCCTCTGCTGGCTCCTCTAGGCCCTCCACCATTGGTCCAATCTCCATCTTCTTCCCTGGCTCCTCCGTGCTTGAATCCATCGAGTCCACAGTTTCATCTTTGGTCTTTTGGAGTGGATGCTGCGTCTGGGATCTCAGCTAAGGAAGTCCTCCTGGGAGTCCCTGAGTAGGGATCTGGTGTCTTTTCTATTATTCCCACCTTGCCAATTCCCCTTCCCTGTCTGTCAATGGTGGATGGTTTTCCGGTGCTCTCTTTTTTAGAATAGGGGTTCTTAGAAGCCTCTAATTTTTACTGATTGATTATAGTGGCCCATTTTAGTAGAGAGAAGCCCCTGCTCCTAGGGTTCCATGCATTTGTTTCTTCTAGGAAGCTGGAATTCTTGGTTCGGGTCTCTATGATTAATCACATATCATTCTATGTGGTGCTTGAATTAGAGAAAGATTTTTTAAAGGCTTGGGTGCATTGCTCTTGATCTTGTGGCAAGTGGTGCTTTCATCTCTTCAGATGGTCGTTGGGAGTTAACATTAAAAGGGACTCCCCCCAGGATGTATTTTGGATTAGCTTACTAGGGGTTCTTCTTCCCTTCCTCAATGTGGCCTTCTTGAGGCATATCAGTGATTCACTTGGCTCCTTCCTTGGTTTGGATGAAATGACCTCTCATCTCCTAGATGTCTCTTCAGTCTGACTATGTGTGGAATTGGATCTCTTTAAATAGCTTCCAGTCAGAATTCCTTTACATGTAGGAGACTCATTGTCTTAGTGACAACAGATCATTTACAAGTCTCTGACGCGGTTCTTTTCTTTTTGTAATCTTCATTGGAACTCTCCTGCTATCTTCCATAGGTACCACCGCAAACTGAACGTTGCGAAAGCATCCAATGAGGCTGTCCCTTCTCCGCAGGTTCTGAAGAAAGACGTTCAGGTAGGTTCCTTTTTCTCCCTGACACTGGTGGGGGATATCGGGGCCTCCTCCACCTATGGTAGGGTTCTCCCCATAGGCCCTAGTGGTGTTTCCAAATATTTTTTCCCTCAGGTTCTGAAGATTCCCTCGCCCTCTCAGTCGATGCCTCCCCTTCCTTTTGGCCCGCCTATCGTCCCTTGTACCTTCCTCTGGTCCTGTTCAACCCTTTCTAGACCTTGGACCTACCCCCCCAAAGGATACACCCATATTCCCCCTTGGAAGATGTTTTTTATCAGTACCTTTCTTCACCATAGTTCCCAGGCATGCAGGTCTTTTGTTCATTTCTCTCCTTCTCAATCCCTCTTCAAAACAGTTAATCCAGCTTGGCTAATTCAGTCATACAAGAGTAGGAGTTGAGCTCCCATATTCCTTCCCCATAGCTAGGTACTCCTTTACTCTCAGGTGTAAATACATGATCTAAAAATAGGTAGGAAAAATGCCTTACTTGCCCTCAAATGAAGGCTTCGACATCAGGTTCAAAACCAAAGCGTCATCAACTCAAATGTTAAAGTTCATGATTTAGAACTCCCATGTATTAGGAGCACGGGTAAAAATATATTATATCATTAGTGAGGTATACTCTAACAATATGCTTCTCATGGCTATCTTGGAACCCAATCAAAATGCATTCAACATCTCAACCTTTGCAAAGAGATTGAGTTTTCATAATGCAATGCACAAATATCCATGTAACAAGCATATATAGCTGTTCTAGAATCTGAATCTTTCAGCTGAGAAGGTGGATCTATCAGACCATCACATAACAACTAATATTTTGGATAGTAATCATTTATTATATGTGTCCTTTTTCTATGATAAAATTGTTCCTCAAGCCAGGGAGGATGTATTGTTTATCCTTGGCTCATTTGATCCTAGAACCTAGGCATGGTTAGTGGGGGTTGACTTTAATTCCATTCTTGATCCCTCAGAAAAGAAAGGTGGTGGACCATTTTTCATGAAATCTGGGTATCATTTCTCCTCCATCATTACCCGTAATGGCCTGATGGATATGGGCTTCACATGAGATAAGTTCACTTGGTGAAATAACCAGAAGGTCCCTAAATTCACTTGGTGTCGTTTGGACTCAGTATTAGCTAATATTACAGAAATCTCATCATTTCAGAAGGTGTTGATCACTCACCTTACTTTCACCCTCTTTGAGCATGCTTCTATTCTCGTCTCTCTAGAGTTAATGAATGAGGAGAGGAAGCATTTTGTTTACTCCATCCGTTGGTCTACGTATCCAAACTTCCAATAAGAGGTTCTCTCCTCTTGGTCTCATCCTATTCAAGGCACTAGTTGTATTAGTCTCCACAATAAGTTACATCGCTTGAAGGGGTTTCTTATCACCTGGAGTAGCAGGTGCAGTCCCTCGCAGCAGCAAGCAGACACCTTAAAACATGAAATTGAGCAGCTTGAGCAGGGTCTTGTGGCAGGCTGGAAGGATGATATCTTCCACTCTCTTCTCTATAAGAGGAGCATCCTAGAAGAGATGGTCCACCCATAGAAGAGGTTGGTGAGGGAGCAATCTCGAGCCCTTTGGTTTTGTGTGGGTGACAAAAACTCCGGTTATTTCAATTCTTGTATTAAATAAAAGAGTTGTATTAAAAAGCCAAATATTCTTAGCGAGGATGGGTTCTTTGTTACTGAGATTGAATTTTTTAGAGGTATGGTTGAAAATATTTTTAAATCTCTCTTGGTAGGTTCTAACCCTTCTACATAGGACAGGTATTCCTACAGGCAATCCCCTATTTTTTGATAACATTTCTAGAGTGGTGTCGAAGGCTAATAATCTATTTTTTATAGCTATTCACGACGAGAAAGAAACATGGGAGGCTGTTTTCAACCTCAATCCTGAGAGTTCTTCAATTCTAGATAGCTTTACCGGATCCTTCTATGTGGCTTCTTGGAGTATTGTGAAAGCAGATGTTATAGAGGCTATGTAAGACTAATTTCATGGGGGAAGTCTTCTTCAGGTGGCTAGTGTGACTACTTTATTTCTCATTCCTAAAATCAAGGATCCTTCTTCACTCAAGGAATACATTCCTATAAGTATGTGCAACATTGCTTATAAAATCCTTGTAGATGTTCTCAACAGGCGTATTGCAATCCATCTATCATCTTGGATTTCAAAGGAACAACATGGGTTTTGTGAGAGATTGGACCATCCACGGTGCTATTGGGATTTCTTAGGAGTTGATGGAGGATATTAATAAGAAATATCAAGGTTTGAATATGTACATCAATCTGGATATGGAAAAATGATTTGACAAACTTGAGTGGGCCTTTGTTATCAATGTTCGTAGAAGCAAGGGTTTTTCTCCTTGGGCTATTGACCGCCTGTTCAGATGTTGGAGTTCGATGTGGCTCTCTGTTTGCTTCATGGTAAGGATGAATGAATTCTTTAAATTTGTTAGTGGTCTTAGATAAGGGGATTCACTGTCATCCAGTTTGTTCATTCTGGCCCAGGAAGCTTTGAGTATATACATCCAAGCCACCTTGCAAGAGGGAACCATTTAGCCTTTTTGATGTTCTCTCCATTTCTAGAATATTTCTCACCTGATGTTTACAGATGATATAATCCTATTCATTAACGGGAGCTCCAAATATATTCAGGGTATAAATACTAGTCTCGGAGAGTACTTCAAATGGAGTAGGAAACAAATTAATAGAGGTAAAAGTAGTTACTACATCTCAAGGTTTTATCCAGAAAGACATTGTCATGGCATTGAATCTAGCTTGGGTATTAGCATCAGGAGTCTTCCTATGGACTACCTTGGTTCTCAAATCATATCAGGGAGGCTCTGTATCAAACACCTGAATAAATTGTTGGGGAAAATATCTTCTCACATTAAGAATTGAAAAAAAAACAATTCCTTTCCTTTGGGGGAGGATTACACTAGTTAATAGCATGCTTACATCGATTCCCATGCACGTTCTTTTTTGTTCTTATGGTCCCCAAGGCTGTTATTAAGAATATTGAGTGGATTATGACATATTTCATCTGGGAATCCCATTCGGAGGGTCAGTACCATTGGGCATCCTGGTCTAAAATGGCTCTTCCCAGGGATGAAGGTGGTATAGGTCTCAAAAGTGTCTCTGAAATGGTGCATTTCCTTCATGCGAGGATGGAATGGGAGGTAGTTGTTGGGAGTACTCAATGGGCATGAGTTATTAAAGAGAAGTATGGGAAATACCTGGATCAAACGAGAAACGCAAACTACATTTGGAGAACTATTCAAGGGCATATACCTCGCCTTCATAGCCAGTTAAGTTGGATCATCAGCCGCGACAACATCAGGTTTTATCATGACAACTGGGCAGGGGATATTCTTGGCTTTGCGAGTTGTCCGATCACTGACATCACTTTCAAGAAATCAAGTGATCATCTTGACTTCATCAAAGCAGTCCTAAATAAATAACTATTCAGATTATTCAATCTCATGAAACTCTCAGACGGCCCAAATAGATACGTTTTCAAGGAAACCTCTTCAGGTTATTTTTCAGTTAAATCCTAAAGGTCATTACTTCAGAAAACCCAAGCTTAGGATCCATGGGGACACCTCCTCTGGTGAAAAAGTGCACCTCCAAAATATAATTTTTCCATATGGAGGCTTCGTCACCACACTATCTCTACAAATGAGGTGATCCATTGGAAAGGGGTTTCAATTGATTCCAAATGTTCTTGCTCTCATACCCCCAGTGTCAAGACCACCTTACACTTATTTTTCGAGACCGAATGGGATAGCGTAGTCTGGGGAGAATTTGGGGGAGTTCTCCAGATTGTCATCTTCAATCAGTTCATGAAAACCCTTCTTGCAACGATGGTTCCATGGAGTTGGATCTAATAACATAAAGAAGTAAGTGAGTGAAATTTATTTCTCAGCCGACTGTTGGTGTATCTGGGAGGGAAAAACAAATAGTGTTTTGAAGGAGCTAAGTGCTTAATGGTGTGATTGATCACTAGATCTAAATGGAAAATAGCAGACCTGGGGGACTATTGAAAAACTGTGTGGAAGCTTCTTCACTAAGGCAGTTTCTTCAGTAGATGTTGCATGTTATCCATAACAGGGTCTCGGTGGGTCGATGGATTTGCTAAAGACCACCATTTGAAGGGCTGAAGCTCAATTGCAATGGGTCATGTGCTATGGGAGTTATGAGTGGTGGCAGCGTGATCTGTAATTCAAGGGGTAGTGTGGTTGAAACGTATAATTCATGCTTTAGTAGTGGAGATTCCCTACAGGATGAGGCATGGTCACTTTTTAAAGGAATTCAGTTCAGTCTGTCTAAACATATTCTTATCTCAAAGATCTAACCTAACTCCAAAATCCTCTATGACGCGCTGATGGATCAAAACTCCACCCCATGGAGCATTTTATACCATATCTGGCACTGCAATCTTCTCATGAATAACATCACTATATTACTTCATACTTGGCGTGAGGGAAACAAAGTGGCTTACTTCCTTGCATCCCAGTTTCCTCACGATGATGATTTTGTCTCCTTCTACAGCTTGGGATCCTTTCCCTCAACGTGTGCAAGCATTGTTTTAGGTGATGCACTTAGAATTAATTATTTTCTCTCCCCTAAGTTGGTCCCCATTATTGGCTTTTATTGTTCTTCCTTTCTTTAATAAAAAATAGAGTTAAATGATATAGTTGAGTGGATCCTTATTGAATCAAGAAAACTAAAATTTTACAAAGAAAATATATCCATTATATCAACCACTAGAAATAACCAAGGATCAACCCATTATCCCTTATCAAATTCAAATAGGTGTTATTGTGTTCTATATATAAAAGTCAAATCAACGCTAAAGTTATCCACATTATAGCCAAATCAAAATATAAAACCTTATTTAGTGATGGGATGCTTTATAACTCTATAAGGATTTAAAATCCAATACTATAATGCAAATGACTAATTCCACCCATATGGTAAACTTGGGTGAACAAGTAGGTCTTCCACCCAAGCCGTCTTATGTATATAGTGAATCAAATTTATCCATATTAAGAAATAACATAATAGATCGAAAAAATAAGCTAATGTATCATCCCCAGCCTAGTTCACCTATAACATTACCGAAATAGTGTGCTACATAGCCCAGGTGCACCTACCTATATGCTAGAGGCTACTCAACAACTATGAGGCTCTAAAGGTGCCATGGGGAAACTATATTATCTTTCATAGATGAATTAAATTAACAAAAAACCTATAAAAATAACCAATTATCATATTAATAATGTATAAATATAGAAATTATAGTTATGAACCAACCATGGGTAAATAATAACCAACATATTATAGATAAATTAGTATTGTAATGTCATACAAAACATATAGATCTATAAAGAACACCCCATGAGTATTTTGTATATATTATGTTCCAAAAAATAAAAAAACAGGAATGAGGCATATACAATTGAGGCTGAATCATCAAATGGCCTTCAATTAGAACAACTACCAATCTAACCATTGATGTATAAAAATATATGGTATACTTTTTACCCAGATTAGGTAGGGTCAAAATTTGTACAGATTTCAACATACCCTTTAGCTCTTGGAAACATCTCTCACAGGGGTTAAACCACTCAAAAAACAATTACTTCTTAGATAGGTCAATATTAAGTACCTATTATTGGTAAAAATACATAATTACACTCTTTTAATGACTTACCAATCCCATAAATCTATTAATCACAAAGATGTTCATGGGTCTCTACTATAAAATTATGACCCCTACCTTTTTAGGTCCCTAAAATAATATAATTTGATATCAAATTCCATAGTAAGTGAACCATACTATTCAAGAACACACGTGTTTAGAGTTTTTATAATATTGGTTCTACATTAGTTTTTTCTATATTATATTCAACTTATAATAAATATACTCCCATGATTGGGAATAAACCCAAATATTGTGAAAAAATGACAACAAAGGAATCCATGAATTTATCGAAGAACAAACTCATTAAGGAAATAAAAACTATTGGTATGTTTTCCAAACTAAAAAAAATTAAAATATACTTACAAAACCCATACCTACATTGGAAGATATTTTGAGGAATATCAGAAATCCTCACACACTAATAATGATAACCCAAAAAAGAAGTCAATATTAGAGAACTACTTGACCCGCCTCAAACTAGTTGAACATGTAGACAATATGAGAAATATGATACATGATATTAAAATTTAACTAGTTTAACATTTTTTAATCCACACAAAACTGTAATAAACCATCCACCTTCTAGAGATTAAAATATGACCATTTTAAGCGGATGTTATTAGGTAAATAAATACCTTATCCTCAAGGTCCTACAATTGAACATGACGCACTCTAAACTCTATAGGATTCATCTTATAAATAGTTATGGATATGGGATACATCGAAGGAACTAGTATTGATTATGATCCTGACCTATATATTGGTTGGAAATTACAATAAGTTATCAGGAACTGCATCCTAGAACTAGAAAAAAATGTAATAATAGTTTTTATGCCTTCTCATAATCCATGAATGTATTGGAAAATTATGTTGAGAGCTCTTCGAGATTAAGATGACTAGGTCCTATATGACTTTCCTATAGTCCCCAATCATTAAAAATGTTATAATGGTCACCTTCAATATATTTTAATGACACCCATAATTGATAACTATTTATTTATGATCAATATCGAGTCAATAATTCCATCTCAATGATCACAAAAAACTATGCATATAAAATAACAAAAAATATTAATAAATAGTAGATGGTCAAATAATAAGTAACTATAATATTGCACTATAGATATCTCAAAAAATCCTTTTCATTCAACCCTTTGGAATTATAAATAGAAATAACACCACATATATACTCAATAACCAACCTCAAATCCAAAGAAAAACAACAAGATATAATAAAATGTAGATTTACTCATATCAAATAATGTTAATGATATGTTTGATGAAACTAAAATAATACCTTGAGTGGTAGAAGTACCCTCTCTATTATTAACATGAGTTGGATCAATGGCATCAAAATAACATGACCATGTTCTAAATCCCTAGCCTCTGTATGCATGGCTACCATCACAAGCACGGCTCTAATTCCTCAATTGAACCAGAAAAACATGTCCTTATATATGCCCTAACCATCCAAAATAACTCAAAATGCTAAATTATTCTAAATAATATGATATTTTCATAGACCCAATTGTGTATCTATTTTCAAAACCCCTATTAGGCTAAGAAGTGATCTGAAAAAGTGCTGGATATTTACCATCTTCATAGAATAATGAAACTCCACAAGGGGTGGATAGAATTGTGGTTGAGGATACATAGTCTTACATGATTTTTAACATAATAGAAGAGTCCTTGTATACTGATAATAAGAATATCTAGGACCCTGATTGGTCTAACCATCCCCACTCATACAAGAATCCTTATAACTCCATTTTTGAGATCCTAAAGTTCTACTCCTAATTGAGAAATACAAACCAAACAATCAAAATGGATTAATATCAACTAGGTTACTCTCTAAAGTGAGTGCCTAGTTAAAATACACTGAAAAATATGTTTTAAAAAAGATATGAACCAGAAGTCGAATCAAATTTCCAAAACCATCCTCAAAATGATAAACCCTTGTATTTTTACTATTGAGAAGAGAGGGTGAAAAACTAATAAACTATATAAAATAGGTTTCTTATTTGATCTCAAATAATCTCCCCAAACTAGATGTAAATAGTCCTAATCCCTATCTTGTCATAATGTCTTAAAGAAGAAAGGATTAAAAACGAGTATAATATTACTTATGAGATAACTTCACAAAATGATATTCCCTGGATAATAAACTTGATAAACACTTAATTGATCATTGATACATATACATATCAAGCTTCAACCAACTCTTAGAGGGTGTCTTGAGATGATCAATGATATTATAAAAATGTTTGATATTGATGTAAAAATCATGGGGTATACCATCACTAGAAAATTTATTTAGATGATTGAGGTGAAACTCTCTAGTAAGGTTCCACCGAGAAAGATTACCTCTCAAAGATCCAAATATGATAGATTGAATAATATCATGTAAACTCTCTCATTCCTATGTATAAATAGGATTTACAGGAGTATCTTGGGGACTTTAATAAATAAATAGTTTAGAATTCTCCTCCCCACCCTTCTAGTGCACAATAAGTAGATTTTATGGTGGTATGTCACTACAAATCCACACACATGACTCAAAAAAACTATTCTATCATAGTTAATGATAAAATATATATGAAAAGAATTAATAGGAACAAATTATGTCTATGTTATCCATAAATTGGTATATTAGGGTCTCATATAACTCTGGAAGACATTGGGCCAACCCACTCATAGGTATATAACTAATTATACAACGGATCCACACAATGAACCATAAGAAATTGATAACCACATATGAAGAGCATAATCCTAGTTACATAGTGTTCCACTATAAATTTATATAAGAAAATTATGTAAAAGTTTTATAGAAAAATTAAATAGATAAACCATATAGTACAATAAATGAGCCCAACCACAATAAATATGATTAATTTAATGTGAATATTATGTTCTATGATTCATGAACATGCACCTCTTTCCATCTTGATATAAGAGAAAACCAATAAAAATTAAAGATATGGATTCTTAATGAAATGGAATGGGGTGGAGCTGGAAAATCCTACAAGGAATGGGTCAATATATTCAAGATCTATCTACACCCACATTTAATGTGGTCTCAAAAAATAGTTCATTCTGGTATAAAGTTTTAGTAGGATGGTCTATGGGATAGAAAAACTTATTAATCAAGATTAAGAATACTTTTTTAAAATTTTAGAAACACTTACTATTAAAAAATATTAGTTTTTAAACCAAAAATAGGTATGAAGTTATTTTTAATTTATTTATTTATTCATCACATGCTTAATAAAATATTTTCCCTAAAAATAATATATTAAATTGAAATATAATTCAAAAAAAAAATAGAAAAAAAATTATTCAGGGCATGCTGGTCAACCCTCATTTTTTATGTTTGGCATGCTTAATCTCATATGATTTTTTCTTTAGTCTAATTAAGACAATTCAAAATTTAATAAATAATATTCTAATCCTACCCATTTCATATGTGGGGATTTGTGGGCCTGGTCTGTGGTCCCATGCATGTTAACAACCCTTAGAAAATTATAAATAATTTTATTAAAAATCATGAAATTTTAATATCAAAAACCCAGAACAACAATCCTATCCCTAGTAACAAAGAATTTACCAATAAATGGTTTATCTACTTGAAGATATAAGGTATATCTCATATTCCAACAAATTCCTCTCTCATAACTACCATATAATAAATAATAATATAAAAGAAACAAGGTTTAGAAACTATTGTGTATCTTGCTCGACCTGGTTCACCTATACTATGACTAAACCTAAGGGATACAAACCTCAAGTTAACCTCCCCTAATTATAGAGGCTACTGAACAATGAATAGGGTTTATGGATACTGAGGATAGATTATAGCCACTAGTACAAATTGGTAAAAATATTTTTGGAATAAATAACAATAATAAGTCACTATAGATATAAAGTGCATAAATTGACATTGTAGCTATGATATAACCCTGGGAAATACTAATCAACTCACTATAACAAAATTTTCAATGGAATTTTCATATAAGGAAGAAAAATTTAAATAGTATCCCCCATTGACTGGTCAAAAACAAAATGATACAGGAATAAATTAAATGGTACAAGAATATTTAACTATACTAGATTCCTTACACCACCATACCTTCTAGATCAAATACATGATCTGTAGCTCAACCATTATTAGACATAGGTACATTTCCATTACCTTTGTAATGAAAAATAATGTCTTCTAAGAAACTAGGGTTCCTAGGTATAGTGTGAGAAAAAACCAATAGGAAGGAACAAACAACATCTCAAATCATATACGGTAAATTAAATTTCATGTTTGCTGTTACATTATCTAATATAAATTTTAAAAAATAAACAAAATTTCAAAGCAAAAAAAAAATTAAAATATTTTTATTCTTCATAGCTTTCTTGAAATGAAACATTCATATTTAAGTGAATTTTCCTATACTATAAAATTATTATTTTTTAAAGGTGACCATTATACATTAGTAGTTAAATTGTAGGTATGAATAAGAATAACCATATGGGTTAAAATATATATAAAGGTTTTATATAAATAAATTTTATTAACATATAATACATATGTACTCAATTTTCTATAAATTCATTTGTTGCTTCAAAAATATGTTTTCAACAAAAATGGTTGTCAATACAATTTTGTGTGTGAAAATTAGAACTACATTATACAAATTTTAGGGATTTTATTCTTTGAAATTAAAATTATTTTTTTAAATTAGTATGTAAGTGTTTTCTTATGGATAATTTATCGTATTTTTTTTAAAAAAAATATTTTCAAGTTAACAGTGAAAAATACAAATTTTTATAACATTGCAATTTTTCACTAGATCAAGTAATTTAAATGTTAAATAATTTTTAGATATCGATCTAAAAATAAAATAATTCTCATTTAATTAGATATAATCTAATTAATGACGTAATGATCCTCATTATATTTTATTTTGGTGTAAGCTAATTTTTAAGCTTAAAACATATTTGTCTACAAAATATTTTTCATTGTGTTTTATGAATTTATGAAAAAAAATTATTTCAAAAAATTAAATAAATTTTATCTCTAAATATTGATTCAATATTTGGAAATATTATTTTCAAATTTGGTTAATAAATTTATTTTGTTTTTAGTCATTTTTAATTGTTACCATGACAATGATTTGTCACTTTGGTAAGGGTAAAATGGGGTTAAAACATTCAGATAAGACTGTGAAATATATTTTAAACATTTTTTTATCATATTTTATTATTATATTTTGGTCACTATCATTTATTTTGAAAATATGGAATCATAGGTCCATTGTTTTTAATTACAAACCTAATATTATTTTATGTAAAGAATAAATATAAAATGTCACTCTCGCTGTTTTATTATGTTGGTAGAGTGGACACTCAAGAGGGGGGTGAATTGAGTTCCAATTAAAATTTTTGTTTAAAATCTTTTACTAAAATCCCCGAATTTAAATTACTAATTGAATTGTAGTGAATTTGAACAAAAGAAAACTTTCAGTTAGGTTCTCAAGGGATTGATTAATTCTCAGTTAATCCAATCAGAAGATCAGATTCGCTTAGAAACTAACCTAATGATTTCCAAGTAATGAAAACACTTGCTAATCCAATTATCAGAGTAACTTTGAAAAACAGTTTAAGTTTTAAATAACTTAGCAGAGGAATAAAAAGGTTTTAGATAAAACTAAATAAAGCACACCAGATATAACCAAGAGGTTCAGTCTCAAGCCGAGACTTAGTCCTCTCAAAAATTTATATAAATTTGATCCACACCCTGGATCGGGGTTCACAACAGTATACAACTGTCCAGGTCAAAGACCTCTACCACAGTTCTTCATGGGAAACAAAAACAACAACAAATACAGCTGTCCAGGTCACATACGACCTCTACCACTATCCACAGTGGGAAATAGAAGATGTAAGGAGTCTGAGTGAGGATTTACAGATCCTCCAGTTAGGGTTCAGGAGGCAGTGTATGTAAATTAAAACTGATGATACACTCTGCTCATAATGTAAATAATAAATCATCGAGCAAGATATAGGGTTTAGAATGGCTCTAGTGATTGCAGTGTAGCTCTGGACTATTTCGAATTGATCAGAAATGGTTCTGAGTCCTCTTCTGGTTTTGGTTTGAAAAACAGAGCGTCGTCTGCTTGATATCTAGGTTTAGAGATAGTGAAAATGTAGTCGATGAAGTTCTTCAAAGTCCTCGTGAATGTACACAGCTCTTCTTTAGTAAGCGGGAGTGTGTATGAGCTTCTGTGTCTTCTTGTTCATGCATGTATATCTGTATGAGCTCTTCTTGTGTATGTCACTTGTAGATCACATCAGTATATATGTTTTGTCTCTTCTATTTTTTCACTTTTTGATCAACAAAGACTTCTTATATTTATGGCACAAGCTCCGGAAAAAGAAATGATTTCTTTTTGCAGGTATGAGGTACGGTTCCCTGACATCCAACAATCTTTATTAAATAAATGATGGAGAATTAAAATAAACCTGATATGACTGTTGGATAGATTAAATAAAGATAAAGAAATTAAGGCAGCGTCGGATTCTCTGGAATAGTAGCTTTGGATATCGGTAACCTTGTGTATCGGTTGCCTTGTATATTGTTAAGTCTTTGTATCAGTATCCTCTTGTATAACGGTAGCCTTTCTATCGGTAAGCTTCATGTATGTTAGTAGACTTGATCGGTAGCGGTAGACTTAATGTACCAGTGACCTTTCGTGTAATGGTAGCCTTCATGTATCGGTAGGCTTACACAATGGTGACTTGTCTGTATCGGTGACCTTTACTTATCGGTAGACTTGTTGTACCGGTGGACTTGATATATCAGTGACCTTCACGTATCGGTAGATTTGCATAGCGGTGACTTGTCTGTATCGGTAGGCTTGCATAACGGTGACTTCTCTGTATCGGTAGGCTTTCATAATGGTGACTTGTCCGTATCGGTAGGCTTGCATAACGGTGACTTGTCTGTATCGGTAGGCTTGCATAACGGCGACTTGTCTGTATCGGTAGGCTTGTTCTGTTATGGTGACCACTTGTCTGTTTAAGAATTCTATTGGAAGAATGGGTTAAGTTAGAATATACATCCATTCAGTAACCAAATTCTCTGAAGATAATATAAATATTGTAATATATGAATATGTGCATAGTGCACAGAAATACTGAATTAAGTAATTTATCAATAATTAATATAGGAACTTTCAAACTATAATTGAGGATAATTGGGATTATCAAAATATTATTGAGCATAGTTGGGATTATTAAAATATGAGTTCAAATAATTCTCCCATAGGGTTCAACAATCTCCCCTTTTTTGATAATCACAACTTATGTCAAAGTAATAAGAAAATTAAAATAGTGACAGAGGAAAAAATGTCCAAAAAAAACTTTATAACAAAATCCTCATTTTTCTCCCCCTTGCAATTGCACTACCAGTTCTCATTTTTTTCTTTTTCTCCCCCTTGGTGATTAACAAAAAGAAGGGCAGAATCAGAGAAATGTAGAGACTAAAAGAAAACAGATTACACAGAAACATAGAAAAGTAGATAAGGTAAGAGGAATTTTATATTAAATCACAAAATGTAAAAACTGATAAAGTCATTATTACAAAATAAAATACAAGTGAATCCCATCAAAAACATCCAGAATCACTCAATATTCATCTGGAACAGGAGTCTTTCCCTTAGGATCAGAAGAGGGTTCAGGGTAAGACTGAGTAGATGGATTGGGAATAGGTGAAAGAACAACTGGAGGTTCAGCCACTGAAACTGTACCAGATCTGAAATATGTGCTCTTCTTTGGGATCATAGGTTTCAAGCTTCGAATAGAATGAACTAGAGTCAACTGAGGTGTACTCCTAGAGGAAGAGGTAGGAATAGCAGGAGGTACAATCACAGGTCTGGAATCCACATGCAAGAATGGTAGCAACAGGTTCCTGAAATCCGTAATAATACTTCCTCCTCTATCTATTTCTCACACAAAATCATCTCGATTTTCAATGAATTCATCCAAGGAAGGAGTGAGATACCTGAGATTACTAACCTGTTCTCTGAAACCTTGAGTCACTGGAGGAAACTTCATATTATCCATCAAAAGATTGAAATGATTGGTCATTTGATGTTTGGTATAGACCTTCTCAAAGTAAGCATCCACCTTATTCTTAATTGCCTCTTGAGAAGCAGTAGCTGCCCATAGGTGATCACGAACAAAACTAATAACTTCCCTAGTAGTAGTAAGGATATAAGTATCTAAGGTACCACTGGTACTGGCCTTAGCCAACTCTTCCTGGATTACAGTTCTGATCTGGTCAAGGTTCACATTGGAGCAGGATAAAGGAAGGGGTTTAACTGAGAAGGCTACTGTCTCCTTAAAAGATAGTGTCAGATTACTAACTACCTTCTGAACAAGTTCATCTTGGCTGTTCAAATGTTCTTTGACTGATTTCTTAAAATCCTCAAAGACATCCACAAACTGTTTGAATACTTCTTTGATATATCGAATATCAGCATTCATTTGGGTTTGAGAGCTGTTCATGGCAGTCAATGAAGCAATAGACTGTCTTAGAGCCACCACAGCTCCTGTTCAACTCTCAATTTGAGTATGGCATACTTTAAATTGATCCATCATTCCCTTCATAGTACTAGAAACATCACATCCCATATATAGCTACAAGTTTTTCTCCACACTCCTCATCTCTCCAACCAGGCTTTTCTTCAAATCTGCCACTGATTCTCTCAGTGTTTCTTTCATTTCATCATTTAATGATTCAAGGTCCTCCTTGGTTTCCAAATTTTCAGCCACAGTAGGTAAGATAACTGATTCTCTTTGGGGCTGGTCTTCCTCATCAAAATCTTCATAATTAAGTCCAAGAACCATATATCCTGGATCTGATGTCCAACCTTCATTGTCATACAACACTGATACTGAACCAAGATGCTCCCCCTCACTTAGAGAATTCACCTGAGAAATCTCCTCCAACTTTTCTTCTCGAGGTAATTTTTTAACTTCCTCTATAACGTCAGTAGATTCAACAACCATTTGCTCTGAGGGATCAAAGACTCTCTCATCAACAAATGCTACTTCTGATTTCTGATCAGGCACTATCATGACTGTACTGTCTATTAGAGGGCTCAAACTGAGCTCTTCTTCTTCAATTTCCTCATCATCAGCTTCACTAGCAGCCTCCTCTTCTTCATGATCAAGCTAATCTATTTCAGTTGCCTCATCCTCTTCAGAGGTGTCCTTAACAACATACTGATATGCTTCTTATTCTTATTCTGTGATCTCAGTATCACTTTCCTTCAAAACAGATTCTCTCTTTGGTAGTTCTTTTGGAGGGCTAGCTGCTCCATAGGGAATGTTTTGGGGCATAAGACTAGGAGGTAAATCAGGGTCTCCTCCTTCCTCAACTGATGTCTCTTCCTCCTCAGCTTCAGCTTCATTATCAATGTAGACCAGTTCTGGCTCATCTGGTCCAAGACCATGATCCCTCACATCCTTTGGTCTAGAAGGATTATGCACAGGAGTGAACTTGTCATAGATTTTTCCATCATCATTAACCCATGATTTCTTCCAAGGGTTCCAGCTGACTTTCATAAACTTACAAACAGTCCTGGTGATGAAAAAATTATCCTTAACCACAAAAGTTTCTTCTTGAGGTCCAGCTACCTCCTTTTCCCTCAACATAATAGAAATCAACTTAGAAAAGAATAGTGCATTAGACTTAGACTTTGGTCTAGTCCTATCCTCAATCTGAATCATTAGCAATCTGCACAAGTTCACCTTTACTCCATGCTTTAACAAATACAAAAAAAAATATCCCAAAATATTAGGGTAGAAAAATATCCTCTCCTTGGACTAATCACATGCTGAATGAACTTGAAAAGTAGTTTATCCTCCCCTGCCATCTCTACAGCAATGACCTTTCTAGGAGTTCCATTTCCTATCAATTTTAACAAGGCAACCTCATAATTGAAAAAGTCAGTAGCAGTTGGTATGGACTTTGAATACAATCCATAATCACCACTATTATGAACTATAAGGTTCTCAGCCCATTCAACTGATGAGAGCGAAAACGTTTGCCCATTCACAAAGGAAATCAACCTATTCTCCTCTTCTGATGTCTCAAAATAGACAAACTCATAAAAATATTTTACGAGTGCTGGATAAAATGGTCCATTATTGTTCCTGAAGCATTCGATCCATCCTTGTTCTTTTAAAACCTTCAAAATCAAGGAATTTCATTCCAGTAGCCATTCCGTACATAATTCCTTTTCCACTATAATTTATCTCTTCAATAAATGTGGATTCATAGGATTCCTTCGAACAACATCTCTACTGCTTCCACTGGCACCAGCATTAGTTACTTTCTGCTTCTTAGCTTGCGGCGCATCACTCCCTTCATCCATTGAGTGTTTCTTCACATGGGCCATTTCAGATTCTGAGGCTTAGGGTTTTGCAATCTTGAGAGGTCTAGGTAGGAGGGATTCGAACAGACGGGTTCGTGGTGATTGAGTGATGTCTAGAGTCGAGTTTAATATCATTTAGGATTCACATATAAAATAAATCTTAAATTAAAAAGAAATTCAAAGTCTCGACCTTAATATGAAAATTTAAAACAGCGTGAGAGATGTACCGGTGAGGTTTATCTAGCAGTGAGTTTTATCTAACAGTGAGGTTTATCTAATGGTGAGGTTTATCTAACAGTGAGGTTTATCGAAAGGTGAGGTTTATCTAACGGTGAAGTTTATCTAATGGTGATGTTTATCTAACGCTGAGGTTTATCGAATGGTGAGGTTTATCTAACAGTGAGTTTTATCTAACGGTGAGGTTTATCTAACGGTGAGGTTTATCTAAAGGTGAGGTTTATCTAAAAGTGAGGTTTATCTAACCGTGTGGTTTATCTAAAGGTGAGGTTTATCTAACGGTGAGGTTTATCTAACGGTGAGGTTTATATAACAGTGAGGTTTATCTAACGGTGAGGTTTATCTAACGGTGAGGTTTATCTAACCGTTTTAAGAGTAAGTTATCATTCCTAATTCATGTCTAATGAAACTTAATCTTTATGAACTTAAAGGCTTAGTGAATATATCTGCTAATTGGAATTCAGTGCCTATAAATTCAAGAGTTATATCACCTCTTTGATAATGATCTCTTAGAAAGTGGTGTCTAACATCAATGTGTTTGGTTCTAGAGTGATACACAGTGTTTTTTTAGATGTTGATCACACTAGTGTTATCACAGTTAAATAAAACATGTTTAAAATCAAATGCATAGTCCAATAAAGTGTGTTTCATCCACAGAATCTGTACAGAGCAACTACCAGCAGCTATATACTCTTCTTTAGTAGTAGATAATGAAACTGAGTTCTGTTTCTTACTACACCATGATACTAGGTACTTTCCAAGTAAATTACATGTTCCAGATGTGGTCTTTCTATCTAACTTGCATCCAGCAAAGTCAGCATCTGAATATCTTATTAAATCAAATGATTGTTCTTTTGGGTAAAATAGTCCCAAAATGGCAGTATATTTAAGATATTTGAAAATCCTTTTAACAACAAGTGTTACTCTTTAGGGTTAGCTTGAAATCTTGCACACATACATACACTAAACATAGTATCATGTCGACTAGTAGTAAGATAGAGTAAACTCCCAATCACACCTCTATAATTAGATTGATCTACTGGTTTTCCAGTTTCATCAATATCCAATTTACAGGTGGTACTCATAGGTGTATCACTTCCCTTAATACTATCCAAACCAAAACGCTTTAATAAATCCTTAGTATATTTACTTTGATTTAAAATAATACCATCTTTAGTTTGAAAGATTTGAAATCCAAGAAAGTACTTAAGCTTTCCCATTAAGCTCATTTCAAACTCATTTTGCATGACCTTCGAAAAATCAGTACATAAAGAATTTTTAGATGATCCAAAAATAATATCATCAATATTGATTTGTACTATTAAAACATCTTTTGAAATTATTTTTATAAAAATAGTGGTATCATCAATTCCTTTTCTAAATCCTTTTGAAGTAAGAAAATTTATAATTCTTTCATACCAAGCTCTTGGAGTTTGTTTTAAACCATATAAATCTTTAGAAAGTTTAAAGACATTATTTTGAAAGTGAGAATTTGAAAAACCAGGTGGTTGTTCTACAAAAACATCTTTAACAATAAAACCATTTAGAAAAGCACTTTTCACATCCATTTTATATAACTTGAAATTCTGATGTGATGCAAAGGCAAGTAAGATCCAAATTGACTCTAATCTTGCTACAGGTGAAAAGGTTTCCTCATAGTCAATTCCTTCTTCTTGATTGTAACCTTGTGCAACTAGTCTAGCTTTGTTTCTAATGATTTTTCCAGATTCGTTAACTTTGTTTCTAAACACCCACTTTGTGCCTATGGTTAAAGTGTCCTTAGGTCTTTCTACTAATTCCCAGACTTTATTTCTTTCAAATTTATTTAGTTCTCCTTTCATATCCATTACCCAAAACTCATCATTGATAACATCATTGATATTTTTAGGTTCTAACTGTGAATGAAAGGCTTGATGTTCAACCGGATTTCTTAGATAAGCTCTAGTCCGTGTTCCACTTTCTAGATTACCTATAACATCATCTAAAGGATGGTTCTTCAGAATTCTAGTTGGTCTAGAAAAGCTAGGGCTAGAGATTTTAGGTTCATTAACAGGTTGGGAGTCAACAGAAGCAGGTTCTAGAGAATTTTCAGAACTGGATGTTTTAACTATAGGTCCACGGTCTTTATCATTAAGGTTCAAAATAGAGAGATCATCTTCAATATTTTCAAGATAGGTCTTAGGTTCATGTGGATCAGTTTCATGAAATTTGATGTGAACGGATTCCTCCACACATTTGGTTCTCTTATTGAAAACTTTATAGGCTTTACTAGAAATAGAGTAACCTAGGAAAATTACTTCATCACTCTTGGATGCAAACTTGTCAAGATTATCTTTGGTATTAAGAATGAAGACTTTGAAACCAAAAACACTGAAGTAGTTAACCTTAGGTTTCCTATGGTTCCACAACTCATAATAGGTCTTCTTAAGAACATGTCTGATTAAAACTCTATTGATAATATAACAAGCGATATTGATAGCTTCAGCCCAAAAATAAATAGGTAGGTCATACTCATTGAGCACGGTTCTGGAAATTTCCTGAAGGGTTCTATTTATCCTTTCTACTACACCATTTTTCTGAGGTGTCCTAGGGGCAGAGAAATTGTGACTATAGCCAATGTGTGAGCGATAGGATTCAAACTCATGATTTTGAAACTCACGGCCATGATCACTTCTCAAAGTTTTAATCTGAAGTCCACTAAGGTTCTCCACAGACATGGAATATTTAACAAAGTAAGAACAATCTTCACTTTTGTGAGTTAGAAAATATACCCATGTATACCTAGAATAGTCATCTATTAGAACATAGACATAGTGCATCCCATTTAAACTAGAAACTCTAGAAGGTCCAAAAAAATCCATGTGAACCAACTCAAGAGGTTGAGAAGTTGATATTTCTTTCTCTGATTTAAAAGAAACATTATGTTTCTTTTTATTTTGACAGGGATTACAAACTTTATCCTCTGGGAATTCAAGTTTTGGTAGGTCTCTAACTAAGTTTTTTCTAGTATGTTTTCTAAGTGAATGTACATTTCAGTGTCCTAATCTTCTATTCCAAAGCCAATACTCTTTATGAAAAGCATTTAAACAAGTAATATTTTTTGTATCTAAAGAATTTAAATCAACAGCATAGACATTTTCATTTCGCAAAGTAGAAAATACTAAAGCATTTTTAGAATTAAAAACATTTCAAGAATCACTAGAACATTTAACATTAAAACCATCATCACATAACTGAGAAATACTTAGCAAATTATACTTAAGCCTGTCAACAAATAGAACTTTAAAAATTAATACTAAGTCAGTGTTACCAATCTGGCCTAAGCCGATGATTTTCCCTTTAGAATTATCACTAAAAGTGACAAAACCTCCATTAACTCTGACTAAGTTTTTAAAGCATTAGAAGTCTCCTGACATATGTCTTGAACATCCACTATCCAAGTACCAAGTCTTTATACAAGAGCTCTTTAAGCAGGTTCCTTACAAAACAGATTTAGATAAGAAATAATTTTGGTACCCATATTTTCTTGGGTCCAGATAGGTTAGCTAATAGAACTTTAGGTTCCCAAATTTTTCTTATGGGTATCATAAAATATGTATAATCAACATATTTTGAAAGATAAACTTTATTAGATCTGTAACTATGAATATAACTAGTTGAAGCATATGGACTTCCAGAACTACAAGTATCTACATTATGTTCAGATTTAGAAATAAATCTAGTTTTGGTAATTTTTCTTTTTCCAGGTTGGTATCCTATACCAGTAGTATATGTAGGTGCAATATGCTTACCTAGCATTTGAGTAATAGTATATTTTACATTTTTGAACATTCCTAAATCCTTCATATGTTACTCATTTGACAATTACAGTTTACTGTTTTCTTTAAGAAACTGAGCATTCTTTTCCATTTCTATGTCAAGATCAGATTTATGTTTAACAGTTAAAGCATACTGTTTCTTTAAACCTTTGTATTTGTCTTTCAGATCATTATAGGTTTCTTCCAAAATATCACAGTATTCAAACAGTTCAGATTTTGACATATTTTTAGAATCAGAATCATCTCCAGAATAATAATAATAATTTAAAGCAACAGTTTTAGATGTTACCTTAGAAGTGTTTGTCATAAAGCACATGTTTTCCTTATTTCCGTTTTCAGTTTCAGAGGCTTTAGATTCACTGGTGCTATCCTCAGAAGAACTCCATGTATCCTTCATGGATTTCTTATACTTATTGTCCTTATAATCATACTTCTTCTTGTATTTCATCTTTGAACAGTTTTCTTTTATATGTCCCTTTATTTTTCATTCATAGCAGACAACTTCATCAGATTTTTCAGATTTCTTCCAGTCCTTTTTTCAGTGACCCTTTTTGTCATACATTCCTTTGTAATTTTATTTTCTGAAAAACTTCTTTTTACTATAAAACATCTTAAATCTTCTGGCTATGTGAGCCATTTATGCATCACTGTCAGATGCACTTTCACTTTCTTCACAGCTTGAGCTATTACTCATGGTCTGAATTTTCTCTTTATCCTTATTCTTTGAGGTAGATGTCTTGAAAGAAACTGACTTACTTTTTGGTTCATCTTATTCTTCTTTGTTTACCTTAATCTCTTCTTCATACATCATCAACTTTCTAATAAGTTCTTTGGCTGGTAGTTTACCAGTATCACAAGATTCTATGATTGAAACAGAAGTGCCCCTCCATCTTTCAGGTAGGCATCTCAAAATTCTCATTTTCAACTCCTTTGATGAAATGTCCTTTCCCAATGAGATCATTGTATTGAAAATTTCATTAAACTTGAGATACATATCTGAAATGGGTTCATCAGGCTTCATCTTAAAATTATCATATTTAATAGTATAGGTGTTGAATCTCATTTCCTTAACATTATTTGTTCCTTCATGAGAAACACTTAAAGTATCCCATATTTCATATGCAGTCTTACAAGAAGATATTCTATTAAATTCCTCATCTCCTAAAGCACAATACAGATCATTCATAGCTTTGCAATTATTATTCTGAGATGTCTTAGTAGCTTCATTCCAAGTAGATCTAACAGTAGCAGGAATTTTATATTTTGATTCTATGGCAGTCCAAATATCACAACCCATGCTTTTAAATGAATTTTCATCTTAATCTTCCACTAAGCATAGTTGTTTCCATTGAAAAATGGTGGTCTATTAGTAGCAACAACTTCAAGTCTGTTATCCATGATAACTAGGTTAAAACAAAAAATTTAATGAGATAAAAATTTAGAAATAACAGAAATTTTAAGAAATTTACGATACAACTAAAATCATAGTTGAATAATAGAGTACTTTAGAAAATATTTTATGCCACTGATACCAAATGTTGGTCGGAGTGGACACTCAAGAGGGGGGTGAATTGAGTTTCAATTAAAATTTCTATTTAAAATCCTTTACTAAAATCCCCCAATTTAAATTACTAATTGAATTGTAGTGAATTTGAACTAAAGAAAACATTCAGTTAGGTTCTCAAGGGATTGATTAATTCCCAGTTAATCCAATCAGAAGATCATATTAGCTTTTGAAACTAACCTAATGATTTTCAAGTAATGAAAACACTTGCTAATCCAATTATCAGAGTAACTTTGAAAAACAGTTTAAGTTTTAAAACACTTAGCAGTGGAATAAAAAGGTTTTAGATAAAAATAAATAAAGAACAACAGATATAAACAAGAGGTTCAGTCTCAAGCCGAGACTTAGTCCCTTCAATAATTTATATAAATTTGATCCACAACCTGGATTGGGGTTCACAACAGTTTACAACTGTCCAGGTCCAAGACCTCTACCACAGTTCTTCGTGGGAAAAAAACAACAGCAAATACAGCTGTCCAGGTCACATACGACCTCTACCACTACCCACAGTGGGAAATAGAAGATGTAAGGAGTCTGAATGAGTATTTACAGATCCTCCAGTTAAGGTTCAGGAGATGGTGTGTGTGTAAATTAAAACCAATGATACACACTGCTCGTAATGTAAATAATAAATCACTGAGCAAGATATAGAGTTTAGAATGGATCTAGTGATTGAAGTGAAGCTATGGACTCCATCGAATTTATCAGAAATGGTATTGAGTCCTCTTATGGTTTTTTTTTTGAAAAACATAGTGTCGTATTCTTGATATCTAGGTTCAGAGACAGTGAAAATGTAGTCGATTAAGTTCTTCAATGTCCTCGTGAATGTACACATCTCTTCTTGAGTAAGTGGGAGTGTGTATGAGCTTATGTGTCTTCTTGGTCATGCATGTATATCTGTATGAGCTATTCTTGTGTATGTCACCTGCAGATCACTTCAGTATGTATGTTCTGTCTCTTCTATGTTGTCACTTTGCGATCAACAGGGACTTCTTATATTTATGGCACGAGCTACGGCAAAAGAAATGATTTCTTTTTGCAGGTACGAGGTACAGTTCCCGGACATCCAACAACCTTTATTAAATAAATGACATAGCATTAAAATATACCTGATATGATCGTTGGTTAGATTAAATAAAGATAAATAAATTAAGGCAGCGTTGGATTCTCTATAACGATAGCTTTGGATATCGGTAGCCTTTGGTATTGGTAGCCTTGTGTATCAGTAAGTCTTGGTATCGGTAACCTCTTGTATAATGGTAGCCTTTATATCGGCAAGATTCATGCCTATATGTAGACTTGATCGGTAGCAGTAGATTTAATGTACCGGTGACCTTTCGTGTAATGGTAGCCTTCATGTACCAGTAGGCTTGCACAATAGTGACTTGTCTGTATCGGGGACCTTTACGTATCTATAGACTTGTTGTACCGGTGGAATTGATGTATCAGTGACCTTCACGTATCGGTAGATTTGCATAGCGGTGACTTGTCTGTATCGGTAGGCTTGCATAACGGTGACTTGTAGGTATCGGTAGGCTTTCATAACGGTGACTTGTCCGTATCGGTAGGATTTCATAACAGTGACTTGTCTGTATTGGTAGGCTTGCATAATGGTGACTTGTCTGTATCGGTAGGCTTGTTCTATAATGGTGATCACTTGTCTGTTTAAGCATTCTATTGGCAGAATGGGTTAAGTTAGAATATATATCCATTCATTAACCAAATTCTCTGAAGATAATATAAATATTGTAATATATGAATATGTGCATGGTGCACAGAAATAATGAATTATGTAATTTGTCATTAATTAATATAGGAACTATCAAACTATACTTGAGAATAATTGGGATTATCAAAATATGATTGAGCATAGTTGGGATTATTAAAATATCAGTTCAACTAATTCTCCCAGAGGGTTCAACATATTATATACAATATATTTTTTGTTGGAAATAAAAGTTGTTATATTAGGTAAAAAATAATTATTTTAAATAATAATTATTTTTCCTTGTTAATTAATTTTTAATTTTTAGGTGTCGAATAATCATATTAAATTATTACACAATGCTGACAAAGTGCTTGTTTGAGAAACAAATAAATCAAATAAATAATTTTAAAAATAATAAAATTAATACAATTTGAATGAATTATTGTGTTCCATGGGTTTTTATAGAACTATAACATATTATTTATGTGTTAAAACTTTACATTATAATTCTATTTCTATCTCATTCCCTTTAAATTCAGACTATGTGAAGATTCTATAACATTAATTTAACAATCCCTTATTTTAATGATTACATTATTAAATGATTTAAATATTTCAAAATTGTTACCGTTTCGATGATAACGGGATGTGATCTATAATATCAACCATTTTTCACTTATGGGTCACTTTTCCTATTAAATTTCTCAACCCATAGATTGTATATAACTTTGATATTACAATAATCATCGAAAGGGTTAACAACTAGATAAATTAATTGATATGGGTCAATAAATAATCTAAAATTTCCTAAATTTTATTTTATGAGAGTATATAGTCCCATAATCAACCTATAATTTATATAAGTCAATTAATTCCCACTAGAACATAATAATTAATTTATATTAATTTAATAGTTTAAATAATTCCATGGGTTCCCCTTCCCTCACTTATAAATGAGAACCTCCACTTGACCCTTATTCACATAGTTTACGATTTCTATATCAATAAATCCATACCCTAAATCAATATTAACTTACTTCCCAAATTCATATTTATTTTTTTAATTTCCAAAATACAATCGATTCAAGGACTAAGCTGTAAGATAATACTTGTTTCTTAATAAATATGTAAAACACATAATCGAGTAGTTTTAATTTTGTATCCACTTATAGGTCCTCTATATATATGGTATATTATATATAATTAATTCATTATGTTATATAATATAAATATTTATTATTATTATTTAATGACCATTATCCACATTTTTTCCATCCTATGGGAAAATAAAAAACCATAATTGCATACATGTGGACTACCACCTCCACGAAGTGATGCATTTCATTTTTCACCATCGATTCACATTGATGGTTATAATTATAAATGTAAATAATATATATATATATATATATATGATATTTATGATATTTCTATTGTCCAATAAAAGTGATTTATTATTTACATTTCTTTTTTTCTCAAATCGAAGCATGGGAACATCACTTATAAGTATGTACGGACTTTTGTCTCCATGACATGATGTAATTCACTTTCCATCACAATTTTATATTATTTTTTAGAAAAAAATATTTAATTTTTAAATATGATAATAATTAATATATTAAAATTTTTTATATAATGTAACCATGATAAACTTTCAAGGACTAGGACTACCAAACCAAAACATGCTTGAAAAATGAAGTAGTTATCAACCAAAATAGTGATTTTAATATAGAATTATTAATAAATAGGTGATAAGATATTATAGATAAATTTGTTATGGTTTGATATAAATGATTATGTTTTATTAATATATTTGTAAAAAATATATATTAACTACACTTATGGTTAAAAAATGTATGAAGACAGATCAAACATGATATATGGGTTCTTCATCTCAGTATTGTTTCATTGTGACATGCTTAATATTTTCTTCTATTTATGTTTATAAGGTATATATAAATTTTATTTATAATGTTATATCATGGATACATATAAATTCATGGTATTCAAATTTTCATTTTAAATAATCTGTTTTATGGGTGTTGTGATTTAAAAGATACCAAAATAGTAACAGTTTATTGTCTCACTTTTATTTTTCTAAGATATATGTAATATTCACAAATTATTTAATTTATTGGTATATATACTACCCATAAATGTATTTTATAATTATTATAATGAAAATAATGGGGGTTTAAAAATACATATATGTTTCTCTCATTCATGAGGTTTTTATTCATATATTAATAAAATGGTAAATGTTTACATTGAAATTTCATTTCTTTTGGAGATTTAATATGATAAATTTACATTGAGCAGAATTATATGTTTCATATAAATTAAAAAAAAAAAATTTGTAATCAATTTATTTCAATAATTTTATTTTATTACTTCAATTTTTATCTCTTTCATATATAAAATTATTTAAAAAATTATTTTAATGAAAATCCAACCATGTTTCCTCATTATATGTTGATTTTTATATTCCATGTATATACTCTTAAAAATTACTTTATGAAAGTTATTTACCATAATTTAAAATTTTTAAAATGGTAATTTTATCCACACTTTTCATGATTTACAAATTTTTTAATAGTTTTCTGAATAAGTCATTTTTTTGAATTTTTTAAAACCTGTGAAAGGATTTTTTTTCTTTTAACATATATGAAATGAATCAATATTACCATAATCAAGAAAATTATATCAATTGAATCCCAATTTAAATGTATCTTTGGTTATTTTCAAATAAAACTATTATATCAATATTTTTAGAATTTGTTTTAAATTTTATCAAAAGAAAATTATTTTTTCTCATGTTTTCAAGGGAATGGTCAGATGAACTCTGAAAGCGTTCTTCATCTATGTAACTATACTTTAAAAACAATTATACATACAATAGGGTTATGTTATTTATATACCATACACATTAATCAAATTAATTATTTTGATGATGATTATTATATCAAACCTATTTCTTTCTAATAGGTTAATTAACTTTTAAGGGGATATTTAAGAAACCTGTTTCTTTTCCTTGGGTTATGTTGTGATAAAATAATGAATATATTATTACCATGTAGAATACAAATGTACGTTTTTCATTCTATAATATATGGTTTTGTAAAAGGCTTCCAATACATTAAGAAAATCCTTATATCTCATGATACAATTATGGGAAACTATTTGACGTGCTCGATCCACTATGGGAAAGGAGTACGGATTCCTGATTCACTATTATATGGGAAATATGTAGTGATGAATAATTTTCTATGATATAGTAACCATGTGTTCATTTTTAGCCTATTATGATATGATAGTCACAATAACTGTCCTGATCATATTATATGTTTTCTATGACTATAACAGTTTCGCCTTATGATATATTGATATTATTATGATATGAACTCATGGATCATGATTGATTTTTGATTATTCGCCAATATTATGACATACTAATGTTTTATTCCACAACTCATGATTAAGATATATGAATTATTAATTATTATTTTCTATGAATAAAAACATGTTCGCATTCTCATATGCCCATGATAAGAATACATATTATCATTGATTGATATCTCCCATGTTTACCCTTACTAAGCATTTGAGTTCATCCTTTATTATATTTTAATTTTCCCTTAGGTTGTGAATAAGTGGTATAAGTATGATTAGTATATAATTATATCTTATATAATGAATTATGTTAGAGATGATAAAGATTATAATTAAATAATATTTTTTTTATCTACTCTCCAAGTACACTAAACCAATATGGTTGTTGAACATATTTATTTGGGAGATATTTTGAATTGATTTTAAAAATGTAATAGCTTTGTATGTTGTTTTTAGGTCACTTCAGTCGGTATGATAAAATTATTTAGTAATTTTTGGACATTTGGACTAGAGATATTTATTGAAAACCATGGGGACAAGTCTATGTATATTATAACATGATGATGTTTTGGTAATGTAGAGATTATGTGGTTTTCCTATAAAATCATGTCACCATTTTTAGGTTTTCATAAACATCATTATGACCATTCTTTGGATGAGTTATTTTTAAGGTAGATTTGATGTTGTTTTGGAATTTTTTGACGTTTCTAGGATGTTCACAGTTGGCGCACAGTTTTCCCAAATTGTTCACCCCCTCATTGGAAACTATGAAAAACCATATATTAGGGTTTTTCATATCTATCGATCATTTTGACAAATTGTGTTCTCCCTAATGAGAAAACAAGAACAAGGAAAAGTGTATATGGTCCAAAGTTTGTATAACTATACAGCTCTTCCCAAGTAACAATGCATATATGAAATAATTAATCCCAAAATTATTTTAATAATATCAAAAACCGCCTTTATGTGCCCAATGGACCTATATGACCCCCAATTCCTTTATTCTTCCACAGAGTTTTCAAGACGATATTTTGAAACCTTTACACCCTCTAGTAAGTGGATTGAATCATGGTAGATGGCGTTAAATGTCTACTTTGTAGGTTAAATCATTACATTATCTTTCTCCCAGTTTCTCCTCTTTCTACCTTAGGGTTTTTTAGATCTCCGTGTTATTATACAATATAATATCCTTTGTTTTATATTTTAAATCTAGGGCTGAATATTGAATAATAATTTCTAAAATTCTTCATAGAAGTGTCTTGATTAGGTATTTTTGTTTTGAGATCCCATGATCCCAAGTTAGGTGGTTCCATTTCGATTGGCTAATTTGATTAACTGTAATCACTTAATTTAAATTCAATTGTTTTATTTAAATATTATTTATCCCTATTGGTATATTAAAAAACTAATATCTTCGAATTGAGGATTTGAAAGTAGATTTGGATAGAATTTTAAAAAAATCCCAATTCTACAGAATTGGGGATTGATTGTAAAATTGGATGGAAATTGTTTAAATTAAATTGTGAAATTAGAATTTTGAAATTAATTTGATGAAATCTATTTCATATTTTTGTTTGAGAAAATGGCATAAAATCATTTTTGTTTAATCCGATTTGTTTTATCTTTGAAAAAGGAAGGATTTGATTAAGAATCTAGGTGTTTTTAAGGGAAATAAGAATATTAAAGTGTATAATGATACGTTTTTTTAATTCTAATATTTCTTAAAATAAATTCACTATTATTTATTTTTATTATAAAAAATGAAATCATATGTTTTTAGTGTTTCATTTAGGAAAATTCTATATCTCATTAAAACAAAAACAAATATATAAATGAAGTAGGTTAGATCCCTAATGGGATGGTGACGAGTCCTATTTGATTAGAAATAGAGGGATGTGTGTACCCATATTATTATGATTCACTACATGAGTGTGGGGGAGACCCATATCGTGGAAATATCTTACCTTCTGTCATATGACCATGTTTCTCGTTTTTTTATTTTATGTATGTCTTAATGATTACAGAATTTAAATGAAATGACTCATAAATTTATAGAAAAAATTTAATGGATAATGTTTATTAATCTATTTTTTAAACTATTCTAATCCTTTTATAAGTAAATCATGATTTTTTTAAAAAATTATTTTGAAATTCCAATCAATTTTGTTAGAAATTGAATGATATATTTATTTTTTTAAATAATGGAACCTTATTATTTAATCATTGTTGATAACCTACTGATATTGCAGCTCACACTTTAATTGTGTGTTTGTGTGTTTGTAGATTATATTATTCCCTATTCTAACAAGGGTATGGCGCCCCTTGGAGGTGGTAATAACTGTCAACCCTTGGGATTGGATAGTTGTTTCTATATTAATACTTTGGTTTTTTATCATATTTAATGGAAATTGTTATTATAATTTTTAGATTTCATACATATTTAAATTATGGTAAAATTCTCCCTGTGGAGTTGGTCTTGTATTCTTATTGACTTGTTTATCTTTCATCTAAAATGTTTATAGAAAATTTGTTCCCACTTTCATTTTTAATGATGCTAGGTTCGATTATCCATCCCTTGGGTACCATGAATGAACTTCAATCCATGTTATTACTGGCTCAGTTATCAAGTTTCAAGGGTACCTGAGATGGTTCGTGACAGAGTGGTATCATAGATCTTGGTTGATCATATTATATAAAAGTTAATATGAAGTTTTTTAATATTATCAATACTTGGGAGGGAATTTTGATTCAGTATCTAGATATTTATCATGACAATAATACTTATGATACTAGGGGTGGTTAGAGAAATATGTCTTTAGAATTTGTTCTTGTCTTTTACTTTCTTTTAAATTGGTTAAATTCGAATCCACATTTTGTTTGTCTATCTGTTGGGATTAATTTCCCATGTTTCCATATTTGAGTTTTTTTTTAATTACTTCAACAATTTTTAATGATTTTTTATAGACTAATTCCTCTAAAAAGTTGATAGAATCTAATATAGGAGTAATCTACTAGTGAACCATAATGATAAATTCCTCTTTTGGACCACAATAAGGTTGAGGTAATTGTGTATTGTCCATGATATGAGACATGCACCAGCACCGGTCCTCGTTTAGTCTCTCATTATAGAACCTAAAAGGTATGTTCTTAGAAATCATTCTCAGGAATCTCTTCACCAAAATACACATATGTTTAAAGGATCAAATGATCTTCATGAAGATGAGGAATGGCTGAGTATGATGGAATTTTTGTTTGAGTTCTTAGAGACACCAGATAGAATCAAGTAAAAATATGCCACCTTCATGCCAGAAGGACCAAATAATAGATGGTGGGACATGATGGTGATAAATAAGGGGAATGAGGTATTATATTGGAATGACATCATGGTTGTTTTCACCAACCATTTCTATCCGGATTTGTTGTTGTTTTCCAATTCTATTTATTTTTTCTAATGAAAGAAGGATAACAGGAACATGAAAGAGTTTGAAAAATTCCCGTGTTGTTATTGTGTAGTTTTCACCTATTATTTTATCAAATGAGAAGATTTAGTATCAGTGGTTCGAGCTGGGAATTAGAAATGGTGTTCTTTATTTCATTTATTTGTTCAATATACCTTATTATGATGATGTGCCAGATAGTGCATTGATGGTCAAAATGAACATGTTTGGAAAGTTAGTGTTGTCGATAATACCTTTTTCACGTAGTAGTAGTGTGAATTACTCTAAATGGAAGAGGAAGCATGATAATTCTTATGGTGGTTCTCAGAAGAATGGTTTTTATAAATTCTATAGTGTTTGGCAGAAGACCTTTCATTTTCTACCAGTGTGGAAAGTCTGTGAATTCTATTTGGGTTTTCACAATGTCACCCAAGTTATATATATCATGAAGATGCTCAGATCACCTACACAAGTTCTACCGTATCTAATCCACTCAACTTCATGGAATGGGATAATCATTACCTTCTAAATCTGTAATGAAATTAGATTCTTCACATGAAAATCAGTTCCATCCATAGGTGTCCAGTATAAATATTCTTTATAAATTGAAAGAGTCTATACAGGAAAAGGATATGGGTCCATCAACTTTGATAGGTACCATAACCATTGTTGCATCATTAGTGAATTCTTTATTTGATACGGTTGTATCCCATTCATTTATTTCGACTTGTATTATTAATATGATTAATATTCTAAATAGATTTTATATTATTTGATGGATATTACTATACCCCTTAGAATGGAGAGAGAGAAGGGTATATTTAGTTCTTTATGTTTTTTTATCTATATCAGATGTTGAGATTTCATGGAGTTTTATAGTTCTTTACATGATTTTTTTTGAAGTCATATTTAATATGTATTGGATCATTTCCAATAAATTCTAGATTGATTTTTATCTTTTATGGGCCTCATTTACAGCACCGACAGGGTTTCCCAAAAATTTCAATGAGAATGGGACCTGAGGTTGAGTTGAGTTCGAACATCTTATATAGAGTTTGAAAAATTAATCTCTATATTTTATTTTTATATAAAGAGACCCTCCTTGAGTGGTGATATCCCTATAGATTGGGTTGAGTCTCCAAATGGGGTTTTTTAGACTTCTCTAGTTTTCCACAAGTGTGGGAGGTGGAGTTTTCTATTGATTTAGTGATGGGTACTCAGTAGGTATCTATTCCATTATACATCATGGATCTAGCTCAAATGGAAGAGTTTAAGAATAATTTGGATGATATTTTTTATAAGGGATTTATATTTTCGAGTTTCACCTTGGGAGGTGACAATTCTCTTGGCTATGAAAGTTGATGGTTCACATTTTGATTGCGTTGATTACCAAAAACTCAATCGAGTTATGGTAAAGAAAAAGTATTTACATCCATATATTGATGATATTTTTCATTACTGTAAATGGGATAAAGTGGTTTGTAGAGATTGATCTTCAGTCTATTTGTAATCAGTTTAGGATAAAATAATAGGATGTTCCTAAATCGACCTTTTGAAGAAGGTATAACCATTATGATTACCTTGTCATGCCATTTATTCTATTCAATGCTCCTATAGTTTTCTTGGATTTAATAAATATTATTTTCCACACTAATATTGATACATTCAGGGTAGTCTTTGTGTATGACATCATTATTTACTCTATGTCTGAGGAGGATCATGTGTATCATCTATGTGAAGTTCTAAATTTATTGAGAAATCACTAACTTTATGCAATGATTTAAAAATATAATTTATGGATTTGGGAAGTTATGTTAGGAAAAATATTGGTGAATATTGTATATGAGCTGATCTTGATAAGGAAAAGGATGTTATTACATGGGAACAACCATAATTTTTTTGAGAATTATAGATTCTTTGGTGTGGCAGACTAGTATCAATGGTTCATTAAGAACTTCTCAAAATTGAATTCTCTGTTGATTTCTCTAATACAGAAGTGAAATTTTTTTATTGGTATAAAAAATGATGGAATTATGTTTTTGAGATGAAATGAATTTTCACTACTATGTTGGTGTTTACTCTTACAGAGATTGGTAAAGTCTATTTTTTCTTCTTTGATGCATCTGGTTTGTGTTTGTGTTGCATTATTCTGTAAGGTGATGTCTTCATTTCATATGGATCTCATATTCATAAGCCGCGCGTGAAGAATTATCTTATAAATCAACTTGAAATAATAATTGTGATGCATGTTCTTAATATTTGTCATCATTACCTTTTTGAAGAATGTTTCACCATGTTTTCATACCACAAAAGCATGAGTCATATTTTCTTTAAAAGGTATTTGAATCTCCCCCATAGGCATTGGGTGGAATATTAACATTATTTCTACTTCGACATCACATATACCTTGGGGAATAAAATTTCATCCTCGATGCATTGAGTAAGAAACATCTTTCCTAGGTCCTGAAATAATCACGATAACTATGGAACTTGATGGCCCTTTTGGGAAGTTTCATATTGGAGTATGAGAAATATAGACCAAAGTCTCCTTGGTTAGTGTTCAGTTGATCTCTACTCTTCTCAAGATGATTCTTCATAAACAAAAAATTGATTATGAGTTCTATTGTATTAGAGTATCTTCATATGGTGTAAATATCTTTATTGATTGGTAATTATCTAAATTGGGAATTCTATGCTATTTTAATTACTTTTTTTATCATTAGAGTTAAGGAATGATGTGAGTGGGTTATTTACATAGATCCTTGTGGGAAGTGAACCCAGGATAAACGAAGTTGTTTTTTGAAATATAGTGATAATTCTAGTGTATAGGTTTGAGATGAGTCATTAATGAATTTTTTATAGTTTTTGTTTATGCCAATAGGTTAAGGAAAAGAAAAAGGATCCTTCGGTTTTTATATAACCACTTCCAGTCCTAAAAAAGTAATTGGAATGAGATCTCTACAGACATTGTGGTTGTGCTTCTTGGTACCCATAGGAAGAATAATGTGATATTGTTTGTGATTGATTGAATGAATAAATAAGATCACATTATACTCAGACATGATATGACTACAGTTTAAGTGTTGGGAAATAACTATGTGAGAGAGGTTGTTTTTTATGGAGTACCTTTTCTATAGTTTATGATAGAGTTCCCCGGTTGACATCTCAATTTTGGAGAGGCCTTCAGGTGGCATTGGGATCTCATGTTTTTTTGAGCATGACATTCCATACATAGTCTGATTAATAGACAGAAAGATATGTATAGATTTATATGAATAAGCTTCATGATTGTAAACTCGGCATTAGTGGATTTTTAGATGTTCATTTATGGATGGTTGATTTTTTATATAAAAATTGATACTATTCTATGATTTTTATGGATCCTTTTGAGTCCTTGTATGAATAGTTTTGAGAATATCCATTATGTTTTTTGGAGATAGTTGAATATTATTTGGTTGTACTGAACTTTGTTCAAGAGATGACAACCAAGATTCAGTTGCCTCATTAGAGAATTTTGATGACAAAAAGCCAGTATAAGTCTTATGATGATCGTTACCTTATGCTGTTATAATTTTTACAAGGTGACCAGATGTTCTCTAAATTTTCTCCCATTTAGTTCATTGACACCTTAGGAGCAAAGGGAACATTCCTCCACGTTTTATTGAACTTTTGAGGTTGTCTAGTAGGTGAGAATGTTTTTCACCCTTTAGAACCTCCACCACAGCTAGAATCGATCCATAACGTGTTCTATATAACACATATCCAAAGATATCTATCCAATCCATATAATGGTATGAGAAAAAGTGATCATGAGGTTGAACCTGATTTATTTGTGATAGATCCTATAGTTAGGATAGTTTATTTTGAAACCAAGGTAATTTGTGAGAGGATGAATCATTTGGTTCGACTGCTATGGAAGCATGGTTCTGATAATTACAAGACTTAAGAGGGGGAGGAACTATTTTGATTGTAGTGGCCTCATCTTTTTGAGATGGAAGCTTCTTAGTATGATTTCTAGGGATAGAAATATTCTATGGTGGGGAGGTTGTAACATCATGTTACTATTTTCAGGTATTTTTAAACCTCTTTTTTGACCATTCATTGTTTGGGTAACATTTAAGGGATCCTTGGGTATTATTTTGTAAAATTTTCAATGGTTTAGGGATTTTCATAATTGGTTCACGATTTTCCCAAACTGTGTTCCCTCTCAGTGGAAAACATACGTAGCTACACAATGGAATTTTTATAGCTAGAACAGAATTTATCAATTTTTCATCCCACCAAAGAGAAACCATGCATCTAGATAAAAAGTGGAACACATCAAGGCTGCACAGTTTGTCTAACCATGGGGCTCCACCGACCTAACTATGAAGATGGGAAAAAATTAATATGAAAATTAATTTTAAAACATATAAACCTTACTTCTAATTTCCCAATGGATTTGTATGACCCCAAACCATTTTCTTCTTACATAGAGGCTCCCATGAGGCAATTTTTGTCTCATTTAAGACCTCCCAAAAGTTGATCAAATCTTGGTAAATATAATTTGATCTCTATATGGTAGGTTTCAACTTACTGATCTCATTATCTCCCTTTATCCTCTTTCCTCCATAGTATTTTGTAGATTTAAGTGTTGTTGGGGAATCTGATATCTTCTGTTTTAGAAAATGAATCTCAGTTTTATTAAAATGTCCTCATTTTCGAATTTATTATTTGGATTTTCCTTAATAGGACATTTTTTTTTGAGATCCTATGATCCTAAAGCATGTTGTTCCTTTTTTATTGGACAATTTGATTAACCTAAAATTTATTGGTTTAGATTGAATAATTTGATATAAATTTAATATCTTTAAATTGGATTATTAATAATCCATTTACATTAAACTGGGGATTAAAAATGGGATTTGGAATGAATTTGGGAAAAACCCCAATTCCATTAAATTGGGAATTGATTGTGAAATTAGAGGATTTTTTTTAAAATAAATTTTGGAATTTGAATGGTAAAATTGATTTCCAATTGTTGTTTGAGAAAATGGATTCAAATGGGTTTCATATATACTCATTGGTTTTATCTTGGAAAATACATGTTTTGATTAAAAATTTCTATGTTGGTTTTTAAATACAAATTGACATATTAATGTAGAGAATGGGATGAATTTTATTTTATGTAGTCTTAATATAAATTTCCCATTATTTATTTTTATTAGAGAATATGGAATCCTAGGTAGTTAGTGTGTTATTTGGGATATATCTCTATTTATTCACATCACTAACAATATATATATATTTAGAAGGTCATATCCAAGATGGGATAGTAATGAGTCCTCCTTGATCAATATATTAGGATTGTGTGTACACATATTTCCATGATTCATTACTTTAGTGTGAGGGATTCACATAGCCAAGAACTATCATACCTATTGTATGATGATCATGTTAGTCATTTTTTAGTATTTTAAATATATTCCATTCATTATATTTTTTTGGGAAAATCCCTATGAATTTATATGAAATGATTTTTTATAAAATTCTTATTAAGACTTTTGTTTAATGTATTACAATAATTTTAAATGTACATCTTTATTTGGTTTAAATATGATTATTAAATATGTAGTATTTGGATTAAAATTGAAATAATTATTTGGTTGATTAAATGTTGTCATTTTATTATTGAATCCTTTTTGATACCCTACTTGGATTTTATCTCACACACTACTTGTTCATTCATGTGTTTATAGATTATCTTCTTCCATGTTCTAACTAGAGTACGATGACACTTAGAGGTGGTAGTAGCTCTTGATACATGGGCATAGAGAGTGGTGTCTTCTATAGTACTTCTGTTGTTATAAAATTTTCTTGTATATTATGGTTGTACATTAGGTTTTCATACATGTTTGGTATCTTGTAAACTTCTCCTTGTGAATTTTTTCTTTTATAAATATTCAATTTTTTATATTGTTTACAAAATGATTATAGAAATTCGTTCCCATATAATTCTTATATGATTGCAAGTTCTAGTTTCAAACCTGTGGGGATCGGTATTCCTTTCAGGCAATGTTAGTATCAGCTCTGTTATTAGGTTATTAAGGTTCCCAGACTGTTTGATAACACTTATTAAGTAATTAAATCCATTTCTAGAAAAAAATAAGTGGATGTCATTGTGTCACAAATGAAACTTGGTTGAATAACTCAAAAACTAGCATATTGGGTATTAAATAAATCTTCACTAGTTCATAATCAGTGGGCCTAAGACTATACTCTTGGCTAGACAGACTCGGTGGATATACTTGTGTTAATTAAAATTTACATTATGAATCATTATAAAGGATTTGAATAGAAAATGACCCTGGATGACTTATATATAAACAAATAGTATCCTAGATTTAAAATAAGGTGTCATGATTTAGACATACTATGGATGATGTTTTATTTTTATATGATTTCCCACTTTGGTAATTGTTTCTCACACTGCTGTTTTCTATTTTAGTTGATGTATGGAATGAGGATAAATCATGTTAACATTGAATGTGATGGATAAATAAATGATTTTAATCATGTGAAAAAATGAAATGGGAGATTTAATGAAGAAGATTGTGATAATTCATAATAAAATATCTCAATATATGATTAAAAAACTAAACAAAAGTGAGTTTATGAATGAATCAAATAAGATAAAAATAGAGTTTCATGAAAACTGTAGAGGAAATAATATTCATTTTTCTATATAATCAGAATGTGGGAAGAAGAACCAATGGAAATGTCTCAATGGAATGGTGAGATAATTTATATATGGAAAATAAGGGAATGAAGAATCTAGTTATCAAGAAAAAATACAAAGTTGAATGGAGGGAAATAAAGTACATCATAAGGTACCATTGATAGTTCAATTTCATATGTATGGTGAACATGGGAATTATCTGAGTTAATTCCATAATAGAAGGGCTAACTCCTAGATCAAGAACGGTCTTATGTTATATAAATTATTTTTGAGGAATTATTAATGATTTTAAGTGTTGGTGTTTAATAAAATATTTAAATAAAATATTTAACAGTGACATTATGGTTATAAAAATCATGTAAAATTGAAGTATTGTTCTTCAGTAGTTTTCCATTAATGATTTGAAAGAATATATTAAATGACACTGATAAAAAAAATTGATTTAGTGGTAAGGTGATAATTCTAGAAAACATGTTACTGAAGGATATACAACCCTAAATATGTTCCTCATGTTGAGATAATAATGTTTATTTTGGATAAATATATAATTGATATTGGTATTCTAAATTAGATAGTTTGTGTAGATTTATATGAATATATAATTTTATTGGGGATTTATAGTGAATCAAGAAATATATAAAACTTATTAGCATAATCTAGGGAGCATATGATTAGGGTATATAAATTTTCAATATATTACCTTATGAGAGATTGATATTATTTTAATATATTTGTTAAGTATATCATGGAAGAATATGTGATTAAATAATTCTAATCTATTGGTGTCAATTTTGATCTATAAAATTTTGAATAGTTTTAATATTAGTTAATTGAAGAATGATTTATGTTTAAATTTGGGTGTTTTTATAGGGATTTTAGAGTTTGGTATATTATTATTTATTCATAATGGATAAAGTTTTCTAATCATTTCAGTTAGGGGAAATATCTAAATACAAGATAAATGACAAGTCATTCTTTTATATAACTTACAATCATTTAAAAGATAATTTTAGATCTTTATGCATAAAAAATGCATCTTTAATATTCATTTTTTTGGAGAAAGAGATTAGATATAATCGATAATTGATTGATGTACCACCAAACGATAGAATTATGCTAATTAAATTATAATAAATCATGTATGTATATTTTCTCATGTAAACTATCTTGATAAAAAACGAATAAAAAACTCTAAGAAGATGGTCTTGAAATAATTTCTTTTCCTTTTACCATTATTTCTAATGAATCGATGGTCTCCTTGATCCCTTACTGATTGATGGTCTTTAGTCATTTACTTTCCATGTCACTCTCTATAATTACTAGGATGTTCATTTTCAACTCCATATCCTTATTTTCACTTCCCGCTATTGTGTTCCTTATTTAAGAACACAATTATGTTTTATTTTAGGCAACCTTTACGATACCATCTTTCCCTTTTCCAAGGAAGTTTTATTATCCTCTTCTACGATATGGTTTTTTCCAAGAAGGTTTGTTCAAATATTGAAACTTTTATTATCAATACAATTATTAAAAGGGATACATTTCATTGGGGGGGGGGGTGTGACACCCCAAAAAGTTCATTTAAAATACTATTATTCTTGGAATCTTGGTTAACAGACAACACCATTTTATAAGCAAACAAAAATATACTAACTAAATATTATTATTAAAAAGAGCCCATCATAACCCAACTATTAAATTAGTAGTATAAATAGTAATGAACACAATCTAAAAATATATATAATTGTCTTATATAATTCAAATGTATATATGAACAATAAATAATTAATCAATTTTCACCAAAGTCATTTTCTGTTTCAAATATATATTTTCAAAAAGATAGTTTTTGTTAAAAAAAATTCATGAATGTTATAATTAATTTCTATTTTTTAGGAATTATATTTGTGGAAATGTATATAATTTTTTAAAATATTATGTCAATATTATATTAGGGTTAATTTTTATTATTTTTTCTAGAATTATTTATTTTTTAGTAATTACTGAGAAATACCATTTTTTAACTGTCATTTCTATTCATTCAAAAAGTAATTTAAAAGTATGATTATAATTATAATTTTGTATTAAAGTAATATAAGACTATTTTAATTATGTATATTATATGTAATTACATATAAATATGAACTATAATTTATTTTGGTATAAGTTTAATTTGAGGTTTAAAAACACATTTAATAAACACGATTTTCATTATGTTTTATGAGTTTATATTAAAAATGATATCTGAAACATCTTAAAATTTAATTCTGAAAATTGGATACCAAAATTTTAATAAATATGATAAAATTTGGTAAATTGGCCTTTTTGTATTTGGTCTTTATGAATGGTAAAAATTGAAGTGATTCACTATCTTAGAAAGGGTAAAATATGTAATACTGGGTTAAAAATTTTGGATCAAGAGTTAAAATATCTCTAAAACATTCCTTTTTTAATATTGTATGAGTTTATATAATCCATAATCATAAAATACTCTAATATATAAAAAAATATCACTCTCGGATTATTGACCATTTTTCTTCGTGAAAGTTTTCTTAGTTCCATTTTATGAATTAAAAAATGTCACTCTTAGAGTTTATTAGTGACATTTTTCTTTAATAATGAACATAATACTACTTTAAGAAAAGAATAAATAAAAACTTTCACTCTATTTGTTTAAATATACATAATATTTTTTCAAACGGATAAAAAATTTTATTTTATGTTATAAATGTTCATCTAAAATAATAATGAATATTTTTTATAATGGTAATTTATTATTAACTTTTAATAATGGAATGGTTAACTTGAATGCTTTTGCAACACACAGACACTTCATCTTCATGTAATATAAAAAATAAATGAATTAATTTGAAAAATATTAAATGTAACAAAAATTTTATGAATTATTATATTAATTTAATAGTTTATATAAAAATAAAACAATATTTATGTTATAAATGTTTATATTTTAAGTTTATTTCTATTTTGTTTCATTAATGTCAAACTATGTGAAGAGTCCTGAAAATGACTTAAATGGTATCTTATGTTATATAATATTATTAAATAATTTAAAGTTAACAGAAATATTATATTTGGCCAAATTAATAGAATATGGTTTATAATAACATCCATTTTCCACTTATGTTTCAATTTTAGTTTTATAGTATCTTTCTTAACCCCTAAAGTGTAAAAAACATTGGTATCATGATAATCATAAAAATGGTTAATGTGGGTTTAAAAAATATTGATAAGGATTAAAATATCTCATTAAAGTATCTATATTTTGTTTTATTAGAGTATTTAGACTCATAAAAATATTATATTCCAAAAATATCATTTGTCTATAATATCATGAAAATTAATTTATATTAACATTACAATTTATAAAATTCAAAGGGTTATTTTCCCCTCACTTATAAAATGGAACTTCCTATTATGCCTTATTCATAAATTTTGAGCTTTCAATACTGGTAAATACATGGCCTAATAACATCCTGGATTCCTTTCCCACAAATTATAACTTATTGTACCTATAAAAAAAATCCTTTCCATGATTAAGTTGTAATCCAAAGGTTGTTTATCAACAAAGAGGTATAATTGTTTTCTGAGTATGTCTATATTTATTTCTTCTTATATCTCCTAAAAATTGATGGTATAAGTTAAAAACTAAATAATTTTTTATCTTAAAAAATAAATATATTTTTAACTTAAAAAACATAATTTTGTGTATGTTGAGGAAATAACCATTATCCAACTCACTTCTATACCATTCTAAAACAAAACATCGCTCTTGCATAATCGTGGGCTACCACCTCCATGAATCGATGTGTTTCATTTTTCATCACTGATTCACATTAATTATTATAATGATGCATTTATATAATATATATTATATAATTATATTTCTATAAATGTGGTTTTTTCATTTTCTTTTGTTTCATCCATTGAAAATTTGGAACATCACTCATGCTTACATACGGACTGTCGTCTCAATGATGTGTTGTAATTAATGTTTCATTACTTCGTTATAAGAATAGTTATAAAATTACAAGATAATTATTAAATATTATACTAATTAAAATTTTACCATTAAATATATTTTTTAAGAATGATAAACTTATAAGTACCATGACTTCTAAACCGATACATGCATGAAAGACGATGCAGTTATCACCCAAAATTGTGATTTAAATAAAGAAGTTTCATTGAATAGGTAACAATATGTAACAAATAAATACTATATGGTATTATATGAATGAATATGGTTTTTTAATATATTGAAAATAAATTTTTATTTATCATATTTTATGTCAAAAAACATTTGAACTATAATGATACTTGAGGTAAGAGTTCATAATCTCAATATTGTTTCATTGAGAAATATTTGATCATAAGAACCTATTTAGGTTTATGTAGTGTATACAATACCCATTTGAAATTTAATATCCTTGATCAATATTAATTCATGGTATTTAATGTTTCAATTCAAATTATTTCTATCATTAATGTTATGATTGAAAATTTATAAAAACGGTAAGGGTGTATTAAGTCACTTTTATTTCTATCGGATATATGTCATATTCACCACATGTTTTTAATATTATGTATATAAAATTAAAATGAATGTATTTTAGGATTATTATCAATAAAATTTACTGAATTTAAAAATAATTTATATTTTCCCTCTATCATGAGGTTTTTATTCTGAGATTACCAAAACGACAAGAGTTTATGTTAAATTATAATTTCTTTTAGGATTATTTGTGATAAATTTAAATTAAGGTATATTATTTGATTAGTATCCTATAAAGGGAATATAATTTATTATACTCTAATAATTACTATATTTTTTAAGTAATATTTACATTTTTCTCTATTTGGTACATAAAATGATCAATAAAATGAATTTAAAGAAAACCAACGTTATTTAAAATTTTCTTGATGAACCTTTTATTCCATGTTCATAATCTTAAAAATTGTTTTATGAAATTACTTCCCTATACATGAAATGATTTAAAAAGGTAATTCTAACAACCCTTAAAATTATTTATATTATTTTAAAATTAATGATTCTAAATTTTTTCAAAGAAGTTATTATGCTTGATTATAAACAAATGTTTGAAAATAATGATTTCTTTTAATGTAGATTAAATGAATGGATTTTCCCACCATCAAGACTTATGTTTGATTTGAAGATTTAATTAAATTGATTGCAAGGTTATTTTATAAGAAAAACATTTTCCCAATATTTTTGAATTTTTAGTTTAAATGTTGTCAAAGGAAACCCATGTTTTCTCGTGTATTCAAAAAAATGGTAAAATGAACTTTTAAAGGTATTTCTTATCTATGTCATTATAATTTAAATATTTTTATGATTTAATAGGGTAAAAATAGTATGATACCATATAAATTATTATGATATATTTAAATGATTAAAATTCTATAATACCCATTTTCCTTATGATTTAATTATGTGTTGATGGGATCTTTATGAAAATAATTTATTTTTCACTGGTTATGTTGTGATGGAATAATAAAATAATTATGGCCTTTTAGAACACATATGTATGATTTTAATTATATGGTGGGAGAGATTGTAACATCCCTCTAATTAATTATATAAAGCCTTGTATATTATGAGGTAATAATGGGAAATGAGTTCATGTGGTCAATCCACTATGGGAAATAGAAATGGATGTCTGATACACTATGATATAGGAATCTAGTGATGATACCCAATCCATTGTGATATGGAAAAAATGTGTTAATGTTTTATCCACTATGATATGATGGTATATATATTTAACCTAGATATATGATATGGTCTCTATAATAATGACGGTTCCATGCTATTTTGACATACTAATATCTTTAAAATTTTAACTCATCAATGATAAATTATTTTTTATAAATCCTCAATGTTGTGAAAAACTAATTATTTTGACCTAACTCATGATTGTGATATTTGAATTGTTTGTTGTTATTTTCTATTTATAATCACATGTTATCATACCATTTTGATTATTATATTATTTTATATTATTATTGATATGTATCTCCCATGTTTACCCTTACAAAGCATCTGAGATCACACCTTCTTAGGTTTTAATTTTACCATAGGTTATGTAGAATTATATTATGTATTAATTGTACATAAGGGTATATTATTTAAAAAAATATGTCAGTTATGATAAATATTTTACTTACCTACAAGTACCCTAATATCGTATCATTCTAAGGATCTTTTTTTAAAATATATATTGAATATTCATACAAAAGAAGTAATATCTATGTTTGTTATTCTTCGATTTATTTAGTTAATATTAGTGAATGGTGTAGATATTTTTTAAATATTAAGACAAGAGAACTTTCTTAAAGCCCATAGAGATAAATATAAGTATAAGATAAGATGATAATTTTTTTAAAGTATATGTTCCATGGTTTTCCCTAGCCATTAGATCCCTATCTAGATAATATCAAGGGGAAAATACTATGGAAAAGATTCACCAATGGGTAATAATTATGAAAGGTGAATATTTAGAATTATCCTCGATCATCACCAGTCTATAATGAGTAGTCCTAGGATTTTACACCTGGGTAGAAACTCCTTGGTAATATTCCTAAGTTAATTCACATTTTATTTATAATCCATAATAAAATATTTGAAAAGAAAATACCTAAGGATGGCATAGGTTAAAACAAAGGTTTCATATATTTAAAATAATTTTTAATGACTTTGTCATCCTATGGATGATTTTTCCTGATAATGTGATTACTCACAGTGGTTATTATTTCCCACACCTTGGTTTTTTATTTAATTTATAGATGGAATAAAGAGGAATCTTGTTAACATTTAATGTGATGTATAAAGTAGTGATTATCCATTTTAGGAAAAAAATAAATTGGAGATGGAATGTGGAAAATTATGATGATTCCTCTCCTACTATCTCTATAGATAATTTCCAACTTGAAAATGGGTGAGTTATCAAAAAAACCAAATAAGTGTAAAATAATGTTTCAAGATAATAGTGAAGAAAGAATACTCATATTGTATATTTCAAGAATGTGGGAAGAATCACCCAAAGGAGTCTATAAAAGAATATTTAATATGTTTTATATGTCAAACATAAGGTCATCAAGTAAAAAATTGCTGATGAAAAATAAATTACATCCAATGGAACAATTTATAGTTCAATTTCATATAGATTGGGATCTTAGGAATTTTCCAAATAAATTCCCTAATACAGGGTATAACTCCTAGAAGGAGGAAGGGATTATGTTATGGAAATAATTAAAGTGGAATGATTGAAGTTTTTCTGTATTTAGATTCAATAATAATATAGTAGAAGTGTTTAATCATTGTTATCTTTGTTACAAAATTCATTAAACATCTAAGGATTGTTCAATAGTAGTTTTTTCATTAAGGGTTTGAAAGTATATGTTGAATGATATGGATATATTTAAAAAGTGAATCATTGGTAAAGTGATATTTTTTAAAGACACATGATTGAGGGGTAAATAACTGGTACCATTTTATTGAGGTTGAGCTAATAATGTTTAGTTTTGATAAATAGATGATTTATATTGATAATGAAAATTAAACTGTATTTGTAGAGTAACTATTTACAAGAATATAAAATTTTACTCGGGTTCTAAAGTGATTCAAGATATTTATGGAAATGATTTGAATATTTTGGGAATTATATTACTAGGACATATAATTTTTTGATACATGACCTTATAAGCGATTCATATTATCTGGAGATGATTTTTAAGTTAATAATTGAATAAAATGTGTTCAAATTATTCAAGAAATTTAGTTTCAAATTTGTTCTAGCATGTTCTGAATATTTTTAAGATTAGTTATTTATGGAATTATTTATGTTTAATCATGGGTGTTATTATGGATATTTTAGAGAATAGTGTATGAATATATATTCATATTGGATAAATTGTGATAACCATTTTAGTGGTAAATATATAAATATAGAATAAGTGACATTTTATTATTTATTGGACCGTATGATCTGCTAAAATTCAATTTTAGTTCTTCGGGATTGAAAAAAATGATTCTTGAATATTCATTTCTTAGATGAAATGCGATAGAATTGGAAATTAATTAAAGCACAACGAAAGGATGGAATTATACTTATGAAATTGAAATAAATCACTCATGTATATTTCCTAATCCACTCTATTTTGATTTCAAGATAATCCCTCAAATCTAGAAAAATTAGATTGAAATAAAAATGTTGTTCATTCCCATTTTTTTCTTTTGAATCAACGATCTCATTTATACCTTACAGATTTATGTATTTGTTTTCATTTACTTTATCTATCACTCTCTATTAATATTAAGTTGTTATTTTTCTATTGAATATATATATTTTAAAATTCCATAATGGTTTTACTTTCTAGAAACCTGATTGTGGGTTATTTTAGGTAACCTTTATGCCACCTACTTTTCCTTTTCAAAGAATGTTTTATTATCCCTTTGAATGATATGGGTTTTCTATAAAGGTATTTCCAAATATTGAACCTTATATTATCAAGATAAAAAATTTAACATAATAATTTATTAAGGGGGTTATAATTTAAAACCCAATAAATTAATTTGAAAATAATATTATACGTCATATCTTGGTGAACACAAAACACTGATATTTAAGAGAAGTGTGATATATTATAAAAAATTATTATTTAATTTCAACCCCTATAATAGATTATATTAAATTAGTGGTATGAATAGTAATAAACACATTATTAAAATAATTTATAATAGATTTAAAGAATGAAAATTTATTTATTAATAATAAATAAGTACTATATTTTAAGTAAAGTCACTTTATGTTTCCAAAATATGTTTTCGACAAAACAATTTTTATTGCATTTTATGTGTGAAAATTATATTAAATTTATTTCTTTTTTAGAAAATATATTTATGAAAATGAATTTAATTTTTCTTGTTATTATGTTAATTTTATCATTGGGATAGTTTTGGGATTTTTTCTAAAAAGATTTATTTTTCAATGAATAGTGAAAAAATCAATTTTTGTAAAATAAATATCTCTTTTTATCAAATCAAGTAATTTTTGAAACAGAATTAAATTTATAATTTAATATTATGGTAAAAAATTTATTATTTAATGACATATAATCTAATTAATTACAAAGTAATCAATATTATACTTGATTTTCTTATAAATTGATTTCTAAGAATAAAAATGCATTTGTCTAAAAACAAATTTTCATTGCATTTTACACATTTATATTAAAATATATTTCTATAAATTTTAGAAAATTCATCATAAAAATGTGTTACATATTTGTAATTATTATGTTTAATATTTTAAAATAGTTATCTTTTAATTTTGGTCTTTATTAATAGTAATCATGGTCTATATTTGTCACTTTGGTATGGGTAAAACAACTTATATTGGGATAAAAAAATTAGAAAATACTTTTAATTGTCTATAAACCAATTATTTATCCTATAAAATGAGTATATTTTTTTAATTATCATCCATGTTTTAAAAATACATAAACATAGTTCCATTTTCATTGATTATGAGCTTAATATTATATTATGTAATAAATAAATACAAAATGTCACTCTTTTTTTAATATCTCTCACATGATTTCATAAGGATAAAAAGTGGTTTTGTTTGGTTATAAATGGTTTTATTAAATAATAATGATATTTTATCATGGTAATATATTTTTATTTTTTGTTTATGGAAAAATTACATTAAATGATTACGTTACACCGACGTAGTGCTTATCCAAGTACTATTATATTAAAATAAATAAATTTAAAAAATTAAAAGCAATAAAATTTTGAATAATTATTGAGTTTCATTGATTTTTTAGAAACATTTTAAATTTTATTTATTTCATAATGTTTTATATTATAATTTCATTTTTTTTCCTGTAGTCTTTATTGTAAAACAATGTGAATAGTACTAAAAATGTCTTTAATGGTATTTTTTGTTAAGTAATAAATTATTAAATGATTTAAATTTCATAAAAATAATATTTTTGGACACATTAATAAGATGTAGTAAATAATATCAACCAATTTCCATATAAATGTTACTTCTCCTTTTATATAGAATTTAATAGAAAATAAATGGTAAAAAATATTGATATCATGGGAATTGACAAAATGGTTAATAAAGGGTTAAAACTGAGATAAAAGGGTTAAAAATCAACTAAACAAATAAATATTTTATTTTATGGGGGTATTTATACTCATAATTTTAAAATATACAAACTATATAATTGTTTATCAATTTAACTTGAAGATTAATTTATATTAATTTAATATATTAGGTGATTAGAAGGGTGCCCCCCACCTCACTTATAAAAAGAAACTGTATATTTTTTATTATTTACAAGTTTTGAGCCTTATATAATAAAAAATACCTAAAATAATACCATACTTTATTCCTTTAATATATTATATATCTTTTATTCTTTCCAAAATATCATACTTTCAAGGCTTAAGTTTCTATAAAAAGGTAGTTTCTCAATGACGAGGCATAACTATTAACCAAGTACATTCAATATTATTTCATCTTATACCTAATATATATCTATGGTATCCATTATAAAATATTTAATTAACAATCTTAAATATAATATATTTTATTATTATTATTATTTAACAACTATTATGATCTTTTTTTCATCTTATGGGAAAAGAAACCTTCACTTGTGCATAAGTATAGATTGTTATCTCCAAGAGAATGTGTTTTTTTCGCCACTAATTCACATTGATAGTTATAATGACTGATTTAATAAATATATATATATTTAATTTATGGTATTAATAAATATATTTAAATTTTAATTATATATAAATTTTCCTTTATTTTATCTTTTGGAAAGTGGAAACATCACTCAGGCGTACATATGGACCATGATCTCCGCAAAGTGCTATAATTCATTTTTCAACAAAAAATTATATGAATAGTTATATGGTTGTATATATTGATTAAATATTATAATAATTCCTTGATTAAAAATATTAATGTGATGGAATCTAATCAAAGTACAAGGACCAAGACTGCTGAACCAAAGTATTCAACAAAAATGGAGTAGCTATAACACAAAATAGTGATTTTGAAAAAGATCTATTCATAATTGGGTGATATGATTTTATAAATAAATCCTATATTATATGATATAAATAATGATGGTTTTATAATATAGTTTTAATATCTATATTTTTATTATATAGGAGGTTTGAGCTCATACAATGAAATTTAATATTGAGGTAAGGGTTCTTCATCTAAAAATTGTGTCATTGAGACGTGTTTAAAATTATTCACCTTATTATATATATGAGTCTTATATAATAACCATTTTAATTGTTATATCACATATGATAATTAATTCATTATATCAAAATATGCAATTAAATTATATCATTCAAGAAGTTATGATTTAAAAGTCTCCAAAATGGTATAGAGTTCTCATATCACTTTTCTTTCTACTAAACATATTTGATATTCACCACTTTTTGCTTTTTTGTGGTGTATAAATTACCCATGAATTTATTTTATGATAATTATCATGACTATTATGGATGTTTAAAATTTCATTAATGTTTCTCCCATTCATGTGGATTTGATTTAGATATTACTAAAATGGTAAGTTTTTATGTTACAATCTCATTTCTTTTTAGGAATGTTTGTGCTACATTTCCATTGAGGGAAATTATACATGTATTATTCTTTGAACATGATATATTTTAGTATACTATTTTTATTAAAAAAATTATCTTGTATTAGTTCTATCTTTATCTCTTCAGTATAAAAAATTATCAAGAAACTTGTTTTAAATAACGTCTAATATTAATTATTCTTTAGTAGGAAATTTTTTTCTCCAAGTCCATATTATAAACAATTGATTTAAAAACTTTTTCTATATTATTTAAAAGATTTAAATAGTAACTTTTCACTATCCTTAACTTTATTTACACTGGTTTTAAAAGGATTATTCATAAAAGTTTTCAAAAAAAATCAATTTTTTACTTTTTTACAATAAAATTAAAAAGATTAATTTATTTTAATGTAAAAATTGAAAAAAATTCCAAACATCACGACTTTTCTTTCATTTGATGTTTCCATTAAAACTTTTCATGGTTATATTAAAAGTTCATGATTTTTCAAATATTTTTGGATTTTTTATTTAAAATGTTATAAAAGGAAAACGATATTTTCCCATTGTTTCAAATAAAATTTCAACTAAAATCTTGAATGTATTTTTAATCGATGTCATCATCCTTAAATTATTTTTATTATTAACTAGGATTATTCTCTAACGATATAATCCACCTTCTCAAGATGGATTATGATGATGATTGTTTAATACAAGCATCTTTCTATTGGGATAATTAAATTTTGATATTATCTTTTTGAAACCTATTTGTTTTCCACGATTTAAGATATAATGAAATGGAAAATGTATTTTGGTATTGTGGCACACATATTTATGTTTTCCATTATGTGAAGGGTTGGTTTATTAAATGTAACAATCATAAATTTTATAAAAAATAGCTTCTCTGATTGAATTGAATCCCCTATTATGTATTATGATTATTAATAAAATCATTCACTTATTTGGTTTTATTATATCTTATCAGATTTAAGATACTGTTTAACATCATAAATATTTATAATATATCCCTTTAACTATGATAATATGTCTATTATAAATAGATGGTTATGATAAATCCAATTGACTCAAAAAAAGAATAAATGTTCTGAAAAAGAAGTATTGTACCCTATGAATCCAATTTTTCATAGTTTATATGGGAAATATTATCAATCAAAGATTCCCTGGACAAATCCCATGCAAATATCAAAAAAATAAAACACATATTAAACCCTTTAAATAAAAGATCAATATCATAGATATCATGGACAAAACCATGTATGTAAAACCACACCATAAAAACATTACCTTCACACACCTTAACCTTAAGGTGTTTGGTGGTGTAAAATTGGGGTATTAATCAAGACACTGATATTATTAATATTTATCTTTTATTTGAAATATAATAATCGTAATATTCACTTTTTATTATTGTTACTTTATAAATAGTTTTGAATTTGATTCAATAAAACACACATTATATTTTTAGATTTTATGTAATTTCAATTGATAAATTACATTTGATGAATTAATGTATTTTTGAATTAAAAATTATTTTAGAAAAACATTGTTAATAAATAACTTATATTAATCATAGTTTATGACATTATTTTGTGAAGTTAGAAATACTTTTTATAAGGGTTCGCAAACTGTTATTGTCAAAAAAAGAAATCAATTCTTAATAAATTTAGAATAATGTTGTAGAAGTTAAAAATCACCTATTTAGAAATTATTTTGATAATATATATACTATTTTGAGAATAATAATGTTGAAATTTTCCAATGGTGAATTTTTACTAATTTTATGTGGCATTCAAATAATTGAGTAAAAAGTAAATATTGTATAAATATATTATCTATATTATGAAATTATAATAGACCAACAATGATGGAATGAATTAAATTAATTCTATCAACAACAAAATATATGATTCTCCTTTAAAATGATGTTATTATATGGTTATTTTATTAACTTTATAGAACATTTTTGAAACCTCCATAACCAATATTTTATAATATGGTTTTTAAATAATTTATTTATGAACATAACTCAAATGCACATTGCCAATGGTCAAATTTTAATGATTATATCCCTTTAAAGTATAAAATATTGAAAACGCTCCTATTTGGCCAAAAATGTAAAAAAACTCATGGCAAGGATTGTATTGTTTTATTACTATATTATATAGAGTCCAAATCTATGTTTGGGAAATAATAAAGAACTCCCCTCTCCATTTTAATATATCAACCAACACAATATTGACTTCCTCTTTACTAAACTTTTTTATCATGTCTTTACTCTTACCCCCTCCATATTATTCTCAAGGATCCCCTACACTCTCTATAAGCTCATCCCAAACTTTTTGAATCACCCTCTCAAGGTAAGGGGCTTATCTCTCTTCATTTTCATTCTATAATCCACTTTATGTTATAACATTTATTTCTGATGAATAATATTGGGATATTTTTATACTTATCCATGTTAAGGAACTTTTTATTTCCAAAATATTATATACCCCTTTCTCTCTTATTAAAACATTTGACGATTCTTTAAGAATTTTTGTTATTCTATTGAAATTTCACTACAATGTTTCCCTACCAAAAAGTTGTATTATGAATACTATCAATATTTCTACTAATGGGTATTCACATATTCATACCAATACCTTTTTGAATGGTTAAGTACATGTATGTGACCCACAATGCTTAATCATGGGATTAAATGTGATGAAATGTGTTCTTATGTTATATGATCTATGTGCACACTTATGCATGTAAATGATGTAATAAGATGAAATGTATAGTTCACATGAGATTATCCTAATCTTATTATGTAATAATTTATTGGTTTCTAACATTGACTCGTTCTTATGATTTCATGTTTAATGTTGTGTCTACATTTCAATGTTTCATGTATGCTATCATTATATAACATGTCTCATTTTCCATGTTTATGATTCCCACCCCTTTATGTCCCATTTAAATGCCATTCCTTAACTTTTAATACCTTATTAATGATATTCTTTATGTATTACCATTCTATGACTTATATCTCACCCCTTTTTTATGTATTTTCCCATGTTATCCCATGTAGTTTTACGTATGGTGGAATATTATTAGCATGATAAGTAAGTTTTCAGTAATGTATTTGTACCCCCTATTTATGTTTTTTTATAATATACCTATTTTTAAATACATTATACTTATTGATATTATGGGTTGTGTTATTTTTATTATTATATAATTAATTGTGAATTAATGTTTAATAACCACAAGGGTTTTTATAGTTTCTATTAGAGGAATGTTTTGTTATATTTTGGGATTATGATAAAAAAATCTAGTTAAAGCCTTAGGGATAATACTAAAAGTAAGAAAAAAACATATTTTTTGGTAAAGTATTACTGAATTATTTTTCAATAAAATAAATCTATGTCTGTATACTACAAGTTTATGTGGCTATGATATAGATGTATTTATGGGTAACGCCGTAAAATACCTCATTGAGATATAATTTATAGGGAACTGGTGCTAAAAAATAAGCCTTATTACACACCTGAATTAACACACCCCATAGATATTCCTATGTAACATCACAAGATCATCAAAACCATTATTAAGGGAATAAGAATTCCCAGAATTGTATATATTTGAAAATAGATCATAGATTACATATATTAAAGCCTAGAAATTCATAAGTTAAGGAATAAATTTCATTTAAAATTTATCCCTTTAATGTTAATATATTTTTGTTTATGTGTTTAATTGTTTAAAATTAATCATCCTTAATTCTCCATTTATTTTAACCAATGGTTACATATAAGAGGAATCGAGTAAAATGCCAATGTAAAGGGTAATGCGAGGACTACCCAAAAGAGATGCCCAACCCAATGGGGGTAGGAATCATGAAACTTGTGATGTTACTCTCTCAATTTACTCAAGATCTAAATTGGATCCTAATTAAGGAAAACAACCAAATCCCAAAAATAATAAATATGATGACATTGGTGCCTTTATGAGATAAAGGCCTCTGACTTTCAGTTGGTCATCTGATCCCTTAATCAATAAGGAATGTATCTAGTCCATTGTGAGGATCTTCTTAATCCTTAAAAGTTATCAGTAGGAGAATCTAATATTGGGTTTTTATCATATGGAGGGAGAATCTAATAATTGGTGGAAATTAATTAAGAATACGAATCTTGTGGAAGAAATCAATGTAATGGGGTGAAAAGAAATCCAAAAAATTCTCTTTGTTAGATATTTTCCTTGTACACTCTTACTTAAAATGAAAAGGGATTTAAATTTATTCCTAAAAAAATATGGTGAATCCATAAATTCTCATGAAGAAAAATTCACAATACATGAACGATATGCCTCCATATTTTTAATTATAGCTGAATAAAATGTTAAACATTTCATTTGAGGAAAAAATAGAGTCTACAAAAATCAATGGTAATATGAGACTTTGATATATATGATAATATTGTCTGGTGTTCCCTCAATGTTAGAATAAAGATTAGATAATATCAAGGGTCTCATGGGGATAAGAATTATAAATTAGAGTTTATATACAATTATAGTAAGAAATTCAAACATCCAACTTGTCAAAAGTATGGAAATAAGAATCCCAAAAATTAGCTAAGGGGATTGGTAAATGTAATAGGTGCAGAAAGAAAGGGAACCTAGCGAGCAATTTCTGATGGGAGAAACCCACCAATGTAATTAAAGAGGGGAATTATTTAGTCAACCCACAAATTATGGTGAAATTTTTCTACTATAATGAACCAGGACACTTTTTGAGATACTTCTCTAAAAGGAGGGTTTTTAGATACAATCAACACTAATAACCTTGATGTCAATAATGGTGATTTTATTCCATCACAACCACTATAGTGGATCCTTATAACGAAGTGGTGATGGGTATGATAATTATACACTAAATAATAGAAAAAATATTTCTTGATTAGGGTTCTATAAGCTCTTTAATGTCACAAAAGTTTATTAGAACTATTCAGACACCACCACAAGTATGCAACCAGAGGTTTCAGTGAAAATTGAAAAAAGGGAAATTATTGAATCCCTTGTATATTACTACTACCCTATCAATAGTTTTGGACTTAACATGCCATAAAAATTTTTGATACTCCCTTTAGTGTAATTTTCTGATATTTGGGTAATGGATTATGCTTCCTTACATGGAGACAATATAAATTTCCATGAGTATGAAATCACTCTCCATATTGTGAATCCTTCTTTCGATTATATACAAGTTCAAGTAGGCAGATGATTCTTATTTTTCACCAACATCTCAAGAAATGATATAATTTCTCTAAGATAATTCTTATCAATATTAAATGATAGATTCAAAGTAAATGATCATCCAATAATACATTCCCCCTATGATGGAATACAGTGATATAAGGCCACAGCCTTAAACCTTACTTAATCTTGAGTTATTACAAGATTACACATTGTGGATCTTTTCAGGTTTAGAGTTTTAGAGAATTAGATCATAAAACATGCATTACATTCCACATATAAACAAACTGGTTACATAAAGATAGAATTCTTCATTCCCATCAACGGAAACATATTTAAAATAAAACATGGATTCTTTCTTGACACTTCCTTGACACTATCATCATATCATGTACCTTTCCCTTGACCTGTGAAAAGCATTTCAAAAACTTGGGATGAGCATAAAAAGCTCAGTAAGGGTTATAAAAAATATGGAAAGGAAACATGAGTTCATATATACAAAAGAATGAAATCATACTTTACCCATAAAACATAGGCACTTTAACATACCTCATCAAACCATGAATAAATCATAGAAATCATAAGACTAAAAGGTAACTTGAGGCATTCATAACATTCATACATAGGGAGTAACCCTCTTGGATACGTTTGGAATACCCATCATAGTATATTCCCTAAATCTCTTCGGAGAAACCTTAACATTTCACTCCTTCGCGTTACCCAATTCATTGGAGAGCTATATCGGGCTCACCCGCCCTTAGTTTATCACGGAACCACCCGTCTTCATAATAATGCCCAAGAACCTCAACATAATCGTATCACATAAAACATGCATAAAGGAAACATAATATTTCCACCTTTCAATCACCAGATATCAATACAAAACATTGATATAAAAACATTATGAAAACCATTTTCAATACCAAAATAAAAGAAAAGTAAAACATGGTATTTATTTTTCTTTTAAAAAAAAGTATGGCTTGTAGAGGAAGCCGAAACACAAATAATGGTCACGGCGGTGGATAAGTCATTGTCACCGCATACGTACTACAAAAACATTCCCTTTTGTCATTTAGTAAATGCTTCATACAAAAAAGATTCCTTTTGAATAAACGTAAAAGTCAAAGGGGTTTATACACCGTATAAAAGAAGGTTGTGTATAAAACAAAATATGCCTCAATGAAAGGAGATTGAGACGAAGTCCCATACCTCGGGTCCGACTTGACTCGATCGTTCTTTAATGTCCTGAATAATAAAATTGAGTTAATTTCTACTTGTCTACGAACCTTTTTCAAGTTCATTATTCCTTTTATATCACTTATTTCCATGTCATGATCACTATGTAATTATTTAAGTTAATAACGGTCGTTTTAACGATCATTGGTACTTGAGTCAAAAATAAGCCCTTTATAATTACATGTTGTTCATGTATCCATTATATCCAGAATGGTATTCATGATGTAGATATCATATATGTCATATATATCCAGTACATGCATGCATTTATAATATTACATAATCATTTAGAGGTAAGAAATGAAATGCACCGTTCATGGAGACGGTAAGCCGTACATATGCATGAACGCTACTTTCATTTCTATTTCGTATTTTATAGAATGGAATCATAATGATATAAAGGTATATTATAATTACAGTATAATATCATATATAATATCATAGTTCCATCCTTTATACGTCCCACATATGGTATTTAACGAATCAAATCACTTTCAGGGGGTGGTAGTCCGCACTTCCTAAAATGAAGATATCATGTTTACCCATAATGGAAACAATAATGGTATGCCATAAATGAAAAATAAAGAAGCTTAAGGAAAGAATAAAAATATTATATATCATATATAAAAATAGTGACATCATAATGGCCACCTTTGAAGGTGATAAATGAGTATTGAACAGTCATCGTTTCGGGAGGCAGAATTTCACCATCCACGGAAACCGTATGTTCTTTAACAATTTGATGTAGTTGTGTGAGAGTGTAGCTCGAATAAATCTTATAACAACATCCTAGTATATTTGAGATACTGGTGTTGTTACAAAATAAGTAAATAAAAAGTGTTTAGGGGGTTGTAGAAGCAAAATAAAACAAATGAACATGAGAGAATGAATTACATTTAAAAGTGTAACTCTTTTTAATTTGAGCCTAGAGGCTTCCTTTGAAAGGCTTATTCCCAAAGGGAATACTCTAGGATTAGGAGAGGGATGTGGAGAGAGTAAATGGGCAGGGGATGGCCGATCCAAAGGCTTTAGGAGTGTGTTAAATGAGGTATAGGTGGCGGCCTTTTATAAGAGGAGAGGAGGGGCTCTTTTGGAAATCTTGAAACTATTATTTTATTTTCAAAAGTGTTTCAAATTTCTAATGTCCCACATTGATATATTTCGAAGATAAGATGATAAGGCTTCTAAATATTCCCATACAATAGTTTTTGGACAAGTGTAGGTCTTATATTTTATATTATTGTTTCATTTTATTTAAACTGTTCATTAATGAGGTCATCGTTGCATCATCATGATGTCATAATTAAATTAATTTATTTAATGTCTAAAAATTATAACAAAAATATCCTGATGTAGTAAATCTCTTTATCTTTACAAATAGTATTTATAGACAAAATTATGATTAGTATAACCCCTTCTAAAAATTGTTTTAGTAAAACAATTTATGTTAGTGTCATTTTCACCTTTATTTAAAAAAAGGCATTAAAGTCATTATCTCTCCCAAGAGGCTCCATAGGGTACCCTAAATCGACCCATGGGTTGTCTTGGTCGGACATGACTCATCCAATAGGGGTAGGACAAATTTCATGGTGTTTTCATATTTTTATAATATCAGTTTTACCTTAAATTACACTAATTACCTCTAATCGCGATTAAGAACTTAATAAGTTACTATTCACCAAAAAATATTTTAATCCCATTGTACCACATTTTACTTCTTAATGACAACCATGTACGTAGGATTTTTCAAATTCAAAACACAATGATGGAAAATTTTCATTTAAACGGAAAAATCAGTTTTTATAAGTACCACTTAGTGGTTTCACTATTCATCAAAAATTGAAGTTTTTCAGAAAATTACCAAAAATTCACCCTAAGCTATATTTGATATTCCCAATTCAAAAATGAAGTCTATTTTACAAAATTAAAAACATATAAGTCACATTAATTAATTTAATAATTAATTCCTGTTGTCATGACAAATAGCGTGTTTTTATGAAATAATAAGTATCAAAAGATTGACACTAGTTTAAGTCCAATTTCAAAGTGAAATTAATTCTAATGACCACTATTGGATTTAATGGTAAAAATATTTTCTAATTTCACTTTAAAACCAATTCAAATGATAATCTAATCATACAAATAAATTATATTAAAAGGGGGTTTTGAATTAAAATACAACATTTTACCGTATTCATTAAAAAATGATCTTTATCAGAAAGATACCAAAAATTTACACAAAGTAAATTTTGATGTCCTGATTATAAAGAAGAGTTATATTTGGTCCAATAGAATTTATAAGATTGATCAAAACTATATTTAATGACAGTTCGCCATCAAAAGGTGATAAGAGAACCCTTAGTGAAAATTAGGGTATAAATGCCTAAAATTGAATTCTTTCCGTATTTTAAGCCATTATCTTTTATTGGATAAATGTAAAAACATTTAAAAACATATATAATCATATTTTAGTTATTTCTATCCATTCCCGCTAGTACAACATCTAAGTGTTAACTAACATTTAAAATAATATTATTTTATTACTAGTGTGCAACGAAAGTTTTCAAAAGAACTCATCGTTGCATATCGGGTACGCTATCGATCATAGCAACCCCTTTAAAGTAAAATTAATATTTAATTTGTAAATATTAATAAATATGAAAATTCTTTATTCTTTATTTACCTGGGATGTTACATCCTTCCCTCCTTTTGGGAATTGCGTCCTCACAATTTTATTCACTTATCAAAATAAGTGGGGGTATTTATCCCTCATAGAATTTTCAGATTCCCACATTGCCTCTTCAATCACATGGTTTTTTCACAAAACCTTTACCTGATGAATCACCTTATTCCGTAACACCTGATCCCTGTGGTCAAGAATCTGGACTGGTTGTTCTTCATAAGATAGGTTCTCCTCCAGCTGAACTACCTATGGACTCAAAACATGAGATGGATCTGGCATATACTTCCTCAACCACGAAACATGAAAAACATTGTGTACCTGAGATAAACTCGGAGGTAAAGCCACTCGGTAAGCAACTGATCCAACTTTCTCCAGAATTTCATATGGTCCAATGAACCTTGGACTCATCTTTCCTTTCTTACCAAATCTCATCACACTTTTCCAAGGAGAAACCTTGAGGAAAACATGATCACCTACCTCGAAAGATAGATCCTTCCTCCGGTTATCCGCGTAACTCTTCTGCCTACTCTGAGCTGTTCTCATGTGCTTTTGAATTAACTGAACTTTTTCTGCCATCTCTTCTACCAATTCTGGTCCCATCAGCTTCCTTTCACCCACTTCATCCCAAAATGCTGGAGTTTGACACCGCTTCCCATATAATGCCTGAAATGGTGCCATCTCTATACTGGAATGAAAACTATTATTATATGAAAATTCAACCAAAGAAAGATGTTGGTCCCAACTTCCCTGATAATCCATCGAACAAGCTCGTAGCATATCCTCCAAGGTCTGAATTGTTCGTTCTGACTGCCCATCTGATTGAGGATGAAAAGTTGTACTAAAATTTAATTCAATACCCAACGACTTTTGAAGGCCTTTCAAAAAGTTAGAAGTAAACCTGGGATCACGGTCATGTACAATGGAGAGAGGAACTACATGTAACCTGACTATCTCTTTAAGATACAAAAGGGAAAGTTGATCTAGGGAAAAATTATCTCGTATAGTAAGGAAATGAGCAGATTTAGTCAAGCAATCAACAATAACCCATATTGCATTATTACCTCGAGATGTCTTCGGTAATCCCACAACAAAGTCCATGGATATATTCTCCCATTTCCACTCTGGCACTGGTAAAGGCTGAAGCAACCCTTTCGGTAACTGCCACTCTGCTTTAACCTGTTGACAAGTCAAACACTTCACAGTAAAATCAGAAATATCTCTTTTCATTATATCCCACCAGTAATACTCCCGCAGATCTCTATACATCTTAGTACTACCAGGATGAACTAATAACGGAGAACTATGAGCTTCACATAACAACTCTCTCTTCAACTGTGAATCACAAGGCACACACAATCTCTTCCCAAATCTCAAAACGCAATCATTATCAATGTTGAATTCAGGCAACTTAACTTTCTGAACCAGCTCTACCTTTTTCTGCAACTCACTGTCTTGCTTCTGTGCTTGCTTGATTCTATCTGATAGGGATGATCTCACTGATACCTAAAACAAAACAGAAGAACTTCCTGTACCAACAAATTCTATGCCAAAGTTCATCAAATCCTTAACCAAAGGATCACGTTACAAACGCAACATTGCTAATGAAACATTACTTTTTCGACTCAAAGCATTAGCCACTTTATTTTCTTTTCCCGGATGGTAGTGAATGGTGCAATCATAATCCTTGATTAATTCCAGCCATCTCCTCTGTCACATGTTCAATTCTTTCTGAGTGAATATATACTTTAAAGTTTTGTGATCAGTATATATTTCACACTTTACTCCATACAAATGATGCCTCCAAATTTTTAAAGCAAAGACAATATCAGCTAATTCCAAATCATGTGTAGGGTAATTTACCTCATGAGTTTTCAACTGACGTGAATCACAAGCAATTACCTGATCATTCTTCATTAGGACACAACCAAGTCCTTTCAAAGAAGCATCACTATATATAACATACTCACCATTCCTGGAAGGAAGTGCCAAAATAGGAGCATTCACCAATCTTCTTTTCAACTCCTGAAAACAATCATCACTTGTCACCGGATTCAACTGAGCCATCACTGTAGTAAACAACTCAATTTTGATTCTGACCATCTCAGTATGCTGATTTGGAAGGTCATTTCCCTCAGTATGCCTTCCCAAAAAAACTTCTCTATTTCCTCTACGAAATACCATTCTTAACACTAAAATACCTTAGGTAAAGAAACATGGTAATCTGTAAATGCTATATCATTTCAATCATACCATAAACTAATTTATAATTTAACAATTTTCTAACTCCTAAAGTTGTCTAAACCGACCTCTGATACCAACTATAAGGCCCCATCCTTAAACCTTACTTAATCTTGAGTTATTACAAGATTACACATTGAGGATCTTTTCAGGTTTAGAGTTTTAGAGAATTAGATCATAAAACTTGCATTACATTCCACATATAAACAAAGTGGTTACATAAAGATAATATTCTTCATTCCCATCAACGGAAACATATTTAAAATAAAACATGGATTCTTTCTTGACACTTCCTTGACACTAGAATCATATCATGTACCTTTCCCTTGACCTGTGAAAAACATTTCAAAAACTTGGGATGAGCTTAAAAATCTCAGTAAGGGTTATAAAATATATATAAAGGAAACATGAGTTCATATATACATAAGAATGAAATCATAATTTACCCATAAAACATAGGCACTTTAACATACCTCATCAAACCATGAATAAATCATAGAAATCATAAGACTAAAAGGTAACTTGAGGCATTCATAACATTCCTACGTAGGGAGTAACCCTCTTGGATACGTTTGGAATACCCATCATAGTATATTCCCTAAATCTCTTCGGATAAACCTTAACATTTCACTCCTTTTCATTACCCAATGCATTGGAGAGCTATATCGGGCTCACCCACCCTTAGTTTATCACGGAACCACCCGTCTTCATAATAATGCCCAAGAACCTCAACATAATCATATCACATAAAACATGCATAAAGGAAACATAATATTTCAACCATTCAATCACCAGATATCAATACAACACATTGATATAAAAACATTATGAAAACCATTTTCAATACCAAAATAAAATAAAAGTAAAACCAAGTATTTATTTTTCTTTTAAAAAAAAGTTTGGCTTGTAGAGGAAGCCGAAACTCAAATAATGGTCACGGCGGCGGAGAAGTCATTGTCGCCGCATACGTACAACAAAAACATTCCCTTTTTTCATTTAGTAAATGCTGCGTATGATAAATATTCCTTTTGAATAAACGTAAAATTCAAAGGGGTTTATACACCGTATAAAATAATGTTGTGTATAAAACAAAATATGCCTTAATGAAAGGAGATTGAGATGAAGTCCCATACCTCAGGTCCAACTTGACTCGATCATTTTTTAATATCCTGAATAATAAACTTGAGTTAATTTATACTTGTTTAAGACCCTTTTTCAAGATCATTATTCCTTTTATATCACTTATTTCCATGTCATGAACACTATGTAATTATTTAAGTTAATAACGGTCGTTTTGACGATCATTGGTACCTGAGTCAAAAATAAGCCCTTTATAATTACATGTTGTTCATGTATCCATTATATCCAGAATGGTATTCATGATGTAGATATAATATATGTCATATATATCCAGTACATGCATGCATTTATAATATTACATAATCATTTAGAGGTAAGAAATGAAATGCACCGTTCATGGAGACGGTAAGCCGTACATACGCATGAACGCTACTTTCATTTCTATTTCGTATTTTATAGAATGGAATCATAATGATATAAAGGTATATTATAATTCCAGTATAATATCATATATAATATCATAGTTTCATCCTTTATACGTCCCACATATGGTATTTAACAATTCAAATCACTTTCAGTGGGCGGTAGTCCGCACTTCCTAAAATGAAGATATCGTGTTTACCCATAATGGAAACAATAATGGTATGCCATAAATGAAAAATACAGAAGCTTAAGGAAAGAATAAACATATTATATATCATATATAAAAATAGTGACATCATAATGGCCACCTTTGAAGGTGTTAAATGAGTATTGAACAATCCTCGTTTCGGGAGGCAGAATTTCGCCATCCACGGAAACCGTATGTTCTTTAACCATTTGATGTAGTTGTGTGAGAGTGTAGTTCGAATTATTCTTATAACAACATCCTAGTATATTGAAGATACTGGTGTTGTTACAAAATAAGTAAATAAAAAGATTTTAGGGGGTTGGAGAAGCAAAATAAAACAAATGAACATGAGAGAATGAATTACCTTTAAAAGTGTAACTCCTTTTGATTTGAGCCTAAAGGCTTCCTTTGGATGGATTCTGCCCAAAGGTAATCCTCTCGGATGAGGAGAGGGATGTGGAGAGAGTAAATGGTCAGGGGATGGCCGAGCCAAAGGCTTTAGGAGTGTGTGAAATGAGGTACAGGTGGGGGCCTTTTATAAGAGGAGAGGAGGGGCACTTTTGGAAATCATGAAACTATTATTTTATTTTCAAATGTTTTTCGAATTTCTAAGGTCCCACATTGATATATTTCGAAGATAAGATGATAAGGCTTCGAAATATTCCCATCCAATAGTTTTTTGACAAGTGTAGGTCTTATATTTTATATTATCGTTTCATTTTATTTAAACTGTTCATTAATGAGGTCATCGTTGCATCATCATGATGTCATAATTAAATTAATTTATTTAATGTCTAAAAATTATAAAAAAAATATCCTGATGTAGGAAATCTTGTTATATTTCTAAATAGTATTTATAGACAAAATTATGATTAGTATAACCCCTTCTAAAAATTGTTTTAGCAAAACAATTTATGTTAGTGTCATTTTCACCATTATTTAAAAAAAGGCATTAAAGTCATTATCTCACCCAAGAGGCTCCATAGGGTCCCCTAAATAGACCCATGGGTTGTCTTGGTCGGCCATGACTCATACAATAGGGTTAGGACAAGTGTCATGGTGTTTACATATTTTTATAATATCATTTTTACCTTTAATTACACTAATTACCTCTAATCACGATTAAGAACTTAATAAGTTACTATTCACCAAAAAATTATTTTAATCCCATTGAACCACATTTTACTTCTTAATGACAACCATTTATGTCGGATTTTTGAAATTCAAAACACAATGATGGAAAAATTTCATTTAAACGGAAAAATCAGTTTTTATAAGTACCACTTAGTGGTTTCACTATTCATCAAAAATTGAAGTTTTTCAGAAAATTACCAAAAATTCACCCTAAGATATATTTGATATTCCAAATTAAAAAATGAAGTCTATTTTATTAAAGTCAAAACATATAAGTCACATTAATTAATTTAATAATTAATTCCCGCTGTCATGACAAATAGCGTGTTTTTATGAAACAATAAGTATCAAAAGATTGACACTAGTTTAAGTCCAATTTCAAAGTGAAATTAATTCCAATTACCACTATTGGATTTAATGGTAAAAATATTTTATAATTTCACTCTAAAACCAATTCAAATTATAATCTAATCATATAAATAAATTATATTAAAAGGAGGTTTTGAATTAAAATACAACATTTTACACTATTCATTAAAAAATGAACTTTATCGGAAAGATACCAAAAATTTACACAAAGTAAATTTTGATGTCCTGATTCTAAAGAAGAGTTATATTTGGTCCAATAGAATTTATAATATTGATCAAAACTATATTTAATGATGGTTCGCCGTCAAAAGGTGATAAGTGAACCCTTAGTGAAAATTAGGGTATAAATGCCTAAAATTGAATTCTTTCCGTATTTTAAGTCTTTATCTTTTATTGGATAAATGTAAAAACATTTAAAAACATATATAATCATATTTTAGTTATTTCTATCCATTACCGCCAGTACAACATCTACGTGTTAACTAACATTTAAAATAATATTATTTTATTACTAGTGTGCAACGTAAGTTTTCAAAGGAACTCATCGTTGCGTATCGGGTACGCTATCGATCATAGCAACCCATTTAAAGTAAAATTAATATTTAATTCGTAAATATTAATAAATATGAAAATTCATTATTCTTTATTTACCTGGGATGTTACAAGTGAAGTGTTTCCCAAAGAATTTTAGTGTCTTCCTCCTAATCGAGAGGTTGAATATTCAATCGATCATATGGATGGGGGATTTTCTAATATAAAATGATCCATATAGTATGGATATTTTGGAACATGAGGATATGAATAAAAAATAATAAGAGAATATTGATAAAGGGTTCATATTCCCAAGTGCTTCACTCTAGGGAACAAGAGTCCTTTTCTTCAAGAAGGATGTGTTAGTGCACCTTTTCCTTAATTATCATGTGTTGGACAAGATCGGGATAAATAATAAATATCCTCTTCTATGTATTTATTACTTCTTAGATCATCTATGTTTATCCCAATACTTATATAAGGAAGATCTTCAGCTGGGGTATTATAATTTAAGGGTGAATAAGGATGATATTCAGAAGACTGGTTTCCATACAAGGTATGAGAATTACAAGTTCTTAGTAATGACATTTAAACTCATTAAATCTCGTGAAATATTTATGGAAAATATGAATAGAGTTTATATATAGTTCATAAATAAATATTTAGTAGTATTTATAGTTGATATTCTAATATACTCCACAAGAAATGAGGAGCATAAATAGAATGAAAGCACTCTGTTAAAGACCTTATGAGAGTTAATGCTTTATGAAATGTAAATAAAATGTGATTTATAGTTGAAATAAGTCCAATTATTGGTAATATTATCACAATAAATGAGATATATGTGGAAAAATCAAAGGTAAAGAAATTTAAGGATGTATAAGACCAACCAAAATGATGGAAATCTATAGTTTACTTGGATTATCAGGGTACTATTATTGATTTGTGGGAAATTTATCACATTTTCCAAAATGTATAACAAAGATGAATAGAAAGGGATTCATGTTTGTTTGTAATAATGAATGTGAATAAACATTCATGGTGTTGAAAAGAACAAGTTTCCATGCACATGTAATTATACAACCCACAAATGAGGAACTTTTGTGGAATATAAATATTTATAAAAGAAGGGATTGGGTACTATACTAAAATAGAATGAAAATTTGATACCCTATTCCTCAAGGAAATTTACATTTTATTAATATAACCACACAACACATGATCTGGAGTTGGTTGTAGTAATATTTTCCTTGAAAATATAGTACCATTATCACATTGGGGAGAAGTGTGAATTATACTGGGATAATAAGAGCTTAAAATATATAAACACAGAAAAATAGATGAATATAAAACAATGAATAAGGTTATAGATGATTAAATACTATGACTTCTAAATCCACTACTATCCGAGGAAATCAAATAAAGTGTATAGGCTCTTAGTACCAGGATTTAGCAATTTTATAATTTATGAGAATTGAGATGGATCTGATCACCATAGACTTGAAAAGGATGGTAAAATGAATCATAAAATAAGTAACATCAATAATAATTTCACAAATTATTTCTCCATAATCAATTTTGGAGAAGAAATATGATTCTAAAAGAGATGAATTTGGAATTTAAATTGTGTATAAGCTATAAGGTCAGGGAAATACTCAGAGGTAAAAATTAATGAAGAAGGATTTGTAAAATTTGGTTCATAAACATGTGTAACATCAAATATTCAGATAAAGAAGGTGCTATTGGATGATTCACATAGCTAGAAATTCTGCATCCATCCAAGGTGCAAAAGGATGTATTAAGATCAATGAGACAACTATTTTTGGGAAAATAAAAAGGGGTTCCCAAAATATATATCAAGGTGCCTTTTATGCCATCATGTGAAGAACGGCTACATTCTAGGATGAAATTGGTGAATGAAAGATATTGGGTCTTGAAAAGATAGAGGAAATGGTTGAAAAGTCTATAGCATCCAACAAAACATCAGGGCTACTCCAAGTTTAAATAATATTTATGATGACTATCATTGAATATACTTAGAGTTTGAGGTTTGAGATATGGAATTTTAAGTTCATATACACATGAGATAATGTTATGAGATTTTGGAAAAAGGTAAATCTTTGTCAAAGATATATCAATAACTTTGATATCCTTGATCGCATTAAGGTAGCGACCTATCAACTGGAACTCCCACCTAACCAATCTCATGTACAAGACTTGTTACATGTATCACTATTTAGGAATTAAATACCCCTCCACTTACATGTATTGAATCTATATATGTTATCGTAAGATAATGATCATTACAATGAAGAGTATCCAATTAAGGTCTTAGATCATAGAGACAACGTTCTATGAAATAAGACAATGCACCTAGTCAATGTACTAAGGTGAAATATTAAGTATGAAGAGTAATAATGGGAAGTTAAGGATGCAATGGATAAAAAGTACCATAATCTATTTTTTTCTTTGAGTTTGAATCAAAAAAATTAGGGATTTAATTTCTTAAATAGGGAGATAATCAAACACCCCATGTTTTTACATGAACGCTCAACCATATAAATTATATGTTTTGTAGATATACATGTGTATTTTATCTGTGTAATAATGTAAACATATTTTCTTCATTAAAAAATATTACAATAGAATTATGAATACATCCTATAAGACTAATACAAGTATAATGGGATAATAAAATTAGGTAAATAAATTAACTATAATTTGAAAATCCAATGGGTTGTGGTCACCTTGAAATGCCACAGTTGTAAAAAATACTACAAAAATAAAAGAAAACATTATAAATTGCATTTATATTTTTAATATAATCAAAGATAAACTTAAAAATAATATTGAGTGAATAGAGAGTTAGGTAAATAATAATAACTTATAGGATACATATAGATTATATAATCATTTGGAATAATGATATGACGATTAGAATAATAATTTAACCACTCAAATAATAAAATAATTAACAGGTAATATTTACTATTTATAAAATAAGTAAATATAAATATTTAAATACTATAGCATAATTTCTCAAAGTATGAATCCTAAATTATCTACAAGTTTAAATTTTTGATAATGAATGTTTTATGTTATTGAGTAAAAAACTAACTTTTATATAAAAAATTAGTTGTAGAAATTACATAATTTAGAAATTAATTTTAAAAAATGGATTAAATTATTTGATTCATCATGTTGAAATTATTTGAGTTTTATTTCCTCTTATTTTTTTTAAACAATTGAACTTTAGAATTAATAGTGAAAACATAGTGTTTTATAGTTTTTTAGGTCATTTATTTGATAAAAAATGACTCGATAATTTACAACACCTTTTACACGAATTAAAATGTATATAATAAGTAAAATAATGTACTTAAAAATAATAAATCGATTTTACAGACTTATAAATCAATGTATAAAGTCTAAATTGTATTTTAGTCCAATAATAAACTATTATTTTTTCTTTAAACAGAATTTAATATTATAATGTTATAATTCGGTTCTATAAGTGTTTATATTTCAATAAAATGTATTTTCTATTCAAATACTATAAATATTAAAATTATTCAACACTATTAATATTCATGAGAAAAAATAATAAATAATATATTATTTTATTAAAAAACACTTATCCCAATCTCCTATAAATAAATACATCCTCCACCCATTTCCAATTTCACTTCTTCCTATCAAGGTTACTTTTAAGATGTTTTTTATATAAAATTAAAACACTAATAATCAATTGTTTCTTTTCTAAGTTTCTATAATGATAAAATAAGTATGATTATAATGATATTTTTCAATAATTTATAATTATTTTATGTAATTCAAATATTTAAGAGTTTATAAAAGAATCTAATGTGAATTGGGACTCGAGATAAGGAGACTCAAACTATTTTACTCTCTGTCAATTATTCTCTCACTCTCCCTCTCTATCTATCTATCTCATACACTCTATTTATATTATTTTTACTTGTTTTTTACTTCTTTCACTATAATTTTCATTTTGTTCTTGTACACATTAAAAAATGTATTATATATAGAATAATAATGATTTTTTTGGAAAAGGTTTCTAAATTCCTTCTTCCATGCATCTCATATCTCATTCCTAACATATTCTTCCATAACACATTATTTTATAAACATAATATATTTAATTTTCCACTATATTTGGAAAATTAACATTCCTTTATTTATAATTATTTGAATCCTTACTCATATTAAAATATATTTTTTTAAATACTTTACATTTGATCCCTCTACTATATAATTCTTATGTTATTTCATCCACCTTTATTCATATATTTTTGGCATATAAATTTTAACTATTTCATAATATTGACATTTGAATGTAAAATTTTATATATTCCTTTCTTATTTTGGATAACTGATGGATTTATCATTTTACTATGCTTTGATATAACCCATTTTATTCACATAGGTTTATTTCATGTCTATACATGATGTATAATTTATTATTTATGTGAAACAAATATTCATGAAATATTATGATGAAACTTTTGAGACAAAAATTTTAAAACCCCAGAAGTTATTGGATAACCCATACATCACTTGATATACTATGTATGGTGCATGGTAGTTATTTTAGCATCTTATTTTATGTTATCTTAGAAACACACCATTAATTATTCTTGCGATTACATGTCTTATTTTTTTCACACATTCATACGACTGTCATTATTATTATGTTCCTGTGATATTTTTTTCTTATAATATGTTTTCATATAAATATTTATAATCCTTATCTTTTATGATTACATGATATGATTGTTGACTCCCATGATATATCACCCTCATGTTTATTATGATTTTCTTCTTTTTATTGTTTTGGATCACCCATTTATTGTATTATGATGTTTTTAATAACTAATTAATCATTTTTATTTGAAAATTGTTATATTATATAACAAATTTTCCAAATAAATTAGACCAACATATTTTGGGTCTCTTAATTATATGTTTTAAGGTGAAATAATTTTTGTAATTATATTTTAAAGAGACAGTGGTCATTATATTATAATTAAGGATTTAAAGTATCATTCTATCATAAGGGATTCCTAATTAAAAGAAAGGTTAAAAATTAACTGATGTAATGATATTGGACAAATAATTATCCAAACCAAGTTAAACAAACTAGAAACACATGTTTTTTCATAGTGGAAGTGTAAAATAGCATGTGGCATTGATGGATTTTCTATGTTCATTAAAATTTTTTGGAATAATTTAAAATATTAAGGATCTTATTGATATCTAAAATTTGGAGTGAAACAAGTATAATGCATGGGATATATGTATGATAGGTAAGATATTGAGAATCATTTTTGTTAAAAATAAGTAAAAGAAGTCACAAGTGATAAATTTGGTGCATATCAACATATGTTGTCGCATGAAATAAGATGAAACATGACCAATAAATAATTTCATATTATTTTTGGATTATCTTAGATAAATTAGATGTATTATGTTTATAGAAACAATTAAAATATCATTTAATTCATCTGAATATTTTAATGTATGGATAAAACTTAAACCAATAGATCAATTATAATATTATAAATGTGTAATGGAATAAAATACATCTCTATTTAATGAGGATATATATCGTGAGAAACATGGAAACAAAAATTATTTGTTATTGTTAAAAACTCCAGACAAAATATAATGTTTTTGAAAGGAGAATTATGATTGTGAGAAATATGGAAAGAACATTACTCATTGAGTGTTATTTAAAGGAAATATTAAAAAGAGGTGGTTTAAAAAGAAAACATGGATTTGTTATGTCCCAATGAAAAGAGAACAAAATGTTCGATATGTATTATAAGGAAAACAATATTAAATTCTATTATAATATTTCAGTTATAATGTTTTATTTCAAATAAATAAGAAATATAGGAAAAATATGGTTATGTAACTCGGGAAGGATTATTTCTCTATTATTACACCAAGGGTATGTCATATATAATTTTCTGAACATGTTTCTTAGAAATATAATCAATATAATTTATTTAAAATTTATGGAAGAAAGAAATTTATTTAAATATATAATTCCAAATTGAGAGGAAATTTCTAAGGATGAGGATGATTATAAGAAAAAATTTAGAGAACCTCAGATAGATTTAATGAGGATTCTTCCAAGGTTAAATCAAAATAATAAATAATTATTAAGTAAATTCAACTATAAACTCAAAGGATAAATAATATAGTTGTGATTGATGAGTCAAATATCATTATAGACAAGGATTATCTATCTCAAAATTGATGAATGTTGAGTATTGAATAGACTACTTTATTATCACAGGGTAATCTAAAATCATTTGAATAAGTAGAAAAAAGATGGATCTTGGGTTAGTTCCTGAATCATGATATTGAATAAATAATAAATAATTAATCATAGGATCTAATAAATAAGATACCCAAATATAATTTTATATGCACCAAAATTTGTATTAAAAAATAAATATAACATGTATATGAATGTGATATAGAACAAAGCTAATATAATATGAAAGGGTTTTCAAAATTCATACATATTGAGTAAAACTTTTGACTAGTGTCTAGACATTATTAAATTTAACTATTATTATGGTTTAAATTTAACTATGGATCATGATATAATTACCAAATAATGATGTATATTAATATTATATCTTCTTATATGAATATTAATTACTTTTTACAAATTCACGCTTGAGGACCGTAATAGTTTAGTGAATTTGGAAACATAGAAAACATTATTTTAACTTGTAAATGATCTTAAAAATCTCCCATAAGGATATTCCAATTTATTAATCCTTATTAAATTATTTCTTTAAAACCTGAGGAATTTAAACATAATAAAGGGTGAAATTAGATTCTTAATAAGGGTAGGAAAACAATAGATGAACATATGAATGTAAATTTTGAATATCAAAACCCTGAGTCATGAAATAAATCTTACCAGTTCATAAGGAATAGATAATTAAGGAACATTAACCTTGATAACATATCATTGGAATAATACATGAACCTGTGGAAAACACAAAAGCATAGAGAATCATTTCCATATTATCCAAGACTCACATCCAAGGCCATTATAGCGGACAAAGTCCATTACTGAACCGGGTTTAGTTTCCATTACATGCCTATATTATTGAATCAGATTTATATTCCATTCTAATCATATCTACATAATAAGATATAAATCTTTATTTAATTCATTTTAAGGAGATATATGTCCCACCCATCTCATAATTAAATCATTTTTACATGAGCTACAAAAATATAAATCCTTCATCATAGCATAACCCAAGAAATAAAATAGGTTTATTAAACATAATTCCATCATAACATAAACCATATAAAATATAATTCCATCATTAACAAAAAAAATCATAGTAATGATATGGATTGAAATGGAACCCTTTTTAAAGAGAACCATTTTATATGGAAAATAATTTTGATAAAACACTTGAACTAATTCTTAAAGAAAATGTCCTTTATCAAAAATGTTTTCTTTTCTCAAAATGATGTAATATTTTAAAAAATAATAATTTATTGGGAATGAAACTTGAAATCATGTAGATTAAGCTTCATTTAAATGAGGTGTTATGAAGGTGTAAAAAATACATTCATCTCATATATGTTAAAAAAATATTCTTTTTATACTCTTCTTAGAAAAGTCAAAAAGTACCTTGTAAAGAAAACAAAAGAAAGATTACTTTCATAATATTTAATGAAAATTAACCAATGATTAAAATTTAAAATTTAAAATATTATTATAATGGGAATAATATTATATATTTTGGAAACATGGTTGTAGATGATAAATATAACCCAGTATATACCGATAGATAAACAATCTCGGATAATAATGAGATTGTGAAATTATCTCTTACCTTAGGTTTTATATCCTTCATATGTATCTGAAACTAATGTATAATTATTTAAATAATTATATGTACTTATTATATAATCATAATCATTTTTATGATTTCATATAGGGTTATATTATCATCTGTTTGTTAGTAACATTTCATTGTCACTTGTTATTTAGATTTTAAATACTTTATATTCTTTTGCAAGTTTGTTTGGGTATGTTATTTTTCAACTTATTAGGTTATAGTTATAGAATTTAAAAAATTATAATAGAAAAATATATATCAAATTTATTCATTACATTCATTTTTATAATCATGGTTTAATGGAGATCACGAAGAATGAATCGCATCGCATCGTGGAGACGATAGGTCGTACGTACGTATGAGCGAAAATATCATTAACTTAATGGTTATATGGTATTGAATTGGATGATATATTAATTATATTGAATAATTATCTTGATATATTAATTATATAAATCTATTATACGCATAATTATACCCATAAAAATTTGGTATTTTTTAATAAAAAATTACACCATAGGTGGAGACGGTCAGTCGTACGTACGCATGCATGGTGATATTGTTATTCATAGGATGTATAAAAGGAGGTATAAGGTTGTTCCATAATTTTTATAAAATAAATAAATTTAGAACTTACTATATTTATTACTTTATTCTGGAAAAACATAAAAATATTGAGTAGAAGAAGAATGGAATTTTGAAACTGGTGAAAAAACAATTACCTCTTTTTCAAGTATAACCTTTATATTTTCACAAAAGGTCTTCATATGATGGATTTATACCAAATGTGTAGCCTATAGAAGTAAGTTTGGATGTTGGGAAATTATATTATCTGAAGTTCGATGAGCCAATGGGCTTGATATGTGCCAGAATGTGGGTAGATGTTGTGGCCTTTTATAAGAGGGTGGAGGGGTACTTTAGGAAAGTTTTGAAATATTATTTTATTAAAAAATGATTTTATAATTATATTAGCTTAAAAGTGATATATTTATAGGATAATATGAGTATGTGTCTACATACTCTACAAAAATAGTTTTTAGGAAAATTCAGGTCACAAATGTAACCTTATCTTTTGGCTCTAACCCTTAGTTAAATAAACAAACACTTACCATGTGTTCTTGTACTTGTACACTATATGGTGAATATAGTTACAATAAAATTCCAAGAGAACATAAAGTGGGTTATTAATTAAAATTTTAATATTATATTAGTCATTTGTCTGAATATTATATTTATATAACTATTATAAAATTTAACAAAATATTATTGTTTTAGAAACGCATTTATGTCCATTTTGACACTATTTAGTAATTTATTTATGATAAATCTATAAAAACATGATCGATTAAAAAACTACATTAAATTGAATATAAAATGACATAATAATCCATAAAATTCTAATATGGTAAAAAATATTCAACTTATATTTATTTTAAAATTTATAATATCATTTATTTTAATATTTCATTAATAAGGTAGTCACTCCATCATCATTATGTCATAAATAAATTAATATATTTAATGTATAAAAATTATAAATAAAATTCCATAATATAGGAAATAATTTTAACTTTATAATTACTATTTATAGTCAAATATATAAATTATATAACCCCACCTTAAAATTGTTTTAGTAAAAAAGATACTTGTTTATGTTATATTTCCCTTTACATTAAATTAATTTTTAAAATATTTCATTTTCACACCCAATTGGCTCGTAAATAAAAAAAAAATTAGCCTAAGGATTTTTTTGGTCACCCATGACTCATCTAATTGTATTGTGACATGTGTTAGGGTATTTTTATATTATTATAATTTTATTTTTACCCTTACTTACCTAACTTATCTTTTAACCGTGGAAAAAAAATAATTTCTAAAGTTACTATTCATAATGTCCAAAAATAAAAGGCACCTATTTACATAATTTGGAAATTATTATTAAAAATATGGAATCTATTTTTCTAAATTCAAAACACATAATTTACATTAATTTATTTAAAATTAATTCTCATTGTCAAACCAAAAAGTGCGTTTTTATGAAGTAAAAACTATCAAAAGATTGACATGTGTTTATGTCTTATTTAAATGTGAAATTAATTAAAATGAAAAAATGGGATTAAATGATAAAAAAATAATCCAATTACACTTTAAAACCAATTAAAAATAAAATCTAACTATATAAATATATTATAGGAAAAGGCAGTTTTTAATTAAAATGTAGTATTTTTCAGTTTTCATTAAAATATGAATTTCTTCAGAAAAATACCAAATCAAAAACCAAGGTAAATTTTGATGTCCCTTTTCAAAACAAGAAGTTTATTATTTAAAATATAACTTATAAAATTTTCAGAAACTATATTTGAAAAGGGTTCTCCATCAAAAGGTGGTAAAACTATATTTTTTTGAAAAATAATTCTATTATTCAAAAAATTGAATTTATTCATATAAAATATTTATAAAACATATAAAATTAATTTAAAACATTAATATGAATATATTAAATATATATTTCACTAATAAAATCCATAAATATTGATTTTATTATTTTATAGACGCACTTATTTTTATTTAAATTGTTTTTATAGAAGGAAGTTAATACTATTCTTACCCCCCATTACAATGACTAGGTTATAATATTTAGTTATCACTTATACTCAGTCTTGTGTAAAATTAATTATATCAAAATAACTTGAAATTTTGTGTAATACAAGACAACATTAGTGTTGGTTATACTGAAATCTAATAAGGTGTTGTGTATAGTGCACACTAATCTTGATGTAGCGTAAAACACAAGACATCATAGAAATTAAAACGAATCTATGTGAAAAGGTATCAGGGTGTTACATTCTAACCCCATTAAAATTAATTTAACCCACAAAATTCTTTTGGGTTATAAATGGTTTACTAATTTAATGTTTCTTTTATAAAAACCCACATCATAAAAAGGAATGTGAAATTTTTATTTTAAAAAGGGATGTTTGAAACACAACAATTACTCAGAGTAACGTATCATTGAGTTTCTACATTGGAGAACATAGGTGGGATGTCAAAAACTGCATATGAAAGAAAAATCTGACCATAAATATTGAATTTATAGTGATAGAGAACAAGGTTTGGAAAAAGTAAACAACCAGAAAGACAAAAATATATAATGATTTAAGGGACCATCTGATTCAGTGTATAAGAAGGTACTCTGATAACATTTTTGGTTTTCAAGATCCTTTCCATAAAGTTGAAGAACATGATAAGAAATAATTACTTGATTTTAGTACAATATCATCAGTGTTCATGCCTTGAACAATTTTGACTTCATCTCTTATTCATAGAAATGACGTTGAATTTTTCCTTCTTGAAGTGTTGGAAGATCATGTGATCCATAAGTAGAATCATAGGTCATTCCATCCATCTTAACAAAATGTTATTATAGTTTATCACATATTCATAATTCCACCTATAGTGAGATAATACATTAATCTAACAAATTTAAACCATAATATAAATCCTACTATCTATAAATAGATAACCTTACAATCCTTCCAAAAACTGAAAATCTACACCTTTAGAAAGAGGTGAACTAAATCAGTTTAAATTTTTTCTCCCATATCTCATAAGGTAGTTCTTGGTTGTCACATTACAAACATGTGAATACTGTAATCATTTATTCTATTAAGTTCTGAAATAACCTGGATTATTAGATATTCTTATTGAAAACATGCATGGTTTCTTATTGTCATGTCCAAAAACGAATAATATTCATCCAAGATAGCAGAACCCACTTGTAAAAAAATCATTAACCAATTCCAAGGTAACTAATATCATCAAATTTACTAATTCCTGTCTATTATACAATTTTATAAATATAATTATCTCAACAAATTATTCATATTAAGGTCCACCCTTCCCTAAGTCATCTGTTTTCCAAACACATCACCTTATTACCTCAATCAAATTTCATGGTTACCAGTTCCACTCAACATATAATTTCAAATACATGTGTATAACCATAGTGGAACACTACATAGATATTTAATTATTCCATAATACCATATAATTGATTATACAACATTGTTATAGAATACCCTTACATAAACACTAAATCATTCCACCACATCATTTTCATACTCAACATAATCAGTAATGATCGCATGTGATTTTTCATTTTCTTTATCCTTAAGAGGTTTTTGACATCGATAATAATTTATTACCCTTGGATTATCACATTGGTTAGAAAAATGCCCCATTTCCTTTCACTTTTAGAATTGAAGTGTGGGTGGTGCATTATTTGTATCATTTTATCTATTCATATCATTAGATAACTTTTTCACATTACTTAGGCACTAAAATTCTTAGTTAGATTACTTTCTACATTAAAACATTTAGTATTCCATTTAATATAGTCTCTACCATGTTTCTTTTTAGACATTGAACATAAGTAAACACTCATCTTCCTTTCACAATTTTTTTTGAGATTTTTCTTTTAACTCCACCTTTTGTTTCTTGTCAGAACCATGAGATTGATATATAAAAAACATTCATTTCGACCTTGATATCACAATGCACAATATATTCATATAAACCAATGTCTCTTATAGATAACTAATTTATATGGCTTGGTTTAAATACACTAAATAATCAATCAACTTTACTTTCAGGTTGGATAATAAATCTCGAATAATACCTTGCAAGTATTGTAAAGTTTTCTTCATATATACCAATGGATTCATCATACATTTTATTAAGATCAATGAACTCCTTTTCCATTTTTGTTTTAAGAATATAGGAAAATTAATTTTAGAAAAATAAGTTATTAAACTTGTCCCATTCAATGATCCCAATTTCATCTTGTATCCTTATATTCTTGATTAGAGACCACCATTGGTCCTCTTATCCATGTAAATGATAAAATAAAAAAACAAATTTTTCATGTTCTGAATATCGAAGGATGGAAAATATATTTTAAATGGTACTGATCCATTGTTTAGAAACAAGTGGGTCAGACGACCCACTGAAACAAGGTGGATGTTGCCTCCTAAAGGACTCAATAGAATTTTTTTCCCTTCTCTTATCATTTAGAAGTACAGAATGATTCACAACCTCTGTAAGTATAGAGATAATATTTTTCATTACATATCCCATAACTTTTTTTTCAGGGGGAAAATTGTTGCATTTCCCATTTCATTGATCATTAACATGGATCCTTTGGGTTCTATCCATTGTTTAAAACCCAAGAAAAATAGTGCGAGAGTAAAAAATCAATCTAAGAAAACAACATAATCATGGGGTGTATTTTCAATATATAACATCTTAGGTTTAATCCTAGGTTATTCTTGATAGTTAACACAGATCTATGATTGTAACCTAAAATTATACATATCCTTATGAAATCCCTTCAAAATATCTCTAGGGATCTCATAAATATTTTCAAATCAGATTTTTCAATGGATGAAAATACCTTTCATTTGATACCAACTATAACAACTCAAGCATGATGTATATGAATATTATATCTTTCTAGATGAATATTCATTACATATTACAAATGCACGCATGAGTACCATAATATTTTAATGCCATTGGACACTTGGAATACATTATTCTATATTGTCAAAGATCTTTAAAATCTCCCATAAGGATCTTCCCCTTTAGTAATCCAACTTAAATTATGTATTTATAAATTGAGGAATGGAAACATAATAAAGGAAGAAATTAGATACTTAGTAATGGTAAGGAAACAATAGATGAACAAATGAATGTAAAAAAACGAAAATAACTTTTGAATATAAAAATATTGAGTAATGAAATAAATATTAGTAGTTATTAAGGAATAAATAATAAAGTAACATTAACCATCATAACATAGAATTGGAATAAAAAATGATTTTTTTTTAAAAACATAAGCATATAAAATCATTTCTATATTATCCAAGGATCATTAAAAAGACCATCATAGTAGACAATGTCTATTACTGAACCGGGTTTATATGTTCGTCTAGCCCTATATTATTGAACCAAATTTATTTTCCATTCCATTTGTGTTTATCATATGAGATATAAATAGTTAAAAAATTCATTTGATGGATATATAGGTCCCACCCATCTTGTAATGAAACTATTCTTACATGTGCCACAAAAACATAAATCATTCATTATAGAATAACCCAAGAAATAAAATGGATTTCTTAAAAATCATTTAATCATAACATAATCCATATAAAATATCATTCCATCATTAAAACAATAAAATCATAGTAATAATATAAATATAAATAGAACCTTATTTAAAAAACATCATCTTATATGGAAAATAATTTTGATTAAACACTTTAACTTAATTCTTGAAGAAAATATCCTTTATTCTTCAAAAACGTTTTCTTCTCTCAAAATACTACAAAATTTTAAAAGAAAAGAATTTAGTTGAAAATAAACTTGAAATACTGTAGAGGAAGGATCATGGAAATAAGGAGTAAAAAGGATGTAAAAAAAATGTTCATTTTGTTTAAGTTAAAAAAACATTCTTCAAAAACTCTTGCCGAAAAATTCAAAAAGTACCTTGTATGGAAAATGAAATAAAAATTCATTCCATAGCATTTAATAAAAATTAAATAATGGGTAAAATATAATTTAAACAACAGTATAAGAATATAAGTAATATTATATATTTATTAATCAGGTTTATGGATGATAAATATTCCCCAGTAAATACATAAAAATAAACATTCTCTTATAATAATGAGATTGTGAAATTATCCCTTACTCTAGGTATGATACACTTAGAATATATCTAAACCCAATATATAATGATTTAAATAATGTTATTTACTTATTATAAAATCATAATAAGTTTTATGATACTATATAAGATTATATAATCGTCCATTTGTTAGTAACATTTCATTGTCACTTGTAATTCAGATATTAACTACTTTATGTTCTTATGCATGTTTTGTAGGATAAGTTCATGTTCCACTTCTTAGTTTATAGTTTTATCATTTAAAAAAATATATTATTATTTTATATATAATATTTATTCATTCCATTCATGTATATAATTGTGGTTTAATGAATATCATGTAGAATGAATCACATCACATCGTAGAGGGGATAGGACGTACATACGCATGAGCGATGATATCATTCACTTAAGGGTAAAATGGTGTAGAATTGGATAGTATATTAATAATAAATAATAATTATCATGTATTATTTATTATTTAAATCCATTATATTCATCATTATACCCATCCAAATTAAGTATTATTGAATAACAAACTACACCACAACGTGGAGACGGTAAGCCATATGTACGCATGCATGGTGGTATTGTTATTTATAGGATGGATAAAAGAAGATTTAAGTTCATATCATAATAATATTAACAACTCATAATGTAAAATATACTGGATTTATTGCATTATTTTTGAAACAAAATAATAATAGGAAGTAGAAGAAGAAAATAATTTTTAATTTTGTGATAAAACAATTACCTTTTTTCGAGTATCTCCTTTTGATTTGAACAAAATATCTCCTTAAGATGTCTTTCTACCCAATTTGTTACTCCTAAGAGAAAGTAAGGTATGTTTTGAGATTATTTTGTCATAACTTGGATGATCCAAGGGAATTAATAGGCGATTTTATGTGGGTAGATGTGGTGTCCTTTTATAAGAGGGAGAAATGGCACTTTAGGAATGTCTAGAAATATTATTTTATTATAAACTGATCTTCGAATTATAACATCTAAAAAGTGATATAATTATATTATAAGATGATTATGATTTTAATTCCTCTCAACTAATTAGTTTTATGAAAAATTAGGTCAAAAATGTTACCTTATCTTTTTTCTTTAACCCTTAGTTAAATAAATTAACTCTTACCATGTCTTCTTATATTTTTACACTATATGGTCAATATAGTTACTGTAAAATGCCAAAGAATATCAAGTATATCATTAATATAATTTGTAACATTATCTAAGTTAGTTGGAAAAATATTAGTTTTTTATGATTATTATATCTTTTAATAAAATAGTATTTGTTTTATAAACTCATTTATGTCAAATTTGACACTATTTAGAAATTGATTTTTGATAAATCTATAAAAATATTATTGAATCAAAAAAACCACATTAACTCATAAATAAAACATCATAATCATCCATAATTTTTTTATGGGATCTAAATTTTCAAATTATATTTTTTTTAATATTTATAAAATCATTTATTGGAATCTTTCATTAATAAGGCAATCAGTGCATCATCATTGTGTCATTAATGAACATAATTTATTTAATGTATAAACATTATAAATAATATAAAATGATGTATTAAATATTTGTATAATTCTAATGAATATTTATAGTCATATAGATCAATTATAAAACCACATATTAATTTTTTTTAGTTAAAAGATACATGTTTATGTTATATTTCCCTTTACTATAAATTAATTTTTATAACATGATATTTTCACACCCCAGTGGATCCCAAATTCAAAATGGTCACCCTAAGGATTTTTCTGGTCTCCCCTGACTCATCCAATTATATTAGGACATGTGTTATGGCAGTTTTGTAATATAATAATATTATTTTTACCGTTATTTACCTAATTTTCCATTTAACCGTGGTAAATAAAAAATAATATATGATGTTACTATTCATAATGTCCAAAAATAAAAGACACTTATTTACATAATTTAGATATTCTGATTGAAAATATGGAATCCATTTTTACAAATTCAAATCAAATAATTTTCATTAATTAATTTAAAATTAATTTCCATTGTCAAAAATAGAAAGTAGGTTTTTAAGCAGTAAATACTATCAAAAGATTGACACGTGTTTATATCCAATTTAACTGTGAAATTTGATCCAATGAACAAAATTATATTAAATGATAATAAAATAAAACAATTAATCTTTAAAACCAATTAAAGATATTATCTAACTATAAATATAAATTATATGAAAAGGTAACTTCGAATTAAAATGAAGCATTTTTCACTATTCATTAAAATATGAATTTCATCTAAAAAATGCCAAAATTTTAAACAAGGTAAATTTTTATGTACCTCTTCCAAATAAAAATTTTATTATATCTAATATAACATACAAAATTTTTAAAAATTAGATTTTAAAACTGCTTCTATTAAAAGGTGGTAAAAAAGTATTTTTTTGAAAAATACATCTTTTTTCAGAAGAATTTAATTTATTCTTATATAATATCTATAAAACACATAATATTAATTTAAAACATTAAATTTAATATATTAAATACATATTTCTCTAATAAAATCCATAAATAGTGATTTCATTATTTTATAGACTCACTTATTTTCATTTAAATGATTTTTTATAAGGAGGTTAGTACAATTAATATCCACTATTATAATGACTAGGTTATAATATTTTATTATCAATTATACTCAGTCTTTCATGAAATTAATTCTACCAAAATAATAAGAAATTGTGTGTAACAAAATCCAAGAATATTGTTATGTATACTACAAGCTAGTAGAGTGTTGCGTATTATGAAATCTAATCTTGGTGTTGCATACAACACAAGACATATAAGAAAATAAAAAACAACTATTTCATGAAATATTGTGGATTTACACATGATATATTAAATGGATATGAATAAGGAATTTATTAATGGATTGATTAAAGAGTAATTTAATAATGAATGACCAATGTTTTTTCAAATTAATGATGATGAAAGAAATATATTTCATTTAATGAAGAAATTATATGTCTTAAATAAATAACCGCAAGATTGGAATTCATTATTGGACTCTTATTGTAAGAATATATAATTCAAGATATTTTTTATTGATGAAAACCTATATATTAAAACATCAATGAAATGGTAGTTTATGTTATTTTTCTAAATTGATGATATTATATTATGTTTAAATATGATGGAATTCAGTGAATAATTTTTCATGTTTATATGATTAATGTTTGAGATATCAGTTATTGATGAACTCACTTACTTTATTGGGTTGTAAATCAATTTAGAAGAGAGTACTCTTTTCTTCTCAAGAAAAATATGAAAATGAGTTTCTAAAAAAGTTCATCAGACCATATTTCAATATAATTTAAACTTCAATAATAGTTTTAACAAAACATAATATGTTTTAATATAGATAAAATTTATATCAGATATTGTATCCATTAATTATTAGATGTCTATTGCAATTATAATCAATTGGGATAAGAATCATGTACAGAACATTTTTGGCCAAAATTTATCAATGAAATCCAACCTATGTGCATAACACTATAAAAAATAAAATGTTGAGGTATGTTCTACGTACAATTTATTATGGATTGGTGTTTATTGTATAAAATTATAAATAATTTATTTTATAATTATATAAGAATTGGGAGAGAGATATTGTGTAAAAAAATCGAAAGTGGATGATATTTTTTCATTTGAAATAAATTTTTCAGTTTTATTTGAGAAAATATAAAAGGAACGTACCTTAACACAATTTAAGTGTTGATAAAAAATCTTATACTCCATTAGTTTGGATTTTAACACCTCATCCTGAGAGCCACTATATCGGTGCCCTGAGAGGGTGTGGCATATGATCTAAGTTGTGCCTCCCCATATTCCAGTGGTTGCGAACTAGTAGTGAGGGTCAAAAGAGACACATGGGGAGAATATTACTTCTTTCTAAGAGTGATCCATAGTAGATAAAAACATAAAATATTGAACACATCGTAAACAATAAACAAGAATCACAAATCTATTTTAAAAAATTGGGTATAGGACCACATATGTAATGTCATGTCTTATAATGATAAGTGTAAAAAGGAAAATCAAAATAAATACTCACTAAATAAATCCCTAAAACCAGTTTGTACATAAATTATTGTTCCCTCATCCATGAAAATCCCTAACTTCCAACCAACCATCTAGTATAGGTCTTTTTCCCTTATCTAGACCTACAACCATAGTCTCCTTGGGTAACCAATGGTGGACCAAGAAGGGTGTGAGTTCAAATTAATAGGACACCACCAATTATTCTTACAAAACATACAATATAGAGTGTATATAGAATTACAGTAAAAAAAAGATAATATGAATGAAAATCCAAGTATCATTAATTATCTTGGTTTATAGTATCCACATTATTTATTAGTCTTATGTATTATGCATATTCACCAAAAATGGTTCATCATATGCCATCTAACTAAACATCATATTAGGGGGTGAAGTTCCCAACCTCTTAGGGACATTCATTTCACAAAAAAACATATAATTACCTCAGATCCTTAGTCTATGTATCATACCATGTGCATTAATTTTGGGTATATATCTTCAGTCTGATACACGAATATACGAAAAACAAGGGTGGAGGAAAGATCCTCATTCTAACCCAACCCCTAGGAGTAGATGCTCATTCCAACACCCCAAAAATATCACTTATTCACATAATAGAGATTATTTAATCATTAAAAAATTCACTATTTATGTTCCATAACTCATTTAACATATTCAATTTTTCCAAAAACCCCCTAATGCAATGATAACAAACTAAACACAATCATCCTATGTTTTTTTCTTCATATTTTATTGTTTACATGAAAGCGTAATTATCATTTTTTCCATGTCATAAAAACATAAAATTATTATTTAACAAATGAGTTCAAAATTCAAGGAGGAGGAACACCCCATGGGGGGTCCTTTACCACAATTGTAATCAATCTCAATGGATGCCACATGAATCATTAATTGTTCAATTCATCACTCAATAAAAAAGTTAATCATTTCCTACTAAGGGACCCAAATGGATAGGATAATAGTACCATGCAACAACCACATTTATATAAATTAATCATCAAGTATATGAGATATTACTTGTATACTACCAACCACATGACTTTATACAAACACTCTATTATCCATATCCATTAATTCAAACTCAAACAACCTTCAAATCCCCAATCTAGAGTCTAATGTAAAGGAGGTTTTAGAGTATTTAGAAGGAGAACAACAAATACATAAGTACTCTTTTAAAAAAATATAATAATGTAGAGTCTTATACTCACTAAGAGACTTGATATTCACCCTACGATGATCTAAATGGATATAAATCATAGGATAATCATCCCTTTGAAGCTTGGGAAGAATGGGTGCATCTTATAGGCCTCTTGAAGAAGAATGTGGAACAAAATTAGGTTAGATACCTTCAATACCAAGTGGGTAAATTGGAAATTATCCCATTAAATGAGGTGTATTGTTGGCCAAACCATGCAACAACTATGTGTCGACCTCTGTCTAAGAGGGAAATGGGATTCACGATCTCACAGATAGCACACATATTTTGAAAATTAATGTGGTGGATATGATGAAGGGGTTTCTTTATGCCTCCAATAATTTTGGATTCTCCACATTCATGGTTTCTAAAATGTGCCCTACCTTCTCCAGGATCACCTGATTATGGTGCATGTTTATTTCAAATTGTGTTCCAACTTCAAAATAAGAAAATTATGGAACTTTCCCCCCTTTCATTCCCTGATACCCTAAGAAAACCCTTAGATTCATCGTACAAACAACAACCATTCCATTATCCAAAATATAGGGAGTTTGACCAAAACTAGAAATTATGTACCTAATTAGAAGTCTAGGAAGTTACAAAATCCACACCTTATAATGACTCACTTTCGATCTACACTGCCTAAAATTACTCAATCTCCATGGTAAAAAGTTTTTACTAATTGGTGTTCTCATATATATATCTCTCTCCCATGTTTCCTCATGAAATTTACAATACTTCCACAACACTTAGACTAATGTAGCATTATTACCTCAAAAAACATTCTCGATATGATCCCTAATACTAACTAGATCCTCCTCAAATGATGAATTAGTCTCAATCTCAACATCCTAAACATAAATAAAATGAGGGGGGGGGGGGTTATAGTGATACCACTAATGTAGTGACACATGAAACACATCATTCATGCTAGTATATTAATATAGAAGAGCCAATCGATATACCATTAGTCTGATACTCTCCACAATCTCAAATGACCCCACATACCTAGGTACTAAGTTACCCAGTTTCCGAATTTGATGGTTACCGAACCTTTATTACACATAACGAAACACACAATCACACACTATAAACTAAATAGGTCAATAAAGGTGAAAAAATATGAATCCTACCTACTATTAGCCATAACCACACATTTTTGAATCAAAAGAACATTCTATGATGTCTCCTACATGAGACTCAACCCCAACACCTATGATTCCCCATCCTCTATCCAACACAATAAAGATATACGTGGTATATCATAGAGAGCTTCATATGGTTCAATTAGAATAGATTTATGATAACTATATTTATTGGTGAACTACAAGAGCACTATGTGTTTCTTTTGAGATCTGACAATATTGAGGGCACATGTCCTTCGACACATGTATAGTATGCTATGAAAACCCTTCTATATACGGTTAAAAATACATACTAAAAAACACAAGGGTAACAAGTTCTTTTTATAATCCTTTCTATAATAATGATGTAAATTGTGGATAATGATATGAAACTATAGTTCATAGAACCCTATGAAACCATTCAATTTTTTGAACATATAAATCATCCAACCGATCTTGGTAAAAGTCCCTTGTATCAAAAAAGAAATGTACTTCCATGGTCAATTGTTGCCCAAACACCCATATAACCTCATTCTTATGATGTTTCCTCAAAATAAATAGTAAAAAATCCATGGTGAAAGCATCCCACTTCCATTCTAGAATGGGAAACACCTGTAGAAAATTACCCAGTTGTTGTTGCTCAGACTTCACCTGTTGATAGTTATAGAATCACATCATAAAACGTATAACCTCTTTGTTCATCCGGGACACCAATGTAGCCTATGGATATCATAATAAATATAGGTTTTTTTTGTTATGCACTGTCCATTTTGAAGAATGGAACACACACATAATCTCATCTAACATACATGTGGGAACAACAATATGACCACAAACATTAATGATATCATCATCCTTGATAGTATAGTTGGAAGGTGAATCCCCAAAAACTAGGAATTACCTCGAAGAAAAACCCTCTAGATCGTCATACTACATCTCCCTGATTTAGATTAGAAGTGTGGAATCAACTACTAAAGATCAATGTTCCATCTATCCCTTTCACTCGTGAACATCCATTTGCATCTCAGTGAACAAAGTTGTCATCTTCCACTCTGAAATGGAATCTTAAACTACCTAAGTATATGTATTACTACTCAAAGTTTTATCATTAATATTTCACTTCCAAATAATATTGTCTAGTTAAAAGTCAGATGACTGCATATATTCAACCCATCTCCACATTTGGAGGTTCAAATCCCCCTATGATAAGATTTAATTTAATCTTTTACGGTTGGTATATAGAATAAAAGTTTCTACCAATAGGTAATGTCACCAAAACCTTAAGGAATAAACTTTTACTACTAAGTTGAGATCATGTTTAGGGTAACCATATTCATGTGCCCATATATATCACAACCCATATTCTAAAATTAGATCCCACTTCATCAACACTACTCTATGTATGACTATGGATGCATCAAAAAACATAATATACTCTTTACCGATCTCAGGTATGATCAAAATTGGTGTAGTAGTCAAATGAGTCTTCAATTATAGGAAATCATTCTCAAATTCCTCAAACCACTAAAACATAAAAATAATCTTGGTTAATCCTAAAATAGGCGTTGTTAAGTGGGAAAAGTAATTAATGAACATTTTTTAATATCCCAATAAATCAAAAAAGGTTATGATATATAATACATTCTTGGGTTTCTCCTATGAAACAACTACATAAAGTTTATCTGAGTCCATTGACACAAAATCCTTACAGATGACGTGACCCATGAAATGTACCATATCAATCCAGAATTTAAAATTAGATATCTTGGAATAAAGATGATTCTATCTCAATGTACTCTAGATGTTGTCATGGTGTTTGGAATGATCATTCTAACTTTGGGAGTGAACAAATATGTCACCCAAAAGACAACTACCAACTGATATAGATATGTGTGGATGATTTGGCTCATTAAGTCCATAAACACACTTGGAATGTTTTTAACATGAAAGGAATCACAAAGAACTCAAACAAACCATACATGATCTTGAAAGTAGTATGTAGTATATAAAAAGGACACACCCTCAACTGATTGTACCATGAACTTAAATAAATTATGGTAAAAACATAACCACCCTATGGCTGGTTAAAATGTTCATAAATAAATTAAATGAGATATAAGTTATTAAATATCATTTAATTTAACATTTTGTAATCGACACAGAATCATAACATCCGAGATGGATTTTTTGAAACAACACTGGAGATCCCCAATGTTATTTACATTGGAAAATAAAACAATTATTCACCAATTTTTCCAACTATTTTTTGTGATATTGAAGCTCTACCTGGGAGATCATATATAGTGGAATGGATACTAGATTAGATCCAGGTACTAAGTCCATCTTAAAATCCACATATCTCTAAAGATAAATTATAGATAAATCCCTAGGGATCACATCCTAAAACTGACCCACCGCTAGAGGAAACACATCTTGATATACTCCCCCAATGTGAGTAAAACTAAATTACACATGATTTGTGAGTTCACTAAACCATTAATGAAATGGCCCATCATGACCATCCAAGATATCTCATTCCCCACAATGAATATAACTGTCACCCTTAAGTGATGTGAATATTACCATTCAATGATAAAAGTTATTATGGAATTGATACAACATCCACCAATACTTCCCCAATATCTAGTTAAAACCTAAATTCTCGAAAAATTTCCAAAAGGAAATGATACCCCCACCTTGATAGAAAACTCCTTGCATTTTAGAATATTTTCTGCTCATACTCCCAATGATGTTACGATAGACAAAACCCTATAAATATAATCCACTAATAGACCCAACATGTTCACAAACTAGGTATATATGAAAAACATTTAGGCCCCCATATCAAATAAAGAACTAATAATTGTGGAATCTATAATAGTTGAACCTCAATTCGTGGATGGTTTATCCTTTCCAGTACCTATTGCATGATGAACTACATAAATCTGACACACCTCTCGACCCAAACCTCAATCCTAACATCCAAGTGTGTAAATACACTAATAAAAATGATGAAATATTCTTAAAGGACCACATCCACCACCTAAGTGAGTGAAAAATTTAGAAATCAAACTTCTTTCATGGTATGGGGTTGCATACCCCCTTCCTACACTCAATATTTTTTTTGATCCTCCATCACTATCCACTTGTCAATCATTCTTATAGAACTTCAATACATGTCCCATATTGATGAATGAACCTTAATCAACTTGTGGTTTGAGGAACTAACCATGCATGTGTATCAGTATACAACACAGATAATAGCACACCATATCACTACCCCTAGATTTCAATACTCTTCTCTAGCTGCTCTATTTACTGTTTACCTAGTAAAAACCCTCAAAATGGAAGTTCCTACTATTAGAATTTATACCACTAGACTACTAATCTAGAACCAAATGTCCACCACCAAAAGCCTCTATCAATATCCATTATAAAATGTGAACCTAATACACAAACTTATCAAACCACCTAAAACATACAAAATTTACCTAGGACTTGATCTCATACAGATGTTTTTCATGAAAACTTCTCACTGTAGCTGACTTATCTCCTTCTAATGATAGAAAAAAAAATTATAATCATCTAAAGTGACCAGTATAATCCATATCATACATAATCCCATGAGTTAACTGCATAAATTACAAATCATTCTCCCATCTTAGAGTCTCAAAAGAAAAATGTTCAAGAAATTTTTCTCAGAAATCATTCTAGAACCTACCATCTTTCTGCCCAGTGTAAACATGGAAATCCCACCAGCACTTTACTAGTCCTCATAACATGTTATTCACCACCATGCCTCTTTTATCAGGAAAATACTCTATGTGATCTAGATTGTATCGATGGACTATATCTAGAACATGGCTACTTCAGGCCCCCTACTCTAGAGAACATTATTGGGTGATAAAATTGAAACTATCTAGTCAGGTAAAAAATAATTTACAAAAAATTTCCTAAATATCACTCCATAGACTTTATAAAATGAGAAAAGTTACCCTAAAACTAACATTTCCCTCAATTACCTATAACCAATGAGTTTCTTTCCGCAACACTGGATGAAAAATATTGAGCATATCCTCATGTCTGCCCACTGGTAATTATCATCATTGTTTCATCTCTCTACAATTCCAAACACATGTCTCTGAACACAAAAAAAAACACTTCCACAGTTTACATAAATTTTATGGATCACTAATATCCATAAAAATTTATTCCATATACATTATCCCAACTATAATGACCACATCTCTATCATTACCGTCATCCATCCCTATAATGGGTCATGGCTAACATATGGCAACCAAACTTTCACATTCCATATTCTCATTGTACATCATACTAACCCTTATTTATTTAGGATCCCTTGAGTATTGAAATAGCAAAAAAAAATTATCATTACACACCATTTTTAACAATTCAATAAAAATTTCCAATTCTTTATATATTTATAAAATATTTATTATGTACTTTTTCTTTAATAAAATAATAGAATCAAAATGAATTTTTAATTATAAAACCCAACCACAATGTGTTTTCCCACGAGTGACTAACATGATGTAGGTCACATATATTTCTACATGCCCAAAATTATTCATGTGTGGATGACCTAAAATCTTTTTAGTCCATGCAAAAAATATCATAAAATAATAACATCAAACACTAAGTGCATCACCCGAGGTTAAATTACATTCAATTTTGAAAATGAATATCATGAAAAACAATCCCACATTGTGTACCTGGGTTTTCCCCAGACATGGGTCAGTCAATCCCATGAACGAGCTCATCAACATGTCCAAACACATCCAAATATCCTATATACCTTAACAAATAAAATTAATAATAGAAAAAAACACCCTTGAAAACCCTTTGTAATTTACTGATCTAAGAACCACTAAATTAGTTCCTTAATATATTGCACCATAAGACCTCGATTGGACCTCCCCATATTCCAGAGGATCCCGACTAGTAGTGAGGGTCTAAAGGGAAATGTGGGAAGTCTATATCCTCTTTATCAAAGTAATCCACAAAAAATAAAACAAAATAAAAAAAATGAAAAAATAATAAACATGCATAAAAAAAATATTTTTCCCAAAATTGGGTATTGGCCCACAAGAAAACAATAATATGTAATGTCATGTCTTATAGTACCAAGTGTTAAAGGAAAACTCAAAATAAATCTAGGATAAAAAATCTACAAAATGGGTCCCAACACCATGCCCTTTCCCCTTATCCATACACATCCCTGACACCCAATCAACCCTCTAGCATATGGAATTTTTCCTTGACCATACCTATAATCAGTAAGTATTCATAGGTACCCAACGGTTTCCCATGTAGGGTGTGAGTACAAATTAGTAGGCCACCACCAATGGTGTTTCCAAAATACCCATTATAAATAGTTTTTATATAATTATGTTAAAAAACAAGATAAGAAAAATGATAATCCATGTTCCATTAATTTATAGGTTTTATATTGGTCACATTCATCAATAGTTCGATGTGGTACCCATATTCATCAAACATGATTCGTCATATGTCGGTAAACTAAACAACATACAAGGGGGGGTGCATTATCATACCTCATAAGGACATTAATTTCAGAAAAAAGATAAAAATACCTCAGAGACTCAATCCATGTATCATACCGTGTGTATTTATTAGGGGAATAGAGCATCAATCTGACACTAAAATCCATGAAAAAAAGGGGTTGATCCAAGAGAACCTATCAAGACCAACCTAAGTGGGTAGAGTCTTAGTGTAAAAACCCATAGGTACCACTTATTCACATTATCATTCTTTCTTAATCATTTATCACATTTAACATTTTCATGAAATAACTCATTTAACCTAATCAATGTAGGCCAAACACCCCTGTATGCCATGTTAAAAAACAAAACACAATCATAATTAGTTTTATTTAACAATTTATTTTTCACATTTCAACTCTAATTATAAATGGTTTTATCTTATTAACCCTTAAAATTATTATATAACAACTCATTACCAAATTCAAGGAAGAGGCACACCCCATTAGTGTCCCTTAGCATGATCCAATCAACCTCAATGGTTCCCAAAAAAATCAAGAGGGGTTTAATTCATCATGAAATTAACCAAAATTTAATTTCCCTCTATGAAACCAAAATGGAAAACAAATTTTTACCATGAAAAAAACACATAAACAAAAAATAAACATCAGGATTATGGGATATAACTTGTACACCACATACTACATGTTTTTAGATGATCATATTCTTAACCTTCACCCTTGATTCAAAATCAACAAATAATTAAATCCCCAACCTAAAATATTTTATAAAAAGGGGTTTTAGAGGATTATAAAGTATAACAACAACAATAGAATGCCTCTACCAAAAAATATTAGAAAAAGGAATGTTAGACTCAGCTATAGCTTTAATCCACATTCTATGATAATAAAAAATCAAAGAATAAAAAAGAATCATCCCTTGGAAGCTTGGATGAATAGTCATATCACATATGATACTAGAATAAGAATGGGGATAAAAATAAGTTAATAAATATTAAATCTTGAGGTGGTGGATCAGAAATCCCCACTTTTAATGAGGTGCACAGTTTGGTCACATGATTGGAAAAACAGTGCACCAATATTGTTCCAAACTCAATCCAAGAGGGTTCTAGATATAACAGTCTCTAGGGGAGCCCATATTGTTTGAAAGACCATGTTGTGGAAATTTATAATGGCTATATCCATGCTCACATGATTTTACGATCCCCCCTTGAACATCATCTATACCGTACCCTACCTCATCTTGGACAACAATGTTATGGTGCATGATTACTACTAATCATGTCCCAATTGTAAAACATGCACTTGATAGACCATAATTTCCACTTTTTTTCTACAAGACCTTGGGACATAACCCTAGAATCTCCACACACTTGATAACCATTATATTAACAAAAATAAAGGTAATTTGACTGAAACACAACAAATATGTACCTCATTTGCTGTTTAGGATCTTACATGGATCAAGAAATGAGAATTTCAATACTCCTATCATCATTTTTATAGAAAATGATTTTTTAGTTGATGTAGAATATCATATAATATTCCATGATAAATAAAACTAGATAAGGTGATAAAAATTTCATTCTCATATACTGGGGGTAAATCTTCTCACAAGGGGAGTTTCTTAAAATAATTAAGGGTATATACTATCAACTTGGAATATTCTATAATTTATGAAGATATATAGAGTCAAATAAAATTCTGTGGTTATAATGTAATTAAATAGAAGCATGGGATCATAATAATCATATGAATCTCTACAAAATTATTTTTTAGGCACTGTGAATTTCTCCTGTAGACAGAGAGTGATAAATTAAGTTTTGTATTTTAATTTATTTTTTCACGAGTATGAAGAATTTCTAAATCAACATAATATTACAAAAATACCTAGATAGAGATGATGTTGTAATCTTGTATATTCAAGAGTATAATGAATCAAAAAAGAATAATTTAATGAATGATTAAAAGTAATTCCTTATTAGTAATATGTCATATTGATTGAATTTTATCAATGGTGGGGATTCAAATAAGTTTGCAGATGTTTTAAGGATATTTGAAGAAAATTTTGTGAAATAGGAAAAAACAAATCCCAATTATTATGCTCAGACTATAATTATTATTATCATATTTTAGTTGATAGTATAATAAATATTACTCAGTAGAGAGAAATTAAAAGGTTGTGGTGGGGTTAAAGGCTGAATTATTTTTATAGAAATATATATTATAGTTATTGTCTCTTGCCAAAATTGATTGACTTAATGAAGGATATTTTAACTAAAGATTAATTTTACAATAATATATATACAATGACTCATATTGGGATAGTAAGGCTATGAAAGGTAGTTCATTTTTCCGCAATACGAATGTCATAATGATTGGTGACAATGTGGGAACTGTTTAGAGTACTTGATTATGGTCAGGAATCATGATATAATGTTACCCCATTATTTATGTTGTAGGATAATTTCAGGAATAGTTTTTCAAGGTTTTGACGTCTAACATAGACACTATGAAACAATTGGAGGGTGTAATATGGTGTTGGATTGAATTTTAACCATAATAATATATTTTACTCCATAATGTTTGTATCTAGAGAATATTTAAGATATTATAACTGATGATTTTAGTTATAATAAAGCATATTTGTCTATAATTTATAGTGAGATATGGTAATCAAAGGTTGTTATGTCGCAATGGTTAGAGATACACCATTATTTGGAAAAGAATAGAAAATATAAAAGATTGAGTATTTTTCAAATATGGAGGAAATTTCATTTATATTTTTTGATTTAATTTAACAATGGAAGATTCTTTTGATTAATTAGATTGAAACATGTAACATATGAAGGGATAGAGATTTGGAGAAATAATTTCATTAGATTTAAGAATAAATATATAAGAAGGATGGGGGAGATGAATCACATGTTAGAAGAGATAATTTTTTCATATATAGATACTTTGAGAGCGTTTTTGTGAAGTAAGGGCTTAAGTGCGGAATTTGAAAGGCCTTTGGAATTGTGCTATCTTCTTAGGATAATTTTATATTGGCATGGTGAAATAGTCCCCGATCAGTTAGATGTTATAGGTTCTCTCTTCCTCAGTAGTCTATGGATTCTCATTTGGGTAGAGATTCTTCCATGTTTGTAGTGTGGATATAACTTGAGAGTTTACCTGCTCCTTTCATGTCCCCTATTTTTCTCTATGTTATTGGGAATTCCTTGGGATCATTCTTCTATGTGAATCAGTGATCTCTCCACCTTGAAGATTCAATTAAAACTATAATTTATTTATAGATAAACCTTGAGATCCCTCTACCACACAAGCTATTTCTTAGAGTGGATGTCATGGATGATTGGTCTTAGCTGCTTCTATACACTTACCCACCATGCTTCTTCTCTATCTATAATCTGAAAGGAAATTCTTACCTTAAATTCTGAAAGTTCCGTAAGTAAAATATTCATTTATAGGAGGAACATTCCCACCATACAATGGCTCCTAATTCGGTTATTAATAATCCTTCTTATAGTAAAATACCATGCTTAAGTGATCGGGGAAGGAATGTGAATCTTACTCCCTCTCCCTCAAGCATGGAATCCTCCTCCTCTTCAGAGTTAAATTTTATGGTGGCCTTGGTCATTCAATTCCAAAACATGGTTCCACTACCTCAAAGAGAACTGTTTTTTTTTATAATGGAATTCCAAATGTTGTGAAGATGGTTCCAGCCTTTCAGGGGAGCTTTCCCCCTTCTTCCCTTTCATTAATGTGTCATTCCATTAAGGTGTTATAATTGGGGGATATTACTAAGAAAATTATTCAGAATTGTCTTCCAGTCATAAGTTCTACTATAAGGTGTTTGGATGCGATTCATCCAGACCCTACCTCTGTGGGCATCCGGCCTGCCACTCTAAAAGCATTGGTGATCAAAAATGATCCTCCAACTTTGGGAAACTTCTATTCAAATAGAATGAAGACCAGGTCCTAATTGAAGTCTATATCCAATGTCATACCCTCAAAGAAGTTTATGGGCCATGAGTCTAGGGATAGTGCCATACATCTTTCCTACAATGATTAATATTCTCTTTCGAAATTCTCATGGCTTGGGATCTTGGTTAAAATACGAAATTATCTCCATTGATTTTCTATCTCACTGTACTTTTCTGGATACAATACTTGAACCAAAATACGTTTGAAATAAGATAAAATTATCTTCTCAATGTATGAGAGCCTATGGTTCTCTCCAGGGTTTTCCAACCAACTCTCACATCTGGCTATTTTAGAAATTGGGATTTTCGGTTGACCTGGTTTCTCTGTCTGATCAATGTATCAATATCAAGATTTATTTTGAAGGTGAAATGACATTTATATTAGTTTTTATGATAATATTTTTTCTAATGATCAAGAATATTTGTGGGATTAGCTGATTTATTTCAACCCAAGATATGTGCCCTTGATAGTGGGAGGGGATTTCAACATTGTGGACTTTCTGAATGAGAAAAAAGAATCTAGAACCTTTCCTAGAATAGCTAGTCATGATTTTTTATTATTCATGGATAAAAATGGTCTAATGGATGTAGGTTTCTTAGGTGATCCTTTTACATGGTGTGCAAACCAATGAGGGAATCAATGATCATGGATTCATCTAGATCATTCTCTAATTAATGAACCTGCTCTATCAGCCTTACCTGCTATAAAAAACCTCAGTTTGGTGCATATCCTCTTAGACCACTCACCCGTTATAATTTCCATGTCATACCGAGGGGACATCAAGACCTCATTTCATGTTTCCTCATTATGAGAAGATAGTAAAAATTTCATAGAATTTTACAGAGCATGTAGAACCTACCTATTAGCGGAAACCCCTGAACCTCCCTTCACAAAAACCTATGCCATCTGAAAAATAACCATTTCCCATAGGTCATGAATATTCCCTCTGATGATGCTTAGATAGAATTTATTAATAGATATATTCTTTGTTTAGAGTTGGTGTTGGAAAATGCTTGCGATTTTGATACTTATGTGGATTTGCGATGTAAAAAACAACATGCTAGCCAAATTTTTGCAGAATAAAGAACACAATTCTAGAGAAAACTCATAAATAATGTGGATTTGTGAAGGTGATAAAAATTAAGGATATATCCACACCTTCATGAAGGAAAAACAAAGGTTTTCTATTCCTACCGTGTTACTTGAGGACATATCCTACAATATTGATAGAGACATCGTAAGTCTATAGGCAGTCATCCATTTGAGATCTTTACTAGAATATCACAATCCACTTATAGAAGACTACTACCTAAGAGGCTCCTCGACCTTATTTGAATGTATTATATGCTTGATGTCTGAGACAGTGAATGGTGAAATGAATAATCACCCAAATAAGGAAGAAATCTGGTTGGCTATATTTTCTATAAATCTTATTAGTTCTCTTAGCCCAGATTCTTTCCCAATATCCTTCAATAGGGATTATTTGAATACAGTGAATGTATTTTTAATAAGTGTTTTGTATGAATTTTTCCAAGGGGTAACATTCCTCGTGCGGTGTGTGATACCAAATTGGTGTCAGTTCCAAAGGTTAGGTTTCCCATATATATGAATCATTATCATCCTATTAGTCTATGAAATGTTCCATATAATGTCTTGTATATATTTTTTAACACTTGTTTTCCCCCTTTCTTCTAATTTGGGTTGCTGAGAAACATCGCAGTTTTGTGAAAGGAAGATCTATTCAAGGGGCTATCACATAGTCCAAATAAGTCATTAGTGACATCAATTTTAAAATATCAGGTTGCAATGTTTCCATCCATATTAATATTAGTAAATAATATGATATCTTTGAATTTAATTTTTTCATGATGTTCCTTGCTATCATGGGTTATTGAACTCCTTTTTTGATGCTTTATCTCTATATTGTTGGACATTTCCATTATGAGAAATCAGTTTGGTATTTTCAAAGTTTTATAAGGGCTAAGATAGGGGGACCCTCTCTCCCTCTATCTTTTTTTCATGACAAAAGAAGTTATCAGTTTCTATCTTAATCATTGTATTATAGTATCCAATGTGACCCCCTTCCGTAACAATCATTCCATTGGGGGTATTTATCACGTGATGTTTATAGATGATACCGTTATTTATTTCAATAGTATTATATAGTCTATCTAGGCAGTTAATGAGGTTTTTTAGGTTTATTGTGGTGGGAGTGCGAATGTTTTTAAAATTGATAGGAGTGATTTCTTTTCTCACACAAAATTCTTGGAATGATAATCAAGATATTTTGAGTCTAGCCATGGTATACACAAATGATCCATCCCTAAAACTTACTTGGGTGACCCAGTTTCAAATAAAAACATCCTCATCAGACCTTTTTTCATGGTTACTGAAAATATTAAATGCCAAATTCTCAATTGGAAGAACAAGTTCCAGCCATTTGGTGGGATAATTACATTAGTAAATTCAGTTTTATCCTCTATCCCCATAAATATCTTATTTAAACTCAAGGTAAGAAATGAATTTTTTTTCTATCATTGAATTAGTTTTGTTATCAGTTTTATGGGGTGGTCACCTCTAAGTTAAATACTATTGGGCCTCCCAGAACATTATGGAAAATCCTATGGAAGAAGGGGGTCTCAATAGAAGGTGTGTTTCTGGATCTATGAGTGATCGTCACACCAATATTTCCTTAGAGTTTTTAGAGGGGAAATATTTATGGGGAATAAACTTATAAAGAACATATGAACTTGAGGGGATATCATCTATATGTAAAACATCCAAAACTAGTCACCTGATCCAACCTCATCTACCTCTCCTCCAACAGAACACTCGCTGGATTATTGGTGTAGGGGACATTAGCTAATGGCCCTGTAATTGGTCCAGGAAGATAATGGGATTCCTAAGCTTTCCTTCTCATTCTATTTCTTTTAGGTAGGCTTTTGTTTACCCTATCTTCATTTGGACCACCTTGTATGAAAACTAGAAAAACACTTTGATTTCGTTGTGTTGACTAGAGACCCAGATAAGTGCGTCTTCATAAGTTCGGTGGTAGGTACCTTCTCTATCAGAGAATTTCATAAAATTCAACATTTTTTTATCCTTAGGACTAATGGGGTGATATTTTATGGTACACGAGCCTCCCTTGAAAATTTCTTTTTTCTGGTTTGGTGTTTCTGTCAAACTAATTCTCCCTTAGATAAAAATGTTTATCAAATAGAAGTTAGCTTGGCATAAAAGTGTTACTACAGAAGGGAGCCGAGAGGTGAATCTATGAATCATATTTTCATCCATAGTGATTAGGAAAATTCCATTTAGATTTCCTTCTAATATTATATAGGCTGGTTTGATCAAACGTTCACTACTAACCTTTTCTACCACAATGGTTCTTGCAGTGGATAGATCTATTTTGGTAAGAAGGGCTAGAGAGGTTATCTTTATCCCAGGGTGTTGGATTCTTTGGAATTCAATAAATGGGGTGATATATCATAACCCGGTGCCTTCCACTTTGGGTATCCTTTTCAAAAGCTATAATCTAACCCTAGATTTCTTCATTTTGTACAATGGTTTATTGGATGCATCATCTATTACTCAACTTCTTCCCCAACTTTCCCTTCCCGTATCAGATCCTTCAACTCAAGGCACATGGGTAAGATAAAAGATACATATCTATGGGTACAAGCTAAAAATAGATGGTACGTGTTTCATGGGGAGTATGTGAGTGGGTGGAGTTATACGAGATTTCAATATATCAGTGGTGGCTGATTTTACATTTTTTATTTGAAATAATGATTATCTCTATGTAGAATCCCTTCACTTTCTCTCCGTTCACTTTTTATGTAAAAAAGGAGCATCCTTATCAGGGAAAATGAGTCAGATTCACTGACTCCCTATAATGAAATCACATGTAAGGTTTTAGTCCCTTGGTCTATTTAATACACTTCTAAGTAGTGAAATGGTCTCATGAATGATCTCATGACTATTCTTCATATATGGAGGTGGGGAATGTTGTGGTATATTTTTATGTTTCTAAATCATCTCAAAATTATTATATTTTTATCTTTTTTAATCATGCATCATTTCCCCATGAGGGTGTGCACCTTTTTCAAGGAGATTATATTTTTATTCATTACTTTATACCCCTTAATTGTTTTCTTGTAGGCTCATTATCCCTTTCTTATTTAAATAGAAATAAAAATACGTTGGTGGAGCATAAAAATGAAACATTATATCTTAGTGGTTAAGTACAACACATAAATCAAAATATCACATGAGATACATCACATCGACCAATTCATTAGAGTCATATATAAGTTTAATCACACATGTAACATAATATCATTCAAATACAGTGTATATAATTTCAGGTACACACGTCATATCATAACATTTACATTATCATGCCTGTAACATATAACATATATAAATCTTATACGTAAAATAACCCATGAATAGATGTTGATTTCATTTCATAAAGATTAAATTCATGAATAATATTTGGGATTCCCAAAAAAATATGTAATAATTCACATGGTATAATAATCATCCATTTTAAGTGAAAAAGAAACAATCTCTCTAAAATTAAAAGGTTAGTTTTTAGAAATAAGATTTATTTTGGAAAAATCATATCAAGTTTTTATAAAACCATATTCGTAGAATTTAAATCTCAGAAAATAAATGATAATGATGAATAAATGATATTTAAGGAACATTACTATAATATCCATATTGAAAATGGGGTGTAAGGGGGAACCGAAAGAAAAAGAGAGTTGGGTTCAAGAATTCCCCTAACCATTCGTCTAAGTGATTTATACACTTTAATATCCAAGATAAAAAACTTATACTCAAAAATAATAAACTAAGGAACCTTTTATACATTAATTATTTTCATTATTATTTTATTAATTTCATTAATGGGATTTTTAATGGATTTTATTTATTAATTTAAACATTCAAGAGTGTTCATTTTCTAGGTTTTCATGATTGGTTTAACTGAATTTTCGTATGGAAGTTTATGTAAAATGGGTGTAATTTTATAGATTTGAAAATATATTTTATTAATATATATAGATAATTTAATATGGTTATATATATTTATATATATATTTAAATTTAATGATGATGAATCATTAGATAAATACTTAATGATAATCGTTTGGCTTAATTTTGGCGGTTTTCAATCACAACAAACTGAATTTTTTCATTATTAAGTAAATATTTTAGTTCCAAAACATAAAATGGGACATAAAATATATTTTAAAATATTTTCCAACCATTAATATGGTTTTATTTCTTACCTTGAAGGTGTTATTGTAAAATAAAAATGCATCGTCCAGGATTTTGGTAAATTGACACATCATGGGTGATGATTTCTTTTTTAAAATAAAAGAGAGAGTGGAAGTAGGGTTATGATTGATCTTCCATTAACATTATATAATTCCAATATATCAGACATATGGTAGTTGTCATTCTATTTTGACAAGGAAATGTTTAAGTAAAAATAAAATAAATTAAATTTAAATGAAATAAAAATAAAAATAAAGTGGATTTTACCTCCTCAATTATCTTCTTTGAGAACATCACAGAAGAATCTATTATTGTTCTACTATAGAGAAAAAAACTCTTGGACATGGGAAAGGGTCTTGAGAAGTGTTTCGGGACGAATTTTTATAAGTCTCAAATAATGGCAGGTGTGAAGAGAGGATTGGGATGGAGGGGGGTTATTTATAGGGGAGGGCATGGGTGTTTTCTCAGTATTTGATTCATTTTAGATTCTTATTTTGTCTCAATAACATGAATAGTTTGAGTATTATCATTAAATATATAAAAACTAATGAGGTAGAGATTGAAATTTTGGTCTTACATCAGTCTTACATTATCTTTGACTCAATAATTCATTTATTTAGCATTTATAATAAATTATCGTATTTCACTATTCAATATAATTTCAAGTATTTTAAAAAAATCACAAAAAATTCACTCTAATACTATTTTTATGTGTATAATAAAATAATAAACCCCATTTTATGATTTTTTTAATTATGTAAAATTTAATTTTAAATTAACATCATCATTTACTCAAAAAATAAGTATTTTAAAATTATAACTGGTTTTATGACACTATGAAAATTCAATTAGGATCTTATTAAATTATCTTATAATATTTAGATAAAAAATATTAATTTATAAATAAAATTTCTAAAAAAAGTGTTTTAAATCATTATATTATCTATAAATATCTAAATAAAATTCATGTTTTATAAAAAAATAGAAACACTTATTTAATAAATTTTCAAAATATCTATTTTTTACTTATACTATGATATAATTATATCATTGTATCAATTATATGAAGCATAAATTTTATTTATACATTAATTGGTGAGGTTATTGTTCATTTGTCTAGTTTACTTGTCATAGTGGTCATATAATTTTTCTTTTGGTGAAGTTATTATTTCTTCAGTACAGATTCCTTCATTTTTAGAAATACCTCATATGTTATTCATTATTCATTTATAGAGTTTGTATTGTGTTCTATATTGTAAATTAGGGAAATTATACAATATGAAATCATTATAAGAAGGGAGATTCAATTGCTAAAATTTGGGTCATTAAATTCTCCCCCCTTTTGAAATTTCACCATTGAAATTTTGTTTTTTCTAAATAGGTGAGACTTCGCAATCATCGTATCCTCGGGTTCCCATGTCAATTATTCATACTTATGGTTCCTTCACAACACATTGAAAAAGACTGGTTGTCTTGTAGTATAGAATCTTATCTCTCTGGTCTATAATATTTTTCTATTGCTCTTCATATTTGAGATCATCCTCCAGTTGTACCACCTCCATGTTTAGTACATGTGAGGGATCTGGTACGTACTTTCATAGAAGAGAAAAATGAAACATATCCTAAATTTGAACCATACTTGGTTGATGTACAAGTTGATAGGACACTTCTCTTAATCAATCAAGGATCTTAAATGGGGTAATTCTCTCTTGGATAGATTCCCTTTCTTTCCAAATGATATGACTCTTTCCTATATTGATGTTCAAAAGAAGACTTTATCTCAAATGTTGAACACCAAGTCTCGTCGAAATTTTTCAGGACAACACGTTTTCTAACTCTTAGTAGATTTAATATATTTCTGGCTGGCTTAAACCTTCTTTATCATTTCTTGTATAGGATAATGTCAAAGTAGCTATTTTTCACATAGTTAAACCCAACATATTGGAGTTTTGCTTCATTTTCCACACATACCATCATATGGATCCATCTGAATATATGTGTAGAAGCTATTTGTGTATGATAACTCAAACAAAGGAACATTATGATCCCATACACCTATGAATTCAATTGAAAGAGATATTATAATTTCTCCAAGAGTCTATATAGTCCTTTCATATTGAAAATCAGTTTGGGGAAGATAGGCCATGTTGAAAATAAATTAAGTACTCAAGGAATGTTAGAGATTTCTCCAAAATTTATATGTGAACCATAGAAAGTAATCAGAAAACAATTTACAAAAGTGCCCCATGTAGCCTCACCAAAACATTAACATATATCCTGGAATTTTTTCAGAGTTATATATCTTCCTGCATAGAAATAATTTGTTCATTATTGGTGAGTCAGTCGACCACAACCCATATTTCATTGTTTCCTTTATATGTATTCAGGAGACTAGTAATGAAGTCCATGGGGACATTCTACCATTTTTATATGGGTATAAGCAATGTTTGTTTCATCACAATGGACATAAATCAGTATTCTTTAACATGATGACATATCAATCACTTTGATATACATTTCAAAAATTCATTCTTCATTTTGTCCCACCAGGTGTTTTCTCAGATATCATGGTTCATCATAGTTCTTACAAGATTAAAAGAGAATGTTGAGCTATGTTCATTACCCAATAGCTCTTTATTTATCGCTGGGGATGAAGGAACACAAGTCCTTGTTCCAAACATAATCACATCATCATCATTGATATGGATCTCTTGTAGATCCACATCCTTTATTGCATTACATTATTTTGTAACTCCAAATCATCCATCTATACCTCCTTAATATTTTATCGGATAAATTATTGGGAAATAATTTAGGAAAGTTATGATGTATTCCCTACCATTATTATATCCAAATCCATCTTCTACATGTCCTTGAAGATATGGCCTTTCTCAATCAACAACATGGATAGAGTAACCGGTTAATTTATTCTGAGAGCATCGACTCCCTTTTTCTCCTTACCAATATGATAGTTAATTGAGAAAATGAAGTTTTCATTACCTCTAACCTTGTCCTTTGATGTATTTTGAGATCCTTTTGTGTAAATATATAATTTTGGCTCTTGTGACTGGAATATAGGTTATAATTGTCACCATAGAGGTATTCTGGGAAAAACATTTAAATAAAAAAAATGCAAATTCTAGATCTAGATCATGTGTCAGGTAGTTATTCTCATTTATCTTCAACTATCCTGAGTCAAAGGATATTTCATTATCATTTTTCATGACTATAAAACCCAAGTATTTATTTTAAGCATCTTTATATATCAAAAGATTTCTTCCATTTTTTGGTAAAGGGAGTATAGGTGTAGTGAATAGCCTCTTCATTATCTCCTTGAAGATATCATCACATTATTCCATCCATTTATACTTTAACCTATTCCTTGGTAACCTTGTTAGAGGGATACACAATCCTGATAAATTTCCCACAAAATGTAGATAGTACCATATTAAGAAAAGAAAGATATAGATTTCTCTGACATTAGAGGGTCTAGTCCATTCCACCATTGCGTTTCTTTTTGAAGGGTCCATATAAATTCCACCAATTGTGATAACATGCCCCAATAATGTGACTATGTGAATCTAGAAGCCACACTTTCTAAACTTTGAATCCACCTTCCCCTTTCTCAATGTCACCAACACAAGCCATAAATGTTCTTCATGTCCCTCCTTTCTCCTAGAGTATATGAGAATATCATTTATAAACAATAAAAAAAATTTCTTGAGGTAATTTTTAAAGGAATTATTCATCAAACACACAAGGATGCTAAGTGAATTAGTAAGTCATAAATGCATCACCAGTTACGCATAGTTCATATACCTTGTACGGAAGGCAACCTTTTGAATACCTTCCTTTTCACCTTTACCTGAGGATATCTAGAATGAAGATCAACCATTGAGAATTACTTAGGTACTCACAACTAATCGAACAATTTATTAATCCTTGTAAGAGGATACATGTTCTTTATGGTGATCTTTTTGAGTTAATGTTAATCAATAAACATCATCATTGATCCATCATTGTTATCTATAAAGATCAATGGAGAACCCCAACATGATGCACTAGGGTGTGTGAACCCTTTTCCCAAATTCTCTTGCAGCTGCTTCTTTAAATCCTCCAGTTTGATCAAGGCCATCCTATATAGACATTTTTAGAAAGTTTTACCTCTAATTATGTGTTTTATTGAGAACTCTACATCACAATATAGGATATTCTGGGTAACTTTTTAGGGGAATACATCATCATATCCCCTCATAATGATAATGTCCTCTATGTGGATACCTTCCTTTGACCCAACTAGTTGTGTGAGGTATACTTATTCATACGGAATTAACACCCATAATATTGAAACAATATCCAATGGATATTAATGATATTACAGAAATTTTGAGAGGATCATTGGATGGTTCAGAATATGAGAAGATATTTTCTTTTCCAAACTATTTATATGTTCTCAATATAACAAAAGACAATCCATTCCCATTATAACATAAAATTATACCAAGGGAAGTATCAAGATATTTTCTAGAAGAATCTCCCCACATACGCCAATAAGATAAGTTTCCAACATTGGAGTTGCAATTATTTTACCACTTATTTTTTTATAAGTATCTCTACCTAATGGTTTCAAGGATTTGATTCAATGGTTCTAGAAAACTTGAATGAAATAAAGAATGTTTAGAACTAGAATAAAATAAGAATTTTTCCATTATATAATGAATATAATGTGTACCATGAGTGACTTCATTTTCTTTCTCTAATTTAGTAGTAGTGATGGAATAATCCATAGATTTTTACATTGTGTTTGGTGGCTGATTATGTTAATTACCCTCAAGGACTTAAGGTTTAGTACACTAGCTTCCATATTTCCCCAGAACACTATAGTTGTTACATTGGACCATGGGGGGTTCCATCCATTCCTCTATTATATTAGTTGAATTATTTATGACTCATCAACATTTAAGAGCTTTTTTTCCTTCTCTCCCACACATTTATAATTTCCCCATCCCTTTGAGATAGTTACCATGATGCTCCTTCCCATATTTTTGATATTTGGGTGGTTGGGATTTCATTTTACCTTTGGCTTTAGATCATCTAGTTTGAAAATAAATCTATTTTTTCATATCACCATAGCCATGTGACCATTATTGAAATTACATCTACACTTCGAGATCACATCAAACAACATCTTCATAACTCCTAATGTCTCGAATATATAGATCCATTTGAAGGTGTGGTTTTAAACCACAAAATAATATATCAATTTTTCAATAATTATTGATAAAAGAACATGAGTCATACCTTGAAATCCTTTTGAAATATTTTTCATAGGCCATGAATGATTTTCATTTCATTTACATCAGAAATGTGAATGATCACACCATATTTGTACAAAGATTTTGAGAGAAATACTTATTAAGAAACAAAATCATAGAGTCTTCCTACTAAATCCCTTTAATTTCACCCCTCATATATGTGTTTTTAAATTATTCCCATTGTTGATTGACGTCTCCATAAAAATGAAAAATGTCTAGAGTCACCTTGTCCATATCATAATAGCTAAGTGTATAAAATACATTCTCAATGGAGTTAACCCACTATTCCATGACAAGTGGATCAAAAGATCCTCTAAATGGCAGTGGTTTCTGGCATATAAAAAACTCGATAACCAGTTTCTCACCCTTAGTTAGAGGAATTAATTCCATATTTTTTAGGTATTTTATCAAAACACAAGACTTTTGGGTAAGCATAACAATAAAAGTTTGAGATCCAACTTCCAAGGCATTGGGAATATAGTTCGATCAATTGTTTCATTATCCCTTTCATGAGTTGATGGCCTTGATTCTAAGGATTCACACCATTTTCAAAAATATAAATTATGTAGAAGAAAGCATAAGTAAATAAGTCATAAAAAATAACTTATTCCTTTGTGAAGATAGGTATAGTGGAATATCATGTGGGATCCCAATGATTAAAATTTTCTACAAAAATGATTCTTGGGTTTACTACCACAAAACTAGGTTTTCGCAGTGCCACCCTTTATCAGCTCTAAAAAAATCACTAATAAAGTGGGGCCTTCATCAGCAATAAAAAAACTAACAAATGGAACTTTTAACAGTTTTAAAAAAATTGCTGTTAAAAGTGACCATTTATCAATGCTTTTTTAGCACTGATAAAGGCCCCCTTTATTAGAACTTTTTTTAGCGTTGTTAAAGGGGACCCATTTATTAGCACTTTTTTTGTTGCACTGATAACGGGGGGGGGGGATTTATTATAACTTTTTACTAGCATTGAAAACTTATATATTTCAAAAAAAATCCTGAAATATAATATATTGTTATATAAATCTATTTATATTTATATAAATATACTATATTTTTTTAAATATGTTTTAGATAAGTATAAATAGACTCTTACATTTAATATATAATACATTTAATGAAAATAGATTTAAAATATTATAAAAAATACTATTAATTAATAATTTTCTAATTATCATGGATTAATAATCATTTAATAACAATTTGAAGACACACAAAATCCAAAAAATTAAAACAATATCTAAAATAAGATGAAAATGTAACTCAAATTTCAAAAAGTCATAACTTTTGATCCGGGTGTCTGTTTGATCTCTACCATATATAAAATCAAAGCTTGCGATGTTCTCTACGTGTTAGTGACCCAAGGGAGCCATCTGTCACATTTTTCGTCGCCCAAAATGAACCATAAGGCCTCTAAAACAGAATTTTTAGTCGGGAGACACCAATTTTTTAACATTCAAACAGGTATAACTTCTAATTTGAATTTCTTTGAGGCCTATACCACATATCATATCAAATATTGTTTCATTTTATTTTATTTTATTAGTGTTGGAGTTGATACAGACTTCTGGATTATATATAATGGTCGTTTTATCATTCTATGGCCTTTCAAATACACAAATATATGTATTTATTTATAAATATATGTGTTTGTGTGTGTGTGTGAGTGTGTGTGTGTGTGTGTTTTATATAATTATTTATGTATGCATTTATTTATTTATAAACCCACATAACAAAACATATTTTATAATTGCATTTAAAACTAATCTTAAAAATATATATTAATATACAAATAAATATACTGAAAAAAATATAACTAAATATATATATATATATAAATATATATATATATAAATTCATATAAGAATAAATTTATATATTAATATATGAATATATATATATTAATATAACTAAATATATTTATATTAATACGAATCTATATTAATATAAGAATAAATATTACTATATATATAAATAAATATTAATAAATATTAATATATGAATATATATATATATATATATATATAATATGTGAATAAATATATATCTATTAATATAAATAAATATAAATATATTTATATGAATATATATTAATATATGAATAAATATAACAATATATATATAAATATATATATATCATTAAATAGAGAAAAAAACTAAATAGATTAGTGGTAAAGGTGTAGGAGCGCAAGGGGGAGGTCTAGGGTTTGACTTTGGATGGATGTAGGGAGGGGGATGTGGGCATGTGGGGGATGCGTGGGCAAGGGCAGTGTACAGAAGAGTAGGAGGGGTATCCACCTAAAGATGATAAAGGGGGGCTCAAGCACTGTTAAAAGATCCCCCACACATTATATATTCTTTTTAACATTTTTTTAATTTTCATTACTTTTATCTGTGCTTAAAAAAGCACTAATAAAATAACCCTTTTATCAGTGATTTTTAATGCTGAAAAGGGCCTTTATCAGAGCTTTTATGAGTGATAATAAAAAGGACCCCCTTTATCTTCACCTTGATTAACAGATCATTTTTAGCACTGTTAATTCCATTTCAAGTGCTGATAAATTTTATATTTTTAGTATTGGTTCTTAGAGTTTCTAAGTCTTTTACTAAGGGTTGAAACTAAGGATCTTTAATCCTAATTTCCAAATTAACTAAATTGTGATCTGAAACCAACTATAAATTCCCTACATGTCTTACATGATAATTACATCATTTTAATCATAAAAATCATTAAATAAATAATATCCAAAGGATTAGTGTCTTTTAAATATTTAGACCACACATTAAATTTTATAAATAAAACATAATAATATATTTAATTCCTTCTTCTCTAGATTATTAGTGTCTATTGTGTCCTCCATAGTATATTTAATCACACGAGGATATAAATCTATGAAATTGATGAGATAAATCCACATAAGGGGATAAATAAGAAAATAAATAAATATAACGTGGGTTGAGAATAATCATTGTCATCATAACATATGCCTAGGATCATAATCAATATAGGAATAATTTGATAACAATTTGAAATTTAGAAGTTCATAAAAATGGAACATCACATCTTAGTGGTCAACTACAACACATACATCACTTTATCTCATGAGTTACACACATTACCCAATTATTTAAATATATATATAATTTCAGGCACTCCTATCACATCATATCATTCACATGTACTATATTAATCCTTGTTCACTAATCACATCATATCATTTACATTATCATACATGCCACATAGAACATATATCAACATTGGACATAAAACAACCCATTGAAATAAATGGGTTTCATTTAATAAAGAATAAATTATTGAATAAAATTTAGGGTTCCCAAAAGAAATGGGGAAAAGTTCATGGTGTAATAATGATAAATTTTCAATGAAGAAGAAAGAATATCACAAAAAGTAAGCGATGCCTTTTTTGAAAGAAGAATTATTTTGGAAAAATCATGGAATTATCAAAGACCCATATATCTAAAATGTATATCCCAGAAAATATAATATATTTATGAATAAATAATATTTAGGGAACATTAAAGGAATATCCACACTGAAAATGGTTGGATGAGGGAAACTCTAATGAAATAGAGTTGGGTTCATGAATTATCCCTACCTTGCTTTTGAATTCATTCTTCAAATTAATATCTTAGATAATAAAATTTATTACATTATGTATCAAATTTAAAACTATTTATACGTATATTTAATTCATTATAGCTTTATTATGTTTATTTATAAATTTTTATATGAGTTATATAGTTTAGTTTCTTCATCCCGGAGTGTTCATTTCCATGGTTTTCATGATCAGTTTACATGAATATGAATATGGATTTTTATGTAGAATGGGTATATTTAGACATAATTGAAAATATATGTTATTAATATCCTGATATTATTATAGATATATATATATTTTTTGTTAAATTTATTTGGGATTAATCATTTGATAAATGGTTAATGATAATCCTTTGAGTTTATTTTAGCGGTATTTTTATCACAAAAAACTCAAATGGATCCATTATTATGTAAATATTTTAGTTCCAAAACATTAAAAGGGACATAAAATATATTTTAAAATACTTTTCCACAATTAATATTTGGTTTTATCACCAGCTTTGAATGCAATAATGTAAAATGAAAATGCATCATCCACGATATAAGTAAATTGACACATCACGAGTGACGATTTCATTTTTAAACTAAAAGAGAGACTATAAGGATCCTGATGATGGATATTCGATTAACATGACATAATAATATTATATCAATCATAGATGAGTTATCATGAAATTTTTATAAGTGTAAATGAGTAAATAAAGAAATGAAATGAAATTTAAAATAAATTAAATACAAAGGAAGGGTATTTTACCTCTTGATTTCTCATATTTGATAACATTTTTAAGGAACCTATGATTGGTCTTTTTTAGAAACTATAACCTCCAAGACGTGGGTAAAGGGATTGGTAATAGTTTTGGTTCAAATATTACAAGGAACAGATATTTTAAGGTGTGAGTAGAAGAGGGGGTGAGGGGTGGTATTTATAGGGGAGGAGAGAGGTGTTTTCTCGTTATTTAATTCATTAGTTTATTATATTATCTCAATACTATGAATATTTTTATCCTTATCACTAAATATATCAAATTAATGAACTATAGTTATATATTTTTGTCTTAAATCATTCTTAAATCATCGATGACTCAATATTCATTTATTTAGTAGTTTTCTCTAAATTATCATATTTCTCTATTGAAAAAAATTAAAGTATTTTAGAAAAATACCAAATATTCACCATAACCATTTTTGACATGTAAAATTAAAAATAAACTCCATTTTAAGAAAATAATTTCCTAAATATGATATATATGTTTTTAATTAAAATTATCTTTTACTCAAAATACACAATTTAAAATTATAACTAGAATAATGACACTTTTAAAAATTAATTAATATCTCATAAAATTATCTTACAATCATAATACAACAAAATATTCTCTTATAAATCCATTTTTGGTAAATAAATTATTTTTTAAATCATTATATTATTTATAAAATTATAAAAAACCATTTTTGTTTTATAAAACAATACCGTCACTTTATTAATATCTTTTTTGAATATTTATTTACAAAGACTGTGATAAAATTATATCATATTATCATTTATAATATGCATAAATTTTATTTATAATTTCTTAGGTGATGATACTATTCATTTGTTCAATTTACTATTCATAAGGGTCATATTACTAATCCTAAGGCCATGTTACGATTCCTTTGAAACAGGTTCTTTAATTTCTATGATTATATATTATTTCCTTAATTATTCATTTCTATTGTTTTATTGTGTTATCTATGTGATTTTATAAGATTTAAACTATATGAAATCATTATAATATAATATATTCCATTTGTAAATTTTTGGTTCGTTAGAGAAAACTTGTGAACTTTTTCAATTTGAAAACCCATTTTTTCATCGCATATGTGTGATAACTTTTAAATTTACTTTTCCACATTTCTAAGTTTATGATTTCCAAAATTATTCAATATTTTTAATCATAATATTATATATTATATAATAAGATCAACTAAAATTTTCAATATAACGATGAGAAAAAACATTTAAAATTAATTACTCTGATTAAGGGAAAAAATGAGTTCAGATTTTCACGACCCATCCCAAAGAGAACTGTGCCGTAACTACCCCAATCCCACCTATGATAGGCCATGGGATGGTGACTATAATTGAGTAGGAATTTCCCATATAATTTTTTAGTTTCCCTAAAGTACCTATACACATGCACACATCTCCAAGCAACACAAAGATGAAATGTAAAACAACTGAAAGGATACAAGTATACAACTATGGTCCCACAAACTGAGTACAACGGGATGCAACAGAAAATTAAACAAGGCTAAATATAAGCCCAAAACAATGAATCTGTATAGTAGCCCAACTAAAACTATAAAGAGTCAAACATTCATCAAGGTCAAGGACTAAGTCAATGGAAATCTTCCAAAAAAACACCTAGGTCTACCCAGCTAAATATATTCTCCATACACTCCCTTACCTCCTAAGACAGTGTTAAAAGGGATTCCATTTTCACAAGACACAACATGTGTAGGTAAATACCATGCAGGGATGAATATAGATATACTCAGTAGGACACCTAAAAAATATTAAACAAAAAACACCAATTATAGTCAGCTCAATATAATATGTAACACTTTATAATATATAAAATAACAAAAGAAACCCATATATACTTATGAGAGACTCCAAACCATCAGGCGGTCATAACCAACTACCAGTCGCAATATTCTATTTGAAGTTCCACTCCTTCTGAGAGATCCCACTCTCTAATCCATGCTATCATTGGAGACACTCGATGAATAGGTCTAAGTGATTTTTGCCCAAGAAAAAATAGAAAAAATGTTTCTAATGAGTTTATGATACAAAAAGAAGGGGTCACACCCAGAACCACATGGGAACACATTTCTGTTTCTCACACTTTCGTTTGGGTGCGTGCATCCGTCTGCATGAGTGCGACACGTGAGGATTTTTGTTACCCCGCATTCCCGCTTTCAAAAGGCGGGCGATATCCATTCCTTGTTCAGGTATGTTTGCTACTTGATCGAAATGGGATAATGGGATGTCGGTTCTTCCTTCTATTGATTCCTCCTCAGAACTCGTTACCTAGTCCGGGTCTCCATCATAGATTTAATACTTTGTTTGTGAAACTCTTCTCGGTGCCATATTTTCATGGACACCAGTTAATTACGCTACTTCTGTTAGGACATTCCAAGGGGGCCAGTCAGGGCAGCAACCTTCGGCTAGGGGAGTAGTCACACTGGGCATCACTAGAGTGTCTGGATGCTGGGGATTTGTGTATCTTTCTTCAATCCCTTGTTATAGCGCTTCTCGAGGGCACGAAAACCTGATCAATCCCACATCGATTGCGGGGAATCATATTCCATAGGCATGTATCTAAGGTTTTCCTCATCTTTTCATGTTTAACACAGGGTATGTCGTACGTTTAATGTCATGTGGGGACATATCAGACTGATCAGAACACTGATTAGAGTGGATGAGATTGAGGAACCCCCCCTGGGGGGGACACCGATATTGGGAACAACACGTGGTCATCTCCCTGAATGTTGTGGAGGGGGGGGGGGGTGAAGTGGAATGATATCACCAAGATGTGGGGGACTGTGTAAGAGTCTGGATAGATGACGGTTTTGGCCCTGAACCTGATGGAGGATTCCTATGTACCATACCTTGACATGGATCAAATTCCACGTAGTTTGGGAAGGGTTTAATCAGTGAAATGACGTGAAGGTGACCCCGGGGTCCACTGGTGGTGGGATTTAGCCTCATGAGGCTTCCTACGTATCATGCCTTAAAATGGATCAATGACCACGTCATTCAGGATAGTGTGGGTGTTGGCAAACCGACGTGAATAAGGACCTTGGTCCGATTGGTGATGGGCTTGAACCTCGGGAAGGCTTCCTATGTACCATGCCTTGACATGGATCAAAGACCATGTAGTTCAGGCATACATTTTAATTTCATGTGGGATGGGGTTGAGATATAGTTTAACGTCATATAGTATGGGGGTAAACCGACATGAAGGGGGTTATAATGACCGAGTGGTGGGATTGAACCTCGTGGAGGATACCTACGTACCATGCACTAACATGGATCAAATTCCCTGTAGTTTGTTTGGGTTGTCATGGTTGGTGCTTACTCTAATACCACGTGACTCATTCTCGGTGTGAGAAACAAGAGGCAGTAGGGACCTGATGATCATGCCGCGAAAGGTGCATCAGTTGGATGTGAGGAGGGGGGCTTACGTGTTGAGCATCCCATGGTGTCGGGACATACTCTAGGATGGAGGCCCAATAGAAAAAAGGTGCAACAGGAGAGGGGTTTAGGACCGAAGAAAGGAGGAGATTGGTTCCCTATCATGCCCCACGCTGGCCTTGGTACCGAGGAAGTGAGGAGGAGCAGGGGTGTTGCCTCCTGCGAGAAGATCCAGGTGATTATACCAAGGTGGGTGCCCTTCCCCACAGACAAAATCCACCCCAAGAAGGAGGATATCATCCCCTGTGAAGACCAGGGGGCATAGAGAATACCCAAGGCAAGGGACCCTCCATGCGGGGCACGAGATCAGGTAATAGTTTAACGTCATGTTTTGAGGACGATGGTGCTTGGAAGTTTAACGTCTTGCAGATCGGATGAGGTGTGTTTTCTCTACACTTCTAGGACATACATAACTGGTACCCTTGACTCCTTGTGGGAGAGAAGGCATCGACAAGGCTGTGGTAAAGGGGGGTCGCAGAGCGAACCATCGAGGGGTCCACATTAGCTTGTATATGCAAAGAATCAATATCCATTAGTGTGCCTATGTGAAGAAGCATTAGGCACAACAATGCTATGGGTGGTATCGTCTAGGGGACCTTGAAGTCACATCATGCCAACCTGGAGGGTCGCATGGGAAAAGGATTTTCCAAGCAGAGGGGTCTATAGGCAGAAGCCTTATGAAGCTTTACTATTCCACTTGGTGTATGTCACTTGCAAAGGGGTGTGACTCACGAAGTCGGATACCTTAGCCTTAGCATGGGGAGGAGGTGAAAACACGAGGTGCATCGCAAAGTGGAAGGGCATTCGCAGAGCACAGCCTCGTGGAGAAAAGGTGCCTCACGAAGCAATGTTTCAGGAAGCAATGTGCTTCGCGAAGTACAGTGATCATGCCTTCGAAAATGAATCAAGTGTACATGAATGGTACTAAACGAAGAATAAATGCTCCATGATGACCTGGGTACCCATGGGGATTCCCTTCCTTTGTAAAAGCCCTTAGGCTTCGTGAATGGCATCCCTCCCGGAAGAGGGAATCAAAACGAGACAATGGGGAGGCACTTCGCAAAGCATAAGTACATCACGCAGCTCATGGTTATCCGAGTGGAAGAGTACATCATGATTCGGGAGATGATAATCCAAAAGGTCGGATTTTACACCCTCAAAACTCAGTAGGGTCCTAGTATTTGTAGGCAAGAGGCGTCGCGGAGTAGGGATCAAGTAGTGAAAAAAGGGGTCAGGTGGCTTTGCGGCGTGATCGTGAACGTCAGATGGGTTTGTGGAGCGTCCCACCTCCTTCGATTCGCGGTGGGCTCGCGAACATCAAATGTGTTCGCAGAGGCTCCCTCCTTCTTTTCTTCATGGTGGCCATGGTGCTGGGGGGGACTCCGCGAAAGTGCTTCACGAGGCAGTTTGTGGGGCTATCTTGGGGCCTTTTTCCCTTCCAAATTTTGGTGCCAACAAATGCCCCCCCCCCGATACTTGGAGCCGTGGAGGGATCAATGGTCAAAGTCTGATGGAAATCGCCAAAATCCTCGGTCGTTCGTGGTTTCGATTCTCTAGTCGTGATCATGAGACGGACTTAGGATGCATGGGCCAGGCGTACCGTAAAGCTCTGCGCGGCCAGGCCGTGTAGCGAAGCTCCGAAGGCCGTTTCCTATAAATAGGGGGTCGGCCCTCTCTTTTTTCCTTTCCATTCTCTGTGATCTTGTTTTCTTGCGCTCTTGATTCATGAAGCTTGACGTACTCCGAAAGTGATCTAGAAGAATCGAGGCTTCGCGGCGCACACCGAGTCGTTGACTCCGCGTTTACACTCCGCAATCCAGCTTTTAAGATAGAGGCAGCACTTCCGTAAATAGTCTTTGTGAGGGGCCTTCGTGAACTCACTTCGTGGGAGATCTTCGCGGACCAGCCAAACAAACTTCCAAGTTCTAGAAATGAATGGCCCACCAAGAAGATGCCCGGGGGGTCATTGTAGATACTGCCTAGAGGTATGAAATGGTGATCATCCTGGGATAGAAGAGCATGTCCGGAGCCACTCGGACTGTAGTTCTTTTGTGGATCTTTTGTCAGAGAGCCAAAAGAACTATCTACAGTGTAGGTGGTTGCCTCTGTATGGCTTCGGGCTGAGGGATGATGTCTTCATCCTTGTGGCAAGTAGGGATGATCCAGACTACTAGTTCGGGAGAACGTTGTGCTAGCACATATGGTTCAGGGCGCTCGATTATCATCCCTAGGAGGACTTCACGACTGTCATAGCTGACTTCATGTACAATCACCCAAACAAAATTGATGGGAGGGCATTGTAGCTGGAGACGTCCCCTCCCCTATACTGAACCATATTTAAGGCGCCGCTGGGGAACCCGAAGAAGGGGTGGTCTAAGGAATGGGACATGTGCCAGGGTGATAATTTCAAGGATGATTAGGCTAGGGCCTACTAGGTTGGTGCCTCGTGCGAGGAGTTCGAGGTGGATCTGAGAAGAGTGGGACTGTATGAGGCAGCTTGGGCTTCCTAGTTCTACATCTACCAGCCGAAGCAGTTGATGCCGGAGCTGTTGAGCTGGTGGTCATCGGGGACCAATACCTTTCACCTGCATCACGGGGGAGGTCGGCATAAGTCTATGTGACGTGCATCATATCTCAGGGGTCCCAATACTGGGGGTGATGTACGACGAATTCCTCCCATCCATGGGTATGTAGGAGTATCCGGAGCAGATGTCGCATCTGGCGATGGCACTAATGGAGCTCGTTCTTGGGGAAGAAAAGGGGGTCATGAGGGATGTCCACTTCATGAACTGTTTCAAGAAGTTCTTGAACTTCCTAGAAAACAGGCAGTTCTCAGTGAGTCCTCGAACATACCCAAAGGGTTCCCGGAGTAATGAAAACTCATACTGGTGGTTGTAGGGGAATAGCTAGTGGAAGACCTGGGGGTTCAGTGTTAGTACTGAACAACGACCAATATTCAGGATGGCGGCATTCATCACAGCCCTCATCTGTGGTTGGATCCTGCAGGCGAGGTATACAAATATGGGAGTGCGGCCAAGAAGTTTCATAATGGCATCCACTTTGGCGACAGGAGGGCGGGTCAACCCGGGGATCCCGATGCTCGCCAGGTTATACAAGATGTTGTGGCACCTCAGAAAGGGGAAAAGGCCTTAGACGATATATGGGCCGTTCCATGTTCTGTACAGGTGTATGGTGGCACACATCAAGGGGATCTATGTGTATCCGAACCCTATCTCGCCTTCGGGGTCAAACTTTCATCCTTTGATCTTGAACGATGCGGGGAGCATTCCAACCACGTTGACCGCACCATCAGTTCTAAACCGGGTGTGCAAGGTGGAGGAATTAAATTTCTCCCCATTCCCATTGCCAACGGGGGACTTCAAGGATGATGGTCGGGGAACAAAAGAGCACTGATCCTACCTCTTGTCCTTTTGAGGTGGAGTCCTGGTGGCTATGGTGGACCGCGAGCTTCTCTGTGAGACGTTCACCCCACAACGGTTCGCTAGGAAATTCTGATGCCTGCAGTAGCTGACCCCGTATGTCTACATGGGGGTGCACTATGAGGATCACTCGTGTGTAATGAGGCAGACGTGGATCATGTTCTCATGGGAAAATGGGAAGATGTGGAATGTATTTCCTCCACTGATCGACATCCTTGGGCTGATAAAACAATACTCCAAGAGCTGGGAGGCGGCCTACCCAGGGGAGATTCTGAAGCGTCCAACTGTCTTGGTAGGTGAGGGTGAGCCTCCCAAACCATGGGGTTGGGGCTGAAAGGCGACAAGGGCATCCCGTAGTGGCGGGGCTGTCGTAGCGGCAGCACCTGCACCAATTGAGGAGGTAGCAACAGTAGTGGGTCCAGCAGCAGCATCGGAGTCAGTGGTCCCTACAGAACAGAGTCATACATCTGGGCGGCCACTGAGAGGGTTCCACAAGACTTCAACTCAGGACCCGAGGAAACGGCTGTGCCACATTGACATACCGGAGAATGCTGCCTTTCTGGAGGCCTGAGACATCTGGGAGGTCAACCGACAATTCCATGTCCCATCTGAATTATAGAAGCACCTTAACCACCTCAGGATGGACTTTCCAGGGATAGGCCCCATTAGAGCTAGATTCACAGTGTCCTAGGCAGAGTCAGAGTTGTACATAGCCGAGCTAGAAAACTTCATCCATTCTCAGGGTACCCTGCACTCAATGACAGACCAGGTGAGGGTACTGCTAGATCGGACGGTTATACAATAGCTTTCATCCGCTGATCTGAGGCAGCGCTTCCCCCTGAAAAACGAATCAAACGATTCCTCTTGGGAAGACAAGGCTGGCAGGGAGAGTCCGCTAGAGGAGGGTGAAGTCAGAAACTATTCCTCAGGTCTCGAAGATTTTGCGGAGGCTCTCGAGGTAAAATCCCAGGTTCCTTCCTCATAGCCTACCCATAGGTTACTCTGTATTCTTTATAAGCATCTGCACTATTCAAGAGGACCTCGTGCATAGACCTCGTTCTTGCCCCTTAGCGGGCGTCGATGCAGGACTTTCAGGATCCATGCCAGGGGCTGCATCAATCTCCATGTCTGGTGGGGCTGGGACAGTCGAGCCGACACCCCTAGAGTCTCCAAACATTCCAACCATATATGGGGGGCCGCATCTTAGGGTTTCGACGATATCATCCCAAGAGAGAGACCAGGGATTTGACCTCTGTAAGTCTTCTATAATGCATTCCCAACTGCCATCCCCTGACAACGTTAACTGAAAACCACATCCCTTTCTTGGCGTGTACAGTCTTTCAACTGGCATGCGATTCTATGGAGAAGTTGGAGGGGGCTTATGGTAGCGCTCTTCCTAGGGGCATGTCGATGGTCGTGGAGGTGAAAATCCATCCCGACCAAACCGCAGCGCTTCCAACCACCAGCGGGGGCGCCAGTGGGACTGTGTCTGAGATCATCGAGGTGGGATCCGATGATAAGGATCAACCAGACAATTCAGGCCCCGCTAAGCCCGATCTAACGCCAGACGTGGACCTGGATGAGGAGTTACTGGGGGCATTTCCTGCATATGAGCCGACCAATCACGTCGACTGGAACGAGACGACCTATGACGAGGAGGACATCAAGATATTCTGTCGCCATTCGTGGAAGCTAATCACGCACTTCATCGATGACACCCCCCAAGTGATATGGTTGAATGAGATGGAAAAACTTTGTTTTCTCCTGCACGAACTGTGTGCTGGGGGAGTGGACGCCCGACGCCCTCACATGCTCATTCGAGATCTTATGGCGGAAAAGATTTGGGAGTATGACCGAGGCGCTGGCGTGGGATGGAAGTGGAGGAAAGAAATAAACATCAAGCGGCTCCAGAAGTATGAAGACGAGGTCCAACAGCTGCAAGACCGGGCAAACGAGCACCAGACCTCCCTCAAGGCACAATCTGAGCTGATATCCTGACTGAAGGCCCAGCCGGCAGAAGATGAAGAGGGCCTAAGGAGAGCTTATAGGGAGATGATCGCCATCCGAGCCAATGTAGAGTGGGCCCAGATTGTGGCCAACGAATTGTGCCCTCTCACTATTGAGAAGGAGCAGGAGGGGAACAATCAGTAGCATCTCTTGGACGCTACAATACAGAGGGTGGGAAAGCTGCAACTTTCCTTCGACGAGGTCAATCCATCCATGGGGGGAGTCGACCCCCGGGTGCTGTAATGATTGAAAACCCTTTAAACGTACTTTCATGATTTGATTGTCTGAATGTCATAGCATGCTTGAGTTCCATTGTTTTCATTGGATTAATGAATCCTTATGATGTTCGAGAAACATCTAGCGACCATTCCCAAAGCTCATGTGGGGTAGGCCCGATTTGAGAAACAAGGGATGGTTACGTCATTGCCCCATCCAAATGTGGGAGTGTAAACCAAGCTTTGGGAATACTGGGTTTGGACAACCAGTCTGGATTTCCTAGAAATGGGAGAGACCTGGATGGATAATGAAGTTCTCAGAACAGCCAAATTACTGTTTTTCTAGTGTGCTCTTGTGCACAAATGGAGTAACACCAGGGGAGCTGAAATTGATCTGAACAGATGAGAATGTGATGTGTGAATCACGATACCCTGGATTCAGAACATTGTTGAGTGGCATGAAAATAACAAATAACTGTTTAATGCATTTGAAACATAGTATTCTTATTGTATTAGCCTAGAGTGAGGATAGAAAACGAGGGTCTATTGTTGACCATGTTCAAATCATGGGACCTATTGCAAATGTCGTCTGTTAGTCTTCCAGAACGTTGGCCCAGGATAGTAGGTGGGCCATTGGCCGAGCATCCACACTGTTAGTGGGTTCCTCCAGACATCTGTTTGTCTTCCAGAACTTTGGCATAGCACATTAGGCAGGCCATAGGCCTAGCATCAATACTGTTAGGGGATTACTCCAGAGATGAAAGAGGAAGCGGGTCCGAATAAGGGGCACGCAATGTGTGGAATGTAAAGTGAGGGTTTGTTCGAATAAAATTCCACACTATCGAAGTTACGCCACCATGGTGGGAGCACATTGGATGGGTTCATCGGTTTGATCATGGATAATTCCTTCTTTCAAATAGGACCTCTCTCGCGAGGGGGGTTGTCGCTTCCCAATGCCATCGTGGGGCATCCCGAACTTGTTCGGGGAAAAATTGCAGTTGCATGGTTCCCCACAAGGGGTCAGGCCAGGGGTCGACGGTGGGAAAGGATGGGATTTGTGATTCTCAAGGATGGAGCCTAGATGAAATATAGAGGTGTCTTTATGTATCCCATGAGGATGGGAATCAAGCCGTACGTAGTTCTAGAAGCGCAGTTTAATGTTTTACGGGACGATGAGAAACCCGGTCGTGTCGGTACACATCCTACCAAAACTACTAAGCCCACGTGAGTTATGCTCAATGTGGGAAACAAGAAGTAGTGTTGGGACTCTCCCGAAACTGGAAGGGGCATGCTAGGACAAAGGGAAACTCGGTGAATACCCGCCCAATGATGCTAACTCATCCGTGAAATGCACTTAGACCCATGAAGAGACAATGCCAAGTATGTCGGAATTCCACTTGAACATGAGGAAGTTGAAATTTTTGAATCATGATGCTCGAAATCTAGATCAGAATGATGGTGGTGTGGCGATGGAGGATAACTGTTGACCATGGCGGAAACACATCATCCACATCGCATTAGCCTGGAATGGGTACAAACAAATTAGGGTCGACCGTTGACCATTTTCGAAACAAGGGACCACCACAAATGTCATCAAAAATACTTAGGGACATTGGCCTGGAATGGTAGGAGAGCCCTTAGGCCTAGAATCCAAGGGGACACCTTAAGCCTAGCATCCATGTCGTCTGAGGGTCCTTTTGGATGTGGAAGAGTATAAGGATCCAAATAGCAAGCTCACAAAGCTTTGAAATCGAACGAGGGGAATGTCCCCATGAAAAGTACAGACTTCAGAATATTTGTCAAAATGCATCTGAATACAAAAACAAGATGTATTATATTAAGGGAGTCGAGTCCCTTCCCATAGGAAGATCTTAGTTTACGGTCGTAGAACTTGGACCATGGGTGGTAAGAAAAATGGGAGGCACCTGGCTGGGTAACTACAAGACCCGAGGTGAATGGGAACTGGGGGTTCTAACCACCACATGTTCCTTGGAGAGGTTTTAGGTCAAGGGACCGAAAATGAGAGTTGATATGGGCCTAAGGAAAAGTTCATAGGAATTCCTACATACCCCATGAGGATGGGGATCAAGGTGCACGTAGTTCTTGAAGTGGCACGGTAAGATACCAATGCCAAGAAGAAGGGGGCATGCGGGTGTGGCCCTCACACCAAGGTAAGTGGAATTTGATAAATCTTGTTTGAAAATTAAGGTTAGTGGTTTTTTTGTGAAGCGACAGGCCTAGGGTAGCAATCACAGGCATCTCCACAAGAATCATGCCGTAGTGGGCATTGACAAATGGTATGGAGAACGAAAAAAACCAATGTGATGTCCTCTATGACGAGGTCATCACAATGTAGTGCCATTTTCTTCATGCGGCTAGGATAAAAAATATCAGATTTTAGGGTCATGTGATGGGACCAGACATGCATTTTAACGTCGTGTAGTGCAGATGTAGCAGCGACGATTCTAGATGGGGAATGTGTGCGGTGCAATATAAAATCCTCGACATGAATGGGGAAATGATCCCATATCACACCGTACGCCATTCCGAGAGGGGAACCTTGGGCCAAGTGGACCAAGTAGGGTTAAGAGGAGAAGGGGTAGAAGAAACTATCTCCAAACTGAGTTGGACCCGAAGACGAGGCGTCCGGGTGGTCCTACGTATCCCATGAGGATGGGAATCAAGCCTCACACACTTCTAAATGAGATCTTAGTTTATTGTCTTAGAGCTCAGACCGTAGAGGGGTGAAAACCCTCCAAGTACGCGTAGACCTCAACACGATCCCTAAGCCCACAAGAGTTAAACTCGGTGTGGGAAACAAGGGAGGTGAATGTCTTTTGAAATACTTGGGACACACACAAAAAGGAAATTGGTTGGAAGCCCCGAATGATGGATTTGGTCCTCCCAAGGCGCATATGCGCACTGAGGAATAATACCATGATTTTCATAGTTCTATTTGGAAATGATTTGGTGGGGAAGGATGTGAATCATGTAACTAACATTTTGGGATTAATGGGGCTAGAATGGAGATGGATTATAACTATTGACCATGTTTGAAACACAGTATCCATATCATGTTAGCCTAAAGTGGTACAACAAATGATCATCGACCGCTAAACATATTCACAACACAAGATTTTATCTATTTTCTATCCATGAACCTCGGGGGAGTTGGCCCGTAATGGTAAGAGAGCCCTTAGTCCTATCATTTATTCCACTTGGGGCCTGTAATGGTAGGAGAGACCTTAGGCCTAGCATCCATGACACTCGGTGGTCCCTTCGTGTGTAAAAGGTAATGGAATCCCCAATGAAGGGGAACACAAAGTCTAAAAATTGGGTGGAAGCATGTCCGAACAGAGTCTGACATTCCAGGAACTAAACCAGAGCACCCTTAGGCACATTGGTGGACCTCCAAAGAGGGTCGACGAGGGTGCTTAGGAGGGAGAGGGTAGGCCAAGGGGCCAAAGTGAAATGGAGATTTCCAAAAGATGGGGCTGGACACGAAGTCTAGACATTCGAGTTGTCCTACATATCCCATAAGGATGGGAATCAAGCCAAATGTAGTTTTCAAGGTGCAGTTTAACTTCATGCAGGATAAGGAGGGGAGTAGGATACACCCAATCAAGGGTGGTGTATGGCACGGTGAATAAACCGACGTGAATGAGGATGTAATCCTGCAATACACCATAGACTCCTATGAGAGAACCTGGGCCGGGGGCCCAAGAAGGCCATGGGGCCTGAGGCTGGGCCTCGGTCTGGGAGGCCTGACCAGCTTGCAGTTTAACGTCTTGTAGTAAGGACGAGGGTCGGGGGCCCGAGAAGGCCAAGGGGCCTGAGGGTTGGCATCGCCCTGAGTATGTTCGTCTCTTGGAGATACAAAGGGGTAGAATGAACCACTAAAATCGATGTTTGGGACATCTTGGGGTGGACCCATTGACCCAGGATAGCAGTTGACCATGTTCAAAACATAGCATCCCTATAGTGACAATTCAAGAGAATCAAATGAGCATCGACCACTGACCATATTTGAAACGCGATACTTGTATTGGCTTGTTGCTCGACATCCTCGAGGGCGTTAGCCTGAAGTTGTAAGAGGGAGCCCTTAGGCCTAGCATCCATACCATTCAGGGGCCCTTCCTGATGGGGAAGGTGACGGAATCCCAGTCAAGGAGTGGGTGAAGCTTAGTCGTACCCATCTCTCAAAGAGGAAAACGTCTCCAAGGAGCGGTACATACAACTAGATCGAGGTTAGATCAACATGAATTGGGGGAAGAGTGCACCCTCTACATACATCATGACCCAGGGGGAAGATTCTGGCATTTGGGCTTGGCCGACAGACGAAATGTCTAGGTGTTCCTGTGTATCCTATTAGGATGGTAATCAAGCCATACGTAGTTCTGAAGGCCATGCAGTTTAACGTCGTGTGGTGAAGACATGGGAGGATAGAAGAATGCGAGGGAGCACATTGTACGACTGTTATAATCCTTTTATGAGTGGGGCTAAAGAAGCCTACTCTATATCATGCGAGGATACTTAGAGAAAGCTATACCAAGGGGGGAATAGTCAAATAGAAGAGCTTGGGGATGGGCTCAAGACAGAGTGTCCGAGTGTTCCTACAAATCACATCAGGATGGGAATCAATCAATACTTAGTTCTCATGATGCAGTTTAACGTCATGCAGGATGATACACAGTTTAAAGTCAGGTAGGACTGGATAGTTTAAGGTCATTTCAGACCATCCATTTTAAGGACGTGTTGGTCTAGGAGGTTCAAGAAAAGTATTTCTTGAGGAACTTGTCATTGGTGGGAGGAGTTATATGTTCACCATCCATGGTCACCAAAAATTATGCTCCATTGGGGTAAAACCAATGGAATATATTGTCCCATTCCCATTTGGGCTCTAACTTGGGTGGTTTCTTACCAGGGGTCATTGGCTCTCTGAGGGCTAGTACCAGGTATCCTTGTAGAAAAGAGCGGAGGTGAACCTTCTAATTGAAGGCTCTAGACATCTTTTTCGGGTGCCTTTCCAGATTGTGCAGGGCACATAGCCTACTCTCTTCAAGTGCTTCCAATTCAGCTAGATGGATTTTTTCCACCTTATCTGGCACCTACTGGTCATAGACAGCAGTTTTTAATGAAGGAAGTTGGATTTCGATGGGTAAGATGGCCTCAGCTCTGTACACCAGGGAATACAGGGTTGCCATGGTGGAATTGCGAGTCATCGTCCGATAGGCCCAGAGGGAATTGGGGAGCATGTACGGACAACTCTTCTTGTTCTGACCAACCATTTTCTTCAAAATTTTAGAGAGGGTTTTTTTTGAATGCCTCGATCTGTCCATTTGCTTGCACGTGATAGCGGGAGGTATGGTCCGAACATATATTGTATTTGGCGTACAATTTCTTCAGCTCAGATGCTCAGAAATGGGTATCGTTATCGGTGAGGACGACGTGAGGAAATCCAAACTGGTGGGTGATATTTGAGTGCACGAAGTCAATGATTGAACGTGCCTTGACCTCCTTGAGCAGAATTTCCTCTTCCTACTTGTAAAAGAAATCTGTGGTGGTCAGGATAAACCTGCACTAGTGAGCTATCTCCGGTGGATATAGTCCCATGACATCGAGTGCCCACACCACAAATGGAAAAGAGTACTTGGTGGAGTGGAGAGGTTATGGAGGACGATTCAGGAAGTTAGTATGCACTTGGAATGCGTGACATCTCTTGGAAAACTCAATACAATCATGGATCATAGAGGACGAAAAGTACCCCAATCTCCGGATCTGATGGGACAGCTTCGGCCCAGCCTGGTGGGCACCATAGGAACCAGCATGAACCTCTTGGATGACCTATGGAATCTCGAGCCCTTGAATAAAACGAAGGAGAACACCATCAAAACCATGCTTATAGAGGATCTACTCAAGACTGGGACCACTCTGGAGGGTAAACTGCAGCACATGGTGTCAGATTCAATAACGCTCAGCCCTATCATCCGGGAGGAAACCATTTTGGAGATACTCAACAAAAGGGGCTCTCTAGTCAGGAGTCACTTTGATCACTGGATTTGACAAGACTGGGCCTCTTAATGTGGAGGATCGGGCAGTAAGGTGGCTTACTCGCAAGTCGTCATCATCCTCTAGGGTGACGGTGGCAATGAATCTCCAGTGGGCCACATTTATAATCAGATCATCCTGCTCGGGCTCTACAAGTGATGTGGCTAGGTTGGCCAAATCATCCTCTCGACCATTCTGTGACCGAGGGACATGGGTAAGCTCCAGTCAAGAAGGGAAATGGGCCATTAGATGGATGGTGCGCTCCAATAATGGTGTGAGATCTTGATTCCTGACAATGTAGTCATCGTTGACTTTCTTGATGATTAGCTCGTAATCCCCTTTCACGTGAAAATGGGGCACATTGATCTCAAGGGCCAGCTTGAGGCTAGTGATGAGGGCTTGATACTCTGCCTCGTTGTTGGTGCAGCCTTCTAACAATAGGAATGAGTATGGCAGAACAGCTTGTGTCGGGGTAATGAAGACGATACTCATGCCCACTCTGTTGAGCCTATGATCATTGAGCTTCCTACAGGCAGGGCTTCGGGAGGCTCCATCAAAGTGTATCTGCCAACATGGTACAGTATGATCGACTGAGAGTTTTTCCTCACCCGAAAAATCCAAGTTCAGGGATAGGTCCTCAGATGTTGGATGGGCAGCTAGAAAGTCTGCCAATGCTTGTCCCTTGATGGTCTTCTGGGGCACGAACCTGATGTTTAACTACAGGAGAATCACAACCCCCTGTGATAGACAGCCGATCAACATGGGGCGATTCAGAATATACTTCAACGGGTCTACCTGAGAGACCAGCTGTACCTCATGCTGTTGCAGGTAATGTCACAAATTCTGCACAGAAAATACGAGCGCAAGGCAGATCTTCTCGATAGAGGAGTATCTGGTCTCAATTTTAAGAAGCATGCCGCTGAGGTAGTAGAAGCTATTATCTACCCCCTCATTATTCTTCTGGGAGAGAAGGGTGTCGAGAGATCGGTCCAGGGCAGTGACGTACATGATCAGTGCTTTACCGGAGACAGGTGGCATCAAGACTGGAGGATGGAGAAAATATTTTGTGATTTACTCAAAGGAGGCATGGAACTCCTCATCCTATTCATAGGCATATCCTTTATTCATAATCTGAGAAAAGGGCTTACACTTGCCAACAATATTCACAATGAATCGACCTATGTAGGCCAAGTGGGCTCGAAAACCACGAAGATCTCAAATATTGCTCGGGGGAGGCATCTGGCTGATGGACCTGATCTTATCTGAGTCAATCTCGATGCCTCGGTACCTAAAAAAAATCTAAGAAACTTCCCGGAAGTGACCCTGAAGGCACACTTCAACGGGTTCATCTTCAGGTGTCAGGAATGGAGGAAACCGAACAATTTCTCAAGGTCCATGATATGGTCCTTGAACTGGCAAGATTTGACCACCAGATCATCCACGTAGCACTCGACCAATTTCCTGAGGATTGGCTTGAATATGTGATGCATGGCCCACTGATAAGTGGCACCAGCATTTTTTCAGGCCGAAGGGCATAACCTGGTAATAGAAAGTACCTTGGGGCGCCCTGAAAGTAGTAGACTCTTCATCCTAAGGGGCCATCCGGATCTGATTATACCCATAATAACCATCCATGAAGGAGAGGGCTTGGAACCCGGTCGTAGTGTCAATCAACGATTATGTCACCGGAAGGGGAAAATCATCTTTCGGACAGTGACGGTTGAGATCTTGGAAGTCTATACAGACTCTGATCTGTTCGTTCTTCTTTCTGACTGGCACAATGTTGGCTAGCAAATTTGGGTACTGGACCTCCTTGAAAAATTTGGCTTTGATGGGCTTTTCATCTTCTGCCTCAACCGTGGAACCATGGGAAGGGTGCATTTTATGGTAGGTTGCTTGAACCCGCGATGGTTTTCCAGGAGACCGAGGGGGTGGAAGGCTACCTGAGGATCTAGTCCTAGCATATCGTCATAACTCAAGGAAAACACATCATGGTGCTATTTAAGGAAGTATGTGTACCGTTGTTGCTCCTCAAGGGACATAGCGGCATTGATCAATGTGGGTCTCGGATCTGCCTCACTACCAAGGTTCACATGTACCTGTTCATCGACTATGGAAGAGGCACCTTCTTCAAAGGTAGGGGGAGCCTCTTCCAAATCCTCTTCTTCACTTGTTGAGGAGGGATTCATTGCGAGTGATGCTTCCCCTTGGTTGGAGGAACCTGATGGGAGGTTGGTACCATCCTGGATAGTAGTGTATAACACATCATTAGATTCATGTGCCGCTAATACCATGGCGATGAAGGCAGTCGATCCAATCTCATCTGGCTTTCATCCTAGAGGTCCATGTCTGATGATGTCAAAGAAATAGTGGCACATCGACTTGAGCCGGTTATTCCCAGCCTGGAAAAACAGACACGTGTGATGTATTGTCATTTCCATGGGGAGGACATCCCGGTACCGTGAAGGTGTAGGAGGTTTCGGGAACACCTGAGCCTAGTTTGTATAGGAGTAAGAGGTGATTTTCCGCTTTCACTTGGACTTGGGAATATTCCTTACTCTTGTACCCGAAACAATAGAGCATTTCCCCATGTCAGGGGTCGTGGTCTACAATTGATGGATTGGGAAGAAATATGCGTCATCCAGACCTGCCTAGGGGTCACTTGTGACCAGGGCAGGCTCAACCTCACTTGCCAGAATCTGCTTATCCTAGCTCTTGTAATAGTCAGTGTCCAGATAATGAGCATCACAAGAGGTGAAAGGAGATGCATCACCTTGGAGTACTCCTACTCGACCATTAAGGTAGTACTTGAGGCACTGGTGATACGATGAGGGAACCTCCACATGTAGGTGGATCCATGGCCCGCCCATCAATGTATTTTACGCGGTGTCCTCAGAGACGACCATAAATTCATTACTGGAAACTAGGCCACCGAAGTGGGTCATCAAACAAATCTTGCCGACTGGGGTCTGCTCTGTTTTGTCGTATCCCTGGATCCTTAAATTGGAGGGTGTAAGGTCATCCGTGGATAACCCTAGATTTCATAGAATCCGCATCGGGATAAGGTTGATCACAGAGCTGATGTTAACAAGATAGAGGTGAACCTCTATGTCGTTGAATTGGACGGTGATGTACATCAGGTGGATGTCCCCCTGTATGGGAGAGCCTTCATCCTCTTCGAAGAACGAAATGATGGCCTGGAATTTGGAAGTCCCACCTGCTTCAGCATGAAATTCTTCGGCAGCTGCTACCTTAGTCTCAAATTGGAGGGGGCTCCTTAAAGCCTTAGTGAGGGCTTCACACATATCTGATGAAAAGTGAAGGGCTTCGAGGATGGAAAGAATTACTAGGATGCCAGAAAGATTCTTTAGAACATCATACTTCCACACCAGGCATGAACTTATGCTTACAAGAGGCCTCTCTGTGATTAGAGGCACAACAGACCCTGTCAGCTAGACCGGTGACTGCCTGGTGCTAGGAATATCCCGCTGCTCACTGGTTGAATCCTGAAGTGTAGTTGACAGATGAGGTCTGGGTGGCCGAGGTCGACCTGTAGCGGGGCAAAGCTGGTCAGAGTATGGTCGAATTGGCTCTACCTGATCCTATAGCACAAACTGTGGTGGTGGAAGTCTTGAAAACACCGGATGAAAAGGCTTCAAGTGCTGAGCTTTGTACCGGGCATGCTGTCTAGTCTCAGTGGCATGAATGGACTGAATAGAGGTTCCAACTAGTGTGCCTTGATGACCCATGTAGTCGCGGCTCTGCAGATGTTGGCGTCGGCTGGGGATGTTGGGGTGGTTCACCTGGTGTTCCCCCTCGATGGGAGTAATATAGGGGCTTACAAACTCGACGGTGTTAACCAAAGTGTACGGTTGACTATCACCCAAAGAATCATCCACCACTAGGTGAATTCTGAGAGTTATCCCCATCTCCGGGGGCATGAAGTCACCGAGAGTGCAGGGCGACGATGGAATCGGTGGGGCACATGACTTCTTCTTGCATCGCTGATGATTGCTCTTATGGGAAGAGGCTGGCTGGGATGATGATGCAGAGACGGTGGTTGCAGCTTTCGATGGTACTGGCTGATTCAGGCATGCCTGAATGATGCCATGGGCATTAGAAGCCATTTTTCAAGCCATCAAGTCATCGTACTTTTGGGATATGCGGCTGGGAACCTGCTGCCACTCACATTCATCGTCGCACTTGCTTTCTGACCTTACAAAGACACCCGCCACTTGTGCCGGAGTTGAGCCCAACCTGAATATTTTGTTATTGACCTGGTCTTGGACCCATTATTTAAACACATAGCACCACTTGATGTTGTGACCCAGTATCCTATGATAGGGGAAGTATTTGGGGCGATCGGTAAGATTCGCCTCTGTCGGCCTTATGCACTCCGGAAAACATAAAATCCTCTGCTCTAGGTCACTGCATAAGTAACCAATGACATGATTCTCACTGAATGAGTAAGTATGGTGTCTTATTTACAGATAGGGAGCCCTCAAATCTTGGCCTTGACGAGGAGCCGAAGGGGCTGGTCGAGGAGGTGGACCCGGATTGTCCCACCTGGGCAGTGGCGGCGCATTACGCGGAGGCGCCTGCCGATGCTGAGGACTCTGCAGAGCCAGCGGCTGCGCCTGAGGTGGAGGGCCTCTACGAGGCTCTAGGGAAGGTGCTACTGGGAGCAATTCTAGCTTCCTGGGGCCTCTATCTGGGCCACCGTGATGGGCTCGGCTATGGAATCTCTCCTTACTGGGATTTCAGGGGCCAATGGACGTGCCTACCTGGCCTATTGCAGGACTTCCTCGAGGTGATAGGCCTTATCTGAAAAGTCTCAGAACTATCAAGGATAGTTCAGTGTGATCAGGGAGGGAACCAGTTTAGTCTTCACATTCCCTACACACATCGTCAGTAATTGCTCTTGAGTCAGTGCCATGTCGAGGGAGTATGTAAGTCCTGTCCACCGGAAGAAAAAGTCCGCGACTCACTCATTGGGCCTTTATTTGAACTTGAAGAGGTCTGTGATACTGTTCATTCGATTGGTAGAGCTAAACTGGTAGAGGAACTTCCTACAAAGGTCCTCCCAACTGGTCACAGATCCGACGGGGAGCTGGCTATACCAGACGAATGTCAGCCCCTCCAGTTTCTAAACAAAACAACGGAGCTTGGTGGCCTCCTGCTGCACTGGAATCCCCAACATGGTCCCACACCTCGAATTGAAGTGGTAAAGGTGTTGCGGCGGGTCCCTCGTCCCATTAAAGGGGTAGAAGGTGGGATTACCGAAACCTTGAGGTGCCGGCATATCATCCACCCAGGCCGGGTATGGCTTGCCATCCGGTGGGATTTCCACCTTCCACGTTTCCAATGCCTCAAGGCGGGAAATGAGTGTCGCCAAAAGATCATCCAGGCGGGGGTCCCTATCATGACGGGGATCCCTAATCACAAGTGTGTTGTCGGGAACCTCGACATGGTAGACGGGTTCAGTGGCTTGCAGAGTGACTGGTGGGATGGCCTGTCGGGTAGCTATGGGATCCCGGGATGGATTCCTAGTATTTTCGTGTTGTTCCGGAGGGTTTGGTGAGACATACCGCACCCTCTTTCCATGTGTTCTGGCTACATCCCTGTCAATGGGAGCGTCATGATCAGGGTTTCCTGAAGGCATCTCGACGGGGTGATGTTGTTCCTGCCCCTGCATCCCCGACCTAGGATCGCCATAGTTGGGTCGTCTCTCTATCGCGTGTTCATCCAGGAGTTCATTGACCAACCTCTTTTTCTCATCAATTTTCTAGTCCAAGGAGGCCTTCTCGGGGTCATCCTCCATCTTCTGCACTATGGAAGATGGGTCAAAGTTCTTGACAGCTCTGACGGGCTCTTTGCCCTTACTAACATTCTGGCTGAGCACCAATGACTCGGTGGGCGTAGGGAGACCTAGGAGGTTCCTCTGATGATGGGTAATCCTTCTCGATGGGTCCAACATTGGTGGTACACATTTAGGGGGTAAGTCTCCATCAAGAAACTCTAGCTCATCCTCCTTGTCCACTATGTCAGCCATGTGAATCGTGACCCTTACCTGGGGCATGTCCTCAATATCGCATAGTGAGTCAGGCTGCCGTCGGATAGGGCTGAAGAGGAGGGAAGCGTACTACCCCAATACATGGACTTGAATGTGTGGGGTTACTTCCCTGATGATTTTTTGGAGTACCTTAATACTATGAACACATTGCTGTTGGATGGCCTCATGATGACCTGGTGACTCAGGGCGCTTGGCCACCAGGAGTGCATCCAGATTGACTTGGCATCACTTCTCGAGGATGTCCTCAAAATGCGCTTGGCTCTTTGGATACACTGTGCGATGATGAAGGAGACTAAAATGCGTCTCTCAGAGGGTGTAGCGAAGACACTCCACCTCCTCTAGGGTGAGGGACTAGGGTATGCAAAAATCATGTGCTGCTATGGGCCAGAACTCCTCGGGGAAGCGGTACGCTGCAAGGACGCTCCAAAAGCTCCTCTGCTCAATTTCAGGTTTTGGCCCTTGATTGCCCCACTCACCAACTGTGGGTGGTTGAGGAACTAGCAGCAGTACTAAGGAAGACCACTGGGATGGAAGGTTGGCTGGTGGAGAATATGGCGACCAGGTTGACTGGCCACCGATTCTTGGGTTCTCCTTCGAGGAGTGTAGCGACCTGGCCGCTACATCGCGATCGGACGGGCTGACAGCCACCACTTCTGGATTAGGGGCAAGGACTACTGGTGGGGGTCACGATGTTTTTCTCCTGCCATTGGTCCCCATATTTTCTCTCTGTGATCTCTCGTGGAGGTAGAAAGCTCTTCCGGAGATGATGGTGGCCACTGCACGACCGTATCCTGTGGGGTCACCAAGTCTTCATCCTCATGGATAAACCTATGGAGGGAGGTGGGAATCTTGTTCACCTCGTGTTCTGGATGTACTAGGCTGATGTGCCTCGTCCCTGCTCTGACCCTTGACTCGGATGAGCGAAGGGAGGGTTCCTGAGCTGAGTTGCACTCTGATTCAGTGTCTGAGAAGCTGACCGGTTTGATCTCTGTCCAGGCCTTCCCAGGATTTTTCTTTTGGCAGCGATGAACCGCCTTCTTGCCCCTGGGAGGCTCCTCGGGACATGGATTATTTTTGAAATGTATTCATTCAGCCGTGATGGTTCCAAGGCAGAGAGGACTTCCACTTGAGACAGCCAGGGTGCGAGGAGCACTGGACAATTGTTGAAGGAGACATTGAGAGGACTTCCATGAACATCTCCTGAGCAGGCAAGACCTCTATTGGAACTGACCGGATCATGGGGAGGACCTCCATGCTTGGTGCAGGTGGAGCGAGGCTGGCCTTCACTCCTCTGGTTGTCATGGAGAGGAGGAAATTTTCCAGCTGTGGAGAGGACGTAAGGTGGATCCCCACGTTGGAGAGACCAAACCGCGGAGCAGACACTCATTCGGATTGGAGGTGGCACGGGGCAGACCTCAATGCTGATCCTCATAGCGAGGAAGACCGACGATCGCGGTGGTGGTGGTACAAGGAGGACCTCCATATAGGATTTCATTGTGGCGGGTTGGTTAACGATGCCCCCTACTCGTGCCTATGACCAGGAGAGTCAACCTAGCTAGCCCATGGGGCAGTCGGGGCCTCTATCCCAGTTGGGCGTATGAGCACCCCTGCTCAGTGTGTGTAAGGACTTGATGGTATGTGTCGGTGGTGGCTCGGGCCACAGTAGCCATCGACGTTCACGCCCCTTGGTAGGCATCCCCAGCTTGTGCCCGATGCTGGCGTCAGGTCAGATGGGCCGGTGCTGGTGGCATAGGTGCATAGCTTTCCTTCTCTTTTGGCAAGGTCGGGTGGTGACGCTGATGCAGCTAGGTGGGGGCCCTCGTTTGGATCCCCTGGATTGTGACTCTAACCGGGATGGGCTGGACGTAGCCCAACTCATCGGCGTAAGGTAGGGATTCGTCGAATATCTCCGGGGATAGGCTCCCAAAATGATTGGATATTGGGATGGGGAGTAGCGGCTCCCTATGCGGCCCTTGGGGGTGGCGTTGATGGAGGGGGCTGGATGCCTCCAGGTCCAGGCGGGCCATATCCTAGGTTGGGATTATGACATCCTCCTCCTAAAGATGTACAAGGTCGTTAATCACCCTTCGTGGATGACTTCCGATGGGGAGATGGGGCATGGGCGCCCCACGATCGTAGATGCAAATGCTGTTATGGAAGTAGTAGATCCATATGGAGCGGCTGTGATGGGGTTTCCCCTGCTCCTGGGTAGGCGGGAAAGTGGTGATTGTGTTCCCATGGTAGCAACCTAATTCCTCAGAAGTTGGGAGATTAACTCATCAGTACTGTTAGGAAAAGAAATCAACAACCAGTGCCCTAGAACCATTCCGTCATCTGTGGCCCGTAAGAGGGATCCACTCTAACAACGTCGTAGAATGGGATGCCCCACATTCTACTACCCCAACATATGGTGAGTTTCACGCCAGGCCTGCTATTTTCTTGGCGGGACCTGGCTCCGGATGGCTGGATTCAGTGACATATCAATCCATGGATGCCCTGAGCGTTACTAATCTCCATATTGAGGAGAAGAACTTCACTTTGGGTTCACCATTTCTATTTCTGACTCTTTCGCTGGGGCGCGCACATCTGTCTGCTTGAGTGCGATAGGCATGGCTTTTTGTTACCCCGCATTCCCACTATCCAAAGGTGGCTGGCATCCATTCCTTTTTCAGGTACTTTTTCTCCATGATCAAAACGGGATGATGGGATGTCGATTCTTCCTTCCGTGGATTCCTCCTCAGAACTCATCACCTAGTCCGGGTCTCCCTCATAGATTTAATACGTTGTTTGTGAAACTCTTCCCATCGCCATATTTTCATGGACACCAATTAATTATGCTACTTCTGTCAGGATATTCTAAGGGGTCTGGTGATGGAAGGAACCTTCTGTTAGTGGAGTAGTCACACTAGGCATCACTGGCATGTGTGGACGCTGGGGATTGGTGTGTCTTTCTTTTGTCCCTTGTTATAGGGCTTCTCGAGGGCACGGAATCCTGAGGCATCCCACATAGATCGTAAGGAATCATATTCTATAGGCATGTATCTAAGGTTTTACTCAGCTTCCCATGTTTAACACAGGGTATTCCTCGATTTTAACATCCAGCGGGGACAGATCAGACTGATCAGAACACTGATTAGAGTGGATCAGATTGAGGAACCCCCTGGGGGGAACACCGATATTGGGGCCAACACATGGGCATCTCCCTGAATGCTGTGGAGGGGGTGAAGTGTCATGATCTCACTAAGATATGGCGGCCCAGTTAAGAGTCGGGTAGATAATTGTTTTGGGCTTGAACCTCGTGGAGGCTTCCTATGTACCATGCCTTGACATGGATCATATTCTACGTAGTTCGGGAAGGGTTTCTTTAGTGAACTAACATGAAGGTGAACCCGGGGGTCCACTGGTGGTGGTCTTGAACCTTGTGAGGCTTCCTATGTACCATTCCTTGACATGGATTAAAGTCCATGTAGTTCAAGATGGTGTGGGTGTTGGCGAACCGACGTGAATAAGGACCTTGGTCTGATGGGTGATGGGAATGAACCTCAGGAAGGTTTCTTATGTACCATGCCTTGACATGGATGAAAGACCACATTGTTCAGGTATACAGTTTAACATCATGAGGTATGGCGGTGATATACAGTTTAACATCATGCAAGATGGGGGTTAACTGACGTAAAGGGGGTCAGAATGACTGAGTGGTGGGCTTGAACCTGGTGGAGGCTACCTACGTACCATGCCTTGACATGGATCAAAGTCCCCATAGTTCATTTCGGTTGTCATGGTTGGTGCTTTCTCTAAGCCCATGTGAGTCATGCTCGGTGTGAGAAACAATAGGCAGTAGGGACCTGACGATCACATCGTGGAAGGTGCATCTGTGGGATGTGAGGAGGGGGGCTTACACGTTGAGCATCCCACGGTGTCGGGACTTACTCTAGTATGGAGTCCCGATATCGACAACGAGCAACGGGAGAGGGGTATGGGACCAAAGAAAGGAGGATCTTTGTTCCCTATCATGCCCTATGTTGGCCTTGGCACTAAGGAAGTGAGAAAGAGCAGGGGTTCTGCCTCCTGTGAGAAGAGATAGGGGCTTATACCATGGTGGTTTCCCTTCCCCGCAGACAAACGCCACTGCAAGAAGGAGGATATCATCCCCTGTGAAGACCAGGGGGTGTGGAGAATTCCCAATGTGAGGGACCCTGTGTGTGGGGCACGAGATCGGGTCACAGTTTAATGTCATGTGTTGTGGAAAAAGGTGCTTGGCAGTTTAACGTCCTGCAGCACGGACGAGGTCGGTTTTCTCCGCACCCCTAGGACATACATAACCTGTACCCTCTGCTCCTTGTTGGAGGGAAGTCATCGGCAAGGTCGTGGTAAAGGTGGGTCGCAGAGCGAACCATTGAGAGGTCCACATTAGCGTGGCTATGAGATGAAGCAATAGCCATTATCATGCCTATGCAAAGAAGCATTAGGCCCAAAATGCTAAGGGTAGTATCATCTAGGGGACTTTGAAGTCACATCATTCCAACCTGGAGGGTCACACCGAAAATGGATTTACCAAGCAGAGGGGTCCATAGGCGGAGGCCTTATGGAGATCTATTGTTCCATGTGGCATAGGGAACTTGTGAAGGGGTGTGCTTCACGAAGTGGGGTTCCATAGCCTTAGCATGGGGAGGAGTTGAAAATGGGAGGTGCTTCAAGAAGTGGAAGGGCATTCACGGAGCACAACCTCATGCAGCAAAGGTGCCTCACGGAGCAAGGTTTTGGGAAGCAATGTGCTTCGCTAAGTACAGTGATCCTGCCATAGCAAATAGATCAAGTGTACATGAAGGGTACTTCGCGAAGCACAAATGCTCCCTGATGACCCGAGTACCCTTGGGGATCCCATTCCTTCGCAAAATCCTTTAGGATTCGCGAAAAAAAATCCCTCCCAGAAGAGGGGATCAAAACAAGACAATGGGGAGTCACTTCACAAAGCAGAAGTTACTCACGCAACTCATGGTTCTCCGAGCGGAAGAGTTATTTGCAATTCCAGAGATGATAAGTCGAAATGTCATATTTTCCGTCCACAGATCTTAGGGGGAGCCTAGTATTTATAGGCAAGAGGCGCCGCGAAGTAGGGCTCAAGTGGCACCAAAAGGGGTCGGGTGGCTTTGCAGCCCACTCGCAAATGTCAAAGGGGTTCACAGAGCATCCCGCCTCCTTCTCTTCATGGAGGGTTCACGAACATCAAATGTGTTCACCTAGCCTCCCTTCTTCTTTTCTTAATGGTGGTCATGGTGCTGGGGGACTCCATGAAAGGGCTTCATGAGGTAGTTCATGGGGCCATCTTGGGGCCTTTTCTTCCATCCAAATTTGGCGCCAAAAAACACCATGAACCCAATTTGGATCAAAACACTATATAAAGGACCATATTCTAATGATTACACAAACCCTAATGATGTATCTCGCTAGATGGAGGATATAAATGAAGCTCAAGGAGGTCATGCCGATTCCACAAACTCCACTATGGAAGATAGAGGATCACACTCTAATCTCACAGAGGGGAACCATAACCCTATTTTATATTTGACTTCTAGAGCAGATTACAATCCAGTGATGTGGTTGTAATGCAGAAATATACCCCCTGAGAAAGGGACCAAGGTTATACACTCTCTCTATTCTGATTCAAATAATAAAAAAAGATCATAAAATATGAAGGGGGCACCCACGATTGTTCTTGAATCGGCCATCTTAAAATAAGGGTTATGCTGGAATTGATGGATTGTCGTCTAGATGAACTATTTCAATGTTATGACCTCTTTGAACCTACCACTTGAGAAGATACTCGTAAACCATCCAAAGCCCGTGGACCCACCACTGTGGTCAATCCCTATAATGCATGGACCAACCCCCATGGAACAATCATCGTTGCCCATCCACCTCCCACGGAAAATGGACACTGCAGTTAGGCATCGATATTGACCACAAGTGGGCCGACCGCACGGTCGCTGTGCCCACAGAAACATGAGCTGTTGTGACACTCCGGTCGACCACAACTGTTCTCTGCCTTGGTTTCTTATGATCCAAGTTGGTTCCACATCATCTAACCTAGTCCACCATCATGAAAAATCCAACTGACCTAGCCCATCCCACCAAATCATCTCGGCCCACTCACATGTGGCCCTCTTTTCTTGACCCACTTCAGGTTTACCGTTGATCATGTGTCTCCAATCACTGATCATGGGTACACACCGCTTCCCTCACCGCCGATCGTGGTCGCATAGGGATCTTCCTCCATCAAACAAACCACCGCCACACACTGCCACCAGCCATCGACTAATTCTTCTACGCACTGGTGGTCACTTCTGTATACCACCATGCCTCCTCCGATGCCCGAATGATGAAAGGGTAATAGATCTAAGCTCCTGGGTCCCAATGTACACTGATCATCGATCAATTTTTGATTTACCTCTAATTTGGGGGTCCGATCGAGACTGGACCCACCTGGAAACATTGATCACAGACCATGAGGATCCCTCCAATGAATAAAATGAGAAAATATGGAAAATAGGAACAAGAACAAAGTATTATTATCATTTGACATGGGTTCCTGGAAAATGATCAAAAATCGGTGATTTGGGTTAGAAAACAAGATAAAATAAATCTCATAGAATAAATCCCATCTTCCTATATGAATTATCCATGTATCAATCCATTCATTAATTGATTCACAACCATCGTTGAAATATTTAATAGTGAATAAACAAATTAAATTAGAAACCCTACCTTGATTTTGATTGATCACTGATGAAGAACATAGTTGTGTTTCTTTCGTTGATGACATCCTAAAAAAATCGATGTGCACCGATCCTCAATCCTTGATCCAATATTGTTCATCAAAAAGGACTCCTAGATATATCTCCAAATATCCAAAAAAACTTCTTGGGTTATGAATCTAAGCCTAGTATTTTGGCATAATGATAATTTTAAAAAAACAATTCACTGCATCAACAAAACCAAATCAAAATTATTTTATTAAATTATTTTATTCATCTTATGCTTGCCCCAAATTTTTCACAAATGGGCCATGCTAACCAATGTTAGTTTAGGCTTAGTGTAAAACCACCACTTTGCGTTCAACAGTACCCTAAGATTCCTAATACATGTACTCGTTTAACAGTTATCTTACTTTTTTAGGAAAACATTGCGCTCATTCTAAAAATGTATTTTATTATTTTTTAGAAATTTATTCCGAGAAAAATTGGAATTATAATTTCCCAACGTCTTACATCCTTTCGTTAAAATAATCAATATGATTTCTAAAAATAATACATGGAAAATATGAGATGTTACATTGTCCCCAACATAGGGATTTATGTCCATGAAAATAAATAATATGGGCTACTAAAAAATATGGGGTTACTAAGCACGAATCTGAGCCTCCTGATCCCATGTGATCTCCTAGGGAATTTAATGCTACCACTGACCACACACCAATGAAATAAATAACCTATGAAGGATCGTATCTTACCAATCCTCAATCTCCACTGGGTACTCAGTAACGGTCTCACAATCATTGAAGTCCATCTCTACCAAATTTATAATGTATAATGGGTCATTAGCATACCTCCCCAAATGCGACACATAGAAGATTTAATGTACCTGGTCTAACATAAAAGGTATATAAATGTTTTGTTCCACATTAACAAGTCTATATAGTACTTGGAAATGGATAATAAACCTTGGATATAGCATACCCCCGTGTCCAAATCCCCACAATCCATGCTGAGATGAATCCTGGAAGAACACATGAACTCCTTCCTCAAACTCCAAAGGCCTATCTCTCCTCTAAGTATAAGACTTCTAAAGACTCTGTGTAGTCTTTATCTTCTCCTGGATGATCTGATAATTTTATATAGTAGCTTTCACCAACTCCGGACCCATGGGTGATGACTCTCTTGGGTCATTCTAGCAAGGTAGTGACCTAAGGGTTGCCTGTACAATGCCTCAAATGATTCCATACCAATTTTGGAAGTTGATTTATTTTTGTACAAAAAATACACCAGTGGTAGGTAATCCTCCCAACTCTAGCTAAAGTTTAACATGTAATCTTGTTGTATGTACTCCATAACCTGAATGGGATTCTCAGTCTGGCTATCCATTTGTGGGTGGAAAGATTTACTCAAGGGTAACTTGGTCCCAAAAACCACATGTGTTCCCTTCCATAACCAGGATTTGAAATGATCATGAAAATCATAAAGAATCATATATGGAACTGCATGGAGTAAAACTATATCCTAAACATAGAGGCATCCCAATCTCTCTACTAAACTATTTTCTTGAATATCTAATAAGTGTTCCGACTTGGTGATTTGGTCAAATATCACCCATATAAAATCATATCACCTAGATATACATGGTAAAATCATCATGAAGTCCATCAATAACCCATCCCACATCGATTCTGGAACCTTAAGGGATTGAGCTAAACCTATTGGAACCTGGTTCTCATCCATTACTTTAAGATAAGTAAAGCATCAAGAAAAAATATGTCATTCCACTCTTTATTCATTGACACCAAAAATAATGTCCAGGGCCCTAATACATCCTTTCCACACTTGGATGTATCGCTAATGGGAATGTATGAAACTCCACAAAAACCTCATCCTGTAATTTTACTTGTTCCATCATACATCCTATCAAGAGAATGATGTTCTCCCCATCATTTGAATATCCATCAAGATAATGCCTTGTGGAAATATCGAAACTTAGGTTCTCGCAGTTAGTATCCCCAAGTTGTACCTCCCTGACTCGCTATAATAATGGGGGGGGGGGGTAACAACTATAGACTTTAGGTAAGAAACAATATCACTATCTATAAATAACAACTACAATTATTCTAACTATACTAAAACCTCATTCAACTGCTGTCAATTGGATCTCCTACTATGAGTATCCACCACCACATTCCCCTTCCCAGTAATATAGTCAATCTCAAAGTCATAGTCCTAAATGAACTCTATCCATTGACTCTATCTCAAGTTAGGATATTTTTGAGAGTAGATATACATGAGACTCTTGTGATCAGAGTATATGATAAATCTCTCTCCCATTAGGTAGTATCGCCACATTATCAATGTGAAGACTATCACTTAAATCTTAAGATCATTGGTTTTGTAGTTCTTGTAATATGGTATAAAATAGAATGAACCATAGGAAATCATTTATTTCCTCTACATCGGAATATAACCAATCATAGTTCTTGATGCATCACAGAACACTACGTACTTGATGCCTTCCTCTGGTAACCTCAATATGATAGCGCTCCTCAACCTCTACCTCAACTCCTGAAAGCACTGTTGGAACTTTTCTGTCCACATGAATGGATTCCCCTTTCTTTTCAAAGATACAAGGATGCTACAGCCTCGTAGAAGTCATTTAAAAACCTCAAATAGTACCTTTCTAGTCCAAGGAAACTATGAACCTTGGTAACACTCTTTGGTGTCACCTAATAATGTAATGAATTAACCTTCACATGATCCAATACAACATCATCCTATGAGATATTTTATCCCAGAAAATAGAATTATCAACTCTAGAACTGACACTTCATGATATTTCTATAAATATAGTTTTCTCAGAGAGTGTGCATAACTAACCTTAGGTGTCTTCTATTCTCCTCATAGGATGGAAAATACACTAGGATGTCATCGATGAAGACTACGATGAACCAGTATTAGTAAATATAAGAAGACTTGGTTCATGATTCCCATGAACACTTCATGGGAGTTTGTCACACGAAATGGAATCACCAAGTACTCATATTTACCATAACAACATCTAAAGGATATCTTTGGTATACCCTCATCTCGTACTTGCAGCTGGTGATAGAATGATATGGGGTCTTTCTTCAAGAACCATCATGCTCTTTTCAACTGATAAAAGAGGTCATAAATCCTCAATAGTGGATACATGTTATTCACATTCACCTAGTTTAATCTTTATAAATATATACATAACCTCAATATCCCATATTGTTTCTTGGAAAACAGAATTGGGGCTACCTGGGGTGTAACACTGGGTCATGCAACGCCCTTCCTATGTATTTCCTCCAACTGTATCATCAGCTTTTGAAGCTCTGTGGGAGCCATCCTATATGCATGTACAATTATCGATTCCATCCGAAGGTGTAGATCAATGAATAATTTCATCTCCATATGTGGGTAAAAATTGAACATCTTTGGGAATGAATCCATCATACTATGCTACCACTATAGGAAAAAAGGGCTCATAACATCCACCGCACCGAGGGTATGGCTAGCTATATGAGGTGTAATACACTCCTATGTGTGATTTCATATTGTGTTTCATGGATTTTACTCTCACTGGAAAAGGAATACATGGTTCCATCAGTACATATGTTCCACACTCTTCACTTAGAACAATCAATCTAAGCATTAATTGGGGTTAACCAGTCTATACCAAGAATGAAATCATAAAACCTCGATGTAGCTTCCAAAATATCCCATAAAAAATACTCACTACCCAGCATGAAGTAACACTATTGGTAGCTGTGTTTGATCATCAAATCTCCTCCAGTAGGTGTCTCAAAGTAGAAGGTTTGAGTCAACTATTCAGTTGAATTCTCTGAGTCTCAAACAATATTTTTAGAGAGAAATGAATGACTACCACCACTGTCTATCAATATTTCATATAAGGTAGAAAATAGATAGATCATAACTCATGTCATCCCTAAATCATTGGGGTAATAATCCTCTATAGAATTTACCTGGCCTCGTCTATGTCATCCAGCCCCCTAATACAAGTATTGATCACTTGATGGTGGTGCTTGTAATAGGCCGAACCTCAAACAACCTCATGCTGCCCAACCGGCCCCTCTTCCACAATTTCCACCCTATGGACCACCCTTATACTTTATCTATCTTTATCTCAATCTATGTGGACCCTATACCATCTTCTAATTAGTTGTATGAAGTATAACAAAATCTCAATCCAGATGTCCCTGGTCGTTGCACCAAAAATACCACATGTCCCTTGGCCCATTTGAGGTTCCCTGGGAGCCCTTCACCACTGACCCTGAGTCCTAGGATATCCTCTTGAAGACCCTAAAACTCTTATATCATTGTGACTATCTTTGGATTCTTTCTATAGAGGAATCAATTACCGAGTTCCAACTACTAGTTCCAACTACTGGTGTATTCTCTTATAGAAAACATTCAACTAATAGGGCGCACTCAAGAACCCCCCACATAGATTGAAATTCTTATAGATTCCACTGATTCCCTAATTTACCAGTTTAATCCCTATTCGAAGGTCTGATCATTAATGAATTGATTTGTACCATATCCAAGGAGTAGTTTGAATGATACTTAATCTTTTTGGAATACTCCGGCATGGTCATACCACCCTAATGTAGATGCAGAAGCTCCTGTATGCATACTGAACACAACATGGCTAGATAGAACTTTTATTTAAAGAGAGGCTAAAATTTTATCTATGAGAAATATATCACATCATGTGATTAAATAACCAAGCTCCACCATTTCCACGTAGATCCATGAAAAAGAATCACGACAATGATTTCCACTTTACAGATATGCGTATTCAAAATGTGGAAAACACAATTAAATACCTATATACAATCCTTATCTATATGGGTGTCTTTCTTACCCCAAATCATGGGTGTTCTCTTCCTCTAAAACTCTGTAAATGCACTCAACCTACGTGTATCCTCTGCTAGTGGTACTGTTAGTAGCTACTTATCGAATATTGGTGGTATAGCTGGTAAACCACCTAGAGGTTCTCTCTCTGGTACATGCCCTTATATTGAAGCCTCATCACCTAGAGGACCATACTCACAATCACATGGTGTAATCATAGTTGGATGTCTACATGGAGGAATCCTGAAATAAAACAAGATGTACCAAACTGAATAGATTATATCTAGGGAGATGATTCAATAAAGACATGGAAGACACAACAATTTTTATATGATGCACATACCATTTTTCCTACAACCAGTGTTTTCATGAACGGAGGCGAAATACAATTCCTCAGAGTCTTGGTGCATGGATACGTTAGCTGCCACAACAACACTAGAGTCCCTAGCTTGAAATTGGAACTTGAAACACTTAACATTGTTTCCCCAATCCAATATCATAGAATCCCATACCTAAATTAGTACTGATCCCACACTAATACAACTTTGTTATAACCTATCCCAGAGGGACCCATGCTACAATTATCCTAAGCCTTCCTATAATAGTCCAGGTGCCGGTTACTAGCACCGAGTAGGAATTTCCCATAAATGGGAGGTATTACAACAATGTACATGTACACACTCAAACATCTTCAAACCACACAGTGCTGAAATGAATAACATTTGGAAGAATGTGTGAATAAAATTATTATCCCATAACCATAGTAAAAAATAATGTAATGTAAAATTATACATGCACAAAAATAATCCCACCATAGAGATTTTGTACAAAAGTCCAACAGAAACTGCGAAGAGTCCAACCTACTCCAAGGTTGATGACTACGTCAAATGCACTCTTCTAGAAAATACATAGGTATTTGCATATATAGATATTCTATATCTACTCTTAGTTATCCTAGGACACAGTAAAAAGTGATTCCATCTTCACAAGACACAACATGTGCGAGAAAATCCCATATACGGTTGAGTATAACAATACTCATTTGGACACCCAAAAAACACTAAACACGAATCACCATTTATAGTCATATCAATAAAATATATAATTCTATATAATAGAAAGAATATGAAATGAAACCTATATATACATATGAGATAGTCCACTCCATTAGGTGGTAAAAACCAATATCCAACCACGTGATTCTGATTGATGAAATGCTCATTCCAAGATATCCTACTCCACAAGACATGATATTAGTGGAGGCACTCAATAAATAGGAATATCTCTTTTATTCCCTTCACAACGATAACACATTGGTCGAAGAAGACTATGATACATATAGAGGGGGTCACACCTATAACCTATGGGGGAAACTATGAACCCAATCTGGATCAAACGACTACGTAGGGGATCGTATGCTTACGATTCCATACACACAACCCATACAAAATTTTAGATGGAGGATCAAAACCCTAATAATGTGGTCATGTTTATTCCACAAAATATAATTGGGATTATAGAGGTATTTACCCTGGTCACAAGAAGGGACACTAAAACTCTATCAGAGACTCGACCTCTTTGGGAGATTACTATAACTACTCGGCCTTAAACATGGCATAATCATTCTATTTAAACTAGATTTGTCTTCTTTAAATTACAAAAGATATTTTTGTTTTAGAGTCTATAAATTTAGGGCATAACTCATACATATCAACCCAAAAAAAAGTTTGTACAATAAATACAATGTCTATTTTCTGAAATATAAAACTATTAAAACAAAACTACAACATGATTTCATTGGAAAAACTTCATAACATTTAACTTGACTTCTTTATTTAACTTACATATGATTGTATCTTGTGAAAAACATTTAAAAACTTTGTATGAGCATAGAAATCGTAATAATAGATATAAAAATAAGGAAATAAACCATTATTCCATGAAAACTTATAAACATATGATTTCATTTCACGAAAACTCACTTCTCACACATATATTACTACTTCGTGAAACATGAGATTTCCATTAAACATTAATGAAATATATATAAATACATAAATGTATATTAGGGAATTACATACTTAATATTTTAACCCTCATGACTACCTTATTATTTGTACCCCTCATGACTACCTTACAATGTAAACCTCACAGCTACCTTATTGTGTAAACATCATAGTTACACTTGGAGTAACCATATGGTTGTCCTCTAACATACACATAAAAAGTGTATCAGATGGAGATATATGTTCCAAAATTCATCATAAAAAAGGACCACAAACCATAATATAGTAATTAAACATGAATAATTTAACAAAAATATTTCTTTTGAATTTTTTAAAATACAATTTGAAAAGATGATTTTTAAAGGATAGCCCCATGAAAATATACTATAATTGATGTGAGAATTAATAAAATGTAATTAAAATTTATATAAACTATAAATACACATAATGAAACATAATTAATAGAAAAAATAATCACATAAATAATCTTATTACAATTTTATGACTAATGTAGAAGGTTCACCCAATGAATGGAAATTTGGTTAAGAATTCCCCTAGAAATATCATATAATATAAGTGAGAATTAATAGAATGAAAGGATTATGTGAATACAATGAAAATATAAATAATAAAAATAATATAAACAAAAAATCATCACCCAAATAATATTATTACCACATAATAAATAATGTAGAAGATTAACCCATAGAATTGAAATTGGGTTAAGAATTCCTTTACCTCGGGTTCGTCTTACATAAAATGTACTAAATACTCTGGTATAATGGTTTAAAGAGAGTTATTAATATTTTCAAGAAACATATTAATGTTTATAACACCTTATATTATTATTTTATAACATCATTCCACCCATTCATTAATAATAATTTGTTATTTACATTGTTTCGGGTGTGTTCTTTACATGGTTTCCATGGTCAGTTCGTAACGGTTTTTCTTATAAAAAAAGTGAATATCTAAAAGTTGAATGAAATAGTGATAATATGTTTCTAGAATATTAAATGATTCTATAAATATTTTTCTTATATTTTATGAGGATGAATCATTAGATAAATCATTAGTGATTTTTATTTTGATCATTTTGACTGTTCTTCGATAATCGTGAACTTATTTAAGCATATAACTTTAATATTATGCATATAAATTATTTAAATAAAATAATAGAGGTAATATCATAAAAATTAGAATCTATTTGAATAAATAAATTTTTTTTACAACCAGCTTTGAAGGATGTAATAGAAATTTAAGACACATCGTTGATGATATTGGTAAATCGACACATCATAGACGATGATGTTTATTTTTAGAATAAGAGGAATAGGAGAGGAATAATGAGGAGGAAGTTTTCCATAAGCATGATAAAAATATAGAATATATAAAATACCAGATCTTTCAGGCCTCTTGTTTAAGGGTATGACAAAAGAGTATAGGAAAATAAAAAAATTGAAAAGAAAACACATGAAAATGAAAGAGGACCTTTACATCTTGATCCCTTCTCCTTGAGATCCTCCATAAGGCCTTAAGTTTTGTCATTTTGGTGAGAAAATTAGGTCTTGGACATGGGGAAGGGACTTGGGAATGGGACTGTATAGATTTTTGATAATTCTTAAAGCTTGAGAGGTGTGCGAGGAAGAGGGGGTGAGGGTTGTATTTATAGTAGAGGGGAGGAGGGGGTTTTTATTTTTTAATCACTTGTCTAATATTTTTTATCAAGACTATGAATATTATTGATTCATGTGACCCAGAAATAGTAATAAGTGCATGTGAGTTTGAATTGATGTCCATTTACTTCATCCATGACTCAAGCATGATGCATAAATTCAATAATTTAGCATTTTTTGTAAATCATGAAATTTAACTACTCACAAAAATTTATTTATTTATTAAAAATAAAAAAAATCACCCTAAACCATTTTTTAATTTATATAATTCAAAAAAGAATTCCAATTTTTGAAAATAATTTTCTAAATATGAATAATTTAATTTCATTATAAATTATAACTTATTCTAAAAAATAACAATTTTAAAACTCTAACTCATTTTATATCACCTTGAAAAATTAATAAAAATCTCAATATTTTATAACAATAATAAAATTAAATAATAATATGATTTACTATTCATAAGGGTAAAATTACTATTCAAAAGGGTATGTTACTATTACCCAAAAAATAAGTTGGTTTTATCAGACCCCAAATAACTTACTGATCAATGTCGTAGATGACTGTTTTTTGAAATTCAAATCATAGAAGCAGCATATTTATGTTTAATGGATTGTTCATAACTATTTATATAAAACCAAATTTCATTCATTTCAATTTAATTTTAAAACCTTGGGGTGTTACATTCTCCCCATATTTTAGAAATTCCATCCTTGCAATTTTATTTACTTGTTAAACAATTGAGGGAACTTTTCCATCAAAAATTTTTAGATTCCCATGTTTCTTCTTCAACCATGTAAATTCTCCACAAAATAATTACATGGTGTAATACCTTTCTATGAAATACTTGTTCTCTTCAATCAAGTATATGAACATTTTTTTCTTCATAAGGAATATTTTCTTCCAATTTAACTACTTTTTGTTTCAAAACATTTGATGAATCTGGCACATACTTTCTCTACATCGAAACATGAAAAACATTATGCACCTGAGATAAAATTAGAGACAAATCTACACAATAAGAAACCGGTCCAACTTTCCCTAGTATTTCATAAGGTCCAATGAACCATAGACATAACATCCTTTTTTTACCAAAACCCAAAACACTTTTCCAGGGTGAGATTCTAAGAATAACACGATCACAAATCCTGAAAGAATCATTTTTCCTCATGTTATCTTAATAAATTTTCTACCTTATTTAAGATGTCTTCACGTGTTGCTGGATAATCTTCACATTCTCAACCACTTCCTCTATTAATTATTGTCCCATCAATATACTTTCCTAGAATTCATCCCAAAAACCTAGAGTTTTACACCTTTTTTCAGATAATCCCCCCTAAAATGTCATATGTATATTATAATGAAAACTGTTATTATACGAAATCACAACTAAAGAAATAGGTTGATCCCAAATTACCTGGTAATCCATTAAAAAATCTCAAAGAATATCCTCCAAAATCTAAATTTCCCATTAATATTTCCCTTCTCATTAAGGATGAAATTTTTTAAAAAATTTAATTTTGTTCCCAATGAATTATAAAGGTCTTTTCCAAAGTTAGATGTTAAACTAAGATCACAGTTAGATACAATGGAAAGATAAACTCCATATAACCTTTCAGTATCTTTAAGGTACATTTGAGAAAGATGTTCCAATGACAGAGTATCTCTAATAGGAAGGTAATGAGAAGATTTAGTAGTCGATCAATAATAACCTAGATTGATTTTTTACCTTGAGAAGTCTTTGACAGTCCCACAATGTAGTCCATAGATATATTTTCTCATGTCCACTATGGCATCGATAAAGGTTGAAGTATCCCTTTCGGTAAATTCCACTCTCTTTAACCTCTTGACATGTCAAACAGTTCATGGTAAAATCTTCAATATCCATTTTCATTCCACCACACCAGTAATACTCCTTAAGGACTCTGTACATCATTGTACTACTATGATGAACTGAAAACAAGAAAACTGTGAGCTTCACGTAACAAATTTTTTCTTTAGTACCGAATCCAAAGGCCCACACAGCCTCTATCTAAATCATATATCACAATCTTTATGAATGTTAAATTCTGTAAACTTACCCATTTTAACCAAATCTACAATTTTTCTGCAACTCCCCATATTCCTTCGGCACATTCTTAATTATATCCGAAAAATATGACTTCAATGAAACCTGATACAAAATAGAGGAGTTTACTGAACTGACAACTTCCATGAAAACATTCATCAAATCATTAATCAAACTATCTTATTCCATCTGTAACATAGTTAATTATTCATGATGTTTTTGACTCAAGGCATATTCCAATTTATTTGCTTTTCTAGGATGGTAATTAATCATGCGATTTTAATCTTTTATCAATTCAATCCATCTTCTCTACCTTAGGTTTAATTCTTTTGGAGTGAATATATAATTCAGAATTTTTAATCTAGTATATATTTCACATTTGGATAAATATAAATGATTTATCTAAATTTTTAAGTAAAAAACAAAAAAAAAGATAATTCTAAATCATTTGTGGGATAATTTTACTCATGAGGTTTTAGTTGTCTTGAAGAATAAGAAATTACCTAATCATTCTACACCAAAACACAACCATGTACCTTTAATGAAGCATCACTATGAATGAAAAACTATCCATTTTCAGAAGGCAGAATCAGAACTAGATAATTCCCCAATATTATTTTTATTTACTAAAAACAGTAATCACATTACACTGTCTAGATGAATTTAACTCTTTTTCAAGTGAACTTAGTCAGTGGACTAGATAACTATTCAATGTTTTCAAAAAAACCTCCACTAATAGCTATCCAAACCAAAAAATCTACAAATATATATTATATCTGTGGGTCTTTCCCATTCTTCAACAAATTTTATTTTAGCAGGATCAATAGTCATTCCATCATTAGAAATAATGTGACCAAGAAAATAATTTTTTTGCCACCAAAATTCACACTTTCTTAATTTTTCAAATAGTATCTTTACTATTAAGGATTGAAAAATAACCCTTATATGCTTTTAATTATCCTATTTACTTAAAAATATACCATAATTTCATCAATAAACACAACCACAAAATTCTCCTAGAAAAAATGAAATATTCTATTCATAATATCCATGAAAAAAGTAGGAAAATTAGTTAACCCAAACGGCATAGGAAAAAATTCATAATGACCATATCGTTTTTGAAATGGTGTTTTTGAATCTCCTTTCACCTTAATCTGATGGTATCCATATCTCAAGTCAATCTTGGAAAAATATTTAGTTACCTAGAGATAATAAAAAAAGTCATCGATGTGAGAAAAATGATACTAATTCCTAATAGTAATGTTATTCAAAGCTCTATAATCCACTAAAAGTCTCATGGAACCTTATTTATTTTTAACGAAAAAAATAGGTTCTCTCCATGGTGAAGTTCTTGGAATAATGAATCCTTTATCAAAAAACTCATGCAACTGATTTTTCAATTCAAGAACTTCTTTTTGAGCCATTCAACAAGGGGGATTTGAAATTTTCTTATCATCAGGAACTTAGTTAATTGTGAATTCAACATCACTATCTGGTATAACACCAGGTAACTCATTTGAGAAAACATAAATGTATTCATTTACCAATGTAAAATCATTAATATGAAAATTTACCTTATTTTTAACAATACGAGAAATATAAAATTTCATTTCCATCATTCAATAGTTTCTCAACATTCTGATGTGTTATCAATTGTATGGGTTTTTTCTTGTATAGATACTAAAAATGTAGCTGAAAAACAACATATTTTTCTCTCCAATCAATCTTAGAATAATAAATAGAAAGAAAATGCATACCTAAAATGACATAAAACTCTACTAAGGGAAACACAAAAAAATGTGGGCAGTGTATTTTCGCAAATAATAATATAAAGATTCTTAAAATTCCTTTTTCGGTAACATTTCTGCCATGGTGTTTTAATAATAAGTCATGGTCTCATTTTTTAGGTGATATTTCTAATTTACCAGAAAATTTATTATAAATAAAGAAATATGTGGACCTCATATCAAACAATACTTTAGAAGAAACTATGTAAACAAAAATATACCTAATACCACTTCATTAGATGTCACGATATCTGCTAACATAGTCACAAAGGATCTCATGAAACCTTTCTTTTTATAGTAAGGCTGATTTCCATTACTTGAATATTTCTATTAGTAGGAATTTATATAATGACCCATCTTACTACATTTGAAACACTTCATAGTTTTCTTATAAGAATTTATCTAAATATCATTTTTATTACAATATCGGGCCATATTTACAAACATACCTCAGGGAAAACACTTCCCAGTTTTGGTAAGGAATTCCCCATGGTGATTTTTACCACACTTTACACAAACTAGAAAATAAAGTTCTTACCATCATATTTTTTTGATTTATTCTTACACATAATTTCCATATACACCTCTTATTTACTTAGTTCTCAATATACATGTGATCATTACCGAATTCAATTTATACTCTCTCAACACATCGTACAATTTACTCATTACTTTTTAATTCTTGAGAGGAAAATGAACATCTGTATCAGGGCTTCAATCCTGAGTAAAATAGATTGATTTTTCTATCAAGATTTTAAATAAAAATTGGGTTATAACTTTCCAGTCAAGTGAAGTTTTCTTCATACATGGGTACTATATCCTCAACATTTTCCCTCATTTAAAGTAATTTCTTCTACATCCTATGTCAAACCATCTTAAAAAATTTGTTTTCAAGGAAATGACTTTTAAATTCATCCCACTCAATGTATTAAAACATATTTATATCCATGATATTCTTGATCATTGACCACCACTGATAAGATTCACCTTCAAAATGATAAGGTGAAAGTCTAACATTTTTATTATCGGAACATACAATAACATCAAATATGTTTTCAATGGATTTAACCCAACCATTAGCCACTACTAGGTCAAAAGATCCACTGAAATTAGGTGGGTGTTGCCTCATAAAATGTTCCACTATTATCATTTTACTTTATGGTAGCTCTGGTTGTTCTATTTCATGGATTCCACCACATTTTATTTCCTATGTCAGTTGATCCATTATTATCACAACCTGCTCAGTTCCAATTCCCACCATTCCTCGTTGCGGATTCGGAAAGATATCAGCCTCTCAGTCCCTTCCATCACCAGATTCCGTATTTTTATAAAGAAAAACGTTATAAAAAGAAATATAATTGATTATGTAACATGGTAATATTTAAATTATATACCATTTCATCAAAAAAATTTGGTAAAAATCATTTTTGGTAGTCTATTAACCTCATACTATCTCCAAAAGTCCTCTAAACAATGCTATGATACCAACTATAAGGACCCAAACTTAAACATAACATAATATAACTATTTAAACTAGATTTTTCTTATTTACATTCCCAAAAATCTTTTTATTTTTGCGTTTTAGAATATTAATACATAACTCATATATATTGACCCATAACATACAAAGTCAGTACAACTCAGCATTGTCCTTTTTCCAAAACCTAAAACTTTAAAAACAACAACATGATTTCTTCAAAAAAATCATAACATAAAACATAACATACATATTTTTCTTACACATCCTTATAACCTATGAAATAAATTTCAAAAACCTGGGATGAGCATAAAAATTTTAGTATGCTATATAAAAAGAATGAAAGAAACTATTAGTCCATGAATACTTATAAACATATAGTCATTCCACAAAGACTTACTTCTCACCAATATATACTTACTTTTTGAAACATGATATTAGCATAAAACCTTATGGAAAATATATATAAACCCATAAAGTTATCTTAGGGAATTTCATACTTAATATTAAAACCCTCATGGCTACATATTATTTGTAACCCTTGTGGCTACATTATAATGTAACTCTGACAGCTACCTTATTGTGTAACCATCACAATTACACTTGGAGTAACCATAAAAATGACTTCAAAGATAAACATACCAAAAGAATTGGAGGGAGATATAGGTCCCACCCTTCATCATAAACACTACCCAAGAACTATAAAATTTTCATAAATCAGGACGAATTTCATAAAAACATTGGTTTTGAATTTCCTAAAATTGAATTTTAAAAGAGGATTTTTAAAGGCCAATATCTTTAAAATATAATATAATTGAAGTGAAAATTAATAGAACTAAATTATTATGTTTATAAACTTTAAATACACTTAATAAAACATAATAAAAACAAAAATCCATCACAACAATATTATTATAACCACACAATGAATAATATAGCTGGTTAACCCAAAGAATGGAAATCAGGTTAGGAATTCTCTTACAAATATCATATAATTGAAGTGAGAATTAGTATAATGAAAGTATTATATATATAAACTATAAAAAAACAAAATAAAAAAATTTATAAACAAAAATTCATTAAAAAAATAATTTTATTACTACATAATTAATAATTTAGAATGTTAATCCAAAGAATTGAAATTAGGTTAAAAATTTTGTTATCTCAAGTTCATATTACATAAAATGTGCTTAATACTCTTGAATAATGGTTAAAATAATGTTATTAATATTTTAAATAAAAATATGCATGTTTATAAAACCTTATATGATCAATTTATAACATCATTCCACCTAGTAATTAATAATATTTTGTTATTTACATTATTTTGGGTGCGCTATTTACATAGTTTCCATGGTTGGTTCGTAATAGGTTTACATTTCAAAAAGGAGGTGAATATCTAGAAGTGAAATTAAATAGTGTTAATATATTTCCAAAATATTATATTATACCATACATAATTTTTGTTGTATGGTATGAGTATGAATCATTAGATAAATCATTAGTGATTTTCGTTTATATCAATTCGGCAGTTCTTCGATAATCACGAACTTGTTTTATCATAAAACATTAATATTATATGTATAATTTTATTATATAAATTAATAGAGGTATTTTCATACACTTTAAAATCATTTTGAACCATAAAAATGGTTTTACAACCATATTTAAAGGAATTAAGAGAAATTTAAGACACATTATCCACAATGTCGGTAAATCGACACACGAGAGACATATTTTTTTTTTATTTTTAGAATGAGAGAAATATGAAAGGAATAATGATGATGAATTTTTATATAAACATGAAAAAAATACTTAATATATAAAATACTGGAGCTTTCATGATCTTGGATAAGGGGAGGATAAAAGAGTATAAGAAAATAAATGAATTTCAAAAAAGACAAGAAAATGAAAAAGGATCTTTACCTCTTGATCTCTTTTCCTTGAGATCCTACTTAATGGCTTGGGTTTTGGAATTTTTGTGAGACCATCAAGTATTTTGTGTGGGGAAGATCCTTGGAAATAGGATTGGGTAGAATTTAAAAAATTCTCAAAGCATGAGAGGTGTGAGAGGAAGAGGGGTGGGGTGGTATTTTAGTGGCGGAGAGGAGGGGGTTTCCATTATTTTAATCACTAGTTTATTTGTTCTCAAGACTATGAATATTATTGATTATTGAAACCAAAAATAGTAATAATTGACTGTTATTTTGAAATAATGTCCATTTACATCATCCATGACTCAAGCACGTTGCAGAAATTCATTTATTTAGCATTTTTCGTAAATTATTGAATTTAACTATTCACCAAAAATTAAATAATTCAAAAAAGTACCAAAAATTATCCCTATTAATTTTTTAATATATAGATTCTAAAAATAAAGTCCATATTTGGAAAATAATTCTCTATATATGATTAGTTTAATTTTTAAATAAAATTATAATTTATTCGAAAAATAACAATTTTAAAACTATAACTCATTTTATATAACCGTGAAAAATTAATCAACAACTAATTATCTTATAAACTTAAGAATAAAATAATAATATGATTTAATATATATAAGTTTCATATTACTATTCATATTATTATTCACAAGGGTATATTACTATTCCCCCCAAAAAATAAGTTAGTTCTAGCAGACTCTAAATAACATACTGATCAGAACTATAGATGACTGTTTTTCGAAACTCAAATCATAGAAGAATAAAATTTATGTTTAACATATTGTTTATACTATATATTTAAAACAGAGTTTCATGTATTTTAATTTATTTTTAAATTATCAGGCTGTTAAAATTATAACCTAGTGATGTGTATGTAATGTCGCATTGTACCCTCAAGGAAGGGACCAAGGAAATGTACTCAACCTATAATGGTCATAATTAGTAAAAATAAGAGCCTAAAATCAAAATTTGGTTCCGAAAATTGGTTTTTAATTGATCTTATTAATATCAGGGTCATGTTGCCGCTGAAGAAAAATCGTTTGGATTCTCCATTTAAGTGTTATGACCATTTGAACATGCTTCTTGAGAAACTTCTCATAGACCTACAGGGGCCCACTAACAGACCAACAGGGTCGGTTCAGCAATAGTGTGGACTAGACACACATGTATAGACTGTTAGGGTCTATCCACCTACCATGATGATCAGCCTCTACGGTCGACCACCATAGTCGACTGCCTGTATGCTGACTGTGCAGTCAGTGCACCCATGGTAGCTCGAGCTACCATGACACCACAGTCCACCACCACGGTAGAACGAAACTGAGCCCCACCCTATTTTCCCCAGATCTAACCCAGGACCATCCTAGTTCCATCTCTTCTGACCGATCCCACTATCCTGACTTGATCCCTTGAACTTTCCCGGCCCACTGACTCGTACGGGCCTAGTCGCATACGACCAACCTGGCCCGACCCGCTCCATATCTACTATAGATCCCATGTATTCCACCACTAATACTAGCCACATCTCACATGCGCCACTATCCCCCACTACCACACAATGTTGGTCCCTTTTATTGACCACCATTCCTCGTATGTTACCCACAAGAAGAAATAATCCTAGATCCAAGATCCTTAGGTTTTGATGTACATTGATCCAGCCTCAGTTTTCGAAATTCCTCAAATACAATGGTAAAATCAAGATTAGAACCCCATGGAAAGATTGATATGAGACCATAGGGATCCAACCATCTAAAAATTCTTGAATAGAGGGATAAAAGGCATATAAATAATGTTTTATCATCGATGGACATGAGTTCCTGTCCAACGATTAAGAATTGGGGATTTGGGATAGAAATCATGATCAATGAATATTGTAGAATAACTCCCATCTCGCAATATACACAATATGTGAATAAATATATTCATCAATTGATTCATGATAATCATTGAAATAATGAAAATAAAATAAAATAATTAAATCATACCTCATACCTCTATTTGGATAGATCACTAAATATGAATGAAGATGTGTTGTGTTCATGGGCCATATCCTTCTAAATTGTTATGTATTGATCATTGTTCCTCGATCCAAGTCATTCATCAGAAAGGATTCCTAGAGCACAATTGAATGGTCCCCGAAAAATTTTATGGTTATGTGGCTGGCCCTATAATTCTAACATAAGGATAAATTTAAAGAAAACCAAGTCACCACATCAACACAATGAATTGAAAATAATTTTATTAAATAATATTATTCATATTATGCCTGAAAAAACTGTTTTCATAAATTCCATATACCGACCAATATTAGGTTGTGCCTATTGTATATCAGCCACTTTGAGTTCAATGGTACCCACATATTCTTGTTTTGAGCTCCCATTAATTTGTTATTCCGCAGTTTAGGAAAACATTTCATGCACACAAAAAAACTATGTTAATATTGTTCACACATTTATTTTGGGCCTACCGGTCCTCGTAATCACAGATCTTCTCAACTCTTTTAGATGAAAATAATTCATATCATATATAAAAATAATACACAAAAAATTTGAGAATATACACACCATATGGTTAAACTACAAAGATAATGGTAAAAATGACCTACCAATTTCTCCAAAACTAATTATCTGGAAATATTTTTGAATCATATGACTTTTGACTTAGTTTTTATTAGTTTGAGGGAAATAATTCAATGATTGTGATCTATATAATATTCTAATTAATGGAAAAGACAAAAATGTAGCATTTTTTACTTTTAATAACAATATTTATTAGTGATATGAATAAAAACCACATTTTTTAGGTTATAAAAATTATGCTAAATTATAAATTATTTTTTTATCATAGTAATTTTTATTTAATTTCACATATTAATTAGTTAATTAAATTCTTAATAAATGCAATGCAATAATTATTTAGTTAATAATTAAATAAAATAAATGATACTAAAAATATTAAATGTCAGGTTAATTGAATGAATTAATGTCTTCAATTAATATTTTCAAAGAATATACAATTTTAAATAAGTGAAACCTTTATTGATTTAATTCCATTTTTTTCTTTAAATTTTTGAATTTAAATTAACTGAATTGCATCAAAATTTACATTAAACTTATTTTGTTACAAATGATATTTTACAGGATTAGTTTATATTATTATAAATCATATCCTTTTCTTAGTATTTTTTCAATGATTTGAAATATCAAAAATGGTCCATTAATGTACTGATTTATCCTTTATAATTTACATGTTGACCCCTAAATTTTAATAACATCCTTTATAAGGTTAATGATGTTGAAGGGTTTTTCATGTTACATGGGATAAAACAAAAATAAATTTCCAAATAAGATGTAATTTATAATTTATTAATTAGATATCATATTTATCAGAATAAGATCTAAATGTTTTAATAAGTATCAATTATTTACGTCTTAACTGATAAATATCATATGTTATAAAATTAGTTACCATAATAAAAAAGAAAACTTAAAAACAATGAAACATAAATATTATGAAAATAAATGTCTAAAACATGTATTTTATATTTTTGGGGTGGTGTGTCTTTAACATATCATAATTCCAACAATTATTAATCAAAATTGAATCCATTTGAGGTATAATTTATATCCCAATAGTGAATACATTTTTTTATTTACTAGAATTCCAAAACTCCTCAACTATAAAATTGAGCTAAATCCCCTCACATGTTCACACAAATACATTAATTTGAATCATCCTAACCCTACCTAATAATGTCACACCCTAACCTCAGATGCTCTTGTATGTTATTCTTCTCACAGTCTAACATTTTTTGGAAAAAGTATGGTTTAGATTCTCAGTTTGAAATTTTTGAAGTATAATAATATTTATGGATTTTGAATAAGAGTGCAAGCACCGTACTATTGGTGGTAACCATGCAGTCATCCTGGTTTCCCTTGCGGTTTCCCAATTCATTAATAATAAATTTTTTGATAATAAAAATGATAAATGTTTACAAAATAATAATAGTAATACTATTATGAAAATAATAGTGTTATTATTGGTAAGATAATTGTTAATAATTTTTATTTTATAATTTTACCTGGTTTTAAAAATATTTTTTGGGTGCGGGTTAGTCCCGACTTGAGATTGTGCGCTTTTGCTGATAAGTGAGTGTTTTTTCTTGACAATGCCCAATACACACACATGACTTGGTCGAAGCCATGTGGCTTTTCCAGACCACCATGCAGCTAGCCCGATGCACGATCAGTTAATTAATTAACGAAACTAATAGTTAATGGGAATGCAAAATAAAATGAGAAAATTAAAATTATTTACAAGTTATTTTAATAAAAATAAAAATATTATTATTATTATTATTGGTTTTTGTTAATAATTCAATTAGGATATTATATATATTAAATCAGAAATATTATTATAAAATTTTTAATGTCATTGTTTTTTATTATAATTTCTCATTATTATTATTTTTTATTTAATTAGGTTAAGCCTTTTTAGTTTTGTATCATTTTTTATTTTTATTTTACCCTTTTTCTCTACTTTCTCTCCACCCCCCTCTCACCCTCGTTGTGCCAAAACCCTCCCCCCCTATGAAATCACACAAATTTCCTCCTAACCATAATGCTCCCTATCTAGAATTGGTCCTCCTTCCCTTATCCACAACTCTCTCTTACTCTAAAAAATCAAACTGGCGCACCTCCTCTCATCTATTAGTCAACCACACGCTCCCCCTACTTTGCATAGCTTCCCTATGTCTCACCTCTCTTATTCGACACCTCAAATCTGTGCACCTACTCTTCCTCTAGCCATATTTTTTCCAGTGCGGCGCACCTTTGGAATCCATCCCTCTTGCTCAGTTAGCCTCCTACACCATTATTGTTATGCCTTTCTCCTCATTTTTTATTTCTTCTATTAGTAGCGTATTAGGTTAGTGTTTCATACCATTTTTATTATATTTTGATGAAATTTATTTGGTACCTTTTTTTGGTGTCTAATTATTTCATTTGAGATGCGGTCGGCATGAGATGGACTTTTTCCAACTAACATTGGGAAGTCATCCTACACTGAGGTTGGTGCTTTCATGACCAAACATTCATAGATTATTTAATTTTTATTTATTTAATTAATTATTTCATGGACTTTTATTAAATGTTTTTATGTGAATTTGGTTTTAAAGGAGTTTAATATGAATTTTATCCATTTTGTAGCATGTTTATATGGAATGGAGTGTCTTCATGGTGGAAACCCATTTTTAATCTTTTATTAGTGTTTTATTTGGTTTCTCAAGTGATGTAAATTCTATTTTGACATGTTATGGTTGTACGATTTTCCATAGAAGAGGTTTTTTTGTGGGATTCTATGTACAAAGTCATGTGATACCGCTTAGAGTTGTTTCATAAAATTTTTAGGTGGTTTATTATATCTTATAATGTTTTTGAAATGTGTTTAGATATTGTTATGGTATGTGTATGTTTTAAGAAGTGTGTTTGAGTATGAAAATGAGGGTATTTGTGTGTGTGTTCCTTATTATGAAAATCATTAGTAGTGTTATATCAATTTTTTGTGTAGTGTGAAATGTGTTTTTGTGGGTACTTGAGGTATGTGTGTGTGTTGAAAAAAGATTTTGTATGGGAATTGTACCACTTTGAGTAAGTTAGCATCATTATTCATTTCCCATTATGTATTGTAAATTCTTTTAAAATATGTAAAGTTTGTTTTAATGAATCTATGATATATGTTGGGGTTTAAAGTGTCTTATCCTTCATGAAATTGAGTTCTTTATTGGTAAAAACCCTTGATGTGTTATTTTGAAATGTTTTTAGATTATTAAATTTCTAATTTTTCTATTAAATTCTATGTCCATTGTGTGTTCCCTGCTTTGTGGTTTGTATTTTCTGGGTCTAAGGCGACTCACCTTCATGTTCATAGGTTTTTATGTATATATATATACACATATATTTGTGTGTGTGTTTGTGGGGTTTTTTGTTACATGTATAGTCATCCATAGTAGTGACGTGTATGGAGCTAGGTGTGCCCATGTATATATAAGAAGATGCATTCATAGGTGGGTGGAGACTAGTATATGCATATAAGCATATGTGTAAGGATCCTCATGCACATTTTCATGGCCATACAAGTGTGTGCTTAGGCTCTAGGTTTCCTTTTATTTATGTAAAAGTGCATATACCTAGTGGGGGATCAGTAACTTCTACTTAGAAAGAGCCATGAGTTTAAAGTTCAGCCTGATTCCACCGTGAGGTAGGTCCCCTATGCCTATTCCTTTAAATTGAATTCTATAATTTCTTTGTTGTTTTCAAACTATTTTTTTATCTTTATGATGTATACACATGCTATAAAATCTGGTTGTGGTTTCTAGAAATAATTATGCCTTTGTTTTGAAAATTTAAATGTATTTCTAATGCCCATTGGTCTTAAGTGACTTTTCATGAAAAGTGATTTCCTAAGTTTTATTGAATTGGTAATTAATATTTCCAAAGGAGTTTGGCCTTTCAGTCGGTTAGTTATAAAAAGTGTTCCTTATATGTAATTAATTCTTTTTGGCACCTAATGAATGGTTTATGAAAAGGAAAAGCCACTATGGAGGCATGCCCCTTTGTTTCAGAAAAAGATGTGTGTTTTGACTCTGTGATTTGTGATATGTACCTAGTAAAGAGGCTTGTGCATTATTGTGTGATGGAAAACAGGGCATACGCTCAAGGTGGGAGATCTGTGGTGAGAGGTTGGATGTGTTTTTAATTGAGGAAAATGATAAGTATATATATGTTTGCTTGATAAAACCTTAACACCACTTCAAATAGAGCATAATGGGAAACTCGGGTATCTAGGTAGGTGGACTAGGACTAGTATGCTATATGATACAGAAGTGGTTCATCCTAGTTTCATTTAGCAGGATTGACACTACAACACAATCTAAGCATTTGTGATGAATAGAGACCAGTAGGTTATGGGTGTGTTCCCTACTAGTGTCTCTTGCATGAGAAGATAGATCATTGTGGTTCCTATGTCATGACTCATTGAGTTACAGGGATCCTAGGTCCCTAACAAACATTAGCTTCTTAGTGATTTCCCATGGTTCCTGTGATGTGATTTCCATTTTAGTGGTTTCATATTTGATTTCTTATTTTTGAAAACTTTATTTTAATCTAAATTGAATTCCTTTAATTTTGAAATTTTAGGGAATTCTTGGAACCTATTTTGAAAATGTAGTAGGAGATAAATGTTTTACATGAAAATGTAAAATTCTTACGTGAATTTGAAAAGAATGAACAACATTATTTTATTATGTCCAATTTTCAAACTAGAATATTTTATATTACTTAGAAAAATGAAAGGGCATAGGGAGATGTTGTATCTTGGAATTAATAATGAGAATCTCAGTCTCATAACTAATTTACTTTTCATTTTTAGGTTTCTGTAGTTTTGGATCGCTCTTGGAGCGAGTGTAGTTTATGTTCTATGGTGATGCATGAGGTCACTTCAGGTATGTATCATTGATTCATTTATTCCAGTTTACTCTACCATTTTGTTTGGTTTATTTTCTCTCATTTATCTGTTTGTTTAGTTTATGATTGTTTATCTATCTTTGTTATGGGTCAAATCATTCCCAACTAGTTTATTTTGATGTCTGACACTAGTTTCTAGCCTGTGGGGATCAGGAACTCCCCTCAGGCCTTGCCATGAACTCTGTCAAGAGTCTATTGGATGAAAACACATTTTGGTTCAAGAAAATATGGTATCATAGGAGATACTTATTATTTGGGGTGTCTGGTATAATGAGATTTGGAATGTCGGGAATTGAGAGGTATGTGCGGGAAGGGCGTCGTGAACACTTGTTCGCATTAATCCTCAAGTAACTAGGGGTAGTCTAGGATTAGAGACATTTTTCTTGGTTTGTTTGGCATTGAGGGATGAAAATAGAGGAGAATTGGGTTATGTTGCGGCCTCACGTGGGGCGGTTACCTATGTGGAGTCCAAGTTCCAGGTTCAAGGTCTTCTTACTGTCATGCCTTACTTAGGTCATGGCCCACCACCATGTCACATGTTTAGGCATAGACACTAGTTCATCATTCCAGTTGTTTTTTGTTAGTTTTGATTCATTCTGATCTCTATTTATGTGTGTATATGTTTCGAATGAATGTGTTTTTGAAATAGAAATGGATTTATTCAAAATGGTTTTAAATGGGTAAAGTGTTTTTTTAATGAGGAAGTGTTTTGATTTGGAAAACTGGGTATGTGTTTGGATTTGGTAAGGAAATGATATATTTGGACCTTGGAATTATTTATGGAGAGTCACATGTGAATGGGTATGTATGGAGAGTTTGTGGGGGAACATTTACATCGATGATGTAAGTGGGATTGGATGAACACACATGTTATTGTTCATAAGGTTCCATAGGTGTGTATTTAATTTTAAAATAAATTATTGTTTTTGGAAAAAATAATTTTTTCTTCTGTTTGTATATGTTTGGGTTATGAGCATGTTTCCCTTGTCTTGGGATATTTCATTGATTGAGTTTTGGATTGATGCTGACTTCAGTTGTGTTTTTGTGTGTGTTATTTGTAGTATGCCACCTAGAAAGGTCATTAATATAGACAATGAGTCATGCCCAGTGTCCGGTTCCCCTCAGGTGTTTCTTGACCTTCGAGGCGTTTGAGGTGTGTTAGAAGTAGTGGAGGGGATTGATAGGAGAAGAGCACATCTTTGGGTGGTTGGGAACTCCTTTGCTTGTTAGATTCCATTGTGTCTCAGATTTAATGGAAGGTTCAGTTTTGGACAAGTGGAGGTTGGGTGCCTCACCATCGTTAGGATTTGGGGCATGGTTAAAGGGTAGTTGTTTGTCATGGGGGTTCCTCATATGGCAAGCGGGGTGTTCTAGAGGAACCTCTTTATGAGAAATCTTCTTCTTCGGTGCCAACTCCTAGTTCATCAGACCATTCTCTTAAGTTCCACCAATGTGGTCATTTTGGGAATTATATGTCATTGTCTCACATACCTTTGAAAATGTACAACAATTGTGGTCATTTGAATCACCACGAGAAAGGAGTTAAGGAACAGAGGTTGAAAATGCCTTACTATGAGGCAAGTGATGCTTTAGCCATTAGGGCCCCTGCCACTAGTCTCGGGGTGAAGCTCACGCATAGTCATGAGTTTCCAAGGGTGTGTGGAATGTCAGTCCAGATCAATTTTTCAGCTTTGGGATGGAAATATCCATAGATTCATTTTTCTATTCTTGTCACCATTGTAAGTTCATTATTATTCTAGTGGAGTAATGAGCTCATTCTACCACAATCTATGTTGCCTTATCTGTACTAAATGTGGCTTCTAAATCATTGGTTTTCCTTGAGGGGTATTGGGACCATGAATTTATATACCCATTCAATTTTCTAGTTTTGTTTTAGCTGGTTTTGTTAAGGGGGTGTTTAGTTCTGTGGAATTAATGTGCATTTTTTTCCCTTTCTTAGTTCTGCCACCTCTATTGAGTTTTCCTCTTGTGTATTTTGGTCTTGTAGGATATTCCTCTATCCTAGTGTCTTGGTGTTCCGGTTTACCCCATAGTGGTTTTAATCTTGGGGGTGGAGTTTTTTCCATTAGCGATGAGAATGTGGGTTGAGTTTGGGCTAGGAATTCCCTAGTCTCTGGTTGGGGTGAGGATTTTTATTTGGTTTGTGTCAGAGGTGTTGAGTCAATTTATAATCCATAGGTTTTTCGATCATTTCAATGAAATATTTCTATTTAAATATTTTGTGTGTTGTTCAGTCCATGTGAAAAAAATGAATGATTTCAGTTTGGGAGTTCTTGTGTTGGCCCCTCGGTGTGATGTGTTCGGGTTTCATGGTTTCCATGTCAGTGGAATTATTGTGTTGGGGAGAACCCTCTCGTGTTCTCCCCTAATTGTTCTATTGTTTTTTCTTTATGAATTCATCAGTTTTTACATTTTTTGGGAATGATCACCCCATGCCCCTCAGTTTCCTTTAGTTTTGTCTGGGAATGAACTTGAATTGTGTTAAATGTTGGCTTGGTGGATTTCTGGGGGCAGAAAGTGTCTATGGTGGGGACAATTATCACACCCTCACCTCAAGATATCTTGTATTCTATTCTTTTTACGGTCTCAAATTATTTGGAAAAATATTGGTTTGGGGTCCATGTGAGAAATTTTTGAAGTTTAATAATATTGATGGGTTTCGGACTGGTGCACAAGCACCACATGGTTGGCTGTAACCGTGCAGTGGGCCCATGTCCCCTTATGGTTTCCCACATCTTAAATAATAAAATTTTATGAGAATAAAATAGATACAGGTTTGAAACATAATAAAAGTAATACTATTATGAAAACAATAATTTTATTATTTTTAAGATAATGGTTAATAATTTTTATTTTATAATTTTACCTATTTTTAAAAATGCTTTGTTGAGGTGAGGGTCACGACCGGTCTGATTTTGTGTGATTTTGCTGCTAAGTGAGTGTTTTTTATTAACAATGACCAGTACATACATAGGGCTTGGTCGAAGCTGCATGGCTTCTCCATACCACCGTGTGTCCTACACAGTGCGCATTTAGTTAATTAGTTAACAAAATGAATAGTTAAAGGGAATGAAAAATAAAATGAGTAAAATAAAATAATTTAAGATTTGTTTTCAAAATAATAATAATATCCAGATTATTATTTTTAATATTGTTTTTTGGTAATATTTCAATGAGGATATTATTTATATTAAATCGCTGATATTATTATAAAAGTTTTAACATCATTTATTTTTTTATTATAATGGATTTTTTTAATTTTATTGTGTTAAGCCTTTTTCTAATTTAATATCATTTTTATTTTTATTTTTCTTGTCTTATTTTTACCTTTTCATTTTTCTCTACTTTCTCTCCCTCCCCCTCTCACCGTTATTGCGCACAACATCCCCCCCCCCCTCAAGAAATCTCACACAGGCCCTCCTAACGCTAACGCTCCCTCCCTAGAACTTGTCCACCTTCCCTTAGCCATGGCTCTCCTATACTCTGAAAAATCGGACCAACACACATCCTCCAATCCAGCATTCAGTCGCATGCTCCCCCTCCCTTTCACAACTTCCCTGTGTCTCACCTCTCTCGTCACACAACTTGTAGTCGCACACCTCCTCTTCCCCTGAACATATTTTTCCAGCGTGATGCACCTCTGGAAGCCCTCTACCTTGCTTGGTTGTCCTCCCACGCTCTATCTACAGGTGTATTCCTCTTCTTTTATTTGATTTATTTTTTTGGTAGGTTTTTTTATTATGGTTTCATACCATATTTGATTCAATTTTAATTAAACTAATTTTATACCTTGTTTTTATGGTCTAATTATATCATTTGAGTGCAGTTGGCGTGCAATGGATTTTTGCACACCGAATTTCAAAATTCACCCTACACCGAGGTAAGTGGTTACGTGTCCTAACATTCTTAGATGAATTAATTTCATTGTTTAATTATTTTTTCATTTCCTTTGATTAATTTTTTTGATGCAAATTTGGTTTTAAGAATGTTTAATATGCATTTTATTTTTTTTTAGCACATTTATAAGGAATTGAGTTTGTTCATGACAAAAAATGGTGTTTATTATTTTATTAGTGTTTTATTATTTTTTAAGGGCTTAAAATTCTATTTTAACATGTTTTTGGTGTGCGTTTTCTCTGAGAAGAAGATTTTGGGAGGGATTTTGTGTTCAAAGTATTGTGATACTACTTAGTTTTGTTTCATAAAAGTTTTATGTGGTTTAATAAATCTTCAAAAGTTTTTGAAACATGTTTGGATATTTTTTTGGGGTGCGAATGTTTTCAAAAGTGGGGTTCAGTATGATAATGGGGGTATTTTTGTGTGTGTATTATTGTGAAAACAATTGTATGTGATCAATTAATTTTTTGAGTTGTGAGAAATGTGTTTTTGATGGTACTATAGGATGTGTGTTGAAAAAGGATTTCTGATGGAAAATTAACCACTTTGAGAATGTTAGCCTTGTTGTGCATTTCTCAATATGTATTTTAAATTATTTTAAAAGATATAAAGAATGTTTTTAATGTTGCTTTATGGTATGTTTATTTTTAAAGGGGATTCTCCTTAATGAAATTGAGTGTGTTTTTGGTTCAAACCATTGATGTGTTATTTTGAAATGTTTTATATATTGTTAAGTGTGTAATTGTGTTGTTAAATTATATGTGTTGTGTGTGGTCCCTGCTTTGTGGTTTGGAGTCACTGGGTTTAACATGACTCACCTGCGTGTGCATAAGTTAGTGTATATATATATATGGGATCCCTTATTAAATGTATAGTCATACATGGAAGTAAATATACATGTATGGGGCTAGGTATTCCCATGTATATATATGAAAATGCATACGTAGGTGAGTGGTGACTAGTATATGCATATAAGAATATGTATTAGGACCCCCTTTCACATTTTCATAGCCATGTGCGTGTGTGCATATGGGATATGTGTCTTCATATGTATGTGAAAGTGAATATGCCTACTAGGGGAGAAACAACTTCTAGTTAGAAAAAACCAAGAGATGAAAGTTCAATTTGGTTCAACCTTGAGGTAGGTCTACTATAACCATGCCATTAATTTGAATTCCATAATTTGTTTCTTATTTTATAACTATGTTTATCTTTACATGATATAAATTTTCTTTGAAATCTGTTTGTGGTAGCTAGAAATTATTATTTCTTTGTTTTGGAAGTTGAATTTTATTTCTAACACGCATTGGTCTTAAGTGACTTTTGTTGAAAAGTTATTTCCTAGGTGGTTTTTAATTGGTAATGAATATTTCCGAAGGAATTTTACCATTTGTCTTGTTAGTTATAAAATTTGTTTCTTGTATGTAATTATGATCATTTAGAACCTTAATAATGGTTTATGAAGAATAAAACCCTATTTTGAAGCATTCCCCCTTTTCTTAGAAAATGATGTGTGTGTTGATTGTGTGATTTGTGATATCTGCCTAGTAAAGAGTCTTGCGAATTATTGTGTGACGCAAAAAGGGGGACGGGATCATGGAGGGAGAGCAGTGGTGAGAGGTTGGATGAGTTTTTATCTAATGAAAAGGATAAGCACATATATGTTTTCATGATAAAAATGAACCACCACTTGAAATATAACATAATGGGAAACCTAGGAATCTAGGTGAGTGGACTTTAACTAGTACAATTGATGATACAGAAGGGATTCATCCCAGTTTCATCTAGAATGATTGACACTAAAACACTAACTAAACATTTGTGATGATTAGAGACCACTAGGTTATTGGTGTTTTCCATAATAGCGGCTCGTGCACAAGAATATATATTGTTGTGGTTCCTATGACACATTTCACTAAGGTGTGAGAATCCTAGGTCACCAACTAACACTAGTTGCTTAGTGATTTCCCATGGTGATTGTTATGTGATCTCCATTTTATTCATTTCATATTTGATGTATTATTTGTGAGACCCATATCTTAATATAAATTGGTTTCCTTTCATTTTGAAATGATAATAAAATCTTGGAACCTATATTGAAAATGCAGATGGAGAGTAATTATGGTTTTTGAAATGGAAAATGTGTTACTTTAATTTGAAAATAATGAAAAAAATTATTTTATTATGTAATATTTTCAAACTAGCATGTATTGGATTTCTTAAAAAGAAGGAAAGGGCATAGGGAATTGTTGTATCTTTGAAGTCCTACTGAGAATATCGGTGCCCATGCCTACATTACATTTCAGTTTTAGGTTCCTCTAGTATTAGATCATTCATGGAACAAGTGTACTTTATGTTTTGTGTTGACCCACAAGGTCACTTGAGGTATGACTCGTTGCTTCATTTATTCATTTTCCCACTACAATTTTGTTTGATTTATTTTATTTCATTTATATATTTGTTTAGTTTATGATTATTTATCTATCTTTTTTATGGTCCAAATTGTTACCAACTATTTTATATTGATGACTCACACAAGTTTCCACCCCATGGGGATCAGGAACACCCCTCAGGCATTACTACAGATCGGGTCGGGCGTCAATTGGATGATGAACCGATTTGGTTCATGAAAAATAACATACCATATTACCTTCCCTCATCCTATAATCATTATATTTTTCACTAATCCAACATAATACTGCTTTATTGTGAACCTATGTAATATTTCTAAAGAAAAGATAATGATGTTCTGTAAGCATCATTATTTTACTTCATTCTCCACCTCCTCTAATTATTATTATTTCATATAAATATAATAAAAAAACATATATATAAAAGTATATTTTTATACTAATTTCATTACCTATTATCATATCCACTTCAATAAAATTTGTTACAAAATAATATTTAGTGTGTGTGACAGTCTAGCCCCTTAAGAATCGATTACACGCATTTTTCCCATTTCACTTCTCAAGGCTGGGTATGATGATTGATATATAGTATATATTTTATATTAATAAAATATTTATACATATAAGGAAACTATTTTATATATATATATACTTTTCATTCACTTGGATATATGATAACTACAATCATGTGTATGGAAGACTACCGCCTCATGAAACGATATGATTCTTTTTCAAAAACAAATTCACATCGCAGGTGATAAGGATAAATTTAATGATTATATGTGTTACAGATAACAAAATTATTTCAATATTTAAATATTTCTCCCTATATAAAGATAATATATTTCAATTTCTTTCTTTATTTTTCATTCTTGTAAATATGGTAACATCATTCATGTACATCTAGATTACCTCCTTCGAGAAGTGATGTGACTTTTTATGAATAACCACACCACATGGTTTTTATATATAAGTATATAATATGGTAAATTTTATATTTTGGTAATTATATAATGGTAATATATCAAATACATCTATTCCATAATGAGGATTGAAAATTTTAAATGAAACTCAAGCCTATGTATGAACGACCATTTCCATGATAGTAACATACCTTATTTTCTTAGATATCATTCATGATTGGTTTTAAAAGTATATAATTTGTATCAATATGATATTTATATCGTGATTATTTTTTAGGATATGATATAACTATAGAATATGTAGTAGAACCAGAAATTTTAAATCAAAATTTTCATGATAAAATAAGACAATTAACATGTGAACGAATGAAACTAATGAAATTATATTAACAAACGGGTAATAAGATATTATAAAATTATAATATATGATAGTATAAATATAATAATAATAATAATTTTATTATTTAATAACATATTTAAAACCACAACACATGAGTTTAAAACACTTTCAACCAAAATGAAGCATAAGGTAAGGGATTTCACAAATTAAATTCCACTCATTTGGTTAAAATTCTATAACATTAATTATGTCATGCTATGATAATGTGTGTATTAACTATAGAATATATAATTTTTATGTCCACATTTTAGGTTAATTAATATATTTTTCACCTAATATATTAATTGATTAATTCATACATCAAATATATTACAATTTTAAGGGTTTATTTCATAGTCTCATTCAAATATAGATTATTTATTTTTGAATATCAGTTGTTAAAAATTAGATGAAAATTTTTAAATAAATTTTTTAGTTTTTTAATCCTTTTTTTTCATGATATTTTTAGATAATAGTAAAAAAATTAGTCTATAGTACTTAAATTTTTAGAAAATATATCTTTAGGAAAATTTGTTTTTATTTCACTCTTCGATCAGAAATATATTCTATTCCAAAACAATGTTTACTGAATATGATTTAATATTTATTTATCTAATTAAAAATTATTTATCAAAAGAATTTTAACCCATTTTTACTCTTTAGAATATTTATTTAAATGAATATTTTTCATATTAATGTTTTTTCGATATTGTAGAAAAATGTGAATGGAATCCACTTATCATTTTCTAAACTACGAACCATTCAAAAAAAATTAAAATGAAAAAGGTATTTTCATTAATAATTTTAAAAATGTGAAACATTTTCTGTCATCATCAATTTAATTTAATTGAAGAATCATTTATATGATTGTGAGTTTTTTTAATGAAAATGTTTTTAAATATTAATTTTAAATAATAAAAGTCAAAATATTTGTCCAAAAGAAAGGATATCTTACAAAAGAAAATTTTGGATGATATTTTAATGTTATTAATATTAATGAATGACAAAAATCATTTATAATTACTCTAGTGGATATATCTTATTTTAATACAATCATTATTATTCCTTTGGATTGCGTAAGATAATTCTGACCAAGGGATGTATTTAGATTCACTTACAGTATTCATTGTTGTATTTATTAATAATCCAGTGAATTATTCACCTTCTATTGTACATTAAATTTCCCCTAAATTTATATATTATTTATCATGGATATATTTATTTATTATAAAATATCTCATTTATATATAAAATGTTTTATATTAAATTTTATTAGATCAACTAAAGAAATATTTACAAATCTGTAGTCCTTACTAAATATGAATTATTTATTATAAGTCATGTTCTTTATGTATTAAATTGACTATTCAATGTATGAGAAGTGCTTTTTATTTAGATGGAATTGGGTAGATACCATTTATACAATGCCCCTCCATGCATCAGTAGTTTCATATAATAAATTAGTTGGACAACCTTAGTTAAATGGGTTTTTACCCCTTATGTTTTTTAATATCACGAGGACAAATATTGATGGTAAAGGTATCATGTACATGGGAAACATGATGTATTATAATTATAAAGTTCCTTTATTCAGTATTCAGTCAATACAATCCAAGATATTTTACCTATGACATTATATATTGATATATTACATTATCAGTTTATTGATTAAATGGAATGTGTTTATAGTTATTTCTGATTCTATATTTTTTATAACTTATCAAAATAAAATATTTATGTTATGGATTAATTATCATATGTTTTCATTTATTTATCAATCAATATTGATTATTATACAACATATTTTCACATTGATATTTACTCTGAATGCATTTCCATATAATTTTATTGATTATATGGAATTAGTGTTTATTTATTACATTTATATATTAATTATGATACTTGATTTAGGAATTAATCTATTGTACTTGACCCTTATTGGTATTTCGAGTCCACCATTATTTTTTTACCTTCCCTAGGATTCTATGATGTTTACTCTGACATAAATGAAATAATATTCTACATGAAATGATTATATTTCCAAAAAACAAATGTAATGTAATTTGGGTGCTCTAATGTAATGTAAGACATATCTATGAATCTAGTTTAACTAGACTAAAAAATTAATCATTCCTTCATTATGTGATTCCTTGTATCATATTAAAATTTATTGAAGCACGGAACTAGATCTAGGATGATGAGGTTGGGGTTTCTACAGTTTCTATAAGAGTATCCTTATTAGAATCCTTGGAACTAGATTTAGGAAGACATAGATTATGGATCATAACCCAATGATATGCTTTAAATATAAGTATTAAATAACATCCTAAGGACTATTTAAGTTATATATTAAGGTTATTTTAATAGCAATACTCCCCTATATTGATTCTAAAAATTGTTGTGGTTTTGGAATAGAGGTGCTTATGGGTAACAACCAAACAATGGGATCATTGGGCATGAAACAATCATCACCTGATACATGAAAATTGGTCATTCAACATAATTTGATTGACACACCATGGGTATGTACTTATCATAATTCAAATTTTCATTAAAAACCATTAAAAATAATTTTAAATAAATAGATATCCCAAAAAACCATGTTTATGATTATGAGATTAGTTATTTCAACTTATGTTATATAATTAACATGATTTAGGAATATACACTATGTTTCATAATGATATGATTTCATATAGAGAGTGAAATAATTTAGAAATGCAACTTATAATTTGAAAAGGTAACCACATCATTTCACTGAGTCAAAAGGGTAATAATGACCATTTATATGGTAATTTTATGCCAAACGTTTTAAGGGGGACCTGTAACACCTTGACCTCAGTTACCTAGAGTCAGTGCATTATTACATATCATTGGCATGATCACAAAAGATCATGTCTCGAAAGTCTGATTAGTTTAGTATCCTTGGAAACACTAGATATATTCATGAAGTCTTACATTACATCATAAGGTAAAAAACTACAACAACATATTGTATTTATATCCTCTCATACTATCCCTATAGTTCATTCATAAATTACTTCTTCACATCCTAGGGAAAATAAAACATTGAAAGGGGTGAGCTCAGATGCTCAGTAAGGATAACAATATAGCGGAAACTTTCATAAATAAACATAAAAATTTAAAGCAATGTATAACTAAAACAAAATCCTTTTAAACTTGAATTTCAGCATAATATTACAAGGATAAAATGAAATAATTCCATTTACTTATTCACATGTATATTCTACTAGTTTAATAATCACATGAAAATATTAATAACTACTTTCATAATGATGGAATGCATAATGTCAGACTATCATAACCACATATCCAAGGCCTCGTTCCAGGACTACAAATAAGATTTTGTCAAGGCCTCGTGCCAAGACACTAGTTTGCCTCAAGATACCTACCGATGCATCGAGGAGCTATAGTGGGCTCCACCCATTACTTACTAAGTCCAATGCATTCCTCGTATGAAAATTTTGAAATATGACATAAACATTCGTATTAAACTAGCATACGGAATGTCAATACTTAATCGAAAAACGATGAGTGGTATAAAAATAGCACATCCACAAACAAAAATAAATCATTTGATACAATATGGAAGATTGTATTTTATCATATTAATCCCAGTCAAGAATAATTAAGGATATTGACATAGATGAAAATAATCGTCAAAACTATTAGAGTGAAATATCCCCCTTTTTCTTGAAATCATTTAAAAGTCACACTATTTGTCAAGAAGCCATTTAAAAATAGATTTTTGAATCAAAGTGTCCCATACCACTTTGAAACTCTTAAAAATAATTTTAATTTTAAAACATTAATGTCCATATAAATAAATTCTTAAAACCATTTTTAAAACATGGACATTGATGAGAAATATTTAGAAGAATAAATCTTTAAAACACTTAAAAATGTATTTTAGTTAGTGTTTCTAACCAAAAGAGAGACACTTGAATACAAATAATTGAGGTAATAAAAACATTATAATATCATGAAAATAAAGGGATTCATGATATACTATGTCAAAGTAAATTATATACACCATATAAAAGTGATTTGGTGTATAACAACAAATAAGACTCAATGGAATGTAAATTGAGATGAATTATTTTATAAAGACCATACCCTTAGGTTTAGGATAAATCAATGACACAATTATGTGTGAAAAATATAAATAGACTCAATATTATTGGATATTTAGTGTAAATCAATCAGATGAAATTCACACATATTCTTGTAAAAACAACACCAATGAATTGGATATTTAACTCAACAAATGGAGATTGAGTTAAAATTACTCTTATCAAGTTCATACCGATGAATTGAGAACTTATCAATGGAGTGATTATGTGTATAAAAAGTATATCCACAGAAAGTGGAGTGGAATTTATGAAATAATCAAATGTATAGTGATTCTACAAATAATCTTGGAGTAGAATAATCAATGAAGTATGCGTAAAGTCGAATGAGTGGAAATTGAAATTTCAAATTCCCTTATTGATTTGGTAACATACAAAACATAAACCCATGAAAGAAGTATCATACAATGATGATGAAAATATACATGAATTAAAGTATATTACGCAATGAATATAAACATGGGCAGTACACACACCACATGTAATAAATAAGTGGGGAACAATGGAATTCAGACGGAATTAAAAGTGAGATAAGAAACCCCTTACTTTGTACTTTTTACTTGGTCGACAGTAGTTTAACATCTTTTATAATGGTGAAATAATTTTTATTTAATTATAAAAGAATCATTTACATAAATATGATATCATATATGATCTTTTAACATTTATTTGTTAATAATATCTTAGTATTATCATCATTTCAGGTGTTAACTTACTCGTTTTCCTTTATATTCTTTGTTACGTAAGATGAGTTTGTTATGGATAGGTTGTATCTTATTCATATCCAGAATTATATCAAGTCCTTAAACATTATTTTTAATCATCAAATGATAATTATACTTGAATGGATACGATGGAGAATGAATCTCATCGCGTTCGTGGAGACGGTAGTCCGTACGTACGCACGAGCGACAATATCATTCTTTTGATGTTAAAATAATATATAATTGGATGGTATATAATATATTCAAGAATAATTATCATGTTATATTTATTATTAACATTAATTAAACAGCATTATTATACCCATCCAAATAATAATTTATTGAATGACAATTACATCACGACGTGGAGACGGTAAGCCGTGCATACACACGTATGGTGACATGCCATTCAAAGGATGGATAGAATACTGAATATGGTGGTACTATATTTATAATAACATCAAAGTATATAGAAGATACTGGATTTATTATTTTATAATAGAAATAACAAAGAAAGAAGATGTTGAAGAAGAAAGGAACCTGAAAGAGGGTGGTGAAAACATCACCTCTTCTTCGGGTTCTTCCTTTTGATTTGATCGAAAGGGATCCTTAGGTTGAATTTCTGATCAAACTAAGGCCTCTAAGATGTAGTGAGGGAAGTTCAGAGAGTTTTTGGGAAGGGTTTGGCAGAGCCAAAAGGCTTTTAATTTGTGAATTAGTTTGAAGGGGGAGTCACCTTTTATAAGAGGGGTGAGGGGCACCTTTGGAAAAGCTAAAAATATTATTTTATAATAAATTCATACCCGGTTTCTAATAGCTCCGAAGTGGATTATTTAAAGGTTATGGCGGGAAGGGGTGGAAACCCACTCAACCAATAGAATTTAGACAGGTTTGGGTCATTATATTAACCTTATCTTTAAGTATTAACTCTTAGTTAATTAGTTTCACTTTTACAATGTCTCTTTGTATTTTTATATTAAATGGTTAATAAACTTACTATATACATCCAAGAGACCCCCAAGTGATCCATTAATGATACACATATCATGATATATGTCTCTTGTCCGACCCTTAGATTTTTAGGAATTGAATATAAATTAATAATATAATATTTGTTTTAAAAACTCTTTTATATCAATTTTGACACTATTGGGTATTTTGTTTTTGATAAATTCATAACAGCATAATTACTTCAAACAAAATTTATATAATCAATAATAATATGTCATATTATCCTTTAAAATTAGTGTAATTCATAAAAAGTCTCAAATTACATTTATTTTGATATTTATAATATCAATTATTTTAATATTTCATTAATTAGGTAATTACTGCATCACCATCGTGTCATAAATAAATTAAATTATTTAGTTTCTAAAAATTATAAATAAAATACCATTATGTTGGAAATATTTTTATCTTTCTAATGAATATTTACCATTGAATCTATCTTATTTATAACCCTATATTAAAAATGTTTTAGTAAATAAACATTGATTTTAACTCTTTTAACTCTTCTTTGAATTAAGCAATAATAAATGTCCTAATCAAATACTAGTGGACCAAAATGATAATAGTTTACTCCTAAGGTTGTTTTAGGTCGAGATACACTTTTTCAATAGAATTAGGACATGTGTTAGGGTAATATTAATATCATTTTTACCCTTAATTACTCTATTTACTCTTAACCGTGGTAAATAAAAATAAAAAGTTACTATTAACCAAAAATTATTTTCATCTCATTGAACCACATTTTACTCCTTGATATTAATTATGTCTCTCGGATTTTCGAAATTCCACTCACAGAAGCGGTAAAATTATGTTTTATGAAAAATTCAGTTTTTTTAACTACCACTTAGTGGTTTCACTATTCATCAAAAAATGAATGTTTCCAGAAAAATACCAACAATTAGGCCAAAGCTGTATTTGATATTATTAATTAAAAAAAGATTTCTATTTTACCAAATTCAAAACATATTAGTTCTATTAATTAATTTAAAAATTAATTCTCGTCGTCAAAACAAATAGCATGTTTTTAAGAGATAATAACTATCAAAAGATTGACACTTGTTTATGTCTGGTTTAAATGTGAAATTACATCCAATGACCAAAATTGTATTAAATGGTATAAATATATTCTAAATATACTTTAAAACCACTCAAATTAATAATTTATCACTATTAATTATTTCTATTAAAAAAGTTGTTTTTAATTAAAATTTAGTAATTTTTACTATTCAACAAAATATGAAAGTTATCTGAAAAGTACAAAAATTTCACCCTAAGCTAATTTTGATATTACGAATCCAAAAATGAAGTCCATTTCGAAAGATAAAATTTATAAAATTTCAAAAAGTAGGTATTACTATTCATAATGGCTAGTTTGATTGGTTGTGGTGTGTTAGAATCTCGAAGTTGCGTACAATGCACGCCATTGCATTATTAAAAGGGAAAGGTACCGTGGAATCTTGGGGTGTTACATTCCCCCTCCTTTAATAAATTTCATCCTTGCAATTTTTTTAAAATTGGGCTTGAGAATATAATGGAAAGCCCCACATTGTAAAGAGTCAATAAAACTATCAGTTTAAAAGAAAGGAAGAGAGGTATAAAGGTCACCCAAGATAACCCATACTAGGATTCCATGTAGGAAAACATGGATATGAATGATAAACTAAGTGTTACGTTCTGATGGAGAGGGATAGAAAACATGATCAGGAGAAAGTTAACAATAAGAAAATCACAAACTTGTGTTGGGACAAACAATCATTAGTCTCCCAGTAGGAGAAGTAAACAGACAAAATTTTTTGTTTTAAGTTACATTACATAAGGACGAGGAATTCATTTATTATATTGACTAAGAAAATAAAGGGATATACTTAATTTTTAAGTAGAGTTTCATTCTTTAATAAATTTTTACCACTAACTCTTTTTTTTTGAACAATGAGTTTTCAAGAAGACTTGGTCACAATGGAAGATCTATAATAAACTTCTATAAAAATACATGATCCACGTAAGATAAACTATATATTTACCTTATAATTAGAGATTAATCAAAACCAAAATGGTTAGTATAATATCTGATGATTCCCCAAATGGATATTCCATTTGAGAAAAAAACACTAATCTTAATTTTTAAAATTTATCCATCAATACCCCAAAGTTAAATAAACACCATTAAATAATCAATTGTCCTTAAAATACTTCAATATAATCCAAACTAATATTGAAACCCAAAACATATAAGAATGTAGTCTTTCACATTAAATTTTATCTCCAAATGACATTAATTACACTTAAAGTTACATACTTAAAAGTAATTAACCTAATCATTTCCATAAACAACCCAAATAAATATAAATCCACAATAAAAACATAGGTAAAAAACCCACCATTACTCCTCAAATGAAATCCCACAGTAATCTATTTTCCATGGGCATATAGTGTTCCCAACAAAGAAAACATCTTCCAAAATAACATTTATCACTTAATCACCAAATAATTTTCCTATACTAAGGGTATTCATTTGATAAGACATAAGATCACAAATCAAATTATTATTGATCAATAAACTCATTTAACTAAAAATAATAGTCACACTAACCAGGGACTTCACGTAGTCCAGTGGTAGGTGATAAATCCCAATCTCACTTTGGTTGTGGGTTCGATTCCCACAGCTTTTCCGATGCGACGGGTTGTCACATGGTCTGCGTGTTGTCATTTTTCAAAAACTATATTTTATAACATTACCAAAATGAGATAAATTCATCAAAATAACCATAACATAATTTAACCACAAATGTTATCTCATACCTTGAATTTTCATCCCAAATTATAATAACTTGTAATTGTCTCAAACCCAATGATCATATAAAACCAAATTGTTATTTATAAATATATCCACAAGGGAAAAGATAATTCTTCCTCAAATATTATTCTCATATGGAATACTGCAGGGTTAAAAATACAAGAGAAAATTATTCCAAAGTAAACCCATAAACAAGGAGCACTAATACTTTTTAAACATTTCTCTAACAATTTATTTCCACATAGCTTCTTCTTTGACCAAGAAAATATCCTATTGAATAGGGTATTCACTCAGGTAATGGACATGTCACCTACATTTACGGCAAATGACTGTAAATGGATTCTTGGGACCATTTTTATCTTCTTCCATAGTACTCTTCATTTTTCTTCGAAAATTCTTCACTTTATGTCCTTTCTTCCTGCACGTAAAGAATTTCTTTGTCCCATTGAGACACTTTCTTGGGTGTCTCCTTCCACGTTTCCTGTATGATGGAAATTGAGGATTCCTTTCTCCATGGTCTCCACTGCTGGACCTCTTATCATTCATCACCTTTATCTTCTTTGTTGAGTCCAGGAATTGGTTAATATATATATTGTTGATCATATTTCTGGAAAATTGATTTGGAATAAAGAAGATATATTTTACGCCTATCAACATTAAATTTTGTTGCTCATTTCCACCACCATTCCCACCTTGTACATCACTCTCAAAGTCACTATGACTTTCTTGGAATCCAGGAATTGACTAAAACCAGAAAGAATTGTGTGAGTAACAGTAGTCATAAAATCATTTAGAGATTAACATGTCACCATATTATCAATTTGAAACACATTTGGATTAACCAAGGTCATTTACACTCATCTTATATATATAATACTTCAAATCGGTTTGTAATGAAAATGTAAATTATCCTAAGAATATCCCCTGGGAGTGTCGTAACCAAGAGTGCAGCAAGACCCGTTTTCATGCACTAGTTCTTGTTCGAGTCTAGATCAAAGCGGTGTTTTCAGGTTTCACCCCTAGGTACATCTGTGCCAGATCAGACTCTACCTGCTCGTATCCAGACTGGGATTTATTGCTAAGAAAACTCACAAAATCACTACAATACCAAAATTCTAGAAAGTTCTTCTATACGAATCCTCAAAGTTCATCTTAGGTCTACGTGCTCTAATCAGTGTTTATCTAAATCTAGCTTCCAAGGTTTGTACTAAACTTCCTCTAATACCAACTGTAACGCCCTGACCCCAGTTACCTAGAATCAGTGCATTATTACATATCATTGGCATGATCCCAAAAGATCAAGTCTCGAAAGACCGATTAGTTTAGTAGCCTTGGAAACACTAGATATATTCGTGAAGTCTTACATTAAATCATAAGTAAAAAAACTAAAACAACATCTTGTCTTCATATCCTCTCATACTATCCCTGTAGGTCATTCATAAATTACTTCTTCACATCCTGGGAAAAATAAAACACTAAAAGGGGTGAGCTCTGATTGTTATTATGGATAACAATATAGCGGAAACTTTCATAAATAAACCTAAAAATTTAAGGAAATGTATAACTAAAACAAAATCCTTTTAAACTTGATCTTCAGCATAATATGGCAAGGATAAAATGAAATAATTCCATTTACTTATTCACATGGATATTCTACTAGTCGAATAAACACATGAAAATATTAATAACCACTTTCATAATGACGGAATGAATAATTCCAGACTATCATAACCACGTATCCAAGGCCTCATGCCAAGACTACAAATAAGATTTTGTCAAGGCCTCGTGCCATGTCAAGAACCAGGCCGGGTCGCTATCCAGCCGGTGCCCGACCCAGTACGCGACATGACCCGAAGGGCGTTCCCGATCCCCACGGGATGGCACAAGTGCCTGGGTATCAACTTATAATTTTTGGGAACGATTTACCCGTAATAACAGACAGAAGAACAACTAACCAGATAAATAAACTGAAATTATAAATGGACAACCAAACGTGCCTTTAAACTATGAACAGGTTTAAAGTCTACAATTCGAACCAATAACTAAAAAGAAAAGACGACAGCGGAAACTAAAACCCATACTCAAACCTCCTGGCAAAAGAGAGGCCACATCAGCACCACTCTGCCTGGAAAGACCAACTGCCACCTGAACCACCATCATTGAGCACGAAGTCACAACCTGGAATGCAGAAGAAACAGAATCTACATACACCCAAGGGTGTATATAGGGTGTGAGATAAAAGCCCAATAGGACGCCACCGAGAAAAAGGTTCCACGCATAATTATTATAAGACAATTACATTTTCAATTTAACAGAATAAAAATAAATATGTGTTTATAGAATTTTTAATGAAAACGATTTTTATGGGGAAACTTCTCTAAAATTAAAACAACTTAAATTAACTTACAGACACGCACGCACACACACAGACGCACACACACACGTACACACGCACACACACTTTTTTTGGTAACCCCAACGTCGCACTGTGTGCCGACGATGAGCAGAAAGCAGAGGAGGAGCACAATACCTGGGAGACCCTAAAAGTTCTAGCGAGAAGTGGGACCCTATAACCTCACGTCTTGGTTAACCGTATCACACATTACCATGCACGGGCCACTGGTAGGGAAACACCTCCTACCATAGTGGTCTCCAGTCATCATCCAATGTTTAGTTAGTGTTGTAAGTGTCAATCCTGCTAGGTGAATCTAGGCCGAGGACACTCCTGTATCACTAGTACACTGGTCTAGTCCGCCCACCTAGTACCGAGGCTTCCCTTTTGTGTTCAAGTAAATCAAAGTTCATGTCACATGTCACACTAATGAATAAAATCCAAATAGGGTATTTATGCATGCAAAATAACAATTACACACTCAACCCCTCTTTTAAAACCATGCGCACACCAAAATTGTTTTCAAAACTCAATCTGTATAGGCTAGATACTCAGTTTAAATCATCCAGCCAATTAAGAAGAAGATGCTTATCATTAAACGACCGACCAATTACACACATAAACACCATTTAGAAATAAGATGCACACTAAAGAGTTTCAAAACTCAATCTTCATTTCTTACAAAACCGACTAAAACAATTATCCATCCTTAATAACTATTTTCTAAAACACTTAAGATTTTAATAAACAAATTTTGAAGAGCAGAACATGAATTTTAACACAAAAACAATCCAAACATCTTTCATAACCAAACACACAACATAATCTTATCAAAACATGATTTTCACCACAAAATTCATTTAATTAAACATTTTAAAATTTGTAAAATCAGAGCAGTAGAGCACCACATAATTTAACAAGTCCAAAGTAGAAGCTTATAAAACAATTTAAAATAATCACTTGGAATTTCCCACTAAAAGCATACAAAAATCTTCTTTTATGGCCCAATGTACCCGACGCCATGTCAAAAATATACTTCGCACCTCTTGTAAAAAAAAATTATAATCTAATGGGACAATTTAAAAGTTACCAACAAGGTTCTCAGTAGAAACACACACACAAGATAAACAATTTACTAAACAATTTCAATGCAATTCATACTTTAAAACGAAAGGAAAAACAACTCTACATTACCCGAATTAATTAAACAACATGCTAAACAAATTAATATTGCAAAATAATTCATCAAATAATAATTAGACGCAGAACCACGTACCTTGGTGTGGAAGAACTCACAACCATGGTGTGCAACGACCGTCGCACATCAACCGCAACTCAGACAATCTAAAAAGAGCCTAATAAATAATGCACCAGACCAAATTCACCAAAATTGAACCAAACTCAAACTAAAACTCTAACCATAATAAACCACTATTAAATAACAAGCCATTAACGAAAAACGCACTTACAGCGGGGGTGCGGGAGGTTGGCCGGAGGTTCACGGAAGCTGCCAGAGATGCGCGAGGAGGTGCGGGGAGGCTGTCCTGTGACGCAAAGGGGTGTGGGGCGGTTTTCCGGCAGCGGGAAAGGGTATGGGGTGGCCGGTGTAGGGATGGTCGGTCGGCGGGGTAGCAGGAGGGAAGCCAAAAAAATAGTAGGGGTCCGGAAGGCCGAGGGGAAGTCACCGGAGGGGTCTGCATGGCGGTGCGATCTGGGAGCAGGGTGCAGCGCCGGACAAGGGGGAGGGATCCATGGCAGTTGTGCCTCGGCTAGACAGGGGAACAGAGGGCGCCAGAAGGAGAAGGAGAGGGGAGTGGGAGTTCGGTGTCCAACTGTGGAGGGGGCATCAGCGCGACGGGGAAGAGAAACAGGGGTGTTGCACCGTGAAAGAAGAGAAAAAAAGAAGAGAAAGGGGGGGTAGCGCTGCTTGAGCGGGACAAAAGGGGGGAAAGGGGGTCCGACGGCGGATGATCCAGGGAGCAAGGTGGGGCAGCGGTCAGGGGAGCGGTGCACCTGGGAGCCGGAGGGGAGGGGCGCGGGCGAGGAGGGTTTACAGGAGGCTAAAGCGGAGGTGTGGGCGAGCAAAGGTGAGGGAAATTGGGGTAGCCGGGTGGGGTTGCGCTTCGACCAGGCCGAGAGGGGGAGGCCGTCGGATATGAGAAGAGGGAAGTAGCACGCGGGCTGAAGAGGGAGCAGGGGTGTGGCGCAAAATGTGGCGTCAGAGGTGTCTTCTATGGAGGGGCGGTGCAGGTAGCAGGAGGCCGGGGTGGCCGAACGTGGGAGCCGGAGTAGGAGCAGGGGGCGTCGGGTTTCGCCGGAAGGAGGAGGCCGTATGGAGAGGAAGGGGAGGATACGAAAAGGAGGAGGAAGCAGCAGGATGTGCCGCACAGGGAGAAGAAGGAAAAAAATGAAGAAGGGGTGTGGGGGTCCGCCGAAACCCTAACCAAGGGGGAGAAAAAAAATGAAAAAAGAATAAAATAAAAAGAAAACTAAAAAAACTAAAACAAACTCAAAAACAATAATAATAACAATAATAATATTAAACTAAAACTAATAATAAAAATAATCGTTGGGGTAATAATAATAATAACCTAAATAAATTTTTCATCCTTAGAACTAATAATAATAATAATAAAACTCAAGAAATAATAATAATAATAATAATAATAATGATAATAATAATCTCAATGACATTATTATGATTATTATTATTAAAACAATTGTTAATTAATTTTATTTCATTAATTAAACATCGGCAAGGTGTGCGGTGAACCGAGCGGGGCCGCATGACGACCCAAGCGAGGCCGCACAGCTTTGACTGCATTGCGCTCGACATAAACAAGACCAAAACACAAGGAACTCGAAAACATTAGTCGGGTTTCGACCCGAACTAACCAATGCAAAGAAAAAAATTAATAAAATAAATAAATTTTTAAATAGAGGGTGTGAAAATTCTCTCCACCATAAAGCTTTCCGCCCCCAGAAATCCACAACTAAGGCTGAAGCCCAAAGAAGAAACTGATACCCCACTACGGTTTAAAAGGGATCCCCAGAAACACCAAGAAAAGAGAGGCAAAAGTATCGTGCTCAGAGAAAGTGACTTAAAGAAAACTTCGAGAAACTCATATAAAGACTTTCTGATATGTTTCGCTCACCCCGAAGAGCTAGAACGCCTACAGTTGACTGATCAAGGAAAATGACTCTCGCACCCGCGAAAACCAACCTTTGAAGACGAAACAACTCAAACATTATTAAACGAAAACCACACCATTTGGTTGAAATCAACAGACAAGGTCAAACCACGTCAAGGAACACTCTTATCACTTATCACCAATCCATATTTAAAACCGAATTAAAATATCAACATGGGGAGGCCCGAGGGGCTCCCCACCATTAAGAACTCAACTGCACTTGAAACGAGACTGGAAAGCCAACACAGGGAGGCTTAAGCGTACTCCCCGCCATTAAAGAAAATTCCAGCACTGGTTCATTCTAGAGAAATTCCTTCGAGACCCAATGTGGGTCTCCCCACCATTAAGAACCTACCAACACCCATGGCGAGACTCGAAAACCAACGTGGGGAGGTCTGGGCTGACTCCCCACCATTAAGGAAAGGCCAACACCGATTTATTCCAGAGTCCTTTGTGCGAGACCCGTTGTGGGTCTCGCTGCCATTAGAATGAACAGAGGATACATGACTTTGAAAAAAATAAATAAATAAATAAATTCTCGATGGTGACCGAACACCCCACAACAAGGGGCGGGGAGGGAGGGGCCCGACTACCTGGGCGTCAAAAGCATGACCCAAGACAAACCAGCATTTCCACATTCATGGATGAGAATTATTCATATTTGAGACAGATTTACTCAACAAACTCCCATAAGGACCCCTAAAGCGATTTCATCCAATGGGAAGCAACCCCCAAGACTTTAAGGCAACGAGACGAACAGGCCTCCACATGGTCCAAAAACCATATGTAACCAGACAGCTCATTCGGAGTGGAAAAACCATAGAAACAATTTAAATGCCTTGACTTTCAACACCGATGACAAAAATAAAGTTGGGGTACCCTACACTCCCGAGGTTCCTGACCACGCACCAGCTTCACTCTGAGGCCTATGGATGGAGCCCTGATGTTTGAAGCATCTTCTGCCTTGCAGTCAGGCATGGAAGACTCTCGAACGGAGCTTCTCCTTTTGGTGTCACACGCAACCCCACCACAACCGAGACAACACTATTAGACACAACAAATTACGACATCCTACTGATCATACACAAGAAAATTCACCAACACAAGAGCTGAAATGGTGCATGTGCATCACCCTTTGTCACACTGAATGAGAACACGACACCACAAATCGTCACATGGACATGACCATTGCTATAGAGAGGAACGTTAAACGGAGTGGGACCTCAACTGAGTCTCAAACAACACGTGATTCCTGCAATTGACCGCAGCATCCCCATGTGACTAGGTCTGCCACACTGGTGGCCTAATGTAGACCCTTTCTTAAAGGAAACTGACAAAGGACCAAAGGTCATTTAGAATAGTTCCCAGTATTGACCACTCCAAGATGCTTCCACCTTTCCCGATTGGAAACTCCTTCACCACTTTCAAACAGAACGTTCAAATTAATGAGGTCAAACATCACTCTTGACTATCAAAGAGAACTCACACTACATGACATCACCGAATATGACCCTTTTAGCTGATGAAAATACTACAAATCCCTTCAAGACAACGGTCAACACTGAAAATTCTGAACCGCCTTCACCCTTCCCCGTTGGATATCCTTTCACTGTTTCAAGGGGGAACCTTCAAACATGATGACGTCAAACTTCACACCCGACAGGTCGAGACACTCAAAGAGACCAAAACTCCCTTCAGTTCCCCTCGCATATGTCACCCCACTACGAGAGGATCTACTTAACCGAAAGGAGAAAGGAAAAGACTTAGCACTATCAGCCAAAAGGGAGAGCCCTTACTTTAATCAACTGGAGGGTCGGCCAACGGCGAACTATCTGTGGACACACTTTATTTTCACATTGACTCGTTATTTGGGCGTACACTAGCCAAGAAGGAGAACTGTGGACCCAATCAAACAGGTCTGATGGTCAAGACATACCACAAGCGAAAACCAAAAGTGGAGGGGGGACCCCTGCAAGGTCTCCCCGATACTTTTCAAAAGAATTAACTAACTACACACTGGCATACCAACTCACAAATAAGAATTAAAAATCGGGACATAAGTCATTCTGAAAGGATCCTCGGCTCAAAACGCCTCACATCCAAAATTTCCAAAACACAAGGACATGCCACACAAACACCGTTTACTAAAACACCAAAAAAAATTCCCTTTAACAAAACATTTTTAAAATATGAAAACCCAGTGGGTTGCACAAACACCAATAGCGTCTCATGAGCCTCGCACATGCATGTTCTTGTGCCGCATCAGAACCTACTTCATGTCCATCCATAAACTTGTCCACTCGTGCAATTAACCATTTCTTTTTCCCATATACAATCATGCATGTGGTGGCCCATGATAACACCATGGGTCAAAAACAAACCATTCCATTTTTCAAAACCAAAAATCTAACCCACACTTTTCAAACCTAATACCTCATTTTCTTTTTAAAGTTCTTTATTTCAATAAACATTTCAAAACATTTTCCATGACAAAATCTTTTTTACTTAAAAACCAAATTTCCACAAATCCAAAACAAAGATATGAGAAACAGTGCAGGAGGAAACTAGGGTCAGCGGATGATTGGAACATATGGTTGGTGTCCGTATGCCGATCACGCCACTGGCCACAGAGATTATTTTAGGACAGTGTCACCGGATCCACAAGGCTTTCCAGACCCTGCGAGATCACTAAGACCACTAACCTTGCTCCCTTTTCGTTTCCCATAGACAAGATTAACCACAATGACCAAAAACTCAGAAAAACCCCAACATACTTTGGTAAATTGAGTCCCGCCACGAGTTGTGCTTGCCAGGCACCTTAATAGTAGCCAAGACATCAAGTCCCGACAACTTTAACTCAATTCTATCGTGAATCTATACCAAATGAAATGACCCAAGAGAGAAAAACATTCCCTCTAATACCATTTTTTCATGAACCAGGATGGGTGGCCATCTGACCCGGCGCCCGACCCCGTCCGCGACATAACCCGAAGGGCGTTCCTGATCCCCACGGGCTGGCACAAGTGCCCAGGTATCAACTTACAATTTTTGGGAATGATTTATCAATAATAAAAGACAGAAGAACAACTAACCAGATAAATAAACTAAAATTAGAAATGGAAAACCAAACGTGCCTTTAAACTATGAACAGGTTTAAAGTCTACAATTCGAACCAATAACTAAAATTAAAGACGACTGCGGAAACTAAAACCCATACTCAAACCTCCTAGAAAAATAGATTCCACATCAGCACCACTCTACCTGGAAAGACAAACTGCCACCTGAACCACCATCACTGAGCAGTAAGTCACAACCTGGAATGCAGAAGAAATAGAATCTACAAACACCCAAGGGTGTATGTAGGGTGTGAGCTAAAAGCCCAGTAGGACGCTACTGATAAAAAGGTTCCACGCATTATTATTATAAGACCATTACATTTTCAATTAAACAGAATAAAAATAAATAAGTGTTTAAAGAATTTTTAATGAAAATAGATTTTAAGGGGAAACTTCTCTAAAAGGAAAACAACTTAAATTAACTTACACACACACATACATACACACAGACGCACGCACACACGTACACACGCACACACACTTTTCTTGGTAACCCCTATGTCACACTGTGTGCCGACGGTGAGCAGAAATCAGAGGAGGAGCACAATACCTAGGAGAACCTAAAGATACTAGTGAGAAGTGGGACCCTAGAACCTCACGTCTCAGTGAACCGTATCACACATTCCCGTGCAGGAGCCGGTGGTAGGGAAACACTGACCGCATTGTCGTGACACGTCAAATTGATTATATTTTTAAGGTTGATTTATAGTCTAGGGTAAAGCCTAGGTCGTCTCTCAATGAGCGTTGGTAGGATTAGAGTGTGTATTTTTAATAAAAATGACTAAGAGAGGGGGTGGTTTTGAAAACAGTTTAAAACAATGACTTAGTTGAAATAGCTTAATGGATGAGTGCCCAAGTGGATTTTGAGAAATATGAGATAAAAGTGTCGATGTGATTTCACTACACACATATCAAGTTCATTGTTCATAGAGATTCATCTTAGGTTTGAGTAATTCTTTGGTTGGAATTAATTCGAATCCCGATTAATTCCTAAGCTTTTATTTCTATCCTTTAAGGACCAAACCATGATGTAACAATCGTATTGTCAAGGTCCAGTACTTATGCATGGAATAAGAGCTTCCAAAAAATATTGAAATCTCAATAAGTTGGGTATGGAAATGATTCTTGTGATGTCCAATTGGAACAACACAAGTCACGCACTCAAAACCTCACACCGATCGGTTAGAAATTAAGAGCATAACACTCGCATGTATCAAATAAAGCATTAAAGTCTGAAATAAAATAAGATACATGGAATGAAATGTTTAAACACCCAAATTACTCCAAACCAGTAGCTTTTTTATGCATCAGAACTCCCTTGACATGTGTGTAGCTCCCTCACAATGAACACCCAACTTTTAGCTCGACATTGGGAGGAGGAGGAAGCTCGGGTGGAACTCCTTCTTCATCCTTGATTCCCCTATGAGGATAGGGGCCTCCAGAACCTCCAAGGTGATTAGGGGACTCCTATGGGACTCCAAATTGACAGCACTTCACTCCTTGTCCGAACTTACAAATGAGGAGCCCAAGGTGCCCTTTTATAGGAAATGTGGGAGGTGGTTTTGGGCACACATATTTCATCAATCCACTTGCACGATGCGTTTCGGCCTTCATAAAGTCTGATCTCTCTTTATAGAAAACAGAAGAGTTGTAGCCCTACCTCTTTACCGTCTCCACCGAAAGTGTGGCACCTTTTGGACAACTACAGCTCAATATATTGATAAAATACATAACAGCACATTTGACTTGGTCCAAATTCGGTGGCTTGGACAGATCAGTTCCGATGGTCACAATACAAGCCGAATCAGGATTGGGTTCCTTCATATGAAATGTAGCCTATTAAAATTTTTACAGGTCCACAAACGTTCGGCCCATTTCGATGCACGGATTTTGTGTACTATTCAAAACAGTGGACAAATATCCATGGATCCATGCAATTTTGGCCCAGTTTTCTTTCACTTCATCAAGGGCCCTCCAAATCACCTCCACCTACATTGTAATTTTCGAAACAAGTATAATTTCCCTATTTAATAGTGATAAAATCAAAATTATTGAATCAAACATGAATTACAATTTGATAAAATTTTTATAATTTTTAATACAAAATATGTTTAGCACAGTGGTGTAAGGGTGAAAATGAAACAATGAATCGTGGTACGATCACACCCCAACACCTAAACATTTGTACTCCTGGGAAAAGTCATATATCCAATTACATTGATGCATATATATATATATATATTTCGAACATCTTGAAGATTTATCATTTGAGGAAATTTTATTTAAAGTAAAGTGATCAATGCACGAACCACACCAAGGAGTTCTTCCTAGTGAAAATAGAAAAAGATGTCTCGTAAATCATATCATAGAGAAATTCAAAAAGATTTATGATACCCAATTGAGAAAGGAATTCAGAAGTAAACCATGACACTAACTCTCCATGTGTGTGTGTGGAAACCATTCCATGCTATTCTTTCCACTTTCTATCCAATAAATATATGTTATTTTAACATTTTTCAGCATAAATGATTTGTCACCGAACCTGTCCTATATCCTTTGCAATCATATTTCAAGACCCACTCATTTAAGAATTCCCAGAAGTCAAACCATAAGCTCCCGACCTAGCTATCCCCATATGTTGCACATTTCATCACTCACCTCATTTTTTTTTGAAGTTGCATTGGAAAAAATCTCACACTCATCTCTCAACCCGTGTTTGATCTCCTCACGACACTAATTGAAATAGTTATAACAAGATCAAAGGTTGAGGAGGAGTGGTTTTTGTCCCGCAGAAGACACAAAATTTTTTTTTGAGGGCGTACAACAGTCAGACATTAGGTACACACGCATAGTTCAATCTGGTACAGTAATGAAATAGATCAGATAAGGAACGAACGTATGGAAATATTATTTAAAGCTGAAAAATAATAACCCAACATATATTTACCTTATATTAAGTAAGAAATAATCACACTTCATGGTTTGGTGAATTTTTTTTTGGAGATATTAGTGATACAGTTTTCCCAAAAACTACTCACACAATGGGCATCAATCATCTCAAAGGTTTCACATAGATACGACCATTTATATCATTGACAGAAAACCAATTCACTAAAAATCACTCCCTGATGTTAAATTCATACAAATATTCTTTTTAGCCTTCATTATGGTATTTTTACTTTCCCCACATTATGGTCGCCAAATCATGGAACTTCAAAATTGTTGATGGGGAAAAATGAAAATACAATAAAGAAGGCCAAAAAGATAAAACAAAAGGAGAAAACAATGAAAAAAATCCTAACTAACCCAGGAATGTATCCACCCCCCACACCTAGAGAATGCAGTGTCATCACTGTAATAAAAGAGATTGTGGGAAGGAAGGATAAAACCTGGTGAGTGTTATTCATAGACCGCTTCTTGAACATGGAGTTCCTCCATTGGGGACTCCGGAATGGCTTCATGGAAGTGCTTTAGCCGCTGCCCATTGACAATGAAAGTTTGCTTGGTGTCTTCATTTTGAACCTGAACAACACCAAATGGAGAGACATTAGTATCAATTTAAGGTCCAAACCAACGGGAATGAAGCTTACCAGGGTGCAACTTCAGCCTTGCATTGTAGAGGAGGACCTTCTGCCCGATGTGGAATTGACGATGAAGGATGAGACGGTTGTGGGCAGCCTTGGTTCTCTCTTTATAAATTCGAGAGTTCTCATATGAATATCTTCTCATTTCCTCCAACTCCTGAATCTGCAACTTCCTTTGAATACCAGCACCAGAAAGATAAGAATTGAATTGTTTAATATCCCAGTAGGCCCGATGCTCTACCTCAATAGGGAGGTGACAACTCTTTCCAAAAACTAGCTGATATGGTGACATGCCAATTGGAGTTTTGAATGCAGTACGGTAAGCCCATAATGAATCATCGAGTCTAAGACTCCAGTATTTTTTGTTTGGTTGAACCGTTTTCTCAAGAATCTATTTTACCTCTCTATTTGATACTTCGGCTTGACCATTTGTTTGTGGGTGATAAGCAGTAGACACTCGATGCCCAACCCCATACATGCGAAAAAGAGATTGCATTCTGCAGTTGCAGAAATGAAAACCCTGATCACTAATGATAAACCTAGGTAATCCAAACCTACAGAATATTTGGGTTCTCAAAAATTCCACAACTGTCTTGGAATCATCTTTCCTCGTGGCTCGTGCCTCTACCCACTTTGAAACATAATCCACTGCCAGAAGAATTTAAAGGTTCCCAAATGAATTGGGGAATGGTCCCATAAAGTCAATGCCCCAAACATCAAAAATGTCATGGAAGAGTAAGGGTTTTTGGGGTATCTCATTTATTTTAGAGACATTCCCTATTCTTTGACAGTGAGGACAAGATTTGCAGAATTCATGGGCATCCCTAACCAATGTGGGCCAAAAGAGACCAGAATCTAAGACCTTGCGAGCAGTCCGTTGGGGACCAAAGTGGCCCCCACAAGCAAGTGTGTGGAAGAACCTAAGGACAGACTTAAAATCACTATTGGGAACATGACACCTAATAACTTGATCACTACATGTGCGCCAGAGGTAGGGGTCATCCCAAATGTACCAATGAGACTCATGTTTTAGATGGTCGGCCTGGTTTTTTGTGAAATCAGCAGGAATGCAAGACGCTACCAAATAATTTACAATTTCAGCATACCAAGGAATAACATCTTGCACTCGGTACAATTGCTCATCAGGAAACAATTCATTTATGGGAATACAGGGGGATGAGTCAATGTCCGAGGATGGGATAATCCTACTGATATGGTCAGCAACCACATTCTCTGCTCCTTTTTTATCCCTAATTTCTAGATCAAATTCTTGAAGGAGGAGCATCCAGCGAATGAGATGTGGTTTGGCTTTCGGTTTCTTAAGGAGATACCGGAGGGCTGCATGGTCTGAGAACACAATGACTTTGGACCCTAAAAGGTATGACCTGAATTTATCCAAGGCAAACACAATGGAAAGAAATTGTTGTTCAGTGGTGGTGTAGTTTGGTTGGGCAGGGTCCAAAGTACGTGAGGCATAGGCTATGACATGTGGAGCTCGGTCGACCCTTTGTGATTAGACTGCCCCAACTTCATAGTTAGAGGTGTCACACATGAGCTCAAATGGTAAATCCCATCGAGGTGGTTGGATTACTGGGGGTGACGTGAGACTCCATTTTAACATATTGAAAGCTTCCTCACATTTTTTATCAAAATCAAATTCTTTTTCTTTTTGGAGTAATCGGGAGAGGGGGAGTGCAATTTTACTAAAGTCACAAATGAAACGACGATAAAATCCAGCATGACCCAGGAAAGACCGCACATCCCGAACATTTTTAGGGAATGGTAGGGAGGAAATGATATCTACTTTTGATTTGTCCACTTGGATACCTTCCCCAGAAATGAAATGTCCCAAGACTATACCTTGTCGCACCATGAAATGGCATTTCTCATAATTTAATACAAGATTCTTTTCAATACAGCGACATAGGACAGAAGAAAGACTACTTAAACATTCATCAAAAAAGGATTCATAAATAGTAAAATCATCCATAAAAACCTCTATGCAATTCTCCAGGTAGTCTGAAAAAATACTAACCATACATCGTTGGAAAGTACCTAGAGAATTGTACAGACCAAATGGCATCCTTCTATAAGAAAATGTACCAAAGGGGCAAGTAAAGGTTGTCTTTTCCTGGTCCTCGAGGGCAATATGGATCTGAAAGTATCCAGAATACCCATCAAGGAAACAGTAATGGGACTTCCCTGCTAGCCTCTCTAGCATCTGGTCAATGAATGGAAATGGGAAATGGTCCTTCCTAGTGTGTTGGTTTAGTCAACGATAGTCTATACAGACACGCCAACTATTCTGCACACGAGTTGGAACCAATTCATTGTTTTCATTTTGAACTACAGTAAGGCCAGTTTTTTAGGAACTACTTGAACAAGACTGACCCATTGGCTATCAGAAATAGGGTAAATGGTTCCAGCATCCAACAATTTTGTTACTTCTTTTTTAACAACATCAAGTAGGTTTGGGTTTAGTCGACGTTGTGACTTCCTCACTGTTTTAGCCTCATCATTTAATAAAATATGATGTGTACAAATTGATGGGCTAATTCCAGGAATGTCAGGAAGTGTCCATACCAAAGCTTCTTTATACTTCCTTAAAAGATCAAGCAGTCATAATTCATGCTGAGGAGGGAGTGAACTAGCAATGATGACGGGCAACTTGTTTCCATTCTCAAGATATGAGTATTTTAAATCTTGAGGCAGTTGTTTCAGTTCCAATTATGGGGGATTTTGGATTGACAGAAGTGTTTGTGATTGTGAGAAGTCACTGATCTCATCTAACTTCTCAATGGTAACATCCTCAAATGAGGAATGAGATTTTACAAGCTTAGCAGTATCATCGATGGTCATGTGATTCCTTATGTTCAAGAAATCATCAATTAACAAACATGCATGACATTTCTCTAGACCGTTACAACAATCATCACATGACTCATTACCTAACATTTCAATAAATGAAGAAAACTCAGAAAGGGGATCAGGTGAATGAAAAGAAGTTGTTTCAGGGGAAAGGAGAACATCAATTGAATTGACAGAGAGAGAGGAGTGTTCTTCTGAGGGGTGCTTCATGGCATCAAGGATATTGAAGTGTAAAATATTACCACCAAACTCCATAGATAATATACAATTATGGACATTAATTATGGTTTTGGCGGTTCTCAAGAAAGATCTCCCTAATATAATTGGGGCATGTCCATTCATCATATCATCATCAATTTTAAGCACGTAAAAATCAACAGGAAAAATTAAATTTTTTACCCTCACAAGAACATCCTCTAGAACACCAGAGGGGTGTGCTGTACTCCGATTTGCTAGCTGAATGACAATACCAGTGGTCTTGAGTTCACCGACCTGCAATGAAGAGTAAATAGAGTGAGGCATCACATTAATAGAAGCACCCAAATCAAGCATAGCGTTGGAACATGAATACTCCCCTATGGTGCACAGAATCGAGAATGTCCCAGGACCATTGCACTTGGTAGGAAGTGATGACTCTATCAATGTTGAAACATTCCTCCCCAATCTCACATTCTCATCACCATGAATCCTCCTTCGGTGTGTACGCATCTCCTTCAGAAACTTGGCATATCTTGGAATTTGCTTCACAGCATCAATCAAAGGAATGTTAACCTGTACTTTCTTGAAAGTTTCCAAGATTTCATTATCAAGTTCGGGTTCTTTTTGTTTTCTAGGTTGGGAATCCCTTGGAGGAAATTGAAGAGGAATGGTTGGGATAGGTGGCTCATCAACAGCCACAGTCTTTCCTTTGGAAGGGCTTCTCTCAGGAAAAGGGTTTTCTTCTCTTAGACCATTTTTAGTAGTTGGGATGGTGGTTTCCTTTGGATGGAAGGACTCTAATGGATGGGTCATTTGGCTTTTGATTTGTGTCCCACTCCTAAGGGTGATGGAACTAACATTTCCTTTATCCCTAGGGTTTACTACTGGTTGAGATGGTAGTTTACCCAACCCATGACATTGGATTTCCCCCACCGAGTTGGCATGTTGGCCTAGTTGGGTATTTAGGTCTTTTATGGCTTCTTGGGTGGTTTGTTGGAATTGGATATTATTGGCATCCATTTGCTTCATCATATCTTCTAGGCTAGGCTCGGTTTTTGGAGGGGGTGGTGGGAATGACCTTTGGGGTAGTTGAGGATTTCTGGGTGGTGGTGGATGACTACTCTGACCCTGTTGGTTACATTGCTGTTGAGGTTGGTTTGAATACCCCCCTTGCCTATAGGCTTGGTTGTCCTTCCACCCTTGGTTGGATGGATAGTATGGTTCTTGCCTAAAGGGTTGGTTAAAGGGGCGTCCTGGAAATATTGCCTCACAACTCTTAGATGTTTCTCTCAATTGAAGACATTGGTCAGAATATTGGGTGTCGGAAGAGTAGATTCCACAATAGATGGGAGGAGGAGATTGATATTTCCCTTGGGAGAGAGCAAGTTGTTGTATAAGGGTACTTACCTCTTCGAAATTCGTGTCCACCTTCTTCTCAAACTCAGTACTTTGCACTTCATGGACACCTCGAATGGGAACACTGGACCGTGTACCGCATTGTTGAGTGTTCTGTTCCATGTTCTCAATGAGGATTCTTACAGCAATTGGGGTCTTGTCTACCAATGCACCACCTCCAGAAACATCAATCATATTTCGATCAATAGGAATCAAACCTTCATAAAAATATTGAATTAAAAGTTGATCACTTATTTGGTGATGTGGACAACTTGAACACAATCTTTTAAATCGTTCCCAATATTCATGAAGGGTTTCTCCTTGAGATTGTATTATCCCACATATTTCTTTCCTTATAGTTGCAGTTCGAGAGGATGGGAAGTATTTTTCAAGAAAAAGGCGTTTCATGTCCACCCAACCTCTAATAGGTGAATTAATATAATACAACCAATCTTTCGTAGTGTCTTCTAATGAAAATGGAAATGACCTAAGTTTTACTTGTTCTTAATCCACACTAGTAGGATTTAATGTTGAACACACAGTATGAAATTCTTTTAAATGCTTATGTGGATCTTCTCCAGGCAGTCCATGAAATCTTGGTAATAAATGGATTAAACCAGATTTTAATTCAAAATTAGGTGCCTCGCCTTGAATTTGAATGTAAGTGGGTTGGATATCAACATCAGGTGAGGTTAGTTCTTTTAGTTTTCTATTATTTTCAGCCATGTTATACAAGTTATGTTCAATTTTAACTTTGGTTTCAGAAGAAGAAGAAGGATCAAGAAGAATTTTAAGATTTGATGTCTCCTCCTTCAAAGTGTGGTCTTGTGTGTCTCAGTTTTGTTGATGTAGGATCCTCTCTGGTTCGGGTTCGAAAGTTTGTAGGTCTCCCAGAGTAGAACGCGTCATACAAAGAACCTACACAATAAATAAATTAGAACACAAAAACAAATGCAAAGGTAGAAGATAAAACAAACAAATATTCACAAAAATTACAAAAAATTTATCAAAAACACGCACAAAAAACCAAAGCGCTCCCCGGAAACGGCGCCAAAATTTGACCGCATTATCGTGAAACGTCAAATTGATTATATTTTTAAGGTTGATTTATAGTCTAGGATAAACCCTAGGTCGTATCTCAAGGAGTGTTGGTAGGTTTAGAGTGTGTATTTTTAATAAAAATGACTAAGAGAGGGGGTGGTTTTGAAAATAGTTTAAAACAATGACTTAGTTGAAATAGCTTAAAGGATGAGTGACCAAGTGGATTTTGAGAAATATGAGATAAAAGTGTCGATGTGATTTCACTACACACATATCAAGTTCATTGTTCATAGAGATTCATCTTAGGTTTAGAGTAATTCTTTGGTTGGAATTAATTGGAATCCCGATTAATTCCTAAGCTTTTATTTCTATGCTTTAAAGACCAAACCTTGATGTAACAATCGTATTGTCATGGTCTAGTACTTATGCATGGAATAAGAGCTTCCAAATAATATTGAAATCTCAATAAGTTTGGTACGAAAATGATTCTTGTGATGTCCAATCGGAACAACACAAGTCACGCACTCAAAACCTCACACCAATCGGTTAGAAATTAAGAGCATAAAACTCGCATGTATCAAATCAAGAATTAAAGTCTGAAATAAAATGAGATACATGGAATGAAATGTTTAAACACCCAAATTACTCCAAACCGGTAGCTATTTTATGCATCGGAACGCCCTTGACATGTGTGTAGCTCCCTCACAACGAACACCCAACTTTTAGCTCGACATTGTGTGGAGGAGGAAGCTCGGGTGGAACTCCTTCTTCATCCTTGATTCCCCTATGAGGATAGGGGCCTCCAGAACCTCCAAGGTGATTAGGGGACTCCTATGGGACTCCAAATTGGCAGCACTTCAATCCTTGGACAAACTTACAAATGAGGAGCCCAAGGTTCCCTTTTATAGGAAATGTGGGAGGTGGTTTCGGGCACACAGAGTTCATCAATCCCCTTTCATGATGCGTTTTGGCATTCAAATAGTCTTATCTCGCTTTGGAGAAAATAGTAAAGTTGTAGACCTACCTCGTGACCATCTCCACCGAACGTTTGGCACCGTTTGTACAACTACAGCTCACGATATTGATAAAATACAGAACACCTGATTTGACTTGGTCCAAATTCGGTGGCTTGGACATATCAGTTCGGATGGGCCCCATACAAGTCAAAGCAGGATTGGGTTCCTTCATAATCAATGTCTCCTATTGAATTTTGGACAGGCCCACAAAATTTCAGCCCATTTGGATGCACGAATGTTTTGTACTATTCAAAACAGTGGACAGATGTCCATGGATCCATGCAATTTTGGCCCAGTTTTCTTTCACTTCATCAAGGGCCCTCCAAATCACCTCCACCTACATTGTAATTTTCAAAACAAGTAACATTGCCCTATTTAATAGTTATAAACACAAAATTATTGAATCAAACATGAAGTACAATTTGATAATATTTTTATAATTTTTAATACAAAATATGTTTAGCACAGCAGTGTAATGGTGAAAATGAAACATTGAATCGTGGTACGATCAAACACCTCCTACCATAGTGGTCTCCAGTCATCATCCAATGTAGTTAGGGTTGTAAGCGTCAATCCCACTAGGTGAAACTGGGCCGAGGCCACTCCCGTATCACTAGCACGCTAGTCTAGTCTACCCACCTAGTACCCAGGCTTCCCATTTGTGCTCAAGTAAATCAAAGTTCATGTCACATGTAACACTAATGCCTAAAAGACAAACATGGTATTTACGCACACAAAATCACAATTACACACTCAACCCCTCATTTAAAACCATTAGCACACCAAAATTGTTTTCAAAACTCAATCGGCATAGGCTACATACTCAGTTTAAATCATCCACCCAATTAAGAAGAAGACGCATATCATTAAATGACCGACCAATTACAAACATAAACACCATTTAGAAATAAGACACACACTAAAAAGTTTCAAAACTCAATATCCATTTCATACAAAACCATCTAAAAAAATTTTCCATCCTTAATAACTATTTCCTAAAACACTTGCGATTTTAATAAACAAATTTTGAAGAGCATAACATGAATTTGCACACACAAAAAACCCAAACATATTTCATAACAAAACACACAGCATAATCTTATCAAAACATGATTTTCACCAAAGAAGTCATTTAATTAAAAATTTTAAAATTTTTAAAATTAGAGCAGTAGAGAACCACATAATTTAACAAGTCCAAAGTAGAATCTTAGAATACAATTTAAAATAATCACTTGGAATTTCCCACTAAACTCATACAAAAAACTTCTTTTATGACCCAACGCACCTGACGCCGTGTCAAAAATATAGTTCCCACCTCTTGTAAAAAAAAATTATAATCTAACGGGACAAGTTAAAAGTTACCAAAAAGGTTCTCAGTATAAACACACACACAAGATAAACAATTTACTAAACAATTTCAATGCAATTCATACTTTAAAATGAAAGGAAAAACAACTCTGCATTACCCGAATTAATTAAACAACATGATAAACAAATTAATCTTGCACACTAATTCATCAAATAATAATTAGACGCGGAACCACCTACCTTGGTGTGGCAGACATCACAACCATGGTGTGCAACGACCGTCGCACGTCAACCGCAACTCAGACAATATAAAAAGATCCTAATAAATAATGCACCAGACCAAATTCACCAAAATTGAACCAAACTCAATCTAAAACTCTAACTATACTCAACCATGATTAAATAACAAGCCATTAACGAAAAAATCACTTACAGCGGGGGTGTAGGAGGTTGGCTGGAGGTTCATGGAAGCTACCGGAGTTGCGCGAGGAGGTGCGGGGCTGTAGTCCGGCAGCGAGAAAGGGTATGGGGTGGCTGGTGTAGGAATGGCCGGTCGGCGGGGTAGCCGGAGGGAAGCCAAAAAAATAGGAGGGGTCCGGAGGGCCGAGGGGAAGTTGTCGGAGGGGACTGCGTGATGGTGCGATCCGGGAGCCGGGTGCAGCGCCAGACAAGGGGGAGAGATCCGCAGCGGTTGCACCTTGGCTGGACAGGGGAACAGGGGGCGCCAGAAGGAGCAGGAGAGGGGAGTGGGAGTCTGGCGGCCAACCGTGGAGGGGGAATCAGTGCGACGAGGAAGATAAATGGGGGTGTTGCGGCGTGAAATAAGAGAAAAAAAGAGAAAGGGGGGGAGCGCTGCTTGAGCGGGACAACAGGGGGGAAAAGGGGGTGCGGCGACGGATGATCCAGGGAGCAAGGTGGGGTGACGGTCAGGAGAGCAGTGCACCTGGGAGCTGGTGGGGAGGGGCGCGGGCGAGGAGGGTTTATAGGTGGCTCAAGCGAAGGTGCGGGCATGTGAAGGTGAGGGCGAGCGGGGTAGCCGGGTGGGGTTGCGCTTCGACCAGGCCGAGATGGGGAGGCCGTCGGATAGGAGAATAGGGAGGTGGCACGCAGGCTGAAGAGGGAGCAGGGGTGCGGCGCAAAACGTGGCGTCGGAGGTGTATTCCATGGAGGGGCGACGCAGGTAGCAGGAGGCCGGGGTGGCCAAACGTGTGAGCCATAGCAGGAGCAGGGGGCGTCGGGGTTCACCGGAAGGAGGAGGTCGCACGGAGAGGAAGGGGAGGCTGCGCAAAGTAGGAGGAAGCAGTGGGATGTGCCGCATAGAGAGAAGAAGGAAAAAAATGAAGAAAGGGGGGGGGGTCTGACGAAAGCCTAACCAAGGGGGAGAAAAAAAAGTGAAAAAAATAAAATAAAAAGAAAACTAAATAAAAACTAAAATAAACTCAAAAGCAATAATAATAACAATAATAATATTAAACTTTAACTAAAAAAAATAATAGTTCAAGTAATAATAATAATAATAACATAAATAAAAATTTCATCCTTAGAACTAATAATAATAATAATAACAAAACTCAAGCAATAATAATTATAATAATAATAATTATTATAATAATAATAATCTCAATGACATTATTATGATGATTATTATTAAAACAATTGTTAATTAATTTTATTTCATTAATTAAACATCGGTAAGGCGTGCGGTGAACCGGGCGGGGCCGCGTGACAACCCAAGCGAGGCTGCGCAGCTTCAACCGCGTTGCACTCAACGTAAACAAGACGAAACCACAAGGAACTCGTAAACTTAAGTCGAGTTTCGACCCGAACTACCCAACACAAAGAAAAAAATTAATAAAATAAATAAATTTTGAAATTGTGGTTGTGACATGCCAAGACACTAGTTTTCCTCATGAGACCTACCGATGCATCAAGGAGATATAGCGGGCTCCACCCGTCACTTACTATGTCCAATGCATTCCTCATATGAGAGATTGATATATGACATAAACATTCGTATTAAACTAGCATACGAAATGTCAATACTTAATTGAAAAAACATTAATGGTATAAAAATAGCACATCCACAGACAACCATAAATCATTCGATACAATATGGAAGATTGTATTGTATCAGATTAATCTCAATCAAGAATAATGAAGGATATTGAAATAGATTAAATAATCATCAAAACTATTAGAGAGAAATGTCCCCTTTTTCTTGAAATCATTTAAAAGTCACACTATTTGTCAAGAAGCCATTTAAAAATAGATTTTTGAATCAAAGTGTCCCATACCACTTTGAAACTTTTAAAAGTAATTTTAATTTTAAAACTTTAATGTCCATATAAATAAATTCTTAAAACCATTTTTAAAACTTGGACGTTAATGACAAATATTTAGAAGAATAAATCTTTAAAACACTTAACAATGTATTTTAGTTAGAGTTTCTAACCAAAAGAGAGACACAAGAATACAAATAATTGAGGTAATAAAAACTTTATAATATCATGAGAATAAATGGATTCATGATATACTATGTCAAAGTACATTATATACACCATATAAAAGTGATTTGGTGTATAACAACAAATAAGTCTCAATAGAATGTAAATTGAGATGAATTCTATTGTAAAGACCATATCCTTAGGTTAAGGATAAATCAACGACATAATTATGTGTGACAAATATAAATACACTCAATATGATTGGATATTTAGTGTAAATCAATCAGATGACATTCACTCGTATTCTTGTAAAAACAACACCAATGAATTGGATATTTAACTCAACAAATGGAGATTGAGTTTAAATTACTCTTATCAAGTTCATACCGATGACTTGAGAACTTATCAATAGAGTGATTATGTGTATCAAAAGTATATCAACATAAAGGGGAGTGTAATTTATGACATAATAAAATGAATAGTGATTCTACATATAATCTTGGAGTAAAATAATCAATGAAGTATGCGTAAAGCCGAATGAGTGGAAATTGAAATTTCAAATTCCCTTAATGATTTGGTAACATAAAAAACATAAACCCATGAATGAAGGATCAAACAATGATGATGTAAATATACATTAATCAAATTATATTACACAATGAATACAAACATGGGCAGTACACACACCACATGTAATAAATAAGTGGTGAACAATGGAATTCTCATGGAATTAAAAGTGAGATAAGAAACCCCATACTTTGTACTTTTTCCTTGGTCGACGGTAGGTTAACCTCATGTATAATGGTGAAATAATTGTTATTGAATTATACAAGAATAATTTACATTAATATGATATCATATATGATCTTTTATCATTGATTTGTTAATAATATCTTAGTATTATCGTCATTTCCGGTGTTAACTTACTCGTTTTCCTTTATATTATTTGTTACGTAAGACATGTTTTTATGGATAGGTTGTAAATTATTCATATCCATAATTATATCAAGTCCTTAAATATTATTTTTAATCATCAAATGAAAATTATACTTGAATGGATACGATGGAGAATGAATCTCATCGCGTTCGTGGAGACGGGAGTCTGTACGTACGCACGAGCGACAATATCATTCTTTTGATGTTAAAATAATTTATAATTGGATGTTATATCATATAGATAGAATAATTATCATGTTATATTTATTATTTACATAAATTACACATCATTATTATACCCATTCAAATAATAATCTATTTAATGACAATTACACCACGACGTGGAGACGGTAAGCCGTACGTACACACGTATGGTGGCATTCCATTCAAAGGATAGATAGAATACTGAATGTGGTTGTACTATATTTATAATAACATCATAGTATTTAGAAGATACTGGAGTTATTATTCTAGAATATAAATAACAAAGAAAGAAGAAGTTGAAGAAGAAAGGAACTTGAAAGAGGGTGGTGAAAACATTACCTCTTCTTCGGGTTCTTCCTTTTGATTTGATGAAAAGGGCTCCTTATGTTCGATATCTGATCATACTAAGGCCTCTAGGATGTATTGAGGGAAGTTGATATAGTATTTGGGCATGGTTTGGCTGAGCCAAATGGCTTTGAAAGTGTGAATTAGTGAGAAGGGGGAGTGCCCTTTTATAAGAGGGGTGAGGGCACCTTTGGAAAAGCTAAAAAATTATTTTATAATAAATTCATATTCAGTTTCTAATGGCTCCAAAGTGGATTATTTAAAGTTTAAGGTGGGTATGGGTCGAAAAACACTCAAAAAATCGAATATAGACAGGTTTGGGTCATTATATTAACCTTATCTTTAAGTATTAACTCTTAGTTAATTAGTGTCACTTTTACAATGTCTCTTTGTATTTTTATATTATATGGTTAATAAACATACTATATACATCCAAGAGACCCCCAAGTGGTCCATTAATGATACAAATATCTTGATATAAGTCTCTTGTCCAACCTTAGATTTTTAGGAATTGAATATAAATTAATAATATAATATTTGTTTTAAAAACTCCTTTATGTCAATTTTGACACTATTGGGTATTTTGTTTTTGATAAATAATAACAGCATTATTACTTCGAAAACAATTTATATAATCAATACTTATATGCCATATTAACATTTAAAATTAGTTTAATTCATAAAAAGTTTCAAATTAAATTTATTTTTATATTTATAATATCAATTATTTTAATATTTCATTAATTAGGTAATTACTGCATCACCATTGTGTCATAAATAAATTAACTTATTTAATGTCTAAAAATTATAAATAAAATACCATTATGTAGGAAATATTTTTATATTTCTAATGAATATTTACAATCGAATATATCTTATTTATAACCCTATATTAAAAATGTTTTAGTAAATAAACTTTGATTTTAACTCTTTTAACTCTTCTTTGAATTAAATAATAATAAATGTCCAAATCTAATACAAGTGGACCTAAATGTTAATATTTTACTCCTAAGGTTGTTTTTGGTCGACATACACTTGTCCAATAGAATTAGGACATGTCTTAGGGTAATATTAATATCATTTTAACTCATAATTACCCTATTTACTTTTAACCGTGGTAAATAAAAGTAAAAAGATACTATTCACCAAAAATTATTTTCATCTCATTGAACCACATTTTACTCCTTGATATTAACCGTGTCTCTCGGATTTTCGAAATTCCACTCACAGAAGAGGTAAAATTAAGTTTTATGAAAAATTCAGTTTTTTTAACTACCACTTAGTGGTTTCACTATTCATCAAAAAATGAATGTTTCCAGAAAAATACCAAAAATTAGTCCTAAGATATATTTGATATTATGAATTCAAAAAAGATGTCTATTTTACCAAATTCAAAAAATATCAGTTGCATTAATTAATTTAAAAATTAATTCCCGTCGTCTAAACAAATAGCGCGTTTTTAAGAGATAATAACTATCAAAAGATTGACATTTGTTTATGTCTGGTTTAAATGTGAAATTACATACAATGACCAAAATTGTATTAAATGGTAATAATTTATTCTAAATATACTTTAAAACTACTCAAATTAATAATTTATCACTATTAATTATTTCTATTAAAAAAGTTTTTTTCTTTAATATTTAGTAATTTTCACTATTCATCAAAATATGAAAGTTATCCAAAAAGTACCCAAATTTCACCCTAAGCTAATTTCGATATTACGAATCCAAAAATGAAGTCCATTTCGATCGATAAAATTTATAAAATTTTAAAAAGTAGGTATTACTATTCATAACGTCTAGTTTGATTGGTTGTGGTGTGTTATAATCTAGAATTTGCGTACAATGCACGCCAATGCATTATTCAAAGGGAAATGTACTGTGGAAGCTTGGGGTGTTACAGGACCCATATCATAAAATTTTTATTCAATAAAGATATAGTTTCGTGCTATAACAAGGAAAAGAAATAAATATATTTGTATTATGTATTCAATATAAAGTAAGAGAACAATAGGGCATAAAAACAACAGATAAAGGGAAGAAGGGGATAAATGTTTTCCATTATGTGATAACTGATAAAAGAAATACCCTGGTACTTACATGAAGGGAATTCTAGTTTTATATAAGTATGGAAAGAAAGAAAACCATCCATGTTATTACAAGAGAATGAAAAAAGATTCCAATATAAAAAACATAAAATGTAAGAGATTTAGAATTAAATTTAATGTGTTGAATGATAATGATGACCAAGAAAAATGATTATATAGAAAGTTGAACTTCATGGATAACACATGATTTTGAATGATATAACAATTAATATGTTCCAAATTTTGAGATAATTATTATTGGATAAATTTATAGTTGATATGGAAAATTTAAATATGAGAGTACTAACAAACTTTGAACTGAATAATGATAACTTATTTTTGGAAATTTAATTGCATTCATTATAAGTTTATGTATCTTAATATTTTGGAGTATTATAATTATAACCATTTATGAAATGGTATATGATGAAATTGTAAGATATTTAAAAGATTAACATATTACATCACTATATGATTATTTATGAATATTGGATAAATTGTGCTGACCATTTTGTTATAATTAAACCCAGTGATTAAATGATTTAGTTATATACTGTGATTTATTAGTGAATATGGTATATCAAATTCATTATCATTTCATAGAGTAAGATGTTATGTGTTAATTGATGAAGGAAAAAAAGTATGAGATTGTAATTATTAAATGGAATAAAGTCAAGTAAATATATATTCACTTGAATGTTCAAAAAATTTAGGAAAAAGGATTTCAAAATAAAATGTTATCTTATTACCATCATTTATAATGATATAAATGACCTTTTCAACTTTTTGATTCAGAGTTTTTTGGTCATTAATTGTATATATATCACCCAATTTATTATTATTAATGTTCTCTATAACTCTCCTTCGGTATTTGGGTTCTAGTTTTGTCCTTCCATTTCAATGTTTACAATCCCACCTATGTTCTCCTACTCAGAAACCTATTTATGTTATTATACCAGTTGTCCTTTGTATTTACCTTTCACACTCACTAAGAGTATATTGTATTAACACTTTTAAAATTTTTATATTTATAAAAAATTATTTTAAATTATGGAACCCTTGATTTCCATTTTTTATATTGTCAGGATGAAGTTTTTTTATGTTGGGGTAATGTAACACCTTGAATTTTTTTTAAAAAAATTATATTTGATTTTATGTATGACACACAACATCAAGCGTTGAAATAAATATACCATCCTGAGAAATTATGATATATTTACTATTATAAATAAATTAAATAAATTAATATTATGATATTCATAGAAAGATGAGTGTATTTTATGTTACATGAAAATAAGTTTTATTACATACTTGTATTATAAGCAATATTAAGTTTTACTGAAAACAATATGCTATTAATACTAATATTTTATATGCTTATAGCATAACCATTTGAATGGAGGGTAATTATATGTTCAAATAATATATATATATATATATATATACTGAACATGTTTAATATATATGTTTTTATTAGTAAAAAATAATTATCTTTTGAAAGAAAATGAAATGTTTTCGGAAATAATAATTTTTTTTTCTGAAAGAGAGTTTTATCGTGTTTGGAAATAATAAATATAATATTAATTTTAGAAGTTATAGAAAAAATATTTTACCATTGAATTAATTTTCTAAATTGGAATACTGAAATTAGCTTTGGATTATTTTTAGTAATTTTTGGATAAGTTTCATCTTTTGATAAATAATGTAAAATATTGAATAGTTATTAACTAATGCCTTTTGATTTAAATATAATTAAAGATTAATTTATATTTTTAATTGGTTTTAAAGTTAAATTATATCAATTTAATATCCATTAATCAAATTTTAGTTATTATTATAAATTTAATATTGAATTTTGATATAAAAATAGTGTAAAAGTTTGACTATTTTCACTTTAAAACGTCATTTTCTCTTCCCATCTATGGGATTAATTTTAAATTATATTCTACAACATTTGATAGTTTAATTTTTAAAAATTGATTCCATATTTTAAATAATATTAATTTATATTATCTAATAGGGTCTATTTAATTTTTCACCATAATTATTTTTGAATGTAGTTAGATTAAATTATAATGATTAAGGTTAAAATGAGTTCATATAGTGCTTAAACATAGAATATAACATTAAAAATGACCAAAAAACTTGTCAAAATCTACTTTTATGGACATTGTTCGGCCCTTATAACTTTTAAAATGATTTTTATTATTTCATTGGGACATAGTTACATGGAAGTGACCTATATAATAATTTAGGTAAAAAAGAACCCTACTTACCTTTAATGTATATATATTTCTTTGGGATAGGGAGGAAAACAACATTAGTTTGGCTATATATATATATATATTATTTTGTGATAAAAACAATAATTTTCTTCTAAAACTAATTTATCATTAATTTTTAGATGTAAATAAATTTCTCAAAATACTTATGAAATACCGACATAATAATTATTTAGGTAATAATTAAATAATTTAATGATACTAAAAATATTATAAGTGATATGAGTTTCATTAATTTTTATAATACATTAATTTTTTATATTAATATATCATTTATCACAAGTGTTAAATTAATATACAAAAATTTCAATTATTTTTTTAATATTTTAATATATAAATTAAATAAATAGTTGAATTTGAATATAATGGTATGTTATAAAACATTATATTTTCATAAATGATTTAAAATTACTAAAAACCCTATATTATTTAAAGTTATTTATAAATTATAATAAATATTAAATAATTTTTATTAATGGAAAATGTTTTTTTGATAATGAATATTTTTACCACTAAATATAATAATCATTGTTAGCACAGTTTGGGTTAAAGCTGTGTTTTCCACGCTACATGTGCTTATGTTAAAATTAATTTTATAAATACATGGGTTTTTTATTTTAAGAATTATATATAATGTTTATTAGGTCTTGATATATAATTTTCAATATATAAAAAATTAATATAGTTATAATAGTTTAATTACATATGTTATAAAACTATTTACCATAATTTAAAACCAAAATAAAATTAATAAGAAATATTAGGTGTTAAATAAAGAAATTTCTAAAAAAATGTGTTTTATTTTGAGTGGGAGGTTTGGGTCGACCATACCATCATTATATTACATTAACTATAAATATTTGTGGCACTAGATGTAATATTTTCCTCTAAATACTAAATAAATTTTTATTATTTATAAGAGTGCCACTCATCCACATCTATAACAGAGAACTCACTCCCCTCATTTATTCACACGTCTCAAGACAATTTAATAATAAAAACCAATCCTAAAAAATATACAACAATCCCAAAAAAAATATATTGAACATCCATTTGGGAAAAAAGTTTAACCCAATAAGGCTTTGGTGGAAACCTATGGTGGATACCTAAACAATATATAATTTTCTTCAACAAGTGTCATTATCATACTTCTTTATCAACCTCCATATATATTAATTAAACCATATTTATATAATTATATAATTATATTAAATATAATGAGATAATTTTATAATAATTTCATGACATAAAACCATATCCACATCAATCAAATGTGTTTTGAAATCATTATTCGGGTGTATGATAGACTACCGCCTCACGAACAGATTTCCTTCATTTTTTCTTATCCACTTCTCAAGTTTATGTATGATTATGTATATAAAAATATATATATATGATATTTATTATATTTTTTTCTCAATATTTACTATATCATATATATTTATTTACTATTCCATCCATAGAAGAACAATAACATCGCTTGTGTTTACGACAGACTACCACCTCATGAAGCGATGTGATTTTTCTTTCACTATCACTTAATATAGAATGTGATAAGGATAATATTATTGAATATATGGAATATAAATGAAATATTTATTCTATTAATGTTATATTTTTCATTATATACTGATATTATATATCATTTACTTTCTTTCCTTTTCAATCATGTAATGATGATAACATCATTCAGGAATGTGCCGATCACCGCATCCCCAATGTGATGTGACACTCTTCGTAATCCCATCATGTTGATGGAATATATAAGTATATAATAATTTATTTATTATATAATTATCATTATGTAATGGTAATATATCACTTACCTCTTTCTATAATGAAAAATGAAAATGGAAACATTAATCATGCGTATGTACCACCTACCGTCTTTATGATCATAATGTAATTTATTCGTCATAACCATAATTCATTTTTTATTAAATTAAAAATTATGAAAAAAATTTATAATTAAATCGTATTATTATTATGTACATGAAAGAGATATATATTATGGGAAACAACCGAAACATTTAGTAGTAAACAGGCTTGAGAAAATAAGGAAACTAACTAGCAATAAAATGGAAATAAATAATAATTTTTAATATACATGTAATAATTTTTCATAAAAGGATCATATATGAAATTATAAATATTGATATTTTTATTAAATAATTTAATAACATATTTAAAACTATTATAAACAATGTTAAATAATTTTCATCCAAAATATACCACAGTGTAAGGGGTTTTGTATCTCAGTTTCCACTCAAAGGGTTAAACATCTAATTCATTAATTATTTTGTGCATAGATTTTGAGATTATGAGAATTTTAATATATTATATTTTATTTCAGCTTAATTTATATTTATTTATAGTTGATATGCCTAATCACTTAATTTATTAATTCTCACAACAATGTTATGATTATTTTAATTTGTTATTTCACAATCTCATTCAAATCAATATTTCTTATTCATTAATATTGGTTCAAATAAATCACATGAAAAATTACTAATAAAACCATTATATTTTATTATAATATGGTTATTGATGATAGATTTGTGTAATAGTTATAATTTTAAATTTTTTTCAAAAAATTATTTGTATAATATTTTTAAGAAAATAATACTTTAATTATCTCTTTATTTGGAAATACATTTTCTTACAAAACTATGGTTCTAAAATTATTTAATTAAGTTTTGTTAAAATTTAAAAATAATTTATCGATTTATTTATAAAACATTTTTAAAACATAATTTTTTTAATGAATTATTTTTGTGTTTTCAAAAAAGTCAATTTTGGGATTTAATGGATATGTGAAATGAATCATCATATGGTTTTATGAACTATGTACTTTGTTAAAAATTTAAAGTCAAAAAAGATTATTATTTTTTAACTATTATTTCATGTAATTAATAACCTTATATCCTGATTTTCATTTCATTGAATCTTCATTTTCTTGTTTTTTATGTTCTTTTTCATTATTTGTTTTAAAAAATTGATTTTCAATAAAAAGTATTTTGAAAATATTTTTCAAATTTAAGATGATATTTTACTAAAGAATGTTTTTAAATGCCTTGTTATGGTTTTTTTAGTCATCAATGAAAAAATATTTTTCATACTCCAATGGGTATATATTATATTGAAACCATCCTTATTCTTCCACTAGGTGGTTCAAGTTAATTTTAATTTGAAAATCATTGACATTCACTTCCTTGATTCATTCTCTTAGTTGTTAATTATCCCATGAATTTCTTTGATGCCATTGTAAATTATGTTTACCATAAAAATCCATATTATTTTTCATGTATATGATTATTTCTCAAACCATATCTCATTCCTATACATCGTTTTTGTACATTCAATGTGAATTTATTAATTAGGGAAATATTGATAAATCTGTATTTTTTTATCAATAGAGATATATTATTATAATGAACATTATTGATTAACTAAATAAAATATTTTATATATAAGTAATTACTTAGAAATTAACTACAATGTTTGGTGATCATTTATAGAAATCCCCTCAATGAAAATGTAGTCTTGTTAGATGAATTAGTTTTCTAGACATATTAAAATGGTTTGTTACCCAATATATTGCAAACTATCTTGAGGATAGATCTCAATAGTAATGGTATCATGTTCATGAGAAACATGATTTGTGATAATTTACCATTTCATCCATTCAATATTGACTAATTACATTTCAAGATATTTTCACAATGAGATTATCATTATTTTAATTTCATTATTTTTTATTGATTAAATACAATGTGTTATCAGTTTTTTACAATTCCATATTGATTACACCTTATCAAATTATGATTTTCTTGTTATTGATTGTATAAAATGTGTTTTCAGTTATTTACATTGACATATTGAATATTATTCATCAGGTTTTTTCATTGATATTATCTCTAGATTAACTTAACTATTTTTCTATTTATTATATGTATTTTTTTCATTTGTTACCTTTACATATTTCTTATTCTTATTGATTCATGAATGATTCCATTGTAGTTATCCATTACTAAGAATTTGAGTTCTCTCTTTTTGTTTTCCTTAACCTATGTTTGACATATGTGAATTAATATAAAAATAGTAGTAATGATATTCTAGAAAATAAATAACATTTTAATTTATGTATTCAAATTAAATTTAAGACTCATGTATGTAAATAGTTTACCCAGACTTGAAAACTGATTTGTCCTTCAAGTTGTGATTCCTTGAATCATATACCAATGTATTGAATTACATAATCGATTACTTGCTATTGGGGATAGGAAAACTACATAGTAGAAAGAGAAACACCATGGAATATGATTATCTAATAGATATAAAATTGGTAAATTTTATCTAAAGACATAGTATCTCGAAAAGGAATAACATGGGAAGATTTAGATAGTTTTCCAAAAACTTCCCAAATTTCATCATTACCTCATATCTCATTGGAAATCCAACCATTAAATACACAGATATATTTTTACTTTTCAACTCATGAATTATAAAATTATAAGGCATTATCTTATGTAATTAAATTTCTTCATTAACCTGTCTAATATATAGAATTTAATGCAAAATTCAACAATATATCTTTTTATATCATCCAACATTTAATAATCCAAAAGGCCTCACTACATTATATTTCTCTAGGATGTAAGGAAAACATGGAGATATGACCTCCACATTACAAGTATCTCATCAACTAAGAATGATAATGTAAACATAGCCTTCTTTTGAATGTAAAAAATCATTATTCATGAACATTAAACTATAGAAAACTTCCTTAGTAGGTATTAAATTTTCCTATATAAAAATATCATCCATCTAATCATTGAAAAATCATTCTAATTGATATGATTGTACAGACAATTGATGAAAAATTGATAATGTCCTTACATGAACAACCTCTAAGAAAAAATTCATCAAACAATTAAAAAAATGGTCATCATATAAATTTAAAATTGATTACACAACATAAATTTCTAGGGAAATAGAAAGAGATACATTTTATTTCATTTATATTGTTATACAGAATCATGTAATAATAATCCAAAATCAATTTTATCCATCTTTTTGACCTCTTAATAAAATTTTTCTGAGTAAATATTGTAGGATTAAATATTCAAATATAAGAATCTCAAATAAAAGAGGGGGGTGAATTATATACTTTAAGAATTACTTTGGAACCCTTAAAGTTAAGTTTAACAGGGTTAACCAAACATTCACAAGACCTATTAAAGAAATATTTTCTAATGTCTTAAAATAAAGATTATACCTTAAAGAATATATAATCTATAATATACTTAGTGTAATGGAATTAAAAAGTATAAGAAATTTATACATATTAACTTTAACAATGTTACAAACAACAGTGGAATAAAAACAACTTGTAATAGTAAACAAGTAACAATAAGATTCTTTTAACCCAAATACATGGGTATCCAACAACCTTGGATAAAGGTCCCTTGATTTATAGTTTCAAGAAAGTCTGTCTTAACCAAACCCAGGTAAGCCCTCAATCCGAAGATCAGTATCTGTCTTTCTATCTCCACAAGCCCTCGATTTAGAATGAAATCGGAACCTCTATCTTTCAAACCCAGAATCCCAGGATCATCATGATCAAAGTCTACACTAAGAAAGTCTAAAAAAGTTTTTCATGCTTGAACAAGTTGTTCACAACATTCACATGAAGCATTGAGTGGTGTAAGAGCCTCTCTCTCTCTAGAAATCACTTCCAAATCTTGTTCACTGTCAAGTTCATTGCTCGTTCAAATGAGCTTGTATTTATAGGTAAAACTTCCCAACTATCAGCTCCTCTCCGATGGTCATATTTTCCTTAAATTTCGGAGGGACCTAGACATTTGGAAAACATACAATGGTTTGTTTATAACAGATTTTACGACATCATTTCATGTAAAATAAACAATGTTAAGTATAAGAGAACATAGAGTCTGATATCATTGGTATGATATATTTAAACAACTCTAACATTATTAAGAAAACAGAATCTTAAGAAATCAATATAATGGATTCGTAATTTTATCAAGAAAAACAGAATAAAAAATCGAAGTCACATATACACTAGATTCGGTATCAAGAAGATCATCATCATATATACACCAGATTCTGTATTTAAAATCAGCATCATATATACACTGGATTCGGTATTGAAAATGGACATCACATATATACTGGAATCGGTATTGAAAATCAGTATCACATATACACAAGAATTAGAATCATAAAAACTGAATCATATATACACCAGCTTTGGAATCATAAAAACTGAATGATAAATCGTAATGATAGATCTATAATTATACCCAATTGAAAATCGTAATTACCGATTTGTAAGTCTAATAGAATTGAAAAATGTAATTATATATCTCTAATTATATCGGAATGACAATTCTGGATCGTAAGAAAAATAAGGAACCTAAAAAATATTCAGAACATAGAAAAAGTGTATGTGATTTTCAAAACATAAAACCATAAGGAATGGAGAATTCATAAGATATCCTTATTGAATCAACAATTTCCCCCTTTTTGGAAATCACAAACAAATTTTCTAAGGAAGAATATATTGTCTTAGATAAACAAGTAAAAAAACATATCTCCTACTTTGAATAAGATTTTGGATGAATACGACAAACTCCCCCTTAAGTTATGTTTCCCAAGAACCATATTCTTGATCTTTGAAATCAATTTTATTAAGTTAATATCTCCCCCTTAGATAAAAATTTATTCTTAAAAGAAACCTCCCCCTTACATGGACATTATCCTTTCTTTCTATACTACCCCTTACTTGATTCTCCTTCTCAGAGATTAAATTATTCCTTTAAATAATTTCTCCCCCTTTGTGAATTTCAAAAAGTGGGAAAGGAATGGAGAGGAATAAGATGTACCTGAAAGGTTAAGAGATCATACATTTGAAAACAAAAGAAATATATTCAAGAAACATATAAAGAAAATTTTAGAAATAAGGTTTATATTACAACAAAATAGCGGAATGTAAAGAAAAATCATCCACTATTCTTCTGCTCAGAAAACATTTTCATTATCAGGGCTTTGAGTTTCCTCAATTCATTATGATCTTCATCAAACTTCTTCAGTAAGATCTCCTAATCCAGCTTCTTCTTTTCAAATGAAAAGATCCTATCTTCTTGATCATCCACATTTATCTCTAATTCAGCTCTGAATTCCTTCTCACTGGTGATAGATCGAGCAACATAATTTAGTTGACTAGTTATCTTAGAAATTAATGTCTTGACCTTATTGAACTCTGTTTCACAAGTATCAAAGGCTCCTTTTGTTGAATCCATGAAGTCACCAAACTGTCTAAGCTATTCATTGATGGTTTTGGTGCCGATAAAGACTTTCTTACAAGTCACCTTCTGTGATTTGTAATCAATCGAAAGATTACTGAAGTCTACTTCTTCCTTGACAACCATATATTTAATAATATTGGTCAATTCCGTCTATTTATTCAGTGTCTCTTGCATCATTTCACTCCAGGAATCTATGTTTGCAAGAACCGGAATAGTACTGACCAACTTTCATAGAGACATCTTGACAAAATAATTCTCAACAGATGAAGAGGGCTCGTATCTTGAAACATCTTGCTCTTTCTCAAATCCTCTTGGAGTTAAGGAGACTCGTCTCTCTATTCACATAAAGGACTTCTGAGGAGTTTCTTTATCCAGTGAGGTAGCTAGAACACTCCTTCCTTTTCTAGATTTTGAACTGGGGTTTGTTCATCAGATAATTGGATAACAATAAGATCTTCATGTTCATCTTCTTTCTTTTGAAATTCTTCCCCTTATTCACCTTGATGTTCAAATTCTTATATATCTTCTTCTTCCACTTAAGTTTCTACTTGTTCTTATTCTTCTACTTCAATTTCTTTCTCAACTTCTATCTCTTCCTCTAATTATTCCTCAATTTCTTCTTCAACCTGTTCTTTGAATTGTTCTAATGATTAAGATGTTGAACTCGAAGGAGATCCAATATAATCTTCCACTTACCTTAAAACATCATCATTATATTCTTGGACTATCTGATCTTATACTTCTTGAACAGTTTTAGATAAAGATATAATGTTCTTATATTTATGTGTTATCAGATTCATAAGTGGATTTTTATAAACAACTTGATGTTCCGGTACTTCCTATGATTTCTTTTATTCGGCTTTTAGAAGAGACTGAGAAACTTTCTCTTCCAAAAAAAGTTATTTAACTTCTTCTCCTTCTTTTCTTTCTCAATATTTCTAGCTGTCTTGATTCTCAAGGCCTTAGCCTCCACGGGATTCAATCCAAAAGAAGGATATTAATCTTTCTAGTGACTTCAATTTCTCTCCACTTTGAAATTGTTGCATCTGAATAGTCTTTTGGTTTCTTAGCAGGAGGAGGTGTTGATACCGGGACATCAGGAATAGGTACTGGAAACCTTGGTTGTTCATGTTTTCTTTTCTTGGATACCAGCTTTGAAGATTTCGGAACAATAACCTTGTTCTGGATAACCATTTCTTCAATGTTTTTGTGATTCTGTAATAAACACTACTTTCATCTTCCTTAGGGAGTCGTCACTTAGCAACAATATATTGAATGTCTTTGAGACTGATCAACATGGAACATTCATTTAATGAAGACACAAAACAATTATCCTTGAAATAGTTGTTGGGTACTTAAGGATCAAAGATCTTATGGATACACCTTTTATTTGCTGAATAGTGATAAAGATGTATTTCACCATGTTGATCTTCCTTAAGTTGACAAGAAAGTCTAAAAGAAAGATATCACAAATATTTAGAGAATCCTTGTTTCTATTTATTAGAGTAATAAATCCTTGCGTCCAGAGGGCCACCATCTTGTGGTTTGTTGAATGATTCGTGATGTTCGGATTCTTGACAAATTTAAGACCCAAAAAATCCAGAGCCCTGGACTTTTCAAAAGAACCATCCTTCTCAAGAAGTTGTTGAGATCATAGAAGAGCTTCCCCTTCATATGGAATATTGAGAACATTTGCTTCCTTCTTGTAAGGAACTGTATATGTCTTATCATAACACTTGAACTTAGACAGATCCTTACCATCTTTTAGGAAGAAAGAAACTGATTCATAGAATTGAATAAGGTGATCAGGATAAACCAGATCCTAAGATTTCTCCTTAGTAACACAGACACTTTCCCATCCATTAGATCTTATCAGCTTAGAAATAAAGGAGTCATATTTATCAAATAAATTAGGGCATACTAAGCTTTCTTTATAGATTGACCAATACTTTATCTCCTTGATAATAGGCATCTGATATGGGGAGGATTCCAGAGTCATTCGGAGAATGTGAACCTTGGAATGAAAGCTTTGATGGCAACAAAACTTTCACACTGAGATCAGTAAGGATGGTGCGATGATTGAAAAAAAGTCACCCCTTATATAGACATGGATATGACTTTTCAACTTCCATATGATAATCAAATGGCTGGAAAAAGCCTGATCTGATCTGATGGTAGAGAATGGATATAGAAAATATGAATTTCAATCTTTTGAAGTAAGGTAATCTAGACTTTATGAAATTTTGAAATACCAACAACCAAAACATAAGATAAAGAAAATAAGATTAAGAAAGATTATATTCTGAAAACACTGAGAGTTTTATCAGTATTATAAGAAATTTTTTTGCAAGTTTTTAAATCCAAAATTTTGAGATCTGAAATTGTCAAATTCAAAATTTTTAAATCCAAAATTTTTAAATCCAAATTTTTCATATTCGAAATTTTCAAATCCAAAATCATTAAATCCAAAATTTTCAAATAAAAAAATTTCAAATCTGAAATTTTCAAATCCAAAATTTTAAAATCCAAAATTTTCAAATCTGAAATTTTCGAATCCAAATTTTTCAAATCAAAAATTTTCAAATCCGAAATTTTCAAATTTGAAATTTTCAAATCCGAAATTTTCAAATTTGAAATTTTCAAATCCGAAATTTTCAAATCCGAAATTTTCAAATCCGAACTTTTCATATCTGAAATTTTCAAATCTGAAATTTCCAAATCTGAAATTTTCAAATCCGAAATATTCAAATCTAAAATTTTCAAATCCGAAATTTTTTTATCCGAAATTTTCAAATCCAAAACATTCATATCCAAAATATTCAAATCTGAAATTTTCAAATCTGAAATTTTGAAATCTTTAATTTTTAAATTTGAAATATTCAAATCCAAAATTTTCAAATCCGAAATATTCAAATCTGAAATTTTCAAATCCAAAATTTTCGGATCTAAAATTTTGAAATCCGAAATTTTCATATCTGAAATTTTCAAATCCAAAATTTTAAAGAAAGAAAATAAACAAACATATGTACTCACCATGAAATAAAGAGTAGTTTAATGTTAGGAGATGATTTAAACAAGAAGTATATATGAATGATTACCTCAAAGAAATCATTCCTAGCTTCTGTTTAATGTATTAAAATCTATCATAAGGTAGGCTATTTGTAGAAATTTTAGCAAGTTGCTCTTGGGTTCCAATGAATTGAAGAATAATATCTCCTTTTAGTGTGTGGTACCTAAGAAAGTAATGTCTAATATCTATGTTCTTTGCATGAGGGTGATGTGCAGGTTTTTTACTTAGGACAATGACACTTGTGTTATCACAGATAATTTGAGTTTTAGTAAAACTCATACCATAGTCTGTGAGTGTGTGTTGCATCCACAACACTTGAGCATGACAACATCGAGCTACTACATATTCAGCTTCAACAGGGGAAAGTGCTACAAAGTGTTGTTTCTTGCAGGACCAAGAAACTAAGGAATATACTAAGAAATGACATGTTCTGGATGAACATTTTCTATCCATGTTACAGCCTCTAAATTCAGCATCCAAAAAAATTTTATGTTAAAAAATATTTCCAGAGGAATAAAATAGTCCCAAATCTAAAGTTCCCTTTAAATACCGGAATATTATTTTTATGGATTTTAAATGGGATTGTTTAGGATTTTCTTGAAATCTTTCACATAAGCATACTGACAACATTAAGTCATGTCGACTAGAATTTAAGTACAGTAAACTTCCTATCATCCCTTTATAAGATGTTTGATCTACAGGTTTCCCCGATTCATCAATATCAAGAGTATTAGAGGTTCCAATGGGAGTACGTAGACTCTTAGTGTTGTCATACCCAAACTTCTTTAAAAGATCTTTGATATACTTATGTCGGGATATGTAAGTTACCTCTGGTTTTTGTGTAATTTGAAAACCAATAAAAAATGTTAACTCACCCATCATACTCATCTTAGACTCAGATTTCGTAAGATTCGCAAATGAATCAGTTAAGGATTCCTATATTGATCCGAAGACGATGTCATCAACATAAATTTGAACAATAAAAAAACCTTTATTATTTTTATTAATGAAAAGGATTGGATCATCATTTCCTTTAACATAGTTATTTTGAATCTAAAATTGTGAAGTCTATAATACCAAGCCTTATGGGCTTGTTTAAGTGCATATAAAGCTTTGGTATGTTTATAAACATGATTAGAATATTTTGTATATTCAAAGACATGGGGTTGATCTATATAGACTTCCTCCTGTACATAAAAATTAACAAAAGCACACTTAACATCCATTTGATAGAGTTTAAAATTAAATAATGCTCCAATGGATAGAATAATATGAATAGATTGAAGTCTTTCTACAAGAGCATATGTTTCTTTATGGTCTATGCCTTCTGTGTTGGTTATAGAATTTTGCAACTTATATTTCCTTATTTCTAGCAAATATTCCATTTTCATCACATTTGTTTATAAAAACCCATTTTAATCCAATAACAGAAGTTTCCTTAGATTTTTCAACCATGGTCTAAACTTGATTCCTTACGAATTCATTGAGTTCGTCTTGCATAGCCTTCATCCAATATTCATCACCCAATGCTTCTTTCGAAGTATTTAGTTCCAATTGGGAATGAAATTCTATATGTTCAACTTAATTTCTCAAGGAAATTCTAGTTCTTACTGGTTGATTAACATTTCCAATGATATTATCACTGGGATGATTCATAAGTAACAACTGACTTGGATTTTGAAAAACTTGTTTGTCAACATAAGGTAGAAAATCTTCTGGGGTAGATGTTTTAGAAACATTTTCTTGAACATTATCCTTGTATGAATGATCTTCTTTCAAAGGTTGGTGATCAGTTTTAGAAAATATATCAGGGAAAGATTCAGGTTGTTTGAAAACAAAGGGATCATTTTCATCAAAATTAACATGTACTATTTCTTCCACAGTGAAACTGTTTTTATTAAAAACTCTATATTCCTTAGAGTTAGTAGAGTAACTTAAGAAAATACCTTCAAAAAATTTGGGTGAAAATGTATCTAAGTTATCCTTGGTATTAAAGATATATACTTTTCAACCAAAAATATTGAAGTAAGAAACTTTTTGTTTTCGGCCAGTCAATAACTCATAATGTGTTTTATTAAGAAATGGTATTATTAAAACTCGGTTTATAGTATAAAAAGAAGTACTTACAGATTCAGCCCAAAATTTTTTGGATATAAAATATTCACTCAACATGGTTCTTGTCATCTCTTTAAGAATACGATTTCTTTTTTTGACAACACCATTTTGTTGAGGAGTTCTTGGAGCTGAGAAGTTGTGAGTAATACCTTTTTTACTACAAAAAGTTTCAAAATCAGAAATTTTAAATTTTCCACCATGATCACTATGAATAGTTAGCAACGGTAGGTTTTTCTCATTTTTAACTTGATCTCTAAATATTTTTAAATAAGAAAAAGCTTCAGATTTCATTGCAAGAAAATAGACCCAAGTAAATTTAGTGTAGTCATAAACAAGGACAAACACATAGTATTTTCCTCCAATTCTTCCATTTTGTGTTGATCCAAATAAATACATGTGCACTTACTGTAATGAATTTGAAGTTGTAACTTCACTAATATATTTAAATCTAGATTTAAGTTTCTTTCCATATTGACGAGGATCACAGATTTTTGAAGAATCAGACTTATTTTTTGGTAGATCTTGAACAAGTTATTTCTTATAAATCTTACTAAGATTCCTTAAGTTATAGTGTCCTAGTATCCTATTCCAAAGGCATGATTGATCTTCAAATGCACTACGGCAAGTTAGATCTTGGCTTCTTAAGGTCTTCTAGGTTTAAAGTTTACACATTCACATGCCGAAGGGTTGTGAAAACAAACTCATCATTAGAATTGTGAAATAAACATTTATCATTTCTAAAATTCAAAAGGTAACCTTCATCACATAACTGACTTATGATTATGAGACTGTGCCTAAGTCCTTTTACAAAAAGAACAGTTGAAATATCTGTTTTACCAAGAAGAATAATGTTACCAATACTGATAAATTTTCCTTGAGAGATATCACCCAAATTTACCTTTCCACCTTTAGTTTTTAAAATCTTCTTGAAATAGTCTTTGTTACCAGGCATGTGCTAGGAACATATACTATCCATGTACCATAGGTTGTTGGTACATCCTTCATTCTCCTAAAAAAGAAAGAGTTAGATCTTCGGAATCCAAATTTTCTTGGATCTGGGATTATCAAATAAAAAAAAGATTGGGTTACCATATTTGTTTGGAAAAATAACCTTTATGAAACCCAAGGGATTGAAGTGTTTAGTAGTAAAAGTTTAAGAACAAATATGAAGAAGTTAAGAAAAGGAAAACTTGAGGAAGAAAACTTAAATGTGGATATAAGTATTTCTGTGACTTTTTCTGATATACATTGATAAATTGATTCAGAGTATGAGGTAACCAACCTTTGATACCAATTGTAGGATATAATATGTAAAAATAAGATGCTCAAATACAAGAGGGGGGTGAATTGTATTCTTTAAAAATTCTTTTGGAACCTTTAATGTTATGTTTAACAAGGTTAGACAAACATTCAAAATTCTTATTAACGAAATATTTTATAATGTCTTAAAAAAAGATTCTACCTTAAAGCGTATAGAATCGGTAATATAATCATAGTAATGGAATTAAAAAGTATAAAAAAGTTATACTTCATAAATTTAACAAAGTTACAAACAACAACGGAATTAAAACAACTTGTAATAGTAAACAAGTAAAAATAAGATTTTTTTAACCCAAAGAGAAAGGAATCCAATAACTTTGGATAAAGGTCCCTTGATTTATACTTTCAAAAAACACTGTCTTAACCAAACCCAGGTAAGCCCTCAATCGAAAGATCAGTATCTATCTTTCAATCCTCGCAATCCCTCGATTTAGAAGGAAATCAGAACCTCTATCTTCCAAACCTAGAATCCCACTATCAGCACGATCAGAGTATGCACTAAACAATTATGAAGAAGTTGTTCATGCCTGAACAAATTGTTCACAAAATTTGCACGAAGCACTAAGAGTAGTAAGAGCCTCTCTCTCTAGAAATAAATTCACAAGCTTGTTCCTTATCATGTTCTTTGATCGTTAAAATAAGTTTTTATTTATTGGTAAAACCTCCCAATGGTCGGATCCTCTCCAATGGTCATATTTTCTTTAAATTTCAGAGGGATCTGGACATGTGGAAAACATACAACGGTTAGTTTATAATAGATTTTACGGCATCGTTTCTAGTAACAGAAACAATGTTTAGTATAAAAGAACATAGAGCAAGATATCATTGGAATGATACATTTAAACAACTCTAACATTATCAAGAAAATGGAATCTTATGAAACCAAGAAAACAAATTCTTAATATTATAAAGGAAAATAGAATAAAATAAATCAGAGTCACATATACGCCGGATTCAGTATCAAGAATATCAATATCATATATACACCAGATTCAGTATTTAAAATAGGAATCATATATACACCGAGTTCGGTATTGAAAATATTCATCACATATACACCAGAATCGGTATGGAAAATCGGTATCACATATACACTGGAATCGAAATCATAAAAACTGAATCATATATACACCGGATGCAGAATCATAAAAATTGAATGACAAATCATAATGACAGATCTATATGTATAACAGAATGGAAGATCAGAATGACAGATCAGTAAGTCTAACAGAATGGAAAAACTTAATGATATATCTGTAAGTATAACAGAATGACAATTTTGGATCTTATGAAAAATATAAAACATAAAAAATATTTAGAACTTAGAAAAAGTGTTTGTGATTTTCAAAACATAAAACCATATGGAATGGAGAATTCATAAGATATACTTATTGACTCAACCATCTTCCTTTTCTTGGAAAGCATAAACAACTTTTCTAAGGAAGAATATATTTTCTTAGATGAACATGTAAAAAAACTTATATCCCCCTTTGAATATGATTTTTGATGAATACGACTAACTCCCTGTTAGGTTATGTTTCCCAAGGATCATATTATTGATCTTTGAAGTTGGTTTTCTTAAGGGAGTATCTCCCCCTTAGATAAACATGTATTATTAAATGAAATATCCCCATTACATGGACATTATCCTTTCTTTCCATACTCCCCCTTACTAGATTCTCCTTCTCAGAGATTAAATTCATCCTTTAAATAATTTCTCCCCCTTTGTGATTTTCAAAAAGATGGAAAGGAATGGAGATGAATAAGATGTACCTGAAAGGTTAAGAGAGAATAAATTTGAAAAAAAAATAATGATATTTGAGAAACTTCATAAGAAAATTTTAGAAATAAGGTTTATATTAAAACAAATCATTGGAATGTAAAGAAAAATCCTCCACTCTACTTCTGCTCAAAAAACATAATCTTTATTAGGGATTTGAGTTTCTTCACTTCCTTATGATATTATTCAAACTTCATTATTAAGATCTCCTAATACTGATTCATATTTTATAATGACAATATCCTCTCTTCTTGAGCAGCCACCTTTCTCTCTAATTCATCTCTGACTTCCTTTTCACTGTTAACAGATTGAGCAACAGAATTGAGTTGACTAGCTTTCTTAGAGATTGATTTATTGACCTTGTTGAACTCAGTTTCACAAGTATCCAAGGATCCTTTTGTTGAATCTATGAAGTCACAAAATTTTCTAAGCTCATCATTAATGGTTTTAGTGCGGATAAAGACTTTCTTACAAGTCACCTTCTGAGATTTTTAATCAATCCAAAGATTACTGAAGTGTGCTTCTTGCTCGAAAACCATGTCCATAAGCATATTGGTCGATTCCGTCTTTTGATTTCGTGTCTCTTGCAACATTTGACTCTGGGAATCTATGTTTCCAAGAACCGGAATTGTACTGACCATATTTCGTAGTGATATCTTGAAAAAATCATTCTCAACAGATGAATATGGATTAGATCCCGAAACATCTTTTCCTTTCTCAACTCCTCTTGGAGTTAAAGAAAACGTGTCCCTTTATTCTCTTAGAGGACTTCTGAGGAGTTTCTTTATGCGGTGATGGATCCATAACACTCTTTCCCTTTTCAGGATTTCGAAATGGGGTTTTTTCATTAGATACTTGGATTACATTAAGATCTTATTGTTCATATTATTATTTTTAAACTTATTCCTCTTCTTCACCTTGATGTTCAAATTCTTCTTTATATTCTTCTTCCACTTCAATTATTACTTGTTCTTCTTCTTCTACTTCAATTTATTCTTCAACTTCTACCTATTCCTCAACTTCTGCCTCAATTTCTTCTTCAACCTGTTCTCCGACTTGTTTTATAGATTTGGAAGTTGAACTCGAAGGAGTTCCAACATAATCTTCCACTTCCCATAAAACATCATCATTATCTTCATAGACTATCTGATCTCCTACTTCTTGAATAGGTTCTGATAAAGATAGAACTTTTTGAGATTTCTATATTTTGAGAGTATTAAATGGCTGTTTATGAACAACTTGAGGTTCTGGTACATCTTGATATTTCTTTTCTACAGCTTTTAGAAGAGGCTGACAAAATTTCTCTTCCAACTATTGTTTTCTTTAACTTATTCTCCATCTTTTATTTCTCATGATTTTCAGGTTGGTTGATACTCAAGTCCTCAGCCTATATGGGATTAAAACCAAAATAAAGATCTCCTTCCTTTCTGGTGACTGCCATTTCTTTTAACATTGCAACTGTTGCATCTGAATAGGAGTTCAGTTTCTTAGCAAGAGGAGGTGTTGATACCGGGACATCAGGAAATGGCACTAGAAATCTTGGTTCTTCATGTTTTATTTTCTTGGTTACAAGATTTGAATATTCCAGAACATCACCCTTGTTCTGGACTAACATTTCTTCAATTTTTTTTGATTCTGAAATAAAATATACTTTCATCCTCCTTAAGGTGTCGTCACATAGCAACAATATCTTGAATGGATTTGATACTGATCAAGAGGAAACATTCATTTCATGAAGACACAAAACAATTATCCTCGAAATAGTAGCTGGGTACATAAGGATATGAGATATGATGGATCCGCCCTTTATTGCCGGAATAGTGAGAAACATGTACTCCACTAATGTGATCTTCCTTAAGTTGACAAGAAAGTCTAAACGAAAGATATCACAAATCTTTAGAGAATCCTTATCTCCATTTCTTAGAATAAGAAATCCTTGCATCCAGAGTGCCAACATCTTGTGGTTCGTTGAAAGATTTATGATCTTCGGATTCTTAACAAATTTAAGACCAAGAAAATTTAGAGCCTTGGAATTTTCTAAAGAACCGTCCTTCTCAGGAAGTTTTTGAGAGCATAGAAGATCTTCTCCTTCATATGGAATATTGAGAACATTTTCTGCCTTCTTTTAAGGAACTGTATATGTCTTATCATAACACTTGAACTTAAACAGATCCTTACCATCTGTTTGGATGAAAAAAATGATTCATAGAATTGAATAAGGAGATCATGATAAACCGGATCTGGATATTTCTCCTTAGGAACACAAACGCTTTCCCATCCACTAGAACTTATCACCATAGAAATAAGGGAGTCATATTTCTCAAAGAATATAGGGAATACCAATATTTTTCTAAAGATTGACCAATCCTTTATCTCCTTGATAATTGGAATCTGATCATACGAGGATTATGGAGTCATTCAGAGAAAGAGAACTTCAGGATGAATGATTTGATGGAAACAAAACATCGGCACTGAGATCAGTAAGGATGTTTCGATACTTGAAAAAGAGGAACCCTTTTAGAGACATGGCTATGACTTTTCAACTTCCATAATATAATCAAACGGTTGGAAAAATCCTGGTCTGATCTGACAGTTTAGAATGGATATAGAAAATATGAATTTCGATCTTTTTAAGTAAGGTAAACCAGAATTTAAGAAATTTTGAAATACCAACCACCAAAACATAAGGTAAAGAAAATAAGGATTAAGAAAGACTACCTTTTGGAAAACACAGAGAGTTTTATCGATATAATAAGAAATTTTCTTGGGAGTTTTTAAATCAGAAAATTTCAAATCCAAAATTGCCAAATCTGAAATTTTCAAATCCGAAATTTTCAAATCCGAAATTGTCAAATCCGAAATTTTCAAATCCAAAATTTTCAAATCCAAAATTTTCAAATCCAAAATTTTAAAATCTGAAATTTTCAAATCCGAAATTTTCAAATATAAAATTCTCAAATCCAAAATTGTCAAATTTAGAATTTTCAAATCAAAAATTTTCAAATCAAAAATTTTCAAAACAGAAATTTTCAAATCATAAATTTTCAAATCAGAAATTTTCAAATCCGAGATTTTCAAATCCAAAATTTTCAAACTTGAAATTTTCAAATCCAAATTTTTAAAATCCAAAATTTCCAAATCCAAAATTATCAAATCTCAAATTTTCAAATCTGAAATTTTCAAATATGAAATTTTCTAATCTAAAATTTTCTAATACGAAATTATCAAATTCCAAATTTTCAAATCCAAAATTTTCAAATCCGAAATTAGAAATCAAAAATTTATATATCCAAAATTTTCAAATCCGAATTTTTTAGATCTAAAATTTTCAGATCCGAAATTTTCATATTTTAAATTTTCTGATCTGAAATTTTTAAATCTGAAATTTTCAAATCTGAAATTTTAAAGAATGAAAATAAACAAACATATGTAATCCCCTTGAAATAAAGAGGATTTTAATGTTATGAGTTTATTTATACAAAAAGTTGATATTAATGATTACCTTAAAGAAATCATTCCTAGCTTCTGTTTAATGTATTTAAATCTATCGAAAGGTAGTGTCTTTGTGAAAATTTCATTCAGTTACTCTTGCGTTCCGATGAATTGAAGAATAATATCTAGTTTTAGTGTGTGGTCCCTAAGAAAATGATTTCTAATATCTATGAGATTTGAAAAATAGTGATATTCGGGGATTTTACTTAGGGAAATGACACTTGTGTTATCACACATAATTTGAGTCTTAGTAAAACTCATACCATAGTCTATGAGTGTGTGTTACATCCACAAAATGTGTGCATAACAACTTCCAGCTGCTACATATTCATCTTCAACAGTGGAAAATGCTACAAATTGTTGTTTTTACAGGACCAAGATACTAGGAAATCTCCTAAAAAATGAAAAGTCACATATGTACTTTTTCTATCCATTTTATATAATCAAAATTCATCATTTGAAAAACTTTTAAATTCAAAAACATTTTTAGAAGAATAAAATAGTCTCAAATCTAAAGTTCCCATTAAATACCATAAAATTATTTTTACTACTTTTAAATGGGATTCTATAATATTTTATTGAAATCCTGCACATAAGCATACTGAGAACATTATGTCAGATCAACTAGCTATTATGTATAGTAAACTTCCTATCATCCCTCTATAAGATGTTTGATCTACAGGTTTCCCCAATTCATCAATATCAAGAGTATTAGAGGTTCCAATGGGAGTACTTATACTCTTAGTGTTGTCATACCCGAACATCTTTAAATGATCATTGATATACTTATGTTGGGATATGTAAGTTCCCTCTGGTTTTTGTGAAATTTGAAAACCAAGAAAAAATGTTAACTCACTCATCATACTCATCTCAAACTCAGGTTTCATAATATTAGCAATGTAATCATTTAAGGATTACTGAGTTGATCCAAAGATGATTTCATCAACATAAATTTGGGCAATAAAAACATATTTATTATTTTTCTTAATGAAAAGGGTTGGATCATCAGTTCTTTTAACATAGTTATTTTGAATCAAAAATCCTGAAATTCTATCATACCAAGCTCTAGGGGATTATTTAAGTCCATATAAAGCTTTGTTATGTTTAAAACATGATTAGGATATTTTGTATTTTAAAAGCTAAGGGGTTGATCTACATATACCTCCTTCTATACATAACCCTTAAGAAAAAAATACTTAACATCCATTTGATATAGTTTAAAATTAAATAATGCTACAAAGGATAGAAGAATACAAATAGCTTCAAGTCTTCCTACAGGAGCATAGGTTTCTTCATAGTATATGCCTTCTTGTTGGTTATATCCTTTTACAACTAATATTGCTTTATTTCTAACAATGACTCCATATTCATCTCATTTGTTTCTAAAAACCCATTTTATTTGAATAATAAAAGTTTCCTTAGGTTTTTCAACCAAGGTCCAAACATGATTTTTTACGAAATCATTGAGTTCATATTGCATAGACTTTATCCAATCTTCATCACCCAAGGATTCTTTAGAAGTCAATGGTTCAAATTAGGAAATAAATGAAATATTTTTAGCTTAATTTCATAAATAACTTTTATTTCTTACTTGTTGATTAACATTTCCAATGATATTATCACTTGGATGATTTCTATGAAACAAATGACTGGTATTTTGAAAAACCTATTCATCAAGATAAGGTAGAAAATCATCAGGGGTAAATGTTTCAGAAACATTTTCTTGAACATTAAACTTGTTTGAAAGATCTCATGTCAAAGGTTGGTGATTAGTTTTAGAAAATATATCAGTGAAAGATTCATGTTGTTTGAAAATTAAGGGATCATTTTCATCAAAATTAACATGTAATATTTATTTTATAGTGCAATTGTATTTATTAAAAACTCTATATACCTTAGAGTTAGTAGAGTAACCTAAGAAAATTCATTCATCGGATTTGGGTGAAAATTTATGTAAGTTATCCTTGGTATTCAAGATAAATACTTTTCATACAAAAACCTTGATGTAAAAAACTTTTGGTTTTCAGCCAGTCCATAACTCATAAAGTGTTTTATTAAGAAACCGACTTATTAAAACTCAATTTATAGTATATAAAGTAGTACTTATAGCTTCGGCTAAAAAATGTTTGGCAATAGAATATTCAGTCAACATGGTTCTTGTCATCTTTTGAAGAATACGATTTCTTCTTTCGACAACAACATTTTTTTGAGGAGTTCTTGGAGTTGAGAAGTTGTGAGTAATAAATTTTTTTACTACAAAAAGTTTCAAAATCAGAATTTTCAAATTCTCCACCATGATCACTATGAATAGTTATCAATGGTAGGTTTTTCTCATTTTTAACTTGAGCTCTAAAGATTTTTAAAAAAGAAAAATCTTCATATTTCTTTGCAGGAAAATAGACCCAAGTAAATCTAATGTAGTCATCAACTAGGAAAAACACATAGTATTTTACTCCAATACTTCCAGTTTGTGTTGGACCAAATAAATCCATGAGCACTTACTGTAATACATTAAAAGTTTTAACTTCACTTATTGATTTAAAGAAATATTTTTGTTGCTTTCTATATTGACAAGGATCACATATTTTTGAAGAATCAAACTTATGTTTTGGTAGATCTTGAACAAGTTCTTTCTTAGAAAGCTTACTAACATTCCATAAGTGACAGTGTCCTAGTCTCCTATGCCAAATCCATGATTGATCTTCAAATGCACTAAGCCAAGGTAGATCTTGACTTCTAATGTCTTTTAGTTTTAAAGTGTACACATTCTCATGCAGAAGGGTAGATAAAATAAAATCATCCTTGAAATTTGGAACAAAACATTTATCATTTCTAAAATTCACAAGGTAACCTGCATCACATAACTGACTTATTCTTATGAGGTTGTGGCTAAGGCCTTTTACAAAAAGAACATTTGAAATAATTGTTTTACTAAGAATAATAATGTTACCTATACTGATAATTTATCCTTGAGAGTTATCACCAAAAGTTACCTTTCCACATTTAATTATTAATGTCTTCTTAAAATAGTCTTTGTTACGAGTCATATGCTAGGAACATCCATTTTTCATGTACCATAGGTTGTTGGTACATCCTTCATTCTACTGAAAAAGAAAGAGTTAGATATTTGGAATCCAAATTTTCTTGTATCAGGAATTATCAAATTATAAGAGCTTGGGTAACCATTTTTGTTTGGAAAAATAAGCTTTATGAAACCCAAAGTATTGAACCCTATTTCAAGAACAATTTTTCTTCCAATTCCCACCACTTTGGCATTTAGTACAAAAGGGGCTCTAGAAAGAACAAAATAATTGTTTTTAAAAATAGGTTTTTAATGAGAATAACCTAAACCCTGACTATTACCATGAGGTCGGATCTGGGAATACATCTTGTAAAAAAATTTCCTTACCAAAAGTGAAATTTGAAAGAAGTTTCTTTAATGAAAATATTTCAGATTTTCGTCTCACGACTAAATTCTTATCTTCAAGAATAATAGATTTAGAGTTAAGTTTATCCTCTAAAGCATCTTTTTCTAAAAACATATTCTTAATATCCTCCGAAATTTTATCCTTCTCAAAATTACCCTCCTCAAGTTTCTTAGAAAGATTTTTTAAAACAACATTTTTCTCATCAAGATCTTTGGAAATGTCCAAAATTTATTTTGTTAAAATAGATTCTCTAGAATTTTCATTATCAAGTTTCTTAGAAACATTACAATTTCTATTTTATAACATCTTAGAAAATCTAGAAAATTACTCATAAGATGGGAAATCATTATCATTACTTGATGAAGAATATTCTTCAGCTGGAGAAAACCCACTATCTAGAAAATTTTCACTTAAAGACATATTGGTTAAGGATTCAGTAGTTCGTACCTTAGACATAAGATGATGATTTTGAAATAGAGCTCTGGCTATTAGAATAATATTATTTTTTCCAGAAGAATCATATTCTAAATTTTTATCAGAAGAATCTCCACCACTAGCACTCCATGTGTCATTTTATTTCAAGACTTTCTTTGCTACGATCTGTATAACTTCTTCTTGTTTCTTTCAGAATTCTTGTCCTTCTTATCTATCTTTTTGAGTAATGGACAATCAGGTCTGATATGACCAATTATTCTACATTCATAGCATGTCATTTCTCCATATTTCTTATCTTTTCCATCATTCTTCTTTTATCTATATTGACCGTTCTTCTATCCAATAATCTTGTTCATAATCCGAGAAATATTTTCCAACTCATTTTATGAAGCTTTAATTTCACTAGATTTAGATTGAACAATAACTTTCTTATCTTTAAAAATTGTAATTCTCTTATATGTCTTGTCTTTCATATGGTTTGAAGTAGTTGAAAAAGCAACACCTCTATTTCTATTCTTCTTCTTGATATTATTAGCATCTCTCTTCATTCTGGTTTCATGTTGAAGAAGTGTTCCAAATATTTCATCAAGAGAAATCTGAGTAACTTTCCTATTATTATCTATATCAGTACTCTTGGATTCACATTAATTAGGGATGATGTCTATAATCTTGTCTACAAGAGCTTCATCATCTAGACCTTTCTCACCCATGGATTTTAAGCTGTTGACAATAGTCATAAATATTTGTTGTACCTTACATACAGGTTCTCCATAAGGGAAGAAGAAACCATGATACTCAGCCGTGATAATTTCTCTTCTAGTTTCAATAACTTTGGAAGTTCCAAAGTGAGTTACTTCAAGCTTCTTCCAAATACTATTTTCAGATTCAATGGAATAAATCTGGCTATAAAAGTTTCTAGTCATGGAACATAACAAATTATTACATACCTTAATGTTCAGTTAATATTTAACTTTTTTTCGAGTTAGTAAAGGTTCTAAGTTCCTTATCAGGAATCTTATAGTCTCCATTTAACATAATGTAGTTGTCTACACTTATGTTTGTCACAAAGGTCTTCATTCTATCTCTCCAGTACTCATAGTAATATCCATCATAGATCGGTGGTCTAGTAGTATTGAGGTTATCTAGAGATCCAACATGAATAACTACCATACTAAAAATGTATTTCTTTCCACAAAAAATATTAGTATTAAAAGTTTAAGAACAAATATGATGAACTTAATAAAAGGAAAAATTGAGCAAGAAAAAATATATGTGGATATTAGTATTTTTATAACCTCTTCTGATATAAATTGATAAATTGATTCAGAGTATGAGGTAACCAAACTTTGATACCAATTGTAGGATCAAATATTTAAAAATGATATTTTTAAATACAAGAGGGGGGGTGAATTGTATACTTTAAAAATTCGTTTGGAACCTTTATAGTTAAGTTTAACAAGGTTAAACAAACATTCAAAAGACTTATTAAAGAAATCTTTTTTAATGTCTTAAAATAAAGATTCTACCTTAAAGCATATAGAATCTTTAATATAATCAGAGTATCAAAATTACAAATTATAAGAAATTTATACTTCTTAACTTTATCAATGATACAAAAAACAGCGAAATTAAAACAACTTGTAATAGTAAACAAGTAACAATATGATTCTTTTAACCCAAAGAGAAGGGTATCAAACAACCATGGATAAAGGTCCCTTTATTTATAATTTCTAGAAATTTTGTCTTAATGAAACCCATGTAAGCCCCCAATCCGAAGATTAGTATCTATCTTGATATCCCCGCAAGCTCTTAATTTAGAAAGAAATCGGAACCTCTGTCTTCTAAACCTAGAATCCCATTATCAGCACGATCGAAGTCTACACTAAGAATGCATGAACAAGTTGTTCATGCCTGAACAAGTTTTTCATAACATTCGCACAAAGCACAGAGAGTTTTAAGAGCTTCTCCCTCTAGAAATCACTTCACAAGTTTGTTCCCAGTCATGTTCTTTGCTCGTTCAAATGAGCTAGTATTTATAAGGCAAAACTTCCCAACGATTGGTTCCTCTCCAACAATCATATTTTCCTTAAATTTCAGAGTGACCTGGACACATGGAAAACATACAACGGTTCATTTAAAATAGATTGTACGACATCGTTTCAAGTAACAGAGACACTGTTAAGTATAAGAGAACTTAGAGTCTAATATCATTGGAATGATATATTTAAGCAACTATATCATTATCAAGAAAATGGAATCTTATGAAATCAAGAAAACTGATTCTTAAAATTATCGATAAAAATGGAATAAAACAAATCGGATTCACATATACACAGGATTCGACATCAAGAAGATTGAAATCATATATACAACAGATTCGGTATTGAAAATCGGCATCATATATACACCGTATTTGGTATTGAAAATCAGTATCACATATACATCGGAATCAGTATTGAAAATTAGTATCACATATACACCGGAATCGGAATCATAAAAACTGAATCATATATACACCGAATTCAGAATCACAAAAAATGAATGCCAAATCGTAATGACATATCTGTAAGTATAACAGAATGGAAAATCGGAATGAAAGATCTATAAGTCTAACAGAATAGAAAAATGCAATCATATGTCTGTAAGTATAACTTAATGAAAATTCAGGATGTTATGAAAAATACAGAACTTAAAAATATTCAGAACTTAGAAAAATTGTTTGTGATATTTAAACCATAAAACCATAAGGAATGAAGAAGTCATAAGATATCCTTATTAACTCAACAAATATATAATTCATCCATTTTTATCATCATATAATTAAAATTTATATCTACATAAATGAATAAAATAATTTTAAAATAAATAACCATTATAGAATATTCAAGATTACATGTTGAATATTTTATCTCCTGATGATTCAATTTTACTAAAGTATAATATATTCTCAAGTTTGTATATAATATGACACAACCATGATCGTTTAAATTAGTATAGATGAAAATTTATCAATTTTATAGGATATGATCAAAATTGAATTATTCACATATTTTTATTTCAGTGCTTGAAAAAAATCATCACATGAATTCATTTATATGAATTTAGGATCTTTTGGATTTATATTATTTGGTGTCTTGAAAAAACATGAAATGTTTTTTATAAAATCTATATAGAAAACCTCAAATCTATGAGAACTACATATCTCTTATAATTTTTGAGTCATTCCCAATAATCAGTAAAAAAAATTTTAGTACGGTTTGTAGTTATGAAATCATTAGAAAAAATATTCTAAATGGAATATTTTTTTTCAACCAGTATTCACACCTAAAATATTTTCCTTTTAATTAATTTGTTTTATTATTTGGAAATAAATACATAGGTGTCTTTCTTGTTATACATAAAAATTATAACATAAAAATATTTTATTAATGAACAAAAAAACAAACATGTCGACCTTGTCTTTTTAGGTTCCCATTTCCCCCTAAAAATGGATATATATTGAGGAAATAGAAATTGGACTGATTAAAATAGAATAAAAAAATTATAAATATTCATAACCAACTATGTTCATCAGATCCTTACATATATCTGGTGCACTATAAAACATATATATATAAAATAAAAAATCATAAGGAAAATATATAGTCTACAATATTGTCCTTTTAAAATCAATATTCTTCATCTTCAACTAACGAAACCTGAAAAAGATATTAATATTTAATAAATACCATTCTCCTTGCATATGATCAAACAAATCTTTGAGATAAGGAAAAGGATACTTTTTCTTAATACTGACACCATTCAATGATCTACAATTAATGAAAAGGCTCACTGAATAGTCATTGTATTTAAAAAATAAACATAAAGAACCCCAAGGTGATGTTATAGGTTGAATAAAACCATTATCTAGATAATGTATCAACTTAATTTTGTATTCTAAAAGTTATACATGAGGTATTCGATAAAGGGTTAACAAATTGGCTTAGAATTAAACACTATTTAAATAGTAAATTCAATCTATATATCATGTATAGTACTATGAAATTCAACTAAAAATATGTCAAAATATTCTTGTACTACTAGGTAAAAAATAATATGAATAATATCATTGTTTTCAACAAGTTATATGTAACTTTAACATCCATAGGAAATAAATTTATCATCATTATGGTAGGTATTAATGTTATGAAATCAGTTAATAATGACTTTTCTGGTTCGATATTTTTATTATCATGATAAAAAAATCCAATCCATACTAAAAAAATAATAATCACTACCATGGATACTTAAAATTATTTATAAAAAAGGCCATCCCACTAATAATAGTAGGATGATTTCAATAAATATTTTCTACATGAATATTTTCACTTGTATTTTTCATCAAAAATTACAACTTTATTTATTGAAGTGATATTACTATTTTACTATAAAATTTCCAATCAATGAAGGAGTTAAAATATCCATAATCAAATAGGGATTTTTCAAAACATGAATAAACAAATATCATAAAATTCACCAATTCATTATACGGTCCAATTTTACTCGTAATAGTAGAAAATTAATTTTACAGACAATTTTGATTTTGATCTTGAAAATTTCCAACATGAGTTAGTAAATATGACACAAAATGGCATAATACCCATTTTCATTATAATTAAAACCTCTTACTATTGAATTATCATTATTTAATTATCAATTTACTTATATTTCCAATGAAAATTTCTAATCCTTTCACCTCAAAAATATTTCAATTATTTTAAAATACATTCTCCATGATTCTTTTTAAAATTATTATCCCATGATAGGATCTTTATTTTAATACCTATAGATTTCATTGATTCATAAATTCCTATATCATTCCATCTAAAATCTTTATTCTATTTGTTTTTATGGGATACGATATTTTATGTAAATGTCATTTATAGAATCTCAATGCATAGGACAAGATGCATGAAAATTATGAATTCAAAAGAAAACATTTCCACTAGATATCATGTATCCAATACTATGTAAAAGTATTTAAGATTAATTTCAAGATCCTAATATAAATATGTGATGTTTATTCCAAATTAGGAGATGTTTTCAATATATGGGACACAAAATCTTCCTCCATTTTTCTCAATTAAAATAATATTTTTCCATTTTATCTTTGATATTAATATGAAATTTTTTCTAAAGGAAAATATTTTTTATTCATCCCATTCCATGGAATAATAATATTCACATTATATGATATTCTAAATAATTATGTATTTGTGGTCAGCTTCACTTTTAAAGTGATAAATATAAAGGGTTTCATTTTGACACTCTTAAAAACCCATGACATAAAATATTGTTTCTATGGATTTAATCCATCCATCAGTTATAATAGGGTTAATAGATCCTACAAAAGACAGAGGGTTATGATTCCAGAAATTATTCACTATATAAAGTTCCACTATTTGAGCATTTTTTTTCTCTAACATAGATTCGAATTCTATTTGTACTGTGTTTTAATATGTCCATCGAGGAATAAAAGAACACTATTCTTAATTCCAACCCTTCTAGGTTATTGATTTGAAACAATATTGTCCACTAGGTTCCTTATTGGTTAATGTTAGCCAATTATACTATAGAAATCAGTTATTAATAGACATTGTTAATATGAATAATAATTGAAATATGATTTTAACATAGCAATAATGTAAAAAAATTTATAGTATTCTATTCACATTATCCTAACCCAAAATGTTATCCAAATAATTTATTTTAAAAGAAAATATAATTAATATAAATCAAAAATTATATAATCTACTACCATTTGACTCAAAATTACATTCCAATGTTTCTATTGATCTGTACAGTTTACTGTTTTAGTGATTTAAAAAATAAACCTTATATTTTAATTATATATATCTCAATGTGGACAATTCTATTTAGTATCATTTTTAAAAAAAATAACTATTCAAAATAAAAAAACTTTTCATTTCATAAAAAATCATTATGATCTTACATGTGATGTCTTATTTTTTCTTACCCATCCATCAAACTTATGGAAATAATTTTTAAACATGATATGACCACAAGAATCATAGTAAATGACATTAAAAAAAATAATGAAACCTATTATTCTATTTAGAACCAGCATATAAAAAGGGATATTTCCTTTAAAATAATAAATCATTAGCTTCAATAATAATTTACCTACAAATGAAAATATCTTTCCTTCCCAATTTTTTTCATAAAATAAATTCTTAGAAAACATGCTGAAAAAATATAATCATGATGCTTTCTAAGAAAATATGATATCACCTGAAGATCATTTTCTTAAAAAACATATCTTTTACCCAAAAGTGGAATAATAGTTGATTACCATTGGATGTAATGTAATTTCAATAAAAACTCATAAGGAATCAAATAAATATCATGCAGGTGTATTATAAATTATATTAATCATTTGGTCAACATCCAATGTAATTGACCAATGCATTGGAGCACTATATGTGCAAAACCATCATATAAACTATATCTGGATCACCCTTAATCATGATCTATATCAGGCTCATCCATTTTTATATTCAATTTCTAATGAACATTTCATGAATATAACATTTTAACCATCACATATTCATTATATAACCCTTTAAAAACTCATTTGAATGCATATATAAAATATTTTACGATACAAAAATTCTCATTAATTTTAATAACCCCTAATTTAAGACATAAATAAAAATAACATGGGAATGATGGTTTCTCATTGAATAATTTATTACTTCTTATCAAGAAATAAAAAATTAAAATAATTAATATGGTAGCAGAAAAACTACTCTTTCTATATATGATAATATATAAAATTCTTTTATTTCAATTGTGAAGAAATACAAAACATTATATATAATGATTATTTTTTAAAACCATTCAAAGAAATTAAAAGGATTCATGAATTTACATTTAATTGTTTTCCCAATATAATTTCATTAATAATATATTTTTTAAAAAAATGTAAGTGGAATAAAAAGAGTTCTAATAGAGACATTGCAAATTTTCTATTTTAAAATAATGTCGTTTACTATGAGTCTCACTCATAATTTATATTATTTATCTACTAGGATAGTAAATATATATAAATAATATACATATTTAGGATGATTTAGCAATTTTATTTCTCTTTTTTACCCTATTACAATCAATAACTCAATCTATTATTTAACATTAGTTATTTTAATAATACTCTACTTATATTCCCAAAATGGATTTAGTAGGTTGAAAATATTCAAAGAGACCATTAAACTACCATATAGATAATTATAATCATTATATAATTATTATTTTTATAAATATTTTTTTAAATAACCATAAATAGTTGTATGAAAAATATACTAAGTCATAATCATAGAGATTAAAATAAATACATACACATGAGTAACATTTCTATTATTCATTGGTAAAAATGGAAATATGGTATCTATTATTTCATCTGTCTAGAATGATCATAATATCATTAGTATAATATTATATATTAATATATACTTATATATATAATCAATGTGATGTAGTGATAAAAAATGAGTCACTTCACTTCATGGAAGTGGTAGTGCATATGTACGCATAAATGATGTTATAATTTTTTAGTTCATATAAAGGTAAACAATTAAATGATGTATTTTCCTTTTAGAGTGTTATATTTGTCATTTATACGAAATATATACATTAAGTACATCATTAAAATAATATATAATAGGAGGATATGGAAACTAAATTACATTGGTTCGTTAGGAAGCAGACCACCATACAGAAAAATAATGGATTTGTTTCACATTAAATGGAGGTGGAGATGGATATACATTATGAAATAACATATAAATATATTAGTATGTGTTTTATACAGCTGTTATTATTTCAACATAGTTGGTTATTATTTTATGTTTGTAGATAATGGAATAAAATGAAAGCTATTAGTTAATAATTATACATATTCTTTAGAAAACCTCTTGTGGTTTTCACAAAAATCATCCCTATGATATTTTACGACCACTCAATGGACTCTTGGATGTGGATAGGAGCGTAAAGAAAATATTTGAGCACATAATTTCCAAAAAAGTACATTTAAGAGTGAATAAAATGTAAGTCTATTTAAAACATTATTTCACATCCCCTCCCTCAAAAGATCCCCCTCTTTGGATGACAATGAAGGGAGGGAGATAATGTCTACTGAGTCCCCCCTCTAGTTGGTCCCAGGTTGGAGATTATCACCAATGGTGTATAAGATTAAAAATATGGGTGGCACTAACCTTTATAAGGAAACAGTATTGGGAGATAAGATGTATCAACAATAATCAACTCCATCACATATAAATATAGAAAACCCAAAACCATCCCACAATTAATGTGTAATTAAAACTAAAATAATTAAAATTCTCCTATGTAAATACTAGAAACCAAACTAGATCAACAATACAACATTTGTCCAAGGGTACTGCTAGTAACTCCATATACGGTCCATGTAATCCAATAGGAAATGTGAAAACTATTTTATATATGTATGGTGCGAATATATGTATACCTAGTTGGATAACCAAAGTATCTCATGCACAAGTGGAAGTAGCATACAAATACACTAATGAGAAGACAACAAAACAAACAACACCTAATAGGTAGACTAACTATAACACTAACCTCACCAAGGATGGCTCACCAAATAACACATCCATGTAGTATATATAATATAAAGAACAATAATGATAAACTACTCCAAACCACTTTCCCACTTATTATCTACTCTCACACCCGAATGAAAGACATCCTAGAGCTCCCACCTCTTACAAATACATCCTATCACTTCCCTTCAACACACACCTTAGTCACCCCTTATAACATATTCGGTTGGGACACAACTAGGCAATCACAACACATCACATCCCCATCACACAAACCTAGGACATTACAACACATCTCATCTTAATACACAAGGGACAACACAACACATCTCATATAGAAAGAAATATTTGACAACACACCACAACTCGTCCTAGTGACACTCATGACACCATATCACAACTCATTCGAAGACACATGGGCCACTATCACCTTAAAGAGGGAGCAGGGAAGAGAAGTTGTCCATCCATCCATCCTCCCATTGAGATATTGGGAATGAAACCCTCCTTTCTGAATATATGGGTTTCAGAATATATTTCTTGACATGGATGGCATGTGAATAGAAATCATAAAAACATTCAATTTTTATACATATATATAGAGAAAGGATCACAATCCCAAACTATTCGTTTACAATCAAAGCACCAACCTACTTATCAATTTTTCACTTTTCATCTACCTATAGATGCATAAAATCATACTATTAAAACACAATCCATTGTTCATTTTCAGTTTTTAATTAATATTAATCCATTTTCTAGATTCTCTAATACCAACATGTTCCCTTAATCATTTAGTTTAAATAATTATCATGTAATAATTACATTTCATGGGTATTATTCATTTCACTAACCATACGAACTAGAAACCTAAAGCAAAATAAAACACATCAAGAATCACATTTAATCATCCCAACAACCCTGTCTAAATCCATCTTCCAATGTAGTCCCGCAACACAACCAGACAACCATCACAACCTCACAACATGGACATATGTCATACATTCCCCACCCCCACATTTTATGACGCATACCTCAACATAATATACATTCATATCTAGAAATGAGCCTTAAAATTTGATCCACTTTTTTATTAAAGGATATTATCACAAAATCTATATGATCATGGGGAATCTAATTTATTACCCAACTATTAGTGATTAGAAAATTACATATTAATTATTAGTCACCAACCACAAATTATTTATTTCATAATTAAAAAGATATAACATCAATAAAGGACCAGCTGAAACCATGATTTTAGAGGGTAACGTAGACCATACTATTAATAACATCAATAAATAATAGTAAAACAACAAGATTAAACACCACATTCTTCTGTCCCTTTGTATTTATTTTAGATGAATTCTATTATAATTTATAATTCAGAATCGACTATCTCCACATGGATAAAAATTTATATACACACCCCTCATGAAGCATAATAAATAAATATTAAAAAAAATCCTCCCTAGAAGAAAGAATACTTTTTCACAGACTTGCTGAACCAAAATAGGGGGTGTGTAAACATGGAAAATGCTTCAGAGTGGACTCGGACCAACTGTAGCTCGTCGTTATAGGACTCCATAGAAGAAGGAATTTGCGAATTATTATATCAAGATAAAGAATAAGAAACTAACAACTGGAATATATCTATCTTAGATGGAATAGATCCAAAAATAAAGGGATTGAAATAGCTAAGGAGAACATTTAAGGCAGATTTCATTAAAACTTTTCATTTTAGAGATTTATAAGGATCATATCCATTTATAAATTAAATTATATTATTGGTCAAATTTAAAATATCTTCAAGGTTATTTAACTATGTAATTAATATCATATTTAATTAATATTTATGTAAACAGAAAAAAAATTAGAAAAATTGAATTTTTTTGGAAATTTGAAAAACTTTTGAAATGAGTCACCACCACAACATGGATGAGTCACCCAAAGGTTATTCACCACCAGATGATTCACTAACAGCAGGACATCAGTAATGGGTCACCGCTAACGAGTAATTAGTAGGATGAGCTACCACTAAGATGAGCTACTACCAAGATGAGTTACCACGAATATGATCCACCATTGGAAAACTAGAAATCTGGAAAACTAATTAAATGGGTCACCTAGAGAGACTCAAATGTCCCAAAACCCACAAGACTACCCCTGTAGTACACAAAGAACAAATACATAGAAAGGTAATGGGCCAGAATATTTGGTACATTTCATCAAATACCCCTCAAAATATTTTAACCCTTGAGAATTTAAAACCAACCCAAAAGAAAATAGGGATGTGTCTGAACTACCATTCCTTGATATACCTCTTAAGGATCTCATTACACCTAAAACACCGCTAAACCAAATAACGACAACAATCTTCCACAACACCATCACCATGGAACCAAAACTACAAACCATCCTACTAACACAACAATTTCAAAACCCCCAAACTACACTATCCCAAACACACAAATTAAGGAATATCATCCTCTGTATTAAGAAATTATTTGGTCTGGGTGGTACTGACTCAACTGCATATATTTAACTACTCACATCTGATTCATATAGATTAGGATTCAAATCATACCATATTCATATGTGAATACACTATCAAACATAAAACCACATATATAACATCAAGGGGGAAAGAAACACATCTCACTAAAAAAGATCCAAACTTAAAATCACATGGAACGAAAGTGAAGGAAAAAAATTTAAAAAAACCATGGGTATTGGTCTTCCATCTAGATACTACTGTCCAAAATACTCTCTTATCTGCCACAATACCTCCTTAGCACATGAACCAGATGAATGGTTCATCCTTAATGAACCTTCTCTCGATGGTCTTGGATCTCCACTTGATGCTCCATGAAGGTTTCACAATTCTATATAACCAACTCTTCCCAGTCAATGACATGGGAGTTATCGTAAAGATATCTAAAGAGTTAAAAGACAAGAAGAAATTCAGGATCCTTCCCAATCATGGTGGAAATGCCAATGGATATTAAACCCCCCCAAATCACCCCAAAACCTAGAAGGGTCCAAAACATTAGGGTGGGAGCATAATCCCCTTCCAAAATCATTGATTCCCACGTTGATGGGAAATCTACAAAAACAAATTTCTCCAACCAAAAACCCTATGGGTCTTCTCCTCTAACCAGTATAAGACTTTTGTAGGCATTTATATACTTCAATCCTCTATCAAACCAACTAAACATTCTCAGTTGTGATTTAAACTACATCAATACCAAGAACGTATGCCTCTCTAACCTGAGTTCAGTATAATGTAGAATGGAATGGTCATCTATATAATGCCTAAAATTGGCCCATACTTTTGGAAGAGGGGTAGTTATTATTATAAGAGAACTTATGCAAGGGTTGGGGATGTTCCCATGATCCACCGAAGTCCTAGACACATGCACAAAACACGTCCTATAGCATTTGAATAGTTTACTCTATAATACCATCCATATATTGGTGGAAGTTAGTGACAAGGCATAATTGGGTTCTAAAAGATTGCTTCAATACCCTCCATACTCTGAAGGAAAACATTGTATCTTGATTTGAGACAACAGACCACAGAACTCCATGAAACTACACCACCTCATCAACATACCTCTTATCTAACACACCAACTAAGCCTGACTCTTTGATAACTAAGTCGTGGTCATATTTCATTAACCAATTCATGATCATGTAGATGGAATAACAACATCTCAGAACTCTAGGCAACCATGTGACAAAAGTTATCGAGATGTCATCCCATTTCAACTTGGAAATATCCATGTACTGCAAAAAAACATCCCCAAACATGATTCTTGGACTGTACCTACTATAAAATCAAACATCGAGCCACAAAATTCACCCCTACCAATTTCATTTCTGGAAACCAAAATTATTTTTTCTATCCATGGTGAATTTTGGAAACTTTTGGGTATACCGACAAAGGTATTCATTGAAACTCATGAAGAACACCCATCCACATTGGCACTAGGGTAAATAACCATAATTGAAACAACATCTTGTTCTAACTATCCCTCAAAAGCATAACCATGCCCAAAAAGATCTCGCAACACCTCTACTGGCAAGTCTCTCCACTAAGACTCCTCTACCCAATGCATCATAGAAGATTGTACCATCATTTGAAACAAACAGCTTCAACCACTATCCACTCTTGCATCTATTTATAGGGATTACAACTCCTCAATCACCCTTCAAGAATCCTTAGACTCCATAATAACATAATTCTTTTACTTCCTACTCAATGTATTAACCATGAAATTTTCCCTTCCAAACATATAAGATACTTCAAAATCATAGTCCATAGGAAACTCCAATAACTTTTTCTATCATAGATTCAGGTCAAACTGGGAAAAGATACACCTCAAACTCTTCTAATCTATTAAAAACGCAAATCATTCCCCAACGAGGTAATAAGGCCATAATTTTAACAGAATCAAAAATTCCAGTAGATCTATATCATAATATAATAGTTACATTTTTTAGGGAATAAAATCCTAGAACCCTAAGATATCACTATTGTATATTGTATCAAGACTCACCCGAAGCCCGTACGGGATGCGTCATAGATATCCTCAAACAACAAACCCTCCTTTGGTAGTTGAATCACTGTATAACTGAATAAAAGCCCCTTTGGTAAACTGAATACGTCTTGAAATTGATAAGTACACAAAATAGTGTGGTATTTTATTTTCAAAGCATTCAAAGTTGATACATCTCAAGATAAATCATGTACAACCCTCTGATAATAGCAAGTAAGACCAAGAAATCTATGAACATCTACCCCATTCGTGGGTGATTACCATAAAGAAACTTCCTTGACCTTCCTTGGGTAAACTGCGACACCCTACAAGGACACCACATGTCTGGGGAAATGGATGGCTCATGTACAAAACACACACTTCAAAATTCTTTCATAAAGATAGTGGGGCCGAAGATCAAGAAAAATAGTTCCAAGTTGTTTAGAATGCTCCTCCCCTGAACATAAGTAGATCATTATTTCTTTGATGATAACAATGATGAATTGATTAAGGAAATAACATAACATGAAGTTAATAATACCCCTGAACACAACGATCAAATTTGTCAAACTAAACGACAAGACCAAAAAACTCAAAGTTCCTATAACTACATTGAAATGAATTATTTGGTATATCACGCTACTTCACCTTTAACTAGTGATATCCAAACTATACATTGGTCATAGAAAACCGACTCTCTCTTATCAGTTGGTCGAAAAGATCATTGATCAATGGAAGTTGGTAACGTTCCTTCATTGTCACATGATTCAAACTCTGATAGTTTATGTATAACCTAAGACTACCATCTTCTTGGAGAACAACATGGGAGCACCCCATGGATACATAATAGTCTATATGAAGCCTTTCATCATCATATAATCAATTGAAATCCTCAACTCCCACAATATAGAGGGTTTCATCCGATAATAAGTAATTTAAAACATAAAATAATTGGGCTATAATTCTATTACAATTTCAACATCACATTGATGGGGTAGTTTCACAATTTACTTGTGGAAATGTTTAAGAACACTCTGATGACCTTGGAAACCTATACCATCCCAGCGTCCACAAATTACACTATCAACATAGCCAATAAGGTAATAATGGGGTCCAAATTATGACTACCCACCTGATAACACCGCTAACCAAAGAAAACCACATACTAGACATTTGTATACAAAAACATGCTTCTCCTCCGAAAGAAGTTGATAATATCACACACATGATACAACAAGTCATTTCCAATGACGAAATATTATGGATGTATATGAAGCATGAAAATATCCCCATGGGACTGATGCTGACCCATTATTAGTCTACACCTTCATAACACCTCAAACCTGCTATCTTATCCTCCGACAGATGTAATCAATAATAAGGGTATGAGAATCCTCAGTACGTATAGTCATAGAACATGGGAAAGAGATGGTGTAGAAAAGTATTGCGAGGACCCTGAATGAAATAAGGCATAGAAAATGGTAGATGATAAACCGGTCATACCTCTAATGATCTCTATCCCCTCAGGTGCTGCTAACTCCACTGCATGCAGTTAGCCACTCCCAACTCCCCTACCTATCTTCTAAAGGCTTTTTCCATGAAAACCCTAGGGTTGAGGTCACTAAGCTCAAGAAATATTCTGAGGTAGGAATCTACCTTCCTTATCTACCCTGGGTAGACTATAATCCTACTTACCCTACTATTTTATTGACATCTCTAGTAAATTCTATTGAGGCTGACGTTGAACATGTCTGCCTCATCCAAAATGAGCTCTAGAAGACACTGGGAACTAGTCTTCAATTTTTTCATGATCCCCAAATAAGAAACACGTCATCCCCAATACCACATGAATGGAACAGAAACTTGAAAATCAAAAATGAAGCTTCCAATATTGACTCTCAGCTTATCAAAACCGTAAAGGCATCAACACCCGATAATTTCCACCAACAACACTAGTAATTATGGAACTCTATAGGTTCCCATCATATGGAATAACCTTTTGTGAGTTCATTCATTCAATCACCACAGCCTTATTATGAGCTTCTAGGTTTTTTGGAAAAGTAGAATTTATAATTGTTCACTAGATCGAAGGACGGAGTCCCTCCTCAACATTCCTAGCTCAGGACTCCTCGTTTTGAAAAACGTCTGTAGAAAAGTGAAGAAGGTACTTGAAAATAATACAAAGATCCCACAAAAACATACTCCATTGCTAAATGGAGAGTAGCTCCTACCTCTTCCAAGTCTTCATGGTCGACGAGAGGAACTCTGACTAAAACTCATTTTGGAAGTCCACCCATGAATCATCTACCTCCCTCTTCTCACTAATGTACAATGTCCACCACTGATGCACAACTCCTTTAATCTTACTAACCACCAAAGGGACCCTGTACTATGTCAGGGTTTGTATCCAATTGAATGTAATCTTCAGTTCCTCTAGTGATCTCTCAATTTCTATTTTAGAATGTTGTCTACTATGAAAAAGAATGCCTTTGAAAACTGTCCAACTTCTTCTACCACTAATAATAATCCCAAGAAGAAACAACCCTTCGTTGATCAATCATGTAATCTTTTTGAACCTCCACTACCTTACCCACATGAGGGAGATGACTTAAATCTATTGATAAATGTGAAATAAGGAATTCTTAACCCTGATAGTACAGTTTTTTATTATGATATATTTTAAATTACTTTAATCCATTTAATTCATTTTATCCATTTTAACTTTTCCCAAACAACAAAAGTCAGACCAGCACAAATGCCATCATAATGCATGTACCTCTCCTAGGTCTCTACGCTTCATGCAACCCCATCTCACTTAGTTGTTAAATAATATCTGATTCAATGCACTATATCATGGGGGCCCTAAAATCGCATGTCCTACCTAGTCTCTTAAGCCTATGTCAAACACCAAGGCCAACTAACAATGTTCCCATACCATACCATCCATTTCTTACTATTCCAAACTCTAATCTCCACCTTATATCTCAACCATTGTCTACGATACAACAATTTCACAACCCCCTCCCTCCAAATATATCCCTCCTACTCTAGAAATGAAGAAACGGAAATAATGTTCCCTAAGTACTGCCTTTAGTAGGCCTTGGGTTAGAAACTAGGTTGAAGGGTGTACAAATATCACAATATGAGAGGAATTTCTCTTTATAAGAGAAAATATATGAAGATATGATCTATCAACCATAATAAATTCCATGAAATCGATATACATAAAACCAAAAACCATGCCATAATGCATGTGTAAATAAAACCAATTAAAGTAAAAGTATAAAAAGTAAATACCCAAAATCAAAAATAGTAATGTAACACAACAACTATTATTGGGTACAGCTTGTAAAACCAATAATAGTTCACATAATCCTTATAGAAACCAGAATTTTTGTTATATTTATAAAGTGAGTAAAAAACTCATTAAGAAAACCAAACACTCTTAGGAACAAGTGGAATGCGCATACTAATGCACCTATGAGAAAATAATAGAACCAAATAGAACCTAACACATATACTAACCACAACCCCAACCTCAATAAGTCTATCTCACCAAATAATGTATGCAATTAATAGAATATAATATAAACCCATTTAAAGATTGGGTAACCCGCACCAATTTCTCACTAATTAACTGATCTCACACCCCAATGTCAAACATCCTTTCACTCCCACCTCTTTCGAATAGATCTCATCACATCCCTCCCACACACATCGGTGACACAACTCAAAAAAACATCCAACCCGCACACACATGTTCCATCACAACACATCACCTCATACCCACTCACTCATGTTCCATCACAACACATATCGTCCTGGAGACACATGGAATAGTATAACACATATCATCTGGAAGACACCTAGGATAATAACCACAACTCATCCTAAGGATAATTGGGACACCATATCATGAATCACCCGAGGAAACCAAGGCCAATATCCCCATGAAGAGGGAGTAGGGAAGAGTGGGTGGCCAACCATCCATCTGCCCACTTGGATACATGTAAAGACACCCTCCCACGTGACTATGTGGGTGTCATCACATAGTTCCTTAAAATGGTGGGGATCGTATAGAAATCAAAGGAATATACAATGTTTAGACATACATATATATAGAAAGAAACACAATACTAAATAATGGGTATAAAAACAAAACACCAACCGAATCCTGAATTCCCCACATTAATGCCACCTCTAAATTCATATCACCATATAGGAAAATCATAATCCATAATTCATTTTCAGTCCTTAATTAATATTAAACCATTTTCCAGATTCCCCATTACCAACCCATTCCATTAAAAATGTATTTTAAATCATTATCATTTTATAATTTTAGTTCATGATCATTATTCATTTCGATATACATACCCTCTAGGTACCTAAAGAAAAACAACACATTGAAATCATCACATTGAAATATCACAATAGCCAAGTCCAAAACCATCTTCAACTACAAACCCACTGCTCAACCACTAAACTTTGGAAACCTTGATTCACAACCATATTTCATCCACAAACCCCCCCAAACATATCATAATACAACACTCAATACAATATTCTTTCTTATATATAAATGTAGCTCATATTCAATACCACTTGGTTAGTTAAGGGTTTTATAAAAAAAACTGCATGATCCTGGGGAATCCATATTATTAACCGACTATATATGATTATATAATTATATATTATGTGTTTTTCACCAACCAAAAAACATGCATTCCATAGTTGACAAGATATAAACACATGCTTGTACCACCAACGACCATGATTTTCAGTGGGTGACTTAGCCAACACAATTCATAACATCAATAAATAACATTAAAAATGCAAGATCAAACATCATGTTCCCCTACCCATTTGTATTAAATTTAGATAAAATATATTGTATTTTATAATTAGTAATCAACTTTAAATAGAAGGATAAACAATATATATCCATCCTAAATGATACACAATCATAAAATATGTAAAGACTCCTACTTAAGAGAAAGAATCATTTTTTGCTGAATTATTAGACCAAAATAGGGGTTCCTATGACAACCCCATTTTTTTTACACAATTAAATATAACTTTTTACATAAATGTCACCTGATACAACATATAAGATAGAGAGGTCTAGTGTATTTGGGGATTAGGATCATTACATAACAACTTAAAAAATGAAATACAACATCTTTATTGAAAACTTCCTTTACATGACCATTATATTCCCTCATACATACCATTTCATGGGATAACCTGGCGACATGCATAAGAAAATGGTGAGATATAAATCCAAGTAAGGGAATAATCATGGAACAACATGAGGAGTATAATACATGTTAGACAATAGGCATATCAAAAGATAACAGGAGAATCATAAACATACATACATGATAAATCATGATAATCATATCATGGAAATGTGGCAACAACACTTAACATGTAATTAGCATGAGCCAAGGCTCATTTACATAAAGCATGGGTAAACCCTCATTGAAAATGAAGCATGATTAAAACCATGTTTCACTTTAATTAGAATTAGTCAACACCCATTGCACATGACGTATCATGATACTATACTTTACCCAATGCATTGGAGAGCTATCAGGGTGCACCCTTCTTAAACATTTCATTTCATGCATAAGTGTGCCACATATACCATAAAACATTGAATGATTCAACAGAATCATTTATTCCACGATAAAAGAATGAGTAATACATAAATGAAACTATTTAAACAATAAGTAAATGTTCATAAAGGTGAATACCATTCATAGAGAAATCGGTATGGTATTCACTACACAATGACTTTTTCTTAGAAAAGCGTGGTGCAATTTCAGTAGCATAACGGAATGACATAAGAACTCATTAAAATGGTTGATGAGAGAAAAAGTATTGCCTCATCATATTTACATGACATGGACATAAAGGGGTTCATATAGATATATGTCCCAACAAATTTAATGGAATTTAAATTCATGATACAAAAGAATTGCTTGAATGTAAATGATGAGAGAGAAATTCCATTCGGAATTTTGGCATAGTAACAAGTGTGCATGTGGGGAATTTAATGAGAGAGAAAGGAGTATACCATCATTCAAAAAAAAGAGGGTATTATGGGGGTGGTTTAATCCATACCAAAACATTTATAACTGAAATTAAAAGGGCCCAATGTTTTAAAGAATATTGGATAAAAATGAGAAAGGAAGAAAAACCCTTACATGGAAGTGTGCTTCCAAAGGCTTGAGAGAAGCTTTTGGGGAACTTGGGGAACCTTGGGAGGATTTTAGAGAGAGTAGGAAAGAGGTTAGACAAACTTAAAAGGATTTTAGTGAGGAGGAAGTGGGAGCTTCAGTGGGTTTATATAGGAAAGGTGATGTAATTCTTTATTATTTAGGTTTGGGACGCCTCACATTAAACTAATCCAAAACAAAAACCGACCCATGGTTTTTTCCAACGGGTTTAGGAAAATTAAAGTGGAAAAAAATATTTTATAAGTCCAATTTCTGAACTTTTTAAAATAACGGGGTTTCTTATGTGGAGGTGATTCACACTCCATAGGAAAACAATTTAAGAAAAAAAATGTTTAATAACTCTTGGAGGGTCCACTAATGTTTTGTAAAATAAATCAAACATAACTAAAATAACATTATTTTAATGATAAAACATACAATGGACAAACATAATGTATATTGTATTTTATTACATCACTATTGGCTCATTATGATGTCATATATCACATTATATGTTTAAACGGTATTTAATTTTTTACCCAAAAATTAGACTCTCTCAGAAAATTATGAAAAATTCACCATTAGATAATTTCAACATCACGATTCCAAAAATAATATTCCTTTTTATCTCTATTATTTTCTAAATATGTTAATTTTTACTTTTAAAATAAATACTGACATTTATCGAAAATTCATGGGCTTTGACAAAAATGACTTTCAAACCTTAATAAAAATTAAAATTGCATTCATAAAATTATACGATCATTTATATTTAATAAAAATTAATTTAATAAATATAATAATTATTTATTAAAATATTATTTAATTCAATAATCCATTAATTCATCCAAATATACTTCTTAGTTGAACATTAATTAAAAATACTATTTATGCTTTAAAAACGATTTACAAGGAAAAAATAATAAAATGAAAGTATATTCATTATTATATACAAAAATAATGTACATAACCATAGTACTAGGGTCTTGTTACATAACCCCTTATAAAACTCGCATAAGACCGATGATTAAGGTGTGCGGTGGTGACAAACTCATGGGGTGGCTCGGATAACATTGCTTGGGTGGTAATCACTATCAACTTCCACTTCTCACGTAGATGGTCCCGCTCGAGCATAACATTTTCAAGTTCGGCTTGGGATTGGTCAATAGAGAATCCCAAAGATGCATCCCCCTTTTCTGAGCTCTGAAAAATGGGATTTGTATGGGGCATGTTTACTGGATGAGGTCATCACTTCCTTTGTCTGGGTAAATTGGATTTGTTAAAGCCCTATATTTATACTAATCATCTGATAATTGTTCAACGACTATATTACAAATGATCACAATTATTAACAGTATTTTAAAATCCAAAAACATAAAACCAACAAAGTTGACATTTTATATAAACATTTTACATAAAGAGACATTTAATTCGATCAAGAGGGACTTCCATTAATGAAAGTTTGGGTTGTTACAATTTTACCCCCTTAAAAATTTTCACCCTCGAAATTTTCTTTTCCCACACTAAAACAGATGTGGGTAACTCTACTTCATCATTTCCTCTGATTCCCACATTGCTTCTTCAAACTTGTGGTTTTTCCACAACACCTTGACAGGGAGCATAATGTTATTTCGTAGAACCTTTTCTCTATGATATAAGATATTCAATGTTTGATCCTCATAAGAAATATCATCCTCTAACTGTACCACCTACTAGAGAGTACATGTGAAGGGTCTAGTATGTACTTCCTTAAGAGGGATACATGAAATATATCATGTACTTTGTCCATGGTAGGTGGAAGTGCTCGTCGATAGGCCACAACCTCCCCTTGATCAATAATATCGAATGGGTCAATGTACCTTGTACTTAACTTCCTTTAATTTCCAAACCTCATGACCTTCTTCCACAATGATATGCATTGAAATACCATGTCTCCAACTATAAACTCAAGGTATCATCGAAAGTTATCTGCATAACTCTTCTGTCAACTTTGGGCTACCTTGATATGCTGCTGAATGGTTTTCACCTTCTCCACTATTTATTCGACTATTTTTGGTCCAAGCAGCTTACGCTCATCGGCCTCATCCCATCATGCCAGTGTTCTGCACCTCTTCCCATAAAGGGCTTCATATGGTGCCATTTGGATGCTAGAGTGGAAACTGTTATCATAAGACAACTCAAACAAAGTAAAATGTTGATCCCATCCTCTTTTAAAGTCCATTTAGCATGCTCTCAACATGTACTCAAGTGTTTGGATAGTCGGCTCAGATTGGCCATCTTTTTGAGGATGATATGCTGTAATGAAGTTCAGTTCAATATTCAGATCATTTTGAAGATTCTTCCAAATCTTAGAGGTGAATCTTGGATCTCGATCAGACATAATAGATAGTCTTACTCCATGAAGACTTACCACTTCTCTAATATATATCTGTGCTAGTTGATCCAATGAGAAATCCTCCCGAATTTCAATGAACTGTACATCCTTTGTAAGACGATCTACAACAACCGAGATTGCATTATTTCCTTTATATGTCATTGTAAGTATGTGTAAAAACTATATGGTGATGTTATCTCATTTTCACTCTAGTATGAGCAATGGGTTCTTCATCCGCTTAGACATCTACCTCTCTGTCTTCACTTTATTACACACCATGCACTTTGATGTATATTCATTGATCCCCTTCTTCATATTATCCAACTAATAAATCTCTTAGAGATATTGATACATCTTTGTGTTTCTTCGGTTAATAGAAAAATTTGAACTATGGACATCATCCAAAAGATCCAACTTTAGCTTTGGACTTGATAGAACACGTAGTATTTTCCCAAATCTCACAATTCCTTCTTCATTAACATTAAACTCTGAGGATTTCCATTTTCTGATAGCTTCCACTTTTTCACGAATTCCCACAACATCCTTTTGCACATCCTTTAGCCTTTCCAAAAGTGATGGTTTAGCAATCATTTCTGAATGGATTTATGGTGTTCTGTTCTTTATGATTCCCATGTCCATCTTCATAAAATCTAAGAAGATTGGATCCTTTTCAATTCTCATCAATGATAGAATCTCTAGGTCCTTTCTACTTAGGGAATCCTCCACCTTGTTCACTTTCCAATGGTAGTAATGGATTGAGAAGTCATAATCATTGATCAATTCTAACCATATAAATTGGCACATGTTTAACTCTTTCTGTGTGAATATATAATTGAGTTTTTTGTGGTCTGTATACATTCCACACTTCTCCCCAAAGAGATAATGACAAAAAATTTTCAAATTGAAGATCATAGCAGCTAGCTTGAGGTCAAGAGTTGGATTGTTATGTTCATAAAATTTCAATTTCCTTGAATCATAGGCAATGACTTTGTCATTTTTCATCCACACATATCCCAGGTCGTTCATCTAAGCATCACTGAATACAATAAAAAGTTCTCCACTTGTGGGTAAAGTGAGCATGAGCGTAGTGATAAGCCTCTTTTTCAACTCCTTGAATATTTCTTCCCATTTATCACTCCATGTAAACTTTACTCCCTTATGAGTTAGCTTGGTAAGAGGGTTGGACAATCGTAAGAAATTTCTCACAAATCATCGATAATATCTAGTTAACCCCATGAAGCTACGGATATATGTTACCGATGTTGGCCTCAGAAATCCCTCAATTTCATTTGTTTTGGAGGGATCCATAGATATCCCATTTCTTGTGATGATATGGCCCAAGAATGAGACCTCCTTCAACCAGAACTCACACTTTATGTACTTCTCATAGAGCTTCTCCTTCCGTAAGGTCTCAAGTATAGTTCTTAGATTCTCCTCATGATCCTTATTGGTTTTGAAGTATATCAGAATATAATCTATAAATACTATCACAAAATTTTCATTGTAATATCTAAATACTTTGTTCATTATGTCCATGAATATTTTTGGAGCATTAGTGAGTCAAAAAATCATTACTATGAATTCATAGTGCCTATATCTTGTACGAAAAGCAATCTTGGGGATATATTCCTTCTTCACCCATACTTGATAATATCACGACTGAAAATCTACCTTGCAGAATTATTGTGCCCCACACAGCTGATCTAATAAGTCATAAATTCATGGGAGAGTATACTTGTTCTTTATCGTGATTTTGTTAAGATCACAATAATTGATGGAAAGGCACATTGACCCATCCTTATTGTTGAAGAATAGAACTAGTGCACCCCATGGTGAAGCACTTGCCCGTATAAACACTTTATCCATATTCTCCTGTAGTTGTTTCTTCAGATCCTCAATCTCCAAAACAACCATTCTATACGGAGTCTTTGATATTGGAAATTCCCCAGGTATAAGATCAACTAAGAATTCATCATCTCTTCTAGGAGAAAGACTAGACAATTCCTCGGGAAACACTTCAACGAATTCCCTCACAATAGGAATGTCTTCTAGGATGGTAGCCTCCTTATACTTAATCATGTGATCTAGATACGCATGCTCATAAGGTAATAATATCCACGATTGAGATGATAGAGCTAAAGAAGGTTCATCTTCCTCCTTGCACTTGTAGAGAATCGAAGGTCGATTCTCCACATGGAGAGTGATTTCCCTCTCACGGAAATTTATGTTGGCTCTATATAAGGAAAGCCAATACATTCCAATAATTTAATAAAATTAAACTACATGGAGTATGCAGAGGTTATTCGAGAAGTTTAATCCAAATATTATGACAAGGGAGGAGTTATATTCTTGGGATGCAAAGATTTCCCCCTTTCCCATACTCCCCGACATCTTCACTTCCATGAATTTTGGTGGTGCTGGGATTGTTCTACTAAACTTTGGAGATATAAAAGAATGATTGGTACCTGAATCAAAATGTACGTTTACTATCTTTGAATGAATTACGAGTGTACCAGTCAATACATCATTTTCGGGGTTCACTTCGGCAATAGTGATGGAAAAATCTCACCCATGCTACCTTGGAGGTTGTTGGTTGCCTCCAAAAACCCTTAGGTTAGGGCACTGATTTTCAAGATACCATGGTTCTTTGTAGTTGTAGTAATGAACCACGCGTTGAGGTTAGAACAGAGTATTCCTCTCCTCTGCCATAGCTTCCGGTCATTCTTTAAGACAATTAATAGCCAGGTGCCCTTCTCTTCTACAATTAAAGCAGTTCCTCGTCCCCTTCAGGAAATTTCCAGGGTGCTTCTTTTCTCTCCCTTGGAAAGTGGGTTGCTGGATCTTCTTAGCACAGTTGGATTTATCCATCTGACCTCTAGCATTGATTTCCAAATTATGCTTCTTATCCCCAAGATACCCCTAAGATTATCCAATCTCCATTTAGACCTTGAGGGCACATCAGACAACTTCTTCATAGATTTCGAAGTCACAGATCTCCAGCGCATTCCGCAGGTTAGGTTTAATCGCACCAAAGAAGTGGTCAACCTTAAATTCGGGGGTAACGACAAAGACGGAGGAATATCGTGCAAGCCTTGTGATGTTTTCCTCATATGATTCAACATATTCATCATATTTTTTCTTTAGGGAAAGGAAGTTCTTTTACATATTAAGCTAGAGGGTTCACAGAAAATATTTATCGAAAAACATCTTCTCGAAATCCTTTCATTCCAACACCTCGATCTCCTCCTCAAGCTTTATATTTTTTATCAACATCCAAAATTGATCAGATTCACCCTCCATATGATAAGTTAAATAGAGAACCTTATCTTGTTCAGAATATTTATGGATGGAGAAGATCTTTTCAATGGATTTGGTCCTTTTTTCAGCGATTGAGAAAACATATGATCCATTAAAACTAGGAGGCCTTTGTCTCATGAAGCTATCGATAATGACTTGTTCTTTCTTGGGGGGGGGGGTTGAACATTCCTCTTGACCCATGTTTCTATTCAAATCTTGAGTTAGTTGAGAGATAAGTGTGACAATGTTTGCGATTCCCGCTCCCATTGGATTGGGCATCTCATTTGTACAGTCATCACAATGTTCTTCACATCGGTTTTTAGCCCGAGTCCTCCTATTACCGGTCCTTGGCTGGAATAAAAGGACGGTAGGGGTAACACAAAAATGGTAATACAAGGAAAAAACTGATGACTTATAAATAAATTTTATTTCATTAACATATGAATCTATTGGATTTAGTCTATTCTATTCATGATCTAATTTCTAACATATATTTTTAAGGAATTTTTTTAGTCCCTTAATAATGGTTCATACGAATCTTGTGAATTTTCCAAAGTATATCCCATGGGGGTGTCATTACCAAGAGTGCAGCAAGGCCCATTTTTGTGCACCAGTTCCCATTCGATTTTAGCTTAAAGTGGTGTTTTGAGGTTTTACCCCTAGGATACATATGTGTCAGAGCCGCCTCTACCTACTCATATCCAAACAAGGTTGTATTTTCATGATAAACCAATTACTCAATACTCACCAATACTTAGGGATGTTTTATTATACTTATTCTTGTCTCTAAGTCTTTACTAGGGTTTTATAATCCTAATACCAAAAATAACTAAACCTATCCTCTGATACCAACTATGGAAAGCCTGTTTTTTATTACACAATTAAACATAATTTATTACCTAAACTTAACTTGATACAACATAGAAGATAGTCAGATCCAATGTATTTGGGGCTTATGATCATTATATAACAACTTAAAACATGAAATAAAACATCTTTATTGAAATCTTCCTTTACATGACCACTACATTCCCTCGTAATTAGCATTGCATGGGATAACCTGAGGACATGCATAAGAAAAGGGTGATCTATAAATCCCAGTAAAAGAATAATCATGGAATAACATGAGGAGTAAAATACATGTTAGAAAATATTTATATCAATAGATAACAATAGAAGATTAATCATAAATTCATGATAAATCATGATAATCATAACATGGAAATGTGGCAACAACACTTAACATGGAATTAGCCTGAGCCAAGGCTCATTGCACATAGATCGTGACTAAACCCTCATTGCACATGAAGAATGAGTAAAACCTTGTTTAAATTGAATTAGAATGATTAAACATCCATTTCAAATGATGTATCATGATAGAATACTTTACTCAATTCATTGAAGCGCTATCAGGGAACACCCTTCTTAAGCATTTCATTTCATTCATAGGTGTGCCACATCGATCATAAAACATTGAATCATTCAACATAATATTTTATTCCATGATAAAAGAATGTGGAATACATACACGAAACTCTTTAAACAATAAGTAAATGTGCATAAAGGTGAATATTATTGATAGAGAAATGGTCGTGGTATTCACTACACAATGACTTTGGCTTGGAAAAGCGCGGTACAGTTTCAGCTGCATAACAGCGTGACATAAGAACTCATAAAAATGGTTTATGAGAGAGAAAGGGGCATCTCATCATATTTACATGACATGGACAGTAATGGGTTCATATAGATACATGTCCCAATAGATTTAATGGAATTTAGATTCATTATACAAAATAATTTCATGAATGTAAATAAGGAGAGAGACATTCCTTTCGGAATTTCAGCATAGTAATGAGTGTACATGGGAGGCATTTAATGAGATAGAAAGGGGTATCCCATCATTCAAAAATAAATAGGGAAGTATGGGGGAGGTGAAAAACCATACCCCAACATTTATAATTTAAATTAAAAGGGCACAAAAATTTAAAGAATATTGGTCAAAAATTAGAAAGGAAGAAAAACGCTTACTTGGAAGTGTTCTTTCAAAGGCTTGAGAGAGGCTTGTTGAGAGCTTAGGGAACCTTGGGAGGAATCTAGAGAAATGATGGAAGAGTTTGGACGAACTCCAAAGGCTTTGAGTGAGGGGGAATTGGGATATTTCGTGGGTTTATATAGGAATGGTGAGAGAATTATTTATTATTTAGGTTTGCGACACCTCACATTAAACTAATCTAAACCACAAACCAGCCCATGGTTTTTTGCCCATGGTTTTTGGAAAAGGGAAATGGAAAAAAATTATTTTATAAGGCCAAATTCCTAACATCTTAAAATAATGGGGTTTCTTATGTTGAGTTGAGTCAAACTTCCAAGGAAAATAATTTAAAAAGACAAAATGTTTAATAACTCTTGGATGGTCCACTAAATTTTTGTAAAGTAAATAAAAACATACCTAAAATAACATTATTTTAATGATAAAACATACATTGTTATAACATAATGTTTATAGTATTTTATTACATCACTATTCGGTCATTATGATGTCATAAATCACATTATATATTAAAACGGTATTCAATTTTTTACCCAGACATTTGATTGTCTCAAAAAATTATAAAAAATTCACCATTGGATAATTTAAACATCCTGATTCCAGAAATAATATTCAATTTATCTAAATGATTTTCTAAATATATTAATTTTTACTTTTAAAATAAAAACCGAAATTTATCGAAAATTAACTGGCTTTGACAAAAATGGATTTCAAACCTTAATTAAAATTACAATTGCATTCATAAAATTATATGATCATTTATATTTAATAAAAATTAATTTAATAAATATAATAATATTTTATTAAAATATTATTTAATTCAATAATCCATTAATTCATCAAAATATACTTCTTTGTTGAACATTAATTAAAAATACTATATGTGATTTAAGAACTATTTACAAGGTTAAAATAATAAAATGAAAGTATATTCATTATTATATACAAAAATAATGTACATAACCATAGTACTGGGTTCTTGTTACATAAACCCTTATAATACTCGCATAAGACTGAAGAGTAAGGTGTGCGAGGGTGACAGACTCATGGGGTGGCTCGGATAACATTGGTCGGGAGGTAATCTCTATCAACATCTACTTCTCACGTAGGCGGTCCCGCTCGAGCTTAACATTTTCATGCTCGGCTTGGGCTTGGCCAAGAGAGAACATATACTGGATAATGTCATCGCTTCCTTTTTCTGAGTAAATTGGATTTGTTAAAGCCCAATATTTATACTAATCATGTGATCATTGTTCAACGACTATATTTGCAACGGTCACAATTCTTAACAATATTTTAAAATCCAAAAACTTAAAACCAATGATGTTGACATTTTATATAAGAATTTTACATAAAGAGACATTTAATTAGATCAAGAGGGATTTACATTATAGAAATTTTGGGTTGTTACAAAGCCTATAAGAGGTAAATTCCTTAGGGATGAACTCATAAGAATTAAAGTACCAAATTCCAAGACTCATAGGAATAATGATTTTGGAACCTCCTACGTAATGAGAAATAAGAAGGAACTCACAATGGGATGTTCTATCCCTTTGTAGGACTAGATATGAAACTATTAGGATTCAACCAACTTAGTTTACCATTTAAGGGGGATTTTATTAAAACCAAGCATTTCAGATGTATGTAAAGATCCACGACTTTAAAAAAATTAAAGATATAACTATACCAATTTGAAACATCTTAAAATTTCATTAATTATGTTATTAAACTCATTTTTCATCAAAAAAGATGTAAAAAAGGGAAAATACTAGAAAATGGATAATTCTAGTAATTTGGAAAACTTTTCAAATGATTCATCACAATCTCTAGGACGAGTCACTACTACATGAGTCTATATTTAACATGCCACCACCAATGAGTCTCCACCAACAAGCCACCACCAGTGAGTCATTTTGAGAGAGTCACCGACATCTTAAACACCGCCCGCGAGTCATTAATAGTGAGTTACCATGAATGAGTCACTTCCACCGATTCACTACCAGGATAAGCTACCATCAGAATGAGCTACCCTAGGGATGATCTATCTCAAGGATGAGCTACTGCTATGATAAAATTCTTCTTGGATGATCAATTATTATAAAACTGAAAATTTGGGAAACAGTTTAAATGATAAATTGTTAGAATTACTCCATTGTCCCAAAAACACACCAAGGTACCCCCAAAAAACTCAAGAAACAGATTTTTGGAAAGGTAACATGTCAAAAGTTTCTGGTTATTACAATTTATAAGTGAGGGGAGTGGAGATCATGGAGTTAATTAAATTATTTAATTGTTATAAATTAATTTTTATTTCAAAATTGATCCAAATTGATTTATATATAATATAGGATTATAATAGGTTTACATTTTCTCATATAATAAATTTTTTAATATTACTGTGATGTTTCCCCAATTATCATTTTTAATCCCTATTAAATCTTTTGATGATTAACATGATTACAATTATGTTTAATATTTTAGGGAAAATATAAATTCAATAAATGGACTAATAAGGGGCTATGTATGGTATCATAAACCACATACCATTCAATTTTATGATGGTTATGGAGATTTTTAAAGAAAATAATAAATAACTATTTATGATAAAATATCATCAATTTCAATTGTGGAAATATTAATTTAATTTTAATTTTAATAAACTAGATAGAAAATAAATTTTAATCAAAATCCTTCACACTTCTATTTCCATTCATATTTACATAAAAAATCATGTAACCTAATAATTCTTTAAATTTTTATTTCTTTTAAAAAATTTATAAGAATTTATTTTATTTTCCTTTTAATTGATTGTTTACTGTGTATCTATTTCATATGCTGTTATTGATATCATTTAATCACAAAAAATAGAACTTAATTACCATGATAATTTTTTTTAAAATAAAATTTTTATAATTAAACATATCTTCTATTTTTACCAATTTCAATAAATTAATTATTTTAAAAAAATGAGAATTTTATTTTGGAATTTTTGTTATATAAATTAATATAGTGCTTAAAATCATGTCCATATTGAAATATATATTCAAAATTTTCAAATTTATGGATAACATATACCCATAAAATACATTTTATTCATGGGTTTGGGTCATTTTTTAGAGCTTATCATTTAAGTTTTAACCTATATTACACCATTTACCATTAATGAATTGACATATATTTATAATGAATATTATTCGTAAGGAATAAAAATAAAAGGGTCAAACATAATAAATTAAGTCCTCATAGTTATAAATATGGAATAAAATTTTAAATATTTACGAATAAGATTGGTATATATTGATTTTTTCATAAAAATTTATTTTTATAAATTAAAATGTTTTTATGACAAATTTTAGGATAAAATTTATTTTGAAGACCAAAATTATATAAATTTTAATAAAATGGAAATAATTAAATTTTAAAACTATTTAAAATTATAATATTACTTTTTAAATTCGTTATAGGAAAAAATAATTTTCATTAAAAAATTCAACATCTTTCAATATTCATGGAAAATAAATATTTTCTAAAAATTTAAAAAATTCATCATAATATAATTTTTTTGGTAGATATGAGAAATTAAGTTAATGTTTTAAAATTAATATTATTTAATTTATATAATTAATATTATAAAATATAAACATTTAATAATTGAAAACTCAATTGGGTTAAAAATAAAGAATTTATATTCTAACTGAAAAATAACCTAATATTTTTATAATAAATATTATTCTCTAAAATATAATTAATGAATATTATAAATTCTTGAATGTGATTTTCATGAAAATAACTGAGTTATTATTATTGAAATTATGCAATTCATTGGAGGGAAATATCTAAACAAACAATCATAACATAGGAAAACCTTAAACATAACAAAGTGTAATTTGGATAAATTATTGTGCGATATACAAAGAATATCATGATACTTTGACATTACCTATTTCATTAAATGGATATAAATTACCTACTCAACATATATTTTGAAAATTATTGTCATAATATGTAAATAATTATATGTTGCAAAAAAGGAAATAGAAACCACAAATAAATTTTAACATCATTTAAAAAATATGTAAATCATGGGTTTCACAATCTTTTTTTAGTAATAACATAATTTTATGTCACATATATTCCCATAAAAATGATGATTGAAATTTTTTTAATAATTAAAAATTGAGAAATGATCAATTTCCTAGAACAAGGAGTTCCAATGTTGAAAAATTAGGAGATTAATCTAGTTAGGAAATATTTAAATTGGAACACTTTAGCCAAAACTATAATGAAATATATAATTGTCCATATCCTCTCAGTCCATTAATTTTCTACTTTTTGTTTTTGGGAGTGTTCAGAAGAGGTTTGAAGAGAGTTTGTAAAATTTTAGTTGCTAAAGGTTAGAAGAGTATGGATTACACATCCTGTGATAGGTTTACATGACATGAAACCCTATTTTACAACTTTTTCGAGAGGTTTCACATAATGTTATATTTTATATTTTGAAAAATAAAATAAAATGATACACAATATTTTTTTCAGATGAAACCAAACATTGAGTATGACACGATATTAAAAGGTATTACACCTCATGTAATACGAGGCTCATTTCTATTTTAAGAAATATTTTCGACCGAATTTTCATTCATTATTCAATTATTTATACATACTCATGTTTTAGATGAACCTTTGGAACCCCAAGTATTTATTCAATCACTGTCACACCCTCTTCAATTCATCAATCTTTGTTGTTTCATGTTGTCCACCCATGGTGATCTAAGGTGACTTCTCCCTATGTTTCTATAAGTTTCTCTCAACTTTATCTCTTTTATTCTATTTCTAATTTTCTTACCCATATTCTTAATGTGGTTACCTTAAGTTTTTTTTGGTTCGAGGGTACCACAATATCCTTGGATTGATGCATAACTCATGGAATAGGTGATCAGAGTCCTGCTACATGATCTATTCTTGTAAAAAGAACATTGATACCACTATGAGGTAGGCTTTCCTTCATTTCAACTACTTATGCATCACACAGAAAGGGTTCTTTCTTATGTTTACCTATAGATCAATATTATGTGAACCTAATTGAAGATAAGGTATATTTTAATTGAATTTTACGGTAAATGTGGTTGGTTCATATGCTTTTTAGATATTTGATATTGTTGTGATCTTTTGATTCTCCATGCTTGATTTCCTATTGAATATTGTGGTTGTTTATGGCTTTATTTTCACACTAATAAATTATTGAATACACGTGTTTTTTTCATTGGGAAATTAAATTTGGAAATTGTTTAATTATGTACACAAATATAAATAATAGATTCCCATGGATTATACAGTTTATGTGATAACCCATGAATTAACAACTGAATTAAATATGGTATTCCTTGATAAATCAGAAATTCTGTTTAGTATGGTTTGTTTATTGGTTATGTTGTGCGAACGACTTTGTGTTTTGGAATGGATGAGAATTATTGTGTATCAGGGATACAATCAGGTTGTGCAGTTATGTGTTTTTGAATGTGGTTGTGTGTGGATGGTTTTATAAGGATGAATTTTAAGAAGTACGATGGTTCTTCATACGAGTATTATTTCCATAGTTTATCCATGAACGAAATAAGTTATTTTTCTTATTGTGTGTTGTCCTTTGTTGTTACATGGATATTAATGGAATGAAAAATTATTTTCTGATGAATTATGGAATGTATCAATTGTTTTTTTAACAGAATGAATAAATTAATTGTTAATAATGTTCGAGAACTTTTTAAATGACATGGTTGGGAAAATGAATGGTTTTTTGGCCTGGCGCGTGGTGTTATCCATTTAGAGGTAGCATCAAAGGCGATGGTGTGGGGATGTGGTTGTTCATTTTCAGAACCCATACGTTGGGTATTATTGTTTGGTATCTTACATGTATATACTTGTATTTTAATTTTGATTTATATACCCACCCTACCATAGTCGAGAACTATATTCCAGAAACTCCATTGTCATGGGGGAGACTATCCTTACCAAACATCATGGAGGGAGGATGGATGGATGGAAAACCGCTCTTCCATACTCTTTCATCCAGGTAGTGATATCCTATGATTCTTTGGGCAGGATGTGTTCTAAGGGGCCCTGGTGTGTGAGTGCGATTTTTTGCTTTCCCAGGTGTCTTCATGATGTGATGTGTTGTGCATTCCTAGTTGTCTTCGAGGTGAGAAGTGTTTTTTGGACCAGGTGTCTGTGGGCTGGATGTGTTATGGTTTTTGGCATAGGTGTTTAGGTGATGGATGTGATGTGGATTGTGGCCAATGTGTTTATGGCCAAGATGTGATATAGTTTATGTCTTAGGTTTCTATATGATGGATTTGATGTGGTTGTGAGGCCCAGTGTGTGTAGGTGGGACGTGATGTGATATGTTTGGAAGAGGTGGGAGGAGTATGAAATTTTCTATTTGGGTGTGAGAGCAGTTAATCAGAGGGAAAGCGGTGCAGGGTACCCTATCACCAATGTGCATTATATTATATTACATGACTATTTTTTTGAGTGTTCCTTGGTGAGGTTGTGGTGGTTATCATACTTTTTTAGGTGCTATTTGGTTCTGTTGTTGTGTCAAATGAACATTTGTATGGTTCTTTCACATCTGCATGAGAGGCTTAAATTTTCATACAAAGTATACATGTTTTCGCACCCTGCATATATATATATACTTTTTTCAGTTTTCATGGTGGATTTTTTAGAATGCGTTATAACTTAATAGATTGAGTCTCTAAAGTTGTTGTTTCACTACCAAGCTTTGTATTTTGTGTTTACATAGAGATTTTTTTTATTTTTCTCTCATTTATTTTTCACATGCATGTGGGATGGATTTTTTCTTTATTTTAAATATGAATTGGAGTTTCCTTGAGGATAATCCAATGTATATCCCAATATTTTTCCCTTAAAAAGGGTAATTCCTCTTATATTTTGATATTTGTACACCCTTTGTGCTTATCGCCAACTCGGGGTATACAGGAGGTAGGACTCATGGGTCATTATCTCCATTTCTCCTTTTCTATTCAAGGATTGGGTATCCTTCAGAATGTGGGGTTATGACAGAATGATATCAGCAGTGTGGTCACAATATATGATGGAGGTTGGTGATATACACGGTGATGATTTCATAGTATGGTATGGAAATAATTTCAGTTTACCTTTGTGTGTGACATATGCCAGGGAGACGATCTTGGAAACGAGATTTTAAGTCCCCATAATCTAGTGTATGGACTCTGAGTTTATCAAATGACCAACTGAGATGAATATTCTTGCAGGGTAGCGACCTAGGAATGGTACATGCATCATGATGACTTTTGTTCTTGTTTTAATTGTTTCAATTTGTGAAAGTTAAAATAAATAATGTAAATTAAAATATTTTTTTTGAAAACTTCCATACTACTCGACCTTCGGAAATATTTTTTTACCTTTCATATATGAATCTTGAGAATATTTGTCATGTGTCTTAGGTAGTGGAGGTATATTAGGCTTATCTGGTTGATCGCTAGAGTGTTTATCCAACATTGGAGGATGTTTAGTAGCATCGGGTGTCACATGATTTCAAGCGGAGGGTTTTGGTAAATTATGTGGTATGTGTTTTTTATGAAGATATACTAGGTTGGCTAGATGATCTAGTGAACTACTTTATTATGAACTGAACCTCAATAGAGTATAGGTTCCCTTTGATAGTTATTCAGTTACGGGGAGCTGTGTAACAGTGGTTGATGTTTTTAATGGGAGTGATAAATAATGAAGATGTTTTGTGGGTTTTATTTCAGAATATGTTCATGGTGGAGTTACATTGATCGACTATAAGAGACAAGAAGAGGCAGGACCTAATCTCGCTTTATCAAGGGAGTATGTTAGTATAGGATCATGAGACCAAGTTCAAGGACCTTTTGTGCTTTTCCTTAGATCATTTTCTTGATTAGGAGTCTCGTGTGATACATCTTGTAAAGGTGCTTCACCCATCTATTTACTATGTTATTAATCATTTTACATTGCCAATGTATTTGGATGTTTTGAAGAATGTGGAGGTGGTCATCATCAGAGAGATTGGGGCTATTTTTGGTCAGTTTTACATAGTAGAGGAAAATTTCTAGTGAATATAGAGGTCATTATATGTACAATCAGTTGGTTATGTACCTTTTTTTGTGCATTGTAAGATTCGTGACCTTCACACTCCATTATTGAAACCACTCTAGCACATGATTTGGGACTATAAATAGGGAGTCTTCACGTTCCCCTGGTGTTGAGTATGTCAGTCGAAGGTTATACCAACTTGTTTGATATGTGCCAGGGGGTGTAGACTAATGATAAGACTACCTCAATCCTAGGGGATCTCTTATTGCTCTAGATACAGCCATACAATGTCATCCTCTACATCAACTGGTGGTATTATGTGCATTCCCTTATCTAATTCTTCTAGAAGAGATTCATGTTTTATTATGTGGATGGTCAATGTGTATCTTGAATTAGTGAGTGGGGTTGTCAGGTGGGTAGTCGGCATGTGGAATCACTTCAATGATTATTAGTAGAGATATTAGTTGAATTAGTGGATATTGAGATATTGTAGATTTCTAGAGATGTTAGGGAGTTTTGGTATGTTTTCCACATGGAGGATGTGATGCAACCCCCTCGATATGATGTTGAGTTCAGGAAAGACTTGTATCCTGGTACTTTTTCGATTTTGATGGATCCTTATGGAATATCACCTTATGAGTTATTGGATCTGAGGATTCAGACAGATGATCTGATGAACAAGGGTTTAATCTATCCTAGTGTGCTGTCATGGAGTCCTCTAGCGTTGTTATCATAGAAGGTTAATGGTATTATATGAATATATATAGATTACCATATATTAAATCAGGTAATGATCAAGAACTATTAACCTCTTCCAAGGATATATGATCTTTTCAACTAGTTGAGTGGGGAGAACTAGTTCACTAAGATCAATCTACGATCTGGATATCACTAGTTTTGCTTGACGAAGGGTGATATCTTGAAGACTTCTTTCATATGTAGGTATGGGAACATCAATTTTATAGTCCCGCCACTCACGGTTATGAATGCACCCACCATTTTCATGGGACTCATGAACAATATGTTCCATGAGTTCCTAGATCGTTTCCACATCATGTTCATCTATGATACCTTGATCTACTAGAAGTTAGAGGAGAAGCACACTAACCATTTCATGACTATCTGTTAGCTTCTTATGCCTGACCTGATCTATTTATAGTTGTCCAAGTGCATGTTTCAGACACAAGAGGTATATTTCCTTGAGCATGTGGGGTATTTCAGGGTCTATCAGTGGATCCTTCAAAGGTTGAAGTGGTTGTTTCTTTGGAGATAGCCAACAATGTGGTAGAGGTTCATAGTTTTCTTTGTCTAACAAGATATTATCAGAGGTTCATACCTGATTTATCTTGAGTAACATCCCCATTCATTTCTATGTCTAATAATCTCCAAGATTTTGTGTGGAGTGATAAATGCTAGAGAACATTTGTTTACTAGAAGGGGTAGTTGGTCAATGCCCTAGTGCTCTAGTTTCTCGAGGAAGGGGTGATATTTGAGGTGTTTTATGACGATTACCATCAAGGATTGGGATGTCTCTTGATCTAGCTGAATGAATTGGTCACTTATGGGTCAAGGATGTTACATCCCAATGAGATTAAATATGCCACCCACGATATGGAGTTGGTAGTAGTGGTGTTTGTACTGATGTTATGGTGGAATTATCTTATTGGAGAGCACTTTATCATCTTCACGGATCACAAGATCTTGAGGTATATATTTTCCCAACTCGATCTAAATCTATGACAACAGAGGTGGATTAATTTTATTACAAACTATGATTTTGATATCTCTTACACCTTAGAAAAGGGAAATGTCGTGGAAGATTCTTTGAAAAGAAAGTCACAAAAAGTGGGTGTTTGAGAATCTATTGATTCTTGGAAGGAGATTAAAGAGTTGGTAGCCTTTCAATTTGATGCTAAAGTGGATTGAAATAATGTTTGTTTGTCTTAGATTATGGTTTAGTATTCTCTAAGGCAGTAGGTGGAGGAGTCTCAGCGGGGAGACACAGAGGTAGTGGTTATGTGTGATTGTGTTGGATAGGGTGATGCTCTGGATGGATTTTCAGAGGGCGGTTGGAACCATATATTGTTCTGAGGGAAGTTTTTTATTCCGGTGTTGATGCACAGTAATGTCCTTCGTGGGTTTTATAGCTCACAATTGGTGTTTCATCCAAGAGTCTCCATGATTAACGTGGCTTAAATATACAGTTTTGGTGGACCAGGATGAAACAGGTAGTGGAGGAGTTTTTTGCGATGTTCTTGGTCTTATTGTAGTGAAAATATGATACCGGTGTCCTTGGATGGTTGTTGAAGCCTTTGGACATCCATTAGTGTAGATGGTAAAACATCGCAATGCATTTCATCATAGGGTTACCCATATCTAAAGGAGGTTATGATGATATATGGTTGATAGTGGATTAGTTGATGAAATCAAACCACTTATTAGATATCAAGAAGTTGGGCACAATAGATGCCATGGCCAAGAGGTATGATGATGAACGGGGGCGGTTGAATAAAGTTCAAAGGTCTATCATATTAGATCAGGACACACAGTTTACCTCACAAGTTTAGAGGGGGTTACATTATGCTTTTGTCTCCCAGTTATTCCTCATCACTACTTTCCACCCTTAGGCATATGGGTAGATAAAGGGGACTATCCATACATTGGAGGATATGTTGTTGGTGTAAATCATGGGACTTGGTGGATATTGGGTGTATCACATTCTCTTAGTAAAGTTCAATTATAAAAAAATTATCACTCTTCCATCTACATGGCTCTATTTGAGGCATTGTACATGAGGCTATGTCATTCCCCATTGTACTGCATGGAGGTTGGGGTGGTAGCTATTCTTGGTTTGGATGTGGTGCAATGCATGAAAGAGAAATTATATCTTATTATTGAGAGTATGAAAGAAGAAAATGACTAATAAAAGTATTATTCTGATCATAGGAGTAGGCCCTTAGAGTTTTGGGTTTGGGACCACGTCTTATTTATGGTTTCCCACAGATGTGGGTAGTGGAGGTTTTTTAGAGGGAGTAAGCTTTTTCCCAAGTTCGTTGGACCCTTTTAGGTGTTGTGGCTAGTTGGTGAGGTTGAATAATGGTTTGAATATCCATCATGGTTGGAGAGGATGCATGATGTATTCTACCTTTCACAGCATTATTGTTGTCTTCATGATGACTCCCATGTCATTGACTGTGGACAGTTGGATATCAAGGATGATATGCCATTTGTGAAATGGCCAGTGGAAATCTAGGATTAACATGAGATGATGCAACACGGGTAGACCATTATTTTGGTTCATGTGTTGTGGAGGCATTGTTTCTAGGAAGAGATTACATGGGAATAATATATTCAAATGTGTGATCAATACCTAGAGTTTTTTTAGTTTTTTTAGTATTTTTCTTTTTAATGAAGTGTTTGAACCTTGTTTATATGTAATGAGTTGTTTTTTCAATTGGATTTGTATGTATGTGGTTCATTGTGTGATAAATATATAACATGGGGGAAGGAGAGGACTTGATTCCAAATCAAGACACATTAATTTACATCTGATTAAATCCTTTTGGGTGATCCAATGCGTACAGGATCAGATAGTGTCTTGACATAGTGGGAGGAATTACCTGATTTGTATATTTTAATGGTATGGTTGTTGTTCTTGTGTGGTGTGTTTTGTTTTCATTTGGGTTGATGTGATAAGAACTAATTTCAGATTTTAGCAGAGGTGTTCTTGGGTGTAGAGGTTTCCACTCCAATCTTGGAACAACACAAAGTGGTTTATCATTGATCCTTGATGTGTTTTATTATTGGAGGCATTTTAAGTGGAGCAGGATCCTCAAGAGGTATCTCCTGAGGTGGTTTTTTAGACCCCAAATTTTTCCTTTTAGACGTGGTTTTGTATTTTCTATGGTGATAATCATTTGATAGGTATCTTATGTAATGGTCCACATCTTCCCAGTCCCTTAAATTTTTATTTTTTGGTTGTTAGAGTCTTTGGAGAAGGATTAGAGAGATTTTAGAGAAGTTCGGGTGATAAAGGATAGAATAATAAGTATTACACATTGTGTTACTAGGTTACCCAATGTGAAACCTTATTTGATTACTTTTCCTAGAGGTTTCATTGTGTGTACTATCTCGGGGATTGAAAAATAAAATAATTTGAGTGGTGATGTTTGTTTTGGAAGAAACCGAACTCCAGACACTACCCAACGTGAAATGGTATTACACGTCATGTAATACCGAACTAAGTTCTATTTTGAAAACTATTTTTGGATGAATTTTCATTCATTATGTCATTCTATCTACTTCCTCTCATTTTATTAGAACCCTAGATATCCAAAAAAATTATTCAATCCCCTCCATCCCTCTTCAATATGTCAATATCGGTGGTTACGTTTTAGTTATCTGTGGTGATCCAAGGTGCATTCACCATTTGTTTTCTATAAATTTCTCTCATTATGATCTATTTTATTCCATATCATCTCTCTGTGATATTAAATCTTACATACCAATATTAATAATTCAATTACTTTTGGTTTTTGTAAGTGTGGTGGTGTCGTGGGATCCTTGGATGGATGCAGATCTATCAGAATACCTGATCAGAGGCATGTTATGTGATCCATTCTCATACAAAGAACATTGACACCCCATCGAAGTAGGGTTTCCTTCATTTCTCATTGTTGGGAATCATGCAAGAAGGATTTTTCTTATGTTTACTTGTAGATCATGGTTGTTACAACCTAATTAAAGATAGGTAATCGGTTAATTGAAATTTAGGGTAAATAGTGTTTCTTCACATTCTTTATATTTCTCTTATATTGTTGTGATCCTATGACGATTTGGGTTTGATTCCCCTGGGAAATTTATGTTGCTTTTTTGATTTTTTTGAACTAATAAATTATAGAAAACTTTGTGTTTGTTTTTTTTGGGAACTAACTTTTGAAAATTTGTTAATTACATACAATCATCTAATGAATGGATTCCTTGAGATTATATAGTTTCTATGATAACCCCTGAATTTACAAGTAAAATTAAATTAGGGGTGTCTTGATAAATCGGAACCTGTGTTTTGTTTGGTTTGTGATGTGGTTTGGTTATGAGAAGGTTTTGTGTTTTGGAATGGATGAGAAGTGTTGTGAATCAAGTATTAAATCAGGTTGTGTGGTGATATTTTTACTAATGTTGTTATGAGTGGATGGTTTTGGAAGGATGAATTTGAAGAAGTATGATGGTTCTTTTTAGGGGTATTTTTCCCAGATTTTCTCTGTGAATTACATTAGTTGTTTTTATTGTTATGTAATGTTCTTAGTAGTCTCTTGGGTAGTAATGAAATGAATAAATAATTTTTACAAATTTTGGAAAGGCTTTGTTGTTTTTCTCAATAGAATGAAAAAAATAATTGTTAATAATTTATGGGAACTGGTTAAACGGCATGGTTGGGAAAATAGAATGGTTTGTTGGATTGGTGCATAGTGTTGTATATTTTGAGGTCAAGACAAAGGTGATAGTGTGGTGACTTGGTTGATCATTTTAAGAACCCATAGGTTGGGTATAAGTTTTTGGTATCTTATATAAATATACATGTATTTTACTTGTGATTTATCTATGCACCCCACCCTCATTAAGAAATATGTTCCGAACACCCCCATTATCACTGGGGAGGGTATCTTTCCCCAACATCTGGGTGGGATAAAGGATTTTGGGCCACCCACTGATTCCTCCCCAATTTTTCTGGTGGGAATAAACCAAGATTCATCGGTAAGGTGGTGGTTTGTGAGTCCCAAGTGTGTACATGCATGTTGTTTTTCCTAGGTTTCCTTGGGATGAGATGTGTTTTTCTTTCCGAGGTGTCTTTTGGATGATATTTTCTTTGTGGTTCAGGTTTCTCTAGGTGGGATGAGATGTGATTTGTGTCCAAGGCTTATACAAGAATGATGTAAGGTCATTCGTGGCCTAGGTGTCTATGGGTGGAATGTGGTGTGGTTTTTGGCCCATATTTCTAGGGAAGGGATGTGATGTGGTTGTGAGGCCAAGATGTGTGTGGTCGAGACATGATGTGGTATGTTCAGAAGTGTTGGGAGGGCTAGGAAATTTTCTGTTAGGGTGTGAGGGTGGATAATCAGTGGGAAGGTGGTGTGGAGTACCCTATCATTGATGTGATTTCTATTATATTACATGACTTCTATTTTTTTGTGAGTGTGACCTTTTGAGGTTGGGGTGGTTAGTATACCTATTTAGGTGTTGTTTTTTCGGATATATTATCATAGGATCATTTTTATGATTATTTAACATGTGCATGATAAACATTGGTTTCCCTACTATGTATACATGTATTCTCACCCTACATATATAAACTTTTTCAGGTTTCCAGGATTATTTTGAAGAAAGTTTTACACCATACTAGCTCGGGTATTTACAATTGTTGTGTCTCTTCCTAGCATTACATTTGGTATTTACATAGATACTTTTGTATTTGTATTATTTTTATTTCTAACATTCATGTGCGATGGATTTTGGATTGATTTTATATAAGTTTTGGAGTTTCTAGGTCGATGATCCATTTTATCTACCTATGGTTTTAAAATAAATGGGTAATGCCTCTAATATTTTTAGATTTCAACACCCTTGGTTCCAGTCACCAACTCGAGGCCTACTTGAGGTAGGACTGGGGGTTATTAACTCCCTTTATACTTTTCCAGTCCTAGAGGGGTATCATTGGGGAAGGATCTTGTGACAAAATAATTAAAGGATTACTAAATCAAGGAATGAATATAAAAATAATCATAAGTTATAAATTGAAAAGAATTGTTATCTATAAAATATTTATGTGTATTAGAATATATAAATGTTTTAAGAACATTTAATGTGATTATTCTTGATATGATGTCACAAATAGAAAGGTTCACATAAGTTATTTTTATATAAAAGTTGAAATTTCTATGTAAAGAAAACATATATGAACCATGCAGTAAAGAATATATTAAAATATTATATTTTTATTCTATATATATACTAATATAGATGAGAAAAATGAGAAAAATATTGAATAAAAATAGAGAAAATGAAACATAATGTGTAACTATCATTTCAGGAAGAAGGTATAAAATATCTGTTACTATATTTTAAAACTCATATGTTGAAATCTTAATTTATAATATAATAAAATAAAAAATAAATTTTAATATAGTTTAAGGAATATATTATATTTACACAAAATTATATATAATTATTTTTATAATTAAAATAGATAACACTCAAAATAAGGGAAATTATAGGCATCGAATAGAATACTATCATTTGAACATATATACATTATTCATAACATTGTATCATTAAAAAAATTTAGAGAAAAATAAGGTGGATGGGAACCAAAAGTGACCTAAAATGATATTAATAGGTTATAATGTATGAAATAAATTCGTCAATTCATGGGGAAAAGTAAAAACTCCTGAAATATGATTATCTTTTGAAAAAAGATTATTTTTAGTGAATAATTCAATCATAACCCATAATAAAGAAGAGTTTAAATGGATGTAAACCATTGGATTTTTAATATTATTTCCTATTATTATATATCATTTGGGTTATAGATACACTATAAAAATAAATAATGTTTCACCATGTCAATGAATTTAATACTGAAGGGTGATTTAGAGAAAACCCTTATAACTTTAGATACCTTTTAATTAAAACCCAATAAAAAATGATAACATAATTGTTTAGTTAAAATAACACAAATATATGTTGTCAATAATATATTATATAAAATATTTAGTATATCAATAACTAAAATTCAATTTATTTCATAAAATATTATATGTCTATGTAAAGTCAATTTTGAGATGAATCACTTACAGCTATAGCAATTTATGAATCAAAATTCATCTAAAGCCTTAAAAAATGGTTATATAAATATCCCTCATTAAATCATTCAGTATCAAAGAATACATTCATAGGAAGAGTATTGTTCATGTAAATTGTAATTGGTGCGTAACATTAATTCATTTCTCAATGAAGACTAATTGATATGAAAACCCTTTCATATTTATAAATACTCTATGAACATAATCATAACATCATGAAAAAAATATTTTATTTTCATTAGATATATAACCATGCTTCTTATTAAACTATATTTAATTTTATTCATCCAATAATTTTTTTATTACATATTTTAAATATAAATTTTCCACACTAGGGTTACTCAGGGGTTTTTAGTAAATTTATCTTTAACATTTTCTATTTATTAACTCTGACCAAATGTGTTGAAGAAAATTCATTCAATCTATTATTTTTAGGTTTATTTTATTTATTATTTCCATTATAAAAATAATTATATTATTTAAATATTCATCCCAAAATAGTTCTAAATTAGTGATTATACAATGATAAGTCCATTTAAGACTATTAAAGTTACAATAATTCTTTATTATTTTAATTACATATATATATATATATATTTATCCATTTATTATAATTCTATATTATTATTTTTTTGGAAATATCTAGATAGTAATCAAAATTACCCTTTTCAATATTCAAGTAATGTAGGTTATGTAAAATTAAACATGTTGTTAATAAAGGTGATAGTCAAGAGACACAATATATGTTATTTCCCATTTTCTTAATGTTTTTAGGGGAATATATAAAATCAATATTAAAATATTATTATTTAAAATTTAACAGTATTAACATTTATAGATATATCATAACATTATGGATAAAGTTTACTATATGTGTATATAAGAGTAAAAGAACATGAAAAAATGAGTTAATTTTAATGCATTTCCCTTCAATGTTACCCTTAGGAAAATCCCTATAAATTCATATCAGGGACTTTTCTAGAGACAGAGGATTCAAAAACAAGTATAGGGTAATGAGGATAGATTATGGTTGTGTTTTGTGTGATGCAAGGATTTGTAAATGGTGGACAAGGGTGATTATTTGGTCCTATTTTCTATATGGTGAAATGGTATTTTTGTAAAAAATCATTATTTCACAATGGTATAAGAGGGGACCCACACTAAGAATACATAAATATTACATTGATTCATTTTTATAATTTAGAAAAGTCAAAAATATTCTTATAACCCAATGATATGAATTTTTAATCCCTTGTTGAATATAAACATAAAAGACCATTATTTTAAAATATGTCAACATATTCTCCATAAACATAGCCCTTATTATAAGAGTAATGGGAAATAATAATGTTCCAATCCATAGAAGGGAATGAATAATATGGTGAGAGAAAAAATATATTAGTGAAATAAAAAATTCTATAATTGTTAGATTATAACCATATGGAAACACATGAATAATGAAAAATATTTAAATTAAAGAAACATAATTCAAAAAATGATAACCATAAGAACAAAGGACAACAATACAAACTCAACTAATATCTACTACACCTTGTCATGTGAAAACAAATCATGATGAATATAACATGAGAAATATAATGAAGGAACTAATGTATCACAATCATTAACATATGATTTTTATCAATGTGAACATGAATAACCACCAACCTATTTCCTATAAAATTTTGAGTATATCTAAATTCTAAAAAACACACCCTTTTTTATCCTATCTCCTCACTGACTTATTCAGAGGAACTTTTCGTCAAATTAAACATAATACATTACTAAATTCATAAGAGGGATATATTTTTTCCACCCATCTTATAATCCATATATTTGTTTACCACATCAAAACAATAACCATATAATAATATATCCCACAAAAAAGACAGATTTCATGAAATTTATAAAACATAATATAAATAACTAATAGAAATAAAATGTGTTTTATAGGTCATATAAATGTATAACATTTAATTTTCATAAATAAACCATATAAAAAATATTGGTTTCATAAAACAAAAAAAACAACCCCATGAATTAATTCACTTGAATGTAAAATCACGATCACAAAAAAATAATAACATGATTACATTAAATATATTTTGAACTCTAAAAAATTCCTATTTTCATGGTATTTCATATAAAGAAACTATAACAAAAATCATTAACTGTTCTTTTAGAAGGAATATTGTCTTCATCATTGTATAATTCTTGGCTAGGAGTATGTTATAAAAATGTCACCATTATTATAAGAATAATGAATGGAAAAAAAATCAATGAAAACTATTTTGGTTGAAAAACCAATGTCCAATTGGTCTCGCCCAAACTTATGACAGTCTTTAGGGTTATGTGGTCACTTGTAGTTTAACTTGGGTTGTCAAATCCTCAGAGACCTAAGAATGAACCTACAGGCACGTACATTCTATGGGTTATTTTTGGCTATGAAGTGGCCAATTGGGTAGATTTTTTATGGTATTATAGGAGAACTAACAAATATATGTGAATTAAAATTATAAGAATGATTTGATGCACATGTTATCTCTTTAGGGTGGATTAGATGTATTATTTGTTAGTGATTTAAATTCCATATATTTGAGATGGGTTCATAGAAGGTCAACAATTTTCATAACATAATGGTTTAATACCAACACACCATAATACTAATCACCTATACACTAGTAGGATCATATTTATGAGCACTCTAAAGAAAATTTTCTTATTACCACATGAAGTGTCTGGCCTTAAAATTCATCAGGGATGAAGAAGTTCTAGAATCATCAAATACAAATCTCAATTAAAATAAGTAATTAAAAATTAATGGATTTATAATTATCATAAAAACAACCCCGTTTATACTCCCTTGGTTCAACCCATAAGTTGGTAACACCTCCATTTATGTTATTATTCCAATGGATATGGGAAATAGACACATGAGGGCGGAATTGAATATGTAAAAAACAACAACACAACCAACAATCCACTTTTTTGTGATAAATTTCACAAGGTTTGGAGTGAATAAATTAACACCATAAGGAAACAATATCAAATTATTAACAAAAACAATATAAAATGATAAGTACAATTATTTTTATAAATAATCTAATGTGATTATAACAACTAATAATTGAAAGAATAATGTTATGAAGACAAATCGGTAGAATAACATTATAATGAAAAAAAATAAAATATGATAAAATACGTCCCCAAAAATACCTTAAATAAGGATTTTTGAATCCTTTGGTCGATCCACTATCTTTATAAGTATCAATTATTAATGGTGGTATGCCTCGGTGGGTGGAATGTAAATGGAGTGGGGACTTTTCCACCCTTGACCTGAAATGGAAGTCGGTCTGTATCCACCAAACAGAGGTGTCGAAATGACCTTATATGTGAGAGAATTTGAGTGGTTCATATAATGAAAAAATTTATATACCAAGATACCCTGGTATTATGTAAAATATCATCCCAAATGGATTTTTGGTTTTCAAGATATGTGTAAATGGGTGGGATATTTTCCTGGGCTATAGAATCTGGCCTAGAAGTTTATCTCCAAATTGGGGCTGCATTGAACTCCCTTTAATAATCCGAATTATCTCTTGTCACTATTAAATAGAATTTTCCCCTTGATTTCCTCTATCTTAAGTTCAGTTTTTTTTTAATTATTGGTCTTGGATCATTGCTGGTATAGTTTCATTATTAGGTTGTTGTCCAGTTTACTTTGTCCAGAATGTGTGGGCCTTAAATCTCACTTTGGTCATCTTCCAATGTCAATTTATGAGTGATAAAAAATAATGAATTGTTACCTATATCATGGGACACTGGAAAATAAAATATTAAAGTAAAATATTTACCATTTAATGTTTTGGGAGGTGTTCAAATATGTACCACACAATAGTGCACTTTAAAAATTAATAACAATCACAATGTGAAGTAGTTTTGAAATTGTAAAATGTACTAAAAATGGTTTTTATAAATAACGAATAACATGAATATAATAATATAAACAATTAATATTATTATTTCTTATTGGATAATCACATCCCCAAACATGAGTTTTTCTAGTCCTGATAAAATTAAATCTAAAAAATATAAAATTCGAATTCTCTTTCCCAGAAACATTTTAATTTTCATTTCTCACCGAAATACCTCATACCAAAAAATTATAAAACCCCTAAAAATAATATAAGACGAGTTATTTATAAAGGTATATCCCAATCTCAAGATCATTTCTTTGTTTAAATTCATCCCCACATTTCATCTAATTTCAATTATGTTTGATGATGTGTTGTGTGACACAAAAGATATAGGAGTTCATCTTTATTCAAGGGAGAAAATATGGAATCCCTATGTGGAATCACATTTTAATATTAAGATGAGTATTCATTGTTTCTATTTATTGTATTTTTTGTTTTTTTTTTGTTTTAATTTTTCCATGGTAATTAAAATTGAACATAATTGAGTCAACCTATAGAGAAAGACTGTAATGATGACTCCCTGGATCAAAGAAAATAGAGAACCAAGTGAAGCTCAGATACTCGGGTATCATCTTGAGTTTACTCAACGAAAAATAAAATTACTAAAAATAGAGATATAATTCCCAAATCTCAATTTCAAAACTATGGATTAGTGATCCCCAAGTGCCGAAATCTACACATTAGGTTAATCCATTTCTCTACGCGCAATAGAATTTATTGTTTTATTTTTTTGTCTTTATATTTTTTTGAATACACATGTCAAAATTAAAATGATCACAAAAACTATTCCATTTATTATAGAAACCCATAAACTCAAACTAATACCCCACAATACAGAGGATGTGCATTGTGGTTTTTATTAAATAGTTGAAAATATAAATGGCGAAAAATAACATTAGAAAACCGCAATTTGCAAAATCAATGCACATGTACATAAACATTAATTAAAATCCGAATCAATGCTTTAAAAATTATTTTATATTCAATTTCAATGTGTGAAATTTGTATTATGTTTTTCATGTTAAAGAAATTTTTCCTTCTAAAAATTATTTTTATACACAAGAAAGTATTTCTTTTTTCAAATCCACCCGAACATAAAATAACACAATCCTTAGTGTTTAAAGAAAATAAAATTTATAAGGTGGTAGTGGTAGAAGAGAGGAGTTCTAAAATGAATTTGAAATATTAATCATTGAACACAGTCACCTGGTTTTTAAAGATTAAGTAAATAACACTCTCGATTACTCCTTTGATCTTTATATCATTCTGAGAAGCCTCGTTAATGACGACAGGTTTTGTTTGTACACTTGGAGTATATATTAATTTCCTAAAAATCCATCAATCGTAGTATGCCCTAAATCCTACAGAACAACACAATTATAATACAATGGGTATCCCTTGAGGTTTACTTAACTAAAAATAAATAGAAACCAAAAGGAATGGAAAAAATACCCTTTAACATTGAAAATATAACCTCCAGTAAATGTACAGGTAAAGGATGGGTTTCCTCCCAAAAAAAATTTTGATTAATGTTGTTAGCCCCACATGGACCCTAAATCTATCAACTATTTTCTGGTTCATAGGTTGGATTCGTTAACTCCTCTTGTGTTTCTTATTTATTGAATGATTCAATGAATGGTTTTAACCTATGACCATTGACATTGAATACATGACCACTAGTGGGATCTCAAATCTCTACCTCCCTATGAGGGTACAAATTATGCACTATGTATGGACCTGACCATCTTTCCCTTAACCTTCTCGGGCGTAAATGATGTTTTGAACTGTATAGGAGCACAAATTTCCCAAGTTCAAAGTTTTTTACTTTGAAATTTCTAGATTGGTAGGCTTGAAATATATATTTATTTATCCTTAAATTTTCATAATCCTCTATCCTAAGTTCCTCATGTTCATGAAGATCAAATTTCATCTTTTCTTTAGCCAATGAAATGTCAAAGTTAATTTTTTGATTTCCCAAAAGGCCTTATTCTCAATTTCAACATGTAGGTGGCCTGATTTTCCATAAACTAACCAATATGGTGACATTATTAGGATGGTTTTGAATGCATTATGATATTCCAAAAGGGCATCCCAGAGTTTCTTAGGCCAATATTTCCTAGTGGGATTGACAGTTTTCTCAATAATTTTCTTAATCCCCATATTTTATAACTCATATTGAGCATTGGTTTGAGGATGATACATGGTGGAAACTTTATGAGAAATCCCATACTTAGACATGAGTTAAGAGAATGGTCGGTTGAATAAATGGGTTCCTGAATCACTGATTATAGCCCTAGGAATTCCAAATCCAGAAAATATATTCTCTTTTAGAAATTGGATCACAACGTGAGGGTAATTGGACATGATGGGAATGGCCTCAACCCATTTATAGACATTATAAATAGATAATATTATGTAGAGTTATCCCATATAGTTTGGGAATAGTACCATGAAATACATTCCCCAACAAAAAAAATATTTGATGACCAGAATGGGAGTAAGGAGCATTTGATTCCTTTTAGTAATGGATCCTAATTATTGACATTAAGGAAAAATTTTAAAGAATTGGTAGGAATATTAGTGAGTTTAGTCCTATAGAAACCAATTTGAAGTAGCTTTTCAGTGGTTTTATTTGTGTTAAAATGTCCTCCACATTCCTCTCCATGATAGAATTTTAGAATGCACTCTTGATCAGACTCAAGAACACATCACCTAATGATTTGATCAGGGAATTAAAGAGGAAAGGATACTGAAACACATAGTGTTTGACATAATAAAGTAATTTAATATTATATTTGGTCCCTATGAATTTTTTAATTTCACCCATCACCAAATGGTTTGTTATTTCAACATACAATTGGTAATCAGTCATGTAATATAGGTGCTCATCGAGAAATGAATCAAAAACAGAAAGGGGATGTGAGTTGTCTTTGAATTCCATCTTAGAGAGATGTTCATCTACAAAATTTTTAACAACCTTTTTATCAATAATGGTTATATTGAACTCTTGAAGATTAAAGATCAACATAATCAATCTAGCCTTGGAATCGTTTCTTTGGAAAATGTATTTCGGGGCTGAATGATTGGTGATGGAAATGATGGGTGATCCTAAGAGATAACACCTAAATTTATCTAAGGAAAATAAAACATCAATTAAATATTTCTTAGGGGTGGTTTAGTTGATTTTTGCATCATTTAAATATTTTCTTGCACAATAAATGAAACATAAAATGTTCTCACACCATTTTCCTAAGAATGCTCCTACAATGAATTTACTCGCATAACACATGAGTTCAAATGGATGTTTTCAAATTGGATATTTCATGATAGGTGGAGAGATAATATTTGACTTGATTACCGATAATTATTCCTCACATCTTTCAATACATATAAATGGAGAATATTTCTCCAATAGAGCACAAAGTAGTCTAGAAATAGAGTTGAAATTCCTAATGAATATTCTATAGAAACTAGCATGTCTTAATAAGGACCTCACTTCATTTATATTTTTAGGAGAGGGAAGGTGATAAATGATATCAACTGTACCTTTATCAACTTCTATCCTTCTACCATAGAATATATGGCCTATAAATAGTACATCATTTACCATAAATGTCTTTTTTCTAGTTTAGGATGAGATTATTATCCTTGAATCTTGGAAAAACCATTTCAAAATTTAGAAGACATCCCTCAAAAGTATCCCTAATAATGGAGAGGTAATCCATGAATACCTCTAAACAACCCCCCACCATGTCAGAGAAGATTCCCATCATGCACCGCAGGAAGGTACCAGGGGCATTACATAACCCAAAGGGGATGCGCTTGAAAGAAGAAGAGCCAAATGGACATGTGAAGGTTGTTTTTCCTTTATCCTATAAGGTGAACTCAATTTTATTATACCCTGATAATCCATATATTAAGTAGTAGAATTGATGACCTGCCACTCACTCGAGGACTTGATCTATGAAGAGAAAAGGGAAATTGTCTTATTTAGTGCATGAGTTGAGCTTCCTATAGTCATTGAAGACTCTCCATCCACAATTGACCCTTTGGGGGATAATATAACCATCCTCATTGGTGAACATAATTATTATGAATTTCTTTGGTATAACACGAATTGGTCTTACCCACCCACTCTCAGAAATTGGGTAGATGATACATTCTTTCAACAAATTAAGAAGTTTTTTCATTTCCACATCAATAAGATTGGGATTTATTTTCTATTGAGGTTGACTTCATTGTTTGGATTTTTATTTAAGAATTATCCAATGAGTTATAATGAGTATTCTAATCTCAAGAATATCAGAAATGGTCCAACCAATTTCATTATTATTATTTTCTATGATCTCCAAAAGTATCATCTATTAATTGGGTTCAAGAGAAGAAGAAATGACTATAGGAAAGGATCTATTGTCCCCTAATAATGAATACTTGAGAGATGAAGGTAATACCTTAAATTCCAGAATATATTGGTTAAAAGTTTTGAGTGAAGTGTGGGATTTTTTATCAAACTCACCCTCTCATTCCAATTTTATTGATAGAATTGGTTCTTTTTTAATAGATGTTTTGGCCACCACATTGGTCATATCTGTGTCATGAATGGGTATAGAATCAATGTTATTTATTTCACAAATGGTATCATTGATTGGTGATTTGATAAAATAACCAATAAAGATATTTTAAAGATATTCAAGACATGTAGAAAAATTTTCCTCATGTGAACAAAGGAAATCAATCTCTTCTTGAGATAAATATACTTCAATAATTCCTTAATGTTCCTCTAGTTCACTATCAACACAGAAAATCAAATTGAACTTTTGGATCTCTCCGCCATCCTTATTATAGAGTTTTCATTATAGATGTTTAGATCAGGACTCATGATTCCAAAGGTTATTTTCAGGTTCACATTTCTAACTCAAATGAAAAAGTTGATTTTTTCTTAAAATGGATTACCAATGATAATGGGGGTTTTCTACCTAGGATATACTATTGGGTAATTATAAAGGAAAAAGAAGTCACCATGGTGAATAAAATTTTTAAATTTTACTAAAGAATCATTTAAGATCCCTTTTGGAACTCGAACACTACAATTAGAAAACTAAAAAGTGACATATGCCGGTTGGAGTTCTTTAATCCCTAACTAACAATAAATGGAATATGGAATGAGGTTCACACTAGATTCTAGATCAAAATTGTTATTGACAAATTGGTTCTCTCATATCTCAAAATTTTAGTATGGACATCCTAGATCTTTCAACTTTCGATAAATGGTCCGTTGAATGTTGGTACTATCATTTGCAGCTAAAAGGACTTGATTTTTAGGTGAAAATTTCCTTTTAAAAGTGCAGAAGTCCTTAATGTACTTTGAGTAGGCAGGAATGGTTTGGATTGCATCTATAATTATAATTTTCAACTTAACCTGAGTGAATATATCCCTCAACATTTCATTCAGTTATTGTTTATATTTTCCTCTCATTCATTGAAGGAAGGAAGAAGGTTGTTTGAGTGCTTGGTGTGTTCGTGGTTTCTTCACATTATCATTGGGTTTTTCATAATTTATGGGTGGTTCTTCATAATTTTTATGCATTTTTAAAGCTTCTAATTGATCGAGAATGGTTATTTTTAGGTTTCGCAATGGATATCCCACTACTTAAAATAGTCACTTCTTTAATCTGTTCTTGAGAGGTTTGGGCATAGCTCGATTCTCCCTTAAAAGTTAATGATGGTACACCCTGAGTAGGCATGGGTGAATTCTTTGTTTTAATGATTTTTAATTCACGTTTAATGGATGATACTTCTGAGTTCATTTTATCCATTATTTACACATATGTTCAAGGATTGGTAGAGGGACATATTGGGTAGGGTCTTTTGCTGGTAGGTTTATCCTAGGAGGATAAATTGGTTGTTGGATTGGTTATTGAATTGGTTTTTGGATGGGTTGTTGGTATTGGATAAGATAATGTTGTTATTGGACTGTTTATGGTTGCAACTAGTTATGGTTTTAAAATTTTTGTGGACGGTATGGGTTTGGTCCTTATGGATGACTAGGTTGTTGGATTAGTTTCTTATTATCTTTCCAATAGATTCCTAGATATTCATTGTACCTTGTATTGAAAGTGTTTTTGTACTATGGATTTTGAATGGTCAGAGCATTGACCTCCATTGGTGGTCCTCCTAAAAGAACATCCTTAATAGATGTGATGGTTAGGAATTTATTGATTTTTATGGTCTTGTTTTTCACAAATTGTGCAAACAGGATCAACAGTATGGATTTCATGGATTATCCTAATATCGATCTCCTCAAACATCCTAGGGAGTGCATTAAGTTTTGACCTAACTCTTTCCTTTTCCCTAAGTGTGTGAATTCCACCAGATTTGTATGGATTCTCATAGTAAAATGATATTCCCTTTGTTTGGTTTTGTTCATCCAGTCCTTCTAAATACTCATAAGCATCATTATGGGATCTGTTTTCTAAGGTTATATTACACATAATGTCAATGAATTGTTTGTTTCCTAGACCCAACCCTTCATAGAAGATTCAAACTTGTTATGTTATTTAAAATCAATGTTGAGGTACCATGTTGAGTGTATCTCTGATCCTTTCCCATGTTTCATAAAATAAATCCCCTTCTTTTTCAAAAACGTTTTGGATCCTCTTTTTAAGTGATATTGTTTTGTAATGGGGGAAGTATTTTTTGTAAAAATATCTTTGTAATTGATCCACGGGGTGGATTGATGAAGGTCTAAAATTTTTTAACCAATTATTTTCAAGATACTTTAGTTTGAAGGGAAATATACTCATCATAGAAGACTCAAGTTGATGTGGTGGACACATGGTTTCAACAATTTCATTGAACACCTTGACAAGAAGGTACGGAATTTCTGACTCCTTCCTATATAAGGTTGGAAGGTGGTTTAGTATATGAATTTTAAGGATATATTGGGATTCTCCTAAGGAATTACGGCTAGTTAAATAGGGTGCATTGGTATAAGTAGGTGTAAGGTTTTCATTCATTGTCTGATCAGCCACATTCCCCATGTTTGGGGTTGTCATATTTGTATTTCCATATTGGTTCCCACCTGGTTTTATGATTAGATTTCATTCAAGACCCTCTGTTGAAATGGTATCAATTTTTGAATTTGGGGTATTATGAAAATTAGTATCTAATATAAAGAGTTCCCTTAGTGTACGTGACTCCCCAACCCTAGTACTATCCACCCTTTATGGTTTTATTGGTGAGAAAAGAAAAACATGGGAGAATATAATGGGTGTTGATATAACTTACTTGGGTCCCCAACAATAGTGTAATAATTTGGTATGGCCCAAATTGACATATGTTTTTTTGGTTAAGAGGTCTCTTGTAGTTTAACTTAGGTTGTTGAATCCCCAGAGACCTAAGATGGAACCTATATACACATAAATTCTATGGATTGATTTTAGATATGAAGTGTCCATATTCGATTGATTTTATTAGGGTTTTAAAGAGCACTAATATATCTATGTTAATTAAAATTAATTGAACGATTTGATCCTAGGTTATCGCTTTGGGTGGATTGGATAAATTCTTTTTTAATGATTTAAATTTCGTATATTTCAGATGGGTTCATAAGAAAATAAAAAAACATCATCACTTACTAGTTTAATAACAAAACACCATAATACTAATCACATATACACTTGTAGGATCATATTTATGATCACTCCAAGGTAAAGGTTCATATAATCACATGAAGTGTGTGGCCCTAAAATTCATCAAGGGCGAAGAAGTTTTAAAATCCTCAAATAAAATCCTCAATTAAATAAAGTGAATAAAAATTAATGGAGTGATAAATAACATCCAATCCAGACCCTTTATACTCACTTGGATCAACCCATATTTGGGTTATCCCACCATTGATGCAATTATATCAATAGAAGTGAGAAGTAGACTCATGAGGGTGGAATTGAAGAAATAAAAACAACAAAATAACGAATACTCCACCATCATGATATAAATTTCAAAAGCATTGGGGTGAATAAATTAACACCTTGAGGAAATGGTATCAAATTTTTTAAAAATCTAATAGAAAATTATACGTATAATAAGTTTTATAAATAAGATAATGTGATTCGAGCAACATACAATTGAATGAAGAATGCTGCAAAGACAAATTGGCAGAATAATATTACAATAAAACAAATCACAAAATATGATCAAATAATCAACCACCACTGAATTAAATATGCATTTTGGAATCCTTGTGTCGATATTCCATCTATTTAAGTCTTCTCAATTAATGTTGGTAGTCCTAGTTTGGAGTAATGTTAATGGATATTATAATTTTCCAACCTTCACCTGAAATGAAATTCAGATTGCATCCACTGAAAAGAGGTACTAAAATGACCATCCAGATGGACAAATATGAGTGGCCCATATAAGACAAAGATTATGATACATATGTCCCGTTATATTTTCTAAAATTCCATCCCAAATGGATATTTAGTCATCTAGATATGTGTAAAATGGCGGGCTGTTTTTCTGGGACCTAGAATTTGGACCCGAATTTTATCTTCAATTTGGGTCGCACGAAACTCCCTTTAACAATCCAAATTAGACATTGTAATTGTGGGATGAAATGTTTCTTTTGATTTAATCTATCTTCATTTTGGTATAGAGAATTATTAGGCTTGTATCTTGGCTTTTAGTGTCTCTTTATTTGGTTGTTTTCAAGTTATCATTCCACATTATGTGTTGGTATGATAGCTCACTTTGGTCATCTTCCAATGTGAATTTACACGTGATCCAAAATAATTAATTATTCCTTATATCATGAGAGACCCTAAAATAAAATATTATAAAAAATCATGACCACTATTTTTTTGGAGGTGTTCAAATATGTACCACACAATACTTCACTTTAGAAAATAATTACAATCATGTTGTGAAATATTGTTCAGATTGTAAAACAAAATAAAATTGATGTTTATGAATAATAAGTCATATGAATATTATAATATAAAAATTAAATATTATCCACTTTTAGTGTATAATAATAAATAAATATAATTAGGTAACATAATTTAAAATGATATTTAATGAAAAAAATCATAAAAAAGAAATTTTATCAAACAAATAAAGAAGTTAGTGTTTCTCAAAACCCTACCATTACACTTGAAATTTATATAAGTTCTATAAAAACATAAATCATAATGAAAATAAATCATAATTAACTTTTTTATGAAATAATTAATATATAATTTAATTTATAGTATTTAATAAAAAAAATTCTTTATGTATTAGATTTTTTGTAATCTCTTTTCCACATCGGGTGTTAATAAATAAGAACGTTTTGAACTACGATAAAATAAGAGTATCTATCATCCATTTTTATAAAAATATCACTATTCCAAGGAAATAAAATTTCTGCAATTTATATTTTTTAACTACATATAATTTTATAATACCATTACATGGTATTTTTAGTCATGTTTATTGAAAACAAACATGTTGATGAACTAGTTTGTATTTATTTACCTACTCAAATTAATTACATTATAAAAATTGTTACTATTGTTTTATTTTGAATTAATACATAATAAATATATATATTACCTAAATATTTCCTTTCAATACATCAAATTTAATTTATAATCACTCATTCTTCACGTTGAAAGAAAAATAATGGTTATTTATGGATGTGTTTTTTTATTAAATAAAAAATTCACATTTTTTATTTTTATTAATGAAAATGGGGTGGGCGGTAATCTATTTTAAAATATTTATAATAAAATTATTTTATAATATTGATACTTAAATTATAATTTTTTTATGCGGAAAAAATTTGTGGAAGAAAAAATGTATTAAAGAAATAGAAAAAAGATATTGTGAACTTATATCTCACTTCTCAGAATATCTCCTTTATTAATGGGATTGTGTTTGTGTGGGGTAATCCTCAAAGAAGGAGAAAACCAATTTAATGTGCGTAGAATTATAGAGGATATGTTTGGTTTATCTTGGGGTAAATATACTAGGTTTTTTTTGAGTGAATGTTAGGAGGGGGTGTCTCATTTATAACTTAAAGAAGGATATTCATATTTGTATTAGACCTAATTTATTCAATATATAGATTCCAATATTCAATAAATTATATACAAAATAAATTAATAATGTATTGGAGTGGCTATATGATCTATCTAGAACACTGATATTTAAATATAAACTTGTTTTAATCTTGTTAGGCCTTTTACCTCTATGGTTACTCCCTTGTACCATTTTAGTTTTCACTATGAAAACTAATTTTTTACTATATATTTTATAATTTAGACATAGAATGAAAATATACTTTGTTATGTTAGGATGATATAATTATTATAAACCTCAAATATGTATTTCTACATAACTTTTATAGATTTATTATAATCACATTTAAAATACTAATTTTATAATGTATTTTTAGTGTACTAAAACAATTTCCTAGGGAAAGTAAATACTCCCACTATTTTGTTAAAGGAATTGAAATGAATTGGATAATGTATTTAAATAAAATTGATGATGAATCGAAATTTTGGGAATGGTAAATAATCCATAAACATACTTAATACTAGGAATAATGTTTTGGGGGGGTATCTCCCATGGACCGAATAGTATGCATAATGAATACAATGATGGTAGTTCTTAGGAACCATGTCTTTGGATAAATTGAGGCTAGACCCCCCCCCCCCCCCCCCGCGTATGATTCCGGCTAAAAAATGTGTCATTGGAAGAATGGAGGTGGGTAAAATCACCCACGCATACCATCCTTGGAAAATCAATAGTTTTCTGATGAGGCAAAACCAACAACACCCCTCGAAGAAGACAAATCCATTCATAAAATTGAGGTGGCGATTCTTCCCTCTGCAAATTGTATCCCTACAGGTCTCTTTTGACCAAGTCATTTTCCGTTCAGGTGATATCCCATGGGCTTTCATAAATTATGCCATGAGATCCATAGGTACAGCTTCCCCAACACTCTATAGAAGGACCCCAATGGTAGGTGAGGGAAATAAAGATGGATGATGATGGAAATAAATGAGGAGACCAGATTTCAAGGGTTTGGAAGATTTTTAGAGAAGGATGTTTGAATAGATTGATTGATGAGTCACCGACCTCTTTTGAAGAATTCCTTCAGGTATAAATCTCATAAAATATAGAAAAAATAAATAACGAAACATAATAATTGGTATACTGTGAACCAAATCTCTTTCACTGATAAGATTATTTCAAAGAATTTAACCAATGCCCCTTCTTCACTCGAGTGACCCATGTAGCGCAAGTCTACGTGGTTGGAACACTATGTTGCATAGCCCCACAATACGTGGAAAGAACACGGTGCAACATAGCATCATCGCACATGGGTGGAACCCAGCCTCACATAACCAAGAACTACATAGACCGTATATAGTTAGGCATAACATCATGGTATGATGATGGTTAGTCCACCCGCATCGCAACACGTTATAAATGGAAGCTACCATCCCTCATGAAGAAATAGTATAAAGAATGAGGTACCCTCAGATATTCAACTCTCTAGATTGAATTATCTCCATACATTTTTATCACCTTGTCTATAGCACCTCTACGATCTTGTCAATTAGATTTACTCCTAAGCCTATCCCAATGCCACTGGACCTATATGATAAAACCACTAGCTGCATCCGCTTTCCATTTTGAGTTTACATACCCATGGTATGTAGAGTGTTTTAAGTAATCCCCTCCACTTTATTGACCCCCAAAATGTTCATAAGTTTACATTCCCATGGTAAACCAGGTCCTAACCTTAGGATACTAATGTTAACCTCCATGTTCATAAGGGTTAAGGGTAGTTGCAAGACATTCCCTTCGATGGGGGTCAGTGATAAACAGAGAAAATTACAATTTCTTTTCCTTTTAACGAGAAGAAACATTACGACATTTCCTATAACCATTTTTAGGGAACTCTCACTAAGGTAAGCCTCTATATTTTATTATAGTAGGTTTCCTTAGTGATCCTATCTACCTCCACCTAGGGCATAACTGAACAGGATAATTTAACTGTCCAAGATATAAAAAGACAAGGGGGGAAATGGAAACATTTAGGACTCCTCCATCTCTCCCTTTGTGATCCCATACCATCTATCAATATATGATGAGGGACATGCAATCATCAGATCCACTGCCACCTCTTTTTTCTCACACAGAACATGACTCACATTGTCTTAGAGGCTAGTGGTGGTCATGATATCTTCATTACCCCAAAGTGTGGGCCTCCTTGACAGTGTTTTCCCCAGATCCAAAGAACTTTGATAACTCTTACTCCTACCCTGATCAGGATATGTAGTATGCCTACCTAAGGCTTGAGATCAAGAGACATTATCCTTAGAAGTCATTTCCAATAAAACTCCCATGAACACACTAGGGAATCCTCGTTAAGAGTAAGCCCTGACTTATTTATCTGAAATGGGTAGCTCCCATGTGTAAGCCCTAATCATGCCCCCACCAATGGGACAGATCAATGGTGTATGTCCCAAATAAAACAGAACTACAAGGGCTTTGATTCTCAACTAACTAGGATATATAGGAGGCTTATATAAGGTCCTAACCCGATACCCCAAATTACCCTAGTCTTCCCAGACCATGTCCCTAGTTGGGGCATATCCACCTAGGAGACTATATCTTCTTTGGGAATCCTGGGCCTCTTTAGCGTAAGACCCTCTTAAAATATTAAATATGAATATTTAACCTAGAAATCATAGCCATATGACATTAATCTACATGGATGGGTCCTGGTCACATGATCTTAATTGGTGATGTGTCTAGTAAAGAGACAACGAGCAATGTGGATTCATATTCATCTCATGAAGATACGTAGGAAGCCCATCTTATGGGTTTTATATCGATATCATAACAATGTTTTCCCCCCATGGATGATAATAAAATCTTGAGCACCTCATAATTTGGTTTAAATCATCATTTTCATAGTAAAAACATGTAGGATCATTAATGTGTCAATAAAAGGGTGACATTAATGATGAACCTCAGAAACACATAGATTTCATCATCAGTCGAGAGCCATAGATACATACAGATGATTCCAAACCCATGCATATTTCTAATTGATATTGTGACATTGGTGAAATCGATAGATAAGTTATTGGGAATAAACCAAGGAGTCACAAACATATTAACATGGCTTAAATCAATAAGAGAGTCTCAGAATAGGTAATAATTCCCCCCCAAAAGGGTGTGATGTACCCAACCTCCCATTCTGTTGACCAATGGATTCCTTAATTTTCATTTTACAAATAATACAATGAATGTTTGCCTTTGGAAATTAGGTCCATGAATCATGGATAAAAGGGTTGTTCGGTGTTTTTGGATCCACGAATAAACCCTCTGAAGACCATACGATTGAATTGTACCTACATGAGTTGATAAAATACATAAAACCCCCTACAATCACCATCCAGTACAATTAACTATGGATCCTCTTTAATAACACAAGAAGAATATATTTCCCAGTCTTGGTGCGGCCATCTCACCCACAAAAAATGTTCACGGTTTGAATTGTATTGAAACAAAACGGTGAACCCAATGTAAAAATCTATATAATAGTAGGAAATTAGTTGTTATCCATTAGGCCATTTTGTTAACTCCCACAAATGCACCATAGTATAGAAAAAAATGGTGAAGCTAACATGAATCCATAAATAAGGTGGCGTGTTACCCCACTTCAAGCCCCGTTCATGTCCAAAATTAAGTGGGCCAAGAAAATTCATCAATTATGCATGTGATCAAGAGATGCTACTATGATGAGTTATTTATTGTCTGTGCTTGTTATATATATATAAGGCCTCCAGAGAAACCATAAATACAATGGAATCCTCAAATTTCTCACAAACTGACATGAAAATATCCACACAGGTTGAGTCCTCTACATGGTAGAGGACTCCATATCCAACCCAGTATCATCAACACTGGGCTCCAAACGCGCTAGTCAAGGAGTAACACCTGAAGGGTAATCTCCCCACAATGGAGGCTGCAAAGAAGGATCTCCAATCAGTAAAATCTCACAATCCGACTCTTTAGTCATGGTAGGCATACCAACACATGTATGACTCACTGTACATCTCTAATAACTTCTAGGGCTTGTCATCAGAGTGCAAAATTTAGCACCTCTCTTACCTTAGGGAGGCAGATGAGGACATTACTAATAATTTCTTCACTATTGTACATGATCCCCACTTGATGGCCCCTTCTAGAGAATTTCACCACCATCAACAAACAACCCAATGTATTCTCTCTGAAGAGGATTTCATACTAAGGGATCATATTGAATTCTAATGGATACATGACCCTTGTACAGTCCATCGAGGGCGATGAACGTATCACTGAGAATAGGTCATCGCCCTTTTTCTTGGGGAGGAGATATCCCAATCAAATAAGGCAAGATCCTATGATTGGATACCCATCCCCACTCCCTCATATGAATACCACCACAGAAACATGGTGGCACATTATGATACAATTCATATTGTTTCTAACACTCGCCAGTCCCGCCACACAATTAGGGTGGCTAGTTTTTGGAAGATGAAAATCTCTATTGACACACAAGAAACCCACCATCCAAATTGGGTAGCAACCAGCTACAAGAAGGTGAAAATTCCTACTGATTCATACCAAGCCATCAATATAAATGGGCTGGTAAATAATTGGTAGTCATACAACACTGATAACTCATATGAAGCCCACCAGTCAAATATGGTGGTAAGAAAATATAAGTTGAGACTAAATTCCTATGGATGCACATCATGCCGATGAGACAAATATCGCAGAAAAACAAGCAGACAAAAATTCAATATCACAAATATAAATCCCACTATTTAAATATTGAGGAAAATGGATAATGTAGTCATCATATCCCACCTATAGGTCAAGGGAGGAATCATTCCTCATCCCCGAAATTGGAGAACTTCCAGTACCCATTGGTAACACATGGAGGACTGAAGCAGACACAAACACTTGCTCTGAAATTTGAATGAGAATTTATACCCATTCCATCCAAAGACATATCTCATCACATCTTGTAAATAATGGGGTATCAAATGTTTATTTCATACCATATCGTTCAAATTTTCCAAGACTTCATCATGTATGTAGAAAAATCCAAGAGTCAGACCCACTATCCTATCTCCTAGGGTGGGGCGATTCATCCACCAAATAAGGTGGTTGCACTAGAGCATACATTCATCCCTTCTCTAGTCCAGGAGGATCTACAACAATATTCTATGATACAAGGACAGATATATTAGGAAAAAAAATGTTCCAACAAGGGGACACTGGTCCAATGTGGTGTCCACTCTAGGGAAGACATAAATCCCTACTAGAACTCAAGATGCTCATCAACATATCTCAGTAATATCACAAGAACCAACAAATCTAGGTCGTGTATATGATTTTTATTTCCAAAAATAGACAACCCCAATTTCATGCAAGAGAGTACCCAAAAATTAAAGGCACCAATGGTAACTTGAAAAGGAATAGAAAATTCAGGATTCTGCTCTGTTAGAAGATGTATTTCTTGATACAATAAAGAATTAATCAATGGTGGCTCAAGATAATATCAATTATTTACCAAATTATGGAAGTGACAGTAGTAGTCGTGAAGTCCATACCTGTAATTTTTCTAAGAGTATCTCTTATATTCCTCCTTAGAGCACCCATGGGGATTACTCCATGAGCCAGAAATGATTGTCTATGAGAGCCTATCTTCTTATGTGTGTTAGGGTAGCCCTCCAATTGACCAAGAGATCAAACAGTAAGAAGGTACTCCCATATATGTCTTCCAACCTGATGGTCTTCTCCAGGGTATAAACCATATATATTAATCTCTCTATTGTTGGGCATCAAGGTATGATGGTAGTCCTCTACAAGATGACATTTTTTGCGAAGGCCCTTCCAATAGTGACAGTAAGAAATGAGATGGCCCTCTTTCAATGTAGTACATCTTGAAGGTCCTCCCTATAATCTAACATGTAAATATTATTCCAAATATAGCAATAAATAAATCCATAAAAGTAGCCCTCACCATGATGGAAGTCATTGCAAAGGTCCTCCCTATTGTGATAAAAAAAATAGCTAGAACATTATCCCCTTACTACAGTCCACCTTGATGGTCCTCCCTAAGGTACACACCCTAGAAAATCTCACTGAGGTCATATTTTAAGCTGTGATGTTATTCTTCACCTCCACATCCTTACCTGTGAAGTTCCTCCCCGCATCCCAAATTCACACCGGAATGAAGTTCCTCTCTCCACCGCTCCAAATATGAGAAATCCCTCATATTCTTGAGGTGATTGGAAGGACATGGTTGGATATAATAGAAATAATATCAATGAAATGTTACATTATTTCTCATCTAAGAGACATCCTAGGTCCACGCTCATCCCTTGAGCCACCCCAGCACCATTCATGAATTAATGAAATCTCTACTAGCCCCGCTACTTAGGATGAATTCACACAATGAATCCATGTTGGTAACAATAAGTAGAGGAAATGCTGGGAGAAAACAACATAATAAGTTACTCATGAGAACATAACTATCCAAGGAAGACATACATATTATGTTCTATCCCACATACACTTCTTAGTTCATCAATACAAAAGATACATCAAAAAAATGTTCGAACAACATTCTCCTCAATGTCTGTATAAATCTACACCAATTGAAAATGAAATTTCCACCTTATGATGGGTATGCAGACCACGTCAGTATTTAGGGGGATATTCATTAGAAAATTGACCTAGAAGACCTTACATTTGTGCACAAATGATAATTATAAAAGAAAAAATAAAAATCTTGAGTTGGCATGCCTCCATGAGTTGTAAAAATTATGATGCCTAATCAATGACACCCCATCTAGTGTTCACATCTGAGGGAATGGAGAACATGGAGATATAAACTCACCCCACATCCCTTCTAGATAAACCAACTAGAAATGGAATCATACAATTTCCTCAACCCAATATGGTAGCCAAAAGATTTACTTATTCATGAAATGTGGTCCGATTGAAAAGAACCTACCTTGAGTAACTCTCAAAAGTGTCATGCTTGACGAGAGAAATACATAAAAAAACTTCTAAACTATGTCACTGAGAACATTTACCAGTCTTATCACCTAAGGGAAGCCATCCAATAAACATTGATCTTGTCCTTGAAGTTAAATATTTCATATATTGATCTAAAACCATATTCGGCACATTCAAGGACTAGAATACACATGATCAAGAAGGAGGTGATAACAACAACAACTAACACATTATTAGTGAAACCCCAGCCAACAGGGCTGCGAGCATTTTTTACCACAACGTGCCTCCATATGGCCAACAAATCCTTACTAAGGAAAATAAATAGGATAACAGGAGAAACCCTAGCCCACACATTTGGGGGAATTTTTTCCTAAACCACCCGCCTAATGGAAGTTGATCGCATTGTCAAGCACGTCAAATTAAAAGTATATTATTAACTAGAATTTATTCAGAATATCAGCAAACTGAGGTCGTCTCTCAAAGAAGCTTTAGATCATTAATTACAAAATAAGGTTCTTATTAAGAAACTAATAGGGGAATGAGGTTTTAAAAACATGGGTTTTGTTTCTCTAAGAAAAGAAATTGAAATTATATTAAAACTGAGATAAAACGGTTGGAGAAATCGTGATCAACCTAGGTAAGCGTCCCTTGATGCTCAATCCGTCATCCCTCTAAAGGGAAAGGGAAGGATAATTAATTCCTTGATTTTATACATACTCAAACAGGTAATGGTATGTGATTTCTTACTAGGTTACAACTTAGTATTTTATCGATCAACGATATTGATTGTAACGACCCGAAATTTTGAATAAATATTGTTTCCTAATTTTGTGTGTTATTTTATTTTATTTTTTATACTCAACAAAAATGTTTCATTTGATAACATGAGTATAATTAAAATGAGACCGTTGGGCTTTGACTGTTATATGACCATTGGTCAATATGACCACTGTAAACTAAGCGTTTTGATTATTGCCTCTAAATACAAGTAATCTTGGTTAATTATTATAGAATGAAGATTTGATGGCCTCACCCAGTAGTCTTGGACCGATCGAAGCCCATCTAACAGAACTTGGGAAGGAGGTAGCACCACTGGGCTTTGCTCTGGACCAAACCCAAGCCGAACTTCATCGTGTGAAGCTAGAACGGAATCGCCTTTGCGAGAAGTTCAAACTAATAGAAATTACTACTCGTGCGATGTTAGCCGAGCCTCCCTCAGATTCTCTCACCTTAGCACACCTTACACTTAGGTCCTATGCTGGTGTGATGAGGGGATATGTAAGGAGACCGTAACTACCTTGTGTAATCCTTTGTTTTAAATAAAAATTCGGATTTCTTCTTATGATGAATTTTATGAATTTTCAAATGACCGGATAAATATAGTATGCATATTTTTGATGAATTTTAGAAAAAGGATATTTTAAAAATGGTTGTGTAAACCTTAAATAATTAAAAATGTGTAATGATTTTCGAAAAATGGTCTTCTACAATTATGTTCAGTATGAAATTTAGAGTCTAATAAGATCAACTTAATTTTTGATGAATAGTAAATTATGAATAGTGATTTTATGATTAGGATTAGTAATGTGTCCAAATGGATTAGTAATCTCACTTAAAGAAAGTATTAATATAATCTAGGCACCTTGATTATGTAATGTGATTCAAGAAAATGGTTAAATAACGGTTTCATAAATTATTATTCAAGTATTAGTTTTTTCAGGTGAATAGTGTTTTTTAATTAAAAATTCAATTAAAAATATTTAGAAAATTATTTTTATAAAACAGATTTCATTTTTGAACTCAGAAACCCGATATTATTCTATGGTAATTTTTGGGGTTTTTTATGAAAAAATGAATTTTCGATGAATAGTGTTTTTATTTAAAAATTAAATTAAAAATATTTAGAAAAATATTTTTATAAAATGGAGTTCATATTTGTAATCCGAGCGTTGATATTTGGTTAAGGTGAAATTTTGGGATTATTCTGAGAAAGTTGAATTTTCGATGAATAGTGAAAATACAGTTTTTAAGTTACGGGTGTCTAATGACATCATTAAATGATGTATTAAGTATGTAATCAATATGTTCGACTTATGAATAGTAAGATAAGGTATGAGGTGTCCCAAGTGGCCAATACCATGGGAAAATACCATGGGCAAGCCCATGGTTTTTCCAAAACCACCAATGAGGTGTCCCTTGGCCATTAATGATGTGTCCCCTCACATTCCCTATAAATACCAAGCCATCCTCTCATCCATTCGACTCCCCACTCTCCGCCAATGAAGTTCCGGCCTCATTACCTCCCAAGGAGTCCTCACATGGTGCCCCCATGCCCTCAAGGTTCCAACCTTTGAGTTTTAAGAGTTATGTTTTAAGGTAAGGGATCTGACCTCTCTCTTTCTTTTCAAGAAATCTCTTTTATGCCATTTCTTTTATGCTCCATGTTCTTATGTTAAAGGATGTTCTTTTATACTCCTCTTAATTCCCTTTTCATGTTCATATAATGAGAGATCCCCTCTTACTCTCATTATTTCGTTTTATGAAGTTTTAAGTGGTGCCGTTAGGCTGCCGAAATTTTTGTAACGGATTCTTTCTCCCTTCTCATTTTTTTCAAGATCTATTTTCCATGTAAAGTTTTGCAAGTTCCTTTTTATTATGTTGGGGTATGATCTCTAAATTTATCATACTTATCTTTTATGATCATATGATGAGAGACCCCATTTTATCTCTTCAATTCAGTATTTTGAAGTTTTAAGTGGCGCCGTTAGGCTGCCGAATTTTTAGTGGTTCTTCACCCTTCTCGTTTTGAAGTTCTACTTTCATGTCAATTCTTTCAAGTTCCTTTTTGTTATGTTGGGGTATGATCTCTATATCTATAATACTGGAATCTTATTTTCATATGATGAGAGACCCCATTTGATCTCTTCAATTCAGTATTTTGAAGTTTTAAGTGGCGTCGTTAGGCTGCCGAATTTTTAAGTGGTTCTTCACCCTTCTCGTTTTGAAGTTCTACTTTCATGTCAATTCTTTCAAGTTCCTTTTTGTATGTTGGGGTATGATCTCTATATCTATCATACTGGACTCTTATGTTCATATTATGAGAGACCCCATTTGATCTCTTCAATTCAGTATTTTGAAGTTTTAAGTGGCGCCGTTAGGCTGCCGAATTTTTTAGGGGATTCTTTCACCCTTCTCATTCTTTTCAAAGTTCTACTTTCATGTCAAGTATTTCAAGTTCATTTTTAATTATGTTGGGGAATTATCTCTATATCTATCATACTGAACTCTTATGTTCACATGATGAGAGAACCTATTTGATCTTTTCAAATCATTTTTGTTGAAGTTTAAGTAACGCCGTTAGGCTGCCGAACTTTCATAAGAGAAATCTAATTTTTGTCTTCCTTCCATGTTTTTCATTTCAAATGGTATGACCTTGAAATTTCATTACCATGATCATTTATCCTTATTATTCTGTCCATATACTGTTTTATGGTTCATTTATGAATGTTTGACCCATTTTACCTCTCTTTTTAATGTCTTCTAAAACCTCGTAACATAGCCGTTATGCTGCAGAATTTCCGTCTCAAAATGTATCTCTCTTTTTCTAAAGTTATTTTATATTATTAAGTGAATACTCAAAGCTATTTCTTCAAAAGGTGTATTCACATATATACCAAAATGTTCTATTTTAAATTCTGGGATTTACATACATGAGACCCACCTTCCTTTTCTGTGGGTTTTAAAGTGACGTAAAGATCATGTCTTTAAAGCAGTTTTTAAAACGTTGTGATTATGAAACGAAACCCATTTATTTTATGCTATATGGGTTATTTATGAAATGTTTGATGATGATATATGTGGCTCACATGATAATAAAGGAAAATTTAAGGGTGCTCCCTGATAGCGCTCCAATGCATTGGGTAATGATGTAACCACTAGAGATTACAATTTTCACGATACCTTGGTGAATAACCTTGGTAATTTTCAAATGACACCTTGGGGATGGACCTTGGTGATATGTTCATGATTGTCTATGTTAAATGATGTAGCCACATCTTCAAGTTATGAAAATGTTATTTTTATTATGATATGCCTCATGATTTCATTCTCATGCCTTAAAGTTCTTTTCATGACCTTATTGAAGTATCTCAAGTTCACATGTAAAATGTTTCTCTTGTTTCCCTTACTGCGCTTTTTGTTCAACATTTCTTCTGATGTATTTCCCCAGGTTATGTGATGAAATAATGAACCTAGGATGAACATGAGGAGAATCCATTCAAGTGTTTTAGAAGAATGTTTTAGGTTTTCATGTTTAAAGTTCCTGGTTTCCAAGACACTAAACCTTAAAGATCCTCGGTTGTGTAAAATGTAATGAAAGTTTATGTGATAAAAAGGGCCGGATGTAATATTGATTATCGGAAACCGCTCAAAATTAACAAAATGAATCAATGTAAAAATGGAGCACAATCAAGGCATCAAATGAACATTGTGATGAGATGAATAGATTTGTGTCTTTGATGAAAATATTCCACAAAATAATAAAATGCATTTTTATAGGTTCAATCTCTTGGATTTTATCAACCAACACATTCCATTTTCACACTTATGAAAGGTAGGGGTGAGAAAAGAGGAAACCACACTCAAATCATCACAATATCCGGGTTATGCATGGAAGCATGTGGGTTATTGTTCCTTTTATTTTTATTTGATCATAAAAGAATAAAAAAAAATTTATAAGGTAGAAATGAATAACAATTAACAACAAACCTGGTAATCATTTACATTATGAATATTACAAATGTGGAGCTCGAGATTACAACAAAAGACACTCCCCAAATTGATCACTAAGAGGTTTAGAATTACATGAGGGAGAAAAGAAATAAAATGGGTGAATAGAGCTCTCCAATTCAACTAAACTTCACACCTGGTCATGAAACATGAGATAATGAGAGGGAGGAGTGATTCTATGGACAAAAACATCACACTTTCCAAAAAAGAGGTCAGGTGCCTAAGGGACAAGGTCACTATTCCATAAGGAATTTTTAATCCATCTTTATCTGACTGGTTGACTGACCAAAATGCATGAAAATGTATTGAAATTATGTGGATAGTTGGAGATTTGTGTTAGCTATCCATGGGAGGTGTAATCAGCCCAATTGGATCATCAAGACCCGAGTTATTGCCCAAATACGGAAGGGTTGTCCAATCTGGACCGCCCAGAATGTCATCACATTGTGGGCCTATTTTGGGCCACAAAATAGACGAATTGGGCTTCATGATATTCTAGAGAAATGTAGCCTACCCATTTTTATCACAATTGTATAGATATATTAACAATAGTAAAAATAATTGTCTACATGCATGCTTGGGCTCTCGTGCAGTTTGGCACATTTTGCTTGAATTCCATCATGAGCTCTCCAAATCACCTCCATCAACAAATTCAACACCAAAACAAGTAAAATATCCTTATTAAAAAATGATAAAAATTAATTCATTGATACACACATAAAGTGAAATTTATTATTATATTTGTAATATTCATTAAAAACCCAGTTTAAAACAACGGTGAAAGGGTGGATTTGAAAATTGAATCGCTATACAATCACACCCCCACACCTAAACATTTGCACTCCTTGGAAAAGTAACATATCCAAAAAAAGTATTCATGTATATATTACCAAAATCATGAAGTTTTAACTTTTGAGTAAATTTAAATTCAATAATGTAATGTGATCTTTACACAAACCACAAAATGGAGAGCTTCCTAGCGAAAATGAAAAAACATTTTTCATAAATCATATCACAATGAAATTCAAAGAGATTCATGAAACTAAATTGAGAAAGGAATTGAAAAGTCAACCATTCCACTAACTCTCTCTGTGTTTGTTTGAAAACAATTCCTTTCTATTCATTCCACTTTCTATCCAATAAACATAGGTTATTTTAACATGTTTCAGCTTAAAATATTTTTTCCACCAAACATGCCCAACATCATTTGCAATAATATTACAAGATCCGCTCACTTAAGCATTCTCAGAAGTCAAACCATAAGTTTTTAACCTAGATATACCCATATTTTCACATTTCATCCCTTGCCTCATTTATTATTTTTCTTCCAGAAGTTGCATTTGGAACAAATCTCACACTTATCTCTCAAACCCTGTTTAATCTCCTCATGACAGTAATTGTAATAGTTATAACAAGCTAAATGGTTGAGAAGGATTGGTTTTTGACCTACCCAAGACGAAAACCAACTTTTTTTTAGGGTGTGCAACAGGTGGATATCAGGTACACACGCATTGGTCAATCTGGTATAGTAATGAAATAGATCAAATAAGGTACAAACGTATGAAAATATCCTTTTAAGCTGCAAAATATTAACCTAACATATTTTAACCTTTTAGTGTGTAAGAAATATTAACACATTGTGGTTTGGAAGAAACGTTTCTGAGATATTAGTCACACTTTTTTCCAAAAACTACTCAAACAAGGAGTGTCAACAGCTCAAAGGTTTAACATTGATAAAACCATTTAAATCATTGATAGAAAACAAATTCACTAAAAGTCACTCCATGATATTAAATTCATACAAATATTCATTCCATAAGAGAGAAGGGTTCCATAAAATGTTAAAACAATATAGAATCAAAAATTTCAACATGAATTTTCAGTATGTTCCATGATTTGGAGACCATAAGTGGGGGGGTCGTAAAAATACAACAAAAAAGGGAAAAAGAAAGACAATGAAAATCCTATTGAACCCAGAAGGATGGGGAAAATTAAAAATATAATAAAGAAGGAAAAAAGATAAGAAAGAATAAATAAAATGAAAATACTAATGAGCCTATGAATGTATCAACCCCCACACCTAGAATGTGCAGTGTCTTCACTGTAATAACTCATAATGTGAGAAGGAAGGATAAAACCATGTGTGTTTCACTGGTATGTTTCTTCTAGAATGTGTATTTCCTCCAGTATATTCTTTAGAAAATCCTCAAAGAAGTGTTTAAGTCGCTTCCCATTGATGGTAAGACATCATATACACTACTCATGAAAAATTTTTATGGCACCAAATGGGTAAACCTTAGTAAAAGTATAAGGATTTAGCAATTGGGAACAAAGCTTACCTGGTTGAAGCTTTAGCCTGGAATTGTACATGAGGACCTTATCACCATTAGGGAACTTCCGCTGATGAATCATGATATCATGGATATCCTTTGTCTTCTCTTTACAGATCTGGGTGTTTTTATGCATCACGTCAAATGTCTTCCAACTCTTGAATCTAAATCTTCCTTTTCTCACCTGCATATGAAAAATTCATACTACATTGGTTAACATCCAAATATTCATGGTGTTATTCCTCTACATAGTGGTGATAAGACATTCCAAACACAATTATATATGGTGACATTCTGTTTGGGGTTTTGAAAGATGTACATTACTCACAAAGTTCATCATCCAAGTGCAAACTCCAATATTTCCTATTGGGTTGTACCATTTTTACCAAGATTCTCTTAACTTCCAGATTTTATATTTCTGATTGTCCATTAGATTGCGGGTGATATGCAGTGGCGAAATTATGATCAACCCCATACAAAGAAGTAAAATTTTCATGTTGTGATTTCAAAAATTGGTACCCTGATAACTAATGATGAATCTCGGCAAACTGAACCAACTAAAAAACTGGGACCTCACAAAATCAACAACAACTTGGGAGTCATCGGTCCTAGTATCCTTTTCTTCCTCACATTTAGAAACATAGTCCACATCTAAAAAGATGTACATGAAGCCAAATGAATTTGGAAAAGGCCCCCATGAAGTCAAGGCCCCGTGCATTACAGATTTCATAGAATAACATGGGCCGTTGGGGGATTGAATTCTTGTTAGAGATATTCCCTGTGAATTGAAAATGACTACATGACTTGAAATATAAATGGGAATACCTATAAAATGTTGTCCAATAATGTCCTGAGTCAAGGACCTTTCGAGCTGTTTGTTGAGATCCAAAGTTCCCCCACATGCCAATGTTTGACAGAAGGTCAAAACAGAGGTGAACTCATGGTCAGGGACACACTGACAAACTACTTGGTCACTAAAAATTCTCCACAAATATTGGTCATCCCAAATGTACCACCGGGAATAATGTTTAAGTCTATGGTATTGGGAAATGCTGATATCGGTGAGGACCATAGATGTTGCTAGAAAATTAACAACATATGCATAAGAGGGGGTAAGGTCCACAACATCACAAAGGTTCTCCTAAGGAAAGAATTATCCAATGGGGAGGTTTGAGTTTGCATGGTGGTCAAGTGGTGGAGAAATCCTACTAATTGTGTCAGCTAAAAAATTTTATACTACCCTCTTATCTCGAATCTCAAGGTCATACTCTTGGAGGAGGAGCATCCACCATATGAGGCGAGGCTTAGATTTAGGTTTCTTTAAGAGGAATCGAAGGGCATAATGGTTAGAAAACACAATCACTTTTGATCCAAAAAGATATGAACAAAATTTTTGCACGTAAAACACAATAGAAAAGAGTTATTTTTCAGTGGTTGTGCAGTTTACCTGGGTAGGGTCAAGGGTGCACGAGGCATACACAATGACATGAGGTGTCTTCTCAACCCTTCGTGATAAAACTACCCCAACTACAAATTTAGAGGCATGACACATAAGCTCAAAGGGGAGATCCCACCTTAGTGGTTGGATGATGGTAGGTGATGTGATACACCATTTTAATGAATTGAATACATCCTCACTATTTTTATCAAATACAAACTCAGAATCTTTTTGCAATAATCAGGAAAATGGAAGTGTGATCATACTATAGTATTTAATAAATCGGCGATAAAAACCAGCATGACCCCAGAAATATCACACCTCAAGAACACATTTTGGATATATAAGGGATGAAATTAATTAAATTTTAGATTTATAAACTTTAATTCCCTTATTTAAAATGACATTTCCATGAACTATCCCCCTATCAACCATAAAATTGAATTTCTCATAATTTAAAACAAGATCTTTTTAAATGCAGCGGTGGATGATAGAAACTAGGTATTACAAACAATCATCAAAAGAAGAAAATTTTACTATGAAATAATTCATAAATACTTCCAAAACTCTCAAGGTACTTAGAAAAAATACTCAACATACATCACTGAAAAGTACAAGGATCATTACATAGACTGAATGGAATCCTCCTATATGAAAATGTGCCGAATAGGCAAGTGAATGTTGACTTTTCTTGATCTTCCAGGGCTATATGGATTTACAAATAACTAGAATAGCCATTAAGGAAACAATAATGGGACTTACCATCAAATCATTCTAACAATTATTCAATGAAAGGTAGAGGAATGTGGTCTTTCTGCATGGCTTGATTCAATCGATGGTAGTCAATACAGACTCGCCAACTACTTTGCACCCGTGTTGGAACCAATTCCTTCCTTTCATTTGACACAACTACTATTCCAATTTATTAGGCCCAATTTGCACTGGGTTAACCGATTTTCTATCAGATATAGTATAAATGATCCCCACAACAAGTAATTTACTAACATCCAATTTTACCACTTCAAGGAGAGTGGGATTAAATCTGTGTTGAGATTTTCTTACAAGCTTATCCTCATCATCAAAAAGTATATAGTGCATAAAAATATATGGGCTAATCCCGGGAATATCATCCAATGTCTATCATATTTCCTTATTTACTCTCTCTCAAAAGGTAGAGCAGTTTTGATTCCTATTGTGGAGAGTGGTTATTGGAAATAATGACGGTAAATTGGTCAATACCCTCAAGATATGAATATTTTAATTTAGAATGAATTTTTCTAAGTTCCAACACCAGTGGTTTTTGGATTGAGGGTGGGGATTTAGGAGTAGTGAGGTCCATTAAACTATGTATCTACTCATGTTTATTCTCTAAGGATAGATAATCTAATGAAATGAGTTTTAAATAATCATCGATGGTCATGGGTACCTCATAATGAACACACTCATCAATTAAATCAAAACAATTACACTTTTTAGAACCCACACAACACACAAAACATGAATCAAAACTCACATCATTCAAGGGTGAAGAAGAGGAAAATGAATCAGAGTATGGGTTGAGGAGAGAATTGTGTGTGTGTGCATCGTTTTAGATCACTTCCATCGAATTAACAAGAAGAGTGGAGTTCTCTTCAATGGGGTGTTTCATAGCCTCAAGTATGTTAAAACTTACCTTTACTCCTCCGAACTCTATGGAAAACATACCATTGTAAATTTTGATGATCGCCTTCATTGTTTTGAGGAATGGCCTCCCAAGTATGTGAGGATCATGTCCTTGGGATCAGGTATCTTCCATATCAAGAATGTATAAATCAATAGGGAAGATGAGAATATGTACTCATACAAGGAAACCCTCGATCACAACTATTGAATGCATATTACTTTGGTTGTCATGTTGTACAACAATTCATGTTGGTTTATACTCTCCAACCTGGAGAGAAGTGTACATTGAGTGAGGCATTAAATTAATGGAAGTACCTAAATATATCATAGAATTAGAAAGTAAGGTCTCACAAATGTTACACGGTATTTTGAATGTGCATGGATCCTTGAATTTGGTTGGCATTGCGGGTTGAATCAAGGATGATACATTCCTTCCCAAGTTGAATCTATACTTCCACTTTAGTCTCCTTCTATGGGTGTAATGTTCTTCATGAAATTTGGCATATCGAGGGATTTTTTTAAGTTTATACAATAGAAAAATGTTGACATGAACCTTATTAAATGTATCTATTATTTCTTTATCAATCTCATTATCAAAATTATTCTTAGATTTAGAGAGTATTTGGGAAAAATAAAGATGAATTGATTGTTCATTTGAATCATCAATGATAACTCGATTACCATTTTTGTCTTGTTTTTCATTACATGAATTTTTTTAGGGTTGGGAAAGAGATTTTTCAAGAGGGGGACATACCTGTTGTGAAGAATAAGTAGAAGGAGAGAATTCTTTTCCACTATGAAGTGTAAAAACACATAGATTACCTTTTTAATTATAATTGGTAATGGGTTGGGATGGTACTTGTCCAGTTCCTTGCATCTTAATCTCACTGATGGTGTTTTGAAATTTGCCCACTCGATTTCGTAGGTCCTGAATAGCTGATTGTGTGGTTTGTTGGAAATGGAGGTTTTGGGATTCCATTTTATTCACCATTTCCTCGAGGGTTGGTTCACATTTGGGAGGAGGAAGAGAATTATTTTGATAATTTAAAGGACAAGAAGGTTACATAACTTGTCCTTGTTGATGCCAATTCTGCTTGGGGTAGCATGAGTTTCCTCCTTGTCAGTACTGGTTTTTTAATGAATATTAAAAATATATTAACATATTTCAATTTATTATTGAATAAATGAATCAATACTTATCACTATTTGATAGGTAAATTTTACCTTTTTTAGTTTTTACATGGTAGGAGGAGTTAATTTGGAATGGACGCTCTACGAACAGGTCTGCACAAGACTCAGGTGAGTCTTGAAGTTGTGGGCACTGGGAAGAAAAATGAGTATTGTCAGAACAAATACCACAATATAATGGAACATGAGGAGATTTTGAGTTATCTTGTTCTTGAGACAATTGCCTTATTAGGGTATTCTTTTCATCAAGATTGTTATCTACATTTTTTTTCTAGAGATGAATGACTTACCTCATAAACTCCTTAGGTTGGTGCAATAGCTTGTGTACCAATTTACTGTTCTTTTTGAGCCATGTTGGCTATTAAGTAAAGAGAGGTGGAAATATTTTTATCAACTAGGGCACCACCGGCTATAATATTAATCATTCCATGATCCATGAGGATAATTCCTTCATAGATGTATTGGATTAATAGTTGTTCACTAATCTGGTGGTGGGGGAATCTTGAGAAAAGTCTTTTGAATCTCTCCCAGTATTCGTGAAGGGTCTCTCCTTGTGATTGCCTAATGCCACAAATTTCTATCTTAATTGATGCAGTTAAAGAGGTAGGGAAGAACGTCTCTAAAATTAGTCATTTAAGGCCATTCCTTTCCTCATTCGTGGTAGGAAAATAGTATATCCAATATTTTTCTACACCATAAAGGGAGAAGGGGAAGGCCCTAAACATAATTAGGTCCTCATATTCATTTTAGGGATTCATGGTGGAGCAAACTATGTGAAATTACTTAAGGTGTTTATGAGGGTCCTCACCGAGAATACCATGGAATTCAGTAAGAAGGTGGACGATGCTTGATCTTAGCTCAATGTTGGCTACTTCCACAAAATATTTGATGTACACGGGTTGGTAATCCACATTCGGGTGGTCAGTTCTTATAAGGTTCGATTATTTGTATCCATGTTTTGTTGGATTTTATTGGGTTCAATTTTTCATTGGTTTATGACCACATGAGGTTCCAAAAAGAGTTTCTTAGTGTTACTTGATTGACCTTCTCTAGATTCCTTGATTTGTGTGTGAAGTGTCTTTTCAATTTTAGGGTCAAATTCGAGCATCTTTTCTTTTTCTGATCGGGTCATGAAAACAAGTTTTGAAGCTTTTTTGATAGAATATGGATAAAATCGCTTAAGAATAGTGAAAAGATAATAAAATGTTATAATACAGAATTATAGAGATAGAGATAGAGAATAAGATGAAAAAGAAGAGAGAGAGAGAGGGGTAGAAATAACACAAAAAAAACAAAAATAGAAATAAAAAACCAAAATAATGAACCTCAAATGGGGGTGGAGTATTTAAAGGATAACTAATTAAGAAGTAAAATAAAAAAAAGAAAATAAAGAGAAAAAATGATCTTGGTTCCCCGGAAATGACGCCAAAATTTGATCGCGTTGTTGAGCGCGTCAAATTATATGTTTATTTTTAACTAAAATATGTGCAGTATAGAAGCAACCCTAGGGTGTCCCTCAAAGGAGCTTTGTATCATTAATTAAAAAATGAGGTTTTGATTGAGAAACTAAAATGAAAATGAGGATTTATAAAACATGGATTGTGTTGGTTTAAGAACATAAATTGAAAGTAAATTACTACAGAGAGAAAATGGTAGGAAAAACGTGTTCAACCCGGGTAAGTGTCCCTTGATTCTCAATCCATCATCGCTCTCAACAAAAAGGGAAGGATCATTGATTCCTTGATTTTATACATACTAAATCTAGTAATGGTATATGAGTTCTTACTAGGTCACCACCTTGGATTTGATTGATCAACGATATAGATTATCGGCAACCGCTCAAAATCCACAAAACGAATTGATTTAAAAACGGAACTCAATCAATGTATCAAATCAAATACGTAATGAGATGAACAGATTTGTGTCATTGATAAAAATATTTTACAATGAAATAAAATTCATATTCAAAGGATCAAGATCTTGGATTTTATCAACCATAGCAATCCATTTGCACACTTTTGAAAGAGATGGGTGAGAAAAGGGGAAACCACACTCAAATCATCACAAGATCCAGGTTATGCCTGGAAGAATGCGGAGTATTTTTCTTTTCATTTGTATTTGATCATACCAAAATAATAAAAAAAATTAGAAGGTATAAATAAATATCAATTGACAAAAAACTTGGAAATCAATTACCTTATGTTGATTAAAAGTGTGGTGCTCGAGATTACAACAAAGGGCATTCCCCAAATTGATCACTAAGTGGTTTAGAAGTAAACGAGGGAGAAGATAAATAAAATGGGGGAAGATAGATCTACAATTCAATTAATCATAACCCCTGGTTGGGAAGCATGAAATAATGTGTTGGATCGGTGATTTCATGGACAAAAATATCACACTTTCCACAAAAGAGGTCAAGTGCCTAAGGGATTAGGTCACTATTAAAGAAAGAATTTTTATTCCATCTTTAACCAGTTGGATGACTGAACAAAACACGTGAAAATGACCTGAAATTCAGGGGCGAGTTGGGTCTTTGAGATAGCTGTCCATGGGAGGTATAATCATCCAAACTGGATCCCCGAGGCCTGAGTTATGGCCCAAATTCAAAAGGGTGGTCCAATCTGAACTACCCAAAATTTCTTCACATTGTGGGCCTATTTTGGGGCTCCAAATGGACGAATTGGGCTTCATGATATTCTGTAGAATTGAATCACACATTTTTTTTCACTCATAAACCCATTTTTATCCCAATTGGATACACATATTATCTATAGTACAAATATTTTCCACATGCATGTTTGGGATCTCACGTAATTTGGCTGTTTTGCTTGAATTCCATCACAAGCTCTCCAAATAACCAACTCCTATAATGTAAACACCAAAATAAGTAAAATTTACCAATTAAATAGTGATAAAAATTCATTAATTGATTCAAACATAATGTGAAATTTATTATTATATTTTTAATATTCATTAAAACCCCAGTTTAAAAAAACGGTGTAAGGGTGGATTTGAATAGTGAATCGCTATGCGATCAGAAGTAAAAATTTTCCCGCATTGGGAAGACAACAAATTGAGAGGTTACATGTTCTATCCCATCTCATGAATCATGTCCCTTAGGTTGGAGGCATACTCATAGGTAATTTGAAGGCACTATTTGAGTCACTCATTTCTATGATACTCAAAGAGTGTTCGAGAATGGAATGATTAGATCTAAAAAGTGATGCAAGATTCCCTCCTACCATTTGGCACCCAGTATGCCACCTAAAATGCGGTATGCATTAGTAAATGTCTTAGAATTTACCCCCACATTTCTCACTGAAAAAATAATAATTATTAAGATACAAGAGAATATAGTTCCCTACAAGAGGCATTCCCCCTCGATCCTAAAGGTGTGTGTACCCAAAACTAATGGGACGCCTTAAATTTGGTCTCTTCTTTAGCTAATACATTGTTTCCTCTTTTGTGACACCCCAATAAAGAGTAGAATGTGAAGAAGGTTTCATGAAACCCACCACCTCCTCCAAGTGTGAACATGTTCCTCATGCTTGAGGATATATTCACTCAATAAGAGGAAGAAATAAAATAGATATGGAGAATCAATGCTAGGCTCCTTCAAACAAGCCATCTAGAATGATATGTTCCTCACATAGAGCGTCATCCCAGACTTCCAACAGAGGTACCTTTGCCACATGGCTCATTTTTTTAGATGAATCAAGGATGAAAAGATCATTCAAGGTAGCACTGGGACCATATTTCTACCTGAACCCAATCCCGGGAGGATAACAAGATTCCCCCCTATCGAGGAAAAAAATGAAACTGATTTAGGAAAAACCAAAAATGATTCCCCTAGCGAGGTATCTACCTCAACTACCAGCCATTCCAGCACATCCAATCTTGCCTGCTACTACACTCACTAATGTTTTTATTGAACAAGTCATGCATCAAGGGCTTATAAATTCCACAAAGTCCTTTAAGACCCGATTAGAAGCGATTGAAAGGAGGATCACTATGATATAGCCAGAACAGAAACCTTACCCCAACTGGGTAAGCAGCATTCCGTCACTGCCAAATTTTTGTAACCCCATATTCCTAGTGATCAACTACTTAGTTGACTTAGAGAAACATCTAATGCACTACACATCTTACTATTATCCCATGATGGTTACCCCGAAGCAACAAGAATCTATGAAGATAAGATAACTTTTGCGAACTCTGCAAGGTTCAGCCTTTGTGTGGTACACCAGTTTTCTGGCTAACTTAATGATAGGATGGGAGGATCCTTGGTTCTAGTTCATGTTCATGTTCATATCCACATTGTGAAAATGAAATTCAGTGACCTCATGACCTAAAAACAGTGATAGAATAATGTATATTTTTAGACTTCATTATTATATGGAAGGGTATAACATATACCTTGAACCATCCTCTCCCCCAGGATGAGATGTTTTCCATGTGCATCGACAACCTCTGTGATGAGATATCAACGCCACATATTCTGATAAAATATAAAATTGGGTTATGAGACATCTCTTAAATCACTCAAAGGATATAATATACCATCCAACAGACTAATATTAAGTCTTGGGCACCCCCATAAAACCTAGTAAAAATAAAGATAATAGTTAAAGAAACTTATATCATGTATAAGACACCCCTTATGTTTTCATCCATTTAATGGATCACTTCTCCAACTATGAATAATGTTATCAATCAGAATTCCCCACCACTAATTAAAGGGCCAGAGGAAGAAGTTGTAAAAAATAAAGATATCAATGGATATGTAGTCATGATATAAATCAAGCTTATTGCCACACCCATGCTCAAAGCATTAGTTTTGTAAAAACCCATGGAAGGACCCTCTAGTGGATCCAATAAGGATATGAAATTTCTCTATCCTCTATAAGAAGCCACCCTTGTCTAATCATTATGGAATATCAATTAGTGGAAGAATAGTTGACTAATTGAATTCATCATGGGAGAAGACCTTCACAACCCAATCCACAAATGGTGGAAGCTCCTTCACCTCTGATTCGAAGGACCAACACGTCATCATCAAGTTCTCAAGTCCCTAAATCACTTATGAAAGAGCATCCCCGAGCTAGGAAGCACTAGCCTTTATATAAAAAATATGATATTATGAATTAGTTAGCATCGGTACCATCCAAGATTCCAATCCTGGATGAACTGAATCTTTTAGAAGATCTTTAAGAAGCACACATCGAATAATTTCTACATCCCCATGAGTTTTAAGCCATGGTAGTAGCTAATGATGTCTAATAGACATAGACCAATCTTTCATAATTCCACACAATTATCTTTTTCACTAATCAAGATGAAGACTCCATCATTAAAGGAAAGATCAAAAGTGTTTATGTGTCTATTAGGATAAATGGCGTCGATATCAAAAAATTATTCATTGATGGTAGCTCTAAAGTTAATCTCTTCCCACTACAGACACTTAGTCGACAAGGCAACAATGAGGATGATTTAATGGCCTGCACTGCAAATCTGTTGGGCTATGAAAAAAGTGAACTGAATCTGTAAGTCCAGATTCAGTTCGAAACCCAATTTAGTGATGTCATATATCCTCCATAAATTAATGTGGCCCAAAATAATATTTCCTTCAACTCTCTACTTGGATGGCCCTAGATGCATCAACACATATAAATCCCCTCCTCTAACCATCAGTACCTCAAATATAACATTAATTTTAAAATTGGTACAATAAATGCTGATAAGTCCCCATTCGACCTCTGTGAATCAAAATATATATATGTAGGGTTCTATGAGCCGAAGGGTAAGGGACATATGGAAAATGTTTTTTATTGGATTGCTTCCACAAACAGTTTAGAAATGGTTCCCAATGATCCCCTCAAGTATCTCAGGGAAGAATACATACATCCCATCTAGCACAATGAATGTAAAAGTCTAAATTTTGATTCATATTCAATATTCTATAAAATTTCAGTTGCGGCCGCCGATCCTGATAATATTGAAAAGATCACTGACTCTCGAGATAATGGTGGGGACTTGGATAAAAATGCCCCTAAACATTCATAAAAACTCCATAAAACCCCTCCCTTGTCCACTGAGTTATGAGGAAGTGTCTCATCACTCAAAGAAGTTGAAGAAACTATTTTATCCATTACCACATCTTTTCTACAAAAGCCCCCACCAATGGACTAGGTATATGAGGAATCCTCACCTCCTAGATAACAAAATTAGAACTCCTCCCTCAACAATGGAACGATAATATCAGGATTTGTTCCCTATTTGAAGATGAAGTGGAAGATGGTAAGGCTACAAAAGAGGAATAATTATATCTAAGGGATGCCACTCCAACATTTTAAGAAGGCATATCTTCCACTATTGATGAACACAAGGAAATCAACATGGGTATAGAAGAAGACTTGTGTCCCAATCTGATTAGTTAGGCCATGCCTTACAATGAAGAAGAAGTATAAAACTATTTCCTGAAGAAAAATTGATATGTTTTCCCTTGGAATTATACATAAATGATGGGCCTTGATCCAAAGGTGTCCAATCACAACCTGGGCATTCCAAAAGACCATTGTGGTTACAAGAAAATTCCTGAAGGATGCACCTGACACATGCTTCCAAAATATAGGCAGAAGTCAGCAATCTAATTAGAGAAAAATTCATTCTGGAGGTCCAATATCCCATCAGGCTAGAAAGTGCTGTCCCTTTCAAAAAGAAAAGTGGACAGATCTAAGTCTGCATCAAATTTAGAGATCTCAATCAGCACTAGTTGAAAGATGGTTTCCCTGTCTTGATTAGAGAATTGATGATTAATTCATCTGTTAGATATGAGTCTCTGTCTTTCATTCATGGTTATTCAGGTTATAATCAAATCTGAATTTCCCAAGAAGATCAAGAATCCACCGCCTACAGGGATCCCCACGGAGTATTTTTCTATAATGTAATTCCATTCAGTTTGAAAAATGCGGGTGCCACATATCCTCACGCCATGAATCACATTTTTAAACCCTTCCTGGTAATGTTTTTAAAATTCTATGTTGATGATCTACAGTTAATTCATTACACATCTCAGACCAACTAACTGATATTGAAACGGTTTTAAGAAAATTGTGACAGTGCAATTTGAAAATGAACCCCTTATGTGTATTTTCGGTGTTAACTTAGGAAATGTACTATGATTCATCATATAATACAGTGGCATCAACGTTGTACCTAAGATTAAAAAGGCCATATGTGGCATGTCACATCCTTGAAACCTCACTATGTTTAGTGGAATTTAAGGAAACTTGGCCTAAATTCAGTTCTTCATAGCCAACGTCACAGGCAAATGGTTACCCTTCACCATTTTGATGAAAAAGGGGTATAATACCAATTGACTGATGAGTTTTAGGAAGTATTCGACTATATAAAGATATATCTATTTATCCCACTAGTGATTATGTTGTATGTCAAATGAAGTTCAACCATTCTGTATCTCCTTGGAGCAGTCCCTAGTCCCCTTTCGTGCACCCAATAATGATGCTAGCAGTGAGAATAATCTCTATTTCATCATCTAACAAATAATCAATGTTGATAATCATTATTTGAATATCAAGAAGAGTATATTTGAATTAATATTTTCAGTCCAAAAGTGGAGTCATTACATGTAGCACCATGATGTACATTTAGTCTCATGTAGCAACCTACTCATGTATATTCTCATCCATCCAATGTAAACTAGACACCTTTCACGGTGGGTGGTTAATGTCCTACAGTTTGATATATGGTTCATTCAATAACAGGTCATAAAATTAATAGACTTAGCATATTTTCTTGAAGATAATCCCTCATCTAAGGTGGAACAATTAGATTTTGAGCTACATGATGAGGAATTGTTCTCTATTCAAGAGAACTCCCAGATGTGGGAAATGCACATTGACAGTGCCTCTAGAAGCCCAACAGAAAAAAGAATAGAAGATCCCAGACTCAAAAAAGTGGGGTTAGGAGTCATACTCATATCCTTAGAAATGAAAGTCCTACACTATTATTTCCCACTTTCAATGGGATGTAAAAACAATAAATTAGATCACAAGGCCCTCATTTCGGTCCTAGAGCTAGATCACCAAATGAAAGCCGAGCATTAGAAGATAAAAGGAGATTTAGAACTGGTCATCATGAAATTCAATGGTGACTATGCTATCAAGAAAGAGAGGTAGATCCATTTGATGAACTATGTTTGAGAACTGATGGTATAATTCATGTCAAAGATGACATTGACTTATGTTCTCCAATAATAAAATGCATAGGCCAATATATTAGAAAATGTAGCCACAACATTGGTTGATTCATATCAGGATGAAAGAGTTATCAACATTTCCACTCATCAAATGGTCTTTCAATTCATTCAAACCAAGATGGAGGAAATTAATGATATTATTCCCATCACTGAACTTTGTGGTCATGCCTCATGCTAGATAACTCCAATTAAAGACTACCTTCAAAGGAGAAAGCTCCAACTAGATAGGACTGGAAGGAAACATATTTGGAGACCGAAAATAAACTTCATGATATATGATGGTACAAACCAAAAGAATTTATTATATAAGAGAGGTCATGAGAGGATCCTTCTTAGGTGAATCTATGGGGAAGATACAACTATCATCATGGAAAAAGTACTTGTTGGAACTTGTAGAGAACATCAATTGGTATCCAATCTCTCTCATCAAATTTAAAGTCTTGGATAATATTGCCCCACTATAATATAGTATTGCACCGATTTAACTAGGAAATTATGTACCTATCATGTTCATAAAAAATTAATCCCCCAACCCCTAGAGATACTTCCCACAGCCATGTACTAATGGAAATTGTCTATATAGGGAATGGACATCGTGGGACAACATCATCCTACAATGTCCAAATTGTTCACATTTCTTCTCATAGTATCCAAATTATTTTTCAAATTGGCAGAGGATATACCCCTTAAAGAGTTCAGGGAAAGAAGGATTTTTTTAACTTTTTGAAGGCCTGCATTATCACCATATTTGGTGTCCCTCATACAAAATAGACAGAAAATGGCACCAATTTTTATTCTATTGAGTTAGACATGCTATATTATGAGTATGTCCTTAAGGTCAACCATTCATCCTAAAACCACGCAGTGGCCAATGGGAAGATAGAGGAATTCAACAAGACACAATACAAAATACTCTAGATGATGGTTGTAAAGTAAGTGAAATAATTGCCGGATTAACTCTTCCATGCTCTGTGGGATTACCAGACCATGAACCACACCCCCACTAAAAAACCCCATACTCATTAGTATATGGAATGGAGGAGGTTCCGCTTATTAAAGTTCAACTACCATAGTTCCGTGTTTCCATTTCGATCAACTATCCATTGAGGAGTAGTATCAAAAGTGACTCAATGATTTAGAGCGATTGGATGAGAAAATTTTGCACACTCTACACAATTTGGAATTCTACAAAAATCGGATTGCATGAGACTGTAATAAAAAATTTCACCTTTTTTCATTCTTTGAAGGAGAGATGGTATTGGTCCTCATAAATCCAATGATACTAGGAATGAAACCTCCAAAATTTTATCCAAAATGGGAAGGACCATATGTTATACACAAAGTATACTCCAATAGAGTATATTACTTAATTTAAATGGATGGATAGCTCACCACAACTCCCACCATTTAGAGGTTCCTAAATAAATACTTTATATAATTATAAGATGCTCGTAATAGATTCACGATGTCAAACTACACAGAACAACGTTTTTCAATCCTACACGATGTTAATATGTATTCAAATCATCTTAACAACATGACGGTAAAATACATGAAAAAAGTTTCCTAACCACATCACATTAAACTATACTGAGTACTTTTTTTTTGAATGGCGATTCATCGCACATGATTAAAATTCATGTAAGGAAAGATAAAAATGACCCCTTCTTGCGTATGGGTTAGACAGTCATAGAGAGTGTTTTCTAGAACTATGTACTATTTGATTCGCATCCATTAATGAGATACATAGTGATTCTTGGATCATACATCCCGGTTAGGCCACATTCCAAAGTCAATAGTGGCCCTTTACCAATGACTATATCAGACTAGCACAGGGGAATCCATGCAAAGTCCTAAATATACGACGTTAAACAGCAAGGTACCTCAAGAACAACCTATGGACTGATTACTACCCACATAGGATTCATAGATACACCATGACCCTAAGACTTTTTTCAGCCACCACATGATACAAATGTCCCCACTATATGGACAAGTCATACTGGCATAGAGTGTCATTAATAACTACATATGAATTTATTAATTCCCTCATAAGATACATAGTGATACCATGACTCTTTATCTTGGTCAATACACTGTACAAAAATCACCACCCCCTCTATAAGGGTCAAACCTGTACATGGAACATGTTTTATGAACTACATGGACTTTGATTTCCAACTAACTGGGATACATAGGAAACCTCTCCGAGGTTCAAACCTGACAATTCACCTGCCTCATCATTTTCACATTGGTCCACTCTCATACTTATCATATGATGTTAAATTATATAGAATACTAAAAATATGTGTGTCTTGATTCCTACAATTGTTGGATGAGTAGTGATTCTTGGATCCCATATCCTAGTCCAGCCACCATTGGTAAAAATGGATCTCCATGCAGATAGGTCTAACTTGCGCAGGGAAATTCATGAGTCATAACTGCATGATGTTAAACTGCATGGCCAATGTAGTCCTAAAAACATGACATTAAATTTTAAGGTACCTCAAGAACTCAGTGTGGTGTGATTATTGGTATTATTAGATATGTAGTGACACTTGGGCCTTCCTGGGTTCAGCCATGTGGAAAAAAAATTCCCCCATTTTCTACATGAGAATATAAATCTATGCCGGAGATTGCAGACCATGATTCCCACAATAAGGATTTGTAAAAATATCATTTCCCCTACATAAAAATCATATCTATATAGGGAATCCATACCTCATAACTAATCATGGTCTAGATATTTCTCATGTACCCAAATATCCTCTTTTCATCCATCAATATCCATGACCCATGAAATCTTGATTTCCCATAATCATCCTTGACTGTCATATATGGGAGGACATTTTAATACCCTAAGCTTCCTTGGTACTCATCTCTTTGCATAAAAAAATAGCTTTCGTTGTACGCAACTCCAAGTTCTGGCACACCACAACCAAACAAACTAGCCATTTAAAAATCAGTTTTGAATACTAAAACAAACGTTTTGAAATTTTATAAATTTTAATTTTTAAAATGGAGTTAGTTTTTAGATTTGGAATATAAAAATTATCTTAGGGTGATTTTTTGTTATTTTTCTGAAATCTTTCAATTTTTGATGAATAGTGAAAAACATTGTGTTAATGTTTAAACCCCACTTTTTTATTTAAATAACTATTTTTAATTTAAGTTAATTTTAAATTCAAAATTGATACATAATACCTATATTATTCCGATTTAATTCATTAAAGTCATTTTTCAATAACATTAGATATATAATATTTTATTGAACTTTTTAACGCCTTTTATCTACCTTCTAGGAACATTTGCAAATCTGAATATAAGGTAATTTTATTGCTTCTGAGAATTGAATTTCAAAACTCTGGCACTCTATTTTCATCATTAATTAAAATGTGGTTAAAGATGATGTAAATAATCTTTGTATAATAGTAACTTTTTAATTTTATTTACTGCCGTTAAAAGTAAATAGGATAAATAAAGGTAGAAATAATACTATAATAATATAAAATTTCCCCAAAAAATTTCCAAATTCTATTGGATAAGTATTTTTTGACCAAAATAAACCTTAGGAAAAATATAAGATCCTTGTTGACCGATTTGGGTTAGATCAAGACATTTATTATCTTTTAATAATGAAGAGTAAAAAGTGGTAAATTGAAATTTTAATAAGTAAACCATTTTTAATATAGTATTATAAAAAATATAAATTAGAATATAAATATTTATTAGAAAGATAAAATTATTTCCTAAATCATGATATTTTATTTATAAATTTTAAACATTAAATAATTTTTTTTGTTTATGAAAATTGATGATGTAGTAATTACCATATTAATGATAGATTAAAGTAAATGATATTTTTAATATTAAAATAAATGTAAATTGAAAATTGAGATTCCATACATAAATTTTACAGTTTAATATGACATGTTAGGGTTGATTAAATGTATTTTTTTGAAGGAATCAATATTTTATGACTTTAACAAAAACCAAATGCAAAATAGTGCCAAAATTGACATAAATGAATTTTTAAAACAAATACTTCTCATTAAATGATATATCATTCCTAAAAAACTAGGATTTGGATAAAGGACTTAGATAATGTTATATTATTTATTAATAAACCACTTTAGGATCTCTTGTTATTTTATAGTAACTACATTAACCATGTAGTATAAAAATAGAAGAAGACATGGTAAAAGTTCAACTATTTAAGTAAGAGTTAAATCAAAGAGATAAGGTTAATATGGTGACCTAAACATATCTAAAACCTATTTTTTGAGAGTATTACTAACCATATCCACATTATCATATAAATAAAACCATTTGGAGCTATTATAAACTTTACTATATCCAATGCATTCCTCATTATAGTTTGTGTGTGTGTTCGACGCACCACTATTTTCTTATCCCTTTATTTTTCTTCTCTTATTAAATTATCATCATAATAATTATAACCAGTTTATTAATCATATTAATAGATGATTTAATATTTCATTGGGGTGAGTTATAAATTAGGGATGTTAAGCGATTGAGAGCTTTTTCTCGATGAGTATTCATTGAATTAACATTACGTATGTTGGACTTAACATGTCATGGATTAATGAATTTTTTCTAACGAGTGGTTTACATGGATTATTGGAACCATAAATACACTATCATAAATAATATATGATTAATATTAGAACCTTAAGTTATGTTATGACTTGGATTAAAGCCTTAACACTTGGAAATTCCAATCAATGTCAACTTGTGACATTGGTGTTAATTTAATGCAATATAAATAAAGCTTAAGGATATCACAAGAATGACAACCTATTGATGAATTGAACCAAATATTTATCAATTTATTACATAAATATTAATAAATCGATAATTTCATAGTCTCTACAAAAAAATACCTCCAATCAAAATACAATCAACTAAAAACAATCAACTCTTAAAAAGTATCATCACCGAGGATTCGACCTGAGTGCTGATATACACATTACAGGAGCACTAGAACCTTGACCTGTCGATTGGATACAATCAACCACACATACAAATGGCTCTGTTGCTGGGGATGGTGTAATTAAGTAGACATTAATTTCTGGTTATTTTAAAAAAACACAAAAAAAAAATTAATTTTTTAAAAAAATAAAAAAATTACAAAGAAAAAACCATATTTATATTTCGTCCAAAATATCATTGAATGCCCCATAGCCTCCAAAACAACCCATTGTATTTAATTGAACTTGAAATTTAGAGAACACTTCTCCATATTAGGAGTATCATAAGAGATAATCAACTCATTCAAGAACATGTCCTTTTCCAACCAATTGAATTAGATATGGCCAATCCTTGATACCAAACACTAAAAGAAGTTGCTACCCCTGATATGATTTACCAACCTTTTGGTATTCAATATCCAAACATAGGGGCTGAATTTTAACTCAAATAGGGTTTGACTCATCTTCTTCTTAATTTCCATAGGCTAGCTGGTGAGGATCCACATCTCAACCTTAATGAGTTCCAAGTGGTGTGATCTACCATAAAACCTTAGGTGGTTTCTGAAGAAGAAATCATGCTCTGAGAATTCCCTTTATCCCTAGTTGGAAATTCTATGTCATGGATCTTCTACCTTTCTCATAGTTCTATAACCACATGGAATGACATGAATTTACTCTTCTTAGAGAAATTATTTCATGCTTTTCGTACTAATCCTATCATAAAACAAATAAGTGGCATTCGTTAATTCCCAAATGAATCACTTCATTAGTACTGGGAGAGGTTCAAAAAGCTTGTGGAAACCTACCCACATCACCAAATCCCTGACCAACTATTGATCCAAAAATTATATGAGCGGTTATTGGATATGTAGAGAAATCTCATTAATGCCGCAATTGGCGGTGCTCTTGTTGATAAAATCCTGCAGCTGCAGGAGATATCATAAGCAGCATGGCTGTAAACACACAAAAATTCCATACTAGAGGACATGCTAAAGTCAATAAAGCCCAATATAGTCAATATATTTGTCCCAAAAATACAACCAAGTGGATGAGTGAGCTTACAGGTCTTGTGATACAACTAGATATGGAATCAAAAATCCCCAACCTCATCATCTCCACAATCTCTGTTCCTTGGACCTATCAAGAAGTGTTGAATTTGTATCTTCCCATATCATCTAAATGACACATTTCTATAACTTCAAGAGGATCCCTCTATTTCATCCTGACCAATAGATCTCAATGTAGCATATACTCAGTGGAACCCCAACCCACAACAATCTGGTCAATTAATTAGAAACATCAACCAACCCCATTCTGAGCCCTTCTCTTCAAAATATAACCCTAAAATGAGATACAGTAATCCCATTTATCATCCCCCTCAACACCCTCATCAAAACCCAAACCAATTCCAATATGGTCAAGGTGTTGGAAACATCCAACAACCTAACCCATTTTATCCTCAACCTCAAAGGATCAACCCTCCTCTTCCTCATACTAGATTCCACTATCCTAGTGATCCTTCCCAATTCCCAAACCAATAAAATCGCTTTCTCAAGAACCAAAAAAAGGTAATCCCAATCTGGGAAAGCCTCTTATTCCAAGAAACCATGGGAAAGTGTAGTGGAATATCTTGCATCCTTCACCCATTCCATCCTCAAAAACATTGAAAAAAATTGGTCAACTAGCATCCAACCTGATCCAGCAAAAAAATAAAATTCTTCCCAACTCTTACCTCAACCATTTTCCAACCCCAATGGTCATGTAAGTTAAATTGCACTTAGATCGGGGAAGAAAATTTATACGCCTAAAAAATTCCTCTAACCCCTTTAAATTTTGACCAAGAAAATGAAAAGAAAAAGACACTCGAAATGGAATTTTAATCCATACCCTCACTTCCTTCCATTCTACATAAGAACCTAATTCGTTTTCCTCAAGCCATTTCTAATCCAAATAAGCCATTTGATCCCAATACTGAAATTCTTGACATTTGTAGATGTGTTGAATTCAACATTCTCATCTTAGGTTCCAGAAAACATAGCCTTTAGTATGCTAAGTGTCTTAAGGCATTGTGCACCCATGAGAGGCAACTTAAGAACTTCGAAAATGTTTCCACCCAGCAGTCTATTCCCATAATATGCAAAGCTCTAGGGACCTTTACAACTCCATTCTAAATTAAAGGTTCCAACATAGATGATGCACTAAAATACCTATGATCCTCAATTAATTTCATGACCAAATCCATCTTCTCCAACATTGGTCTTGGTCTCTTAAATCAAATGGGTGTTTTCATTTAGTTATCCAATCGATGGACTGCTAGTACAGAGGGTATAATTGAGGATGTCCTTATTCGTGTGAATGATCACATCTTCCCTGATGATTTCTATATACTTGACATGGAAGGTGAGATGAACTCTTCTTAATATCCACTAATTCTAGAAATACAATTTCTAATGACAAAGAGAACCAAAATTGATGTCCATTCAAGAATCTTGTCCATGGAATTTAATGACCAACTGGTCAAGTTCAACATTTTTCAAGCCATATGATACCCATATGAGGATCACACTGCATTCTCAATCCATTCTTCTGAGGAAACTTAGGAGAGTCAATTGAACCCCATTCCATCATGTTCATCATGTTATTATGATAAAGGATCTTGTGAAATATGAAATATCATTAACCAAGTTATAAATTGTGAAGTTGATGTGGACCTCTCATTCACAGATTTATCAATCTAGAGGAACTTGAAAACTATCTTGAATCCCACATCAACTATGATCTCTATGCTCCACCTTAGACATTATTATGGAAAATGAATCTGAAGAAACTGAAATACCTTCCTCCATTCCTGAGTTGCCTAGTCCAAAAATGAAAGTTGTGACTGATATAAAGCCTCTTCATGAAGACCTGAAATATGAATTCCTCTTCCATGATCACTCTTATCCTATCATTATCTCTACTTCGCTTACTGAAACCAAAAAATCCAAACTTGTTCATGTGTTAGAGGAAAAAAAAGTCCTTCGGTTGGACCCTAGATGACATTATATGAATCAACCCTTCTCTTTACGTGAATCACATCCATCTTGAGGAATCATCCAAACCAATAAGACAACCACAAATAAGACTCAATGCACTCATTCTTTAGGTTGTTTTGGAAGAGATCACCAAGCTTCTTCAAGCTGGTAGTATCTACCTAATTTCTGATAGTAAATTGGTTATTCCAATTCATGTTGAACCTACGAAATATAGGATAACTATTGTCACAAATGAATATAGAGAGGTAGTCACAAATCGAGTGAAGAACAAATGGTGTGTGTGAATTGATTACCAAAAATTGAATGTTGAAACACGAAAATATCACTACCCACTTCCATTCCTTGATCAAATTCTAGAGCGATTAGCCGGAAAGTGAAACTATTGCATTCTTGTGGATTCATCGGTTACTTCCAAATCCCAATCTTACCTCCGAACTAATAAAATACTACTTTCACATGTCCCTTTGGAACATATATAGACAAGATAATGCCTTATGACCTTTGCAATGCTCGTACAACATTCTAGAGGTGTATGATGGGTATCTTTTTTGAATTCATTGAACACTGCATGGATGTCTTCATGAATGACTTTTCCATTTATGGAAAGTCATTTCAATTGTGCTTGCATTCACTCTCTCAATTCCTTCAAAAGTGTGTCAAGTGTATACTGATGTTATATTTTTGAAAATTTCACTTCATGGATGCAAATGGGATTGTTCTAGGTCACATAGTTTCAAAATATGGTATTAATGTCAATCTAGCGAAAATTGAAGTGATCCAATCACTTCTTGAACCCACCTCTGTTTGAGAAATCCAGTCATTCCTCAGTCATTCTAGTTTTTATCAGTGATTCATCCATAAATTCAGTAGGATTTCCCTCCCACTCACTAGGTTGATCGAAAATGATGTCACCTTCCATTTTGATGAGGTTTTCAAGAGATCCTTCATTGAACTCAAAACTGTTCTAACATCTTCCTCGATAATCTAACACCCAAATAGGTCCTTACCCTTTAAGTTAATGTGTGATGCTTCTGATAGATCCGTTGGGGCTCTTCTTGTTCAATGAAGAGAAAATATTCCTAATGTTATCTATTATGCCTCAAAAACATTGGATGAAACTCAATATCACTACACTGTCACTAAATATAACTTTTAGCAGTTGTTCATTTCTTAGATAAATTTTGTCCCTATCTCCTAGGTGACAAAATCATCATCTTCATAGATCATTCTGATATAAAGTTATTTCTCAAGAAAAGTGATTCAAATACAAGGCTAACAAGATGAATATTAATACTCCAAGAGTTTGACCTTGAAATCAAATATATACTAGGAAAAGAAAACCATGTAGCTGATCACTTGTGTAGAATTTGTATTTCTTCTCATTCTAAAATAATTGATCCAGAATGTTCAACTGAGCACCTTTCATATCTCACTCCGAAAATACCATGGTATGCCCCAATTTTAAATTACTTGGTTTCTGGTGTTTTTCCTGAACATTTTTCAAAATAACAAAAAATGATTCAAAATACTATTTTTGGGAAGATAATAAAATTTGGAAAAATGCGGCTGACATGGTAATTAAGAGATGCATAAATATGATGAACATTCCTCCATCTTAGAATTCTGTCACTCACTTTCTAGAGGTGGACACATTAGACAACAATGGACCTCCCAAAAAGGTCCTAGACTCTAGATTCTTCTATCCTTATCTCTTTAATGACTCGCATGAGTTATATCAATCATGTCCCACTTGCCAAAATTTCTCCATAATTTCCAAAATAAATGAAATTCCCCAAAATCCTTTAATCATCTATGAGATATTTGTTGTTTGAGGCATCAATATTATGGGACCATTCCTCACTACCAATAGATTATCATACATTCTTCTTACGGTTGATTATATTTCTAGGTGGGTTGAGGCCAAACCCACTAGAAAGGATGATTCACATACTATTAGTGAGTTCTTAAATACACACATCTTCCACCAATTCGGCACTCCATGTGCCTTGATAACTGACATAGATACCCATTTTTTATAATAAAACCATGGAATCTCTTTTGAAAAAGAATTTAGTTGTATATAAAACATTAACTTCATATCACCCCTAAAAAAATGGAATGGCTAAAATTTCTAATAAATAAGTGAAAAGAGTGCTTGAGAGAATTGTAAAACCCACCAGAAAATACTAAACATAAATTATTAATGAAAAACATTGGGCTTATCGAACTGCCTATAAAAAACCCTTTGGGATGTCTTCATTTAGACTAGTTTTCGGTAAAACATGTCATTTTCCAGTGGAAATACAACACAAGTCATTTTGAGCTTTAAAAACATGTAATTTTGATTTTGAAAAATTTTGTAAAGAAATATTGGTGCAATTAGATGAACTAGAGGAGATTATACTTGCATCATATGAGAATTCCAATCTATACAAAGAAAAGGATAAGGTACTATATGAAAAAGACATCTTGAGAAAGTTATTCCATGAAGGTTAAAAGGTATTGATTTTTAACTCTCGATTTCATCTTCACTCTGGTAAGATGAATTCTCATTGGGAATGTTCTTTTATTGTTTCTCATGTTCACCCATTTGGTGCAGTGAAAGTCTAAGACCCATCTACCAAAATGACATTCACGGTTAATGAACATCAGTTAAAGCATCACCATGAGAGAATGCACAATCTTGGAACAACATTGACTTCCACTAGATCCCCAACTTCTGTAGTTGACCCACCATTTCATGAAGATGGAAACCCACCAAATCCAAACCAAGGAAACCTCTTTCTCTTTAACTCCTCTTCTCTCTCTCTCTCTCAATTTCTTTTTCTTCATACCTCATTCTTATTTTGTTTTTTACCACTTTCTTCATTACATTTTATTTATTTTTTATTTAATCTTTCTATTTTGTGTAGATGTGTAATTTAAAAGCACTAAAAAATAAAAAAAACAAAAAAATGTAAAAAAAACAAACAAGTCATACTTACTAACCACCTAGTTTTGAAATTTTGTCTAATCATTTTGTGAATTCAAAATAAAAGTTTTCATATCAAAATTCATGTGTTTTCATCATATATTTAGATAAAGAATATTGTGTCAAACCCAAAAAAATTGAATGCTCAATTTTTGATTTGGATATTGATTCTCCCCACCAAAGAATAACACCTTTTTCTTTCATGCCAAGTCCACCTATGTACATCATTTATAAATTTGTGTTTTTCAACCCCATTTTTTAGTCTTGAGTTTTTGGACCATCGAGCTGAATTTCCTACTTTAGTGTGCATTAATATGATAGAGTAATTTTCTAAACTTCATGAGAATAACAATATCCAAATAAACTCCCATTTTTATTACATTAATTCCCTTTTTGAAAGCCCTTTGAGACTTTAAAAACCTTTTCTTTGATAGCCACATTACAAGACCAATACCTTTTCCCACCCAATATCAACATGGATTTTCATTGCATAATTTTTTGAAATTTATGTGTGGGGGAATGGATTTCATTTAGGGTACCCTTTATTGATTTCACCATGTTATTATATGCTTGAGGTAAATCATCCATTTTAGTGTGGGGTAAAGGTTGTCATTCAGTTATTTTTGGGGAATGTAATGTACATTAATTTATGTAATTTTGTAAACATTATTAGCAAGTGTTAAAAAAAAAATTAATAATAAAAAAAGTGTTGTGTCTTGGGTTGGTCATAAATCACTCTTCCTAAACCACTGATCTTGTAATAACTATTATAATCACTGACATGAGGAGATCAATAATGGCCTGGGATATGAGTGTGAGATATTTTTCAAGTTCAACTTTCAAAAAATTAAAAAAAAGTAGAAAAGAAAAAAAATAATAAAACTTATGTCATTGGGAGAAGTTTTGTGTTTTGTAAATATTTCATCTTTTCATCCCCATAAAAATTTCTCCATATATTGTATCTTTCTTTATATAATCATTTCCTTGTAAATATGTGTTTTCATTTCCTTCCATGTTTCATTTCAGAAAAATTCTGCATTTTTTTCCATGTTAGTGTTTTACCCCCTTTTTACAATCTTTTGGATATCATCATCCTACCATCCCATAGCCATAGAAAACCCCCTAAAAATACCTTTTTACTTATGATCACATTAGGATAGGGAGTGGAAGTTGATAGCTCTTACTAACTCTAATATATTCATGTTTTCTTAGTGAATCAGTGAAGCTCCATAAATTAATTTTATCATCTTGAGAAAAGTACGTTTTGCGTGCCACATTTTCCATTTCAAAATTTGAGCATGCAAAAATGAATTTTTTTCGGAACATTGTTTTTTTAACAAATTGTGGTGTAATTTAATATGGAGGAGTGAAATTGTTTAAACCTCCCCTGATTGGGGGGAAAATTTTAATATTTGTTGGTGAGTGAAAATGATTTTGAAATGTTTTTATATTTGTTTCACATGAGGACATGCACAAGACTAAGTGCAGGGGAGTTGATGTTATTAATATTTTGATAACTTTTTATGTACTACCTTTACTGATTTTATATGAAATGTGCATAATTTGGGTGAAATGTTAATGTTTAAATATTAAATGTAAATTTTGGGTATTATTTGAATCAATTCAATCGATGTAAGATTAATATTTTAAATATAAATCTCATGATACTAATCCAAATTATATGATGATTTTCTTTCAAAGTTTCTTACTCACATTAAAACATTTAATTAGAATGAAACTTTGGCCAAATCGTCCATTTAGAGGGTCATATGGACCACACATAATGACCCAAATAATTTGGGATGAAACTGGACCATCTATAAATATTGAATTACTGAGCTCAATAAAGAATTTAAAATTCTTTTATTCTCCTAAAATTTTCTTGGGACAATGTAACGAGTCTAGGGAAAACATTTCTGGGACCAACTCCAATAAAAAAGGGGCCCAACTGATGCTTAGAATTCCAGCCCAACATTCAGGCCAGGAATTAAAGTTAGTAGAGTATTCATGACATGTCTCCTGATATAGTCATAGCATCAAGCTAAAAGTTTATATTCTGAAAGAGGAGATTTAGGTGGACTACTTTTTTGAAAAAGGAATTCAGATTTGAGGGAATCTTCATATTCAAAAATCCATTCAAATTACGTCCATTGAAAAATCATGGATAAAAATGCTCGATTTAACTTTATTTAATAAAACTGACATACCATTGGTTCCATATATCCCAATTCTTCCAAATGTTTATATTAGTAGGTCAACATTATTATATAAAACTTTGAAGAAGGATATATCTTGATATTCATATATCTAGATGGCCATGTTGGTGATGCAAGTGGTGGGGAAGATTTGGAATGCAAACTGTCAACCTCCTTGGGATATAAATACATCCCCTCGTCTTCTTTCATAAGGCTTGTTTTTTAGATAAAATAAGGATAGTTTGGAATGATCAAGGCTCTTCCAAAGGCTTTGGAGGATCTTCCATACTCATGTTTTTACTTGAGAAACCATTACTCCTTTCTTTCTTTCATTTACTTTTGTGTTGTTCTTCGTTTGTAATCGTGTATGTGTCTGTTTTTTGTAATTCTATTTTAATGGAAGTTTATTTTTCCATATAATTTATTCTCATCCACCATCTATAGATTAATATTAATATTCATAGAATATTTTAAATCATGTTAAAACCATTTCCCTTCTTTTTCTTCCTCATTCAATCGAATCTCTGTTTTTAATTCTCATTATTATTTTTTTGTGTTCGATGCACCACTCTTTTCTTATCCTTTTCCTTTTCTTCTCATATTAATTTATCCTCATAATAATTATAAACTAGATTATTAATCATTTCAATGGATGAGTAAATCTCTCATTCGGGTGAGTTATAATTTAGGGATGTTAAGCGATTGAGAGATTTTTTTATATGAGTATTATTTGAATTAACATTGTGTATGTTGGACTTAACATTTCATGAATTAATGACTTTTTTTGTTTAAGGAGTGGTTTCAATGGATTATTGGAACTATAAATACACTACCATAAACAATATGTTGTAAATATTCAAACCTTATGGTATGTTAAGGCTTCTATTAAATCCTTAACACTTGGGAATTCCAATAATCGTCAACTTGTGACATGGGTGTTAATTAAATGAAATATAAAGAAAGGATTAAGAATATCACAAACTTACCTATCTAATGATGAACTCACCCTAGTATTTATCAATTTTTTTAATCAATCTTAGTCAATTAATCATTTTAAATTCTCTTCAATCAAACCCCCAATCATAATACAATCAACTAAAAACAATCGACTATTAAAAAGTATCATCGTCGAGGATTCGACCTGAGTGATGCTATACACATTAGCAGAGCACCGAAACCTTGACCGATCGATAGGTGACAATCGTTAATAATTTTATATGTCCTTATATAGCCCCTAGATGTATCAATATGTCTCATAAGACCAACTAGTGTCTTGGAACAAGTCCTTGAAAATATTTTTAGTTGTAGTCTTGGCACAAGGCCCTGACTATGTGGTTATGATGTCATGCATTATACATTCCATAATTATGAGATTAGTTATTGATATTACATGTGATTATTCTTCTAGTAGAATATACATGTGAATAATTAAATGGAATTATTTGACTTATATTTGCTATATTATTTTGATGTTTATTTTTAAAAGGCTTTTTTTAGTCTTATACATTGTCTTAAATGTTTACACTTATTTATATTTCCATACACTATAGTTTTATCCTTTCTGAGAATCTGATCTCACCCTGTTCTTATGTTTTATTTTTCCTAGTATGAGAAGAAGTATATTATGACTAACCTATTGGGATTGGATAAGGGATATGAGTGTGTTCAAAGAAGACACATTGTTTCTTTTTTTTCATAATGTAATGTGAAACTTATGTATGTATCTTGTACTTCCAAGGATACTAAATTGATCCATATTTCAGGACATGGTCTCTTGTGATCATGCCAATATTATGTAATAATTCATCAACTCTGGGTAACTGGGGTCGGGGTGTTATAGCTAGTGTCTTATGGACACATTTGTTAGACTATGCACACATTTCTCTAATGGCTCTGCATATGTTACCTACAAAAATGGACAATCAATCAATGTAAAATTAGTCTGTAGGAGAGGCTCTTCATTAGTTTATAAACCCATTGGCTTATAAACCATGAATAATCCCTACCAATTAGAGGTCTCAAAGAATCAGGGTTTACACTTTCTTCCATTGGTCACGTCTAGGGCATACAAGAGATATCCTGGCCTGATTAGCCCATAATTATGCATGATTACTTTGATATTTCGTCCCTAAAACATGATTTTAAATTGTTCTCTCAGTGTCCTTTACACAAGACATATAAATTCATGGACCCAAAAAAACTATCCTGTTCATGTCAAGTCACCCACGTCCTCACCGCATGATGCTAAACTACATGGCCCATCAATACTCCCTTCATTGATCCTAATATCCACAGATGCTGGAGTGAAACTCTTACCACCCCTTCTTTTTCACGCTGAACATAGTTCATGTGGGCTTAGTAATTTCAGATTGGAATTCCTTATAGATCTAGGGGAATTCATTCTACAATAACTGATCCACTTGGCGTGAATTTCAATGATATAATATATTTTCCCCCTCCCCATTGGGAAACCTAAAGTCCTAATTATATGGAATTAAACTACAAGGTACCAAAAATATAACAAAAATTATTTACTCCTTGTGGATGGGGAAAACATATATAGGGAGCCTAATTTTAGGATTCCTTGATCTTCAAAATAGAGACCCACTCCAGCAAGGGAATCAAAATGCATCACCCTATGTGTGAGCAATTTCATTGTAGAAAATTTCCCAACTATGTGGGTGATCATGTACTGAACGTTTCTATCAAGTAAAAACACATCATTTAAATCTATCAAAATCTTTTCTTCTAGTGATTTTGGATACTCATATACCTCCCCGACCATTGGAAATTGTAGTTTTGTGTTCTATGGAAACCACTGTTTGACTATGAAAACAATTCCCATGTGGATCTACCTATGTTTCCCACAAATTGGCCTCTCAACCAAAGGAAAATTCATCCTCATGGGTTGATTTTCCAATTACCATATTATAAATGGATTTCAAGCCTTGTATCGTCTCTCCTTGTCCAAGATCCCTTGAAACTACTGCTTACACTTTCATCTGTAACCACATCTTGATCATGTCAAAACACCATGCCCAACCATCCCACCGTTAATCATGTCATCGGCATGAATGTACTAATCACGTGAAATTAATCCTACATGATGCTCGATAGTTAATGTTCAATATTTTTCCTCAACACAACAAATAATATCCCCCCAATGGTCTTGTATGCAAAAATAATATGCATTGTAACTTTCAACATGAGTCCTGGTTCATTGGTAACCTCATGTGCAAACAAAAAAACACCCCATTCATATGAAAGAACCAGATCCACATATGGATAAAACATAAAATAACTACATAAATCTTTATTTTTATCATAATTGGTGTGACATACCGGTTCTGGAAGCCACCCAGAGGCGCCCCGTACTGATTTGGTCACATGGCCTCAAGCGCATTTCCCCAAACGCCAGAGGCTGCCGACTTGCAGTGAGGGTCTTGGGTATGACAGTGGGGAAACTATGCCCTCATTGGAAGAGTACACAGAGAAAGTAAACAAAACATGAAATTGAAGAAGAATTAAATATCCAACAATAATGCACAAGTAAACATCGGAAGACTAAAAGAATAAACAACTGGAGCACATATGTATATATGAAATGATGCATCATAAATATCTAGGAAAACAGCTAAACCGGTCACGATGCTGGAAATAAAAATAGTACCAAAACAAGTATAATAGAAAAGATAAACAGCTCCTTAGCATCACAAGCCTATGCTTGGTCCCATGCTCTCCTGCTCCAATGTAATCAAATTCCAGAAGTCAAAGGGAACTTTCCCTTGTCTATACCTGCAACAACATAGTCTGTTTGGGCCAAAAATCATGGCCCAAACAGGGTGTAAGAATAAATCCCAACAGGCAACCACCTGAAGATCTGTGCCTAACAGTCAGTGAGTATATGGAAGGTAATAGTACAATAAGTAGTAAACATTAACAGCAAATAGCAGGAAATAATTAGTGAGAAGTAACAGGATGATATTCAATAGTAATCAATCCGGAGAACAACAACCAACAATGAAGCAAACAGCTAACCACAATAGGAACACCTTTGGGAAGTACTCGCATCCAACCCCTCTGGACTTATCCAAGAAGTACCCACAACCCTCTTGGAAGTGAAGTAATCCTAACCCCTCTGGGTTGGTCATACAAAATTATAAGACTTTCTGGGGATGCTCGCTCGGTCAATTCCCATTATAGTCTAGGGTAGTCAAGAACTCTCTAAGGATGATCACGCTGTCTAACCCTCTTATATCCCCACGGTCTAGAAACTCTCTAAGGAAGCTCACTCGGTCAATTCCTCATATAGTCTCAGGACTATCACAGACTCTATGATTAATCTCGCTCGGTCAATTCCTCTTCTATCATGGAATAGTTTAAGGGAATTCAAACAAGTAAAGACTCTCTAAGGAAGTTCACTCGGTGTACCCTCCTATAATCTATAATATCCAAGACTCTCTAAGAAGATCACTCAGTCTATCCGCTATAGTCTATAATAACAAAGACTCTCTGAAGAAGCTCACTCAGTCTACCCTCCTATAGTCTAAAATATCCATGACTCTCTAGGAAGTTCACTCAGTCTATCCCTTATAGTCTATAGCACCAGGTTCTCACAGTCCCGTGCCCGTTAGTGCATAATGATGCTATAGGAAAAAGTACACCTATAGAGCAACATGGATAACCATTCTATATAAAAACCAGAATGTTAAGAATATCATTCTATCCTACGGTCACAGGGCATGGAAAATAGGTATAACGGCCAAAGGCTAACAAGACCCAAATAGTCATAAATAGAAAAAGACATGGGAAAAACATCCAAGCACAAAAACTAACCTCATACAAGATAAAATGACCTCTACACAATCATACAAGCATGGAAGGAAAACAATAGGGGAAAAATGGTAAACATGAAATACCCCATGCACGAGTATTGGTGGAAATTTGAACACAAAACTGAAGGAATTCGAAAGGTAAGGCACAAAACACCTACCTTGGTGATAGGAGATAAATATACTTTTACCATGAGGCTTGATTCTCCTTAGAATGATGAAGATCTATAAAATCTCACAAAACATTCAACCCACAATATCTTGAGAAAGAGGGAAAATAATTGAATGAAAATCAAGAAGAAGGAAAGCTCACCATTGTGGTTTTAATGTAATTGACGATGGTCGATTCGGAAAACAGACGGAGGCTCGGGGGCTCGGAGGATGTTTTGCGGCTGTATGGAGTGATCTCGGTTGAATAACCTGGAGAATAAGATGTTTCCATCGATTAGGTGCGGCCCTGGTCCATTTAATTAAAAAAAAGTACACAGTGTTTACTTCTAGAGTACACAACATGTACATGGATTTTCTATACTCCACTTTAAGCAGCCTCCACATCGCCCCTACACACTGTGTGTGTGGGCCGGACACGGACAACACACGGACTTGTACGACACCGAAGTACACTGCGTGTACTTATAAAGTACACGGCATGTACTTTAAAAAATTCAATATTTTCCTCTTTTTCTCAAAAAATGACCAGAAAAGGAAAAACATACCCAAAACAAAGATCTAGGTTCTTAAAAACTTCCTCCCTTAAAGAAGTTCATCCCTAAATTTCCCTAGCGAGGCATAAAAGAAGAAACCCTGAACAACTCTGGCCACTGCAATCATACATCGGCCTCCCTCTCCCAGGTCTCATCCTGTACTCGCATGTGCTTCCATAGAACCCATACCAGAGGAATAGAACGGCCACGGAGAACCTTCGTACTGAAATCGACAATCTGGATAGGTTTCTCCTCAAACGATGCATCCACTTCAAGCTCAACCTCCTCGGGTTGAAAGACATGAGACGGGTCTGAAAAGTAACGTCAGAGCTGAGAATCATGGAAGACGTCGTGCATAGCCTGGTACCTCTGAGGTAACTCCAACCGAAAGGAAATCGTCCCAACTTTCTCCAACACCTCAAACAGCTCGACGTAATGCGGTTAAAGCTTGCCCTATCTCTGAATCCTATTGTGTCCCATCCTCGGTGCGATCCGCAGGAAAACCTGATCCCCGACCTCGAACACCAGATGTCTTCTCTACTGATCAGCACAAGATTTATGTTGAGACTGTGTTTTAGCCATCCTCTTTTGAATAAAATTTATCTGCAATGTGGTCTTCTGATAATACAAGGTCCCAGCAAGGCTGCCTTTCCTACCTCCAGCTAGCACAAAGGTGATCGGCATGGCCTACCGTACAAAGCCTCGTAAGGTGCAATCTGAAATGTTGCCTGAAAACTGTTGTCATAGGAAAACTCCACAAGAGGGATATAATTCTTCCAAGAACCGCCAAATTCTAGAATGCATGCTCAGAGAATATCCTCAAGAACCTGAATCGTACGCTCGGACTAGCCAGATGTCTAGGGATTGTATGTTGTACTCAAAAGTACATGTGTAACCAAAGCCTTCTAAATCCCCTTCCAGAACCGAGAAGTAAATGCGCATACCTATCTGAAACAATGTAGTGTGGAACTCCATGAAGATGTACAATCTCTCAGATGTACAACCACCCCAGCTCATCAACACTGAAGGTCTCCTTGATCACCAAGAAGTGAGAAACCTTCCTAAGCCTGTCGACGACAACCCAAATAGCATCACTCCCTCAAGGTGACCTCGGTAACCCGGTCACGAAGTCCATTACGACATCGTTCCACTTCCACTCAAGTATGGGTAACTTCTTCAAAAGCCATGCTAGTCACTGATGCTTTTCATTCACCTGCTGACAAGTAGAAGATCTCATGATGAACCCAGCGACATATCTCTTCATACCTGGCCACTAGTACTGACGATGTAGATCACGATACATCTTGGTGACGCCCGGATGAACTGCCCAAACTGAAGAATGAAAATCCCACATCAGTTCCTTGAATATGTCTACTGGCACCCATACGTGTCCCTGGAAATGAAATATCTCATCCTCACTCGTTGTCCAACTAGGAAGAGGGTCCTCTCCTGACACACTCTCCCACAAGACTAGGCCTTCTGAGTCTGATAGCTGCCTCATCTGTACTCGATCAATATGGGTAGAGGTTCCGGCTACATAAGATAAAAAAGTTTTCCCTTGTTTGTTGTGCACCTCCAAATGAATCTCAGAGAACAGAGCCATAAGCTTCCACTCACTACTGGCCTCTTGAACTGCCTGAATCTGAGTTCTTCTGCTCAACGCATCAGCCACTGCGTTTCCCTTTCCCGGCATATAGGCAAGCTCAAAGTCAAAGGACTAAAGATACTAGACCCACCTGCGCTGTCTCATATTAAGATCATGTTGGGTGAAGATATAATTGAGACTCTTCTAGTTGGTAAACACCATAAAGTGATCTCCTAGAAGGTAATGTCTCCAACTGCATAAGGCATGAACAACAGCTGCCAACTCTAGATCATGATTCAGGTAGTTCCTCTCGTTTTCCCTCAACTACCGAGACCCATAAGCGACGACCCAATATCCCTGGATAAGCACAGCTCCCATCCCGATACCTGAAGCATCGCAGTAAATATTATAGCTCTTGCCCGGCTCTAGAAAGACTAGTATCGGTGATGATATCAACCTCCCTTTCAGCTCATGAAAGGTTGTCTCACAAGAATCTGACCATAAAAACATCACCCCATTATTGGTTAGACCTGTCAGCGGTGCTGCAATGTGTTAAAAGTCTTGTATGAAATGCTTGTAGTATCTATCCAACCCTATAAAACTCCACACCTCAAAGACATTCTTACGGATACTCCCAGGAAACTACAGCTCTCACTTTCTCTGGGTCTACTGATACTCCTACCTCCAAGATGAAGTGACCCAAGAAGTGAATCTGATCCATCAAAAAGTGTCATTTCGAGAGCTTATCATATAATTGACTCTCCCTCAGTGTACTCAAAATGATCTCAAGATGTGTGGCATGGTTGTGTCGAGTGTGATATTAAACTATGATGTCATCAACGAAAACCACACAGAAAGAATCCAAGTATGGATGGAACACACGATTCATCAGTACTATAAAAGATGATGGCGCATTTGTGAGACCGAATGGCATGACCATATACTCATAGAGACCATACCTAATCCTGAAGGCTATCAGAGGTATATCTGATGGTCTAACATGAAACTGATGATAGCCAAATCTCAAGTCAATATTCATGAATAATCAGGCTCCTCGAAGCTGATCAAAGAGGTCATCGATCCTTGGCTTGGAATATCGGTTCTTGACCGTAAACTAGTTCATCTTCCAATAATCCACCCATATCCTAATTGTGACGTATTCCTTCTTCGCAAATAGGATAGGTGAACCCCCAAAAGATGTACTGGGTCAAATGAAACCCTTTTCCTGCAACTCCTCTAACTGCTTCTTGATCTCCTACAACTCAGGTTTAGACATCCTATAATGAGGAATGGACACTAGTGCCGCTCCTGGAATGAGCTCAACAGAAAATTATACCTAACACTCTGGAGGAAAACCTAAAAAATCACTTGGAAAGGCATCCCTGAAATGATCCCCCACTGGAGGAAAGTCTAACTGTGAAGTCCCCTGATCATCCAGATAAAGACTAGAAATATGGGCTGTAACTCCTCCTAGCCCATGATGGTCTGGTCCAGCTCTACCCACCTGTAAATCCCACTCGCCTCTATGGATAAAAGATCCACCCTCTGGTGATATGGAACTCACCATGCGGTGATAGAAATCGATGACTGCCTGGAAGGGAACAAACCAGTCCATACCGAGAATGACATCATAGCCTTTCATATCTAGGACATAGAGGTCCCATAAGAAGTGACACCCTATAACCTCAATAGGGCACTCTCTGCACTGACATATGCTAGACGTCCTCATTCCCAACGGTGTATCGAGAGTCAACATGTCAGCAGACGAAACGATACAGATCCCAAGGCTCTCCACAATGGTAACAAAGATAATGCTATGTGAAGCACCACTATAGAAAAGGGATGAAGATAAAACTGAGGCTACTAAGATCGTACCTCGAACTGTGGAAGGGAAAGGCTCCTACTCGAGATAGGTCTGATCCTTGGAAAATGTATGGCCTGTACCATAACCCTGCACCCCTGGCTGACCACTATGAGCTGATCCACTCTACTATCGTTGGTAACCAGGTGACTAACCACCATTGCCGCGACCTCCACCTAGACCCGAACGGCCAGAAGAACTCCAGTTCCCAGACAAGTGGGAAACTGGCGATACATATCCTATACAAGAGGTCATAAAAGAACCCCTACCACCAGCTGTAGTTGACAATATCTAAAAAAACACTGAATATGGCCCATCTTTCCGCAAGATCGGCACTCCATCAAGTCTCTCTGGAATTGAGGCGTAGTATGGCTGCTCCTACCACAATGGTAGCATACAACCTGGCTGCATGAAGAGACATTCCACCTACTCTGATATCCTAAAGCACACTCCCTGCGGTGTTTCCTTCTATCAGTAGGAGGATCACTGACTCTGGATGTCGAACAGCCCTGGCCCACTGCTCCAGAATATCTCAGATTGCGCTCAGTGATCAGTGCTTGGTAGAAGATAGAGGATATCGAAGACAACCTGAAGATATTCACCTTGGAATGGATCTCCTGCCTAAGACCATCTTCATACTTCCTGGAAGGGAACAACTTATCACCTGCTGGAATCGGCATGAAGCACTGTAGCTCAGTAAAGTGAGATGAGTACACCATAACAGAAAGAGTACCCTCCTCCAGACTCATAAAATCTTGGGCTAGGTTGGCCCTCAAGGTCTATGGATAGAAGTAATCATAGAAGATGTGCCGAAACTCATCCCAATTCATACTCTTCTGGCTCCCTGACTGGGAGATCACCTCTCACCACTTCTTAGTGGTGTCTTGGAATATATAAGTAGCAATCTTTACCTTTTTCTCGAGAGGTATCTACTGGTGCTCGAAGATCATCAGCGTGACCTCTAACCATGACTCTGCTGCCTAGGGTCCTCCATCCTCTGAGTAAATCGAAGAATGTTATTGCTCGAAAACCCGTCAACTCAGCTATCGATGGGGCAGGATGAGGGGTACCCTGAAAGGTTTGCATAATCCTCAGGAAGTCCTCCATGAACTGAGCATCAACACCTACAGTGGGTATAATTGCTGGTTCCAAGGATGGCATAGCAGGAGGATCTGTAGGAGGTCCATGATCGGCCATATCTGGTGTCTGATTACTATCTGGAAACTGACGTACATCTAGAGGATGTCACAGTGGCATAGCTCTAAAAGATAAAAAGAACACCTTAGATCAAGATTATCAAGGATATAGAACACAAGAGTACAAAATTGGAACAGGAGGAATAAACACTCAAGTTTCACTACACATGACTACATGGTGTGTAGAAAAACAACACGGCGTGCTCCTTAAGGCCATTCACATGGGCGTGTACTTCTATCACCTTTGGTCGTGTAACACCCTAGACTACACGGAGTGTTGTCCCTACAGATGGCATGTACTTCATCTCTATTCCCCTTACAGAGTCTCTTTACATTGTTAACTCTCACGGTCCTCTTAACCCTAGACTGGACGGCATGTTCACTAAGGACATGACGAGTACTAGACAAGGTTTTGGCGACCCGTGTTGTTAGTTACACATCCGGCAACATGGATGAACCTTTCACAACGTGTTCCAAACAAACACGACATGTATAGGAGAGAGAACATCATCCCATGTTGTTCGTGACACAGTCGGGTACTTAGAACAAGACTACACAGTGTGTTCATACCCAACAAGACATGTACTACACGATCTTTCCCGACCCGTGTTGTTAGTGACATAGCCGGGTACACAACTCACTACTACACGGTGTGTAATGACTGTACACGGCGTGTTTCTAAAAACCTTTTCACCACCCTGTGTTTCTGCTCACACAATTAGTGACACGGTTTAAAACTACACGGCGTGTAGTCAAGTACACGCCTTGTATTCTGGGTTTTTTCAGGCAGTAGCTCAGAAACTGAACCGAAGCCTAGAAAACACTTAAAAATAAACATGATTGTCCCAAATTCCGATCTGTGAGGGCCTATACTCCCTAAAAACAAAAGATTGGGATCATTTACATATCATATACAAGGGAAACAAGTCAATGATCCACCAGGATCCGATTCATGAGGGCCCATATCTCCTCAAGAACCCAAACATGGCATTAATTTAAGCAAGGAACAATAAAACCAATTTCCCTATCAAAAACTACAAGGATACTATCAAAGAATCTATCACAAAAGTATGCATAATCTACACATCGTCTATCACAACAACATGTAATTGCTAATTCACCCTATATGGCATGGCAAGAATGTGTGGCATGTAATTTTTAACAAGTGCCTATATGATGCATGATATGGAATACCCTATTCTCATCGGGTTGCGACATTAATAGAACCGCACTAGCACAAAAATAATAACATAAGGCATGTGAATCACTCTAGGTGAAATCATATCAACTGTAAAATCGCAAACCAGAAAACTGGAATAATGAGGTAGATTAACTTTTCCCTGTACACGGGTTAGCTACTCCTTGGAACAGCTTATTACCAAGTATTGAATATGTCATTTCCCTGTCTAAAGGCTCTACATAGTAAATCAAGAAAAAATAATTCCTCTGATACAACTTTGTAACGTCCCGGTTCCGGAAGCCACCCAGAGGTGCCCCATACCTGGTTGGTCACATGGACGCAAGCACATTTCCCGAAACACCAGAGGCTGCCGACTAGCAGTGAGGGCCTTTGGTATGATAGTGGGGAAACTATGCCCTTAATGGCAGAGTACACAGCAGAAGTAAACATTACATGAAGTAGAGGAAGTTGTAAATATCCAACAATAATTCACAACTAAACTATGGAAGAATAAAACAATAAACCACTGGAGCACATGTGTATATAAGAAATGATGGATGATACATATCTAGGAAAACAGCCAAACAGGTCACGATGATGGAAATACAAACAGCACCAAAACAAGTACAAAAGAAAAGATAAATAGCTCCTCAGCATTGCAAGCCTAATCTTGGTCCTGTGCTATCCTGCTCCAAATTAATCAAGTGCCAGAAGTAGAAGGTTTCTTTCCCTTGTCTATACCTACAACAACATAGTCTATTTAGGCCCAAAAGCATGGCCCAAATAGTGTGTGAGACTAAATCCTAGTAGGAAACCACCTGAAAATCTATGCCTAATAGTCAGTGATTATATGGCAGGTAATTGTACAGTAAGCAGTAAACAATAACATTAAACAGCTGCCAGTAATAGTGAGCAGTAACAGGATTATATACAACAGTAATAAATCCACATAACAACAAGCAAGAATGAGGAAAACAACTAACCACAACAGAAACCCCTCTGGGAAGTACTCGCAGAAAACCCCTCTGGTCCTATCCAAGAAGTACCCACAAGCCTCTAGGTAGTGCACTCAACCTAACCCCTATGGTTTGGTCATTCGAAATTATAAGAATTTTTGGGGAAGCTTGCTCGGTCAATTACCCTTATAGTCTAGTGTAGTCAGGGACTCTCTGAGGAAGATCACGCGGTCTAAACCACTTAAATCCCCAAGGTCTAGAAACTCTCTAATGAAGATCTCTCGGTCAATTCCTCCTATAGTTTTAGGTCTTTCACAGACTCTCTGAGGAAGCTCGCTCAGTAAATTACTCCTCTAGCCTTGAATGGTTTAAGGAAATTCAAACAAGTAAAGACTCTTTGAGGAAGCTCACTCGGTCTACCCTCCTGTAGTCTATAATATCCAAGACACTCTGGGAAGCTCACTTGGTCTATCCCCTGTAGTCTATAATAACCAAGACTCTCGAAGGAAGCTCACTCAGTCTACCCTTCTGTAGTCTATAATATCCAAGACTCTTTGGGATGCTCACCTGGTCTATCCCTTATAGTCTATAGCACTATATTCTCACAATCCCTTTACAGTTAGTGCATAATAATTTTATAAGGCCAAAGTACACCTATAGAGCTACTTGGCTAATCATTCTATAGAACAATAAGCATGTTATGAATGTCATTACATCCTACGGTCACAAGGCATGGAAAACACATATAAAGCTAAAGGTTAACAAGACCCAAAGGGTATTAAATAGAAAAAAGATATGGGAATAACTTCCAAGCACAACAATTATCCTCATACAAGATGAAATTACTTCTACACAAGCATACAAGAAAGGTAGGAAAACAACAGGGGAAAAACGGTAAACATGCAATACCCCGTTAATGGGTATTGGTGGAAATTTGCACATAAAACTCAAGAACTTCGAAAAGTAAGGTGAATAATTCCTACCTTGGTGCTAGGAGATCAATATACATTGACCACGGGGCTTGATTATCCTTATAAAGACGTAAATATATGAAAACACACAAAAAATTCAACCCATGATATCATGATAAAGAGGGAAAATCATAGAATGAAACATAAGAAGAAGGAAAATCTCACCGCTGCAGTTCCAATGCAATTTACGTTGGTCGATTCGGCAAACAGACGAAGGCTCGGGGGCTTTGAAGATGTTTGCAGTCGTACGGGTTGCTCTCGGTCGAAGAACCTGGAGAAGAAGGTGTTTCTGTCGATTAGGCCTAACCCCAGTCCATTTAATGAAAAAAATTACACATCGTGTACTTATGGAGTACATGGTGTTTACTTTTCTTTTCCATACTCTTCTTTAAGCAGCCTCCACATCACCCCTACACACCGTGTGTGTGGCCTGGGCACGGCCAGCACACGGCCTTGCGCAGAACAATAGTACATGATGTGTACTTATAAAGTACATGGCGTGTACTTTGAAATTTTCAAGATTTTCCTCTTTTTATCAAAAATGACTAGAAAAGGAAAAAAATATCTAAAACGATGATCTGGGTTCTTTACAATTGGATATGTATTCATGCATGAATCTCATATTTCAGGTCCATCTAGGCAATAATATTTTCCCACTCTCTCCCAGATAATGGTCTGACCTGCAAGGTGGGAACCTACATTCACCAGTTTGGGAAGAAAAAATTCACGTATTCCAAGTATACTTAATCATATGATTTCCCATTTTCATGTACATTAACCCCTCTCCATACACCACACTTTGTGTCCATAAAATTATGAATCCCCATAACCACCCATTGCCATCGAAAATGGACGGCTAGAGTCCTGTGGACACCATTAATTAACTATTCACACAATGACCTAATAGATCATAATATGTTTTCCAAAAAAGGCATGTAAACCAAGGGAAATTTTTTCCTTAGGATAGGATTTTCCTACCTTTGTATTCCATTATGATGTTTACATCTCACCTCATTCCTCAGTTTCAGAAACCCCCCCAGATTACAGTTTACATCTTCTCTCTCCTCTTAGGCCTAAAGGTGATAGAAAATTACTATCTAGACCATTGTGAGAAAGCCAGTTTGTTGATCCCTTAGTTAAAGTAAAATGAATTTAAGTCATAAGTATCAAATGTCCCATGTTTACGATGTTAAACTGCATCGTTCTCTATCCCTAAATTATAGAAGTTAAATTCATGTGGGAGTGGTTTCTCAACCAAAGACTATATAAATACTCCAATTAGTCTCAAACTTCATTCCATCAATAGTCCACCCACTATGGTGTAGAAATCATAAAACAAGTATAAATTTCCATAAAACTTATTGGCGATCGGAAAATGGAAATCTGGTGTCTTATAGAAATCTTTGTTTGATTGTGGTACACGATGCCCTGAAAGATTTTCCTAATCCTCCTACAAAAATGGCATGTAAATAAAAGTAAAAATCATACTCAGAAGTGGGTTCTCCAATCTCTATATGATCCAGGGATTCCAAGCCTCATTTCATATCCCATTCCCCATAAAACACAAAACCAGGTTAAGAAAAATCTATTATACATTGCTAAAAGGATTTGGGACATTCTTCGTTAAAAAGTCCTAAATTGGGGCCCTCATCCTACAAACAATGGTCCAAACTGTTTGACCTAAAAAATCAGTAGTGATACTAGGGTTTCCAAGACATTAAACATCCCGTGAAAAATTAACAACACTTTCAGGGGTGAAAATCCTCAAAGAAACCCCTGGACAAAAGTCGAGTGCCAACTCACAATACCTATGCTACCTATAGTTTAGGAAAAATATTATGCAACCCAAAAATCAAGAGGCGCAAATATTTTTAGTTCAAAAACCAAAAATGATATTTCTAAAAAAATCAAGTTATATTATCTTCGTTTATACTATAAAGGTATTAGAAAAAAAATTGGGGTTATAAAATAAAAGGTGCAACGTTTTTTAGGTTTTCCATGAATCCTTAGTAATAGTCAAACTCTACTCACTGATCCCCTCTGTTACGGAAAAAGATAGATCATGATTTTATTAGTTTAGTTGTCCAATATTGTAATTAAAATTAATATCTAGTTGATATTACTATGTATTTTTGGATGATTATAAATGTTTGACACTGCAGGAAAAGGTTAAGGAGAAGCACCAGGGTGAAAATGTTTTCATTTTATTAAATGCAAATAATATGGTTGTCCATAACATCGAGCCTCTCCATAAAAGAAATGAAAATGTGGAATAAGTCAATCTCAAATATTATAATGAATCATTCCTAGATATTTCTAACAGATTTATAATTATATGGAATGGGTCATCAAGAGATTTCTGTTAATTAGTCTTATGTGTAGCTTCAACTTCAACCAAAGGACACACTTGCTTTATAATGGCACTAAGATACCACTTTTTCTATTTAATGGATTATAATTTGACACCCATTTATTTCATTTGCTTCTTTATCCTAGGAAAAAAATATGTTTACCCTGAAAACTCTTCCGTTTTTGTAATCACTTGGCCAAGAGAATATGTCTCCTTATCCATTAATTAGATCATCTCTTTTAAAATATCTCAAATGTTATTTATTTGGTGATGGGAATCAATGAACCAGGAAAGATATATTCATGAGAGAATTTATCCTCTCAATCAATGAGAGTCTTGTATTTGAGGTGGTGTAGGTGGCGGTAGTCAAATCCTCCTAAGACCGATATGATAAATAACCACAGGAGGGTGTCCTCCTTGTCTGAAAATTCTGTCAGAGGTGATTCAGTGGTAATAGTATATATTTTAGGCCACACCCATCTCTGAATGAACTGATGTCTCTTGAATGTATTAGAACCATAGGCTTTCTCCTCCACCTTAGTAGGTAGGAGTTAGTAAATGGATCCACGACATATAGAGCCACCGTAAGCTGGGTTACCCAAGAGGGGGAGCCTTCCCCCTCTATAGGTGGTTCGATATCTGGAACCATGTTCATGGGGTTGACAAAATATTTATGGGTAATAAATGGCATTCCAATAAGTCCAACTTCATTTGGATTATTGTCCATTCCACCAAGCGATAATGGGTCTAAGTCACTCTCTACAGATATAGGCTCTGTAGAAGAGGTCCCCTCCAAACACATGCGATGATGAGTAGAACACCTTCAGGTAATCATAATGAAGGTAAATGGAGAAGCTTTCATAGTTAAGATGGGGTTGGAAGCATTCAAGGTTCATTGCACCCATTAGACTGGCATGTCTAGTATATCATTAGGATAGTGCACTACCCGTTGTTGGTCATACTCTAAATACAAGTATGTTTGAGAAACTATGAGAGGAATAAAGACATGCATGTCAAAGTCCTCTAACATCATCATAAACCATAGTTGATGAAGGATTTATATGGAAGATTCACTCATAAAAAGGGTAATTGGGATGAATGTGACTCATTGGAGACATCATAACTGCCTGGAAAACTGTTAGGGTTTATAGGGTTCATAGGTGGTCATCCTATCTATACGGGTTGTTAAGATTCCATCCCAATGTATGATGAGGTATGAAAATTCTTTCGAAGATCCCCACCCATCATCAACTATTATTATGTTAGACCGTGGGTAGGGTACAAAATTAAAATATGAAGGATAAATTGTTAATTTAATGAAACTATTAATACTCAAGGACATGTGATAAACATCATCAATTTTAAGTACTACTGGATGGAAGTTGGAATGGGCGACCGTCGTGGTGTGATAATATTATTAACAGGGAAAATGTTATTCAATCCTACCATAAAAAAATTTAAAAGTATATTTGAGCTGATTTGGAGGCCTTATTCCCATATATTTCCCAATATCTCATAAGTTCATGTTAGGGTGGGGATATCTAAATTGAAAGGCTTACTCTCTGCCATCATGGCCTCCATCATTAGGGTGCAAACTCGGATTCCAGTATGTACATCCTAGGATGGAAAAAGTCACCTTCTCATGAACATGTCAAAGAAAAATGTTAGTCTATGTATAGGATATACAACTATTTGTACCTCATAACACCATGTGGTGTATCGACCGACCACGAGGATAGAGCAGTATGAGACAGGAATGAGCCGTGACTATATGGTCAGATGGGTTCAGCTACGGAGAACTTTCTAACTTGGCCCATTCGCTTACAGGAATGGTCCATTCCAATACTCAAATTAATTAAGTTAGTGAGAATGAAAAGTATCACCATGTAGACTCTCCTCCATACTTATCAATTCCACCCATAATGGGGATATTGTCCCAATGTTCCTCCATGCATTGTCCACTAGTAAAAATTTATCACACATGTCTCCAAGGATAGTAAGTCCACCAATCTAGTAAACATCCCATAAACTGATCACCAATTCACTGTGAGATAAGATAAAGGTATCAATGCTTGATTAATAGTAGCTAAGTAGCTCAAATAGTATCTCACATGAAGAATAAATAGAGAATTTGGAGACCCACACCACATGGTATAGGTTGATGGCTTCTAGGAGCGCAAAGGCTTCCAAGTAGTTCTGATGAACCCAGAACACCTAAGACCACTCGTCAATAAAATCACCCTCCATTTCACTAATTTTATTTTGAGCTCCACCCACCTTCAAGATTGATTCATGATAAGTTAACAATAGTTGGTTCGTCATGAACGACTAATTTAGAAGATGTATTATGGAGAAATTGATTTCTATGTGTCCACATATAGACATTATGAACAAGTATGTTGTCGTGGATAGAAGTTTTCATGGTTTCCCACTGGAAACAACACTCATATGGTCATACTCTCGAGACATCTCAAAATAAATAGTGAATCCACTTTGATCAACCGGTGGCTAAGGGGAATCTTCCTGGAGACCAAAGCTTTAGAGTGGAAACTTATTAGATAAGGGGTAGTCTATGAGCTACGGTGAGAGAAAGTCCTTCAAAATACCCTCCTGAGGAATGACATGATACTGGATTTTGCCTTCAAAATTTTCAAATATAGCCTCTAGTCTTATGGTTTCATCCACTGAAATTTTGGGAAGATCCATTATCTTTATCTATACAAAATAAACATACAAAAGTCCAGTCAAATAAAATCAGTGGTGAAAAGGCAAAAAATTGGGAAAAACTAAAAGAGTCTTCATAACAACTCAGTCTGCATACTGAACCCTGGAAACTTTTGAAAAAGGCATTCCTAGTGAACTGATAGTTTTTGGACCAACCCATGAGGAACTGGACCATGAAGAATTGCCCAATGAACTATGCAATTTGCGGATTGGGCGATTCGCATACCAATATTTCTTACACAGTTATCCAATGCTTACATTGTAAATACTTATAATTCAATTTTTTCTCCTATGATCCAAGCCATCTTCCTATTTGAGAAGATCTAAAGTCCAGAATTTTCGATAGTGGGTCTTCGTTCTCAGGCTCCTCTAGTGGTTCTTTTACCTTTCTCAAAGACTGGGTTGTGCAACGATTCCCTAAAGAAGGTTCAATTGCTCTTGTTTCAGCCTCTGAAAGATTTATTTATAGGATAATTAGAATTTGTATGTTCTACTTCATTTCTCGTATTACATTATTGAAAGGAATCAAACAATGGAAGGTCTCTGATTTAGTATCTTGACTGTCTTCAATTTGGGGTATCACTGACTTCAAATGTATCTCTTTAGGACATGCATTCTTTTATTTTCTCTTTCCCTCTAAGTAACTAAAAGGGATTTCTTGGGTTTTAGGACCAATTAACTTTAGGCTGGGTGAGTTTAGAATTTATGATTGGAAACTATGTTTTAACCATAATGAGTTTAGAGAAACCTATGCACAGGTCTGGGTCAAGGTCCATGGGATTAATTGGGTTCTTTGGCACCCAGAAATTCTATTCGATATAGCTTCTTCTATCGTCCGTCCAATCATAATGGATAACACCACTGAAACTACCAACAATGTTCACATTAGAAGGATTATAATAGAGGTCAATCTTAGCGTTGTCTTAATTGATTGTGGTGTTCATTCAGATCCATAGGATTAATTTTTCCTTATAATTCAATATGAATGAACTCCCTTTTTTGTACTACTTGTGGTATTATTGGGAATATGCTCGCTATCTGTAGGGGAACAAAATTTGTTCAAATTGTATTTTAAAATTCCATGACTCTAGTCATTGTGGGAAAAAGAAACGGACTAAAACCTCAGTCCAGTCAGACGAACAAACTAAAGATTCCAAATAGACCTCTGAGACTATTTCTCTAACTATTAATGCGCTCGCGAACTAAGCTAAGACTGATAGTAATTTGAAGACACATGGAATTTTTGGAGCTGAATTTTCCAAAAAGTCTGATCGGTGTACTCTTAAGGATATACACATATCTCTTTATGTTAAATACAAGTCAGTGTCTCATGAGCTAAAGCAGGATAATAAACTGAAATTGTCTTGGGCTGATTTGGTTAGTGCATCCCATCATGACAACTCTCATATTTGTGTAGATGATGACCATGCTAAAGATGAATCCGATGATAACCAGCATGTTCGATAACTATACATTCAAGATGATGTGGAATTCAAAATTTGGCTTCTACAGATATCAATGGCCACTAAGGGTTGAAAAGGTATGAGAAATTGGAAGATGCCATATCTCTGAAATATAAACATAACAAGTCATTTTCTGTGCAGGGTTCTATTTGTAAGAGAAATTATAAACCTATTAAAACTCACAAAATGTGGATGTTGGAACCATTTATCATCACATGGAGCATTCTACTTCTATGATATGTGAAGGGAAGACCGAAACACATGCAAATTATTCAATTTTTATCTCATCTGGAAATCAAAAATTGAATTTTCTTGTCCCAAAATCTATTGTACATGACATCTTAGAGCCGATCCAAAACAAGGGAATGGTATGTGTACCGAAACCAGATGCAGATCATGGTACATGGGGGATTCACACCCCCAATGTTATGTATATTTAATTGGTTTTGTTCATGGCTCCAAATATTCCAAAAGAAGAAGAAAAAAAGGTAAAAATTATTTAATAAGAACCTGTAAATATTTTGATATGCTTTCATATGGAAGTAGAAAAGAAGATAGGCATTGGGAAAATCCAGATATAAGAGAAAAGGATATGAAAGGGGTCATCTATGTTGTGCCCCTGGAGGATGGTGGAGGACCTTCGGTGCAGGTGAAGAAAAGAGTTAGACTCCCAAGTGATAGTGGTGGTCGATCCTCTCAACATATTATGTGTAACCAATCCTATGCAGCATAAGATTTTTTTTGTTGCACTTTTGTTTTGGTGTAATTCTCCATGTACTCTCATTTTTATATTTTTTTATTTAATAAAAGGGATATTGTTCCTATAAAAGTAGTTCGTGGATGATGGATTTTATGTAGTTTCTTTGATAAGAGGAAGAAGGAGAGGCGAGAGAAATTTACAGAGCACTTTTCCCCACGATGTTTGGTAAATGAAAAATTACCTGGACCCCCATTTATATAGGTGTGGTCCCCATACAAGTCATCATTTATAATAAAAAATAGTTCGGTTCATGACAACTTTGTATATATGAATAGTCTCCACTTAATCCTGATCAGAACCCATTCCGATGGGGGGCATTTGCAGGGTCCTGAATGCTTTCAAAAGAGAAAGTCCATACTCCGATGATTTTTTCAAAGGGAATAAATTTTTTTGATGAATTATTTAGAGAAAATTAATGAAGAAGTGAAATTTTGGAAAAGGAAAAAATCTTTCTATGTACTAAATCCTTGTAACAGTTTGCGTGAGGCATCACCCACAAACATAGTAGTTCACATAATGAAGTTAACGACATCGGATGTTGCAAACCATGTCATTAGTGGAATTGAGGTGGATAATTTATCTTTCTTGTATGAAAACATCTATAAAACATTTCATTGGAATAATGGATGATGAGAAACTCACCCCTTCATACCATTCCTAAGAACTCAACAGTTCGTGGATGAGGCAAAACCATCAGCATCTATTGAATAATACAAAGTCATTTGCAGGATTGAAGAAGGGATTTTCACCACCGCGAACTACATCCCTGTGAGCCTCTCTTGACCAAGTCATCCATGGTCTAAGTGATCTCCCCATTGGATTCTATAAATGGTTTTGTATGATACATAGATCCCGCTTCCCCAACACTCAATAAAATGACCCTGAGGGGAGATGATAAAAGAAGGAAGGACGATAAGGGTAAAAAAATAGGTGACTCGATTTCGGTGAATTAGACAGAAATTTGAGAGGAAATTCTGATGGGATTGATCAATGAGGCACATATATCTTCTTATAAATTTCCATAGGTATAAAATTCAATGCATAGAGTAAAAAAACAAGTAAACATAATAATTGGCAGACTGCAAACCACATCTCATTCTCAAATAAAATTCCCGTAAGTCTATGAACCAGTACCCCTTATTTCCTCTCACACCCTATGTAGAAAAAGGCTACATAAATGGAACTACGTTCTGCATCACACCAACCTATGTGGATGAAACTCTACACTGCGTTGCATCTTGTTATGTGGTTGGAACCTTTCCTTGCGTAGAAAAGTGCTACATGGAATCTATATAGTTTCTCATAGCATCATGATATGCAGATAGTCCCTCCACCTATGTAGCAACACACTGCATGGGGAAGCCCCCATGTCTCATAAATAATTGGTACGTGGAATCGGGTACCCTAAAATGTTCTACTCTCCATCTTCGATCATCTACATCCATTTCTATCGCCTCATCTGCAACCCCTCCATGAACCTTTCAAATGACATCTAGCCCAATCCTCTTCCAAAGTCACCAAAACTATATGATAAATCCTCCAATAACATTACCACACAATTTTTATTTTACATTATCATGGTAAGAGAAGTCACTTAGGAAATCCCCTCTATGGTAAGGACCCCCAGAATGTCAATATTTTTACATTCCCATGGTAACCTAGGGTCTAACCTTGGGATACAAATGTGAACTGCCACATTCTAGGGGTACATGGTAGTCACTAGCCTTTTCCATCGATGAGGGTCATTGATACACAAGGAAAATTATGGTTTATTTTCCATTGAAGAAGAAGAAACACTACTCCCTTATTTGAAAAAAATCTGGGCACTCCCACTGAGGTAATCCAATACCTTTTCCTGCAAGAGGTTGCATCAATTCTCTTCTCTTCCTCCAACCTGGATTTACCTGGATAGGTTAATATAACAATCCAGGTTATGAAAAGACAAGGGAGTAAATGGACACATTTAAGACTCTTATCTCTCTCTTTGGGCTATAATACCATTTATCGGTAGATGATGTGGGATGCATGATCGTCATATCCACTTACTTCTCTTGTTTCTCACACAGAGTATGACCCATTTTGTCCTACAGGTTGTCGGTGAACATGAAATCCACATAACCCAAAATCATGGTCCCACTAGTAGGTGTAAGTCCCACATCTAATGAACTAAGAGAACTATGATTCCTTCTATGATCATGATATGTAGGAAACCTACCTATGGCTTGAGCTCAAGTGATATTATCCTTGTAAGTCAATTCCAATAAAACTCTCCAAACGCATTAGGGAATACTCTTCAGAAGTAATCACTACCTTATTTCTCCCAAATGGGAAGCTCCCATGTGTAATCCCCAATCGTGCCCCCGCAAATGGGCAGCCTCAAGGGTGTAACTCCCAACTCAAACAAAACTATGAGGGCTTCGATTCCAAACTAACTAGGATTTGTAGAAATCCTTTATGAGGTTCAATCTTGATACCCAAAATTACCCCAGTGTTTCTTGTTCTATATCCCTTCACGCTCATATCCACCCAGGAGACTCTAACTCCTTTTAGCATCTTAGGCCACTTCAGTGTAAGTCCCTCACAAAACATTGACTAGGTATCTTCCGCCTAGACGTTCTAGGTGCATGACATTAAACTGCATGGATGGGTCCTTATCAAACAAACATAAAAGGTGATGTGTCCAGGAAAGAGACACCAAAATACATGGAATATGATTTCTCTCACAAGGATACATAAGAGTCCTATCTTATGGGTTTGATCCCATTATCAAAACAATCTTCGTCTCCCATGGTTGATGATAAATTCTAGAGCACCACATCATATGGATTAAATCATCTATGTCTTGGTAAAAAACCAAAGGATCATTAATGTGTCCATAAAAGGTTGACATTGATTAATTAACTTTGATACACACTTATAACATCATCGGTTGGGATCGTCAGATACATAAATATGATTCTGAAAAACTTCATTTTCATGATTGATCTTGCAACATACGGGTAATCCACAAACACATGCTTGCAAATGAACTAAGGATTCACGAACATGTGAATATTTCATAAATCTATAACAGATTCCTATAATAAGAACTAATTTCCCTAAAAGGGTGTGATGTTCTCGAAATCCCATCCTCTAGACCAATGGAGTCCTTAAGTGTCATTGACCATTTCATCCAAAGAGCGCCTACCTTTGGAAAGAAGGTCCATGAATCAAGAATGAAGGGGAAATTTGGTGTTTTTGGATCTGTGAATAAACCCACTAGAGAGAATCTAAGGAAATCATGCCTAACATGGTCGGATTGAACAAACACTAAACACCCTTAAATCACCCACCAAGACCACTTAACTATTTCACCTCCATTGTTACACAAGAAGGATATACTTCCCAGTCCCGGTGCGGCAATCTCATCCACAAAAAGGGTGACAATATGAATTGGGTTGAAACCAAATAGTGAAACTAGTGTAAAAATCTATATAACAGTAGAAAATTAATTATTATCCATCGGTCCATTTTTTCTCCGAGACACGTACCACAGATTGAAACCATGTTAAAAATATTTGAAAAAAAACATATATTTTATAAAATATAAAATATCAAATATAAGATTAAAAATAAAAAAAATTATTAAAAATTATACATTATATTTTTTAATAAATATTTGGTCTTTTAAAAAGCCTTCATAATTCAAAAATAATTATTTTATATTAAAAAATTTAATAAATTAATATGATTTTTAAAAAATAGTACTTAACAATAATCAAATGAAAATCAATATTTTCTCAAAAATATAAAATTTCATTTTATGATATTATATAAATTATAAATAAAAAAATTATATTATTTTTGGTAAATTTACATCCAATAGTTTAAAAATAATATTTTTATTTAAAAACTTATTTTTATCAAGAGATGTTTTTTATTGAAAAATATCTATAGCAACATTAAATTTCATAAAAAAATTATAATTAATATTAGTTTAATATTTATTATTATTAATGAATAAATTACAATATTTCATTTAAATACAATTCCAATCCCTAGGAAAGTATATTTTATAAGAATATAGTTATTTTATAATAAATGACGATTTAAAACAAATATAAATTCATGATGTATATAAACATATAAACATTTTTTTTAATTTATAAATATTTATAACTTAAATATAAATAACGTATATGGATAATTTTTTAATACTTATGAGTTACAAAAACACTTGTGGTATTTTATAATAGTGGATTAGATATCATTGATCTTCGATTAATCTATAAGAGAAGAACTTTCTCCAATATACAATTTTTCTCAAACTATAATTGATCATTTATAACCGTTCCTTAGTTATTAAAATATACAAGGGAAGCTACCTCCCATCCAAGATTAGAAAACTTTGATTCATAAAGAAGGCATCATCTTTTGGTTCAATTTATTTTTAATTTGATTATAGATATTTTCATATTGTTCAATCATCTAATTTATCGGTTAACACATAACTACCATATTTAATATTCCAAATTTATAAGTGTTTTAAATTTTAGTTTAGTTCCTATGAAATAAGATATTAAAAATATATTTATTTATGGTAAATATATAAGGGAATATTAGGTGTTAATATTCTCCTCCCCTTAAATAAAATGAATCCTTGTATTTTAAATTTATAATTATTGAAAAATATAATTTGGTTTATTTGTAATATGGATATAGATTTAATTTTATAATTATTTTTCAACCACATATACTAATATATGATAATCAAAATCTAATTATTATACTTCTTCATAAATATTTTTTATTAATACCACTTATTTTATTTTTTGGATCTATTTTATTTTTATTTGATTTCATTGTTAAAACATATAATAAAAACTTATCATAAAACAATTTATGGAATGTAATGTATTTACCTGTTTTTATAATAGCTACACTACATTCACATATCTCTCATCACACATAGTTCTACAACATGGATGTTCTGGTAGAATGTTTAGGGAAAACATTGATATTGATGAAGAATTATAGTTATGCATAAATATTTTCATAATACATGAAAAAACCACTCCATTTCCCTTATATATTTTCCTTATATATTGCATCATAATATTCTCCTCAATATTATCCATCTATAAAATTTCTAGCTTCAACAAGTAACCACCCATCAATTCACCCAAATTTCATACTAGTCCTCACGATTCCCATACCAGAAAAAATCTTTGATAAATGTTATATGCGTATGGAAGCCTCACCATTTTAAATCCTTGTGTATTCATAGGTTTCCAAATAAAGACATCTCAATCCAAACTATTTCATTCACATGCTTTATAGGATCACATTCTCGAGGTAATCGAACCTTGTTCTTAAATTGGTCCCAGCCACAAGATCCTTAGGTTGCCTTAGTTTTTACCTAACCATCATCTATTATGAAGCATGTGGTGTATAGGGGTGGATGTCATTTTAAATCATCAATTATAATTATTTTTTTCATTACATATAGAAAAAATGGTACCTACACCCAATAGTGGTTCCATTATGGATTATGATATAGATGATTCATTGGTGCCATTATCTATTGAATTGACATTATGATCTCTATTTGGGATATATTTTTTATGTTTACCACCACATAAATTTTTTTATTTAGGAATTTGTTGATAAAAAATATATGATCTATGAATATAGATTCGATGATGAAATTGTTAATCCATTATATCAAATATATAATGGACAAAATTTTTGTTTTGAATATCATAAATATAATTTTTAAATATAACCATCATGACACTAGATATATTATTTGATCAAAATGAATTTTTGTGGTGAACTTAGAAAACAAACTGGGAAACAATGAGTAGATAAAATAATGATACCATATTATTAGTTCTAATTTGGAAGAATTCTTATCACAATAAAACTTATCGCAAGTAATTTTATATTCTCTTCCTTGATACTTTATTTTTTGTGGGTATTTATATCTATTTTGATAACTAGGTTAGAACATTCCCTACCAAAAAAGTAAATTTTATTACTCAAATACAAATTTACAATAGACAAAATTATATATTTGTTTTAAAAAATTCCTTTGAGAAAGGGGGTATGATCATCCGATAAATCATAAAAAATGCATCAATCATTGTTTATCCATTTGTTTTTAATCCCATTTTCAAGTCGGTTGGCCTTTCTATACATATTAGTAATGATATATATCATTGTGGTAAGAATCTCCAATCAATCTAACCACTCAGAAATGTGTCTCCCTAAGAGTTGAAGTTGACCATTCTTAACTACCTTCACAATAACACGGCAGTAATATTTGAACCAAAATTTGTTTCCTCCATTTTGTATCCTTGTTCAAAAATTTATTAACCCAAGAATATCAGCCTTCAAGGATGTCGAAATATCAACTGGACCATAAATATATCCCATAGTGATGTCATTGTGGTGTCATTATTCTACCAAAAAAACATACAAGACATGGGTATCCCTTTGAATCTCCAACCAAATTACATTTATGCCATAATATAAATATGGAATACGAGAAGGCTTGAAGACTACCATTTGTTTCTAGGAAGGATATAATGATTACCAGCTTTCTTAATAACAAATAATCTTTCATGGAAATGTTACATCAGTCATGCTGTAATGAATTTTCATTCTTAACTTACATTTAGATTTTTAGATAATAAGAGTTCTTCATGGGTGTGGGAATATCATATATTGTAGAAATATGATTTTTCTAGATTATGTTCATAGTATGCACACATGCTAACTGAAATTGGTTTTAGAGTTGAATTGATAGAGAAATATGAGTGTAATTAAGTAGGCCCATCTATATGGAGTCAGCAGCTGGTAGACACATGTCAAGGATTCTACTAATATAATTACATATACAATTAGTAGTATCCTGACATAGAAATAGGTGACTTATATCCTCCATAATTTTATGTTATAATTATTATCTCAAACTGATATTGATACAAAATATCAACAAGTGTCTTCAAATAGTTATTTTAGAGTGATAAATTCTCCATAGAAACAATGTGAGATATGGGGATATCCATTTTTCAAAAAAAATCCCAATTGAGATGAGATTTTTTACTTCATTTATTTAGTAATTCGAATGATTCTAGTTTAGGGTTCCATTAGATAATGTTTACCAAAATAAGATATTGTCCTGATTAATATGAGAATGCCTACTAATGATATATTTAATTGTTTGGAAATTTATATTCCCTTTAAATTATCTACTTAATCATGGAATTTTGGTCAATTAATGGATAAAAAAACTGATATAATATAACAAATATACTACTATCTAGTTATCAGACAAGAATTTAAGGTAGGAATTTTTGTAAACTAATCAATTATAATAAGATTTGAAACTGCAGAAAGAATCCTTAAGATCGAACAATATTGAATTCTCCATATTGTTGATATTTATAGCCATGAGTTTATTTAAATACCTAGATTTTATAGTGAAGAGAACCACTAACTTTTCATTTCATATCCTCAATAGAAATTGATCCTCTAAGGCTTGTATAATCATACCCCGATTCTAAATTTTAATAACTCAAAGTGAAATAGGTATACAACATTTATTATATGGAACATTAATGATTATTATTTCAAGTAAACTTCAACTACAAATAAAATTTCTAATATAATTAGTGATCTTTTTAAATAATACAGTCAACCATTTATATACTATTAAAGAATATAAAAACATGGAAACAAATATGTGCTTTATAAGACAAACCCTTCCTGCCATTGAAATGGATTTATCATTCCAGGAGGATAATATCCATCTAATTTGACACCTAATATTACTAAATATGAATGTATGTGTGTAACCCAAAACATAGGGAACCCAAGTTCTATAGATGGAAGCATACCTTGTATAATAATCATATCCTTGATGATGTAATACTTTCTCATATAAGGTATATTCACCCCAAAGTAAAAATTATATTTATTTCATATAATTACTTAGGTTAAGGCCGTTTGATTTTGTAGAAATGTTTCTTTAATAATCCTGACATTTTTCTTTTCTCCTCATGAAAAAAGGATTATTTTGTTATAATTTAAGTGATGATAATGAGAAAAGATACCTCTAGTAGAAACAATGTATTTAAGAATCACATTATTAGCAAATTTCCAAAAAATCCTACAAAAATATTCATTTTCAAGATAAAAAAATTACTGAAAGATGGTCTCCCAAACTCATCCTTATTGAACATGTAAAATTTCCCTCCTAATCACCATTAATCAAAAATAACACTTACGATGAGGGAAGGAGTGCCTTAATCCAATTGATGAAAAATTTATCATAGCCAAATTTTTTATAACCATACAAATAAAACCCCAATCCATTATATAAAAATACTTTTTATATCTATATTCAAAGAAATTATCCACCTCTAACTATTTTCATCAATATATTAACATATTCTAAAATTTTTAGGAGACAATAATGAATGGATATTCTTTTAATCAAACCATATTTACTTGAAAAGGTGATTTTTTTAAATCATTTCATGTCTTGAGGAATTAATTTAAGAAATTATTTTATTGATTTTATTGACAAGATAAACATGCCTTAATTGATTTATTTCAAATGAAATATATTTTTTTTGTAGTCAAAGTGTAAAATTGAGAATTACTACATTGTGGGAGAGAGCATACTTTGAAGAAATTATAGACCAATTTATAGACATCATTCTAAATGACCAATGAAAAAAATGATAAATAATATTAATAAAACCATCTTGGACCGGGGAGCTCACAACATTTATGTTGAATACTACCACCTTTATTTAATACTTTATAGGATACGATATAATCATATCATTATCATCCTTTATAACTAGAGGTATATTATATGTTAAATCAAATATGAACCCATATTTAGACCATTAAAGAAGACCATTAAGTAATAAACCACATTATTAAAGTTATCTTGTATGTTGAGAGAAAACGATTAGCCTAATTTATTGGGGATAATGGTATAAAAATAATACTATTTATTAGAATGGAATTAATGAATTTAAAATTTCTATCAACATATTAATCCATTTAAATTTGAGAAAATGTTCTTGTGTATTCTATTTTGATGATAAAAGTTTGTAGAACTCAATATAGACTTCATATTGGATCAATCATGGAAGTCAATTTTTATATTGTATTATTGTATAGTGTGTATAAATGATTCAAGATAGGAAATTCATTTAACATTTAACCTCAAACCTTCTCTATATATATAATCACTTTTTATAGAGTTTTAACTATAGGGTATAAGTAAAAGCATAATCCCTAATGCAAAAAAAATCCTATTATCTTGAACAATTTTGAAACACTGAGGATGAGCCACCAACAAATTGTTGAACATGGAATGATATGAATGATTTTTGTATATATTTCTCATTTTCACTAAAATTGAATGGTGATAAAAATTTAACTTGACAATGGTAGAGCATGACATATATTCCCATTGATTAAAGGATTCATTATTGAAAAATTCTTAATCCAACTTCATAGCCTATTCATTCAAGGATTCATCATTTGATACATGTTTTTCACTCTTATTGTTATAAATGACCTCATGAATTTCCTACGAAAATATAATTCCTGATGATCCAATCATCGATATGTAATGAATCATCTAGTCCTTTTAGGTAATCCCCTGTTTGTGTATTTTCATATTTCGACGCATATTAATCTCAATATTATTTCCATATCTATCTCCAACAAAATATCATTCATGAGACTCCATCATTCCCTTATTTTTTTTGTGGAAGTTACAATGTTCAGATTAAAAAATCATGTTTCTTAATAGATGTTTTTTCATAATCAAAATGAGTTTCATTACAGTTCCCATTCTGAAAGGGGTTTTCAAAGATATAATATTCATGGATTTCATCTAACATGTGGTTCCTTTTATTTTATATTAATTACTAAAACAAAAATGGTTTATATGTGTAATTAATCGTCAATAATATAAGGTAATTACCATATTCATAATATTATTTGAACCCTAAAAATCATGTTATTTTACATTATTAAATCAGCCTATAGTATAATTAGTGATACATATATAATTATTGGTATTAAATAAGACATATAAATATTGGTTATTATTCATTTAAAAATTAATTGATCTATGTAACTGGGAAATAAAAACTTCATATCTAATAATAAATAGCATATGATCATCCAATAGTATCCACTATATGTGTCAATCAATGTGTGTAGTCAGACCACTTTTTCAGGAAATAAGTAATGATATACTTAATACCCAACATACCATTTTCATAATTTTTACCATTAGGTTTATCTATTCCATATCTTTCATACTCCATTAGTATAAATACATAAATACATTTATTTGGAAAACAATGTACACCATACTTTTCAAATATTTTAGTATTTCATAATATAATTAAACTAATAAGATGTTTTCAAACTATGGTTCTCTAAATATTAAACACCCCAATATTTTAGATAAGTAAATTTGGGTTCTATAGAAAGAATGAAATACAATAAAGATCATATAAAAGAATGTAACTCACTGATATTTTATGATACACAAGATTTTAAATAAATACCTTTTATTGGGAAGATTGTGGAACATGCTAACAAGATTTTAAATGAAATATAATATAGTATACAATTATAAACTAAGAATTAAATTTGTGGGTATTAATAGTAATATCAAAAATAAAAAAAAGTATATGTTTTAGACATGCATAAAAAATCAATTATTTTCTGTTGATTGTAAATAAAATACGAATCATTTGAAAGAAAATGAAATGTTATTTGAAAACTCTATGTTCTTAAAAGATGGATTAGTCTTGAATTGTTCTCATAAATTAGAATTAATTTATTCCAATCATTAAAAAAATATTTTATAAAATAAATATAGTATTTAAATTCCTAATTTCAAAATTTTCTGTAGGTGATTTTTTAAGAATCTTTTTAAATTATTCATTTTTCTAATGAATAGTTCAAAATACTGATTTGTATCAAAAAATTCCATTTCATTTTAATAAAAAATATGGATTATTATATTTTAATTTTTCTTTAAAAATTAAAATAAGTTCGTTATATTAAATTTTATCAAAATTATTTCATTAGAATAAATTTAATTTTTATATTTGATATTAGAACATTATATACTTATTGGATTGTTCTCTTCAGAGACATGATTTTTTATTGCATCTATGGGGATGATATTAAATTGTATTATTCTGTTTATATGAATTAAATTTAAAAATATAGAATCCATATTTTAAATAATAAAAATACATATTATATTTTATTTTAAACAAAAAGTTTTACTATATATTATGAATAGTAAAATTATTTAAAATTAATTAGCATTGTTAAGGTAAAAAATTATATACTGGGGGTTAAAATAAAAAAAATATTAGTGTAAAAATGAAATAAAATCATTTCCATAACCAATTGGATCGAAATATTATGAACTTATCACCTATTTGTGATGATAAGTTCCAATTTTATTAGCTTTTGGAATTATAAAAACATTGGAATAATTGATTATTTTCAAAATATCAATGTGTGTCCTCTCCCCCACATATAAAAGGCCACCCCATATCCTCCACTATTCACACTTAATAATCCATTTATTTTGAACAAGACCCATCCAAATGATTTAAATCCACCATCATAAATAATACGTAACCCTTTGGTGATTTTAATGATATCCTGGGATGGAGTTTAGTTAAAATAAAATGATTTTGATGGAAGAAGTGGTAAGGTTCATAAATGAGTGTATTTATTTATCCATACAACTAATTAAAATCATATTAAACATAGATCATATAATTAAATAATTAACATGCATATAATAACATGTCATAATAATATGAATATAACTTATATCCATAGCATTTCTCATTGAATGGGAAATGAACTATTGATCGGGAGTAAGTCAGACAACCACTTTGAAAAATGATGTAACACATTTTCCATAAACACCACAAAATGATGTATATAATGATTTTTTTAAAACATTAATAAGTTATTTATGATTTTATTATAATATTTTTAATATAATATCATATTTACTTTCTTACATTCTATATCAATTAAATTACTATAATGTCTCATGTGTATGATAGACTACAACCTCATTAACTGACATGATTCATTTTTCTCATACACATTACATGGAATGTAATATGGATAAGTATAAATAATATAAATGTGACATAGATGAAATAAAATTGATTTTCTGAAATATATATTATTTATTTCCTTACCCTCCAACAATAAAGGAACACATAATGTTTCTCGTGAAAATGTATAGAATATCGTCTCACCAAAGTGATGTGATCAATTCTCTATATTAATATTTCAAAATTATTTCAAAAAATGGTTATATTTAAAATAAATCATATTTATAACAATAACATAATTTTTTTTATGTATATATATCCTATAAACATGAACTGTTGGATTAATGACCAAACCGTCATGCAAAAATAAGGAAACTAAGACATAATATTAGTAAAAATAATGAAATATCATTATTAAATGAAACATAAGATGTCACAATAGGATAATATATATTATTATAAATATTAATAGGATTCTCATATAAATTAATAAAATGAATGAAACAATTGTACAGAAATGTAAATCATGTTCATCCAAAAGAAATAATGATGTTATAAATTCATATCAATTTTCCTTCATTAGGGGATATAGAAATGTTATGCACCAAATTTATATTATATGATGTATACCCTAACCAAATGAAATATGATATAATGATTTTTTAATAAATTATTTTATATTATGTTTCATTTTAAATTATTTCATCCATGTATATTTTTACATAAATGTCACCAAGTGGTAATGAATTTAAATAACTAAATTTAAATTCATTGGTTTATGTTACATTGTTTTCTTTACTATTATATGATCATGTGTGTGATGATTATTTATTATCTTATTTTTTTAAACTTTATTTTTGCTTTTCAATTGATACCAATTTTGTTTAATTTATTAATTCTAATTTTAATGTTACAATCGTTGTAAGTGTTTATTTTACAATCATTTTTAAATTGTGATTTTTATGCTACAATTTTCTTTGATGAAAATTATTTAATACATGGATAATAAACCCATTTATTTTTAATCCCCAATGGGTTTTCATGAATATTTTATTTAATAGTATCAATATTCCATTCAGTGATACTTAAAATGATTGGAAGAATTATTTTAAGAAAATCCCACTTTATTTCTCTTTTTCGTCGAAAATATTTTTTCTTCCAAAAAATGTTATATAAAAATGTTCAAAAATGATTTTATATGTATATGGATTGAACCCATAACTAACGGAAGATGAGGGTGTTTTTCTTACCACTGGCCTTTGTGATTTTTTAGTTAATATAATTTATTTTAGATAAATGGTATTATTAAAAAACTTTAATGATGAACAAGTGGTCTTAATATTGATGTTTCAGGATTAATATATTATATTAGAAACGTTATTCTAACCTGATTGGGTTTTTAAATTAGTTATAGATATATGGAACTAATTTATACTCTTTTATAAATCTTAATATATGCAAAAAGTCAATTTTAGTGCATCAAGTTAAAAAAAATTCAATATTTAATATTCATTTTTTCGAGTATGTGATGAATATAAAATTGATTTATGGAAAAGACAAGGATAAATTTGTGACTATTTAAAAAAAATATCAAATAATATTATTCTGTTATATTCATAGAAACTAAAACAATTTCTAAACTTTAAGAAAAAATCTTGAATTTTTTTATCATATTATCTTTATATCCAAGAATTAAATTTTCTTTTAAATAATCATGGATTTATGTCTTTTGGGAACTTGAAATTACATTTATATTTAACATTATTATGGTCAATGAACTCTTCTAATTTCTATAATTATATATGCTTTTCCATTATGTCCACATCTTCACTTCCCACCACATTTCTCTTATAGGAAACATATAAATGTGTTATTCCAGATGAACTTCCTATTTACCTTATTTTAATATTTTTAGGATGTTATATTAACAATTTTACAATGTGTTTTTTTCAACAATGGTTTTTGAAAATGTTAAACCATTGATTATTGAGATCAGGTTTACATTAGAAGGACTCAATATATTAATGTTGTGTAGAATAGATCACCATAACATTTCAAAAGAATAATTTTGGATTTGATTTAGTATATGATAAATAAAACCAATATTATAAAAAAATATAATAGATTAAATCATTGTGATATATGTCTTTTTAAATAATTTTTTCCCTTCGGTAGCTTGTGGAACACTCAACCCAAAGTCTAACTGAACTACAATATAGTATTCCATTTTATCATAGGCATTGAATTGTAGAGTATGAATAATAATTATTATATTGATAATAGTATATTATTTAACATTAATGAAAAAAATAATTTTTTAATATATTTATTAAAAATAAAATTATCATCCTTGGATGGAAAATTAAATGTTTTATGAACAACATTTTTTCTTAAAAATATGGTTAAGTATAACTTTGCACACATAATTAAAAATTAGTTTTTCACTAATTGAAAATATATATCATAAATGTAACATAAATTCTGAAATCATCATGTAAAAATTAATATATGGTGAATTTAGAGGATTTTTTTAATTTTTTAATTTTTAAATTAATAGACAAATATAGTAATTTTTATTGAAAAATTCATTTTTATTCAAATAATTTACAATGTTAAATTACATTATAAAATGTTTTTAATTTAAAATTAGTTCAAATATATTATTATTAAATAATATATGATATTAGATTAAATTTGATATTAGATTTTGATATTAAAACATACCATACATATGGGAATCCTCTCATTTGTAACCTTTATTTTCATCACGTTTCTAGGTAGGATTTTAAATCAGATTTAGAAAATTCTATAAACAGAATAGAAAAAATTGTATCCATATTTATAATAAAAATTATTTATATTATCTAATATGGTCAAATTAATTTTTGAACATTATGAATAGTAAAATTAATAAAAATTAATTATTATGGAAAATGTAAAAAACAGATATGATAGTGGGTTAAACAAAGAAGAAAACTATTAAAATGGCCCACGGAATTGTAAAAAACCCATTTTATGGGCATATATCAACCTTATTTACTTTAAATATCTATAATGACCTTTTTGTGGTATTTTTAATGGCTAAAACGTGGTTATAATTGATTCCCTTGAAAAAATTATATATGAGTCCTCTCTGTCACTTAAAAAAGTACACTCCTCTCCTCCCCTATTCACACATAATAATACGTAGTGGTTCCACTAATAAAAACCAAAATCACTTCATCAATCTTCTAAAAACAGCCAATATCCTTTTTTATCATAAACAAAACCTAGTAAGGATTTGATACAAACATAATGAGGATTAATGATGAAGAGATAACATTCTTAAATGAGAATTTTTTTCCACCTCATTCATATTATTTTAAGAAATAGTAACATTTCAAAATTTTATTCACATAACCTATATCTAGCTCAGCATCCATCAAATGGGAAATGAAATTGTCAATCCTGTGTGTGGTGGTGTAATACATCATTAACCAATGTAACTTTCTTTCCATTACCACATTTCAAGAATATAGATAATGAAGGATTAAGCTCATGTAAATGGTAATTATTATATAATCATACTTTATGAATTAAATACCACATATATATTCTTAATTTTCATTCTTTTTAAATTACTATAACACCTCTAATGTGTAAGGAAGACTACCACAATACGATGCAATGTGATTCAATTTTCACATATGATTTGAACGGAATATAATAAAAAAACATTTAATAAATATATGTTACCAGTATGAAATAATATTTATTATATAAAATACATATATCACCTACTTACATACCATTTCCCTCGCTAAGTAAATGTTAATGCAACTCGTGTGTACGCACGACCTTCCATATCAACAAAGTGATGTGATCCATTCTCCATGACCAAATTTCAATAATAATTATAAAAGTGTATATAATGAACATGAATTATATTTATATCTTTAATATAAATATAGATATTCTATTTCTATATAATATTAAAAGGAGCCATAACATTCCTGAAAAAACATTAATAAAAAGAACCCAATTAATAATAGAAAAATGAAACTATTTAAAGATAATTAATAATTTGGTTATAAGATGTCTGAAGAGGATCATATGTGTGTTATCAATAGTAATATAATGTTTGAAAAAATCCTTCATGGTTTCCACTTAGTGTTTTTGGGTGTGATTGTGTTTTTTGAAAAGGCCATATGACTTTGAACTCGTATAGGGGGTGTTTTTCATAGAATGTGGCATAATTTTTAGTGTTTCAAAAAAATTTGGTTCTCAAAATAGGGGAATGTTTTTTGGAAAGGAATATTTTACATGTATAATTTCATGGTTCCTTGATTTTAAACAACATTTCATGGACCGCATCGGTGGTATGGAAAAGGGAATTGAAAATCTAAAAAGGGAAGGACTCTACATAGCAGTGTTATGCAGTGTAACACCCCAAGATTTCATAGTGTGTTATTTCTTCAAAATAATTCAATAACTTGCACTACACGCAACACCGAGTTCAATTGCACCATGACTTACCAAAAAAAAGCCATTAAAAGAGGTCATGAATAGCATTAACTACATTTTTAACTTTATATAATCCTTATAATTTTAGAATCCATATTATGAGTTTCTTAGTCATAATGCAAGAACAGATTCATTTTCAGTATTGTACTTTTATCAACTTTTGATAGTGAAACCTTTTTAAATACAATATTTTAAACTTTTTGACTAAATGGAGACATCAAAAAATTTAAAATGAAACATCCCAAGCTTCCACGGTACGCTTTCCTTTGAATAAAACAGTAGTGTGTGTTGTACGCAACGTCGAGTTTTAACACACACCACAACCGATCAAACTAGCCGTTATGAATAGTAATACCTAAATTTTGAAATTATATATATATTATATTTTGAAATGGACTTCATTTTTGGATTCGGAATATAGAATTTAGCCTAAGGTGAAATTTTGGTACATTTCGGATAACTTTCATATTTTGATGAATAGTGAAAATTACTAAATTTTAATTAAAAACAACTTTTTTAATCAAAATAATTAATAGTGATAAATTATGAATTTGATTGGTTTTAAAGTATATTTAGAATATATTTTTACAATTGAATATAATGTTGATCATTAGACATAATTTTACAATTAAACCGAACATAAACAAGTGTCAATCTTTTGATAGTTATTATCTCTTAAAAACACGCTTTTTGTTTTGACAGCGGGAATTAATTTTAAATTAATTTCTGCCACTTCTGTGTATTGGATTTAAAAAAATGGATTCCATATTTGGAATCAGGATGTTCAAATTGTGTAAATAGGTAACTTTTATTTTTAGACATTTTGAATAATTACTGCGGTAAATATTTTATTTACCATGGTTAAGGGTAAATCCGGTAAATAAGGGTTAAAAAATAATATTATAATAATACTAAATTACCCTAAAACGTGTCTTAACCCTATTGGTTGATACATGGTCGACCATGGACATCTTTGGGTCGATTTTGGGACCCCATAGGTCCACTTGTAAGTGATAATGACACTTTATTTTAATTAAGTCAAAATGAATACAAAAATGACACAAGCATATATCTTTTAGCAAAACAATTGTTACATAGGGTTATATAAGTTTGATTTTAGATTATAAATATTCATTAGAAAGATAAAAAGATTTGCTACATAATTATATTTTATTTATAATTTTTAGACATTAAATAATTTATTTTATATATGACACAATGATGATGCAGTAATTACTATAATAGTGAAAAATTAAAATAATTGATATTATAAATACCCAAATAAATATAATATGAAACTTTTAATGCATTAAAATAATTTTCTAGGATAATTTTATATATTAGGATTAATTTAATTGACTTTTTTCGAAGTAATCAATATGTTATGAGTTTCACAAAAATCAACTATTGAATAGTGTCAAAATTGACATAAAAGAGTTCTTAAAACAAATATTATATTATTAATTGATATTAAATTCATAAAAAACTAAGGTTCGGCCAAGAGACTTATATCATGATAGGTTCATCATTAATGGACCACTTGGGGGTCGCTTGGATGTATATAGTAAGTTTATTAACCATATTATATAAAAATACAAAGAGACATTGTGAAAGTGAAACTAATTAACTTAGAGTTAATACTTAAAGATAAGGTTAATATAAGTACCCAAACCTGTCTAAATTCTATTTGTTGAGTTTTTTTCGACCCATCCCCACCTTAACCTTTAAATAATAAACTTTTGAGCCATTAGAAACCGAATATGAATTTATTATAAATTAATATTTCTAGCTTTTCCAAAGGTGCCCCTCACCCCTCTTATAAAAGGGCACTCCTCCTTCTCATTACTTCACACCTCTAAAGCCTTTTGGTTCGGCCAAAATCTACCCAAATACTCTCCCAACATCCCTCACTACAACCTAGAGGCCTTAGTTTGATCAGAAAGCCAACCTAAGGAGCCCTTTTGATCAAATCAAAAAAAAGAACCCGAAGAAGAGGTAATGATTTCACCACCCTTTTCTAAGTTCATTTCTTCTTCCACTTCTTCTTCCTTTGTTCTTACCATTCTAAAATAATAACTCCAGTATCTCACATATACAGTGATGTTATTATAAGTATGGTACAACCATATTCAGTATTCTATCCACCCTTTGAATAACATGTCACCATACGTGCGTACGTACGGCTTACCGTCTCCACGTCGTGGTGTAATTGTTATTCAATATAATATTATTTGGATGAGTATAATAATGATGTGTAACTCATGTAAATAATAAATATAACATGTTAATGATTCTGTATATATGATATACCATCCATTTATATATTATTTTAATATCAAAAGAATGATATCGTCGCTCGTGCGTACGTACGGACTACCGTCTCCACGATCGCGATGTGATTCATTCTCCATCGTATCCATTCAAGTATAATTATAATTTTATGATTTAAAAATGATGTTTAAGGACTTGATATCATTCTGGATATGAATAAGATACAAAAAACATGGCTTATGTAACAAAACATATAAAAGAAAATGAGTAAGTTAACACCCGAAATGACGATAATTCTAAGATATTATTAACAAATCAATGTTAAAAGATCATATATGATATCATATTAATATATATGATTCTTGTATAATTTAATAACAATTATTTCACCATTATACAGGAGGTTAACCTACCCCAACCAAGGAAAAGTACAAGGTAAGGGTTATTTCACAATCTCTTCATTATCCGAGGTTGTTTATACGTAATAATCTATTGGGATATCTTTATCATCCACATCCATGTTTCTTAAAAATGTATTTCAAAACATTTTTAATATTTACAAGAATATGGGTTAAAGTCATTTATACCCTTGTTTGACTTTTTATAAGAGGTTTATAAAGGAATATTTCTGTTGTTTTCAAAACAAGGTCCTTTTTAACCTTTTCTACAGAATTGAGGTAAGAATGTTTTTTTTAACTTATACGGCGGGTGCGGTTATTTTACGCCGTTATAAAATCTTCAGAGCTTTCCTTACAAGCTTATAAGAATATTTTCAAAGAAAATGTTTTATTTTATATGGATCTTAAATGATTTTAAAATAAAAGGAGATATTTCTTTAAAAATAATTTTGATTTCATCTACGTCAACATCCTTTGATGGATTTTAAGATTATTTGAAGTTGATTTATTATGATACAAAACTTCTATATTGTATTGAAGGTTTTGTGATATGTTTGACTATGGATGTGCTATTTTTATACCATTCATAGTTTATGGTGAAATTATTGACATTTCGTATGCTAGTTTTAATACGAATATTTATGTTATGTTTAAACCTTTTCATATGGGAATGCATTGGACTTAATAAGTGACGGGTGGAGCCCGCTATAGCTCCTCGATGCATCGGTAGGTCTCATGAGACAAACTAGTGTCTTGGCACAAGGCCTTGACAAAATCTTATTTGTAGTCTTGGCACGAGGCCTTGGCTATGTGGTTATGATAGTCTGGCATTATGCATTCCAACATTATGAAAGTGGTTATTTATTTTTGCATGTGATTATTCGATTAGTAGAATATCCATGTGAATAAGTAAATGGCATTATTTCATTTTACTTTTGCCATACTATGTTGAAGTTAATGTTTAAAAGGCTTTTGTTTTAGTAATGCATTGCCTTAAATGTTTATTCTTATTTATGAAAGTTTCCGCTATTTTGTTATCCTTACTGGGCATTTGAGCTCACCCCTTTTCTATGTTTTATTTTTCCCAGGATGTGAAGAAGTAAGTTATGAATGACCTGCAGGGGTTTTATGAGGGGTTAATAGTGTGGATTGTGGAAACATTATGTTGTTGTAGTAGTTTTTCATTTTATGATGTAATGTAAAACTTATGAATATATCTAGTGTTTCCAAGGCTACTAAACCAATCGGTATTTCGAGATTTGATCTTTCTTGTGATCATGCCAATGTTATGTAATAATGCACCGACTCTGGGTAACTAGGGTCGGGGCGTTACAGTTTGTATCAGAGGAAGTTTAGTACAAACCTTGGAAGCTAGATTTAGATAAACTCTGATTAGAGCACGTAGACCTAAGATGAACTTTGAGGATTAGTATAGAAGAACTTCCTAGAATTTTGGTATTGTAGAGATTTTGTGAGTTTTCCGAACAATACATCCCTGTCTGGATACGAGCAGGTAGAGGCGGATCTGGCACAGATGTACCTAGGGGTAAAATCCGAAAACACCGCTTTGAGCTAGACTCGAACGGGAACTGGTGCACGACAACGGGCCTTGCTGCACTCTTGGTTACGACACTCCCGGGGGATATGCTTAGGATAACTCTCATTTTCTTTACAAATCATTTTGAAGGGATTATGAGTATATACTTCCTCAAAGAAAACATTCTTATGATTATGGATTATATCCATAAATAGTTCAATTTATTTTAAGTGTTTTATAAGTATGGGATTATGTATTTTGATTCATAAACTAATCTAGTTTATGCCCTTGTTTAGAAATGGCGCCCAGTGGAAGGAATGAGAACTCCAGAAATGCACATGATCCAAAGAGAAGGAAGGATCATATCTTTCATGGTATTAAGCTAGAATTGATAAGAGAAATAGTCTCCCATTTATTATCATCATATGAAGAAATAATATCATGTGGTGATAAGATAAGTAAAGAGTTTACTGAGTCCTATGGATTTTAAGGGAAGCAAGAGAAGAAAAGGATAGAAGAGAGAAAGATGGATAAAGGGAAGAGGGAAAAGAATAATTTTCCCATATGTGGTAACTGTGGAAAGAAACACCCTGGAACTTTCCTGAAAGGAATGGGAGTTTGTTATAAGTGTGGAGGAAAAGGGCACAAAGTACGTGACTGCAAGGGTAAGAAAATGGTTTTAAATGTACAATGCTTCATTTGCAAGGAGTCTGGACACTACGCGAACCTATGTCCCAGTCATCAGACTATGCCGCAAATGATGTTATTGGATAATAATCAAGTTATGATACTACCACAGATGAAGAGGAATTATTAGAGTTCTTATGTTGATTATGTCAATTGAGTGTTGTATCAACAATGTACTTGTTACAATAATCATGGAGTATATAAGGATTGTACTGCAGTACTATTTCATTAAGGACTTGAGATTGTGTGGAACAAAGAAAAGTGACTCAATAGCAGGATAAATTTTTGGAAAATATATGGTTGAGAGAATGATAAATCATAATATAGTTCTGATACTGAGGTAGTGATTTTGGAATAATATGTGATTGTTTTGAATAAATTATATTGGATATTCTTGACTACCCTGGAACTCATTAATGATTTGTATATTCCATCATTGTTGGGGTTTAAAACATTTTTGGATTAATGAAGTATATCCAGCTTTCTATATGGAATAAGGGAGCATGAATGTAATCAATAAGGAATATGGTAATTCAGGATTTTTCGGTGTATTAAAAAAATACATGATGAAGGTATTCATATGCTATTACGGGGTAAAAAGGTTCTACATTATGTTTACCTTACTTATAAATGTTGGACTGTGAGTTTAGATAGAAGTATTTTGGATAGTTCTAGTTTGGATTATTTTGGATTGCCATAAAAGGACAACCCGGAGGTCGGGCGGCAACCCGTCGCGTCCGGCAAGGCTGCGAGACTTGAACCCACAACCGAAGGGCGACAAGGGTGTATCACCTACCACTGGCCCACGAGATGTCCTGGATTAAATAAAGTAGTTTTTTAAATGATCTGGTAGATGAATTATAAATTCATTTATTTTGGAACCCTCTATGAATAGTATAAATAGAATTTTTTTACGAGTGAATGATGAGTTTTTGGTAGAAATTTATTAAGGGATAAAACTCTAATTTTAATGTAAGTATATGTCCTTATGATCTTAGCCAATCTCATAAATAAATTCCTCAATATTAAGAAAAGAAACTTAGAACAAAAATGTTTCCCTAGATGGTACCTTAAATCAACACTAATTTATGGCTTTGGGATTGTTGGCCTTTTCATAGCCATGTTCTCTACCACTCTCCATCAGATAATTGATGGTTAGATTTCTCCTCCATATCCATATTTTCCTATATGGAACCCTAGTATGTGTTATTTTCGGTAATCTTCATACTTTCCACTCTTTATTTTAAATAGAGGCCTCATTAATTCATTTTTCGATGTGGGATTTCAACTAAGATATTTTGAAACGTCAAAAATGTGTTATCCCAATACCCTATATTTTGTTGAACCGATGGTACTTCAAATCATCATAGATTGATGAGTTTAAGGACCTCAATTATACACTTGTTTGTGATTGATGACCTCAATCACTACCTATAAATATTTACGTTTTTCCTCCGATTATATGTCTCTAATTGCCACCAATGTTCTCCTAATCAAGATCATAATTTGGTGGTGACCCTTTCATTTCTCTTTTCCTCATATTAAGACTAAATTTTAGTAACCCAATTTCCGATGTGGGTTTTCCCACAAATATATTATCTATTTTCAACCTTTTATTTTCGAAGAACAATTTCAAATTGTGAGGACGCAATTTATTGAAGGAGGGGAGAATGTAACACCCCAAGATTTCATAGTGTGTTATTTCTTCAAAATAATTCAATAACTTGCACTACACGCAACACCGAGTTCAATTGCACCATGACTTACCATAAAAAAAGCCATTAAAAGAGGTCATTAATAGCATTAACTACATTTTTAACTTTATATAATCCTTATAATTTTAGAATCCATATTATGAGTTTCTTAGTCATAATGCAAGAACAGATTCATTTTCAGTATTGCACTTTTATCAACTTTTGATAGTGAAACCTTTTTAAATAAAATATTTTAAACTTTTTGACTAAATGGAGACATCAAAAAATTTAAAATGAAACATCCCAAGCTTCCACGGTACGCTTTCCTTTGAATAAAACAGTAGCGTGTGTTGTACGCAACGTCGAGTTTTAACACACACCACAACCGATCAAACTAGCTGTTATGAATAGTAATACCTAAATTTTGAAATTATCTATATTTTATATTTTTAAATGGACTTCATTTTTGGATTCGGAATATCGAATTTAGTCTAAGGTGAAATTTTGGTACATTTCGGATAACTTTCATATTTTGATGAATAGTGAAAATTACTAAATTTTAATTAAAAACAACTTTTTTAATCAAAATAATTAATAGTGATAAATTATGAATTTGATTGGTTTTAAAGTATATTTAGAATATATTTTTACAATTTAATATAATGTTGGTCATTAGACATAATTTTACAATTAAACCGAACATAAACAAGTGTCAATCTTTTGATAGTTATTATCTCTTAAAAACACGCTTTTTGTTTTGACAGCGGGAATTAATTTTAAATTAATTTCTGCCACTTCTGTGTTTTGGATTTAGAAAAATGGATTCCATATTTGGAATCAGGATGTTCAAATTGTGTAAATAGGTAACTTTTATTTTTAGACATTTTGAATAATTACTGCGGTAAATATTTTATTTACCTTGGTTAAGGGTAAATCTGGTAAATAAGGGTTAACAAATAATATTATAATAATACTAAATTACCCTAAAACGTGTCTTAACCCTATTGGTTGATACATGGTCGACCATGGACATCTTTGGGTCGATTTTGGGACCCCATGGACCCACTTGTAAGTGATAATGACACTTTATTTTAATTAAGTCAAAATGAATACAAAAATGACACAAGCATATATATTTTAGCAAAACAATTGTTACATAGGGTTATATAAGTTGGATGTTAGATTATAAATATTCATTAGAAAGATAAAAAGATTTCCTACATAAGGATATTTTATTTATAATTTTTAGACATTAAATAATTTATTTTATATATGACACAATGATGATGCAGTAATTACTATAATAGTGAAAAATTAAAATAATTGATATTATAAATACCCAAATAAAAATAATATGAAACTTTTAATGCATTAAACTAATTTTCTAGGATAATATTATATATTAGGATTAATTTAATTCACTTTTTTCGAAGTAATCAATCTGTTATGAGTTTCACAAAAATCAACTATTGAATAGTGTCAAAATTGACATAAAAGAGTTCTTAAAACAAATATTATATTATTAATTGATATTAAATTCCTAAAAATCTATGGTTCGGCCAAGAGACTTATATCATGATAGGTTCATCATTAATGGACCACTTGGGGTCTCTTGGATGTATATAGTAAGTTTATTAACCATATTATATAAAAATACAAAGAGACTTTGTGAAAGTGAAACTAATTAACTTAGAGTTAATACTTAAAGATAAGGTTAATATAAGTACCCAAACCTGTCTAAATTCTATTGGTTGAGTTGTTTTCGACCCATCCCCGCCTTAAACTTTAAATAATCAACTTTGGAGCCATTAGAAACCGAATATGAATTTATTATAAATTAATATTTCTAGCTTTTCCAAAGGTGCCCCTCACCCCTCTTATAAAAGGGCACTCCTCCTTCTCATTTCTTCACACCTCTAAAGCCTTTTGGTTCGGCCAAAATCTACCCAAATACTCTCCCAACATCCCTCACTACAACCTAGAGGCCTTAGTTTGATCAGAAAGCCAACCTAAGGATCCCTTTTGATCAAATCAAAAAGAAGAACCCGAAGAAGAGGTAATGATTTCACCACCCTTTTCTAAGTTCATTTCTTCTTCCACTTCTTCTTCCTTTGTTCTTACCATTCTAAAATAATAACTCTAGTATCTCACATATACTGTGATGTTATTATAAGTATGGTACAACCATATTCAGTATTCTATCCACCCTTTGAATAACATTTCACCATACGTGCGTACGTACGACTTACCGTCTCCACGTCGTGGTGTAATTGTTATTCAATATAATATTATTTGGATGGGTATAATAATGATGTGTAACTCATGTAAATAATAAATATAACATGTTAATGATTCTGTATATATGATATACCATCCATTTATATATTATTTTAATATCAAAAGAATGATATCGTCGCTCGTGCGTACGTACGGACTACCGTCTCCACGAACGCGATGAGATTCATTCTCCATCGTATCCATTCAAGTATAATTATCATTTTATGATTTAAAAATGATGTTTAAGGACTTGATATCATTATGGATATGAATAAGATACAAAAAACATGGCTTATGTAACAAAACATATAAAAGAAAATGAGTAAGTTAACACCCGAAACGACGATAATTCTAAGATATTATTAACAAATCAATGTTAAAAGATCATATATGATATCATATTAATATATATGATTCTTGTATAATTTAATAACAATTATTTCACCATTATACAGGAGGTTAAACTACCCCAACCAAGGAAAAGTACAAGGTAAGGGTTATTTCACAATCTCTTCATTATCCGAGGTTGTTTATACGTAATAATCTACTGGGATATCTTTATCATCCACATCCATGTTTCTTAAAAATGTATTTCAAAACATTTTTACTATTTACAAGAATATGGGTTAAAGTCATTTATACCCTTTTTTGACTTTTTATAAGAGGTTTATATAGGAATCTTTCCGTTGTTTTCAAAACAAGGTCCTTTTTAACCTTTTCGACAGAATTGAGGTAAGAATGTTTTTTTTAACTTATACGGCGGGTGCGGTTATTTTACGCCGTTATAAAATCTTCAGAGCTTTCCTTACAAGCTTATAAGAATATTTTCAAAGAAAATGTTTTATTTTATATGGATCTTAAATTATTTCAAAATAAAAGGAGATATTTCTTTAAAAAGAATTTTGATTTCATCTACGTCAACATCCTTTGATGGATTTTAAGATTATTTGAAGTTGATTTATTATGATACAAAACTTCTATATTGTATTGAAGGTTTTGTGATATGTTTGACTATGGATGTGCTATTTTTATACCATTCATAGTTTATGGTGAAATTATTGACATTTCGTATGCTAGTTTTAATACGAATATTTATGTTATGTTTAAACCTTTTCATATGGGAATGCATTGGACTTAATAAGTGACGGGTGGAGCCCGCTATAGCTCCTCGATGCATCGGTAGGTCTCATGAGACAAACTAGTGTCTTGGCACAAGGCCTTGACAAAATCTTATTTGTAGTCTTGGCACTAGGCCTTGGCTATGTGGTTATGATAGTCTGGCATTATGCATTCCAACATTATGAAAGTGGTTATTTATTTTTGCATGTGATTATTCGATTAGTAGAATATCCATGTGAATAAGTAAATGGCATTATTTCATTTTACTTTTTCCATACTATGTTGAAGTTAAAGTTTAAAAGGATTTTGTTTTAGTAATGCATTGCCTTAAATGTTTATTCTTATTTATGAAAGTTTCCGCTATTTTGTTATCCTTACTGGGCATTTGAGCTCACCCCTTTTCTATGTTTTATTTTTCCCAGGATGTGAAGAAGTAAGTTATGAATGACCTGCAGGGGTTTTATGAGGGGTTAATAGTGTGGATTGTAGAAACATTATGTTGTTGTAGTAGTTTTTCATTTTATGATGTAATGTAAAACTTATGAATATATCTAGTGTTTCCAAGGCTACTAAACCAATCGGTCTTTCGAGATTTGATCTTTCTTGTGATCATGCCAATGTTATGTAATAATGCACCGACTCTGGGTAACTAGGGTCAGGGCGTTACATGAAGACTACGAAGTGTGGTACACAGACCACATAGGAAAAGGGGTTCGTAGGAAGGCATGCGATTCGTGGAAGTAAAATGGTTCATGTAAGGTTTGTTTTACGTTGAGCGTATCATCATTTTTGGATGTGAGAAATTGATTTTTTGAGCTGATATGAGGTTCATTCGTGGAAGAGATCAACTATCATGAGGAATAAAATGCGTTATACAGACAACGTATGGGTAAAAATATTTTTTGAAGCTTTGTACATGGTGAAGGTTTTACCAGACAGATTATTCAGAAACTATAGGATTAGTGTATTATGTGGATCTATTTTTTATATAAGTACTTTTAATCTAATAATTTGAGAAATATATTGAATTTCATTAGGGAAAATCATTGCTTTGGAAAGAAATTAAGCTAAACCTGAAATTGGTTCTCCAGGTGGATTCCACAAAGGGAAAAATAGTTCATAAAAGTAATTTCATGAAAGGGTTTTTTCTAGGAACGATATTCCTCAATAGAATATCGAATTCTGAAAAATAGGAGGATGATATACAAAAGGAGTATGGTATATAGAATTGGATATAGTTCACATAAGAGGATTTCATCCATGAAATAGGTGGATATATATGGAAGGAGAGACATTATTCTGAAGTAGAGGAAGTCCATGGAAGAGAGGTAGTCTATGAAGAACACATGTTACATGGTTTAATGTTGTTCATAGAGGAAGAAAAATTGTTTTCCAAAAAAATTATGAAATTTAATTTTCATGGAAACATTTATTTCATCTATGGGTGAAAAGGGACTTCAATAGAGCATCTACCTATAGTTGAAGATACATGATCTCATGAAAATAAAGGGTCCTAAAAGTCCATAAATTGTGAGTGTATCCCCTCCAAGAGAAATAAAAAGAGGAAGAGGAAGTTGGTGATCTTTTCCACCGGTAGTGATCCAAAGAAAGAGATATAGGGAGTGATCTTTGGGAATGCAACAAGAAAACAATAAATTTTGTAAAGGTAGTGAGCTTGGGAATAGAATTGATCTAGCCCTAACCTTGTAATTTGGTAGCGGGTCTTAGTGGATTTGGCCGAATGGACCATAGCGGTTGTATGCTTCTTTGACATATCCTAGTGATGGTGAACCATGTAAAATCAATATTTCTTATGAACAATTTAATTTTTATTCATACTGTATAATTGGATAAAGAAAGAATAATGTTTTTTTAATCAAGAAACATGATCTGAGGGGGCAGTTGTTTTAATCTATCACACATTGATTCACCCGCCCCCTTTCAGGGTATTTAAACATTTGGACCTGAAAATTTTTATTATAGGGGAATTTTTAATGTTACCAGTTCTTTATTAGTAGAAGAAATGGAGGTGGTCAATCGAAAATGTATTCCAATATTCAATGGAAAAAAATTTCGACTGTGGATTAATTGGATAAAACATAACTTTTGATCATTAGGGATAGACGTATTTACTGTAGATGTGTGTGGAATAACATCCAACATTGAAAGTGTCTCTTCATTAAAAGATGATATAAGTAAATTTTATGTTAATGGTAAAGGGATTAATGCTTTAGTGGGAGCCCTATCAAATGTAATTTTTATGAAAGTGATGTCTTGTAAGTCATCATATTCTATGAGTGATAAGTTTTTGAATTTTTATGTGGGTGAATCAAATGATAGAGAAGAAATGTTGTAGGTTATATTGAATAAATATGAGGATCATAAAATGAACCCCAATGAATTTGTTGATGCATTATTTGACTGGGTAAATATTGGTGTGGAAGGCATGTGTGGTCTTAGGGAAATTATTAAAGATATATATATTGTAAAGTGTATCATGAGAAACATTCCACCTTGGTTTAATAAGAATGTTTTATTATTGTAATATAAATATTTAAAGTATTCGACATTGGATAACATGAACAATACTCTTATAGAATATGAAATGAGAAATGGTGATAACGATACTGTGGAAAATGAGAAGTCCAAAGAGGTGGCATTTATGTCCATGAAAAATGTCACCATTGAAGATGAAAAAGAATATAAAGAGATAAATGAGGTGATTCCTTTCCTATCCTAAAATATTCTATAAGGAAAATGAATGTTAAAAGGGAAACTACTTATTGCATGATTTTAATGTGGAAATGTTGGATATCATATAGAAAGGTGACTTAAGATGTTTGAATTATATGAAGATGATGAAGTGGAAATTCCCATGAAGAAGTCATCAGCCTAAATGAAGGTAATAAAATGATGAAGGGAAATTAATTTAAAAATAATAACCTTATTTCAATAGTAGATTTTAGTTCTGATGAATCTGAGGTAGAAGAATTGGAGGACTCAAGGGATCATGAAACTGATACTTTGGGGGAAGTTTTCCGAAATTTCATAAACAAATATTAAAGAGACAATGAATGAAGATAACTTGTAGGAATAGTTGACCATAAGGTTGAATTTGAAGCTTCACTTTCTAAGATAGACGTTTCTAGAGAAAAAAAATGAAATACAAAAAAAATTGTACAATATTCCAAAATTTATATGAATGAATAGAAAGAATAGAATTATTAGCTGAATAAAGAAATTGAAAAATAGAATTCTTCAATGATAGAGTGTTCATTTTAGATTGTTGATTAAAAGATAAAAATTGAATAATTGGAATGGTAAATTGATAATTAGGCTAAAACTATAAAAGTTCAAATCAAACATATCAAAAAAATTGAAAATTATGTTATTGGTCTGTGATAAAGAGTTAAGGATCAAACAAATTGTTCACTCTTGATAAGAAATCAATAAAGTATATCATACAGGAAATAGAGAACATAAATTTTGATCATAGTGGTTTACCAGAACAAAATCAACTATCAAATCCTAATGATAAAGATACTATGTGGCTTGATCAAAAACAAAAACAAGTAATAGTAAAAGTTAAACCACGAGCTCCCACACAGAGATTAATATTGATATGGGTACAAAGCCGAATCATAAGATTCAAGGAACCCATGGGAAAAAAAGTAGTGTAGTATTACCACACATTAATGTACCCTATATCAGATGATTTTTTTTGAAAAAATAGGACACAAACCAAATGTATTTTTCCATAGAAAAGAGGTACTGAAGGGAACTATACCAATAGAAGTGGTCCTATAGAGCTCAATTTTATAGATTATCAATTGATGGTCACTATTTCAGGTGTGCAGGATTCAGACATATGGAATGATATTCCATGTCAAAAATATAGAGGAATGTTCTGAAGGAGACTGAACATGTTCATAATAATTAGCAAGAAGTATCATCAAATGAAGTGAAAATGAAAAAAAAAATTTAACAGTACAAGATGAAGATGTTCAATCATATACCAAGGAAAATAAAGATTATCATTCCACACTGGGTATGAAGTTTCAACCATGGGTCAAAAATAATAGGGATGAGTAGGAAGTGGTTGTAGGAATTTCAATAAAAGAGTTAGGTTGGAATGGGATACCGATAAATGATAGTTGATGCACCTCCCATATGATAGGAAAAAAATAACTAGTGACAAGAATCATGCATGATAAATAATATATTGTTATCTTTATTAATGATAAAGGATTAAATATTTCCAACTCAAGAAAAGCCATGTTTAGGGGAAAGGACATGAGACATGCTGATGTCTTAGTTATTGAAGGTCTCAATCAAATATTTCTTAGTGTTATTCAATTGTGTGACTTACGAAATTCCATAATATTTTTAAAGAAATTACGTGTCATCAAGGAATAATTTAGTGTTATTATATTGCATGAAATGATTACAAAACATAATCAATACCTTGTGAGTGGATAAGAATATATGTGATTTCTCTCAAAGGAATAAGAAAAAAAGTTATGGCCTAAAAATCATGTCCATAGGATCCAAACGCACATGGAGGATCTTCTGAAATATGATATTGATTGAGATCTCCCTAGACTATCCTGTGATGATACCCATATGTGTGAATCTTGTTAAAAAAGGAAGATCATTCAAAAGACATATAGTCCAAAATAAAAAATCTAAAAAAATTATTTGATATGGTATATATTGATGTGTGTGGACCAATATCACCAATGGATAATGAATGATGTAAATACTATGTTTTCTTCATTTATGATTTTATAAGAATGGTGTGGGTATCAATCATTACCCGCATTTTTAATGTGTTTAATTTAATGATAAGATCAAGAAGTTAAAATTATGGTATATCCTAAAATCTAGAAGATCCAAACACATAATGGAATAGTGTTAACAATTATCCAAGTGGATGATTATATTAAGAAACATGGGATAAGGCATCAATATTCAATGGTAATAACTATATAGAAAAATGGAGTAGTTGAGAGAAGAAATTAGATTGTCAAAAACATAGCCAGAACAATTCTGATTGAGAGAGACCTTCTAGATAAATTTTGGAACAAATTATTGATGATAGATGTTTACACATGAAATAATGTGTTTATATATTTGAAAGAAGTGAAAATTCCTTATGATATATGGTATGGAAAGAATACATCATTCATGTAATTTATAGTCCTTGAAAGTATGTGTTTCAATCTCAATAAGTATAAACATAGGAATATTGAATCCAATTGAGATGAATGGATATTTATTTGATTCTCTAAGAAATAAAAATAAAATAAATTATTTAATAAGTGGCTGAGAATGGTAGTTTAAAGTCATGATGTAACCGTAGTAGAGAATGAGAAAAAATTTCATCAAACAATTGATCTATTTAAAGAGGATAGTGATGAATAGGCAATGAACTTAGGGGATGATCCAATTCTACAGGTTGATTTAGAATAATATTAAGATAATGAAAATGATGATAATAAACCAGTATCTACACAATGACAGAAGATAATAACCAAAACTAATAGACATAACATCATTGGTGATTAGACAATACTAGTGTAGAAAAGGAGGATGAAGAGTATATAATAAGAATCATACTTATTATAGATAGAGCTTAAATGTTTTGATTAAGTATCTTAAGATGGGAATTAGTTTTAGGACACGAATGAAGATCTTGACCAAATTGAGAAGAATCAAACATGGGAGATTATTTCAAGGACCAAAATTAGAATGTAATTGTGACTAAATGGGATTTTTAAAACAAAGTAAATGAATATGGGGTTGTAATAAAAAACAAATCATGACTTTTGTGTATTTCGTACTCCTAAATATAGGTTATTTATATTGATGAAACATTTTCACATATTTCAAGGATACAGTCAAGTAGATTATTCTTGGCCATAATAGTTAAAATAAAGTTCATGGGTTTCCAGATAAATATCAGGTTAAAATTTCTGAATGGTATATTGGTATAATATGTTTACATTGAGAAACCATATGGTTTTATCATTCATGAATATGAGAATGTTTTTCTACTAAAGAGGGATATATTTGTTTTGAAGAAAGAACCAAGAGCATGTTATTCAATGCTTGATTATGTTCTAAAACGGCTCCGTTTTTATCATGGTTGAGTTGATTACAATAAACATATCTACCATGATAGAAATCAAAGTATTATGGCATTGGTATGTTTTGATGACTCAAGTGACTAATTAGATGATACTATCATGGTATGATGAAGGAAAAGTGGTTAATGTCACCAAATACAGGAAGATCATTGGAATCATTTTGTACATAATAGTGACAAGAACAGATATTATTTTTTCCACATGTCAAGAAGAATGGTATAAAATTATTCCAAATGAAAGTAAAATTATTTTAGTGAAAATAAAATATCAATATATAAAGGGAATTCATGATTTTAGTATGATGTACAATGAGAAATATCAACAAGAGTTACGGGGAAATATAAATACATATTGCGTTAGATTAGCTTATGATAGAAAATCAACATTGGGATGTAAATTTTATCTTGTATGGTTTTTTATTTCTTGGATTAGCACGAAACAATGTTGAATTTCATTGAGAACCACAGAAGCTAAATATATTGTGGCTATTGAAGTGTGCATGCAATAAGTATCTTGATGACATGGGAGTGGAAGTGAAGTCTCCAATTAGAATCCATTAGGATAATTCAAGTGCTATTAATCCTTTAAATACTATAGTATATCCCTGATGGAAAAAAATAAAATCCCGTATAATTTTATCATGGAGAAGGTGGAGAAAGAGATCATGAAATTGGATTATGTTCCTATAGAACAACAAGTTGCAGACATTCCGACAAAGTCCTTACCCAATGAAACATTGGATTATTATCGATTAACTCTTAGAGTTCAATCTAATACCATCACTTGAGAAAGTGTGGATGAGGGACACCTTCTCCCTGTTTTATAGTTTATTTTTTCCTAATGTATTGATCAATGTTCTTTACCTTATTGCGTGCCTTAAAAGAATATCCTTATGGTTTGTTGAAAAAGGTTGAGAAAATGTTTCAATTAAGTGGTAGAAAATTCCTTAGTCAATATATGGCGATAAGATGATAGGTGGTGTAGGGTGATAGGGGAAGAAGTGTTGTAGAGAGTATTAAATATGATGATGATAGAGGTGATCTATCAAAGGATATATATTATGACAGAAGGAGTTCATGACGAAAGAAGTTGATAGGTTTTGGAATGAAGTGATTCATTAATGAAAGTTGGATAATAATATTGTTTCTCCCAATTATCATGGATAATGTGGGATTAGAGTGTATTTAGAGTAAATAGTTTATCAATATATTAATTGCAATAAGAAAATATTGGTAGAAGGTGGAAGAATCTTTAACGATGTATCAAATTGATAAGAGTTGTCAACAAACCCAATGGGGAATATTTTTTGTAAAAATACATCAAGGAATCCTTTTGGAGTTTTTTGGTGTGATTTTTTTTGTTGAAATATCCAAATGACCTTGAATCGATATGGATTATGTTTTCCGAAGAAGGTGACTAAGGTGGTGTAGTTCCCCAGTGTCTCTTAAATTTTTGGTTCTCAAAATGTGCAGTTTTTTTGGAAAAGGATAATTTTCTATATAGAATTTCGTTGAACATATAATACAAACAATAGATCAAATATTACATATGAGGTACACAAAATGGATGTGAAAATTAGAAAAGGGAAGAACTATTCATGGTATCACTATGGATACCACGAAGTGTGGTATGCAAATCGTCTAGGGAAAATGGTTCATGAGAAGGCTTGCGGTTCATGGGATCCAAATGGTTTTCATAAGGCTTGGGGTACATAGGATGGATCGTCATTTATGGAGGTGAGGTGGCGATTTTTGGAGAAAAGAAGGGGTTCATTCATGGAAGATATCAGACATCGTGAGGAATGGAAGGTGTTATGTGGACCGCATAAGGATAAATGGTTCACTAGAGGCTCAGTACGCAGTGAAGGTTGTACCACATCAATGATATAGTAAATATTGGATTAATATATTATGTTGATCTATTTTCAATTATAAAGAACACTAATACAATCATTATAGAAAGGGAGATAATTTCATTAATGAAAATCTGTTCTCTAAGAATAAATTCTGCAAAGTCTGAAAGAGGTTCGTGAGGAGGATTTTGTGAAGGGTGAAGCAGTTCATAGTAGCAATTCTGTGAAATGGTTTTTACGGGGAACTATAATCTTCAATGGAAGATGGATGTTAGTAAATTAAGATGATGGTAAGTGGATTGAGGATGTTATGCATAATTTTAAAGGGTTCACGGAAGAGGTGGTCATCCACAGAAGAAGTTGTTGTTCGTGGAAGGAGAGATAGTATGCTAAAGAATATGCAGACCACAGAAGAGAGGTAGTCCCTAAAGAACATGTGGTATATAGTGAATTTCAGTTCTCGGAGGATGAGAAATAGTTCACAATAGAATGTTTTATAGCCTTACAGTTTTAGGAAAAGTAGATTTTGACTATGGGTGAAAAAGGGACTTCAACAAATAATCTACATATAGTGGAGGTTGTGTGAATTCATGAAAATGGAGTGACCTACAAGTCCATAAAATGTAATAGGATCCCTTCCATGAGAAATGACAAAATGAAGAGGAATATGGTGATCCTTTCCATCGATATTGATCTAGAGAAAGAGCCATAGGATATGACACTTTGGAATACAGTGAGAAAACCCTAAATCTTTTAAATAAAGTGCTCTTGGGAATAGAAGCGATCTAGCCCGAACCTTATAATTTGGTAGTGAGCCTTAGTGGATTTGGTAAAATAGCACATAGCCATTGTATTATCCCTATACATAACATAGTGAGGGTGAACCATGTAAAATAAATGTGTCTTGTGGATGATTGTTTTTCATACATTGATATAGGAGAAAGAGATAATCGTGTTTTGTTTAAAGAAGAAAAAAATGATATGAATGGGTAGTTGTTGTAATCTATAAATCCCTGATCCACCACCTCTTAGGATATTTAACCTTTTAATCCTAAAAAATGATACAAATATAATTTATTAATGTTATGAATCCATTATGAATTATGTTGAAGTATTATCAACGAAAATGAACTGTGAGTTATGGAACCTCATCCCAATTTCCATTCATTGAGGCATATTCAAATGTTATGAACATAATTTATTTTACATGGTGTACATACTTTCCTGTTAAAATTTAATTTGATGATTAATTAAAAATTAATTGTTTCTTTTATTTTTAATATTAATTATTTCATTCAATGTGATTTAATATAAATATTACCAAGTGGTAACAAAATTTATAATTTAACATCCTTTTATTATATAATATGGCATCATCATATTTTTTTAATATTCTATGATTAAATTTTAATGATTTTTTATAATATTTTTTATTTAAAATTGTTTTATATGGATTTAAATTTTATATACATCACTTATTAATAGATTAATTCTAACATAAATGTTACAATCTATATTTGGGTTTATTTCACAATGTCATTTTAATGTGGATTATTTATCCATTAATACGAGTGGAATAAAATAATTTGGTAAATGAACAATAAAACCAATTAATATTCATAGATTATTTCTAGAAAATATTGTTTTCATGTAATAATACAATTCTTCTCATCTTATTTTTACTTTAAATAGTCTAGGAAGTGTTTTTAAGAAGTTTTGACTTTACTTATCTCTTCAGTAGAAGTAAATTTTCTACATAAACCATGTGTTTTAAATATGTTTTCAAAATAGTTTTTATCATTCTGAATTTTTTTGTTAAATATATTTCAAACCTTGTTATACTTTTTTGAAATTGTTTTATAAGTAATATTAAGTTCACTTTTCAAAGAAGCCTCATTTGGCTTATAATAAACATTTGAAAGGAATCCTTTTTTTATATGTACATAATATCTGAAATATCGTATCATAGTGAAAAATAAAATTATTAAATATTAATTTATATGATTCAAATATTATTTTAAGGGATGTTATTTAAAAAATATTTTTAAAAAAATTTAGTTTTGGATATCATCTTTTCCATGTGAAAGGGGTATTTTCCACACAAATAATTTTAAATATCATTTTGTGGTATTTTTATTCACCAAGGAAAATATCCCTTGTTTTTTACTTATACATAATTAAGGAAATGTGGTATTAAATCTATAATTATTCATTATATGAATGTATTATGATCATTATGGCCAAAGAAATTATTTACATTATGATTATTGATTCATTTTGGTTATTAATAACTTCCACTAGAAATATTCACTTCCCTATGATCATTGGACATTATATTTCCCCTAAATATCCATATCTTTTATCATGAATATGTTTATTTTATAAAAAATTTATAATCTATAAATATTGAGTTCTAAATTGAATGTTATTATTTTTTGGTTAAATATTGATAATTCTTTATTCATTACTCAATACAGATGTCAAATGATAAGGTACATTATTCATGAGTTAAATTGATTATTCCATATATGAGGAATAATTTATACATGTAATGATGGGTGGACCGAGAATTACGTATCCAATCAATGAATTAAATGTTCCTTGAGGATAATTAATAAACTAGAATTAAATGGGATTTTTGAAGCATTATATTAAACTATGTTTTGAATGATCTTGATAATATAGATATCATGATGCATAAGAATATAGTGTCACAGAATAATGAATTCTATTATTATTATCAATGATATTTTCTTAATGATATTATATTTAGATGAATTTTTATTCTTAGTTTATTTATTAAATGGGATGTATTATCAGTTATTTACCATACAATATTTATTATGCCATATCGAATCATACCAGTCAAGTTATTTATTAATGTAATTTTTTAGTTATGTATTTAAATTTTTATATTGATTATGAATTATCTAAAAATGATATTTATGTTATGGTATAAATAGAAATCATTTTCATATATTTACTATACATGATTGTTATTCCTTATCTAGTCCTGATAATCAAGTCATTGATTAATTGGAACGTGTGTTTAGTTCTTTATCTTTCTATATTGAATATTCCCTATCTTATTATATTGATAGTATTGGTATTGATTGAATGTAATGGATGTTCAAAAATAATACATTACATGTTCATAAATCAGTTATGATTATAATTTTTTTACTCATGATATATTCTTCTTTATGATATTATTTTTTAGCATCTCAGCACGCCATTTTTTTTCTTTTCTCATGAATCGTGGACGTATACTATATATGATATGTAGAGTTATTTTACAGGGTGTAATGATATTATTATAAAAACTTTTGTTGTAATTTTTTATTCGAATTTAATTATAGAATTAGATATGTCTCCAGTTTCCTAACAATACTATAATATTTGGTTCATTGGGATGTGATTCATTGTATATAATTCGAATGAAATAAAATAGAAACAGGTTTTGGGCCTATGCGGTTAGGGTAATTACAAAACGAATTCAGAAAATAACTGAACTAATCTCAAAAAAATAAATAATTCTTTGTCATATACTAAAAAAATGGAAAAACTCTAAACCTTCATAAATAATTCTTTGATTCCCTATTTTAAATAATATATTTTTAAAATAGTCACACTACTTAAGGACCCAATGGTTTAGCATCTTGGAATCTAGAAACATAAAAACCCTTATTTTACAAGATATGTTATTTTATATATTAATTATGACCATATAAACTACTCCATGTAACATCATGATATTTAATGGTTTTATTAAACAAATTTAATTTCACAATAGTTTTCATCACACACAACAACAAGGTTTAACAAATCGAAATATATTATAAATATTATTATTTGAACAAAACCATAATATTTGGTTGTTATACATGGATGTATGAATAGTATTGATATATTTTTTATTAATAAGTATTAGTATTTTAGATAAATAATTTTTTTAAAATAATTACATCATTTTTGTAAAGTCTTAATAAGCAACACAAATATATTTTTCTCAAAAAAGTATGTTTCATTTTTTTTAAATAATTTTAATTATTTATAGATACAAGAAATTTATTTTAAAAAGTGTTCTTCATTTTTGAAATAATAATTTCAATGTTATCATGGAGTAAATATATTTATTTTTTTAAAAGTATAATTTTAATGAATATTAAAAAATACTGATTTTTATGAAAAGGAATCCATTTCATTTGATGGTTTTACAAGTTATATATATTTAATATAGTTTCAAATTTAATTTTAGATCAATTACATGATAATAAATAGAATTTATTTCATTATTATCACTTTAATATTTTATTCTAATATTTTATCTATCTACACTTATAAATATATTTTTATTAGAAAACAATTTTTTGGCCGTGTATGAGGGTATAATTTAAAATCAAATTTCTCAAATTCTATGAATTGAATTTAGAATATATGAATAAATATTTTTAATCAAAATAAATAATATTATATAATAATTTCAAAAAAATATTTTTCATAATTAATATAAAAATTAGTAAAAAATAATTATTACTATTAAGGTTAAAACGGGTTTACTATGGGTGTTAAACTAAAAGGATCACTGTTATAATTAGATAAACAACTAAAACTAATAGCAGGCAACCAATCTGAGGATCCTTCGTCCTGGTGAGAAACATTTCGAGCATCGCACCTCGGATCTGAAAGCGATTCTTTCACCAGTACAGTGTCTTCATTCCAGGAGGATCCTGGTTCCCCTACCACGAGCGTCGAGTGGAAATAATGAAGAAGATTCATCTGATGTGTCGGTTATTGTTGATGCAAACAGGGTTGACAGTGTGCGTTTTTATGAACCGCTGCTTCTGAATCGCCAATCAGTGGCTACTGATTTTAGACCTAGGGTGGATTGCAGGACCGGCGGTGCTCACTTGGTGGATAGAGTGGGGCATGACATGGCTTCAGCCGGGAAGAGGGTGTTGCCGATGAGTCTGTCAAATCCCCATTTGAAGGCCTCTTTGGCGAATTTGAAGGCTGCTTCAAATGGCAGTGGAAAGGATCCGAGTGGCCAAGCAGGTTGTCCTGCCTCCGCCCCTTCGTTTGCTTCATTTATTGATTCTCACTCAAGAAGGATTCTTCGAAAGGGTTCAGCGGCTCATGTTGATGTCAGTCCTGAAATATTTGATGAGAGGATTTGAATTGGTAAGAACTCTGTAATTTCACGTCCTGTTTTAGCGAAGGGTGCGACGTCCTGGAAATTTGATGATCTTGTCAGTCGGGTTTCATTCTTGTGGGGTTCCTCTGATTGGCGGTGCGTTTCTCTTGGTCATGGATTATTTCATTGCATTTTTTCATCAAATGTGCTCAATGTTCATGCATGGAGTATTGGGTCCCTTTCTTTGAAACCTGGATGGCTTCATCTTCATGAATGGTCCCTTGATTTCAATTCCTCTTGTGCAAGGAATGCCTTTTCGCAGGTCTGGGTCCGTTTGCATGGGCTTAACTGAGTCCTTTAGAATCCAAAGATTCTTCATGATATTGGCATGGCGATTGGATCCCCTATTCGCCTTGAAAAGGAAACTGAGGTTGTTCGGTTTGGACATTTTGCTAGAATATTGGTGGAAGTTGATTTGAGCTCCACCTGGATTGATAAGGTAACTCTTTCCACTCCCACTAATAACATTAATATTGATGTTGAGTATGAAAGGAAACCACTCTTTTGTACTGAATGCATGGCTGTTGGGAACTCGTTGGAGTTATGTCGGAGGAATATCTCTTGTGAGAGATGTGGGATGAAGGGTCACCTGACTAATATCTGTAGAAAGAGACTTCAGGGGAAGCATGTGGAGTTGTCAAATCATGAAAGGGATTCTCTCAAAAAATCATCTGGCACTCCGACTGAGGTGTTGGCCTCCAGAAAACCTGTGTCTCATGTGAAAGGGAAAGGGCTGATAGTGGATACGTCTCCGATGAGTGGCCCCTCTAATGTTCAGGCTGATCACACAGAGATCACATCGAAGGATGGCCGTGTTGTTACTCCCACTAGGTTGGTTGAGGCTGGACATACTCCCAGCCTCTCTGTCTCTAGATCCCCTTCTTGCATTGATCCTCCAAATGTAAGTATGAATGATAGTCCTGATGCAGGCTTGATACGTGATGATACTTTTGAGTTGGATCCTTCTGGGACTTCTCAAAATGTTGATTTTCATCAAGAAATTCAGAATCTCTTGATCTCCTCTAAGATTTCTGGGAAGTGGGGTGACATATCTGAGGCAGAGGAGACAGCGACGGGTTGTGGTGCACCTAGCACTTTCAAAGATGCCCTTCCTTCTAGGAAAGGGAAAGCGAATGATTTCTTAGTCTTAGATCCTGCACCTTCAAAGAGATGGCCAAGGAAGGATTATTCTAACATGCCTCACACGGTGTATACACGATCTTTGAAGCTTTCAGGTGCATTCAATTCTGATGTTCTCAAGATCCTAAATCAGGATAAGTCCCACTCTGAATGGGAAACTGCTGATGACTCTGATTATGGGAATGACATGTCTTATTATGATCTGTAATATTGTGTTTGACGGATGAGGGCAAGTTCCTTTGTTTGACCCCACCCACCTCCTTTGTACCTTTTTTCTTTTTTTAATAAATAGTCAGAAGCATAGCTTCTGGATGATCTCTCTGGTATAAAGGGGAAACTCATCTCATCTCCTGTTCAAAATCACAAAGAATTTTGGTTCATAAAATAAATGAAAAGATATATTTTTTAATTTCATATTCACATCTTATATTCCATATATTTATTTGGAATCTCTATTATAAAAGATTTTATTTATATTGTATAGAGGTTCTCTGAATAAGAGATATCGTTCTTACCTAAGAATTTTTAATTTATTTCCTTATCCACCCACACAAATTTTTATTCTAAAAACATGATATAATTGAATAAATATATGAAATTTACTAAGATGTTATTATGTGAATTAAATAACAAATACCAATATCCCCTTCCATTAAAAGGTAGAGAAAATCATTAATTGGGCCTAATGTTGACTACAACTTCATGATTCAATGTACTTTTTTTATATAACACCACATAGAGGTGGATATGATGATATATTGAATATATATTTATATATAATTTTTACTAAATAATTTTATTCTATAATTATAATATCACATAAACCTTATAACCTTCCAATTTTTTGGAAAACCATAATGTCACTCATGTGTTCATGTGGACTACCGCATCCACGAAGCGATGTCATAAGTTTTTTATTTTCAATTGACATGGATAATTATAAGGATTTATTTACCTAATATATGTGATATATATATATATATATTTTATAAAACATATTTACATAAATTTTATGTATTTTATACATTTATTTCATTTCATACATCAAAAAATTGAAAGAACGATCATTCATACATAAGATCTTTGGTCTCCATGAACTCTGTAATTCAATTTCTATGCCTAAATTTATTGGATTACAATTAGTAAATATACAGTCAATATATATGATATTTAAATCATGGGTATGATTATATATATGATATAACAATGATCAAACAAAATTAACGAAAAATAATAGAACAAAAACTATATGAAAAAGGAATCAGTTATTACATGAAACATGATTCTAACATAGGATTGATAATATAAGTGTAATAAAAGTTCATAAGTGAATAATATATGTTATTATATATATGATAATGTTTATAAAATATATGTATAATAAATTTATATTTATTGTATTGAATGATATAATGTGTAAGAATAATTTCAAGACTTGAGGTAAGAGATTTCATGTCTCACTTTTATTTTCGGAAGACTTATAATGAATATTTCAGTTGATTCCTTTTTATAGAGTACATACAATCCATTTGAGACTTTATAAGCTGAATATCCCTCTTTTTATAATATTTAATTTTTTTGTTTTTATTCTTTCATAGGGAATATGATTCAAATTATAACAATGTGGTAAGTGTTTTATATTACAATGTATTTGTTTATCGGGATTGTTTTGTATTATGCATTTGATGATAACATATTACAACCAATCTCTGAAAAAATGACGAATATTATTATCCTCTTGTTATTTTATTAAATTAATGTGATTCCCATCATTTTCACCAATATATATATATTAATGTTTTCAAAATAATATTGTTTTGTAAAACTAAATTAGATTATGGAATTGGTAAAAACCCCTTAATTATTTTAATTATATGCTTTTACAAAAAACGTAAGGAATGTTTTTAATATTTTATAGTTATTTTTCAAATATATTTTTTTCTATTTTTTTTTTAAATTTTAAAATTTATTTACAAATTAATCACCATTTTATGTTTTGAAAAGAAACTTTTTTCTTATTAAGAAAAATTTTAATGGAATCACTATTTTAACATGTACAATTTGAAAACAATTTACTATTATAATGACTGGTCAAAGATATAAATATTATTTTACATGTTTCCTATATTATATTAAAATAAAATAATTTCTTCAATATTTACAAAATTTTAATATTTTAAGTAATATTTTTTAAAAGTTGAATCATTATTTTAATCAAGAAATTATCCTTGTGAAATTTCAGAATGCATATCTGTTTATGTTGAAATCATTTGATTTTACATTACATTTAATTGGGGTATGATCCAATGATGTGAAACTAATTATTTCTCTTGATATTTTATGTTTACAGTGAAATGATGTTTATAAAACCCATTATATTTGAATATTTTATTCTAAGAAAATTAATAAAATGATTACAAAATCTGTTTTTATTCCAAGTGATATAATATAATGAAGCATTTATGAAAAAAAAATTCATAGGTAATTATATGATGAATTTATTATGAACATCTAGAAAGCACATGTATGATTTCTAATATGTTATGGGTATATCTCATTCTAATAAATTAGGTAAATACATAAATTTTTTGATATAGAATAGACTATAATATGGATTAAAACAAGTTCAATAGGGTAATTTTCCCACAAAGAATATATTGGGTGTAAACTATAACTACAATGATGGTATAGGGAGTGAACCCTTTCTATTATGATTAAATTATAAATAATCCTTGAACACAAATGGATTTTTATTTTTTTATTAATGTGTTTTCCAAAAATCTATGTCTTTTCCCAATTTAATGTCCTCTTATCTTTTTAAATTTCATTAATATATTACTCATCTCTTCTGAAAAGGAAAAATTTAAGAATTGACACATTTTTATGATCTACAATATGCACAATATGGTTTTCAAATGTTACTTTGATATTATTATACCCTTATTATCATTTTATGTTGATACCTCCCATGTTTACCCATACTGATAATCTTCTAAGTGTAGGTGTCTTAGAACCAACTGGGTTTACAATGATTACATGGATATTTAATATATTATTATATATTTTTCATTATTCTTCATGAATATGATGTAATAATGTCCTAGAGTAATTGTTTCATTGATAATGTCATGGAAGTTTCCCACTATGATGAGAACCTTGAAATGTTTTAACAATATTCTTGAATATAGTTCAATCGTTCGATGAAATACCATGATGGGACACATAGAATGCAGACCGTCAGGTGTGAGTATTCATAATAATATTATACTTCCTCTCATGAAGTTCTCACTTGGTAATATCCAATATAGGAGATTATTAGAACATACCCGCTAGTAGGAATTCTGCATGTTTTGGTGTTATCAGATATTTCAATATAAAAGTGTGTGTAATGATCCTTAGACTTTACGATTATCATTAATACATGTCACAACTCATGTACTTTGATTTACTGACCAAAACCATCATGCAGATAGTTAGAAAGAAGTAGGTTATGTTGGGTGTGTCATGAGTGGCATTTTATTAATGAATAAGTTAAGGAATAATTTTTACTTTCCATTTATGGATGTTTATATCTCATCCCTTTGATTAACATAGAACCATCACACGAAATTTCAAGGACATGCTGTAATAATGAGTTTATTTTAGATAGTCAATGAATGACATACCAAGCATAAAAGTTGACAACACTATTACGAAACCTGCTTGATGAGATATTGCGATAAAGGGATAAGATTTCACAATGAGTGTTAGTATGTTATTTTTGTTGTTGCCAATTTATGTTCTTTCTCTTGGGTGTCTTGACCTATTGTTATACAGTACTCTTGGACATTAGGCAAGCCCACCTAATACCAATGAGAAATAATCCTAGTGGTTCACACACTAAGTGTTTTTGGTGGTCTCGGTTAAATTATATTTGAATTTAATTAATGAAATAAATATAATTATTCTCAAGACCTTGTAATAATTTTATTCAATTTAAAATGATCGCATAAATTAAATAAAATATATTCATTTTTTTGTTGAACATTTAATAAATATTTATGTACTAGTTTTTTAAAAAAATCTTTATTTAAGAGAATAAATTATTTATTTATTTATTCTGGTGTTCAATAAATGGATGTGGAGTTAAAGTGGACCAAGGCTAGTCTGGTAGTAAAATAATTATTTTCCAGACTATAAATAATTTTTTAACTAGTTGGAACAAGTTAAAATAATATTGATGTTGCTATTATTTTGTGATGCGGAATTTTATTTATAATTCTCATTTGTGTAAGTGGGTGCACTATAAATAATGACACTGTATTATTATTATGAGCATGGGTTTTCTCTGATTTCATGAATGTATTTAATTGTTTTTATGTAATTAAATATTGTAACTGATGTGCCATGCATATAAATATTCATGTACTCCTATTGTGCTAGACACCACACAACACCACACGCTAGGTGAATTGAGAATTGTTGAGCTAAAAAATTTCTCTCACGAATCCTCTTCCCACCCCTCTTAATAATGAGAGATGTTTTTCAAGGCTGAAGAACAAGAAATCATGAACATCCAACATAAGAGACTCACTTCGCCGCACTAGCACCCAGAGAATGATTGGTGTCGATTGGAGTCCATCAGAGCATGTGTGGATCACCTCTAGAGGGATTCTAGTTTCTATTCTCACAAGTTCAATGAGATAATTCGAAAGGGTCATTCCAAATGATTGAGTTCATCAATGGAGAAAATACCAAAGATCCATGTATTCTTTTATTTATGAAATTAATTAAATTAATTATAAACATGATGTGAAAGATTCTCTATAAAGGTTTTGGGCCTCTTCTTTCTATATCTAAATCATTGATTATATTTCATGGATACTGGCGTTCATCATCGTATTAATCCCAGAATAATCATTAATCATGGTAAAAAAATTAAAGTTGGGCGTCGTTCTAACCACGCTGTTGTTATGCCCGGAACCTTCAAGTGGTATCCGAGCGATTACATCATAGTCTATAATTATTTAAATATTTTGTTAATGATTTATGCATTTAGTAATTTAGTTGTTTCAATTCTAGTTAATCATTCTACAAATTTGAATATCGAGATCTGTTCCCCCTGTTTCTTTTCTCGTTCACCTTACAGAAAAAGTCTTTTCTTTTAATTTTGATTAAAAAAATAGAGGATCTCATTTAGAGGTGCGAAAGGTTACTAGATGTACAACAAAATAACACATGACATGTATTTGGCAGTAAATGCCATGTATCCAATATTCAATGCACAGATTCTGGTTCGCCAAACCAAGCTGTGTTATTGGATTTTGTCTAAATCTTAATGAATCTATGTATTGACCAATAACATGGGGCATATAGTTTTCATATTACACACCGTGTGGCCCACTGGACACGACATATAGTCCCTTTGGGTTAGGGTTGGACCGTGTACCCCATACACGGCTTGCGCAACTAGAGACCGTGTAATAAGGAACAAATGGAATGTGGCCTAGTGGACATGTCATGTACTCCGATGATTCCCAAAGTACAATCACACGCCATTTCCCCAAGCATGCACTTAGGATGGATGATGAACATAGTACACACCATGTTGTTGGAACTACATGTCTTATACTGATCAAAATTACACATATTTATTAAAATTTATTATTATTATATACAAACCCCTGAGACGTGTACCATCGTGTGGGTATAAAGCTGAGGTACAACATGTGATAGGTTTTTTATATATGTGTGTTTAATTTAACATCTGCGTAATGTTCATTTATACTCATTGGGTAGTTATGAATAGTAATTCACTAGGTTGCCTCCAATGTACAAGTTACTTAAAAAGATAATTTTAAATGAATTTATTTGTTTAAAATTATGATGGATGAGAATCTCAGGGAAATTTGGAAAAGGGTTTAAGATAAGATGATTGATTAATTAAAAATGATAATTAATTGATTTGAGTGTGATTTATCTTAAGCAATAATGATTATATAATTGAATGCTAGTTTTATTTATGCATAAATATTGTTGCATGTATGTATGATCATGATCTAGACCAAGGCATTTGTATGTGGATGGTTTCTTTTAATTTATTTATATGAATTAAATTTGTTGGCCTACAAGCTTTCTCCTCATTAATATGTAGGGATTTTGTGTCCAAGGATTTTTTATGTAAAACCCCTTTTTCCCCTAAAATACATATGAGTTAAAAAATGGCATATGTAATGGATGGAACTCCCAAACTAGGGGAGGTGGTTCAAGAAGGAGCTGAGACGAATCCAATCCCAGGAGACACAGAGGTGGACAAGTTTAATGTTGTAAACACGAACCCAAAATGTTCAAGATGTTTCTTTCCTAGTTCAGGGTTAGCTTATCAACCGCTAGATAAACTAACCATTGGAAATTCTCATGATCATTCTATTTATTTTATTTCTGTCAGTTTCATGGTTTATCATTATGGATGTGTTGTCACAATCACATAATTAATGAATTAAACAAGCATGCAAGGTAGAACTAAAATAAAGTAGTCTTATGTGTAAATATTTTCAAGACATGGTTAATCACTTAAGTAAGTTCTACTTAATATTAACAATCATGTGATAATGATAATAAAATATTCACGTGTAAGAGAGGGAAATCCATCAAATAAAGTATTAAGTAAGACCAAACCTTCCATTACTTGATTAAGGGAAAAAATCAATAAAACTACATGTTTGACCAACGCTTGTTGGGACACATAATTTTATACAGAAAACCATTATGAATGGTTTCAGGATTACTTAACCATATTACATTATGAGGAGTATCCATTTCTAGACTTTGTGTAATATTGGAGGCAAGAGTTGAGCAAATCCAAAAGTCATTATTTCAGGATTAGGGAGTCCACTCAACAGATCAAGGAGCTCCAATCCCGCAGTTGGCAAAGACCTGCCTACCTAAATTCCTTCTAATAGCTTAACCAACCCCTGTTGGGGTTATGTGAAGGGAAATATGGATCCTTTCCACTATAATGTCATAGAAACTAGACATTTTGAGTTCAACGGTGAGGTTTCTTTGGACTTGATAAAATAGTGATAGACTTAATAAAAATTTATTATATATCATAAAATGTAATCAAGAATGTACTAATGATCTTCTCTATTAATTGTATAATAAAAATGAAAATTTGGTCAACTACACTATCCCTACGATCAATTCTAGATAAAGACAATATCCCCACTAGATGTAACTTCCTGGAAAGCTTTAGACTCATTCAGTTTATCCTATGCCATGAACATAAGTCTTATGTGTTGGAGTCATCATTACATGATTTTCCTACCAACAAGGTGAGTGATGAGGACTTCATGGTCTATGAGAAACATATGAATGACATGGTCGACGTTAAATGTTTGATGCTATCATAAATGTCTATTGATTTCAATAAGTCTCATGAAAACATGGATTCTTATAGCATGCTCAAGCACCTCATTGGTATTTACTAGGAGAGAGAAAGAAATGAAAGGTTTGAGATCTCTAAAGAACCCTTTAAGAGTAATCATGGCGAAGGTTCCCCATCTGAGCCTCATGTAGTCAATCTCATTTTCTACATTAAGCACCTGGGGGTTCTAGGGTTTATACCCCCCAATGAAATGGGCACTGATCTCATTCTCGCATCACTCCCCCTGAGCTTCTCTTACTTTGTTGACAATTTCAATATGAAAAACATTGAGAAGTCTCTATCTGATCTCCTTATCCTCATTATCCATGTAGACAAATAAATGTAGTGTGAAAAGGATTCTATTTTTATGGAGAATAATAATAAAGGGAAGGCGAAGAGCTTTAAGCCCATAGGTTCTTCACGGGTTTCCATGAAAAAGAAGATCAATGGGGAGGCATGGGAATAAGAGGCTGTTTTTTTGCATGTGGCAAGAAGGTCCACTAGAATAAGAACTGCATGCAGCTTATGAAGTAAGTGGAAGCTTTAGGTGTGATTGTTATCAAATTCAATCTATCTATTTCTACAAATTGAGTATTTAATACAGCTTGTGGTGCTCACATTTGTATCCAAATACATGAACCAATTAGATTCAGGAAGATTTATCAAGGGGAGGTAGATCTTCAAGCATCCAATGGAGCAAGACTTGTTGTTGTAGCAGTCAGGGAATACCGCCTCACGTTTCCATGTAGGATGATTTTGGTGTAAAAGGGTTGTTTTTATGTGCCTTCTATAACCAAAAACATAATTTTTGTATCCAAACTAGATATAGATGGATTTGTTTTCATGTTTGGAAATGAATGCTATTTCTTGTATAAATATAGAATTTTTTTGTTAGGGAACAATTATACAATGGTATTTATGTGTTGGATTACACAAACCAAGTAATGGAAATTGATGATAAATATACTTCACATGACTCATACCACACACAACTTTGGATTCACCGGCTACGTCATGTAAACAAGAAATACATGAAAAACTTACATCAAGATGGATATTTAGATCATTTTGAATTAAAACCATGTGGCGTGTGTCATGCATGTTTACAAGGCAAAATGACCAAAGCACCATTCGGTGGGAAAGGTAAAAGGGATAAAGATATTCCGGATTTTGTTCATACTAATGTGTGTGGACCATTTCTAGTTGAAGCAAGGGGTGGGTACTCATACTTCATAACTATTACGGATGATTTTTATAGATATAAATATATCTACTTAATGAGTTATAAGTCTAACTCCTTTGATAAGTTCAAGGAATACAAGAATGAAGTTGAGAACCAGATTGGTAAGAAGATTAAGAAACTCCACTCATACCGAGGTGGGGAATATCATAATTAGGAATTCATTGATTACTTATGAGAGTTTGAGATCCTATATATACTCACTTATCCTTACATACCTCAATGTAATGGTGTATGTAAAAGGAAGAACCACACCTTGTTAGATATGGTGATTTCAATGATGAGTCATGAAAGTATTTGATTATCCTTTTGGGTGTATGCATTACAAACAACAGCACACATACTAAACCATGTACCAACTAAATCGATAAATGGAATTCCATATGAGTTTTAGTGTAGAAGAAAATCCCTGTTATCGAATTTACATGTGTTGGGGTGGAAAATCATTTCTTAAGGCCTCTTCAGGTAAAAATACATACACCCTGTGGCACAACATGTACCTTTATAGGATACCCTATGGAAACAAGGGGATAGTACTTATACAACCCCTAAAACAAAAAGGTTATAGTAGAAAGAAATTTCATATTCATTTAGTGGGAGAACATCTCAAAAAGAGATAGTGAAAGAGAGATAGACTTCAATGAAGCCGAGGCTCATGGTACACAATAGTTGGTACAATAATAGATTCCACAAAGCCCTGTGGAAAAAAGAATATATTCCAGAGACACAAGTACTGAGTAGGAGTACAAGAGAGGTTTGAGAAATGAAACAATACAGTTTTCTAGTTTCTGATAATGGTTACTCCTTATTAGTTTATAATAATGATCCTCTAACCTAAAAGGAAGTGGTAAGTGGCCCAGACATTGCCAAGTGGAAAGAATCCATGAATTCTAAAATGGATTCCATGTACCAAAACCAGGTCTGGATTTTAGTAGATACTCTAATTGATGTAAATATTGTTGGTTGAAAATGGGGTATTCGTAAAGAAAATGGACAAGGAAGTACAATTCAGTACCTATAATCCACGGCTGGTGGAAAAATAGGTTTAAATAGCATCGAAGAATTGACTATGATGAAACATTTTCACCAATTTTAATGCTAAAATCCATCAGAATTATACTTTCCATTGCGGCTTACCATGACTATGAGATTTGGAAAATGGATTTCAAAACATAATTCCTTAATTGGAACCTTCAAGAATATGTCTAAATGACATAACCTGAAGGGTTTGTGACTCCAAAAGATTCCAATAAGGTATGCAAGTTGCAGAAATTCATTGATGTATTAATACAAGAATCCAGATTCATGGAACATTTGTTTTGATGAAGCCATAATAGAATTTACTTTTATCAAGAATGAATTTGATCCATGTGTCTAAAAATGGTTTAGTGGGAGTGCAGTCATTTTCCTAACAGTATATGTTGATGACATATTACTTATTGGAAACAAGATACTCGTCTTATAGTCTATTAAGGCATGGTTAAATCAATGCTTCTCCACAAAGGATCTGGGTGAGGAAGCATATATTCTTGGGATCAATATCCATCATGATAAGTCCAAGATATTACTAGGCCTATGTCAAAGTACATACTTTGATAATATTATGAAGTGATTTAGTATAGAATAATCCAAGAAGATATTGTTTCCAGCATCACATGGTATTCATCTTTCCATGAAAATGTGTCCTCAGACACATGAAGAAATAAAGATAATGGAAATGACTCTACACACATCAGTGATTTGGTCAGTCATGTGTTCCATGCTATGTACTAGGCTTGATGTCAAATTCGCATTGAGTGCGGTATACAGAAATCAAGAAGACCCAGGTGACAGTCATTGGATGGTAGCTAGACTATCCTAAAGTATCTGAGGCATACTAATTATATGTTCCTTGTTTATGGAGGAGAAGAGGAACTAATCATCAGATTATATACATATTCTAGTTTCCAGACAGATCAAGATGACATGAAGTCACAAACAGAAAACATCTTCACATTGAATGAAGGTGTAGTGAGCTGGAAGAGCTCAAATAAGAGTGTGGTTGCAGATTCTAGAGTAGAGTCCAAGTATATCATATCTTATTAGGCAGATAAAGAATAAGTTTTGATGTGAATCATCATCCATGAGCTATATTTGATACCTAGAAGTAAAGATCTTATCACACAATACTGTGATAATATTGAAGTAGTGGCTCTTGTAAAAGCGCGAATGTCACAACAGTGAATGAAGCACAAACATCAGAAGTATCATCTCTTGAGGGATTTTTCTCATCTATGTGAAGTTTTAGTTTGATATATTTCCACAAATGACAACGTGGCGGAACCCTTGACTAAATCTTTGACTCATCAGAAACATGATCACTATGTGAGGTCTAGAAGACTGAAAGTTGTAGGCATTTGGGTCTAGTCCAACTGAGTGTTTGTAATAGTTTGTGTCCTAGAACCAGCTGGTTTTACTTTTATTACATGGATATTTAATTTATTATTACATATTGTTCATTTTTTTGAATTACTATGATGTAATAATTTCATAGATTATTTGTTGCATTGTTAATGTCATGGCAGTTACCCACTATAATGATAACTTTGAAATTTTATAACAATATTCTTAAATATAGTTATGCGGTTGGATGAATTACTATGATGGGAAACATAGCATGAAAATTTTAAGGTGAGAGTACTCATAATAAAATAATACTTCCTCTCATGAATTTCTCACATGATAATATCTAAGATAAGAGATTATGAGAATATACCTACGAGTTAGAATTCCACATGTTTTGGTGTCATCAGATATTTCTACCTACGAGCATGTGTAATGATCCTTAGACATTATGATTATCATTAATATGTTTCAGGAATTGTTCAATTTGATTTACTGACAAAATCCATCACATAGATAGTTGGTGAGAAGTAGGGTACATTGGGTGAGTCACGAGTGGCATGTTATTAATGGATAAGTCAAGGAAGGATTTATCCCTTTTACTTATGGATGTTGATATCTCATCCATTTGATTTAAATATATCCATCACACAAAATTACATGTACATAGTGTAATGATAAGTTTATTTTAGGTATTCAAACAATGACGTATCAAGAATAATAGTTGATGACACAATCAGTAAACTTGCTTGGTGATATATTGCAACAAAGGTATTACATTGCACAGTGAGCATTCGTATGTGGATGTTGTTTTTGAAACATTACGTTCTTTCTATTGGATGTATTGACCCATTTCTAGATATTACTCTTGGACTTTAGGTAAGCCCCCCAAATACAAACAGGAAAGAATAATAGAGGGTCACACACTTTGTGTTTTTGGTGGCCTCAAAAAAATTATATTTGAATTTAATTAATGAAATAAATATTATTCTCAAGACCATGAATAATTTTATTGAAGTTAAAAATATGACATAAATTAAATAAAATTTATTTATTTATTTTATTGAACATTTAATAAATATTTATTTACTAGTTTGTAAATAAAATATTTATTGAAGAGAATAAATTATTTATTTATTTATTTGGGTGTTCAATAAATGGAAGTGGAGTTCGAGCTGACTAAGGATAGTTCGGTGGTAAAATATTTATTTGAAAGATGGTAAATAAGTATTTAACTAGTTGGAACAAGATAACATAATAATGACACTGCTATTATTTTGTGGCACAAAATTTTATTTAAAATTCCATTTTTCTGCAAGTTGGCGCACCATAAATAATAATGTGGTATTATTATTATGAGAATGGTTTTTACCTAAGTTCATGAATGTATTTAATTTTTTTTAAGTAATTAAAAATTGTAACTGATGTTCCATGCATAAAAATATAAAAGTAAGCATATTGTTTCAGACACCACACAATACCACACGCTTGGTGAATTGAGAATTATTGAGCTAAACAATTTCTCTCACGAATCCTCTTCCCACCCCTCTCAAGAAGAGAGAGGATCTTCAAATCCAAAGAACAAGCGATCATGAACGGCTGACATAAGACACTCGCTTTTCCACACTAGCACCCGGAGAATGAAGGGTGTCGATCGAAGGCCATCAAAGCTCATGTGGATCACAACTAGGGGTATTCTAGTTTGGATCCTTGCTAGCGTAACAATATAATCCAGAAGGGTCATTCGAAACGATCAACATCATCCACGAAGAAAGTATTGAAGAACCACATATTCTTTTATTTCTGAAATTAATTAGATTAATTATAAACATGATGTGAAATATCCTTTGTAAATGTTTCAGGTCTCTAATTTCTTTATGTAAAAATTTGATTCTATTCTGTAGAGGTCAGCGTTCATCATTGCAATTATCCAGGAATAATCATTGAACATTGTAAAAAACATAAAGTTGGGTATTGTTCCAACCAATCTTCATCTATGCCTGAAACCTTAAAATATATGATCAAATATTATCATGTTTCCTTTCTACATGTTATGAAAAAAGTTATTATGTATGATACATCTCATATGGGTCTGGGTTATGAATAAAAATGTTGGAGATGACATAGTTCAAATGTGAACCAGATTCTTATGAATCAATTTTCCAAAATTCACTAAACCTATAAATAATAGAATATATCTTTATGTTATGTAATATGTATTTATTTAATATGATTTAATATACACGTTTTAAAATTGTGTGTCGTTTTATATTGGATGGGATCAATATTTAGATTACCAATGAAAAATAGGATTAGAAACCTCTAGTTATAACCATGAGGATAAGTATATGTATAATAAAATATACTAAAAAAATTGGTTAAGTATAGAGTGTGTGGATTCCATGAAATTACATCCATATTTGAAGAAAAATTGGTTATGAAAATACCACAATTTTACCTATGGTAAATAAATCCAAATGTGTGCATTGAGTTAGACTTGGTTTTTACCTTGTGTCGAATATTGTGCCTTTCTACACACCTGGTTTGACACTCATGGTGGATATGATTAGGTAATTGAAAAAACATATAAACCATCATGAAATATTTAAATAATGATAATGAATTACCCATGTTAAACCTAATGTTTTGTAGATTGAAATGAAGGTGTCATGATTTGGATATCCTTAAAATGAATCTTAATGATTATTTCATTTTCTATTATAATGATTATTTTCTAAAATATTTCTTTGGTTTTATTTGATCAATATAACTAAATTAATCACTATAATACTAAATACTATGTACCAATAAATTTTTAACCTCATAACAACCCAAATATTACCACATTTTGAATGAAAAAAATTGTTTCTAGTATCACACATCATTCTAATTCTGTGAATCATGGTGAGATTCCATATGATAGAAGGAGGTAACAATTCTTTGTCGATACCTTCATGGGGAAAATTTACCACCTTAATTTATTGTTTCTATTAATACACTAGTTTCTATGTAATATATCATTACCTTTGAACTGTTAATTTTCACTTTCTAGTGTTTGGATCATGAAAAATTCATTTTTTATTTCTGTCATTTAGAATTTGAATTGGATTAATGGTGGAATATTATCAAGAATAAAAATTAACAATATGAAATTAAAGTCATTTAATTTCATGAGATTAAAAATTTATTTTTCAATAAGTACATTCCTCATATTCTGGGTACAAAAATAGTTAAAGAACTACATGAGAAACATGAGAAGGATTATGAATCTTTTGGTACCGATGTAGTGGATTTTACAAGACTTATATGATACATTTATAGTATTATCATCCATATTGATTTTAAGGTTGATCAATTCATAAATGTACTAAAACCATGTCTAGGAATGGTATTTTCCATAAGGTACATTACTAGAAATAAATAATTCCTTTTATGTGCTATAAATATATAATGGGGATTATAGTTTCCTAGAAATATCACGATTTTGATATGAAAAGTAATATGAAATTCAAATAAAGCACATAAATCCAGAGAGATAATATGATGATTTTTCCTTTATTATTAAATTGGGGAAGGAAACATAGAGGAAATTTTATTATTGTAGATATTTAATCTTTTTAATTTTGAATGTATGGTCATTGGGTAATTGATTTCTGATGTGATGGGATAATGTTTTAAAATGATGGGAATAGAGAGAAATTACCATTTAATCAATCACAAAAAATAGTGTGTTCCAAATTTTTAGAGTATTGGAATTATGAAAAATAATTCCCAAATCCAATGGATATAAATGATGATCTACACTATCATACTCTTCAGCTATTTTAAAATGTAAAATATAATACAATCATCATTTCTGGTGAGTGGATTCATAAAGATGTGGTGAATAGTTCATTAGTTATCTACTCTATTAATTATAATGTATTATATGATTCTTTATATATGATATATTTAATATCTAAATAATTTTTAAGGATCTAAAAATTTCACCATAATGATTAGATTTTGAATTAGAATTGAATAAAACTTAATATAATGATTATTGCATCTCAAGATTATGATTCTTCACCAGGTTATGATTGTTTGATTATTCTTCATTAAAATATTTTTATTTTGACTATGGTTTAATTTAATGTTCTATTAGTCACATAATGACATTATCTTCATAAATATCACATAAATTTACATGTTAGGAAACTCACAAATAACATTACTATCCAAAAAGTTATCATCTAGTTATGTGATGATATATATAAATATTCTATTGAAATAACATTCATTATATGAGTCTTGAGTCCTCTTTAAAATAGAAATTTACCTAGTATTTTGGAGAGAAAATAAATATTTATGAAATTAATATTGTGAGGGTGTTCATTAATGACCTAGTAGAAGAGATTCTAATTCCACGTATGAATCGTGATGTTGAGTTTTCAATTGAAATCATACCTGGTAAAAAACATATTTCAATGAATCCCTATGGAATGACCTTAATAGAGTTTCAGGTATTAAATAATAAAATCTAGATGAATAGTGGAAAGAGAATCATTTGATGATGTTAGTCTCCTGGGGGTGAACATGTACGTATCTTTTAGAATAAATCAGGATTGATGTGAATTTGTATGATTGTCGATAGACAAACTAAGTCAAAATAATGAAAAAGCATCCCAACCCCATATTAATGACATTTTTATCAACTATGTGGAGCTCAATACCTTTCAAGATTGAGCTTCAATCTTTATATCATAAAATGTTTGTAAATTAATATGAAATATCCATGAAAATATTTTCCAAAAGGTGTGGAAAGTATTTATATATAGTGATTCCATTGGTCTTACTATTTCCAAAAACAATATTAATGGGTTTAATGAATTGAATCTTTATAGAATGCCTTGATTGGTTTGTTTTTGTATTAATATATTACATTATTATATATTCAAATATAATTATATAGGGTAAATATCAATTGATGATTGTTATTAATACCATGTAGAAAGAGAATTTGTTTGAAAATTTTACAATGGGTGTTCCTTATATATAACAAGATTCATTTTTGGGACATATAATATCATTCAACGGTATATTAGTGGATCCATAAAAGATAGAGGTTATTGAGAATTGACCCAGACCAAACAATGTGACAAAGATATAATTTTTTTAGGTTTTTCTGGATATTAATTAAATTTTGATGTAAATTTCTCATAACATTATTATACATTCAAAAGGTGAATATAAAAGGGACACACGTTTCACTAGGAAGATAAATTTGAGGAAAACTTCATTCAACTGATGAGATGATAATTTTGTGCACCTAATAATACATTACATTGTACTTGAGATTGGTTAGTTAACTATAGTGATGTATAAAATATAGGGTGGAGAAGCATAATCTTTTATAATTACATGGCTATACAATATTCCTCATGATAATAGATTGTTCATAGAAAAATACACCAAATCATGTTTTGAATGAGCTATGATATTTTTTATAATTAAGATATTTAGGTATTTCTATTATTAATAAATGATTGATATATATTTTGATCATAAGATTATAAATTATATATCCAAATGAAAAAATTGAATATGTGTACTATAAGATATTCATAATTGATTAATTATAATGACTATTCAAAACATTTCTACCTTAAGAAGAGGAACGTGGTGACATATGCATTTTGTTTAAGGTCCCATGTTAGCATAACTATGATGAGGATATGAAACGATCCAATATTTATTATGTTTCAAACTATTTATTAGGAAATCATAAATGAAGAGATAAAATATAATATTTCTCAAGAAAATGAATCCATCATCACAATCACAACTAATGTCCAAAATATGTCTTCTAAAAGGGACCAAATGCAAGATACAATAGATTCCTTGAATGGTAAATTCTATATATAGTAATGAGAAATAAAAATGAAAAATAAAATTGAATTCAATATGTTGTTGAATATAATAAGATAGGTTAATATCCATCACAGCCAATAGATCCTTCACTATGTGAAGAGATTCAACAAACTACTCTCAACTTAAGCTGGATATCTTGAAACAAATTTATTTGAGAAATCAGAAGATGATGATCCCCCAATAAAACATCACATTTAGGTATCCCAACATCAATAACCTCTTAATGTTCACATCATTTAAAATTCATATTATCTATTAAATATGAATACATATAATTTCTAGGTGGTCGATAGTTTAATCATATAGAATGTTTCTTATTTTACATAAAAGACTATTGGTAGTAAACCATGTTATTTAATACGTCATATGGTATATTTACATTGAAACCAACCACTGAAGAGGTATTCATCAATTATTTTAATTTTAATAATTCTTATTCATGTGAAAATTATCATTTCAAAATCTCTAGATAAATGATTAAATAAACTAAATAGATGATGGTTTTAAGGTGCTAGTGATGAAGTTTGTATAAAAGGATATCCATAGGCAAATAATTTACCAACATGACTAGGTACAAAATAAACCAATCATTATAATTTCATGTCATAGTCCAAAATAGATATCTCACCTTTACCAAAACATATAAAGTCAAAAACATTCTTTTACTATATGTAGAATAATGCAACTGAATTGTGAGTAACATAATGAACATCCATTAAATTATTTCATGTAGAATGTAGTGAATAAAAAAATCCTGTTACTTTAATAAATTTCCCTCATATAATATATTGATAGAAATTGCACTTATAAAATCTGTAATCTTGAATGAATCAATGAACTCATCAACTTCTTCAAGCCACTTCATTTCATTAAGTTAATCATACTGAAATCCAATATAATTTAGTTGATCATACAAGAAGATCTAGGTGTGGTAAAAAGACATGAATGACTCTGAATCCACTACTAAATTTTTATTCTAGGTAGATTCATAATATAAAGATGATTATTCCAAAAAAATGTAAAATACTACTCTAAAAACATGATCAATTAAAAAAATTATATATTAGTTGATGTAACATCAATAAGGAATTTATGGAAATCATTAAACATATTCTAATCAACTCAAACATTAAAATAACCCAAAAAAGTTTAAAATTAATCCAAAATATTTCAAAAAATATAAAATATAATTATAATAATGAAATTATTTTCTATGGAACATAAAATTTCTAATTTATAACAAAGTACACTTCCAATCAAAATGTGAAATCATGATACAAATATTTAAAAAATTTACAAATTACATTACCAACTCATCGATATTCACCAAATGTTTCAAAAGAATTAATAACTTTTTCAAATTTGAAAATATTATCCACTTAAAAATAATTATAAGAATATATTTATTAATAAAAAAATCCACCATCACTTCCCAAAAGTGTATTTGAAAAAACATTGATATAAACATTCTAATAAAACACAAGTTTTTTAAAAATAAAAAACTATTCATATAATTAGAATACTTTTTTTAATCACAATATATTATTTTCAATAGATATAAATTCATAAAAAATGGAATAATGTTAAAAGAACTAAAAAATATCATTAACAGGACCACAAAAAAAATATTAATTTAATGAAGAACACCCCAAACTAACCTCAAATTAATGAAAAAATATTGGAAAAAAATGAGAATATCTCCATATTTGAGATTATAAGAGAACTATGCATGGATTTCTAACATGGGTTTTTAAACAACACACCCACCTCACAACTATTTTTGGATTGAATTATTTATTAACCAAAATAATTCCTCATGGCTTACTAGACCAAGATGGAAAAATTCATATCTGGTGATCATTCATTTCCGAAAAACATAACCTATATAACATTCCCTAATCAAATATTATCTCATCTAGAATTTGTAATTCAATTATCATTAAAAAATATATGTCAAAAGATATACGCATGTCCCCACATTCTAGTTAAACTTATCTCTCATTATTACCAAGTAATGAGCACACAAAAAATAATAAATTACCTATATATTAATGACATGTTTTTTATCTCATTTTTAACACAAAATACCATAAATAATATATGGTATTTCAAGGAAATGTATTTTTTTAAGAAGGTTCAACCATTGATATGATTTGGATGAAACCGAATATGATTACCATATAAACATATATTTGTACTTATTTTCCACAAAATTTAAGGGATTTATCATCCCATATTCTCTTAAATGTCACCAAGGTATTTAATGAATGTGTCGGTATTGATTTTATCAAATAATTAGAAATAAAACTAATCATATGTGAAAGGAAAATGAAAATCCAAAAATATTTGGAAAAAAACATGATAGAGTTTAATTCATATGACAAGGAAACCAAATTTATTAGACAAGACCACTATGATATCAATATGTAAACTCTATGGTATAAGTGGATCACATGCTGCATTGGTCACCACCAACTCTTTATTCTTTTCAATCACGTACAAAAACCATCTATATATTATAATTTTTATTTTTTATAAAATTATAATTAGAAAAAAACTACAAACCTGTGAAGTTAAAGGTAGGGAGTTAAAATAAGAATCATTTTATAATATATCTAGTCATTTAATAGTAAATTACAAATAAAATAAAGTTTTATTTCACAATTTTACGTAAAATATTGAATTTAATTAATTTCATAGATAAAAACAAAAAATACTTGAGGAATAATTTCAATGCACAGTAATGAAATTGAATTCAATTTTTATTATCATCTTGTCAAGAAAATATAAAACTAATTATCAATGATAGATGATTTTAGGATCTATGTAAAAATATCCTTGAAAAATAATTTTCATTCAGACATTAGCATGTAATCATTTCTAAGTCATATGAATATGGATATAAGCCTTGGGTATAGGTTAGTAAATTCATGTTCTAATATTTTATTAACCATGGATTGTTATAGATCCTAGTGTGAATAAAAATCCTTTCGACCAATCCTACTATGAAATGGAATATATACCAAAAGAAAGGGTATATGGCTTCTCCCCATTGTATCTTTCAATTTTTAGTGAACATTAAATCATTTCTAGAATGTATAAACTCACCCTAAATAGCCAGTATCTCATGATTATAAGAGTAATAAAATATTATTGGTTATATCATTTATTTTAATAAAAAAATAATTAAATAATTCATTTCTATCTTATCAAAAAATTAAGGTTTAAAAAAATCATTTCATTTAAAATAACATCAGATGATTTTAGTAAAAATAATTTCATTCATTTCAACTCAGATCACATAATCTCATTTTAAGTCATCTCATTTTGAATCTTATCATAGTTAATGTCATTTCATATCACTGAGATCATGCATCAACTCCATTTCATGTCATGTTCATTTTTTTTACATAATGAAAATTTAATTCAATTTCCATATACAAAATAATTTCACCACACATACCACTATATATTAATATCCTTTATCAAAGAAAAAAAATATAAAGATGATAGGAATTTGTTTAGGCCAACAAAATCCTAAATTATAAGAACACCTAAAACCTAATGGGGAATCTATATTTATGAATTATATTATTCATATTGGAAAAAATAAGGTTGAAATATTTTCCAAGTTTTATTATCCAAAATGTAATTATGGATATTCAATTTATATATGTTGGAGAAATTAATTTAAAAACATGTGCTCAAAATACTATAAATACTATCTTAAAAATAAATTTTTAATCAAAAAACTGAATTTATCCTCATCATATGACATGAAAAAATAGATGACTATTAGGAAATTTAAGTAAATATATTATATATTATTTCATTAAAATAATTAATGAATCATTTTTAATTTAATTTGTTATGATAATAACACTTTTCCCACACAAGAACTATTTTTATAAAAAAGTCTATTTTACATTGAAATAATTTTTATTTTCACTTTTGATCAATTAAAAACTATTGAATTCATAGAATAATTTTGTAATGAGTAAATTTTCTATAATTATTTTTGTGAATTAACAAATTTTAATCCAATATATATAAATTAATTATGATTTTATGTAATAATATATCTATAATATATAATTCATGGTTTATTCATAATGTTTTGTATAAATAAATATATCAAAAAATAATATTAGTTTAATGAGAAATATAAAAAAAATTAAAAACCATACCCTATATATCATTGATTATAATATAGTGTCATTTCATAAAACATTGTAGTTAATAAATCATGAATCATATAGTAATCAAGCAACATGATTTGTGATGAAATAACATTCCATAAGACATAAGTCGATAGAATATATTGAATCATAGAAAATCATTTCATTAGCCTTGGATTTTTACTAATACTATCTTAGTGATTTGATTTCCCTCTCCATTCCATAATTCCCTTAGTAAAGTTACACTCTTAATATTTTTATAGTGGGATGGGTACCATTCTAAACTACATTCACTCCCCATTCCATTCCTTCTTATTTGAGAGGATATTCCTCTTTTCTCAATTCAATATAAGACTATTTATTTCTTTTCCCACTCATGACATAATCATAATTCATTCATATGTGTTCTATAAGATCATAAATCAGTTATCAAATATCTTATCCAATGGAATGGAAATAGTTTTAATAAAACATCTCTACATTTCATATTAACATCACATGTGGAAGAGAAATGGTATTAATAAATATTTCATCATCATAATTATAAACCATTTAGAGAATTAATAATGATGGTATATTTTGAAAATATCCCTAGAACTATATATGTATTTTCAATTAACATCATCTTTGTTGATTTTTATAAATGATAAAATGCAATATATCGTGGGAAAAATACTCTTCACAATCAAATAACATCTTTAAAATAAAAAAATATCAAAAAATAATAATTAAAAATTCATGGAAACGAAAAATTTAATTTTTTAATGGTTGTGGCAAAATAAGTATTTATTCTAATGTTTCAAACAATAGTTATTTTTATGCATGTTAAAACAATGATTCAGTAAATGTTTTTTTTAAATTCAAAAGTAACATGTTTGAAAAATTAAATGAATATTAATTTAAATATTTTATTAAAATACATCATATGTAAAAATATATTCAAATAACCATTTCAAACAATAAAATAATTCTCAAAAATATTTTTAAAAACATGCATATAAGTGAAAAATTAATTATCGACTGATGAAATAAATAATTTCATTTTACTATAAAAATATTATTTCTGTATCTTATGTTATTAAATAAAATAAAATAAAATGATGACATTAAATGTCTATAAATACCAAAATAATAATAAAATTCAAGAGATCCATGAGATATATTCTATAAATTTATTATATAGAATCATGATCATAAATAATACTTAGAACCAATGTTATTGTCACATAAATTAATTTTCAGCATTCATTGAAATCTCTATAACATCTTTTTTAATAAATATTTTTTTATTATAATTTTATTCCAATTTAAATTAAAAAATTATATCATCATATATGATCCACTTATAAAATTTCAACTATTATATATTTATAATTACTTATTTAAATCTCTGTTTTTCTATATTAACTATTTTATTTATTAGAAGCATTTCAGGTAGGTTTTTCTAGTACTAATACATTTATAATTTCTCCATCTTCTACATAATATGAATTATAATATAAATATCATATATATTCATTATATATATATAGGTTCATCTATAAAGTGTATATAAAAAACTTACTTAAATATTTTTTTGAGATGTTAGGTCATATGTACTCTTGAACATTGGTTTCACATTTTTTTGGATGGAAGAAAAAATATACTAATAATTAACCTCTAAAAAATAATTATTATATCAAATAGATGATATATATTTATTAATGATATAATTTTTACCCTTAATATTATTAACAATCGAAAAAAGAATCACATAACATCATAGAAATTGTATACCACAACTACATAGTAGCATTTATGTCATTTATAATAGATTTTATGGTTAGAATATACATATGATATTACATTTCAAGAATAAGAATTATTTTATAAATATAATTTATAATAATTATACCTAACATAATTTCCAAGCATGAATGATGAAGATTGAAATTGAATTTCATCACTATGTGGTGGTAATAGTCTATGTGTATGCATTTGTAATAATTTCACTTTCCATTTTATGGAATAACGGGTTGATATGTGTAGTACATAATTATATTAGTAAATAATTAAATTTAATATATTGAAAATAATATTAAATATAGAATTCAGTATATTTATAGGTGGTATAAGAATAAATAAGTTAAGGGAGGTCTTATAAGATTATTAACTCATCATCTATAGGCCTCCTTCAGATCCTCTCCTTAATCACCATTGAATGTTATTCTAATATTAAGAGAAATATACATCTCATTTATGGTTGATTATAAGATAATTTGGTTGGGTATGTTCTACCCTGAATCTCAATGTTGTAAAAATATTACAAAACATGGGATTCCTTTTATAAGCATAGAAGATGGTATCATTGGAATATTTTAAAGGATTTAAATATAAGAAATTCCTAATCAATAAAAATTCTTCCAAATGACCAGATATTAAATTAATGGATATGTTGTGGTCAAAATATGGTAATAAAATTAGATTTATACTATTTAATTGGAACACATACCCATATATTTTGGTTTTACCACACCCTATAAACTCGTTTTATCCTTTACCACTATGAAAATTATTCATTGTTTCTTCTATTCATCATTATCAAAAATTAATGTGGACTCATTATGAAATATAGAAATTATGGATATAAATATGGAATCTATTTAACAAATTCAATAAACAATTTTCTAATATTTTAATATAATTTTAAATTCACAATATGTGATGTAAAAAACTTTTTCAAATAAACTGTTTTCATAACTATAAAATGTTTTTATACCAAGATCCAATATAAAATTAATTAAAATGAGATTATTTGAATTATTAATATTATATATTTAAAAAATTCAGTTTTAAATATTTATAATGAAAATAAACATAAAAATTTAATGAAACTAAAATATAGTTTTAAAATAAATATTTATTTTTCTATTTACATTGAAAATTCATTCCTTTATGAAAATTCAAAATATTTAAAAAATATGGTAATATTTATTATTTTTTTAAATGATATTTATTTTTTTAGATAATTCTAATTAAATTGGAAAACATTAATGATTTTATTTTCTCATAAAAATCAATAAAAACAGTTTTTTGTGGATAATTGTATTTTTTAGACATATAAAACATCACTATGAATTGAATAATTATTTACCATTATATTATAATTTTTTATATATTATAATTAATTTTTTAAATTCATGTATTTGTTTTAGATTAAACAATTTTATTGAAAATATATAATAGCATATTATAGTATGGTTCAATTATACTGAGTTTTGTGTGTATCGCACCCTATCAACAAAATAAATTTTTTAATGAATATATATCATAAATTATTAGGGTGTTACATTAACCCCCCCCCCCCAATCACACCAATCAGTATTAAATTTACCATTTAAATTTCATCACTATAAAAATATCAAACAATGATATCTATATCTCATTACATCATTGGGTTCTAGTGTAACTTATTCAAAAAATAATTTGGCTCTAGGGAGGTTTAACTAGGTGAATAATCATGTTTTTAGACTGAATATCTCCACAGTAATTGATATATACTATTATCCATAGATTAATTATCATACTCTCGTTTTATAAAATTTGAATTGAGTTTGTATGAATGATAAGATATGAAGAATCTAATAAGAGAGAAATGAAGCATCTCAGGTACATAAAAGAAGTTTTATGGAAGAGATAAGAGAGGTAATACAATCCAAACAAGATCAGCAATTTCAAATGGGACAATATAAATTGGGATTAACTATCCCTTTATTGAAATACTAAAAACATATTCCATGGAAATGTTTATAGTGACCCCTTCACAACAACTTTATGATATAGATTTTTTTAATGATCTTCAACATAAGTTTTCTGTAGACTAATTGATTCCTTGACGATGTAATGAATTGATCAGACATTATCCACCTAATAATCAGGTATATCAGGTATCAAAATAATTCCATCTCAACATTACCTCAATCATGTTGGATTTTTACACCTCATTCAATTATGGTATTCATAAGGAACCATATGATTTATCAAGTGAAGGATACTTTTGAAAAAAATAATTATACAGTAAATTATTGATCCAAATCACCTTTTAAATCCATTGAAAAATAACTCAAAATAATGTATATGTTTTTAATTATTCTCTTATAATAAACATAAATCATTGTATTAGATGAATTACTTAAACTCAACTCGAAATCCAAATCTTACTAATGCATTTTCCATAACATTGAGGTAAACCTTTGATTCCGATTAGATACAATTGAATTTTGTAATCCATAAAATATTACCACCTAAAAGGTATATTTTGGATAGATTATCAATAGATAAATAATATCTAATATTAGTTTACTATTTTTAATAGAATTATATATTTTACATTTTCTAGAGTGTCTAGTGAATTTTTTTGACATTGTTGTTTTCCTATATTAATTCTAGTATATGTAATGTTTGTAAAAAACCTTTATACATATGTATATAATAATTAACATAATGGTATATAAATAAAATTAACCAATACTCTAAAATATATTACATTTTTTTACTCACCCAAAATTCTCTTTCATATGTCTACATATATTTGAACATCCATGATAAATACAGAATTATAGACTATGGGATTAATCCAGTAGCTCATTATGAAAATCATGTATGGATGAAATAATTATAAATTTCATAAAATTAATAATTTCATCATATTAAATGATTAACACTTGAACATTTCCCATATTTTATTGCAGCTCCACATCATTAAGAAATGCCTCTTTAATCATATATTGGATAGATTTTGGAACTCGAATTTGAGAATTATAATATATAGTAACTTCAAGATTACTCGACCCATCCTTTTCTAATCCAAATATATTTGATTATTTTTTGTCCCAATCATAGATGTAATAAAATTATCCTTCAAACTTATAGAATTCATTACCTTGTTCACTTCCTAGTGGTTGTAATGTGTTTCACATTCAAAATCATTAATCAACATCAACCATATTATCTAGATCATATTCAACTCTTTATGATTAAATTTATATTATAAAATTTTAAGGTCAATATGCCTAGAATTAATTTCTATGTAATGGTAATTCCTCTAAATAATTAATTCAAATGTTACAATTGCAAACTCAAAATCATGATTTGGGTAATATATCTCAGGGGCCTTAAATTTTTATGTGGCATAATATTTCTACATATAAATCTACATGATATCGCCTTAATGTCCCTTATTTTATATATCACAAAAGATAAAATTTGATTATCTATTTAAGGGTAGTGTAATGATCTATTTTATGTAAAACCATGTTTTGATAGCCCGGAAAGTGTCCCCATAATCATCTATCGAAATGAAATTTGACCCCTTTTGGGTTAACATGGTGAGTGGTTTGGTTTCCCTAATAAATTCTCTACAAATATTCAATAATATCCAAATAAAATAAGAAAACTATGAATATCAATAGAAGTGGCCAGTCTAGGAAAATGTTTAGAAATATCCACCCTTGTTGCATATATCTATATACCATCTCTTGGGATTATACAACAAAAAATAATCTTTTGTAGAAAAAAATTGCAGTTGATCTAGTATTCGTAGGGATTATCCATCCTTAGTTTCATTGGTATAATCCACTAGTGACATACAAGATCTTGCATAAATATTGAATTTATAATACTATCATCAATAAAGACTACCAAATACTAAATAAGGTAATATCTAAATACTCTACTCATTAAATTGATGAAAATAATATGGAAATTAGTAAGAAAAAATAGAATCAGTATAAATTCATTGTGTTAAAATCATGTATAGAATTTTTTTTCTTATGTATATTATAATTTTTGAACTCCACTCTATGATATCAGGATCAGTGGTCTATCAGGGAAAAATTTTAAGCTCATTAAAGTTGATCTAAAAAGACATCTATATGGGGTAGTGGAAACATTTTCATGATATTGATCATGTTCGATTACCTATAATAAATATAGGTTCATATAGATCCACCCTTGTTATTATAAAATAGTATTGGTTTCCCCCATGGTTACACACATGTAAAAATAAATCCCTTGTCAAGATTCAATAACAGTTTGTTATTTAATTCCTTCAACTCAATCAGAGATCTTTTATAAGGAGTCATTGAATTATTTGTACCACAAGAGATGAATTCAATTGAAAACATAACCTATGATTTATGTTTAGGTATTGGAAATACATCTAGTGACACATAATTAATTTCCCACATAATTATCATATTGGTTAGGTTTGGTATCCCCAAAATCATCTAAAATAGGCACCCATTTTTAATTGTATGAAAGAATAATAAAATTAATACAATGTCAACTAGATTTTTTTATTTATTATTATAATGAGATACAATCATAAGTTCATTTAGAATATCAAATGAGTCCTCAAATCCTATGAAATTTATTTGGGATATATTTAATGAAATATAATTTTTTACTAAGATATCATAAAACATAATAAGATCAAGAATATTGAGGTTTTAATGAAGAACAATCCCATTATATTCAACTAGAGATGAATAATTTTCATGATATGTAATCGCACTACCATTAAATTTTTCAATAATAATCCAATATATAATTTTTTAAGATGGAATATTTATACCTTAATAAAATTATCCATATATAATATAGGGGTTATATCTAAAATCAAATAATTTAATTTATGTTTTAGAGTGGTTGATAATTCTTCAATTCCCCACATAATTTATTTTCCCCCATAGGAAATAGTCATAAAATGATATTTCACATTATCTCTATGATTAAGAGGATTTTGATGAATATTATCATTTTTATCCATTTAATTTGATCACTAGTTAGAATTATGTCTTTATTTCTTGTGTTTGAATCATTAGAGTGAGGGAGATTCATTCTATTGTGCTTTTTATCTATAATAATCCATATTTTTTACTACTATTAAATCATCATTAATATCCCAAATGATCCTTCTTTACACACAAAATACATTTGGAAAACACCTTAAAATTTTTTATCCATGTTTCTATCTACTCATTTTTCATAAAAGAATGTTTATATTCTTCTAATAATGCCCTTTATAATTCACAATGAAATAAATTTCTATTTTTTCGATAAAAATAAGTATGTTGATGGGTAACTAAAATTCTCATATCTATATTTATATCACATTCAACAATATTTTCATTGAATATGTTTTCAAAAATAGATAATTCCATTCATAGACATGGTTCTAGGCCTCAAAAAAATTTACCAATCATACCTTCCTTTTAGAATACACCGTTAGAAAATTATGTCACAAGTCTTGTAAAGATTAACACATACATAATATTGAATTCATTATCCTTACACTATATATCAAGAAATCTTTTCACTATTTTCATTTGAATAATAAAAAGAATACACTTATTGAATAAAAATAAACTAATATCATCCAAGTCAATGTAGTTAATTGGTTCTCAATGTTTTTTGTTCTTTATAAGATCCCACCATTGATTTTATTCACCTTTTAGATGATAAAGTAGAAAAATGGAATTTATTTTCTATGAAAACATGAAAATAAAAATATCACATAAATGGTACTGATTGAATTTTCACAAAAAAAAATGAAAAATAAACAAACTAAAAAAGGTAGATGTTCCATTATAAAGGAATAAAATGAAAATTAGTCCCACAGTTTCCATTTTGGATATTTATTATAATACATGTATTGAGAATGAGTCATTTTCATAGAGAAAATATATTTCATACGTTCCCATACAAAATTTGGTTTCTTAGAAGGTAAATAACTTCATTATCTATCGCATTCAAAATTAAAATAGTTCCTTCAATTTCTATGTATTGACTAAAGCCAAAAAAATATACTAGGATAAAAAGTAATCATTGTAGGTAACAAAATATTGAGGAAAAATAAATTATTAAATAATTATATTAATAAATGTTCTTCTCAATATATGTAATAATAGGTTTTACCAAGTTGATTAATTATTATTATCTATTCAATTATATCATAATTATTTACAATAAAAATGTGAATTAACACAAAAATATCCAATGGGAGTGTCAAAATATGTGTGTAGTAATGAAATAATCAAAATTCACTATAATGATATATATTCTATATTTGAACTACTTTTTTTAGGGCCGTTACGCATATATTCTTCTATCAAACACAACATCTGCTTATAGAATCTAGAAATGATTATTTTTCAAGAAAACCATGCTCCATTTTCCATACCATTCTAAGTAATTGTATACATATGATAATACTAAGGGTTCTCACTAAATATTTTTCATACTTGTTTTTATATATAATTAATCCTTTCTCTGATAAAAACTATATAAACCCATATTTTTCAATGGTATATATTACATTTTAATAACATAACATTTATGAAATAACATTACGATCCATACTAGAATAATATAGGTATAGTGTCATTAGAAAATTGATTATATTATCATCACTTTTTAAGATATCAACATCATCAATTATTAACTGCTAACATTCTTAGACATATCACACATAAAACCATTCTACATAACCCGATTAATTGAAACATAAGGGTGAGGATAGATTCCAGATTTTGGTAAATAAGGGAGATATCGATGATAATGTATACATAAAAGTTGAATAACTTTATGATAAAATGATTTTATTATTTATAAAACATACTCTACTTCTTAGAGATCATAATCATGAGTTATGGAATAAATAATTTTAGTTCGTATGAAATTAATCATAACTAAATCAAAATAAATGATCCATATAATCATAGCATTGACATTAAAAATTCATTTTTGGCACAAAAATAGTCATGGAAAATCATTTACCAAGTAAATAAATACTTAAAATATTATTATTGTTTTCTCCACCCCATTTAATCATATATTTAATCATAGTTCACACCCAATAATATCTAAGTGGATAAGATTTTATACAGAAATAGGGTCACTCGTCGTTCAATTACTTTTTATATAATGAGATATTTTCCATTACCCAATGCATTATATGGATATATAATTCCAAGAATAACCATCACATTATTATTATATTTTTATATCTATTCAACCATATGAGAAATCATTTTTTATGTACCATATCTAGGGGAAAGAAAATACATTACATAAACATTTCAACATGTCCTCAAAAACACATCCTATATAATATAGATGTGTTTAATGAACAAATCATCATAATATTATTAAATTATATAGGTAATGAATATTTATGGTATCACTAGATCATATCCTCAATGAATTATTACTAACATAAAAGGATTTCATCTTATGTGAAGGTGAATTTAAAAGATCACTTAGAATATTTCACGTGCAAAACCTCATTTTTTAATTGAAATGACTTCTCTAAAATATAAATTTTAAAAAAATTATAGAAAAAAATTATAAATAACTAGGAAAACATATAACAAAAACATTTGGACAATGAGTGGTCCTGATGTTGGGAAATTCAGTTTATTGGGTGTATGTCACAATAATGATTCCATCAAAAATTTCAATAAAAAGTAAAAAGTAATTCATTTTTAAAATGAATAAAAGATTCATTTTAAACCACATTATATTTAGTCAATAATAAGTATAATTGTATCTTAAAAATAATATTTTTTATTTAAATACATATTTTGGAATCATTTTGAAAAAACATGTAAATGAAGGAAAAAATATTTTTGATCTAAGTGATATTTAATTCTATTTTCCTGAGAAATATAATTTCGGAATCATGTGTTCTTAAATAGATGAAAATGAAAAAAATGTAATTTCATGAAATTTATTGAATATAATAATATTATTTGTATCCTCGAGATATTGGTTAAAAATCCCATCATCAGAAACATTAACATAAACATTCTTGATAAACAATGATATTGTAACATATGTCCCATACCTCATGTTTGACATTATTTGAAATCTATATATACTCCCCTATAAAATAAATTAATATATTATGCTTAGAAATTTGAGTTATTTACATTGTGATAATGTAATATATGATCCAATTATATCATTTTAACTACCATTAAATAATAATTTTTTTTAAAATCATATTTTCTATGTATTAAATATTTCGTTTCATATGTTAATTCCTAATCATTAATTTTGGTACATGTACAATGATTATTATAATATATTCCTCATAATCTTAATCAAGATAAAAAATTAATATACAAATAAATTATATATGTATTTTCACCTATAAAATTTAATGATTAATAAATGAATTACACAATTCATAGAGATTGTAGTTTATATGTATACATGAATGATATATTCACTTTACGATAGATGAAATGAATGAAATTTAAATGACAATAAAAATTTATAGAATTATTTTAGTATCATAAATATTTAACAAATATATATTTATTAATATAGAGTTAATGTGAATAAATGAGTCAAATTACTTTATGTAGTTTGTGCTCTACCTGTACGCATGAATGGCGTTATCATCTTTCAACAAATTTAAGTTAAGAATGTAGCTATGATATTATAACTCAAAAAACATTTTAATATTGTAAATATATCATTTCTAATAATCAATGATATCCTAATACCTATCCATGATTAATCGTGATGGAAAATTAGTTGTATTGCTACGTGGCGGAAATATATCACATGTATGCCTGAGTGATACATTCACTTCACTGTATTTATGGTAATGGGTTGATATTTATGTTTTATAAAAAATAAAAACATTAATTATATAAAGGATATGGAATTTAATATTTTTTGTTGAGTACTACTAATTTAAAAGAGGAAGATGATGAAATAAAATTAAATAGTAAGGGAAAAACTATTAGATCTTCCTCATTGGCCTTACATTATATCCTCTCTTAAGGAAACATTTATTTTTATTTTAACAAAAAGATATCCAATAAATAATTTATATGGATTTTGAGATTAGAACTAGAAATTTTATCATTGATCTATAATGTGTAATTTTTTTTAAATAAGAGAATAGAGGGTGTCATTTTTTAATTGAGAGTAGAGGAGCACTTTAATTTCATAAATGATTTATGCATAATAATGTCATACTAAACACAAATTCTTCCAAATGGTTGTATATTATATGGTGGTATAAGATGAGATCAAAATATTTCAAACCAATAGGATTTATAAATTCTTATCTAGAGACCAATCCATTATCTTTTTGTTTAACACCACAAAAATTCTATTTTAACCATTACTCGGTGATTTGTTTTATAAATTTTACAGTTCATAATGACCGAAAATTAATAAGAAAATATTTTTAAATTTGGAAATTATTATTGAAAATATTAAATATATATTTTCAATTTTAATTCATAAAATTGGAATAATAAAATTTATAATTAAATTCTCAAGAAAAAATGAATGTGGTCTTCTATTAAAAATTATTTTGTAAGTTATAGTTGTTTAAATACCAAAATACAAAATAAAATTAAGTTCACAAATAATATTTGAATTATTGAAAATATAAATGATCTCTTCTTACATTGAAATCATTCTCAAAAAACGAGTCATTGTAATTTATATAAACTAAAATAATATTTTAAATAAAATTCATAATTTATAACTATTTATTAAAAAAAATCAAAAAAATTAAAAAAATCTACTCTAGCTAATATTGACAAGAATATTTCAAACATGGTGTTAATTTTTTTAATGTACATATTAATATTTTTAATTAATAGAATTATTCCCTTATACAAATAAATTAAAAATTTTAATGCAAATATTTTTTATTAATATATATAAAAAGAGTAAAAAGCATTTCGTATGTATTTATAAATATCTTTCTAGTATCTATTAAATTTATAATGAATTTTAAAAATGACATATTATTATTCAATCAATTAATTTAAAGGCTGTTTTATAATGGTATATTATATCATGGTTCATTTTTTACTTGGGTTTCTTTGGATATAAAATTATCAAATATGTTAAATATATTTAAAGGTAAATATAATATTTAATCACTGAGTGTTACATTATAAAAGTTAGATAAAATCATTCTTATCGATACATAGTAAGAAAATTTTCTAAAAATTTTCTAAAATTTCATTTGGTCTAAGAAACATTGGAAAAATCATTTCATTCTACCAATCATATAATGACTTTCTATGGTGATATTTTCAGAAAAAGATGATTTCCTACCATAAAAAAAGATTTTCCTCAACTATCTTATATAAGTTTTATACATCCTATAAGATTTTATGATATATCAATGATTCATAACTACCATCTCAACAAATTATTATACCAGATAAAGTCACAACTATATCAATTCAATGACTTTATCAAAAAATAATGTATTTTAATACCTTATTTCGTTTAATAACTCAAAAAGATTCATATGTATACTATAATTAAAAGTAATATTATAATAAAACTCACCTTAAAAATATTATTGATCCCAACATCCAGATTAATATAATGATAAATGTTGAATCATATCCTCCAAAGACTAATTGATTCACTTTGATGGTCTATCATATTATGGATGAAATTTCATACTTAAATATAGTTTATAATGAATTACTTATGACATCCTTTAAAAAATCCATATATCTTGGATTATTATAAGATAGAATAACTATATGGACTCCATGTAACATAACTATCTCATTAAAATAAATAATATAATTCTAATGAAATTAATTACTATCTAAAATACAAATAAAATTCATATATTTATTTGATCAATAAATAATTAACCAAATAAAATTATTACCTCTAAATGTATTTCTAAATCACATAATGTAAACTATGTATATATAATACCATTTCTATTAAGAACTGGAAAATGATGGAACATCCCTTTCAGTAGCTGTCACTCTTATTTAACCTCTTTAAATGTTAATTATTTCATGATTTTGAGCGAGTTATCATTATAAATAATCTGAACCAATAATATTATCAAAGGTCACAATACATTTAAGGACTATTTGGATGAATAAAAAATATAGATCTATGAGATTCAATTCACAATTCCTTATTCAACTTAGAAGCACTTGGTGCACAGAACTAAATTCCAAATCATAAAACGGATTTGTTATCAATGTTCTATTCTCGAAACATACTATCATTGAACAATATTGTATTTTCTTTCAATTCATGAACTTTATTTTTGTGTATGATTATTCATACATGAAGAACATTACTACATAGAATCCTAAATTAAGATAATGGTTGTGTTTGTATACAAAATTTCTTGAATAAAAAAATTATAAATTGTTAACCATGGGGTAATATTCTAACCAAATAATTATAAATGAAGCAATATCATTTTGAAAAAAGGAATAATATATTATATTTTCTTTACTCGGATGGTAGTGATTCATACAATTATAATCCTTTATTAATCACAACTATATTCTTGAACTTATGTTCTTCACTTTTAGGGTGAATATATATAAATGTATGAAAATTTTATGTTTATTATATATAAGATGTCAGATCCCATATCTTTCTATATATATTTCTAGTTAATATTTTTTTGAACCAATTTATGTATTTTTTTAACAGTTTTCACCTTGATAAACTATATTAATTACTAGTATAAAATTATTTCTTAATGTGTTCATGGGATTGAAATGTTGAGAAAGTTATAGGCCAGATATAGTTAGTATAATTGAGAATGGTGTACCCCCACCAGATAAGTATTTTAGTCCACAAAAAAATGGTAGGATTCCCACAATTTTAGAAATAATACATATGGCTCAAAAACTATATGGTTTGTCTGGGAAGAGGGTTTCAGCTATAAGAGGCCCACTGGTCTATTAGTGGGGCCCTCTATCTAGCTAGTGGCATCATATATGGCCAAGGTAACTATGGAAAAAACCTATATGACCCTAAACTTCATTTAAACACCAAATATTTACAAATTAATCTATAAATATGAATTTTATATTTTTTTAAGGTTCAATAAAGATCTTGTATCTTCTTAAACTCCTCTCGTGGTCCTTGTGATATGTTCTTTGATCTGGTGATACAAAATCAGTATTCCTCTCCTGTCTTAGAGTATTTACACTTGACATATTATTGGATCGAATACTTACTTCATTTAAATGGAAAGAATAAAAATTTTCTATTGGGAACTGTCGTGATTCATATTTAACTAGTGCATAATATAAGTTTATTTAATCATTTTTTAAGGTGGGTTTCTTGAAAATAGTCATTATATTCTATTTCATTGCACTAGTGTGAGGAACCTATGTAGTCATAGCTGCATGCAATTTATTTGATCTATTATAATTTATAACTTTCTAAAATCATTGAATCTATATTCCTAGACCTCATATAGATCCCATTATGTCAATTAGTGATAATAAGAGGACTGGAGGCCACCCAAGAGGTCTAGAAACCTTTGACTCAAGGTTTTAACATGAATTTATTAAAAATAGAAAAATATAATTAATTGATAATTGATCATAGAATTTACTCAAGTAATAATTTGGGTAAATGAATTGATAATGGATAACATGTCTTAATATTGGTCAACTAGAAATTAAATGTATTAGGAAAGATAAGATGGTGAATATATATATAATATCATGTAAACTGTATATAATAGAATCAATGTGTTAAATATGATTTTTATAATTATTATGATATTAGGAAACTTTACCCAATGAAATGAAAAATAATATAATTTTAAATCACCATGAATTACCTAATTTGTAACATGATTAAATGTTTGATATTACTATAATTTTTTGTGAAAATGTCTCTTATTTTCATTTTTTGAATTGAAAAATTGACCATAGAATGTGGATTAACTTATTTTATAATGTGCTCTCTATAGATAAGTGTTCATATCAAGGGAATTCACAATGGTTCTGTTTTCCTTATTCTCTACACCCTTACTGGCCCAATCATCATCCTCCACTCCATATTTTTCATGTTTGATGTATGATCTAGGATAATTTGGGAAGGTGTTTAAGGGGGATGGGAATGACTTATATTTTGTTATTATTTGAATCTAGCTTCTATATTTATTCGTCTTAGATCCTTTATCTTTTGGGTTCAGTGCTTATTACTGATTAATTATTCCTTTTTTTGTTTTTTTTCTTGAATTTTTTGTTTCGATTTATTTTTTCTACAGCTTGGTGTTTGGTTTGGAGATATTTTTTTTAGGTTATTTCTTATTCTGAGAGGCAGTGTTTTTCGGAAATGTTTTATCTAGTTCTCTTGTGACAGTTCGATGGTTTAACGGTGGAGGTCTTATTTATTTCCATGGTGAGGATGTGAGGTGTGAGTCTCGAGGAGGGAAACTAGCTTCATCCTTTTGTTGAAGGTCCTACAATATTGTTAGGATAGAGAAGATGTATTTCATTTTGATTACATTGATTATATCTAGTGGGTGGCTCCCATGGTCATCTTGTACCTTTTATGATGGTGGTATCTTTCAATAGAGGTTCTATTCTGGTGGTTTGGTTCCACTAGTGGAGGTTACGTGCTAAACTCATCTATCAGGGGGCACAGTTCGAGGTCCCATCTTGATGTTTCATTCCCCGAGGTGTCCCTCTAATAATAAGAATCCACATGGTTGTTTTAAATTTAAAATTTAGGATCTTTATCTTGTTTTCTTATTTTCAATACGGTGGTCTGGGTTGGATCAATTTTTGTGAGGTTACCACTCACCCGTAAAGCAGTTTATACAAAAACCAAATAAAAATTTAATTTTTAGGATTTTTTCAAGTAAAGAGATAATCATAATTGTGATTTTAGGATAAAAATATTATTTTTATAAACAATAGTTTTTTCACCTTTTCCCACTTATTTTAAAAATATTTTTTCATAATTGAAGTAAATTTATATGAAAAAAGAATTTTTATTTTTGAAATATGCATGTAAAAAGTATACTATTATGAATTAATATAAATTTATAAAAGGATTCATTTTTAGACGAATGGTTAAAGACATAGATTTTTAATTTAAAATTGAATTTTAATTTAAATTTTTTGTAAAGGAAAATTTAAATTTTAATATATTTTTAAATTAAAATTACTTCAATTATATATGAAGAAATCAAATTTAGTCCCCCGAAATCATTATCATGTTGAATTTTGATAGAAAAACTTTGAATACATTTGAATATTGTCTGCTTGAAAAAAAAAATCTTATAGAATCATTGAGATTAATATAAAAATAAATATTTATAATTAGGTGAATTTATTTCAAAAAAATCGATACCATATTCCAAATATGAAAATTTTATATTTTCTAATTAGATCTACTTATTTTTTTACAAAAATGAATATTGAAAACAATAAAATTATATTACACGGTTAAGGTAAAAAAATGGCTTTATATGTGATTAAAATGAAATGATAAGTGTTAAAATAACCTAAAAACTTTTCTAAAATCTATTGGATGGAAATATATCAATAATATAATGTTTATGTGCCTTTTTAAATCTATTTGGGACAATTTTAGCTAATAAAATGTGAGTAAACCTTCATCATTACAAAAATTACATGGGTGTTATTCACCACACTTAAAAATGACACCCCGTATCTTATCCCCCGCACACCATCGAACCATTTTGGATTAGTCGATAACCAAATAAATACCTTCACTAATTAATTCCACTAAAACTACATGCCTTAGTTTGGGTATTCATCCTTCCTAGGTATGATTTTTGTGCAAACGTAAGGTGTTACTTGAAGAGGAGGAAACATTATCCATTACTAGTTTTTAGATTATATCTTATTATAAAATCAAAAACTATTATTAAAAAATAATTATATCTTAAAAATTGTATCATAAATATACTGATATTTTTTATGTTAATTCCATGACCCAATCTATATCTAATTCCATCAAATTTGATGTATAATCGTTGTTAATGTGTACAACTGACTACCACCTCATTAATCGATGTCATTCATTCTTCTATTAACACCTCTCAAAGTAGGGTATGATGATGAATATAATGCATATATATTATTTTTATAAAATAATAATATTTTTTATTTGTTATGTCATATATTCATTTTTTACACTCAATTACATAAAGGATATGATGACTTCACTCATGTGTATGACAGACTATAGGTTCAGGAAGCGACATGATTCATTTTTCACTAACGCTATATAAGGAATATAATATGGATAAATATATGTGATATATATGACATAAATATGATATTAATGAAATATTTATAATTATTAAATGCTAATATATCATTTTATTTGTATCTTTCCACTCATTGATCATTGATAATTTCATTCATTTACATGTGGAATACCTCATACAATTACCTAATGATCATTGAAAAGTGGAAATGTTACTCATTCATGCATACATAAAATTGTCTCTATGATTGTAACATACATCATTTGACGAAACCACATTTCATTAATTGTATTAAAAGTATTATTTATTTTTAATATTATTATTATTTCATAATTATTAATATATATTATGGAAGATTTATCAAATAATGAGTAATAAAGAATTAAAAACTAAAAATATACAAAAAAACGAAGGAGTGATTACCCAAAACAAGATTTTAACATAAAATGGTATAAATAATGAAAAACAAACACATAAGTAAATCATATATAGTATCATATATATATTTATGAAAGAATACTGTATTTAAAATATACTTATATTTGTTATATGAATCATGGAATGTGTATGAATAAATTTGAGACTTATTTTAAGGGATTCCTCTCTCACTTTTTACTTCTATGAGATGAAAGACATATTATCCACATTTTTCATTTTTAGGGAATATATAATTAATATTAATTTATTTTATTTTTATTATTCATAATAATATTTGGATTTAAAAATATATTTTAGGACATCCATTTTATGGGTTTTGTAGTTCAAATTTTACCAAAGCATTATAGGTCCCCACCTAATTTTCCTTCATTGAGAAGTATATTATGTTATGCACATATCTTATATTATGAGGATTATATATATACCATTTATCAAGAAATAAAATTAATCTAATTATCATCAGTATATTTTACTTTTCATTAAATGTCACTCATTCATTGGTCTCATGAATCAATTATATAATGTGGAAAGGGTTTTTGATGCTATTTAATCGTTTATCGTGATTGTTTAATTTTAGTCTCTTTATAATGATATATTTCAATACATCTATCATGAAGCTCGTTGAATTTCTTATTTATTTTATGAAATTACAAGTTTTCTCTTCATTTTTATCTCTTTATGTACTAAATAGTTTAGAATAATTTTTTTATAAAAAATCATATTTCTTTATTTGTTCGATACCAATTTATATTAAAAAACCATGTTTCTAAAAATGATTTCTCAATTTTATTTAAAATTCTTAAAATTATTTTACAATGAATGTATTTCCCATGATTTAATTTTTACAATAATATTTTAAAATGAATCATCATTTCTTTTTGTAAATAATTCTTGTTTGGATTTTACCTAAAATGTAAAAAAGATTAAATACTATAAACATGAATTGTCATGACCACTCAATTAATTCATGCTCCCATTATATGTATTCAATGAAAATTTTAATGAAAATATTTTCCTTAGTATTTGGAATGTTATAATTTAATGATTTAAAGAAACTGTTTTCCAATGTGATGTTATGTTCGATTAGAAAAATTCCTTATGATTTATCTTTATAAATATTTTTTAATATAAGATGTAATTAAAGGTTGTAAATTATTATTTATGGGGATATAAACCAAGGATACCATTATTATTCATTATATGAATTTTATATGATTAAAATAAATTTATAAAACATATTTATCTTCCAAGGGTTATAATATGATATAAATTTTATGGAACATGCTTTTTATTCCATAAGTTATGCAATGTTGAAATGATGAAATGATTATTAAGTATATATCTTTTCTATTATTTATGATATGATGAAACGTTTATGAAACCCATTTAGTCTCATAGGTTGTGAAAGGATTAATTTTGTATGATATTTTGTCACACATATCTATGATTAATATTTTGAGACTCTTTGTACATATATATTTCTCAAATTCATTAGGAAATGATTTCCATTTTATGATATAGACAAGTCTAAAACATAAAGTTAACCTAGTTTAGTAGGAATATTTGTATCTTATGGTGGACATTGGAGTAATCCATTAATACTCTAAGGGTTTGGGCCATTAAATCATTCCACTATGGAAACCATTATAGTGATCTTTGACAACTATGGAAGTGATTTTCAAAGTATATAGATGTGACACAATTTCATGTCTTATGACAATGTAATAATCTCACGGATCATATTCATTGATTCCCTAATGAATTGTGACTTATGAAAAAAAAAAATATTTTCCATGAATCATGATTATGATATTAGATACCTATGGTATGGTTTTAATAAGTTATTCTCATGTTCTCATACTCATATGTTCCTATTATTCTTATATATGTCCATTTTTACCCTTTCTGAGCATCAGATCTCACCCTTTCTTATGCTTCCAGTCCCCAGGTTTTGTTGAATAGTTTTAATTATTGTCTATTTGTGAATATTAATAATGGCGAAGATAATTATTTTATATATTGATGATATTTGAAATTACAGAATGGTCTACATAGAAACCAAATATTTTAAACTATTATGGTCTTTAAGAACATGTTTTTCTAATTTAATGAATATTCATAAAATAAATATGTGATATCAATTTATGAAAATACTTGGTCATATTGATGTTAACAAGTAATGGGTTTAGTTAACCACTGGGAAATATGATTAGAATACATTAGAAAGATACAAAGGATATATATAAGGATATTCAAATCTATATATATAAAGATAATTCTTTCGATGATTCTATATATAGAAAAATTTTATGGAGTTTTTTTTACCTTGTATTGAAAGTGGTTTCTATGAAATTCGATAATTTTCTAGATACTAAAATTGGATTTGGATATAACACAAAGGTACATAGGAGTAGTAACCCTAAATAAGTTCCATGATCTTGATTTAATCATCAAATAGTTAATGATAATGGGCCTCAATACACATCTTATTCGAGACATTTTGGGTATGAATCTACAATTCAATAATTCTAAAAAAACCATACTAATGTATTTAAATAGATGATTACTATAAATGAACTAGGATAAAACTCAAGTGTCATAGATTTAATATAGTATGTCCTTATTTTGACATTGTACATTTTATTTAAATGATTATTTGTTTACCCATTATAGTAACAGTTTATTGCACTATGTTTCTTGAATTTAGTCAATAGTGGGAACCCAAAGGGAATGAGTATATTTTGAGTGTAAAAGAAAAATTTTGGATAAAACCCGAAATGGATGATCACTAGATTGAAGGATAATATGACTATTAATATCTTGTTATCACAAAACATGATAAATAAAATAAAACTTATCCAACTATTAGACTCACTAAAAAAGAGATGGATAGTCTTCACAGCGAGGTTGGGTAGTGTGGACCATGGAGGTAAGAAGATTAAATGTGAAAAATGTACATAATTTGGGATGAATCACTCAAGTTAATGTCTCATAGGGTTGAGAAGATGAATTGGGCATGGAAAATAAGGATGCAATAAATGTAACTATAAATAAAAAATGAATAGTTTTTTTAATAAAAGGGATGATAATAATGGTCTATTAATGTTATCATCATTTTTTAATGTTTAAAATGTGTAATTTATGCGAATTATAGAAATTATTGTACTAATGGGAATCTAATCAATATAATCATCTAGGTTGTGTGATTAATGGTTTTTTATTGATTAAAAAATACTACAAATGATATAGAAATGAAAGAGGTATTAAAGAATAAGATAATGAATCATAGATAATGGATTAATCATGAGATGATATAATTTATGTTTTTATATATTTTAATTTATCAATAATTTGAAATATATTGTTATTATCCATTATATTTTATTCAATGAGGCTTTTCAAGAATAAATTTAATGGTACTTATCACCTAGAAAATTGATTTAACGAAAATGTTGAATTTTATGGAAAATATTATTATGGTAATGGAACCATTAATATGTTTCAATATTGAAAAATGGTGTTTATATTGGATAAATGGATAGTTAATATTGATAATGTAAATTTGATTCTATTTTTGTCCCCTATAATCTTAACATAGGAATTGAAATGGTTGTTTATTCTATAATTGATGGAGTTTATATAAGTATTGGATCTATGGAAAAAATTCTAAAATCTATAGCATTATTAAAATAGTTTGGAAGCATGTATATTTCTAATAAGGTTTTATTCTTATTTAGTTTATTATTATTTCTTTATGGATCTTATTTCATGGATAAAAAAATAAAAAAAATCATTAATTAGAGTATGATACGAATTGAAAATTTATTAAGCCCCATCCAAAGGGTGAAATTATTCTTGTGAAATATAAAGATATCATATATAAATATTTTCCTATTTTTTGAGCCAATATAAAAAAAATAATTCCACAATATTAGAAAATATATCATGAAATATAATTTTTTTACTATCACTATTTCTATATTTTTCAATGACCTTTTTCACACTTCTTAATTTTATAGATATATTTTCTCTAAGATTATCTAGACCACTCACTTTCTTGTTTTCAATGTTCTCAATCATCTTTTATCAATATTTGAGTGTCGGTTTTCTCTTATATTCACATGTTTTAAACACCAACATTCATTCTCCTATTTGGAATCCTATTATGCATTATTCTTGAGGAAAACTGTAAATACCTTCCCCCTTTTCAAGGGAATTGTTTATTAACCCCTTTTACGATTTGGGTTTTTAGGAATGGATTTTGAAATGTAAGGCCTTTAATGATTGAGGAGAACTATGAAGGTGATATTCATTTTTAGGGTGTAGAATATAATAGCCTTATTTATTTTTGATTTTTCCAAATAATATTAGTAATATAAAATATTTCATTAGACACATCAAAAATATTTACTTGTGTTAGAAACAACACTTATTTTAACATGCATTACCCACAACGTTAAAACTAAGTTTGACTTACTATTGGGAAATTAATATATAATATGGTAGTTTTCACATAACCATTGCAATAGAGGGTATTAATATAATTTAATAAATTATGAAAATAAATGGTTTAAATATGTAAATATAATTATTTCCTTGGTGACTACTTAATAATAAATGAAAAAATAATAATTTGAAAATAATGGAATTCTTTTTCTAAAAACCCATTTTTATACAAACAAACACATTTTAGACCAATAAAATTACCAAACCAATTTTGGTGAATTATTTTCAATAAATATATATACTATATATTAACTAAATTTTTTAACATTCATCTTCTGTGGTTTCTTGATATGAGAAAAGATTAAATCTAATTTTATAGTAAAAACCTAAATGTTTCAAAATAAATTTTCTTGTTTTTTCACACTGATTTAAAAATTAAACTTTTCCATTTTCGTTACTTTTAATTGAAAAAATATTTGTTTGTTTTTCAAATAATCATTTTAAAATTATTATAGTCTTAAATTCTATTAATTTTATGAAACGATTACCTTTTTCAGAAAAGGGAAAAATAAAACATTTTTATTAAGAACTATTATTCCATTTAAATTATTTGAATAGTTAAATAAATTTTAATGTGGTTTTAAATTTAAATTAGTTCAATCAAATATCTTTTAGTCCAATTTATTTCATTTTAAAAAAATAGATATTAAATTTTGATATAAAAATATTATATTTCTTTGCCCATTTTCTCTTTGAAAATCTCACTTCCTCATCGCGTCTAAATGTTTAATTTTAAATTAAACATTTCAATTTATTTAAAAATAATTTTGAAAATGGATTCTATATTTTGAATAAAAATAATTTATATAATATAATAATGTTTACTTATTTTTTTACCAAATTCCTATTGAAAATGGTAACAATTATTTAACATAGTTAATTTAAAAATGTGATCAAGTAATAGTTAAACTAAAAAGATAACGGTTAAAATGACCTAAAAATAGCTCCAAAATAATTTTTTCCCATATATTGATTCGATCACCAAAAGAAGTGATGAGCCCATAAGGGGCGAAGCTTCGCGAGGGTTTCTCTCCCGTCACCGCCTCCCTGTTTCGCCCTGATCTGCCCCCCTGTCGGCGCCCCATTGCTTGTTGTACATGGTGGGGGTTCCCTTGGCTCGGTCGTCTCTCACGGTGTGCTTGATTCATCCTTTCATGGCGGTGCATTCGTCCAGAGACCGAGTCCCAGATTCCGCGGGTGAGGGAACCGTTCGGTATCGTCTGCAAGCAATCGGTGGTCGGGTGCGGTCTTCACAGGTTTCCTGGTTGGTGGCGATGGATTTTGGTTCTGGATCTAGGTTTTTGGTGGCTTTGGGCTGCTGTTTTGGAGATGAATCGGCTGGTTGTGTTCCGCCGTTAAGGCTACTATGGAGGCAGGGACGTTCTCCTGTTTTCCTATTCATTTTGATTTTCTGTGTGTTTTGTTGTTTTATCGTGATGGTTCTGTGATCTATTATGTTCTGCAAGATAGGGGTGATGGATGTAGGCCTCTCTCTATTATCGCGGTGATTCGGGTGATTTCCCCGACGGTGATTTCTTTTACTGCGACGAAGCTCGACAGTGTAGGCGATGACGGTGGCTGGTGGAGACGTCTGCGGTCGCCGGTGAACGACGATGGTTTGTTTGCCGGTGGTGAATCGATAGTCGGTCCGTTGTGTCTCGCCGGCGACTTGGAGGTGCGTTTTGAGGCAACGGTTCGACCGAGGTGTCAGTACGTGGTGACGCGTTTCGAGGTGTCTGAGCGGCGTGTTGGGCTCGCGTCTCGAGGGGGGACGCGTGGTCGCCCTGATGTTTGAATTTGGATTTTGTTATCCCGCTGTAATCCCACTGTAATCGTTGGAATATGGATGTGGTTTCTGGTTCTCCTCAAACCGGGATGCAGGGAACCAGCTACCCTCAAACCGGCTTTTGAAAATCAAAAAAAATGATTGTCAGTCAGCCATATATTGATTCTATAGTGTATAAGTATCTATAATAATTTATTTTTTACTATTTTAAGGGTAAAACGTGGGTAAGTATTTTTCTTAGGAATTATTACATGTATTCCACTCAACTCACTTATAAAAGGACACACCCTCTCATTTCCTCTTTACACCATAAAAACCATCTAAAATAGGCAATAGCTAACAAAATACACCTCCCAAATTCCATAATATAATCTTATTATCCTTATTTTTGGAATAATTATATCTTAAGAAGAATTTTTGTGCAAACCAAAGGTGGGTACCCAAACAAGATGTAACGTTATTCAATGAGCATTTTTTATATTTATCCATTAACTTGATTAAATAAGTATTAATCATAGATGATATATTATACACAATATATTACATATATTTTGATTTTATTCAGGTAATGTAAATAACCATATGTGATTCTAAAGAATCGGTCACAAAATCATCATTCATATGTACAACAGACTGCCTCTATGCAAATTGATGTCAATATTTTTTCCATTACCACCTGAAACTGTTTGGAATGATTATGGATAAAAATTATATATATTATGTTTGAATCATAATTATTTATATGGAGTAATTATATCACAAATTCCATTTTTTCTATTTTATAGGGGATACGATAATGTTAGATGTGTGTTCTGTAATGTACGACCTCACAAAGTGATGTGATTCCTTTTTCACTAATTATCAAATTAAAAGATAATAAACATAAATATATTTGATATATAAGAAATTATAAATATATTAATGAAATATTTATCATTATTAAAAGATAATGTTCTTCTTCTATTTCGTTTTTACACACTAAAAAATGATCATATCATTCATGTACGTGTGGACTGCCACCTTCATGAAGTGATGTGACTCTCTCTTAATAACCACAACACATGTATGATATGTATAGGTATATATAACTAAATAATTTTTAATTTATTGCCTTATTTATATTTTGTGAATATAATATATTAATTTCCTTTTTTTCTGTAATGACCATTGAAAAATCAAAATATTACCCATGCCTACCTATGGCCCATTATCTCCATGATCGTAACATACATCATTTCTTTAAATAATCATTCATGATTTTACTCAAAAGAATAATTAATTTAAAAATTTTATTATTACATAAAAATTATTATTTGTTATATAATGGATCTATGATGAATATAGGAGGACTAAAAAAATTAAAAGATCGTAACATTCACAAAAAAACAAACAGTTATTACATAAAACGTGATTTTAACATGGAATTGTTAATAAATTGCTATAAAAATGTAAAAAGATAAGCATATACGGTATGATATGTATATATTTATGGTAATATAATATATATATATTAAACATATATTTTTTATGAAGGATTTTTTTAAATTCATGATAGTTGTTGAGACATAAGGTAATGGATTTATGTCTTACATTTTACTTCTATGAGATACAATCAATTTTCACCACTTATTTATTTTATGTGGTATATATACTTTACAAGAATTTATTTTACATTTATTATTCCAATTATTATTGGTATTTATATATCTATTTTATGACCACTCTTTGATTGGTTAATAGTTCAAAAGTTTTCAAAGAGGTAGAATATTATTTCTCCTTTTTTCTTTATTGAGACATCTTAAATTATATAAATATATTATATTATGAGGTGTATATACATCCCATATGAAATTTATTATAATGAATTTTTTTATAATCATGTTATTTAATATTTTATTTAATAATATCTTTCATGGATCTTACGATTCAAAGTTACCTAAGTGGAAAGGGTTTTATGATATAATCTCACTGTTTGTCAGGTTTTTTATGTTTATGCTACATATGATGAAATATTATGACATTTATCTGAGTAAACTCATTAATGTGAATCTAATATGGTTATATCATGAGAATATATTTTTTTTTACATTCATTTTTCTCTCTTGATGTACTTAAGAGTTAAAAAGAATGTTTATTTTGAAAAAATATCTTTCTTTATTAAGTTAAAACCCATTTTTTCTTCAAAACCAATGTTTTCTAAAAAAAGATTTTAACATTACTAAATTTATTTATCAAATACATTTTTAGCCATTTTTTAATTTTTTCAAATACTTTTTAAAACAAAATTTATGTGGTTTTCAAAACAATTTCGACTTATATTTTACCAAAAAATGTGAATACATTCATTATTTTTATCATGAATGGCATGATGAATATTTCCCATAGTTATGAGCCCTCTATGATTTAATGATTCCCTTATAAGTTTTCAATGTTCTTTTCACATTAATTTATTTCCTTAATATTAATAAATTATTTCACTAATTATTTCAAAATGAAAATGATTTAAATAAAATTATGTTTTGAATTTTTTTATTGTGATGTTATCTTCTCCAATTAAAATTATAATTATGTTATCATTCAAAATAATTTTCCATATAATGTAAAATATTTTGATATAAATTTAAATTTTACAGGGAGATAAAATAAGGATACTATTTTATCCTTTCTCTGAATAGTTTATGATTACAAGATGTTTATGAAACCCATTTCCCTTCAAAGGTTATACCATGATAAAATTTGTATGGAACCACCTACTTTTCCATTTTATATTTTATAATGAAAATATGTAGTTATTATGAAACCTGTAAATTTTACATAGGTAATGATATACTGAATTTTTTATGTAACCCATTTCATTTCATGGGTTATGATATGATTAATTATTTATGAACTATTTTTCCTCATTTATATAATATTCACTATGAGATGAGTTGGACCTATATCTCCCTCAAATACATTTGGTATAGATTTATATCTCATGTGATAGATAGTACTATTGTAGGGTATGATCCCAATTCTATAAGGGAACATTTTTAATAAGATGGTATTTCTATTAACCTTGACAAATATGGTGGTTTTGGGAGTAAAATCATTAAACTATTATAGCCTTGGAAGTGAGCCTTAACTATTATCACCTGAATGGACCGAAGGACATCATTTTCTATTTATTTTTGATAACCCATCCTTTAAGGGTTTAAGGGGAACCATAAAATTACATTGTTTATTGTCTTGGAGAAATTACATGACCTGTAGGTCTTGAAAAAATGATACAGACTATGATTACATGAAACCGCCCCTCAACATCATCTGCATCGTGATCATCTCTGCTCCTTTGCATGGTCGTTCAGCTAGCTTTCATGTGCAGCGATGCAAATACCCGATACCGATGGAAATTCCATACCCTCTCATTCTTCCAAATAGATTATCCCTACTCTTGTGAATGTTCCCTGACCTTGAATCATCCTCTGAAGTTTGTTCCTTGTAGAATCTATCTAGGAATATACACATCAAGTTGTATGAAGGCCTTGAGGTGGCCTAAAATCCTTGAGGTGATCCAAATGCCTTAAAAGTGTCCCAAAAGCCTTACTGACCAAAATGTATGGGTGGCATGAAGGCCTTAAAGACTCCAAGACCAAACCGGTGGCCCAAGGTGAATAGTTCTGGCTACTATATTACAGAACGTTAACTACTACACTGCCTGTATAGTACTGCTATAGTACGTGCTATAGTACCCTAAATTATGTTAATGTTATGGCTTTGTAGATCCATTTTTTAACTCTTTTTGAATATCTGAGTTCACTCTTTCATATTTATTTTTTCCCCTGGTTATGAATATAGGTTTTATGTAGGGTAGGTCTGTGAAGAATAATATTTGGGAAGATATTATGGGAGATGTTGAGGATCTTGTACTAAATTAGATTATTGTGTACAGATTTAAAAATAAACTAAACTATAATAGTACCCATGAATTTTTTTAATGTATTTAATATTAATCTAAAAGTATGCACTATCCATGTTTGAAATTCTGGGGTCTTCATATTTTCAACTATTGATGCTCGAGGATAATGAGTATGGTTACTTGAAACCTAAATTGGAAGACCCATCCTAGGACACATAATTAACCAATTTTATTGTTGATTCATCATATAGATGAGGATACACCAATATATAGAGATATATAGTTATGTGATTATTTGTTTCTGGTGAAACTCAAGTCTTAACCTAGATCTCGATGATTATAGGATTTATTTGATGTTAGGGATTAATTTTTTAAATAATTCCTCATGTACGATATTTTTTAATGATTTATTTATTCAAACATGATTTTATAATAACTATGGATATTGGGATAAAATGTATTCCCCAAACACCATTCAGTCCAATGTATGGTACCCAACATGACATTGTAGATATAGGTATGGACAAGGGAAAGGGTACCTGTGGAGTATTTATTACTATGTTCAATGAGATTGGTGCTTGGATATTGGACTTGGAATGGAGTTTGGGACAAGGGTTTAGGTTTTTTGTTCTTTTTACTCTATTTTTAGTTGTGTACATGTATTTCATTAAAAAAACATTTACTTTTACATATTTTATAGAATGACATCGATAATTAATATTTATTTTGTTTTTTGGTGTTGACATGTTATCTTATTGAGTTATATTCCATGATTGAATTATCTTATTTAAATTATTATTAACATTTAATATAAGTGGTATAATATCCTCACAATATTTCATAGACCCTCACTTATAGTCAATAACTGAATTCATAAGGGGAGTCATTCATATGGTAATGCGGTGGTCTATCTTTTTCATGTGAGGTAGTAAAGTTGTGGTGAATTTATAATGTCGTATCATAGATTAGGAACATTCTATATTATTGATATTTCATGATGGTATATACAAGTCTAATATGTGTTGGGGATTTAAAATTATCTAATACATAATAGTAGCATACCCAAGTGTTGGGGAACAACCATGATTACAATGATGGGAATTTTTTGATGTTATGTAGTTATATTTGTGATATTATTTGACCATATGTTATGAACTTTCTTTGTAGTTTCATTGTATTATGATAATTCATTCATGATATTGTACGATTTGATGTGAGTAAGCAATAATCATGGTAACAACATTTGGATATATATAGACACAAATCTTACATGCTAGTGACATATTATTTTGAGATAGTTATCAATTTTAATTTTTAAAATTAATCCCCTGGCATATTTTATAAAATAAAATAAATATATGTTTTATGAAAATACAATTCACTTGTTACACCATATTTTGGAGTAAACATGTGCCAATGGTTCACTATTATCATCTTTTTAGTCTATGTTTTACCTTTTTATATGTTCATTAATCCAAAATGTGTGATTCCCCTTGAGAGAAAATACATTTACTTCGTCTTCATATTGAGATCCATGAGAATGGTAACCCACACAACCAACACAAAGATATGATCAAACATACTATACCTTTGAAGATAATAATGGATGATTAGCTTCAAGATAATTTTCTATGGGTCTTGAAATCCATGGAGATTGATACTACTGATTTTTAGTCTTCAATTTATGATCTAAAAAGATATTTCAAACTAAAAAATCTACCCACAATAATAGGGGAGATATTTCACTAGGATGATTATCATTGGATCTAGTCAAACCATATAATCCCTATAATTGTAGAGATACCTCCAGAATGTAGGTAGAAGCATTCTATTCATATTATATAGGGATTATCTTGACAATGAATGGTCATCATAATTTAATATTGTAATTAATTAGAATAAAACAAATAAATGTTTTTAGAAGAAGTCTATGAGTCACTTTATTCAGGAGACACTATGGGATGAGAGGTCTCAAGTGTTAATGAAAATAATTTGGGGGGATCATGTTAATGATAAACAATGATAGTTTTTTTATCATGTAGTCATGTTTGGAACCATATTTGGATATAGATTTGATAACAATGGTGAATCACCCTTGATATGTGATTCATTATGAGACCAATTAATTGGTGAATTTCTTCCTATTAAGAAACTACTCCGATTTTATTTATCAAGATCTCAGCAAAAAAAGGAACCTGAAGAAGGGAATTACTTAGAGAAAATTAGTTTCTTAAATAAGAATTAGGATCTATTATTCAAAAACTATGAAGTACCACATTGAGTGTATCTTCTTAGGGAATACCCACAAGGTTAGTAAGGGGTACATGAAACCATCTCATCACCATAGCTAGGGTAATTTTATTATGTGAGGTAAGGGTGACCAAAGTTTTATCAAGTTTCCAATCCCTAATATAGAGTTTCAGTCATATGATAAGTCAGGACACATGAATATTTTATATATGTGTTATTTGTATTCATGTTGTGGAAGTGGATTTCGTAAGGCAATAGAGTGCACGATGGGCTAATATTTCCTTTATCAGATAGTTATATGAAGGTCCACTAGATTCTCATACTGTGGTAAGGGACATGGTTCCCTGATGTATGTGCGATAGTACCAATATGATGGGGAAACATAGTAGGGTTATTCTGTATCCATAGGGAGCTGGGTGAGATATATGCACTCAATATACCATGAGTCTAAATGAAGCACATTCGACGGTCATATGTATAACTCTTATGTCCTATACCCGTCCTTTTTTTCCAAATATCTAATTATAAAATTCCTTTATATATATATATATTCATTTTTAGAATGTAATGGGATTTCCATTGGTTTTTATGAGGTTTTTTCCATTCATATATTGTATGGGGTGGGATCAGAGGGCCTCATACACTACATGGAATATTCTCTCAGAATTTATAGCACTTTTTTATTTTTGATTATTTTTTAGGTGAAATTAATAGTGTTTAATTATATTCAATGTAGATATATTATAACTATATAATATTATCATATTTAATGATAACATTGGAATGAGATAATCTTATCACTAAAAGTGGAGTCATTAACCAACTTGGTGAATATAGACAATAGAATTGACCTACGAGGAGAATTATATGCATCATAAATTATTTTATGGACTATATAGAAAACAATATTATAAATTATGGTGAGTAATAGTAGATTAAAAATATTTTATATATAGACCTATTCATGAATCCTTTACAAAATAATTCTATAAATTACCACCTCAACAGAAGGTTGAGTTCACTAAGAAGTTAGCACTAGGAGATGAACTGGTTTCCATCCCACCATAAATTATTGGACCATCAATACTTCATGAGTCAAAAGATCATTTGTCATATCTCAAAGCTATGGTATTTATATTTCCTAATTTCTAACTAGTGGGTTACCCATTAATTTTTCTCATATTTTTTATTTAAATTTTCAATTAATTTTTGACTATATGAGGTAGAACTAGATAACAATCTGGAACATCTATCCCCATCCTTATACTGAAAATCTGTTGAATCAGAGATGGGGTTTCTTCATTTTCAAAAATATAAACATAATTTCAGGTTAAAATTAGTTGAGGTTGAGAAGTAATAGAATTCCCCATACTTATTTTAGGATTATTATGGAATGTATAAGTTATTAGAGATGTTGTTTAATTTGAAAAAATATCATTATAGAATTTAGTATTTTATGATTTATATCTTCCATTCATTTATGGATTAGTCAATGGTGGTTATTATTAATGAAATATTTTTATACCCAATTTAATGATATGATCATTCCCAAGTTCATGAAATAATCCTGAGTAATATGATAGATAATCAATTATATGACATGTTAATAATATGGAACTTATGGATTTATTATGTTCTATATAATTAACATGTTATCTTAAGGGAATGAGTTTCTGTAAATCTAGAAAAATTAAAAGATGTGATATCTTAAGAATTACCTGATAATTTATTAATGATTCAAAGAATTTTAGTTGTAACAAAAAAAGTTCATATAGTTAGAGAAGACTTCACTCATTGAGAGCACTAATTTCGTGTATTACCATGTGTGGGGTGAAGCCTTTTTAGTTTGACGCTTATGTGGTAGAATTCTAGTGATTAAATTGGAGGTAAACCATGGAACTAGTTCTCACTTTATATGATCAATATAAAGAGTATATCGTGTTTTATGATGCTTTATTTTCCTTGTTTATAGTTTTTTTAATTCAAGATATTGAATGGATTTTCAGGGCTCTATGATGTTGAGTCCTCATGAGAGGAATTATCTACCTCATGATTTGTAGTAAGCATATAAATTATAATTATTTATAAAATTAAAGACCTATTTTTAATTTTAGTTTTTGTTTTCATTACGAGGATTACAATATCAAAGTATACAACTTTTCTCATTAGGATATGAAAAATAAGTATGGGATGTTGTTTGATTAACTATATTATTTTAAATTCGAGTTGGAAAAAATTGTAGGAAATATAAATTCTTTTTTATTCCTTCAGTAGGAAGATGTAGTAAATATTTGTATGATAATTATGTAATGAGTGGCAGATGATAACACTCTTTGTTGACACGCATCTGGGTGTTTATAAGTATCATCAGTGAGTGACACTCCCATTAACATCTAATGTTCTCATGCTACTCGACTAGATTAAGATAATTGGGTAATCTAATCTTGATTGTTTATCTCAAATGGACAATATATATGGGGGATTCACCCTCGGGTTGGTCTCTTGGTAGTAGTGATGTTATTCATTTCTATATCCATATATTGGTTCCTATATATTTTCATGAGAAAATTTTGATGTATTATCATTCATATAAAGGATAAGTATGTCCCAAGTTAAAAAATATATCATGATATATAGAGGAAGTGATGGTGCCTATGGATAAGGAATGATATATTCATATTTGTTGTGAAATGTTTCAACTTCCATAAAAAAAGGTCGATCATTAGAGTTATAAATAATTAGATCATCCTTTTTTCCATTATGAAAATTATGTGGGATGATATCAAACTGAATATCATGAAAGGATCAAATATGACCCCTTATAAGAATGATGAATTATGGTTTATCGTGGACCATATTGACAAGGTATCCCACTTCATTTCTATATTGGAGACTATCTCCATTAATGTTTTTTAGAAATATATGTGTGTGTTGGATATTTTGAAATCATGGTGTTTTGGGGTAATCGTTTCTGATAAAGATACTTGTTTCAAATCACAGTTATTCAAAGCACTTCCAAAGAAACTACGATATATGGATCATCTATGTAAAACCTTCAATCCTCAATCTATTGGCTAATCTATGTGGGTACATTAGAATGTAAAAGAAATTGGATAGCATATAGAATAGATTTTGGTGCTAACAGGGAGGAGAATCATGCATTTGAGGAGTAATATTATTATAATATATTTTTTTTCATTTATCCAAATGACTCCTTTGGATTCATTATATAGAAGGCTATTTTGTTCCCCTTTTGATGGCTAAAGGGAGGATATTTTATAATCTTTGGACAAATTATCACAACGGTTATGTCTAAGACTATAAAGTTTATCATAAATTGGTATGTGATCATACATACTCTGAGGAAATATTATATAGACCATCGATGTCAACCTATCTATTTTTAGTTTTTTCATAATATGTTTTTTATGTGATAACTAGGCCTAGAACATGCCATTTTAGGATGTAGGGAAAATCAGTTATGGGATTTTTAGGACTATATGAGATTGTCAAAAAGGTCAATTTTTTGTGTTTTAATTGAATCTTCTAAATCACTAATGTATACTTTTTGAATCCTTTTATATGTAATAACTTCATTATATCACACTCACCATTCTAAAATAATAGATGATGATGATTTTGATCATGATTTTTATTTGACAATTAAGGATAATCTGATCCCCATCATTCACTATAGAGAGTATAATATTTGTTGGAAGGTCTTACCCATAGTGAAAATTTGATATTTACATTAATTCCACACATTATATATTTATTTATATATATATATGTTGTCTTTTTATAAATTAATTATAAATTATTTCATATACATTTAATGACTATTTAATCAAAGGAATGATAACATGATTTATGGAAAATGAGAATTTAATCTAAAATAGATCAATATTTACACATAATGATAGATTTCTACTATAAAAGAATCTTATGGGATGTTATGGTGGTTAATAATGAAGAAACAGGTAAAATTGAATGTCCTAGGGATGAAGAATGGAGATTCATATAATGATTCATTTGAAAGACATAAAATCCATACATTAAATGGACAAAATATAGGATAAAAACTAATTCAAAGGATGTTATGAAAATTTAGGGTATTATTTCATATTTCATAGTGTCGTAGTTTCTAAGAAGGCCTAGATTCAGGTGGGTTTGACTAGATAATTATAGTAACCATTTTATTTATATTTTAGGTGGATAGAAATTGTTGGAAATTTGAATTGATCCATAATGATACATATAAAATTAAACATAATTTTAAAACATGCCCCATGGATTTTTATTAATAAGTTAATGTTGTTATTTACCAGTGATCGATCTATACACCAAATTTTTGGGGTGAGAAGATTCATTATAATGTATCATCCACTATAATTCTCTCCAATTTAATTATTATTTTCTTTTCTTTTCATTCCCCCTAACACCTGTATTAATATGATGAGGGAATAACTACAACTATTTTCTAGTGTGATTTATCAAAAAAAAGGGAATATTAATTTGGATAGTTTTTTTCTTTATTTGATTGAGTTATTTTGGTCGGAACTATTTCAATTTAATTTCCAATCCCATTATATTTCTTTGTGTTATCATTGAATTTTTCAGACAATCACTTATTAAATTTTTTAAGGGATTAACCTAAATTAGGAATGTTTATTTATGAATTAGGTAATTCGGGATTAAATATGGTTTCAAGAGAAACCCAATTCATAAATTCCCCAAATTATTTTACATTTAGAAATTGGAGATTTCTTTATAGAGGGGGGATTTCACAACTATTTAATATACCTTATCAATAATAAAACACCAATACTAAAAAATAAAATTATATTTTAAATATAACTACACCCAAACCCTAAATTTGTAGTACCCCTAAATGATATAAAAATTTATTTCTAAATAACTACTGTACCCTCATTTATTTATTTCATTAAACTTTTTTAAAAAATAAAACCATTCTTTCCCCCCTCTAATATACATAAATTTAATTATAAAATTTACATTAAGAAAATTTATTATCTTTTTAAATAATATCTATTTTTTGAAAATATTAGCATTCTATTTACTAAATTTTAATTAAAATATTACAATTGTTTGTTTCTATATAAATATATAATTTTTTGTTACCCTTATTGGGAATCAATGACACATTTTGAGGAATAAATAATAGAATTGTTTCATGTTCAATTATCTATTTGATTGCCATCATAATCATGGTAATGAGTTTGGATAATTTCTCTTCCAATGTATGGACCTAGCTTGTATATGTAGGACCTAGCTTGTATATGTAGGACCTTGGGGTAATATTTGTTAGTATCAATATTCCCTTTGTCGATACCCTTCTGAATATTTGTTTTTATATTTATTACCATTGAAATTGATTCATTATATTATAATCAATGTAATTTTAATCTTATCCAAATACACATTGGGGTAAATATGGGATATCATTTCATCCATATTCAACTCATTGGATTTCATTTTTTGTCTCTATTTAATAATAATTATTGATTATAGAGAGAATATTTTATTGCATTAATTTATTTTTCTAATGGAAGTTCTTTCATTTCCAATCCGGTAGTGGGCTACAACCTTCCCTAGGAAACATCCTCATCACTAAACCACAAGTTATATTTTCTATAATAAACATATTTACCAAAGATAAACCCTTATAAATTGTTTATATTAGTATTTTTAGCTATGTACAAAGATGAGGAAATTTAATAGTCATATAATTTAACTTTTCTCTGAAGTGTTCATATATTAATCATCAAATTCATTGAAATTTAATTTGTTTACCCTGATATCCACTAACATATAATTTTTTATGAAGAAGGTAAGAAATAATTTTTCCAACTCGTCAAATTTAGTGATAGAATGCTCTAAAAACATCACATCCACCACTAAGATTTCTATAAAAATGATTATTTAAATAAGAAAAGTCTTACAATGTCACATGAGATGATAAAAAGATGAATGGTGTTTCAATGATCGAGAAAACTACTCGGGTTCATTTTTAGGTCTTTTTATGGGTGAAAAAATATGTGTACCCTATTTTATATCAATTGAATGATGGTTGGCTTTATCTCAAAGCATTTGGATGTTACTAGAAATAATGGTTTTCACTGTTCTGTGAAAAAATTTGATTATCTCATATAGTCTGACATTTTGCATAGTCTCATATATTTTTTCATCAACAAGGAAACATGTTTATAATCCATCCCAACAATGGTTACAACTCTTTTTTTTATTATGATTTTTTTTCAGATTAGGATCAAAGTAAATGACCTTATATCTTTTTCCTCGAGTGCATTGGGTGTGCGTATAAAATTTTAGCATATCAAATTCACACTAAGAATATATATAGTGTAATTAGGGAATGAAAATATAAACACAATAGTTAAATTTAAAATTAAATAACATAAAAAATTATTTAAAACAGTCTCTAATAATGACACAAATATTTATCTCGTGTAGGGAATCAATAATTCAAAATGGGGATAAGAAGAAAGTATTTATTTATAAGTACTAAAATATGTGTCAAAATTCATGGCCATAAATGGTGTGAAAATAAAAAATATATATATAAATGAAGAATGATAAATAATGATTCATTTGACACATTTTTATTCAGCTAGGCCATATGACTATTAATCTTAATGATATACTATGAGAAGAAATTCTTAGATACCCTAATGTACACCAATGGACAGAGTTGTAAAATATTTCTCTATAGAGAATAAAAGAAACCAAGGATCATTCTAAATCAAGAATGTGAAAAAAAAACATGATGAAATTATAGTTGGTAATCCTGATAGGGGTGAGGAAATTTTAGCATAAGATAATTCATCTAAAGAAGAACCACTCTAGTATATACTGATGTTTTCTTTTTCAGAGAGACTAACATAAGAAAATAATAACACAAAATTATGTAAAATTTTCAAATAAATTAAAAATTGAAATTTTAATATTAATTTCACATAAAAAAATTCCAATATGCTGGCATACAAAAATTTTATTAAGGATCTCCGGACCAACCAATGAAGGATGGTGGAAATTGACACCCAACCACTAACCTTTGAGTATTCAATGTTGGTATCGATTGACCTACCCAAGATTAAATAATAACATTTGATTTTATATCCCTATAATTATTAAAGAAAATAAATTCGGAAAAACATTATTGGATTTATGTATATTTTTTATAAACTTTTCATACACCACATCTAAGGGCCTAGGATAGGAGGGACCGAATCTCATTAGAGTTTCACTTAAATATGATAATTGAATTGTAAAATATTAGATGAATGATTAATTAAATGTTGATCAATGTTATAAAAATGTACTACCAAATGGATGTTTTAGTACATCATATAGAAGAGAATAAAATTACATTATTTTTGGTAAAAATATTCTTATCTATCGGGAAAGTTCTGCCAGACATAAAAAGTAGAGATCTCTATTTGGGAGTTGGATTTAAACAAGAGTGTTCTAAAATTTATTTTCAAATGAATAACTATGATGTGAATGATAAATATCTAATGGGAAAATTAAAAATAAAAATTGTTTAATATATTTCAAATGTTTAAAATTACATGATATATCTACTATCATTTGATTGGATATTGTATATGAATTCACATAAAAGAAAAATGGAAAGATGAGGGATTAGACCACAGATGTTGGAGGAGAAATTGGGTCTATAATGTTTGGGAAGTTCCAAATTATATTAATGGTAAATAGAGATACATTTAGTTTTTAGGATTATAGAAAATATGGTGGATTTTCCTGATGGAAATAGATCTAGTACTACTTGTGGTAGAATTTAATCTCATTAGAGAAGAAGTACATAAACTACCAAATGTGGAAAATTTAGAAGAGATTCCATATATGGACCATGAAAATGTATAATACTTTTAAATTTCCATGTTGTAAAATAAATATTAAAATTTTACAATCATGAAAAATATGATAAAAAAAACTTCAAGAAGGCCACTCAATTTTTTATTATTTTATGTTGTTTATTTTATTTTTTAAGAGGTGTGCATCCACTCTATACAAACCAAAATTATAGTAACACCTAGCCAGTGTCAACATTATTACATTGGAATAGATAAAAGGAGTATAACACCAATAAAGTTATTATTTTTATAGCATTTTAAACTAGATACATAATGGAAGGCAAAATTACATTGGAATTATAAAATATAAACAAATAAAAATTTAAAGTTATACTTCCTAGAAATTCATTCAATGATTTATTCATCATAACTTGGGTAAAAGAAAAAAAATAACGGTGAGATAAATTTCAAATTAAGGGATACATATAATAGAAGAAAAAATTAAAAAAAGTAAAAATTAATATGTAATGTTAAATAATTGAAAATATATTCAATTTAAATAAAAATTTGTAAAAAATATGAATCCATGAATAATATCAAAACATTAATCACATTGATAATAATAATTAAATTCCCAATTATTGAAATGAATTATATTGGATTTCATTAACTTATATCACTTGATATCTATACCATCATGAGATTATGAGAATAAAGGAAACAATTAGGAGTAAATACCCATTTAATTTGTTTGAATGATTTGTCTTGTGCGATATTTCAATACATTAAGGAGTTATATAATTTCAGTCCCCACAAATCACTACATGTCTAATGAAATATTTTTATATTCGATGATCAATTTAATTAATGAACAATATTAATTGACAAAAAAAATCCATATTCAGAAAATACTAATGAAATATCAATAGTTACATATTAAATTAAACACATTCAATGCATAATGAAATATATATAAATGGTATATAGTTTATGAAATAATAATATCCATGATATAAAAAATATTTATTTTTAAGAGAAATTTAATTTCTAATGATCATAATTATATAAATGTTTCAAAGGATGCTATAATTAAAATATATCTCAATTAATGAATAATAAAGACGAAGGATTTAAGTGATTTACGAATAAAAATTACATTAAAATTTTCATAAAACATTCTTAATGAAAATAACCTTTCCAATTATTGAAATCAATTATTAAAAAAATGTGCAATAATAATATAATCAAATTCTAGAAAATAAACATTTAAACCTATAATATATTATTTAATTAAATTATTATTCATCACGGAAGAAAAATATTACCATTATATATATGATATAAAAAATTCCTATAATAATTTTGTCAAATAAGTCACAATTTATCTATGTTTAAAAATAAAAAAAACATTCCATTCAATCCATTTTTTTTAAAAGTTAAATATATGTAACAATGAATTTCGATAAATTATTATATGAGTATTATAAAATGTATTGAACTAATTTTAGAGAAAATATGGATATTGAAGAGAAATATAGCTGATCAATTGAGAAATAATATCAGGTTTTCTTTCTAACATTTCCTTTTCGGCTTCAAGTTCTAATGAGATAAAATGTTAGATTATGGTATGGAATCAAATTCGGTAAAAATTAAATAATCATTACTCATAATGAATAAATTTATATTCATGTTAATTTCATCAATTGTATTATATAGAAACCATATATAAATAAACAAATTCATAATAATAAATACACCTCAATGGAGTGGAAATTCAGTTAAAATCCCATACCTAATGTTTGACTTGCATAATAAGTACTTTTAACATAATTTATAACAAATCTTGATTTATCAAAAATATAAAATATAAATATAAACTTATATATAATTTATTATATGATGAATTTATTTCATTTTACTACACTTTTATTAAATATCATTTTACAATTATCATTAGTTTGGGTGTTAAGTGATCTGTTTTTCATATATGTGTTAGTTTAATAATTCTAGTTCATAAATTAATTATGGTCCCATAACCGACACACAATTATTAATGTTATAAAAATAATATAAATAATATATATATAGATAGAGATAATGTTATCAATAAATGAAAATTAACTACACTGATCAAAGAGACATTTGGTCGTATGTACGCATGAATGATGTTTCCACTTTTCTTTGGAGTGAATAAATTTGAATAAAATTAACATTTAGAAATTAATTATTTACTAATATATTTGATATATATTCATGAAATATATCATTATTAAAATCTATGAAATCATAAATGAATAATTAATAAAATAATTCCATGGAGGTGATAATTCTCATGTATGAACGAACAATATTATTATTTTGAAAAAGATTTAAAGGTAAGAAGGTATATAGGATATTATAGTTGAAAATTTATCACTATTTCAAGGATATCATATATACTAATAGTTTTTTTATTTATAAAGATCCATGTAAAATTTTTATGAATAATGAATTACACTACTGCTTAGAGACGATGATCCGTACATAAAAAAATGACGTTTTCACATTTTATAGGATAGAAATGTGAAGGAATGATACTATACCATAACAATATTACCATATTAGAATATTTATGACCCTAGATTTATTATTTTAGTATCATTAAAATCTGTTTGAGGATATATAAGAATAAATAAATATAAAGGTCTTGGTAAAGATGATTGCCTCTTCTTTGCTAATCACTGTTAGATGTATTCTTCAGGGATATATGATTGGAATTATCGAAGAAAAATAATCTATAAAACATTGATATGGGTATTTATCAGATTTATTTTTATTTTTATTTTCAGTAATTATATATCAAGGTGGTATAATGATGTGGGGCATGAGGTTCCTTTTTAAAATTGAGGTGATGGGAACTTTTGGAATTTCATAAAGTATTTAATTATAATAAAATATTTCTCGAGAAATATATTCCCAAGGTTTTATGGATCAGAAATTATTCAATGATATTGTTTCAATTTCAACAACCAATAATATTTTGATAGGTTTTGTGGTTTATAAAATGTATCTTTTGGTTTAACCCCTTAGTTAACCTATTTTATCTTTAACCACATTTATGTATTTATTAATTTGAAATGGATACAATTTTATATATAAGTTACCTACTGACTCATAAATAGACAAGGGATTCAATTTTAAACCATATATTAACCCCAATTTTATCATTCATTATTTTAGTGATTTATTAATAATTTAATTAAATATTATTTTGAAAAATTATAAATAATTTAAATTTAGACAGTTTCATTTAATTGGACTTCAAAAACATTAAGAAAACATCGTTTTTAAAATCTTTTTTACTTTCACATCACGAATATTTTTTATTAACTACATCCATTTTGAATAAATATTAATTGTTATGGAATTATCAATTAATTTTAAACTAGATATACCTAATTTACCCTTTATCAAGTGGATAATGTTTACGATATTTATTATTGAAATTAACCAATAATGAAATTGATATGCCTAAAAAAGTTTAACATAACAATTCCAAATATGTTATCAATATTTCATGATTCAATTTCAATATGTTCTAGATAATAATTTTGAAAATAATTATGAAAAATATGATGAAAATATCTTTTTTGAAAATACATTTTAAGTAAAAAACTATATTTATTATTCACCCATGACTAGTAAAATTTATAGTAGAATATTAAAAATATTCATAAATATATAAAATTTTAATTTACAAACAAATAATTAAATAATAATGATAAATTTAATTTCTTAAAATAAAAAAACACAATTGAAAAATTAAAACAAATTTCTAGGAAAAAAAATATATTAATGATTTTTAGTTATAACCAATTCATATATTATATAAATGTTTATAAAATATTGTATTCTTAATTTTATTGACATATTAATAAATTCTTATTATAATGGCTAGATTGCTGTTGGAACCTCCTTAAATAGAGTGTGTTTGACATCTCTTATTTTAATGATCACAATCTTTGATTCATTTTTTACTAATGATTCATATGTTGTATGATATCATTTTATATATTAATTATATTATATTCTTTTCAAGACTAATGGAAAGACACCATTGGTTAAGAGACACCGCCACCGCTAGACTGAAATCACTGTTACCCCCAAGATGAGCTACCACCATATTCAAGTAACTTTTACTGTCAGGAAGAGGAACTGATAGACTCAAGTCACTCTTACCACCAAGATGAGCGACAACCTGAATCAAGTCACTATTGCTGCCAAGATGAGCTATTGTCAGAATTGAGTCACCAATACTGCCAAAGTAGTTACTTTCAATGGAGTCACCGCCAGATTTTGAGTCACCTTCAGTGCGCTTGCTACCATTGATGTCTGAGATCTTCAGAGTGAATGGTTCACCAGAAAAATCTATTTCTGGATTATTTGAACAATTTATCAAGACTTAGTAAAAGTTTACCTGAGGAAGGTGTATTTATTTTAACAAGAATGATTATATATTTATGAATTCTCTCTCTCTCTCTCTCCTAAAACGATGACAGTACAAAGATACAAATATTATTACTGATCTAGAAAATTATGAAATTGAAATTGTGAACTATCTAGAACCTATTAATTCAAATTATATGAAGATAAATGACACCAAAAAATGAAACCCATTAATGATATTTATTGAGACAACTGATAGAGATCAACTAAAGCATACCTATAGATTTTGATGATCCTTTGTTCTACTTAAAATTTTCAAGAACAAAGCACATACACATCACCATTATTGATATGAGGATTACAAACATACAGAACATATCTGACTAATGTTTTTCTATTCCTAATTATTTTGTTTTCTTTACATTGAGTAGTTAATTGTTTTTCTATAATCCATTAGACACTATCTCAATCATATTCTATGACAATACTTTTTATTCTCTATTTCCACAATTGTTTCCACCTCTGATTGTAGAAGAGGTCCCTATATTACTTGTGATTTTCTTTCATCCCACATATAATTGTGGAAGAGGATTTTTAGCATGGAATTATTTTTGTTGTTGACTGTATACCTAATCTATATTTTGTATTTGTTTCAGTGTATTTATAGTCTTCTTGGCAGTATGTGATTTTTAAGTGGAGGGGATTAGGTCTCACATTTATATGGAACCTCTTGTTTATTCTTCTATGTCACTATGTTGTTTTGTTATTCTATCATATTCAACTTAACATTTCATTTAAAAAAAATCATTGATAATTAATCTTAACTAGTGTTTATACAGGTTTCTATCTTAGGAAATCGAACTCATATGCTAGGGTATTTTCGAAAATATATTTTTACTATGACCTGATCACTCTATAAAAAATATTTTAAAATTATATATCTTATATAAATATGATATTTTGATTAATTGGACAATTTATTTTATTCAGGAGTTCTTATTTTATAGTATATTTTTTTACAAAAAAAATTATTTATAACTCGGTTCACCCCCTCTTGAGTTACTGTCTTCGAACAACATTTAGTATCAGTCGAGTGTTTAAAATTTACCTCTTTTTACTGTGATTATAGTTTTATTACAAAGATCAGAAAAATCATTCCTAAAATTAATTATGTTATAGATTATAGAAAAGAAGGATTTGCTACCAAAATACCTCTTTATTTTAATGACAACAACTATGCTCAATGTAAAATAAAAATGTGAATTCATTTTGAATGTATTGGTTTTAATAAATGGATTATAATTGAAGATCAATACTAAATACTACCAAATCCTATAAGTTATTGGAGTAGTTCTAAAAAAACTAATTACCAAAATAATTGTAAAGCTACGAATGATTTGTTCTGTTATTTTAGAGTTGATGAATTCAATAGATTATAAACGTGAAAATATTCTTTTGAGATATGGGTTACCTTATCTACCCACATGAATGAACATTAAATGTCAAGGAAATGAGATTGAATAAATATACAATCAAGTATGATACTTTATAAATTAAATCTAAAGAACCTATTTCTAATATATTTCACAGGTTTAATGAAATAGTGAATAATATGCACTCACTTGGAAAACATGTGATAGGAAAAGATCAAGTGATGAGACTGCTTAGATTCTTAAATAGTAGATGGAGTGGAACATCTATGTCAATTAGAGAGTGATATGATGTATGTAAACTACTAGTCAAGGAATTGATAATAAATCTAGTGATGTTTGAAGAGTAACATAAAGTCAACAAATATATTGATGAAGCTGAACCAAAAAGAAAATCAATTGCCTTCAAATATACTACCTCTAAAAAAAGTTCAATTCAAGGATTCTAATGAAGAAGGATATCCTCATGATAATGATTAAGAAATGGAACTCATGGAAATATTATTCAAGAGATTCTATTGGAAGAAATGTTCTTCAAAAATTCAAATATCATTGGAGATTATGATAACAATGGAAAGTGTAAATTGGATTGTAAAATGGATGATACTCAAAATGAAGTTACCTTTTATGAATATAAGAGGAAAGGAAACATTAAATCTTACTATTCAAAATTAAAATAAAAAAATAGTATGAGGATAAGGATCGGACGTAAAAATGCCAAGAAAGAAACATGAGTGACTCCAAAGAATGCTCTAGTAACTCAGTCACTAATCAAGAAGATAGGTCTGATAGAGCCAACATGTTCTTTACGACCATCACATCATGCGTACAAAATGGCCTTCATGTTTCCCCTACTGAAGATTCATACATGAATGAAAATGATGAAAGTAATGATATTTAAGGAAATATAAAAAGAAATAATCTTTATGATTACTATAATATATTGGAAGACAAATTTCATAAACTAAAAGATAAATATTAGTCTCTCAAAAAATATTATGCTTTAATAATAAGTGAAAAAATCATACTATTAAAAAAGAAAAAAATATCAACTATTAAAAGAAAACAGTGAATTAAAATTGTCAAATTAATAATTAAAAAAAGACATAAAAATTTACCAATGGTAACAAAAACTTAACTCAAATACTAGGAAAACATGTATCTCCCATGTATGTAACTAGCATAGGTTACTAACTAAGACAAAGAACAATTAAAAAACCACATTTAGATCAATTTTTAGGGATGAATGTTTATATAATGCAAACACCTACTCATGTGGAAATAATAATGTTTTTATCTCTATAATTATTCAATATTATGATAAGAAACTTTTTATAAAAATATGGATACCAAAGTCTCTTTTCACTAATATATATGTATCCAAGAGAATTTGGGGACAAAAATCATTTTTTCATAAACTTTGTATTATTGGAAACTTATTTTAGAACCTCCAACAAAAGCATATGGTATCTGGATAGTTAATTTTCTAGAAAAATGACATGAAGGTATTAAAACTTCATGAATTTGATTAAATTTGGTGATGGACATGTTACTTTTAGTGAAAATGAAAAAGGAGATATCATCAGTCTTGACTAAATTAGTAATTCTATTTCAGAATTAATTTCAAATTTTTTATATATAAATGAATTAAAATACAGTCTGTATAGAATATATCAATTGTGTGATGATGGATTTAATGTTAAATTTGAAAACAAATTCTATCATGTTTCTAATGATAAAAATTATTTAATCATTAGTGATTTGAGAAATGATAATATTTATTCTATTGATTTAATTTCATTATATTCTAAAAATATTTTATTATTATCTTCCTTTCATAAATAATATTGGATTTGGCATTGGTGACTAAGACATTGCAATATTCACTCGCTTAGAAAGATAACTAGTAAAGGGATAGTTAGAGACCTACTAAGGCTATAATTCTAAAATGACAGAGTTAATAAGCCCTGCCAAAAAGGGAAACTACATAAGATTTCTTTTAAATCTAAGAAATATGTTTTAACCTCTCAACCCCAAGAGTTAATTCATATTGACCTCTTTGTACCTTCCATAGATTCTAGTTTAAATGGAAAATAGTATGTCTATGTACATATAAATGACTTCTCTAGATACACATGGGTATTCTTTCGAGATCATGAAAGTGAATCTAGTTATTATTTTTTATAGTATTACAAATCTATTGAAAACCTTAGTAAACTTATGATTAAGAACTTAAGGAGTGATCATGGTTGAGAATATTAAAATCAAGACATTGAGTCATTAGGTTCCCAAAATAGCTATAATCACAAACTTTCTACTCCTAGAACACCACATGAAAACATTGTGGTAAAAAGTAGAAATAGGACTCATCAAGAGATATCATGAACAATATTAAACTATTATGAACTACCTATCTACTTTTTGGATGAAGTTTTCAATAAAACCTATTACATTATGAAAAAAAATTATTAGATATCTCATAAATAAAACACCTTATGAGCTATTGAATAATATAAAACCAAAGTTTAGTTACATTATAGTTTTTGGTTATAAAGTAATTATTTTTAATACAAATAACAATTTGGAAAAATTTTATTCTAAGTGTGATGAAGGAATTTTCCTTGGGAATTAAAAATCTAGAAAATCTTATAGATTGTTTATTAAGAAAACTAGAACAATGGAAGAATATTATCATATAATGTTTGATGAAAATGATTCCGATAATGATAATTCTATCATAGAATACTTTGAGAATGATCTTTTATCTTTGAATATCAATTCTATACTAGGTAAAAGTATTATTAAAGAATAAGAGAAAAAATCCAATGATTTACCATAACCATAATAAGAAGAAAAATCTTAGGATACCAAACCCTCTTCTTAGAGACCCATTAAGACTCATAGACATCACCCTTTAGATGAAGTAATAGGAAATATAGATAACGATACAAATTCCATAGATTCTCTGATAAAGAAAGTTTAACATCAATCCTTCATGTAACATATTGAACCAAAGAACATCAATGATGCCATAAATGATGAATTCTAGGTAATATCTATGCAAAAAGAACTTAATCAGTATGAAAGAAACAATTTATGGGAACTTGTTGATCAACCTAAGGATACAATTAATATTGGAATTAAGTGGGTGTTTATAAACAAGGTTGATGAATCTATAACTATAGTAATAAATAAATCTAGATTAGTTTCACAAGGTTATGAACAAGAAGAAGGTATCGATTATGAAGAAACATTTTCAACTCTAGAAAGATATGAATCCATTTGGATATTTCTTTCATATATAGCACATATGTACTTCCAACTATATCAAATGGATGTTAAAAGGTCATTATTAAACGGATTTGTAATTGAGAATGGTTTATTTGAAAAAGACCAAGGATTTAAAAACCATAATTTTCCAAATCAGGTATTTAAATTAACAAAAGTGTTGTGTGGTTTAAAAAAGGCACTGAGAGTGTGCTATGACATGCTTTCCTATTTCATTATTCCAAAAGTTTTTTCAAAAGGAATATCTGATATAACTATATTTATAGAAATAATTTCAAAAGATGTTTTTATAGTTTATATTTATGTGAATGATATTATTTTTAGATCTACTAAATATTACTAATGTTTTGATTTTTAAAAATTAACTTACTGTGAATTTTAAATGATTTCAATGAGTGATCTCATATTATTTCATGGATTTTATAGTTTTCAAAATAAATAAAGAATTATATAAAATTAAATTAAATACACTAAAGTTATTTGAAAACTATTTTTCCTAAAGAGTACCAAAATTAGTGATACTCCCAAGAGTACCACCTGTAAACTAGACCTTAATGATGCTGGGAATTTGATGATCAAAAAATTTACAAAGGTATGATTGGTAGTATATACTACTTAACTTCTATTTGGCCTAATATTTTATTTTTTGTATGTATGTTTTCTCTCTTCCGAGAAAATACAAGAGTAACATTTATCTGCTGTCAAAATTATTTTTAATTACCTCAAGTATACAACCAATATAAGATTGTTCTACCCAATAGGACATGATTTTGATCTAGTTGGTTATTAAAAAACTATTTTTTCATTTTATATAAAAAATCACATCAAGAACATATAGTCTTTTAGGAAAATATATAGTATCATGCTTTAGTAAGAAGAAACATTTCGTTACACTATCCACTGATGAAGATAAATACCTCACTATATGTAGTTGTTATACACAAATCGTGTAGATGAAACATACTTTACTAGAATTATGATACTGATTTAGACATGTACCTATTACTTTTGATAAAAAAGTGTAATAAACATTTCAAAAAATCCAGCATCTCACTATAGAACACAAAATATTGACGTAAGACATCACTTTTTGAGTGATAATTATCAAAAAGGTGATATAAATTTAGAATTTAAAAGAATTGAGCATAAACTAATAGATATATTCATGAAGTATATGAATTATTAAGGATTAAACTATATCAAAAAAGAATTAGGAATGATAAAAATTGTTTGATGAGTGACCATTTATGAGTCACCATTGATGAGTCATAGTTGATGAGCCATTATTGATGAGTCTCTGTTGATGAGACACTATTGATGAGTCACCATTAATGATTCACCGTTGATGCATCATTGTTAATGACTCATAGTTCATGAGTCACCATTTATGAATCACCATTGATGAGTCATCGTTGATGGAGTCGCCATTGATGAGTCACCATTGAACAAGTTACGATTCCTTTTTATGTTATTATTATTTTTATTAATATTTCCATTTTCATGTACCAATTAATTTTTTATAATCTTAATTTTATTATTATTATTTTAGAATACGTGAATGATAAAAACATCAGGATTAATAAAAATCAATTCAATTCTCCTAAACCTTGAAATTTTGATCACTTTCCTTCCTGGCGAACCAATCATCCCACTTCCTTTCTTCTTCTGAAGCCTTCAACTAATTCGACTGGCTCATATGAAGAGAGTTATAGAAAAAATAATCTTGACTAGAGGAGTCCTTTTAAGAGATAACAAGCATCCCTAAGTATTTTTCATGTTGTTTTAGTAAACCCACATCTGAAAAACCATGTCGTCAAAGTAAAAAAAAATATTGATGCATAGTGGCTTCCAACTAGCAATATGATAGTGTTAAAGGTGATATAAAAAAGTAGATAAACTAGTTTACCTCAAATAATAGAGTGTATTATTCGAAGATAGCTTATGAATTTTATCAAAATTCATGATTAATTTTGGGAATAATGTAGATTAAATTCATTATAGTATATATGGAAAATATATTTCATTATCTTCCAAAGAATTGAAAAAATGTCTATAGATTCCTCACAAATGATTTTATAAAGATTTACAAGGTAATATACAAAATGACATGTTATAGGAGACTCTCCAAGAATTGACTAGAGATTAAACCAAGAGGAGACCAACCAATATTGAGCTTGATGGTGAATGCAAGCTAGTGTTTGAGTTATCACAACATGTTTTATGTCCAAGGAAAGGATAAATAAACAAAATGAGATATCAAGATGTATAATTCCTATATATTATTTAAGAAAGGGAAAATAATGAATATTTGTATATTTTTTATGGTCCATAAGAATGAGATGTGAAAGAATATATCTAGATAAAAATACCTCATTTATCCCAAAATTATCTCTCTTATCCTAGATGCAAAAGGTTATGTTAAGCCTGGAGAATAAAACGAGGATAAAATGTGTGGTTTTTTCTTATCAATTTTTTTAAAAACTATTGAAAGTAAGTTTTAATCCTTGAATAGATGTTGGGTTAGGGATAATTAAAAACTATATAATGATTTTAACACTATTGATCACCCAACTACAACAAATGATCTAGGGGATCTTGGTCTTGAACCTGATGTGATTCTTGAGTATTCTTTATTGATGGTATCGCAGAAATAGGAAAAGAAGAAGAATCTGGGTTAGATAAATAAGGGAGTAATCTTGATTTCATAAAATCTACACCAAGAGTAACCATTGAACCTGTATGTTTTATAGGCTTTCAACCTTCTCGAGAATAACTCTTATCTGACCATGATAATGAATACGACACTGACGTTTCTGAATAATCTTAGTATATATAATCAACCTTTGTGACCTTGTGTGTGAAGAGTATTAATGAAAGAAATGATAATGTTTCTAAAAATTTAGATAAAGAGATTATAAATCTTGAGGAATTTAATGAATCTTCTAGAAAAAAGAATATGGATAAAGATGATGAATTTTGTGAGGGGAATCCAAAAGTTGAAAATGAGGATACCAGCTATGTTCATAGAGTTGATCAACATAAATAAGGTGGATTTAATAATTAGGGGAATGAAAATAATGATGTTGATCATATCCAAGAGGTAATTCCTTTTCAACCCTCTTAACCAATTATATCAAATCTCATCCAAAGAAGTCAGAATAAGGATACACTAATACTTGATATTCCAAAAGTTCTTTTGAAAGATATGGATGAAGCTAGTGAGGGGTAGAAAACTACACATCCTAATGAGCATTTTTTGGAGCTGGATCACCAAGAATTAGTGGAGATTCTAGAATGAAATTAGTCAGAAGTTCTTCCAGCTACAAATGAGGGGGAGTTGACTACCTTTCAATCTATTTGGTCAATTTTTAGTGGATTAGACTCTATATAAACCCACTTTGCAGCTTAAAAAGGCAGCACTTGTACCCCGAATTATTGGAGATGGTCAATGTTCACAAAATCCCAAAGACGCTAAAATTCATTTATATGTCAGATCTTAAGTTAGATCCAATGAATAATGAGAGAAATATAATTTTTTTGTAACACTTTGGATGACATATAGAGGTTCAGATGATGACAATGAATTCCAAAGAGAAGTATTCTAAGTGAATCAGATCGATGATCTGGTGAGTTACAATATTTCACTCCCACGGAAATAGAAAGACAAGATGAGGATTCAATATCACATGATCAGGGAACAATTTCTACTTCTCCATAAATGTTACCTCCCAATGTTGTAACCAATTATTATTTAGATTCTTTAAATAGGGATGTTCATTCAGATATGGAAACCATGTGAAAGAATTTGGTCTCAAACTTATCACAAGTTTTGTACTCTCGTCCATCTATTACTGCTTGTCTTAAAGAAGAAAATGTTATATATTTAGTAGAGATGGTCATGTCTAATATTAAACAGGGAGTGTTTTCTCATATTCAACAAATGGAGGTTGAAAATAGAAGAATTATAGGTGAGGTAGCTAGTAGAAATCTTCATTAGTGGGTCTGAAAACCTTTTTTCTAGATTTTATGAGTTCCACTTCTCAGAAGTTGGATAGTTTGGCTTATATTTCCTCTACATCCTCATCACATTTCCTACTCTAATACGGTTTGATATAGATCTGTTGAAACATTTATATAGCGAAAAAATAATAAATTATTTGGGTGATGTTATTACTCATGAATACCGAATTAGGTTGATAAATCTTCATGGTGAACATATTCTCAAATTTTTAAAAGAGTATACTGGTAATATTTGACAAGATAAAGAAGTGATCAAAATGGAAATCCAATATAATTTTTCAAGGATCTACACTAATCATGATATTTCATATAATTTTAAGTTTATTTCTGAGTACATGAAAATCCCACCAGTGATGAGAGCCTTTAAAGAATAAGTGAGTCAATTAAAATTTATTAAACCTTCTCTTCGGAGGTTTATGTATTAAAGGGATGATTTATTTAATGCAATGGAATCAAGAGGTTCCATAAGTATTTATGCAATAAATCTTCTAATACCTTATATTGATGTCCATCAAACCACTATTCTTGATCAAGAGTCCATTCCTATTTCTTTAATTCATTCAACCACAACCACATACATGATTTAGTGTTGGCTAGATCTAATCTCTCAATCCACCAGTCTTAGGACTATATCCTTTCAACCTCTAAGTTTGTCTCTAGTTAATTATATTACACAGATCAAACTATATTTTTAGAGAACCACTACATTCTACAACCACTCTACCACCCATTACATCCTTTTACCTAACTTATACTTGGATAGTCTCTTCTGTTTTGATGTTTTCTCTTTCATAAGGATCTTGTACTTTCTTCCAATAATCATTATCTTATTTTATTTTCTATATTTTTTGTAATTATTTAAATCAAATAATTTATTTTATTTTTGAAATTTTGTTATCATTTGATAATATCAAAGGGGGAGATAATTGGGTATTTAGGTTATCATCAAATTGTTTTCTAACTACCATATATTCCTACTTATTGTTGATTATTTTTTTGGTACATGCTATATAAAATGCAATGTTTTTATCATAAAAAGTGGAAGAAAGTTGAATCTTCCTAAAATGGAGTGTGTTTCACATCTCATTTTTTAACGATCACAGACCTAGATTCATTTATTACTAATGTTTCACATGTTGTATGATAGTATTTTATATATCACTACTATTATATTCCTTCTAAGAGTTATGGAAAGACACCATTGGCTATGAGTCACAACCACCTCTAGACACATGTAACCATTACCGCAAGTATGAGTGAACACCAAAATCAAGTCACATTTATCGCAAGGATGAGATACCACCGAACTCAAGTATCTATTACCACCAGAATGAGATAATTCCAGTCTCAAGTTACCATTACCACCCGGATGAGCTAGCATCATAATAGATTCACTAATACTGCCAAATGAGTTACTATCAGAAAAGTCACTACTAGATGTTGATTCACCACTGTTGCTCTTGTTACTATTATTGTCTGATATATTCAGTGTGAATGTTTCAACGAAAAAATGTTTTCTTGGATGTTTTGACCAAGTCTTCAAGACTTAGTGATTGATAATCTGAGGAATGTGGATCTCCTTCAACAAGTAATGATATTTATATTCATGAATTATTTATCTATCCAAATGACGATGATACACATATACAATGACTATTGTTGATCAAGAAAATTGTGTTATCAAAAATAAGAATTCTCTTGAACCTACTAATTCACATTATGTGAAGATTAACGACATAGAAATACTAAATTGGTTGCCAATATTGATTGAGAAAATAGACAGAGATCAACATAATCATACCTAAATGTTTTTATAATTCTTTATTCTACTTCAAATTTTTCTAAAGAAAGCACATACTTGCCACCATTGCAGATTTGAGGATTTCAAATATACAGGACACATCAGGCTAATATTTTTCTATTCTTATTTTCTTTATTTTTTTTACTTTTTAGCGACGTGTTTTTTTACTGTTATCAGAAACACATTGTCCTCGGTATATTATAGGATAATACTTGTTATTCTCTCCTTCCTCGGTATATTTTTTACTATGTTTTTGGAATAGTTCCCTATGTGACCTAGGAATTTCCTTCATCCGATGTATAACTATGAGAAAGGATTTTTAGCATGGACATCTTTTTACTATTGACTATATATCTATTCCATGTTATGTATTTGTTTGATTATATTTATAATCTACTTAGAAGCATGTAATTTCCAAGTTGAGGGGATTAGGTATCACCTTGAAATTTAACCTCTTGTTTATTATGATATTCTTCTATGTTTTTTGTTTGGTCTTTATATCATATTCATGATAACATTTCATTAACAAACAAAAAAACATTCTTTGATAATTAAAATTATCATTTTTTATATATGTTTTTATCTAAGTAAAATGATCTCAAAAGTTATTGTATATTTTAAACCATATTTTAACTATGACCTAATCACTCTTTAAGAATTATTTAAAAGGATATATCTTATATGAATCTATTATTTTTATAAATTGGCCAATTTATTTTATTCAGGGTATTTTATTATTTAGTCTATTTATTTACATAAATTTTTTTGGGAACTCAATTCACCCCCTCTTGAGTTAATATTTCTGACCAATAGTTATAATGGCTGCATGATAATATTTAAATTATAGGTCATGGTTCATTTCAGTTCGATGTTGAATTTAATATAAATTATATAAGATTTCAAATTTAGTCAAATATGAATATACAGTAAAATAATGTTGAGTTACATTCCTCCCTCTATGAAAATATTTTTTCATAGAAATTTCTAGAATGTCACCTCATGAAAGTATTGGGGTAGTTATTCATAAAAATTTCCTCATGATCCAATTTCGTCAAATATTCCTTAAAAGTTCTGTAAATTTTCTTTACCATCCAAGTCATCTAATTCATAAATAGTTGTTATAATATTTCTATAATCTAGATAGGTTATTTATTGTATAATCAATTATTATCCAATAATATTTCCTTATAATGTATCATATGAATCAATACTAGCATGTACATAATTTATAGAGAGATAAGAAACATATCAAGTATATTAGAGTGGCTAGGTGGAATTTTTAAACTGTAGTCCACAAAACTAATTGTTTGAAAAATTTAAAATTTTATGATGTACCTTGATCTCAATTTTTACTTTTACATAATCTAATAACAACTTTTGATTTATATACTTTCATGAAAACATGGTTTCTTACTTGAAATTAGAAATATGTCCTTCTGGAATCACCATATCCCTTTTTCATTATTGGAGCCACTTTAATATAAGCCAGAATAGCCACTACATCTGAAATTTTATCCTCAATAAGACCTTGACCAACATTTTTTATTTCACCAACTTATTCTTATCAAGTGGGTCTAAAACATCTATTTCTATATGATTCTTGATATGGTGAAATTTAAATACATTAATTGATGTTATTTTTATAAGAAAAAATAATGAAGTTAAATAATAATATAACATATATATATTCAACTAAGAATTACATTAAGATACCATCTAATATTTGAGTATATCTTTCATACTATCAATCAATTTGAGGATGATAAGAAGAGCTAAAATGAAGAATTGTTTTAAAATCCTTCTAATGAAATTTCTAGAAGATTAAAGAAACTCATAGATCATGAGAGAAAATACAATGAGGAGTCTTTAAACTCAAACGACTTCATTTATATATCACCATTCAAGGTGATCTAGAGAAAATATTTTCTATTATTGTCTAGATAATTAGTAATTTTATAAGGTGAACAATAATAACTCATTTAAAATCGTTCATTATAGGTTACATAGATAAAACAAAGATGAATTCCAAAGTAATTACATCTGATTTCCATGTAAGAATATGTAGATGTTATATGAATCAATAATATATTGTATTTAACCATTAAATTAATAAAAAGGAAATATCCTGTCACATAATCATCCATTTATTACTTTAAAATATCCCACAAAAAAATGTTCCACCTAATATCTATACATATTTATGCTTCCAGGGTTTACAGAGAAATTTAATATATATATATATATCATCTAATAGTTCATAATTTACCTCATGTATAGATTAAACACATAAAACCTTTTAATATTTCATAATAAAATCATCATATATGAAGTATAAAAATTTCCCATCATTCAAAACATTAATTTTCTTTTGAATGTTCCCTTTATCTGGTTGGTAAAATTTTATATTTTTTCAATACTGATTATTTTGAAATAATTTGAAAAAGGTATGATGTTTTCTTTAATTAAAAATTTGGAGAACCATCTTTAATAAATAATTTTTCCTAAGATCCCTATAAATCATCATTTATTTCATAACATTATGTTATTTACTAATATTTGCATCTACTTCCTTATTTTACATTACTACAGTGTAGTGTATTAAGATATCAAAATCATTAAGTTTCCTGAACCATAACGATTTACACTTCTTCATTTTTTTCTACGAGTTGATGTATTTAAAACTATATTGATCCATATATATTAAAAATATTTCTCCATATAGATAGAGTAATTGTATTTAAAGATAAAATATTATAGTTTTTAATTTTGGATCCTGTGTTAGAGTGTTTTCTTCAGGAGTCATTAACTACCTTTATATAATGGAAATAACATTATTATTCTTGTATAAGGACACAAACAATATTCTTCCTTAATTCATATTTATATATCAAAAAATAAACATTTTCTGATGGTATATAAATAATTCTAGCATTATGAAATATCTTCATTAATTATTCAAAACATTATTCACATTCCATTGACCATACACACTAAACAACTTTACAAGTAAGCATTGTTAATGGGTAAGCCATTTAAGGAAATTTATCACCAAATTGCTCATAGTATCATGTTAAAAAATGAAACAAAATACATCAATTATTTTTTTTTGACATTCTTTAAAGTCCTTTGACATTATAGTATCAACTATGATTCCACCCCTAGTGAAAATATTGCTAGGAAATAACCCTTTATGAATCTATAATTCACACTTTCTAAATTTACTATATAATTATATTCTTCTAACAGACTCATGAATGATATATAATGAATCTAATTTCATTCATAAATTTTTTAGTAGACCAAGATATCAACAGTAAAGAGAAAAAAAATTATCATATAATTCCTTCAATAAATTGTTCATTAAATCCTTTAAGACATAGTGTCAAATTGTCAATAAAATTACATTACTATGAACTCTTAATTTACATAACTCACTCTAAATACTATCTTTGATATATCTTCCTTCTTTATTAAAACTTTTTGATACCCATAATGAAGGTCATTATTTGTAAACTAATGATCTTTGTGATGATTAATGAAAAATTTACTAATTTGGGGAACATGATACATGTTCTTTAATATAATTGCATTGGTTTCCCCATAATAAATAAACATCCCCATATATCCATATCTATATTTAATTATATTAATAGGGGCCCAATAAAGTGAAATAATTGGTTTTATAAATCCCTTACTAATAAAATCTTCTATTTGTTTATTTATTTCCTTTAATTCCACTATATCCATTATATAGGGGTTTTTTATATAGGTAATACATCAAAGATTAAATCAATAGAAGACACATCTTCATGATATGGTGGATGTCTATGTAATTCCTCTTCAAATATATCAATATATTCTGATAATGTGGGTGAATTATCTGTTTGAATATTACCTTTTACATCATTAGGTTATGTATTCTCTTCTCCATAATAATGTCATTAACAATAGATTTCGGGGTTAGATATATACAATATTTACGTGATGATGTCAACCCTATAAAAACAGTGGTTTCAACATCTTTATCATGTATATTAAATTCATTACCTATAAATACCATTAATTACATCAATACCTACTATATGTATAGTAATCATGTCTAAAAATAGTAACTCTTTATATTTCATAATGGGAATTGACTAAAACATCATTATTACATTGTGATTTCCATATGTAGTTTTGACTAAAAATGGCCTTATAAAGGTTATCAAGAGATGTCTAATTTTCAAGGAAAATATGGATGATATAAAATAGTACAAATATCAAAAATAAAATAAATAATTGGATAATATTTATGATAAAATAGATGTACCAGCCACAAAATCATTGTAAATTTCAACCTATGTTATCATCGCATACACAAAACATTATCTCCTCAACCTCTTCATTATTATATTTCAATAACATTTAGGGAATTAGTTTGAATAATTCCACTTTTCTCTATAGTTTAAGAAAAATATATCTATGATTTCTTTCTTTCTCTTTAATTAAATGGCCAAATGACCGGTATCTCCACATATTTAATAAACTCCCATATAATTTATGTAATTTCTACGATTTTTCTTCCCACAATTTTCACATAATGGTAATTTATTTGGTCAATTATTCATAAAAAATGCTTTGAATTTTTCATTTTTCTAATCCAACCTATTATTCCCTTAATTTCCATTAATTATATTGTATCTCAAATATTCATTCTCTGTTTTTATGCCACATAATTCTATTTAATTATATATTGAAAATTTATGAGAAACTAATTCCCTTTAGAGGATTGGCTTAAGCCCATCCATGAAATGGTCAATCATGATCTCCAGATTACATATATAATATGTAGCATACCAGGATACTCTTGTATAGGTACACCAATACTATGAAACACATTATTTCTTCTTTTCATTTATGTTCAGAAAATTTACCTTCATTTTAGTTCATTTTCCATATTGGAAATATATATCATGGAGTATTAAATTTAAATATATAAACCATAAATTTTCTATTTCTACTTCTTCCATTGTATTCAGGATCAATGACCACGATTGTTTAGTATCCACTCTAAGATAACACACCATTAGAATAACCTTTTCCAATTCATGTAATTCCATGAAAAAAACATTCAAAGTGACTTGTTGTATTTCAGATGTATTACAATATTATTAGTTTAAAAAAATGTTAGAGTATATTTTTTCATTAAGCGATCCAGTATAGGTTTATCGTTCCCAAAAAATATTATTGTTATCCATGTGTCAAATTTTATTAGACATAATACGAGTCAAATTCCAAAATATGGATAGAATATTCTTAACTCTAACAGCAATTGAATTTTATTACATTATAGGGAAATCACTAAATAGTCCATGGGTTTTGATTATCTTTCTTTCAATAGGCATAGTCACTAAATAATAGTAAACATTATTTTTTCTCAAAAGCATCATTAACTTTGACCCATAAAAATAAAATCCATATAATGGTAAAAAGTATCTTATACTCTGAGGGATTATCAAAGTTCTCTTATTATATTTGATTATTGAAAATCTAGTTCACATGTTTTCTACTTAACTTTATCTGATAAAAACTATATAAATTCAAACACCAGTAACCGAGACTCTGTTTTTATTTTATAACATTAGATTATATACAGTGTGTGTAATAATAATTGATCATTAAGTTTAGTAGACATTCAAAAAAATATATATAAATGATTCCAATATATCATTTTAATTTTATATGTTAACAAAATAATTTATATGGTCTCCATTACTAAAACACTTTTAAATATTTTTCATTATAACATAGGCAATGGAATACAAATAAGGGTGATAGGAAATTCTTAGTAAGGGTCACATATACTCAAAGTTATCTTTTTTAAATAATGAATAATCAATGTGGAAAGGACAATAATTAGAAACATAATATATTTAATAAAAAATTTGAGTATTAAATGAATCCATCGATGATATCAATCCACTAATCTCTTGGATAATAATAATTGAATTCTCAAAGAAGGTAACTCATACTATTAAACATTATGATATGAAACACCATGATTTCTCAACCATCATGACCTTCCACTAAGAATGTTTAACACTAAGGGTATTGATCCATTGATTTTGGTAAACTAATTTGTCTTGTTAGAAATGTTTATAGAATGAGGGTTATATAATTCTAGGTCCCACCTATCAAAATATATCTAGTGAATTACTAATTTATTGAATGAGAGGTATAATTCTTAAATAGTATGTCTTATAAGAGACATACACATATTAATTAAATATAAGGGATTTAACAATAAAATTTCAATATATATAATAATTTCAATTTATAACACCATATATTTGAATAGAAAATTATTTATGAAATAATTATATCCACAATAAAAATAATAGGGATATTTAAGAGAAATCTAATATCCACTAATAATAAGTAAGTGAATGCTTCATAGGAGAGTATTGTTACATCATATGCACAGTAGTGAATAAATAAACAAACTGTTATTATCATTAATGAATATAAATTACAATAAATGAATGATAAATCATTCTTGAAGAAAATCACGTCTCCATTTTTTATCCCCAGTTAATAAAAATACAAAGAAATTATAAGGTAAAATATTTTCCATTATAAAAACCTTGAAATCAAATAAATTATTCTTAAAATAAAATATTATTCATGAAGTAAGTAAATGGAACTCATTTCATATAGATTTAAAAAAAATCATTCCAATTTTTTAAAGAAAAGTAACAAAGTACATTTTTTGGGAAATTACAAAAAAAAATTATTTCAACTTGTTTTTTAAATACTACAGCCTTGGTAAAAATAAATTTTGATAAATAATTTTACAATTATAAAAAAATTAAAAAAAAATTAGAGACAATATTCATAATGAATAAATATATATCTGAAAAATGATGAATAAGATCAATTTTTCTTTTAAAACATTCCATTGCTTGATTCAAGATCCAAAGATATGATAAGTTGGAAAAAAAGTTGTAAAGTAATTAAGAGGCTAAATGGGAAATGATCATTAGCCATCATGAATAATTAGATAATAATTTTAATTACCCTGATGGGTTAATATATATAGTATATAAAAATAAATTGTTGAAAAATACTGAATATGTCTCAATGAAGAGGAAATTGAGACAAATACTTTACCTCAAATTATAGGTGCCTCATAAGTGATTTTATCATACGGTATAAAAAATCACTATTTATTATACCTATATTAATTAACTATACACAAACCTATAGTTTTATATATGTTCTATTTATTAAATTTTGACACATATTTTTTAATGATCTTTTTACTATCATCATTATTTTAATTGTTAACTGTATTGTTTTTCATGTATGTTTTGATTCAGTAGTTCTATTCCTTGTAATTTTAATATTTTTACATAATATATTTAATGATATTCAAGGTATGAATATAAGATTAACACTATATATAGTCATACTTGAAATATATATATATAATAATAAATTACATCATTCATGGAGATAGTAGGTCGTACTTACGGATGAACGATGTGTTGACTTTTCAAAGGATTGAAAAAATGAAAGAATATTATTAACTAATAATTAAATATTAATTATAATATAATTTATAAAATTTATATTAATTTAATAATTTCTTATCACAAACTATGTAATGGGTAGATGATAAATGGATCACATTACTTTGTGGAGGTGGTAGTTCCCATATACACATGAACGATGTTATCATTTTCCAAATGATGGAAAAGTAAGAAGATATATATGATATTATAGTTAAAAAATAATTATTATTTCATATATATCATATATAATTATTAGTTTCATATTAATAACCATTCATGTAATATATTTTTGAAAATTGAAATAAACCATTATGTGGATAAAGTGAGCATTATGTATTCACAAGTGATGTTTCAACTTTTCATAAGATAAATAAAGAACAACTATTATAAAATATTCACAATAACTTCTCATAACAATGATTATATTGGATTTATTATTTTAGTATGATTAAAACACTTTAACATGATATATGTGAATAAATAAAATTAAAGGATTCAGTTAAGATGATTACCTCTTCTTCATTGAACATCTTTTATATCACTTATTACAAGACATAAGGAAGCAATTTTGGAAGGATCATAACCTCTAAAAGATGTATAATATTTTTTATAAGATAAATTTATAGGTATTGGTAGATATATATGTTTTAAGGCGGTTTAATGAAGTGAGGTATGATGTTCCCTTTTATAATTGAGGTGAGGGGGCATTTAAAAATTATTAAATGAATGAATTATAATAGTTTAGTTCTAAAAAAATCATCCAAATGAAATGGATTAAATACTATGGTTGTACATGGTTAATGAATAATTATCCACTAAAATTATTTCTCTTTATTGTTTGGTTTTATACCATATATATTATTTTAACCGCTCAGTTCGTATATTTTATCATTAAAGTTGGTAACATATTTTTCACTCATAAAGGGTTATAATTTTATATATAATAAAAAAAATATTCATAAATGGAAAAGTGATGAAATTTTATACAATTTCAAAACACCTTTTCATTATTGATGATGTTTTTTTATATAATTTATTAAAATATCATTTTCATAAATTATAAAAAATGTTTTTTAGACACTATTCATTTAATTGTAATTCAAATACTTCCTTAAAAATAATTATATCTAGTATAATTCATTTAATCATCAATAATTTTAATGTTGATATGAAAATTTCATGTAACATAATAAATCACTCAAATTATTTCACTTTCAAAACATTAAATATCATTTATTTCATTTTTCTATTAATTTAAGAAATATTGTATCAATATTGTGAAGGAATTTAATGTAATTATATAATCAATAAAACAATAATTAAATATTATTAATTAAAATTATATCATTATTAAAAATAATAACATTTATAATAGTTTAGAACATGCTTATATCCCTATGTGGACACAGAATATATATTTTAAATTAATAGAGTCACTTTTTATAACTTTCATCTATTTTCTTATAATATTGGTCATTTTCATGTATCAGTTTCCATTAATCATATCCATATCATGAGTAAATATATAATTATATAACTCAATTCATCAAATTATAATTAAGATAAAATATTATGATGTTATATTTTTTTAAACTGGATTAACCAAATTTACCCTTTATTAAGATGATATTTTTTATCAAAGTTACTATTCACATTCACATAAAATATATGGGACCTATTACAAAAATTTGAATCTTTTCTTTTCAAATATAGAATTCATTTTTCCTAATTCAATGTCAATAATTATTGGAATTAATTTTAATATACTTAAGAAAAATGAGACAAATTTATCTTTTTAGAAGAATATCTTTTTAAGAATAAAACAAGATTTATTCTTATCCTATGTCTATTAGAATCTAAATATTAATTATTAAAAATTTAACAGAGTGGATAATATGAGAATTTCATTTAAATAATTCACTAATATTGAATAATTTAATTTATTAAATTAAAAACATATTATACCCATATAATAATAAATCTTCATAAAGATAATTATTTTATATTAAAATGATATTAATTAAGAACCATTTGATTTAGTTTATAAATTTTAATACAATATGTCTTTCATATTTTTTCATTCACATTCTTACCTATCTATTTTAAAAGAAAGTTAATAATGATCATATAATAATATTTAAAAAAAATCTCAGTTTGTTTAAATCTATTATTTTTTACATTATGTAATATTGAATAGATTAAATTAATTTTAAAACAAGTATAACATATATTAATGGGGTGTCAAATATATTAACCCAAAATTTTTAAAATTTTATATATAATGGAATGTACTTTCCCTTTATTCTCTATAATTTTATAGACCACTAAAAACATTTTATAATGTATGATAAGAAACCCCAGAACCAACTCTCATTCTAAAATATGTTCTTATCATAAATATAGTGATTGTAGGACCATTGAATCCGTGATTAAACCAATATTTAGTGGGTAAAGTGTTTTAATTATGTTTTCTTCTATCGTATTCCCCATAATAATTCTATTTTATTGTTTTAACCACCTATTTGATGCCCCACATATATATCATTCTTCAATAAAATGTCTAAGGAGACATAATATACCAAATTTAATGTTATTACATGTAATAAATTTCATTATAAATAAATTTGAATAATAAAATGGGGAAATAATTAGTAGAGGGAAATATATGATTTTGGATTTATCATATAATAATTTCTGGGAGAATATTAACATTTTTAAGTGAAATTTTTCAGAAGTTTAACTGAACATAAATGTATTATATATTCATTAATTTATTTAGTTATTCATGTACATTACCATGAGTCATTTTCTCATCTACTCATCTCATCTGTGATATACTTTATAAGAAAAATATTTATCCCTAACTTTTATTATATATAACTTTTGATACTTGCGCATATTCTATTTCAAACGTCTCAAAGAATATTATCAATGTTATTATAGAAAAACAATTCTCTATTAGTATTATTTATATATATTATTTACCCTTTGATCATAGAACCACATAAAATTTTCCATTTTAAGCCCATATAATCCATCAATGTCCTTTCTAGGAAATAATCCATTTTACAATAATTCTTTCTAAATTCCTATCCTACATATAGTGTATTGTCTGATATCAGACATCATCAATGTAGGGGGGATAATTTCCATGGTTGGTATTAATATACTATAATAAAGATATTTTATTTGGTTTTTCATGATATTTTGGGGGATTCTATATAACATTCCCTTTAATTTATCATTTTCCTCCTCTCTTACAAAAATAATTTTGAAAAAAATAAAACAATGAGATGTGTCTTGGAAGGAAAAAAATATATTTTTTAAACAGATTATATTTTGATCATATGTGATTAGGTGGTGGTTTTAGAATTTTTATAAAGAATATATTTAATTAAAAAGTTAAATAGAGGATGAATAATTCATTAAGGTTAATTTAATCATGATTCTGCATTTAGTTTTTTAGGTAAATGAGATAAATGACTTCTATAAAGGGATATATCTATCAATCATATATTTTACAAATCATTTATTCTACAATATAGTGAAACCAGAAATTTATGAATTTTGTTAACATCAATTATCATCCCTCCATAATAATCCAATTCATTTGAACCTAATGGTTAAGACCTCGTGATTATCAGTAATTTCTGTCTTTATGAGGGGTATATTTAACATTCCTTGCAAGCATATTAAAAGATATAATTTTTTGGTGTGTACTAAACTCTATCAACCATTCTAAATTGATAATGAATATGAAATTAATTTAAGTAAATACATGAGTTACATGAATATTAACAATGAATTTGTTAATAAAAATTGTTGAATTAATTTTTTTTCTATTTCAATGGTGGGAAAGTATAATACATGAATTTTTTTTCATTTAAAGGTGAGTTATTTATGAATTTTATTTTGTGATACATGAATATTTGATTTTCCATTTCTCTATTTTTCTATATTATAAATGAATTTAATGCCTAGAATAGTTATAATACTTTTTTATATTTAGATTATTTCCATGATGACGTATCTGAATTTATGAATGGGGGATATCGATATACACATTTCATCCACCAAATATTTATATATAAATGCATTGATTTTTTGTAATTTTGTTGTTATTTTCTATAAAAAAATATTTTCTTCATTAATCATTGGAAGGATAAAATCATTTATATAAGAAGAGAAAAAGGATAAAATGCATATTATGGATTCACAAAATTTTGGATTCTTATGGGTGTCATTCCATGGTTGAAATAGACAAAACATGGAAAAATTGAGGATCCAAAGATGGGAAGTAGTGATCCAAATGATAAATTATGTTAAAAATGTGAAATATATATAATAAATGTAGGATGTTTGGAACTAGAATGTTGTTTTTGGAGGGATTAAAAATTGACATTGTGATATCCTCTTTCTTGTCGTAACAGTTTCAAGGATGATCTAGATTTAGTTGGGTTCAATGATATCTCTAAACGAAGAATTTTTCATATTTACTAAAAGGAAAACTAATGTGAGGAATATATATGGAATCATAATGGTCCATATAAATGGAGGTAAAATCCAACACTACACCCATGGATGTATATAAATAGAAGATTGTTTCACTTCTTTCAAAGATATATCTGAGGACTAAAGCTTGGGGCGAGATGTTCAACTTTTTAGGATCATCCTCTATATTTATCTCAATGTTAATTATGTTTTATTTCTATATTATCATTCGCACTTACTCCCTCATCACTATGATTAGGGGGTTTCTCATACCATGTTCTATGGTGGTATAGCTGAAAAGGGGAAGGTGATTCAAGATTGAATTTTCATTATTTTATTCATTTATTTATGTTTCTAAGATTCAATATTATTTTAAATAAATTTATTTTTCATTTTATGATTAATAAACTAAACATGGTAGTGATTATTAAATTGTGAAATTGGTTATCCAAAATTATGAAATACTATTTCCACATTTAGGTTAATCATGATAAATATGGTATCTATGGAACCTCAATTCGCCAATTCCTCTAATTACCTAACCATGGGAAAAGGTGGATTTACCCATCATAGAGGGGATTTCATGACCATATAATCTACATAATCTAAACAATAACACAAATATTTAAATATCAAATTATTTTATATATTTTTCTACACCAAAAAACCTAAAAATACAAAGCACTGGAAATCCTTCAAAACAGATTTCAAAAAAACCAGTCATCCCTCATTTTCTAATTTCTTAAAAATAAATTAAAACACATTTCTCTCTCCCCTCACATCATTAAATAAATTAAAAATATATATATTTCAAAATCCTAGAGTACAAATTTTACTATCTAGATTTTTTCAACACTCTAACATTATTTATACTGTATATTAATTAATTACATTCAATTTATTGATTCTATATAAATGAATGATTTTGTTTATCCCCATGGGAAATTAAGGATTCTCAATAGGAAATTAGAGTGTAGTGGATACACAGTTATGTTCCTTAGGATACATGTGATAGGAAGTCTGACATGTTGGAATAATGTAATATGTATTTTGTAGATACCCCATTGTGATTGTGTCTATAGATTTCAGATGAGCTATTATATAGTGGGAAGTTTATAACATCGTATCTTTTTCAAGGAATGTTCATATTTATGTATATAAGTGAACATATATATATATTACCATGTCAAACATGTTTGAATGTCCCTTTTGTGGTGTTAAGAGAGTTTTTATAGGTTTTGGGGGACTTAGTGTAAAAATATAGTAGGAAGATTGTAGTGGTCTGTATTAATGGGAATTCAGATGCACTATAAGTTAGCTATTTGTGTACACATAGTAGCCAGTGGGATTCCCCAAATCCTATAAATAATACATGAGGTGCACTGGCTTATAGATAGAGATTCATCACCTAGTTTTTGGGAGTTTCATCCAAGAAGGTGGGTTGGCAGAGCCGACCGAAATGTCATTGGTCATCCCTATCTAGTCCACAGTATCATTCTTGGAATGCGTAACATGGAGAACAACATATTATCTATGGAATCCCTCCTTTTTATCACATAAACTTTCATTACATTTTACAAAACCAAGGATCTTTAAGGTTTAGTTTCTTGGAAACCAGGAACATAAAACATCAAAACATACATAAAACATTCTTCTTAAACCCTTGAAAGGCTTCTCCTTAATTCATCCTAGGTTCATTACCGCATCTCATAACCTGGGGACATACAACGAAAGAAAGGGTGACCATAAGTCCCAGTAAGGGAAACAAGAGAAACATTTTACATGTGAACTTGAGATACTTCAATATGAAAAGAACTCTAAGGCATTAAAATGAAACCATGAAGCATATCATAATAAAAATAACATATTTCATAACTTGAAGATTTGGCAACAATATTTAATATTGACAATCTTTTTTTTCACCAAGGTCCATCCCCAAGGTGTCGTTAAAAATTACCAAGGTTATTCACCAAGGCGTTGTTAAAAATGGTCATCTCTAGAGATTAAGTCATTACCCAATGCATTGGAGCGCTATCAGGGCACACCCATAAATTTGCATTTATTATCATGTGAGCCACATATATCATCATCAATCATTTCATAAACAATCCATATAGCATAAAAGAAATGGGTTTCATTTCATAATCATAATGTTTTAAAAACTGCTTTAATGATATGATCTTTATGTCCCTTTAAACCCACGGAAAGGGGAAGCGGGTTTCATGTATGTAAATACTAGAATATAAAATAAAACATTTTGATATATATTTGAATACCCTTGTATAAATAAGAGCTTTGAGTATTCACTTTATAACATAAAATAATTTTGAGAAAAGAGAGAGGCATTTTGAGACGAAAATTCTGCAGCATAACGGCTATGTTACAAGGTTTTAGAAAACATTGAAAAGAGAGAGAACATGGGTCACCCACTCATAAATGATCCATAAAACAGTAGGGGGACATAATATAATGGATTTCAGAACATGGTAATGAAATTTGAAAGATATACCATATGAAAGGAAAAACATGGAAGTGAGACAAAAATAAGATTTCTCTTAGGAAAATTCGGCAACCTAACAGCGTCACTTAAACTTTAATAAAAAAAGATTTGACAATATCAAATAGGTTCTCTCATCATATGATCATAAGAGATCAGTATTATAGATATAGTTATCATACCCCAACATAATAAAAAGGAACTTGAAAGACTTGACATGAAAATCGAACTTGAAAAATGAGAAGGGTGAAAGAATCCCTTAAAAATTCGATAGCCTAACGGCGTCACTTAAACTTTCATAAAACGAAATGATGAGAGTAATAGCGGATCTCTCATCATATAAACATGAAAGGTCAGTAAGAGGAATATAAAAGAACATCCTCTCACATAATAACATGGAGCATAAAAGGAATGACATAAAAGAGATTACATGAAAAGAAAGAGAGAGGTCGGATCCCTTACCTTAAAACGTAACTCTTAAAACTCAAAGGTTTGGACCTTGAGGGCTTGGGGGAACCTTGGGAGGACTCCTTGGAAGGTAATGAGACCATACCTTCGTTGGGGGAGAGTTGTGAGTGAAAACTAAAGGAGTAAAGGGTGGGTATTTATAGGGAAAGTGAGGGGACAAGGCATTAATGGCCAAGGGACACCTCACAAGTGCTTTTCTCAAAACCATGTGCTATCCCTTGGCATTTACCATGGAGTTAGGCCACATGGGGACCCCAAAACAATAATTCATCACCTTTGGTCGACCATCCCTTAAAATATCTCGTGATAGCATCATGACACAGTTATGATGTCATTAAACATACCGAAACCCTAAAACTGTATTTTTACTATTCACTGAAAATTCAACTTTCTCAGAAAGATCCCAAAATTTCACCTTAATCAAATATCAATGCTCTGATTTCAAAAATGAACTCCATTTTATAAAAATAATTTTCTAAATATTTTTAATTTATTTTTTAAATAAATACACTATTTACCGAAAATTCATTTTTTCAGAAAAAAACCCCAAAAATTACCATAACATAATATCGGTGCTCTGAGTTCAAAAATGAAATCCATTTTATAAAAATATTTTTCTAAATATTTTTAATTTAATTTTTTAATTAAAAAATACTATTCACCCGAAAAAATTAATACTTGAATAATAATTTATGAAACCGTTATTTAACCATTTTATTGAATCACATTACTTAATCAAGGTGCCTATATTATTTTAAAACTTTTTTTAAGTGAGATTACTAATCCATTTGGTGACATTACTAATCCTAAGCGTAAAATCACTATTCACAATTTACTATTCATCAAAAATCAAGTTGATCTTATTAGACTCTAAATTTCGTACTGGACATAATTTTAGAAGACCATTTTTTGCAAATCATTACACATTTTAAATTATTTAAGGTTTACATAAACATTTTTTTAAAATATCCTTTTGAAAATTCATCAAAAATATGCATACTATTTTTATCTAGTCATTTGAAAATTCATAAACTTCATCATAAGAAGAAATCCCAATTTTTATTTAAAACAAGGATTACACAAGGCAATTACGGTCTCGTTACATATCCCCTTATAATACCAGCATAGGACCTAAGAGTAAGGTGTGCTAGGGTGATATAATCTTGGGACGGCTCAGTCAACATTGCCCGAGTAGTAATTTCTATCAGTTTGAACTTCTCGCGAAGGCGATTCCGTTCTAGCTTTACATGATGAAGTTCGGCTTGGATTTGGTCCAGAGCAAAGCCCAATGGTGCTACCTCCTTCCCAAGCTCTGTTAGATGGGCTTCGATCATTCAAAGACTACTAGGTGAGGACATCGAATCTTCTTTCTATAATAATTAACCAAGATTACTTATATTTAGAGACAATAATCAAAAGATTTTGTTCACAGCGGTCACATTGACCGATGGTCATATAATAGTCAAAACCCACTGGTCTCATTTTAATTATAATCATGTTTATCAAATAAAACATTTTTGTTGAGTATAAAAATAAAATGAAATAACCCATGAAATTAGGAAACAAGATTTATTCAAAATTTCGGGCTGTTACAATCTTCCCCCCCTTAAGAAATTACGTCCTCACAATTTTTAAAATTAGGTTTTCAAATTTCTTTGAAATTCCCACATCGGAAAAAGAGTTAGTAACACCATTACTTTAAAAGAAATAAAAGGAATTACAAAGGCCACCCGAGTTTACTCATACTACGATTCCATGTAGGAAACATGGACATGGAGGAGAAAACAAAGGGTCACGTTCTAAAGGAGAGTGATAGAAAACATGATTAGGAGGAAGTTAACCACCAGAAAATCCCAAAATTATGATGTGTGTAAGCGGTCTTTGATTACCTAGTAGGAAACGTAAACCAACAACGTTTTTGTTTTACGTTCCTTTTAATAACTTTGAGGAATTCATTTACAACATAGAACAAAAACATAAGGAAATATATCTACCTTCATGTAGAGTTTCATACATTAATAAGTTTCTACCAAAACTAATCTTTTATCCGTACGATGAGCATTCAAAACTACTTGGTCTCACCAAAACACAAGAATCATCTTCTAGAGAATCACATAATCCAAAAAAGATCAACTATCTATTTCTTCTATATTTAAACATTATCCCAAAAATAGAAAGGGTAAGGTAAAACAACTCTTCAAAAAGAATCCCATAGGAATGGAAACTACTTTTAAATCTTCAAAGTTCCATGGTACTACCCAAAGTTCATCATAGACCATTCTGTAAATAATGGTCCTTAAGATTCCTCATAATAAACCAAACTAAGATTGAAACCCAAATACAAGAAAGATTTGATAACATAGTCTTCCAAAATAAACTTCATTGTTCATCTCCAAAAAACATCAACCACTCCTAACATCTTATAACAAAAGTTGCTAACCTAAACATATTTTACCCAAGATAGGTTAATCATTCCCGTAAGTAACCTAAATTACTATAAGTTGACCTTAAATTCATCGATTCTTCAAAATATAAGTCAACCTTACTCCTCAATGAAAATATCGTAGTAATCTATTTACCTCGATCAAATATGGTTCCCTAAAATAATGAACATCTTTCAAAATAATAATCAGCTTTTAATCCCCTAATCATCTCTTTCATATTAATATGGAAATCATTGCATTTCCTATCACATTGGCTATTGGGACATGTTCTTCCATCTCCCACCAATAACTAAGAAGAGAAATTATAATTAGAGGCTTAAATACTTAACCAATAATCATGAAAAAGAGATTAAAGCATATAAGGATAACTTGTAGAGGAAAATTATACCCTAACTTGTGATCCCCTAGGTTCCAATCTAGGTTATCCATGATCATATATTATTATTTGAATCTTTGTTCCTTTAACAATGGTTCATACTAAGCTTACGAATTTACCAAAGCATATCCCCCAGGAGTGTCATAACCAAGAGTGAAGCAAGGCCCGTTGTCGTGTACCAGTTCCCGTTTGAGTCTAGCTCAAAGTGGTGTTTTCAGGTTTTACCCCTATGTACATCTGTGCCAAAGCCACCTCTACCTGATCGTACCCAGACAGGGATGTATTTGCTTGGAAACCCCTTACTCAATACTCACCAAAATACCAGGAAGATTTCCTATATTTAAACTTTTCTATAGGGTTATTCCTAAAGATTTCATATCCTAATTTCCACAAATAACTAAACCATCCTTTGATACCAACTATGGTATCCCGCCTTTTTATCACATAAACTTTCATTATATTTTACAAAACCGAGGATCTTTAAGGTTTACTGTCTTGGAAACCAGGAACTTAAAACATGAAAACATACATAAAACATTCTTCTTAAACCCTTTAAAGGCTTCTCCTTAAGTTCATCCTAGGTTCATTACTGCATCTCATAACCTGGGGACATACAACAAAAGAAAGGGTGAGCAGAAGGCCCAGTAAGGGAAACAAGAGAAACATTTTACATGTGAACTTGAGATAATTCAATATGAAAAGAACTTTAAGGCATTAAAATGAAAACATGAAGCATATCATAATAAAAATAACATATTTCATAACATGAAAATTTGGCTACAACATTTAATATTGACAATCGTTTCGTTTCACCAAGGTACATCCCCAAGGTGTCGTTAAAAATTACCAAGGTTATTCACCAAGGCGTCGTTAAAAATGGTCATCTCTAGAGATAAAGTCTTTACCCAATGCATTGGAGCGCTATCAAGACGCACCCTTAAATTTTCCTTTATTATCATGTGAGCCACATATATCATCATCAATCATTTCATAAACAACACATATAGCATAAAAGAAATGGGTTTCATTTCATAATCATAACGTTTTAAAAATTGCTTTAATGACATGATCTTTATGTCACTTTAAACCCACGGAAAGGGGAAGCGGGTTTCATGTATGTAAATACTATAATTTAAAATAGAACATTTTGATATATATGTGAATACCCTTGTATAAATAAGAGCTTTGAGTATTCACTTTATAACATAAAATAATTTTGAGAAAAGAGAGAGGCATTTTGAGACGAAAATTCTGCAGCATAACGGCTATGTTACAAGGTTTTAGAAAACATTGAAAAGAGAGAGAACATGGGTCACACACTGATAAATGATCCATAAAACAGTAGGGGGACAGAATATAATGTATTTAAGAACATTTTAATGAAATTTGAAAGATATACCATATGAAATGAAAAACATGGAAGTGAGACAAAAATAAGATTTCTCTTAAAAAAATTCGGCAACCTAACGGCGTCACTTAAACTTTAATAAAAAAAAGATTTGACAAGATCAAATAGGGTCTCTCATAATATGATCATAAGAGATCAGTATTATAGATATAGAGATCATACCCCAAAAAAATAAAAAGTAACTTGAAAGACTTGACATGAAAATCGAACTTGAAAAATGAGAAGGGTGAAAGAATCCCTTAAAAATTCGGCAGCCTAACGGAGTCACTTAAACTTTCATAAAACGAAATGATGAGAGTAAGAGGGGATCTCTCATCATATAAACATGAAAGGGCAGTAAGAGGAAAATAAAATAACATCCTCTCACATAATAACATGGAGCATAAAAGGAATGACATAAAAGAGATTACATGAAAAGAAAGATAGAGGTCGAATCCCTTACCTTAAAACGTAACTCTTAAAACTCAATGGTTTGGACCTTGAGGGATTGGAGGCACCTTGGGAGGACTCCTTGGGAGGTAAGGAGACCCGAACTTCGTTGGGGGAGAGTTGGGAGTGAAAACTAAAGGAGGAAAGGGTGGGTATTTATAGGGAAAGTGAGGGGACAAGGCATTAATGGCCAAGGGACACCTCACAAGTGCTTTTCTCAAAACCATGTGCTCTCCCTTGGAATTTACCATGGAGTTAGGCCACATGGGGCCCCCAAAACAATAATTCATCATCTTTGGACGACCATCCCTTAAAATATCTCGTGACATCATCATGACACAGTTATGATGTCATTAAACATACCGAAACCCTAAAACTGTATTTTTACTATTGACTGAAAATTCAACTTTCTCAGAAAGATCCCAAAATTTCCCCTTAATCAAATATCAAGGCTCTGATTTCAAAAATGAACTCCATTTTATAAAAATAATTATCTAAATATTTTTAATTTATTTTTTAAATAAATACACTATTCACCGAAAATTCATTTTTTCAGAAAAAACACCAAAAATTACCATAACATAATATTGGTGCTCTGAGTTCAAAAATGAAATCCATTTTATAAAAATAATTTTCTAATTATTTTTAATTTAATTTTTTTATTAAAAAACACTATTCACCTGAAAATATTAAAACTTGAATAATAATTTATGAAACCGTTATTTAACCATTTCATTGAATCACATTAATTAATCAAGGTGCCTAGATTATTTTAAAACTTTCTTTAAGTGAGATTACTAATCCATTGGGTCACATTACTAATCCTAAGCGTAAAATCACTATTCACAATTTACTATTCATCAAAAATCAAGTTGATCTTATTAGACTTTAAATTTCATACTGGACATAATTTTAGAAGACCATTTTTTGAAAATCATTACACATTTTAAATTATTTAAGGTTTACATAAACATTTTTTTAAAATACCCTTTTGAAAATTCATCAAAAATATGCATACTATTTTTATCCGGTCATTTGAAAATTCATAAACTTCATCATAAGAAGAAATCCCAATTTTTATTTAAAACAAGGATTACACAAGGCAGTTATGGTCTCGTTACATATCCCCTTATAATACCAGCATAGGACCTAAGAGTAAGGTGTGCTAGGGTGATAGAATCTTGGGGCGGCTCAGTCAACATTGCCCGAGTAGTAATTTCTATCAGTTTGAACTTCTCGTGAAGGCGATTCCGTTCTAGCTTCAAATGATGAGGTTCGGCTTGGATTTGGTCCAGAGCAAAGCCCAATGGTGCTACCTCCTTCCCAAGCTCTGTTAGATGGGCTTCGATCGGTCCAAGACTACTAGGTGAGGCCATTGAATCTTCTTTCTATAATAATTAACCAAGATTACTTATATTTAGAGAAAATAATCAAAACATTTTGTTCACAGCGGTCATATTGATTGATGGTCATATAACAGTCAAAACCCACTGGTCTCATTTTAATTATAATCATGTTTATCAAATAAAACTTTTTTGTTGAGTATAAAAATAAAATAAAATAACACATGAAATTGGGAAACAAGATTTATTCAAAATTTCGGGCCGTTACAATCTTCCCCCCTTAAGAAATTGCGTCCTCGCAATTTTTAAAATTGGGTTTTGAAATTTCATTGAAAGTCCCACATCAGAAAAAGAGTCAGTAACTCCATTACTTTAGAAGAAAGAAAAGGAAGTACAAAGGCCACCCGAGTTTACTCATACTAGGATTCCATGTAGGAAACATGGACATGGAGAAGAAAACAAAGGGTCACGTTCTAAAGGAGAGTGATAGAAAACATGATTAGGAGGAATTTAACCACCAGAAAATCCCAAAATTATGATGTGTGTAAGCGGTCTTTGATTACCTAGTAGGAAACGTAAACCAACAACGTTTTTGTTTTACATTCATTTTAATAACTTTGAGGAATTCATTTACAACATAGAACAAAAACATAAGGAAATATATCTACCTTCATGTAGAGTTTCATACATTAATAAGTTTCTACTAAAACTTATATTTTATCCGTACGGTGAGCATTCAAAACTACTTGATCTCACCAAAGCACAAGAATCATCTTCTAGAGAATCACATAATCCAAAAAAGATCAACTATCTATTTCTTCTATCTTTAAACATTATCCCAAAAATAGAAAGGGTAAGGTAAAACAACTCTTCAAAAATAATCCCATAGGAATGGAAACTACTTTTAAATCTTCAAAGTTCCATGGTACTACCCAAAGTTCATCGTAGACCATTCCATAAATAATGGTCCTTAAGATTCCTCAAAATAAACCAAACTAAGATTGAAACCCAAATAAAAGAAAGATTTGATAACATAGTATTCCAAAATAAACATCATTGTTCATCTCGAAACAACATCAACCACTCCTAACATCTTATAACAAAAGTAGCTAACCTAAACATATTTTACCCAAGATAGGTTAATCATTCCCGTAAGTAACCTAAATTACTATAAGTCCACCTTAAATTCATCGATTCTTCAAAATATAATTCAACCTTACTCCTCAATGAAAATACCGTAGTAATCTATTTACCTCGATCAAATATGGTTCCCTAAAATAATGAACATCTTCCAAAATAATAATCAGCTTTTAATCCCCTAATCATCTCTTTCATATTAATATGGAAATCATTGCATTTCTTATCACATTGGTTATTAGGACATGTTCTTCCATCTCACACCATTAACTAAGAAGATAAATTATAATTAGAGGCTTAAATACTTAACCAATAATCATGAAAATGATCTTAAAGCATATAAGGATAACTTGTAGAAGAAAAGTATACCCTAACTTGTGATCCGCTAGGTTCCAATCTAGGTTATCCATGATCATATATTCTTATGTGAATCTTTGTTCCTTTAACAATGGTTCATACTAAGCTTATGAATTTACCAAAGCATATCCCCCTGGAGGGTCGTAACCAAGAGTGAAGCAAGGCCCATTGTCGTGTACCAGTTCCCGTTTGATTCTAGCTCAAAGTGGTGTTTTCAGGTTTTACCCCTATGTACATCTGTGTTAGAGCCACCTCTACCTGCTCGTAACCAGACATGGATGTATTTTCTTGGAAACCCCTTACTCAATACTCACCAAAATACCAGGAAGATTTCCTATATTTAAACTTTTCTATAGGGTTCTTCCTAAAGTTTTCATATCCTAATTTCCCCAAATAACTAAACCATCCTTTGATACCAACTATGGCATCCTGCCTTTTTATCACATTAACTTTCATTATATTTTACAAAACCGAGGATCTTTAAGGTTTAGTGTCTTGGAAACCAGGAACTTAAAACATGAAAACATGCATAAAACATTCTTATTAAACCCTTGAAAGGCTTCTCCTTAAGTTCATCCTAGGTTCATTACTGCATCTCATAACCTGGGGACATACAACAAAAGAAAGGGTGAGCAGAAGGCCCAGTAAGGGAAACAAGAGAAACATTTTACATGTGAACTTGAGATACTTCAATATGAAAAGAACTTTAAGGCATTAAAATGAAACCATGAATCATATCATAATAAAAATAACATATTTCATAACTTGAAAATGTGGCTACAACATTTAAAATTTATAATCGTTTCGTTTCACCAAGGACCATCCCCAAGGTGTCGTTAAAAATTACCAAGGTTATTCACCAAGGCGTTGTTAAAAATGGTCATCTCTAGAGATTAAGTCATTACCCAATGCATTGGAGCGCTATCAGGGCGCACCCTTAAATTTTCTTTTATTATCATGTGAGGCACATATATCATCATCAATAATTTCATAAACAACCCATATAGCATAAAATAAATGGGTTTCATTTCATAATCATAATGTTTTAAAAACTGCTTTAATGACATGATCTTTATGTCACTTTAAACCCACGGAAAGGGGAAGCGGGTTTCATGTATGTAAATACTATAATTTAAAATAGAACATTTTGATATATATGTGAATACCCTTGTATAAATAAGAGCTTTTAGTATTCACTTTATAACTTAAAATAATTTTGAGAAAAGAGAGAGGCATTTTGAGACGAAAATTCTGCAGCATAACGGCTATGTTACATGGTTTTAGAAAACATTGAAAAGAGAGAGAACATGGGTCACCCACTGAAAAATGATCCATAAAACAATAGGGGGACATAATATAATGTATTTAAGAACATGTTAATGAAATTTTAAAGATATACCATATGAAATGAAAAACATGGAAGTGAGACAAAAATAAGATTTCTCTTAGAAAAATTCGGCAACCTAACGGCGTCACTTAAACTTTAATAAAAAAAAGATTTGACAAGATCAAATAGGGTATCTCATCATATGATCATAAGAGATCAGTATTATAGATATAGAGATCATACCCCAACAAAATAAAAAGGAACTTGAAAGACTTGACATGAAAATCGAACTTGAAAAATGAGAAGGGTGAAAGAATCCCTTAAAAATTCGGCAGCCTAACGGCGTCACTTAAACTTTCATAAAACGAAATGATGAGAGTAAGAGGAAATATCTCATCATATAAACATGAAAGGGCAGTAAGAGGAAAATAAACTAACATCCTCTCACATAATAACATGGAGCATAAAAGGAATGACATAAAAAAGATTACATGAAAAGAAAGAGAGAGGTCGGATCCCTTACCTTAAAACGTAACTCTTAAAACTAAATGGTTTGGACCTTGAGGGCTTGGAGGCACCTTGGGAGGACTCCTTGGGAGGTAAGGAGACCCGAACTTCGTTGGGGGAGAGTTGGGAGTGAAAACTAAAGGAGGAAAGGGTGGGTATTTATAGGGAAAGTGAGGGGACAAGGCATTAATGGCCAAGGGACACCTCACAAGTGCTTTTCTCAAAACCATGTGCTCTCCCTTGGAATTTACCATGGAGTTAGGCCACATGGGGCCCCAAAAACAATAATTCATCATCTTTGGACGACCATCCCTTAAAATATTTCGTGACATCATCATGACACAGTTATGATGTCATTAAACATACCGAAACCCTAAAACTGTATTTTTACTATTCACTAAAAATTCAACATTCTCAGAAAGATCCCAAAATTTCACCTTAATCAAATATCAATGCTCTGATTTCAAAAATGAACTCCATTTTATAAAAATAATTATCTAAATATTTTTAATTTGTTTTTTAAATAAATACACTATTCACCGAAAATTCATTTTTTCAGAAAAAACCCAAAAAAATTACCATAACATAATATAGGTGCTCTGAGTTCAAAAATGAAATCCATTTTATTAAAATATTTTTCTAAATATTTTTAATTTAATTTTTTAATTAAAAAACACTATTCACCTGAAAAAATTAATACTTGAATAATAATTTATGAAACCGTTATTTAACCATTTTATTGAATCACATTACTTAATCAAGGTGCCTAGATTATTTTAAATCTTTCTTTAAGTGAGATTACTAATCCATTTGGTCACATTACTAATCCTAAGCATAAAATCACTATTCACAATTTACTATTCATCAAAAAATCATGTTGATCTTATTAGACTCTAAATTTCATACTGGACATAATTTTAGAAGACCATTTTTTGAAAATCATTACACATTTTAAATTATTTAAGGTTTACATAAACATTTTTTTAAAATATCCTTTTGAAAATTCATCAAAAATATGCATACTATTTTTATCCGGTCATTTGAAAATTCATAAACTTCATCATAAGAAGAAATCACAATTTTTATTTAAAACAAGGATTACACAAGGCAGTTATGGTCTCGTTACATAGCCCCTTATAATACCAGCATAGGACCTAAGAGTAAGGTGTGCTAGGGGGATAGAATCTTGGGGTGGCTCAGTAAACATTGCCTGAGTAGTAATTTCTATCAGTTTGAACTTCTCGCGAAAGCGATTCCATTCTAGCTTCACATGATGAGGTTCGGCTTGGATTTGGTCCAGAGCAAAGCCCAATGGTGCTACCTCCTTCCCAAGCTCTGTTAGATGGGCTTCGATCGGTCCAAGACTACTAGGTGAGGCCATTGAATCTTATTTCTATAATAATTAACCAAGATTACATATATTTAGAGACAATAATCAAAACATTTTGTTCACAGCAGTCATATTGACCGATGGTCATATAACAGTCAAAACCCACTGGCCTCATTTTAATTATAATCATGTTTATCAAATAAAACATTTTTGTTGAGTATAAAAATAAAATAAAATAACACATGAAATTGGGAAACAAGATTTATTCAAAATTTCGGGTCGTTACAATCTTCCCCCCTTAAGAAATTGCATCCTCACAATTTTTAAAATTGGGTTTTGAAATTTCATTGAAAGTCCCACATCAGAAAAAGAGTCAGTAACACCATTACTATAGAAGAAAGAAAAGGAAGTACAAAGGACACCCGAGTTTACTCATACTAGGATTCCATGTAGGAAACATGGACATGGAGGAGAAAACAAAGGGTCATGTTCTAAAGGACAGTGATAGAAAACATGATTAGGAGGAAGTTAACCACCAGAAAATCCCAAAATTATGATGTGTGTAAGCGGTCTTTGATTACCTAGTATGATACATAAACCAACAGCGTTTTTGTTTTACGTTCCTTTTAATAACTTTGAGGAATTCATTTACAACATAGAACAAAAACATAAGGAAATATATCTACCTTCATGTAGAGTTTCATACATTAATAAGTTTCTACCAAAACTAATCTTTTATCCGTACGGTGAGCATTCAAAACTACTTGATCTCACCAAATCACAAGAATCATCTTCTAGAGAATCACATAATCCAAAAAAGATCAACTATCTATTTCTTCTATCTTTAAACATTATCCCAAAAATAGAAAGGGTAAGGTAAAACAACTCTTCAAAAAGAATCCCATAGGAATCGAAACTACTTTTAAATCTTCAAAGTTCCATGGTACTACCCAAATTTCATCATAGACCATTCCATAAATAATGGTCCTTACGATTCCTCAAAATAAACCAAACTAAGATTGAAACCCAAATACAAGAAAGATTTGATAATATAGTCTTCCAAAATAAACTTCATTGTTCATCTCCAAACAACATCAACCACTCCTAACATCTTATAAAAAAAAGTAGCTAAGCTAAACATATTTTACCCAATATAGGTTAATCATTCCCGTAAGTAACCTAAATTACTATAAGTCCACCTTAAATTCATCGATTCTTCAAAATATAAGTCAAACTTACTCCTCAATGAAAATACCGTAGTAATCTATTTACCTCGATCAAATATGGTTCCCTAAAATAATGAACATTTTCCAAAATAATAATCAGCTTTTAATCCCCTAATCATCTCTTTCATATTAATATGGCAATCATTTCATTTCCTATCACATTGGTTATTGGGACATGTTCTTCCATCTCCCACCATTAACTAAGAAGAGAAATTATAATTAGAGGCTTAAATACTTAACCAATAATCATGAAAAGGAGCTTAAAGCATATAAGGATAACTTGTAGAAGAAAAGTATAACCTAACTTGTGATCCCCTAGGTTCCAATCTAGGTTATCCATGATCATATATTCTTATGTGAATCTTTGTTCCTTTAGCAATGGTTCATACTAAGCTTATGAATTTACCAAAGCATATCCCCCGGGAGTGTCATAACCAAGAGTGAAGCAAGGCCCGTTTTCGTGTACCAGTTCCCGTTTGATTCTATCTCAAATCGGTGTTTTCAGGTTTTACCCCTATGTACATCTGTGCCAGAGTCACCTCTACCTGCTCGTACCCAGACAGGGATGTATTTTCTTGGAAACCCCTTACTCAATACTCACCAAAATACCAGGAAGATTTCCTATATTTAAACTTTTCTATAGGGTTCTTCCTAAAGTTTTCATATCCTAATTTCCACAAATAACTAAACCATCCTTTGATACCAACTATGGAATCCCGCCTTTTTATCACATAAACTTTCATTACATTTTAAAAAACCGAGGATCTTTAAGGTTTAGAGTCTTGGAAACCAGGAAATTAAAACATGAAAACATACATAAAACATTCTTCTTAAACCCTTGAAAGGCTTCTCCTTAAGTTCATCCTAGGTTCATTACTGCATCTCATAACCTGGGGACATACAACAAAAGAAAGGGTGAGCAGAAGGCCCAGTAAGGGAAACAAGAGAAACATTTTACATGTGAACTTGAGATTCTTCAATATGAAAAGAACTTTAAGGCATTAAAATGAAACCATGAAGCATATCATAATAAAAATAACATATTTCATAACTTGAAAATGTGGCTACAACATTTAATATTGACAGTCGTTTCGTTTCACCAAGGTCTATCCCCAAGGTGTCGTTAAAAATTACCAAGGTTATTCACCAAGGCGTCATTAAAAAAGGTCATCTCTAGAGATTAAGTCTTTAGCCAATGAATTGGAGCACTGTCAGGGTGCACCCTTAAATTTTCCTTTATTATCATGTGAGCTACATATATCATCATCAATCATTTCATAAACAACCCATATAGCATAAAAGAAATGGGTTTCATTTCATAATCATAATGTTTTAAAAACTACTTTAATGACATGATCTTTATGTCAATTTAAACCCAAGGGAAGGGGAAGCGGGATTCATGTATGTAAATCCTAGAACTTAAAATAGAAAATTTTGATATATATGTGAATACCCTTGTAGAAATAATAGCTTTTAGTATTCACTTTATAACATAAAATAATTTTGAGAAAAGGGAGATGCATTTTGAGACGAAAATTCTGCAGCATAACGGCTATGTTACAAGGTTTTAGAAAACATTGAAAAGAGAGAGAACATGGGTCACCCACTCATAAATGATCCATAAAACACTATGGGGACAGAATATAATGGATTTAAGAACATGGTAATGAAATTTGAAAGATATACCATATGAAATGAAAAACATGGAAGTGAGACAAAAATAAGATTTCTCTTAGGAAAATTCGGCAACCTAACGGCGTCACTTAAACTTTAATAAAAAAAGATTTGACAAGATCAAATAGGTTCTATAATAATATTATCATAAGAGATCAGTATGATAGATATAGAGATCATACCCCAACAAAATAAAAAGGAACTTAAAAGACTTGACATGAAAATCGAACTTGAAAAATGAGAAGGGTGAAAGAATCCCTTAAAAATTCGGCAGCCTAACGACGTCACTTAAACTTTCATAAAATTAAATGATGAGAGTAAGAGGGGATCTCTCATCATATAAATATTAAAGGGCAGTAAGAGTAAAATAAAAGAACATCCTCTCACATAATAACATGGAGCATAAAAGGAATGACATAAAAGAGATTACATGAAAAGAAAGAGTGAGGTCGGATCCCTTACCTTAAAATGTAACTCTTAAAACTCAATGGTTTGGACCATGAGGGCTTGGGGGCACCTTGGGAGGACTCCTTGGGAGGTAAAAAGACCAGAACTTCGTTGGGGGAGAGTTGGGAGAGAAAACTAAAGGAGGAAAGGGTGGGAATTAATAGGGAAAGTGAGGGGACAAGGCATTAATGGCCAAGGGACACCTCACAAGTGCTTTTCTCAAAACCATATGCTCTCCCTTGGCATTTACCATGGAGTTAGGCAACATGGGGCCCCCAAAACAATAATTCATCACCTTTGGTCGACCATCCCTTAAAATATCTCGTGATATCATCATGACACAGTTATGATGTCATTAAACATACCGAAACCCTAAAACTGTATTTTTACTATTCACTGAAAATTCAACTTTCTCAGAAAGATCCCAAAATTTCACCTTAATCAAATATCAATGCTCTGATTTCAAAAATGAACTCCATTTTATAAAAATAATTTTCTAAATATTTTTAATTTATTTTTTAAATAAATACACTATTCACCGAAAATTCATTTTTTCAGAAAAAACCCCAAAAATTATCATAACATAATATCGGTGCTCTGAGTTCAAAAATGAAATCCATTTTATAAAAGTAATTTTATGAATATTTTTAATTTAATTTTTTAATTAAAAACACTATTCACCCGAAAAAATTAATACTTGAATAATAATTTATGAAACCATTATTTAACCATTTTATTGAATCACATTACTCAATCAAGGTGCCTAGATTATTTTAAAACTTTCTTTAAGTGAGATTACTAATCCATTTGGTCACATTACTAATCCTAAGCGTAAAATCACTATTCACAGTTTACTATTCATCAAAAATCAAGTTGATCTTATTAGACTCTAAATTTAGTACTGGACATAATTGTAGAAGACCATTTTTCGAAAATCATTACACATTTTAAATTATTTAAGGTTTACATAAACATTTTTTTAAAATATCCTTTTGAAAATTCATCAAAAATAAGCATACTATTTTTATCCGGTCATTTGAAAATTCATAAACTTCATCATAAGAAGAAATCCCAATTTTTATTTAAAACAAGGATTACACAAGGCAGTTACGGTCTCGTTACATAGCCCCTTATAATACCAGCCTAGGACCTAAGAGTAAGGTTTGCTAGGGTGATAGAATCTTGGGGCGGCTCAGTCAACATTTCCCGAGTAGTAATTTCTATCAGTTTGAACTTCTCACGAAGGCGATTCTGTTCTAGCTTCACATGATGAAGTTCGGCTTGGATTTGGTTCAGAGCAAAGCCCAATGGTGCTACCTCCTTCCCAAGCTCTGTTAGATGGGCTTCGATCGGTCCAAGACTACTAGGTGAGGCCATCGAATCTTCTTTCTATAATAATTAACCAAGATTACTTATATTTGGAGACAATAATCAAAACATTTTGTTCACAGCGGTCATATTGACCGATGGTCATATAACAGTCAAAACCCACTGGTCTTATTTTAATTATAATCATGTTTATCAAATAAAACAATTTTGTTGAGTATAAAAATAATATAAAATAACACATCAAATTAGGAAACAAGATTTATTCAAAATTTCAGGCCGTTACATTATCTACCCCACGCAAACATTTTTAAACACATAATTAACCCTAAATCATCTCATATACTATATATGTGATTTTTTTTGATTCATTAATGATCTTTTGGCTTCTCAATCACTTCCTATGATCATGTCATCCATTCTTCGATCTGGTGCAAAAAAATTGATTAGACTTTATTTCTTTTGAGGATTTTCTTATTTATTTTTCATGGATCCCATACTTATTAACTTGATCTAGCGGATAAAAATATTTCTTTAGGGAATATTTGTCTTAAAATGGTTCCCCTTCTCGATCAAGGTTTTCTTTTTCTTTATGTATTGAGGTGGGTGGTATCATACAAATACCTAATGTATATTTCTTTTATATAGTATGTGTATCATATCCAATCTTGTTTGAATTTTTTGAACATTCTGTATTCCAAATTTACCCCATAAAAATCAATGAATCCATTTTACTAGACCTACCTCATATCCCTTTGGTTATTTTGTTCATGAAAATAGAATATGTCTCCATCAACTGTTGTGTAAATCATTGAAACATAGTAGGAGCATGGATTGATTGATACTAAAACATTATGATGAATATGTAATTTTTCATGGAAATAAGATAACATGGTAATTGTGGTGTATGGTTTGATAATTGATAACATGGTTTGAATGTGATTATTTTTACTATTAATTTGAAGGACATAACGACATGATGAAATATGGATTCAATATAATGTTAATGGTATTTGTTTTATTTTGTTACATTAAATTTATTTTTTAAATTATTATGATAATTCATTACATAACATATAGATATAATGATAATATAATTTCAAATAGGAAATAATTAACTATGTTGATATATGTTAACATGTTTGGAATATTTGGTATTTTTGTCAGCTTGTTTTTTTTATGAATTATTGTTGAATTGTAAAATAATATATAGAATAGGTATTCCAATGCAATGTAATATCCAATAAGAATGTATGTTTTCATCTAATGGGAATTTGAACAAGGCTTATGGATTAATTTTTTCCATGTAATGGTACCTTCTCGGGGAACATTTTAGAAGAAATAGTATCTGATTTTTTATAGAATCTCATAATTTTAGAATGTATAAGATTCCATTAACATGTTCTTCCACCTCAAGAACATGTAACCATGTTATCATAGAAATCATTATAGATTAGTTAATTCATTACCTTGGGTTTAGTTTATAGTTACATAAAATTTGATATGGTTGATTAGTCCTAGGTAATAAAATCCTCCAATAGTAATTGTGATTCCTCTTAAGGTAGAGAATGCACCAAAATATTGTTATATATGGAAAAATACTACAGAATGACTCACTAACCTCAGATGGAAACATAGATCTCAAGAGTATAATTTATTTGAAGATGTATTTTAACTTTTTAATTAATGATATTTCTATCATACTATTTCATGAACTATTTATTCGTATTTTATTATTTAGACAATGTTGAATATTGACTACTCAGTTTTACTCATATTCTATTTGGGCTACCATTTAGATTCTGAGAAGACTTTATGGATGTATTTATGGATAAGTAAATGGAAACTCTTCTATTTTGGTTTAAATATTAGTTTCTATGGTTGCATGGATATGAGGCCAAAAAATGGGTTCAAGACTAGGGTTATAATGTTTATTTTTTATAATGAGTATGTTTTTAGTTTTTTACTAGAATGAATTTCAACATGACATGTAGTTTGGAATGAATAATGGAATAACATTAGTAATTTTAATTTTTTGGATTTTTATATATTTATATGTTATCTACTAATTTTTTATATCATTTTTGATTTATCATATATTTTTTGTGAATGCCACTTGATACCGAAGGGAAGAGTCTCACCAATATATTATTAATACTATCTCTGATATCTAGTAGCCTATAGTATACAAGTAGGTGATCTTGAGGTCGTGTTGTTAGCCTTCCCTCCCTCGCAAGGGCGATCTGGTCTAGGGACACTATAATTAATTTTTTCTCTTGTATAAATGAATCATTATAATTTTTATACTAAAAACTCTTTAGAAGGTTCATATAATGTGTAGTGTGATTATTCTCATGGAGTTTAAATTAAAATTATAAATATGAAACAATTCAAAAATGTAGCATCAAAACATAATAATGGTCCTTCAATAAATCGTCTCTATAAATGATAAATTCACCCTTTCATATTACCAATGATAAATAAACAACAGTAACCGATATTATTTGTTGATCTTGTATGCATTCCTAATTGTCCTTTAAATGAACAATTTCAACATATTTTCAAGGTAATATTGATATTAGGATGGATATCAATGAATTTTTAAAAAACCCCATCAAAAGTTACATGATATTCAATGATAAATCATATATTAGCTACATATGTTTCTCTTAGAAACTCCTTAACATTAGTTATAATTTAATCAATATTTTTAACACCTTTAGAATAAAATTCCACTATTCTAAATGTTTTTCATAAAATTTAAATTCTTCTAAATTTCCAATAAGTATATTTTGTTTCAAAGTAAATTGATCAATACTTATATTTTTGTCATGTCCCTAAAAACGTTGTGAATGATCCAGAATTTAAATAATTATATCCAAATATTTTATTCCAAATACTTATTGAAAATCTATTCAAATAATATATATATATAATTGGTAAGTTTTTAAAAAATTAAGGAACAATAAAAAATCCAAAAATACATAATTATTAAAAAATACAGTCACCAAAATTTCTCCCCCTTCAAAGTCATATGGTTCTACATTAATCTGAGAATAATATTTGAAAAATAATACACACCCTAGAGATATAAAAATTATTAATAGAAAAGATATAAAAGTTGGTTGTTCTAAATAGTGTTGTTATCAAGTTCTCCACTATTAATACAAATTCTAATTAAACCGTCTGTATTTTTTAAAAAGTGTGGGATAATCCCAGAGTGAATTTATAATATAAATGAAATCCTAATCAAGATACTATTTATGATTATTTATGAGTAAAAAATTTATACTTTAGATATTTGATATGGATTTTTTAAAAATTCCTTATCATCAGAGTTGATATCACTAGTAAATTCAATATATAGAATATTAAAAACACTAGGGAAATCAATAGGAAATTCATCTATATATTTATCAGTTATAATATGATAAATAGTTAAACAAAATTTCTTAGTCTCAAAAATATGTGCAATATAACGTTCTCTCAATATAATAATTTGTTTCTTAGAATCATGATAAGTTATAGAAGGTATTATTTTATTCTTATATTCTATCTAAAACTAATTCTAAAAAAAATAAATTCCTTATAATTTAAATTTATATTCAAGTTATTAACAAATAGAGGATCATTAACAAGTTAAAAACAAACTCTACAATGGTAAAAACCCATCTTTTTTGTAAAATACAATCCCACATATGATAATAGTGATATTTATATAACATGATTATTTATAATACTATACCATGTTTTTTAAATAAATTTTTACTAATTACTTTATGATGTTATTTTAATTATACATTCTCAATTCCATGAAATTAAATAATTTCATGTTTATGAATAAAATGAGGATTTGGAATAATATAAATAAGCATGTAGTGCTCATATCACCAATTAATTTGAGGGTCAAATTTCATCAATAATGATATAAAATATAATTTTCATGCCTCACTGCTTTTGGTCTTGAAGTTACCGACCTTAACTAACTATATTTAGACATTCATTTTTATAAAAACAAAACTTATAAAAAAAATAAAGCATCTCCCACTTAGATAAAAAACTGTTTACCCGTTACAATTCTAATCTAAATTTATTTACCTATAGTCACAATCCAAATGATAAATCCATATAAATCAGTAATACTTCCCTCATATTTTCATAAATTATTTAGAATTGTTTCAGTAAGTTTGTGTCATGTTGGGGATATAAATTTATATATCAAAGATGATGTATTCTTAATTTTTTTACCATATAGAAATCAACTAACAATTTTTTAAAAGAAGTAAACAAAAATCAAAAAAACTCAATCGATTCTTTCATATGACATCAAACAACTTCTTTAACAATTTTAAATTCATTACTGAATAAATATCATTGAAAACATGGTTTTTGACATGTGTAAAATCAATCAATTTTAGATTCAGAATATATAATGGAACTTGGTTTATACCGACCATCTCTAATAAATATTTCTACATATTTTTCCACTGAGCCTTTATCCATTTTCATCAAATATTGAAATTTAGCCTATATTCTACCTAAAAGAACAATAAGAATTTATTTTTTATGAAGATAATATTTAACAACCATAAATTCTATCGTTTCAATAACAACATTTTACTTAGTAATATTAACTTATTCACATAGTAAATTGATAAGAACTTAAAAAGAATAAAAATGGAAATCATTATTTATATGTTCCATACACCCCCAAAACATCAAATATCATCTATAATTGATTTATCTATCCTTATTTTTCTCAATAGGTATATTGATCCACATAATGTAATGTGTTTTTGTTTCATGAAATTATACACTATAAAAATTTTCCAATATAGTAAATTTAGTCAATTTATTTCATTATTTCAAAAATTTATAAATAAATACAACTCAGATAAAACTACTACAGATAGTTATATATCATTTGTTATAGTCAAATGATTTGAATAGTTAGTATCAGATTGATTGAATCATAATTTGGATACTAGTTTTTCTCTATAAAAAACCATCCTAAATAGATATTGATTATATTAAGCAACAAATAAATCATTAAAATAAATACAATGATAACATAACATGGAATTTCAATCTCTTATTAGTTTCATATCAATTCTTATAATGTTATATAAATATTTTTATCACACCAACAACAAAAAAACACATTGTAAAAAAATTAATTAAATGATTATAAAAAGTGTTTCACTATCCTACGATTTAAATATATTTTAATATAATTAACATATAAAATTATGAAAAATACATAATCATGTGGAAACTTCTATGAAGAGTACATTTTTTTAATTAATTAATTCAAATATTGATAAAATATTTTTCATTAAATCCCGTTTTTATTCCTTTTATATGAGTCCAAATAGGAATTCTTGACCTTGATATAGTTATCAATATTAATGAGATCATATTAAAAAAAATTGAATCCTTGTATTATAAAAATAATCTAAGGGATATAAAAATATAAGAAACTTGTTATATAGTTAAAAAATTAATTATGTTTAAAATGTTAAGATTTAAATAGAAAAACATTAACACATAAATAAAACATATACATATACTAAACTTAATAGTTTACTAAAGAACATCAACGAAACTATTTGAAAATCCTAGGAAACACCCGATGTAATCCTTAGAAGCATAATAAATCCTACAAAGTTATTTTAAAAAATACCTTATAAATGTTCATAACCATTCTGTGTCTCATTAAATGAAAAATATTGTCATTAAATACTATATAATGAATGAGTTTTTTTCATTAAAATTAAAATTAAAAAATTTTGTTCACTCTTAAGTAATTCATGATGGAATAACTAATTCCCAAATAATTACATAGGAGTAACCTAATAATTTATATCGATAATTTTTTTCCATAAATGAAAAAAAAATCATAGAATTATTGGGTTTATATAAATTCTTTTTATCATATTTAAAATCCAAGGGAACAAATCTACAAAACAAATAGTTTAAGGTTTGTTGGTGACTGTTGTGTGGAGTGATTATGTAAACATCACTATGCTCAGTACTAAAAACAACTACTGTGATAGTATCCATTTTCCCTTATTATTTGGTGTGGGAAGAAATAAATAGGATCAAAATGTAAGGGCTTATGCATTCTTGTAAATATATAACATTCGGAAATTGGCTTTCTATGAATGAACACCAAGCTCATGACATGCCATAAAGGTTCAATATAGGTTCGTAGTAGTCGACATGGGTCTTATATTCAAGTAAAGGGAGAATAACTCCACCTTGAGGATATTCATGTATGACTGGAGGACCATTCATTCATCTTAAAGGATTTATAATCTAGGGAATGGGTTTTATGAACCCTCAATGATATAAATTGAATCTCAATACCAATAGATCATGTACTCTCAGTCTCATGTGGGTGGGGGTGAGGGGGGTTTTGTTCATGACTCCAATTATTATTATTTTTATATCTGTAAGTGGCTTATGAGGTTGATATGATTCACTCCGTGATGAATCCAAATACATAAAAAGGCACTTAAGGTTTTATCCCACAGTATTGCATTGGTTATCATGGAAATAAACACTTTAGTTATCCACAAATTACTTCCAAAAATAAATTGTATCCAATTAGGCCATTGATTACCATATTGAATGAATGAAGAGAAGAATAACCATTTTGGTGATATTTCTACACATGTGGTATGAAGGGAGAAAAATTAATGACTTTATAGATTCAAGTGGAATCAAATATAATCAGTTTATGTCCTTTTCTACCTTGGAATCTCTTACTCTAGATTTTTTATCTTTTCCAACCTGGCGTCCTTTATTTACATTACTTCCAATCTCTATAAACATTATAAAAACTTTTTTTTGTTCAATAAATATTTTTTATCATTTTACAGATCATAAAATAACTCAAAAAATTAATTTATTTTATGGAAAATTTGCATTCAATTTTCATACAAAAATAATAAGAAAATTAATTTTTCAAAACAATTCTTAATAATGTAATATTTACTTGATGATATGGAGTTATATAACAATATAAAATCTGTATAAACTCCAATAAAAATTTTGATAATGAGTAAAAACTATGATAAAGGGGAATCTGTTGTCATTTCAAAAAAATTAAAAAATATTTCTTTTACGCATTTCTATTGAAATTATAAAATGATTTGTATGAAAACTTTTAAAAATAATCCTTTTATTATTTTTTTAAAAATAACAATAAAAATAAATGAAGTATAAAATATCAATTTTAAATTAATTTTAAAGAATAGGGATATGGAGTAAAAATATTTGAGTCAAATACTTTAAATTATGTCTTCAATCAAAATTCACTTTATATGTCTCTCTATTGGTTTTTAATATTAACTATCCACTGAATAAAAAAATATTAGTTGTGTATAATCAAAAATATCATATTAATTATATTGTGATTATTTATTTAATTTAATATATAACAATGGTTTATTTAGATTCTAAATCTGTTATGTTTATATCAGACATATTAAGGTCATAATATAGTTTCGTTTTTGGAAAAAAAATAGGTTAACGATTTTAAAGGGTTGATAGTTTTTTTATAAATATTAATGTAAAAATATTATATATATAAATTAAATAAACATTGAAAAATAACTATTAAATGAATTATAGAGAAATTAAATGAATTATTTATTATAGGTGGTAGTCCTCATAATCACAATAGTGACATTTCCAATTTTCTACTAGGTGGAAAAAATAAAATATTGATAATATAATTATTTTCAATAATCATTACAATGTTATACATGTCATATTTAATTTTTATTTCCAAAAAAAATATTACCCAGGATATTAAGTAATATAAAATTAATCACATCAATTCAAAAATATTGTGATCCACAGATACAAATGAGTGAAATTATCATTTTCAAATAGATGGAGGTGGTATCCAATACATAAGAATGAGAGAAGTTATAATTTCATATATAATGGAAAATGGATTTAAAATAGTTTTTCAATAAACAAAATAACATTAAATATAGAATATATTATAATAAAATAATATTTTAATGGGGTTAAAAAATTATAATTATATAGAAGAATAAATAAACACAACAATTATTAATTCAGGCATTGGAATCCTCCTTGTATATCCTATTTGGCTCACACCTTTGGCCTTCTGAGATGGGTATTATGAAGAGGAATGGTGTGGAAAACTGGAATGGGATTCCCTTGAACCTGGAACCCAACACGATCTATCACATACCCAATGGGTGTTCCTGATCCACATGGTCTAGTGACATGAACCTAGGCATTGAATAACATAACAAAGGGAACAATTTCCCCCGACCTGAACAACTACATTGCATATATTTATATATATGTCAAATAGTTAGAAATAGCAGAAGAAAAGAGATATATATGGCATAACAATAAGAAAATAACAGAAACAGAAAACTGTAAAAGTGTCTAATAATCCCAAGACAAGTCCAGAATAAAAGGACATAAAACCAAATAGCTACTTAAAATGATGGTAGGAACATACTCACCCCATCTCACCACCAGGTACCCAAACAGATGACATGAATCTGACCGCCTCATTTTTGTGCCTTATCGTTCCCTACACTAGATGACAAAAAATCATCTACACACCACCGAAGAGGCGAATAGGGTGTAAGCTAACTGGATCAGTAGGATCCCACCTAGGTGTTCTATAACAAGACTTTTTATAAAAATTATTGTATGATCATTTTAAGTAAAACATGTCTTGATAAGCAGTAAATAAGTTTTATAGAAAACAAGGTAAACATTACCATTTTTCAATAGTACTAAACAAAATAATGTATATCAATTTAAAATAACATTTTTCATATCATTTTTCATAGGAATAAACATGAAAACCAAGGATAAATCAGAAATCCATGAATTAGAAACAGAAGCACAGGTATAAAAATACCAATGAATACTATAGGTCCTAGCCTAATACTACTCATTCCACAATAATCAAGTGAACAAATATGATCCTGGAACACATGACTAGGAAGCAGAGGAATAACCCATGAGTAAACCCCCTAAAATATGAATATTGGTCCCCTAGAACTGCGGGCCTAGAAAACATAGGAAAGCCCCAAGAAAAACCTTTTGTATAATCACAAAATAATATATGATGTCCCAAATCTAATCCATCCACCTATGTACCCAAGGTAACCTATGTTCTCATTTTCACAATTTATTTCAATGCTTTGAAAACCATTTCAAAAATTCCATTTCAATGAATTGAAAATACCCATTTTCATTCTATTTAATAATAACTAAGGAAACCCCATTTTTCATTACAAATCCTTTCCAACACACACACAACAAAATCATGCTAATATTTCATTTTGAATCATTTTGTAAATAAAAATAATAATATAAATTATAATAGGCTAGAGGTAAAACCACATACCTTAAAACTCAGGTCTCACATGCCCACAATTGAAACCAAAATCAATAAAACCCAAAAATATCAACGACGACCATAAAATCAAATCCATATCAAGGTAGATTCGATTTAGAATACAAAGGGTTGGCAGAAGAGAGGAATCCCACATACCTAAAAGATGAATGTCCACCAAACCATGACTAATAGAAGAAAAGGCCTCTGAAATGAGATCACACAATGGAAAATGGAAGAAAACCTGAAGAATCACTAACTTTAGACCAACAGATCAAAATATGTCACCCAATGGTGATATTGTGATCAAAGGAAATGAAGGAATGGAATGTTTTCTCACCCGAAGAGACATACCAAAATCACAACGGAGATCAAGTGTCAAATTGATAGGTCTAGGTGGAGTGGAGTCTACCAAAATCACATGGGATGTGTTTTGGTTTGAGAGACGAGAGGTTAGGAAAATCATTCACAAGAAAATAGTTTCTCAGCCTTTTTGAAAACATGATGTGGCCTGTTTCATGATGTGTAATATGGTAACATGCTGTGAAATACATGGAGTAAAAGTACACAAAATAATCCATCACATCAGATTAAAAACTATCCTTTTAACAACTCACGTCATGTAATTCTTGGTCACAACATGTAACCTTTCACATCATGAAGTCGTCTTTCAAAAAAATACATCTAAATACTGTTACGCATTTTGTAACATAGTTACACGACATATAACTTCTCTATAACCTATAAAAAATGAAAAGCTATTAGTTGAACTCCAAAAAATCTATAACTTCACCACTATAGGTATCCTCCTAATATCAAGGTATTGGAATACCATGGCGTGTTTTAGGGAATACCTAATAAAAATGTAATGGGATATTACAAAATCCCCACTAGAAAGTGTTTCCATCCCTGAGAAGTCATGTGGAAGATTTAATCCCCCGAAATAGGTGAGGCCACTACTCCCCCAGCAACGATTCGATGTCCCAAGTATCATGATAATATAATCCTTGTTTCCTTATAACTCTGACCAATGGGATTTACTTCCCACACAAAACGTTCACATAAGATTCAATGATCTTAACTGTTTTCTCTAGAATAGAAGAATCTGGTCTCACTCAATTTCTTCCCAACTCATAATGTAAGCTAGATCAGGGTGATATTTCTTAAGATGAGATATATAGAAACATCACAAATACATATCAATTGAACCTTCAATGTTAATTGATATGTAGCTTTCCCAAGCTGCTCAGTGACCTCAAACGTTCTGACAAACCTCAGAGCTAACTTTCCCTTCTTTCCAAGTAGATGGTGATCCATCTGAGGATAAACATTTAAGAAAACCAATTCACCTATGTAAAACTCCATAGTTCAGCATCACCAATATGAATAATATTTTTACCAACTCTTAGTTGTAACTAGATGTCTATGTCAATATTGAATATCTATACATTTTTTTGAACCAAACATAGTCCAACTAAAGATAATTCACCCACCTCTTCCCAACAAAGAGGTGATCTATACAGGAGACCATACAATTGCTTGAATGGGTCAATTATAATTGAATACTAATAACTGTTGTTGTAAACAAAATCAGCTATTCCAAGATGACTATCCCATAATCCAATGAATTCCAAGACATAGGCATTAATTATATCCTCTATAATTTTAATTACTCACTCTATTTGACCATTTTTATTTGGATGGTAAGTTGTGTTCAACATAAACTGAGTTCCCATTACCTCTTGAAGACTCTTCTGCATACTTGAGGTAAACCTAGGATCCCAATCTAAAACAAAGGTAGTAGGACTCCCATATAACTTCACAGTCTCCTAAACATACAACATACCCATATCATCGCCTCTTATTATAATACATCTTATTATAATACATATTCATCGTTCCAAAATGAAAATCCCATGAAGAGCTACGAAAATAAAATAGGACTAAACTCCTCACAGATTCTGGGTAGAAAATATTTTTCCTAAAGTAATGAACAACATCTGAAGAGACAGACCAACCTGAAGTGGTCTTCCCACTATAAAGGATTTCTTGGATATTCATAAACTCATCATCCTGCAAATGACTCTACAAAATATAATCCATGAGAGATGATGATAACTAAACACTAGTTTGAACCATACTCGAACATCCACTTGAGCATACAAATGCAACTAAGAAAAAATCCCCATAAAGTTTAACTATTCCTTAGATTCCAGAATAACCTAGGATGGTAATTTCCTGCTTATATTGCATGCAATGACATTTCCCTTCCCTAGGGTTTAGGCGATATCAATGTCAAACATCTGAATGTATTCTACCTGTCATCTCTATCTGAGACTTATGCCCTTTAGAGAAAAGATATTTTCAAACTCTTATGATCATAAAATTTTGTGAACCTTTCCCCAAAAATACAGTGTATCCAACACTTAAGCACAATCATGACAACAGAAACCACTGAATCATGAGTGGGGTAATTATTTTCATGTTGTCAAAGTTGGAGAGAGTCATAACCTACCACGTGGTCATCCTACATATAAACACATCCCAAAATAAACCTAAAGCATCACAAAACACCATATACCCCATACCAGGCTCATGTAAGATCAAAATAAGAGCTGGTGACGGAAATATTTTAAATTCATCGAATGAAGTTTGACACTTTTCATCATAGGTGAATTTCCACACGTTCCTATTAAGATCATTCAACGGTGACACTATATTAGAGAAGTCATTGGCAACTCATCAGTATCACCTAGTAAGTCCAAGGAAACTTTATATCTCAAAGACATTACATGGTTCCTTCTAGGAAAAAACATCATTTAACTTCTATAGATCAACAGAAAATCGATGCCCAAAAATTTTTTGCCCCAAGAAATTCACTTCCTGACTCCAAAAACTACATTTCTTAAGATTTCCATTCAAATGGTGACTTCTCAAAATTTCCAAAACCAAATTCTAACTATTCTCATTCTCACTCTTGAATTTCAAATAAACCATAATATCATCCACGAACACTTCCTCAAAAGAGTAATGATATTTATGAAATATCTGATTCATCAAATCCATAAAAATTTCATGATCGTCAGTCAATCCAAAAGGCATTAGAATATATTCATAATGGCAATACTTGATCTTGAATGCTTTATTCTATATAACAGACTCTCAAACATTGAGATGATGATAACCTGACCAAATATCGATCTTTGAAACACACTTTTTGTAACGCCCCGATCCCGGTTACCCAGAGCTGGTGCATTATTTTAATAAATTGGAATGATTACAAGGAATCAAGTATCTAATGACCGATCAGTTTAGTAGTCTTGGAAAATAGATTACATACATTAACATTACATTAAAAATTGAAGCATAAAACATAGCATAGATAGTTCTTTGAGAATTCCATTTTTTCCCTTTAGCTTAACACTGCAAATAAATCATAATACACTTCTTGGAATCCTGGGAAAATAAATCATAAGAAAGGGGTGAGCTCAGATGCTCAGTAAAGGTAAATAATTTAGCCGAAGCTATATCATTTTAAGGCATGATCTGTAATAAAAATAACATCCTTTTAAACATAAAATTGAACATAATATGGTAAAAATAAATGAAACATTACCATATAAACATACACATGGATATTCTACTAGTCAAATAATAACATGTAACAACTAATTTCACAATGAGGGAATGCCTAATACCGGACATCATTACCACATAGTCAAGGCCTCGTGCCAAGACTACAAATAATTTTTTTTGTCAAGGCCTTATTCCAAGACACTATTTTGTCTCATGAGACCTACCAATGCATCGAGGAGCTATAGTGTCATCCACCCGTCACTTACTAAGTCCACTGCATTCCTCATATGATTAGTTGAAACATAACGTAAACATTTGTATTAAAAATAGCATATGAAATGTCAATACATTATCCATAAACCATGAATGGTATAAAAAGAGAAAATCCACAGTCAAACATATCATAACACATTCAATACAATATAGAATATTTTATCATAATAAATCAACCTCAATCAAAAATAATATCCAGTAAAGGATGATGACATAGTTGAAAATGATGAGTAAAATTTTTTGTGAGAAATATCCTTTTTTGTAAAATCATTTAAAAGTCACACATTTATAAAGGAAGTAATTTAAAAAGAGATTTTTGAATCAAAGTGTCCCACACCACATTAAAACTTTTGACAAGAATTATCATTTCAAAACATTCATGTCCATATAAATAAATACTTAAAATCATTTTGGAAACATGGAGACTAATTAAAAAGATTTATAAAAATAAATCTTTAAAAAATTTAAAATTATGATCTTGATAAAGTGTACCTTTCAAAAATCTTTAAAATATTCATTTTGAAATAATTTTTATGAAAAATGTTAATGGGCGATAAAAATTTCCCAGTAAATACTTACACATAAACAATCTCTGATAATAATGAGATTGAGGAATTAACCCTTACCAATTTGGTAACTTATGAAACAAACACCCCATGAAAGAAGTATCATAAAATGAATATGTAAATACACATAAATTAAATTTTATTACATAATGAATACAATTATTGGTAGTACATACACCACACAAAAGGTAATAGTGGAAATATGGATTGAATCTCACGGGAATAAAGAGTGAGATGAAAACCCCTTACCTTGCACTTTGTTCAAGTCGAGGGTACGTTTAACCTCCTGTATGAAGACTATAGTATGTTATGAAATTATACCAGAACCATATTAATATTTATGATATCATATATTATTCATTTATGACTTTATACTACCCATTTAATAATAATTTCCATGTAATATTAATATTTTGGGTAATAATCTCTTTCTTTATCGCACGTGTTTTAACTTGTTACTCTTGATTGTATCACTTAGATAATGATTTAAATACTTACAGAATATAAAACATGATTTATATATCTTACATATTTATAATATTAATATGTATAATAGATGTATATATTAAATGGAAAACACTGTTTATGGAGACGGTAGTCTGTACGTACGCATAAACGTTGTTTCCGTTTTCTAATAGTATTGAACAGAAGTAAGTGAATAAGATATATGTAAGTAAATAAATACTTATATATATATATCCATAATCATTATTATGTCATATATTACATACTTCTTATTAATATATTTTTATAATCGTCGATGAATGGTGAACTTGGAAATCAATCTCAACGCGTCGTGGAGATGGAAATCCGTACGTACACGCGAGCGAAAATATCATTCTTTTAATACTAAAATAATATATAATTGGATGGTATATCATATATAAAGAATCCCCATCATGTTATATTTATTATTTACATCAAATACAAATCATTATTATACCCATACAAATAATAATGTATTGAATAACAATTACACCACAATGTGGAGACGGTAAGCCGTTCTTATGCACGTATAGGGAAATGTCATTAAAAGGGTGGATAGAATAATTAATTTGGTTGTACCATAATTATAATAACATCACATTATATAGAAGATACTGGATTTATTATTTTATAATGGAAACAGCAAATAAATGGAATTTCAATAAGATAGGAACTTTAAAGATGGTGGTCAAATCATTACCTCTTTTTTAGGTTCTTCCTTTTGATATGATGAAAAGAGATCTTTAGGTTGGCTTTCTGATCAAACTAAGGCCTCTAGGTTTAAGGTAGGATAGTTTATAGGGTATTTGGTAAGGGTTTGGACGATCCAAATGTCTTAGAAGGTGTGAATTAGAGTGAAGGGGGGGTGCCCTTTTATAAGAGGTACGAGGGGCGCCTTATAAAAAACATAAAATATTATTTTATAATAAAATCATTCTTGGTTTCTAATGGCTCCAAAATGAATTATTTAAAGTATAAGGTGGGTATGGGTCAAAAAACACTCAACCAATAGGTTTTAGACAAGTTTATGTTACCATTTTAACCTTATCATTTAGATTTAACTCTATGTTAAATAATTTAACTTTTACCGTGTCTTCTTGTATTCTTACACAATATGGTTAATAAACTAACCATATACTATCAATAGAACCCCAATTGGTTCATTAATTTCATATATATTTTTATACATTTATTTTATACAAACTTTATATTTTTAGGAATATAATATCAATTTATAATAAAATATTTGTTTTAAAAACACTTTTATATCAATTTTGACACTATTTGGTATTTTGTTTTTGTGAAAGTAATAAATACATGATTACATTGAAAAACATACATTAAATCAATAATAATATGTCATATTAATCTAGAAAATTCTTTGATGTCATAAAAACTTTGAAATTATATTTATTTTATTATTTATAATACAATTTATTTGATTCTTTCATTAAAAAGGTAATTACTGCATCATCATTATGTCATAAATAAATTAAATTATTTAATGTCTAGAATTTATAAATAAATTATCATGATGTAGGAAAGCATTTTATATTTCTAAGGAATATTTATTGTCGAATTTATATTATGTATAACCCTATATTAAAAATTGTTTAGTCATCAAACATTGATTTTAACTCTTTTAACTTTTCTTTAAATAAAATAATAATAAATGTCTAAATCAAATCCAAGTGGACCTAAAGTGTCATATTTTATTCCTAAGGTTGTTTTTGGCCAAATTACACTTATACAATAGAATCAGGACATGTGTTAGGGTAACAATAATATAATTTTTACCCTTAATTACCCTATTAATATTTAACCGTGGTAAATAAAAGTAAAAAGTTACTATTCAACAAAAATTATTTTTATCTTATTGAACCACATTTTACTCTTTGATATTAACTATGTCTCTCGGATTTTTGAAATTCAACTCATAGAAGCGGTAAAATTAAGTTTTATGTAAATTTTCAAATGCTCCTAAGAGGTGGGTAAAAGACGGTAAAAGTTCGATAAAATTTTTATATATCTAAATTTTTTATAAATCGACTCCAATGAATTGTAATGAACTTATATAGGTATTATGTATATATTTTGACCTAAAATAATTTTAAATAAAATAAATAATTATTTAAATAAAAATTCGGTTTTAAACGATAACAGAGTGGTTTTTCACTATTCATCAAAAATTGAACGTTTTCAGAAAAATACCAAAACATAAACCTAGGATAGTTTTGATATTCCAAATCCAAAAATTAAGTTTATTTTACCAAATGAAAAACATAGAAGTTGAATTTATTAATTTAAAATTAATTCTTATTGTCAAAACAAATAGCGTGTTTTTAAGAAACAACAACTATCAAAATATTGACACATATTTATGTATTATTTCAATGTGAAATTAATTTCATTGACCAAAATTGGATTAAAGGGTAAAAATATAATCTAATTATACTTCCAAAACATTAAAATGTATAATTCAGAACTATAAATTATTTTGATTAATAAAGTTATTTTCAGTTAAAATGTAGTATTTTTCACTATTCACACAAATATGAAAGGTATCAGAAAAACACCAAAAACTTATTGTAACTAAATTATTATGTCCCGATTATAAAGAGAAGTTTATTTTGACAAATTGAATATATAAAAGTTTCAAATAATATATTTAAAAACGGTTCTCCATTAAAAGGTGGTAAAATCGCATTTTTGGAAAATAATTCTTTTATCTGAAAAAATTTATTTGTTCTTACATTATTTCGAAGAAAGTAATAATATGGATTATAAAATAATAAGGATTATATAAAGTTAAAAATTCAATTAATATTATTCATAACTTCCTTTGAACGGCTAGTTTGATAAATTGTGGTGTGCTTGAACTCGGTGTTGTGTGTAGTGAGAGTTATTGAATTACTTTGAAAAAATAACATACTTTGAAATCATGGGGTGTTACATTCTTCCCTAATTCAATAAATTGCGTCCTCGCAATTTGAAATTGTTCTTCGAAAATAAAAGATTGAAAATAGAAAATACCTTTGTGGGAAAACCCACATAGAAAATTGGGTTAATAAAATTTAGTCCTAATAAGAGGAAAAGGGGAATGAAAAAGTCACCACCAAATTATGATCTCGATTAGGAGAACATTGGTGGAATTTAGAGACACATAATTAGAGGAAAAACATAAATATTTATAGGGAGTGATTGAGGTCATCAATCACAAACAATTGTAGAATTGTGGGCCTCAAAGCCATCAATCTATGATGATTTAAAATACTATCGGTTCAACAAAAAGTAAGGTATTTGGATAACACATTTTTTGTTTTATGATTCCTTACCTAAAGTTAAGAATTTATTTCTTCATAGAATAAGAGAAGAAAAAAAAAGTATACCTGTCAGGTATATTTCCATCCTTTAACTAATTTCTACCACAAACTCGTCTTTCACTCCAAAAGATTTCAAAAACAATTCTATTTATCCTAATCGTATAGGGTTCCAAAAAAATGAATTTATAATTTATTTATCAGGCTATTTAAAAAAAAGATAAATTATAAAAAACACTACGTCACGTAGTCCAGTCGTTGGAGATGCACCCTTGTCACTCTTCGGTTGCGGGTTTATGTCTCGCGGCCTTATCAGACGTGACTAGTTGTCTCCCAACCTCTGGGTTGTCCTTTTATAACAATCCAAAAATAAACTTAACAATAGTATCCAATTTCAAACATAATCCATTCCAACCTTTCGACTTATCCAAAATAATTATATCCAAAATCTCAGTCCAAAATATATATGGAAGGTAAACACAATGAAGATCCTTTTTGTTGTATAATAGCATGTGAATGCCTACATTGTGTATTCTTTTACAACACTGCAACATCTTGAATTACCAAAATCAACCGTCTCTTATTCAAAAAATACTACCTTAGTATTAGGACCATATAATCTCAAATTCCAAATGAAATAGTACTGCAGTACAATCCTTATCTATCTCAATAATTCATGTGACCATTATACTGTTGACACAACACTCAAATGAAATAATTCTATAATAATATCATAAGAACACTAGTCATTCTTCTTCATCTAAGGTAGTATCATAAGTTGATTATTATCCAATTACATCATTTGTGTTATACTCTTATGAATGGGAAATTGATTCGTGTAGTGTCTCAAGACCTTCCAGATGAAGAATTTTATATTTGAAAACTTTTTCATACCCTTTAAATCATGTACTTGGTGTCCTTTTTTCCACACTTATAACAAACTCCCATTCACTTCAACCATTTACCAAGGTGATTCATTCCACAATTATCACATATTAGATAATCCTTCTTTCCCTTATTCCCTTAATCTATATTTCTTTCTACCATCATTTTCCCCTCTAGCGTCCCATCAAATCCATTGGATGTGGAGAATTCTTTACTGATATTATTAACACATGATACTATTTGTTCATATGACGATAATACATGGGAGAATATTTCCTTTCTAAATGTTGACTTAAAACCATGAATGATATGACCCTTCTTACTCTTTGGATCATACGTATTGCTGGAGTTCTCATTCCTTCTACTGGGTGCCATTTATAAACAATGGCATACACTAGGTTAGTTTATGAATCGAAAGTCATAATTCCAATTATTTAAAATACCTAATGTAAATTTAGCAGTTGATGGATATAATCCATAATCACAAAAATGTTTTCTTTGAGGAGGTATATACTCATAAACCCTTCATAGTGGTTTGTAAAGAAAACGATAATTATCATAAGCATATCCCCGGGGAGTGTCGTAACGAAGAGTGCAGCAAGGCTCAATATCATGCACCCGTTTCTATTCGAGTCTAGCTCAAACTGGTGTTTTCAGGTTTTACCCCTAGGTACATCTGTTCCAAAGACGCCTCTACCAGCTCGTATCCAGATAGGGATGTATTTTCTTCGAAAACTCACAAAATCATTACATTAATAAAATTATAAGAAGTTCTTCTATACTAAATTTCAAAGTCTATCTTACAGTAATGTGCTCTAATCCGAGTTTATCTAAATCTAGTTTCCATGGATATTGCTAAACTTCCTATGATACCAACTATAACACCCCGACCCCAGTTACATAGAGCCGGTGCATTATTTTAATACATTGGCATGATTACAAGAAATGAAGTCCTGAAGGACCGATCAGTTTAGCATTCTTGGAAAATAGATTACATACATTAACATTACATTAAAATTTGAAGCATAAAACACAGCATAGATAGTTCTTTCAGAATTCCATTTTTCCATTCATCTTAACCATGCATATCAATCATAATACACTTCTTGGAATCCTAGTAAAATAAAACATAAGAAAGCGGTGAGCTTAGATGCCCAGTAAGGGTAAATAATTTAGCAGAAGCTATATACTTTTAAGGCAAGATCTGTAATAAAAACAACAGCCTTTTAAACATAAACTTGAACATAATATGGTAAAAATAAATGAAACAATTACCATGTAAACATGAACATGGATATTCTACTAGTCGAATAATCACATGTAAAAAATTATTTCACAATGAGGGAATGCCTAATACTGGACATCATTACCACATAGTCAAGGCCTCATGCCAATACTAAAAATAATTTTTTTTTGTCAAGGCCTTGTGCCAAGACACTAGTTTATCTCATGAGACCTACTGATGCATCGAGGAGCTATAGCAGCCTCCACCCATCACTTACTAAGTCCAGTGCATTCCTCATATGAATAGGTGAAACATAACATAAACATTCGTATTAAAAATAGAATAAAAAATGTCAATACATTATCCATAAACCATGAATGGTATAAAAATAGAAAATCCAAAGTCAAACATATCATAACACATTCAATAAAATATGGAATATTTTATTATAATAAATCAACCTCAATCAAAAATAATATCCAGTAAAGGATGCTATCATAGTTGAAAATGTTGAGTAAAACGTTTTGGGAGAAATATCCTTTTTTGTAAAATCATTTAAAAGTCACGCATTTATAAAGGAAGTAATTTAAAAGAGTTTTTTGAGTAAAATTTTCCCATACCTCTTATAAACTTGTGAAAATAATTATCATTTCAAAACACTCATGTCCATATAAATAAATCCAGAAAATCATTTTGAAAACATGGACTTTAATTAAAATGATTTAGAAAGATAAATCTATAAAACATTTAAAATTATGATCCTGATAAAGATTACCTTTAAAAAAATCTTTAAAATATTAAATTTGAAATCATTTTTATGAAAAATGGTAATGGATGATAAAAATTTCCCAGAAAATACTTACACAAAAACAATCTCTGATAATAATGAGATTGAGGAATTAACCCATACCAATTGGGTAACTTATGAAACAAACACCCCATGAAAGATGTATCATACAATGAATATGTAAATACACATAAATTAAAGTTTATTACACAAAGAATACAATTATGGGAAGTACATACACCACAGAAAAGGTAATAGTGTCAATATGGCATGAATCTCACGGGAATAAGGAGTGAGATGAAAACCCCTTACCTTGCACTTTATTCTATTAGAGGGTACGTTTAACCTCATGTATGAAGACTATAGTATGTCATTAAATTATAACAGAACCATATTAATATTTATTATATCATACATTATTCATTTATGACTTCATACTACCCATTTAATAATAATGTCCATGTTATATTAATATTTTGGGTAATAATCCCTTTCTTTATCGTACGTGATTTAACTTGTTACTCCTGATTGTATCACTTAGATCATGATTTAAATAATTCAAAAATATATAACATGATTTATATATCATACATATTTATAATATAAATATTTATAATAGACATATATATGAAATGGAAATCACCATTTATGGAGACGGTAGTCTGTATAGGCATAAATGTTGTTTCCGTTTTCATATAGTATTGAACGGAAGTAAATGAATAAGATATATGTAAGTAAATAAATACTTATATATATATATATATATATATATCTCCATTATCATTATTATGTCATATATTAAATACTTATTAGTAATATATATTTTTATAATCGTCGATGAATGGTGAAATTAGAAATGAATCCCATCGCGTCGTGGAGACGGAAATCCATACGTACGTGTAAAGACCTCTAAATTTCAAGGGAAATTTTTTCTTAATTTTTCTTTGGGATTTTACGAGTACGTAGTTTCTTACGGAACCTAATTCTGAGACCCGGTGTGCCCGGAATCATTTTCCGAAGTTTTGCTTGGGTACGTTCAGTGAACGAATGAGCAGGTTTTTCTAACATTTGAACCGGTGCTCGAAATCGAAATCTGAAGGCACCGATGAAACCGCAGCCCCAGTTTTTGCTTAGTAACACCTTTTCTGGAGTTGCGTTTTCTCGGATGAGGTTTTAAAAAAAAGGATTAACTAAGGAATGAAATAAAAATTTGTGCAACAATTTTTATTTTCTAGTCTAAGTAGTTTAACCTATGCATGGTGGATGGAGTGGGACCCACTACATCCTAACTCCACTAGGTAGGATATTAGTGAAGTGGGTCCCACACGGGCCCCACCCCTTCAAATCCCTTAAAACCTCCCACGTGCATTTAATTGTGTAACACACCCGCACCCCCCCCCCCCCCATTTAATGACTTGTCAACTATCGAAATTAAATTTGGATTACTAAACGCTCATCAATTAAGTCAATTAATTTATTGTGATCTTTTGAATTTTGAAAAGGGTCGGCATGAGTAATAAAATAAGGCAAATACTTATTTTATTATTTATTGAATCGTTGTGTGGAGATTTTTGGGGGAGGAGAGCTCACGTTTTGGAGATCTTATTCTTCCTCGGAGAAGAACGCAAAGAACGCCGAGTCTACGATGAAGAACTCCATCACCAAAAGGGGTGATCGTCGTACCGTCTCCTCTCCTCTCCGTAGCCGATGAGAGACGCGTTATTTGAAGAACGACAATGCACCGCATCCTACATCGGGCGTGCACCGACGACGTATACGACGCTGTCTTCCGCGATGCTATCTTCTGTGATGCCGTCTTACGGGACGCCGTCTTCTGCGACGTCCTTTTCCCGCGACGATCCTCGTTCGACGACTTCATTGAAGTAGGGGTTTGATTTTGTTCATGAATTATTCTTTGCAATTCATCGTCAATTTCTATGGGCCACTTGTTATCAATTTAACGGGAGGAGGTCAGACTGCACGAACACGGTCGACCCTCCTCCCCATTTTGTTGATGTGTTCGTTACGGCTCGAACGAAGGCGGCCCGATGCAATGGCACCGCACGGAAACAAAGATAAATGCGGCGAAGAAGAGCAGTGATGTTGCACCACGCCGTTGAGGCCGAAAGAAGCCGCAGCTGGAGTAGGGTCGCGGCGAAGGGACGCGGCACCGTCACGTCGCGCCGCGCCAGAGAACAACGAAGAGGCTGCTGCCGGAGTGGGGTCGCGGCCTTTGGCCGTAACGGAGCAGGGAGCGGCGGCCGGCGCCTCGAAGAAGCGAGATCGCGGGGTCTCGTGGGCGGCGACACCAGCCAGCCAGCTGGGCTGGCTGTTCGGAAGAGCTGGGGGTCGTAACCCCTGGCTGGCAAAGGAGCGGCCCCCATGTGGGGGCCGCTGTTTCAAAACAGGGGGCAGCGCCCCCTCCCCCCCCCCCCCCCCCCCACCCTTTTTCGCGACAGCTCGGCCAGCGTCGAGTTGTCTGGGCACGCGGGCCATGCCCATGCCAAACCAACCGGCCACCCAAGCCGGACCAGGTGCACCGGGCTGGGCCACACCCTAATGGGTCGACCCATGGGGTCTTGGGCGAGGTCGGTTCGGGCCCAAAAACCCCCTAAAACCGGACAGGTTCGTTTAAATGACCGTAACATGGGATACGGACCTCTGATCAATGCACTGTCAGTTGCAATGTGATCCATAGATCAAGACTGTCATTTCGGTATATTAAACTCAAGGTTTCGGAGAACATTGGGTATGGCTGGGATGGTTCGAACACAAAATCAACTGGGCCCTCAGAGCAGAAACACTTATAACTTGATCTTTGGAGGTCTGATTGACGTACCGTCGACTTTGTTGGATTCCTCATAGTGAGAAGGTTCATTTGGCTTACTCTTCTCAAGGTTTGGACATAGCTGGTGTACGGTCGAGTTGGTTTTAGCTTAAAAACCAACCGGGCCCCTGGGACGAAAAAGACAATAACTCTCAGACCGGGCGTCTGATTGACGCGCCGTCTGTCGCGTTGTGTTCCTTTTGACGTGACGGAACTTTGCGATACATCAACTCTGGTCTACGTGACAATTGGTGTATCGAAATCTTGGGTCATGAAGCGAACCCTCCCGGAACGAGCGTGCTGTGTGAGGAAACCCTAGAGCTGGGTGAGACTTGACGACTGCTGATCGATCGACTCGGAGTGTTTCGATAGCCCAGTGGGGAGCACTTAGTTGTAGTGGAAGACCCATGGTGGAGGACCTCATGGTTGTAGTAGCAGTCCCGCGGTACTCAACAGAAGGTGTATCTCTGTAGGCTATGAGGGAGAGCGCTTGGTTGTAGCGGCAAACCCATGGTGGGAAGCGCATGGTTGTAGCAGCAGGCCCATAGTACTCGACAGGTGGAGTACTACAGCAGTTCAAGGTTAGTGGGAAGTGCTCGGTTGTAGCGGAAGGCCCACTGTACTCAATACAGGAGGAGTTCCCCAGCAGCTATTGGTTCGACGGTGATGGAAAACGTACTGGAATCCTCTGTGGGTTCAACGGTGAAGACTATCGTACAGGAATCCTCCGTGGGTTCGACGATGACGACAACGGTACTAGAATCCTCAGTGGGTTCGGAGATGACGACTAAAGTACTTGTATCCTACGTGGGTCCCATCTAGATGAATCAGTAACTACATATGATCATATCCTTTTTCTTTACAAATGATGTATACCTGTGTGAGATGAGTCTTGACTTTCAATCATTATCTTCGATATGATTGACTTGCTTTCCTATGTGGATTGGGTTGTGCTTTCCTATGTGGATTGGGTTGTACTATCCTGTGTGGACGTGATCGAACTTGGGCTCGGATGTTGGAGCCAAACTGGATTTGATGACTTAGGTAAATGTATGGGCATATACCTAAGTAGTGTTGGATGTTACTTCGTGATTGTATCTTTCCTTTGTGGATTATACTTTGTGGATTATGGGAGACCTTCGGGGGTCTCGGGGTCCCTACTGAGTAGCATATACTCACCCCTACATGGGCTATGCCCGCACTACGTTGTGTTGGATGCAGATGACGGACAACACTGATCGTGGTTGAGGCTTGTGGAGCAAGTCGGTACCTGGAGGTGGACCACTGGGTGGGACGTACACAGAGAGGACGGCTAGACCCGAGAAGTTGAGGAGGCTATCTGTATCCACCCTTCAGGTGGGATTTCTAGTGGATGGCTCGACGTTGCTGCTTTACTTTTTAGTTGTTGTACTTTCTTTCCAGTTGTACATTACTTTCAGTTTGGGTTTGTATTCTGGCCCACTAACTCTTCCGCACTTACTATTGTACCCAGTTTTACTTAGTGTTTACTTCTTCTTGCTTTCTCTGTGGTGTTTGTTTACTTTATAAAGGCAATGTGTTACCCTTTTGTCGGGATTTATTCCTTGGTGCTAGTTGCCAGCCCCTGGCCTATGGGAGGCGGGCTTGGGGTAGTCACGGCCTGGGTCCCGAGGATGGGTCATGACAAATTGGTATCATAAGAGTTCGTTTCTACCACAGAACTCAGGACTCTGATCTTTATTCTATGTGAAGTAATAGTGTTAAGGGTATTGAGTGTGGTCATCAGTCCAAGGAGTCCATTGGTGGTGCGGCGGCCGACGTATCCGTACACCAAGACCCCGACTTCTGATTTTCGACTCAGTGCATGAAAACACTGATTTCATGTGTGTTTCAAAAGTTTTTTTTTTGATTACTTTGTGTCAGATCACCAAGTATATTGTTTTGACCGTGGCACACCTGTCTCTTTCCATGATGGCCCCATGACGGCAGCCAGCTAGGGTTCAGGGCTTTGTGCGAGACGACATCCCACCAAGTGATGATGCCTCGGTGTAGGGCCCCATTACAATGGAGGCACCGGCGGTACATCTACCCGCCGAGCCATCGATGCCACCAGCCCCAGCCGCTGAGAGTTCACATCACCTTAGTGCACTTCACGAGTTTCAGCATCAGAGACCGCCCAGTTTTTGTGGGGAGACAGACCCTCAGGCAGCCGAGGATTGGCTGGAGGCTGTGGTTCGAGTTTTCAGGTTAGTGGGGACACCAGCTGACTTCATGGTTATCCTTGCAGCGAGCCTCCTTCACGCGGCAGCAGGAAGATGGTGGAGCGTGATGCTCCAGGTGCACGATGAGGCATCCCTTTTGTGGGCAGACTTCGAAATCCTGTTCCGGAAAGAGTTTGTAGTATCCACCCTTCGAGCGGAGCACATACAGGAGCTACTTCATCTTTAGAAGGGTAGCATGACAGTGGCGCAGTATTTAGAGAGGTTCACCGATCTCTCGCGTTACTCTACAGATATGGTACAGGACCCGTTCTTCAGGGCCCGAACCTTCGAGCAGTGGATCAGGCGAGAAATCAGAGCATCAGTTGTTTCTCACAGCATCCCGACGCAGACAGGGGTGTTGTAGCGAGCCCTCTTAGTGGATAGTTTCCTTGCTGAGCAGTCTCCAGCAGAAGGGCCCACCACTAGCCGGCATGCGGCAGAGTCTTCTGCAGCGGGAAGTAGACAGATGACATAGAGGTCCAAGAGGCCCAGACCTACAGGTGATCGACCGCATGACATTGGATCGTGTGTGCGAGGCACCAAGGGTGGAGGACGACTTACCAGGAGCAGACAGTGTTACTCCTGTGGCAGGGTTGGTCACATGGCATGTGACTGTCCGACCCGCCATACAGATGACCAGCAGATAAATGAAGGACCTCCTAGGCAGAGGCAGAGGTTCAATCAGGGCGGATCTCAAGGAGTAGGAGACCGAGGCAGGGGAGCTGGCCATGCAGCGGGTGGTGGGTGTCACTTTGAGGCCCTACCACCACCACCACCACCAGGAAGACCACCCCGACCACAGAGAATGGGTGGATAGGGGAGAGCTCAGCTTTAGGCAGTTGAGGTCAATAATCATGGAGCTCTGGGAGCAGATGGACAAGAGTGGGACTAGCTCCAGACATGGAGACTTTTGTTCATGTTTCTTCTAGATTTGTTGATGTTTGTTTGTGGATTCTTTTTGTCTTTGTACTTTGAGCTACAGTGATAAAAGACACCTTTCTTTGTGGAATTTACTTTTCATGTCCTCTCTTAATGTTGTTACAAAGAGGTTCCGGTTTAAACTGTTGACTTGACCCTCACTTTTGAGAATCCTACTAGAGGAAACCTAGTGAGCACACACTGATGCCGACAGTGTGACTCAATCCTTGGAGGCAAGAGTAACAGTTGGATCTCTTGGAAGTAGCGTCGAGGCCTTACGACGTCATCCTTAGTATGGATTAGTATCATCTATGTTGGGATTGACTGTATTAGGTGAAAACGTGGTTCATCATGGGGATGAGACCAGATTTCTCTTATTGGCAAAGATGAAATCTTAGCAGCTCTTGTAGGACCAGAGAAGGTCTAGGTCATCCAAGAGAGGATGAGGATAGCTCAGAGCCGACAGAAGTCTTGTGCTAACGGGAAGCAGATACCACTGGAGTTCGAGGATGGCGACCACGTTTTTCTACGGGTCTCACCTCGACATGGATTACGGAGTTTTTTCCATGGCGGAATATTATCTTCTTACTTCATCAGACCCTTCTAGGTCCTAAATAGGGTAGGTGAGGTGGTTTACCGCTTGACACATTCACCTCAGTTGCACCAGGTGCACGACGTTTTCCACGTATCTTAGCTGAGGAGATACGTGCAAGACCTGACGCATATCATTAATGATTGGGAGACTTTTGCGGAGGTCCCAGTGGATATTGAGGATCGACAAGAGTGGGTCCTACGTGGGCAGTCGATTCCTCTAGTTCGCATCAGATGGCAGCATGAAAACCTCCAGGGGAGCACTTGGGAGTAGGAGGCTCAGATGCGTGCTCAGTACCCTCATTTGTTCCCCTAGTTTGTGATGTATCTTTACGAGGACATAAATCACTAAGGTGGGAGTAATGTAATGACCCGTAAATTTAAAGGGAATTTTTTTTCTTAAATTTTCTTTTGATTTTACGAGTACGCAGTTTCTGACGGCACCTGATTCCGAGGCCCGGTGTGCCCGAAATCATTTTCTGAAGTTTTGCTTGGGAACGTTCAGTGAACGAACGAGCGGGATTTTCTAACTTTTGAACCAGGGCTCAAAATTGAAATCTGAAGGCACCGATGAAACCGTCGTGCCGATTTTTTCTTAGGAACACCTTTTCTGGAGTTTTTTTTGCTCGGGTGAGGTTTTTAAAAAAAAGGGTTAACTAAGGAATGAAATAAAAATTTGTGCAACAATTTATATTTTCTATTCTAAGTAGTTTAACCGATGCATGGTGGTTGGAGTGGGACCCACTAAATCCTAACCCCACTAGGTAGGATATTATTGAAGTGGGGCCCACATGAGCCCCACCCCTTCAAATCCCTTAAAACCTCCCATGTACATTTAATTGTGTAACACACCCGCACCCCCCCCCCCCCATTTAATGACATGTCAACTCTCGAAATTAAATTTGGATTTATTAAATGCTCATCAATTAAGTCAATTAATTGATTGTGATCTTTTGAATTTCAAAAAGGGTTGGCATGAGTAATAAAATAAGGCAAAGCCTTATTTTATTATTTTTTAAATCGTTGTGTGGAGATTTTTGGGGGAGGAGAGCTCAAGTCTTTGAGATCTTCTTCTTCCTTAGAGAAAAATGCGAAGAACACTGAGTCTACGAAGAAGAACTCTGTCACCAAAAGGGGAGATCATCGTACAGTCTCCTCTCCTCTCCGCAGTCGGTGAGAGAGGCCTTCTTCGAAGAACAAAGACGCACTACATCCTACATCGGGCGTGCACTGACGACGTATACGACACCGTCTTCTGCGACGTCGTCTTACATGACGTCATCTTCCGCAACATCCTTTTCCTGTGACGATCCTCGTTCGATGACTTCATCGAAGTAGGGGTATGATTTTGTTCGTGAATTATTATTTTCCGTTCATCGTCAATTTCTTTGGACCGCTTGTTATCAATTTAACGGGAGGAGGTCGGACAACACGAACACGGCCGACCTTCTTCCCCATTTTGTTTTTGTGTTCGTTATGGCTCGAACGAAGGCGGCGCAGTGCAATGGCACCATGCAGAAACAAGGAGAAATGTGACGAAGAAGCGCGGCGCTGTTGAGGCCGAAAGAAGCCACGACCAGAGTCGGGTTGCGGTGAAGGGGTGTGGCGCCGTGGCGCCGCGCCGGAGAACCACAAAGATCCGCGGCCGGAGCGGGGCCGCGACGGAGGGGCGCGGCGCCGTCGCGCCACCCCGGTCGGATCAATGTTGCGGCCTTTGGCCGCGGCGGAGCAGGGAGTGGCGGCCAGAACTGAGGGCTGTCGGAGCCTCGGAGGAGCGGGACTGTGGGGTCCCGTGGTGGCGGCACCGGCCGGCCAGTCGGTCCGGCCGTTCGGACGATCCGGGGGTCGTAACCCCCAGCTGGAAAAGGATCTTCCCCCATGTGGGGGCCGCTGTTTCAAAACAAGGGGGTAGCGCTCCCCCCCCCCCCTTTCCGAGACAGCTCGGCCAGTGCCGAGCTGTCTGGCCACGCGGGCTGCGCCCGCGCCAAACTAACCGGCCACGCAGGCCGGACCGGCCGCACCGAGTTGGGCCGCGCCCAAATGGGCCGGACCCGAACCCGATTCAGGCCGACCCCGGGGGTCTTGGGTAGGGTCGGCCCGAGCCCAAAATCCCCCTAAAACCGGAGAGGTTTGTTTAAATGACTGTAACATGGGCTACGGACCTCCGATCGACGCAATGTCTGTTGCAATGTGATCCTTTGATGGAGACAGTCGCTTCGGTATATTACACTCAAGGTTTCGGAGAACTTTGGGTATGGCAGGGTTGCTTCGAACACGAAACAAATCGGGCCCTCGGAGCGGAAACGCTTATAACTTGAGCTCCGGACCTCCGATTGACGTGTCGTAGAATTTGTTGGATTCCTCTTAGTGAGACGGTTCTTTTGTCTTAATCCGCTCGAGGTTTGGACGCAGTTGGTGTATGGTTGTGTTGGTTTTAGCTTAAAACCCAATCGGGGCCCTGGGACGAAAAAGCCAATAACTCTCAGATCGGGCGTCTGATTGACGCGCCGTATGTCGCATTTTGTTCCTTTTGATGTGACGGAACATTGCAATACCTAAACTCTGGTCTATGTGACAGTTGGTGTATCGATATCTTGGATTGTGGAGCGGACCCTCCCAGAACGAGCATGTTGTGTGCGGAAACCCTAGAGCTGGGTGAGACTTGACGACTGCAGATCAATCGACTTGGAGTGTTTCGATATCCCAGTGGGGACCGCATGGTTGTAGCGGAAGACCCACGGCTGAGGAGTGCTTGGTTGTAGCGGCAGACCTGCGGTACTCAACAGAAGGAGTACCTCTGTATGCTATGAGGGGGAGCACTTGGTTGTAGCGGCAGACCCATGGTGGGAAGCGCTTGGTTGTAGCAGTAGGCCCACAGTACTCAACTGCTGGAGTACTACAGTAGTCCAATGTTAGTGGGAATCACTTTGTTGTAGCGGGAGGCCCACTGTACTCGATAAAGGAGGAGTTCCCTAGCAGTTATGGGTTTGACGATGATGGAAAACGTACTGGAATACTTCGTGGGTTCGACGGTGAAGACTATCGTACTAGAATCCTCCGTGGGTTCGACGACGACGACAACCATACTGGAATCCTCCATGGGTTCAGCATTGACGACTACCGTACTTGTATCCTACGTGGGTCCTGTCTAGATGAATCAGTAACTACATCTGATCATCTCTTTTTTCTTTACAAATGATGTATACATGTGTGAGCTGAGTCTTGACTTTCAATCATTATCTTCGATATGATTGACGTGCTTTCCTATGTGGATTGGGTTGTGCTTTCTTGTGTGGATCGGGTTGTACTATCCAGTGTGTACGTGATCGAACTTGGTCTCGGATGTTGGAGTCGAACTGGATTTTACGACTTAGGTATATGTATGGGCATATACCTAAGTGGTGTTGGATGTTACTTCGTGATTGTATCTTTCCTTTGTGGATTATCCTTTCTGGATTCTGGGATACCTTTGGGGGTCTCGAGGTCCCTACTGAGTGGCATATACTCACCCCTACATGGGCTATGCTCGCACTACATTGTGTTTGATTCAGACGACGGACATCGCTGATCATGGTTGAGGCTTGCGGAGCAAGTCGGTACCCGGAGGTGGACCACTGGGCGGGACGTACACAGAGGGGACGGTTGGACCCGATGAGCTGAGGAGGCTATATGTATCCACCCTTCAGGTGGGATTTCCATTGGACGGAACGACGTTGTTGATTTACTTTTTAGTTGTTGTACTATCTTCCAGTTGTACATTACTTTCAGTTTGGGTTTGTATTATGGACCACTTACTCTTCTGTACTTACTATTGTACCCAGTTTTACTTAGTGTTTACTTCTACTTCCTAACTCTGTGGTGTTTGTTTACTTTATAAAGGCAATGTCTTCCCCTTTTGTTGGGATTTACCCCTTGGTGCTAGTCGCCAGCCCCTGGCCTATGGGAGGCAGGCTTGGGGTAGTCACTGCACGAGTCCCGAGGAAGGGTCATGACAGTACGCACGACAGAAAATATCATTTTTTTGATATTAAAATAATATATAATTGGATGGTATATCATATATACAGAATCTTTATCATGTTATATATATTATTTACATCAAATACACATCATTATTATACCCATACAAATAATAGTGTATCGAATAACAATTACACCACGACGTGGAGACGGTAAGCCCTACGTACGCACGTATGGTGACATGTCATTGAAAGAGTGGAAAGAATAATTAATTTGTTTGTACCATAATTACAATAACATCAAATTATTTATAAGATATTGGAGTTATTATATTATAATAGAAACAACAACAAAAATGAAGTGGAATAAGAAAAGGAACTTGAAAGAGGGTGGTGAAATCATTACCTCTTCTTTGGGTTCTTCCTTTTGATTTGATCAAAAGGGATCTTTAGGTTGGCTTTCTGATCAAACTAAGGCCTCTAGGATTAAGGAAGGATAGTTGAGAGGGTATTTGGGCACAGTTTGGATGATGAAAATGTCTTAGAAGGTGTGAATTAGAGTGAAGGAGGAGTGCTCTTGTATAAGAGGGGTGAGGGGCACCTTAGAAAAAACATAAAATATTATTTTATAATAAAATAATTTTCGGTTTCTAATGGCTCAAAAATGAATTATTTAAAGTCTATGGTGGGGATGGGTCGAAAACCACTCAACCAATGGGTTTTAGACAAGTCTAGGTTGCCATTTTGACCTTATCATTTAGATTAAACTCTAAGTTAAATAATTTAACTCTTATTGTGTCTTCTTGTATTCTTACAATATATGGTTAATAAACTTAATATATACTGCCAATCGAACCCCAATTGGTTAATTAATGTCATATATATTATTATATATTCATTTTGGCCTAACTTTAGATTTTTAGGAATATAATATCAATTAATAATATAATATATTATTTTAAAACTCTTTTATATCAATTTTGACAGTATCTGGTATTTTGTTTTTGTGAAAGTCATAAAAACTTGATTACTTCTACCAACATACATTGAATCAATAATAATATGTCACATTCATCTATAAAATTCTTGGATATCAAAAAAACATTGATAGTATATTTATTTTAATATTTATAATACAATTTATTTGATTCTTTCATTAAAAAGGTAATTACTGCATCATAATTCTGTCAAAAATAAATTAAATTATTTAATGTCTCAAAATTGGAAATAAAATACCATGATGTCTGAAATCTTTTTATCTTTCTAAAGAATATTTATATTTGTATTTATCTAATGTATAACCCTATATTAAAAATGGTTTAGTCATTAAACATTGATTTTAACTCTTTTAACTTTTCTTTAAATAAAATAATAATAAATGTCTAAATCTAATCCAAGTTGAGCTAAAGGGTCATATATTATTCCTAATGTTGTTTTTTGTCCGAATTAAACTTATCCAATATAATTAGGACATGTTTTAGGGTAATAATTGTAACATCCCAAGTAAGTAATGAATAATAGATATTTTTATCTATGTCTATTAATGATTAAGATAGTGTTATAGCGGCTTAAAATGAAAATAAATACAATCTTATGTATGGAATACACTAATATTCTTAAAAGATTGTTTTACTGCCTTTTGATGGAAAACCATTTTTGAATCTATATTTTGACAATTTTATAAACTATGTTTGTCAAAATAAACTTATTCTTTATGATTGGGACATCAAAATTTACCTTGTGTGAATTTTTGGTATTTTTCTGACAATGTTCATTTTTTAATGAATAGTGAAAAATACTGCATTTTACATCAAAACTACTTTTTAATCTAATTTATTTATATGATTAGATTATGTTTTGAATTGGTTTTTAAGTGAAATTAGAATATATTTTTACCATTTTATCCAATGGTGGTCATTGGAATCAATTTCACTTTGAAATTAGACTTAAACTGGTGTCAATCTTTTGATACTTATTGTTTTGTAAAAACACGCTATTTGCTCTGACAGCGGGAATTAATTATTAAATTAATTAATGTGACCTATATGTTTTGAATTTTTTAAAATATACTTCATTTTTTAATTCGGAATATCAAATATAGCTTAGGGTGAATTTTTGGTAATTTTCTGAAAAACTTCAATTTTTGATGAATAGTGAAACCACTAAGTGATAATCAAGCAAACTGATTTTTCAGTTAAATGAAAGTTTACCACTAATGTGTATTGAATTTTGAAAATACGACATACATGGTTGTCATTAAGAAGTAAAATTTGGTTCAATGAGATTATAATAATTTTTTGGTGAATAGTAACTTATTAAGTTCTTAATCACGATTAGTGGTAATTAGGGTAGTTTAAGGTATAAATAATACTTTAATAAAATGAAATGACCTAGACACATGTCCCAACCTCATTGGTTGTGTCATGGCCGACCATGACATGCCATGGGTCAACTTGGGGACCCCATGGATCCACTTTTGTTGGGAAATGACATAAATTACTTTTTATTTAATGTTAAAGTGAAAATGACACAAACATAATATGTTTTACGAAAACAATTTTTCAGTGGGGTTATACAAGTCCAAAATTTGATTATAAATAATCATTGGAAAGCTAAAAAGATTTCCTATATCATAGTATTTTTTTTATAATTTTTAGACATTAAATAAATTTAATTATTTATGACATAATAATGATGCAGCGATGACATCATTATTTGACGATTTAAATAAAATAGAAAGATAATGTAAAATCTATAAACTACACATGTCCAAAACCAATTGGATGAGTGGATTTAGAACCCTTATCACCTTATCCACGAATTCGATCAATTTGGGACCTTTCAAAACCGAAACACATTTTCAAATAATGTAATATTTCTTTACTTTCCAAAAGTGCCCCTCCTCTCCTCTTATAAAAGGCCCCCACCTCTACCTCATTTCACACACTCTTCAAGCCTTTGGCTCGGCCAACCCCTTCCCATTTGCTCTCTACACATCCCTCTACTCATCCTAGAGGATTCCCTTTGGGAATAATCCTTTCAATGGAAGCCTTTAGACTCAAATCAAAAGGAGTTACACTTTTAAAGGTAATTCATTCTCTCATGTTCATTTGTTTTATTTTGCTTCTCCAACCCCCTAAACTCTTTTTATTTACTTCTTTTGTTACAACACCAGTATCATCAATATACTAGGATGTTGTTATAAGATTTATTTGAGCTACAATCTCACACAACTACATCAAATGGTTAAAGAACATACGGTTTCCGTGGATGGCGAAATTCTGCCTCCCGAAACGATGATTATTCAACACTCATTTAACACCTTCAAAGGTGGCCATTATGATGTCACTATTTTTATATATGATGTATAATATGTTTATGTTTTCCTTAAGCTTCTGTTTTTTTCATTTTGGGCATACCTTTATGGTTTCCATTATGGGTAAAACACGATATCTTCATTTTAGGAAGTGCGGACTACCGCCCCCTAAAAGTGATTTGATTCGTTAATACCATATGTGGGATGTGTAAAGGATAAAGTTAATGATATTATATATGTTATTATACTGTAATTATAATATATTCTTATATCATTATGATTCCATTCCAGAAAATATGAAATAGAAATGGAAGTAGCGTTCATGCGTACGTACGGCTTACCGTCTCCATGAACGGTGCATTTCATTTCTTACCTCTAAATGTGATGTAATATTATAAATGCATGTATGTACTGGATATATATGACATATATGATATCTACATCAGGAATACCATTCTAGATATAATGAAACTTTGACCAAATTAACAACATGTAAGTGTAAGAAGTCTATTTTTGACTTAAGAACCAAATACCGACAAAATGAACATTGTTAACTTAACAGATTACATGATGTTCATAACATGGTATAAAAGGAATAATGAACTTGAAAAAGGTTCTTAAGCAAGTAGAGATTAACTCAAGTTTATTATTCAGGAGATTAAAGAACAGTCGGGTCAAGTCGGATACGAGGTATGGGACTTCTTCTCAATCTCCTTTCGTTGAGGCATATTTTATTTTATACACAACTTTCTTTTATACGGTGTATAAACCCCTTTGACTTTTACGTTTATTCAAAAGGAATCTTCTTTATACGAAGCGTTTACTAAACGACAAAAGGGAATGTTTTTGTCGTACGTATGTGGCGACAACGACTTCTCCGCCGTCGTGACCGTTATTTGAGTTTCGGCTTCCTCTACAAGCCATACCTTCTTTTTAAAAGAAAAATAAATACCATGTTTTACTTTTCTTTTATTTTAGTATTGAAAATGGTTTTCATAATGTTTTTATATCAATGTGTTGTATTGATATCTCATGATTGAAATGTGGAAATTTTATGTTTCCTTTATGCATGTTTTATGTGATATGATTATGTTATGGTTCTTGGGAATTATTATGAATACGGGTGGTTCCGTGATAAACTAAGGGCGGGTGAGCCCGTTATAGCTCTCCAATGCATTGGGTAACGCGAAGGAGTGAAACGTTAAGGTTTCTCCGAAGAGATTTTAGGGAATATACTGTGATGGGTATTCCAAACGTAACCAAGAGGGTTACTCCCTATGTAAGAATGTTATGAATGCCTCAAGTTACCTTTATGTCTTATGATTTCTATGATTTATTCATGATTTTATGAGGTATGTTAAAGTGCCTATGTTTTATGGGTAAAGTATGATTTCATTCTTATGTATATATGAACTCATGTTTCCTTTCCATGTTTTTTTTATAACCCATACTGAGTTTTTATGCTCATCCCAAGTTTTTGAAATGTTTTTCACAGGTAAAGGGAAAGGTACATGATAAGATGATAGAGTCAAGGATTTTTCAATAAATAATCCATGTTTTATTTTAAATGTGTTTCCATTGTTGGGAATGAAGAATACTATCTTTATGTAACCACTTTGTTTATATGTGGAATGTAATGAAAGTTTTATGATCTAATTCTCTAAAACTCTAAACCCAAAAAGATCCTCAATGTGTAATCTTGTAATAACTCAAGATTAAGTAAGGTTTAAGGCTGGGGCATTATAGTTGGTATCAGAGGTCGGTTTAGATAACTTTAGGAGTTAGAATTCTATTAAATGATTATCCAAAAATATTTTTTTTTCGAAATGATATAGCATTTAAAGATTACCATGTTGCTACATCTAAGACATGTTTGTTCAGAATGGTTTTCTGCAGAGGAAACAGGGAAGCAGTGCTAGGAAGGCATACAGAAGGAAATAACCTTCCGAATCAGCATCGAAAAATGGTCGGAATTGGAACTGAACAGTTTGTTGCAGTAATGGCGCAGTTGACTCAAGCGATAAATGGCGGTGGTATCCATGCACGAGATCAGCCAGATCAACCGCAGAGGAACATGTCAGTGGTGGAACATTTCATGAGGCAACATCCACCATCATTCAGAGGATCATCTGACCCTGTGCTAGCTGAAGGGTGGATTAAAGCACTGTAGAAGATTTTTGATGTCATGGGGTGTTCAGACAATCAAAAGGCTAGTCTTGCTATTTACCGTTTGGAGGGAGAAGCAGATCAGTGGTGGTCTATGGTTAAAAATATCAGGGACGCCGATGAGATTGATGCTCTTGACTGGGATGAATTCAAAGGTATGTTTCTTGAGAAGTATTTTCCTAAGGCTGTTCGACTTAGGATGGAAAATCAATTCTTGGAATTGAGGCAAGAGGAAGACTCAGTGGCTGCCTATGAAGAAAGGTTCACTCGATTGGCAAGGTATGCTCCAAATTTTATCCGGGACCTTGATAGAAAAATAAATCGTTTTTACTCAGGATTAAAGCCAAAATATCGAAGGGCATTAGCTTCTCGTGAGTTTAAAAGTTAGGAAAAGCTTGTTCGATGTGCTGAGAAGGAGGAAATGGAGTTTTCCGATGACCAAGTTTTCTATAACAACCAGCAGAAGAAGAGACCGAGGTGGCAGGAGAAAGGTAAGAATTCTTCAAAAAAGTTTGATGGTAAGAAAACTAAGTTTCCAGTTTGTGATAAATGTAGAAAAAGGCATGCTGGGGAATGTCTTATGAATTCTGGAAAGTGCTACCGATGTGGTAAGATGGGACATAAGGCTCGTGATTACACTGAAAAGGATCAAGCTGAAGGTAAGAACAAATTTGATTTACAGTTAGTGAAGTGTTATAAGTGCAATGAGATGGGTCACTATGCAAACGAGTGTCCGACAAGGAGCTTGAGTGATGGGAAGCAGTTAGACTACAAGCAGAAAGGGGTGGTGAAATCCTTTTCAACTACTTCAGCAGATGTCGGGCCATCAAATGAAGTTGTATCAGGTACTTTGTTTGTTTTTTCAGATTATGCCAGTGTGTTGTTTGATTCGGGGTCTACACATTCTTTCATCTCTGAAACCTTTTCTAGTAAAATGGGAATACCATCTCAAGAAATTACTCCTGAAATTTTGGTAAAAACACCTGGGGGAAGTGTCGAGGCAAAAAGAATTTATAAGAATCTTCCTATCCTTATCTGTGGAAAGAACCTACTTTCAAACCTTATTGTTCTACCTCTAGTAGAGTTTGATGTTATCTTGGGTATGGATTGGCTCTCTATTTACCATGCTAAGATTGACTGTAGAGCTAAAGATGTTTCTTTTCAGAAAGACTTTCAGTTTGTTTACAAGAATGAACCCTTACTTTTGATAACATATCAAGAGGCCGAGAAACTTGTAAAAGATGGAAATGAATGTTACCTTGCACACGTCGTTGAAAATAAAGGAACTATTCAGATTAATGATGTGCCAGTGTAAAATGAGTATCCTGATGTTTTTCCTGATGAGTTGCCTGGAATAATACCAGATCGGGAAGTTGAGTTTACTGTTGACTTAGTTCCTGATGCTAAGCCAATTTCAAAACCCCCTTATCGAATGGCACAAATTTAACTTTTAGAGTTGAAGGAGAAATTGCAAGATTTATTAGAGAAAGGTTTCATTAGACCTAGCACATCACCATGGGGTGCTCCTGTTTTATTTGTTAAAAAGAAAGATGGTTCTATGAGACTTTGCATTGATTATAGAGCCTTGAATAATATCACTGTTAAGAACAAATATCCTTTGCCTCATATCGATGATTTGTTTGATCAGCTCCAGGGAGCTCAGTTTTTTTCAAAGATTGACTTGAGATCGGGGTACCATCAGCTGAAGGTTAAGGAGGCAGATATTCCGAAGACCGCGTTCCGTACGAGATATGGCCATTATGAATTTGCAGTAATGCCTTTTGGGCTAACCAATGCACCTGCTGTATTCATGGACTTAATGAATAGAATTTTCCATGAGTTCTTGGATAAGTTTGTTGTGGTTTTCATTGATGATATTTTGGTGTTTTCTAAAAGTAAAGAGGAGCATGAAAAACATTTAAGGGTTATCATGCAAACCTTAAAAGAAACGAAACTGTATGGGAAATTCAGCAAGTGTGAGTTTTGGTTACAACAAATTTCTTTCCTTGTTCACATTGTTTCTAAAGATGGAATAACTATTGATCCTGCAAAAACAAAAGTTGTGGAAGAATGGCCAAGACCCACAAATGTAACCTAGATTCGTAGCTTCCTTGGTTTGGCGGGCTATTACCGAAGGTTTGTTATAAATTTTTCACGGTTATCTAGTCCAATGACTAAGCTAACACGTAAGGGTGTTAAGTTTATCTGGACAAAAGAATGTGATGATTGTTTTCAGGAATTGAAAAGAAGATTGGTGAATGCTCCAGTTTTGGCACTACCTTCCAGGAATGGTGAGTTTGTTATATACAGTGATGCTTCATTGAAAGGACTTGGTTGCGTCCTAATGCAGAATGATCAGGTAATTGCTTATGCTTCACGACAGTTGAAAACTCATGAGGTAAATTACCCTACACATGATTTGGAACTAGCTACTGTTGTTTTTGCTTTAAAAATTTGGAGGCATCATTTGTATGGAGTAAAGTGTGAAATATATACCGATCACAAAAGTTTAAAGTATATATTCACTCAGAAAGAGTTAAACATGAGACAAAGGAGATGGATGGAATTAATCAAGGATTATGATTGTACAATTCATTACCATCCGGGAAAAGCAAATAAAGTGGCTGATGCTTTGAGTCGAAAAAGTAATGCTTCATTAACAATGTTGCGTTTGGAACGTGATCATTTGGTTAACGATTTGATGAAATTTGGCATAGAAGTTGTTGGTGCAGGAAGTCCTTCTGTTTTGTTTCAGGTATCAGTGAGATCTTCTCTATCAGATAGAATCAAGCAAGCACAGAAGCAAGACAGTGAGATGCAGAAAAAGGTAGAGCTGGTTCAGAAAGGTAAGTTGCCTGAATTCAACATTGATAATGATTGCGTTTTGAGATTTGGGAAGAGATTGTGTGTGCCTTGTGAGTCACAGTTGAAGAGAGAGTTGTTATGTGAAGCTCATAGTTCTCCGTTTTCAGTTCATCCGGGCAGTACTAAGATGTATAGAGATCTGCGGGAGTATTACTGGTGGGATGGAATGAAAAGAGATATTGCTTATTTTACTGTGAAGTGTTTGACTTGTCAGCAGGTTAAAGCCGAGTGACAGTTACCGAAAGGGATGCTTCATCCTTTACCAGTGCCAGAGTGGAAATGGGAGAATATATCCATGGACTTTGTTGTTGGATTACCGAAGACATCTCGAGGTAATAATGAAATCTGGGTTATTGTTGATCGCTTGACCAAATCTGCTCTTTTCCTTGCTATACGAGATACTTTCTCTCTTGATCAACTTTCCCGTTTGTATCTTAAAGAGATAGTCAGGTTACATGGAGTTCCTCTCTCCATTGTATCGGATCGTGATCTCAGGTTTACTTATAACTTTTGGAAAGGCCTTCAGAAGTCGTTGGGTACTGAATTAAATTTTAGTACAGCTTTTCATCCTCAATCAGATGGGCAGTCAGAACGAACAATTCAGACATTGGAGGATATGCTACGATCTTGTTCTATGTATTATCAGGGAAGTTGGGACCAACATCTTTCTTTGGTTTAATTTTCATATAATAACATTTTCCATTCTAGTATACAGATGGCACCATTTCAGGCATTATATGGGAAGCGGTGTCGAACTCCAGCTTTCTGGGATGAAGTGGGTGAAAGGAATTTGATGGGACCAGAATTGGTAGAAGAGATGGCAGAAAAAGTTCATCTGATTCAGAAACACATGAGAACAGCTCAGAGAAGGCAGAAGAGTTATGCAGATAACCGGAGGAAGGATCTATCTTTCGAGGTAGGTGATCATGTTTTTCTCAAGGTTTCTCCTTGGAAAAGCGTGGTGAGATTTGGTAAGAAAGGAAAGTTGAGTCCAAGTTTTGTTGGACCATACGAAATTCTGGAGAGAGTTGGATCAGTTGCATACCGAGTGGCTTTACCTCCGAGTTTATCTCAGGTACACAATGTTTTTCACGTTTCGATGTTGAGAAAGTATATGCCAGATCCATCTCATGTTTTGAGCCCAGAGGTAGTTCAGCTGGAAGAGAACCTATCTTATGAGGAACAACCAGTCCAGATTCTTGACCACAGGGAGCAAGTGTTACGGAATAAGGTGACTCATCAGGTAAAGGTTTTGTGGAAAAACCACATGATTGAAGAGGCAACATGGGAATCTGAAAATGCAATGAGGGATAAGTACCCTCATTTATCCAATAAGTAAATAAATTGCGGGGACGCAATTTTCTAAAGGGGGGAAGGATGTAACATCCCAAGTAAGTAATGAATAATAGATATTTTTATCTATGTCTATTAATGATTAAGATAGTGTTATAGCGGCTTAAAATGAAAATAAATACAATCTTATGCATGGAATACACTAATATTCTTAAAAGATTGTTTTACTGCCTTTTGATGGAAAACCATTTTTGAATCTATATTTTGACAATTTTATAAACTATGTTTGTCAAAATAAACTTATTCTTTATGATTGGGACATCAAAATTTACCTTGTGTGAATTTTTGGTATTTTTCTGACAATGTTCATTTTTTAATGAATAGTGAAAAATACTCCATTTTACATCAAAACTACTTTTTAATCTAATTTATTTATATGATTAGATTATGTTTTGAATTGGTTTTGAAGTGAAATTAGAATATATTTTTACCATTTTATCCAATGGTGGTCACTGGAATCAATTTCACTTTGAAATTAGACTTAAACTGGTGTCAATCTTTTGATACTTATTGTTTTGTAAAAACACGCTATTTGCTCTGGCAGCGGGAATTAATTATTAAATTAATTAATGTGACCTATATGTTTTGAATTTTGTAAAATAGACTTCATTTTTGAATTCGGAATATCAAATATAGCTTAGGGTGAATTTTTGGTAATTTTCTGAAAAAACTTCAATTTTTGATGAATAGTGAAACCACTAAGTGATAATCAAGCAAACTGATTTTTCAGTTAAATGAAAGTTTACCACTAATGTGTATTGAATTTTGAAAATCCGACATACATGGTTGTCATTAAGAAGTAAAATGTGGTTCAATGAGATTATAATAATTTTTTGGTGAATAGTAACTTATTAAGTTCTTAATCACGATTAGTGGTAATTAGGGTAGTTTAAGGTATAAATAATACTTTAATAAAATGAAATGACCTAGACACATGTCCCAACCTCCTTGGTTGTGTCATGGCCGACCATGACATGCCATGGGTCAACTTGGGGACCCCATGGATCCACTTTTGTTGGGAAATGACATAAATTACTTTTTATTTAATGTTAAAGTGAAAATGACACAAACATAATATGTTTTAAGAAAACAATTTTTAAGTGGGGTTATACAAGTCCAAAATTTGATTATAAATAGTCATTGGAAATCTAAAAAGATTTCCTATATCATAGTATTTTTTTTATAATTTTTAGACATTAAATAAATTTAATTATTTATGACATAATAATGATGCAGCGATGACATCATTATTTGACGATTTAAATAAAATAGAAAGATAATGTAAAATATATGAACTAAACATGTCCAAAACCAATTGGATGACTGGATTTAGAACCCTTATCACCTTATCCACGAATTCTATCAATGTGGGACCTTTTAAAACCGAAACACATTTTCAAATAATGAAATATTTCTTTACTTTCCAAAAGTGCCCCTCCTCTCCTCTTATAAAAGGCCCCCACCTCTACCTCATTTCACACACTCTTCAAGCCTTTGGCTCGTCCAACCCCTGCCCATTTGATCTCTCCACATCCCTCTACTCATCCTAGAGGATTCCCTTTGGGCAGAATCCTTTCAAAGGAAGCCTTTAGACTCAAATCAAAAGGAGTTACACTTTTAAAGGTAATTCATTCTCTCATGTTCATTTGTTTTATTTTGCTTCTCCAACCCACTAAACTCTTTTTATTTACTAATTTTGTTACAACACCAGTATCATCAATATACTAGGATGTTGTTATAATATTTATTTGAGCTACACTCTCACACAACTACATCAAATGGTTAAAGAACATGCGGTTTCCGTGGATGGCGAAATTCTGCCTCCCGAAACGATGATTGTTCAACACTCATTTAACACCTTCAAAGGTGGCCATTATGATGTCACTATTTTTATATATATTATATAATATGTTTATGTTTTCCTTAAGCTTCTGTTTTTTTCATTTTGGGCATACCTTTATGGTTTCCATTATGGGTAAAACACGATATCTTCATTTTAAGAAGTGCGGACTACCGCCCCCTAAAAGTGATTTGATTCGTTAATACCATATGTGGGATGTGTAAAGGATAAAGTTAATGATATTATATATGTTATTATACTGGAATTATAATATACTCTTATATCATTATGATTCCATTCCATAAAATATGAAATAGAAATGGAAGTAGCGTTCATGCGTACGTACGGCTTACCGTCTCCATGAACGGTGCATTTCATTTCTTACCTCTAAATGTGATGTAATATTATAAATGCTTGTATGTACTGGATATATATGACATATATGATATCTACATCATGAATACCATTCTGGATATAATGAACCTTTGACCAAATTAACAACATGTAAGTGTAAGAAGTCTATTTTTGACTTAAGAACCAAATACCGACAAAATGAACATTGTTAACTTAACAGATTACATGATGTTCATAACATGGTATAAAAGGAATAATGAACTTGAAAAAGGTTCTTAAGCAAGTAGATATTAACTCAAGTTTATTATTCAGGAGATTAAAGAACGGTCGGGTCAAGTCGGATACGAGGTATGGGACTTCGTCTCAATCTCCTTTCGTTGAGGCATATTTTATTTTATACACAACTTTCTTTTATATGGTGTATAAACCCCTTTGACTTTTACGTTTATTCAAAAGGAATATTCTTTATACGAAGCGTTTACTAAACGACAAAAGGGAATGTTTTTTTCGTACGTATGCGGCGACAACGACTTCTCCGTCGTCGTGACCGTTATTTGAGTTTCGGCTTCCTCTACAAGTCATACCTTCTTTTTAAAAGAAAAATAAATACCATGTTTTAATTTTCTTTTATTTTAGTATTGAAAATGGTTTTCATAATGTTTTTATATCAATGTGTTGTATTGATATCTCATGATTGAAATGTGGAAATTTTATGTTTCCTTTATGCATGTTTTATGTGATATGATTATGTTATGGTTCTTGGGAATTATTATGAAGACGGGTGGTTCCGTGATAAACTAAGGGCGGGTGAGCCCGTTATAGCTCTCCAATGCATTGGGTAACGCGAAGGAGTGAAACGTTAAGGTTTCTCCGAAGAGATTTTAGGGAATATACTGTGATGGGTATTCCAAACGTAACCAAGAGGGTTACTCCCTATGTAAGAATGTTATGAATGCCTCAAGTTACCTTTATGTCTTATGATTTCTATGATTTATTCATGATTTTATGAGGTATGTTAAAGTGCCTATGTTTTATGGGTAAAGTATGATTTCATTCTTATGTATATATGAACTCATGTTTCCTTTCCATGTTTTTTTTATAACCCATACTGAGTTTTTATGATCATCCCAAGTTTTTGAAATGTTTTTCACAGGTCAAGGGAAAGGTACATGATAAGATGATAGAGTCAAGGATGTGTCAAGAAATAATCCATGTTTTATTTTAAATGTGTTTCCATTGTTGGGAATGAAGAATACTATCTTTATGTAACCACTTTGTTTATATGTGGAATGTAATGAAAGTTTTATGATCTAATTCTCTAAAACTCTAAACCCAAAAAGATCCTCAATGTGTAATCTTGTAATAAGTCAAGATTAAGAAAGGTTTAAGGCTGGGGCCTTATAATAATAAAATAATTTTTACCCATAATTACCCTATTTACTTTTAACCGTGGTAAATAAAAGTACAAAGTAACTATTCACCAAAATTTATTTTTATCTTATTGAACCACATTTTACTTCTTGATATTAACCGTGTCTCTCGGATTTTTGAAATTCAACTCACAGAAGCGGTAAAATTAAGTTTTATGTAAATTTGAAAATGCTCCTAAGATGTGGGTAAAAGACGGTAAAAGTTCGATAAAATTTTTATATATCTAAAATTATTATAAATTGACTCCAATGAATTAAAATGAACTTATATATGTATAATGTGTATATTTTGACTTAAAATAAATTTAAATAAGATAAATAATTATTTAAATAAAAATTCGGTTTTAAACGACAACTCAGTGTTTTTTCACTATTCATCAAAAATTGAACGTTTTCAGAAAAATACCAAAACATAACCCTAGGGTAATTTCGATATTCCAAATCCAAAAATGAAGTCTATTTTACCCAATTAAAAACATAGAATTTTTATTTATTAATTTAAAATTAATTCTTGTTGTCAAAATAAATAGCGTGTTTTTAAGAAACAGTAACTATCAAAAGATTGACACTTGTTTACATATAATTTCAATGTGAATTTAATTCCAATGACCAACATTGGATTAAAGGTTAAAATATAATCTATTTATACTTCCAAAACATTAAAATGTATAATTCAACACTATAAATTATTTTGATTAAAAAAGTTGTTTTCATTTAAAATATAGTATTTTTCACTATTCACCCAAATACGAAAGTTATCAGAAAAACACAAAATATTTATTAAAACTAAATTATTATGTCAAGATTCTAAATAAGAAGTTTATTTTGTCAAATTGAATATATAAAAGTTTCAAATATTTTTTTAAAAAAGGTTCTCCATTAAAAGGCGGTAAAATTGTATTTTTGGGAAAATAATTCTTTTATCTGAAAAAATGTATTTGTTCTTACATTATTTATAAGAAAATCATAATATGGATTCTAAAATAATAATGATTATATAAAGTTTAAAATTAAGTTAATATTATTCAAAACTGCTTTTGAATGGCTAGTTTGATAAGTTGTGGTGTGCTTGAACTCGGTGTTGCGTGTAGTGAAAGTTATTGAATTACTTTGAAAAAATAAAGTACTTTGAAATAATGGGGTGTTACAATTTTCCCCCTTTAACTGATCAAAAACATCATCTACATGAGGAAAATGATATTTGTTCTTAACAATTACCCGGTTCAACATCTTATTGTCAACATATATATGAAGTGAACCATTTTCTTTCTTGGAAAAGAGAACAGTGGATTCCCAAAGAGAAATGTTAGTGTAAAAAAACTTTTTTAAAAAAGGTCATCCAACTGAATCTCGATCTCTTTCATCTCCACTGGTTCTATATGATAAGAATTCATAAATATTAGATACATACCTCTCACCAGATTAATTGTAAACTCTACCTCTCTCATGGGATAAATACTAGAGAACTCATCTGGGAAAACATCAAGAATGCCTCGAATAATAATGTGGATATCATCAATAGCGTAAACATAATCAGGATCAAACATGACAGCAACCAACAAACTCTAGGGCTCTAGGTAGAAAGGCCCTACATGAGCTGACCTCAGGTCCAACTCGCCTTCAAACACACTAGATCTCCTATTGGTATAATGAATGGAAACATGCCAATAATAACAATCAACCATATCTCGAGTGAAAATCCAATCCATAACTTTGAAGACATCCAATAGATCAATCTCAACTATGAGAAAGTCCTAGACCAAATCCATATCAGCTATCGCTATCGAATAAAGACACCTGAACCCCTTCTCTTCCCTCATGAAAAGAGGTGTTTCAAACACCATTCTAATGGACATAAGTTTTGTTTGAAGTTTAAGAACTTAACAAAAAAATGTAGATATTAACAAGTAGGTGGAACTAGTAACAAATAAATCAAATGCTACTAAATATACAATAAATATAGTTCCTATTGCTATTATCGAACATGCACCAACTTTCAATGGACACTCATCTACTGTATGAAAATACTTCACTTGTATGGCTTGTGGCTAGTGCCCTATAGTCAATGAATCTTATGAATGCCCCATAATAGACTTTGGATATGATGAACCCTGACCATTATGTGCCATATTCATATTCTTATAGAAGCATTATATGTAAACAACATGTCAACAAATGTTGCACATATTCATGGGCATAGGACAATAATGTTTGGTGTGTCCTCCCTTTCCAAATTAATAGAAAGTCAGAGGATCATTACCCACTGTAAAAGATGGTACAGAGGAGCCTCACTGCTAGGACCCACCTCCACTACTCCTGCGATGATCTTGCAACTTCTTCTTTTACCCATGTTCACCACTGAATATGCCACCTAATGTAAAAGAAGTGGTGTAAAATATGTCCTTGGCAACAATATTCATTTATGGAATCATAGATTTATATACCATCTCTCCATTGGTAGAAATATTCAGTATAAACACCTGCGATCAGATATCCAGTCCCAAATCCTAGAGGTACTTTTATTCCTTCAGGTTTTTATTATTTACCACATCTGGGGAAAATGGAAAAGATTAGAAAAACTATTAGGGTATATCGACACTGAACACTCTTGTTGTTGTAAAAATAAGAACTCTAGAGACTTCAGTAACATAAGCAAATTTGAAAAAAAAAAGAATTTGAAATAATAAAGTTTTAAAACCCATCTAATCCAAGTCTACGTGCTTATCTTCTTAGACCAAAGAATCTCACCATCTCTTGGCAGGCCTCACGAGTCTTAATGATACACACATTACCCTGATATTCTTAGGTGTCTCTAAATAGTTACAGATTTGATCGATCCTTTCTATCATTTCCTCTACCTCTTGAGGATCAGTCATCCCTTTAAAGGGTGGTGGTTTCATGTTTAATAATTCACATGATTGATATCACTCTCTTAAACTCCTAGTTATACCTCAACCACTACGTTATGAACTCATGGTACATATTGATCAACAATACATGCTACCCCTATAATAGTCTCGATGATATTATAATCTATATGTGGGTTACCATGAGGATCATTATCTGTGCATTCTTTAGGATCTCATGGAATATGTCTTGGAGGTATACTGCTACACACGATAATATAAGAATGATCAGAAAATAGAACAAGTCACATCTCAAACTAGAAAACCCATAAGGAAAAACTAAGATTAAAAACAACAACCCTAGATACACCTATCCCAGCATCCCATGGCCACTAAAGTGTAATCACAATAAGAGTTGGTCAGACACTTATTGAAACATAACTCTTAGGTCTTTAAAATCCTATCTCCAGTCTAACAGACATCCCAAGGTAGGGACTCTTGAAGGAAGACGACCTCTAATCCCAAATTTTAAGGAACCAAGCTGGGTTACCCTCAAACCTAGCACCCGACTTGATCTGTCTCGTACCAGAAGGGTGTTCCTAATCCCCACTAGCTGGCGAAAATAACCTGGTCATAAAACAACACAACATATAGAAATATTTCTATCAACCTGAACAACCACATGGAATATAAATAAATATATATATATATATATAACAAGAAGAAAGTATAGAATACAAACTAGATTTATATACCATTACTATAAGAAAATAGTGGAAACAAAACATCTTGATGTATATTACATGGTATCATTCTTCATATTGTCCCACCAATAGTGCTCCTAGAGATCTTGACACATCATTGTGATCCCTAAATGTATAGGGAAGGTTGAGATATATGAATCACCCAATAAGTCTTTCTCAATCTTAGGATATGATAGTACAAATTTCTAGGACCCAAATTTGACCACAACTTCATTAAATTTTCACATTTGAGGATTTCCCTTTTCTTATATCGTCCACTATTTTCAGAAAACCTGAATCATATCATTGAGAATATTTTATCTTTTTAAAATGTTACAGTTGAGAAATCATTTGTGAATGGATTAATGATGTTCCTTCCATTTTTATTCCTATTCCATCTTATTCTATTCTAAGAATATCATATCCATCTCAGTTCTCATCCATGATATAATTGTTGGATCATTTATATATAGAGACTCTTGTAATTTATTCAAATTCTCATGATCATCATGGATTTAATACTCATAGTCCTTGATCACCTCATACCATATTATCTGACATATATTACACTCGTTCTTTTTGAATATATACTTGATGATTTTCTGATCCGTATGTATTTCAAACCTTTCACCAATGAGATAATTCCACAATACCTTCATGTTGATGACCACTACAGCAAACTATAAATCATGTGTTGTGTAGTTATATTCATGAACAATAAACTAAATTCATGCATATGATGTCACATTGTCATTATTCATTAACAAATAGCCCAATCCCTTTTATGAAGAATCACTGAATTCCAAGAAATATTATAAACTTGTGGGTAGTGTGATTACAGGTGTAGTGATAAGCCTCTTTTTCATCTCTTTAAAGATCTATTCACATTCATCATTCTAATAAAACTAGAAACCATTATCACTTAGCTTCATTAGATTATTTTACAATCATGATAAATTTCTCACAAAACGATAATAGTAGCCATTTAATCTATGTAAATTATGGATATTTGACACTAATGTTAGAGTCATCCATCCCCCAATTTCATCTATTTTTGAATAATCCATATATGTATCTTTTCTTTTGAAAATATGCCTCATTAATGAAACATCTTTTAACTAGAAATACCATTTTATATACATGGCATAAAGCATCTCCTTTTGTAAGGATTGTAGTATAGTGCACATATTCTCATTATTATCCTCCATGATTTTGAAGTTTATTTGAATATAATCAAAAAAGAAATACAATAAATTTGTCGATGTAATATCTAAATACTTTATACATAAATTCTATAAAAACATATGGAGCATTAATGATCCAAAAGACATTACTATGAACTCATAGTACCCGTAACTTGTACAAAAAGTATTCATTGAGATATCCCCCTTCTTTACCGTAACATGGTAATACCCTGAATAATGATCGACTATGGAGAATTATTATTATCCACATAGTTGATCAAACAAATAATCAATCTATGGTAGAGGATAAATTCTCTTTTTCATTTTCTTATGTAGCTCACGATAATTGATACAAATTTGCATTGACTCATCCCTTATATTGATAAAGGGGAATAATGCACCCAATGGTGGAGTACATGGTTGTATGTATTGTCCTAACCTAGATGCCACTAAAACGGTGCCCTGAGCTGGTGGGTTATAGGCCTCAACCATTCCTCCCCATATGCCAAATTCTTCTAACTAGCAGTGAGGTCCTAGGAATTCATAGTGGGGAGACTATTCCCTCATACCTGAGTAAGAAAAAAGTGGAAATAACTAATTTTCATACAAAACTAAAAGTAAAAAATGTGAGGATGCTGTAAATAACTAAAATAACACATTATGTAACAATAAATGAATAAAACAACAAAATCCTAAAAATATATCTATATAATGCAACACTATTCACCCACAGGGCTGACCATACAGCTAAAAAAGTAAAAATGAAACAGAGAGTAAAAGTACATGGATGTATTGATAAATCAAAGTTATCCCGTATAACTGGTCTCCAAACACTTTCAAACTAAACCTTCCCAATCAGAAAAACCAAATGATTACCTCCACTTAAAAATAGTACAATGTCCCTCAGACTTATCCACCAGGAAAATAATGCTCAATCGGAAAAGCAGACATAAGGCCTATATGTATGTAGAGGATCATTTTCATTGGTGAGAAAGAATCTCAATAGGCCACCCCTATAAGAAATATATCAAAGTGATGCTATATTTTTATGCATAATATAAGTGCTTAGCCTACTTGATACACTACTGAAAAGGTTCAAAAACCCAATACATTAAACCACAATTATACCTCGGGTATATAATCCCAACCAACAGGGAAAGCACCATCATGGAACTCCATATCTATATATGTATACATGTATAGTCCCATACCTATACATCTATACATAAATATGAATATTCATTTGTAGATGAAACGAGATATCAAGAAAACCAAAATACAGTCGATCCTTGGGTTTGAAATAATGATCACTAAGACATCATGTACAAGGGAATTAAGAAAGATTCCATTCCACTAAAGTCATGTATCATCACATTGATCTTTGTTTCTGTAATCCCAATCAAAAAATATATTCTTTGTACAATGCCAAAATTTTATCTCTGAGAAAAAAATGTCACCAGTGGGACACACTCATCATAAACCGGGGTCCACACATAATCACCTCCCATCACTAACTAGGATACAATATACTGATGCTCAATCTAGTAATAAAGGTTACCATATACTGACGGTCAATCCTGTTAAGAAGGATTCTAGGGATTACATCTAGAAATCTTTTAAAAGGTCACCGAGTCAGTAGTTATGTTTCCTAGGCCGGTACATCCAATCTAATTTCTGGCATGTAGGTCTTGGTCCATAGATAGTCACGAAATTTGGAACTTCGATAATCCCTAACGTTCTTACCCTTAGGATATCTATAAATAGATAACTCAATGATGAGACAACATGATACACTCCTCATGCCTCGTAACTGATCAGGGAAATTTTATTCATCCAGATCATAGGTAGATGATATTGTAATCATCCCAATCACTTAATAGAGTGTAATATTCCCTGATTTATTTGTCACGATCCTAGAATAAAGAGATATATCACTGGTGAGATTCCATTCTACAACCCTAGAGTCTTGTAAATAATCAATGTGATCATATGCATCCCACTCATAGGAATATGAGATCATAATAATCCCCACCACTTATTATCAAGAATTCCATGACCATATCAAGGAGAGAGTAATCATCCTCATAACTTAACATCTCACCTATGAGTCTATCCAAGGAATTACTACACAGGGGAATCCCAATATCACTCAAGGAATAGAAGTCAATATCCATCTAAGTCAATTAAATGTATTCCATTAATAGGGAATAAAAGTATCACTCAAGGAATACAAGTCAAAATCCTAATGAGTCCATCTATGAAATTCCTACAACATGGAATAAATGTATCAGTCGAGGGATATTAGTCGTCATCTAAGGATCAACAACCGGATACTAGGAAACACCTCTAAACATCCAAAAAAAATATACCATAAAATATATATATCTAGGCTCACCATACAAGTCCTATGTATTACCTCTAGGTATACTAATAAATATCATAAACATCATGGATTAGAAGATGGATCCCAGGAAAGCTTGTCTGGGAATCCCAATAATCAATATGGATCCCAAGAAGGACATCTAGGCATCCCAAAACAGAGAAAGGTGCCTCATGTTAGGATCAATAGCCACCAACCAAGAATCACCTCTAGTAAACATTGATGCATCAACAATAGAAATTTCAAGGATAAAAATATGGATTAAGGGTGGCCCAAATTACCAACCCAACACTACTTTCATAGCCCCAAGGGCATACCATTTTGGAATGGTTTTCAAGATGACACTCGAACACCATATCTACCCAAACCTGATGTACAAATCAGGGTTAGTCAAGAAACAAGTACTCTCTAGGTTCTTCAATTCAAACATTGAGTGGAATCAAACTCAGGATCCTATAGGTAAACATGAGTGAATTCAACCTACATGGGATCTTTATCAAGAAATGAAAAGGAGAAATCCAACACAGGATCCTTAAATGATAAACAACAAGGGAATCCTACGATAGGGATCATATAAATAATATATAGGTGAGAGATCTTACAAGGGACTCCCAAGATATTAATATAAGAAAATTCATCCCTCAAGGGATCCTTGGTATCCATATTAATGATTTTGGCATCCTACATGGGATCCTTGATAAAATATGTTCTCAAGGCCTATCATGACTGAAGGGAGCATCTCGCAAGGTAGACTTCCTCAAAAGTGATACATTATGGGAGATAACCCACAACTCTTCTTAGATCATAGTTCAAAAGTAGGTTGATCTGAACACCCAACCTATCATTCACGTTAAATTCTCTCCCTTAAGAGATGGAATTATTTGATAAAAGGATTCAGAACCTCTACATTTAGGTAGAAGCCCCAAAACACCCATTATAAGTCCTTAGAACACTCCCCGGGTTTCACAATCACCAACTATACAAAAAAACTCATAAGGGACTACCCACATGTCCAATTCCTATGATAGGGAAAGAAAACAAAAAACACTCTCAATAGGTTAAAAAGGTGCGGTACACGGCATGTCACCCTCACACAAGCTGTGTACTCCAAACGCTCTATATGAGCGTGTACTCCTGTCGTCCTGGGCATGTAAAATATCCAATTACACAGAATCTGTAATGAGTATATGGAATGTACCCCACATAGGGAACATTCCATGGCTGTCAACTAGCATGTCCATTTACTTGGCTAGGTTTTTTACTTTTCCACAACTTTCTACCCACACGAGGTCTGGCGGTGTACTTTACATGGACCGGTACCACTATAATGGTTCTCCTAGTTGGGTATTCAGCTACACAGATGAGTAATAGTGAATTAAGTGTATACCCCATATATTTCATGTACTAAATAAGATATTTCTTTCACATATGATAAGAACACACAATGTGTTCCCCTGAACCAAAGGTCACGTTATCAGGCTTTCCCGAATGAAAAACCCTACGGATTTCCTGAAACCCTCATCTAAACCCCGAAATCAATATATTTGGACTCAAGAGTCCACAAGAACACATAATAATAACATAAAAACAATAAATTGGGGAATATAATGGACTTTTTTGTAAAATCATAAATGATCCTAACTTTTGGCAAAAACCAGTGAAGCATCATTCGATTTCATGGTCTATAAATGTGAAACATTAATCTAGTGCATCAAGAGATTCACGATGGTACCTCTGTCTCTTCCTATCTCCTTATCTTTCTCCCTCTCCATCTCCTCTCTTGGTCGAATGATGTAGGATTCCTCATAGTAGAGTATGTGAGAAGAATATGGAAGAATTAATGAAATTAATAATATAAGAAATAAAAGGAAAAAAAGAAAAAGAACCGAAAAGAGATATGTTCTTGGGCTATCCCTAGTGACCAACTCGAGTATATTCCTTAACTAGGATAAAATCCCCATTCCAGGTACAATACAAGAGATTTAATATAAATTAAACTCTACGTTAATAATATATGGACAAAAGAACCTGCATGGATAATTTGACATTCAATTTATTAATATTAATTATTTCTCCAAAATTAAACGGCTCGAATCCCACAAAACTCTTGACTTAGGGTGAACAAAATATTCCTGGATCAACAGAGTGGTTAGAAAAATTATATAAGAACACCTTCTAGTGAAATAAGTCCTTTTTTTCCTTTTCTATAATTTGAAAAAAATCATATTTATACTCAATATTGCAGTCTGAAAAAAAAACGGGTCCTTGTAAACTCCCAAACGTAAACATTATCATCCCCAAGAATCCTAGTGATGTGTATAGAAGGAATTATCTCATCCAATGCATCTACACAACCAAGCCATTAGAACTGTCCAACAACCAACCTCATCTCATAAACAACCATATCCTACATGGAAGACGTCTAACAGTGACCGATTTGGTACTCCCCACCATTCTAATACCCTTAGCTTAGTTATAAACCAAACTCTAATCCCAATGAAACACATAAAATGACAATGTTCAACTAAAAATGAGGGACAAAAACCTCAAATGGTAAAAGGTACACTCCCTACCATATATCTTACCTTACACCACTCCTCGAGCACAACCTCAAAATGTTCCCTTTCTCAATAGGGAAGATAATTCAAAATGAAAAAGGTGCTCAGCAAAGGGCCGACTATCTCTCAACATAATCAAAAAGAATAAATATAGATTATGATAATCTATAATAGGAGTACACTGTGATTCCACCAAGGGTTGTGTACAGATCCCTTCGATCCATGTTCACCATCCTATCAAAACCTGATTAATATTCATCCACTGGTAAGCCTTCTCACAATACCAAATTCATTTCACAATGTCACCTCTACCATGGGAGGACATTCCAAAACAACTTTCAGAATCAGATACCACATAATGTCTTCAATCATCAGTCTTTGGTTTTCACCCACCCAATCACTGAATTATATTCAATGATACCATACAAAAAAATTGTGTATCTTTACAACCCAACTTGTACTCTAATGAGTCATCCATCACAAATATAAGCTTATTTTGCAACATAAAACGTTAGTGTGAACAATCTAGAACATCCCTTGGAAATACACTTCAAAATCAAGAACCTAAGATGTTTCTTTATTTATTCCATAACTACCCATCACCTAAAATAATTCTAGTCAAGAGTGTCTACCCATGTTATGACTACATTAGCAACAACATAAACACTATTTTATTAGGATAGGTAGAAAAATATCCCTTTCTATCAAATCCAGTCTCAAAAAAAAGTTGCACCAAAAGTTCCTCCTCAAATTCCGAAGGCATCAAATTTCCTATAATGAAAAACCCAATCACCTACAATTCCCCGATCTCAAAACCAGTGTAAAACCAAGAACAATTACTTAAAAGGAAAAAAAATATGGTCCATCCTCTTACACAGTTTTTCCTAGAACAAAATTTATGTCAACTGGTAATGGTATAAGTCTAAAAAATGCGCCTTTAGGTATCCCACCTATCTATAAAGAACATGTCTCACAACTAGGTCACAAGGTCTAACCACCTATCCCAAAATATCAAAAACTCTAAAAAGCAGTAAATGATCACAACAACCTATGAGATTCAATAATATAAACAATTCCTACAAATTATTCATCCCTCATAAAGAATACTCATAAGTAACTCCTCCCTGGATGTCACAATACCAACATAGAAGAGAAACTGAACAAACACACACAGGGCATCTGAATACATAAATACCCCAAGAGGGCCTATTCCCAAGAATATTCTAGGAATCCATCATCATCATACTTCGAGATCTGACTAGATAAACATGACCTATGAAACACCACCCTATATGGGTTTCCACATAAAGGAAACACATTTCATATCAACCTACAAGTTCATTGTACCTCATGTGCATGAGGACTGGGTTATTAGCCTCACAACAATGCCTCAAATTAGATCCTCAACAACTGACATCAGAGTATATATTATGTGTATGAAGTCCCAATAAAATATGCACTATTCATCAGAAAAAGCGCACACAAGAAGAACTATATGACGTGAATCCAATATTCCAAATATGATGCAAGAGATGCCTCATTCCTTTTTCGGCTAAGAGTAAAAATATATCACTAGACTCTTTCCAATGGCCAAGATCCATAGAACCACAATAAATCATGAAATCCACACAACATATTTGTCCCTTAAAGAAAAAATCATATAAAACTATAACATAATATATTATAAAAACAATATTATACCCTATCAACTAGTAAATCTTTCTAGAGTAGGTGTTCTCAACAGACGAGTCTGATATCCATCATAAGTTCTGACACATTCCTAATACTCTAGTTTACTATATACCTAATGGTAAGGAGCAGGAAATGAACAGATCTGACACCACTTTGTAATGTCCAAACCTATATTCCCTCTAAAACAATGCCCCATGAAATTCATTTACTAGGCCATAAGAGTGCCTCCATGTACACTAGAGGCTACCGACTAAAAGAAAGGCTCAAGGACGTGATAATGGGGAGACAATGCTTGCATACCAAAGTAATAAAATAGTGGAAATTACTCTGTATCATACAAACCTAAAAGTAATCATTGTGTATAAGTACTAAATAACTACAATAAATCATGTTATAACAATAAATGTAAAAAACACTAAAACATCCAAAACATCTATCCATACAATAAAACACTTGTCACCCACTATGTTGACTGTGGAGATACAAAAGTAAAAAATAAATAGAAAGTAAAATTATATGGATCTACTATTAACTATGAGATATCTCATATACTCAGTCACTATACATTGTTGAACTGCACTAGCCTGATCAAAAGAACCACACAAGTATCTCCGCTCGATCATGAAGTTTCGGGTCTCATGCTTATCCACCGTGAAACTCATTCGTGACCTAAAATGTAGACATATTATATACATGTACAAAGTGGTGAATGTGTAGTGGGGATAAAAAATCTCAGTAGGCCACCCAAATAGAATCCTAAAAAAGTGATGCTATAAGTGTATACAAAAGAAAATTTCTAATCTTAACTAAGTCACTAATTAAAAGGTAATAAAAACCAATACATGAAACTGCATTCAAACCTTGGGTCTGTAATCCCATGAAACTAGGAAAGTGCCACCATTAATGTCCATATTTATATACGTATACATGTAAGGTCCCGTACCAATACATATATAAATAAATATGAATATTCATTGGTATGTGAATCCAGAAATAATGAAAACTAAAATGCAGTCGAACCTTGGGTTCCTAATCCCAATCTCTTGTACATCATATGCAAGGGCCTTGAGCTAGACGATGTTCCACTCAATATGTGCATCATCAATTCGATGTCTGGGTTTGTAGTCCCAATTGACATATACCTACTTCAGCTAATTCTAGAGTTTTATCTCTGAGCAAGATACATCACCATAGGGGTATACTCATCCTACACCTGGATTCACACATACTCGACTCTAATAACTAACTATGATATGGTATATCGATGTTCAATACTGTAAAGAAGGATACCCCAAACTAATGGTCAATCCTTCCAAGAAATATTCTAGATATTACATCCGGATATCCTATAAAAGTTAATTGTTTTAGTCACCGTGATACTAAGGCCTATAAATACAATCCAATGTCTGGGCCCTAAGTCTCAGTACGTAGGTAGTCACAACATTCAGAACTCAAATAATCTCTAAGGGTCTTACCCTTATGCGATCTGTATAGAAGGTATGCACCAGTGATATTCCATGCTATACCCTTCAAGTCTCGTAACTAATATAAGAGAATGTAATCATATTGATCATAGAATGAGGATGTCATAATCATCCCCAACACTCTGGAGAGCATAATCTACCACAATTCTTTGGTATCCATGCCCGAATAAAGACATATTTCATTGGTTAGATTCCATGCTACACCCTTTGAGTCTCATAACTAATTTAATAGAATAATCATCCCAGTCATAGGACGTGGTGATCGAAATCTCCCCCACCACATATCATCAGTGATTCCATGCACATATCATGGAGAGAATAATCATCCTCTTCACCTAGAATCTAGCCTATGAGTCCATAAATGGAATTCCTCCACTAGGGAATCCAAGTATCACTCAAGGAATAAAAGTAAATAGCCCTTTGAATCCATCCAAGGAATTCCTACATTAGGGAATCCAAGTATCACACAAGGCATAAAATTCATCATCTCTATGAGTCTGTCCAATGCATTCCTACAATAAGGAATCTAAATATCACTCAAGACATACACGTCAACATGTAAGACTCAATAGCCAAATACTAAGAAACACGTCCGAACATCTTAACAATATATATATATATAGTTCCAAAATCCAATTCTTATGTAGTACCTCTAGATATACTTGTAAATATCAGAAAAATCATTTCTAAGATTCTGAATCCTATTAAAGCATGTCTGGGAATCCCAACGACAATTACAGATCCTTTGAAGAACATATGGGAATACCAAAATAAAAAAAGACGCCTCATGTCAAGATCAATAACCACCAATAAAGAATCACCTCAGGTAAACATCATTCCATTAGAAATAACCATTTCAATGATATAAAAATGAGTGACAGTGGCTTGAAGGGCCAATCCAACACTATTGATAGAGCTCTAAGGCTTAAAAATTTGACACGGGTTCTAAGGTGTCACACGAACACCATCTTTACCAAAAATGATGTAAAACTCAGGTTCGGTGAAGGAACGGGCACCCAATAAGACCCTCATGTCAAAAAACTGAGAGTCATCCTACTTGGGATCCAATTGGTAAACACGATCAAAGGCATCCAACACGATATTGTTAGCTAAAAGGAAAAGGAGGAATCCTACATGGGATCCTAGAATGACTGACAATAGAACCATCCTATAATAGGGATACTCTAAATTATATATAGTTTAGGGATCCCAAAAGGGACTACCAATATTAGAATATATGAAAATGTATCCCTTCGAGGATCCTTTTTTTCCAGATAAAAGAAAGAGGCAACCTACATGGGATCCTCGATAACAACTATTCTCACAACCTCTTAGACTAGAAGGGAACATCTCACATGGGATACATCCTAAAAATAAATATCTAACGGGAGATAGCTCATAGATAATATAAGACTAGAGTCTCAAAGTATGTTGATACAAACACCCAAACTATCTGTCACATTAAGTCTCTCCCTCAAGAGATGGCTGGATTCACTAACAGAAGGAAGAACCTAACCCTTTAGGTAAAATCCCCAAAAAATATATTAGGAGTCCTCATAATGTTGTATAAGTTTCACCATAATGATATACACAAAAAAAATACTTTGAATGAACTACTGTCGAGTCAAATTCTAACATTGGTGCAAAAAAAACATGAAAACCCCTCAAATGGTTAAAAGGGTAAGTGCTTGGTGTGGCACCCTCAACACATGACGTGTACTACCAATGTTCCACATGGTCTTGTACTCCTGCCTTCCTAGGACAATAAAATATCTTGGTACACAACATGTGAAATGGGTACATGGTGTGTACCAAACACATGATACATGCTGGGGTCCATCAACTGGCATGGCCATCTACATGGCTAGGCCATGTACTTTTACACAACGAGCTACCCACACAGTGTATGGCTATATATAACCCTGTACCCCAATATGGGTTCTCCTAGACGAGTACTTAGATACATGGTAGAGTACCAGTACATGTAATGTATACACCACACATGGTGTGTAATTTTTAAATATCAACATCCCTAAATAGGTAGAAAATAGGTCATATTCCTCTAAACTGCATGCCGTGTTATTAGGTTTTCCTGAACAGAAAACAATCTAGATCACTCGAAACTCCCATATAATTCCCAAAATCAATATATACAGTTTCAATAATCCATTAGAATAAATAAGAAGAAATTGAAAACATTAAAATGATTAATATAATGGTTTTTATAGTAAAAACATAAATGGGCATACCTTTGGGTATAAACTGCAGAAGAATCATTCAATTCCACTATCCACAACTATCGCATGTTGATCCATCATGTCGAGGGCTTCGCGATGGTGCCTCCATCTCTTCCTCTCTCTTCATCTTTCTCCATCTACCTATCCTCTCATGGTCATGCCTTATAGGAGCCCTTAGAGTGGTGTAAGATAGAATAATAACGATGAAATAATGAATGGAAAATGAAAACAATGAAAAGGAAGAGAAGAAAAAATATATAAGAAATGAAATAGGGTCTCAGGCTGCCCTTGATTCCCAACTAGAGTTTATGGTTTACCTAGGCTAAAATCCCCCATCAATGCACAACGAGGAAGAAAAAATCTCAATCCTACTCTCCATTCAAAATATATGTTCCATGAAACCAATGTGGATAATTTAATATTTAATTTAATAATATTAAATATAAATTTTTTTTCTAAAATTCAAATGACTCGGATTCCCACCAAACTCATTTTCTAGGGAAAATACCCTATTATTGGATGACAAAAGTTGTCATAACAATTATTCGAGATCATATTCTTGGGGAAAAGACCATTTTACATCATTTCAATCATCTTAATGTATAAAATTTAAATTTATACTCAAAATTAATGTCCATAAAAACTTGGGTCCCTATAGTGTATGAACCCTTTATCTAGATTATCATGTAGTTGTTTCTGTAGCTCCTCAGGTTCCATATCATCCATTTTATGTGGATTCACAAAAAATATCATCACCCTATGTATAAGCTAAATTGAAAATTTAACTTTGAACTAGGAGGTTGACTCAGAAATTATTTAGGAAACACATTAGTGTTTCCCCCAAAATGGGAATGCCATCAATGATTATTATTTCCTTATACTCAATCATTTTTAATAGATAAAATTTATCATAGTGAAATTATATACATGTTTAAAATGTTGGTTATAAAGAAGATTCATCCTCATCCTTTCACTTATATAGAATCGGAGGACAATTTATGATATGAAGAATGACTTCCTTCTTGAGTAAATTTATTTTGGATCTGTATAGGAAAATCCAATATATGCCCATAATTGCATAAATTTCTAAAAAAGGAAGTATGAAAATGTTATTTAGAATGTTTATTCCATAAATTGTTATAGAGTAGGATTTATATACATTGGATGCAATAATTTTTCAATTTATCGTTTTCACTTACATCTCTACTGTCATGCTTTGTGGTAGTGTTTGAATAGTTCTAATAGTCTTTCATGATATAAAAGAATTCTTAGAACTAGAATAAAAAAGTATGTTATCTATTCATGAATTATTAACTAGACTAAATTTTACCACATAATTTCAAGGATCCACCTCAGTGGTTACAAGGGACTATAATCAACATTGTTCCCTTGGTGTTTATTGGTTTTCTTGAAAAACAGTGGGATTAGGGAAATAGTTAGAAATGTGTCCTCATTCATTGAAATTGATGCAATGAACAATTCACTCAGGGTTTACTAGAGAATTAATTTTCGCTGTTATATTAGTGGGTTTCTTCTATCAAAAATTGGTTTCTGGGATTCCTTCCTTCTCATACCTAAAGCATTTCTTTGTCCATGTTAGGCAACTTTAGGGGTTCTTTTTTCCACAAAATTTACAAGTGGGGTGTTGAAATTTGTTATCATCTTTATATTTCTCCATTGGAATAGTATACTTTAAATCCAAATTCATATTTTTATCGATGTTATACCATTGATTTTCACCAATCTCCATTTTGACTTTGAGCACACATCATAAAATTTCCTCACAGCTATCGAAGTCTCAGATCACTACGAATTATTATAGGCTAGGTTCTATCACCATAATGAAGTGGTCAACTATGAATTCTTGGGTAATAAAAAATCAGATGGAATATCATGATAGTATTAAGAGTTTACCCCCATATTCCTAGATATATTTATCATATAATATCATGAGGGAAGGTAAATCCCATTCGATTTTAATTTGGAGAGTGAGAGTAAAATATTTATCGAAAAACCAATTCTAGAAGTCCTTTCATGACACCACTTAAGTATCTTCATCCATATACACATTATTAATAAGTTTTCAACATTGATCATATTATTCATCCATATGATATGAATCTAGTAGAACATTATTATGTTTTTAATATTGATGGACGGATAAGATCTTCTCAATGGAGTTGATACATTGTTTTGTGATTAATGTATTGGTTGATCCATTCAAAGTCAGAGGCCTTTGTCATATAAAGTCCATAGTTGTAGCATGTTCGCTATTATGGGGATTTAGAATCACCTCATGATACATGTTTATATTCATAAACTATGTTTTCTAAGAGTGTAGCATTATAAAGTTTATCATTATTTCTCCCATCGGGTTTGGCATCTCATTGGGGGCAGTCATCACATTTCCCTTCACATTGGTTGTTTACTCGATATTTTCAATCTCTAACCATTTTCCTGAATGAATGAAAAATTGGGGATTATATGTTTTTAATTATTAAATACATAATGGATATATTTAATGGAATTAAAGGGAAAAATTATAAATTACATGTATTTATATAACTTATTAATTTCTAGGCTTTAATCTATGTTATCCATTATATATTTCCTATTATATTTTCTTATGGTAAATTTTCCCAATAATAATGTCTCACAATGATATTATGATTTTTTAAAAGAAAATATATTGGGAGTGTCAATACAGTTGTGCAGAAAGGATGGATTTCATGCACAAGTTCTTTATAGAGTCTATCTTAATGCGGCCTTTTCTAAATTTACCCATACATACATCTGAGGTAGAGCCACATCCACTTGTATTATCTAAAAAGGTATGTATTTTATTGTTAGACCAATTATTCTATACATACCAAAATTTATGAATATGTTTGTATACTTAGTTTTATCCCTAAGGATATGTCTTCATTCTTCTAATCTCAATCCCAAAAATAAAAAATCCTCTCTTTGATACCAACTGTGACAACCCTAAACTTTATTATGAATTAATTACTAATTTATTAAATAAGATAACACATAATAAAACAAAGAAGGTAAATAATTATAGTGTCTTTGGGAATTATGTAAATTACACAATAAGTTAAAACAATAAATACAACATCATTTTTGAAAACTTCCATAATATGCTCATACTTACGACTACATGAGATAACCATGATACATACATAAAAAATGGAGGGCTATAAAGATGTGATGGGGTATAAAAAGGGAATAAAAAGATGAATGTAATACATGTTATAAAATAGGCATATAAGATGGGCATAAAAGGAGTGATAATCATAAACATGAGCAATGAGGCGTGATATATCACGATAACATAATGGAACCCTGGGAAATGTGGAAACATATTATAACACTACATGATAAACATAGTTAAAAGATAAATTCCAACACATAATGACGTTAAAATTATTATTAATGAATCAGGTTCACTTCTTATCCCAATGAGTCATTTTTTAAGACTAGATATTTCTCAATACATTGGAGCGCTATATAATTTTGAGCACACCCATCAATTTTATATCATTCCCATGCTTAAGTATGCTTCATAGTTAATATAGCATGGATTCATTCACAATCATATATTATTAAATTATAAAGGTGTGATGAATACATACATGTATGTCCCATGTCAAATAATAGTAAATGTATAAAGGTTAATACCCTTGATAGGAAATGGTAATGGTATTCACTACACAATTTTTTCCCATGGAAAATATTTGTGGAATTTCAGTATCATAACAACATCACAATAAAAATTCATAAAATGGGTCAATTAAAGTTAAAGGGGTCTCCCATATTTGTAAATCAAATGGGTTGAAATTTTTAAATGGAATTAAATATCCCTAAATTTGGAATTGGAAATAGAAGGAATAAGATAATAATGAAACTTTAATAAAGAAGATAATGACATGATACTTTAGATTGAGAGTGTGAATCCAAATGATTGGGAGGTGCTTCTTGAGAGCTTGGATTAACCTTATAAGGACAATAAAGAGGGGAGGTAATATGAGGAACATTATTTGATGATTTTTAGTGAAAATAAATGGGATATTTAGTGGGTATATATAGGAAATATGTGTGGATTTTTTTATTATTTCTCAAACTTAGGTTTTGGATTCTGTATAATAAAATAACCAATACCAAAAACTCTCCAATGGTTTTTCCCAATTTTCTGAAGGGAAATTATCTTTAATAAATATTTCCATGTTATTAAATTAAAAAATAATAATACCCTTGGTGATGTGGAGGTCAGTCATACTCTTAAAGAAACATTTTTAAAACCTTAAAATATATTAATGGTTTTGGAGGATTCAAAATGTATTTAGAAAATTAATTCAATTAATATAAAATTAAATTATTTTTAATTTAAATAAAATCTATGTTCATGGACACCACTTATTTTATTTATTACATCACTTTTGGGTAATTATGATTTCATAATACACAACGAATATTGCAGGAAACATAAATTTTACCTGAAATTCAACTACCTCATGAAATTATGAAAAATTCACTAATGGATAATTTAGAAGTTCATATTCCAAAAATAATATTAATTTTATCAAAATATTTTTTCCAAAAATTTTTATATTCACTTTTTAAATATTAATAAATATTTATTGTTAAATGATGTTTTTTTAAACATAATATTTATTGAACCCTTATAAAAATTACATTTGACTTCCTAAAAATTATACATTCATTTTATATAATAAACTATATTTAATAATAATATTTTATTAACAATTTATTGATTCTAAAAAAAATTAAATAATGAAAACCAATTCCTTAATTGAATTTTACCATTACCTAAAAATATAATTATTGTGTTGTTGAATAAAAAACAAAACGGTGTATAAAATAATAAAAATAAAATCATATTATAATCATTATTAAAATAAATATGCATATTGATTTTATTTGGGTATTGTTATATATCACTTTAATACACCAAATAACACTATAACAGTAAGACTATGATTGTGAGACTTTTACGGGGTGGTTTCGCATATATAGTTGGGTCGTGATATCGATGAGCTTGAACATATACCATTAATGGCTTCGATCAACCATAAATGGTTGGATATCATATTTTTATTGCTCAAGGTATATCTTAGTGATGTTGTGTCCCTATGAAGCTATGATAAATAGGATTCAAAAGGTAAAATCCTACTAGTAGCGGTCATCGTGTCCTTTATTGGTGTCATTTGGATTTATTAAACCATATATTAATACAAATTTTATGATCACTATTAAAAGGCTATATTATAAATAGTAATGATGATCAGTAGTCTTTTAAATATTATAGGATATAATAAAACCAAATAAGTGCATGGTATTTCTATAACCATAATAGATAAATAATACATTTAATTAAATCAATTGGGGAAGTTTATTTATAACAGGTCAGGTCATTACAAATAAGAAAATATGTTCAGACCGAGGGATAGAGTATCTTACCCAAGATTTAAATGATCAAATGAAAGATTGTGGGATAGTATCTAAACTCACCCTTCTTTATATACATCGGTGGGAAGTTTTTAGGGAAAGCTGGATTCAAGTCATGCTTTCCATGACCAGTTGAATGGTGTGTCGGGAAAGTAATCCATTGTCCATTTAGGGATACACATTATAGGTAGTGTAAAATACCCTTAACTGAGTACAAACTTATGTTATAAATGGGACACTATATGGGTCATGGAATTGAATGAATCCCATCTAATAAAATACAAATGTATGGTGACTAATGTCTTTTTTCAATACAAACTATTTTGTAAATTTAGATTTCCATAGATTGAAGTGTTTTTTTATAGAATATTCTAGATAATTCATAGGATATTTCTTATATAACTCTTTTGTCCATACATTTATTATATAGATACATGTCACATTTCTATAAAGGTAATATATATCCAATATAAATAGTTTGAGCAATATTGAAATCGATGATGTTGATTTCCCAAAAATGAAATAGTTGTTATGGGAACCATCTTCATAAGACATAGTCGACGATTATGGTGTTACTATAGTATAAGTACTACATAGGTCAACTTGAATGGTCCGAGAACTAGTGAATTAAAATTTTCTAGTCACTGAGTAAGGTGACATATTACTCCTAGATGATAAAGATTCTATGTCATAAAAAGATGAAGTATATGGAACTGATGCTTCTAAATGGGATAATGATTTGTATTCTGTGATAGTATCTATGAACTAAAATCGTGATTTTTATTTGGTAGAACCTCCCACTGATGTAGAAACTAATAGGTGAAAATGGTTATTCCTGAAAAATATGGAAATTTATGGTAAGAAAAATAATTATAAATCACGCCTGGTTGTGAAGTGTTTCTGGAAACAAAAATTCATAAATTGTGAAGAAACATTATATCATGTAGTGATGAAAAAATCCGTCAGAATATTATTTGTAATAGATTCCTTGATGATTGTAAAATTTTACAAAAGGATGTTCCAAAATATTTTATAAACATGGTGTTTATTGTAATTTTATCTATATCTAAACACAGAGGTTGTATTAAGTACCATAATTCCAATTATGTATAAAACTATAGAGTTACATTTTTATGTCAATGCATCCCTCATGATCATGGAATGACTATTTTTATGATTTCATAAGTTAATTTGGTTTCATTAATAATGGAAGAAATCCATGAGTATATAATAAGAATAATTGGAATGCCATCATTTTCATAGTATTATATATTTATAACATAATAATTGTGAGAAACAAAGTATAAACATTACATTCAATTAAAAATTAGTTAAATTAATACATCTACATAAATGTATTAGGTGAATCATCAAATATTTAAGGGATAAAGATCTATCAATATATATCTAAAATGATTAATGGACTACGTTAATATGTATATATATATAAAGAAATCAAAAGGTACAATATGAAACATTACAAGAGTGAGTCATTACAAATGTCACATGGTATCAATTTATTCATGAAAATGTGTCAACAACTATTAATGGAGATTGAAATAATGAGTTTAATACCTTATTCTTAAATATTGGTTTCTATCTATTTTTCCATACAATATAAATGTTTTTATTTTTCCTTTTACTTAACATTATGGGTAGACATAATGATAATATAAGAGATATACTTTAGTAAGAAATAAATAAATATACATATGTAATTTTTAATATAAAAAGTATATTTTCATATAGTATAGTGTACTTGAAGAACTAGTAATGATAGGATACACTGACTCTAGTTTTTAGATGGTACATAAGGATCTGAAATCATAGTCATGCAATTTATTTTTCTTAAATGGTGGTTCATTGATCTTGAGAAGATTGAATAAACCCATGGCCAATGAATCTACAAAAAAATAATTATATTTAACTAATTCTAATATAGTTATGTAGTAATTTTGGATATATAGATTTTTCACAGATATTGGCATTTTTCCTAGTCATGAAAACATGTTTCAGTTTTTTATGATAATGATGTTGTATTGGTGCTTTTCATGGAGACAAATTCCCAAAAAAGGAAAATATTTATTCTTTATAAGTTTCATCTATTCAAATATTACACTCATAGAGGTTATGTATTATGGTACCATGATTTATCAGTGGAAGGTTATGGGCTGGAAATTAAAATTATTTGCATAATAAAAGAGATGAATCGTCATCTACTCTTATGATCTCATCACAAAAAAGTCTGGGGATATCACGTAGTTTATCAGTGTACAAAAAACTAAGAAGATACCTCATTCATATTTAAATTGTTCACACCAATCATAATTTTCTAGCATCCATTCCATAAAAGACCTAGTGATGAATCCATATAAATCATCCACACATGATTCTTGAATATTTATTAGTGTTGTTCATCTGATACTATGTGCTAAATTTTATCTTTGATGATCAATTTGACAGAGCGACGATCACCACAATCCACCGTCTTCAATCTAAGAAGACAGAACCTGAATATCATGGTTTATTGAGAGATTCAATCTATCGGAATCAATATGAGAGAGTATCTCTAAATTTTAACAGATGAATAGAACCCATGGGAAGAGCCTCTCTCCACATATATAGTACAAATTTATAATATCTTATTTTGTTTCCCAACCCGCTTGTAATAAATATCCACTTAATACATATTATAAATAATTATTTATGATGAACTAAACTATTCCATAAAAATTATTTATATTTTATCAATTAAATATACTATATATTAAATATATATTATGCGATAATCCATATCCATTAACTCAACTTACATATCCTGATAATATTAAACAAACATAAAATATTAAATTAAAATACATTCAAATTATATTTATCCTTGTATTTACATATTCATTTATAAATACATGTAATATTTAAATTCATCCCAATTTTACATACTCGAATAACAATGAATTTATTTATTTATTAGTGATCAATAGAACATGGATAATTCCCAGAGCCCATGGTGGGACCCACTAGGTCCTATAATCTATTTTTCATAGATTTCTTGTAAATAAGGATTCACACATGTGTGATCATCCTTTTCTGGCTTTATTATTTGTTGGTCTATACAAATAAACTTTTCTCTGACTTCCATGGCCACAGATTTATGAATGTACTACCATACTAATAAACCGGACCCAAGACATCTCTTCATCCACTAAGAAATAAAAAATAATATCTTGATCATTTAATCAATGTCATCCCACTAATGTCATACCCAACAAAAACTACCTTGCAATTACAATGTGGTCATGGTTTTCTACTTTCATCAACGTATGTGATCAAATGAAATACATTGATAATGATCTCAAGTCAGGAGTCCATTACAGATGTTCATAGATAAAAATAACTAATGGCCCCAAAAATAGCTATTGTTCATATAGGCATGTTTGTCCTCATGATCTCAACTACTAGAGATCACAAAGTGAGATCTTTATGAGAAGAAGTCTCAATGCTTATGATCCCCCGACACCTGATAGCCGCACATCATCTATGTCCTTTCAGTTTGATGGATATTTACCATAGGATATTACTTTATGATTACATTCATAGTAACTATAATTTCTCAATACAACCTGGGATTTTCTTTATCCCTTTGATGTGACAAGTAATCTAAGTGAATTACCATAAATATAGTGGAAATTGAATTCTATACACTATTATGTAGAGATAAAAAAACTATCTTTATAAAAAAAATTATACAAGTAGTGGTTATCAAATGGCATCACAGTTTGGGTCTAGGGAACATACATTCAATAGTCCAACTTGCACTATAGCCAACTGCCAATAAGTCTCAATATGCTAGCTCTCATATGAGAATCATTTTTCTACTAAGATTGGGATTTATTTAGGGGGTCTACCACATTGTCCTCTGTGGATAATCTTCAAACATTTACTTCACCACTCTGAATAAAATCCATCAATAGATGAGACTTCCAAATTATATTATTTGTCCTCTAGTGTGACCTGGGATCCTTGGAAAGAACCACTGTAACGGTATTATCAAAATAACTAGAATATGTTCTACACTATTTGGAAGAACACTAATTTGTAATTCAATGTTTAATATCTAGAGTGATTAATTTGCTGCATTAGGAGCCACTATGTACTCAGGTTATGTTATAGAATTGACATCCATATATTGTTTGAGGCTTCCCCAGCTCACTAAACACCCATTCAGGTAAAATATATAGACTAGAGGTGATTTTATATCATCATGATCTGTCTAGAAAATAGCATCTATGTATCCTATAACTACTAGTTCCTCATCTCTTACTTACACCAAGAACATATCCTTTTTACACCTATTTTACTTCAAGAGAGTTTTAATAGCGGACCAATGTAGCTCTTCTAGATTATCTTGATACCATCCCACCATTCTTAAAAAAAATTAAACATCAAACCTAGGATACTATATGTCATAAATAATAAACTAACTTTCAAGGAATATGGTATACTAATCATCATATCAATATCCTCATATGTTTGTGGACACATTTTTAGAGAGATTAATACAATGTGGCATTGGAAACAACCCTCTCTTGGATTGTTCTATATTGTATCTTTTGATTACCTTATCAATATATGTACTTTGACATTTCCCAATCAATATTTGTGATCTATCTCGATAGATCATGATCCCTATAATGTAGTTTTCTTCACCTAATTCTTTCATATAGAAGCATTCATTTAACCATGTCTTAACTAACTATAATACTTTCAAATCATTTCCCATAATTAATATGTCATTAACATAAAAAACTAAAAAAATGATTGATTTTCAATCAATATTCTTATAGAAACAATGCTCAATTTATTTTTCAACAAAATTAAATTCTCTTATGGCCTCATCAAAATGAACAATACATGATGTTGATTCTTTCTTCAATCCATTAATGGATATCTATAGATTGTACACCTTATTTGATTTTTTTTGACCTGAAAACCCCTTTGGGTTGACTTGTATAGACATATTCAGCCAACATTATATTTAGATAATTAATTTTGACATCCATTTGAAAATTATCATATTCATGAATGGTTGATATTGCAAGCAATATTCTGATGGATTTCAATATTTCTACTGGTGAGAATGTTTCATTATAATCAATTCTTCTATGTTGTATGAAACCCTTTACAACCAATATTGAATTATAGGTATTAACCTTACCATCCATGACTATATTTTTTTTGAATACCTATTTGAACCCAACGGGGTTTAAATCAGCTGGAGTGTCTACCAATATCCAAACTTGTTTTTGGTACATAGAATCCATCTCTGAATGGATGGAATCTTTCCATTTAGAAGATTTTTTACCTTCTACTACTTTTTTTTATGTTAGAGGTTCATCATCCTCATGAATTAAAGTTCCACCTAACTCTATGTTAAAAAAACATAATGTCATATTTTTATAACTTCTTGAGTATACCTACATAGTATTTCTATCTCGTGAACAACTTCTTTTTCCACTTTCTCTTGTCGATATTTTCTTGTAACAACTCTTGTGAATATAGAGCAATAAATTCATCCAATTATATCTAGCTCCCACTATTTCAATTGTAAATTTTTTCATTTTCTAGAAATAGTTCATCTATTTCCACAACAACCTTTCTATCTAAAGGTTTGTATTTCCAGTATTCATTAGTTTCCTTAGTATAACCTATAAAGATGCACTTTGTGATTTTGGAAGCTAGTTTCTGACGTGGTATAGTCTTGAAAAAATCATCACATCTCAATACAAGTATTTTTGATAGATTGGGTTTCTTTCCACACCATAACCCATATTGAATCTCATATGAGGCCTTAGTTAGTACTTGGTTAAGGGTATATTCTACTATATGAAAAGTGTGAACCCAAAAGGATAACAGATGAGTTTCATAACTCATCATTGATCTGACCATGTCTAGGAAGGTATTATTCCTCCTTTTACTAACACCATTTAACAATGGTGTATAAGGAGAAATGAGTTGGGATACAACCCCACTCTCCTCCATGTGATCAATGAACTCTTGGTAAATATATTTAATACATTGTTCTAAGTAGAGTGCCTTAATCTTATTACTAAGCTTGTTTCTTAATTCATGCTGGTATTCCAAAAAAACTAGAAGGAATCTGACTTATACCACATTAAGTAGATATAGTCATACCTACTATAGTAATTGGTATAAATAATGATGTATGAAAACCCACCCCATTCCTATAATCAAAATAGACCACATACATCAGTATGAATTAATTCTAGTAACTGATTGTCTCTTTCTACCTTCCCAGAGAAGTGTTTTTTGGGAATTTCCCCTATAAACAAGCATGGAATACATCCAAGGGTTAAATGTACTAATTCTAAATACCCTTCTTCATTTAATTTTTGTAATCTCTTTTTTTTCATGACATATCCTGATGTTCCATAGTCGAGTGATATATTAGTCTTTCTCACTATTTTTTTCATTGATTGTAATTACTAGGTTTTCTAGTTCATGTATATATATCCCATTGTTAATATGTTCCATACCATAACACATGTTAACCTTATAAAAGAAACAAACATTTATTTCTAAACATGAAATAATATCCCATTGTGTCTAAACATGACACTGAGATTATTCTTCATGTAACAGAAGGTACATAATAACTACTATTCAATACTAAAACAAAACCATGTTGCAATGTTTTTTGATATTCTCCCACTACCAAGGCTTCATAAATTGCAAAATTGGTAGCTTGTAAATCCACTAAACCACTAAAAATATTATTGAATCTAATTGGTTCATGTATATGAATAAATATGTGTGAGCCACATTCCATATCCAATATCCAACATGTAGATATATAAATATTTCATTCAATAATAAAAATACCTAATGTAGAAGTGTCCACCTACTTATTATTCCTAGCTTTGAATTTTTTTTCTTGTGGCCTTTCTAGCTACATAAAAACTAGAAACATTCCCACTCATTTCTCTGAAACTTAACATTCAATTCATTGAAGGATGGTGCATTGTTGTATTTGACATTGACTTGGAATTAGACACCTTTGACTTGACATTATTTATATAATTCACCATAATTATTGAAGAATTGGTTTTATTTATATCCTTATTGATTGGAGAACTAATGCCAAATGGTCTGGTAGCAACTTTTTCTTATTATTCATGTTATAATTGATAATGAAAGTTGAAAAGTGTGGTGGTGAAGAGGAAATAATGGGATTTACTTATGGTTCATGGTTTAATATGAACCAAAGGGCTTCAATACTCTCAAGGTAGAAAATTATCCAAATCCCACTTTATTTTATTTCCTAGCCTACACCAATAAAGGAAATTGAAGATATCATACCATTCCTACCTTGATATCTCCTGATATGATTCTTTTTTATTAGAAATCATATTGTAGGCATCCTCATCCTCATTCATTTTCTACAATTGACCTGACATAGATGAAAACATGTTGCGATGAACATCTCGTTCATCATCTATATGATTTTTCCATTTATGTTTTTCCTCCTTGATTTCTCATTGAGGAGGATTAGTAGGAAATGAGAATTACATCCCATAAAGATTCCTTTCTTAGAGAAGTACTATGTCCAAGTTTCTATACCACTCTGAGAAGTTACAATCGGTCTGGAGATTTAATTTATCCAAAATTGATTGCAGTGATAATGTAAGTATGGAGTTAATGATTTACATTTTAAATATACAAAAGATAAATATTAGAAGAAAATTATTTATCTTGATTACCTTTTAGATATTTATGATTAATTAATTGTTATATAATTTTAAATGTCTCCCATTATTTTATCAAATTCTAATATCCCTCAATATTAGATTCAAAATATTTTTTTTATTATTTTAGTTCAAAGGATCCATGAGGCTAAACTTCATAATATACTTTCATTGGCTATGCCACTACTTGGGGAGTTTCTAGGTATTCTCTTGGTCGGTTATCCACCTTAACTCAATGTTCCTTGAACTGTTGAGTAAAGTCCCATCTTTTGGAGTTGTAACTTGATTCCCTCAAAATATTTCCTCTAAATATATATCAATATAGATTTGGTTACACCTCTGATATAATATTTAGTAAATTCGACCCATAAATCTTATAGGAACTCATTGGTACTAGAATGTACTCTTAACTTTGGCTAACGAGCACCCTGAACACCTGATTTTTCTCAAGATTGAGTAATGGATGGATTTACAAATTGATATATCATTGAGGAATTTTATTATTTATTGACTAATATAATAAATTTATAGTTAATATTTTCAAACTAGGTTGTCATAATCACAAATGAACATGAAATAGAAAAATATTCATTTCATATTTATGCATTTTATATTATTTATTAATTTATGTGATCATGTAATAATATTCCACTTTTATAAATCTATAAACTATGAATAATAGAAGAAAACATTCCATCAGACTGGTCTTGAGAATCTAAATGTTATTGATCTTAAATAGATCATTCTTAACCTAGTGGGTTCCATACCAGAGTTGACTCCTAACTCATTTCACAGCTCACCCATAGTGCAAAGTAATCACTTCTTATATGGATTATCACCTTGACTTGGTGGGGTCATCACCATAGAATGACATCATCTGTTTACAAATATACTCGAATGCATGTGAGGGGGTATCGAGGTCCCTACTGAGTATTGTATACTCACACCTGCACGGGCTTCGCCTGCACTACATTGTGTTGGTTGCAGACGACGTACATCGCTGATTGTGGTTGAGACTTGAGGAGCGGGACGGTACCCGGAGGTGGTCTATCATGTGGGACGTACACATAGAGGACAGCTGGACTCGAGGAGTCGATGAGACAGTCTGTACTCACCCTTCAGGTGGGAGTTCCAGAGGATGACCTGGTGGTTGTTGCTTTGTCTTTCAGTTGTTGTACTTTACTTTCAGTTGTACTGTACTTTCAGTTGGGTTTGTATATTGGCCCATTTACTATCCAGCACTTACTTGTATATATAGATTACTTAGTGTTTACTTCATTTTACGTACTCTGTGGTGTTTGTTTTATTTTATAAAGGAAATGTCTTCTCTTTTATCAGGAATTACACCTTTGGTGCTAGTCGCCATCCCCTGGCCTATGGAATGCGGGCTTGGGGTTGTCACAGCATGGTCCTCGAGGACGGGTTGTGACAAATTGGTATCAGAGGAGTTCGGTTCTACCGTAGGACTCAAGACTCTAATCTTTCTCTATGTGAAGCAACAGTGTTAAGGGTATTTGAGTGTGGTTATCAGTCCAGGGAGTCCAGTGTTGGTGTGGCGGCTAACGTATCCATACACCAGGACCCTGACTTCTGATTTCTGACTCAGTACATGGAAACATTGATTGCATGTGTGTTTCAATGTTTTCTTTGTGATTGATTGTGTCAGATCAACAGGTATACTGTATTGACCATGGAACACCTGTTTCTTTTCAGGATGGCCCCACGACGGTAGCTAGCTAGGGTTATGAGCATTGTACGAGATGGCATCCCATCAAGCGACGAGGCCTCGGTGCAGGGCCCCAATACAGAAGAGGCACCGGCGGTACATCTACCCGCTGAGCCACTGATGCCACCAGCCCCAGCCACTGAGAGTACACATCACCTTAGTTCACTGCACGAGTTTCAGCGTCGGATACTACCCAGGTTCCACGAAGAGACGGACCCTCGGGCAGTCTAGCATTGGCTGGAGGCTGTTATACGAGTTTTCATATTAGTAGGGACACCAGCTGACCTCATGGTGAACCTTGCGGCGAGTCTCCTGCACGCAACACCAGGTAGATAGTGGATCCTGATGCTCTAGGCGCACAACGAGGAAACACTTCTTTGGACAGACTTCGAGACCCTCTTCCGCTCGGAGCTCGTTCCAGCCACCCTCCATGCAATGTGCATTCAGGAGCTACTACAGCTGCGGAAGGGCATCATGACAGTAGCCCGGTACTCAGCGAGGTTTACTGATCTTTCGCGCTACTCCACGGACATGGTACGGGACCCATTCTTCTGGGCCCAGACCTTCGAGCAGGGACTGAGGCATGAGATCAGGGCATCGATGATCTCCCTTAGCATACAAACGTAGGAAGGAGTACTGGAGCGAGCCCTTCTCATAGAGATATTTCTAGCTAAGCCTACACCAGCAGCGAGACCTACCACAGGGCAGCACGTAGCAGAGTCTTCTACAGCTGGCAGTCGACAGATGTCACAGGGGTCCAAGATGATCAGACCATCAGGCAGACGACCTCAGGATACTGGCTCGGAGGTGCGGGGCACACGTAGCAGAGCCAGTAAAATGAGAGGCATACATTTCTATGCATGCGGTGGATAGGGCCACATGGCTCGTGACTGCCTGACCCGCCATGCAGAGGAGCATCAGACGGTTGAGGGACCACCCAGGCAGAGGAAGAGGTTCGACCGTGGTGGTCCGTAGGGAGTAGGAAGACGTGCTAGAGCAGTTGGCTAATTGGTAGGTGGTGGACGACGTTTCGAGGCTCTACCACCACCACCACCAGGAGGTCCACCCCGACTACAGGAAGCTTGCGGACAGAGGCAGGCTCAGCTTCAGGCAATGAAGGTCTACAACCACGGCGCACCAGAGATGATTCGAGGTGCTATCTGTGTTAACTCCACCCTTTCTGTAGTTCATATAGACACAGGAGTGAGTCATTCTTTCATTACCGCTACCCATGTTTGGAGCTCAGAGATTCCGACGGAGCTGTTGGCTCGATCCTTACGACTAGAGACTCCTACGGGAGCAGACTCGATGATTACGCACTGGTGCCAGCAGTGTGATCTTACTCTAGGAGGCGAGAGCTTCAGTTGGGATCTTCTTGTAGCGGCGTCGAGGCCTTAGGGCGTCATCTTGGGCATGGATTGGTTATCTAAAGTTCATGCAGCGCAGGATGGACTCACGTAGAAGAGAGGACAATCGATCACTCATCAGTTGGCTAGCCTCATCCTAGGAGCGGTGAACGTGCGGAGTCTGAGATTTCCTACTGTGGTGAATCAGTATGCGAACGTTTTTCTTTACGACATTCCAGGACTACCCCCTCGCAGAGGGGTAGACTTCTATATCAACCTGTACCCCGGGACATCCCCGATATCTACACCAGCATATCAGATGGCTCCTGATGAGATTCGTGAGCTATGGGTATAGATGGAGGACTTGCAGGGAAAGGGATTTATTCGACCCAGTGTTTCACCCTGGGCATCCCCTATTTTGTTCGCTAAGAAGCCGGATGGGAGCTTGTGACACTGTGTTGATTACCGTCGCCTGAACCAGGTGACCGTGAAGAAAACGTATATGCTTCCGAGGATTGATGACCTCTTCGATCAGCTCAAGTGAGCACGCTGGTTCTCGAAGATAGACCTTAGGCCAGGCTATCATCAGCTCAGAGTTCAAGATGAAGATGTGCAGAAGATGACCTTCGGATGTCGGTATGGCCACTATGAGTTCTTGGTTATGCCTTTTGGTGTAACCAACACTCCAGGAGTGTTTATGAGTCATATGAATATGATCTTCCAGCCTTACCTCGATTGATTTGGCATAGTCTTCATCGATGACATATTGATATACTCAACTACTGAGGAGGAACACGCCTACCACTTGCAGGTTGTACTGTACACACTCCGAGAGCACTAGATTTATGTTAAGCTCTCGAAGTGTCACTTCTGGATATGTGAGGTCAACTTCTTGGGGCACATCATTTCTGAGGCGGGAGTTGCGGTGGATCCTGTGAAGATCAAGGCAGTGCTAGCTTGGGAGCCACCCAAGAGTGTGACGGAGGTGCGGAGTTTCCTAGGTCTAGCTAGGTACTATCCGATGTTTGTGCCAGACTTCTCTAGAGTTTCAGCACCACATTCATCTTTGATGAATAAGGGGAAACCCTTTGTGTGGTTAGATAGATTTCATCAGAGCTTCCGGGAGCTGAGACAGAGATTGACCAGTGCACCCATCTTGAGGCTACCAGAGGAGGGAGTAGGGTATGTAGTCTACTGCAATGCATGAGGGACCAGACTCGGGTGTGTCTTGAGGCCGGAGTGGGAAGTGATCACCTATGGATCACGACAGTTGAGGCAGCATGAGCAGAACTACGCTACCCATGACCTGGAGTTAGCAACAGTGGTCTTTGCTCTGAAGATGTGGCGGCACTATCTGATGGGCGATCACTTTACAGTCTACTCTGACCACCAGAGTCTCAGGTACATCTTCTCACAGAAGGACCTGAACCTGAGACAGCAGCAATGGATCGAGTTCCTCTAATACTATGACTTTGAGATAGTCTATAATCCTGTAAAGGGGAACGTAGTAGCCGATGCTCTTAGCAGGAGGAAGGGCATTCAGCTACTTGGAGAGGCGACATAGCAGCTAGCCGCTTTGCAGATATCCTTTGTGGATAGAGACGGAGCATCCTTTCTAAAGTCACTCACAGTCACTCCTCCACTACTTCACTAGGTCAGAGAGGCACAGCGTGGGGATATTGACTATGAGACGTGGCGTGCATAGATTTCCATAGGACAAGAACCTTATTGATTTTCTGTAGGAGGAGAGCACGTCATCCTTTTTTGAGGACGTACCATGGTACAAGCTGCTTTACAGGAGGAGGTGCTGATAGTGTTTCACACTTCACCTTTAGCGGTACATCCAGGGGTAGTGAAGATGTACCAGGATCTCAGACGATAGCACTGGTGGTTGGGTATGAAGAAGGTTGTGGCAGATTTCGTTTCATGATGCCTCACCTGTCATCAGGTGAAGGCGGAGCACCAGGTACCACCAGTCTTGGTACAACCCTTGGAGGTCCCAGAGTGGAAGTGAGATGGGATATCTATGGATTTCATGACTGGGCTTCCACGTACTTCTAGTGGTCACGACTCCATTTGGGTGATCGTCGACCTACTCACCAAGGCGGCCCACTTTCTACCAATCAGAGAGCAGGGCTTAGTAGAAAGCTTGGGAAGCCTCTACATTTATGAGATCGTACGGCTTCACGATGTGCCATCATCTATCGTCTCTGATAGAGATGCTCGCTTTACTTCCCAGCTTTGGAAGGGGTTGTAGGAGGAATTCGGGATGCAGCTACGCTTGAGCACCGCTTTTCACCCTCAGACAGATGATCAGATGGAGATGACCATTCAAACTCTCGAGGAAATGCTCCATGCATGTGTCCTCGACTTTGGTCATATCTGGGAGGATCACCTACCCTTGGTGGAGTTTGCGTACAATAACAGCTACCACTCCACCATCGGGATGGAACCATACGAGGCATTGTATGGACGACCTTGCAGATCACCTCTATGCTGGACAGACCCTGAGGAGTCAGCACTTGTGGGACTAGAGATGGTCCAGGCCATGATAGAGAAGGTCCAGGTCATCTAGGAGCGGATGAGGACAGCTCAGAGCTGACAGAAGTCTTATGCTAACAGGAGTCAGAGACCACTTGAGTTCGAGGATGGCGACCATGTTTTCTTACAGGTCTCACCTCGGCGTGGATTGCGGATATTTGGTCGGGGTGTCAAATTATCTCTACGCTTTATCGAACCTTTTCATATTCTCAGCAGGATAGGTGAGGTGGCCAATCGTCTGGCTCTACCACCTCAGTTGCACAGGGTGCATGATGTCTTCCACGTATCTCAGCTGATGAGATACGTGCATGACCCGATGCATATCATTGACCATGGGGAGCAGGACATTGATGATGGGGTGACTTTTTCGGGGGTCTTGATGGAGATCGAGGATATAGGAATGGGTCTTACGTGGATGGTTGATTCCTCTAGTGTGCGTCAGGTGGCAGCACGGGAACCTACAGGAGAGCACTTGGGAGCAGGAGGCTCAGATGTGTGCCTAGTACCCTCATTTGTTTCCCTAGTTTGTGATGTATCTTTACGGAGACGTAAATCCCTAAGGTGGGATTAATGTAAAGACCCGTAAATTTTAAGGAAATTTTTTTCATAAATTATTGGGATTTTACGAGTACGCAGTTTCTGACGGCACTCGATTTCGAGGCCTGGTGTGCCCGGAATCAGTTTCTGAAGTTTAGCTCGGGTATGTTCAGTGAACGAATGAGCGGTTTTTTCTAACTTTTGAACCGGTGCTTGAAATTGAAATCTGAGGGCACCGATGAAACCTCAGCGCTGATAATTGCTTAAGAAGACCCTTATTAGAGTTGTGTTTGCTCAGGAGGAGTTGTTAAATAATGGATTAAGTGTTAAGTGAAATAATGTTGTGTACGACTTTATTTCACATCCAAGTGGTTTAACCAAATGTGTGGGAGTTGGGTGGAACCCACTTGAACCTAAATCCTCTTGATAGGATTTTGTGAGGTGGGTCCCACATGAACCCCATCCCTTCAAATTCCTTAACATATCTAAAACCCCCACTTTATTTATGTGACACTCCCTAACATAATGTTTCCAACTTAACTTCATTTAATTTTGACAAGCTCAAGATTAATTAAGTTATGTTAATTCAACTTTTGAATTTTGGAAATGCATGGGTTGGGTAATAAAATAAGAAGAGCCTTATTTTATTTGGGGTTGCTTCGTTGTGTTGGGAATTGGAGGAGATAGAACTCTTCTTCTTCATTGGAGAACGCAAAGAATGTCAAGACCTCGACAAAGAATGTCGTCACCACAAGGAGTGACTGACATGCCGTTCTTCTCCTCTCTATAGCCGGTGTGAGACGTCATCCACCTTGGACGTACGCCGACACCATCAACCGTGACACCAACTTTTGACATCATTGTTGAGGTAGGGGTTGTTTCATCATTCAAGTTTTATTTAACGATTTTGTTGTTAAATAATTAGCTGCTTGATATAGAAATAACAGGAGGAGGCCGGAGCGCAAAAACACGGCCGATCCTCCTCCCCTTTTGTTGTTGAATTTTGTCGTGGCTTGGAACGGAGGCAGAGGAGTGCAACGGCACCATGCAGGAACGAGGAAACTGGGGCCAGAGTGAGCCGCGACGAAGGAGCGTGGCGCCGTCACGCCGCACCGGTGAAGCCGAAGGAATCCGCGTCCAAGAGCGGGTCGGGGTGGATGGGCGTGGCACCATCGCGCCGCATCGGATAGGAGGAAGCCGCGGCCTTTGGCCATGGCGATTCTGCATGGGGCCGGCCAGATATCCGGCAGCTGGTGTTCAAGGGAGGCGGGACCTGCGGGGGGTCCCACGGTGGCTCACCGGCCGACCAAAACGGTCAGCCGAGTTTGGGAATTCCGGGGGTCTATAACCCCCATGGGCTAGCTAGGGCAAACCCCACAGGGGTTTGCCGTTTCGGGAAAATAGGGGAGCACCCCCCCCCCTTTCGCGTCTGCTCAGCGCGTGGGCACCCGCGCCGGGCCGGACCGCCCGAGCCGGGTCGGGCTGCCCGCGCTGGGCCGGACCCCCACACTGGCTGGACCGGGCCGCTCTGGCCGGGCTAGACCCGGATCCGGGTTGGGTCGACCCGCTTCGGGTCGACCCAGGGGGTATTGGGCTGGGTCGGACCAGGCGCAAACCCCCTGCTTTCGGACAGCTTCGTTCAAATGCCCATAACTTGGGCTACAGACCTCTGATCGATGCACCGTCAGTTGTGTTGGGATCCTTGGATCGAGATGGTCGTTTTGTATGTGACACTTATGGTTTTGAAGAAATTTGGGTATGGTCGGGTTGGTTCAAACACAAAACCAACCGGGCCATTGGAGCGAAAACACTTATAACTTGAGCTCAGGACGTCTGATTGACGTGCCGTCGACTTTGTTGGATTACTCTTAGTGATATGGTTCTTTTGGATTACTCTTCTTGAGTTTTTTATGTAGCTAGAGTATGGTTGAGTTGGTTTTAGCTTAAAAACCAACTGGGCCCTGAGAACGAAAAAGTCAATAACTCTCACACCAGGCGTCTGATTGACACGCTGTCTGTCACATTGAGTTCCTATTGATGAGATGGAACTTTGTGATACATCAACTCTGTACTTCATGACGATTGATGTATCGATCCCTTGGCTCATGGAGCGGACCCTCCCGGATCGAGCGTGCTGTGTGCGGGATCCCTAGAGCTGGCTGCGACTGCGACGACGATGATAGCTGTACTTGGATCCTACGTGGGTTTGGCAGCGAGGACGACTGTACTTGTATCCTCTGTGGGTTCGGTAGCATTGATTATTGTACTTGGATCCTACGTGGGTTCATCAGAGACGGTTACTATACTTGGATCCTATGTGGGTTCGGCAGAGGAGATGATTCAGAGGCTACATCAATCATCTCCATCCCTATTCATGAATAGTATACCTGCGTGAGCTGAGTCTTGACTTCCAATAATTATCTTCGATATGATTGACTTGATATCCTATTTGGATTGGATTATGCTTTCCTATGTGGATTGAGTCGTACTTTCCTATGTGGATTGGGTTGTATTTGAACTCGTGAGTTAGAGCTGAACTGGAATTGATGACTTAGGTATATGTATGGGCATATACCTAAGTTGTGTTGGATGATACTTTGTGTTTGTATCTTTTATTTGTGGTTTATCCTATATGGATTCTTGGAGACCTTCGGGGGTCTCGGGGTCCCTACTGAGTATCATATACTCGCCCATGCACGGGCTTCGCCCGCACTACGTTGTGTTGGTTGCAGACGACGGACAGCGTTGATTGTGGTTGAGACTTGAGGAGCAGGATGGTACTCGGAGGTGGTCTATCAGGTGGGACGTACACGGAGAGGACAATCGGACTCAAGGAGCCGATGAGACAGTCTGTACTCACCCTTCAGGTGGGAGTTCTGGAGGATGACCTGGTGGTTTCTGCTTTTTCTTTCAGTTGTTGTACTTTACTTTCAGTTGTACTGCACTTTCAATTGGGTTTGTATACTGTCCCATTTACTATCCAGCACTTACTTGTGTATACCTATTAATTAGTGTTTTCTTCAGTTTGCGTACTCTGTGGTGTTTTTTTCTTTTATAAATGAAATTCCTTCCCTTTTATTGGGAATTACTCCTTTGGTGTTAGTCGCAAGCCCCTGACCTATGGAAGTCGGGCTTCGGGTAGTCACGGCATGGGCCCCGAGGACGAGTCGTGACACTTCCACCCTTGGTTGTACATTGGATCAAACTTCTTTTGGGGGTATGTCTGTTGTTGTTGTTGCTGATATGGTCTCCCATGGAACACTGCTGCATAATCTTCTGCTTCTTGGAGTTATGGGAAATAGTCTATTGGGTAGCTTGTCTCAGTGCAAATACCACAAGGCCTTGAAGGAAGGAGTAGGGATTTATTTTGTGCCAAACCAATATACCTCACCATAGTTGTCAATTCATCTAACTTGGTATCAATCAAATGACTCCCAAGAGAAGAAGGACTTACCTGATGTACTCCCCTGACATGTGGTGTACCTCAATCACCAAATTGTTGGGAGTTTTGGGCCATTTTGTCTATAAATGGTCATGTAGATACTATTGTCTTGTCCACCAACACTCCTCCAGCTGCAGCATCCACCATGCTTCTCTCCATTGGTGTGATTTCTTCATAAAAGTACTGGATGAGTAATTTCTCACTGATTTGGTGATGTGGCCATCTTGCACACAACTTCTTGAATCTCTCCCAATACTCTTACATTGACTCCCCTTGTTCTTGCTTGATCCGTGAGATCTCCTTACAAATGGAAGTGGTCCTTGATGCTTGAAAAAATATCTACAAGAAAAGACATTTCAAATCGTTCCAACAAGTTACATCTTAGGGTTGTAAATAATACATCCAATCTTTCGAAGCTCCATCAAGTGAGAATGGGAATTCTGTCAGTTTGATTTGATCTTCAGAGACATTTCTAGGTTTTAGTGTTGAAAAAACCACATTAAACTCTTTAAAATGTTTATTGGTATCCTCATAAGAGAGTCCATGAAATTTTTTAAGTAAGTGAATTAACCTATATTTTAGTTCAATGTATGATTCGAGATTTGGGTATGCAAAACAATTTGGTTGATAATTAATATCAGGTGCATCCAATTCTCGAATGGTTCTATTTAGCTCAATGTAATTATTTCTAGACATTGGTTCCTCTTTTATGTTTGAATTTGAATAGCTTCTGATTTCAATGTTTCCAGAAGAGAGGAATTCACCAACTGGTTGAATATTGAAACTTCTCGTAAACTGAGAATGTCTGATTCGTTCCCTAAGTATGCGTTTAATCTTGGGTTCAAGATCTAAGAGATCCTCGGGATTAGTTTATGTCATAAATCAATTAAAGATAAAAAGAAGGAAAGTGGACCATAGTAAAATAAAAATTAGACGTTTGAGATGATGGTCCAAAAATAATTAGAAAAAAATAAAAGAAGAAGAAGAAAAATCAGATTGGGTAAAGATGGAAGAAAGAAGAAAGGAAGAGAATAAAATTTAAAATTAAATAAATACCTCTAATTGGTTGAAATAATTACTTGCCTGCTCGGAAATAATACCAATTTGAAAGATCACTGTCATGGGTGCCCTCAAATGATTAGTGTGATTTTGGGGTACTTAGGTGCAGCAGAGTGGCTGACCAAGGACGTCTCTCAAAGGAGGAAGTGAATTAAAACAACTTTCTAGAGGTATTATAGAAATAAAATAAAAGAGAATAAAAACACTAATTGAAAGGATGGGGGTTGTTTGAAGTTTATAAAACATGAATAAGTTTCCTAGAAGAGGATTTCATTTTTTTGTTTTTAATTTTGAAATAAAGTTTGATTAAAAAGACACAACAAGAAGATGTTTTTTTTAGAAAATATTTTAAAAGACGTAATTGATCTAACTCTACCTATTCAATAAATTATTTATCATTATCATTTAAATTAAAATCCACTTAATTATGACCCCTTAACTTGTTAACCCCCGAACCCTATGAAAATTAACCTAACCACAAAGATGAATTTAATTAAACCCTAGGTTATCTTCGGAGCATGTAATCGCAACACCCTACTTTGATTGATGTTCTAAGGATAGATTATAGTCAGTGGTAAATTAATTCACATATCCATTATAGAAATGTGAGTGAATTGTATTAAGGTATTATATTTTAACTCTACAAATTTATCTCATATGGTCTTGTATTACCGATTAAGATCGCGCTCTCACAATTTACACAAAATCCCGACCTCGCGTGTTTTTGTGTTAATTGTTCAATTGCTTGCTTAGTTTCCTGAAATTTAAAAAAAATAATTAATAGATCATATTATTTAAATCATAGTAGCTCAATTATTCAAAATAATTAAATTAAGAGGGTAGAATATAGATCGATTACTAAAAGACTACTCTTCCGTGGGTGGCATAATCATCATAGAAGCGTTTTGCATGTGCAAAAGTTTATAATGGGTATAACCAAATAACGCTTCTACTCAAGAATTATAGCCCAAATAGGAAGATTAATAGAATAATATATTTAAAAAAAACATAAGAAAATAGAAAAAATAAAATAAGAACAAAGATATTTATTACACAAACAAAATCATTACAACACGAAGGAGAAGAAGAAGGCTTCGTCGAAGGGATCCTTGCTTCAAGAGCTACCCTTATTGAAATGGTTCGAGAATTGGAGTGGATCCACTTCTCCTCTACCCTCAACTTCCCAATGCACGTCCAAATCCACACCAAATGATAAAAACACCAATTTATAGAGTGTTGGAGAGGCTAGGTTCAAAGTGGTTTCAAGTGTGAATGGGGAATCTCGGCCAAATATTTTATGCCAACTTGAACCGCCCATTTGACCACCAAAATGCGTGAATTGGCTGGCCTTCCAGAAGAATCATATGTGAGTACATGGTTTCTCTATCTATTATAAATATTTGGGCTCAATCCAGGCCTAAATGAAGTAGTTAAGGTCAAAATACAGAAGCTTCCCCATTCTAGCGTGTCCAGCCCACCTTTGACTTTATGACCCAATTACTCCATCCAACTTCATTATTTTTATCTAGTGTTCAGAATAAATATTTTAGCCCATGAAGTAAGGAATACATTTACAAAATATTAAGTTCAAATAATTCATATTAAAATATTTATGATTGAAATACTACAGTTATATTTAAAGGGTAAAACTAGAATTTTCATCAAATATTCAAATGAATGATCTAATCCCAAATACTTTCTAATTAAACATATATAACACAATGTGAGGAAATTATATCATTTATTATAAATAAAATATTCAATAACATATTGTTTTATCATATAGTTATTTATTAAATGATCTATGTTGAACTTTGGGTATTTCTTTTGAATTTTTTAAATTAAAGTGATTTTTCTTCATATGAAGGTTTATTCATTTTGGAAATTATCTTTCCTTTTACTAACAATTTTGGTATTGGTTGATTTATAAATATAGTATTAATATTTTTTTAACCTTTTTTATATTATATGATCCCTTATAAGTTGATTTTAGTGCTTCAGACATAAAAAATCATCTTGAATACACATCATTTGGAGTAAAAAGATGAGTTTGTGGTGGAAATTGATTAAAATATGAAATCCTTTTTGAAAAGTAAGTATATTTCCTTATGATATTATTATATATGTTAAATTTGGCCCTCAACTCTAATAAAATTATCTTAAAATAAAAAATTTATCTATTTAATTTTCTTACTGAGAAATCAATGGCTTTTTAACCCATCACAGATTTATAGTTTTGTGATGGTTAACATTCCCATGACCATGTACTCTATCAATCTTTATCAATCCTTTGAAGTTATTTTTTTCTTCTATATATTTATTTTTACTTCCCACAAATGTTTTACTACATGGAAACCTAGTTATGTGTTATTTCCGAAAACCTTTGTACAACCCTTTATCTCTTGTCAAGTATAAGTTTTATTAACCCTTTTTATGACGTGGGATTTAAACAAACGTATTTTGAAAATTCAAACACTTAATTACCGAGATTGAGTTCAAATTGAGAGGACACAATTTATTAAAGGGGTCGAATGTAATATACCAATATTTTAAAAATAATTACTATGTTAGATAGCGTATAAAATACGCAACACTAAGCGTAATCTAACTGCGAAATATTATTACATGACTGTTATAACCAAGTTGTTAAATTGGTGGATATGAATAGGATTAACTAATTTTTGAAATATATTTTTAAAGGTTCTAATTGATATAAATTTATTGATTAATTCTTATGAAATAATAACTCATTTTTTTAGTAAATCCATTTTATTCTTTAAAAATATGTTTTCTACAAAAATAATATTTATTGATTTTTATGAGTGAATATTATAATTATTTTTTAGAAATTTTATAAATTTTATTTTATTAAATAATTATAATTTTTTTAAATAATAATATTAAAATTATATTTGGGTGAAATTTTGGTATTTTCCTAAAAAGAATGATTTTTTATTGAATAGTTAAAAGTATTGATTTTTATTGAAAACTATATTTTCTTTTAAATAATTTACAAAGTAAAATTATATTTTGGATTAGTTTTAAATTTTAATGATTTACTTTTTATTTAAAATAATCCAATTATGGTTTTTAAATTTAATTTTATACTTGAATTTGGTATAAAAACATTTTATATTTGAGAAGGACATTTTTAGGAAAAACCATTTTCCATCTCATTTTTCTAGTTTGATTTTAAATTAAATTTTCCAATTTATATGTTTTAAATTTTTAAAAATTGGTTATATATTTGGAATAAATGGGTTAATTTTTTTAAATATTAAATATTTTTTCAATATGAATAATAACCTTAGTGATTTTTGTTACCACGATAAAAGGTAAATTGGGTAATTATAGTTAAAAATAAAATGATAAGGATTATAAAATAACTCTAACACTTGCCTTAATTTTATTCTATGAGTAAATTTAGTTTATACTAATCCAATATTTAGTTATATGGCATTTTTTCATTTTTATGTGATTATAAACATTTATAATATTTTATTTAAAGAATAGTCAAAAATGTCACTCTTATTTATAATAACTATAATATTTTTAACATAGGAATAACTAGAGGATATGTTCAGTTATAAGTATTATTTTTAAATTTAAAAGGATTAAATTCATCATGTTAATTTTTTTTAATTTTTAGTAAATAAATAATTGCCCGAAATTCTTACACAATGCTGATGTAATAATTATTCAATTAATAGAAAAATAAAATAAATAACATTCCAAATATTAAAAAAATAAAATTTTAGAAAATTAATATGATCCATGAATGTTATAGATGAATATAATATTTTAGGGATGTTTTAAAATATTTGGTTGGAATTTTACTCATTGTCTTGATGTTATTAAAGTTAGAGTAATGAATAGTTCTGAAATTTGATATTAATGATATTTTAAAATAAATAATATTTTTTTTAAATGAAATAAATTTCCTAAAAATATTATATTTGGAAAAGTGACTAGAAAATTGTTTATAATATCATCAATTGTCCATTTATATGCTATTTTTCTATTTATAGTAATTATATTGAACCTTAATGAGTAAAAACCTTGTTGTCGTGGTAAGTTTGAAAATTGTTATCGAAGGGTTAAAACCAAAATATAAGGGTACAAATATAGTAAAAACTTATATAATTGTAATTGGATAAATTTAATTATACCCATATAACCTTATTATTTAAATTGAGTTGTTTAATGGACATTTTACCATGAAAATAAATTATATATTATTTAATTCAAAATAATTACAAGATGTCAGTTTCTTTGTTTTTTAATATATCTTATGTTTCCACATAAGTGAAAAAGTTATTTATGAATTTATTTAAGTGTATATTCTAAGAATAATAAAATTTTTTTAATGATATAAATTTATTTCTAATTTTTATTAATTATATAATGACCTAAATTACTTATGCAACACTGATGCAGTATTTTTTCAATTAATAAAAAATATAATAAATGATTTAAAAAATATTAAAATTAATATAATTTTAGTTAATGTATTATTTTATTTTTATTGGTTAATATAACATATTATTTTTTGTTTTAAAGTATTCTATTTTAATTTAAGATTTTTTTTATGCCTTTTAAGTCAAATTATGTGAATAGTGTCTAAATTGACAATAATGAAATTTTATGAAAATAATATTTTATTAAGTCACTTAAAAATCATAAAAAAATTAAAAAGGACAAGGGTATAATATATGGTATAAAATTTCATCCCTTTTCCATTTTTAGTTATTTGTAACCATTTGGATTGAGAATAAATTTATTATAATTTAATCTTTTGAGAAATTCCAAAAGTTCACATCGCGTCAATTATAAAAGAGAACCTCCTCCCTCACTTATTTACACCAATTTAAGAATTTTATCTTGAGAAAAATTTGTCAATTTACCTTATCAATTTTTCTATCCACATCCTTGAGGTTTTATTCTTCTCAAAAGACCAACCCTAGATCCCTTTAGAGGAGTTTTAAAGGAGTTGTTTCAAAGAAGAGGTAATCACCCTACCCGATCACTTTCTTTTTCTACTCTTATTTACATTCTATTAATATATGGTATTTATAATAAAATAATAACTTCATCATACCAAATATTATCAAATTTTTTTATAATTATTAAAACACCACTATGAACCCTCTTTCCCACCTAATGATAAGTGAATGCATTCCGTGCGTATGTATGGCATACCGTCTCCACGTAGTGATACAATTCATTTTTCATCATCATATTTTACAGATGGGTATTATGATGGGTTTAATGATTATATATTATATTTATTAAAAAATTATCCTTTTATAATGATAATATCATTTCTACCTTCTTACTTTCCAAATTGTTGGAAAACGATAACGTCATTTGTGCATACATGTGGACTATAACCTTCACGAAGTGATGTGATTAATTTTTCATTTATAATTTACTTGGATGGTAATGATGAATAATTTTATCAATATAATATATATATATATATTATAATAATTATACTATAAATTTTAATTAATATTAACCATTCTTTTGTTTCATCCATAGCAGTGTTCATGCATATGTACGACCTACCATCTCCATGAATAGTGTAATTCATTTTTATATCTATAACTTTTATTTATGACTATAAATATTTATATAATGAAAATATATAATATTTATATCATACTTAATGTTATGGAGGTGACGGAACTAAGATAAATGTAAAATTACCGGAATAACCGAACTTAAATACTCATGATAAATGAAACCGTTAACACCCATAAATAACAATTTTAATATGGAATTATTCTTCAAATAGTGTCTTGAAATGTTATAAATAGATTATATATGATATTATAAGTATGAAAATTAATATTTTATAGAATTATAATAAATTTAAATTTATTATACAGGAGGTTAGATTACTTTTGAAGTAAGGAAAATTCAAGGTAAGGAATGTTTGTCTCACGTTTACATCTGTGGGACATATATATTATATGCCACTTGTTTTTTGTGTTTTATATAATACCCATTAATGTAATTTATGATTCTTATCATAAAAAATTTGGGATTTAAATATCTGTATAATATATTTTTTCTTTCTTTCATGAAGCTTATGATTCAAATGATACCAAATAGGTAAGGGTTTTACTTCACGATCTCATCAATATTTAGGATTATTTAAATTTAATTCTATGTTGGTAGAATTATATGATCTTTATCTTCCATATCAATGTTTTTTAAAAAAAATTCAATAATTTTTTTAATATTCTTCTAAAATTGTTTAAATTTATTTTTACCCATGTTTGAATTTTTACAAAATGGTTATAAATGAGTTTTTTTTCATTTTCCAAACAAGGTACTTTGTGAATTTTATGATAAAATTATGAAGGGAATGTTTTGTTAACTTATATTGAATGAAAAAACAAATCCTTCCATCATGACTCCTTAATGCTTTGAAGATTCCTTTACATGTTTACAAGGTTCTTTTCAAATAAAATGACTTCTTTATTTTGTGTACCATTTTAATTTTTTTTATTTTTAAATTTGAAAGGGTATTTTCCTCAAGAATCTTTTAATGATATTCTAATTATATCTCTATTCATCAATAACAACAACCATTTATTCTGCTTATGATTTTCTAGGGTTATTATCTAAGGATATCATCCTTATTCTTTCTCTGGATGGTTTATGTTTATGATTAAAAATGAAATATTTATGAAACCCCTTTCTTTTTAATGGATTATGCTATGATGAAATGTTTATGAAACCCATTTATTTTCATGGGTTCTGATCTGATGAATGTTTTATGAGATTATGGAACATGTATGTATGATTTCATTATATGATGGGTGGGACCTATATCTCCTTCCAATGCATTGGGTAAAGTATTATATCTTATAATATAGTTGTGGGAAATAATTTGATGTACTTGAAACATTATGGTAAATAAGTCTAAGTGCTTAATCTGTTATAGGAAACTAGTCTATGTGCTTTATACACTATGGGAAACAAGAGTTGATGCTTGATTTGATGGTCTTAGTAATTAACCATGACATATAAAATTATTTTTATACTTATAATGGTTCCACACACACATATTTATCAAATGAAATTATAATTCATTATTGAATTATAAGGATTTCTCATTCTTATGATTCATGTCATTTGAAATTATAACGTTTTATGTCATAACTCATGTGTGTAATCTTTGTCGTATTGTGTATGAGCTTTCTAAGTTATGGTATTGATATTATACCCTAATAGTTATCTTATTCTTTCATATGATATTTTATTGATATCTCTCATGCTTACCCTTACTGAGCATCGAATCTCACCATTTCTTATATTTTATTTTCCCCAGACCATAAAGAATGATTCTAAATGATTTTTTTTTAGAAATGTTTCATATGTGGGGAATTTCATGGGAGATGTTGAAGACTTAACATGGAATATGAATATTTGGGTATAGTGGGAGATGATGTTGATATTTATAAACCATTTATTTATGAACCGAAGTTTTTAAGAGTTTTCTATAATTCTTTAAAACTCTAAACCCGAAAGGTACTTGGGTATGTAAGTGATCCAACATTTCCTTTTGATGTTGTAAGTTTTGGATGGAAAAAATTGGGTCACATTTATCATTATAAAATAAATAAATGTAAATTTTGTGTTATTAGAACTAGATCCAGTAGTGTGGGTCAAGGTTTATTATAGATCATATAATTTCATCATCAGATACTTAAGCATAAATAATCCTAGTAAAAAAAGAGATTGTGACATCAAACTCTTACCTCGAGTTCATCTTGGTTCTTTAGTGATATAACCTCTTGTATAATAAATTTAAATTTATTATACTTATATAAAATAACTATATTCATATCTATAATAGTATAAATTATTTACTTATGGCATTTTATCACCTATTTTTTATAAATATTTCATTATCATCATTATTTCAAGTGTTAGCTACTTTGTTTTTCAAGTATGTTTTGGTTCGACACTTATGGATCATGCATATAGATCATGGTTTCATAATATAAATAATTTAAATAATGATATAAATATCATATATATTCATTATATACCAATTTATAACTATTAATATAAATTGGTGATAAAAATGAATTACATCACTACATGGGGGTGGTAGTCCGTACATACACACAAGTGGTGTTTTCTTTTTTTTAATAGATGGAAAAAAAGATAAATGTTAATTTACTTTTATATAATAATTATTATAGCATAAATATAATATATAAACATTAAATCTTTCATAATAACCATCTATTAATGATAGTGGTAGAAAATGAGTAGTATGGATGCATGGAGGCGGTAGACCACACGTATGCAGGAGCGATACATTCATCTCCCATTTGATCGAGAGGAGGTGTTAAATGGTTGTTTAGTCATAATAATAATATCTTATTATACTTTATTATACTTTATTCATCATTATTTATGTATAAAATATGTTTATATGAGGTATAAGATGAAATAAAATTGAAATAACTTGGTTAAGATCTATACATCTTCATTGAGAGACCTCCTTTAGCTTGCTCCTTAATCCTTGAAGGATTGGTATTAGAAGAATAAAAAAAGATCTAGTATGAAGGTATATATTATATTAAGTTTTTTTATTAGGTATTGTTTTATATATAAGTCTCAAATTCTATGGATAAGGGAGGATAATAATTTTCCTTTTATAAGTGAGGAGAGGGACACACATAAAATCTCTTAAAATATTTCAATGATTTAATGTCACTTTCATGGGAATGTGGATCGAAATGGTCAGATATTCAAAATTATGATAATATAAGGTTAAATATATTTAAATAATAAGAATTTTATTGGTTTGGGTGGGAATACTACCCTCATCTCATGGTTTAACCCCCCCCCCCCTTGTAATCACGTTTTAACCTTAACTGTGGTAATAAAATTTTACTATTTTTACTATTCAATATGACCAAAAATTAAGTTGAACCGATTAAATTATATTAGTTATAATTAATAAAAATATATATTTAATTTTACTATATTCCATGTATATAATTGGAAAATTTTAATTTTAATTAAGCGTGTAAACCACAATAAAAACTTGTTTTTGAAAAAGAAATTAAGCGTAAAACATAATTTACTTCCATTACTTTCCTTGTAAAAACATAAAATGGATGTTAAAATATTATATTTAATATATAATCTATAAATTTAACTAAAAACATTAATAAATATATATTAAATTAATTTATTAAGATAAAAACTCATTGCACACATAAAACAATGTTTACAAAAATGTGTTTTTAAGCCCAAAATTTAACTTATACTAAAACCAATTATAATGAATATTCGTATGTAATTAATTATATTATTTATAATTAAATTTTAATTTGGTTACTTTATGATAAAATTAAAAACATAATGGTTCATTTACTTGAAAATAAATGAACATTTTTACAAAAAAATAGCATTTTTCATTATTTTCTAAAAAATATATATTTTTAGAAAAATTATAAACCTTTACCCTGAGATAATATTGAAATTCTGATTTCAAAAATGATATTAATTTTATCAAATAAAATTTCTAAAAATATTATAAATTAATTATAAATTTCACATTCAAAAAATGTGTTAAAAATATATTTTTGAAGCGTAAAATGATTTTACTAAAAATTGATTAATTATTTGTTGTGAATTAATCAATAAATTTTCATTATTAAAAACATTTATACATATTTTTTATAATTTTTTATTAATATAAATATCTTTTTATTTAATGGTTGGGTTATAACGGTTTACTATATCGTAGTTCATATAGACTGGTGGTTGCGTGTGAAGCAAGTTATCTAATACTTCAAGTTTTATTTCAAAGGGAATAAATATAAAATTTTGCCGTGTTAAAGAGAGGTAATTAATATATCATAATATAACCAGTTTTTAACCCTATATTAAAAAAGGAATCGTTATGACTCAAGAAAATAAGTTGAGATAAGAAAAGACCCCTTACTAGTTAAGAAAGGTTTTAATAGAAACCACTTAAAGGAGAAAGATTAAAATAGAAATTAAAAAATCAGTAATAAAATATATTTTATGATATTTTACAAATAATAAGTACTATAAACACCATTTAAATTAAATTTCATGCATAAAAAACATGCCTCAAATAAAGGAAATCAAGACGAGACACCCTTACACCATCTATATCTTTTGAATTGAAAACCAATGAAAGGTAGAACATGAGATTGATTTTTAAATACCTTATATTACATTAAAAGATATAATAAAATAAATTCATGACCAACATACACACCAAAAGAAGGAAACAAATGGTGAATATCTATTATATATCAATAAAGCAAAATTGAGGTGCAAAAACTCTTACATTAATTCATGAATTTGAAAAAAGTACTTTAACCACATTTATAAAAAAAATATCTTAATCACTTGTTTTATAACCTTATTATTACTTATAAACTTTTATAAATTTTATTTATAATCATTTATTACAAATATATTAGTTACTTGTGTTTTATTTTCATTGTTAAATTTTATTAGCTTCGATTATCTATTTACTACTAGTTTTGTAATGGTGATGTAAATTGTTTTTTATATATTAAAATTTATTAATTTTAATATAATTATAGGTACATATGTTATATAATGATTTATAATGTTATAATTTCATTTCATATGTATTGTTGTTAGATTCGTGACAATGAAGTCAATGATGTGCTTTTTTGGTAATTTTTACGATGAGGGGTGGTATGTTAATAACGAGTTAGATATTACCATTAACATTACAGAAAAAAATAAATAATTATTTACTTATTATTTTCCAATATCATAAGTAATTATGTTTCCTTAGATACCCATGATAGAAATTTATAGCATTGTTCAAGTAGGTTCTTAAACTAACCTAAATAAGAACAAGTTATAATCTATGGGTGAGTATGAATAAGAAGGTGATTGATTTGGAATAATTTCATTATTACATAAAAATAATGATATTATTTATATTTTTTAATGTTTTTAATCAGGTTATAGAATATTTTTATAAATAATAAAATAATGGAATGGAAAATGAAATACGTCACTTTCGTGGAGGCGGTAGTCTGCACGTATGCACGAGCGACATGTTTATTTTACAAATATAAATATTAATATAAAGAATGTTTTATAATTTAAAAATATTAATTTTTAAATATTATATTAATCCTTTAAAAAACTTTTATAACCATATATGTAAGTTGGTGAGGAAAAATCAAGCACGTTGTTCATGGAGGCGGTAGTCAGCACATACACATGATGATGTCTTTGTTTTTCAAATGGTTTTAGAGGAAGGTATAAAATGGATATTTCATTAGTATAATAATATTTTAGCATATTATTAATACCAATGTTATCATACCTTCATATATAAAATAGGTTTTATGGGGTAGAATAAGAAAATAATTAAGAGATCTCGGTTGAGAACATTACATCTCCCTTTGGAAGTTATCTATCGGTTAACGCCTTAAGGATCCTTATCTTGGTATTATGGAAAGAAAAATGTTTCTAGGATGTGAGGAGAGAGTTTATTAGATACTAGGTAAGAGTTTTTTTATTTAATTATTTAAAATTAGTGGAGAAATAGGGTGGAGGTGAGCCCCTTTTATAAGTGAAGGGAATGGAATTTTTGTAAATAAAACTTCTTAATATAAATAGAGCACATGTTTCACATGGAATGTTGAGACAAAGTGAATAATATTTCATTTTTCTATGATTTAAGGTCTATAATACCTCAGCATTTTATTTTATAACATGTCTTAAACATGCTTTTATGTCTTTTACTCTTAGATGTTTCACTTTTACCATTTTTTATTTTTACCATGGAAATTAATTTTTACCTAAGATATTTGATTTTAATTTATAAAAATTAAATGGTCATTATTAAATATTTTTTGCATATTTATTTAAAATATGAAATCCGTTTTATCAAATAAAATTTCTACTTATAAGAAAAAATAATTTTAATATTAGTGCATGTAATGCATAAAAACCCATTTTTTGAAAGTGTATTTTTAAGCTCAAAATTTATGTGTAGGATACAATTATCAATGTTTTGGATTTTAAATATATAAATTTTTTTATTATAAAAAAATAAAAATTTAATGTCTTTAAAATCAAGGTAGAACCTAATTTTACTCAAATAATATTTTATTAAAAGAAAAGGCAAAAAAATCATTTATTGGAAAATATTACTTAAGTTAATAAAATGTTAAACATGAGTTTTATAAATTAAGAATATTATATTGAAATATATATTATTACACATTAAATATAAATTTGATTATGAAAATTTTTTTATATGTTTTTAATTTATATTTACTTCTTGATATAGTCATAAACGCTATAGTTTTAGTAAAAAACTGTATTTTTCAATATTCATCTAAGAATATATTATTTTAGAAAAATATAAAAATGAAGTTTATTATTTAAATTCAAGTTCTAAAATTTATAAATCTATCTTCTAAATGAAAATTCAAAATATAAATAAAAAAAATTATTTAAAAATGTATTTTCTAAACATTATGTGCTCTTAATATTATTTCAAACTAATATCTAATTTAATTAATGTTAATATATTAGTTTGTCATGAACTAATCTGGATACCTTGGTACCTCAATACCCTGGCCAGAACTGACATAGCCCGAATGATGTTCCTGATCCCCATGAGTTGGTGACTAACACTTGGTATCATACTGTTAAAGTTGGTGTCCTAGAACCAACTTTTTTTACATTGATTACATGAATATTTAATGTATTTTAATATTAAACATCTTATTACATATTTTTCATTTTATTACATGACTATAATTTAATAATGTCCTAGAGTATTTTTCATATTAATAAGGTCATAGGAGTTCTCTACTATGATGAGAACTTTGAAGTGCTATGATAATATTCTTAAATATAGTTATGTGGTATGATGACATACTATGATGGGACATATAGTATACAGAATGTTAGGTGTGAGTAATCGTAAGCATGTGAGAATTCTTCTCATGAAATTCACACTTGGTAATCTCCATGATGAGAGATTATCATAACAGACCCGCCATTAGGAATTCCGCATGTTTGGGTGTCATTGGATATTCCTATCTGTGATCATGTGAAATGGTCCTTAGACTTTAATATTATCATTTATATGTGTCATGAATTGTTCACTTAGATTTGCAGATGAAAACCGTCAAGCTATATGTTGGCGGGAAGTATGGTATACTGGGTGTGTCACGAATGACATGTTATTAATAAATAAGTCAGGGAAAGATTTATCCCTTCCATTTATGGAAGTTAATATCTCAACCCTTTGATTGAAATAGAACTGTAAACCTAAATTCCATGGTCATGATGTAATGATGAGTTTCAGGTAGTCAAAGAATGGTGTATCAAGCATATAGGTTGATGACACTATCATGAAACCTTCTTAATGAGATATTGTGACAAAGGTATTATATTACACAGTGATCGTTCGTATGTGGATGTCATCATTGTGACATTAAGTTATTTCTCTTGAGTGCCTTGACCCATTGCTAGATAGTAATCTTAGACTTTAGGCAAGCCCGCCTAATGCCAACAAGAAAGAATCCTAGCAGGTCACACACTAAGTGTTTCTAGTGGTCTCAATTAAATATGAATTTTAATTTAATTAATGGAATAAATATTATTCTTAAGACCGGTGAATAATTTTATTCAAGTTAAAATGATCACATAAATTAAATAAATATTTATTCATCAGATTGTGAATAAAATATATTTATTTATTTTATTGAACAATTAATAAATATTTATTTACTATTTTTTAAATAAAAATATTTATTTAAGAGAATAAAATATTTTATTTGAGTGTTCAATAAATGGAAAAGGATTTTGAATGAACCATGACCATGTTCATTGATAAATTAATTATTTAAAAGTCGGTAGATAATATTTATCTAGTTAAAGTAAGAAATAATAATATTATTATTATCATTATGTGGCACAAGATTTCATTTATGGTTCTGTTTTGCATAAGTTGGCACACCAAAAATAATGGTGTTGTTATTTTTTTTATGTGAAATGGGTTTTATCTAATAGTTATAATTGCATTTAATTGTTATTTCGCAATTAAATATTGTAACTTAAACCCAATGTCGATTAATTGGCAGGTACGTCTATTGTACCAAACCCTGAGGAATTGAGAATTGTTTATCCAAACATTTTTCTCTCTCGACTCCTCTCATCTCTCCCTATCAAGAATGATAGAATTTCTTCAAGACCAAAGAACAACCAATCAAGAACAATGGATGCAAGACTTTCATTCCACCACGCTAGAACCTGGAGAATGAGTGGCATTGATCGGAGACCACTAGAGCACGTGTTGATCACCACTAGAGGGATTCTACTATGTATCCTCACAAGATCAATAAAGGTAATCTAGAAGGTTCATTTCATACGATCAATGATTGATGACGAAGAAATTACTGAAGACACAGGTATTTAATTTCTTCATAAATTATTAAATTACTTATAAACATGATCTGAAAGATTCTCTTTCCCGGATCCGATGATATTCTTCTCTTTGTCTAAATATTTGATTTCAATCCTTGGATACTAGAATTCATCTTCATATTGATCCTGGATTGGTCATCAAATACGGAAAAAATCAAAATTGGGCCCTCCTGACTGTCACTCTTCCATTTCATCTGGATCCTTCAAGTGGTATCAGAGTGGTCAAGTCATTTTTTATAATTATTTAAATAATTTGTTGATGATTTACACTTTAATAATTTAGTTTGTTAATTCATGTTTAATCGTTCTAATAATCAGAATTTCAAGATCTATTACTCCTCTTTTCATTTCTTGTATATATAATATAAATGGATAATTTTTTAATTAAAATTAAATTGAGGATCTCATTAGGAAGAACAAAAAATTCTTCCCATGTAGCATGACAATGCATGTCGTGTATTCAGATTTACACGCCATGTATTCTACCATACACGCCATGAATCTAGATTACACACCTTGTAGTTGTGTTCAGTGCAATGAGAGTAATTTGACAATTATTCAAGCCATGTGCATTAATGACATGCGGTGTAGTTAATTATTAAACTGCATGTTAATCAAGACAGGCTGGTGCACGATCATCCAGATTACATGTCTTTTGGCCCAATAGACATGGCATGTAGTCCCTTTAGGTCAAGGTCCAAACTACTTATCTCATACATGGCTATGATGATCGATAACCATGTAACTCGGAGACAACACGGTGTGTGGCCCATTGGACATGCTATGTTCTCCAAGATTTCCAAAGTATGCCTCACACGATGAGTCCCTAGGTGTTTACTTCATATAAGACGATGAAGGCAGTACATGTCGTGTAGTCATAAATAAAATCCATGTACTTTACCAAATTACACGGAATTAAAACTTTTATGTTTATGTAATGTTCAAAATTATGTATCATGTAGATTCGAATAGGTGTTCACTGTGTTACATCCAAGGTTATGTATGAGAATCTTAAGAAAATTCATAAAAGTATTAAGATAATAGGGTTGATTAATTAATGATAACAATTAATTGATTCAAGTAAGATTTATTTTAATCAGAATGATTAAATAATTGAATGCCAGTTTAATTAAATGTGTAATTTGTTTCATGTATGTGGATGATCATGAGCTAGATCAAACCTTTGTATGTGATTGGTTTCCTTTTAATTTATTTTAAATTAAATTATTATCCTACATGCCATCTCTCTTCATTAATACGTAGGGACTATGTGCTCGTGGTTTCTTTTATGTAAACCCCCTTTTTACCCCTCATCTATGTGTGAGTTAAAAATCATATGTAATGGATGGAGCTCCCAAACTTGTAGAGTCGGTTCAAGTAAGGATCTGAAGTGAAACCAATCTAAGGAGATGCAATGGTGGATAGGCGGAAAGCTGTAGACATGCACCATAAATGGTTCAAGGTGTTTCTCCCCTAGTTTAGTGGTTATTTTATCAACTTCTAGATAAACTAACCATTAGAAGAGCTCATGATCAAGCCTTTAACTTTATTTTATTTCTATCAGTTTCATGGTTCTTCATTATGGATGTGTTTTCACAACAACATAATTAATGAATTAACAAGAATACAAGATGGAACTGAAATAAATCAGACTTATGTGTAAATTTTATCAAGACATGGTTAATCACTTAAGTAAGTTCCGCTTAATATTAAAGATCATGTGATAAACATAATAAGGCAATTTATATATAATAGATAAAAATACATCAATAAAATATTATGTATGACTAAACCATTTGTTACTTTATTAAGGGAAAGACTCAAAAAAACTATGTGTGTGATCAACCCTTGTTGGGACACTTACTTTTATACAAGAATATCTTATGAAATTTTTAGGTTTAATTAACCATTTTACATGAATAGGAGTAGCCCTTTCTAGACTTGGTGTAAATTTGGAGACAAGTGTTGAGGAAATCCAAGTCAATATTTTAGGATTGGGTAGTCCACTCAATGGATCAAGAAGCTGCAACCCCATAGTTGGAAAAGACCTACCTACCTAAATAGCTTCAAAAATCTTGACCAACCCTTGTTGGGGTTATGTGAATGGGAATATGGATCCTTTCCACTATAATTTCCTAGCAACTAGACATTCTGAATTCAATGTTGAGGGCCATTGACACTTGATAAAATATTGGAAGACTTAATAAAATTAATTTATTATTTCTTATGAAATGTAATCAAGAAAGTATTAATCATATTCTATTTTAGTTATATAATAAAAATGAGAAGATTTTCAACCACACTATCACTATGATCAATACTAGATAAAGATAACATCTTCACTTGCAGTAACTTCCAAGAATGATTTAGATGCCTTCAGTTCAATCTACACCATGAATTGAAATCTTACATATTGGAGTCTTTATTGCCTGATCTTTCCACCCAAGAGGCAAGTGATAAAGAGTTCTTGGTCTATGAGAAACATATGAATGATGTGGTTGACGTTGAATGCTTGATGTTATCATCAATGTCTAGTGAATTTGTGAAGTCTCATGAAAACATGGATGCATACAGCATTATTGAGCGCCTTTGTTGTCTTTACCAGTACAGAGCATAGAAGGAACTTTTTTAGAGTAAGATTTGAGAGGGTTACCTAGTTGGTCCTCATATAGTCAAGATCATTGGATACATTGAGCGCCTAGAGATTCTAGGGTTTAAAATCCTTCAATAATTGTGTACCAATCTCATTCTCACATCACTCCCTTAGAGATTATCCAATTTTGTTGTGAATTTCAATCTGAATAATAATGAAAAGTATCTACTAGATATTCTTATCCTACTTCACCAAGTGGAAAAATATTTTAAGTGAAAAAATTCTTATGTACTTATAGTGAATGAGAGGAAAGGGAAGGCGGAGATCTTTAAGGCCAAATCTTCTTCATGCCCTTCCAAGAAAAGGAAGATCAAAATGTATGAAAGGGAATAGGAATCTGTTTGTTTCACATGTGTCAAGAAGGGCCACTAGAAGAAAAACATCACCCATATAAAGAAGAAAGGGGAAGCTTCAGGTGAATTTGTTATTGAGTGCAATTTATTTGTTTCTACAAATTGGGTATTAGATACAGTCTGTGGTGCTCAAATATGTATCCAAATACAGGAACCAAGTATATTCAATAAAATTTACTGAGGGGAGGTATATTTATGTCCATCCAATGGATCTAGATTTTTTGTTGTAGCTTTTGGGGACTACCACCTCATGTTTCCGACTGGGTTGATCTTGGTATTAAAAGGTTGTTATTATGTGCCTTCTGTAACCAAAAAAAATTATTTCTGTATCTAGACTAGATACGGATGGATTTATTTTCAAGTTTAGAAATGAATGTTTATTATTTTATAAAGATAACATTTTTTTTGTTAATGTACATTTATATAACAGTCTTTATGTGTTGTATTACACAAACCAAGTAATGGCAATAGATAACAAAGTTACTTCACATGACTCATACCACACTCAACTTTGACATCACTAGCTAGGTCATGTAAATGAGAAATTCTTGAAAAAGTTATATCAAGATGGATATTTAGGTTATTTCAAACTAAAACCACTTAGTATATGTCATTCATGCTTAAAAGGAAAAATGACCAAAGCCTCATTTAGTGGAAAAGGTGAAAGGGACAAAGAGCTTCTAGAATTGGTTCATACTGATGTGTGTGGACCATTTCCAGTTGAAGCAAGGGGTGGGTACTCATACTTCATAACTTTTACTGATGATTTTAGATGATATGGATATATCTAATTAATGAGGTATAAGTCAGATTCTTTTGATAAGTTAAAGGAATATAAGAATGAATTTGAGAATCTTGGTAAGAAGATTAAGAAACTCCGCTCAGACCGAGGTGGAGAATATCTTAATCAAGACTTCATTGATTAATTATGGGATTTTTGGATCTTATCCTAACTCACTCCTCCTTACACGCCCCAGTGGAATGGTGTAAGAGAAAGTAGGAACCACAACTTATTGGACATAGTGAGATCAATGATGAGTCATACAAGTATATTATTATCCTTTGGGGGATATGCATTACAAACAGAAGCACATATACTAAACCAAGTACCAACTAAATCGATAAATGGTATTCTATAAGAGCTTTGTAATGGAATAAAATCCATGTTATTCAATTTACATGTATAGGGAATCAAAGCCTTTGTTAATGACTATTTAAGTAAAAAATTCTCACCCTGAGGTACAAAGTGTACCTTTATAGGATATCCCAATAAAACAAGGGGATATTACCTATACGACCCCTCAGAAAAAAAATATAGTGGAAAGAAATGCCATAATCCTTTAGAGTGGTCACATCTCCAAAAGAGATAGTGGGAGTGAGATATACTTCTATGAAGTTGAGGTTCAAAGTATACAAGAGTTGGTACATGAGCAGATTCTACAAAGCCCCGTGGAAGCAAGATCTGTTCCAAAGACACAATTACTGTGTAGGAGTAAAAGAGAGGATAGAGAACTAAAACAGTATAGTTTTCTAGTTATCGAGGATAGTGACTCATTATTAGTTGGTAATAATGAATCTCTAACCTATAAGGAATTAGTAAGTAGAACAGGCATTGCCATGTGGCAAGAAGACATGAATTATGAAATGGATTCCATGCACCAAAACCAAATCTAAATTTTGGCATATCCTTTAATAGATGAAAATCCTATTGGTTTCAAATGGTTATTCAAGAAGAAACTAGACATGTAAGGAAAAGTCAGTAACTGTAGGGCACGACTGGTTGCAAAAGGGTTTAAACAGCATCAATGCATTAACTACGATGAAGCATTTTCACTAGTTGCAATGGTAAAATCTACCAGAATTATATTGGATATTACCACTTACCATGACTATGATATTTGTCAAATGGATGTCAAAACAACCTTCCTTAATGGTAAACTTCAGTAACATTTCTATATGACACAACCTAAAGGGTTTGTGTCTCAAAATTATGTCAATAAGATTTGCAAGTTTCAAAAATCCATTTATGGATTAAATCAAGCATCCAAGTCATGGAACATTTATTTTTATGAAGCCATAACAGAATTTGGATTTATAAAGAATGAATGTGAGACTTGTGTCTACAAACAGTATAGTGGGAGTGCATTCATTTTCCTAATAGTATTTTTTAATGACATGTTACTTATTGGAAACAAAATACCAGTCTTATAGTCAATTAAGGCATAGTTGAATAAATGCTTCTCTAGGAAGGACTTGGGTGAGGCATCATATATTCATGGGATTAAGATATATCATGATATATCCAAGAGATTATTGGGCCTAAGTCAAAGTACATACATTGACAATATACTAAAGAGATTTGGTATAGAATAATCTAAGAGGGGATTGTTTCTAGCATCACATGGCATTCATATTTCCAAGAAAATGTGTCCTCGGACGCATGAAGAAAGAAAGATAATGGTAAGGATTTCATATGAATTAGTTATTGGGTCAGTCATGTATGATATGCTATCTACTAGGATAGATGTAGCCTATGAATTGAGTGTTCTAGGAAGATATCAAGCTGATCCAAGTGTCCATCATTGGATGGAAATCAAGACTATCCTTAAGTATCTAAGGAGTAATAAGGATATGTTTCTGGTTTATGGAGGAGATGAGGAATGAGTCATTAGAGGATATGCATATACTAGTTTCCAAACTGATCAAGATGACATGAAGTTGGAAATGGGATACATATTCACTTTGAATAGAGGTGTTGTGAGCTGGAAGATCTCAAAGAAAGGTGTGGTGGTAGCTTCTATAGTAGAGTGCGAGTACATCGCAACTTCTAAGGCATCTAAATAAGCATTTTGGATGTGGATCTTCATACAAGATCTAGATGTGGTGCCTAGAAGAAAAGATCCCATCATACTTTATTATGATAATAATACAGTGGTGGATCTTAAAAAATATCCAAGGTCACATTAGTGAATGAAGCACATACTACAGAAGTATTATATCTTGAGGGATTTTTCTCAAAGAGGTTAAGTTGAAATGAGAAGTATTTTCAAAAAAGACAACATGGAAGACCCTTTGACTAAAGCCATGACTTAGAATAAATATGATCATCATGTGAGGTTTAGCAAACTAAAAGTTGTAGGCAGTTGGATCTAGTCCAAGTGAGAGTTTGTTAGAGTTGGTGTCCTAAAACCAACTATTTGTACATTGATTACATGAATATTTAATGTATTAAATATTAAACATCTTATTGCATATTTTTCATTATTCTTCATGACTATAATGTAATAAAGTCTTAGAGTATTTTTCACATTAACAAGGTCATAACAGTTCCTCGCTATAATGAGAACCTTGAAGTGCTATGAAAATATTATTAAATATATTTCTACTGTTAAATGACATACTATGATGGGACACATAGTATACAGACCATCATGTGTGAGTACTCATAAGCATATGAGACTTCTTCTCATGAATTTTTCACTTGGCAATCTCTAACATGGAAGTAGTGTGCATTGGGTGCGTCACGAATGATAAGTTATTAATGGATAAGTCAAGGAAGGATTTTTACCTTACATTTATAGAAGTTGATATCTCAATCCTTTGATTTAAATAGAAATGTCGTCCTAAATTCCATGGTCATAGTGTAACAACGAGTTTATTTTAGGTAATCAAAGAATGGCGTATCAAGAATATAGGTTGATGAAACTATCATGAAACCTTCTTGATGAGATATTGGGATAAAGGGATTATATTACACAGTGAGCATTCGTATATGGATGTCATCATTGAGACTTTAAGTTCTTTATCTTGGGTGTATTGACCCGTTGCTAGATAGTAATCTTGGACTTTAGGCAAGCCCACCTAAATACAACAAGAAAAAATACAGGAGGGTCACACACTAAGTGTCTCTAGTGGTCTTGATTAAATATGAATTTCAATTTAATTAATGGAATAAATATTTTTCTCAAGACTGAGGAATAATTTTATTCAGGTTAAAATGATCACATAAATTAAATAAATATTTATTCAACAGATTGTGAATAAAATTTATTTATTTATTTTATTCAACATTTAATAAATATTTATTTACTCATTTTTAAATAAAAATATTTATTTTAGAGAATAAAATATTTTATTTGGGTGTTCAATAAATGGAAGAGGAGTTCGAATGGACCAAGACTGTGTCCATTGATAAATTAATTATTTACAAGTTTGTAAATAATGTTTATCTAGTTGCCTCAAGAAATAATAATAATACTATTACCATTATGTGGCACGGGATTTTATTTATGGTTCTATTTTTCACAAGTTGCAACAAAATAAATAATGGTGTTTCTATTTTTATTATGGGGCATGGGTTTTCTATAATATTTATAATTTCATTTAATTTTTGTTTTGTAATTAAATATTGTAATTGAAACCTCATGTCGATTAATAGGTAAGTAGGTATATTGTGACAAACCCTGATGAATTGATAATTTTTTATCCAAACATTTTTCTCTCGCAACTTCTCTCATCTCTCCCTCTCAAGAATGAGAGAATTTCTTCAAGACCGAAGAATGAGCTATCAAGAACGATTAACGCAAGACATTCATTCAACTGTTCTAGAACCTAGAGAATGAGTGGCATTGATCAGAGACCATTAGATCACTTGTGGATTACTGCTAGAGGGATTATACTTTAGATCCTTGCAAGCGCAACGAACGCAATCTGAAAGGGTCATTTTAGATGATCAACGATCATCAATGAAGAAAGTACCAAAGACCTAGGTATTTAATTTCTTTATAAATTATTAAATTAATTATAAATATGATGTGCAATATCCTCTTTCTTAGATTCAGCGCTATTCTTATCTTTGTCTAATTCTTTGATTTCAATCCATGGATACTAGAATTCATCGTCATATTGATCCCATATTTTCCATTGATTATGGAAAAATCAAACTTGGTCTCTCCCAATCGCCACACATCTGCTACGTTTGGATCCTTCACATACAAGATAAAGATGGGAATAAATTTTCCACATAAATAGGAGAAGATAAAGAAATAAGTCAGTATTCTCAACACTCCATAATAGAGAAGGTACAAAAAACCAAACAAATATATCAAAAACACAAAATAATACATCATTAAAGTACTCAAAATATAAAAAGATAACTCAAACTTCCCAAAGGAGACATTACTCCAATTCCAAAGGATCAAGAACATCCCCCTCCTCTAAGAGGCGCATTCCCTTTGCTCAAACCTGTTAGAAGAAAATCTAAAAACACATGAAGGAAAAGGTATAGTGTGATATAAAATCCCATTAGGTTCTCATAAAGTTTTGCATAATAGATGAAAAAATAATAAACCAAATCATGATTTAAATTTTAATAAAACAAGCACTGCAATGCATTTTTATATTTAAAACAAAACATGCTTTCATTTCAAAATGATGGAAAACAATTCCATCATGGTTTAATAAGAACTTTATATAAAATAGTTTATATAAATCAATTAGAATGAATAAAAAAAGTTTTATATAAATTTAATTTCTAATCAAATTAATCACAACAAGCACCATGGTCATATGCTCTGTGGTATGATAGTTTCTAGTTATATAATCCTCAGACATCTCATATCAATGATCATGGAATTATGTGTACACATGTCCCTTGGGATCAGGCCAAATATGACTCATCAATATCCCATATTGGATAAGATCTACCTAACAAGGTTTTTGTTATATTTTTCATCATCAATCCATTTCTAGGGAATAATCATCCTAGCATGCTTGTCCCAAATAACCCACTAACCACCTAGGTTTCAATGTGCCCAATAAATCAATTGAAAAAGGGTAAATCATTTCATTTCAAATCAATCATCATTCACAATTCAATTGCCCAATTTTTCTTTTCAAAATTCCAATTCACTTTCAAAACTAAAATATGGGTTTTTCATCAATTCATGACTTTTTCAACACAAAACCAATCATAGGTTTTTATCAATTCAATTTAATCCATTTTCTAAAATCAATCATCAAATCATTTCACAATTTCCATCAATTTCAAAATAATCCCCAAATTCTAATTCAATTGTAATTGGGGGGTTTCACCAAAATTCCATTTCAATTAAAATCACAATTCCAAATTATATCAATTAGGGTTTTTATATATTAATTGAAATCTATTTAAAACAATCAAGAGAATAAATGTTGAAATCACCTGGATAAACTCAAATGGAACCACATACCTTTAATCAAAGGATCAAAAATCAATGATCAACGCCTGAATCAATATTTCCCCATAAATAATGATGTAAATGGAGATCAATAAACCAAACCTATAATTAATATCCATTTAAACAAATTTTAGATCCATATAATACATGATCATCTATCAATCTTGAAGGATGAAAGAATGAGAGATTGGGAGAATCCAAAGAGAGGGCATTCACATACCCAGAGGAGATCAAACAAGATCCTCTACACTTTTATCTTCCAAGGAATGGTTTTATAGGATCCAAAAATCAATTCTTGAGAACCTCAAAAGACTAGGAAATGATTTATGTTGAGTTAGTGTTGAGCGGGGGTTAATCCGGGGGTTCAGGAAATTTTAAAGAATTTTTCAAAATAAAATTATCTCATGTGCGCGATTAGTTGGGAAGGGTTGCACACCTAGAAAAACTATGCACCCTAACCATGTCTCCCTAAACTGGGTTGCACAATTTCTACTAGGTGGGTTTATAGTTTCTACTAGGTGGGTGCATAGTCTGTGAAACTGCGTGTCAATCATGAAAACTCTCATTGTCCAAGGTTGCACGGTTTTCACTGGGGGGTACATAGTTTGGGAAAACCTTTTTCCAACCATGAACAACACAAAGAGCCTCCAAAATTTTCCAAATTTCACCTGAAGAACCCCTCAACAAGATCTATCCAAAGCATGATCAAAATGAGGGTAGAGGAGTACCTGAAAACCAGTTATGAGATGTTACAACCTCCCCACCATAGAAAATTTGTGTTCCTATAAATCCTCTCAAGAAGTTTCCATATCAGAAAGATGAGGTCACTACTCTCTCAGCAATTCCTCCCTCTCCCAAGTCTCATAAGAATAATAACCATGCTACAATAGCACACATACCAATGATATCATCCTCCCATAAAGTACCTTGGCCTAAGAATAAACTATCCTTACTCATTGCTCCATCACGGGTAAATTAGGCTCAACGTTAACATCACCCCAACTCAAAACATGACATGAATCACAAAGATACTTCTAAATCTATGATACATGGAACACATTATGTATCAACATCAACTTTAGAGGATGTTCTAAATGGTAAGCCACTTTGTCCACCTTTTCAACAGCTAAAAAAAATCCCATAAAATGGGGAGAAAGTTCCCCTTACCTCCCAATCTCGGTTTAACCAATGAACTTTCAATGATGTTTGACCAACACAATGGATATATATAAGTTAGAATATACAAGTCCTCAAAAGATCCATTATAATCGCGGATTGGTAACTATTTTTATAAGTAAAATAAAATAGTCCCAAATGGTTATCCTAAGCTCCCACAAAATTGAGGACTTAGACATGGAGAATGTCCTCAAGAATCTATATAGACCTATCTGTCTATAGATGGTATGTCATACTTAAATGAACTTGATATTCCAATGCCTTCAGAAGGACTCTCCAAAGGAGAGAAGTAAAACGGTAATCCCTATGAGAGACTATATCATATAGAACTCTATGAAAATGAAAAATCTCTTTCACATAGATATTTCCCAACTCCTTAACTTTTTTCATGTCACAAATGGGTATACAGTGATCTAATTTGGTCAGCCTGTAAATCATAACCCATATTGCATTATTTTTTCTCTGTGTATGTGGAAATCCAACCAAAAAATTATGCAGATATCTCATCCCACTTCCAAGTCTGCACTGGAAGTGGATAAAGTAAAACCAAAGGTCTATGATGCTCAGCCTTCACCTGTTGTAAATTATAGTAGTGTAAAATAAAGTCAATAATTTCTCATCTCATACTTGGCCACCAGAATCATCACAGCATGTCATAAAATATCTTTGTGGTTTTTGGGTGCACAACCCACTAGAAATTATGACAATAACCCACCATAAATTTTATCACAGATAAAGAAACAGAAAAAAGATTCTAAAAACATATAATAACCTTTATAGAGAATGAAAAATTATTAATGGTCTCCCCGCCATAAAGAGATGTCTTAATTCTATGGAACTCATCATCAAGCCATTGTTCCTAAAGAATCATCTAAAGAAGGGAAAAGATCAATTGAACACTATCCATGAAAACCTTAGTCCTTTTTTATTGAAATCCTATATGGAACTATGAAAAAAAGATCTATCAAGTTCCATACTTCTGATGATTATTTCATAGCCTGGGTCATAATTTTCTTGCTCAAATAATATGTAATGGAATTCCCTTTCCCCAGGGTATAAACAATGTCAAAATAAAAAAAACTATAGGTACACCACCCAATGCCTTTGGCAAAGATTCAAATATTTTTGAGAGAGGATATAACTCAAGATCGTGTGGTTAGAATACATGATAAATATTTCTACAAAAATATAATATCACCAAATCATAAACTCATGCATCACAAATGCAAGTTTTAGGTCATGGGTTAGATAATTCTTCTCATGTGAACTAAGATACTGGGAGCCATAGGATACCACGTGATCACCCTTCATAAGAACACAACATGAACCTAAACCTGATGCATCAAAAAAATACCACATAGCCTTACCCGACATCTAGAAGAGTCAACACCAGTAAAGAAGTCAAAATACATTTTATCTCAACAAAAAATCTCTAACATTTATTATCCTAAGTAAACTTAATTCCCTTCTGAGTGAGAGCATCCATTTACGAAGAAAACATTGAGAAGTAATTTAAGAACTATCAATAATACCTTGTTAAACCCAAGAATCCCCAAATCTCAAAAATATTACATGGTTTATCCCATTTCATAATAGTTTTCTTCTTCTTAGGATCAACTGAGATACCATGTTTTGATACCATGTGTCCCAAGAACATTATTTCTTGAACACAAAAATAAAATTTTGATAGCTTGGCATAAAGTTTGTGATTTCTCAATAATTCCATAGCTGCTCTTAGATGATGCATGTGATCCTCCCAAGACTTAGAGTAAACTAGGATGTCATCCATAAATACCACTACAAACATATCAAGATACTCATGGAAAATCATGTTCATTAAATCCAAAAAAAAAGTGAAGGAGCATTTGTTAGACCAAATTTCAAGAGAATGTGATCATAATGGATATAACTAATCCAGAAGGTAGTTTTCTAAATGTAATATTCTTTTATTCTCAACTGGTGATAACCAGAATGAAGATCAATCTTCAAAAACCAGTTCATCACATTCAACTAGTCAAACATATCTCCAATCCATGGAAATGGATACTTGTTATTTACTATTACTTGGTTGAGTTTCTGGTAATCAACACATAGTAAAAATTTTCCATCAGCTTTCTTAGACAAAAAATAAGCGCTTCCCAAGGTGACACACTCGAGTGTATAAATCCTTTATCAAGTAATAAGTTGTCTAAATAAGCTTAAACTCTTTAATTCCAACTAGTTCTATATAGTAATATGATATAGATAACAGCTAAATACCAAGAACTAAATCAATAGAAAACTCTACCTCTATTTCTAGTAGAAAAATAGATAATTTGAAAGGAAAAACAATGTAAAAATCAATGATAATTGGATGGAGATCATCGTTCAAAGTTTCCCACTCCAAATAAAATTAAAAAACTGATATTTCTTTCCCTAGTTCTAGATAAGAATGTTCAGTTCTACTCAACCTCAAATCCCATTATCTTAGAAAGATATGGCACACCCCATCAGGAATAGTAAGGAGACTCATCAATGATAATAATCAATTAAGGATTTATTAGAAATAAGTAAATACATCTCAAAAATTATATCAAGAGGTTTCATAAAGAGAATTAAAAAATCCTATGTAAGCTTAATCTCTGATAAAGAAAAAAAATAAGTAGAAAAATGGACACTATACTTTCTCTTTGTTCTGAGGGGTGTAGTAATATCCATCAGATAAGAAAAAATCTCAATAGTAATTTAGAAATTTCACAATACGATTTGAAATGAATGAATGAGATGCACCAGTATCAAATAAAGAACTTTCTAGTGGGGAACTTATAATGATGGTACCTCTCACAATTTTTAGACCCATATTAGCTTCCTCTGGAAACTCTTCCACTACATGAAGAAGCTTAATTCTAGATTCATGTGGCTAAAACCCCTTAGATATTGAAAAATATGATTTCACTACAATACCTTTTGGTTATGATGATACTATGCCACTATGCGAGGCAAAAAAGATATAACAGAATTTCTAAAAGATTTCTGAGTTTCCACAGGAACTATATATCTTGGATGCCTCATTGCAAACCCATTTTGAATTCCCAACCTTTCCACACTGGAAGAAATTCAAAGGGCATATTCTCATCACTATAGGAGGTTTATAATAACCCTACTGTCGAGATACACCATGAGATTCATCACTCATTCTCTTCTCTTTTTGTGAACTCATACAATTTCCATTGGGAGAAAAAGGAACTCTCATCAACCCTGACTTACCAGCCACATCTAGCTCAACCATCAACACCCTATCCAACACATGAGTATAAGAGAAAAGACTCAGTAAGAAACCCCCATGATTCTTCGTTATCTTCATCATGTCCTACCATCTCCTTCTAGGTCCTTCTAGCTTAAAGTTAACACATTTCACCTTGATCAAATCAGGTGTTTCTAAGAATTCAAAAAAAATCTCTATCTTACTCAACCAATCCCCAATATCTTAAGGATCTTTTGATCCTTGGAATGCTGGTGGATTCTGGTGAAGGAACTCTTGAGAATGATTTTGGGATTAATCCCTCTGAGGTTCCACCAATAGATCCTAAATGAGAATGGGTGCAGGTGCCTATCCCAGAGCTTGGGCGGCACACACAATAACCTCAACCAGATTCTAGTCCATGGTAAGATTCAACCACATTGATTCACTTGAAGCTTCCTCTTATAGCCTATTCACATGTCTTATTGGAGGAATGATGCTACATAACATCAGAAAACAACATTAAAGACATCAGAAGATTACTTAGATCAATAACTCAACAAGAGAAATAGGAAAATTAATCCCATCAAATAAGAAAAAAATATTTGGATTTCAACCTATCTAAATAAAAATCAGGGAAAAGGCTAAAACTAGATCAAATTATTCCTCAATATGCCTTTTCTAAACCACCCATGGTGACTTAAGGCTCTTTGTATTAAGAGATGGTCAGACACACACTCGTAACTACCTTCTAAGTCCCAATATGATATTCAAAAACTATATATTGATGTCAAGGAAAGATGATTAACCTACACCTTTAATGCCAATTTTTCATGAACCATCCTATATATTTTGGTACCCTGATACCCGATATGAAACTGACGTGACTTGAAGGTTGTTCCTGATCCCCACGGGTTGGATACTAGCACCTGAAATCATACAAGATAAAATTGGGAATGAATTTTCCACATAAATAGTGGAAGATAAAGAAATAATTTATTATTATCAACACTCCAAAATGGAGAATTTAATAGAAACCAAATATGTATATCAAAGACCAAAAACATTACATCATAAAAGTAATTAGAATCTGACAAGATAACTCAAACATCCCAAAGAAGACATTACTCAAATCCCAAAGGATCAAGAACATCCACCTCCTCCAAGAGATTCTTTCCCTTTTCTTGGACCTATTAGAAGAAAATATACAAACCTTGAAGGAAAAGGTAGGGTTTGAGCTAAAATCCAACTAGGGTATCACTAAGTGTTCAATAACATATTCCATAATAGTAAACCAAATAATGCTTTGAATTTTAATTAAAATAGGCATAGTAATACATTTTCATATTTAAAACAAAACAAGATTTCATTTCAAAAGGATGTAAAACATTTCAAACATGTATTAATAAATACTTTATATAAAATGTCTTATATAAATCAATAGGCATGAATAAAATAGTTCTATAGAAATGGTATTTATAATCGAAATAATCACAACAAGCACTATGGTCATATGACATGTGGTATGATAGTTTCTAGTTAAAATATCCTCACACATCTCATATCAATGATCATGGAATTATGTGTACACACATCCCTTAGGCTCGGGCTAAATAGGAATCAACAACATCCCATTGGGGATAAAATATGCCTAACTTGGTTTTTTAGGGTTATCATCATCAATATGTTTCCATGGAATTATTATCCTAGCATGCTTATTCCAAATAACCCACCATCTACCCAGGATTTCATGTTCTCAATTAATCAATTGAAAAGGGGGAAATCATTTCATTTCAAATCAATCATCATTCACAATTCAATTTCCCACTTTTCCTTTTCAAATACCAATTCACTTTTAAAACCAAAACATGTGATTTTTATAAATTTGGGTCTTTTTCAACACAAAACCAATCATATATTTTTATCAATTCAATTTAATCCATTTTCTAAAATCAATCCTAAAATAATTTCACAATTTCTATCAATTTCAAAATACACCCCAAATTCAAATTCCATTAGAATTGAGGTTTTTCCCAAAATTTCATGCCAATTTAAATCACATTTCCAAATTATATAAATTTGGTTTTTCATAAATTAATTGAAATCTATTTCAAATAATCAAGTAAATCAAGGTTTACATCACAAGTCCAAACTCAAATGGAACCACCTACCTTTAATCAAAGGATCACAAATCAATGAACAATACCCACAGTGGGATTTACCATCTATGAATAATGGAAATAGAAATAAAGAAACCAAACTTATAATCAAGATAAATTTAAATTAAGTTTAGATATATCAAATACATGATGATCTATCAAACTCAATGGAGGAAATAAGAAGAGAATAGGAGAAACCAAGGAAAAGGGATTTACATACCTAAAGGAGAACTAATGAGATCCACATCACTTCAATATGCTAAGGAATGGGTTTAGAGGAACCAAAATTAGTTCTTGAGAGCCTCTAAAGCCTAGGAAAATGATTTAGATCAATTTAGGGTTGATCAGGGGTCAAACCGGGGGTTTGAGAAATTTTAAATATTTTTTCAGAATAAAATTATCCCATGCATATGGTTATATGGGCAGGGTCTCATGGTTAGATAAATTGTGTGACCTAATCATGCTCTTCTATACTAGGATACATGGTTTATACTAGGTGGGTGCATGGTTTTTAAAACTGTAAACCAACTGTAAAACCCCCACTATATAGGGTTTCATGGTTTGAACTGAGAGGGTATATAGTTTGGGAAAATTGTGTGCCAACTATCCATAGCCCAAAGAGCCTCCAAAATTTTCCAAATTTTACCTAAAGCACCCCTAAACCAGACCTAACCAAAGCATGATCAAAAGGGGGGTTGAGAAGTACCTGAAAACTAGTAACCGTATTTTACATAGTTAATATATTGAATTATTATATATTGTCATGATTATAATTTAAAAGTGGTCTATTTCATTTATTAATGATTTAAACAATTAATTGAGAATGAAAAATCATTTTAAATATTAACACATAATAATTATATATCATCTAAATATAATAAATTTTATATGAGTAGTATCTTTTTGTTTACAATAGGTTTTATTATTCTTTTAATTTTATTAATAATATTCATCTAATATGTTGTGAATCATTTTAGTTTGGTGTTTCATGTGGAGTAAGCTATAAAACATAGTATTAATCTTGAGAAAAATATATTCCAAACTCTTAGGGTGTTATGTTATCCCACCCTAAATTAATTTCATCCTTGTAATTTTAATTACTTCTTAGTAATTAAATAGTTAAGGGTATCTAAAAGATAAACATGCCCCAAGATATAACTTTTAGAGAAATATCAAGAAACTTTGGAAACTTATCTTTTTTCCTCAGAATAGGTAAATCTCGGTATTGATTTTTTCTCCAATAATTTTATTTAAACATCGCTCGGTATTAGGAATCTCAAATACTATAACATAATTGGTTTTTAAAGAGTGCTTTTAGTCATCCTTTCACTGATAGATGGTCATAGGTTGGTCTAAAATGTGATTTCCCTATAGATTATTATGTGGATATAACCCATTTCCAAAATCACATCTAATACATCTAAAGGAAGGATAATAATACTTTTTTGAAGCATATTCTATAAACCTAAAATTGGTATATAATAATAATACAAGTTTTTTCTTGATAATATCAAATCATTAGGGTGGTGATTTGATACTCCTTGATAACTTCCTAAGTATGCTAGAGTGTAATATCCTCGACCTGGTTCTCCCTCACATGACCGAGACAAGTCACCACATTACCCTAAGGATGCTTCCTTATATTCTATAGGCTTATAACCAGTAGTGAGGTTTTAATATATATATATATATAGTAAGGATATTATACCCTCTAGTAAATAGTGATCATAACAATGGAAAAAATGATAAACAATAAATAAAAAACAACTCTAGCATATAACTGAAAAATTCCAAATCAAACCAACATAATCAAACCAAGAAATTTCATACTGAATGTTATAATAAATGTAATTCAATTATCCACAAGAAAGAAATACTCTAAAAAATAAGGACTCCAAAACCCAATCATTAACCTCATGCTCAGTCCTGTATCTAAGCTCCAATCCCAGTAAGTAAATTAATCAATCAAGATCAGGGCCCATACCCTTATCTAGAACTTTATCAATAAATTATTCTTGGGTACCAAATGGTGGTCCAAACAGGGTGTGAGTAAAACTCTAGTAGGACATAACCAATGATGTCTAAAAAACTAGTTTGAGTAATATTTCATGAAATTGTACAATAAAATAGTGGAATTTAATATCAATCAAAATAAAGAACCCAAATAAACCCACTAACCCTCGAGATCCTAGTTGACACTTGGGGTTAGGAATGCCATCTTTGGTTTAATATCATATTTCTTCATCCTTGAACCCTAATGAAAACAGCCGAGGTGGGATGCCAATTCCTTCTTCAATCTCACCGTTAGGCATCATTTTTAACCATGCATCATGCCCTCAGGTTCCAAGGAGCAAATCATCTCTCCCTCAAGCATCGATTAACAATACACCTCACCATAAAACAACAAGAAACCATGTGTCTCACCCTAAAACATTATGAAACCAAGAACCTTTACCTTAGTCATCAGGAAACCATGTGTCTCACCCTCTAACATCATGTATCTATGCATCTCAACCTTAGGAATCAAGAAAAAATGTGTCTCACCCTCAGGTATCAAGCAACTAGGCATCTTTCCCTCAGAAATTAATCTAGTGTGTGTCTCATCCTCAGGCACCAAACAAGAGCCAATGCATACCATATCACCAAAAGTTCCAAACATGTTAGCATATTCTGTATTGGTTAACTCATACCAATTACTAATTATCTTTCCAATTTAAGCTACATTACAATATTCCTTTAAGCCAAACAGTTGTTTCATTCCAATATTCCAATTACAAGATAATTTCCCTTTTCATTCCAAGTTACCAATTCTCATAATAAATGTAATTATTTTGACTCGGATTCTATTTATTCCAAAAAAATATTTCACTTATGAAATCAATATCATATTTCTAATTTAAACCCCTAGGGTGATGAAATCCACAAATACCAATCCAAAGATCAACCCGTGATCCAAAAAATCAATTACAAAACCCTAGTTCCATGCTTTTTGAGTTCTAACTTAGTTTCAAGTTTAGGCATACTGCTTGGGTGGCAGAAAGTCCAGGTTCTCAATTAAAAAGAACCTAATAAGATCTATGAGATGCCTAAACATGATATTTCAATCCATACAAGAAAATTCAAATTAATATAGGTTGTGAACATGGTGTGCCGATGTGATGATACAAGTTTCACATACTAGAAAACCCAAGTAGACCTTAAATAGATGTTTCAGACCAACTACCTTGAGCAGAGAAGGTGAAACCAAGATATTAAGCTTAAATATCCACATTTAACACCATGATTCCCTATGGACAATGACTGATCCACTACATCAAGGGTTGAAGAATAAGATCTTGGAATAAAACCATAGGAATTCAATAATTTCAAGAAAAAAATAATCAAACTAGATCACCGAATTGATGAACAAATAAAGGGATCAATATTTGAAATTAGATGAGTAAAAGAAACCTTGGAGAGTCCTTCAAGATCAATTAAGATGGATTATAGTTAAAGGAGGAGTAATTTATAGTTAAATGGGGGTTTTATTGGGCAGAGATAAAATTATGCCCCTCATTATCCCGACCCAACTTGGCACTATCAGTTAGCTGTTGGTAGTGTTCTTATGACCATAGGAACCCCATCAGTTGGTCGATGGGTTTCCTATAGGAAACTTATTCTGCTAGGGCTCTATAATTTTATCAGTGGGCCTCATATAGGTTTGGTGATATACTTCCCAATCCACCAACTGGTTGATAGAATATATTGGCTAGTTAGTGGCATTTTAGAATCTCCATTGTCTCATGACACTACTAACCTTAACTATTATAACACCTATAATCCCTCGAGCACATAAAAAACCCCATTTTAAACTAGTAATATAGATCATTTACATAATTTAAAATGTTTCAATAAAAACTTAAAAGAGAAATTTCCTAGGTAAAAGATGGAATCTTACATAGAGGGCTTATATAAAAATCAAATATGATATTTATAAATCTAGGGTGGAGGATAAGTGTAACTTTCACTGCTTAATTATCACCATAAACTTCAATAGTATTCATTGTATAGGATTTCCATTATTCTCTTTTCTTAGGAGGTTGTTGAGGTATATTATCCTCGTTAGCCCTTGGATCAAGGAATCGATTTGTATAATTCCCAAACTCCTTACATTTAAGGAATTATACATTCTTAACCACTATTTCATTAATCGAATTAGTTTCCTCATATTGATAATCATGAGTATAGTGTTCATTCATTCCCAATTAAAACACTTTCTTGTTCCTTTGATACATTCCCTTGGGTGATTCTTCCCATGTTTCTTATACAGATGAAGTTAAATATTATTTCATCCATCATCTTAATCACTTTAACTTCTATGAAAATACATCCTTATCTTATTTTGTGTGTTCATATATTTATAAGGACTGAATTTTTTAATCATAACTTGAGATAGTTAGGTGAGAATAACCACAAGATTTTCAGCATCAACTCCTATCCCATTTGGTTTCTCATTAAGACAATTATTTCATTGTCTATCGCATACATTATTAACTTGGTTACTCTTAGATCTATAAATTTATAAAACCATAAGGGTCAATCATCAGTGATCAATAATAAAATCATAGGGGAATTATCATAAAAATCATAATGAAATTTTAATCTCAAGATGTATCACTTAATGACATAGTCATGTTAACCTATAATTATATTTGTTTAACCTATATCACTCTTAGTTCAACCTAGGTTTCTTTAAATTGTATACTATTATACTTCTTAACCTAATCCCCCAAGGTTTTAGAGAAATAAATACTTAATAATGGTTTGTAAAGAGAATGTGAATTCACCAAAGTATATCCCCTGGGAGTGTCTAGCTAGGTGTGTAGTCTTAGTCCCACTCATTATGCACCGAATGAAGTTTGAGTTGATACTCAACCAACCTTTTTTTGGGTAATTAATCCTAGTGTATTTGTTCTATAGTCACATCCACTTTCCAGTATCCAAATAGTGATGTAATTTCTAAGAAACCACAAAATATCTATTTTACCAAAACATAGAGATGTTATCCTACGCTTAGATTAATCCCTAGGGTTTTCACTAAAGTTTTCTCATCATGATCCCTAAAATGAACTACATTAATCCTAAAAAATAACTAAATGCTACTCTGATGCCAACCATGGAACCCCAGACCCACACTTTTGGATCTGATGCTAAAAACACTTTCTTTAGACGATGGATTTGATAAAAAGTAAGATAAACCAAGATAAACATACATATATTTTACATCATTTTCATAACATAAATATTTAATCTCATAATAATCTCATAGTCCCAAGAATGGAAGGTTTAGTGTCTTTAAGGACTAACTATATAAGTAACATGTTTTAAAACATTTTTGAATATTTCTCCATAATTGATCCATGCTAGACTTACTTCTAAACTTATCATAATTTATAATTATCTTCATAACCTAGGTAATGGAAACATAAGAAATAGGTTATCTCAAACACTCAATAAGGGAAAAATTCATCAATATGTTATCAAGGGTTACGTAATAAGCATGTGAGAAAACATGAGCAGGGGAGATGTATATTATTAAAAAGAACATGGAATAATAATAATGTTCCATAATCCATGAAAAAAATACATGCAATCTCATAATATAAACATATACCAAAATATAAGTGTGTAGAAACAAGAGAAAGTAAATATAAGCCATAGAGCATAATAATTGGAATAAAGATAATACATGTTATGGAAATAAATAAAATAGTAGAATATGTCATAAACTTATGTGTTGATATCATAAAATAGTGAAGCATGAATCACTACTCATTTACCATAACATGATGGAGTAATCATCACTAACTGATTTCCATAGTGGAGCAGGCATCACTACCTGATTCTCATAAACATAGTGGAGCATACATCACTACCTGATTCCCATAACATAGTGGAGAAAGAATCACTTATTTATTCTCATAGTGTATTGAGAATAAATAATTGATTATCATAATTAACTTATGAGATGAAACTGCTTAACCAATGTATTGTAGGGAGATACAGGGCCCCACACATCATCATACACACATATGTATTCCACTTGAAACTAATCATTCATCATATCATAAATAAATCATGGAATGAAAATGGTTCTTATTCATTTCCAAATGGAATCACATAAATGTGACTTCAAGAACTTGGTTTATTGATACCAAAAGTTTCAATTTTCTAAAAGAAATTTTTAAAATGAATTTAAGGGTAATTTATGAAAAATAACTTCCTAAAGAAATAAGTCCTTTTGGGATAAAGGGGAAAATGAAAGAGAGGCCATAAAAAGTCTCCAGAAGACATTTATTAACATTATCATAAAATAATAGGTTATTATCCACATTCAAAAAAAGGCATTTCCCAAATCATTATTTGGAAAGAAATATCAAAAATGAATCATTGAAAAAGGCATGTATATTTCAAAAAGGATAAGTGAAAATATTTCTAAAAACTTTTAATTTAAAAGGAATATTTAATAATGGATCCTTGAAATAGAAATAATGGTTATATTGATGAAATTCGGAGCGGAAGACAAAACATACAATCGTGAAAGGAAAACATTTTTTAATATTTTAAAATACCTTTATTGAAAACGCACATTGTAAAAAGGGATAATAAAAATTCCTTCTGAAAAGTAAAGAAGGTAAATATGAACCTCACATGAGATAAAACATAATTATGCTTCTAAATATAAATTAGAACATTTTAAGGAAGAGAAGATATGGACATGTAATAGAAACTATCATTAAATAGGATGGAAAATATTCTTAACAAAGGCATGATTTTTTAAAAATAAATTTTTAAAAGTAAAACATTTGAATTAAAAATGTTACTTTACCCATAAAGATAGGGAATTATAGTATCATAATAGAAAATAAGATAACAAATTTTTAAAACCATAGTAGAAAAGGATCATTATGACTTAATAGTAAAAGTTGAGTCAAGAAAATACCCCTTATGACTTAGGAAACATTTTAATAGAAACCCCCTGAAGGATGGGACTTTAAATTAAAATTAAAATACCATGAATAAAAGATATTTCATGTTATTATAAATCAAATTGGTAGTATACACACCATTTAAATGATATTTGGTGCATAAAACAAAACATATCTCAAAGAAATGAAATTAAGATAAAACACCCTTTCATCATCGATATCTTTCAAATTGAAAACCCATAAAAGGTAGAACATGATATGGATTTTTAAATACATTATATTTCATGGAAAAGTTTGAAAAAATAAATAAATAACCAATATATAAACCATGAAAATGAAACAAGTGGTGAATATTCATCATATTTCAAAAAAACAAAATTGAGATGCAGAAAAACCATTACCTTGATTCATGTATTTCATGAAAGTTATTTAACCTATTGTGTAAAACAATAACCATATAAATCACATATTTAATAACCTTATTCATACCTATAACCTTTTATAAACTTCATTTATACTCATTTATTACAAATATATTAGTTACGTATATTTTATTTTCATCATCAAAAGTTATTATCTTTGATTGTTTGTTTAGTATTAGTTCTATAATGAAAGTGACAATTATTGTTTATAGATTCAAATTTCATCATTATAATATCATTATATGTACTAAAATATATTTTTTAATTATTTATAATGTTCTAATTTCATTTCATAAGTATTTTAGTTATGATTTGTGATGATGAAGTCAGTGTTGAGCTTGTTTTGGTAATTTTCATAAATGAGGGGAGGTATCTTAATAATGAGTTTGATGTTACCATTAAAATTACAAAAATAAAAAAATAATTATTTATTTATTATTGTTTAATATCACCAAAAATTATATTTCCTTATTTACCCATGATATAAATTTATATAATTGTTTATGTGGGTGGTTGAACTGACCCAAACAAGAACAAACTATAATCTATGGGTGAGTGCGATTAAGAAAGTGATTAATTTGGGATAATATAATTATTATATAAATATAATGATATTTTTTATATGTTTTTAAGGTTATGAATCAAGTTATAGTAGATTTGTATAAATAAAAAAAAGACTAAATAAAAAGATGAAATATATCACTTTCATAGAGGTGGTAGTCTGCACGTACGCATGAGAAATGAATTCATTTTCCATAGATCAGAAGGAAGATTTATAATTTCAAAATATTTATGTTTTAAATATAATATTGATAATTTAAATATAATTTTAAAACTAATTGTGTAAGGTGGTGATGAAAAATTAAGCATGTTATTCATGGAGGCAGTAGTTTACATGTACGTATGACGACATATTCATTTTTTGAATGGTTTTGGAGGAAGTTAGAAATTGTATATTCCATTAATATAATAAAATTTCATCATATTCTTAATAATGATTCCATAATACCTTTATATATAAAATAGGTTTTATGGGGTATATTAAGAAAATAATTAAGAGTGTTCAGTTGAGAACACTACCTATACCTTTGGATGTTCTCTATTGGGTAACATATTAAGGTTTCTTAGCTTGGTATTTTGGAAAGAATATAGAATTTAAGAAGCGGAGTGAGAGTTGACAATATACTAGGGTATAGTTTTTTTCAAGATAATTTTTTAGAATAAGTGTATAAGTGGGGTGTATCTGAGCTCCTTTTATATGTGAAGGGAATGGTATTTTTCTAAATATAACTTCTTAATATAAAGAGATCACATGTTTCAAATGACATGTAGAGCCAAAGTGGAAAATAATTGAGTGGTGGTGAGTTAAGGTAGATCATACCTAAACAATTTATTTTAACATATGTTTTAAACATGTTTTTAGGTCTTTTATGCTTATAATTTCATGTTTACTAATTTTGATTTTTACCATGGTAATTAATTTTTACCTAACTAATTTACTTTTGATGATTAGAAATAAAATGTGCCTCATTACATAATTTGTACACGATGATTCCAAATATTAAATCCATTTTATCAAATAAAATTTCTATGTATGAAAAAAATTAATTTTAACATTATTGCATGTAACCTGTAAAAACCTATTTTTATAAAAGGTTAATTTTTAAGATTAAAATGTATGTATAGGATAAAATTATCAATTTTTTTTATTTTCATGATATTAATTGGTTTATTATAAAAAAAATTGTGGCTCTCAAATCAATCCAAAACCAAATTATACCTAAAGGATATTTTTAGAACCCTGGAACACCATGAGAGGGGAGGGGTGAATCAGGGTGTCAACTTTTTCTTTTAAAGTGATGGATATTGTTCTCACGTTGATAGGTACCTATTAAACCCATATATGGATAACGTGTAGTAATTTAAACAATCACATGTAGAGGGAAAACACAACAATTTTACTCGGTTCACCACTAAGGGCTAGTCCAAGGAGCATACACAGAAAGTGTGTTGGTCATACCAAAATCCACAAATCTTCACTAGTTGAGGAGTATAAGATTTCAAACACAGCTACTCTATTCCAATCACACAGCCTTTACAAGATTTTCGGAATGGAACATTGTGTCCCTCAAAACAGTTCCATCGACTCCCCCTAGCTCAATACCTTGGGTGGATTCTAACTTAATTTATCAACATGAATTTCACTTTAATAAATTGTCATTAAAGTCTATGTATCTATCAAGAACAAGACTCTAATTGCATCGTTGTCCTGAATTGATACACTGGAGAGCACTGATCAAACAAACCGGGTATTCAAATATTAGTATAATCACACACTATCACTTGCACACAAGATTTGTGATTGTCACATAAGATTAATTTCACACAACCCTTATCTTTCACGTAGCTACACCATAATATTCAATTGGTCTTTAAAGACTAAGGGAACACTTTTCATGTAAGATATTTTTTTTGTAACTCTTTCACACGCAAGTCTTTCATACGGAAAAGGAACCTGGTCTTGATTGGAAAGGTTATGAGTCTTGAATGGGAGTATCCAATTATTTATAGGCCTCAATGACCCTATGCGTAAGATTCTCTCTATGCAGGGAAAACCGTTTTTCACGTTGCATTTGGACGTATAAATCTCTTCCACAAAACCTCATCATCCACAAAAATTGAAATCTTTCATGCGCTCTTTGGAATTTACATATTATGATGAGATGATCCCCAAATAAACATTGTACACAACTTTCCAAACCACCTTCAAACTTGCGTGCAACTTCCTTTTCCAAAAACACTTTTCTCTATTCGCTAATTTTTTGACCCAAAATGTTTTGCAAAAACTGGGAAACAACACCACCTTCAATGTTGTTTTCATATTGAACTATAAGATCCCTTTCTTTAAAAACTCCCTGATCTTACTGGTAAGGATTGACAACAAACACAAACCATAATCCATTTCTAGCAAATACCATCCTTGCTTCCAATAATATTTAATTAAATGAAATGAAAAAAATAGTTTATTTTATTGCAAAATATTACTTGAGTTAATAAAATGTTAAAAATGAGTTTTATAAATTTATAATATTATTTTGAAATGCATGGTTTTACTCCATAGATACATATTTGATCATGAAAAAAAATTATATATTTTTAAGTTATAATTCTTGATATAGTCATAAACACTACGGTTTTAGTAAAAACCCTTTTTTCATTATTCACTGAAAAATCAATTAATTCAAAAAAATATCAAGAAAAACATCCTAAACTAATTTTGGCATGATTAATTCAAAAATTATATTCATTATTTAAATTCCAATTCTACAAATTTATAAATTTATATTTTAAATGAAAAATTAAAATATAAAGAACAATCACTTTTTGAAAAGTGGTCTTTTTAAACAATATGTGTTCTCGATTATGTTTCATACTATTGTCAATATATTAGTTAATATAATTAAATATTATATATTCTCATAATAATCATTTAAAAGTGACTTATTTAATTTATTAATTCTTTTAAGAGTTAATTTATAATGAACAATTCTTTTAGATGTCATATAACATTAATTATATACCCTATATATGTAAGTGGTTTTATTTGAGAAAAATATTTTTATTCACTAGGGGTTTTATTATTCTATTGATTTTATTAATGATCTTCATCTAATATGTTTCCAATCATTTTAGCATGGTGTTACGTGTGGAAAAAGTTGTTGAATATTGTAACATCCCAGGTAAGTAAAGAATAATACATTTTCATATTTATTAATATTTGTGAATTAAATATTAATTTTACTTTAAAGGGTTTTCTATGTTCGATAGCGTACCTGATACGCAACAGAGAGTTTCTTTGAAATCTTACATTGCACACTAGTAATTAAATGATATTATTTTAAGTGTTAGTTAACACGTAGCCGTTGTATTGGATGGAATGAATAGAAATAACTAAAATGTTATTATATATGTTTGTTAAATGTTTTTATACTTATCCAATAAAGGATAAAGACTTAAAATATGAAAAAAATTCAATTTTAGGCATATATACTCTAATTTTCACTAAAGGTCCACTTATCAACTTTTAATGGCGAACCGTCATTAAATATAGTTTTGGTCACTCTTATACATGCTATTGAACCAAATAAAATTCTTCTCTTTAATCGGGACATCAAAATTTACTTTGTGTAAATTTTCTGTATTTTTCCGATAAAGATCATTTTTTTAATGAATAGTGAAAAATGTTGTATTTTAATTCAAAACCTCTTTTTAATCTAATTTTTTAATATGATTAGATTATCTTTTTAAGTGTTTTTAAAGTGAAATTAGAATATGTTTTTAACATTGAATCCAATAGTGGTCATTGGAATTAATTTCACTTTGAAATTGGACTTATACTAGTGTCAATCTTTTGATACTTATTCTTTCATAAAAACACGCTATTTGCTCTGACAGCGGGAATTAATTATTAAATTAATTAATTAAATTTATATGTTTTGAATTTTGTAAAATAGAAATCATTTTTTAATTCAGAATATCAAATATAGCTTATGGTGAATTTTTGGTATTTTTCTGAAAAACTTCAATTTTTGATGAATAGTGAAACCACTAAGTGATACTTAAAAAACTGATTTTTCGTTTAAATGTAATTTTACCACCTTTGTGTTTTAAATTTCAAAAATCTGACATACATGGTTGTCATTAATAAGTAAAATGTGGTTCAATGGGATTAAAATAATTTTTTTGGTGAATAGTAACTTTTAAGTTTTTAATCGCGGTTAGAGGTAATTAGTAAAATTTAAGGCAAAAATGATATTATAATAAATTGAAAATACCAAGACACATGTCCTAACCTTATTGGATGTGTCATGGCCGACCACGACAAGCCAAGGGTCAACTTGGGGACCCCATGGAGCCACTTTGGTTGGAAAATTACATTAGTATCTTTTTATTTAAAGTTAAAATTAAAATGACACAACCATGAGTTGTTTTACTAAAACAATTTTTAAATTGGTTTATACAAGTCATATTTTTGACTATAAATATTCATTGGAAAGAAAAAAATATTTCCTACATCATAGTATTTTTTTATAATTTTTAGACATTAAATAAATTAAACTATTTATGACATCATGATGATGCAGCGATGACCTCAATATTTAATGATTTAAATAAAATGGAAATATAATGTAAAATCTAATACCTAAACATGTCCAAAACCTATGGTATGGGTGTATTTCGAACCCTTATCACATTATCCTCGAAACACATCAATGTGGGACCATTAAAATTCGAAACTCATTCTAAAATAAAGCAACATTTCCTTACTTTTTAAGAGTGCCCCTCCTCTCCTCTTATAAAAGGCCCCCACCTCTACCTCTTTACTCACACCTCTAAAGCCTTTGGCTCGGCCAACCCCTGACCATTTCGTCTCTCCACATACCTATATTACTCCTAGAAGCCTCACTTTTGGCATAAGTTTTCCCAAGGAAGCCTTTGAGCTCAAACCAAAGGGAGTTACCCAATTTTAAAGTAATGTCTTCACTTGAGTCCTTCTGTTTTATTTTGCTTCTCCAACACCCTAAAATCTTTTTATTCATTTCTTTTGTAACAACTCCAGTATTTTCAATATACTAGTATGTTTTTATAATAAGTATTCGAGCTACACTTACACACACCTTCATCTAATGGTTAAAGAACATACTGTTTCTGTGGATGGTGAATTTCTGCCTCACGAAACGATGATTGTTCAAACTCATATAACACCTTCAAAGGTGGCCATTAAGATGTCACTATGTTCATATGTGATATATAATATGTTTATTTTTTACTTAAGCTTCTGTATTTTCAATTTTTGGCATACCTTTATGGTTTCCATTGTGGGTAAACACGATAATTTCATTTTAGGAAGTGCGGGCTACCGCCCCCTCAAAGTGATTTGATTCGTTAATGCCATATGTGGGACGTATAAAGGATGGATTTAAAGTTATTATATATGATGTTATACTGGAATTATAGTATACCTTTATATCATTATTATTTTCTTTCCATTAAAGTATGAGATAGAAATGAAAGTAGCGTTCATGCGTACATATGGCTTACCGTCTCCATGAACGGTGCATTTCATTTCTTATCCTCAAATGTAATGTACTATTATAAGTATATATAATGGATATATATTATGTATGATACATATAAAGGATGAATATAATTCTGGAATTAAAAATATACATATCTCTCATTTAGTTTTAATTCCATTAATATGACATGGAAATGAAAGTAGCGTTCATGCATACGTACGGCTTACCGTCTCCATAAACGGTGCATTTCATTTCTTACCTCTAAATGATTATGTAATTTTATAAATACATGTATATGCTGCATATATATGATATATATGATATCTAAATCCTGAATATCATTCTTGAGATAATGGATATTTGACTACGTGAACAACTTGTAAATATAAGAAGTTCACTTTTGACTCAAGTACCAAATAACGACAAAACGACCGTTATTAACTTGAATGATCACATAATGTTTATAACATTTTAATAAGTGATATAAAAGGAATAATGAACTTTAAAAAGGTTCTTAAGAAAGTATAAATTAACTCAAGTTTATTATTCAGGACGTTAACGAACGATCGAGTCAAGTTGGACCCAAGGTAAGGGACTTCGTCTCAATCTCCTTTCATTGTGGCATACTTCTTTTTATACGCAACTTTATTTTATATGGTGTATAAACCACTTTGACTTTAACTTTTATACAAAAGTAATCTTTATCTATGAATTGTTTTACAAAACAACAAAAAGGAATGTTTATTTTAACGTATGCGGTGACAACAACCTTTTCTGCCGCCGTGAGTATTATTTGGTCTTTGGCTTCCTCAACAAGCTGTAATGTTTTTTAAAATGAAATAAATACCATATATGCTTTTACGTATTTTGGTATTGAAAATGGTTTTTATAATTGCTTTGTTATGTCAGTATATTTAAGTGATATATTGTGATCAAAGTGTGGAAATGTTTTCTTTCCATTATATTTGTTTTATGACTTATGATTTTATAATGGTACTTGGACATTTGATGGGTGGTTACGTGATGAACCATATGATGAGTGGTGACATGAATACCAGGATGGGTGGTTATGTTATAACCTCCAATGCATTGTGTATGGAAGTCGGTCGTTTGGATATTCCATTAATTATGAATGGAAGTTGGCCGAATGGCTATTCCATTAAGTGATATGTGTGGAAGTCCACCGTATGGTTATTCCACTTAAGTATGTTTATTTACCAAGTTACCTTTATATGTTATGTGATCTTTATATGGGTTTTATGGTAATCTTTTGTTTACAAAAGGGTAAGTAATGGTCTTTTATTAAGTGAAGATTTTTTACTACTTCATAAAGGTGAAAAGTATTACTTTGATAAAGTATACATGGTTTACTTGTTGTTTTCATTATTTGTGTATCCCTTACTGAGCTTTTTGTGATCACCCCAAGTTTTTTGAAATGTTTTTCACAGGACTTAATGTGGAATAGGGTCAAGGATGGGATCAAGGGAAATTCATGGTATCTAAAACATGGAACTAGACATGTTTCTTTTTAAAAGTTTTTATTTTATGGAAACTTAGTAGAAGTGTCTACTTTGTTATCTTTTGAGTTGTAATAAGTTATGTCCTAATTCTCTAAAACTCTAAACCTGAAAAGATCCTCAATGTTAATTATTCATTTAATTCAAGATTAAGTAAGGTTTAAGGTCGGGGCCTTATAGTTGGTATCAGAGTTCGGTTTAGATAACTTTAGGAGTTAGAAAAGTGTTAAATTATAAATTAATTTATGGTATGATTGAAATGATATAGCATTTATGGATTACCATGTTGCTTTGCCTAATATATTTCTGTGTTCAGAATGGTTTTCCGCAGAGGAAACAAGGAAGCTATGTTGGGACGACATGAGGAGGAAGACAACCTTCCAAATCCGCAACCTGAGATGGTCGGAATCGAAACTGAACAGTTTTTTTCAGTGATGGCACAGTTGAATCAAGCTATAAATGTTGGTGGTATCCATGCATGAGATCATCCAGATCAACCATAGAGAAACATGTCAGCGGTGTAACATTTCATGAGGCAACATCCCCCATCATTCAGAGGATCATCTGACCCTGTGCTAGCTGAAGGGTGGATTAAAGCACTGGAGAAGATTTTTGATGTCATGGGGTGTTCAGAACATCAAAAGGTTAGTCTTGCTATTTACCGTTTTGAATGAGAAGTAGATCAGTGGTGGTTGATTATGAAAAATATCAGGGATAGTGATGAGATTGATGATCTTCACTAGGACGAATTCAAATGTATGTTTCTTGATAAATATTTTCCTAAGGTGGTTCTTCTTAAGATGGAAAAACAATTTCTAGAATTGAGGCACGAGGATTACTCAGTGGCTTCTTATGAAGAAAAGTTCACTCGACTGGCAAGGTATACTCCAAACTTTATACAAGATCTTGATAGTAAAATCAACATTTTTCACTCAGGGTTAAAGCCAAAGTATCAAAGGGCTTTAGTATCTCGTGAGTTCAAAAGTTATGAAAAACTTGTACGATGTGCGGAAAAGGTGGAAATGGAGTTTGCCGATGATTAGGTGTTCTTTGAAAAACGACAGAATAAGAGGTCTAGTTGGCAGGCAAAGGGGAAGAATTCATCAAAGAAGCAATGAGGTAAGAAAACCAAATATCCATCCTATGAGAAGTGAGGTAAAATGCATCTGGGAGAATGTTTATCCAAGTCTGTAAAGTGCTTTTGGTGTGGTAAGTCTGGTCATATTGCTCGTAATTGTAAGGAAGATGATCAAGTAGGCAATGAAAGGCCAACAGTAAGATGTTTTAAGTGTAATGAAATGGGTCATTATGTAAATGAGTGTCTAACGAAGAACTCAACTGGGGGAAAGCAGCCAGACTACAAGCAGAAAGGGGTGGTGAAATCCTTTGTAACTAATTCAGAAGATGTTGCGCCGTCGAATGAAGTAGTATCAGGTACACTGTTTGTTTGTTCATATTATGCCAATGTGTTGTCTGATTCAGGGTCTACACATTCATTCATTTCTGAGAAGTTTTCTAGTAAATTGGGAATTCCATCTCAAGATATGAGTCCTGAACTTATTGTAAAAACAACCGGAGGAAAAGTTGAGACAAAAAGAAATTATAAGAACCTTCTTATCCTTATGTGTGGAAAGAATCTACCTGCAAACCTTATTTTTTTTGCCTCTAGTAGAGTTTGATGTTATTTTGGGCATGGTTTGGCTTTCTGTTTATCATGCTAAGATTGACTGCAGAGCTAAAATGGTTTCTTTTCAGAAATATTTTCAGTTTGTGTACAAGAATGAACCCTTGATTTTGATAACATATTAGGAAGTTGAAAAACTAGTAAAAGATGGAAATGAATGTTATCATGCACATATCATTGAAAACAAGGGAACTGTTCAGATTAATGATGTGGTAGTGGTAAATGAGTATCTTGATGTTTTTCCTGATGAGTTTCCTGGTATTATTCATGATCGAGAAGTTGAATTTACTTTTGACTTCGTTCCTGATTCTAAGCCAATTTCAAAACCCCCTTATCGAATGGCTCAAGTTGAACTTTTAGAGTTAAAGAAGCAATTACAGGAGTTTTTATATAAAGGTTTCATTCGACCTAGCACATCACCATGGGGTACTCCTGTCTTGTTTGTTAAAAAGAAATATGGTTCGATGAGACTTTTCAATGATTATAGAGCCTTGAATAATATCACTGTTAAGAACAAGTATCCTTTGCCTCATATCGATGATTTGTTTGATCAGCTCCAGGGAGCTCAATATTTTTCAAAGATTGACTTGAGGTCGGCGTACCATCAGTTGAAAGTAACAGAAGTAGGTGTTCCGAAGACTGTGTTCCATACTAGATATGGCCATTATGAATTTGTAGTTATGCCTTTTGGGTTAACAAATGCACATGTTGTATTCATGGACCTTATGAATAGAATTTTCCATGAGTTCTTGGATAAGTTTTTTATTGTTTTCATTGATGATATTTTGGTGTTTTCTAAAAGTAAAGAGAAGCATGAAAGTCATTTAAGGGTTATCTTAGAAACCTTAAAAGAAAAGAAACTGTATGGAAAATTCAGCAAGTGTGAGTTTTGGTTACAACAAATTTCTTTCCTTGGTCATATTATTTCAAAAAATGGCATAACTATTGATCCTTCTAAAACAAAAGTTGTTGAAGAATAGCCAAGACCCATAAATGTAACCGAGATCCGTAGTTTCCTTGGTTTGGCAGGTTAATACCGAAGGTTTGTTGAAATTTTTTCAAGGTTATCTAGTCCAATGACTAAGCTAACTCGGAAGGGTGTTAAGTTTATCTGGACAAAAGAATGTGACGATTGTTTTCAGGAGTTGAAAAGAAGATTGGTGAATGATCCAGTTTTGGCACTTCCTTCCAGGAATGGTGAGTTTGTTATATACAGTGATGCTTTGTTGAAGGGACTTGGTTGTGTCCTTATGCATAATGATCAGGTAATTGCATATGCTTCATGATAGTTGAAAACTCATGAGGTAAATTACCCTACACATGATTTGGAATTAGCTACTGTTGTTTTTTATTTAAAAAATTAGAAGAATAATTTGTATGGAGTAAAGTGTGAAATATATATTGATCACAAAAGTTTAAAGTATATATTCACTCAGAAAGAATTGAACATGAGACAGAGGAGATGGCTGGAATTAATCAAGGATTATGATTGTACAATTCACTACCATCCGGGAAAAGCAAATAAAGTGGTCGATGCTTTGAGTTGAAAAAGTAATGCTTCATTAACCATGCTACGTTTGGAATGAGATCCTTTGGTTTTTGATTTTATGAACTTTGGCATGGAAGTTGTTTGTGTAGGAATTTCTTCTGTTTTGTTTCAGGTATCAATGAAATCTTCTCTATTAGACAGAATCAATCAATCACATAAGAAAGACCGTGAGTTGCAGAAAAAGGTAGAGCTAGTTCAGAAGGGTAAGTTTCTTGAATTCAACATTGATAATGATTGCGTTTTGAGATTTGGGAAGAGATTATGTGTTCCTTTTGATTCACAGTTGAAGAATGAGTTGTTATGTGAGGCTCATAGTTCCCCGTTTTCAGTTCATCCTGGTAGTACTAAGATGTACAGAGATCTGCGGGAGTATTACTGGTGGGATGGAATGAAAAGAGATATTATTGATTTTACTATGAAGTGTTTGACTTGTCAATGGGTTAAAGCAGAGCGGCAGTTACTGAAAGGAATGCTTCATCCTTTACCTGTTCCAGAGTGCAAATGGGAAAATATATCCATGGACTTTGTTGTGGGATTGCTGAAGACACCTCGAGGAAATAATGCAATCTGGGTTATTGTTGATTGATTGACTAAATCTGCTCATTTCCTTCCTATTCAAGATACTTTCTCTCTAGATCAACTTTCTCGTTTTTATCTTAAAGAGATATTCAGGTTGCATGGAGTTCCCCTCTCCGTTGTATCTGATCGTGATCTCAGGTTTACTTCTAACTTTTGGAAAGGCTTTCAGAAGTCATTGGGAACTGAATTAAATGTTATTAAAACTTTTCATCCTCAATCAGATGGGCAGTCAGAACAAACAATTTAGACTTTGGAGGATATGCTACGTGTTTGTTCTATGGATTATTAGGGAAGTTTGGACCAACATCTTTCTTTGGTTGAGTTTTTATATAACAACAGTTTTCATTCCAGTATATAGATGGCACCGTTTGAGGCATTAAATGGGAAGCGGTGTCGAAATCTAGCTTTTTGGGATGAAGTGGGTGAAAGGAAGCTGATGGGACCAGAATTGGTTAAAGAGATGGCAGAAAAAGTTCAGTTGATTCAGAAACACATTAGAACAGCTCAGAGCAGTCAGAAGAGTTAGCAGATAACCGGAGGAAGGATCTATCTTTCAAGGTAGTTGATCATGTTTTTCTCAAAGTCTCCCCATGGAAAAGTGTGATGAGATTTGGTAAGAAAGGAAATTTGAGTCCAAGGTTCATTGGACCATATGAAATTCTGGATAAAGTTGGATCAGTTTCTTACCGAGTGGCTTTACCTCCGAGTTTATCTCAGGTACACAATTTTTTTTCATGTTTCAATGTTGAGAAAGTATATGCCAGATCTATCTCATGTTTTGAGCCTAGATGTAGTTCAGTTGGAAGAGAATCTCTCTTATGAAGAACAACCAGTCCAAATTCTTGACCGAAGAGAGCAAGTGTTGTGAAATAAGGTAATTCACTAGGTAAAGGTTTTGTGGAAAAACCATATGATTGAAGAGACAATGTGGGAATCTGAAAATGCTATGAGGGATAAATACCCCCACTTATTTTGATAAGTGAATAAAATTGCGAGGACACAATTCCCAAAAGAGGGGAAGGATTTAACATCCCATGTAAATAAAGAATAATACATTTTCATATTTATTAATATTTTTGAATTAAATATTAATTTTACTTTAAAGGGGTTGCTATGTTCGATAGCGTACCCGATACGCAACAGAGAGTTTCTTTGAAATCTTACGTTGCACACTAGTAATAAAATAATATTATTTTAAATGTTAGTTAACACGTAGCCATTGTATTGTCAGGAATGAATAGAAATAACTAAAATGTTATTATATATGTTTGTTAAATGTTTTTATATTTATCTAAAAAGGATAAAGGCTTAAAATATGAAAAGAATTCAATTTTAAGCATATATACTCTAATTTTTACTGAAGGTCCACTTATCAGCTTTTAATGGCGAACCATCATTAAATATAGTTTTGGTTACTCTTATAAATTCTATTGGACCAAATAAAATTCTTCTCTTTAATCGGGAAATCAAAATTTACTTTGTGTAAATTTTCTGTATTTTTCCGATAAAGATCATTTTTTAATGAATAGTGAAAAATGTTGAATTTTAATTCAAAACCTCTTTTTAATCTAATTTTTTAATATGATTAGATTATCTTTTGAAGTGGTTTTAAAGTTAAATTAGAATATATTTTTATCATTGAATCCAATAGTGGTTGTTGGAATTAATTTCACTTTGAAATTGGACTTAAACTAGTGTCAATCTTTTGATACTTATTGTTTCATAAAAACATGCTATTTGCTCTGACAGCGGGAAGTAATTATTAAATTAATTAATTCAACTTATATGTTTTGAATTTTTTAAAATAGACATCATTTTTGAATTTGGAATATCAAATATAGCTTAGGGTGAATTTTTTGTATTTTTCTGAAAAACTTCAATTTTTGATGAATAGTGAAACAACTAAGTGGTACTTAAAAAACTGATTTTTCGTTTAAATGAAATTTTACCACATTTGTGTTTTGAATTTCAAAAATATGACATACATGTTTTTCATTAAGAAGTAAAATGTGGTTAAATGGGATTAAAATAATTTTTTGGTGAATAGAAACTTTTAAGTTTTTAATCGCGATTAGAGGTAATTAGTGCAATTTAAGGCAGAAATGATATTATAATAAATTGAAAATACCTAGACACATGTCCTACCTTTATTGGATGTGTCATGTCCGACCACGAAAATCCAAGGTTAAACTTGGGGACCCCATGGAGCCACTTTGGTTGAAAATAACATTAATATCTTTTTATTTAAAGTTAAAATTAAAATGACACAAACATGAGTTGTTTCACTAAAACAATTTTTAAATGCGTTTATACAAGTCGGAGTTTTGACTATAAATATTCATTGGAAATATAAAAATATTTCCTACATCATAGTATTTTTTTATGATTTTTATACATTAAATAAATTAAATTATTTATGACATCATGATGATACAACGATGACCTCATTATTTAACGATTTAAATAAAATAGAGAGATAATGTAAAATCTAAGACCTAAACATGTCCAAAACCTATTGGATGGGTGTATTTCGAACCCTTATCACCTTATCCTCGAAAAAAATCAATGTGGGACCATTAAAATCCGAAACTCATTCTAAAATAAAGTAATATTTCCTTACTTTTTAAGAGTGCCCCTCCTCTCCTCTTATAAAAGGCCCCCACCTCTACCTCCTTACCCACACCTCTCAAGCCTTTTGCTCGGCCAACCCTACCCATTTTGTCTCTCCACATCCCTCTATTACTCCTAGAAGCCTCACATTGGGCAGAAGTCTTCCCAAGAAAGCCTTTGAGCTCAAACCAAAGGGAGTTACCCGATTTTAAGGTAATATCTTCACTTGAGTACTTTTGTTTTATTTTGCTTCTCCAACCCCCTAAAATCTTTTTATTCATTTCTTTTGTAACAACTCAAGTATATTAAATATACTAGGATTTTTTTATAATAAGTATTAGAGATACACTTACACACACCTTCATCTAATGGTTAAAGAACATATTGTTTCTGTGGATGGTGAATTTCTGCCTCATGAAACGATGATTGTTCAAACTCATATAACACCTTCAAAGGTGGCCATTAATATGTCACTATGTTTATATATGATATATAATATGTCTGTGTTTTACTTAAGCTTCTGTATTTTTCATTTTTGGCATACCTTTATGGTTTCCATTGTGGGTAAACACGATAATTTCATTTTAAGAAGTGCGGACTACCGCCCCCTCAAAGTGATTTGATTCATTAATGCCACATGTGGGACGTATAAAGGATGGATTTAAAGTTATTATATATGATGTTATACTGGAATTATAATATAACTTTATATCATTATTATTTTCTTTCCATTAAAGTATGATATAGAAATGAAAGTAGTGTCCATGCGTACGTACGGCTTACCGTCTCCATGAACGGTGCATTTCATTTCTTATCCTCAAATGTAATGTACTATTATAAGTACATATAATGGATATATATAATGTATGATACATATAAAGGATGAATATAATTATGGAATTAAAAATATACATATCTCTCATTTAGTTTTAATTCCATTAATATGACATGTAAATGAAAGTAGCATTCATGCGTACGTACGGCTTACCGTCTCCATGAACGGTGCATTTCATTTCTTACCTCTAAATGATTATGTAATATTATAAATACATGTATATGCTGGATATATATGATATATATGATATCTAAATCATGAATATCATTCTTTAGATAATGGATATTTGACTACGTGAACAACTTGTAAATATAAGAAGTTCACTTTTGACTCAAGTACCAAATAACGACAAAACGACCGTTATTAACATGAATGATCACATAATATTTATAACATTGAAATAAGTGATATAAAAGGAATAATGAACTTTAAAAAGATTCTTAAGAAAGTAGAAATTAACTCAAGTTTATTATTCAGGACGTTAAAGAACGATCGAGTCAAGTCGGACCCAAGGTAAGGGACTTCGTCTCAATCTCCTTTCATTGAGGTATATTTCATTTTATACACAACTTTCATTTATACGGTGTATAAAACCCTTTGACTTTTACTTTTATACAAAAGGAATATTTATCTACAAAGCGTTTTACAAAACAACAAAAAGGAATTCTTATTTTAACGTATGCGGTGACAATGACCTTTTCCGCCGCCGTGAGTATTATTTGGTCTTTGGCTTCCTCAACAAGCCGTAATGTTTTTTTTTAAATGAAATAAATACCATATACACTTTTACGTATTTTGGTATTGAAAATGGTTTTTATAATGGCTTTGTCATTTCAGTATATTTAAGTGATATATTGTGATCAAAGTGTGGACATGTTTTCTTTCCATTATATTTGTTTTATGTCTTATGATTTTATAATGGTACTTGGACATTTGACAGGTGGTTATGTGATGAACCATACGACGGGTGGTGCCGTGAATACCAGGACGGGCGGTTATGTTATAACCTCCAATGCATTGGGTATGGAAGTCGGCCGTATGGCTATTCCATTAAGTATGAATGGAAGTTTGCCGAATGGCTATTCCATTAAGTGATATGTGTGGAAGTCGACCGTATGGTTATTCCACTTAAGTATGTTTATGTCCCAATTTACCTTTATATGTTATGTGATCTTTATATGGGTTTTATGGTAATATTTTGGTTAAAAAAGGGTAAGTAATGATCTTTTATTCAGTGAAGAGTTTTTACTACTTCATAAAGGTGAAAAGTATTACTTTGATAAAGTATACATGGTTTACTTGTTGTTTTCATTATTTGTGTATCCCTTACTGAGCTTCTTGTGCTCACCCAAAGTTTTTTGAAATGTTTTTCACAGGACTTAATGTGGAATAGGGTCAAGGATGGGATCAATGGAAAGTCATGCTATCTAAAACATGGAACTAGACATGTTTCTTTTTAAAAGTTTTTATTTTATGGAAACTTAGTAGAAGTGTCTACTTTGTAATCTTTTGAGTTGTAATAAGTTATGTCCTAATTCTCTAAAACTCTAAACCTGAAAAGATCATCAATGTGAATTATTCATTTAATTCAAGATTAATTAAAGTTTAAGGTCGGGGCCTTATAAATATAGTATTGATTTAGAGAATAATATATTCCAAAATCTTTGGGTGTTACATAACATGCACTATAAAAATACACATATAAGTATATATTTATATAAACATTGTGAAAAAAATGCACAGAAAAGTGTGTGAACATACACACATGTGTTAATATATATATTTATATATAACTTACATACAAATAATAAATATAAAAAACATATATAAGAATACTACAAATAGAATACACACACACTTAAATGCATAAAGGGGTGAGGATAATCGAAAAAACATCTCGGTTTACATAAAAATGCACATCGTTATCATAAATAGAGGATCTTGAAGAAGAAAATTTATATTTGAGGAACTAGGTGGTCATTCAGGGTAATGGTGTGACATGGAATGGCCGATGAAGAATGTGGGGTCACTATTAGGTTTTATATGGAAATGGTCTTTCTAGGTGTTATAAGTAATAGTGCTTGGAAAACTACCCCCTGAATATGTTTTATTGAATGTTTACACTTTCAAGTTCAATTGTTCACTTTCATAATAAAAATTTCACAAACTATTTTTGTTTTTTCATGTTCGTGATTATTTATTATTGATTAGTGCCTTTTTACTCTAAACGTTTGTTGTTTTCCATTCATTAGAACATAATCACGAGATATTACTATTTTATCAATTTTAAACTATTTTAAAATGATGATTAATTACCAAAAACTTGTTAATTGTAATATTAAAAAAATATTGTAAATATAATTTTAAATATATGTTAAAATGGATAAAAAGCCATCATTATTCTTGTTAATTCAAAAAAATACCTAGTATTAACTTATATTCAAAATTCATTTTTCATGTTTTGTAAAAAAATAACTATTATTATTTCAGCTTCTTCGCTGGTCCTTCGAGTTCAACCTGAAGCAGGATGTGCCTTCGACAGCTGTTTGGGTAAGCTTTCCAGAACTGCCGCTTCCACTCTAGAATCCTTCGATTATTGGTATGCTGGGGAACCTGGTTGGCCGGTTCATGTGTTCTGATAGACGCACTTCTGCACTTTGTCATCCAATTAATCCATGTGCCTGCATTGAGGTGGATGTTTCTAAACCGCCTATGGATTGGATTAGGATTTTGGTGGGAGAAGAGCTGCAATGGAAACAGAGGGTGGTCTTTGAATCTTGGACAGTGTTTTGTTCTCATTTCCACTGGCTTGGCCATGCCTCTTCTGGATGCCATAGGGTTCTCAAACTTCTCCAAGACTTGAGGGTTGGTGAGGTGAATGAGAAGCTTGACTGTCATGTACATGATCCAAAGGAGGGATGTGAGGCTGCCTCATCGATTTCTTCTTAGCAGGGTCTTCAGTTGATTGAGTGGTGTTCCGAAATGGTGCATAAAGGTGGTGAGACCCTTACAGTTGAAATGGAAAGGCCCTTATCACAAGATTCGGGGCCACTGGTTTCAAAGGTCTTTACTTGTTTGAAGAATGATCTGAATATTTGTTCCTTGCAGCAAGGGGACCCCAGGGAGGCTACACCCGATCATACAGCAGGGCCTGCAATAGGAAATGTCAACCTGGATAAGCAGGTTTTGAGGGAAACCTTTAGAGCAGGGGGTCCAATGCCCAAGGGTACTGTGCCATTAGGTACTTATGCCCATGCAGTGGGTGCTGGTGGTAGTGACATCTCTGGAATCAGTCAGCCTATGAATACCCAAGCACGGGTGTCAACATTAAATCATGCTGGTAACCTTTTCAACTCGAGGGGCTCTTTGTCTAGCCTCAAAGTAAGTAACAACTTCGATTGTTTGAGCAACGAGGGGGACTCGGAATGTAACCAGTTCTATACCTCTAAAGATGAATCAGATGGAGAGGTCCAACCCTCGGATGATGTTGATATAGGAGGGGCTAAAAAGGGCCTACATAGACCAAGGAGAAAAAAGGGGAATAAGGAAAACATAGACCCTGGAAGATGCATTGTGTCCAAGAAGCATAAGACAAAGGGGTGCAAGGACTACTCCTACCTCCCTAGGCCAATGGAGACTCGGTCACCAAAGAAATTCAGAACTCCAAAGGAACACAAGGCCCAAATAGTGGAAGGCGAGGAGGTTCAGCAGGCTAGTTGCGAGGATTTTGTTCCTACTAGCCTTGAGGATGAAAAGGGGACTTCGGGCTCTGTGCAACAATGTCAGAATAACTCCAATGATGACTCACAACAATAGATACTTTTGATGGTGAATCAAATGGACTTACTTCTGAACTTTGATGAGGAAATGACTGACAACACGCTGGATATTCAAGAGTTAAAGAAAAAGAGGCCGCTTCAGGTGACCTTTTATAAGGAGCAGGGTAACTGGATGGACAAGAAGGTCTGCATTCTTCTTAGAGGATGCAACACGGGAAAGATCAGCAAGGAGGAACTCTCGCAATCTTGGGACACACTTGCAAATCTCGGTGAAGGAGTTATAAATGATGATTCTGACATCCAGATAAAGTTTATTCCCTGGATATTGTTTAGAGATCTTGGCTTGAATCACCTTAAACTTTTCTTTAACAAATCAGTTGTGACCTTTGATGCTAAACCAGGCAAGGTGTGAGGGTTCTCACTTTTTCCCTTAAAAGTGATTGAAAATAAAAAATATAATGTTGGATGGATTCCAATTAATATTGAGATATTTTTATAGTGGTAGGGTTGGAGTACTCAAACCTGATTAAATTAAACTATTATTAATTTCACAACTAAATATTTTTAAATATTATTAAAATTAGTTATTTTTTAAAATTAATTTCATGTAGGTTTATAAATGAATTCAAACGTTAAATCTTATTAAATTAATTATCATAAATTAATTAACTATTTATTAAAAAATGAGAAGAAAATTATAACATTTTTTATATTTGATATTTATTTATTTTAAATTTATAAATGAATTTTGAAATTTTGAAATTATAAATGGATATTTAAACAGTTTCAATATTTAAATGGACATTTCAAAATATAAAATAGTTAGAACAATGAGTTTAAAAATAAATGGATTTTAAATGAGTTTATATTTGAAAAATTAAATAGTCTATGATGAGTTACTCCAAACACTACCATAGATGGGCCCTTTAACAGCATGAAAAATGGGATTTAACAGCATTAAAAATCATTATTGTTTTAAGCGTTATTAAATTGGGGACCCCATTATCAGTGCTAATAAAGGCCCTATTGATGCAGTGTGATGTGAAAATTACAGCACACTACAACAAATACACCTGTATGAAAAAAACACATGTATATAAATTCATAATTTAATTGAAATAAAAAATACATAAAAACTAAAAAACACTATATTATATACATTTCAAACAATTTTTTGTATAATTATATTTTCAATTATTATCCTAAACATTTGAAAACATCAATATTTAATTGTCTTTGGCACCTGCGACCCCCTTTAAAAAAACCCCAATCATGGTATCTGTTTCCAAACAAACCACCCCAACCTGAGAAAAAGAATTCACCTGTATAAGAAAAAAATTATTATGTTTATAATACTATAAATAAATAAATAAAAGATAAATATGAAACAATACATAAATAAAATTTCAATTTTAAATAAAAGGACACACTTGGAGTCATACCGATCACACAAAGTGTCAGATTGAGGTGGGGATTATTTCTACATGTCACAAATGTCATATATATATTTTTAATAAATTATAAAAATAATACAAATATTTTTTTTGTTTTTGAGTATGTCACTTGTCTTTTTTACTAAAATGTCATTTTAAACTGAAAACAAAAACTTTGAGTCATATCAGTCACATAATGTGTAAAATTTATGTGATACTGGTTCTTATATGTCAAAAATGACTTATGAGTCATTTTCTTAAAGTATTAAGACAATTCGAGCACATTTACTTGATTTTCAGTGAGTGAAACACATTTTTGAACTAAAATGTCAATTTTAGAATGATAATGGACATTTTGAGTCATACTGGGAACATTGTGGATCGGATTGGGATGAAGTTGATTCCCACACATCATAAATGACTTATGTATTATTTTCCTAAAGTATCAAAACAGTAAAAAAAATCATGGTTTTGATTATGTCAGTTATGTTTTTTACTAAAATGAAAATTTTAAATAAAAAGACATGCTTGGAGTCATACTAGTCTCATTGTGCATCGTATTGAGGTGAATTTGATTTCTACACATCATAAATGAATTATGGATCATTTTCTAATAGTATCAAAATAATCTGAATTCATTTTCTCAGTTTTGAGTATGTTACTGTTATTTTTTTATTAAAATGTCATTTTAAACTAAAAAACGTAGTTTTGGTTATACTAGTCACATCATGTGTTGTTTTGATTTGATACTAATTACTATATATCAAAAATGAATTATGGATTGTTTTAATAAATTATAAAGACAATCAAAGTATGTTTTCTTGATTTTCAGTGAGTGACACATGTTTTGAAATAAAATGTCAATTTTAAACTGATAACGGGAACTTTGAGTCATACCAGGCACATGTTAATCAGATTGAGGTGAGGCTAATTCCTATAGTTCAAAAATGGATTATGGATAATTTTTCAAAAGTATCAAAATAATCTAAATTTGTTTGTTCAGTTTTGAGTATATCACTTGTCCTTATTACTAAAATTAATGTCAATATTATATAAAAAGACACACTTAGAGTCATGCTAGTAAAATTGTGTGTTAGATTGTGGTGAGGTTGATTACTACATATAAAAAATGAATTTTGTATCATTTTCCTAAAGTATCAAAACAATCTAAATGTTTTTTCTCAATTTTGAGTATATCACTTGTGTTTTTTACTAAAATGTTAATTTTAAATAAAAAGACACACTTGGAGACATTCTAGTAACATCGTGCATCAGATTGATATGTGGTTGATTCCTACACATCAAAAATGACTTATGGATCATTTTACTGAAGTATAAAAATAAAAAAAAATTACTTGGTTTTGAGTATGTCACTTGTGAGTTTTACTAAAATTTCATTTCAAAATGAAATCATATACTTTGGGTTATATCAGTCACATTGTGTGTTGGTTTAATGTGAGATTGATTCTTAAACATTACAAATGACTTATGGATCATTTTAATAAATTATCATGACAATAAGAGTGTATTTTCTTGGTTTTCAGTGAGTTATGCATGTTTTGAACTAAAATGTCAATTTTAAACTTATAATGGACACTTTGAGTCATACCTGGTAGAGAGTGTATCAGATTAAAGTTAGTCTAGTTCCTACATGTTACAAATGACTTGTGGATCATTTTTTAAAGTATAAAAATAATATGAATTTTTTTTCTTAGTTTTGAGTATGTCACTTCTCTTTTTTACTAAAATTAATGTCCATTTTAAATAAAAAGACACACTTGGAGTCATATAAGTCACACCGTGTGTCGAATTGAGGTGCGACTGACTCTTACATTTCAAAAATGACTTATGAATCATTGTCCGGAAGTATCAAAATAATATAATTGTGTTTGATCAATTTTTAGTATGCCACTTGTGTTTTTTACTAAAATGTGATGAGATTTAGATAGACCAATGCTTTTCACACCAAACAGGTAGTCGATACATAATTCAATGGCTTCCTCAACAATATATTACTTCCAATAAAACCTTCTGGACAACTTTGATTTTTGACATACCCTTTAAAAATATTTATGTACTGTTCAATCAGGTACATCCATCTATAATGTACAGGACCACATAGTCAAATATATTTTAACAAGTGAACTATCAAGTGAACTATCATGTCAACGAATGTTGGTGGGAAGAACATTTAAAATTCACATAATATAACAAAAATTTAATTTTCTATAGTTTATAATTTCATTGGGTCTATAACTTTACTATATATAGATTTGAAAAAGAAATAGGGCTTGGTTAATGTATGATGGACATTATTGGGAAAAATAAAATGTAAATCTAAATTCATTAGATCTTGCATCAAAACATGAAAAACTTATGATTTCATACCCTTTAACTTTAAATCAGTTATTGAAATGATATTATTGATATTCAATGAATACCCCTATGAAACCTTTACATCATTAAATAAGTTATATAACTGATATCTCTCTTATAAGGAAAGATTGTAAGTAGCTGGAGGAAGAAAAGTCAGTTTTTCACCCTTCACTAGTGCCAAATCTTCTCATATTCCCATGTAAATCATGTAAAACCTAACCTTAATTTCATCCTTTTTTATAGTTCTTTTAGTAACATCCTAATGATGCTATCACATGCATTTTTTTCAACATGCATAACATCAAAAAAAAGTATTACATACAAACAAATCCGGTATGGTAATTCAAAAAAAATATCTTTTTCAAACCAGTTCTTGTACAGTTTTTTTAAAATGTTTTACCAAAAGTATTGTCTATATCTTTTACTTTCTCAAATAGTTGATCACCTATTAGTGGAGATGGTTTTGTACATTCTTTTCAACTCTCATCAAATGATTTTTTCCAAGATCAGTACTTATGTTGTTAAGGTAAAAATTTGTGATATCCTAGAAATACAACCTTCGATCAATATTGCCAATTTATTATGTAACTTGTTCACAAATGGGACACCCTTGAGTTCCTTTAATTCTATATCATGAAAAAATTATATAAGTAGTAAATTCATTTATCAACCCATACAATATGGCTCTCAACATTAAATCTTTGTTTTTTTTAAGCATCATACAATGTAACACCAAAATTTTATAATAATTTCAAATCTTTGATAAATGGAGCCAAATAAACATCAATGTCATTACCTGGTTATTTTGGTCCTAATATAATCATATATAACATAATTTAATTTTATATCACGCATAACCATAGTGGTAAGTCATAATTTACCAACATAATTGGCCATGTATTGTAAGTGATTATTTTAAAACCAAAAGGATTCACTCTATATGTATATAGTGAAATACAAAGGTTTCTCGGTTTGTTTCTAAATTCATGATACTCATGATCAATTCTATTATACTGAGGAGAGTTTTTTGGTGATGAAGTTTCCCATATTTATTTCCTATATCTAAATGACACATCAATTGGATTGAAGTATAATAACTTACATATAGTCTCATAAACCTTATAATGATTGGAAAGTACCATAAAACTGTCATAGGACTTGATTTATCTTTCTTGTATTGAGAACCACCACACTTTGGGAATTCTTTAAGTGATTTTGGTCCTTTTGAAATATTATATGGTCATTTGAACAGACATGTATTCTTTTAGAGATCATAACCATTTAACATAGCATTTGTTTAGCATCATATTTTTGGCTAGGAATCTCATTATCTCCTCGAAGCATATCATTCAAGAGAGAAAATAATTTTTGTAAAATTGGTGTCACTCCATCTATTTCTAGATTTTAAATTATATAGCTTTATTATGGCTAACAATGTTGTATATTTATTACAACTCGCATACAATGGTGTCTTTGCACAACTCTTTAACTTCTCAAACAATATTGTACAATAATAAAATTTTGAAAGTTTGGATGATTGTCTCTTATCGATCATTCAAGGTTTTGGTGCTCTACTAATATGTATAGCAGCACTCGTGTCGAATCCTCGGTGATGATACTTTTTAATAGTTGATTGCTTTTAGTTGATTGTATTTTGATTTGGGGGTTTGTTTACAAAGCTTAATTGAAATGCTTGATTGATTAATATTTATTTAAAAATTTGATAAATATTTGGGTGAGTTCATCATTAGGTAGTTAATCTTGTGATATCCTTGAGACTTTCTTTATAATACATTAAATTAACACCCATGTCACAAGTTAACGTTGATTGGAATTCCTAAGTGTTAAGGCTTTAAGCCAAGCCTTAACATAACTAGGATTATAATCTCAATCAGTAATTTATTTTTGATGTGTATTTATGTTTCCAATAATCCATGGAATCCATATGTTAAACAAAATATGTCATTAATCCATGACATGTTAAGTCCAACATACACAATGTTAACTCAAAGAATATTCATCTAGAAAAAGATATCAATCACTTAATATCCCCAAATTATAACTCATCCCAATGGTAGATTTACTCAACCATTTAAATGATTATTAATCTAGTTAAATATTTTTAAGGTGATAAATTATAAATAAAGTGAAAATAATGTTATTAGAAAAGAGTAGTGCATCGAACACACACACGATCGTTGAAGAGAGTTAAAAAAGACTTTCAATTGAATGAGGAAGCAAAAGAAGGGAAGAGGTTTTAAACTGATTTAAACCATTTTAATAAAATTAATATTAAACTACAGAATGTGGATGGGAATAAGAGATATTAATGAATAAACATCCATTAAAATAGAATTACAAAGACAAATACCTGTGAAATTAAAAATGAAGAAAACTGCAAAAGTAAATTAAAACAAAGAGAGGAGGAAAGATCTCTCAAGTGAAAACTTGTGTATGGAATATCCTCACAAGACTTTGTAAAATATTTGTTTGTGATAATGTGTGATCTTCTCTTCTGAAATTCCATATCTTTTGAAGGAAAGGAGGGGGTGTATTTATAGCCCAAGGAGTTAGACTATTAGCATTCTAAATCTGTCCTTCCATTTGTCTCGCCAATTTGGCCATTCAGACTACCGAATATCTAGATATATTCTTCTTAAAAATTTTAGATAATAATTTTGAATGACTAATTTCAAGTTTTAGCAGTATTTGGACTTATGGAACCAAAGTTATGGCGGTTGGAGTAAACAATTGTAATCTACCCATTTCAATCCATACTTTTCATAAGGTCAAAATATGAATGGGTTATTGAATAGGAAGATGCCCTCAAACAAAAATAGTTTATTATATCAAGTTGGTAGAAAATATATTATCTTTCACAGTGAAAAATCCCAGATTTATTTAATGACTATATCATGAGCAATGTTATGAATAGTGTCTAGATTTTAATTCCCGACCAGAATGGTGGGATGGACTACAATGCATCGTTTAGGCCCCTTTTTCTTATAGTTGGACCTTCGAATTTTTATCCTTGATTAATTTTGATAATCAAGAACATATGGTGGAGTTTCATAAAATTTGGGCTTCAGGATTTAGACCAGTAACTCAATCATCATGGATGGTCCAGTTTCTTCACAGATTCTTTGGGCCTTCTTGTGAGGAACATATGACCATTCAAATGAATGAATTGGACACTAATTCCTTATAATGATATTTTGGAAATTGAGATAGGAATCCTAAAAAACAAGAATCATGCAATTCAGATAATTATGGTGAGAGTTAAAAATAAAATAGTAAACTGAGTCAATTGGACTACTTCTAAAAATGGTCAAAATTATATTTAGTATTAAAACATTAATATTTCAAACAAATTATGCACATTTCATATAAAATTATTAAAGGGAGTATATAATAAGTCATGAAAATATTAATAACATAAACTCCCCCACACTTATTCTTATGCATGTCCTCATGTACAACAAATATAAAACCATGAAAAAATCATTTTCACTCACCAAAAAATATTAAGATTTTGTTTTCCCCAATCAGGGGAGGTTTAGACCACTTCACTCTTCCATATTGAATTCCACCATAAATTGTTACAAATTTTTTTTTTTGAAAAACAACTCTTTTTTCATGCTCAAATTTAGAAATGGAAAATAGTGACACACAAAACTTACTCCTCTCAAGATGATAAAATTAATTTATGGAGCTTCACTAATTCACCAACCAAAAGTGAAAATCTTAAAGTTTGTAAGAGATATCAGATTACACTCCCTATCCTAACATGATCAAAAATCAAGAGGTATTTATAGGGTTTTTTTTATGTTTATGGGATGGTAGGAAGATGATATCCAAAAGATAGGAAAAATGGGGTAAAACACCAACACAGAAAAAGTAATGCACATTTTTTTTAATGAGACATGTAAGGAAATGGAAACACATATTTACATGGGAATGAAAATTTGAAATAAGACACAAAATTTGAAGAAAATTTTAAGGGAATGAGAAGATTGAATATTTACGAAACACAAAACTTCTCCCAATGACATAAGTGTTCATTTTTATCATTTTTTCTTTTTTTCCCTTTTTTTCCTTTTTTTTGGAAAGTTGAACTTGAAATAGATATCACACTCATATCCCAACCCATGATTGATATCCTCAAAACACTAATTGTAATAGTTTTAACAAGATCAATGGTTGAGGAAGAGTAATTTTCGACCCACCCAAGACACAACCCATGCTTTTTTTGATATTTTTGTTTTTGAGTTTTATTTTTTTTTTTTATTGAAAACTTTTCAATAAAATTTTAACAATATAAACATATATAAATTCCCAAAAACCACTAAAAGAAAACCTCTCCCACACACTTAAATTGATGCTTTCCCTCAAGCATATGATAACATGGTGAAAATAAATAAAAGGGTACCCAAAATGAAATCCATTCCCCCCACTCTTAAATTTTAAAAAATTATGCAATGAAAATCCATGTTGATATTGGGTGGGATAAGGTATTGGGCTTATAATGTGGCTATCAAACAAAAGGTTTTCATAGGCTCGAAGGGGCTTTCAAAAGGAGGATTAATGTAATGGAAATAGGAGGCTATTTGGCTATTATGATTCTCATGTGGTTCAGAAAATACCTATATCATATTAATACACACTAAAGTAGGAAATTTAGCTCCAAGGTCCAAAAACTCAAGATTCACAAATGGGGGAGAAAAACAAACATTTTGGAAATATGGTCATATGTGGCCTTAGTATGAAAGCTAATGTTGTTCCTCACAATTGGGGAAAATCATTTTCAAAATAAAAAATTGAGCATTCAAAAGTTTTTGGGTTTGACACAAGTGTCTTTATCCAAATTATGATGAAAATACAAAAAATTTTGAGTTGAAAAAAATGTCTTTTTGACTCCCCAAAATGGTTAGCCAAAATTTCAAAACTGGATAGTGATTAATTATGACTCTGGATTTTATATTTTCTTTAAGTAGTTTTTATTATTGTTTTTCATTTTTTTTATTTAGGTTTTTGTTTATAGTTTTTTTATAAATCCACACCCACACAAAAGAGAAAGTGTAAATAAAAAGTTTTTTGAGGAAAGTGGTAAAAAAATGAAAAAGAGAGGAAGAAGAAGAAATAGGTAGAGAGAGGAAGAGAGAGTTAAAAGGAAAGAGGTGCCCCCTGGTTTGGATTTGGTGGGTCATCATCTCCATCTAGTGGTGGTTCTATGGAAGTTGATGTGCCTTATGTGTAATGCTACCTAAAAAAGAAAAATCATTATTCATCTAATGAAAAACTAAAAAGAAATTAAAATTTCATAAAATTAAAAGAAAACATTGGGTGCCTCCCAAGAAGATCTAAATTTATTTTATCTACATCTGGGTAATTGTATTGGACTACCCATAGTCTGATGGTGGCCACCGTATTTTCTCAACTCAATTATACTTCTAGAAAAACTTCTCCTTTGGGATGCCTGATTGTTCATAGGATAATTTATCCTCTTCCTTGATTGCGTGTTTGCAATTCAATGGGGGTGGAAAGAGAATATGACTATCCTTCATTTGGTATTCAATGTGAGGAATGATTTTATCCAAAAGATGGTGGTTTTCTATGCTTGAAAATTTAGGGAGATGTATCAATTATGATGGTTCATTTATATAATGTTCAGATAACATGAAACTAGAGTATTAGATCTCAATTGTTTCTGACTCATTTATTTCATCACTTACTGATGTAAAGTAATGAGGATCAGTGGATCCATAATACTGAATAAATTTTTCAATATCCTTTATATATATGTTTTTTCCAAAGAATGGTCAATTTCAACATCACTAATGATCAATTTATTAATTAGGGAACAAATATCACAAACATCACTAACATCGGGACAATATAAACACATTGGTTCAGGGTTTACCTTACATATAATAGAATTTTCATAATCATGGACAAGAAATGATGAATGTTGGATAATAATATTTGAATAAAAAAATAAGCATGCTTGTTCATTTTCTTTATTACCATCCATATTGGAGTAGTGGAGGTTAGAGGTGATATGGGATTCCAAAGAGTTTTCACTATCCTTTAGATCAATGGAGTTTGAATTTGTAATGTTAACATCAACTTCTCCATTTATGACTTGGTTAATGAGGATGAAATATTGACAAACTCATATATCAGTAGAAAAAGAAGAACATGATGGATTGGGGTTCAACACACTCTCAGAGAGACTTTGAGAAGCATGTATAGAGAATATAGATTTATTCTCTAATGGGTATCACATGGATTAAAAAATATTGAACTTGACCAGTTGGTCACCAAATTCCAGGGATAATATGCCACCATGGACATCAATTTTGGATTTAGATTTCATAAGGAAAGGTCTTCCTAGAATCAAAAGAGATTTTAAAGAATTTGTCTCACCTTCCATGTCAAGGACATAAAAGTCAGCTGGAAAGATAAGATCATTAACTCAGACAAAGACATCCTCAATTATTACCTTAGGGATGGTTATTATTTGATTGGATAATTGGATTACAACATTTGTTGGATGTATAGGACCTAAACCAAGGTTGGATAATATGGATTTGGGCATAAAATTTATTAAGGATCCTAGGTCTATGAGTGCATCATCAAAGTTGGAACTTCTAATTTGTCATGGAACCGTAAAGTTTCCTAAATCTTTTCACTTTATGGGAATAGATTGTGGGGTGGAAATATTTTTGAAGGTCCTAAGTTTCCTCTTATGGGATCATAATTCCTTAAAAAACTTGGCATACTTAGGGATTTTTTATGGCATCTAATAGGGGAATGTTGACTTTAACACATCTAAACATGTCAAGCATTTCAGGATTGGGTACAAAGGACTTCTTTGGTGTAGAAATGGATTTATGAAAAGTAATTCAGTTCCTAAGTGGGATGGAAGGAGGCGAGGTAATGGATTCATATTCCTTTTCAAGTTTCTTTTTATTTTCATTTTCTAGGTCAACATTTAAAAGGGGAGTTGGAGGACTCATTGTGAATCATAGCATTTCTTTCTTGATATAAATGAAATTGCACTTACATTACCCTTGGGGTTGAGTAATGGTTGAGTTGGGAGTTGGAAGAATTTTATTTTTGTTTCTGACTCAAGTGGGATGCAAGTTGACCAATTTGCATTTCAATGTTTTTTAGTCTATAACGGGTGAAGGAGGAAATATCTTCCACTACACTTTCCCATAGTTGCTTGGAAGAAGAGGATTGTCCCAAATTGGGATTACCATGATTTTGGTTCTTGGAAAAGTGATTGTATTGGTTTTGTAATTGGGAAGGATCACTCGGATAGTGGAATCCAGAAGGAGAAATAGGAGGATTGATCCTTTGAGGTTGAGAAACAAAAGGGTAAGGTTGTTGGAAGTTACCAACACTTTGACCATATTGGAATTAGTTTGGGTTTTGAGGAGGTAATTGAGGGCGATGAGAAATGGGATTCACATATATCATGTTAGGGTTATATGTTGAGTAAATAAGGTTTTCTTGTGACTTTTCCATTCCTTTATGTTATGAAAATCAAAAACACTCTATCTTAAGGCAAATTTTATTTTCCTTAATAAGGAAAACTTTCCTTCCCTAAGGAAAATTTATCCTTACCATGTTTTTATTTTTCATGTTTTAGTTTCTCTAAATATAAATCTTTTTATTCCAAAGTGTAAAATTTGGTTTCACATCTAAAACCTTGGAATTCTATAAATACTTAGATATAGAGTATTCTATTTTCAGGTTTCGAATTCGGACTCTAAATTCTCTGAAATTCAGACTCCTAATTCTCTAAAATTTAGAATCTGAATTCTCTGAAATTCAAACTCTGAATTTTATGAAATTAAGATGCCGAATTATTTGAAATTCAGAATCCAAATTCTATAAAATTCAGACTCTGAATTCCTTAGAATTCATACTCCAAATTCCTTATAATTCAGACTCCTAATTCCTTAGAATTCAGACTCTGAATTCTTAAGAATTCAGGTTCTGAAATCCTTAGAATTTAGGTTCTAAATTCCTTATAATTCAGGTTCCGAATTCCTTAGAATTCAGACTCAAAATTCCTTAGAATTCAGGTTCCGAATTTCGTAGAATTCAGGTTCTGAATTCCTTAGAATTCAGACTCTGAATTCCTTAAAATTCATGTTTTAATTTCTTATAATTAAAACTCTGAAATTTATAGAATTCTGATTCCCAATTCCTTGAAAAACAGAATCCTATTATTCATGAAATATAGAATCTGAATGTTCTTAGACTCTAAACTTTATTTCCCTTAGACTTTGGAAAATTATATTAGGTTAAGCAACCAAATTTTTCTTACATTTGTTATGAAATGATGTCGTGTATTTTGATTATAACTAACCATTTTTTGAGTGACAGGTATATAGGTCCCTCCAAGATTCAAGGAAAAATGTGACCATTGGAGGAGGGAGTCGACCTTTGGAGAAGTAACTATAAATAGGATCTCATTTGAACGAGCTCAGTACATATGACTTTACTTTTGTGAAAAAGCTGATAACTCTGGAGACCACATGCTGTTGAAGTGATTTCAAGAGATAAAGATACTCTCATGGTTTTTGCATACTGAACATCTTGTTCAGATTGCTTCGGGCAACTCCGAATGTTGCTGAGTAAATTCAAGGGCTTCCGGAGATAGGAAGATAGAGGTGTCGACTACCTAAAAGTTTGAGGACTTCCTTGATAAGGAAGACAGAGGTTCCAAATACATTGAAGTTTGAGGGCTTGCAGGGATAGCAAGATAGATTCTGATATTCCTATCGAGGGCTTACCTTGGTGTTGGTAAGACAGACATTCTTGAAAGTATAAATCAAGGGACATTTATCCAAGGTTGTTGGATACCCTACTATTTGGGTTAAAATATTTCATACTTGTTACTTGTTTTGTTTCAAGTTTGTTTTCTGCTACATTTTGATTAATAAGGAAAGTATAACTATCTTATACTTTCTTATACTTGTACTCTTATTAGTAATATTCAATACGCTTTATGGTAGAATCTTTTTCCTTGTAAACTTTTCTTATGTTTCATTTCAAGAACCATATTTTTTGAATCTAGGAAGTTTGTAGAACCAAGAGATTTTGTGAATTTACCTTATTTAACTTTATTAGATAATAGAAAAGTTTATATCAACTTTAAAAGTTCCAAAGGAATTTTTAAAGGATACAATTCACCCCCCCCCCCTTCTTGGATATTGAGCATCTACATCATTATTTTGATCCTACAATCGGTATCAATGATCCTATAATTGGTATCAGAGGGAGGTCTCCAAAATACTTATATTCACATATAATTTTTCTTTCTCAAGTTTTAATTGTTCTATATTTTCCTTGCTTAGGATTTTTTCCTTGTTTACAAACTTCTATTATTAACAAAGTTTGTGTGGAAAGATATTTTCTTTTAGGTGGAAGGAATGAATGTTGGTTCTATTGACAATATTAATCCTACTATACCACCAATATTTGATGGGAATGATTATGAATATTGGAGAGATCTTATGAAGACATTTGTGATAAAAATAGGTGTTGACAACTTCATTATGTTAACTAGAGATTATAAGATTCCTGATAAGGAACTTATAACCTTTACTAATACAGAAAATATGGAATACCAGCTAAACATTAAGGTACGAAATACTTTTCTTTGTTCCATGACTAGAAATATATATAGCCAAATTTCATCTTGTGAAGTAGCAATAGGTTTTGGAAGAAACTTTAAGTAACACACTTTGGAACTTCCAAAGTAATTGAAACTAGAAGAGCTATGCTCAGAGCTAATTATCGTGGTTTCTACTTTCCCTATAGAGAACCCATTTGTAAGGTACAACAAAGATTCATGACCATTGTAAAAAGTGTACAATCTATGGGTGAAAACGGTTTATATGATGAGGAACTTGTGGAAAAGATTATAGATATCATGCCTAACAAATGGGAATCGAAGAGGACAACTATAGATGAAAATATAAATGTTACTCTGACTTCTCTTGATGAGATTTTCAGAACTATTCTTCAATATGAGACTAAAATGAAGAGAGATTTTGAAAATATTAAGAATAAGAATGGAAATAGAATTGTTGATTTTACAAAAACATCAAATCATATGAAAGCCAAGACTCCTGAGAGAGTTACAAGATCTAAATCTAAGATGGTTTTTATTCAATCTAAATCTAGTGGAAGTGAAGCTTCAGAAAATGAACTAGCCAACCTTTTCGGAAGGATGAACAATATTTTTGGATAGAAGAAATTTCAATCTAGATAGAAGAAGAATGAAAGAAAGGACAAGAAAGACTCAGAAGTCACATGATATGAATGAAAAGGAGAAGGTCATATAAGGTCAGATTTTCCTATGTTCAAGAGAATGGATGGAAAGGAAAAGCATTCTGAGAGGAATAGAAAGAAATACTAAAAAGATAAAGATAATAATGTTTTGAAAGATAATGACACCTGTAGTTCTAGAAGAATGGAAATGGAATTGTTGCTTTTAAAAAAACTTCAAGTCATATGAAATCCAAGACTCCTGAGAGAGTTACAAGATCCAAATCTAAGAAGGTTTTTATTCAATCTAAATCTAGTGGAAGTGAAGCTTCATAAAATGAACTATCCAACCTTGCTTGAAGGATTAACAAGATTGTTGGACAGAAGAAATTTCAATCTAGATATAAGAAGAAATAAAGAAAGGACAAGAAAGACTCAGAAGTCACTTGATATGAGTGCAAAAGAGCAGGGCATATAAGGTCAGATTTTCCTATGTTCAAGAGAATGGATAGAAAGGAAAATTATTCTGAGAGGAATAGAAAGAAATACTAAAAATATAAAGCTAATAATGTTTTGAAAGACAATGACACCTGGAGTGCTAGTGGTGGTGACTCTTCTGATGAATCCTCAGAGTATGAATCTTCTGGCCAGAAGAATCTTAGTTTACTTTCCAAGTTACCTATTGAAAATCATTGTTTAATGGCCAAGGTACACAATGATGAATCTATAACCAATGTATCATTGAATTCTAATTATAGTCATAGTAAATATTATGAATCTTCAGATGAAGAATCTTCTTCGGATGAAGATAATACTTTACCTACTTACGAATAAGTTTCTAGGTTTGCTAAGCTCCTTGAGAATGAAAATTCTCAAGTCAAGAAAAAGGCTGATAAGGAAAATTCTATAATTACTATTCTTACTAAGTAAATATCACATCTTTCTAAAGATCTTGATAAGAAAAATTATTATTTTGAAAATTTTTCAAAAACCCTTTTGGAATTTAATTCTGAGAAGGATAAAATTTCTAAGGATCTAGAAAAAGTAATTTATAAGAATAATGTTTTCGAGACTAACTCTAGTGCTAAAACTAATGATTTTGAGGATAAGAACTTAGTTATTAGACTAAAGACATAAATATTTTCCTTGAGGAAGTATTTGTAAAATTTTACCCTAGGAAAGAAAAATTTTGATAAGATGTATTCCCAAATTCGACCTCTAAGGAATAATTCTGGATTTGGTTATACTATTTCAAAACTAGTTTTTAGTAACAATTATTTTGTTCCTCAAAGTGATCCATTCTGCACTAAGTGTCAGTGTGGTGGGAATTGGGAAAATAGTTGTTCCTTAAACAAAACACAGTCTTTAGGTTTTCATAAAGCTTATTTTACAAAGAAAATGTAGATTCCTAAAATTTTGATTTCTAAAATTTCCAGATATAAGAAAGTTTAGGTTCCGAAAGTATAACTCTCTTATTTTTGGGAAATTAAAGATAGTACCAACAGAAATACATGGTTCATAGATAGTGGATGTTCCCAGCATATGATTGGAAACAAAAACTTCTTTTTAAAGATTATCAAGATGAATAGAGGAAAAGTAACTTTCAGAGATAATGCTTAGGGATAAATTATTGGTATAGGTAACATTGTTCTTCTCGGAAAAACTTTGATTTCAAATGTTTTATTTATTGAGGGTCTTAAGTATAATCTCATTAGAATAAGTCAATTATGTGATGAATGTTACCTTGTGCATTTTAGGAAGGACAAGTGATTAGTACACAATTCCAAGAAGAGTTTATTCTTTCTGCCAATAGGTAATAGAATGTTTACACACATAACTTAAAAGACCTTAGGATATAAGATATAACTTTTCTTAGTGCAATGAAAGATCATTCTTTGTTATGGATAGAAGGTTAGGACATTGTAACCTTAGGAACCTATGTAAACTCTCTAATAAAAGACTAGTTAAGGATCTACGGGAACTCAAATTTGATTCTTCAAAAGTTTGTGATCCTTGTTAATATGGTAAGCAACATAAATCAAGTTTTAAATCAATCAGTGAAGTCTCAACTTCTGATGTGTTATAGTTAGTGCACATGGATCTTTTTGTTCTAACAGAAACTAGAAGCATTGGAGGAAAATATTATGTATTTTTTTAGTTTATGATTACACTAGATTTATATGGGTCTATTTTCTAGCAAAAAAATATTAAGCTTTTTATTATTTCAAAATTTTTAGATCCCAAGTTAAAAATTAGAAAAACCTTCCATTTGATAACTATCCATAGTGATCATGGAGGAGAATTTCAAAATCCATATTTTTAAACTTTTTGTAGTAGAAAAGGAATTACTCATAACTTCTTAGCACCAAGAACTCCTCAACAAAATGGTGTTATTGAAAGAAGAAACAAAATTCTTAAAGAGATAACAAGAACCATGTTGAGTGAATATTCTATATCCAAACATTTCTGGGATGAAGCTGTAAGTACTGCTTGTTATACTATAAATCGAGTTTTGATTAGACCTTTTCTTAATAAAACCCCTTATGAGTTATGGAATAGTAGAAAACCTAGACATTCCTACATCAAGGTTTTTGGTTGCAAAGTATTCATTTTGAATACTAAAGATAATCTACACAAATTCGCACCAAAATCTAATGTAGGAATTTTCTTAAGCTACTCCACAACCTCTAAGACTTATAGAGTTTTCAACAAAAAAACCTTATACTGTTAAAGAAACAGTACATGTTAAATTTGATGAAACCAATCCTTTTGTTTTTAAACAACCTCAACCTAAATCTTTAGATGTGTTTTCATAAACTGATTATCAACCCTTGATAGAAGATCCTTCTAATAAGGAAAATGTTCAAGAAAATTTTTCTGAATCATTTACCCTAAAATATTTACTATTATACGTTGATGAACAGGTTTTACAAAACTCAAATCAGTCGTTTCTTAAGAATCATCCCAGTGATAGTATCATTGGTGATGTAAATCAACCTGTAAGGACTAGAAGTTCCTTAAGAAATGAAGTAGAACATCTAGCATTTCTTTCCCAATTAGAACCAAAAAGTACTGATGAAGCTTTAGGTGATGATGATTGGATAAAATCTATGTAAGATGAGGTAAATGAATTTGAAAGGAAGTCTGGACCCTTGTTAAAATAACTAAGGAAACTTCTGTTATTGGAGTAAAATGGGTCTTCAGAAATAAGTTTGATGAAAATGTAATCATAGTAAGAAATAAAGATAGATTATTTTCTAAAGGATATAATCAACAAGAAGGAATAGACTATAACAAAACCTATGCTCTAGTATCCAGACTTGAATCTATTTGTATTCTACCTGCCTTTATAGCATTCTTCAACTTCAAACTTTTTCAAATGGATGTTAAATGTTCTTTCCTTAATGTTTTTGTTCAAGAGGAAGTTTTTGTTGAACAACCACCTGGTTTTTGAAGATACAAAACATCATGAACATGTTTCTAAACTTACCAAAGCTTTGTATGTACTTAAGTAAGCTCCAAGATCCTGGTATGATAGACTTACAAGGGTTTTGCTTCAAAACAATTATGTCAAGGGAAATGTGGATCCAACCCTTTTTATAAAGAAAGATAATAAAAATGTTTTGATTGGTCAAATTTATGTTGATGAAATTATATTTGGTTCAACTCAGTAATCTTTAAATGATTCCTTTGCAGATCTAATGAAATCTGAGTTCAAAATGAGTATGATGGGTGGGTTAACATTTTTCCTAGGTTTTCAAATTTCTCAAAAACCAGAATAAATATATATATATCAACATAAGTATATTAAATATCTACCTAAAAAGTATGGATATGACAAAACTAAAAGTATAAGTACTCCCATTGGTACCTCAAATTCACTTGATCTTGATAAAGCAGGGAAACCAGTAGATCAAATATCATTTAGATTTATGATAGGAAGTCTACTTTACTTGAAAGCTAGTCGTCCAGACTTAATGTTTTCATTATGCTTATGTGCAAGATATCAATCCAATCCTATGGAATATTATTTAAAGGTAGTGAAAAGGATTTTTTTCTACTTAAAAGGGAACCATGGATTTAGAACTTTTTTATACTTCTGAAAATAATTTTGTTTTAAATTTTTTTTTGATACTGACTTTGGTGGTTGTATAATGGATAGAAAAAGTACATCCGGAACATTTCATTTATTAGGAGATTCATTAGTTTCTTGGTCATGAAAAAATAAATGCTCAGTAGCACTTTTAACTGCTGAAGCTAAACATGTAGCAGCTAGAAGTTGTTGTGCTCAAGTGTTGTGGATGCAACACACACTCACAAACTATGGTATGAGTTTTACCAAAACACAAATATTGTGTGATAATACTAGTGCCATTTACTTAAGTAAAAACCATGCACATCACTCTCATTAAAAACACATAGATATTAGGTATCACTTTCTTAGAGATCACACACAAAATTGAGATATTATTCTTCAATTTATCAGAATGCAAGATCAACTTGCTGATATTTTTACAAAATCTTTACCATCCGATAGATTTGAATATATCAAATAGAAGTTAGGAATGATAACTGTAAGTGTAACAACCCAAAGGTTTTTTTTGAAAAATTACCTTCTTATATTTATGTCAAAAAATAACATGAAAATAAAACATAATGAACTACTAAGTTATAAGTGACCATTAAATATAATTTGGTCACTTCTATGTTAGGAATTTTGAAAATTTGACATATACGGTTGTGATAAAGATGATTTTTGGAGTTTAATGAAACAAAAATAATTTTGGGTGAATAGTGAACTACCCTTGTGAATAGTAACATACCCTTATGAATATTAATATGACACTTATGAATATTAAATCATCCAACATAAGAGTAACATTACCTATAAATAATTAAATAAAATTTAGACATCTTAGAAATTGACAATTTGACCTTAGTAAATATTTTGGTATTTTCTCTGTCAAAAATAATTAATTATAATTAATTAATTAATTTAAAAGAATATTTATTTCCATATAATGTATTCATAAATTATTGAATCAATGTATTATATTTCTTAGATAATTTTATAAGACCCTACGTAAGTTTTGGAAGCACTATAAAATCAGTTTTAATCTTAAAAACTGTTTTTTTAAGTAAATTATGATTTTAATTAAATATTAAATTAATAATATTTAGAAAATTATTTTTGAAAAATGGACTTAATTTTTTAATTCTACATGTCAAAAAATGGTAGGGTTAAATTTTTGGGTTTTTTCTGAAATACTTCAATTTTCGGGTAAATAGTAAAAATACAGTTTTTCGCATAATCGGTGTATACTAAATTGCATCATTAATGATGTAATGATGACATAAACATTCTAGAACTTTAGTTTAGGACAAATTATATTAAATCTCATAAATATTTCCTTAAAATACAATAAATACAATTCTCAAACATAAAAAGAACTTTCCAAAGCCTAAAGTCAAAATGTGATTTATTAAAGTGTCTTTTTCTCTTTCTTTCACTTTCCTTTTAATAAATTAATGAATTCGAATTATAAAGAATAATTAAAGCCTAAAACGAATTATATTATATTAATATATGATTTATGATTTCAAAAACCTACTATTACAAGTCTAACTCGTGATATATTATTTTATTTAATATTTTATACCAAAAACACCTCCCTCCTCATGTATAAATAAGATCTCCCCCTCCTCTTGCCAAACCAAACCTCTCAAGCTTCAATAATTGTCTAATATCTGCCCAATAATCTCCCCTAGCCCCTAACCCATGTCAAAATAGCTTCTGGTCTCATCAAAATACCAAGATTAGGCCCTTAAGGAGGTTCTCAAGTGAAGGATTCAAGAGGTAATTTTCCTCCCTCTTCTCCTTTAATTTCCTTTCAAGTTCAAGTTCCTTTCTTGATATCTCCCCACATATCACCATCAAAATTGTGTTGTAACTCCATTACTATACATATAATGTAATTTTATGATTCTAATTGGATATTATATCATCCAACCCCCTTTCCCTCTTTCTTTTATTTTATTAAAGAGAACGTTGTTCATGAGGTGTTAATTTATCACCTTCAAAAACGACATGCTCTCTTCTTCCACTTCTACCCTCATATCTAGTCGTGAAACCATTTTTATGGTTGAACCAGAATATGTTACATGTATTATATTATATTTTATGTTCTGTAAATAACCTATGGTCATATTACTAAGTGAAAAGTTAAAACAAGTTCGTTGTGATCCAAAAACCGCTCAAATTAACTCAAATAATCATCATTTAATTCTTATCTAATGATTCACCCACATGGATCTAATATAATTAATTATAAAATCACTAAAGATATTTTAATATCACTAATAACAAGGAATATCATTTTTGGATGTTTACCCACGATCTACCCAAACTTCAATTTAAGAATAAAAGTGAACCACCCAAGAAAAACCATAAAAATGAGCATCCCCAAACAATGTTTTTTAAACTCTATATATCATCCAAAAGAAGGTAATATGACATAATGAAACTATAATGAACCCTATTAATTTACACATGGTTCTGGATTTCTAATTAATGAATATAATGTCATTATACAGGACATTAAAGAGAAGGAAGCATTCGGGTACAGGGTAAGGGGAAATCTCAAACCCAATTTTCTTCCTTCGGGTTCTACCTCTTTCACTCCATTTTTGATATGGTAACTCCTTAAAGATCATTTTTTCATCATTTTCTTTCCTTTTCTGGGATATACATGTTTCATAATTAATTTTATGTCAATCCAAATGTTTTCTAAAATAACTCTTCTCTTAAGAACTCAACTTTTACCTCTCATTCAAGGTTGATTGTTCTTATATCAAGAATGTTGTTCCATATTTCTTTTGGGAACCCAAAGTTTATGATTGTGTTCTTATGATATTAAACCCATTCCTTTTCATGGGTTAGTTATGTTCATTTATGTTATATGTTCATTGTGGCATGAATGATAAATGATAATGTTATGATGTGACGGGTGTGCCCAGAATTATATAGTGCAATATGAATGTTTGAATGTCACGGGTGTGCCTGGAATTATATAGCGCTCCAATGAAATTGGTAAAGTGATGAATCTCATGATTAAATTTTAAATTATGTGTGAACAAGATTCTATCTTGGTTCACAAGTATGTGTGGTAGTTAACCACTAAGACATGATGTTTCTTTTTTATGCATTGCCACATTTCAAGTCTTTTATTTATGCTCCTCTCATGTTCTTGATCTTTTACCTATGTTAAGATTATGCTCACCCCATGTTATATTGTTATTATCTATCCTATTACTGTGATTCTATCTCACCACTTTTTATGTATATCCTTAGGTGGCTACATGTACTAAGGAGAGGACAAGTTCCACTAAGAAGCTAGTGAAGAATAAATTAAATAAATGTTTATGGTTGATGTTGTATTTGTTATGTGTTGTCTTAGTTTTCCCAAGATAATAAACCTTTTGATCCTCTATTTGTAATACTATTATGTTGTTTATATTTGAAAGAATGTAATAGTAATGTAAGAAAAGGCCAGGTTGATATAGTTGGTATCAGAGGAAGGGTTTAGTTAATTTGGGAATTAGGATTACTGAACCCTAGAGAAAACCTCTAGTATGAGACTAAGTAAAAATATGCACACAAGAATATTTTCCTAGGGATCCCATATGTTATGTTTTTTGTATAATGGTTTAAATGAATAAATTATTTATGACTTTTTTAGTTTTGTTTTGTTCTACCCTTTTCAATTTTAGAAAATGGTGGGAACCAGGAGAAATCAGGCCAGCAACTCATGCGAGGGCCAATGCAACGATTGCCCGAATGACATCCCTAATGATTTAGGGGGTGGAGTTCAAAACTTCATGGTGATGCTTACCCAATTATCTCAGGTTATGAATAATAACCATAATAATGGGGAACGTCCTCCTTCACTAAATAGGGAACAACTGGTAATCGAATGTTTTATGCAGCAACAACCACCGACATTTGTGGATCTTTCGATCCACTAGTTGCGGAATAGTGGGTCAACTCCATGGAGAAGGACTTTACTGTTCTTCATTGTTCTAAGATGGAGAAGGTGAATCTACCCATTTATCGTCTAGATGGAGAAGCCAATAAATGGTGGGCTTTGATTAAGAACACCAGTCCAAGGGAGGAAATTGAAGAGATAGAATGGGAAGACTTTAAGATAGTGTTTCTTAATAAGTACTTCCCATGAACTCTTCGAACGAATATGGAGAGAGAATTCATAGAGCTCAAGAAAAAAGAAGGAGAATTTTTCACAACCTATGAAGCGAATTTCACAAGGCTTGTAAGGTACGCTTCAGGTTTTGTTATCAACAATGATAGAAAAATTGATAGATTCTTTAGTGGATTAAAACCAAACCTTTGAAAGGCTCTTGCAATTAGAGACTTTGGGAGTTATGAATAAGTTCTTTGGTGTGCTCTCAAAGTGGATATGGAGTTTGGAGAATGGTCCCATGGCTATGGCGATAAGAAAATAAAGATGGAGTTTCAAGCCAGTGGATCTAATGACAAGGGTGGGAAGAAAAATCAATGACCCAGATGCCAAAAATGTGGGAATTTGTACAATGGGAACTGTCTCAAAGGGATGGGGAAATGCTTCAAGTGTGGGAAAGAAGGACACCATTCTCAAGAGTGTCTAAAAGACACAAAAAGAAAGGATAATGAAGCCAATAAAAGGGGAGAACCATTCATGGTTCAATGATACAACTGTAGGGAGCTAGGGCACTATGCAAACCAGTGCACCAAACCTCAAGTTCTTGAGGGTAATCAGAATAAACAGCCACCAAAGCCAAAAGAACAAGGGAAGTCTTATGCCATCACTACTGTGGAGGTGGAGCATGATAATGAAGTCGTACAAGGTACACTTCTTATTCACTCAAGAATGGAAAAAGTCTTATTTGATTCTGGTTCTACGCATTCCTTTATATCTTGAAAGTTTACTAGAACTATAGAATCAAAGCCCTGAATCCTTGAAGTAGATATGTTTTTAAAAACACCAAGTGGTGCAATCATTGAAACCCAAGTGTTTGAATCTTCTCCTGTTGGCGTATGTGGGAAGATTCTTCCAGAAAATCTTGTAATACTTCCCTTGGTGGAATTCGACACTATAATAGGAATGGATTGTCTCCCTATATATAGATCACATGTCAACTGTCTAGAAAAGGAAATATCTTTTCATATTCCGAACCATCCCATTCTACTCTACAAATGCAAGGAAGATCATGAATCTCCTTTGAAAAATCCTTCAATGGTGTGGGTGTTGATTCCCTATGAAGAAGCATACCTCGCCCAAATGGTTGAGTCGAAGGAAAGTTCCAACCTTGAGGAAATGCCCATTGTGAGGGAATATGGTTATGTATTTCCAAAAGAGTTACCCAGAATTCCCTTGGATCATGAGGTAGAGTTCTCAATTGAACTCATACCCGGAGCTACTCTTATCTCGAAGTGACCCTATAGGATGTCTCCTATCAAACTGGAGAAGTTAAAGAAGCAGTAGTAAGAGAATCTGGACAAAGGGTTCATACGCCCTAGTGCATCACCTTGGGGTGCACCAGTGCTCTTTGTGAAGAAGAAGGATGGAACAATGTGGTTGTGTATTGATTATCATGAACTCAACAAGATCACCATAAATAATAAGTATCCTCTCCCAAGGATTGATGACTTGTTAGAGCAGTTTAGAGGATCTCAATACTTCTCAAAGGTGGATCTTCGTTCTGGATATCATCAGGTAAAGGTGAAGAAGGAAGATATTCAAAAAAACTATCTTCCGTACAAGGTATGGGCACTATGAGTTTTTGGTGATTCCCTTTGGACTTACTAATGCCCCTACAATCTTCATGGATTTGATGAATATAGGCTTTAGATATTACCTCGACAAATTTGTGGTAGTGTTTATTGATGATATTCTCATCTACTCCAAGAGGGAGGAGGAACATGAAGAACATCTAAGACTTGTGTTGGTGACATTAATAAAAAAGAAGTTGTACACCAAGTTCAGAAAGTGTGACTTTTGGATGAATCAAGTCATGTTCTTAGGACATGTGATTACAAGCAAGGGAATTTCCGTGGATCCTTCAAAGACAAAGGTGATTGACGAATGGCCTAGGCCCTCTAATGTCGTAGAAATCAGTAGTTTTCTTGGATTAGCTGGGTACTACCGACATTTTGTGAGAAACTTCTCATGATTTTCAATCCCGCTAACTAAGATAATAAGGAAAATGGGTAAAGTATGTCTAGATGTAAGAATGTGAGGGAATATTCAAGGAGCTAAAGAGAAGGTTGATCACTGCACCTGTACTTACACTACTGAAAAGTGGATAAAGTTTTGTGATATACAGTGTTGCTTCAAAGAAAGGCTTGTGTTGTTTACTCATGCAAAATGATAATGTGATAGCCTATGCCTCATGATAGTTGAAGATCCATGAGCAGAACTACCCGACGCATGATCTAGAGCTGGCAGCCGTGATTTTTTCCTTGAAAATCTAGCGGCACTACCTTTATGGCGAGAAGTGTGACATATACACAGACCACAAGATCCTAAAGTATATATTCACACAAAAGGAGCTCAACATGTGTCAAAAGAAATTATTAGAGATAATCAAGGATTATGATTGCTCTATTCACTATCATCCTAGAAAGGAGAACAAGGTAGCTGATGCTCTAAGCAGAAAAGAACCTGCTACTATATCCATGTTGTAGATTGAGAAAGACCCTATCTTCATGGATATGCAAAGGATGGATTTGGAAATCATAAGGGTAGGGGATACATCCTACCTTTCTCAAATTATGGCACACCCATCCATCCAAGAGAAGATTAAGGAAGCACAAAGGGATGATGTGGAGATACAAAAGAGGGTGAATGCAGTAAAGGAAGGGAAGCTGCAAGAGTTCCATATTGACGATGATGGTGTGATTCGGTTTGGAATGCGGCTTTGTGTGCCTTCATCACCTGGGTTAAAGAAGGAGCTATTGGATAATGCACATAGCTCAAATTTCTCTATCCATCATAGGAGTACCAAGATGTACCATGATCTCCGAAAACACTTTTGGTGGGATAACATAAAGAAGGATATTGCGGAATATATATCAAGGTGCTTGGTATATCAGTAAGTTAAATTTGAGGGACAAAAGTCCAAAGGTATGATGCAGCCATTGCCTATACCCATATAGAAATGGGAAAATATTACTATGGACATTTTCACAGGACTTATGAAGTCGTCAAAGGGAAATAATGCGATATGGGTTGTGGTTGATCGACTCACCAAGACTGCCCATTTTATCGCTATTTGGGAAGACCTCTCGCTTGAAAAACCTACAAGGATATATGTGAAGGAAGTTGTGAGACTGCACAGTGTACCACTCTCAATTGTCTCTGACCGTGATCCAAGGTTTACATCTATGTTCTGGAGGAGCCTTCAACATTCTTTGAGTACTAAATTAAATTTCAGCATGGCCTATCACCCCCAAACTGATGGCTAGTCTGAAAGGACTATTCAGACACTTGAAGATATGCTAAGAGCATGCTCTCTAGAATTCAAATGTGGATGGGATCAGCATCTCCCATTGGTTGAGTTCTCATACAACAATTGCTTCCACTCGAGTATTCAGATGGCTCCGTATGAAGCTCTTTATGGGAAGCAATGTAGAACTCCAACCTGTTGGAATAAAGTTGGAGAAAGAAAGCTACGTGGGCCCAATCTTGTTCAAGAGATGACTGAGAAGGTTCAAGTCATCCAAAAACACATCAAAGCTACTCAAAATCGGTAAAATATTTATGCTGACAACCATCGAAGGGACTTGGAGTTCACCATTGGAGATAAATTCTTCCTTCGAATATCTCCATGGAAGAGAGTCATGCGCTTTGGTAAGAAAGGGAAGTTAATCCCTAGGTATATTGGCCCCTTTGAGATCCTTGACCGTATAGGATCCGGGGCCTATCATCTAGCACTTCCACCAAATATGGCTCAAGTTCATGATGTGTTTCATCTATCACAACTGAGGAAGTACATACCAGACCCCTCACATGTACTAAACTCAGAGGTGGTGCAGCTGGAATATGATCTCTCCTATGAGGAGCAGCCAGTAAATATTCTAGATCGGAGAGATAAGGATCTACACAACAAGACAACCCATCTTGTCAAAGTGTTGTGGAGGAACCATAAGTTTAAGGAAGAAACTTGGGAACCTGAAGAGGCAATGAAGGAGAAGTACCCTCACCTGTTTATGAAAATTGAAATCTCGAGGGAGAAATTTCTTAAGGGGGGAAGAATGTAACGACCCAATGTTTTTTTTGGAAAAAACCCTTCTTATATTTATGTCATAAAATAACATGAAAACACAACATAATTAACTAATAAGTGATAAGTGACCATTAAATAGAAGTTGGTCACTTCTGTGTTAGGAATTTGGAAAATTTGACATACACGGTTGTGATCAAGATGATTTTTGGAGTTTAATGAAACAAAAATAATTTTTGGTGAATAGTGACCTACCCTTGTGAATAGTAACATACCCTTATGAATAGTAATATGACACTTATGAATATTAAATCATCCAACATAATAGTAACATTACCTATGAATAATTAAATAAAATTTAGACATCTTAGAAAGTGACAATTTGACCTTAGTAAACGTTTTGGTATTTTCTAAGTCATAAATAATTAATTATAATTAATTAATTAATTTAAAAGAATATTTATTTCCATATAATGTATTCATAAATTATTGAATCAATGTCTTATAGTTCTTATATAATTTTATAAGACCCTACGTAATTTTTGGAAGCACTATAAAATCAGTTTTAATCTTAAAAACTATTTTTTTATGTAAATTATGATTTTAATTAAATATTAAATAAATAATATTTATAAAATTATTTTTGAAAAATGGACTTCATTTTTGGATTCTACACATCAAAAAATGGATGGGGTAAATTTTTGGGTTTTTTATGAAATACTTCAATTTTTTGGTGAATAGTAAAAATACAGTTTTTCGCATAATCGGTGTATACTAAATTGCATCATTAATGATTTCATGATGAAATAAACATTCTAGAACTTTATTCATGGACAAATTATATTAAATCTCATAAATGGTTCCTTAAAATACAATAAATACAATTCTGAAACCTAAAAAGAACTTTCCAAATCCTAAAGTCAAAAGGTGATTTATTAAAGTGTCTTTTTCTCTTTCTTTCACTTTCCTTTTAATAAATTAATGAATTCGAATTATGAAGAATAATTAAAGCCTAAAACGAATTATATTATATTAATATATGATTTAAGATGTCAAAAAAACTACTATTACAAGTCTAACTCTTGATATATTATTTTATTTAATATTTTATACCAAAAACACCTCCCTCCTCATGTATAAATAAGCTCTCCCTCCTCCTCTTGCCAAACCATACCTCTCAAGCATCAATCATTGTCTAATATCTGCCCAATAATCTCCCCTAGCCCCTCCCCCACGTCCAAAGAGCTTCTGGTCTCATCAAAAGACCAAGCTTAGGCCCTTAAGGGGGTTCTCAAGTAAAGGATTCAAGAGGTAATTTCCCTCCCTCTTCTTCTTTAATTTCCTTTCAAGTTCAAGTTCCTTTCTTGATCTCTCCACACATATCTTCATCAAAATTGTGTTTTATCTATAGTACTATACATATAATGTAATTTTATGATTCTAATTGTATATTATATCATCCAACCCCCTTTCCCTCTTCCTTTTATTTTATTAAAGAGAATGTTGTTCATGAGGTGTTAATTATTCACCTTCAAAAACGACATGCCCTCTTCATCCATTTATAAATTAAGATCTGGTCATGAAACCATTTTTATGGTTGATCCAGAATATGTTACATGTATTATATTCTATTTTATGTTCTGGAAATAACCTATGGCCATATTACTAAGTGAAAAGTTAAAACAAGTTCGTTGTGATCCAAAAACCGCTCAAATTAACCCAAATAATCATCATTTAATTCTTATCTAATGATTCACCCACATGGATCTAATATAATTCATTATAAAATCATTAAATATACTGTAATATCACTAATAACATGTAATATCATTTCTGGATGTTTACCCACGATCTAGCCGAACTTCAATTTAAGAATATAAGTGAACCACCCAAGAAAACCCATAAAAACGAACATCCCTGAACAATGTTTTTTAAACTCTATATATCATCCAAAAGAAGATAATATGACATAATGAAACCAGAATGAACCCTATTAATGTACACATGGTTCTGGATTTCTAATTAATGAATATAATGTCATTATACAGGACATTAAAGAGAAGGAAGCATTCGGGTACAAGGTAAGGGGAAATCTCGAACCTAATTTTCTTCCTTCGGGTTCTACCTCTTTCACTCCATTTTTGATATGGTCACTCCTTAAAGATCATTTGTTCATCATTTTCATTCCTTTTCTGGTATATAAATGTTTTCTCATGAATTTTATGTCAATCCAAATGTTTTCTGAAAGAACTCTTCTCTTAAGAACTCAACTTTTACCTCTCATTTAAGGTTGATGGTTCTTATTTCAAGAATGTTGTTCCATATTTATTTTGGGAACCCAAAGTTTATGATTGTGTTCTTATGAGATGAAACTCATTCCTTTTAATGGTTTAGTTATGTTCATTTATGTTATATATTCATTGTGTCATGTAAGATAAATGATAATGTTATGATATGAAGGGTGCGCCCGGAATTATATAGTGCAATATGAATGTTTGAATGTGACGGGTGCGCCCAGAATTATATAGAACTCCAATGAATTTGGTAAGGTGATGAATCTCATGAGTAAATGTAAAATGATGTGTGAACAAGATGTGATCTTGGTTCACCAGTATGTTTGGTAGTTAACCACTAAGACATGATGTTTCATTTTTATGCATTGCCACATTTCAAGTCTTTTATTTATGCTCCTCTCATGTCCATGATCTTTTTCCTATGTTATGATTATGCTCACCCCATGCTATATTGTTCTTATCTATCCTCTTACTGGGATTCTAGCTCACCCCTTTTTATGTATATCCTCAGGTGGCTACATGTACTAAGGATAGGACAAGTGCCACTAAGAAGCTGGTGAAGAAGAAATTAAATAAATGTTTATAGTTGATGTTGTATTTGTTATCTGTTGTCCTAGTTTTCCCAAGATACTAAACCTTTGGATCCTCTATGTGTAATACTATTATGTTGTTTATCTTTGAAATGATGTAATAGTAATGTAATAAAAGGTCGGGTCACTATAGTAAGGTAATCTTCTTTATTAAATTCTTGTTGAAACCTATCTCCTTATAGTAACAAACTCCTTTTCAAAGGGGGAGTACATTCTCCTGGTAGTAAAATTTTCATATTCAAATTTTTTTTAGTAGTAAAAAAAAATTTCTTAATCAAATTTTCATAATCTAATTTTTTTTCATAATCTAAAATTTTAGTAGTAAAATTTTTTCATTGTTAAAACTTTTGTAATAAAGATTTTCATAGTTAAAATTTTCATAATAAAGGTTTTAGTAGTTAAAACTTTCATAATCAAATTTTCATAATCTAAATTTTTTTTCATAATCTAAAATTTTAGTAATCAAATTTTTTCATAGTTAAAAATTTCATAATGTAGATTTTTGGAGTTAAAATTTTTGTAATAAAGGTTTTCATAGTTAAAATTTTCATAATCATATTTTCATATTATTTTTTGTCTAAGTATTTTCATTGTTAAAATGTTCGTAGTCAAAGTTTTTTTAATCAAAATTTTTAGAATCTAAAGTTCTTCAAGATAAATTTTCCTCATTATGAAAAATCTTCATGAAAATCCAAAAGGTATGCGTCCCTTCCTAAGGCTTTGTAATCATTTTTTCCTTTTTGGTATTTACATTTTTTTATACTCTTTGGATTCACTTTTCCTTAAATCCGAATGTTTTTTTAAAAAACCTCAAAAGATCAAAACCTATTAAAATCCTTCTTTGATGATCATCTCAACCATCAGATCTTCCAAATAATTTTTCCACCATTTGATCAATCAGGTAAGATGAACCATCACTTCAATTGCCTATATAAAGGCCACCTGATGCTTTTCCCACATAGAACCCTAAGCCTTCGCATGTTGAAGCTCTACCTCTGTTTTTAAAGTCGTTCCAGATCTTTAAAGATTCTTTACTTCCGAATGTATGTTGAAGCCTCTCCTCAAAAAGAAATTTCAACTATTAAGGAAATATCTGAGTGGCATATCTTCTGAGAAAGGTTAGCTGATCTAAATTTTTATGCCAAGTATGATTCCATTGTTTCTAAGAATATCAAACTGAATAGTTGGGAGAGTGTATGTATATCAAAACCAAGAGCACAGGATCTAGTGTATCTGCAATTTCTGGTTGAATTCTATTAGAAATTTAGTTTTTTCAATGAAGGAGGAAGAGATAAATTTTCTTTCAAGAGCTATGTAAAAACATACTCTCTTTAATATAACATGGCAGCAAATCTGATAGGAATTCCTTATGAGGGAGAAGCAGAGTTTTTCACACACAAGCTTACTAATGTAATAGGATCTTTTAAAAAGGAAAAAACTATAGTCTTTCATGGATTGAAAGAACTGAATACTCCAAAAATTATTTATCTCTCTACAAATCTTCAGATTCTTTAGTTATGGGTTAATGGTTTTCTAATTCTGAGAAAATGGGATAAGGATACCTTGAAGAAAAGTGATATTTATATTCTGGATTTCTTGGTGAACCTAAGAAAGATAAACCCAGTTAAGCAAATCTTGGTTACGATTCAGAATATAAAGAATAGAAATATGAAGTCTCAGATTATCATGTATCCATATATTATTTCAACGATCACTATTTTGTGTCTTCAGTCTTTCAATATTCCGTGCAGTTCTAAGATGAGAAATTTTATGGTGATGCTTTTGAGCGATGATACTCTAAGGAGAATGAATATTGGATTTAATAGTCAATATGAAGAATTTCATGATTATTCAGAAGCAGAATTTGAATCTCTTTCAAAGAAATACGAGGTGGATGAAACATCTAGAAAGGGTAGAAGGAAGAGGAAGGTAAAGGAATCAGAAGGAAAAGAAAAAGCACCTGTGGAGAAGGAAACTCAATCTTCACCCCCAAAACCTAATAAGAAAAACACGTATATTGATGAATTGGATGCTAAATGGAGGGAGGAGAAGGAGAACAAGAAAGAAGGAGAGCCTAGTTTTGGTTTGGATCCTACTGAGTCAAAATCCTTTAAGACAAAGGCTGTTGAAGAGATTGAGAAACAAAAAAAAGAGAAAAAGAAAAAGAAGAAGATGTCTGAGGTTGACATAGTCTAATCCCTTTTTAAGGCTATTGAAAAAGTCTCTGAACAAATACTGGTACCAGAATATTTTTTAGTAGAACCATTACCAGAGACTCCAGGAAAGAAATTAGTGATTCTAAAACAATATCAAGAAGAAGAAATACTGCAAGAAGAAGAAGTTCAAGAAGAATAAGAAGAAGGAAGTTGTGATACTGAGGACTTGATAAAGCAAGTAGAGGTTCCATGAGAAGAAAAGTCCTTCTAAAAACTATCAATCCGAACTTCTGAAGTTGAGTCTTCAAAACTTGCTGCCCCTGGAAAAGATGAGAAGGGTGAGGAAGAAGTGAATAAGTTTTCTGAAAATGAAAATATCATTCATGATTTCATTCACCCAGAGGATTTTGAGGCAGGAGCTGAGAAGAAAGAAGTTGATGAAGATAAAATTGTTCATATATCAGATAGTGAACATGTATCTCCTAATCAAGAAGAAATCATTCTGAAGGATGATAAGGGAAAACAAGTGGTTATGGATATACCTAGAAAAACTGTGGTAAAGAAGAAAAAAGTTGGTGCTTCATTGAAGAGGAAGGCTATTGAAATAGAAAAAGAATACTCACCAACCAAAGTCTCGGATTCAGAATCATCATCACTTGGACAAGACTTTGTTGTTCAGTATTTAAAAAAGATTTTTGGAACAATTCCTTTATTTCCTAGTATAGACTCGAGATACTAGATGCTTCAGCATATATTAAATCAAAAATCAGATTCTGTTTCCTTAGTGATGAATAAATGTGTTAGTCTCGAGGTAGATTTCAAATCTTTTCTTGTTAGCTATGAGGATCATAAATGATCTTACAAGAAGATGAAAAGTTTTTCAAGGAAGAAAATAGAAGATATGGGAATCTTGGATGAATTTCAACATAGTGTTAAGGATTATTTTGACAACTAATATGTAAATATAAAGGGTCTCACTAATAATTTTGAGGAAAAGTTAAGTCTTGAACAGACTTATTAGAATCAAGAAATTAAGGATCTGAATGGGAAGCTAAATTATGTGTCCATGAATTGGAAGAGAGAAATAGATCTCAAAATTGAGATATAAGAGAGGATTTTTCAGTAGGAAGAAGTCTTGAAAGCCCAGGCATAGAATCTTAATGCTCAAGAAGAAAAGATAAAAACCTTAGAGAAGAAAAGTGAAGTTCAAGATCAGCTTCTCAAACATGCATAGGAGGATAAAAAAGAGATAAATAAGATGAAAAACATTGTGAAGAATCTTGTTCCAAAGGAGAAGGAATGATAATATTTTCCAAATATGATCTTTTGTTTTTTTTCCATGATTGTACAAATTCTTTCAATCTTAATGAAATTTTTGGTTGTTTTCTATTTTTGGTTGTTTAGTACTAATCTATAAGGTACCAAATTTATTTTCCATTCCCTTTATTTATTTTTTAAAATCACAAAGGTGTAGAAAGAAATGTCAAATATAATACTAAGTAAAGCAAAAAAATTTCTAAGGGGGAATTCGTCTAAGGGGGAGTTTTCATCATGAAGATTTTCGTATGCAAGAAAATAAAAAATCTCATTCAGGAAATTTAGAATATTGTTCTTAGGGTTTCCAAAGCCTAAGGGGTAGTTAGTCATATTGACTTTGATCTATAAGTAAAGGGAGATAATTTTTTATTTTTAAGTTCATAAAATTTTAAAGTCCTTATATTCTTTTTAGTAAGGATGTGTGTGCTTTCCAAAAAGGGGGATATTATTGAGTCAATAATGTTTCCTTATGAATCTTCCATTACTTTATGTTTTTAAAATCACAAAAACTCTATATTAAGTCAAATTTAATTTTCCTTAATAAGGAGAATTTTCCTTCCCCAAGGAAAATTTATCCATACCATGTTTTCATTGTTCATGTTTTAGTTTCCAAAAATATAACTCTTTTTATTCCTAAGTGTAAAATTCAGTTTCACATCTAAAACCTTGGAATTATATAAATACTTAGATATATAGTATTTTGTTTTTAGGTTCCAGATTCAGACTCCAAATTCTATGAAATTCAGACTCCAGATTCTATGAAATTCAGACTCTGAATTCTCTGAAATTTAGACTCTAAATTATCTAAAATTCAAACTCTGAATTCTCTAAATTTCAAACTCTGAATTCTCTAAAATTCAGAATCCTAATTCCTTATAATTCATACTCTGAATTCCTTAGAATTCAGACTCCGAATTCCTTATAATTCAAACTCCTAATTCCATAGAATTCATGTTCCAAATTCCTTAGAATTAAGGTTTCGAATTCTTTAGAATTCAGGTTCCGAATTCCTTAGAATTCAGGTTCCAAATTCCTTAGAATTCAAACTCCGAATTCTTTAGAATTTAGGTTCCAAATTCCTTAGAATTCAGACTCCGGATTAATTAGAATTCAGAATACGAATTCTTTATAATCCAAACTCCAAATTCCTTAGAATTCGGGTTCTGAATTCCTTAGAATTTAGACTCTAAAATCAATAGAATTTTGATTCTGAATTACTTCAAAAATAGAATCTAAATATTTATACAATATAGAATATGAATATTATTATACTCTGAACTTTATTTTCCTTAGACTCTGGAAAATTAGATTTGGTTGAGCAACCATATTTTTCTTTCATTTTTTATGAAGCGATGTTGTGTATTCTGTTTCTAACTAACTGTTGTTTGAGTGACATGTATACGCTCTCTCCGAGATTCAAGAACAAATATGATTTTTGGAGGATGGAGTTGACCGTTGGGTAAGTACCTATAATTAGAATCTCATTTGAATGATCTCAGTACTTATAACTTTAATTTTGTGAAAAAAGTTGATAACTCAAGAGACCACATGTTTTTGAAGTAATTTCTAGAGAGAGAGATACTCTCATGCTTTGTGCATACTGAACATCTTTTTCATCTTGCTTTGTGTGACTCCGAATGTTTTTGAGTACATTTGAGGGCTTCCAGGGATAGGAAGACAGAGGTGTCAACTACATTAATGTTCGAGGACTTCCTTGATAAGAAAGACAGAGGTGTCGATTACCTTGCAGTTCGAGGGCTTGTGGGGATAGCAAGACATATATCGGTATTCCTCTTGAGGTCTTACCCACGTGTGGGTAAGACAAAGTTTCTTGAAGGTATAAATCAAGGGACCTTTATCCAAGGTTGTTGGATACCCTACTCAATGGGTTAAAAGATTTCATACTTGTTACTTGGTTTGTTTCAAGTTTGTTTTCCGATGCATTTGGATTAATAAGGAAATATAACTATCTTATATTTTCTTATAATTTTACTCTGATTAGTAAGATTCAATACACTTTAAGGTAAAATATTTATCCTTGTAAACTTTTCTTAAGTTTCATTTCCAGAACCATATTTTTAGAATCTAGAAAGTTTTTAAAACGAAGAGGTTTTGTGAATTTACCTTGTTTAACTTTATTAAACAATAGAAAGGTTTATATCAAATTTAAAAGTTCCAAAGGAATTTTTAAAGGATACAATTTACCCCCCTGTATATTGAGCATCTACATCATTATTTTTATCCTACAATCGGTATTAGAAATCCTAAAATTAGTATCAGAGGGAGGTCTCTAAAATACTTATATTCACATATAAGTTGTCTTGTTCAAGTTTTCATTGTTCTATATTTTCCTTGTTTACAAACTTCTATTATTAACAAAGTTTTGTGGAAAGGTATTTTATTTTAGATGGCAAGAATGAATGTTGGTTCGATTGACAATCTTAATCCTACTAGACCACCAATCTTTGATGGGAATAATTATGAATATTGGAGAGATCTTATGAAGACTTTTGTGATAAACACAGGTGTTGAAAAATACATTATGTTAACTATAGATTATAATATTACGGACAAGGAACTTAGAAACTCTACTAATATAGAAAATGTGGAATACCAGTTGAACTTTAAGGTATAAAATACTCTACTTTGTTCCATAACTAGAAATATATATAGCCAAATTTCATCTTGTGAAGCAGCAAATACTTTTGGGAAGAAACATAAAGTAACACACTTTGGAACTTCCAAAGTTATTGAAACTAGAAGAGCTATGCTCAGATCTGAATATCATGGTTTATGTTTTCCCTATGAAGAACCCATATGTAAGGTGCAACAAATATTCATGACCATTGTCAATAGTTTACAATATATGGGTGAAAAGGGTTTATATGATGAGGCACTTATGGACAAGATTATAGATATCATGCCTAACGAATGGGAATCTAAGAGGACTGCTATAGATGAAAATAGGAATGTTACTCAGATTTCTCTTGATGAGCTTTTTGGAACTCTTCTTCAATATGAGACTAAAATGAAGAGAAATTCTGAAAATATTAGGAATAAGAATGGAAATGGAAGTTTTTCTTTTACAATAACTTCAAATCATATGAAATCCAAGACTCCTGAGAGAGTTACAAGTTCCAAATCTAAGAAGGTTTTTATTCAATCCAAATATAGTGGAAGTGAAGCTTTAGAAAATGAACTAGCCAACCTTTCCTGAAGGATGAAAAAGATTGTTGAACAGAAGAAATTTCAATCTAGATACAAGAAGAAAGAAAGAAAGGACAAGAAATACCCAGAAGTCACTTGCTATGAATGAAAAAGAGTAGGTCATATAAGGTCATATTTTTCTATATTCAAGAGAAAGGATAAAAAAGAAAAGCATTCTGAGAGGAATATAAATAAATAATAGAAATATAAATCTAAGAAAGTTTTGAAAGCCAATAGCACTTGGAGTTCCAGTGGTGGTGACTCTTCTGATGAATCCATAGAGTATGAATCTTCTTGTTAGAAGAATCTTGGTTTACTTGCCAAGTTACCTATTGAAAATCATTGTTTAATGGCCAAGGTACACAATGTTGAATCTATAACCAATGTATCCTTTAATTATAATTATAGTGATAGTAAATATTATGAATCTTAGGATAAAGAATCTTCTTCTGATGAAGATAATACTTTACCTACTTATGAAGAAGTTTCTAGGTTTTCTAAGCTCCTTAAGAATGAAAATTCTGAAGTCAAGAAGAAGCTTGATAAGGAAAATTCTAGAATTACTATTATTACTATGGAAATATTAGATCTTTCTAAAGATCATGATAAGAAAAATTATTATTTTGAAAATGTTTCAAAAACCCTTGAGGAAGTTAATTCTGAGAAGTATAAACTTTCTAAGGATCTAGAAAAAGTAATTTCTAAGAATAATGTTTTTGAGACTAACTTTAGTACTAAAACTAATGTTTTTAAGGGTAATAACTTAGTTATTAGACTAAAGTCATAAATATTTTCCTTGAGAAATTTTTTGTCAAATTTTACCCTAGGAAAGGAAAATTTTGATAAGATGTATTCCCAAATTTGACCTCTAAGGAATAATTATGGATTTGGTTATACTAGTTCAAAACCAGTTTTTAGTAACAATTATTTTGTTCCTCAAAGTGATCCATTCTGCATTAAGTGTCAGTGTCGTGGGCATTGGAAAAAAAGTTGTTCCCTAAACAAAACTCGGTCTTTATGTTTTCAAAAATCTTATTTACAAAAAAAATAGAGATTTCTAAAAAAATTCTTCCTAAAATTTCTAGATCCAAGAAAGTTTGGGTTCTGAAAGTGTAACTCTCTTATTTTAAGGAAATTAAAGATAGTACCAATAGAAATACATTGTACATAGAGAGTGGATGATCCCGGTATATGACTGGTAACAAAAACTTCTTTGAAAATATTATCAAGATGAAGGGAGGAAAAGTAACTTTTGGAGATAATGCTCAGTGAGAAATTATTGTTATAGGTAACATTATTCTTCTTGGAAAAACTTTGATTTCAAATGTTTTATTTTTTAATGGTCTTAAGCACAATCTCATTATCATAAGTCAATTATGTGATGAAGGTTACCTTGTGAATTTTTGGAATGACAAGTGTTTAGTAAAAAATTCCAAGGAAGGGTTTATTATTTCTACCAATAGGCAAGAGAATGTATAAACACTAAACTTAAAAGACCTTAATATCCAAGATCTACCTTTTCTTAGTACAATGGAAGATCATTCTTGGTTATGGCATAGAATATTAGGACATTGTAACCTTAGGAAACTATGAAAACTCTCTAAGAAAATACTAGTTAAGGATCTACCAGAGCTCAGATTTGATTCTTAAAAAGTTTGTGATCCTTGTCAATATGGTAAGAAACATAAATCAAGTTTTAAATCAATCATTAAAGTCTCAACAACTGATGCATTATAGTTAGTGCACATGGATCTTTTTAGTTTAACAAAAACTGGAAGCATTGGAGGCAAATATTATGTATTTTTTTAGTTTATGATTACACTAGATTTACATGGGTCTATTTTCTAGAAAAGAAATCTAAAGCTTTTTATTATTTCAAAAGTTTTAGATCCAAAGTTAAAAATTATAAAAATATTCCATTGATAACTATCCATAGTGATCATAGAGGATAATTTCAGAATTCTAATTTTGAAACTTTTTGTAGTAGAAAAGGAATTACTCATAACTTCTCAGCACCAAGAAACCCTTAACAAAATTGTGTTGTTGAAAGAAGAAACATAATCCTTCAAGAGATAATAAGAACCATGTTGAGTGAATATTCTATAGCCAAACATTTTTGGGCTGAAGCTGTAAGTACTGCTTCTTATACTATAAATCAAGTTTGGATTTTACTTTTTCTTAATAAAACCCCTTATGAATTATGGAATGGTAGAAAACCTAGACTTTCCTACTTCAAGGTTTTTGGTTGCAAAGTATTCATTTTCAATACTAAAGATAATCTACAAAACAATTTACCAAAATATGATGAAGGAATTTTCTTAAGCTACTCCTCAACCTCTAAGGCTTATAGAGTTTTCAACAAAAATAATTGTACTGTTAAAGAAACAGTATATGTTAAATTTGATGAAACCAATCCTTTTTTTTAAACAACCTCAACCTACATCTTTGGATGTGTTTTCAAAAACTGATTATCAACCCTTTATAGAAGATCCTTCTAATAAGAAAAATTTTCAATCAAATATTTCTGAAGCATTTACCCCAGAAGACTTCCTACTATACGTCGATGAACAGGTTTTACAAAATGCAAATCAGTTGTTTCTTCAGAATTATCCTAGTGATAGTATCATTGGTGATGTAAATAAACCTATAAGGATTAGAGGTTCCTTAAGAAATATAGTAGAACATCTAGAATTTCTTTCCCAATTAGAACCAAAAAGTACTGATAAAGATTTAGGTGATGATGATTGGATAAAAGCTATGCAAGATGAGATAAATGAATTTAAAAGGAATAAAGTCTGAACCCTGGTTAAAAGACCTAAGGAAACTTCTGTTATTAGAGTAAAACGGGTCTTCTGAAACAAGTGTGATGAAAATGGAATCATAGTAAGAAATAAATATAGATTAGTCACTAAATGCTATAATCAACAAGAAGTAATAGACTATGAAGAAACTTATTCTCCAGTATCCAGACTTGAATCTATTCATATTTTAGTTTCCTTTGCAGTATTCTTTAACTTGAAACTTTTTCAAATGGATGTTAAATGTTCTTTCCTTAATGTTTTTTTTCAATAGGAAGTTTTTGTTGAACAAACACCTGGTTTTGAAGATACAAAACATCCTGAATATGTTTTTAAACTTACCGAATATTTGTGTGGACTTAAGAAAGATCCTAGAGCCTGGTATGATAGACTTACATGATTTTTGTGTCAAAACAATTATGTTAAGTGAAATGTTGATCCAACCCATTTTATAAATAAATATAAGAAAAAAAATTTGATTGTTCAAATTTATGTTGATGGAATTATATTTGGTTCAAATCACCAATCTTTAACTAATTCTTTTGCAGATCTAATAAAATATGAGTTCAAAATGAGTATGATGGGTGAGTTAACATTTTTCCTAGGTTTTCAAATTTCTCAACAAACAGAAGTAATATACATATCTCAACATAAGTATATTAAAGATCTACTTAAAAAGTATGGATATGACAAAACTAAAAGTATAAGTACTCCCATTGGTACCTCAAATTCACTTGATCTTGATAAAGCTGGGAAACCAGTAGATCAAACATCATTTAGAGGTATGATAGGAAGTCTACTTTACTTGATAGCTAATGTTTTTAGTATTCTTATGTGCAAGATATCAATCCAATACTAATAAATCTCATTTAAAGGTAGTGAAAATTATTTTTCACTACATAAAAGGGAACCATGGATTTATAACTCTTTTATACTTCTGGAAATAATTTTTTTTTAAAAAGTTTTTGAGATGCTGACTTTTGTGGGTGTAGAATGGATAAGAAAAGTGCATCCAAAACATTTCATTTATTAGGAGATTCATTAGTTTCTTTGTCATAAAAAAAAGCAACACTCTGTAGCACTTTTCACTGCTGAAGTTAAATATATAGCCACTGGAATTTGATGTGCTGAAGTGTTGTGGATGAAACACACACTCACAGACTATGGTATTAGTTTTACCAAAACACAAATATTGTGTGATAATAATAGTTTCATTTCCTTAAGTAAAACCATGTACATCACTCTTGTAAAAAACACATAGATATCAAGCATCAATTTCTTAGACATCACACACAAAAAGGAGATATTATTCTTCAATTTATCAGAAATCAAGATCAACTTGCTCATATTTTTACAAAATATTTACCATCTAATAGATTTGAATACATCAAATAGAAGTTAGGAATGATAACTGTAAGGAAATCTTCCTTGTTAACTTCATGTTGAGACCTATCTTCTTACAGTAACAAACTCCTTTTCAAAGGGGGAGTACATTCACCTGGTAGTAAAATTTTCGTAGTCAAATTTTTTAGTAGTAAATTTTTTTTTCTTAACTAAATTTCCGTAATCTAATTTTTTTTTTTGTAATTTAAAATTTTAGTAGTCAAATTTTTTCGTAGTTAAAACTTTTTTAATAAATATTTTCATAGATAAAATTTTCATAATAATGGTTTTAATAGTTAAAATTTTCGTAATCTAATTTTCGTAATCTAATTTTTTTTCGTAATCTAAAATTTTAGTAGTCAAATTTTTTTGTAGTTAAAACTTTTGTAATGAATATTTTCATAGTTAAATTTTTCATAATAAAGGTTTATGTAGTTATAATTTTCATAATCATATTTTCATATTATTTTTTTGTCTAAGTTTTTTCGTAGTTAAAATGTTCGTAGTCAAAGTTTTCGTAATCAAATTTTTTGGAATCTAATGTTCTTCAAGAAAAATTTCCCTCATTAAAAAAAATATTCCTAGAAATCTAAAAGGTGTGTTTCCCTTCCTAAGTCTTAGTAATAATTTTTTTCTTATTGGTATTTACATTTGTTTTTAAAATCTCCGAATTCACTTTTCCATAAATCCTAATGTATTTTTAAAAAACCTCAAAATATCGAAACCTATTAAAATCCATCTTTGGTTATCATCTCAACCATCAGATCTTCCCAAGAAGTTTTCAACCATTAGATCAATCAGGTAAGTTTAACCATTACTTCAATTGTATATATAAATTCCACCTGATGCTTGTCCCACATAGAACCCCAAGCCTTAGTGTGCTGAAGCACTGTCTCTGTTTTTAAAGTCGTTTCAGATCTTTAAAGTTTCCTTACTTCTGAATGTCTGCTGAAGCCTCTTCTCATAAATAAATTTCAACAATTAAGGAAATATCTGAGTGGAAGATCTACCGAGAAAGGTTATCCAATCCGAAGTTTTGTGCCAAGTATGATTTCATTGTTTCTAAGAATATCAAACTGAATAGTTGAGAGAGTGTATGTATATCAAAACCAAGAGCATAGGATCTGATGTATCTAGAATTGTTGGTTGAATTCTATGAGACAGTTAGTTTTTTCAATGAAGGAGGAAGAGATAAATTTTCTTTCAAGAGCTATGGAAAAACATACTCTCTTTCTTATAACATGGCAGAAAATCTAATAGGAATTCCTTATGAGGGAGAATAAGAGTTTTGCTCACACAACGGCGGGCATGACTGTAGCGACTGTAGCAACGACGGCATTGTAGTGTATTGTAGCAACGACGACACTGTAGCAACAATGGGAATTATAGTAGTGGTAGGGCACTTTAGCAGTGGCAGGTACTGTGTGGTACTGTAGCAGGAGGGTACTATAGAAATACTATTCACAGAGTGGGCCTTAGACCAAAAATTTGGGCCTACGGGCCATGTAATGGGATAAATGTCCACTGGACCTTCAGGCTATGTAATGGGTCTCCCTCTACCCAGTTAAAGTGGTCTTTGTTATACTTTAATAATAAATGAGGCTTCAGTCCCAACCTTTAATAGGATCTTTTGAAAGGGAAAACTCTATAGTCTGTCTTGGAAAGAAAGAATTGAAGACTCTGAAAATTATTCATCTCTCTACAAATCTTCGTATTCTTTAACTATGGGTTCAAGGTTTTCTCATTCCAAGAAAAGTGGACAAGGATACTCTGAAGAAAAGTGATATTTATATTTTGGATTTCTTGGTGAACCTAAGAAAGATAAATCTGGTTAAGCATATCTTGGTTACCATTGATAATATAAAGAATGGAAATCTGAAGTCTCATATTATCATTTATTTATCCATTATTTCAAAGATCATTGTTCTATTTCTTTAGTCTTTCAAGATTCCTTGCAGTTCAAAGCTAAGAAATTGAAAGGTGATACTTTTGAGTGATGATACACTAAGGAGAATAAAGATTAGATTTAATAGGCTATCCGAAGAATTTCATGATTTGTCAGAAGAAAAAGTTGAAGCTCTTTCAAAGAAACAAGAGGTGGTTAAAACCTATAAAAAGGGTATAAGGAAGAGAAAGGTAAAGGAATAAGAAGGAAAAGAAAAAACACCTATGGAGAAGGAAACTCAATCTGTACCCCCAAAACCTAAGAAGAAAAAGGTATATACTGATCAAGTGGATGCTAAATGGAGATAGGACAAGAAGAACAAGAAATCAGGAGAGCCTAGTTTTGGTTTGGATCCTACTTAGGCAAAATCCTTGAAGTTAAAGGCTGTTGAAGATATTGAGAAGAAAAAAAAAGAGAGAAAAATCAAAAGAATATGATGTATGAGGTTGACATAGTCCAATCCGTTCTTAAGGCTACTGAAAAAGTCTCTGAACAAATTCTGGTACTAGAATATTTTTTAGTAGAACCATTACCAGAGTCTCCAGGAAAGAAATTAGTGATTCTGAAACAACATCAAGAAGAAGAAATAGTGAAAGAAGAAGAAGTAAAAGAAGAATAATAAGAAGAAACTGGTGATACTGAGGACTTGATAAAGCAAGTGTTGGGACCAAGTTGGATGGATAAAGAAGTAAGAAGACTTTCCTATTACAGAGTGTTGTTTTTTGTTGTCAAAGAAGATAAATCAATTCACTTTGTAAAGGACTTGTAAACCAGACGATGCTTTGCTAATATGTAATTAAAAAATATCATAAGTCAGGAGAACTTTTGATGCAAGCCTTATGAAGGAAAGGGGGAGAAATTATGATGTCATTCATATATGTAAGAACCCGAGTTTTTGAAACGGGTTAAATTTTTTCCGACGTTGTTTTAATTTTCCACTTTTCTATAAAATTATTGGCTGATTTTTGAGAAGTCTGGAAAATCTAGGAAGTTTCTGGAAATTTCCAGACTACACTTCGTGTACTCCCAAGTACACGTTGTCTATCATCTAGTCAGGTGACAACCCGTCTGAGACTAAGTACATGTCGTGTGGTACCCTTGTGTAATTTACATCTACACAACGTGTAGTCTTCCTTGACATGTCGTGTAACCTCATTACATGTAATGGACGAGTCCCTAGCCGTGTGTTGACCGTGTACACGGTCTAAGCTATGCACTAGACTCTGCTTAAGTCGGAGTACAAAAAAGTAATCTACACAGCATGTAGTCTTGAAATACACGCTGTGTACTTTTATTTTTATTTGAGCATCTGAGACGTCATCGCATCTTATTTCCCAAACAATCTTCTTCTTCCCCATTAGACGAACCACTTGTCCGAAAACCTTCGAAGAACACAAATCCTCCTAGATCCATCATACGACCTCTCTTCTTTGATCCATTAGTGGTTGCGGGACCGCATCAGAAAGGATAACCCTGTTCACCCTATTTCATTCAAGATTCCTTATCCATTTCTCTACAATTTCCATCCGATCGGAGTTGCTGGAATTTAATGGAAGCACAGATCTGCCATGATTTAGACCGTTTCAGAGGATGATATTGAAGGAGTGTCATCGTACGAGTCTGAGGTGGGTGGTGCATACCTTCTTTCGTGTTTTTGTAAACTTTTGGGGGTTACGAACTTCGGGTGCGATGTCGGGTATTAAGAAAAACCATGTTTAATTGTTTTTAATTATTTATCTGCAATGTGGGATGCCTCTAAGTATTCCCCGACCTAGTTGTGATCGAGTGAGGCTGGGTTAGAGGTCATTTCTCGTCTGGGTAATTTCGCCTGGGGGTGCCTAAATGGGTATTAATTGAACTGCTTAGTTTAAACTATTTAGTTTAATTTGTTAAAGCATGATTTAATTTGCCTAAGGCATCTGAGACCCTATCTGCTATTATGGGACAACACATGTGTGGTGCAACTTGACTGTTTAGTATTTGACTGTTCAAAGTGATTCTTTCCAGTATATATATGCAATGTGTGATATTTCCTGTGCTGAACTATTTAATTATGTTGGGATTGGCTTGGATATTTTTTTGAGTGATGTTGATCACAGGTTGGGGATTTTCCTAGGTTACTTGGGTGGTTTGTACCATGGGATTAGGCGTCATAGACGTCAGTTTAGATAGTTGTACTGTCAGGTTGGGATTTTCCCGAGTTACTTGGATGTCGAGGCCATCAGACTTGAGCGACAGGTTCACAGGGACACAAGTTGTCAGAAGTGTAGTGTCTTGGGAACTTATTGAGGTGATTACCGCTCACCGGGTACTTCTGAGTAGTGTGGATACATATAGACTTTGTGATGAGGTGTTATGAACACTCGCTGGGTAGGGGCCCCCTATAGATGCGGTTAGGTGTTATTGGTTTGAGGTTACTTTCCATAGGAAGCCACATAGAAGGTGAGGAGCCTTTGGGAGATAGAATTGTGGCTGTCAGGTTGGGGGCAGAGGCTCGCAGTGATTTGAGGGTAGACATCGTTGTCCCTCCAGTTATTATTTGAGAACAGGTATCGCTGTTCCTCTGGATGTTGTTCCATGGGAAGGTTGAGCTTTCGATCTGGGTTATGATTATGGGCATACCTCTGGGACGTCGGTACTTGAGACACATGGTGTCAGGTGGCACATGGTGCTGGGTTACAGACCAAAGATTTCGGTGTTGGCCAAAGAAGGTTATACTTCATGGTGGCTGCCGGGCACCAGTGAATTTTGTGTTTACTTTTGGGCATTGTATTTTTTACTATTTTTATTATATAAGCATGTCTGTCAAAACAATTATATTAGGTACGCACCTTTGGGTGGTATCCTACTGAGACTTGTCTCACACCCTACATGGGCCCTTTGGGACGCGTGTAGACTTTATGAAATTGTGTGCAGGTAGAGGGTCAACCTCAGGAGCTGGACCTTAGTGTTGTTGGCATGAAGACTAGCATGGACATTGAGGTCATGTCTTGCTGTAGTTACTTTGTTTATTTTCCCTTTTGTATCAGCATGCTTATGTTATTATGTAGTAAATGTTGGTTATCCATTGGAGCTGTTATATATTGATATGTATGACTTGCTATGGATGCATGTTTGTTTGTTTCCATTAGTAGTTGCTATGATATTCAACATGTTGTTCTGTTTAATTTTCTCTATTATTGTTTCTATATTTCTTCCGCTGTTTATTTGATATTTGACATGTTACTGCTCTGCGGGTCTGGTTTGCGTCTGCTGAGTCATTTAATTTTTGCTGCTTCTAGACATTATACTCCGACCAGTACCTTTATTTCCTCTGTGAGGGTATATCCTCCCCACTATAGCTATTTATACCCTCACTGCTAGTCGGAAGCCTTTGTCATTTAGGGGAGGTGCACCTAAGGTAGTGACACCTAACCATTTGGCACTGTTCGGGTGGCTGGCAAGGTCCGGGTCATTACAAAGTTGTATCATATGAGTTATTGACAGGGATTTAGTAGCAGCATTTTACTGGCTACTAATGTGATTGAGACTTCTCTTATATTTTTGTTGGTTTTACTATTTGGGATATGGTATACTGAAGATAGGTTGTTACTGGAACTGGGTTTCTAGCTTGTGCTTGGGTGCCTGCAGCCCCAGGTACGAGGGGTGGACTAAGTTACCAGGGGTGGGAATTGTTGTTTTCTTTTGCTCAGATTACAGTTTATATGATTTCCACCTCGGTGGTTCATTTGATTTGTGATGTTATTGATTGTGATATGTGACCCTTGACTCGGTGTGGTAAGGGAGAATTGGACCTTGGCCCGGTATAAAAAGGCTACTTTGCTTGGCTTTTGATAGGAACATTTTAGGGTATTTCAATTTCATAATTGCACGTATGCTTTGTGATGTGATAATGCCATGTGAAAAAAAATCAATTGCCATGCTTGTATGTTATAAAATGTGAATTGGTGAAATTACTGATAGAATTGATTTTTTATTTCAAAATATATTCCATGATTTGTGTATTTTTAGAATTTCATGTTTTAGTAAACTAGGCCTGGCTCTTATGAGAGCAGGCAGGTACTATGACTGAGGCAGTGTAACTGTCAGGATTTGGCAACACGGTCGTTAGTTTGAGGCAACGTGAGTTGTCAGGATGGGCATGGCCCAAGGTACCATTGATACTTGGCTCTATTGAGGGCAGGTAAGGAGGCTGTGAGGTCAGGATTCCAAGGGCATCGGTTGCGATAGTGGAGAGTAAGGGTAGTTGGTATACACTGCCTCTTTACTACTTTCTTTATCTGTGTAGGATATATATATATGGGTTGTCTGACCATTTATGGTATTCAGTGGGTTACTCCTTCATGACTCAATAGAGCATCAAGCAGGAGAAGATACAGTGTCGCAGGGTCATGTTCAGAATCTGGTGCAGGCAGAGCATGATCTGTAGGTACAGGCTTAAGGACAAGATCAGGTTCAGGATCTAGTGTAGGTAGGGCAACAGCCGGGTTTGGCAGCGTTCGGACCATGGCTTAACGAGCAGCTCCGAGCTAGCCCAGTACGTGTCTTACAGGGGATTGACAGAGGCGCGCAGGGTACAGAGCCATCTATGGCGTATCTGACATGGGAGTTCCAGTCGCAGCACCCGCCTCTTTTTAAAGGTGAGGGTGGTCCACCGGCAGCAGAGAACTGGATAGAAAACATGCAGATGGTCTTCGAGCAACTCGAGATGCCTCCATGGTGGAGGTTTAACTGGGCGACGTACATGGTAAGAGGACCGGAGAAGCGTTGGTGGCATGTACAGGTACAGGATCATAGGCACGAGGGGCTGGCTTAGAAGGACATCGAGGACAGGTTCTTTGAGAACTTCTTTCCAGAGACGCTGAGGGAAGCGAGAGCTCGAGAGTTATTAAGTCTTTAGTAGGGAGATATGTATGTCATGGACTATGCATCTACCTTCATAGAGTTGTCTCTCTTTTCACCTGGTATGTTAATCGATGACGCAGCTAGGGTGAGGCGCTTTGAGGATGGCTTACGACACGCTATTCGGGTCCAGGGGAACATCTTCAGACTGGGTTCCTTCTCCGAGGCGGTGAACCAGGTGCTTATAGAAGGGGGAAACTAGAGGGATAGGCCCCAGATTGGCTGAGCAACAGCTTCAGGTGATGGTTCGGACAACAGGAAGTGAGGTAGAGATGAGTTCCAGCAGGGCGGGCTGGCCAAGGACTTAGTTAGGCCACCTCGTGGTAGTTCAACGGTGGTTTGCTTTCAGTGTGGGAAGTCGGGACATGTTCGGGCTCAGTAAGATAGGCCTTAAAAGGAGTGCCGGTCATGTAGACAGGTCAGACATCTGGAGAGGTTTCACAGGAAGTCTTCTCAGACAGCCTGCAGGTAGGGACTAGGAAGGACTGTGGTGTCAGGTGTTGGTTCAGGTTTGGTACCAGGAGAGGGTAGTTGAGGTTCAACTGTGCGCGGAGGACGTGACAGAGACAATGGGACCCAACTAAGGGGTTATTGGATGGTGACTAGAGCAGCATAACAGGGAGGTCAGGCTCAGGCAGTCTTACTTCAGGCCAAGTGCACACTGTGGAGCTGTCAGGGACTGAGCAGGCTGGTGAGCCGACAATGATGTTAGGTACACCGCAGGTGTGGCCATGAGTTCTTTGCTTTATTTTGGCATGGACTCTTGAGGCATGTCTTGTTGAGTACACGAGTTGCACAGGATACTTGTGGATTGACTAGATGCTAGTTGGTTGGGTTTCCATCATATCATATGCATTATATATTTCATCTATATATATTTGAGATGTGTAGCATCAGAAGCATCAAGGATGCATGTTACATGAGGTGCCATGGGCATCGGGGAATCGTGGATGTGGGTTACTTGAGGTGAAAGGCACTAGGTTTTTATTGGAGTATCTATGAGATGGAGGACCTCTTGGAGGCGGACACCGATGCGGTGAGGATTACGTTGGGTGTTGGAAGTGACACGTGGGCACTGAGGATATGCAGGGGTGAAGATGCGTAATGGGAGGAACCATGGGTCCGGGAAATAGGTCATTGGGCCTTGTTTGTTTATATTGTTTGCTTTGAGCTTTATTGGTTGAGACTGAGTAGGAAATTCCTAAGGTGGGGAGCCCCTTGAGGAATTTAGCCAGAACCTTGGGACCGGGGTAGTCTAGTTTTTTTGACCGAGATGGGCATGTTCGGTGCCATATCCGGGTTTTTTTCGGTAGCTCGGTGATGAGCTACGTTAAGGTGGGGAGTTTGTAAGAACCCAGGTTTTTGAAACGGGTTAAATTTTTTCCGACCATGTTTGAATTTTATGCTTTCCTATAAAATTCTTGGATGATTTTTGAGAAGTATGGAAAATCTGGGATGTTTCAGGAAATTTTTAGACTACACGCCGTGTACTCCCAAGTACATGTCGTGTATCAGCTAGGCAGGTGACAACCCGTCTGAGACCAAGTACATGTCGTGTGGTACCCTTGTGTAATTTCCATCAACAAGGCATGTAGTCTTCCTTGACATGCCGTGAAACCTCGTTTCGTGTAATGGATGAGTCCCTAGTCATGTGTAGACCGTGTACATGGTCCAAGCCGTGCACTGGATTCCACTTAAGTCGAAGTACGGAAAAGTAATCTACACGGCATGTAGTCTTGAAGTACATGTCGTGTACATTTATTTTTATTTGAGCATCTGAGACGTTGTCACGTCTTATTTCTGAAACATTCTTCTTCTTCCCTGTTGGATGAACCACTCGTCCGAAAACATCCTAAGAACACAAATCCTCCTAGATCCATCATACGCCCTCCGTTCTTCGATCCGTCAGTGGCTGCGAGACCGCATCGAAAAGGCTAACCTCGCGCACCCTATTTCGTTCAAGATTCCTTATCCTTTTCTATGTAATTTCCATCTGAGCAGAGTTGCTGGAATTTGACGGAAACGTAGATCTACCGTGATTTAGACCATTTCAGAGGCTGATATCGAAGGAGTGTCATTGTACAAGTACGAGGTGGGTGGTTCATACCTTCTTTCGTGTTTTTGTATACTTTTAGGGGTTGCGACCTTTGGTCATGACGTCAGGTATTGAGAAAAACCCTATTTAATTATTTTTAATTATTTATCTACAATGTGGGATGCCTCTAGGTATTCCCTGACCTAGTTGTGATCGAGCGAGGATGGGTTAGAGGTCGTTTCTCGTTTGGGGAATTTCAGTCGGTGGTGCCAAAATGGGTATTAATTGAACTGCTTAGTTTAAACTGTTGAGTTTAATTTGTTAAAGCATGATTTAATTTTCTTATGGAATCTGAGACCCTAGGTGCTAGTATGAGACAACACATTTGTGGTGCAACTTGATTGTTTAGTATTTTCCTATTCAAAGTGATGCTTTCCAGTATATATATGAAATTTGTGATATTGTCTATGTTGAACTATCTAATTATGTTGGGTGTGGCCCGAATAATTTGTTGAGTGATGTTGATCATAGGTTGGGGCTTTGCTCGGGTTACTTGGGTGGTTTCTACCATGGAATTGGGCATCATGGATGTTGGTTGAGACAGTTGGACTATCAGGTCAGGCTTGGCCTGGGTTACATGGATGGAGAGGCCATCAGACTTGAGTGACAGGTTCGTAGGGACACAAGGTATCATAAGTGTTGTGTCTTGGGAAATTATTGAGGTGATTACCGCTCACCAGGTACTTTTGAGTAGTGTGCACACAGATAGACTCTATGATGACGTGGTATGACCACTCGCTGGGTATAGGCCCCCGATAGATGTGGTTAGGTGTTATTGGTTTGGGGGTGCTTACCATAGGAATCCACGTGGAAGGTGAGAAGCCTTCAGGAGATAGCATTGAGGCTGTCAGGTTGGGGGCAAAGGCTCGCCGTGATTTGAGGGTAGACATCGCTGTCCCTTTGGTTATTATTTGAGGAAAGGTATCATTGTTCCTATGGATGATGTGCCATGGGCAGATTGAGCATTCGAGCTAGGTTATGATTATGGGTGTACCTCCGGGACGTCGGTACTTGAGACATATGGTGTTAGGTGGCACGTGGTGCTGGGTTACAGACCATAGATTTCAGCATTGGCCGAAGTAGGTGATACTTCCTGGTGGCTGCTGAGCACCAGTGAAGTTTGTGTTTACTTTTGGGCATTGTATTGTTTACTGTTTTTCTTATATAAGCATGTCTACTGAATCACTTATATTAGGTACGCACCTTTGGGTGGTATCCTACTGAGACTTGTCTCACACCCTACATGGGCCCTTCGGGACACGTGTAGACTTTATGAAATTGCGTGTAGGTAGAGGGTCAGCCTCAGGAGCTGGACCTTAATACTATTGGCATAGAGACTGGCATGGACCTTGAGGTTGTGTCTTGCTGTAGTTACTTTTTTTAGCTTCCTTTTTATATCATCATGCTTACCTTATTATGTAATAACTGTTGGTTAGCCATTGGTGACGTTATATATTGATATGTATGAATTTCTATGGATTCATGTTTGTTTGTTTCCAGTAGTAGTTGATGTGATATTCAGAATGTTGTTCTATTTACTTTCTTCTACTATTGTTTCTATATTGCTTTCACTGTTTATTTGATATTTTACATGCTACCGCTCTGTGGGTCTGGTTTGAGTCTACTGAGTCATTTAATTCCTGCTGCTTCTAGACATTATACTCGGACCAGTACTGTTATTTCCTCCATGAGAGTATATCCTTCCCACTATACCTATTCAGACCCTCACTACTAGTCGAAAGTCTTTAGCATTTAGGGGAGGTGCGCCTAAGGTAGTGACACCCGACCCGTTTGGCACTGTTTGGGTGGCTGGTCGGGTCTAGGTCGTTACAATATACATTGTTGATTGGAAGGAATGATACTGTTGGAAGATAGGGAAATTTTAGTACTTTCCATTGTAACTCTAACAATGCTAAATATGGTCTATCAAAGGATATATATCACGATAGTGGAGTTCACGATGAAAGTTGAAGAATGGTTATGGGTAGGAGTGAAGAGAGAAATAACAAAGGAATGGACAATCTGGAGGCAGCACAAAAGAATAGTTTAAGGTGGTGCCGTTTTCCAGTGTTTTCAAAATTTTAGGGACTGAAAATCTAAAGATGAAGAATTGTGTGTTTCACAATTGATGTTGCGTGCAAGATTGAATATGGTTTAGATTTTTGCATGAAAGGCATGATTCAAGGTCAGAACATCAAAAAATGGCAGAGGCATGCAGTGTGTGAAAAATTGGGCAGAGTGCACGAAAAAATGAAGCTTGCGCAAAATAGTAGCGGGATGCATGAAATATCAGCGGGATGCATGAAATATGTGCTGGATGCCAAAATATTCGTGGGATGCACAAGAAATAAAGGTGTGCGTGAAATATCTACGAGATTCACAAAAAATAAATTTGTGCATGAAATATGAGCAGGATGCGTGAGAAATGAAGTGGTGCACGAAACATCAATAGGCTATGCGAAAAATAAATTTTGCGTGAAATATTGTCATGGTGCGCCAAATAGAGGAATGAAGTTTTTCGTGCAATGGGTGTTTTGAAATTTGAATCTAAAAAATTGGCTAAGGCATGAGTTGCATGAAATATTGGAGCATTTCATGAAATATGAAGTTGGTGAGAGAGTTTTTACACGCATGAAAGGGGGTTTTACATGCGGATTAGTGTTTTTCACGTGGAGATAAAAAGACCTATAAATACGAGGTGACCCCATCTCATTGTGTGGGGCTTGACACTTAGAGAAATCCTGAGCTCTGAAGTGCATAAAATTATATGCTAAGTGGGTTTCATGAAAAGAATAGGTTTGCGCGAAAAGAGGAAAGGTTCACGAAAAAAGTGGAAAGTTGCACAAAAAGTGGAAATTTGCGCGAAAAAGGGAGGTTGCGCAAAAAAGGTTTTTCACGCCAAAAGATAATTTTTACGTGCAAGCCGTTTGAATTGCGGGCAAGTTACCCTAAAGGTTGCACGAAAAAATTGTGGTCTTCACACGTATTCGGTTGTGCATTAGATAGTTCTTACCGGATTCTAGGTAAGAAAGTGAAGATTTGTACTTCAGAGAATATATCTGGTCAATTGTAAAGAAGCACTGAAGTACTGTAATTCCCTATTTGTGCTAAGAGGGTAAACACACACTTTAGGATTGTTTTCCAAGTGCTATATGAGTGTAAGGGTATATCCTACTCATTTTATTCCACATAAAAGGATTATTTTTTAGTGGATTGTGTGGCACTATATTATTTCGGTACTATACCAAGGACATAGCTACTCTTGTTGAGTAGTGAACCTTGTAAATCTTGTGTTCTTGTGGTTGTGTGTGTTCAATAGAGATGAAAATCTTTAACAGTAGGTGAAGGTTTTTTCAAAAATAAGGAAATATAAAAATAAAAAGGCATCATTGATTCACCCCCTCTCCCTCTCAGTGATACTGAGATCCTGATTGGGAACTTTAGCAAGTAGGGGATTTTCATGAGAAGAAAAGTCCTTCTGAAAAACTATCAATCCAAACTTCTGAAGCTGAGTCTTCAAAACTTGATACCCCAGGAATAGATGGGGAGTATGAGGAAGAAGTGAATATGTTGTCTAAAAATGAAAGTAGAAATCATGATTTCATTCACCTATAGGATTTTGAGGTAGGAGCTGAGAAGGAAGAAGTTGATGAAGATAAAATTGTTCAGCTATTAGATAGTGAACATGAATCTCCTAATCAAGAAGAAATTATTCTGAAGGATGATAAGGGAAAACAAGTGGTTGTGGATACACCTATAAAAACTCTGGTAAAGAAGAAATAAGTTGGTGCTTCATCGAAGAGGAATTCTGTTGAAATAGAAAAATAATCCTCACCAACCAAAGTATCAGATTCGGAATCATCCTCACTTGGATAAGACTTAATTGTCCAGTCTTTGAAAAATATTGTTGGAACTATTCCTTTATTTCCAAGTATAGAATAGAGATTCCAGATGCTTCAGGATGTGTTAAATCAAAAATCAGATTTTGTTTCCTTGGTGATGAATAAATGTGTTAGTCTTGAGGCAGATTTCAAATCTTTTCTCATTAGCTATAAGTCTCATAAAAGATCTTGCAAGAATATGACAAGTTGGTCAAGGAAGACAATAGAATAGATGGGAATCTTTGATGAATTTCAAGATAGTTTCAAGGATGCTTTTGACACCGAAGATATAAAGATAAAGGATATCACTAATAATTTTGAGGAAAAGTTAAGTCTTGTATAGACTTCTTGGAAGAAACAAAATTAAGGATCTGAATTGGAAGCTAAATTTCATGGCCATGAATTAGAAGAGAGAAATAGATCATAGAATTGAGATAGAATAGAAGCTTGTTAAGTAGGAAGAAGTCTTGAAAGACTAGGCAGATAATCTTAAGGCTCGGGAAGAAAAGATAAAATCCTTAGAGAAGAAAAGTGAAGATCAAGATCAACTTCTCAAACATTTAGAAGAGGATCAAAAAAGATAAAAAAGTTGAAAACCATTGTGAAGAAGCTAATGTTGAAGGATAAGGAAGGATAATCTTTTCCAAATGTGATCTTTTGTTTTGTTTCCCTGATTGTACAAATTATTTCAATATTAATGAAATTCTTGGTTGTTTTCAATTTTTGGTTGTTTAGTACTAATCTTTCAGGTACCAAATTTCTTTTCCATTCCCGTTATTCATTTTTGAAAACTACAATGGGGGAGAAAGAAATGTCAAATATAATTCTAATTAAAGAATAAATTTCCCTAAGTAAGAGGGAGTTCGTCTAAGGGAGAGTTTTCATCATTAATATTTTCATATGCAAAAAAATAACAGATCTCATTCAGAAAATTTAGAATATGATTCTTAGGGTTTCCAAAGCCTAAGGGGGAGTTAGTCATATTCACTTTGATCCTTAAGTAAAGGGTGATAATATTTTATTTTTAAGTTCATAAAATTTTAAAGTCCTTATATTGTTTTTAATAAGGATGTTTGTGCTTTCCAAAAAGGGGGAGATTGTTAAGTCAATAAGGTTTCCTTATGAATTTTCCATTCCTTTATGTTTTTAAAATCACAAACACTCTATATTAAGGAAAATTTTATTTTCCTTAATAAGGAAAATTTCCCTTCCCCATGGAAAATTTATCCATACCATGTTTTCACTGTTCATGTTTTAGTTTCTATAAATATGAAGCTTTTTATTCCTAAGTGTAAAATTTGGTTTCACATCTAAAACCACATAATTATATAAATACTTAGATATGCAGTATTCTATTTTTAGGTTCCAAATTCAGACTTTGAATTCTCTAAAATTCAGACTCCGAATTCTCTAAAATTCAGACTCCAAATTCTCTGAAATTCAGACTCCTAATTCGTTAGAATTCATACTATTAATTCCTTAGAATTCAGACTCTAAATTCTTTATAATTCCTTAGAATTCAGGTTTGAAATTCCTTAGAATTCAGGTTCTGAATTCGTTAGAATTCAGGTTCCGAATTCCTTATAATTCAGGTTCTGAATTCCTTAGAATTCAGGTTCCGAATTCCTTAGAATTCATGTTCCAAATTCCTTAGAATTTAGACTTTGAATTCCTTTGAATTAAGGTTCAAAATTCCTTATAATTCAGACTCAGAATTACTTAGAATTCAGACTCCTAATTCCTTAGAATTCAAACTCTGAATTCCTTAGAATTCAGGTTCTGAATTCCTTAGAATTCAGACTCTAAAATATATAGAATTATGATTCTGAAATCCTTGAAAAATAGAATCTGAATATTCATGCAATATAGAATCCAGAAGTTCTTAGACTCCGAAATTTAATTTCCTTAGACTCTGGAAAATTATATTTTGTTGAGAAACCATATTTTTCTTACATTTGTTATGAAACGATGTCGTGTATTATATTTCTAACTAACTGTTGTTTGAGTGACATGTATACAGGTCCCTCTGAGATTCAAGGAAAAATATAACCGTTAGAGGATGGATTCGACCATTGGATAAGTACCTATAAATAGAAGATCATTTCAATGAGCTCAGTACTTATGACATTACTTCTGTGATAAAATTTGATAACTCTAGAGACCACAGGATGTTGAAGTGATTTCTAGAGAGAAATATACTCTCATGCTTTGTGCGTACTTAACATCTTGTTAAGCTTTCTTTGTGAGACTCCGAATGTTTCTGAGTACATTCGAGGGCTTCCAGGTATAGGAAGACAGCGGTGTTGACTACCTTAAAGTTCGAGGACTTCCTTGATAAGGAAGACAAAGGTGTCGACTACCTTGAAGTTCGAGGGCTTGCAGAGATAGCAAGACAGATTCTGATATTCCTATCGAGGGCTTACCCTAGTGTGGGTAAGACAAAATTTCTTGAAAGTATAAATCAAGGGACCTTTATCCAAGGTTGTTGGATACCCTACTTTTTGGGTTAAAAGATTTCATACTTGTTACTTGTTTTGCTTCATGATTTTTTCCGTTGCATTTTGATTAGTAAGGAAAGTATAACTATCTTATAATTTCTTATACTTATACTCTGATTAGTAAGATTCTATATGCTTTAAGGTATAATCTTTGTGCTTATAAACTTTTCTTAAGTTTCATTTCCGGAACCATATTCCCAAAATCTAATAAGTTTGTATAACCAAGAGGTTTTGTGAATTTACCTTGTTTAACATTGTTAAACAATAGAAAGATTTATATCAACTTTAAAAGTTCCAAAGGAATTTTTAAAGGATAAATTTTACCCCCCCCCCTTGTATATTGAGAATCTACATCATTATTCTAATACTACAATCGGTATCAGCGATACTATATTATATGTAGAAGAGAAGGGCTCAGAATGGGGTTGGTTAAAGTTTCTAAAAAACTGACCCGATTGTTGAGGGTTGGGGTTCCTCTGAGAAAAATTTGTATTGAGCTCCATTGGTTCGGATGAATCAGAGGGACCCTCTTGAAGTTGTGGACATCTGTCAGATGGATGATATGGGTAGCTACATATTACATAGTTCTTGATAGGTCCAGGGAACAATGATTGTGTATAAGATGAGGTTGGGGCTTTAGTAGCCCCAGCTAGTTGTCACACAAGACCTGTAAGTTCACTCATCCACTCTATAATCTTGTTCATCTCTATAGATTGATTATCTTGGGATTGTTTTACTTCATCATGTTCTCGAGTATGAAATTATTGTGTGTTTGCATCCATGTTTCTTATGAAATATCTTACAGCTGTAGGAGTTTTATAAACAAGTGCACCGCCACTTGCGGCATCAATGAGAGTTCTCTCAATAGCTAGTAACCCCTCATAGAAGTATTGGATCAAGAGTTGGTAAGGGATTTGGTGATGTGGACAAGTTTCAACAAGCTTTTTGAACCGCTCCCAGTACTCATGAAGTGATTCATTAGGGAATTGATGGATACCACTATTTTCCTTTTGGATGGAAGCAGTATGAGAAGCAGGAAAGAATTTTTCTAAGAAAATTTGCTTCATGTCATTCTGCGTGATTATGGAACCAAGAGGGGGGTATTAAAGTCATGACTTGGTAGTTTCAGCTAATTTTTCTAAGAAAATTTTCTTCATGTCATTCCACGTGATTATGGACCCAAGAGGGGGGTAGTAAATTCATGACTTGGCAATTTCATCTAAGGATAAGGGGAATGCTCAGAGTTTTATTTGTTCCTTAGAAACCCCTTGAGGCATCATAGTAGAGCACGCCACTTGGAACTCTTTAAGGTGGAGATGTGGATCCTCACCAACTAGCATGTCGAAATGAGGAAGAAGATGAATCAAACTCAATTTGAGTTTGAAGTCAGCCTCTACGTTTGGATATTTAATACTAAGAGGTTGGTAATTCATATCATGGAAATTAGTTTCTTTAAGTTTTACTTCCCTAATATTTTTTATATCTAATTCAATTGGTTGGACAAGTACTGGTTCTTGAATTATTTGATTATCCATAATGTTACTCCTAAGTTGGAGAAGTGTTCACTTAATTTCAGGGTCAAAAATATCTGAGGGATTGTTTGGGAGGCTATGGGACATTCATAGAGATTTTGGAAGAAAGATGAATATGGGTTTTTCTTTGTGTTTTTTCCCGTTTTATGATTTTTATGAGATGGAGGGGTTTTCTTTGTGTTTTTTTATTTATTTTTTACAATAACCAAAAATGAATGACTACTTACTAAACTATCCCCAGCAACAGCACCATTTAAAAGCACGACCAATTGTTGCCCATCGACCATTAAAGGTTCTGATGCTCTTCTAATGTGTATAGCAGCACTCTGGTCGAATCCTCAATGTTGATACTTTTTAATAGTCTATTTTTTTTAGTTGATTGTATTTTGATTGGGGGGTTTATTTGTAGAGATTAATTGAAAGGATTGATTGATTAAGATTGATTTAACAATTTGATAAATATTGGGGTGATTTCATCATTAGGTAGTTAATCTTGTGATATCCTTGAGCCTTTCTTTGTATTTCATTAAATTAACACTCATGTCACAAGTTGATGTTGATTGTAATTCCTAAGTGTTAAGGCTTTAATCCAAGCCTTAACATAACTAGTATTCTAATCACAGTCAGTAATTGATTGTTTTAGTGTATTTATGGTTTCAATAATCCACGGAATCTATACGTTAAACAAAATATTTCATTTATCCATGACATGTTAAGTCCAACATACACAATGTTAACTCAAAGAATATTCATCAAGAAAAAGCTCTCAATCACTTAATATCCCCAAATTATAACTCAACCCAATGATAGATTTACTCATCCATTTAAATGGTTATTAATCTAGGTAAATATGTTTAATGTGATGAATTATAAATAATGTTAAAAGAACAGTATTAGAAAAGATTAGTGCATCGAACACACACATGATCGTTGAAGAGAGTTAAAAAAATACATTCAATTGAATGAGGAAGCAAAATAAGGTAAGGGGTTTTAACTTGATTTAAACCATTTTAAGAACATTAATATTAAACTAAAGAAGTTGGATTAGAATAAGAGATATTGAATAAGAAACTTTCATTAAAACAGAATTACAAAGACAAACACTTGTGAAATTACAAATGAAGAAAACTACAAAAGTAAATTAAAACAAAGAGAGGAGGAAAGGTCTATCAAGTGAAAACTTGAGTATGGAAGGTCCTCCCAAGCCTTTAAAATCATTTTTAGTGACAATATGTGCTACTATATTCTTAAATTCCAACTCTTTTTAAGGAAAGGCGGGGGTGTATTTATAGTCCAAGGAGTTGGACTGTTTGTATTCCAAATATGGCTATCCACTTATCTAGACAGTTTGGCCATTCATACTGTTGAATATCAAGATATCTTATTATTAAAAGTTTTATATAATAAAGTTTTTTGACTGCTCTCTAAATTTGGAAGAATTTTGACTTATGGAACCAAAGTTATGGCATTTGGAGTAAAAAATTGTAATATGTCCATTTCAATCCATATTTTTCACAAGGTCTAAATGTGAATGTGTTTTTGAATAGTAATATGCCCTCAAATAAAAATAGTTTCTTATATAAAGTTTTACAAATATATATTATCTTTCACACTGCAAAATCCCATCTTTATTTGATGACTATATCATGAGAAATGTCATGAATAGTGTCTGTATTTTAATTCTTAGCCAGAATGCTGGGTTGGACTTCAAATCATCAGTTGGGCCCCTTGTTCTTATAGTTGGACCTTAAAAATTATATCCAGGATTTCTTTGGATAATCACATACATAAGGTGGAGTTTCATAAAATTTGGGCTTCGGGATCTAAACCAGTAACTCAATCATCAAGGCTGGTCCAGTTTCTTCACAGATTCTTTGGGTCTTCTTGTGAGGACTATATGACCCTTAAAATGAAATAATTGGACACTAATTCCTTATAATGATATGTTTTAAATTAAGAGATTAATCCTAAAAAATAACCATGTAATTATGATAATTAGGGTGAGAGTTATAAATAAAATAGTAAACTGACTCAATTGGACTACTTCTAAAAATGCTCAAAAAAATATATTTAGTATTAAAACATTAATATTTCAAACAAATTATGAAAATTTAATATAAAATCAGTAAAGGGGTATATAATAATTCATGAAAATATTAATAACATCAAGTTAATATTCAATTTTCATTGCTATTTCCTCAATACAATCTTTTTCATCATTCACATCTATAATCACATCCTCGATATGGTATTCTTCATTGTACGCACTTATAATCATATCAAATGATCCATAAAACACAGTGTTATACTAGTCACTAACTACATTAACTTTTTCCATATTACTAGTCCAACATTTATAACTTCAATATATTATGTGATAGGTCAAGTGTTCTTCAAACTCCCCTAGATTAATTTGTATTGAATAATAATGGTGTAAACATGGATAAAGTATTTGAGAAGGGTCATATTCATGATATTTTTCAAACTAGATGAACTCTTTCACCCCATATTCATACTATTTTGTTATATGATTGACATCCATCCATTTTTTATTCATATCCATATTATTTGATTTGGTAATATTAATATTTTACAAAATAAATAAATACACAAAAAGGGGCCTTTTAAATAAGGGGAACCCAACATTTGAATGTTTCAAATAATTTTAGCATTCTTTAAAGGAAATGAGTAATTGAATTTAAGAAAATAATTACTCCACTGGTGGTAGATGTTATCCTTTGAATTAATCCACAGTGATCATTAGTTCCTAGTATGGGATGACTATTACTCCTCGTAGTTCAAGAAACATGGATGCATATACAGAATATATAGGGGATGAGTCTTAGAAAAAAATGAAATAATAACTATTCAATAGATAAATATGATGAGGATGAAAGTTGTCTCCTTAAATATAAATGTTCTCAAGTTGCGGATTTGTCAAAGCACCAGACAACATTTTTTAGTTTTCTGTCTAAAAGTTGCAGCAACAGTATGATCCCTACAAGGGTCTCCTTGAATGGTGTGACCATGAGAAGGCTCAATTTTATGGTCTTAGATTCACTTATGCTGAAACAACCATTAAAGTTACAACATTCAAATCAATCCTTAAATTACTCCATGAAAAAAAAAGGATTTTGGTCTAAGGAGTTAATTTCGGTACCACATATCTTCTTGTGAGGCTAAGGTTGTGAGAGTGGGGTCATGATGGATATCTTATGGGTTGAATGGAGTTAGTGACATGCCCTTTACATAGTGTTATTATCAATCTATATTATGTAGGAGGTGATATTTTGTATATTAAGGAGGTCTTTAAAAGTTAATATGATTATATAATTACATATACCACCATTTTTCCTTACACATGTATGAATTTATGAATATAAATACCACTTATTCCATTGAATTTATAAATATAGACACCACTGAACTTTTTCACACATATTTTAAGGAGTGTTCAAAAAGTAAAAGAAAATTAGTTACTTTTTTGATCCATTGAAAAAGTGTTGACGTTGGTGTGAATTATTAAGGATTCGTTTTCCATCATTTATTGTAACTTCTCGTAACACTTAAATTTGAATTCATGATTCCCAAAAAGGGGAATGTCCTTGAATTTTACTTTTTTTAATGTTTCCTACTATTTGACTATTTCATTTTTTTTATTTGATATATATTAACCAATATTATATCTTCAGCTATGAGAGCTTATTTATTCAAAGAGACCATAAAAATGGGTGAAGTGTACCACCACTTGAAGGTTAGTTTTGATTTATTTTCATTTTTAGTTTAATAATGATTACTCCATTAAACTTTTTATTTTTTAAATTTATTTATTCATGTTTACATTAATATTTTTATTTTAAAATTTTGGTTATAAATATATGGTTTCATATTATGCATCCATACACAAATTTAGTTTTTTATGTTTCCATTGAGACTCGAGAAGCACTCCAACTGATTTCTAGATCTTTGTGGTCATTGTCACAGTATAATTACTTGTTTCATCAATTGATCATTATTAATCAAGGTATTTACTCTAATTTATGTATTTTTGTATTTTTCCATATTTATAATTATTATTCTAAATACATGTTTTCTGTCTCTAAATAGATGCAATATTCTTTCTTAGTCATAATCTATAGAGTTTTTTAAGAATCATTATATTTTTAAGAGTAAATACTTATATTCCATATGTAGAATTTATATTTTATTTTAATTTTTTCAATATTAATGTGAATTATTAAATTTAGGAAATACAATTCTTTTGAAAAAACCAGTTGGTATCCTCCCATCAACCCAAGGATAGTCTTTAAAAGTAAATCCTTTTCATGTTAGTTTTAAAATATAACTATGAAAGTAATATGTTCATTTTTCATAAAGAAAGTCATGCAAGATCATAATTTAAATTTATTTTTACCCAATGTAAATAATCAAATTATTTAAGGAAACCATGATTTAGAAAATTTTCTAATGTGATTCCATTTATAAGAAAATAAATATTTTTTTGGTCATGATTTACAATACACTTTGATTTAACTTAATGGAAGAAAATCAACATTTTAAACCAAGTTAAAGAACACACTAGAATAATAAAACAATAATTTTAAAATTAGGTAAAAACTATAATGATAATGAAAATAATACAAAAAAACATGAAAAAATATAATCAGTAAAAGTATCCACTAAAGTAGATGAAAATTAGCAAATATAGTTGCAATAACATCAAATAAAATAGTAGAGAATTAAGAAAATATATGTGGAAATAGTATTCACTCAAGAAGAAAAAAATAATAAAATATAAGACATGTGACACAAATAACTAATAAAAAATATTATCATGTCATTGGTTAGCACAACACAATGTACTGGTGGAGAGGAGTGGTATCAGGTAGCTAGTCATGATGACAACTAACCTAGTATAGGGGAGTTTTCTCACGTAACTAGTCAAGAAGATAGGATAAACTAGTATAGAGTTTTATTTTCATGTTATTAGTCTAGATAATTCATTAACCTAGTGGAGAGGTGTAACATCAAATCACTAGTTAAAAAAACAAAATTAAGTAGTTAGATTAAAAGGTCTTATTTCATGACAAAAATTATCTTACGAAAACCCAATTTTCAATGTGCCAATTGGGAAATTGGAAAAATCTATTGAAAATAAAACCTCATAAAAATACATTATAAAATCATTTAAAACATTTAATTCTTTCATAAATGACTCTAAACTCTATCCAAATCCAAATAATAAATAAAATATCTATAAAACACTTCAAACAAACATTAACCCACAAGGTACAATAAAAAAAGAAAATCTCATCCTTCAGTTGTAATACATTTTCCTAAAAACACGAGTCTCCTCCCTTTAAGATCATAAAGAACAAAAAAAATCTTTATAATTTATAAAAAAAATCTTAAAGAACTAATAAGGTGTTTAATCAAGTAATAGGGGTTCATGGTATTTGAAAACTAATTTTATATCTTAAAACTTGAGTTAAAACACCTTTATTATAAAATAAAAACCCAAGGAAAATGTCATCATAGGGTGAAACCCACTAATTAATCATGATATAATTAATAAAACAATTTGAAAAAATATTAGAAACATTTATTTAAATTTAAAAATGCATTAATGAAGAAAAGTTCCTTAAATTAATATCTTTCATAAGGTACCACACTAAACCACCAAAATAAGGCTAGGTTGTAATGACCCAAACATTTATTAATAAAAATTAATCTTCATATAATTAAATGTATTATTATGTAAAATGGTTATATAAAACATAATCACTTCCTTAGTTTTTTTGTTTTTTGATTTCAAAATACCATTAAGAATTGTTACCGTTGCTAATATAGTTGTTGAATAGTGATCACATGATTAGTATAAATATAGGGCTTTAACAAATCCAATTTACTCAGACAAAGAAAGAGATAGCCTCATCCAATAGAATTGATCAATACGAAGCCCATTTGTTGGATTTTAGAAAGGAGGTAGCGTCATGGGTCTTCTCTCTTGACTGAGCCCAAGCTGAGCTTCAACACATTAATCTTGAACAAAACTTCCTACAGGATAAGTAGAAGTTAATAGATATTACCACCTGAGTGATGTTATCTGAGCCTCCCCAAGAGTTCGTCACCATAACACACCATACCCTTGGGTATTATTCAGGTGTTATAAGGGGTTATATAACAAGACCATGTCACTATGATTATGTGAAATATTTTTGTATAGAATAAATAATATACATTCATTTTATTATTTTTACTTTGTAAATAGTTTTTAAAGCACAAATAGTATTTTTTAGTAAATTTTCAATTAATAAATATATTTTGATGAATTAATGGATTTTTGAATTAAATAATATTTTAATAAATTATTATAACTAAATTATTTTTTATTAAACATAAATGATCGTATAATTTTTATGAATACAATTGTAATTTTTATTAAGGTTTGAAGGCTGCTTTTGTTAAAACCCCTGAATTTTTTATAAATATCGGTTTTTATTTTAAAAATAAAAATTCAAATATTTAGAAAATTATTTAGATAAAATGAATATTATTTTTTGAATCAGGACTTCAAAATTATCCAATGGTTAATTTTTCATAATTTTTCGAGACAGTCTAATTTTTGGGTAAAAATTAAATACCGTTTAAATATATAATGTGTTTTATGACATAATAATGACCCAATAGTGATATAATAAAATAATATAAAAGGTATTTTAGTAAAATATATTATTTACCTTTAAAAAATGTGATTTTATATTTGTTTTATTATTTTTATGGTGCCTTAGTGGACCCTCAAAAACTTATAAAACATTTTAACTTTTTAAAATGATTTCCATGAGAGTGTGACTCACCTATACATAAGCAAGCTTAATATTTTAATAAGTTCGGTCATTGGTCTTATAAAATAATGTTTTAAAATACACTTTGGAAAAAACTATGGTCAAAAACCACAGGTTGGTTTTTGGTTTTGATTAGTTTAATGTGTAGTGTCCAAAACCTAAATAATAAAGAATTCCTTCTCTTTTCCTATATAAACCCACCCAAGATCCCACTTATCTTCACTAAAAACCCTTGGAGCATATCCCTACCATACTCTTATCTCTCTAAAATCCTCCCAATATTCCCCAAGATCCCAAGAAGCCTCTCTCAATCCCCTCCCAAGCCTTTGGGATCAAACATCCAAGTTAGAGATTTCTTCCTCTCTCATTTTTTGTCCAAGTATCTTTATGTTGTTATACCCTTGTCTTTTCAGTTAAAAATGATGGGGTATGATTTTTCACCTCACATATAATTAACTCATTATGTTTTAATGATGACATACCCCTTTTTCTCACATTAATTCCTCCCATGTACACCCATTACCATGCCAAAATTCCGAAAGGGATTTCTCTCTCCTCATTCACATTAAAGCAATTATTTTGTTTTATGAATATAAATTCCATTAAATATGTTGGAAAATGTATCTATATGACCCCCTTACATTCAATTTCATTTAAATATTATTATACACTACTTTCTCACTCATCAACAATTTTTATAAATTATTATTTCACGTCGTTATGCTACCGAAATTGCACCGTGATTTTCCAATCCAAAGTCATTGTGTAGTGAATACCATGCTCATTTCTCTATCAAGGGTATTCACCTTTATGCACATTTACTTATTGATTATATAGTTTCATTTATTAATTACACATTCCTTTATCATGTAATAAATGATTGTGTTTAATGAATCCATGTTATATAATCCATGTGGCACACTTATGCATGAAATTAAATGATTAAGAAGGGTGTGCTTTGATAGCGCTCCAATGCATTGGGTAAAGACTAGTATCAGGATACATCAAATGAAATGAAAGTTTACTCATGTTAATTGAAGTTCAATGAGGGTTCACTCATGCTCCATGTGCAATGATTCTTTTCTCATGCTAATATCATGTTAAATGTTGTTGCCACATTTCCATGATATGATAATCATGCTATATCATACCTTTATGTTCATGTTTCTCTTATGATCCATTGATATTACTATTGCCTAACATGTATTGTATTCTTCATGTTATACCTTTTTTAATATCTTATTGGTATTTATATCTAACCTTTTTCTTATGCATGTCCTCAGGTTATCTCATGCAATGCAAAGTATGAAGGAATGTTGTGGTCATGTAAAAGAAGTTTTCAATAAAGATGTTCTGTATTTCATGTTTTAATTTGTTGTGTAACGTTACTAAGCCCCAAATACACTAGACCACTCAATATTCTATGTTGTATCAAGTGAATATTTTATGTAATAAATTATTTTTAAGTGTGAAATAAAGATAAGGGTTGTTATAGTTGGTATTAGAGGAGAGGTTTAGGTATTTTTTGGGATTAGGATTAGAAAAAACCTAGTAAAAACCTTAAGGATGAGACTAAGTATAATAAGAAAATCCATAAATTTTGGTGACTATTTATTAAGTGTTTTATCAATCAAATACATACCTGTCTAGATACGAGCCGGTAGAATGGCTCTGGCTTAGATTTATCTAGGGGTAAAACCCAAAAATACCACTTTGAGCTAAACTCGAACAGGAACTGGTGCACGACAATGGGACTTGATGCACTCTTGGTTAATTTGAAGATCAATTTGATGACAGTTTTAATTAGATTCCCAATCTTATGTGAGTAGTAATCACAAACTTTTCATGATACTCTCACTGTAAACTCATGTTTTGAATAGAAACATAGGTCAAGAGAAATGTTCAACCCCCCTAAGAAAGAACAAGTCACAATCAAGTTCTTAATGAGACAAAGGTATCCTACTTTTAATGTATCATATGAACCCTCAATTATTGAACAATGGATCAACTCCACTGAAAAGATCTTCTTTATCCATACTTTAATGTTCTAAACAAGAGAATGTTCTTCTGGTTGCTTATTGTATAGAGGGTGAAGCTGATCAATGGTGGACATTGATCAAAAATACGAATCCTGAGTAAGATATTGAGGCATTGGAATAAAATAATTTTCTAGAAAAAAATCAATAAATATTTTTCATGCACCCTCCGACTTAAGATGGAAAGGTAATTCCTTTCCCTTGAGTAAAAAGAAGATGAATCCATCAGAGCGTATGAGGAAAAATTCACAAGGCTTGCATGATACGCCTTTATCTTTTTCATTGCCCCTAAATGCAAGGTTGATCTCTTCTTTGGTGGGATAAAACCAAGCCTACGGAAAACCCTAGAGATCCATGACTTTGAGAGCTATGAGGAAATTGTTCTATGTGCCCTCAAAGTCGAAATAGAGATCAAAAAATCTTAGGGGTATCATGGGGATAAAAATAATAAGGTGGACTTTAATTCTAGTGGTTAGATGGATAAATCTAACAGTGCTAAGAAATTTTAGCACCCCACTTTCCAAAGGTACAAAAAGAAGAATCCTGGAAATTTTTTGAAGGGGATGAGGAAATACTTTAGCTGTTAAAGAGAATGGAACCTGGCTTTTAACTGCCGTCAAGAAAAAACCAACACTGTGACAGAGGAGATGAATGCTCCATTCAACCCTCAACACACTATTCCTTGCTTAAACTGTAAATAAACAGGGAACTTTTCAAACCAATTCCCTAGGACAAAGGTTTTCAAAGGCAACCAACAACCTATAAGGCGGTAAGAGAGATCTTTTTCCATCACTACCATCGAAGAAAACCCCGACAATAAAGTGGTGATAGGTACGCTATTTATTCATTCAAGAATACCAAACATACTTTTTTATTATGGTTATATGCATTTTTTTATAACCTGAAAGTTTAGTAGAACAATCCCAACACCACCAAAAATCATGGAAGTAAAGATATCTGTGAGAATGGAAAATGGGGTAATCATTGAATCCCGTGAATATAACTCCTCTCCTATCACAATTTGTGGTTTTAAATCCCTAGAGAACCTTGTCATACTCCCTTTAGTGGAATTTGATGCAATTCTTGGCATGGATTGGACTTCCCTATATAGAGCCATCATAAATTATCATGATAGGGAAATCACTCTCCGTATGGAGAATCGACCCCTGATTCTGTACAAGTTCAATGAGGATGATGAATCTTCTTCAGCCCCATCATCGCAAGCATTGATATTACTTCTCTATGATCATTTATATCTTGCTCAGATGATTGACTCTAAGGAAGAAACCATCCTAGAAGACATGTCTATTGTGAGGGAATTCACTGAAGTGTTTCCCAAGGAATTTTCTGGTCTTCCTCCTAGAAGAGATGTTGAATTCTCAATTGATCTTATACATGGGGCATTGCCAATATACAAGTCTCCATATAGAATGGATATTATGGAGCTTGAGGAGCTGAAGAAACAACTACAAGAGAATCTAGATAAAGGGTTTATACACCCAAGTGTTTCAACATGGGGTGTACCAGTCCTTTTCATCAAGAAGAAGGACGGGTCAATGTGTCTTTTCATTGATTATTGTGAGCTCAATAAAATCACAATAAATAACAAGTATCCTCTACCCTGAATTTATGACTTGTTTGATCAGCTACGTGAAGAAAAATACTTCTCCAAGGTGGATTTGTGGTTGGGATTTACCAAGTAAGGGTTAAGAAGGAGGATATCCATAGGATTTCTTTTCATACAAGGTATGGGCACTATGAATTCATAGTAATGTCTTCCAGACTCACTAATGCTCTAGAAATATTCATGTACTTGATGAATAGAGTCTTTAGAGATTACCTCAACAAATTTTTGGTATTCTTTATAGACAATATTCTGATATACTCTAAAACCAAGGAGGGGCATGAGGAGAATCTAAGCATTGTACTCGAGACCTTTTAAAAGTAAAAGTTCAATGAAAAGTAAAGCAAGTGTGAGTTCTATTTAAAGGAGGTCTCATTCTTGGGTCATATCATCACAAACAATGGGATATCTGTGGAACCCTCTAAGATAGTTGCAATTGAGGGATGGCTGAGGCCAGCATTAGTGATGTATATCTGTAGATTCCTAGGGTTAGCTAGATATTATTGTCGATTTGTGAGACATTTATCATGATTGTTCAACCCTCTTATCAAGCTAACTCAGAAATGAGTAATGTTTTCTTGGGCTGATGAATGTGAAGATATCTTAAAGCAGTAGAAAAGGAGGCTTATCACTGCACATGTGCTCACACTACCCACAAGTGGAGAACTTTTTTGTGGTATTCAGTGATGCTTTAAATAAGGGTTTGGGTTGTGTGTTGATGAAAAATGACAAATTCATTTCATATGATTCAAGGTAATTGAATGTTCATGAGAAAAACTATCCAACACATGATTTTGAGTTGGTTGCAGTAATCATAACTTTAAAAATTTGGATACATTACTATTTGAGGAGAAGTTTGAAATATACACAGATTAAAAAATCCTCAAGTATATATTCACACAGAAAGAGTTGAATATGTGCCAATGAAGATTGCTAGATCTGATCAAAGACTATGACTTCTCAATCCATTACCACCCTGGGAAAGCGAACAAGGTGGTGGGTGCTATAAGTAGAAAGGACCCAGGAATTCTATCATTTATGAGAATTGAAAAGGATCCAATCTTCGTAGATTTGATAAAGATGAACATGGTAATCATAAAGAAGGTAACATCATCAATCCTTTCACAAATGATTGTTCAACCATCTCTTTTGGAAAGGTTGAAGGATTCTTAAAAGGATGATGTGGGAATTAAGAATAAAGATGAAACTATCAAAAAAGAGATATCCTCAGAGTTTAACATTAATGAAAAAGGAATTTTGAGATTTGGGTCAAGACTATGTGTTCCATCAAATCTAGAGTTAAAGAAAGAACTTTTGGATGATGCACATAGTTCAAATTTCTTCATTCACACAGGAAACACAAAGATGTATCAAGATATATGATAGATTTATTGGTGGGATAACATGAAGAAGGAGATCGCTGAGTATATATCAAAGTGATTGGAATGTCAGTAAGTGAAGGCTGAGAGGAAAAATTCTAAGGGGATGATGAAATCATTACCCATACCAGCATAGAAAATGGGAGAACATCACCATGGACTTTGTCACCAGACTTCCAAAGACATACAGAGAAAATAATTCTATCTGGGTTGTTTTGGATCATCTTACAAAGACTTCACACTTCATTTAAATTCAAGAGTATTTATCATTGGATCAACTGGCATGGATATATATCAGCGAATTGGTAAGGCTAAATGGAGTACCACTATCTTTTGTATATGATCTAGATCTAAGATTCACCTCTAAGTTATAGAAGAGTCTTTAACATGAACTGAATATAGAGCTAAACTTTAGAATGGATTATCAACCCCAACTAATGGCCAATCTGAGCAGACTATCCAAAAACTTGAGGACATGTTGATAGCATTCTCAATGGACTTCAAAGGAGGATAGGATCAACATCTTCCTCTGGTTGAGTTCTCTTACAATAATAGTTTCCACTAAAGCACACAAATGGATCCTTATGAATCTCTTTATGGAAAGAGCTGCAGAATGCCGGTATGAAGTTGGGGAGTTAAAACTATTATGTCCATAAATGGTTGAAGAAATGGTGGATAAGGTTAATACCATCTAGCAGCACATTAAAGCTGCTCAAAGTCGACAAAAGAGCTATGCTGATAATCGTCGATGAGACCTAGATTTTGATGTTGGAGACATGGTATTCCTCCACATATCATCGTGGAAGATATATATGATATTTGAGAATAAGGTAAAGCTTAATCCAAGGTAAATCAGCCCTTTTGAGATCCTTGGTTGCATTGGATCAGTGGCCTATTGACTAACACTCCCACCGAACCTATCTCAGGTACATGATGTATTTCATATGTCAATATTGAGGAAGTACATACCTGACCCATCATATATACTCAATCTAGAGGTGGTACCATTGGATAATGACCTCTCCTATGAATAGAATCCGGTGAAGATCTTATATTGTAGAGAAAAAATTATAAAAAATATGACAATGCCCCTCGTTAAGGTGTTGTCGAGAAACTAAAAGATTGAAGAAGCAATGTGGGAATCAGAGGAAGTGATGAAGCAGAGTTACCCTCATCTATTTTAGTGTGGGAAAAAGAAATTTCAAGGGAAAAATTTCTTAAGGGGGGAAGATTGTAACGACCCAAAATTTTATTAATGAAAATTCCTCTTGATCTAATTAATTGTATTATTATATAAAATGGTCATATAAAACATATGTACTTCCTTGGTTTTATGTTTTTCGATTTAAAAATACCGTTAATAATTTTTACCATTGCTAATATAGTTGTTGAACAATGATCACGTGATTAGTATAAATATAGGGCTTTAATAAATCCAATTTACTCAGAAAAAGGAAGTAATGGCCTTATCCAGTAGAATTTTTCCATATGAAGTCCATTTGTCAGATCTCGGAAAGGAGGTGGAATCATAGGGGTTCACTCTTGACCAATCCCAAGATGATCTTCAACATGTTAAGATTGAACGAAACTTCCTATGGGAGAAGTGGAAGTTAATAGAGATTACCACCCGAGCGATGTTATCTGAGCCTCCCCAAGAGTCTGTCACCATTGCACACCTAACCCTTAGGTCTTATGCAGGTGTTATAAGGGGTTATGTAATAATACCCTAGCACTATGATTATGTGAATTATTTTTGTATATAATAAATAATATACATTCATTTTATTATTGTTACTTTGTAAATCATTTTTAAAGCACAAATAGTATTTTTTTAGTTAATATTCAATTAATAAATATATTTTAATGAATTATTGGATTTTTTAATTAAATAATATTTTAATAAAATATTATTACTAAATTAATTTTTATTAAATATAAATTATCATATAATTTTTATGAATACAATTGAAATTTTTATTAAGGTTTGAAAGTCGTTTTTATCAAAACCCCTGAATTTTCGATAAATGACAGTTTTTATTTTAAAAGTAAAAATTCACATATTTAGAAAATTATTTAGATAAAATTACTATTATTTTTGTAATCAGGACTTCAAAATTATCCAACGTTGAATTTTTTATAATTTTTTAAGACAGTCAAATTTTTGGGTAAAAATTAAATACCGTTTAAATATATAATGTGTTTTATGACATTATAATGACCCAATAGTGATATAATAAAATAATATAAAAAGAAATTTCAGCCAATATATGTTTTACCTTTAAAAATGTGATTTGATATTTTTTTGATTATTTTTATGGTTCCTTGGTGGACCCTCCAAGACTTATAAAACATTTTAACATTTTAAAATGATTTCCTTGAGAGTGTAACTCACCTCCACATAAGAAAGCCTAATATTTTAATAAGTTAGGAAATTGGCCTTATAAAATAATTTTTTCCACTCCCCTTTATCAAAAACCATGGGAAAAACCATGGGTTGATTTGTGGTTTTGATTAGTTTAATTTGTAGTGTCCAAAACCTAAATAATAAAGAATTCCTTCTCTTTTCCTATATAAAACCACACAAGATCCCACTTCACTTTACTAAAAACCATTGGATAACATCCCTACCCTTCCCTAGTCTCTCTAAAATCCTCCCAAGTCACCCCAAGCTCCCAATAAGCCTCTCTAAATCTCCTCCCAAGCCTTTGGGATCACATTTTCAAGTAAGGGATTTCTTCCTCTCTCATTTTTTGTCCAAGTTTCTTTATATTGCTATACACTTGTATTTTCAATTAAAAATGTTGGGGTATGATTTATAACCTCTCCTATACTTCCCTCATTATGTTTTAATGATGAGATACCCCTTTATATCTCATTAATTCCTCCCATGTACACCTGTTACCATGCTGAAATTCCATAAGGGGTTTCTCTCTCCTCATTTACATTAAGGCAATTATTTTTTTTTATGAATCTAAATTACATTAAATATGTTGGTACATGTATATATATTACCCCTTACTTTCAATTTAATTTACATATTATTATACACCCCTTTATCACTCATCAACCATTTTTATGAATTCTAATGTCACGTCGTTATGCTGCTGAAATTGCACTACGATTTTCCAAGCCAAAGTCATTGTGTACTGAATACCATGCCCATTTCTCTATCAAAGATATTAGCCTTTATTCACATTTAATTATTTATTATAGAGTTTCATTTATTAATTCCACATTTTTTTATCATGTAATTAATGGTTATGTTTAATGAATCAATGTTATATGATCCATGTGGCACACTTATGCATGAAATGAAATGATTAAGAAGGGTGCACCCTGATAGCACTCCAATGCATTGGGTAAAGACTAGTATCATGATACATCAAGTGAAATGAGGGTTTACTCATTATAATTCATGTGAAATGAGGTTTTACTCATTCTAATCCAAGTGCAATGAGGGTTTACTTATGCTCCATGTGTAATGAGCCTTATCTCATGCTAATATCATGTTAAATATTGTTGCTACATTTCCATGTTATGATAATAATGCTATATCATTCCTTTATGTTCGTGTTTCTTATATGATCCATTGATATTCCTATTTCCTAACATGTTATATACTCTTCAAGTTATTCCATTTTTACTCCCTTATTAGGATTTATAGCTCACCTTTTTCTTATGCATGTCCTCAAGGATATCCCATGCAATGCTAAGTACAAAGGAATGTTTTGGTCATGTAAAAGAAGTCTTCAATAAATATATTCTGTATTTAATATTTTAACTTGTTATGTAATGTTCCAAATACCAAAATACACAATGCCTCTTGATCTTATATGTTGTATCAAGTGAATATTTTATGTAATAAATTATGTTTTAAGTGTGAAATAAAGAGAAGTGTTGTTATAGTTGGTATCACATGATAGGTTTAGTTATTTTTGGGATTATGATTATAAAAACCTTAGTGAAATCATTAGGGATAAGACTAAGTATAATAAAAACATCCCTAAATTTTGGTGAGTATTGATTAAGTTTTTTATCTAGAAAATACATCCTTGTATGGATACGAGAAGGTAGAGGCGGCTCTAGCACATATGTATCTAGGGGTAAAACCCAAAAACACCGCATTAAGCTAGACTCGAACAAGAACTAGTGCACAAAAATGGGCCTTTCTGCACTCTTGGTTATAAAACTCTCAGGGGATATGATTTGGTAAATTCATAAGCTTAGTATGAACCATTATTAAGGGAATAAAAAAATGCCCCCTAAGAATATACGTTGGGAAGTAGATCATGTATAACATTGATTTAATCCTATAAATTCATAAGTTAAAAAAATAAAATTAATTTATAAGTCATTTATTTTTGTCTTTGGATTACCCTTTATGTGTTTCCCCTAACTTTCCTTTTATTCCAGCTAATGTTCGATAATAGGAGAACTTAGGCTAACAACTGATGCGAAGATCAATGTTATGACTCTTTTAATGAGATGACCAATTTGATGGGAGCAGGAATCACAAACTTTTTCATGATACACTCTCAATTAACTTATGTTTTCAATAGAAACATGGGTCAAAAGGAATGTTCAACCCCCCCCCCCCCCCAAGAAATAACAATTCATAATCGAGAGCTTCATCAGACAAATGCCTCCTACTTTTAATGGATCATCTAATCCCTTAATTACCGAAGAATGGATCAACTCCATTAAAAAGATCTTCTCTATCATTCAAAGTTCCAAACAAGAGAAGGTTCTTCTAGATATTTTTTGTATGGAATGTGAAGTTGATCAATGGTGGACATTAATAAAAAATAATAAGCCTGAGGAAGATATTGAGGTGTTGGAATAGAAGGATTTCCAGAAAATGTTTTTTAATAAATATTTTCCGTGAACCCTCTAACTTAAGATGGAAAGGGACTTCCTTACCCTCAAGCAAAAAGATAATGAATCCATGAGAGTGTATGAAGAAAACTTCACAAGGCTTTCATGATACGCCTTTGGCTTTGTCATTACCCCCAAATTCAAGGTTGATCACTTCTTTGGTGGGCTAAAACCTAGCCTATAGAAATTTATAGAAATCTATGACTTCAAGATTTATGAGGAAATTGTCTGATGTGCCCTCAAAGTCAAAATGGAGATCATAGAATCTCAGGGGTATCATGGGGATAATAATCATAATGTGGACTTTAATTCTAGTGGTCCAATGGATAAATCCAATGTTTCTAAGAAATTCTAGCACCCCACTTACCAAAGGTGTAGAAATAAGCACCTTGAAAATTTCCTGAAGGGGATGAGGAAATGTTTTAGGTGTGTAAGAGAATGACACCTGGCTATTAACTACCGACAAGAAAAACCTACTGCTACGACAGAGGAGAGGAACACTTTGTTCGACCCTCAACGCACTGTTCATTTCTTCAACTACAAAAAACCATGGCACTTCGCAAACTAGTGCCCTAATCCAAAGGTTTTCAAAGGCAACTAACAACCTCCAAGGTAGCAAGGGTGATCTTTTTTCACCACTACTGTCGAAGCGAACTCTCACAGTGAAGTAGAGATAGGTACTCTAGTTATTCATTCAAGAATAGAAAACTTACTTTTGGATTCTGGTTCTATGCATTCTTTTATATCTTGAAAGTTTAGTAAAACAATCCCAACACCACCAAAAATCATGGAAGTAAAGATGTTGGTGAGAACGGAAAATGGGGAAATCATTGAATCCCATGAATATAACTCCTCTCTTGTCACAATTTCTGGTTTGAACTTCCTAGCGAACCTCTTCATACTCTCTCTTGTTTAATTTGATGCAATTCTTGTCATGAATTGGATTTCCCTATATAGATCCATCATAAATTACCGTGAGCGGGAAATCACTCTCCATGTGGATAATCGACCCCAGATTCTGTTCAAGTACAAGGAGGAGGATGAATATTTTTCAGCACCTTCATCTCAAGTGTGGATATTACTACCCTATGAGAATGTGTATCTTGATCATATCATTGAGTCTAAGGAAGCAACTATCCTTTATGACATGCCAATTGTGAGTTAATTTGTTGATGTGTTTCCCAAGGAATTGTCTGGTCTTCCTCCTAGAAGATATTATGAATTCTCAATTGATCTTATACCTAGTGTGTTTCCAATATCCAAGACATAGTATAGAATGGATGTTGTAGAGCTTGAGGAGCTAAAGAAACAACTATAGGAGAATCTGGATAAAGGGTTTATATGCCCAAGTGCTTCACCATGGGGTGCACAAGTCCTCTTTTTCAAGAAGAAGGATGGGTCAATGTGCCTTTGCATTGATTATCATGAGCTCAATAAAATCACGATAAATAACAAGTATCCTCTACCCTAAATTTATGACTTTTTCGATCAGTTACATGAAGCACAGTACTTTTCCAAGGTTGATTTGTGGTAAGGATATTACCAAGTAAGATTGAAGAAGGAGGATATCCCCAATATTTATTTTTATACAAGGTATCGACACTATAAATTCATAGTAATGCCTTTCAGACTCACTAATGATCTAGAAATATTCATGGACTTGATTAATAGAGTCTTTATAGATTATCTAAACAAAATTGTGGTAGTCATTATAGATGATATTCTAATATAATCCAAAACCAAGGAGGGGCATGAGGAGTATCTAAGAATTGTACTACATACCTTGTGAAATTAGAAGTTCTATGAAAAGTACATCATGTGTGAGTTCTGGTTGAAGGAGGTCTCATTCTTGGGTTATATCATCACAAACAATGGTCTATTTGTGGGTCCCTCTAAGACACCTAAAATTGAGGGATGGTCGATGCCAACATCGGTGATGGATATCCATAGTTTCCTGGGGTTATTTGGATATTATCGCTGATTTGTGAGAAATTTCTCATGATTGTTCAACCCTCTTACCAAGATAACTCAGAATGGATTAAAGTTTTCTTAGAGTGATGAATGAAAAGATAGCTTCAAGGAGTTGAAAAGGAGGCTTATCACTATGCCCATGCTCACACTACCCACAAGTGGAGAGCTTTTTTGGGTATTTAGTGATGCTTTGAAGAAGGGTATGGGTTGTGTGTTGATGTAAAATGAAAAATTCATTGCCTATACGTCAAGGAAATTGAATGTTCATGAGAAAAACTATCCAACACATGATCTAGAGTTGGTTGCAGTAATATTCAATTTAAAAATTTGGTGAAATTACATCTTTTAGGAGAAGTGTGAAATATAAACTGATCACAAAAGCCTCAAGTATACATTCACACAGAAAGAGTTGAATATGAGCCAACAAAGATGGCTAGATCTGATCAAAGACTATGACTTCTCAATCCATTACCACCTTCGGAAAGTGAACAAGGTAGCAGATGCTATAAGTAGAAAGGAACCAACAATTATATCATTGATGAGAATTTAAAAGGATCCAATCTTCTTATATTTGATAAATATGGACATGGGAATCATAAAAAATGGAGCATCATCAATCCTTTCACAAGTGATTGCTCAACCGTCTCTTTTGGAAAGGTTAAATGATTATCAAAAGGATGATGTGAGAATTCATAATAAAGTGGAAACTATCAAAAAAGGGAAATACTTAGAGTTCAATGTTAATGAAAAAGTAATTTTGAGATTTGGGTCAATAATATGTGTTCTATCAAATCCAGAGTTTAAGAAAGAACTTTTGGATGATGCACATAGTTCGAATTTCTCCATTCACCCAGGAAACACAATGATGTGTTGAAATCTATGAGAGATTTATTTGTAGAATAACATGAAGAAGGATATCTCTAAGTATACATCAAAGTGCCTAGTATGTCAGCAAGTGAAGTCTAAGAGGAAAAAGTCTAAGGGGATGATGCAACCATTACCCATACCAGCATGGAAATGGGAGAACATAGCCATAGACTTTTTCACCAGACTTCCAAAGACATCCAAAGGAAATAATTCTATCTGGGTTATTGTGGATCATCTTACAAAGACTTCACACTTCATTGCAATTTGAGAGGATTTCCCATTGTATTAACTGGCACAGATATATATCAGAGAAGTGGTAAGGCTACATGAATTACCACTATCTATTGTATCTGATCGAGATCCAAGATTCACTTATAAGTTCTAGAAGAGTCTTTAACATGCTACGAATACTGAGCTAAACTTCAGTACAGTTTATCATCCTCAAACTAATGGCCAATTTGAGTGGACTATCCAAACACTTGAGGACATGTTGATAGCATGCTCAATGGACTTCAAAAGAGGATGGGATTAAAATATTCCTATGGTTTAGTTCTCTTACAATAAATGTTTCCACTCAAGCATCCAAATGGATCCTTATGAATCCCTTTATAGGGAAGAGGTTAAAAATGCTGGCATGTTGGGATGAAGTTGGGGAACGAAAACTCTTAGGTCCAGAAATGGTTGAAGAAATGGTGGAGAAGGTTAAGACCATCTAGTAGGACATTAAAGATACTCAAATTTGACAAAAGCGCTATGTTTATAATCATTAACGTGACCTAGAGTTTGAGGCTAGAGACATGGTATTCCTCTGCATATCACCATGGAAGAGATTTATGAGATTTGGGATGAATTGGAAGCTTATTCCATGGTACATAGGCCCTTTTGAGATCCTCGATCACATTGGAGCAGTGGCCTATTGACTAGCACTCCCACTGAACCTATCTCAAGTACATGATGTATTCTATGTATCACTCTTAAGAATGTATATACCTGAGCCATTTCATGTACTCAATATAGAGGTGGTAACATTAGAGAATGACCTCTCCTGTGAAGAGAAGCCAGTGAAGATGTAAAGACCTGTAAATTTCAAGGGAAATTTTTTCTTAATTTTCTTTGGTATTCTAAGAGTACACAGTTTTTGACGGTGCCTGATTATGAGGCCCAGTGTGCCCGTAATAATTTTCCAAAGTTTAGCTAGGGTATGTTCAGTGAATGAACGAGCGGGTTTTTCTAACTTTTGATCAGGTGTTCGGAATTGAAATCTGAGGGCACCGATGAAACTGCAGCGCCGGTAATTGCTTAAGAGTACCTTTTTCTGGGATGCGTTTTCTCGGGTGAAGATGTTAAACTTTGGGGAATAAAAATAAAAATTGTTTTACAATTTTATTTTTATTTATTATCGGTGGTTTAAGTGTTGTGGGAAAGGATGATGTGAGGAAGTTGGGGTGGGGCCCACACGAGCCCCCACCTCCTTCAGTTTACCCAACACCCCATTAAAACCCCCTCTAGCATTAATTGTGTAACACACCCACTCCCCTAAATTAATGACATGTCTACTCTCGCATTTAATTTGTTCATTAAAAGCTATTTAATTAAGTTAATTAATTGAATGAGATCATTTTTCAAATTAATGTTGGCATGTGTGTGTGTGAATAAAATAAGACAAGATCTTATTTTATTATTGTTGGATTCATTGTGTGGAATAGAGGAGAGAACTCTCGCGGTCTTGAAGAACTTCATCTTATTCATGAAGAACGCCGAGTCTGCAACGAAGAACTCTGTCACCGTAAGGGGAGATCGATGTGTCGTCTCCTCTCCTCTCTGCAGCCGGTGAGAGACGCCTTTTCCGGATAACGACGATGCGCCGCATCCTTCATCGGGCGAACACGAACAATGCTTACAGAGCCTCGTTCGGCAACACCATCTTCCGTGACATCTTTTTCCCACAACGATCCTCGTTCGACGACTTCTTCGAGGTAGGGGTTTGGTTTTGTTCATGAATATTATTTTCCGTCCAACGTTAAATTATTTAGCCACTTGATATCGATTTAACGGGAGGGGGCCGGACCACACGAACACGGCCGACCCTCCTCCACCTTTCTTGTAGCACTCGTTGCGGCTTGAACGAAGGCAGCGCGGTGCAATGGCACCATACGGGAACGAGGAGGAATGCGGTGCCGCACTGGAGAACCACGAAGAGGCCACGGCTGGAGCAGGGCCGTGGTGGAGGGGCGCAGCGTCGTCACGCCACACCGGTCGGACAAGGCCGTAGAGGTGCAGGGAGCGGTAGCTGGAACCGTCGGCCGTTGGCGCATGGAAGGCGGGACCCACGGGGGTCCCGTAGTGGCACACCGGCCAGCCAAATCGGATGGCTGGTTTCGGAAAATCTGGGGGTCGTAACCCCCGACTGTCAAGAGGCGGGCCCCCCCATGGGGGGTGTTTCTTTAATCAAGGGGGGCAGCACGCCCCCCCTTTTGTGCGTCCGCTCAGCCAGCGCCGAGCCACCCAGGCCTGACCGGCCACACCGGACTGATCCTCCCACACCAGTCCGGGATGGGCCGCGCCCTAATGGGCCATGGGTCGACCCAGTTCGGGTCGGCCCAGGGGGTTTTGGGTCGGGTCAGTCCGGGCCCAAACCCCCTAAAAATGGACAGTTTTGTTCAAACATCTGTAACATGGGATACGGACCTCTAATCGACACACCGTCAGTTGCGATCCGATCCTCAAATCAAGACGGTCGTTTCAGTATATTACACTCAAGGTTTTAGAGAACTTTGGGTATGGCCGGGTTGGTTCGAACATGAAACCAACTGGGGCCTCGAAGCGGAAATGCTTATAACTTGAGCTCTGGACGCCCGATTGATGTGCCATCAACATTGTTGGTTTCCTCTTAGTGAGAAGGACCTTTTGGATTACTCTGCTTAAGGTTTGGACGTAGTTGGATTATGGTCGGGTTGGTTTTGAATTAAAAACCAACTGGTCCCTTAAAACGAAAAAGCCAATAACTCTCAGACCGGGCGTCCGATTGACGTGTCGTCTATCGCGTTGAGTTCCTATTATCAAGATGGAACTTTGTGATACATCAAATCAGGTCTACATGATAGTTAATGTATCGACCCCTTGGCTCGTGGAGTGGATCCTCCCGGAACGAGCGTGCTGTGTGCCGGAACCTTAGAGTTGGCTGCGACTGTGAGGACGACCACCGTATCGGGATCCTCTGTGGGTTCGACGAGGACGACTACGGTACTAGGATCCTTCGTGGGTTCAACGAGGATGACTACCATACTGGGAACCATCATGGGTTCTATAAGGATGATTTTCGTACCAGGATCCTCCATGGATTCGACGAGGACGACTACTGTACTGAGATCCTCCATGGGTTCGACGAGGATGACTGTCGTACCAGGATCCTCTGTGGGTTCGACGAGGATGACTACCATACTGGGATCCTCCGTGGGCTCGATAAGGATGACTACTGTATTGGGATCCTCCATGGGTTCGACTACCATGCTAGGATCCTTCGTGGGTTCGACAACGATGACTACTATACTTGGATCCTCTGTGGGTTTGGTAGCGACGACTACTAACTTGGATCCTACGTGGGTTCAGTAGAGGAGATGATTCAGAGGCTACATCTAATCATATCCACCCCTCTTCTTGAGTAGTATACCTATGTGATCTAAGTCTTGACTTTCGATCATTATCTTCGATGTGATTGACATGATATCCTGTGTGGATTTGATTATGCTATCTTGTGTGGATTGGATCATACTTTCCTGTGTGGATTAAGTCATACTTCCCTGAGTGGACAGGGTTGTACATGAGCTCGTGAGATGGAGTTGTACTGGATTTGATGACTTAGGTATATGTACGGTCATATAACTAAGTAGTTTTGGATGATACTTTGTGATTGTATCTTTTATTTGTGGTTTATCCTTTGTGAATTCTGGGAGACCTTCGGGGGTCTCGGGGTCCCTACTGAGTATCATATACTCACCCCTACATGGGCTTCACCCGCACTATGTTGTGTTGGCTGCAGAAAATGAACATCACTGATCATGGTTGAGGCTTGTACAGCGAGACGGTACCCGGAGGTGGACTAGATGACGAGAGGGTACCCAGAGGTGGACTTCACGATGAGACGGTACCCGGAGGTGACAGACGGACGTGGAGAGCTAAGGCGGCCATCTGTACCTACCCTTCAGGTAGGGACTTCAGAGGATGATCCAGGAGCATCTTGACACCTTCCTGTTGTTTTGTATTTTTCTTGTACTTTACTGTTGGGCTTATATTTCCAGCCCCCTTTGTACTTTTCGCACTTACTATTGTACTCAGTTTACTTAGTGTTTACTTCTGTTGGCTTACTCTATGGTGTTGTTTACTTTTTAAAGGCAATTCCTTCCCCTTTTTGTCGGGATTTACGCCTTGGTGCTAGTCTCCAGCCCCTGGCCTATGGAAGGTGGGCTTGGGGTAGTCACGGCATGGGTCCCGAGGACGGGTCGTGACAAATTGGTATCAGAGGAGTTTAGTTCTACTACAGAACTCAGGACTCTAATCTTTCTTCTATGTGAAGAAATAATGTTAAGGGTATTGAGTGTGGTTATCAGTCCAGGGAGTCTAGTGTTGGTGTGGCGGCCGACGTATCCATACATCAGGACCCTGACTTCTAATTTCTGACTCAGTGCACGAAAACATTGATTGCATGTGTGATTCAAAAGTTTTCTTTGTGATTACTTTGTGTTAGCTCACTAGGTATACTGTTTTGACCATGGCGCACTTGTTTATTTTCAGGATGGCCCCATGACAGCAGCCAGCTAGGGTTCTGAGATTTGTGCGAGACAACAACCCACTGAGCGATGAGGCCTTGGTGCGGGGCCCTATTACAACGGAGGCATCGTAGGTACCTCTACCCGCCGAGCCACCGATGCCACCAGCCCCAGCCGCTGAGAGTGCACGTCGCCTTAGTGCACTACATGAGTTTCAGCATCAGACACCGCCTAGGTTCCACGGGGAGATGGACCCTCAGGAATCCAAGGATTGGATGGAGGCTGTTGTAGGAGTTTTCATGTTAGTGGGGACACCAGTTGACCTCATGGTGATCCTTGCAGCGAGTCTCATGCACACGGCAGCAAGAAGATGGTGAAGCATGATGCTCTAGGTGCGCGACAATGCATCTCTCCTTTGTTTGGACTTCGAGAGACTCTTTCGCTCGGATTTCATCCCAGACACCCTCCGTGTGGTGCGCATTCAGGAGTTACTACAGCTGTGGTAGGGTAGCATGACTGTGGCCCAGTACTCGGTGAGGTTTACTGATCTCCCGTGCTACTCCACAGATAGAGTACGGGACCCGTTCTTCAGGGCCTGGACCTTCGAGCAGGGACTGAGGCATGATATCAGGTCTTCGATGATCTCCCTCAACATTCTGATGCAGGTAGGGGTATTGGAGAGAGCCCTTATAGTGGAGAGTTTTCTCGCTGAGCAGTCACCAGCGGCGGGACCCTCTATAGGACGACCCGTAGTGGAGTCTTCTGCAGCTGGCAGTAGACAGATGACGTAGAGGTCCAAGTAGGCCAGACCATCAGATGAGAAATCTCAGGATGCAGATTTGGTTGTCTGGGGCACACGAAGGAGATCCAGCCACACGAGGTGCAGGCAGTGCTATGCATGTGGCGGGTAGGGTCACATGGCTCGAGACTGCCCGACCCGCCCAACAGATGAGCAGCAGGCAGTAGAGGGACCTCCTAGGAAGAGGTTCAACCATGGTAGTCCGCAGGTTGCAGGCGGATGAGGCAGAGGAGTTGGTCAAGCAGTGGGTGGTGGGCGACGCTTTGAGGCCCTACCACCACCACCACCAAGAAGACCACCCCGACCGCAGGGAATGGGTGGGCAGGGGAGAGCTCATCTTTAGGCAGTTGAGGCTTACGACCATGGAGCTCCAAGAGCTGATGGATAGGAGTGGAACTAGCTCCGGTCATGGAGACTTTTGTTCATGTGGCTTCTGGCCTTGTTGATGTTGTGTTTATGGATGTTTTGTGTCTTTGTACATTGAGCTGCAGTAATAAAAGACACTTTTTCTTGTGACGTTTTCTTCCCTGCCCTTTTTATATAGTTGATACAAAGAGGTTCTGGTTTAAAACTGTTGACTTGACCCTCACTTTCAAGATTCCTACTGGAGGAGACCTAGTGACCACACACTACTGCCGATAGTGTGACTCGACCCTTGGAGGCGAGAGTAATGGTTAGATCTCTTGGTAGTAGCATTGAGGCCTTACAACGTCATCCATGGCATGGATTAGTATCATTCATGTCAGGATTGACTGTATTAGGCAAAGAACATGGTTCATCCAGGGGATGAGACCAGATTTCTCTTATCGGCAAAGAAGAAATCTTAGCAGCTCTTGTAGGACCAGAGAAGGTTCAGGACCTCAAGGAGGCGGAGACCACTAGAGTTTGAGGATGGCGACCACATTTTCTTATGGGTCTCACCTCGACATGGATTACGGAGATTTGGACGGGTTGGCAAGTTATCTCCATGCTTCATCGGACCCTTCTAGTTCCTCAATATGGTAGGCGAGGTGGTTTACCGCTTGACCCATCCACCTCAGTTGCACCAGGTGCATGACGACTTCCACGTATCTTAGCTGAGGAGATACGTGCATGACCCGACTCATATCTTTGACGATGGGGTGACTTTTGCGGAGGTCTTTGTGGAGATCAAGGATCGACAGGATAGGGTCCTATGTGGATGTTCGATTCCTTTAATGCACCTCAGGTGGCAGCACGGGAACCACTAGGAGAACACTTGGGAGCGTGAGGCTCAGATGCGTGCTCAGTACCCTTTTTTGTTTCACTAGTTTGAGATGTATCTTTACGGGGATGTAAAGCCCTGGGATGGGAGTAATGTATAGACCTGTAAATTTCAAGTGAAATTTTTTCTTAATTTTCTTTAGAATTCTATGAGTACACAGTTTCTGATAGCGCCTGATTTTGAGGCCCAGTGTGCCCGAAATAATTTTTTGAAGTTTAGCTCAGGTAAGTTCAGTGAACAAACGAGCAGGTTTTTCTAAATTTTGATCCGGTGCTCGGAATTGAAATCTGAGGGCACTGATGAAACCGCAGCACCAGTAATTGCTTAAGAGTACCTTTTTCTGGGTTGCGTTTGCTCGGGTGGAGATGTTAATATGTGGGGAATAAAAATAAAAATTGTTTTACAATTTTATTTTTATTTCTTATCGATGGTTTAAGTGTTGTGGGAAAGGATGATGTGAGGAAGTTGGGGTGGGGCCCACACGAGCCCCCACCTCCTTCAGTTTTCCCAACACCCCATTAAACCCCCCTCTAGCTGTAATTGTGTAACACACCCACTCTCCCAAATTAATGACATGTCAACTCTCGCATTTAATTTTTTCATTAAATGCTCTTAAATTAAGTTAATTAATTGAATGAGATATTTTTTCAAATTAATGTTGGCATGTGTGTGTGTGAATAAAATAAGACAAGGTCTTATTTTATTGTTGGTGGATTCATTGTGTGGAATATAGGAGAGAACTCTCGCGGTCTTGAAGAACTTCATCTTCTTCGTGAAGAACGTCGAGTCTACGATGAAGAACTCCGTCACCGCAAGGGGAGATCTCCGTGCCATCTCCTCTCCTCTCCGCAGCTGGTGAGAGAATCCTTTCCCAGAGAATGACGATGTGCTGCATCCTTCATCGGGAAAACACCGACGACGCTTATGGAGCCTCGTTCCGTGATGTCGTCTTCCACGATGTCTTTTTCACACGACGATCCTCGTTCAACGACTTCTTAGAGGTATGGGTTTGGTTTTGTTCATGAATATTCTTTGCTATCCAATGTTAAATTCTTTATCCACTTGATATCAAATTAATGGGAGGGGGCTGGACTGCACGAACACGGTCGAACCTCCTCCCCCTTTGTTGTTGTACTCGTTGTGGCTCAAACGAAGGTGGCTCGGTGCAATGGCACCGCACAGGAATTAGGAGGAACACGGCAAAGGAGCATGGCACCGTCACGCCGCACCGTTTAGGCCAAAATAAATTGCGGCCGGAGTGGGGCCGTAGTGCTATTGCGCTGCGCTGGTCAAACAAGGTCGCGGCTTAAGGCCGCGGCGGTGTAGGGAGCGGCGGCCGGAACCGTCGGCCACCGGTGCATGGAAGGCAGGACCCACAGGGGTCTCACAGTGGCACATCGGTAGGCCGGTTTCAGAAAATCTGTGGGTCGTAACCCCCGGCTGGCAAGAGTCTGGCCCCCCCATGGGGTCTGTTTCTTCAATCAAGGGGGGCAGCGCTCCCCCCTTTTGCACGTCCGCTCGGCCAGCGCCGAGCCGCGCCGGCTAGGCCGGGCCACGCCAGTCGGGCCAGGCCGCGCCAGCTAGGCCGAGCCACACCCTAATGGGCCAGACCTAGACCCGGGTCAGGTCGACCTGGTTCGGGACGACCCAGGGGTTTTGGGCCAGGTCGGTCCGGGCCCAAACCCCACTAGAAACGGACAGTTTCATTCAAACGTCCGTAACTTGGGCTACAGACATCCGATCAACACACCGTCAGTTGTGATGCGATCCTCGAATCGAGACGGTCATTTCAGAATATTAAAATCAAGGTTTCGGAGAACTTTGAGTATGGACGGGTTGGTTCGAACATGAAACCAACCGGGCCCTCTGAGCGGAAACGATTATAACTTGAGCTCCGGAGGCCCGATTGACGTGTCGTCGACTTTGTTGGTTTCCTCTTAGTGAGACGGGCCTTTTGGATTACTCCTCTCGAGGTTTGGATGTAGTTGGAGTACGTTCGGGTTGGTTTTGACATAAAAATCAACCGGGCCCCTTGAACGAAAAAGCTAATAACTCTCAGACCGGGCATTCAATTGACGCGCCGTCTATCACGTTGAGTTCCTATTATCGAGATGGAACTTTTCAATACATCAACTCAGATATACATGATAGTTGATGTATCGACCCCTTGACTCATGGAGCGGATCCTCCCGGAATGAGCGTGCGGTGTACGGGAACCTTAGAGCTAGCTGCGACTGTGAGGATGACTACCGTACCAGGATCCTCCGTGGGTTCGATGAGGATGACTATGGTACTGGGATCCTCTGTGGGTTCGACGAGGATGACTACCGTACTGGGATCATCCGTGGGTTCGATGAGGATGACTGTCGTACCAGGATCCTCTGTGGGTTTGATGAGGACGACTACCATACTGGGATCCTCTGTGGGTTTGACGAGGATGACTGTCGTACCAGGATTCTCCATGTGTTCGACAAGTACGACTACTGTACTGAGATCCTCCGTGGGTTTGACAAGGATTACTACTATACTGGGATCCTCCGTGGGTTCGACTATCATGTTGGGATCCTCCGTGGGTTCGATAACGATGACTACTATACTTGGATCCTTCGTGGGTTCGGCAGCGATGACTACTAACTTGGATCCTACCTAGGTTCGGTAGAGGAGATGATTCAGAGTCTACATCTAATCATCTCCACCCCTCTTCGTGAGTAGTATACCTGTGTGAGATGATTCTTGACTTTCAATCATTATCTTTGATGTGATTGACTTGATATCCTATGTGGATTGGATTATGTTATCCTATGTGGATTGGATCGTACTTTCCTGTGTGGATTAAGTCATACTTCCCTGAGTGGACTGGGTTGTACATGAGCTCATGAGATGGAGTTGTACTGGATTTGATGACTTAGGTATATGTATGGGCATATACCTAAGTAGTGTTGGACGATACTTCGTGATTGTATCTTTTCTTTGTGGTTTATCCTTCGTGGATTCTCGGAGACCTTCGGGGGTCTCGGGGTCCCTACTGAGTATCGTATACTCACCCCTACACGGGCTTTGCCTGCACTACGTTGTGTTGGTTACAGACGACAGACATCACTGATCGTGGTTGAGGCTTGTACAGCGAGATGGTACCCGGAGGTGTACTGGACGGCGAGAGGGTACCCGGAGGTGGACTTCACAACGAGATGGTACCCGGAGGTGACAGACAGATGTAGAGAGATGAGGTGGCCATCTATACCTACCCTTCAGGTAGGGTCTCCAAAGGACAATCCAGGAGCATCTTGACACCTTCCTGATGTTTTGTCTTTTTCTTGTACTTTACTGTTGGGATTGTATTTCTGGCCCCCTTTGTACTTTCCGCACTTACTATTGTACTCAGTTTACTTAGTGTTTACTTCTGCTAGCTTACTCTGTGGTGTTGGTTACATTTTAAAGGCAATGCCTTCCCCTTTTGTCGGGATTTACGCCTTAGTGCTAGTCGCCAGCCCCTGGCCTATGGAAGGCGGGCTTGGGGTAGTCACGACACGGGTCCCGAGGACAGGTCGTGACAGAAGATCATAGATTGTAGAGAAAAAATTCTACAAAATAAGACAATGCCCCTCATCAAGGTGTTGTGGTGAAACCACAGGTTTGAAGAAGCAATGTGGGAATCATAGGAAGTGATGAAGTAGAGTTACCCTCATCTGTTTTAGTGTGGTAAAAGGAAATTTCAAGGGAAAAATCTCTTAAGGGGGGAAGATTGTAATGACCCAAACTTTTATTAATGAAAATTCCTCTTGATCTAATTAAATATATTATTATGTAAAATGGTTATATAAAACATATTCACTTCCTTGGTTTTGGGTTTTTAGATTTCAAAATACCATTAAGAATTACTATCATTTCTAATATAGTTGTTGAATAGTGATCGCTTTATTAGTATAAATATAGGGTTTCAACAAATCCAATTTACTCAAATAAAGGAAGGGATGGACTCATCCAGTAGAATTTCTCCATACGAAGCCCATTTTTCGGAGCTCAGAAAGGAGTTGGCATCACTGGGATTCACTCTTGAATAATCCCAAGCTGATATTCAACACATTAATCTTGAATAGAACCAACTACGGGATAAGTGGACATTAAAAGAGATTGCCACTCAAATGATGTTATCTGAGTCTCCCCAAGAGTATGTCACTATTGCACACCTTACCCTTAGGTCTTATGAGGGTGTTATAGTGGTTTATGGAATAATACCCTAGCACTATGATCATGTGAATTTTTTTTTGTATATAATAAATGATATACATTCATTTTATTATTATTACTTTGTAAATAGTTTTTAAAGCACAAATAGTATTTTTTTAGTTAATATAATTAAGAAATATATTTTGATGAATTAATGGAATTTTGAATTAAATAATATTTTAATAAAATATTATTACTAAATTAATTTTTATTAAATATAAATGATTTTATAATTTTTATGAATACAATTGTAATTTTTATTAAGGTTTGAAACCTGTTTTTTTCAAAACTCATGAGTTTTCGATAAATGTTAGTTTTTATTTTAAAAGTAAAAATTCACATATTTAGAAAATTATTTAGATAAAATAAATATTATTTTTGGAATCATGATGTCTAAATTATCCAATGGTGAATTTTTCATAATTTTCTGATACAGTCGAATATTTGGGTTAAAATTAAATACCGTTTAAATATATAATGTGTCTTGTGACATCATAATAAAACAATAGAGATATAATAAAATAATATAAAAGTTATGTTCAGAAAATATAAATTTTAACTTTAAAAATGTTATTTTATATTTATTTGGTTATTTTTATGGTGCCTTAGTAGGCCCTCCAAGACTTATAAAACATTTTAACTTTTTAAAATGATTTCCTTGAGAGTCTGACTCACCTCCACTTAAGAAAGCCTAATATTTTAATAATTTTGGCCATTGGACTTATAAAATAATGTTTTCCACTCCTCTTTGGAAAAAAACATGGGAAAAAACCATTTGTTGGTTTGTGGTTTTGATTAGTTTAATGTGTAGTGTCCAAAACCTAAATAATGAAGAATTCCATCTTTTTTCCTATATAAACCCACCCAATATCCCACTTCTCTTCACTAAAAACCCTTGTATCACATCTCTAACCTTCCCTCCTCTCTCTAAAATTCTCCCAAGGCACCCCAATATCTCAATAATCCTATCTCAATCCCCTCCCAAGCCTTTGGGATCACACTTCCAAGTAAGGGATTTTTTCATCTCTAATTTTTTGTCCAAGTTTCTTTATGTTGCCATACCCATGTACTTTCAATTAAAAATTTTGGGGTATGATTTATCACCTCCACTATACTTACCTCCTTATGTTTTAATGATGAGATACCCCTTTCTCTCTCATTAATTCCTCCCATGTACACTCATTACCATGCCAAAATTCTGTAAGGATTTCTCTCTCCTCATTTACATTAAAGAGATTCTTTTTATTTTATGAATATAAATTCCATTATATATATTGGGACATGTATCTATATTACCCCATTACTGCACATTTAATTTTAATATGATGAGACACTCCTTTCTCACCCAACAACCATTCTTATGAATTCTTATGTCATGCTGTTATGCTGCCGAAATTGCACCGTGATTTTCCAAGCCAAAATCCTTATGTAGTAAATACCATGCCCATTTCTCTATCAAGGGTATTCAACTTTATTCACATTTACTTATTTATTATATAGTTTCATGTATGAATTCCACATTCATTTATTGTGTAATAAATGATAATGTTTAATGAATCCATGTTATATGATCCATGTGGCACAATTATGCATGAAATGAAATGTTTAAGAAGGGTGCACCCTAATAGCGCTCCAATGCATTGGGTAAAGACTAGTATCATGATACGTCAAGTGAAATGAGGGTTTAATCATTATAATTCATATGAAATTATGGTTAACTCATGATCCATGTGCAATGAGCCTTGGATCATACTAATATCATGTTAAATGTTGTTTCCACATTTCCACGTTATGATAATCATGATATATCATGCCTTCATGTTCATGTTTCTCTTATGCTCCATTGATATGCCTATTTCATAACATGTGATTTATCTGTCATGTTATGTCTTGTTTACTCCCTTATTGGGCTTTATAGCTCACCCTTTTCTTATGAATGTCCTCAGGTTATCTCATGCAATACTAAGTATGAAGGAATGTTGTGGTCATGTAAAAGAAGTTTTTAATAAAGATGTTATGTATTTCATGTTTTAAGTTGTTTTGTAATGTTCCTAAGACCTAAAGACACTATACCTCTTGATCTTCTATGTTGTATCAAGTGTAAATTTTTTGTAATAAATTATGTTTATGTGTGAAATAAAGAGAAGGGTTTTTATATATGTAAACCCTTATAATTCCATTAAAATCCATTAAATAATAAAATTCAAGTTAAAATCGTGATATAAAAAATTTTTAGGTCACCAAATCCATACTAGGGAAAGGAAAAAATAAGGTAAGGAAGAAGGAGAGGAGGGTGGAGTTCTTTTATGTGTTTTATCTGGAAGTTGAGTATTGTGGAATCCATGATGGGTGGTGCGATGTGGTGAAGGGGTTTAGTATGTGGCTACATGACACATAAAAATAGGAGAAAACTCCATCGATGATTAGGGAATGGATTTGAAGGCTCTAAAAAAATAAATCATCACATACCTTTTATTGGGAGAATATTTATTCATCAAGAAAGTCGTTGAAGATCAAGAGTGGCAGTGATAGTATGGTTCGAAAAGAGTAGAAACAACAATATGTTTTTTGATAGTTTGAAGGCATGAGAGAGATTACTCTTGTAAGGATCATTGTTTTTTTGGACTAGAATTTTGAGAAAAAAATTTAATTTTTTCTATTAGATGCTTGTAAGGGGTAAAATGGTCTTCTCCCCTATAAATTTATCTCGTATAATTTTTTTGATCACTCTCTGGGTCCCAAAATAGAGTGTTTACCCTAGTACAATAGTTTGGTATAAATTTGAGTCGTTCAAATTTTAGTGAAATAATTAATATTTGATATTTGATAAATTAAATATTAATTTATTCACGATGGTTTTTTTGGAAATATATTCTGAACAGAATGTTGGGTTTAGATTATTTCTCCATTATTGAGTCTGTAATGGGGAGTTTTTCTTAGGTGGGGCATAAACTCATGTTGGGAACTGGGGTCAGTTTGGGCCCCCTTTTCTTTTTCTTCCCTTTTACTTCTTTTTTTCTTTTATTTTATTTTCTTATTTCCCCTCCTAGATTCTCACAAATTGCCCCCTATGGGTTCCTCCTTCATGTGATATATAGAAAATAGTGAGAGGGAGAGATATAGAGAGGGGGGAGTGGTACCGTCATGGAGCTCGGGATGCGCCGGATCATCATGCGACAACAATGGACTGTGGAAACGGGCAAAGATTCGGCGGATTTCTCCCAAAGGTAGGATTTTTTTTAAGTTTCATTATAAATCCTCTTAGTTTAATTATTTTCAAGTTTTAAAGCCCTATTATTCTTGATTAGGACCCCTTGAGGTTCAATCTACTGCTTTTGGGGTAAAAGTGGGGGTTTTAGGGAGATTCGAGGGTTTTCCGTTTGGGAAAACTCATGTACATGGTGTGTGGTTCAGGGAACACATGTTGTGTGTTATTGCATTTTGGAGAAGATGACCTTTCAAAAGTACACTTTGTGTATGGGGTATACATTCCATGTACTAGTAATCATCCATTTAGCTGAGTACCTAACTAGGATGCCCTTGTAAGGTGCACGTGATATGTATAGTACACGGCCAGGCCCTGTGTGGGTCACACGTTGTGTAGAAGTACACGACCATTCCAAATACATGGTCAGGCCATGTGAGGTACATGGGAAAGTACCCTATGTAGGGTACACACCGTGTACAGATCCAAAACATCATGTACTTGACCATTTACATACCAATCACAGGCAGAAGTGCACATCCATGTGGGGCCTTGAGGGTACACATTCCATGTACGCCTCCTTTTCTACCCTTTCTAGTTTTTTTCATATCTTTTCTCCCAGGAGTCAGAATAAGACCCATGAGTAGTCCATTCTGATTATATTATCACATAGATCATGATGGTAATACCTGTGAGGTGTTTTGAGGACTCTTAGGTGGTGTTTAATGAATAGATAGGTTCTTCCTTTGGTAATCATATCCAGTGTCTCCAAAGAGTGAGACCATTTTTGAGATGATCCATGAGTTATCTCTCTTGAATGGTGCTTTTTTAGCTTTTATTTCGAAGACATCTCCCTTGTGAGATGTAACCTTCTGGCCTATGAGGTTGTGAGACTAGTTGTTACCAAGGATCCCTTCTAGGATTCCTCTATTTACATTTCAACCTAAAGGATACCAAGTAGGATACCTCTATCTTCTTACTAGTTATCGAAGGACCTATGTGGGTTACCTTCGATTTCATGCTAACCTAGGGAATCCCTCATAGGATCCCTTTACCCATGTACTATTCTGAGGATCCCATGTAGGATGCATCTTCCATCTTATAAGATTATAGAGGTTCCCTTGTAGGACACCTTCACTTATGTGTTGTTCGGAGGATCTCATATAGGATGCCTTAGTATTTTTTACCATTCAAGGATTCCCTATAGGATTCATCCCTTTACCTTTGCTACTAAGGATCATTAGTAGGATGTATTTTCTCATGCATAGATCTGAGGATCCCTAGTAGGATTCCTCACCAATGTTTGACATGAGGGACTCAATGGGTGCCCCAATGTTTTACCAACCCTGAGTTAGTGCGTCGGTTTTGGGTAGAGATGGTTGTGGGTGTCACCTTAGAACCCATGTTGAACTTGTAATCCCATGAGGTTATGAAAGTAGTTTTGTGTTTAGGCATTCAACCACCTTCACTCTTTTGTTTATGCTTTCACATGTTTATTGTTGGTGTATAAATTATTACCAGAGTTGATTCTTGGTTGGTGGTTGTTGAGACTAATGTGAGGTTTCTTTGATTCTATTTGGGATGATCAAAAGTTCTTCCCAGGATCCGGATTTGAAGCCATGTTATTTCTTATGTTTATTGGTATGCTCAGAGGTACTAACTAGGGCTTGGTTATTGAGCCTATATATTTGATTATTATATTATTGGGATTTATAGAGGTGCTTTATGGTATCCATCTATTTAGATTTTGGTTATGATGTATGGTTATGGTATCCCTAGTGATGATACTCATGGATTATTACACTCTCCCAAGTGATGAGGATGATTCTTCTCTCCTATGTTTGACATGTGATAATGATGATTATGCTTTCCTCAATTCAGGAATGTAATCCTAGGTGATTATACTCATGAATGATTATTCACTTCTCGATTTGGTTATGGAATCCCATATAATTATACTCATGTATGATTATGCTCTCCTGATAGATGATGATGATTATGCTCTCCCTGATCAGTTACTTAACCATGGTGTTGGACATGGCGTTCTACGTCGTTGGATATTTAGAATGATTATGATATTCTAGATGGAAGGGTTGATTTCATTGTCCCTTATTAGAGACCTCTAGAGGTGGTCATGGAATCTCTCTGGTGATCTCTCCTTATATATTTCCTAGGGGTCGGAACCTTAGGGTTCATCTGAGTTCCAAATGTCATGACTGCCTACGGATTGAGACCTAGGGATCAGACATTTGACTAAATTTTCACAGCATGTGAAGCATGGCATCTATATCTTTTCCATTTATTGGATTCCTAGATGCACTTACCTATAATCCTTCATGATAGTTATTTGAGGAGATTACGGGTGAACCCAGGGTTAGGATGAGTATCCCCCTGTGGTGGTGTAGCTTGATCGGAGACATTTTTGGTGTTAGTAGAAGAAGATATATGTATATTTGGATTACAGACCCAAATATTAACTTAATGATATATGGTTTTATTGGAATTATGTCCAACTCAATTCCCTTGCATAGGATGTCTAGGCAATTGGGATTACGGACCCAAGGATCGACTACTGATGGTTTGTGTTATTCCTTTCACCTTACTCATGAATATTCATATTTATGTATATGTGTATAGGTATGGGACTATCCATGTATACTCATATAAATATGGACATCCACGGTGTAACTTTCCCATTTGACCGGGATTACAGACTCGGTATTTGATTGTGGTTTCATTTTTATTCATTTTATATATATCTTTTCAACTATTTCTCAACTAAGATTATCATTTTTTTCTTTTTCATGCACTTATGGAAGCATGTTTTATAGATTCATCATTAGGGTGGCCTACTGAGATTATTTCTCACCCATACACATGCACCTCGGTGTGTGTGTAGACATTATGTATACTTTTTAGGTTGATCATGGTTACATGGTGGATAGGGTTGAGGCCCAGATTTGAATGATCGAGCAGACCTGCTTGAGTGGGTTTTTTGATTGGGCTAGTGCAATTTGATAGTGTCTAGAGATCGGGTATGTGGTCTATCTCAAAGTTAGTAGTAGAGACTTGTACTTTTATTTAATTTTATTTATTTTTACTCTTGTATCAGTATGGTTGACCCAGTGGGTGAATAGTGTTGTGTGGAATAGTTATTGGTCTTTTATAGATTTTTCATTTATTATTACAGCATGTTCTATTTTAGATTATTTACTGATACTACACTCTATTTGTTTACTAATGTGTATGATACTTAGTTATTTCTACTGTTTACTTACTCTTATATAAGTTTATAGTCTCCCCACTATCACAACATAGGCCCTTGATACTATTCAGTAGCCTTTGGCATATGGGGAGGCATTCTTGAGGCCTCGTAATGAACTAGCTCGGAGAACCGGTTTAGTGTCATATGGTTTGGGACATCATAAATTGGTATCAGAGCCATTATTTTCCTAGTATTTAGTATTTGGGATATGGTAGAAATGAGTATTATCAATGTGTCAGAACCTATGATGGATATCAAACCGGTGCATCGAGAACACTTGTTCCAGTAAGAAGTCCCAGTTTTTAGGGGTATGAAACTGTTGTTCTAATATATAATGCTATAGTTGTATATGATTTTCACCTTGAGTGAGGCACATGTTGTGTGGGTGTTTTTATTTACTATGGATTTTTGGCTCTTGGCCATTGGTAAGTGTCTAGAGATAGATTTTCACTCTTGATCAATAAGGGAAAGAGGAATCTCAAGAATCATATTTGACATATAGGCTTCACATCATATAGTCATACTAGTGTGTTATTATTATCAATGACAGTCAGTCAATTGTTTAAAATGTTGACAAAAACCTAAATGGTGTTTCCCTATATAGGTTTTTTTCGGCATTCTACTCAATTGAGCCTACTTGAATATATATTTCCTTCTGATGGAAAGTAATTTTGATTTAAATTGAGAAGATTGGTGGTGAGGCTGATGAATCAGTCATCATGCTCAGGATTTTCAGTGACACTAGTAGGTCGATATGGAATGTGATGCCTTTCTGTTGTACCCCTTATGGTTTGTTGTTTCTCAGTTCGCGGTTATCTAGTCGGATTACTGAGAACGATGTCGATGGATACCAGGACCTTTTTTACAAGCTGGACCTCCAGAGGGTATTGTTGTATATGGATGCCTAGTGAGTCAGTTTAGTTTCTCTTCCATATTAGAATTGTGACCTCTAGGGAGAATTTCCTTATGAGGATCGAGTCCCTTGTAGGTAGTGTTTTTGATTTTGACCCTTGTAGGTCGATGTCTATTTTGTTCAAGGGAAACCTGCATGAAAGTTTGGCCTAGGTTTTCAGATTTCTTTTTAGGTAGTGATCTTGGTTTTACACTCATTTTGAGATTGATGCATGGTAGGTACTTGAGTTTTTCATTATAGTCATGTTGATGCCTTCATCCTTTGGTGATCACCTAGGGTGCTTATTTTTCAAGATTTGCTTTGATGGGAAGGACTATTTGGGTTCTTGGCCCAGTCGGCCAGTGTTTTCATTATTTCTAATGTAGTTAGAGTTTGGGTAGGTGTTCATGATTAGAACGACATCAGGTGATGGATGGTCATGGAATAAATTATGGCATATGTGAGGTTGTTTTTTTAAGAGGAGTTCCAAGGGAGATTCTGGCTTGTAAAATTAACATTTCATGTAGCACGGTAAGATTATCCTTGTGTTGGGAGACTCATTAGAGTTTGATTCTGGTGATAAAGGTATATGTTGGTTACACGTGGTACTGTTTAAATCCTTAATCGTTGAGTGGTTGGGTACAAGATGAGGATCAATGGTTTCAAGACTTGTCATAGGCATGGTTACCTGGGAGTTGTGGTTAAATTATGAATGTTACTTCATGGTATAGGAGACATAAAAATAAAATGGTTTACCATAATATGGTGTATCCGTTGTTGAATAATGGTCAAGTATTGATAGGATGTGATCATGGATTGAAGGGATTTGTTCATGCCTTTTTGTAGAATCTTAGTTTACTCCTATTAGAGATGATCATTCTCTATCTTGAAATCATCCTAAGTATGTTGATAGAGCATCAGTTTTATGCTAAGATCCTTTTCTTTTATTTTAAATGTCTTTCTTGGTTTGGTAAAGGAAACCTATTGTGGTTTATTTTAAGGAATGGTATAAGGTAAGCCATATGGTGGGGAGTGCACCATTTCCCATTTGAGGGTGGTGACTCTTGTTTTCCATTTTAATTCAACATTTTTTTTATCTGTTGAGATCTGGGTTTGGTTTTGAGATGATGATAAGGGTATTCCTATGGTTGGGAGAACTAGATCAATCGCAGTTAAACATCTCTCATGTAGGATACAGTTTTTAACGTTATGAGATTAGTCATTAAACGGTCTAGATAGATTGGTTATACAAATTATTAGTTTCATATCATGGATTCTATTCTTACCACCAAGATTCTTTCGGATGAGAAGTTTTATGGTGGGGAGACTGTATGGACTCATTTTTTTCTAGGCTAGAATGTTGAGCAGAAATTTGAATTTGTGATATTAGATGCTTATAAGGGGTAAAATGATCTTTTTTCCCTAGAAGATGATCTCAGATATTTTTTATGACCACTCCATTAGTCCCTAAACAAGGTGTTTACCCTAGGAAAGGAGTTTGGTAGAAATCTGAGTCGTTTTAATTTTAGCAAAATGATTAATATTTAATATTTAATAAATTTGATATTAATTTATTCATGTAGGTTCGTTTGGAAATATCTTTTGAACGAAGTTTCAGATTGAAATTTTTTCTCTACTGTTGAGTCTGGAATGGTGAGTTTTTTCTAAAGAGTGTAAACTCATGTTGGTCGCTGAGTTAAGATCCCCTTTCTTTTTTTTTCTTTTTCTTCTTTCTTTTCATTTCATTTCTTTTTCCTCCTCTTGGATTCTTGTGGATTCCCCCTTGTGGGTTCCTCCTTTATGCAATAGAGATAAAATATATAAAGGGAGGTAGATAGAGAGATATAATTGAATTTTGGTACCATCGTGAAGCTCAGGATGCATCAGATCATTGTGTAACAACCATGGACCACAAAAATAGGCAAAGCTTCAGCAGATTCTTCCTAAAGGTATATTGTTTTTAAGTTTCACTATGAATACCTTTATTTTAATAGTTTCCAAGTTTTAAATACATATTATGATTTATTAGGATCCCTTGAGGTTCAATCTACTACTTTCGAGGTAAAAATGGGGGTTTTAGGTTGATTCGAGGGTTTTTTGTTTGGGAAAACCCATGTACACTGTGTGTGGTTCAGGGAACACACGTCACGTGTTCTTCTATTTTAGAGAAGATGACCTTTCTAAAGTAAATTTCATGTGTGGGGTATAAAATTCATTTATTGGTACTCGTCTGTGTAGTTGATTACTCGGTCAGGATACCCATGTAAGGTGCACATGCCATGTAGAGTGCATAGCTAGGACCCCATGTGGTCGCACACCGTGTAGAAGTACATGGCCAGGCCATGTGAGGTACACGAGAAGGTATCCCATGTCAGGTAAATGTCATGTAAAGGGCCAACACACCATGTAATTGAGCATTTACATGGAAAATATAGGCAGAAGTTCACACCCATGTGGGGCCTTTAGGGTACACACCATGTACGCCTCCTTTGCTACCCTTTCTAGGGTTTTCTGTATCTTTTCACCCATGAGTCAGAATTAGACCCATGAGTAGTCCTTTTTGAGTATATTTTCACATAGATCATGATGGTAAGACCCATTAGATGTTGTTAGGACTCTTGGTTGGTGTTTATTTAATGGATTGGTTATTCCTTCGATAATCATATTCAGTGTCTCCTGAGAGTGAGACATGTTCTGAGATGATCCAAGAGCTATCTCTCTTGACTGATAATTTTTTAGCTTTTCCTTTGAATATGTCTCCCTTGAGAGATGTTACCTTATGGACTATGTGGTCGCGAGACTAGTTGTTATTGAGGATCCATTTTAGGATTACTCTATTTACATTTTATCCTAGAATCATGCGTAGGATGCCTCTATCTTCTTATTGGTTACTGAAGGACCCATATGGTTTACCTTCACTTTCATTTTGACATGGGGAATCCCTTATAGGATCCCTTTACTTATATAACATTATATAGATCCCAGGTTCCCCTTTAGGATGCCTTCACTTATGTGTTGTTCTGAGGATCCTATGTAGGATGCCTCAGGCTTGCTTACAGTTAAAGGATCCCCTATAGGATTCCTCTTTTTACCTTTGTTGTTAAGGATCCCTAGTAGTATTCTTTTACTTGTGATTAGATATAAGGATCCCTAGTAGGATTACTCACCAGTGTTCAACTTGAAGGACCTAATGGGTTACCCTATGTTGGACTGACCCTTGGTTAATATATCAGGTTTGGATAGAGATAGTAGCGGTTGTCACCTTAGAACCTATGATGAACTTGTAATCCCATGGGATTGTGGCAGTAGTGTTGGGTTTAGGTGTTTAGAAACCCTCACTCTTTTTTTTATACATTCACATGTTTATTAATAATGTAGTGATTATTACCATAGGTGATTTCTGGTTGGTGGTTGTTGAGCCTGACGGGAGACATATTTCTTTCTCTTTGGGATGCCTGAATGTTCTTCCTAGGATCTGGCTTCCCAACCATGTTATTTTTTATGTTTACCAGTATGCCCATAGGTACTACTTGGGACATGGTTGTTGAGCCTATATATATGATTATTATATTATTGGAAATTTCATAGGTTTTTCCTGGTATTTAGCTATTGATCATATGGTTATGATGTATGAGCATGGAATCCATAGTAATGATACTCATGGATTATTACGCTCTCTCTAGTGATGAGGATCCTCTATTTGGCATGTTATGAGAATAATTATGCTATCCTTAATTCTGGTATGGCTTCATATATGATTATACCCATGGATTATTATGCTCCCCTTGATTCAGGCATGGCATCCCAAATGATTATACTCATGGATGATTATGCTCTCCTGAGGGATATGGATGATTACGCTCTCCCAGATTGGTTACTTGATCGTGTTTTTGGACAAGTCGTTCCACATCGTTGGATCTCTGGAATGATTACGCTCTTCAAGATGGCGGGTATTATTACTCTCTCCCTTATTAGAGACCTACAGGGGTGGTCATGGCATCTTACGGGTGAAATATCCTTACTAATCACCTAGGGGTCAGACCCTTAGGGTTCATCTGAGTACCAAATGTCGTGACCACCTACGGATTGAGACCTAAGGCTCAAACATTACACTAGATTTACATGGAATGATCAGTATGACATCTAGATATTAGAAATTTATAGAATTTTTTGATTTACTTACCTGGAATCCTTCTTTATAGTGATTGTAGGTGAGTACAGGTGAACTCAGGGTTAGGATGAGTATCCCCCTATGGTGATGTAGATTACTCAGATACATTTCTAGCATTGGATGAAGTAGATATATGTTTATTGGGATTATAGACCCAAAGATCGAATTGATGATATACAGCTTGAGTGGCATTGCATCCATCTCAATTCCCTTACACAGGATGTCCAAGAAATTGGAATTACGGACCCAAGGATCGACTATAGATGGTTTATGTTATTCCTTTAACCTTACTTGTGAATATTAATATTTATGTATATGTGTATATGTATGAGACTATAAATTTATACACATATAAATATGGAAATCCATGGAGTCACTTTTCTAGTTGACTAATATTACAGACCCAGGTTCTGACTGTGGTTTCACATTTATTCATTTTACGTATCTTTCCAGTTGTGTTTCGGAAAGGCTGGGCATTTTTTTTTACTTTTTCATGCACATATGGTAGCATGTTTTATAGGTTTATCATTGGGGAGGTCTACTGAGATTATTTCTCACCCCTACATGTTCACCTCAGTGTGCATGTAGACTTTATGTCTTCTTTTCAGGTTGAATATAGTTGCATGGAGGATAAGGTTGAGGCCTAAAGTTGTATGATCGGGCAGAGCTACTCGAGTGGGTTCGTATGATTGGACTAGTGCAGTTTAACAGTGTCTAGAGACCAGGTACGTGATCTGGATTCGAGTTAGTAGTAGAGCTCTATACTTGTATTTCAGTTTATTTATTTGTACTTTTGTATCTATATGGTCAACCTAGTGGGTGACCATTGTTGTATGTGTGACATAATTGTTCGTCCTTTTATAGATTTTTCATTTATTATTACAGCATGTTCTATTTCAGTTTATTTACTACTTCTGCACTTTTTTTGTTTATTGTTTTCTATGATAACTAGATATTTTCATTGTTTACTGGCTCTAATATGAAGGCATAGTCTCTCCATTATCACAATCAGGCCCTCGCTACTAGTTGGAAGCCTCTGGTGTATAGTGAGGTGTTCTTGAGGCCTTGTAACGAATCAGCTCATAGCATTGGTTTAGTGGAATCCATATCAGGATGTTATAACTCTATTAGGGTTTATTTTATAAGATTGGATAAGGCTTTTATCAGTGTTACAATTGTAAGAACTGATAAAACTACTTTTTATCAGTACAGGAAAAGGGTTAATAAAACGTGTCTTGAACAACATTAAAATTCTAGCACTGATAAAGAGTAGTTTTATCTAAGCTTTTTTATCACTGATAAAACTAATTTTTTATCAGCACTGGAAAAGGGATAATAAAACAAGTCTTGATCATCATTAAAATTCTAGCTCTAATAAAAAGTAGTTTTATCAACACTTTTTTAGCACTGATAAAGGCCACCCTTTATCGGTGTTAGAAATAGTACTGATAAAGATATAATTTTAATAATATATTTATTTTATTTATAATTATAATTATAAATAAATATATTTTAAAATATTTCTATATATTTATAAATATTTGTATATATTTATAATTGTATTTATATAATTATATATATTTATATTATTATATATATTTATAAAATTATAAATATAATAAATATATTTATTATAACTTTATAATTATTTAAATATATATATATTAATAATTATAATCACAAATAAATATATTTATAAAGATTTTTTTATAATTATAAATATATTTATATAATTATATATATATATATATTTATTTATTTATTAATATATAAATATATATTTATTATTTAAAAATATTTATTTTAATTTTATAATTATTTAAATATATATTTATTTATTTATAATTATTGTTATAAGTAAAAAATTCTATATAATTATAAATATATTTATATAATTTTATAAATTTTAATCAATATATAAATATACCCAAAAAGTTTAGGACTCGAGCGATCTTGGTCCAAAAAAATATTTAAGAAAATAGAAATTCAACAAAAAACATCACACATGCGGCACAAAAAGCACCACCAATTAGAAAAATGGCAGATCAGCGCCACCCAAAATTAGAAAAAGTCCAAGGACCCATAACATGACCCATAAACTCATTATTAAGATCCAAATTCCCACATTCAAAAGACGCAAATCCCCACACATGCATCACCCAACTGCAAAATCATGCTGACAACGCCTCCCAAAGTCTCCCTCCCGAAGTTGTCTCACCACCCAAGGTCGCAATCAAATTGCATCCCAAGTCATCACAGCCCCCAAGGAGTCGCAAGCTATCACTGTCCGCCATCTATCCCCCATGTAACCTATCGTCGGCCAACATCGACGTCCCTTCGGCACATTATCGTAATCTGCCGCCCCACCATCGCACACCATGCGTTGGTTGACAAGACCTCTGCGCACCGCAACCAATAATCCAAAACCCCCAAGCGAAGAACAAGGACAAGCCTAATCTTGATTGCCTTCGCCATCCATTCCATGACCCATTGCTAAAAGATAGCACAATAGTTTTATTTCGTTTATCACTAAGGACTAATCCAAGGAGCATACGCTGACAGTGTATCGGTCATACCTAAATCCACTGATCTTCACTATTTGTGGAATACAGAAGTTCAAACACAATCACTCTATGTCTTTCACACTTCCTTTACAAGATTTTAGGGATAACTCACTACCTCCCTCAGAACACTTCCATTGACTCCCCTAGCCCACTTCCTTTGGAGAAGTCTTACTCAGTTTAATGACTTGAAGGTTGCTTCAGTAAATTGACATTTATATCTTTGTCCCTGACTAGCATGAGACTCTTCTTGCATCAATGTCCTAAGTTGATGCACTAGAAATCATCGCTCACATAAACCATATGTTCAAAAATTGTTGCTCATGAAGTTCCTTCATGAAGCTCACAATCTTCGTGAAGAAAATTGCCTTCGCAGAACACTAAGTCATCATGGTATAACCAGTCATCATGAAACTCCTTTTTTTGAGATACCTAAACATTGGTCAAGAATAAAGCAATCTTTTTTCAATGCTCAAGCTCATAGTGAATAATTGATTCAAGAAACTTTTATCCTTCACGAATTTAGAGTGATCCAGCCTTTTCTCCAATTATTTTTGTATCTAATGAAGTGGGGGTAGTCTCATATTTATAGGCTCATCCCCTCACGATGATCTGATGCCTCCAGTATATTTTTTGTGAACCTTCAAATTCATTTTTGTGAAGCTCTTTCACTCACGAAGATCTAGTGAAAAGTAATCCACTCGTGAAGCTTCTCGTAGTCATAGACATTACTGTCAACCCTTCACGCATTTTTGGTGTTCCACTTCTCTTAATCATGGAGATTACTGTTAACCCATCGTGTCGTTCACGATGCTCCACATCTTCATGAATCTCAGCCTTTGCAAAACTCAGTCTTCATGAAACTCATGCATTTACCATATTTATGATGAGTCGATCCCAAAAAACACACCTTTTGTGATGCTTGAATCTTCCTCCTGATTTTGAGCTAAAAATTTTGACCAACACCGGGAAATGATGCCACCTTCAATGTTGTAATCAACTTATACTATAAGATTACTTTCCTTGAAAACTTCCTGATTAACCCAGTGTAGATTGACAAAAAACACAAACTAGACTCTGTTTCCAGAAAATAATGGCCTTGATTACAATAAATTTGATAATTTTTTATATATAAAATTATGAAAATAATATTCATTTTTATTAAAAGCTATATAAATCATATTTATATATTATTTTAATATATATATATATAATTATTGTAATATAAATATTATTTAAAAATATATAAATAATTATTTATTTATTTATATTTATAATTATAAATAAATAAATTTATAAATAGTTGCTTATAGTTATAAATATATTTATATAATAATATATACACCAACAAAAACTAACTATCAGAGTTAATGTAAAACAGTTTTCTATCTTTGAAATTATAAGGAGTGAAAAATAGAAAAATAGAGTATTACAAAATAAAGTTACACAGTAGAATTAAACAAGAGGTTCGGTCTCAAGAAGAGACTTAATCCTCTCCACATAGTGATCAACTACCACCAAGAAGTTTATATTAATAAACTTGATACACAGCCTATATAGGGCTTTACAATAGTTTTCACAAACTGTACAGGTCTCACAACCTTTACCACAGTTCTTTGTGGTAAAAACAAACAAAAAACTAGGACACACATGACCTCTTCCACAATTATACATGGGAAACAAAAATGTAATAAATTTAATGTGTGAGGATTTTTAGTATCCTCCAGTTTAAGCACAGGAGACAGTGTTTGTAACAAACAAACACATACTTCTCAAAAACGTAAGATAAAGAACACAATAGATCTAATGTTATGAGGATTGAGTTTATAAGGATATATGTGTTTGTAGTTACGCTCTGGACTCCTTGGTATGAAGAAATTGCAGTTTTATTCCTTCTCTGGAAGTTGTCTCCAAAACAAAGTGTTGCAACTTCAGGTTCTAGCTTCCAGGTACTGAGGTGTTAATCTTCAAATATTGAAAAAGATTTGATGAATCACATCAAGTCAGATTTGATTTTTTTCTCCCAAAATGATCTTTTCAAAGCTATTAGGTTCACAATATAAGTGCTGGGATGTTCTCATTGTTCTTTAGGTCTGTTGTGTGATGTCTCTCACCCAACATTCTTCTATCTAGCTCGATCTTCTATTTTATTTTATATTCTTGAGGTCTGATAGTAGGAGTGATCAAACCATGTTTGGTCTTCATCGTACCTCATACAGTCTCCAGATATGTCTACAACCAACATTAATTAATTTTATAAGAATTAAATTTACCAAATATAACCATTAGAATAATCTTAAGAAATTTGAAAATGTATAGAGTAGAAGAGTATAGGAATTGGTAGACTGGTAGAGGTAACCTTCTCAATGGTAGCTTCTCAATGGTAGCCTTGCAATAGAAGGCTTCATCAGTAGACTTGTCAGCGGTAGACTTCATTGGTATACTTTTCAGTGGTAGACTTGTCAGCAGTAGACTTCATTGGTAGAATTTTCAGCGATAAACTTATGAATTCCAAAGGTTCTTCCAGCAGTAACCTTTTAGAGGTGACTCTGCAATAGTAGCCCGTGAGCAGTAGAATCATAGCGGTGAACTTGCATTGGTAACTCAGCGGTAAGGTTCCTCAGCAGTAGCCTTCTAGCGATAACCCTATAGTGGTGGCCTTCTAGAGGTAACCACTCTCTCCAATAGTAGCCTCAACCAGTGACTTAAACAGAAGGATCTTAATAGATACCTTCATACCGGTGACCTTTTACTTAGAAAATGTTACACTATAAACTTAATCAAGAAATATTGAGATTAAAAATACATAATTGTTTCATGATAAGAACTATAAAAACTAATGAAATATAATTAGCATATAAATGAAACATGATTTGGGATTATCAAAATATGTGAGTCCAACAATCTCCCTCTTTTTGATAATCACAAATTATGAAAGTGAAATTTAGAATAAGTATAATTGTATCAGAGTTAACTACATTTTCAAATATCTTTAATGGTATCAATATTCATTGTATCAGGGCTATAAAAATAAAAATAAAAACATATTGAATCAAAGCTAGAATAAATATGTATTAGAGCATAAATTTATAAGAATGTCATATATTCAAGGGATCCAATATTTAAAAATTCTACCCCTTTGTTATTATCAAAAAAAATAAAAGGAGAAAAAAGGAGACCAAAGGATATCGTTTTATTAATGAAACGAGAGTAAATTATACAAAACAATATTATGATGATCCCTATCAAATAAAACAGTCGACAATTAATCCACTTCAGAGATGTCCAAGTGAGATTTTACTTTGGGAGGTGAGGAGGCAGGTGCAGAAGATGGAGGTACAAGCCTAGGTATAGTAGTAAGAAACATAGGAGGAGCTACTACAGAAGAATCAGTATATCAATAATGTGTATATCTCTAAGGAATCATAGGATTCAAGCTTTAATGTCCTAGGCAGGAGTCAGCAAAGGGGAAGAATTGGTAGATCCTAATGTAGCTGAGGAATAAGGAAAGTCTAGAGGGACAATAATAGGAGTATAATCCACATATATAAATGGAAGAAGGAGGTTATTAAAATCCATAATGATGTTTCCTCCTCTCTCTATAGATGAGATAAAGTCGTCCTTATTTTCCATGAACTTTTCCAAAGAAGGAGTCAACTCTCTAAGCCTGCTAACTTGATCCTTAAAGTCCTGAGTGACATGAGGTATCCTCAAGTTATCAAATAGCAACTTGAAATGACTATTCATTTGATTATTAGTATAAAACATTTTAAAAAAGAAGTCAATTTGTTCTTTGATTGCCTTCTGATATTTGGTAGCCTCCCTCATGTAATCACCTTTATGAATTTCTCTAGTGGTGGAAATGACCTAAGTCCAAGGCTAAGGATCTAAAGTACTTGCACCAGAGAGATTATCTATTTCTTCTCTAAAAATGATCTGAAGGCTATGAGATCAACAGGAGGAGAGGCAGATGAGAAAGCAGATTCACACTGAGGTGCCATGGTAAAGGCCACAGTTTTATTAAAATAACTTCTTCACATCACTATCCTGACCATTCACATGTGCTTCCATAGACTTCTTAAATTCCTCAAACACAGTTACTATCTACTGAACAACACTCTTAACATACCAAATGTCTTTTTCCACTTGAACTCTTATATCCATATATGAGTCTAAACTCACAAATAGCTGTTTTAAAGTTTCCATAGATCTTCCAAGGCTCTTACCTGATTCTGGTATTCCTTTACTTCATGTAGCAGATTTGATTGAAATCTAGACATTATTCTTTCCAAAATAGATGAAACAATCTCTTGATTCAAAGCCACTATTCTCTCTATCCCAATGGATCTTTCGTCAAAGATTCTCTACAACTCTGATTTCAATGACTCAAGGTCACCCTTCTTCACATAATCTTGAGGTAGAAGAACCATTGGTTTCACTATAGTGGTCTCTAAAATAGAATGAACTGGAGGTCTTCTGTTAGGCTTTTCATCTTTAGAGTCTTTATAGTCTAATCCCAAAACCATGAATTCAGGGTCCTCCGACCAACCTTATATTTTAGGAATAATAAAAACTGAACCTGTGGTAATAGGTTCCTCCCCCTCACTTGGAACTTCCTCTTAAACAACTGTATTCTCCTCTTTCATTCTTCCTTGATCAATTGAATCATCAGTAGAGTCTACTACTATTTATTCTACAGAATCTTCAACCACTTCCATTGAAATTATAATAGATTCAACTTCCTCTTCCTTTTCATTCTCTACCATTTTTGTACATCCTATCAAAGGACTAATACTTAGTCATTTTTCTCCACTTTCATCATCATCGTTATCTATTTCATACTCCTCATGATCAGAGTCAACTTCATCCTCCTCCTCTGAGGTCTCTCTATCAGTAATGTCTCTTAAGATATTCTCCTCATATTCTTCTTCAGGGGTTTCCTCATCATCAGTGTCCCTTAGGACAGTCTCTCTTCTGGGAAAATTCTTTGGTGGACTAGGCTCATCAAATGATACATTTACAACATGAGGATTTGATGAAAGGTCAGGATCACTCCTATCATCTACAGGAGAATCCTCTCTTTATTGCATAATAGCAACATCCTCTTCTTCATCTTAATACATTGGTTCCACTTCATCAGGTTTTAAACCTGGATCTCTTTTATCCTTTGTCCTAGTAGGATTGGAAACTGGGTTGAAGTCTTCATATATCTTAGCCTCATTACTCACCCATTCCCTTTTCCAAGGGTTCCAGTTTATCTTCATACACTTGGAAATCGTTTTGGTAATACAGAAGTTGTCATTTACAACTATGGTTTCTTCCTTATTTCCAGCAACACATTTCACTTTAAACATCAAAGATATCAAATTAGAATGAAACAAAGCATTTGATTTGGAACCATGCCTAGTCATATACTCTAACTAAATCATCAAAAATCTGCAAAGATTTATCCTTTTTCCATGCTTCAACAAATACAGAAAACATATGTCCTAATATCCCAAACTAGAAAATCCCCCTCTCCTGGGAATCAAGACATGTTGGATAAATTTAAATAGTAATTTGTTTTCCCCATACATCTTAGTAGCAATTACCCTTCTAGGAGTTCTATTCCCTGTCAGTTCAGCCACAGCCTCATCATAGCAGAAAAGATCACTAGGAGGAGGTACCACCCTATAATAATAGTCAAATATGCCTTCATGTGGGACTCTTAAACATTCATCTCTTTCAATAGAAGAGAATCTTACACTAACTCCATTTACCTTTGAAAGCATTCAGTTCTCATCCTCGGATTTTTCAAACTTATGAAACTCATAAAACTCTTTTACTAGCTTCAGGTAATATAGTCCATTGTTGTTTGCAAATAATTCTACCAAGTCTTGAGCTTCGAGTGCCTCATCACTAGAGACTTTCTCGAAAACATCCTTTCTGAACTTAATTCTTTCTCAACCATGATTTCTCTCTTTGAAAAATGAGGATTGATCGTCTTTTCCATAATTGTGATTCCACCACTAGACTCAGCTTGAGGTCTCTTAGGGTTTGGTGAATCTCCTTCATCACCAACCATCAGTCTCTTTTCTCTTTCCATTGTGATTTGATGTGGTTTGAGAGTTTCAGCAGCAGGTTAGGTTCAAGGCTTTGGGATTAAGAGGTTTGGGAGAGGATTAAAGTGGATCAAAATGTGACATCACACTTTGTTTTTATCATTTAGGGATCAAAAAACAAATCTAATAAATTAAATAAAAAAAATTAAAATGTTTTAGATTCCGACAGAAAACAAAAAGTCTAGGACCTATTAGTAAGGTCGACTAGTCATAAGGTGTCAACAGTAAGGTCTATCGGTAAGGTCCAATGGTGAGGTGTCCTAACAGGAATGTGTAATGGTGAGGTGTCCTAATGGTGAGGTGAAATAGTGAGGTGTCCTAATGGTGAGGTCCAATGGTAAGGTGTCATAACAGTGAGGTGCAATGGTTAGGTATCCTAACAGTGAGGTAAAATGGTGAGGTGTCCTAACAGTGAGGTGCAATAGTGAGGTGTCCTAATGGTGACTTCTGACGATGAGGTTTCCTAACAGTGAGGTCCAATGGTGAGGTTTCCTTAACTAAAATTATTCATACCAAACCCATGTTTGATGTAATTTAACCTATCAGAATTCAAAGTCTTTGTGAATATATCATCCAATTGATGTTCACTACCAATTAATTCAAGAGTGATGTCACCTCTTTGATAATGATCTCTCAAAAAGTGATGTCACACATCAATGTGCTTTTTTCCTAGCATGAGATACTGGATTTTTAGAGATGTTACTATCACTTATATTATCATAATTTATAGAGACATATTTGAATTGATATCCATAGTCTAGTAAAGTGTGTTTCATCCATAGAATTTGAGCACAAAAACTACCAGCAGCTATATATTCAGCTTCGGCAGTGGATAATGCAACAGAATTTTGTTTCTTACTACACCATGATACTAGTGACCTGCTTAAAATGTGACATGTCCTAGAGGTTCTCTTTCTATCTAACTTGCAACTAGAAAATTTAGCATCAGAATAACTTATCAAATCAAATGATTTTCCTCTTGGATAAAATAGTACTAAGTTTGTAGTATACTTGAGATATTTAAAAATCCTTTTAACAGAAGTTAAATGAGATTATTTGGGATTGTCTTAAAAATAAACACACATACATACACTGAACATTATATCAAGTCAGCTAGCAGTAAGGTAGAGCAGACTTCCAATCATACCTCTGTAATTGGTTTGGTCTGCTGGTTTATCAGTTTCATCAGCATCCAACTTACAGGTGGTTCTCATAGCTGTATCACTACCTTTATTACTATCCAAACCAAAATGTTTCAAAATATATTTAGTATATTTACTTTGATTTAAAACAATACCATTTTTATTTTGAAAAATTTTAAATCCAAGGAAAAATTTTAGTTCCCCCATTAGACTCATTTAAAATCCATTTTGCATTATCCTTGAAAAATTAGTCCATAAATAATTTTTAGAGGATCCAAAAATAATGTCATCTACATAAATTTTTATTATTAAGACATCTTTTTAAATAATTTTAATAAAAAGAGTAGGATTAGCTATCCCTTTAATAGAACCTTTTAAAATAATAAAAGAACTAATTCTATCATACCAAGCTCTAGAAGATTGTTTTAGACCATATAAAGATTTAGAAAGTTTTAAAATATGATTTGAAAAATGGGGATTTATAAATTTATGGAGTTGTTCAACAAACACATCCTCAACTATATACCCATTTAGAAATTAACTTTTAATATCCATTTGATAAAGTTTGAAATTCAGATGAGCTGCATAATCAAGTAGTATCCTAATAGCTTCTAGTCTAGCTACAACTGAAAAGTTTTCCTCATAGTCTATTCCTTCTTCTTAACTATATCCTTGTGCAACTAATCTAGCCTTGTTTCTAACTATATTTCCAGACTCCTCAACTTTATTTCTAAACACCCATTTAGTTATTATGGTCAAAGTATCCTTAGCTCTTTTTAATAATTCCCAAACTTTGTTTCTTTCAAACTGATTTAATTCTTCTTGCATATCCATCACCCAAAATTCATCATTGATATCATCATTAATATTTTTGGGTTCAAGCTGTTAAAGAAAAGCTTTGTGTTAAACCTTTTTTCTAAGAGAATCTCTAGTTTTTTTCCTCTATTTAGATCACCTACTACATCATATAAGGGATGATTCTTGAGAGTTATAATAACTTTATAAAGGGTTTCACTAGAATTTTAATGGTTTTCTATAGGTTCAGATTCAAGTGGCTCAGATTCTGAAAAATTTCTAGAACTAGTTATTTTCCCTGGGGGTTCACTGTTTTTATCATTAAGGTCCATAATTGAAATTTCTTCCTCAATATATTCAAGAGAGGTTTTAGGTTCATGTGGATCAGTCTCATAAAATTTTACATGAATTGATTCTTTCACACATTTGGTTCTCTTATTGAATACTCAATAGGATTTACTAAAGATTGAGTAACCTAGGAAAATTCTTTCATCACTTTTGGAAGAAATTTTTTCGATATTATCCCTAGTGTTAAGGATAAAAACTTTTCAACAAAAAACTCTAAAGTAATTAACATTAGGCTTCCTATTTTTCCATAGCTCATAAGGGGTCTTCTTAAGAACAAGTCTAATTAACACTCTATTTATGATGTAAAAAGTTGTATTAATAGATTTAGCCCAAAAATATATAGGCAGGTTATACTAATTAAAGATAGTCTAGGAAATCTCTTGAAGTGTCATATTTATTATTTCTATAACTCATTTTTTTAGGTGTTCTAGGAGTAAAGAAATTGTGATTATGGGCATTATGTGAGTAAAAATATTCAAACTCCTAATTTTCAAACTCATGGCCATGGTCACTTCTCAAGGACTTGATTATATGTCCACTAAGATTTTCCATAAACTTGGAATATTTAATGAAGTATGAACATGCTTCACTTTGTGAGATAGAAATTATACCCAAGTGTATCTAGAAAAGTCATCTATAAGAACATAGACACAGTGCTTCCCATTTAAACTTGAAACTATAAATGGTCTAAACTAATCCATGTGAACCAACTCAAGTGGTTGAGAAGTTTAAACTTCTTTCTTTGGTTTGAAAGAAACTTTGTGTTGTTTTTCCTTTTGACAAGGATTAAAAAATTTGTTAAGTGGGAATTTCAATTTAGGTAAGTATATAACTAAAAATTTCCTAGTCAATTTCCTAAGTGAGTTCACATTGTAGTGTCCTAATCTTCTATGCCATAACCAATATTTCTTATTAAAATCATTTAAACAAGAAACATTTTTCTTATCTAAAGAGTTTAATTCAACAGCATATACATTTTCATTTCTACAAGAAGTGAATATTAAATCATTTTTAGAATTAAGAACATTACATGCATCATTTTCAAACATAACATTAAAACCATCAATCCAAAACTGAGAGATACTAAGTAGATTTTACTTTAACCCATAAACAATAAGTACTTTTGAAATTGATATAGTATTATGGTTACCAATTTGGTCGAAGCCGATGATCATTCCCTTAGCATTATCACCAAATGTAACATGTTCACCATCAACTTTTATTAATCTATTGAAGAATGATTATTATCCTATTATATGTCTTGAATATCCACTATCCTTGTACCATAGGGTTTTACAAGAACTCTTTAGACAATTTTCATACAAAACAGATTAATCAAAGGGTAACTTTGGTACCCAAATTTTCTTAGGTCCAAAGATGTTAGAAAGTAAAGATTTGGGAAACCATATTTTTCTTATAGGTTTCCTATAATAAACAGACATGTTTTGAGACATAAACACTTTGTTAGGTCCTTTAGAAAATTGGTTTTCAAAAGATGATCCAGAACTTGAGCTAGTAGTTTGTTGTTCAGATTTTGGAACAAATTTATTTTTAGTAATCCGTCTTTGTCCAGGTTGATATCTTCAACCAGTTGTGTATTTTGGAGAAATTTGTTTCCCTAAAAACTGATTCAAGGTATCCCTTCTACCAGAAAACTTCTTCAAATATCTTTTTAATTGCTCATTTTATAATTTTAGTTCAGTATTTTCTTTTAATAGCTGAGCATATTTTTCCTTTTCAATATCCAAATCAGACTTATAATTGGTATTTAAAGCATATTTTCTTTTCAATGACTTATATTTATCCTTGATATCAATAAAGGTATCCTCAAGCATTCCAAAATATTCAAAAAGTTCATCCTTAGTCATATTTTCATCATTATTTGATTCACTTTCATTCCCAGAATAGTAAGCATTATGTATAGGAGAGTTAAGTGTTACCTCATATGTTTTTGTAATGAAAAATAGGTTTTTTTGATTGTTCTGTTCAGTATCAGAAGTGTCAGATCCATTGTAGTTTTCTTCTAAATCACTCCAAGTAACTTTTATATCCTTTTTATATCCCTTACCCTTGTCTTCATATTTATTATTAAGTTTCATCTTGGGAAAATCAGCCTTCACATGACCTTTTCATTTACACTCAAATCAGATTATCTCATTTGTGTTATCATTTCATTTTCTGTCCTTTTTCCAATTTCCTTTACCATAATACCTTTCTCTATAGTTTGAATTTATAAAGAACTTATTCTTTATATTGAAATTTTTGAATCTTCTAACAAGATGAGCCATCTCCTCATCATTGTCTGGATCTGAATCTTCACTGGTGGAACTGTATATATGAACTTAAACCTTTTCCATGTCTTTGATCTTTGAGGTAGTAGTCTTGAATGCTATAGATTTCTTTCTTTGTTCTTCATATGATTCTTGATTCACCTTAATCTCTTCTTCATACATCATGATTTTTCTAAATATTTCCTTAACTGGTAGCTTTCTTATGTCACGGGATTCTCAGATAGAAATAGAAGTTCTTCTCTATCTCTCAAGTAGGCATCGATTCAATCTCATAATTTGATCCTTGTTGTCCACTGGTTTCCCAAGAAGAATAATGGTATAACTATTTCATTAAAACTAAGATACACTTAAAATATAGGTTCATTAAGATTCATTTTAAAATTATCATATTTAATAGTATAAGTATTTAATCTCATTTCTTTAACATTGGTTGTTCCCTCATGGGAAACAGCCAAAGTATACCAAATTTCATATGCAGTTTTACAGGAAGATATTCTATTGAATTATTCATCACCTGAAGCATAGTATAATGCATTCATTTATTTACAGTTATTATTATATGTATCTCTAATCAACTAATACCATATGTCCCTAGCAATAGCAGGTAATGTATGTTGTTATTCAATTGTGTCCCAGATTTTAGGACTCATGCTCTCTAGATACATTTTCATTTTTAATTTCCACTGATCATAGTTATTACCATTAAAGAAAGGTGTCATGTTAGTAGTCTCACCCTCAACTCAGTTATCCATAGTTTAATAGAATTTAAATAACTAAAAAATCTAGATATTATAGAAATTTTAAGATCTTTAAGATACAAATAAAATCACTGTTGAAAATAATTTGAAAATCTTGAAAAACAGTTCTGATATTATCAATAAAAAACCCTCTGATACCAAATTTTTGTGGATGTGGAAACTCAAGAGGGGGTGAAATGAGTTCCTACTTAAAATTTATGTTAAAAACTTTATGATAAAATCCCCTAATTTGGAACAGCCTGGTTAATTAATGTAGTAGAGATATAAATGTTAAATCGCTCAATAAATCTCTCAAAGGTTAATTAGTCATTAGTTGAATTAGTGTAAAAACTTATCCAACTTTTGAAACAAGTTTACTGAATTAAACACATATACACACCAACCAAAACTAACTATTAGAGTTAATGTAAAATAGTTTTCTGTCTTTGAAATTATAAGCAGCATAAAATAAAAAAAAATTACAAAATAAAGTACACAGTGGAATTAAACAAGAGGTTCAGTCTTAAGCAAAGACTTAATCATCTCCACTTGGTGATCACCTTCCACCAAGAATTTTATATTAATAAAATTGATGCATATATTGTATTGGGATTTAAAATAGTTTTTAAAAACTATTCAGATCTCATAACCTCTACTACATTTCTTCATGGGAAAAATAAACAAACCAGTCCACACACAGCCTCTTCCATATTTATATGTGGGAAAAAATATTTAATGGATTTTTGGTGTGACTATTTTCAGTATTTTCCATTTTAAGCATAGGAGACAGTGTATGTAACAGAAAAACACATACTGCTCTAAAATGTAATATAAAAAACACAATAGATCTAATGTTATGAGGAATGAGTTTAGAAGGCTCTATGTATTTGCAGTTTAACTCTGGACTCCTTGGTTTGAAGAAATTTTAGTTTGAGTCCTTCTTTGGAAGTTTTCTCCAAAACAGAGTGTTGCAACTTCAGGTGATGGCTTCCAGGTACTGAGGTGTTCAGCTTCTCAGACTGAAAAAGATTCAATGAAACACAGTAAGGTATCCTTTAATTTCTTCTCCTAAAATGATCTTTGTGAAGCTCTTGGGTTCACAATGTAAGTGTTGGGATTTTCTCCTTGTTCTTTAGGTCTGTCATGTGATGTCTCTCACCCAACATTCTTCTGTCTAGCTTAATCTTCTATTCTATTTTATATTCTTGAGGTCCGATAGTAGGAATGATCAAACCACATGTGATCTTTCTCATACCTCATACAGTCTCCAGATATGTCTACAACCAATATTAATTAATGTCAGAATCATTAAATTTTCCAAATATGACCGTAAGAATAATCTTAAGAAAATTGAAAATTTATAGAGTTGAAGAGTATAGGTATCTGTAGACTGGTAGCGGTAGCCTTCTCAGCGGTAGCTTCTCAATAGTAGCCTTGCAATGGTAGGCTTCATCGGTAGACTTTTCAGTGGTAGACTTCATCAGTAGACTTGTCAGTGGTATACTTCATCAATAGACTTGTCAGCGGTAGACTTCATCAGTAGACTTATCAGTGGTAGACTTTTTAATTCCAAAGGTTCTTCCCGTAGTAACCTTTTAGCAATAACTCTACAATAGTAGCCCTTGAGTAGTAGACTCTTAGCGGTGAACTTGATTTGGTAACTCAGCAGTAAGTTTCCCCAGTGGTAACCTTCCAGCGGTAACCTTAGAGTGGTAACCACTCTCTCCAATAGTAGCGTCTACCGATGACTTAAACAGAAGGCTCTTAACAGAGACCTTCATACCGATGACCTTTTACTTAGAAAATGTTACACTGTAAACTTAATCATGAAATAGTGAGATTAAAAATACATAATTTTTTCATGATAAGAACTATAAAAACTAATGAAATATGATTATCATATAAATGAAACATGATTTGGGATTATCAAAATAGGTGAGTCCAATAGTTAAGTTAATAATCCATATTTTATTTGGGGTTTAGGGTTGGATAACCTTAGTGAAAACCCTAAATATGATCCTAAGTATATAATGATATCCTAAAATATTTGTAAAGTAGGTGGTCTTCCTAGCATTACATCATTGTCTAGATACTGGAAAGTTTATGTGGTTGTGGAATAGATGCACCTAGGGGTAATCACACCGAAAATGGTTGGTTGAGAATTGGTTAAATCATCACTTTAATGCATTATGAGTGGTTCTAAGACTATACACCTAGCTAGAATCTCCTAGGATATTTTCTTTGTTTGATAATATGATCTTTACAAACCATTATTAAGGATTTATTTCCTAGTTACTTTAATGGGTTAGGTTAATAAGTATAATAGATTCTAACTTATAAAAAATATATTGAATTAGATGTATCAAAGGATGAAATGAAGGTGATAAGATATATTAGGATTGATTTTTCATAGTCATATGATCATTTACTTTTATTTTATTGATAACCATTTTGGATTTTAGTATTTGGTTGAAACAGGATCATAGAAATGATGATGATAAAGGTATGTATCTAGATCCACTATGACTTATAACCAAATATTTGAGAATAATTAAATGGTTGAAATTTTAGTATAAGACTATTATAATGGATAAGGTGAGTTTTCTAGTCATACCTAAAGTAATGAGATTGATATTTTAATAAAAATTAAATCTTAAAAGTCTTAGATATTTTCATTAGCGAGTGATATTTATTGATGATATTAATGTATATTCTAAATGTTATGTGGATTATGTGAGACATCTAGAAATTTTTCTTCCGTAGTTCTACTTTAAGTGTTTGGAAACATATATTAAATGGTATCAATAACCATGAAATTTGAATTTATGAAAAGATTATATTTTTTGGGACAAATATTGAAGAAAAACTATTTGAATTATGGATAACTCTTGGGTTTAAATTATTCTTGATGTTTAGGTAATAAAGGGGTGTTTTATTTTGAGAAGGGTGAGTTAGAAGGTATTCATATCCTAGGAATTGATTATTCATTTATTAAAAAATGTGATTCGTTTTTTTTTTGTGAATTTTATCTCAATTTTGGGATTATGATATATATTGACTAGTGTGTAATCTTATGGAAAAGTGGATAATATCATTTTATAGTTAAATAAAGTGTTAATTTATATAAGAATATATAGTTTCAATATGGTTTTGTGTATTATATATTCAAATATTTTAGGGAAATATATATTTTTTAGAATGTATGATTACAAAATATACATACCTGAGTATATGATTGTGTACAAGATTAATATTTTTTTAGAAAAGATAAGTAATTTAATATATACTAAGTGAGAAAGGTAGATTTCATATTATAAGTTATATCCTAGATGATGAATATGTTAAGAATACCCTCACCAACATTCATTAGTGAGTGATAATTAGAATTGTAAGGATGAATTTTATTTAAGGGGTGAGAGTGTAACACTCTGAGATTTTAATATATGACTTTTTTTAAATGGTCCAAATCTGTTCTATAGATTTTTATATATGAAACACCAAAATTAAATGAAACTATGATATATTTAGATAAAATATTAATATTTAAGTATGACCATTAAAACCTAGTCATTGAATTAGTGTATATAGATCCCTAGGCTGGATTGACCACTAAGAGGGGTGAAATAGTGGTTTAATTTTATGAATTTTTTCCTTTTTATTCAAACTCTTAAACTTGTTAAGGTTCTTGATCCACTCAATAATATCTCACAACCTCACCTCATATGCAAAAATAATAACAGAGATCACATAAAAAGGTATTTAAAAGGTTTTTTATAAAGACTAACTCTTTTCCATGTTGGTTGGATGTCCCAACATGGATTCTCCACTATAATTTTATCATCAATTATAATGGATTAAGCGGTAACTGGTTATAAACCCTAGTAGTCAATCCTTCAGTTGATCCTAGTTCTACACTCCAACAACATACTCTTTTCCCTTGGTTGGTGAGACACCCCAACTGTCTTATATTCTAATGCATAAGTAGTTAGACACCCTGACCTCAAGCCTCTTCTGCAACTAGTTAGACACCCTAGACACAAGGTCCTTTTTCTCAGTATTTTTGATCCAATAGTAGAAATTAATCTTCTTTATTCAGAGTAGTCTTCTTATAATATCATGTAATATTAATATTACTCATTTACACCTTTAAGATCATTAATGGAATCTTATAATAATCCTTTTGGTATTTCTCAACAACTTATGATCTTCAGTGAATGATTAGATCTTCTTCAGTCAGTAAAATTTATAGGTATACAAAAACTTATTCTTCCAATAAAGAGTCTTGACATCAATAAATCTTATTTAGTGTTATCTTATATGAGATAGAAACTGCACAATGTCAACTCAAACTGCTTCTCAAATTATCACCACAATCACTTTTGTTCTTCTATTCAATTTATTCAAATTTACTTCATTCATCCATGGTGTAATTCATATTTAATTATATTTGACTAAACCCTCTCACATAACTATTTTATTATTATTATTATTTTATGTGCTTCTCAAGTTCTATCTCACATTATTCTTCAGGTATCAATACTTATTTCTTATTGAGAATTAGTATATCTCATTGAATATGCATGCATTGTCTTCCTCATGAAAACCCAAATAGGGGTGTGATGTATCACTTTATCCTTCACACAAGTGTATCATGAAATTTATCCTTCATAATTAGATATGGGTTGTGTATACTATCTTCTTCAAGTTAACTGCCTTCACATAATAAGAATATTCATTTTCAATATCTTAGTTATTCTGTATTCATGAAATATATATCTTATGGGATAGTGTTCTTCACGTTGCTTCTTCTTCGTGCAAGACCTGGTGTCAGGTATATCAAGCTTTGTGTAACATGTAGAATGTGAGGATCATAAGACATGTGTTAGAGTATCTCCCTGCTTCTTCATGTAACATAGAAGGTTTAGGTTTTGGTTGTAGTGGAAGCATTCCTTTGATATAATAGCCAAATATAATTTTATTCTTAATTTTCATGTAATCGTTGTTGTTCATGATTAAAACATCGTGTCTAATGAATTCCATATATTAATTGACTAGATTAAAATTCTAGAACTATAAGAGGAGGATCTTTACAGGTTATTTATAATTAATTTATGAACTGATATAAAATTACCTCAACTTGTAATTCTCTCTTCATTAATGATCTAATTGACTATATCTCATCATACTATCATTTCATTATAAGATAAAAGCGTAGAATTCCTTTAGAAATATTATTAACCAACTCAGATACCTTGTTACCCTGATAACCACACTAGTCCTGACATATCCTGAATGGAATTCCCATTCCCCATGGGTTGGTGACAATCACCTAGTATCAAATAATATGAAAGTGGAAACGAATTTTTCAAAAACAAAACGGAAGAAAGAGACACAATAAGTATGAATATAAGAAAAAATCCATATGGAGAACTATACTAGAAGTCAAATAGGAATAAATAACCCAAAGTGTAACTATAAAGTACCAAAAATAGGATAACAACCCAAGTCCAAGCAGACACAACAGCTCAAACCCCAAAGATCAATAGCCGCTACCACCTCTAAGTGGTGCTTTCCCCTTGCTCAAACCTGGAAGGAGGAAATATAAAAATTCCCAAAGGCACGGGTAGGGTGTGAGCTAAATCTAAATAGGATCTCACCAAGGATTCTATAATAAGATTACATAATTGATTATCCAAATAAATATTCCAATTTCAAATAAATAGGCATGGTAGTTCAAAATCATATTTAAAAAAATCATTCTTTACATTTTAAATGATGGAAATACTTTAAAAATGTCTTAATTTTTTTTATATAAAATAGTTTATATAAATTTATAATGCATGTGTAAAATATTTTAAAAACAAAGGAATATATATATATATCAAATAATTCACAATGGGAAACAATTTCATATTCTAAGAGTCATGATAGTTCCAGGTTATGGGATCCTCACACACTTATAATGAAAAAAGAAATGTGCACACACATCCCTTTGACACTAGTCCAATAGGACTGACTGACATCCCACTGGGGATAAGACCTTCCAATATATTTATTTTAGAGTTATAAAGTGTCAATCCATTGATATGGAATTCCCATCCTAGCATGTTTCTTCATAATAACTCACTAACTAAATCGGATTTCATGTTCTCAAATAATAATCAATAATGGGAAATTTATTTCAAAAATGTTCAAAAATAAAATTCAACCTATTTCCCATTTTAATATGCCAATTTCTTTTTAAAATACAAAATGGGTTTTTAATCAAGACATTCCTTTTCTAGGATTAAACCAATGGTTTTCTATCACAAAAATTTAAGCCATTTTTCTCAAATAAATATTTTAAATCAATTAAAAAAACTAATTTCACAATATAAATTCCATAACTAAATTTTAAAATTTAATTTTTACAATTTTTCATCAAATTTGAAAACACACACCAATTAAATGGAATTGGGGGGTCTTTCCCAATTTTCATTCCAAATCAAATTCAAATCCCCAATTTAATGGAATTGGGTTTTTAATAAACCAATTGAAATAAATAACATTTAAATTAAACAATTTAATTTAAATCAAGCAATATATGGTTAATCAAATTTTCCATCATAAATGGAACCACCTACCTCGGGATCACAGGATCATGAATCACAAATTCCTAAATGGGAAACTCTAATGAATAATGTCAGTAATGAATATTCTAGATTAAAACCTAGATTCAAGATCTAAAAAATATGTATTAGATCATCCAACAATGCAGATATCTATTAAACCCTAGGGAGGGGAGAAGGAGAGAGTGAGAGAAAGATAATGGGAAGAGGACAATTCCTAGGAAGATATCGAATGTCATTAGGATATTTTCAATTTTCTTCTTGAGAGGTGTAGAGTGTCCAAAATCACCTCTTATGAGTCTCCAAAGAAGAAAAAATCATATTAGGGTCATATAAGCCCATCAAGTAATTAAACTGAGGGTTTTTGGGATTTTAAAATTAATTTTTGGATAAATTAAATCTTGTATGCTTTCTTAGATGGGCAAGGTCACATGGTTAAACAAACCATGAACCCTAACCATGAACACTCTGATGTAGGGTTGAATTATTTATCCTTGGTGGGGGAACGGTTTATCAAACCGTTCCCCAATAGTGTAAACCCCCACTATTTGAGTTTGAAAAGTTTTCATTAGCAGGGTGCACGGTTTGGTAAAATTGTGTTCTGGCCATGAATATCCCAAAATCCCTTCAAATTTTCAAAAATTTTACCTGAAGAACCCCTAAATGAAACCCAACCAAAGAATGTTCAAAAGAGGGGTTGAGGAGTACCTGAAAATAGTAATCGAATATTACAACCTCCACACCATAAAAACCATTTGTCCCTAAAAAGCCTACTAAGAAGCTTTCATGTCATAAATATGAGGCCACTACTCTCTCATCAGTGACTCCCTCTCCCATGACTCAAGAATATCAGAATCATGCTACTATAGAACTCAAACCAAAGGTATCATCCTCCCATGAAGTACCTTGGTTTTAGAATCAACTATCCTGATTAGATGCTCAATCACGGATAAATGAGGTTCAACATTAAGATCACTCCATCTCATAACATGAGATGAATCAAATAGATACTTGCATGATAGCTATACATGGAACACATTATGTATCAATGTCAACTATGGAGTAAGTTCTAAATGGTAAACCACTTTCCCCACCTGCACAATGACCTCAAAAGGTCCCACAAAATGAGAATCTAGTTTCTCTTGCCTCCCAAGACGTCGAAGACACAACTGAGGTGAAACTTTCAAGAACACCTGATCACCAACTAAAAATTTAAACAATATTAGATGATGAACAGCATAAGATTTATACCATCTCTATGCCACAACATTCTCTGATTAATAAACTAAATCTTTGATGTCATCTCTTGAACTAAGATTGGTATAACCAAGTAATTTTCATCAATCTCCGACCAAAAAAAATAAATATTTGTAAGGGAAACCATAAAAGGCCTCAAAAAGAGTCATTATTATCTTGGACTGATAACTATTGTTATAAGAAAACTCAACCTTCCCTGAATGATCATCCCAATCTCCACCAAAGTTGAGAACGTGGGCATGAATTGTATCCTCAAGAATTTGTATAGATCTTTTTATATAGCCATTTGATAGTGGATGATATGCCATACTCAAATGAACCTAAGATCCTAGTTCCTTTTGAAGGCCTCTTAAAAAGAAATAAGTAAACTGAGGATCCCTATTAGAGACTATAGTAGATAAAAATCCATGAAAAAGAATAATCTCTTTCACATAGAGATATCCAAACTTCTTAACTTTGGTTGTATTATGAATGGGTATTAAGTGAGCCGATTTGGTCAACCTATCAATCATAATCCATATCACATTATTCTTTCTCTAGGTATGTGGAAATCCAACCATAAATTACATAGATATATCATCCCACTTCAAAGTTGAAACTGGAAGAGGATGAAGCAAACCTAAAGGTTTCTAGTGCTCATCCATGACCTTTTGGCATGTATAACAACAAGAGAGAAAATTATCAATACCCCATATCATACCTGGCCACCAGAATTGTGATTGCATATTATAGAATATCTTCATGGTTCTTGGGTACACAACCCACTATGAGTTATATAAATACCCCATAATATCTTTCTTTACGAATAATGTTACAACAAAATGAATCTAATAACATATAATTCCCTCCATGGATAATGACCACTCAGAAGCAGCCTCCCCACCATAGATATATTCTCTAATGATATGGAATGCATCATCAAGTTGTTGTTCCTGAAGAATAAACTAAATAAGAGAGGGGGTCAACTGAACATTGGACAAGGAAACCTCAGCCCCTGATTCTCATACTCCAATATGAAAATTTGAAAAAAGATCCATCAAGTTCCACACCTCTGATGATTCTTTCACAGCATCAGTCAAAAATTTTCTACTTAAGGCATCTGTAATGATATTCCTTTTCCCTGGGTATAAGAGATGCCAAAGTCAAAGGATTGTAGGTATTACACCCGACACCTCTATAGTATATTCAAATATTTTTATAGAATATTTAACTCAATCTATTATGGTTTAAATACAAGGTAAACCTTTCTCTGAAAACATAATATCATCAAATATTAAGCACAGTCATCACAACTTCCAGTTCCAGTTCATGGGTCAAGTAATTATTCTTGTGTGGTATAATTTTCTAAGGGACATAAGAAAAAACATGATCACACTACATAATAATTTAGTCCAAACCTAAACATGAGGCATCATAGAAGACCACATAGCCATGCCTGGCCTATGAAAGATTCAACATCGGTGTAATAGTCAGAAGACATTTCATCTCAATGAAAGAACTCTTACATTTCTCATTCCAAGAAAACTATACTCTCTTCCATGTTAGAGCAGTCATCAGAGAATACAACTTTGAGAAGTACTTTAAAAACTTATGATAATATCTAACTAATACAAAGAAGCTCTAAATATTAAAAACATTTCATGGCTGCTCTCATGTCATAACATCCTTCACCTTCTCAAGATCAACTAATATTCCATGTTCTGACACCATGTTTCCTAATAAATTCAATTCCTAAATCCATAAATCACATTTCTATAACTTATAATAAAGTCAGTGACCTCTCAAAAATTTCATAACTACTCTCAAATGACTCACATGATCCTCCTCGGATTTAGAGTAAACAAGGACATCATCCATAAAGACCACCACGAAACTATCAAGATACTCAGGGAAAATCATTTTCATTAAATACATAAAGAGTATAGGATAATTGGTTAGACTAAAGAAAATAAAAAGGTACTCATAATGGTCGTCCCTCCTCTAAAAGGAGGTTTTTTGAATGTTAGATTGTTTTATTCTCAATTGATGGTAACCAGATCAAAGATCAATCTTCGAGAATAACTTTTCCCCTTTCAATTGATTAAACAGATCATCAATCCATGGAAAAAGATATTTTTTTTTATCATGACCCTATTGTGTTTTTGTTAATCAATGCAAAGGAAAAGTAACCCATCCAATTTCTTATCAAATAGAACCAGCACCGCCCAAGGTGACACACTCGTGCATATAAATCCTTTTTCTAGAAGATCATCCAAAAAATATTTCAACTCTTTAATTTCCACTGGCATCATGCGGTAAGAGAGAATAGAAACTAGTTTAGTACCATGTACTAAATTGATAGAAAACTCTACCTCCCTTACTAGTGACAAACCATATAATTCAAAAATAAAAACATTAGGAAACTCGGTGACAACTGGAGAGAGATCACCGCTCAAAGATTCTTGCTCAAGATCAAAATAAAACACTGATATTACTTTCCCCAAATGTAGATAATAAGGTCCGACTCTACTCGACCTCAGGTCCTATTCTCCTTGAAAGTTATGGAACACCCCATCAAGTTTAGTAAAGGTGACCCATTAAAGATAATAATAAATTAAAGTTGTATTAGAAATTATCGAATCCATACTGAAAATTGTGTCAAGAGGTTCTATGTCAATACCCATAAAATCTCAATCAATATCGATATCTGATAACAAGAAAACACAAGTAGAACTAAGTATACCCTACTCTCTCTTCATTCTGAGGGGTGTAGTAATATCCATCACATAAGATAAAATATCCATAGGAAGATTAATCTGATTCACAATACAGGTTGAAATAAATTAATGAGATGAACCAGTATCTAATAAGGCAATCACTAATGATGAATCTATAGTGATGGTACCTCCCACAGTCACTAGACCCATATCTTCTTCCTCTAGAGACTCTTCCACATCATAAAGAAGCTTCGTTTTAGATGCATGTGGTTGGAACCTCTTTTATCTTGAAGAATATGATTACACTATAGTTTTAGTAGGTTTTGAGATATTGTGACACTATGTTGAGTGAAATAGATATTGAATAAATTCTATAAGTGACTTGATAATCCATAAGAACCACATACCTCGGGTGCCTCAGCAAAAACCATCTTTGATTTCCTTGGATTTCTATACTAGTACAAAATCAAAGGGCCTTTACCAAGCACTGTATGAGTTCTATGAAAACCCTTCTATTGAGAACCACCATGATAATCATCACTCTTAATTTTCCCTTTAAATGAATTCACATTGCCACTGGAATAAAAAGAAACTCTCTTCAATCCTAACTTTCCAGAGCATAAGAAGGAAACATCAGCAAGAAAACCTAATAATGAATATCAGATTGAAGTATCTTATCTAACCATCGATTCTTCATCTTCTCATTCGATACAATCTTAGGTGAAAATGCACAATATAAGAAAAATGGTTTTCATATTCCATCATGGTCCTTTTAGCCTGCTCAAGTTTGAAAAACTCGGTAGCCTTGTCCAATACCATCAAATCTAGATAAAACTAGTCAGTGAAAAGATCATTGAATTCTTTCCACTCTAAGACCGCATGATTCTTTTTCATCGCCATCATGTCCCACCATCTTCTATTAGGACCCTCCAGTAAAAAGGTGGAACACTTAACCTTGATTTCATCAAGTATCTCTAAGAACTCAAAAAAATGATTAGTCTTATTCAACAACTCCTCAGCCTCATGAGGATCATTGGAGACTTTGAATACTAGTGGAATTTGGAAAAGGAACTCCTGAAAATGATTCCAAAGAAAATCCCTATGAGGTTCCACAAATAGATCCTGAATGGGAACTAGTGGTGGTGCTTGTCCCAAAGCATGGAAATTACTCACAGTGACTTCAACCATACTCGGGTCCATGAGGGTATTTTCTCACTATGGTTCATTAGTATCATCCTCCTGGATTTGATTCAAACATCTTCTTAAAGTCATGATACTACACAACATCAGTAGACAACATTGAAGACAATAGATTAATACTCAAACAGAGAAAAAAGGGAAATTAATCCCAATAGATAAGAACATGAAATTTGGATTTAAATCTATCCAAATCAAAAGCAAGGAAATGAATAGAACTAATTGTCAAAAAGTATTTCTCAAAACCACCCCAGGTGACTTGTGAATAAATAAGATGAGAGCTGGCAAAGCACTCAATCGCAAATACCTCCTAAGTCCCAATAAGATTACTCAACAATATACTAACATCAAGGAAATATGCTTAACCTGCACCTTTGATACTACTTTTTCACTAACCAACCTAGATACCCTGGTACCCTAATAACCAGGCCAGTCCTAACATAGTCTAAAGGGTATTCCTGATCCCCATAGGTTGGAAACAAGCCCCTGGCATCAAACAATATGAAAGTGGGAATGAATTTTCCACAAACACAGCGTAATCAAGAGACACAATCCATATGCATATAATAAAAAATCCACAGGTAGAACTACACCAAAAGTAAAATAGTCATAAACAACCAAAAGTAAAACCATAAAGTACCATAAAATAGGATAAAAACCCAAGTCTCAGTGGACACAATAGCTCAATACCCAAATATCAACATTTGTTACCACCTCCAAGTGGTTCTTTCCCCTTTCTCAAACCTTGTATGAGGAAATATACAAACACCCAAAGACATAGGTAGGGTGTAAGATAAATACCAATAGGGTCTCACCAAGGATTCTATAATAATATGTTATAATTAATTAACCAAATAAAGATTCCAATTTTAAATAAATAGGCATGGAATTTTAAAATCATATTTAAAAAAATCATGATTTACATTTGAAATGATGGAAATACTTTAAACAAATTGATTAATAAACATTTTATATAAAACTATTCATATAAATTCACAAGGTATGCATAAAATAGTTTACAAGAAATGGGATATATATATATATATATATATATTAAATAATTCACAATGAGAAACATGGTCATTTTCCAAGTGGTATGATAGTCCCAGGTTATTGGATCCTCGCACACTTATAATGAAAATAGAAATGAGCATACACTTCCCTTTGACACTAGTCAAAGAGGACTAACCAACATCTCACTGTGAATAAGACCTACCAATTATTTTATGTTGGAATTGTAAATTTTAAATCCATTATTAGGTCATACTCATCCTAGTGTGTTTGTCCCTAATAACTCACTAACTACCTAGGATGTTATGTGTTCAAAAAACAATCAATAATGGTAAATTTATTTCAAAATTGTTCAAAATAAAATTCAACCTCTTTCCCATTTTAATATGTCAATTTCCATTTAAACCCCAAAACAGGTTTTTAATCAAAACATGCCTTTTTCAGGATAAAACCAATGGGTTTTTATCAAAACGATTTAATCCATCTTTCTTAAATAAAAATTTGAAATAAATTCTACAATTTAAATTTCACAATTTAATTTCACAAATTTCCATGCAATTTCACAACACACATCAATTCAATGGAATTGGGGGGTTCCCAATTTTCATGCCAAATCCAATTAAAATCCCCAATTCAATGGAATTAGGTTTTTAATAAACCAATTGAAATAAATTACATTTATATCAATCAATTTAGGGTTAATCAAATTGGTCATCATAAACAGAACTACCTACCTCAGGATCACAGAATCACAAATCACAAAACCCTAAATGAGAAACTCTAATGAATAACATCAGAAATAAAGATCTAGGAATCAAAACTAGATTAAATGTCTAAAACAATAGATATTAGATCCTCTAAAAACATGAAGATCTATTAAAACATATAGAGGAGAGAAAGAAAGAGTGGGAGAAAGGGAATGGGAATAGAAAACTTACTAGGAAGATATTGAACATCATTTTCCAAGATTAGGCTTGATTATAGAGGGGTGAATAAGGGAAAAAATAACCTATTGGGAGCCTAAAAGGAAGAATAAATCATATTATGGTTATACAGGATCGTTGGGAACTTAAACCAATGGTTTTGAAATTTTAACATTAGTTTTTAGATTAATTAAATCATGTATGCCTAGTTAGTTGGGTAGGGTCTCATGGTTAAACAAACTGTGTACCCTATCAATATGCCCCATACTGTAGGGTTTTATAGTTTCTTCTTTGTGGGTGCATGGTTTATTGAAATGTGCACCAACCATGAAAACCCTCATTGTATGGGTTTTCAAGATTTTTACTAGTAGGTTGCACGGTTTGGAAAAATCATGCTCCATCCATGCACAGCCCAAAATCCCTTCAAGATTTACAACATTTCACCTAAAGCACCCCTAAATGAAACCCAACCAAATCATGATCAAAAGAGGGGTTTAGGAGTGACTGAAAATAGTAATAATATGTCACAAATATTGATCCATGCATGAACCATAATTTCTGAATGTCATTGTAAAATTGTTGGGTGATAGCATGACTGATCCTTATCTCTTACATTGTTCATGGTTGATTACAGAAGAATTCTTCTCAAGGAATAAATAACTCTTTATGTTATCCTATTGTCTTGAGAGAGAAGGATAGTAGAGCACTCTAGATCTCTTGATCACTCTCTAGGTCTTAAGCGAGTCTCACTCTATCTTTTGTGCATAATAATTGTGTTCTTGGAAAGTGATATTATTAGATATTTATTATGGTATGTTAGGGTTGGAAAATTTCAAACTAAAAACTTTATATATTTATAATTATTAATTGAAACCATTTCCAATAATAATAATATTATTATTATTAATCACTTAACATGTGCAACACCTTTAACAATCTGTAAACAAATATAATTTATATTATTTCCAATCAGACCATTAATCTTAGCCTAATTTCCCTCCTTAGTTTTTACTAGACTTTGAATAATGACTATTTATTTAATAAATAAATTTTAATACATTATTCTGTGATAAATATAATAAATATTATATTCACTGAACTTGAAAATAAATATTTTTTATTATTATTTAATTCACTTATTATTTTGAATAACATGTGATTAAATTATGGTGATCAACCAAATCTAGATAAATATTATTTATTTTAACATGTTAGATTCAATACTTGATTTTAACTGAGATTTTAAATACACTTAGTTTGTAACCCTATAGGAATCTTTCTTAGTGGCATTGGGAATATTTTCCTAAAGTCCAAGGTTAGCATTAAGCAACATTCCAAGGCACCCATAGAGAAAAGTTAACATCATAACGAAATCCAAATTAATATTAATGTTTACTATGTGATATAATACATTTATTATGATATCTCAAATCAAGAAGGTGGCACTCCAGTTCCATCAACCTACATGCTTGATGTATCTTTCTTTGAATTTATGGAAATGAACTCACCCATTGAACTCTATGGACATGGATTTATACAGGTAGTTCCATTCCCATAAAAAGGTCCTAAGATATCAACTTCTATCAAGGGATATAAGTGATAAATCCTTTCTTACATTATCCATTAATGTAATATCACTCGTAATGAATCCAACATATCCTACCTCACTATGAGAATTTATCATCATGGTTTTCATCAATAATTAAATTCTTGTGAGTCATGATATCCATTAATTATAATTTTAAAATATAAGAATAAATACATGTTTCTTTATATAGAAATATCCAATAACATAAGAAAATTGGGATTTTCTAATTAATGGTTCAATTCTCATAACCTCCTATATTAGAGATTAATAAGGGTGAACACCATAAGAAGGTGTATCAATGTCTTATTAGGATCCTACCCCTGATATCCTATATCATCTATGTCCCATCAAATAGTATCATCTAGACATTGAATAAATTTCCAGGACAATATCGTGGCACCTCTAGGTTCTCATCATAGTAGGGAACTTCTATGACCTTTTAGAATGACATATATGCTTAAGACATTATCACATAAAAATTTTATATAGAGGAATAATAATAATAATGTAATAATAAAACTTAATTAATAATGAAAACATGTAATAAAGAACTAAATAAGTTGGTTCTAGGGAACTGACTGTAATAGACTCCCACTTACACTAGATCTAACTAACAATAAATTTCATTCCACCAACACTCACATGATACCCATGCCTCTGCTGATATAATTCCTTGGTCAAGGGGATTTCCATGTTTTCCTTCATAGATAATCTAAATACTATAACTTTACCTCATTGATAAAATTACCTCAAGAGATGAAACTTCTAAAGTATGTTCTTTGACTTTTGGTGTGACCTAGGCTCCTTAGAGAGAGCCACTATTGTAGTGATATCACAGTAAAATATGATTGGGTCTTTACTATTATACACCAGATAAAGATATAAGAAATTTTTGTTAATCCAAATTTCTTCCTTGTATGCATCATAATTCACAATATAATCATACTCTACTATAAAATCAGTGACAACTGGCTGTCTAAAACTCTTCCAGCTCATAGATCCTCTATTGATACAAAATATATACCCATACTATGACTTCATATCATTAATATCTATCTAAAATATTGCATCTTTATAACATATAATGACTAGATCATTACCTCCTCCATACACCAGGAACATATCCTTAGTTAACCTAAGATGCTTAAGGATAGTCTTAACAACAATCCAATTATGTTTACTAAGATCTTCTTGATATCTTTATATCATTCTCAAAGTATATGAAACATCAAAACTAAAAGAAAACATGACATACATGATGGATCTTATCAAAAAAGTGTATGTGATCTTACTAATTATCTTTGTTTCCTTCTGTGTTTGAGGGCCCATACCCTATGATACTATAACTGATCCCTTCTTGAATTATACTATATTGAGACTCATCAATAAATTTTCAATGTATGTACCTTGACTTTTTTCAATAATCCTCTTGGATCTATCATGTGTGATATTTATCCCTAGAATTTAAGCTTTTTCACCTAATTCATTCATGAAGAAGAACTTTATCAACCATTCTTTAAACATCTTTGGTATATCATTTACAATTAGTAATATGTCATCAAAATATACTACTATTAAAATAATTTTACTCCCACTAAACCTCATGTAAACACATGGATCATATTCATTCTTAATGAAACCAAATTTCTATATAGATTCATCAAATCAAATGTTTCATGACCTAGATTCTTGATTTAATCCATAAATCGATCTCTAAAACTGGAATACTTTTTTGGAATTTCTCAGAGTTAAAAAACCTTCTATTTGTGTCATATACACATCCTATTAAAGGTTAACATTAAGGAATGAAGGTTTGACATCTATTTTTAAAATCTCATAGTCATGGTAAGCTATTATGGAAAAAATCTTATGTATTTAAACATGAAAACTAGCGAAGAAATTTTATCATAGTCAATGCCTAGAAGTTTTCTAAAATATTTAGCCAAAATCCTTTCTTTATAGGTATTCACTTTACCTTCAATGTTTATCTTTCTATTGAATACCCATTTACACCCAAAAAGATTTACATCAACTGGCAGATCAATCAGAACCCAAACTTGGTTTTGATACATGGAATCCATCTCAAAATTCATGGATTCTAGAAATCTTATTGAATCTAAGCTCTCTACTATCTCCTTATATGAGAGAGTATCATTATTTTCAACCAATAATGATTCAACATCATTAGTGACTAGAAACCCATATCTCTCTAGTTCTCTTACCTCTCTAATGCTCATATAAAGTACTTGTGTTTTAGGATTAACTTATTTCATGGGAACCTATTTAATCATTTCCTATACCAAATCTTATATATCTTAATCATAAACTTCATCAAAGTTATTCTTTCTCCTACTACCCTCCTTGATAATGTGATCCCTCTCAATAAAAATTACATGTTTTGCAACAACCAATTTCTTTTCTTAAGGACTATGTAGGTAGTATCCTTTAGTTTTATTAGGATACCCTATAAAGACACACTTCATGCTCTAGGGTGCTAGTTTGTTTCTTGAGATATCCTTAAAAAACACCTTGCAATACGATGCATGAACATGTGAAAAAATAGGTTTCTTAACACTCTATAACTCTAAGGGACCATTATTTTCTGCTTCATTTGATACTCCATTTAGTAAGTATGATGTTGTCTATAATGCATGTCCTTGAAATGATAATGGAAGGATTGTGTGAATCTTCATTGGCCTTAGCATATCCAAAAAGGTATAGTTCCACCTTTCAATAAAAGCATTCTATTGTAGTGTATAAGGTGTAGCGAGTTGAAATAAAATCTCATACTCCTATTGAAATTTGATAAATTCGTGGTTAAGATATTCACCACCTCGATATAATCAAAGTTTCTTTATCTTATTATCAATATTATTTTCAACCTCATTATTAAACTCTTTTAACATTTCAAAGGATTTATAATTATACCAAATTAAGTAGATATTACCATATCTTCTCAAGTCATTGATAAAAGTAATAAAGTATGAGAATCAACCTCTATCCTCTACTTAAAAAGTTCTACACATGTTAGTGTGCACCGAATCTATAATCTATGTGGCTCTTTCTCCTTAACATATGAATAGAAGTTGAGATATCTTTCATTGTAAACAATTGTGACATATTTCAAGTAGTTTATGATCAAAAGAGTCAAATTAACCATATTGATATAGATTTTTTTAAACTCTTCTCGTTTATGTGACCAAGATGGTGGTGTCATAACTGGGTGTTATATTAATCACATGTTTTTTTTTCATTTTCAATTTCTAATATTTGTTTTTCATAATTGAACTCATAAATAAAATTATTCAAATGTACCATACCATAACATATTATATCTTTATAAATGTAGCAACCCTTATTTCTAAATCTGAAAATAAATCCATCCATATCTAAAAAAGAAACAGAAATAATGTTCTTGATAACACTAGGCACATAATAAAAATTCTTTAAAGCCAAAATCAATCATGTCGAAAATGTGATATGGTAGTCTCCAATATCTAGAGTAAATATCCCTGTTCTATTGGTAGCCTATAAATCCACCTCATCTCTGGTAATCTTCTACAATCTACATGTTTCATATATTTTGATACAAATTTGATCATCACATGTAGTATCTAATACCCAACTAATAGATATAAAAATATTACACTCAATAAAAAATACACCTGAATATTCTGCTAAAATCTTTGTCTGGTAAAATTTATCTTCCATTGTCTCTTCTTTCCATATGAAAAACATACCACATCATGTTCCTTTACTTTCCTTTGGATATTCTTCTTCTTGAAAAGTTAGTGCTCCAAAGCCTTAGACTTGGAATGAGTCTTTAGCCCATTTTCATTGTTCTTATTATTATTATTCACTATAAGTACAGTGGGTTTGTCACGCACTGTGTCTTTATCAACTTGGAGAATAATTTTAAGAAGTTTTGAAAGTGTCTTCTTGTTATTTCTCATATTATAATTCAAAATAAAACTGGAGAAGTTCTTAAGTAGTGAGGAAAGAATGAGATATGTGTGTAGCACATCAGGGATCTTAAAATAAAATATTTCTAGGTGATCAATGTACCTAATCATATTGAATACATGTTCCCTGGCTGGAGTTGACTCTCTAATCTTTTGTGTGAAAAGTTCATTGAAAATCGCATATCTCTCTGATCTCGCCTTCTCTTGATAGAGTTTCTTAAGGTGAGAAATGATGTTATGCACACCCATATCCTCATATTAATTGAGAATCTCATTGGACATAGAGGATATCATGAAACATTGGACATCCATAGATTCATCCACATTATTCAAATATAGAGATGTTTCTTCCTCATTAGCCTCTTTGGAAATGAACTCAAGAAGTGAGGTTAACAATACATATAATTTATGTTTATGTTGTAGTATAATGCGCTAGCATCTATACCATTTGTAACGACCCGAAATTTTGAATAAATTTTATTTTCTAAACTTTGTGTGTTATTTTATTTTTATACTTGAAAAAACTGTTTCATTTGATAACATAAGTATAATTAAAATAAGACCATTGGTTTTTGACTCTTATATGACCATTGATCAATATGACCGTTGGAAACTAAACGTTTTAATTATTGTCTCTAAATACAAGTGATCTTGGTTAATTAATATAGAAAGAAGATTTGATGGCCTCATCCAGTAGTCTCGGGCCAATCGAATCCCATCTAACAGAACTTGGGAAGGAGGTATCACCACTGGGCTTTGCTCTGGACCAAACCCAAGTTGAACTTCATCGTGTGAAGCTAGAATGAAATTGCCTTCATGAGAAGTTCAAGCTAATAGAAATCACTACTCGGGCAATGTTGGCCGAGCCGCCCCAAGATTCTCTCACCTTAGCACACCTTACACTTAATTTCTATGTTGGGGTTATAAGGGGATATGTAAGGAGACTGTAACTGACTTGTGTAAACCTTTGATTTAAATAAAAATTGTGATTTCTTCTTATGATGAAGTATGTGAATTTTCATATGTTCGGATAAATATAGTATGCATATTTTTAATGAATTAGAGAAAAAGGATATTTTAAAATATTTTTGCAAACCTTAAATAATTAATGATGTGTAATGATTTTCAAAAAATGGTCTTCTTCAAATGTGTTCAGTAAGATATTTGGAGTCTAATAAGATCAAATTATTTTTTGATGAATAGTAAATTATGAATAGTGATTTTACACTTAGGATTAGTAATGTGACCAAATGGATTAGTAATCTCACTTAAAGAGAGTATTAATATAATCTAGGCATCTTGATTAAGTAATGAGATTCAATAAAATAGGTAAATAACTGTTTCAGAAATTTTTAGTCAAGTATTAGTTTTTTTAGGTGAATAGTGTTTTTTAATTAAAAATTAAATTAAAAATATTTAGAAAATTATTTTTATAAAATGGATTTCATTTTTGAACTCAGAGCATCGATATTATGTTAAGGTAATTTTTGGGGATTTTTCTGAAAAAAATGAATTTTCAGTGAATAGTGTATTTATTTAAAAAAAATATTTAGAAAATTATTTTTATGGAGATCATTTTTGAAATCAGAGCATTGATATTTGGTTAAGGTGAAATTTTGGGAGTTTTCGGAAAAAGTTGAATTTTCAGTGAATAGTAAAAATACAGTTTTAGGGTTTCGGTATGTTTAATGACATCATGACTGCATCATGATGATGTCATGAGATATTTTAAGGTATGGTCGACTAAAGGGGATGAATTATTGTATGAGGTGTCCCAAGTGGCCAATACCATGGGAGAATACCATGGGCAAGCCCACGGTTTTTCCAATACCACAAATGAGGTGTCCCTTGGCCATTAATGCCTTGTCCCCTCACTTTCCCTATAAATACCCACCCTTTCCTCTTTTAGTTTTCACTCCCAACTCTCCCAAAAATGAATCTCTGGTCTCATTACCTCCCAAATAGTCCTCCCAAGGAGCCCCCAAGCCCTCAAGGTCCCAAACTTTGAGTTTTAAAAGATACATTTAAGGTAAGGGATCCAACCTCTCTTTTTCTTTTCAAATACTCTCTTTTAAGTCATTTCTTTTAAGTTACATGTTATTATATTGGAGGATGTTATTTTATATTCCTCTTACTGCCCTATTCATGTTCATATGATGAGATATCCCCTCTTACTCTCATCATTTTTTTATGAATATTTAAGTGGCACTGTTAGGCTGCCAAAATTTTTTTAACGGATTCTTTCGCCCTTCTCATTTTCAAGTTCTATTTTCTTGTCAAGTATTTCAAGTTCCCTTTTATTATATTGGGGTATGATCTCTATATCTATCATACTGATATTTTATGTTCATATGATGAGAGAACCTATTTGATCTCGTCAATTCATTTTTTTGAAGTTTAAGTGACGTCGTTAGGCTGCCGAATTTTTAAGGGATTCTTTCACCCTTCTCGTTTTCAAGATCTATTTTCATGTCAAGTCTTTCAAGTTCCTTTTTATTATGTTGGGGTATGATTTATATATCAATCATACTGATATTCTATGTTCATATAATGAGAGACCCTGTTTGATCTCATCAATTCATTTTTTTTAAGTTTAAGTGACGTCGTTAGGCTGCCGAATTTTTAAGGGATTCTTTCACCCTTCTCGTTTTCAAGATCTATTTTCATGTCAAGTCTTTAAAGTTAATTTTTATTATGTTGTAGTATGATCTATATATCAATAATATTTATCTTCTATGTTCATATGATGAGAGACCCTATTTGATCTCGTCAATTTTTTTTTTGAAGTTTTAAATGACATCGTTAGGCTGCCGAATTTTCATAAGAGAAATCTTATTTTTGTCTTCCTTCGATGTTTTTCATTTCATATGTTATGTATTTAAAATTTAATTAAACGTTTATTATATCAATTATATTTTGTCCCTATACTATTTTATGGATCATTTATGAGTGGGTAACCCATGTCCCCTCACTTTTCAATATTTTCTAAAACCCTATAACATAGCTGTTATGCTGCAGAATTTTCGACTCAAAATGCCTCTCCCTTTTTCTCCAATAATTTTATTTTATTAAGTGAATACTCAAAGCTCTTTATTATAGAGGGGTATTCACATATATATAAAAATTTTCTATTTTAAATTCTGGGATTTACATACATGAAACCCTCTTTCCTTTTTCCGTGGTTTTAAATTGACATAAAGATCATATCTTTAAATAAGTTTTTAAAAACGTTATGATTATTAAAGGAAACCCATTTCTTTTATGCTATATGGTTTATTTATGAAATGTTTGATGATGATATATGTGGATCACATGATAATAAAGGTAAATTTAAGGGTGCGCCCTAATAGGACTCCAATGCAATGGGTAAAGACTTAATCTCTATAGATGACCATTTTTAATGACGCCTTGGTGAATAACCTTGATAATTTTTAATGACACCTTGGGGATGGACCTTGGTGAAACAAAAATTATTGTGTATGTTAAATTTTTTAGCCACATATTCAATTTATGATATACCTCATGATTTCTTTCTCATGCCTTAAAGTTCTTTTTCATGACTTTATTGATGTATCTCAAGTTCACATGTTAAATGTTTCCCCTTGTTTCCCTTACTGGGCCTTCTGCTCACCCTTTCTTTTGATGTATATCCCCAGGTTATGAGATGCAGTAATGAACCTAGTATGAACATAAGGAGAAGCCTTTCAAGTGTTTAAGAATAATTTTTTATGTTTTCATGTTTTAAGTTCCTGGTTTCCAAGACACTAAACCTTAAAGATCCTCGGTTTTGTAAAATGTAATGAAAAGTTATGTTATAAAAAGGCGGGATGCTATAGTTGGTATCAAAGGATGGTTTAGTTATTTGTGGAAATTAATATATGAAAAGTTTAGGAAGAACCCTATAGAAATGTTTAAATATAGTAAATCTTCCTGGTATTTTGGTGAGTATTGAGTAAGGGGTTGCCAAGCAAATACATCCCTGTATGGATACGAGCAGGTAGAGGTGACTCTGGCACAGATGTACATAGGGGTAAAACCCGAAAACACCGCTTTGAGCTAGACTCGAATAGGAATTGGTACACAAGAATGGGCCTTTCTACACTCTTGGTTATGACACTCCAGGGGGATATTCTTTGGTAAATTCATAAGCTTAGTATGAACCATTATTAAAGGAACAAAGATAAAATAAAATAAGGATTCACATAAGAATATATGATCATGGATAACCTAGTTGGAACCTAGGGGATCACAAGTTAGGATACACTTTTCTTCTACAAGTTTATCCTTTTATGTTTAAAGTTTCATTTTCATGATTATGGGTTAAGTATTTAAGCCCCTAATTATACTTTCTTTTCTTAGTTAATGGCGGGAAATAGAAGAACATGTCCCAAAAACCAATGTGATAGGAAATGTGACGATTGCATTATTAATGTGACAGAGATGATGAGAGATCAAGTTGAACATATTGTGATTATGCCAAACTAGTTATCAAAAATCCCAATTAATAATTGGTACCTAGTTGAATGCCCAAAGTCATCAAGGAAGAATAAGACGAAGTCTCAAGGATGTTCATCTGATAAATTTGATAAGGAAAAGAAGACCTAATTTCCTTTTTACAAAAAGTGTAGCAAGAGGCACCAAGGAGAATGTCACAAAGGAACCGAGAAATGTTTTAAGTGTGGGAATATAGGGCATAAAGTAGCCAATTACTTAAAAAATGGATAATGTGATGAATAGAGATAATGTTTAATCTAATGTAACTTATAATATTCAATGTGGTAAATGTGGAGAAGTTGGAAATTATCCAAGGCAATTCTATCTTGAAAGGGATGAGAAGCATGATGAGCATCAACAATCTTCAAGGACAAGGGAACAATACAAGTCCTATGCTGAGATGGATCATGATGACTAAAGTATATATAACTTCTTTGCAATAATTTTCTATGTCATGTTGTATTTTAGTTTGTGCTTTATGATCATATCCTTAATGTTTTCTAAGAACATAGAGTCACTACCTAATATGGTTTTATATAATTAAGGAAAACATCTATTGTTATGTATCACATGTTGATGTTAGGAAGCTGTTCTTCTTGGAAAAAAAGGATGATTAGGGGATTAAAAGATGATTATTATTTTGGAAGACGTTCACTATTTTGGGAACCCTATTTGATCGAGGTAAATAGATTACTACGGTATTTTTCATTGAGGAGTAAATGTTGACTTATATTTTGAATAATAGATGAATTTAAGGTGAAATTATGGTAATTTAGGTTACTTATGGAAATGATTAACCTATCTCAGGGAAAATATGTTTCGGTTAGTTACTTTTGTTATAAGATATTAGGAGTGGTTGATGTTGTTTGGAGATGAACGATAAATTTTATCTTGGAAGACTATGTTATCAAATCCTTCTTGTAATTGGGTTTCAATCTTAGTTTGGTTTATTTTGATGAATTTTAAGGACAGTTATTTATGGAATGGTCTATGATGAACTTTGGGTAGTACCGTAGAATTTTGAAGATTTAAAGAAGTTTCCCTTCCTATGGGATTCTTTATTTTTGGAAGAATTGTTTTATCTTACCCCTTCTATTTTTGGGATAATGTTTAAAGATAGAAGAAATAGATAGTTAATATTTTGTGGATTATGTGATTCTCTAGAAGATGATTCTTGTGCTTTGATGAGACCAAATAGTTTTGAATGCCCATATTTTGGAGAAAATATTAGTTTTGGTAGAAACTTATTAAAGGATGAAACTCTACTTGAAGGTAGGTATATTTCCTTATGTTTTTATTCTATAATTTCTCAAAATTATTAAAAGGAACATAAAACAAAAATGTTGTTGGTTTAAGTTTCCTACTGGGTAATCAAAGACCTTTTACACACATCATAAGTTTGTGATTTTCTTGTGGTTAACTTTCTCCTAATCATGTTTTCTATTACTCTCCCTTATAACTTTATCCTTTTTTTTCTTTCATATCCATGTTTTCCTACATGGAATCCTAGTATGGGTTAACTCGGGTGACCTTTGTACTTCCCTTTCCTTCTTTTAAAGTAATAGTTTTACTGAATCTTTTTTGATGTGGGACTTTCAATGAAATTTCCAAGCCCAATTTTAAAATTGCGAGGACATAATTTCTCAAGGGGGAAGATTTTAACGACCTGAAATTTTGAATAAATTTTTTTTCCTAAACTTTTTGTGTTATTTTATTTTTATACTCGACAAAACTGTTTCATTTGATAACATTAGTATAATTAAAATAAGACAGTTGGGTTTTGACTCTTATATGGCCATTGATCAATATAACTATTGGAAACTAAACGTTTCAATTATTGTCTCTAAATACAAGTGATCTTGGTTAATTAATATAGAAAGAAGATTTGATGGCCTCATCCAGTAGTATCAGGCCAATCGAAACCCATCTAACAGAACTTGGGAAGGAGGTAGCACCACTGGGATTTGCTCTGGACCAAACCCAAGTTGAACTTCATCGTGTGAAGCTAGAACGAAATCGCCTTCATGAGAAGTTCCAACTAATAGAAATCACTACTCGGGCAATGTTGGTCGAGCCGCCCCAAGATTCTCTCACCTTAGCGCACCTTACACTTAGGTCCTATGCTTGGGTTATAAGGGGCTATATAAGGAGACCATAACTGCCTTGTGTAAACCTTTGATTTAAATAAAAATTGTGATTTCTCCTTATAATGAAGTATGTGAATTTTCATATGTTCGGATAAATATAGTATGCATATTTTTAATGAATTCGAGAAAAAGGATATTTTAAAATATTTTTGTAAACCTTAAATAATTAATGATGTGTAATGATTTTCAAAAAATGGTCTTCTGCAAATGTGTTCAGTAAGAAATTTGGAGTCTAATAAGATCAAATTATTTTTTGGTGAATAGTAAATTATGAATAGTTATTTTACGCTTAGGATTAGTAATGTGACCAAATGGATTAGTAATCTCACTTAAATAGAGTATTAATATAATCTAGGCACCTTGATTAAGTAATGAGATTCAATAAAATAGGTAAATAACTGTTTCATAAATTTTTAGTCAAGTATTAGTTTTTTCAGGTGAATAGTGTTTTTTAATTAAAAATTAAATTAAAAATATTTAGAAAATTATTTTTATAAAATGGATTTCATTTTTTAACTCAGATCAGTGATATTATGTTAAGGTAATTTTTGGGGATTTTTCTGAAAAAAATGAATTTTCGGTGAATAGTGTATTTATTTAAAAATAAAATTAAAAATATTTAGAAAATTATTTTTATGGATTTCATTTTTGAAATCAGAGCATTGATATTTGGTTAAGGTGAAATTTTGGGAGTTTTCGGAAAAAGTTGAATTTTCAGTGAATAGTAAAAAAATACAGTTTTAGGGTTTCAGTATGTTTAATGACATCATGACTGCATCATGATGATGTCATGAGATATTTTAAGGGATGGTCAACTAAAGGGGATGAAGTATTGTATTATGCATCCCAAGTGGACAATACCATGGGAAAATACCATGGGAAAGCCAATGGTTTTGCCAATACCACCAATGAGGTGTCCCTTGGCCATTAATGTCTTATCCCCTCACTTTCCCAATAAATACCCACCCTTTCCTCCTTTAGTTTTCACTCCCAACTCTCCCAAAAACGAATCTCTAGTCTCATTACCGCCCAAAGAGTCCTTCCAAGGTTCCCCCAAGCCCTCAAGGTCCCAAACTTTGAGTTTTAAGAGATACATTTTAAGGTAAGGGATCCAACCTCTCTCTTTCTTTTCAAATACTCTCTTTTAAGTCATTTATTTTATGCTCCATGTTCTTATGTTGGAGGATGTTATTTTATATTACTCTTACTTACCTTTCCATGTTCATATGATGAGAGATCCCCTCTTACTCTCATCATTTTTTTTATAAATGTTTAAGTGGCGTCGTTAGACTACCGAAATTTTTGTAACGGATTCTTTCGCCCTTCTCATTTTCATGTTCTATTTTCTTGTCAAGTCTTTCAAGTTCTTTTTTATTATGTTGGGGTATGATATCTATATCTATAATATTGATCTTTTATGTTCATATGATGAGAGACCCTATTTTATCTCATCAATTCATTTTTTTGAAGTTTAAGTGACGCCATTAGGCTGCTGAATTTTTAAGGGATTCTTGCACCCTTCTCGTTTTCAAGATCTATTTTCATGTCAAGTCTTTAAAGTTTCTTTTTATTATGTTGGGGTATGATCTCTATATCAATAATACTGAACTTATATGTTCATATGATGAGATACCCTATTTTATCTCTTCAATTCATTTTTTTTTTGAAGTTTAAGTGACGCTGTTAGGCTGCCGAATTTTTAAGGGATTCTTTCACCCTTCTCGTTTTCAAGATCTATTTTCATGTGAAGTCTTTCAAGTTATTTTTTATTATGTTGTATCATGATCAATATATAAATCATACTGATCTTCTATGTTCATATGATGAGAGACCTTATTCGATCTTGTCAATTCATTTTTTTTTTGAAGTTTTAAATGACATCGTTAGGCTGCTGAATTTTTATAAGAGAAATCTTATTTTTGTCTTCCTTTAATATTTTTCATTTCATATGGTATTTATTTCAAATTTCATTTCCATGTTATTATATCCATTATATTCTATCCCTCTACTATTTTATGGATCATCTATGAGTGGGTGACCCATTTCCCCTCTCTTTTCAATATTTTCTATAACCTTATAACATAGCCGTTATGCTGCAGAATTTTCGTCTCAAAATGCCTCTCCCTTTTTCTAAAATTACTTTATTTTATTAAGTGAATACTCAAAGATATTTATTCTACAGGGGTATTCAAATATATATCAAAATTTTCTATTTTAAATTCTGGGATTTACATACATGAAACCCGCTTTCCTTTTTCTGTGGGTTTAAAGTGACATAAAGATCATATCTTCAAAGCAGTTTTTAAAAACGTTATGATTATAAAAGGAAACCCATTTATTTTATGCTATATGGGTTATTTATGAAATGTTTTATGATGATATATGTGGCTCACATGATAATAAAGTAAAATTTAAGGGTGTACCCTGATAGTGCTTCAATACATTGGGTAAAGACTTAATATCTAGAGATGACCATTTTTAACGACGCCTTGGTGAATAACCTTGGTAATTTTTAATGACACCTTGGGGATGGACCTTGGTAAAATGGAAATAATTGTCTATGTTAAATGTTTTAGCCACATATTTAAGTTATTAAATACATTATTTTTATTATGATATTCCTCATGATTTCTTTCTCATGCCTTAAAGTTCTTTTTCATGACTTTATTGATGTATCTCAAGTTCACATGTTAAATATTTCCCCTTGTTTCCCTTACTCGGCCTTTTGCTTGCCCTTTATTTTGATGTATGTCCCCAGGTTATGAGATGCAGTAATGAACCTAGGATGAACATTAGGAGAATCCTTTCAAGTGTTTAAGAAGAATTTTTTATGTTTTCACTTTTTAAGTTCCTGGTTTCCAAGACACTAAACCTTAAAGATCCTTGGTTTTGTAAAATGTAATGAAAAGTTATGTTATAAAAAGGCGGGATGTTATACCATTCATGAAAATTCACATTGGTGAGAAGTTTATTCTTCCCTATTATATATTTTAGTGATATTGTTGAAGTTATTCGATTTTCCATTTCTAAAAATTAATATTAGATTATTAGTACTTGTTTTCATTACAAAAAAAATTAATAAATTTAAAATTAATTAAATTCCATTAATATCCCACTATTTTTCAAAACCAAATATCCCTCACCATTAGTTTTGGAATATCTTTTCTCTTAGATAGTCCAATGGAAAGGATCCATATTCTCCTTCTCATAAAACATACTTGATCCTGACAATATATTTGAAGGGCTTTAGGTAGGCATAACTTTCCAACTACATTAACTCATAGTTACTTGATCTACTGAGTGGAATCCCCAATCCTGAAATCATGTTTAAATATTTTCTCAATAATTAACTCTTAGTTACACCAAGTAATACTTGGACAATAAACCCTTGATATAAACCAAGTTAATTTAACCCAAAAATTCAAGAGAAAAATTACATGATAACTGAAATCACCACAGCTTGTATAGGTTAATCACTTTAAATTATGAGATTGTTTATAACTTAAGTATTGTAAGGCTATACCGACTTAATATTTTTATTTGAGGTATTTTTATCCTTATTCATAAATTATTTTTTATCTTCTCAAATATCTTGTTAATATTGAGTGGATTTTACTTAAGTGATAAAACATTGATACATAATCTAATTATATTTTATTCTATCTTGCATGCTTGTTAATTAATGTATTAGGTGATCACACATCATTCAAAAACATAAATAATTTGACCATGAAAATGATAGAAATAAAATATAAGCATAATTATCTTGAGATTATCAAATGTTTAGTTTATCTAGTGGATGATAAACTAATCCTCAGCCCTAGGGGAAAACACCATGAACCGTATCTTAGCTCATGTTACAATATTCCACCATGGTTCATATGTATTGCCTCAATTGGTTTCATCTCAGATCCTTGACTCGAACCACCTCCTCTTGTTTGGTTTCTCCATCCATAAATAAGCTTTTACTCACACACAAGCGAGGGGATCCAATGGATTAGATAAAGGGGGTTTACATAAAAGAAAACATGGGAATGTAGGCCATTACATAATAAGAAGGTGATGAATCTCAAGCCATCAATAATAATTTAACCAAGATAAATTAAAAGAAACCAATCACGTACCAAGGTATGGTCTAATATCATGATCATTCACATGTTTATAAATGAGTATAAATTTTCACTATTGTTATAAATTACCTTTATTATTTCTTAGATTGAGATAATGTGCCATGAATTAATTCTATTAATTCAATTTATCTTAATTTCATTCAAGTATCCTTAACCCACCATCATCAATATTAATTTAATTTAAAATTAATAAGGTAAAAAAGTGTACTTGGAGGAAACTTTGCGTGCTTATCCAAAATTTTAACATGGAATTGATTTAATATATAATTATCAATCCTCCGACATGGTATACGCTTTTTCAAATAAATGATTCACAGAATACATGTGAATAGGTTTTATTATATATTTAATTTTTCTCTTTGAAAAAATGGAAATGGTGTCTAAACAAAATACATGGTGTGTACTAAAGTAAATATTTTATTATATATTCTATTTGTGTCTACAGCACGTGCCTTGAGACTAGGTGTGTTCCCTGCCACAAACAAGCTCGAGGTACACGTCATGTTCTCTAATATGCATGGCATGTGTCAACAGGTTTTCATGTCATGTCAATCACCATGTCATGTATCTGATACATGGAATTCTTGGTACACCCCATGTTCTTGGATATGAGAAAATAGGGACTACATATCATGTATAGTGGTTACAGAACTTGTGGTTCTTCATGTTGTTTGTCATCCTATATAGATCTACACACAAATCCTCTTTATTCGGATCTTAAATCTGATTTTATCAGATCTAACCTGATAGATAAATATGAGGATGTGAAAAAAACACATGGTATGTATGTGGGGAGTATAATCCATGTACTCTACTTTTGTCTAGGGAGAGCCTTTGGCACCTCCAAATGGTGTTCTTTGAAGACTTCTTCATTTTTAAACTTTAACCAATTACTTGTTATGGTAGAAAGAATGAAGAAAGTAAGATATGATGATGTTAATATATTAAAAAAACATTTTAATTAATATAAAAATGTAACCAAATGCAACCAATAAATTAATAATAAATTATTATAAATTAAACATGTGACTACTCTGATACAACTTGTAGGTTTCAGGCATAGCAGAAGCATCCTTTGATGGAAACTCATATTTTAGTCTTCATTTACATATAATTTTGTCTGAATAATATTAAAACTTAATATATAATGAAAACCATATATTAATTGAATATATTAAAATTCTATAACCAAAAGATATGGATATTCACATATAATTTATAATTAATTTATGAACAGATATAGAATTACCTCAACTTGTAATTCTCTCTTCATCGATGATCCAGTTAACTATATCCGGTCATATTATCACTAAATTTCAAGATAAAAGTGTAGAATCCATATAAAATGTATTCACACATGCACCACAATCTCTGAACATCACCATAAAATTGATGGTTTCTAGTACGGTCAATCCTGGTTGCTTTCATTATTTGTGGTTGGTCGCAGCAAAATTATTCTTGAGGGAGAAATAAATTTTTATGTTATATAATTGTCTTGAGTGGATAGGATAGGATATAAATCTATATATATTGATCTCTATCTATTTATTTATATAATATCATTCTATCCATTTTACACAACAATTGTTTTTTTGTAAAGTGATATAATTAGATATTTTTTATGACGGGTTTAGGGTGTGAAAATTGCACACTAAAACCTTTCCATCTTTATAATTATTAATTGACCACCTATCCAATAGTAATAATATTATTATTATTAATCACTTAATTTTTTAAACACTATTAATAATACATAAAAAATCATTTATATTGTTTTCAAACGGACCACTAAGATCAGTCCACTTTCCCTCCTCGATATTTACCAAACATTGAATAATGGCTATTTATTTAAAAAAATAATTTTCATTGCATTATTCTATGATAAATATGATAAATATTATATATAAAAAATTTAAAATAAATATTTATTATTATTATTTAACTCATTTATTCTTTTGAATAACTTTTTATTAAATTATGGAGACTAAACAAACCTGAATAAGTATTATTTATTCTAACTTGTTAAATTCAATACTTAAATTTAACTCGGACTATGGATACACTTAGTGTGTGATCCTATAGGGATATTTCTCAATTTCATTAGGCATAACTACCTAAATAACAATTTTATCATCTAGAAACATTCCATTTAACCCATAGAGAAATAAATCAACCTCGCAACAACATCCAACTTCATACAAATGATTACCTTGTAATATAATCTCTTTATCGCGATATCTCAAATCAAGTGTGGATCTACTCTTCACAAAATAGTCTCATAGATACTCTATTTATCTATTTGAGAGTGAGATATCTCTCAAATAATATTTTAGATATAGTAACCAAATACCTCATCAAGGCCTTGGTATTTATATAGAGGTGATCATCGCCTCTCCTCTGAGTTTTATTTTGAGTAAGGGCTCCTTAAATTTCTGAATATCTTGGAATATCTGAGGAATTTCAAATTTTGAAACACTAAACTTTATAAAAATCATCTAGAACTAAAGTGGACACATGATCCTGTAATGATTCACATGACTGAGGTTGTTTTAGATGGTATCAATTATTCTATTCTTTACACCATGCATTAGTGACACATGATCGATTTATAACAAAGGCTTCACATGACTGATTTTTTTATGATATGGATTATTATTCCTACTATTTAATGAATTCTTTCAATTATCACTTGAATTCAAGATGAATATTTCATGCATGGATTCATGATGATTGATTATGTCCTATTGCATCTTCGTCATCCAAGTTGGTATCGACCACCAACATGAAGTGCTCATTAGAGATTGTTTACATGAAGAAGTATCGATTTTGAGTAGGCTAGGGCTATGAGAGGTTGAAGGAAATTTATCATCTTGATTGAATGGTTCTGAAATATTAGATTGAAAACCCCTCCTTCTTTTCATATATTTTAAAATAGAGTAATGGTGACACGTGTAGGCCAAGTCCCACATCAAAGTTCTATTTGTGTTGTGTCTGCTTAATAATACTCACCACATCATCCATTACTCAATCCATCACCAGGTTTGGAACCTAGATACACCTTCACACACCACATGGGGAAAATTACACCTTATTTCCCCTTTCATGCCACTCATGCACATTCTGTGGTCACTATGCACACCCACCATGTCTTCCCAATCACAGGCGCCTTCACCCATTCTTGCATAGGCTTGGCCATCACTATGCATCCTCTTACTTCCATGGATAGCCAGGTTGACCTACCTCCAATATGGTGGACCCTAGGTCCCACATTTGTGGTTGATATGGGACCTTATTAGTTATGTCTAGCTAATTTTTCAAAATAAGTCCAACTCAAATACATAGGAATATGAGCATCCTTCTAAAGAACAATTAAGTCCTCCATTTTCAAATCATAAAATTTATTTATATATATTCCAAAACTCTTCTTCGTGATCTCAAATATCATAATTTATTCATCACGCAAAAACATAAATATTACTGCACAGAATTCTTACCAAAAATCTCTTCATGTGATAAAATAATATTTTAAGGACATATTCAAAACATTTTTTCATGTAAATAAATATTTTCATGGTCTACAACTTTATAAATTTTGTAAATAATTTTAACTATTCTAGTGAAATTGGCACATGTATTAGGCATTAATAATAGTTCATAAATAATTATAATTAGTCAGTATCATTAAAAATGGAAACACCCCAATCAACCTATGGACTTATATGGATTCATTACTGAGCATGACATATAATTCCCAGGCATCAATAGCTACTCATTTAAGTCTTCCTCATATATAGGATTTATGATACACTGAAAATAAATACAAAATTTATTCTTCAATCATTCACTTATGCTCTTCAGTCTTCCCCTTTGAATTTATTTCCAACACTTCTTCACTTTATAAAGTCAATATTCTTATCCCCATTATTAACAATACATATAAAGGTATAATAGTGTTATTCTCATCACATAAACCTTATTCTCATTTCATTATATCATTCTCTTCTCCTCTTTTAAATTAAATCCCCAACCTTAGCCACTTTTTAAGAGAAGGATTACATCACATGTTTTTCTTAGCAATGAGTCATTAGTTATACATCAATAATTCTACATGGGAAAACCATCTGCAGAAAACAAGAGTGTATAAATAAGGTGATAAATATTGTCTATAGATTATATATCATGAGATACCAAACTCACACAACTCACTTATTCATGTTTTTGGATTTCTCAAACAATCAAATCCTGAAATATATTCATCTCGCACTTATCTCAAAAAACACATCAAAAATTTCAAGTAAAAAAAGATATAAATCCCCATTCAAAGCTCAATATCAACTCCCCACTGATATAAATTATAAATTCATTCAGATTAATGATAAGAGATTAATTTTCATGCCTCATATTCCAATTTTATAAAATTATTCATAAGTTCCATATTTACTTTGTAATATATATTTAATATTTTTAACTCATAAATGATCTCCCTCAAGAGACACATCCATATCCTTTAATTAAATGTATGTCATTACAAAAGCATATATATATATAAGGGAATAAGTAGGTAACTCTTGTTTTACCGAAATATCATTCAGGCTGAGATATTCTTCTAAACCTATGCCATTATTTTCTTCAAATATTAGCATGGGAATATTTATTTGAACTCTTCTTTCTGTTTTGAGTCTCATATGTTTGATTAACTTATTTATTCCCTTTCAATTAATCTTTTTGATGAATAAATTTTTCAACCTTATTATTCTATATCTTTAAGTTTTCATTTATGGATAACTTCTCATCAACTTTCACCTCAATTTTTAAAGCCACTTCTTTCCTTTAGTTTAAAAAAATTAGCTTCCTCTAAATGTTTAGACAATTTCATTTGATTTGGAAAAACAATTAATCTCGCTTTCTAGACACTCTATGTCTTATTAGAATATTCACATGACTTACCACTATTTTTATATTGAAACCTATTAACTTTCATAACATGGGTAATCTCTCCTAGTAGTATTTTCATGAATTTCATAGCTTTATAAACTTCTAATATGCATCTTCCAAACACTTTTTTAAGTTTTCATATCAATTTTGTTTTGGAGGCTTGAATAGATTTATGGTCACTAATTTGTTTCTTTGATAATATATTCTCATCTATTAACCATGAATCACCCTTGGATCATACCTATTTCCTAGAAATTATATGTTATACCAATATGAGTGGGCTTTGTGTCCATACCTTTTACAGCACCAATAAAAATCTCTAAACTTAGATCTTACACCTTGATGTGTATTCTGTCAAGATATTTAATATTGTTGTACTTATTCATATTGAGCCTTATTTTTTCATGGGGAAAATGATATAAAGGATATCTCACTCGTATTCTTGGTTTAATTATTTTCATATGTATTTGTGTCGTCGGCATTATAAGTTTCACCTTTAACCTAAGTTTACTTGGTTAAATATTATTTACTTCTCTTATATTTTCTATTTTATTTAGATTTACCCCCCCTAACCCCCTAAATCTGTGCTTATTTTATTTTCAGGAATTTTTATTTAATTCCAGCATTCCAATGCCTTGTTCCTAAACTTCTAGAAATGCCAATAATAGCCTATGAATCATCTTCTCTTCTTTTTTTTGTTATAGTCAGTCTAGATTTCATAGGTTGTGAACCTTTTTGTTCTTGAGTGTAACTACCAATCTTTTGTACAATTATTTGGGAACATACCTTCATATATATTTTCTCATACACCCTTGTTGTGGTTGGTATATAAGAATTTTTCACCATCTAAACTTTCCTAGAATTTGTTTTAAAACATGTACTATCAATATAAACAACATTAGTACATAAGAATTTTTCTAGGTTATGGGATACCTTATTCTTGGAGTAAGTTTTAATTTAGTGTGAGGATGATCTATTCCTCTTCTTAGATTCATTAATCATAATGAAAACTTGTGTGGTAACTTATATTTTTTCAAAAATATAGAAAGTTATATCTTGTGGAGATTCTTGGTTCTTCAATCTCACCTCCATCTAAAAACAATTAATGTTGAGGGAGTTCTTCTCACACTTAACTAATCTCATCTTGTCTTCCCAATTCTTCTTCTGCTTATTTATTTGTTTCTTTATATATTTTTATAGATTCTTGTAAAAATTATCAACATAATTTACCTTGTTTACTTTAACAACAAGTTGAGTAGATTTGGAATCCAAATAAACCTAGTGTAAATTTTCAAGTTCATGGAAATATTCAACAAAAAAATATCAAATAAATATTTCTCATAAATATTACTTTGAAATTCTTTAATAGATTTAGAATATCTTTCATTTTAAAGAAATATTATTTTATCCTTTTCTCTCACAAGTTTTGTAAGAGTATTATATATTCCAACCTTTTTAGCCAATATTTATTCCATATCATTAGCCTCTTCTTCTAGTTATAATTTTTCATCTTGAAGATGCTTGATAGATCCAAAAATATAATTTACCACTTCATTAGGAAATTTATTCATATGTTCTTTAAATTTAAAATGAATATCACAAAGTGATATATCATCATCATAGCTTGAACAAGATTTTTTCATAATAATCATAATCAAATAAATTATTTAAAATTATACCAATCAAATTACATTTCATTAGAATTGTTTATACCTTTACTATAATATTCTTATTCAGCTTCCTTACCTATGTTTTATTTCTATTTTTATAAGTCTTGGTGGAAATATCCAAATTTTTATCTTTATAAGTAACTTCTTTTTCCTTTATCTGAGGTAGCTCACAGATTTCCTATAATCTGCACTTTATAAAGGATATCTTGGATCTTTAGAGGGAAACTTTTATATGATACTACTTGTAGATTCCTAGGATATATCGACCACTAAGTGGGGGTGAATCGGTGGCTTACTTTTATGAATTATTTACTTTTTAATTCAACCTCTTAAACATGTTATGGTTCTTAATCCACTCAATAATGTCTCATAGCCTCACATCATATGTAGAAATAGTAATAGAGAGATTATTACATGGTATTTATAAGATTAATTAAAAATACCTACTCTTTTACATGTTTATTAGACATCCTAAAATGGATTATACACTATAGTTTTATCATAAATTACAATAGATTAGGAAGAAACTGGTCATATACCCTAGTAGTTGATCCTCAAGTTGATCTAAGTTTTATTCCCCAGTATAAAGCTCTTCTTCCTCAGTTTTCTAGATGCCTCAGCAATATTATATCCTCTTTCTTAACTGGTTAAACACCCCATACTTGAGCCTCTTCAGTAACTAGTTATACACCCAAGTCACAAGCTCCTTCTTCTTCTCAATATTGTTTGTCCATTATTATAAAGTCTTATTCCTTATTCAGAGTGATATTCATACATGAGATTATAGGATCCAAATTTCTTGTATACACCTTCAAGATATTCAAAAGATTATTGGAATAAGATTATTGATCTTACTCAATAAATTATTATCTTCAGTGAATGAACAGGCCTTCCTCGGTCAGTCAAATGCTTAGCCATACAAAAACTTATTCTACCATTGTAGAATATTGGACTAAATAAATTTTCTTCAATGATATCTTATTAAAGATAGAACTTGTACAATTTAATCTCAAACTGGTTATAAAATTCTCACCTCAAACGCTAATATTACTTGATTCAATTTATTCAAATTCACTTCATGAATGCATAGTGTAATGCATAGTGCATTATGTTTGAATAAACCATTTCACATAACTATTTTATTGTTATTATTATTATATATTCTTATTAAGTTATATCTCATATTATTCTTCAAGTACCAATACATATTACTTATGCAGAATCAGTATATCTCAATGAATATTCATGCACTTTCATCCTCACATAAACCCAAATAGGTATGTGATGTCTCAGATTCTCCTTAATGCGAGTATATCATGTGACGCATGATAGGTTGTGTGGCCTGTATTTTTAAAATTTACTACCTTCACATAATAGGTATATATATATGTGTGTGTGTGTGTGTGCAATATATTATATATTCTATCTTCTCAAAATCAAGATCATATATGACATTGTTCATCACGTTGCTTCTTCTTCACACAAGACCTGACATGAGATATACCAAGATTTTTGTAACACACTGAATGTGAGTATCATGAGTAGTATATCATAGGATATCCCTACATATTCTTGTAACCTAGTAGGCTTGTGGGATATTTCTTCTTCATGTATCCTAGGATGCTCATGAGATTCTTCACCTTCACAAGAACAATGCACATAGATACCCCTCCTTCATTAATGTGATGAATCCACATGGTTGTCTTCTCCTCTATGAGATTGTGCCAAGAATATATCTTCTCTTCACAAAAAAAGGAGTCTCATGGATGCTCTATTTATTTTGTTGAGAGAAATAGCTCTCTCAAGAATATTCACATGGAAACAAAAAATTCCTCAAAAAGGCCTTAGTATTTATTGAGAGGTGATCACCGCCTCTCCTCTAAGTTTTATGTGGAGTAAAGGATCTATAAATTATCTAAGATCTTGGTATATCTAAAATATTCCAAATGTTGAAACTCTCAGCTTTCTCAAACTCATGTGATACTAAATTGGACACATGATCATGTAATGATTCCCATGCACAAGGATATCCAAGATGATATTCTCACATATGTTGTTCTTCACATGATGCCTCTAATCCACATGATCTCCTCATACAAAAAACTTCACATGGACAATTTTGTTCATGTGATGCATTCCTATTATTATTTTTGAATGAATTATTATAATTATCACATACATTCAAGATAGAGATTTAATGCATGAATTTTGGATAATTGATCATGTCTCATTGTATTTCTATCATCTGAGTTGGTATCAATTGCTAGTGTGACACACTCACTAGAGATGACTGGCATGAATAAATCCTAATATCGAGTGGGATAGGGTCGCAGTTGGTTGTGTAAAATCTCTCAACTTGATTGAACGGTTTAGGAAGATTGGATTAGATGACCATACTTCCATGTGTATATTTTTAAATGGAAGAATAGTCTCATGCATAGGCTGATTCCCATATCGAATTTATTTTTGGGTTGTGTCCACTTAATAATACTCTCTACTTTATCCACCCCTCGAGCCAAAACTGGGGTCAACACCCAAATACACCTTCATACACCACATGGGGTGAGCGCACCTTCTTTCTCCCAGTATAACACACATGTGAATCATGTGGACACTATGCACACCCACCATGACTTCCAAATAACAGGCACCTTCACTCATGCCTGTGTGGTAATGACCATCATTATGTATCCCCTTAGCGCCATGGATGGCTAGGTTGACCAAATTACATTGTGGAAGACCCTACGTCCCAGATGTGTGGTTGAGGTGGGTCCATAGTTTTCTATTACTGGATAGTTTTTTTATATAAGGTCAACTAAAATACTTAGGCATATGATCATCTTTCTCAAGAATAATCAACTACACAATTTTCAAATCATATATTTTATTTGTATAAATTCCAAAACTCTTCTTCATGATCTCAAATATCATAATTTATTCATCATGAAAAACATTAATATTTTTTCATGTACTTTTTACCAACAATCTTCTCATGTAATAATATAATATTATATGGCTATCTTGAAAACATTTCTTTGTGAAAATAAATATTTTCATGGTCTTCAACATTTTAAATGTTGTAAACAATTTCAACTCTACTAATGAAATTGGAAAATGTCTTAGGCATTAAGAGTAATTTATAAATGATCATAATAAGTGAGTACCACTGTTGATGCTCCTTTTCATCACATTTTCTAATGGAATGGAAATGGAAATTACTTAGCACAAATTGATTCAGCCTTTGAAGAAAACATCAAAAATCAACAAAGGCATGAACAAGGCTTCAAATGCACATGCACCGCGCAAGTTCCCTCACTGTCGTGCAAGTATACTTGTGCGCCGCCTAAATGTCGCGCAAATGACTTGCGTGCCCTCTTTGAAAACCACCTGGGGTCCTCTCCAGCCTATAAATACCCCCGGTGGGCCCCCCATTTCTAGAGGATTTTTTTCCATAATTCAGATACAAAGCTCTGAACGCCCAAGTCTCTTCTTCAAGCCTTTCGAACACTTCTAAGGTAATTATTTACCTAGAATAGAAGGTCTAAACAAGAGGAATAAGGTCTAAGTGTTAGAATTCACTAGCACTTTTGTGCTTGAGTATTTTACCCTTAAGGGAAATGGACACACTTTCGTGCCTCCTTACCTACTCATTGAAACTTTCACATCACTCTTCTGGAAGTACCTTAGGATGATTCTAAAGGCTTTAGTCAAGAATCACCCAAGTATTTCCCTACTAGTTAACAGTCGCGCAAATACCCATGTGCCGCGCAGGTATACCTGTGTGTCCTAGACTTGCGCGCCCACGCAGTACCTGTGCACCCCCCGGGACTTGCGCGCCCTTATACTTTTGGGTGCCCTTCCTACACATTTCACCTTTGTTATGCCATTCCACCTCTCCTATTCAATATTCAGTATTCAAGACACTATTCAAAGCCATTTATGGTATGTTTTCTTGATTGAATTTTTTATCTGAAAGTATTTCTGTGGAATATCTCTCAAAACCTAGTGATTTACACATCTTTATATCACTAAAGTTAGAGAGTTCATTCATTCAATCTCATCCTCTAAGATGAGAGAATCATTGATTTGGGATTCCTTTTCAGGAGTAATCCCTAGTCATAATTTCCCTTAATTTGGGCCTCCTTTTTAGGAGTAAGCCCCAATCACAAATATGGGTCTCCTTTTCAAGAGTAATCCCCAAGTCCTCAATTAATTTGGGCCTCCTTTTCAGGAGTAAGCCCCAATCATAATTCTCTTAACCTGGGCTTCCTTCTCAGGAGTAAGCCCCAGTCTTAAATTTCCCAAATTTGGGAATCCTCCTTAAGAGTAATCCCCAAGTCCCTTAATTTTCAAATCCCTTTAACCTGGGCTTCCTTCTCAGGAGTAATCCCCAGTCTTAAATTTCTTAAATTTGGGCATCCTCCTTAGGAGTAAGCCCCAAGTCCCTTAATTTTTAAATCCCTTCAACCTGGGCCTCCTTTTTAGGAGTAAGCCCTAGTCTTAATTCCTCTTAACCAGTCTTAATTTACTTTTGATTTGGGGTTCCTTCTCAGGAGTAAAACCCAATCATCAGTCCCCTCCTAATTTGGGCATCTTCCTTAGGAGTAAGCCCCAAGTTAGAGTACCCAAATCTCCATGAAGTATATATACCTTTATGGACATTGTTCCTAGATTTCTTCCCTGAAGTAAATATTAATCCTCATCTATTTTGGGTAGTCATACATACATAATCCCCACATCATTGCATCTTTCATGGAACAATTGTCTGGTTTCACCAATACCTCTTGTTTCTCACACCGAGAATGAATCACGTGAGCTTAGAGTGTAAAAGTAATCATGACATATTTCTTTGATCCATCAATCATGCATAAACATCATACTCCCTTACTCAAACTACGTGGATTCTGATTCTTTTTCCAAAACAAAGGATACGTAGGTAGCCCATCAGCGGGTACGATCCCAACTCTGAAATAATCCATGTCCTTCTGAATGAAAATAAACTTCAAGTTCCCCACTGAGTGGCTTTAAAACCAGTATGGTTATCATAATGACCCAAAGACTTTTATGTACTGAAGCATACCATTGACTAAGAATCTCTAACAAATACAGATGATTCTCTATCAATGAAGAACCTCGAATACATATAAAAGATTCTATAAATTTCCTACATATCAATCATTGATTGTCAAATCTAAAGGAAATATCATTTTTATACTTGGTAATGTAATAAGGATTCACGAACATAACTTAAATCTATAAAGAGAGTCCCAGAGTAGACAATAATTCCCCTCAAAAAGGTGTGATGAGTCCGAACTCCCATCCTCTTGACCAATGTAAATTCCTAAGCCTCATCAGTCCACAACTAATGAGCGCCTACCTTTGGAAAGTAGGTCCAAATGGATATGGAATCATTGGATGTTTTCGGTTCTACGAACAAAACCGTTATAAACTGATTGGAATGTTTGAACCTTCAATCAACGAGGTCATCCTCAATTCCAGAGGGAACAAAAAATGGTGAACACGATGTGAATCCTTAACCAAGTTAGAATAATGCTTTTCTTATTTGTTAGGCCCCTATTTAAAACTCAATAAGAGGTCCAACAAAACAATCAATAACATATTTTTCTCATCTAAAAGATGTAGTGGCTGGACTTATCTTGATTATGTCTATTATATCAAATAGGCACTCTTTTCCAAGATCTTCTGCATTACGAAAATGGATTCTCTCAAGTTTACACCCGTGAATATGTCTACTGTGAAAACTTCTGCTGCAAATGCCATTGCTGCTACTTCTACTAGATCATCGTCTGCTCTGAGGATGACATCACCTACTCAGCATCTTCAACGCTGGGTATCAAATGCGCTGGTTAAGGAGTATTGTCAAAACGGTACTATTCCGACTCTGGAGGCTGCTCAACAAGCCCTCCAAGTCAATAATTCAACCTGGTCGTTCAGAAAGTGATGACCAGCGATCAAGAAGAAGGTGTTTCTAACCACCGTCTCCAACCATTTCAGGTCATTATCCCTAGAACACAATCACCATTCACTCCCATATTCTGAGGATGTGAATGATCAGGTCCCTCAGGGCCTTAATTCAAGGAGACAGGAGTCCTTCCTGAGGGATCCCATCAACAATCGTCACCAAACTCATGCGGTAGTGCACCCTCAACATGATGAGAGTATCAACTCCAGGAATTCGGCTCAGGTTCTTAAAACCCGAGCAGGCAAGATGAATCGCCATAGGCGAAATCCGGTCAACAGTTAGTTGGTTCTCATCTATACCATCTCCGGAGAAGTCCACCAACCTAACTTGGTGGAAATCAATGAGCAGGCACACACCCCCGTCCGTTTTAATCCCACTGTCCAGCAGACTCGTCTGGCAGCATCATGCCAATCCTGCCAGGCAATTCCGACGGAGTACTATAGACAGGAACATACACCTGTTTATAAATCATCAGCTAGTCATCAGGCTCTTCTGACTACATATGATGGAGCTCATCAACCACGTTTGGTGAAGTGCAATCAGCAGGCACATACACCTGCTAGTATTGATCAAGCTTACCAACAGTCTTGTTTGGTAGCACTCAGAGAAGTCAGTCAGAAAACTCTGGCGACAAGCAGGAGGAAGACTCAACTCTCTACCCCCACACTTGAGTACTGTTAGGATTCATTGACAGAAAAAGGAGGACAGGAGCAGGCACACACACCTACTCCAAGCTCGGAATAGACATATATCCTCGTTCTGGCTGCTGAAGTCACCAAGCATATTCTATCAATGGTGAAAGAGCAGAAGCAAATTCATGCTCATATTCTGGATGCCTGTCAGGATATTATAACAGCTTCAGTAGCATCTCAGGGAAAGACACATAAATCTAACCCTACCAGTGGAGTGACAAACCAACAGTTCACTCCAGAATAGACACACACCTCTATTCCAGTCCAAGAGGGTTGTGGGGCATACCCTCCCCCCATATCATACGGACAACCAATTCAAGCACATACACCTAGTTTCAGCAGAGATAATCTGCCTAACCTGATCATTTCTTCTGAGCAGGCACATACACCTACCAAATTGAGTAAGAAGTCGTCTAAGTAGAAGACCCGCCTAGAACAGTAGAGAAATCAAAGGCCCATCTATAACAAGCCCTTACTCGATGATGGAGTTCTTGATGCACTCAGAAAACTATCTCTTGCAACTCAAGATTATGCTCTCTCAGTTCCCAATAGTCGGGACATTAATTTTGAAGGTATGCATCAGACACTTCCTCATGAAGGCTTGCTTCATGACAAATCGGTCTATCTCGAAGTTTCATCTTCAGATGAGATCCACAAGAACCCTCTGTGTGGTCAGAAGATCAAGGATAAAAATGTTTCATCTTTTGCTATAACCCACCATGGTGGTCCTCCCCATGATGATGAATTTCACTGTGAAAGTCCTCTCCGCAGTAGTGATTCACATTGCTTGGAAAATTCTCCAATAGACAATGTAGTGATGAGAAATCCCTCTTTTCTTAAGGCACGTGAAAATGTGAAGCCAGTCATGTCTAATGCTTTACCATTAGCAGGTGAAATGATTTCTCAACAAGAAGATAGCCCAGGGTGTAGGTCATTCTTCGAACCACCCCTAAGTCATGCATCTTCTAGTTTGATCAGTGATTTCTCTACCAGTCTTGTTGAATCTAATGAAGCAACAAGTAAGAACCAGATCTGATCTAATCAGGTGGAAGAATCTTCATTAAATGATAAAGTGGAAGTACTGAACATGAGAAAACAACTGGAGAAAGGTGAAGTTCCAGTCATGTTTTGGCCTCTGGATGACTCTCAGTATGACATTCCAGAGATGTTGATAGAAGATGGAATTCATGATATTCTTCTCAAAATATAGAAAACTCTTTGTCAGTTGAAAAAGAAAGTGTTATCTTATGATGAATATGAAAATCATGTTAAGATAAGAGAAGGGTTACAATGCCAAATTGACTTGGTAACTCTATCAGTCTCTCGATATCTGAAGGCTGAAAAGCAGCAGAGATCCCTTCAACGTTAATGCCTTGGCGCACTAAGAAGATTGCGCCCATTAATTTCCAATGCCCCATCTGTTATTCATGTTAGAGTATGGGGTGTTCATGGAGCACTACATTTCACTATACTCTCCAGTCAGAAAAGCCCGCATAAAATGGTTTCATGTAATGTTATTTCCCATAGCTGGCCACAGCCAATTGGCTTTGTGTGTAATCAAAGGCTCGCTCAAATACAGGTCTCAACTAGTTCTTCTCAAAATTAAGCATACAGAGAAGAAGTTATTGAATTACTCCTGCATCAAGCAAACGAGAATATTGAACAGGCCTCTCGTTTGGATCAAGCACATCACCAAGTGACAGAGGATTCAAAAATCATCCAATAGTATTTTGAGCTGGGTGATAAAAGTGGATGTCGATTGATGCATCCAGCTAATTTCCAGACCTAGGTCTGCAATATCAGGAGAGATTTTAAGAAAGTATCAGACATAGCATGTAAAGAGCCACCCTAGTTTTCCATACTGGGGACTCTTTTAAACCAACCCTCGGAATCAACAAATAGGATTCGAGGAGTTGAGAAAAGACAGCAAGAACAGCCCTAGTCCACCGGATTGGGGACTTTTTCAAATCCACAATCCCTCCCTTAGAGAAAGTCAGTCTTATCTCAATTGGGGAAGAAGCCTCAAGAGGAACGAAGATCCAAATTATCAGGAGATTCCCTCCAAATTACGGTTCGTCAAGAAGTTCTTAAGGGATAGAATCAACAGAAGGCAATGTCTCATCAAAGACATAGAAGAAGAAAATATCATAGAAATGCTGATAGAAGTTATGTGATGCGTTATGCATCAATCAATGTCATCAATTCCATTGTTACTGATCCCCCAGATGAGGCTCACTCATAGGGATCAGATGAAGAGGTTACTGCTCAAGAAGTTATATGCAAAAACACAAATGAAGAAGTTGTGCGTACACAAAATAAAAGTATTACCTAGAATCTAGGTAATCCTTCAAGTAACCAACTTCCCCCTCTATGAAAGGGAGATAATAAGGGGAAAGGAAAGACTCAGGTTACATACCCTTCCTCTAGAGAAGGCCAATCGCTCTCACTAGAGCAAATATTTGCACAACAGGAGGAATAAGTTAAGGAATTGAGGAGGTTGAATGCAGAACTACTTCAAAGTAGTCTTCCTCCTAAGTGTGCTAGAGTGAGTCAGCCAAGGGAATTTTTTGTGGCAACTGAGATGGATCAAGAATATCCTCATCTATCAATACACCCTCATAGGTCTAATCCTACGGGTCAAGTGCAACAAAAATTAGTGGTGCTACCATCAGTTGCAGTACCAGCCACCACATCTGTATCAGCTCTAGTCATTACACCAGTTCAGGTCCAAGCTCAACCGGATGTTTCTCAAAAGTTAATAACTACTATTGAGTCATGAACAGCTCAGTTGGAAGCTATGGAGGGAAAGCATTCTCAAATTCAACCAGAAAAGAAAGCTTACCCTGAATGGGTAGATTCAATCCCTCCCCCATCAAGTTTTGGGAACCCTGTATTCCCTATTTTCAATGGATAAGGCGATCCTGAATAGCATTTGATGCATTACGTGTCTTGTTGCGATCCTATGACGGGAACTCCGGAACAGCAAGAAGCAGTGAAACTCATATGCTTCGTGCGAACCTTGCAAGGACCAGATTTTTTCTAGTACACAAGATTGCAATCCCAGTCAATTACCGGATAGGAGGATCTTCGCCAAAAATTACTTCTTCAGTTTAGCTCAACGTTGCCAAAGACAACAGTTTTTTATCTTACAAACTGTAAGAAAATGGAGAATGAATGGGCCTCGGATTTCATTGCTCGCTGGAAGGGATTAACATGTTCCCTAATCTTAGAACTCCCCCAAGAAGAACTGTTTCCAATCTGTGTGGAAAATCTGCGTGACGAATTATGCACGCCGTTGATCCCTATGAAATACACAAGAGGGTTTCAAGACCTTACTTCAATTGCTCAACAGATTGAAGATTATCTTATAAAGACTAAGGATAAAGCTCGTGTAATTCCATCAGCTCCAAGAAGGATAATGGGTAAAGCAGAGACTGCTACACTTATGTTTAAACAAGCACCTGTACCTGCTTCTACTTCAAAACCTTCATCTTCTCGAAGGGCTCCACCTCCTGAGCGCCAACAACAAAGGCCGTTTCGTCAAGACGATCAAAGAGATCAAAGACGGAAACAATTTTAGTATTTGAAGAGCAAAACATACTCTTTCTGAAATGAACAAGTTCCTGGTTACTTCATTTCGGCTCTGGAAAATAACTTGGTTCAATTACCAAGGCCCAAGAGACCAAATAAAGAAGGAGATGAAGATCGTCCCAACTATTTCCCCATTCATCAAATGTTATGGAATCCCATCCAGGAGTGTTTTGTCTTCAAATACCTCCTACAAAAGATGGTCGACTCAGGACAAGTCAAACAAAAAGGCTCTTCAACCCAGGTAACATGTGTTATTGCTACAGTTCTATAGGAAGAAGGCGAATGGAAAGAAGTCAAAAGAAAAAATGCACAGAAATATGATGATTGGATGGTCAGAAAAACGATCAACTGAACTCATGCCATTTTTCGAACACAATTGAAGAAACCAATTGTGCCTTCTACCATGAATACCACAAAAAAACTCTCTTAATCAGAGGGAAATCCTCAAAGAAACAGCATGATTCAAAGAAAGAGGAACAATCAGAAGAAGATGAGTATGTGTCAATTCCTAAGTTGTCTTTGACTCTGGCAGATTTCATGCCATCTACTTCAAAGCAACGGGCACCACCCCACAAAACGGCACAGCCTAAACAGGCTAATTAGGCAGAGTCTTCATCGTATGAAGAGTTGATTTTTGGTTCTGTTAATATGATTCAATTAACAGATCCATATGCTAGTCATAGTTTCGATTTTGATGAGCCTAAATTCCCTGTATCAAACAGAGGGATCAGAGGAAGTTACAGAGGCTCAAGATACAGGGGAAGACATGGATCTTTCAGATGTCACTATTCCAATTCTACCCCTGCTAGAACTGTGTATGCAGCAGAAACTCGTGGGAGATCCCTTCAATGAGCTTAATAAGAACAAGCAAGTTCTTCCACACAAGGTAGACTCATCCCTAGCACAATTATTCTGGAAGATCGGTTGAAGGTTCCATCTTCTTCCTCTCAGAAAGTAAATAGACCTAATCAGTCTAATCTTCCAAAGCCACGAGTATTACCAACTCCTATCCCGGTAAAAAATGCATAAAATTTTAAAACATCAACTTCCAAGGTACCTACTAAACCACATGTTCCTGTTGGTAAACGCAGAACTTTGGATAAAAAGTATGATATATTGAAACACCTGTCCCAAGTACCGTCCAAGTTATCAATTCTGGATGCCTTGAATTTATCAAAAGGATCTTTGGGAGGCACTCATCGAGGCTTTGTCACGTCCTCAAGAGTTTGAGACTGAAATTGTTGCAGCTGAAGTCTACCATGTAGAGAATAATCCTGCAGAATGCCATGCAGTAATATTTTTTACTGATGAAGATTGAGATGATGTTGTGCATGGACATATCAGACCTTTATACTTATCTGGAAAGGTCAATGGTGTAGATGTCTGAAGAGTTTTCATTGATAATGGTTCAGGAGTCAACCTCATGCCCATTCATACACTTCATTGATTAGGCCTCACATAATCTGATTTATCTCCTTCTACTTTGATGTTACAAGGATATGATAAAAATGAACAAGAACCACTGGTCAAGATTACACTCAGAACTCAGTTTGTAGATCTTGTATCCAATTCAGATTTCATGGTTCTTGATCAATATTCAGCCTTCAACATCTTTCTTGGTAGACCCTGGCTACATCGGCATGCGGTTATCCCTTCATCATACCATCAATGTATCAAATATTATTTCGATGATCAAATTGGGACTTTTTATGGTGATAAATCCCCGTTCAAGACATGTAAATCTCAATACATTGAGGCAGAATTCTATCACATAAAAGGAAAAGAAAAATACGCAACAAGGGAGATTACCAAAGTTAATGCTCCATATGGTTTGTAAAAGATTCCAGTAAACCCATTTGCGCATGTGAGTACAGATTATGTGTTGCCTATCAATCAAATTGACAGGATAGACCCAAATCAAAATACTCTTATGGAAAGACCCATAATGTCAATTACAACAATCAAGCCAGACAACATGGGAGAAATTGGTGATCCGCCAGGCAATGATGAAATCTCAAATAGAGATGTCTTCATTTCATCCGCCGAAATCCAGCAAGTCTATACTTCGCCAATCAGATCAGAAGAAGTTATATCAATGTCAGAGGTAAATGATAATGTCAATTCTCAATCCATTATCTCCTCTATCTTACCCTAGGAAGACCCTTCATCATCAATCAGGTCGGAAATGGAAGCTTCTTCTTCAAGATGTTCAAATTTTGACATCTCTTCTGATCATCAAAATTCTGCTTCATCATCTACTATGCAAGTAGAAACAGAAGAAGTAACACATGTTAAAGAGGAAGAGGAAGATCTCAGAGATGCTCCTCCAGCATTTGAAGAGGGTATCTCTACCACCATGGATGAACTCAGAGAAATCAATCTAGGTACAAAAGAAGATCCACACCCCACTTTAATTAGTGCGGCCATGACCCTTGAAGAACAAGAGATATATATTTCCTTTTTAAAGAAAAATTGAGACATATTTGCTTGGAACTATACAGAGATGCCCGGGCTTGATCCTGATGTTGATACTCATCATTTGGGTTTACCAGAAGAACATCGAGGATTCAAACAAGCCGCTAGAAGAAAACACCCAACCTATACATCCAAAATTGAGGTTGAAGTGGATAATCTCATCAAAGATTACTTCGTCATAGAAGTTCAATATCCCAAGTGGTTGGCTAATATTGTCCCAGTGAAAAAGAAGAATGGTCAAATTAGAGTTTGCATTGATTTCATAGATCTTAATCGGCATTGTCCTAAGGATGATTTTCCAATTCCAATTACAGAACTCCTAATTGATGCAACAGCTAGCTATGAAGCACTTTCCTTCATGGATGGATATTATGGATATAATCAAAATCTGAATGGCTCCAGAATATGAGGAATATACAGCCTTCAAAGCCCCTCAGGGTGTGTTTTGCTATCGGGTAATTCCCTTTGGCTTAAAGAATGCAGGTGCAACATATCAGTGGGCCATGCATCGTATCTTCAAACCCCTTTTAGGGAAGTTTGTTGAATGTTATGTGGAAAATTTAGTGGTCAAATCCAATCAATTTTCTAATCACTTGGATGATTTGGAAGTAATATTCCACAAGCTTCGACAACATAATTTGAAGATGAACCCCTAAAAATGTGCTTTTGGGGTAACCTTAGGAAAATTTCTCGGCTTTTTTGTATGAAACTGTGGTATTGAAGTCGATCCTGAGAAGACCAAGTCAATCCTTGGCATGTCACCTCCTCGAAATTTGAAAGAATTAAGAGGACTTCAAGGACATTTATCCTATATTCGGTGTTTCATCACCAATTTGGCAGGAAAAAGTTTACCCTTCACCAAATTGATGAAGAAGGGAGTCACTTACCAGTGGACTGAAGAATGTCAAGAGGCATTCGATATTCTCAAGAAATACCTCTTGAGTCCACTGTTACTTATGCCACCTATTGAAGGAAGACCACTTATCCTCTATGTGATAGCTTTAGAGTGATAATTGGGTGCCTTTATTGCCTAGAAGAATGATGCTGGGAATGACAACAGCCTCTACTATCTCAGTCGGACTATGCTTGAAGCAGAAACCTGATACTCAAATATTGAGAAGTGCTGCCTAGCACAAATCTTTACAGTTCAAAAGTTGAGACACTACCTGTAACATCACAAGGTCCAATTGGTATCTCGCAATAATCCGCTCAAATTCATCCTTAGTTGTCCAATGCTTACAGGACGTCTGGCAAGGTGGGCAGTTATCTTGCAGTAGTTTGAAATTCAGTATGTGTCTCAAAAGGCAATAAAGGGCCAAGATCTGGCTGATTTCCTTGTTGAACACCCTTCAGTGGAAGACATATCTTCAGATATTGAACTCCCTGATGAGGAAGTCTTCTCTATTCAAGATAGTCTTCAGGTATGGGAAATGTATTTTGATGGTGCTTCCAGAAGTCCAGCAGGGAAGAAAATGGAAAATCCTAAATTCAAAAAAGTTGGCTTAGGAGTTGTACTCATTTCTCCAAAAAAGGTAGTGTTACCTTATTCCTTCTCATTGTTGGAAGGTGGTACAAATAATGAAGCAGAATACTAAGCGCTCATCGCAAGCTTAGAATTGGTGCTTCAAGCACAAGTGAATCACTTAAAGGTGAAAGGTGATTCAGACCTGGTAATCAAACAAGTCAATGGGGATTATGCCATCAGAAAAGAAGAACAAATCCTTTTGTATGATTACATCAGAGAGTTAATGGTGGAGTTTCCTTCAGAACTGACATTTTCTTATGTCCCAAGATCACAAAATGCCCAAGCAGATGCACTGGCTAATATAGCCACAGCTCTGGTAGATCCAAATCAGGACGAGACAACTATCAGTATTGCCCACCATTGTACAATTTCACCTTATGTTCAAGCCAGAACAGAGGAAATCAATGAAATTAGTCCCATCTCTGAACCATATGGTCATACTACAGGATGGATGACACCTATCAGGGAACACCTTCAAAATGGAAAACTTCCACCTGATAGAGCTGGGAAAGAACAAATCCAGCGACATTTGGTCAATTTTACTCTTTATGATAGCCCAGATCACCTAGAGAAAATTCTCTACATGCATGGTTTTGATGGAGTTCTCTTCAGATGCATCGATGGTGAAGAGACAATGGTTGTCATGAAAGAAGTACATGTAGGATTCTGTGGTGCCCACCAGTTTGGACATAGACTGTCTGATCAAATTCGAAGGCTTGGATACTATTGGCCTTCAATGATACAAGATTGTGTTGATTTCACAAAGAAGTGTCATTCATTCCAAGTACATGCCAAATTCATTCATCAACCTCTAGATTTTCTTCATATAGCTAAATATTCATGGACATTTTCTACATGGGGAATGGATGTGGTGGGACCTTACCCTTCAGCTACGGCCAAGCAGTTTAAGTATATTCTTACTACTACTAACTTCTTTTCCAAATGGGCAGAGGCAATACCTCTCAAAGAAGTTAGTTATAAAATCATTTTTAGCTTCATCAAGTCTAACATCATTACCATATTTTGTGTCCATCATACCATATTGACGGACAATGGCACCAAATTTTGTTCATCCTCAATGAAGAAATTGTATCAAGAATACAACATCAAATCCAATCATTCATCTTGGTATCATGCAGTGACCAATGGCCAGATAGAAGATTTCAACAAGACTCTATCCAATATACTGCAAAAGACGGTGGATAAAGATAAGAAGTCATGGACTGATAAACTCTTTCATGCTTTATGGGCTTATTGGACCACCAGTCGCACTATAATGCGGTCAACTCCATATTCACTGGTATATGGAATGGAAGCAGTCTTTCCCATTAAAATTTAATTATTTTCGCTCAGAGTAGCCATTTGTGATCAGTCATCTACAGATGAATAATCTCAAAAGCAATTGAATGAATTGGAACGGTTAGATGAGAAAAGATTGTGCACTCTACACCACTTGAAAGTCTATCAGAATCGAATAGCACGAGATTTCAACAAAAAAGTTCGCCTTCATTCATTCATTTAAGGAGAATTGGTATTAGTTCTCAGAAATCCAATGATACCAGGAAAGAAACCTCCTAATCTTGAACCAAAGTGGGAATGACCTTATTCAATACATAATGTCTATTCCAATGGAGCTTATTCTTTAATCTGAATGGATGGAGGACTCATCACTACTCCAACCAATGCCATATTTCTAAAGAAGTATTTTGTATAAACACAAAATACACCATTAACGGTCCATGCATATGACCTTAAACTATTTTCATGTCCCTTACATCTAGCAAGAAGCTAAACTGCATAACCAATGGTCCATGCATATGACCTTAAACTATTTGTATTATTTTCATCCAACATGACGTTAAACTATGTCCCTTTCATCATCATCTATGATGTTAAACTATACGGAAATGGTCCATGCATATGACCTTAAACTATTTGCATGTCCCTTACATCCAACAAGATGCTAAACTACATAACCAATGGTCCATGCATATGACCTTAAACTATTTGTATTATTTTCGTCCAACATGACGTTAAACGGTGTCCCTTTTATCATCCTATATGACGTTAAACTACATGGAAATGGTCCATGCATATGACCTTAAACTATTTGCATATCCCTTACATCCATCACGACATTAAACAGTAACGTCCTAACTACATGATGCTAAACTGTATAAAAGTCTCTTACACCCAGCAAGATGTTAAACTGCATAATCAACGGTCCATGCATATGACCTTAAACTATTTTCAAGTCCCTTACGCCCTATAAGATGTTAAACTGTATCGTCCCTTTTTCGTCCAACATAACGCTAAACTGTGAAAAAGTCCCTAATACGTCCAACATGATGTTAAAATGTGTTCTCTTTTGTCCTTACAGTATGACATTAAACTACACAGTCCCCCTTTCATCCAACATGACGTTAAACTATATTGTCTCCATCGTCCTAGCTACATGATGCTAAACTGTACAAAAGTCCTTTAATATTTCATACATGACATTAAACTATACTTTGTCCCTGCTACATGACATTAAACTGTGCAGCACCAATAGTCCTAACTGCAAGACTTTAAACTACATAGTCCCTTCATATGTCCTACATGACATTAAATTGTGCATCATTAAGGTTTTTGTTACCTCTTGTTTCTCACACCGAGTATGACTCATGTGAGCTTAGAGAAAATTTCAACCATAACACCCTCTTTGGGCCGCTAACCACGCGTAAGTCCCATCATCTTTTTTTAGGTCATTGTCCCCAAGAACAAATTGATCATTAATTCATTATTTAATTGAACTACGCTCACTTTGATCCTTGCCTTCCAGGTTGGGTATATAGGCAACCTTCCAAAGTTCAAGACCAAAACCAGTCTCTTCACATCGGTTCACCTCCATATCATACGATGTTGATTCGTGAAACCGCCCCAGAATCAATATCTTTACATTGGTTCACCTTTTTCCTTGCTACATGACGTTAAACTGTACAGCACCTTTTTTCTTGTATGACAGTAAACTACAATATTCTTTAATACCCTCACCTGAGAGGGAATCATTATTTACATTGATTTTTCAATCATGTTTCATTCAAAAAAAACTTTGTGCATACATGGCAATACCTGAACCTTTTATTTTGGGTTAAACCTTCATTGAACTAAAGTCCCCTTTCACCCTTCACATGTATAAACCAAATCTGTACAAAGGGTATTTCTAAAACTATGTGGGCTTGATTCCCATCTTTATGGGATATGTAGGAACGTTCGAGTGTCCCTTGAATCCAGCCCCAAGTCTTTTGGGCCTAACCCCAAATTCCATTTTTAGTCCCCTGGCTGAAAAGTCCCCATGAAGACACACACTGTGTATTTCTTATAATGGTATGAGCTATATGACCCTAAACTAAGATCTCTCATACTTTCGTCTCACACGATGTTAAACTGTATTTCAAGAACTATGTATGGATTGATTCCCATCCTTATGGGATACATAGTGAAGTCCAGTATTTCAATTCAGGACCCAGCCACTACATGATTATGGTTAGTATTGATCTGTGTATCTCTACATACATTGGACAATACCAATTTTTATGTGTCATAATCTTGAACTTAAATACTTCCAGATCTTCATAACGCTTTTCTTGACTTCTGGTCACAAAATGTCCAATTTCTGAGAATTCTTTGGCTTGACCATGCAGCATGTTCCCTTAGACGGCCTTGCATAAACAGTCTACATAGCAGAAATGTCATCCAAAAGATGATATTATTTGACTATGCAGCCAATGCCCTTAGGCGGACCTACATAATTCAACCCCCTAGTGGGTTTGTCAAATAGTGGTAACTTCATTCTTGGGAGGAAAATCTCTTTTGTCCTTGGTTGTCTTAATGAAAATATGTAGGGATCTGAAACAAAAAATGGCTATCCTTAACATATTTGACCCATACTCTTTTTCATGATCTGAAAGTATTCAAGTCTATGGTTTATATTTTCCTTCCCTACGTTTGGGTCAGACCTTCGTAGGAGTGATATTCATCCGGTTCTTCAATAATCTTATTTGGAAATATCTTCTCCATATTCAAGTACCTCTTTCCATACAGCAAACTCTATACTTTGGAAAAGTTGAATCCCCACAAACTTTCATTGGCTTCTTAGCAGTAGAAAAGTAAATTTCTGAGAGTTCTTTTTCCTGACTATGAAGCACGTGCCCTTAGGCGGCCTTGCATAAGTAGTCTACATAACGGACCTATCATCCAAAAGATGTTATTTATTTGACTATGCAGGCAATTCCCTTAGGTGGCCATGCATAATTCAACCCCCTAACGGGTTTTTTAAATAAGGGTAACTTCATTCTTGGGAACTACTTCTTCTAATGCCTTTTTATCTCTTTTTCATATCATTCCTCATATTCAAATTTTCTTAAGTCATAGTTTACATATTTTCCCTCATACTTGAGTATGGTAATATTTTTTTAGATAAATTGTCAAGGAATTGAGTCAATTCTAATTCATTCGGTCAAAGCTATTTCAACCTTAAACATTAGCCTCTTTATATCTGATGTGCATGACTTTAAACTGCCCACAAAAGAAAAGGGAACTATGAATAAAAGTCAAGTTCCAGCTCACTAAACATACATTTTGTATGATTTAGGTAATATTGAGCAATTAAAAGATTCAAAGTTTGTAGGGTTATTTATATTAATCCTAGTAAAAATCAAACTATGCTTACTAGGCCCATTGGCTTAAGTAAAATTTAAAGCAGGTAGCAGGAAAATACGTACATGAGTGACTGAAGATGAAAGCATTCTTTCCATTTGATGCACAAGAATTAGAAGGACATCCACAGATTGTAATCTCTTCTCTTTTCTAAGAAATTACAAGAGGTTGTCAACATAAGTCTTCACTTGACGAACAGCATCCCGAGCTTCATCAGCAGCTACTTGAAGCTCATGCACCCGACCAAGTTCACTCTTTTCGTCCTGATGAAGTGCTTTCTTGGCATCCATGATGGCCTTTATACCGTTCGTTTGAGCTCCCTCCAACGAATTATTGAGTTGGTCAAGTTCCCCAGTAACAGCGTCTCACTGTTACTGAAGGTGAATTTTCTAGATGACTTTATCTTTGATCCTATGATTCATCTCCTTCATCTTGGCAGCATAGTCAGCCTCATCTCGGGATAATGTAGCCTCAAATTCCCCAATATTGGCTGACAGTTTCACCCTTGTCAGATCTTCGTGACACTTTTGCTTCTGCTCCCTCCTGAAAATGACCTGTTTCACCACGGCATGGATCTTTTCATATCCAAAATTTCCAAGTCCTAGCATGACGAAGAAGGATGACAATCGAGGGATCTTCGATGATATCTCTTCTAAAGGCACCTCAGATATGATTTTCCATATGTTGTTCCATGCCTTGTGTCATGAAACGATGAGCACATTAAGTACCTCTGGGTCTGATTCGACATCATCATCATAGGGGGGCATGTAATCTAGTATTAATGCACTTAGGTAAGTGCCATGTTCTGCTCCTTCTCCCCTGACCTAAGCTTCTTCACTTTAAATTCCCATTGGGGTGGAGGCTGAGGCCTCAACTCTAGATTTAGCCACTGCAATTGATGGTCTTTCATAATTAATTCAAATCTTTGGTTAGTCTCAAAGGATAAAAAAAGAATCATTTTTCTTGAAAATTAAGTACAATCACAAATATTGTTATCCCTTACCCAATGGTAGATCAGAAACCTAAGAAGGATCCTCCCCATATTTCCTAGCTTCGACAGGATTTTCAGGATGAGTTTGAGGAAGCTCCACTGGGTTCAGCTCCACTTGTGCTAATGTCTCTACAATAGTAGGGTTCTCTGTACCCCCTTCAGGCATGGGTAGTTCAGAATATTTCTCAGACATAACTGCACATTTGAACCAATCCTGATTAGACATGTAATAATAATTTAATCTTAATAGGTCGAAGGATAACACTCATGTCCATAATCTTCTAAATTACATGGTAATTTAACATGATTTATAAAATCTTCGAAAGATGTGCCAAGTTCCATCATTTCATCTAATGTCATCTCAGAATCCTGGTTAGTCTCACCAGTGGGAGCATTTGATGTGTCTTCTTGGCGACCTTCATCCTGATGTCTCTGACCCTGGACATCTTCTTCAGTTAAAACAGCGGTGTCGGTTGCAATGGCCGCCAAGAGTTCTAATGCAGGGGTTGAACCTGAAATATCACAGAATAGAAGTCAGTAGATGTTTCATTCAACATTTTATGGAGTATTGTTACCTTACCAGAAGTGTTTTCTTCTCTTCTTACAATAGCAACAGGAGGTATACTGGGAATAGATGCTAGCTCTTCTCCAGAAGCAGCTAAGTCAGCCTAAACTTGTGATTGTTCTGCAGCATCCTCTATGGTCCTCGCAAGAGGGTCAGTCCTCTCCCGTAATGGGGAAATTGAATAAGCCCCTGTAATCCCAAGGAAAATAATAAATATTTTCATTTTTTAAGATTCATGATTATCTAAAGGACTTACCACTACTGATAAAGCGTTTAGCGGTGGATTTCTTCCTTCATTGCCTTTGTCCTTTTGGCTTTTTATGAGTATCAAAAGTCTCCTTTATAGGAACCTAAATTGGAGAATTGAACACCTTGTCCAACTCCTCATTCATGGCCTGCTGGCCTAGATATATCTTGCCCGATTCACGAGCAGATTTAGCAGCATCCCCAATGGCAGTACCACTAGGGATGTATTGTGGTGAAGGAACCCTGGATTTTCCTTTATTTGCAAGCTGCAAGATGAAGAAAATAACTTCCTTGAGTAACAAAGCTTAGAATGAAATCAAGTTGCAAAGCAAATAAGGAAAGAAAACTTACATCTTTAGGAGCCACATAATCATGTCGCTCCTCATCAGTCCCCTCAGCGGCACCACGATCTATCATTTCCTTCACCTGCTTGGTGATAGGAATGGAATCGTTAGTGGCATATATGAGCATTTCTAGCTCTCTGATGTAATCCCGCACTTCATTGGGGTTATCCTCATATTGGATATTTGTAGAAGCCACAAGATTACCTATTCCAGGGAGTTTTATACCCTTGCACAAATCTATCCATGCAGTCTCAGTACCACAATATAGACTCTTCTATGTCTGGATAGCCTCTGGTCGTAGATATTCAGTGCGTGTACCAGAAGTCTACGAGGAAAGTCCTACAATTTTCGACTTCAATTTCTTCCCATCTCCTGCACCTATTGATAGAGAATAAGAAAATAAGGCTTATTAATTTATAAAGTGATGGTGATTAAATTACCATAATGAAGTAACTCACCAAGCGTTGATGGATTAGGTCTTTTGATTCTAACCAGAGGATTATATTGGGCACGAGGCCGCTTTGGCACTTGTTGTGCCTCATCATCCCCATCATGGGAATCCAGTGAATCAGTCCTAGAGGATGAATCTGGCGAATCAGCTTTAGGTGGGGAAGCATCACCTTCATGTGGAAGGGTTCCTTTCTCTACATTCCTCTTCCCTTTCCCCACCTGATAAACTGGGTTATTCAGAACCCCTTTAGGGTATGATGATATCCAATGCTCGGCATACCATGTAGTCAAGTTATGTGCCGCTTTTTCAACTGGTAGATCAAATACCGCCCCAGTCTTCTCCCTTGACGTCAGCAGCCACAGTTGCCGAGAAACCATCAGATGTTGCTCTAACCTGACATGTACTGGGGGAGATACAACAATCTGTTGCAGACACTTGAATTGATGTGCAAATCTATATGGATCATAGGCCTTGCATATAATTTCTCTGTCAATCCTGGCAACTAGCACACCATCTCGGCAGGCTATCATGTACGCCCTCAAATCCAAGTGGGTGTTCCATCATCAAAAAACTGCTCGGTTGGTGGATTTCCATAGGGAAAGAATTTGAATTCCTTAAACATGCTCAGCCTCACTTTCATGTCATAGGCATTAAGATCTGATGGAGCAACTCCAGAGAATGATTGCACTGATGGCTTGAAAGAACTTCCAGGAATTTGTACTCCATTCTGAACATTATAAGGCCTGAAGTGAGTGGCGATCCATCCCCATAAAACTTGGAATGGTCCCACTATTCTCAAAGGAGATTTACCCATGAAGACATGAAGTAAACTCCTGTGAATCTTTGCTAAAATGGGGGTAGCCAACCCAACCATTTTTTCCTTAGCCAACTTTACCGCAATAACAAAGGTCCCTGGCCTGATGCCTCCATTCGAGTCCCTGACTGGAAAGAGATAAATGTTGAGCCACAAATCCAAGAAGCCCGCCATACAAGTCTTATTTGGGATTCTATGATTCACCTTATATCTCCATTTCTCAAACTCTCCTGCTTCTAGAGTTGGCCAGAATGTGCCAAGATCACCCCTCTTCTCGGATTTTGGGTAGGTGGTAGGATGGGTGGGCCTCTTATCCTTGGATTTCTTTTTCTTAGGTCATTTCTCCTTTGGCTCCTTCTCTTTCGGCTCCTTCTCTTTCTTCTCAATAAGAAATATATTCATCCACTCCTCCAAATTAATATCCTTTCTAGAATGAGTTAAGGAGGTCTCTGAACTCTTAAGCTTGTGGAAGTATTTAAATAATTCTCGAGCCAAAGAAGGAGTCTTCTCTGAATCATTCCAAGTCACCTTGGGAGTAATGAATTCATCATACATGTGACCCAAAATTGGAACCCCTGAGATCCTGTGGACATCCCACAGACTGATACCTACTTCTCCATGAGTCAGATGGAAAGAATTGGTTTCTAGGCTCTAGTGGCTGAGTATCTCCGGCACGAAGTTATCATGTCTGTAAACATATGTTTTCCCAACCCAGACAACTTCGTATATCACAACTCCTTTTAGATCTTCGACAAACTCTGCACAGGTTTGTCATACCTAGTATGCCCACATCCAAGTTGGCTTCACACCTCCCCCAGGACGGAAGTCCTAACTTTTCTTCCAGCCTTTGGATTGATCCATCTGAGCATTTCGGAAGATTGAAGGATGACAATGTGGTTGCAGCTCAGGCTTATGAGGTTTCATATCTGGCATACAAGGGCTATGATGCATCATGTGGGCCTTCTCCACTGTTCCAGCATTTATAAATCCTCCTCCACATGAGATATTTGCTGAAGAAAAGTTAGTGTAACTTTGAAACCACGAAAATGGGAGATAGTTCTTTGCTTCTGGAATAGTGACTTCTCACAGATGACCATAACCGTACAAAGGCAGATAAGTGCTTTGTGGAAAATCAAAGTGATATTTCTTCAGATACTTGGCCAAATCTAGAAGAGTACTATCACAGACAGTATAGTAATCGTGGCCAACGATATCCATCATATCATCAAGATGTTTTCTTGCCAGTTCATCAGTCGTTCTGATTCTCTTAGGAGCCATTGAATCTGCACAAAATTTTAATAAATTAACTCTTAAATGGGTTTATTTTTCATAAAATTTGTGAAGGAATTTGAAAAAAATGGAAAAGGCATTAAGACATGCAATTATAAACTTGGCACACAAGTGTAGATGTGTCGCGCAAGTATAATGTGTCGCGCAAGTATTTGGTGCGCAAGTATCACCGTGAAAATCCAGATACCTTGACAGCAGCGTGGCAGCAAAGAAAAGCAAAAAAATGAGCAAATTGCGTGGCGAAGGGGACCAGAGCGGCGAGAGCTCGAAAATCTGGAATTCGGTACTATGCGGGACAAATGAGCGCATATTTATAGGCCAGGCCGGCCACCTATGTGTCTACATCTGGCGCGCTCCATCCAGCGTGCTCCAGCCCTGTGCAACCCGCACCTGCACGATGATAGTCGCATGTTGAAAACTTGTGCGCCGTATATTCCTTGGTTTTCTTCTTTTTTTTCAGAGTCACATCCTCTTTTCTCTCCAGATCCAACTCTGAGGGGGGACTTTTGTTGACGCTCCTTTTTGTCACATTGTCTAAAGGAATGTAAAGGGAAATGACTTAGCACAAATTGATTTAGCCTTTGAAGAAAACATCAAAAATCAACAAAGGCATGAACAAGGCTTCAAATGCACATGAACCACGCAAGTTCCATCACTGTCGCATAATTATACTTGTGCGCCGCCTAAATGTCGCTCAAATGACTTGCGCGCCCTCTTTGAAAACCACCTGGGGTCCTCTCCGGCCTATAAATACCCCCGGTGGGCCCCCCATTTCGAGAGGAATTTTTTCCAGAATTCAGATACAAAGCTCTAAATGCCCAAGTCTCTTCTTCAAGCCTTCTGAACACTTCTAAGGTAATTATTTACCTTGAATAGAAGGTCTAAACAAGAGGAATAAGGTCTAAGTGTTAGAATTCACTAGTACTTGTGCACCTGAGTGTTTTAACCTTAAGGGAAATGGACACACTTGTGCACATCCTTACCTACTCATTGAAACTTGAGTGCCACTCTTCTGGAAGTACCTCAGGATGATTCTAAAGGCTTTGGTCAAGAATTTCCCAAGTATTTCCCTACTGGTTAACAATCATGCAAGTACCCATGTGTTGCGCAGGTATACCCGCGTGACCAGGACTTGCGCACCCACACAGTACTTGCGCGCCCCCTAGGACTTGCGCACCATTATACTTTTGGGTGCCCTTCCTACACATTTCACCTTTCTTATGTCATTCCACCTCTCCTATTCAATATTCAGTCTTCAAGACACTCTTCAAATCCATTTATAGCATGTTTTCTTGATTGACTTCCTTATCCTAAAGGAGTTACATGGAATGTCTCTCAAAACCTAGTGATTTACACATCTTTATATCACTAAAGTGAGAGATTTCATTCATTCAACCTCATCCTCTAAGATGAGAGAATCATTGATTTCGGCTTCCTTTTTAGGAGTAATCCCCAGTCATAATTTCCCTTAATATGGGCCTCCTTTTCAGGAGTAATCCCCAAGTCCTCAATTAATTTGGGCCTCCTTTTCATGAGTATGCCCCAATCATAATTCTCTTAACCTGGGCTTCCTTCTCAGGAGTAAGCCCCAGTCTTAAATTTCCCAAATTTGGGAATCCTGCTTAGGAGTAAGCCCCAAGTCCCTTAATTTTTAAATCCCTTTAATCTGGGCTTACTTCTCAGGAGTAAGCCCCAGTCTTAAATTTCCAAAATTTGGGCATCCTCCTTAGGAGTAAGCCCCAAGTCCCTTAATTTTCAAATCCCTTTAACTTGGGCCTCCTTTTCAGGAGTAAGCCCCGGTATTAATTCCTCTTAACCAGTCTTAATTTAATTTCGATCTAGGATTCCTTCTAAGGAGTAAAACCCAATCATGAGTCCCCTCCTAATTTGGTCATCTTCCTCAGGAGTAATCCCTAAGTTAGAGTACCCAAATCTCCATGAAGTACATATACCTTTATGGACCTTGTTCCTAGATTTCTTCCCTGAAGTAAATATTAATCCTCATCTATTTTGGGCAGTCATACATACATAAGCCCCACATCATTGCATATTTCATGGAACAATTGTTTGGTTTCACCAATACCTCTTGTTTCTCACACCGAGCATGACTAACATGAACTTAGAGTGTAAAAGTAATCATGGCATCATTCTTTGAGCCATCAATCATACATAAACATCATACTCCCTTACTTGAACTACGTGGGTTCTGATTCCTTTTCCAAAACAAAGGATATGTAGGTATCCCCATCAGCGGGTACGATCCCAACTCTGAAATAATCCATGTCCTTCTGAATGAAAATAAACTTCAAGTGCACCACTGAGTGGCTTTAAAACCAGTATGGTTATCATAATGACCAAGAGACTTTTATGTACTGAAGGATACCATTGACTAAGAATCTCTAACAAATACAGATGATTATCTATCGATGAAGAACCTCGAATACATATAAAATATTCTCTAAATTTCTTATATATCAATCATTGATTGTCAGATCTAAAGGAAAGCTCATTTTTATACTTGGTAATGTAATAAGGATTCACGAACAAAACTTAAATCTATAAATAGAGTCTCGGAGTAGACAATAATTCCCCTCAAAAGGTGTGATGAGTCCGACCTCCCATCCTCTCGACCAATGAAAATTCATATGCCTCATCAGTTTACAACTAATGAGCGCCTACCTTTGGAAAGTAGGTCCAAATGGATATGGAATCATTGGATGTTTCTGGTTCTACGAACAAACCCGTTATAAACCAATTGGAATGTTTGAACCTTCAATCAATGAGGTCATCCTCAATTCCTGAGGGAACAACCACTAATCATGGAAACAACTCAATCAGGATATAGACTTACATGGATGATTTATAAATCATAACATCCAATTCCCAAACATCATCAGCTCCTCATTTACGTATTCATCTTATATTGACTTTATGATACACTGAAAACAAATATAAAATTCATTATTTAATCATTAACTTATTCTATTCACTAGGAATGAATAGGAGTAACCGATTTATGAAATATTTATATAAATAAAATAAAGATTACTTATAATATGAATTAAATTAAATTGGTATAGCTAAAATGACTAATATAGTCATTTTATGCTTGGAAATGTATTTTTATAAATATTTCCTTTTTTTGTAATATGAATTTCTATTTTAAGAATATTTTGACTAATGATATTAAATTATATTTGATAGTAAAAATTGGTTAATACTAATTTAATTAGTAAATGATAGGAAATATGAATGATAATGGATAATATTCTAAAAAACTTATTTTCCTATAAAAACAATTTTTCATTATATTTCATATTTTTATTTAAAAGTTAAATTTATAAGTTTTAAAAATTAAATTCGAAAAGTTTAAATTATTTTTGGATACATTATAGAAATATTTTCTTAATATTAATTTTTTGTATTTTTCTAGAAAGATTATTTTTTAGGAGAATAGTGAAAAATAATATTTTTACAAATAACATGAATTTTAAGACTTTATTAGTATATAAGTATAAATTATAAATTCATGAAAAAAAATTATAATACCAAATATTTATTTTAGATGTGAATTTATAATTTAAAAAATATAGGTTTTAATTTATAAACCCATATTTTATATTTTAGAATATAGGTAATATTTTCTCAAAAATTGTTTTTAATGTATTATACATTTTTATATTAAAATTAATTTTTATAAATTTTATAAAATAAATAAAATGAAATTTATTTTAAATTTGAATAATTAGTTCCAAATTATATAATAAAGACCATTTTATTTCTTTTCCATAAATGATAAATTACCAAAGTAAAAACTTGTTAACGTGGTGAAAACCAAAATGGTAAAAATGTGTAACCTAAGTGGTAAATGGGAAAATATGTTAAAAAAATATTTTTAATTGAGTATTTGTGGTGTGGATTTACCTTATCTATTCTAATCTAAATTATTTATTAATTTTTTAGGCACTTTCCTTGAGAGTGACTTCCCTTTATTAAAAAGTTTTGGGTATTTACAAAAATGTCATCTCTTTTCACTTATAAAGGGACATTCTTCTCCTAACTTCCCTTAACACAAAAACACACTAATTTAGGCCCAAAATCAACCCAAAACTCTCCTAATAACTCATAGATACATTAGTGAGGTTATTGTTTTCTCAATTGACCATATCTCAAAGGATTAACCCCCTTTTCAAAGGAGATGATCCAAGTAGTAAGGTATAGATTTCTAACCGCTACACCCTCTTTTCTATTTATTTATGTGCATTTCTTCTTAATCAAATTAATTTAAATATATTTAAATGATAAAATAAATATAAATATTATTCAGTTATGTTATTATAATAATGGTGCAACCATTAACCATCCACCCTTCTTCTATTAATAAAAATGAGTACGTGAACCGTGTGTTGTGCGAACTACCACCTCCACAACGCAGCATGTTTCATTATCCTTCAATGTATTGTAAGGATAATAATAATAAATAATTTAATATATAATTAATATATTTATGAAAAATTTATATTTATAAATAATAAACCATATCACTCATTTTCCCAATTCTAGGGAAAAAAATCATCATTCATGCATACATGTGGACTACCGCCTCTATGGAATGATTAATTTTCATTTTTATTTTCATCACCACCTTACATGGATTATAATGAGGGTGGTTTAAAAGTATAAATATTATTTTCAGTATATCATTAAGGTTATTTTATAGAAAATTTCATAACCTATTAATTATATAATCAATAAAGGATTATCGTTAATTCAATCATTTAAAATGAGCGAACTAAGAGGAAAATGTTATATTATTTCTAAGTAATGACTTTATATAAATTATATTATATTTAAAATAATTTAAAATTATAATATATCACACTAATAAACACTAAATAATATCATTATGATTCTATTATAATTATATTACAACTAAACTACCTCATAGTCATCCATTAATCATGATAGCTTCATGTTTGGGTCGGTTTAACCACCTACTTGAAAAATACTATGAATTTAGAACTTATTTACTAGTATAATATGACATAAATATGTAAATAATGATTTATTTTTAGTTTGGGTAATGTTATACCAAAATTTAACTCATTAATTAATAAATCACCCTTCGTTCATTAAGAATCACCAAAACATGACCTTCACCAATTTAATCCTCATGGATCATAACCAAAAAATCCATGAAATGAAATTATATATTTATAAACTATCATTAAAAATATATTAAATTACCTTATTTGATATAATAGTTATGTAATTTAGAAAAATAATAGATACCATCACATATTTTATGAAACTAGTTCAAAGCGATAAAGATTACTTACACCTGTTATTAAAGATAGACAAAAACTAACTAATATATATATATAATTATTATAAATGAGGCATAATAATGTTTATAGTTATGAATAAGGTTATTGGGTGTGTATTTAATGAGCTTAATTTAATTATTTAGAATGTTTTTTGTAAGTTCCAAATGAATATGGACCAAGGTAAGGGTTTATATCTCAAATTCCTCTCTTTGAGACATGTTTGGAATTATTAACCTAATTTCATTTATGTGGTGTATATAATTACATTTTGAGATATCATATCATGAATTATAATTTAATCATTTTATTTTAAGTTCAATTATAATACCCCTCTTTTAAGGGGTTTTATTAAGGTGTTACTTAAGCTGTAATGGTTTTCTTGGTCTTAATTCTAATTCTTTCAGACATGTTACATGTTATGCACAATGTTTCCTTTTAATTTTTTTCTATTGATTTATTATAACAGGAAAGTTATATATGTTATTTCCTTGTAATTAATGGGATAAACTAATCAAAATCATGTTCTTTTATTCAAATTTTTTTTAACTTCAGTATCACCCCATTCATAAGAGTATTTAGTAACTTAATTTTTGTTCATTAAGTTATTATCATTCACTTGAAATTATTTCATATAATTTGAGTTCATTATTACCTTTGATTTTATTATGTTTTATCCTCCCATTTTTTTAATTTTTACCACATAAATCCTTTTTCAAAGGTTTCATACATCATGGAGTATGTTTCCCATAAGGGATATTGATAACTCAAATCTCATTTCTTTGAGTTATAATGTTTCATCTTGAATTTTGATTTTAAATGCTTGGGTTATCCCACCCTAATATTTTATTAAATGGTATTTTATAATCTTCTTTGTGAAAATCAAGTTTTTATACAAATGAATGATTTTTTACTCTTATTATAGTGTGAGTTTTGAACAAAGGTATTTTGATAATAATAAAAAGGGTTTTCCTTTTCACTTTTATATGTTTTTTCTTCCTGACCTCATTTCTCCAACATAAAATTTATATATTTTAAAGACTCTGTTATTAGATATTATTTTTAAATTAAAGGTTTTCAAAATATTTTACACCATCTTTTCAAAATTTACCTTTGAAAGTGACATGTAAATTTGTATTATATTTTAATGCTAAAAATGTTTCTAAAAGCTATTTTAAGTTTTCTCTTTAATTTACCTTATTATTTTAAAAAGTATTTACCATAATTAGGTTTATATTTTATGATTTATCCTATAATATATATATTTATCATCTAAGGTATTGAACTCATAGTTTCAAAAAAATCAATTCTTTATCCCTTCTTTTATGATATCATTCAAAGAATTTTTTGGGAGGGTGTTTTTCATTTATTACAACACCCTTTTATGTTTCATTTGTTAAATTGGGATTATATTATTTTGAAACTATCTATTATTCCTTGATCATCTAGAGGTAAAAATATAATATGGGTTTTTTGGAGCATATAACTAAGATTTACCACTTCTTACCAATCAAGGAGGATTTATTAGTGGATGAATTTGAGAAGTTATATATTATAGAGATCATCGAGATTTATTGGGTTTTTGTGAGTATTATCTCTAATAGGGATATCATATTTATATCCTAGTTTTGGTAGGGTTTTCAGAAATCATTGTATTCTTAGGTAAAATTGAGCATTTTTTCCCACCTGAAAACCAATTTAAAATTCGATAATAATATTTTTATTCTAAATGATATGATTCTAGCCTATATACTTGACTTTGGTGGATCATGGGAGGATCACATTTCTCTCATTGAATTATCCTACAATAACAGTTATCAGTCATATATTCAAATGGACCCTTATAAATAATTATATGTAAGTTCATGAAATTCTCCTCTATGGTATATAGAAATTGGTGATTCATCTTTTATTGGGCCTTATATCATTTGATAGATGATTGAGAAAGTGAATTTAATTCAAATATGTCTTTTAACCACTCAGATATTGTAAAATTATTATGTTTAAAGGTGAAGGTGACTATTATAATTCAAGGTGGGTTACCATGTGTTCCTTTAGTAATCTTAGATATTAGGTCACCGATATATGGAAAAATAGGGGAAGCTAACTCCTAAGTATTTTATTCATTTAGAGATATTTTATTGAGTTAAATAAGTAACATATCAACTTTCTCAACCTTTGAAATTCAGATCTATGAATAATAACTTTTATATATCAAAACTAAGGAAGTATGTTCTTAAGACTTTACATGTGATTCATTGTGTTAAAAATGAGAATGAGGCTTATACATTTTATGCAGAGCATTGGATATGTGACATTGGCTAAAGTCATAACATGTTACGGGGCAAGGTTATTCCTATTGTTCAAGTAAAATGGAAACATGGGAATCTATAAGATGATACTTGGGAGTAGGAATAAAAAATGAAAATCTAGTATCCAAGACTATTCCACTAAGAAGCTCATTGAATATTCTCTGAGAAAAGAAGCTTGGTTGTAAAGAGGTTGTAAAGGCCCCAACCTCCCTAACCAGGTAATTTTTCTTGATTTTAGTGTTTAAGCTTTTTTAGAGGCATATTTAGGGAGGAAATGGAGTTATAAGAAGAGTTTGGGGTTTGGGAGAATAAGGAAGGGGTAAGAAGTAGCCCCTTATGGTCTGGGGACCATCGAGTACCCAAGGTCCCTAGATTGGGTATCCAATAGGGATCCCAAGTGTATGGGCTCTCTGGTTTGGGTTAACGGGTAACTAGTGCTTTCTATCAGGTACCCGGTAGTGTCCTAGGAAACTTTCCCTTAATAAGGGGTAATTTTTTCCTTTTACACTTTAATATACTACCCTATTTAGAGATATCTTGGGATTTTACCTCCATTACTCACCCATAATCTTCCTTGGAAGTTCTAAAATTTATTCTACTACCCTCCATTAAGTCTCCTTCAAATCCATTCTTGTTTTGGTATCTCTTGGTCATGGAAGATCACCTTCAGGGAGGTAAGGCTATGAATCATCTTTAATCTAATTCTTCCCTTTGTTTTTCATAGCAATGAGTTAAAACATTTCTCCAAATTATTTGGGCTTGTGGAATCTTCTCACCTCTTAAAAATTATCTTAGTTTAGAAACTAAAAATGGTTAGCTTGCATTATCTTAAGTCAATTACTTAGTTTTCTTTATCAATTCTATGTTTCATGTTAAGTTTACCCAAGACCTAATTATTCCATGGTTTTAGGTTGAACCTAAAAATCAAGTGGTTTCTAAATATTCTTTCTTGAAAACCAATGGTATTTTCAATAAATTAATAGATAGGTAAACTAAATATACCTCTCACATTATTAAAGATTTGGGTTATCAACAGTTCAGGTCTGAGTGAAAAAATAATTAATAAGGTGTTTAAAAATAATAAATTATTTTTCACCTTACCTTATAAAAATTATAATTTTTTTCTGATTTGTTTTTACATTTTATATGTTAACATTCCCATGTGATAGAATAATAGTTTTATAAATGTTTGGTTACTTATATAGAATGTAAATTGAATAGAAAATGTTTAAGACACATGGAATGGGAGTATGCTCTTGTATTTTCTACTATACATTAATTTTTGTGTATAATTTCATACCTTTCATTATGTTTTATTCCCTTGTTAGTTGCTTTCAAAGCATGTTGATTTTATTACCTATAAAGATAATGGATTTTTATTTACATTTTTTACTTATACGACCATCTTTCATTAAGTTTAAATTATATTTTAGGTTGTTAGAAATTTTGTAAACATAGCCTTGGATTTAATAACTTGCTTATGTATAATTGTTACTTTTTGGTTAAACATCAAGAATGAAAGGGGTAATATGGGTAGGAATAAAGGGTAATTCAGTAAACCTTGCCTTGATAGATGGGTTGATGGTATTGGTTATAGTTCCATGAATATTTTATTCTTGTTTTCTCATCCTTAAAGGGATGAGCTGTAAGATATATAAAACCCTGTTTCCATACTGGCCATTAAAATTCAGGAAGAATTTTAATTTTTGAATTAGTGTTTGGTTTGTTTTGAGAACCAAGATTTAGAATTTAATTTTTATGTTTAAAACACCTCAAGGAGGTGTTTTTAAAATGATCAGAGGCTTAGAAAGTATCATAGTGGAATAGGGGATCCCAAGGTGGTGACTACTACAACCAAAGCTATAGCAGTTCCACCAGCTGGACGGTGAGGGTATTAAAGGGTCAAAATGTCCCTTATTCCCCCATAAAGTTTAAGGTGGTAGCCTCACTCCTTTATCCACCTATGGTGTGTGAGACTATAATTTTACTACCCTTTCCCTCCTTGTTCAATCCCCATCAAGGGGGTTTTTCTTGGTGTTTTTCTTGGTGTTTTTTAGTGATCCTTGGTAGGTCTCTTCCTCTAATGATATATTCTACCACCCTTATCCCATAATTCTAATTTAAACTTCTTTCAAATTGAGATTGGGTTTTTATTACATTGGAGCATGGTGTAATCAGTCCAGCATGATATGGTTTCCACTCTTCCTAGGAAGGGGATAAACTAGAATGTTTTTGTGCATGGTAGATTATATCTTTGGTTGAGGTATGTTGCACTGTTGAATTTTTCTTAGGTATTTTGTTATGATTAAATTGAAATGACCAATTATTTGGAATTTTATGTTAGGTTATTCTCTCAGAGTATGGTCGGGGATGTGAGATGGACCCATGGGGTGTTGTTGGGTGTAGTTCTAGTGCAGCGCAGCAACCTAGTGAGTTATATATCATTATGTCGAGTTGGAATTAAAATAATTGATTAATTATAAATGTTATAATTAATTAATTATTGGTGTTTGGATTTAGTTAGGAGATCAGGTCACTGAGACAATCTTGGTTGATCATATATATGGTTGGATGGAATTCTATAGGCCTTAGAATATTTTTTGACCATTGGAAAGTAAAAGTGGAAAGATTATAGAATGTTAGGTAGTCTCGCATACTAGCCCTGTGGTTTATGTTTATTTTATCTTGCATGTGGATGCTCGATCACTCTACTAAGGGAAGTTCCCTTGGTTAATTTAATTAAATGTAATATTTTTAATTAAATTAAAATGTATAATTAAAATGAATGATCTCTAAGGGTTACAAACAAACCGTGTGCACTAGCTTGTTGTCTTGGTTGTTGATGGCCAAGGATGGGACTGTTGAAACACCGTTTGGACTCTAGACCTTAACCCATTTATATGGTCTTGAGACACCTCCAATATGTAGGTGAGGGAGTACTTAGAGATATTTGGTTGTTTAGGACTTTGGAGGACCCTTTTGGGGCTTCGAGCTATTCGAGCTCATCGAGATGAGGATGGGATGAGAGACTGTAACACCCCAAGATTTTATGAAACATATTCTTTTAATTTCATTAATGTCTTGTGTTGTATGCTACACCAAGATTACCTTGCGCCATACGTAACACCGTATTAGCTTGCAGTATACGCAACACTATTCTTGGATCGTGTTACACACAATTTTGATAATAGTTATTCTACGCAACATTGAGTATATATATATATATTCAATGTATAAATGAAATATGGTTGGATTCTGTTATACCAAACAACGAAGGATTATTGTACAACATGCAACCCTGACTTGGCTTGCATTACACGCAATCGCAACCTTCCTCGATAGCGTGTGTTATACGCAATACCAAGTTTCACCAAACAACGATATGCTATTAAAATATTATTAAAACTAGCCGTTATGAATAGTAATAACCACTTTTTGAAATTTTTTAAATTTTATTTTTCAAAATGGACTTCATTTTTGGATTTGGAATATCGAAATTATCTTGGGGTGAAATTTTGGTACTTTTCGGATAAATTTCATTTTCTGATGAATAATGAAAATTACTAAATTTTAATTAAAAACAACCTTTTTAATCGAAATAATTAATAGTGATAAATTATTAATTTGAGTGGTTTTAAAGTATATTTAGAATATATTTTTACAATTTAATACAATTTTGTTCATTAGAGGTAATTTCACATTTAAACCAGACATAAACAAGTGTCAATCTTTTGATAGTTATTATCTCTTAAGAACACACTATTTGTTTTGACGATGGGAATTAATTTTTAAATTAATTAATGCAACTGATATGTTTTGAATTTGGTAAAATAGACATCATTTTTTAGTTTATAATATCAAATATATCTTAGACCTAATTTTTGGTATTTTTCTGGAAACTTTCATTTTTTGATGAATAGTGAAACAACTAAGTGGTAGTTAAAAAAAATGAATTTTTCATAAAACTTAATTTTACCACTTCTGTGAGTGGAATTTCAAAAATCTGAGAGACACGGTTGATTTGAGTAAGTAAAATGTGGTTCAATGAGATGAAAATAATTTTTGGTGAATAGTAACTTTTTACTTTTTTTTACCACGGTTAAAAGTAAATAGGGTAATTAAGGGTAAAAATGATATTATTATTACCCTAACACATGTCCTAATTCTATTGGATAAGTGTAATTCGACCAATAACGACCTTAGGAATAAAATATGACCATTTAGGCCTACTTGGATTAGATTAGTACATTTAATATTAATTTATTTAAAGAAGGGTTAAAATAGTCAAAATCAAAGTTTAATAAGTAAATCATTTTTAATATAGGGTTATACATAAGATAAATTTGACTATAAATATTCATTAGAAATATAAAAATATTTCCTACATAATTATATTTTATTTTTAATTTTTAGACTTTATATAATTTAATTTATTTATGACACAATGATGATGCAGTAATTATCTTATTAATGAAATATTGATATAATTGATGTTATAAATACCCAAATAAATGTAATTTGAGACTTTTTATGAATTCCAATAATTTTATAGGTTAATATGAAAAATTATTAATGATTTAAGTAACTTTTTTTGAACTAATAATTCTGTTATGATTTTCACAAAAATCAATTACCAAATAGTTTCAAAATTGACCTAAAATAGTTTTTAAAACAAATATTATATTATTAATTGTTATTTTATTCCGAAAAATCTATGGTTCGACCAAATGACATAGATAAGGTTATATATATTAATAATAAACAACTTGGAGTTCGTTTGTCTTGTTATAGTAAGTTTATTAACCTTGTAGTATAAGAAAACAAGAAGATAAGGTAAGAGTCAAATTATTTAACTTAAAGTTAAATCTAAATGATAAGGTTAAAATAGAAACCTAAAATTGTCTAAATTATATTGGATGAGAGGATTTCGACCCATCCCCACATTATATTTGAAATAAATCAATTTGGAGCTATTTAAAACCTAATATGACTTTATAATAAAATAATATTTTTAGTTTTTCCAAAGGTGCCCCTCTCCTCCCTTATAAAAGGGAACCTCCTCTCTCTCTTCCTCACACCAATTGGAGCCTTCAAGCTCGGCCAACCCATGACAAATTATCTTCTCCACTTCCCTAGAAATATCCTAGAGGTTTTGGTCTTCTTCAAAGACCAATTTTAGTGCCCTAAAAGGAGGTCTCAAAGAGGCGCTTCAAAGAAGAGGAGGTTCAGACACTTACAAAGCAAATCGGACCAAAGGTAAGGGAAATATCACAATCTCATTTTTATCCAAGATTATTTATACTTTGGAATTTACTGGCTGTATTTTATCATCCACATCCATGTTTCCTAAATATTTAATATTATTTCCCTCCACCTACAATTTTTTAAATCCAATTATACCCTTCGATGAGTTTTAAGTAAAAGATATGAAAGGAATCTTTTGTCGTTCTTCGTACGAGGTATTTTTTTGACTTTTCTGACAAAAGTATGAGAAGAATGTTTTTTTTACTTATACGGCATGAAAATATTTTTACAGTTTTATAAATCCATATTTTCATGAAGCTTCCTCAAAAATATTTCATGACTATTTTCAAGAAAATCCATTTCTTTTAAAAATTCATGACCTTTTGTAAAAAGAAAATAATTTTAAAGAAGAAAGGATATTTTCCTCAAGAATTCATTTCAAGTGTTTTATCAAAACCATTTTCCATCTAAAATGAAATTATTTCATATGTGTATGTTTTAAGTATAATGTCTCTTTTATTTACATGGTTTCACTTTTCTTATTATAAAATTATATCCATTTCTTTTATATGGATTATGTTATGATGGGAAGATGTTTATGAAACCCATTTTATTCGTTGGGTTATTATGAATGATGTATGTTTATTTTATGGCACAAGTAAGAATGATTTCATTATGAGATGGGTGGGACCTATATCTCCCTCCAATGCATTGGGTAAAGATTTTATATCTCATGAGATAGACATGGCTGGAACGGAAAGTTAAACCGGTTCAGTAATACAGGACTGGAACGAGGAGTGAACTCGATTCAGATTGGGACTTTGTCCACTAAGATGGTCTTGGCGGCAATGCCTTGGCTACTATGGAAATCATTACATGTGCTTAATGTTTGACACAATTAAATGTTTTATTCCCATTCTATTTTGTCATTATTAATGTTTCATTATGATATATGCCTTACGTACTTCCAAGATTCATGTCTTTGCTCAAGATTTTGATGTTTAGATTTTATGTTCAAGTTTTTGCATTCAAATGTTTATGGATTGTTTTATGTTCTCTATGTTTACCCTTACTGGGCATTTTAGCTCACCCCTTTTATGTTTTCTTTCCCCACAGGATTAAAAGAAAGGTTTTAGGTAAGGAAAAAAAAGGGGAGAATCGTTATGGGAGATGTTGAAGATCTTTCAACATGATTAGAAGTTTATATTCCGAGTTTCCAAAGACACTAAACTATTACGGTCCTTGTGTGTGTGTTTTTGTTATGTAACAAGTATTCCGCAAAATTAATGTAATGTCAATGTAATTCAAGCTTAAGGTCTCTACAGTTGGTATCAGAGGAAAGGTTTAGTCAACCTTTGGAAACTAGGATGCGAAAACGTTAGTGAGATCCCTAGAGATATTTCTAAGGTATGTCTAGGGATGTCCTTAAGGATAAGTATACGTATAGGATATAGTCTTAGAACTACGGTAACGATCATATAATTTAACCTAAGATGTTATATATTGAGGGTGCTCCCCCTTTACTTTGTTGTTTTCCCTAATATGATTTTTGCCTCTCACACTATTCTTTTTGGGTTTTAGAAAATAGATGGAAATAGGAGGATTCACGAAAATGGAGGATATGATGGACAATGGAATGATATTCTTCATGAGAAACCAAATGAAATTGGATCTGGAGGTCCACATATCGTTATTATGCCTAATCATCAATCTCATAATATGATCAATAATCTCAACTTTGGTAAGTTTCTTGACTCAGCTAATAAGAGAAAGATGGAGTTTCATGATGATCATAGAGGAAAGAAAGTTCAATTTCCCTCATGTAAATCATGTGGGAAGAGGCATCAAGTAGAATGTTTCAAAGGAACTGAAAGATGCTTTGGGTGTGGAAAAGAAGGACACAAAGCTAGTAAGTGAAAAGGAAAAGGTTCAGTTAACACCATGGATGAGGATAATGGTATTTCTACGACATCAAAAATGGTTAAATGTTTTAAATGTGGAATGTACGACCATTATGCAAACCAATTCCCTAAGGGAAAGTCTCATGAAGAGAATCAGTACGGCCATATGGGTAGTATTTATGTTGATGATGATGAAGAGACTACAAATGATATGTGATATGAAAGAATTTTTGAAGCTCAGTCAGTGGTTTAAGAAGGTAGTGGAATGATTACATGTTTATCAAGTGTAATGTTGTATAAGTAATCTCATGGTACTATGGAATAAAGAGACATCTAAGGATTGTTACACTGTTGTATTTCCTTGAGTTTTGAAAGTGTATGATTAATGGTACCAGTATCCATGAAAGTTTATTCAGATATTTTTGGAATTTAGATGATATGCACATAATGAAGGGATAAGGAGAAAATTAAATGTTTGATAGTATTCATGAGCTCATGACTGATATAAGGAGAAGGTTATATCATGGTTTGAGTATATAGAATTTTTGGATTTTGGTATGTCGAAAGAGTTAACTTTTGACAGCATTCATGTTTTCACTAAGGTTTAATGGGTATTCATTTTTCAAGAGAATACATGATTAAGGTATTCACATGATTGGAATGTGACCAACAAGATATATGGGGGATAAATGATGGTATTCACATGCTAGGTTGATGACATTTCAAGTAATCGTTTTCTTTATACCATGATCTTGGACCGAAGTATTTTAGATAAGCCTAAATATTGGAATGGATTATGTTGGACATAAGTTAGTATTGTTTAAGGATAGAATTTTTTTTGATATTATTGATGGGATGTTATAGTAATGTAGTTTTTGAAAAAGGACAACCTGCAGGACGGGCGATAGCCCATCACTTCGGACAAGGCTGTGGGAATCGAACCCACAACCAAAGTGCGACTGGCCTTTATCGCCTACCACTAGCCTACAGGAAGTCCCTAGTTAGTATAAACTAGTTTTATTTTATTAATTGGTATGATAGATGAAGTATATGTCCATTTTGGAACGATATACGATAGATGGACTTATGTATATAACTATTTCCAACCTTTTGATTAAGACAAATGGAATGACCCATAATTCTATCACATGATCTTATAACACTTCACGAATGAAAAATTCAACTTCATTTCTTTAAGAGATGAAGTGGAAATTGTTCAAGGCATGAACAACGGTGAGATTATATTGAAATAAAGTAGGTATTTCTTCTAATTCAAAATTTTCAACTTTAGGAAAATGATATTGAAAACAAAAAATTTTGTTCTAATGCTCTTATATCCGATGAATCTGATGGTACCTTAGATCATCACAAATCTATGGATTTGTGATTGATGGATTTTTCATATCCATGTTCTCTACCACTCTCCATCAGAACATGATCCATATTTTCACCTATGTTCTCCTATATGGAAACCCAGTGATGAGTTAATTTGGGTAACCGTTACATTTCATACTTTAGTTTTTAAAGCTAAGTTTTGGTATTCCTTTTTACGATGTGGGTTTCTATTAAACAAACATTTGAGTAGTAAACCATTTATAACCCCGACGAATTTCGAGGGCAAAATTCATTTTAAGGGGGGTAGAATGTAACACCCCAAGATTTTATGAAACATATTCTTTTAATTTCATTAATGTCTTGTGTTGTATTCTACACCAAGATTACCTTGCGCCATATGCAACACTGTATTAGCTTGCAGTATACGCAACACTATTTTTGTATCGTGTTACACACAATTTTGATAATAGTTATTCTACGCAACATTGAGTATATATATATATATTCAATGTATAAATGAAATATGGTTGGATTCTATTATACCAAACAACGAAGGATTCTTGTACAAAACACAACCCTGACTTGGCTTTCATTACATGCAATCGCGACCTTCCTCGATAGCGTGTGTTATACGCAATACCGACTTTCACTAAACAACGATATGCTATTAAAATATTATTAAAACTAGCCGTTATGAATAGTAATAACCACTTTTTGAAATTTTGTAAATTTTATTTTTCAAAATGGACTTCATTTTTGGATTTGTAATATCGAAATTAGCTTGGGGTGAAATTTTGGTACCTTTCGGATAAATTTCATTTTCTGATGAATAGTGAAAATTACTAAATTTTAATTAAAAACAACCTTTTTAATCGAAATAATTAATAGTGATAAATTATTAATTTGAGTGGTTTTAAAGTATATTTAGAATATATTCTTACAATTTAATACAATTTTGGTCATTGGAGGTAATTTCACATTTAAACCAGACATAAACAAGTGTCAATCTTTTGATAGTTATTATCTCTTAAGAACACACTATTTGTTTTGACGACGGGAATTAATTTTTAAATTAATTAATGCAACTGATATGTTTTAAATTTGGTAAAATAGACATCATTTTTGAGTTCATAATATCAAATATTTCTTAGGCCTAAATTTTGGTATTTTTCTGGAAACTTTCATTTTTGGATGAATAGTGAAACAACTAAGTGGTAGTTAAAAAAAATGAATTTTTCATAAAACTTAATTTTACCACTACTGTGAGTGGAATTTCAAAAATCCTAGAGACACGGTTGATGTCAGTAAGTAAAATGTGGTTCAATGAGATGAAAATAATTTTTGATGAATAGTAACTTTTTATTTTTTTTACCGCGGTTAAAAGTAAATAGAATAATTAAGGGTAAAAATGATATTATTATTACCCTAACACATATCCTAATTCTATTGGATAAGTGTAATTCGACCAAAAACGACCTTAGTAATAAAATAAGACCATTTAGGCCCACTTGGATTAGATTAGGACATTTAATATTAATTTATTTAAAGAAGGGTTAAAATAGTTAAAATCAATGTTTAATAAGTAAATAATTTTTAATATAGGGTTATACAAAATCTAAATTCGACTATAAATATTCATTAGAAAGATAAAAATATTTCCTATATAATGATATTTTATTTTTAATTTTTAGACTTTAAATAATTTAATTTATTTATGACACAATGATGATGCAGTAATTATCTTATTAATGAAATATTGACATAATTGATGTTATAAATACCCAAATAAATGTAATTTGAGACTTTTTATGAATTACAATAATTTTATAGGTTAATATGACATATTATTATTGATTTAAGTAACTTTTTTTGAACTAATCATTCTGTTATGATTTTCACAAAAATCAATTACCAAATAGTGTCAAAATTAACATAAAATAGTTTTTAAAACAAATATTATATTATTAATTTTTTTTATTCCTAAAAATATAAGGTTCGGACAAATTAATTAGATAAGGTTATATATATTAATAATAAACAACTTAGAGTTCTTTTGGCTTGTTATAGTAAGTTTATTAACCTTATAGTATAAGAAAACAAGAAGACATGGTAAGAGTAAAATTATTTAACTTAAAGATAAATCTAAATGATAAGGTTAAAATAGAAACCTAAACTTGTCTAAATTCTATTGGATGAGAGGATTTAGACCCATCCCCACATTATCTTTGAAATAAATCAATTTTTAGATATTTAAAACCGAATATTACTTTATAATAAAATAATATTTTTAGTTTTTCGAAAGGTGCCCCTCTCCTCCCTTATAAAAGGGCACATCCTCCCTCTCTTCCTCACACCAATTGGAGCCTTCAAGCTCGGCCAACCCCTAAAAAATTATCTTCTCCACTTCCCTAGAAATATCCTAGAGGTTTTTTTCTTCTTAAAAGACCAATTTTAGTGCCCTAAAAGGAGGTCTCAAAGAGGCGCATCAAAGAAGAGGAGGTTCGGACACTTATGAAGCAAATCGGACCAAAGGTAAGGTAAATATCACAATCTCATTTTTATCTGAGATTGTTTATACTTTGGAACTTACTGGGGTGTATTTTATAATCCACATCCATGTTTCCTCAATATGTGATATTATTTCCATCCACCTACAATTTTTTAAATCCAATTATACCCTTCGGTGAGTTTTTAGTAAAAGATATGAAAGGAATCTTTTGTCGTTTTTCGTACGAGGTATTTTTTTGAATTTTCTGAAAAAAGTATGAGAAGAATGTTTTTTTACTTATACGACATGAAAATATTTTTACGGTTTTATAAATCCATATTTTCATGAAGCTTCCTCAAAAATATTTCATGACTATTTTCAAGAAAATCCTTTTCTTTTAAAAATTCATGACATTTTGTGAAAAGAAAATAAATTTAAAGAAGAAAGGATATTTTCCTCAAGAATTAATTTCAAGTGTTTTATCAAAACCATTTTCCATCTAAAATGAAATTATTTCATATGTGTATGTTTTAAGTATAATGTCTCTTTTATTTACATGGTTTCACTTTTCTTATTATGAAATTATATCCATTTCTTTTATATGGATTATGTTAGATGGGATGATGTTTATGAAACCCATTTTATTTGTTGGGTTATTATGAATGATGTATGTTTATTTTGTGGCACAAGTAAGAATTATTTCATTATGAGATGGGTGGGACCTATATCTCCCTCCAATGCATTGGGTAAAGATTTTATATCTCATGAGATAGACATGGCTGGAACAGCAAGTTAAACCGGTTTAGTAATACAGGACTGGAACGAGGAGTGAACTCGATTCAGAAAGGGACTTTGTCCACTAAGATGGTCTTGGCAGCAATGCCTTGGCTACTATGGAAATCATTACATGTGCATAATGGTTTCCACAATTAAATGTTTTATTCCCATTCTATTTTGTCATTCTTAATTTTTCTTTATGATATATTCCTTACGTACTTCCAAGATTCATGTCTTTGCTCAAGATTTTGATGTTTAGATTTTATGTTCAAGTTTTTGCATTAAAATGTTTATGGATTGTTTTATGTTCTCTATGTTTACCCTTATAGGGAATTTGAGCTCACCCATTTTATGTTTTATTTCCCCCTAGGATTAAAATAAAGGTTTTAGGTAAGGAAACAAAAAGGGGAGAATCGTTATAGGAGATGTTGAAGATCTTTCAACATGATTAGAAGTTTATATTCCAAGTTTCCAAAGACACTAAACTATTACGGTCCTTGTGTGTGTGTTTTTGTTATGTAACAAGTATTCTGCAAAATTAATGTAATGTCCATATACGTCAAGCTTAAGGTCTCTACAGAGACCTCCCGTTCGATGTTACCTGGCCTCGGTGGAAAAACCTTAGGTGGATCGGGATCAAATTGGGTGAGAGTACTGGCCTAGAGTGACCATGTGGATTGAGATGGGTCATGGAACATCTCTTGACTATTTCCTTTGTGGTGAGTCCCTGGCCAGTCAACAAGGTTGTGCTACCCCATTAATGACATTGAGTGATGCGGCATCTTTAGAGGGTTAGGTGTTAACTTTAGAAATTTTTTTATATTTAGAATTCCAAGTAAAGTGCATCTATTAGGATTTATTAGCGGTATATCAGTGGGTTCTCATTGAAAGACTGACTCTAAGTGGATTTCTGTGAGATGGTAGCTAGTTTCACCATAGAACCCATACCAAACTGGTGAACCTGAGGGGAATTGGATAGTGTTGTTGGTCTTGGGAGTTTTCCATACCTAATATTTTCTTTGTTTATGGAATATTATTGAATTCATCCTTACTGTAGGTGTGATACAGTTGGGATTCCATGGATATGGAGTCGAATACATAGATAGGCTACCATGATTTGGAGTCAGATACGGATGGGAGCTTCCATAGATATGGAGCTTGATAATTTTATCTTCCTTTGATCAGGATCTCGATATATGGTTATGGATACCATTGATTTAGATTAGGATAGACACACTACTGTAGGATGGTTCTACATAGTCATGGATATTATGGTTATGGTTGCCATGGATTTGGAGCCAAATTAATGCACTATCACGGGACGAGTTCTCAGAGTCATGGAGATTATGGTTGTGCATGCCATGAGTTGGAGCTAGATGCACATGATATTATGGGATGGGTCCCTAGATCCGTGGGGATTATGGTCATGGATGACATGAGTTTGAGTAAAACACACAAATTGATCTTCCATGGATTTGGAGCCCAAATGTTTGGAGTATCGTGGGATGGGTCCCTAGAGTCAAGAAGATTGGGTGGGCTACAATGGATTTAGAGCCTTCATGATACTTAAGAGGAACATTCATCATGACGTGCTCAGAGACACCCCAACACTGGCTGAAGTAGGTATGGTCAATTGGGTTCATGGACCTAAGGATCAATGTTGATTTTTTATTCACTAAAAACAATTTGTCATTAGAGGGGGTTATTTTTTTATTATAGGGGGTTATAACCCCCTCTAAATAGTTTAGCAGAGGTTATAAGAAACTTTCGCTAAACTATCCACCTAATCTTGTTAGCTGTTAGTAAATATTTTCATAAAGTGATGGTAAGGTAGGATGAAAATTAGCAATGGTTATATTAGAGGGGGTTCAAACCCCTTCTAGTTATGCCATAAATTCTTCAAAAAATGATAAATAAGGGGTAGTTTAAAACTACCCTTGATTCATTTTTTTTAGACATCATCTGATGGGCAGTTGGAGACTGAACCTATTCATTTTTTAAACACTATGTTAGGGGTGGTTTTCAACTGCCCCTATTTTTTTACCAATAAGGGCTCATGTACGCCTCCTCTCCTATACACCATGGCCCTCCTCCCACCCCTATAAATGTGGTCTTCTCCCCTATACATCATGTTCCTCCGCCCTCCTCCCCTATAAATGTGTGTCACGCTCCTCCTTTTTATTTTACTTGTGCTCCCAACCATCCCCCCCCCCACACACACACCCTCCACACATCATAAAATCTCCCTTATGGGGTTTTGAACTGGGGTTCCTAGTTTATCTTCCAGCACCCCCACCACTCCACTAATTGTATTTTTGGGTTATTTCATGCACAATTTTTTATTTATTTATTTTTTTTATTAAAATAAATATTATTTTCATAATATATTTAAATATATTTAAATATATAACATATATATACATTTATATAAATTAATGTATTCAAATATATATTATGTATTTATGTATTTATATTATAATATATTTATATTGTATTAAGTTTAGACATTTGTACAAACTATATATTTATATGTGTACATTTGTATTAATTCATATATTTAAATACATATATGTATATTAATATAAATATATATATATATATGTAATATATATACATGTATATGTATATATATGTAATATATATACATGTATATGTATATATATGTTCTTCACACCCATATAAATTATATATTTACATATATTTAAATAAAATTATTTATACATATATTTATAAATGCATTTATATAAAACACAAACACACACAAATTTTTATTTATATATTTATTATTAAATATTTATACTTGTTTCCATACAGGTATATATTACAATCGATCAAGGACAGAGGATAAATATAAATAAAAAAACATATACACCATAGGAGGCTCAAAATACACAAATATATTTATAAATGTATTTACAAACATCTGAGTAAATATATTTTTTACATATATTTATAATTCTATTTATGTTATGTATATACACATATATTTATATGTTTATATAAATTATTTAAATATAATTAAATACATATTTATATATTATATACATGTTTATTTATAATATATATATAAGTATTTATTTAGTATATTTATATAATTTCTTTAAAAATATATTTAAATAATGTATTTCAACACACACACACACACACACACACACATATATATATATATATGTATTAAATACATTAAATGAATTTATATTATATATTAGGTATACAAACATATATAATATATATACAATCAAATACATTATTTATATAATACATAAATGTTAATTTTATATGGATGTGTGTGTAAGTGTGTATAATATATTATTATTATTATTATTATGAGTCAGGTCGAGTTGATCTGACTGGGTCAGACCGGACCCAAACCTCACCAGGCCCTTTTTGAAAAAATGCCAATATCTTTCAAACTAGGGGTCCGATTGATGAGCCGTTTGCAGAATTGGAACCCTCGTGATGAGGAATATCTTTAGGAATGCTATATGAAGGATTTAATAGATGTTGAAATTCAATGAATGGCTTGGGGAGTGGTTCTCCTGAGATCAAGCATGCTACGAGCGGAAACCCTACAGTTGGATGAGACCTAAAGACTGCTGAAAAGTGACCCTTTGTGGATCGGATACTATGGCATAGTGGGAAGTGGCTTCTGTGTGACCCGGTAGGCCCATGGTGGGGAGCGGCTCTATGTGACCCAGTATACCCATGGTACTCGATTGGAGGAGTACCTTAGTATGGCCAAGATGAGAATCAGCTTCTGTGTGACCCGACATGCCCATGGTGGGGAGCAACTTCTATGTGACCCAGCATACCCATGGTACTCATCAGGGATGAGTACCACAACAGTCCAAGGTTAGTGGGTAGTGGCTTCTATGTGACCCGACAGTCCCACTGTACTCATTGAGGAGGAGTTCTCCAGCAGCCCAAGGTGTTCGATGATATGACTGATAGTCCTACTTTCTTACTCTAGATTATACCTAGTGTGAGATTTCTTGCTTCCTGGTCAGGTTTTGTGATCATACTTCGTGTTGTTCTTATGGATTACTTTGTGGTATTTCTTTGTTGGTTTAGGGTCCCTAATGATTATTTTGTTACTCACCCCTTCACGGGCTTCGCCCACACATGTTGTGTCTAGTGCAGACAACCAATGACTTAGTGGAGGACTTAGTGGCCCAAGACCAAGTGGTACCCGGTGAGGTCAGGTAGCGGGATATGCTTCTACGGCTTTTGGTAGCTACTCTATACTTACCCATTAGGTGGGGTTTTTGGTGGATGTCTATTAGAGTTTACTAGTATTTTCCAATTTTTAGTTCTTCCTTTATTGGGTTTGTATTCTGGCCCATTTGACCTACAGTTTGTACTTTTACTCAGTGGTTGTTTAGTGGCATGCATGTTTACTTTTCCAACTTTGGTATGTGGTTGTGTGTGCATGTGTACAGGTACTCAGTCAAATGCCTCCCATTTTCAGGTTGACACCTTCGATGCTAGTCGTCAACCCCTGGCCTTTGGGAGGTGGTCTTGAGGCATGTTAGGGCATAGGCCCCTAGGGATGAGTCGTGACAAAGTGTTATCAAGTTCGTATAATTTATTTAAATACATTTATATATTTTGTTTTAATTATATATATATATAGTGGATTTTTTTTAAGAAAATAGTGGGGTTCACATCACCCTCTAATCTTTTAAATTAGAGGGGGTTTTGAACTCCCTGTAATTTAAGATATTAGATGGGGTTGTGAACCATTTCTAATCTCAATGATTAGAAGTTGTTATAAACCCCCTATAATTTAAGAAATTAGAGGAGGTTGTGAACCCACACTAAATTCAATTATTAGTGGGGATTGTGAAAACCCCCTATAATTTATACAAAAAAAAGAATTTAGAGGGGGGTAGTGTATAACCCCCTCTAAATAAACATCGTTGATATGTTGTTTTTTGTAGTGATTTATTTATTTTTTGTAGTGGTTTATCTCATATAAGAATGTCACAGTAACATATCACTGCGTATTTTGGTTATTTTGGGACCATGTTAGTGGTTCCCTATTGATTTTATTACTCACACCCTACCTAGGTCTCTACTACACATGCGTACTTAAGAAAACGTTCACTTGGTTGCAGACATAGGTTTGGACTAAGGCCTGGGATAGCATGGCCAAACAGGACTACTTAGATGATTTTGGATATTAGTATGATCTATGAATCATAGTTTTCCTAGATCTGGTGACTTTATTTTCATTTATTTTGGTCTATATATGTAATTGTCCTAGTGGGTGATCAATTTTATGTGTGGTATGGATGTTTAGGCCTTAACTTTATATTTTTTTATTAGTATTTTTATATGTATTTATTCTATTTCAATTTATTTATTTTATATGATACTTATTTGTTTATTTCATTAATATGAACTTTGATATAGGGGTATATTCTCCCCACAATACTACCTTAGACACCCACTACCATTTGGTAGCATCTGGTGTATGGGGAGGAACACTTGAGGTATAGTGGCAACCACTGGTCCGGGCACTAGTCAGTGGATTGGGGTGGAGAGAAATTACAAAGTGGTATTAAAGGGTTTCTTTTGTCTTTGTATTACTATTTCAAGATTTTTTGGAATTGATCCATAGGAATGTGTTAGAGCCTGTGATGGATATCGGGCTAGTGCATTGAGAACACCTATTCTGATAGGAAGTCTAGATTACTAGGTATGGTATTTCTATTTTAGTTTACGATTTTATTGTTGTATATGATTTTCAATTTAAGTGACTCACATGGATGTTTGATGATTTTGGTTTATTATGGGTTTTGGATATTATCACATTAATAAGAGGTTAATGATTGATTTTGACTCTTGACCTATAAAGGCAAGATGAGTCTCATGTATCATATCAAGAACATAGGAGTCACATGACATATAGGATTTATAGTGTGGTTTTTATCATTAATGACCAAGGATCAACCTATTAAAGTGTCAAAAACTTATCATACAGTGTTTTATCATATAATTACTTGGTGGAATTCTACTTAGTTGGGTCTACTTGTATATTTTTTTATGGAGGTTCATTTGGATCTAAAATGAGATTATCATCAATAATGAGGGAAACAGCTTAATCCTGATACACAGGAGGTGCAATGACTCGGGTGGGTCGATATAGGAACATGGTAACTAATAATTGGACCCCTTGTTGGTTGCAGTTGCTCATGTTGGTTAGTTAAAGAGACTTGTCACAACTTATATGGAGTTTTACCATATACGTTGGAATGGAATTCTACTTAATCGAACTGTGTGTTGTGTTTCCCCTAGTATGAATAATCTATGATGATTCTTGTGGTCGTGGAAAGAGTTAATTATTGAGACACAATTCTCTAGGGATCATTTTTATGTACAGATTCTCAGATAAGATGGTTTCCCTAGTTTTGGGCGGTGGTTTTGGCATGTTTATGTCATGAGACATTGTGGATGGATGTGTGGATGATGCCTCATGAACTATTCCATTTTTGAATTTGGGCTTGGGCTAGGTGGTCAAGCCTAGTGATCCTAACATGAAACCTAGATGATAGGTATATGTGTTCGACCTATAGTCCCTTAGTTATGAATCAAAATTTAGTAAGTTGGTGATTTGTTTGATCGATAACGTCCCACAAAAGGGGTTGGCTTGGCGTTTTCAATGTCCTTGATACAGGAATCATGGGTGTGTGCTTCTGGTTATTTTATTGATGAATAGGGGTGAAATTGACTATATGATTTAGGCATGGTAGTTCCTTAGATATCTTGGGGATGGTATCTTTATGGGTAATTCCTTGGACATTTTTCTAATAACAGTCAAATCACGGATGGACACTTGTGACTGAAATGACATTGGGTGGCGGATAAGCATTTGGATAAGGTTGATACACCATGGGATGATGATGGTAACCTAATATGATATGATTATGACACATGTAAATAAGTCATTTGAATAAACATTGAATAGGTTAAGTGCTCAATTTTGTAGAGTATTTCCAAGTGATATCATGTACTGACAATACTAACATGTTGTGGAGCACTGACAGCTTGTTAAGGGAGATACTTGACTCACAGGAGCATAAGTCAGGTAAGGAATTGAGTGGTATGAGAATGTGTGATCATTTTATTAAAATAATATCTAGGTATAACATGTTTTTAAATAATGGGACCTATTGGATTTGGAATTAGTTATATCCATGAATATTATAAGGACTAATGTAAATTTTGTGAGTTGATTATGGTCCTAGTATCCCAAGAAACTAATGGGAATGGATCAGGAGGAGTGGCATGCATTTTTGGTAGAATAACTTGTTGAAAATGTGTTTGAGGAGTAGGGTGAGTGGATCCATGTGGTGGGAATTTCTCCAATGGATGGTTGAGGGTGTTGACCCTCATTTTGCATTGAATTTCAATGAAATTCATGGGAAACATTCCATTAGGTTGATAACGGGTGATGAATTAGTGTTGTAGGTTGTATCTTGATAATGAGAAGGTTTGGATATGTTAATCATTATTTTTAGTGATGGAAGGGGTATATTTATTGGTGTTAAGCAGTTTGTTTTGGTGGTGTAATGAAAATCATTCTCCTAATGTGGGGAGTGGGATGTAAGTCATGATCATGTGACCCTCGTGTGAGATGGGTTATGGGAGTGGGACCATTTATTCAATGATTATTTTAGCATTCTGATGCTAGTGAATAAGTGGACCTGAGTACTACTATATTCCTTAGTGAATTTTAGATAATTTTTTTGATAAGTTATCAAGTGGAGTTTGAGCATGGGTTTTGGGCTTGGGATGGCTTGTGACAATCTAAGAAGGTGTCAGATTAGAGGTGTGTGGACTTGTGTGGAAGGACCTAGTGATAGATTTTCTGGATCAATAATCTAACTATAGAGTTACAATGGATTGAGTCATGGAGTTGGGTGAGAATTTTTAAATAATTGATAGGTTCCCCTGGATAAGGGGCACTAGGATTAGGTGTTTTAAATGCATCAGTGTTCAAGGTCAAGCATCTTTGAGAAGGGTTGGATAAAGGAGGACTGAAAAATGTTTTTTCATGATATGTAATATAATGACCTAGAAACTACATCATTTACATTTCATTTGATGTTATGGGAGTGTTTTAGTATTTGTTTGGGTATTTTCAAATAAAATTTTGTACAACTAGGCTTTGACTTTAGTCTACTATATTTTGGATGATTCAGATAAAAATCAAGAACTGGGAGTAGTGTTCTCATGTGTGAATGTGTAAAGTGAATTGAGAACCACATCAGGGGCATCATTGGAATGCTAGAATCATGTTTCAATAGGAAATTCCAAGGGAGGAAACTCCATAGCATCTAAATTGGCCTTTTGAGATGATTATTAATTCAGATTAATGATTAATTGGGTGATCATGTGATCATGTTTAATGTTTTATGGGCCTAAGTAGCATTATATTGATATTTTGTTTTTGTTCATGAGTGAGGGATTAGTCTTCAATGGTTTTGAGTTCCTCATGTCCAAGATAGCATTGTAGGAGTGATTGGGTGTTTAGAGGTAAAACACAGCCATTTAATTGGGAATTCACAAGGGAGGAAGGTTCAGGTATCTGGTTGGAAGACCACTAATAATTCATGAGTATGATAAGTAATAAGGTGGTGAGGTTGTGAAACCCTGTGTATATACAGGCATTCAAAATTCAAGAATAATTTTATTTTTTGAATTAGTGGTTGGGTCATTTTGATAACCTAGATTCATAATTTAATTATTATGTTTGTAACACCTCAAATGAGGTGTTTTTGGATATGAAAGGAGGCTTTGGAGTCATCTTGGGGGCTCAGAGGAGCCCTAGGAGGGGCCAGGTAGCTATTTTTGTAGTGTCACTAGCTTGCTAGTAGGGGTATTAAAGGGTCAAAATGACCCTTATTCCCCCTTTAGTTTAAGGGGGTAGCCCCAATCCTTTCACCTCCTGTGGTGTGTGCAGATTGGGTTTTCTTCCCACTCACCTTCTTCTTCAAGCCCCATCATGGGGGTGTTTTTCTTAGCATTTTTCAATTATCTGACTTAGGTATCTTCCCCTGATTATCTATGTTACTTCCCACCTCATCTAATTATAATTTTCACTTTCCTCAGTTAGGTATTTAGTTTTTAGTCCACCAGATCATGGTGTAATTGGCCAAGCATGATAGTTCTTCCACTCTTCCTAAGAATAGGGTAACCTAGGATGTCATTTATAGGTGGTGGATCATTATTTTGGTTGAGGTGTGTTGCACCATTGAATTTTTCTTAGGTTTTTTGTTATAATTAAATTAAAATTTCTAATGATCTAGCATTGGATATTGGTGATTTAACTTGACATTGGGTCAGGGATGTGAGATGGACCCATGGGGTGTCTTTAGGTGTAGTTCGAGTGTGGTTTAATGACCTAATGAGTTATCTATCATAATGAAGGGTTGGAATTGAATTAATTAATTATAAATTTTATATTTAATTAATAAATGGTGTTTGGATTGAGTTTGGTTCTTGGGTTGCTGATAGGATCTTGGTTGATCATGGATAAAGTTAGACTGACTTTGAAGGGCCTTGTCAGAGTTTCCATTCTTTTTAATATAAAAGTGGAAAGATTATAAAAAGGTAGGTGGTCTCATGTACTATACCTATGTATTTTGTTTATTTTTTCTTTCATGTGGATTATTAGGCATGAAACTGAGGAATATTCCTCTGGTTAATTTAATTAAATGGAATGATTTTATTAAATTAAAATCTATAATTGAAATGAATGAGTGTTAGGGGTCATGAACAACCCATGTGAGGTCGCTTTTCACCTCAGCTATCGATAGCCGAGGTCAAGACTGTTGAAACACTGAGTGGCCTCTATACCTATTGAGAGGTGAGGTCAAATCAACTTATACCCATTCACCTATGTGTATGGGATTGAGACACCTCTATGCTATAGGTGAGGCTAGACTTAGAGATCATAGGTCGTGTAGGCCTTAGGAGGAACCTTTTGGGGCATCAAGCTGTTTGGGATCATCAATACAAAGATGGTATGAGTGACCCTCTCTTTTATGATGTGACTTGGCCTATGTGAACAAACCTTAGGTAGAATGTAATTAGTTTTAGTGAATGGACCGACCTATAGTGACCTTGGATACTGAGATATTCCATGTCTCATCTCTTGACTATTTCCTTCATGGTGAGTCCTCGGGTAGTTAGCAATTTTGTGCCACCCCATTGATGATATTTATGGGTAAAACATCCTTGGAATGTTGGGTACTAACCTAATACCTCATTTAATATTGATTAATCTAAGTGGAGTTCCTCCATTTGATTTTATCATAGGGACCCTAGTGGGTTCTTATTGATAAACTAGACCTAAACAGGTGTATGTGAGATTGTAGCAGGTGTCACCATGGAACCCATACTAAACTAGGGAGCCCAAGGGGATATGGACAGTGATTTTGGTCATAGTTATTTGAATATCCATCATGTTTTCTTTTTTTATGGCGGGTTATGGAATACTCCCTTGTAGTAGATGTGATACAATCGGGCTACCATAGATATGGAGTTCAGTACACTAATAGGATGCCATGATTTAGAACTAGATACATATAGAAGCTACCATGGATATGGAGCTCAGTGATTTTAGATTCCTTGGATTAGGAGATTTATGTATAGTTATGGATTCCATTTATTTGGATTTGGATTCACACACTACCACGGGACAGGTCCCCAGATTCATGGAGATTATGGTTATGGAGGTCATGAATTTGGAGACGAACGCATGTAATGTCATGGAACAGTTTCTTGTATTCATGTAGATTATGGTTATAATTTCCATGAGTTAGATTTGGACACAAGTTCCATTGTGTTATGGGTATTAAAATCCATGGAAATTATGGTTAGGTCTTCTATAAGTTGGATTCAGATGGATATATTAATCTTCAATGGATTTGGAGCTCATATGTTTTGACGGTCATGGGATTGGTCCCTAGAGTCAATATTATTGGATAGAGATGCCATAGATTTGGAGCCCACATGTTACTTGGGAGTCATGATCATCTCAATGTTCTCAGAGACACTCCATCACTGGTTGAAGTATGTATGTTCGATCAGGGTCATGAACCTAAGGATCAATAGTGGTTGTCTATTTATTTATTTTCTATAGTTGTTTATTTTAGTTGAGCATTTCTTATGCACATATCATTGTATATGATAGCTTTTTCAGGATGAATTGGTGGTTCCCTGCTAAATTTTTTACTCACACCCTAATTAGGCTACCCCTACACATGGTTACCCAAGAAAACATTCACTTGGTTACAGATGTAGGTTTGGGTTGAGGCCTAGGATAGCATGGTCAAGAAGGATGAATTGAATGACCTTGGATATTTGGATGAGCTATGGCTTGGGGATATCATGGATTCAATGTATTTATTTTATTTTACTCTATTATATATATATATTGTCCTAGTGGGCAATCAGTTGTATGTGTGTCATGGATGTTTAGACCTTTTCTATATTTCTTTTATTATCAATCTTGTTTATGTTTATTCTTTTTGTTTTAGTTTATTTGTAATTTATAATACTTGGTGATTTATTTTTATATTGTAAACTCTGATATGGGGGTTATAGTCTCCCCATATTAGTGTATTATATCCTCACTACTAATTAGGATCCTTTGGCATATAGGGAGGCATGCCTAAGGTACTATGGTGATCAACGGTCTGGGAACTAGTCAGTGGTTCAGGGCAGTGATACATTACAAGATCTCCCTAACTCGAGTATATATGAACCCATATACTTTTTTATGGATTGGTTATTTCACCCAAACCGATATATGCTCATTTAGTGGGAATATATACAAGATTTATTATCACACTTGTCTCAAAAATTGATCTAATAGAGTTATGTAAAGTATGGTGCCTCTCAATATAAGGGGTTATTTTTATTAATGTCTCTATATTGTGAAATTTTTGTATCCTACATACATTAATCATATTTGGATATTTTTTACATACACTCTGAATTATGATAGGATATTATAGGTTGAACATTGGTCGCTTACTAGGTTTGTTTTACTCACACCATACACATGCTTTATTTGGATGTGTCCAGATAATTTAGATCAAGATTAGAGAAAAGGTAATGTGCCCACATATGTGATCTAGTTTGGTATGGAGTCTTGGACCATGGGTGGAACATTTTTATTCTTTTTTGAGGGTGATCTATGATATGATAATAGAGTTGTCCATAGGGTTCTCTTGGAGGGAACATACACTTAGGATGTACTTTTTGGGTCATTAGTACATGTTTCGCTTACCTAATTTTTATGTGTATAGTCTTTGTTTTATATCCCTTATCATGGGGTGTCTTTTGGATGTTTTGACCCATTCAGCATGTGTTGATTTATATAAATATCACTTCGTGAATTATTCATAGTTTTCTTTTCTCATTTTCTACTAATTTAACTTTGCTATATTTTAAAATTCCTTAGGGGTTGTTTGGTCATGCTAAATAAATCAAGGACTCAATGAGATTGAATCATTTTTTTAGGGAAGAAACTAACACCCACATGTGTGTTCCTTAAATACCTAGGTGTTTATACTAGCCTCTAGTGATTGGGAGGTGCACCTGAGGTGTTGTGGAAAACCGACCCGATGTCGTTCAGGTTATTGGGACACAGTCTTTACATGATCAATCCTTTAGGAGTTTGAATTAGTGCTCAAAGCAAAGTCATTCATCTTTAATTAATTTTCCTTATTTAATCAAGGATTTTATCTATCCCAGAATATATTTGTTTCTATCTGGAATCTTAGATTCTATAGGCTCCCTAGGTGTTTCTCTATTTGTAGTCATATTTTTTATTCCCTTGAAACTCATTTTTTCATTCCTTATTGAAATTTCATTACTTCTTCTAAGATAGATTTGGGTGATTCTTCCATCTAGGTTTTTAAGTGTTTGAGAATATATTATTTCTCATGGTATTTCTCCCATAATTCCCCATATAAATTGTTTCCTCTATTTTTTTATGTGATTATTCTTGGGATATAATGTTAAAATACATTAATTTAATTACACTATGGTCATACCTTCCATAGTAATTACATTATTCTCTTTCCCCTTTCTTCTTGGTTATTAGACCTTATATATGACTTTATAGATCATAAATTTGAGAATTAACATAATTATCTATTGTGAACTCATTATAAGTGACTCTTATGCCTCTAATTATATTCTGCTTTGAATTGGAAACAAGTATATTATAATGATTTTTAAGCACATCAGGTTTTTATAACCTTAGTAACCTTTTTTTGTAGTGTCAATTAAGGTCTATCCCATTACACTCAATCCTTCATAAAATAATTGCATTATAATTCAATTCGGTAATTGGTGATGAATAAAATATTAGTAATACTCCTTAAATCCTTCCCAGAAATCATAGAGATATTATTAGTCCTTTTAGACAAAAGTAAAAAAAATGGTCCTTAAATATATAATTCTTTGAGTAGGATATAATCTCCTAATAAATGTATTATAGATCTACTCCTATGTGTTGAAATAATTTTTCTCTTATTATAGTAATTTTGGGAAACATATCATTCTCAACTCATCCTCTGTCACTTGGTTGAGAGTATAAAACTGAACTATTAAAATAAATTCCTTAATGAATATAAGTTCATCTTCAGAAGGAATCCCATTAAAAACTAGTGAGTACTAAAAATGGTAATGTTTTAACTCATATTTCTTAAAATTTGGTGCTAAGTTAATGCATGAAGGGTTTCAAAAGACCTTGGTGACTTAAATACCCCTTATCCTTGGAGTTCCTTAAGAATTATTTATAATCACCTCAAGATAGTGTGGTTCTTATCTATCTTATTTACTTATTTCTAGGTTATATTCAAACATGTATTTGGTTGTTCTATCTTTACCCTTTTGAAAGTTTCATTCTATATCTAGTGTGAAAGGTATCATGTTTACACTCAAACTACTCCTAGTGCTCATGCACCTATTATAAACAAATAAATCTATAAGTGATCTATAATATGTAATCAATGAAGATTGTGACTCTATGAAAATGAATAATATAGTGTGTGTTCTATTTTCTAGTATTTTTCTATATGAATTTAGGATATAATGAATGAGATGATATAATCAGTATTTTATTGTATGGTATTCACGAAATAATGGCATGTTTTATGCTTTATGGGTATATATTTCAAAACAATATGAATATATCATATCGTAGTGTTATTTGAATAATTGTAATGTATTATTCTCAAAAACACTTTATGATTTATTAAAGTCTATCGAATATTAATTATTAAATTTTAGAAATCACCCACAAATAACTAACATTGATTGTAATGTTTCATAAGATGAAACACATGGGATTTAATTAGAATAAGTTTATGAATAGTTCATAATTGAAGTATTTTACTTGAGTGTTATGTACCATTTGAGTAATTTTCACACAATCTCAAGGAGTGTCTCTATGTACTATATAAAGGGGACAAGGTATTAAGATGGGGTGTTCATTTTTTTGATCCTCACCCATGATTTTATTAAAATCTCTTATTTCTCCCTCCTCCTCCTTCCTTTAAAATATGAGATACTAGCATATTTTAAAAGAAAGGAGGGTCCTTACCAAGCTATTGAGTAATTTAAATAATCCCATTGATGCACCTAGAAGGGAAGATTCCTCCAGATTTTCCTTAATGGTCATTACCAAGCACATATTGAAGACAATATCAACATCTATATTTTGGTATAAGGTGAATTTTATTTGTTTATATTATAATTTTTTTAGTTTCATGCATGGTGATTTTGGGATTTTAGTTTCTAATTATTTCCACTATATTTAACAATCATTTTTTATCCTTATAAACCTAACGGTGGTATCAAAGCTTCATTATTTTGTTTGATTCTCAAAACCATGTTGAAAAAAGTGAATAAATATGTATAGTGTATTCTCTATCACTAAAAATCATTAAAAAATCATTATGGCATGGTTTTAGATACAGGACATCGTAAGCATTAATATGGTCATTTCTTACAATATGTGATATTGTAAGGTATAATCGAGAGTAATCCTTCAGTTTTTTGTGTATCGTAGCATATAATATGGGGTGTTGTATCTATCGATAATTATTTTTTGTATCTATAAAATGAAGTGTCATATCCCCTTTATGATATAACGTATATCATAAAACATGACATCCCGAGTGTTGAGGGTGATATCTCCTCTAATTATAAGTAAGTTTGTGTCGAGTTAATCCTGCATAGGTCACCATGTTCTAGGTTACTCTTATGTAGGACATGTATCATTAGTCGTGATTACCAAGTGTTATGGAGTTATTATTACATAGGCACCACAACCTATCACAAACCTTATGATATCTATCGTAAATTATGATAGATAGTGCTCTCTTCTTCTATCACACACATAAAAAAATGTTTCCTGCGGTATAGTTATATCATTAAATATGATATGTAGAAAATTTTTATTTTTCTAAATTTTAATTGTGAATTGATTTATATAGTTTATAATTTTTTTTATAAATTATGGAAAAATTATTTTGGGAGATTTAGTTAATTTATAAATTTTTTTATGAATTAATTAATTATAAAGTGTAAAATTAATTATTAAATTTCTTTGAAACATTAATTGAAGAAATATTAAATAATATTATTTGTTAATATTAAAAAAATTGTAGCTATATATAATGACTTATAATTTGGATATAAATGTTTTATATTGAAATTTTAAGTATGATTTATAAAGTGTTTATAAATTAAAAATACAAGGAAAATATAAAGGTCTTTATATTTTAATTATGAATTGTTCATAATTATTAAATTTGAATTATTCAAATTCAAATATTTTATTTTAAAAATTATTTAAACCATGTCAAAAATGACTTTTGATAATTGATATGATTAAGGTTTGAATAATATTAAATATGTGATATTTTATGAAAAATATTTACATGATATATTTGGAATATAAAATGGTTATATTTCATTTAATATCATGTTTTTAAAGTAAATTCCATATAAAAGGATGATATGAAGAGTTTATATTGTATATAAATATAAAATGTTTACATTTATATAACTATGGAATGTCTATAGTATATAGCTAAATTATTAAGTGTTTATAATTTTCTGTTTTATGAATTTCTCATGAATAGTTTATCTCATACATCAATATATGAATTGTTTTTTATTTAGTTTACTATTTTATTAATTCATATATATAACCATTATACTATTAATTCATGTATTCTTTATTTTAAATTGTTAAACTACTTATATTAATTTTCATACAATCATATAAGGTGTTACATACTAGGTAAGACAAATGATTTAGTTTTCTTATACCTTGAATCTGGCTTGTCTCACGTTATGAGCTTGGATTTAAATTTTGATTATTGTTTATACATATTATTTATCAGAATTATGATGTAACTAAGGTCTTTCTTGAGTAAAGTATCCTTGAGTAGAGGGATATAGGGTCATAATACTCATTATCCTGGAGGGTTGTGCCTTGTCTATAAAAGTGGGGGTTTTCTATCTATCTCTCTAAGATTAATCTTGTGGGGATCTTTTATTTTATATGATTCTAAGACGTTAGATTAAAGGGTTTTATATACCTTGTATAGGAGATTCATTTGTATGTGTATAAATATAGTTGTCCTTTAAATTGGGTTAGTAACACATACTATGAATTGGGTCAAGATTTACACAACAATATGGTTTGAATATGTTGATTTGGTGGAAGGAATAGATATTTCAAACTAAATTATTAGAATCATGAACACACATAAAGGTAATAACATGAGACAAGATGGTGAGATTAAATACACTTTAAAATAATATTAAGTGTTAGATTATTTTTAAAATAAACAAGTTTTAAGACCTAATCATTCAACTGGTTTAGTTCTTCCAAAGCAAGGTACCCATGGATTATCTTATATGAGGCACAGTAAAAATGGATAACCCTAAGAGTTTGGTAACCAAATCCTATTGTGATCTTTGTAAGTAATATGTAATTTATACTATCTCTCTAGTGTGATGCTTGTTTTGTATCACTAGTGTGTCTAATCATCCTCTAATGTAAACATAGACATGTTAAGGAATGTTATACCCCTGAGTGATGGGTTTTGACCCTAGAGTTAGGAATGATACAAAGAAACCATGTAGGTTTTTTAGGTCATGATGTGACTCATGGGACCACACTAGGTTCCCCAGTCTTGTGATGACTCTGAATTGAATTAGTGTATTAGAGATAACATTATTGTAGCCTAGTATATATGTAGTGGCATGTTTAGTTTTCATGCTTTAGAGTCCATCATAGGAGATTTTTGATGGTTTTGAGAGAGTTCCCAACATTTCTGAGGATGATTCCTGATGTGATATGATGTTGGGAAAAACACTTATCACGCTAATGGATATATATATATATAAATATATATATATATATATATATATATATATATATATGATTACATTATGGGGGATCATTCCACCTGATGATATTGAAGTTGGGGAACCGTTCCCCTTGATGTGTTATGTCCTTCCAAGGTGGAGCAACATTCCCCTAATGGTATATGGATGAGATAGAGAAGGATGGGGAACCAACCCCTAATATTTTTATGGTGAGCTAAAGCAGGGTGGTGCGCAGCCCCTATGATTTTATTATGGTGATTTGGAGAAGGGTGGGGAATAATTCCCCATGATATTATATAGTGAGATAGACTAGGGTGGGGTACCATTCCCCCTGATATTTATATAGTGATTTAGAGAAATGTGGGTCACAATTCCCCCTGATATTTATATGGTGAGCTAGAGAAGGGTGGGGTTTTATTCCCCCAGATTATTATGTGGTGATATGGTGCAGGGTGGGGATTCATTCTCCCACTGATATTTATATAGTGATGTGGATTAGGTTGGGGGTCATTTCCCTCTAATATTTGTTTTTTATGTTTAGAAAGGTTGGGCATCATTATCCTTGATGGATTATGATGGGAAGATTCCAGGGTGGGGCATTATTCTCCCTAATAAGGTTATGATGTGATTCAAGGGATGGGTGTCATCACCCTCCCCCAATGGTTATATGTGTATCCTGTTGAGAGACATCCAACATTGGATGAAGAAGGTATGGTAGGCCTAGGGAATTACCTTACAACTTAAGGATCAATAGTTATTATTTTATTATACTCACACTACTCCAAAAATAATGTTTAATTGAGGTTTATTAGCATCCATTTATGAAACTTATGCTAAAAATTTTAAACAGTTTAGCGGCCATTTTTTAAAAACTACCACTAAATTTTTTACAGATAATAAAAAAATCACTTTTCCCCATCCCCCAATTCCATCCCCCCCCCCCCCGATCCAACCCTTCTCCCATGAGACCCTTACCGCTACTCCCTGATCAGTCGCCACCCCTCCTTGACCCCTCATCATCGCCCTCCTTTCCCCTTTCCCCCAATCTGTTAAGCCACCAAGACCTCACCATTTTCATTATCACCTATACCATCTACCTCAACCTTACATACTCCTTTTTTTCCTCTCTTCCCCTCTAAGACCCTATCCCTTGTTATCGAGTCATCATCTCCCTCAAGCCTTCACTGTAAAGTGCTCATCGATGAGCCACAGAGCCCTCACCAATGCTTTTGAGCAATCTTTGTCAACCTCATGGTCTTCCTTGTAACAAACTAGTTAATTATATAATAAGTTTAAACTCATTTATAAATTTTTTATAATTCAAACAATAGATTTTATTGGCTTAATATAAGAATAAATCTAGTTTTATGCTTAAAACTTTATTTTTCTAAAAAGTGGTTTTATCGACTTTTAATGGAACAGTTGTTTTAAAACTAACTTTTTCACTTTTATAAATTATATTTAATAAAATAGACTTAATTTTTGAACTATGAATATCAAAACTTACTTGGTTACATTTTTGGTATTATTCTGATAAGTTTCATTTATTGATGAATTGTAAAAAAATATTTCATTTTAATTGAAAACATCTTTTTCATCTAAATAATTTATAGTGCTAAATTATATTTTTGATTGGTTATAAATTATAATTAGATAAATTTACATAATTTAATCCAATTTAGTTCATTTTAATCAATTTCACATTTAATTTTAATATAAAAACATTTCAATATTTTGAATGTTTTCACTTTAATAAACTATTTTCTCACTCTATCAACGGATTAATTTTAAATTAATTTTAGCCAATTATGTATTTTGAATTTTGAAAAAATTGTTACATATATGGAATTAGAAGGTTAAAATTTATTAATAGTTCCCTTTTATTTTTGAATAATATGAATAGTAACTTTAGTAATTTTTATTACCACAGTTAAGGGTAAATTGAGCAATTAAGGGTAAAAATAATATTATAAATATTATAAAATCACCCTAACACTTGTCCTAATTTTATTTTATGAGTTATTTTTTACCAAAATAATCCTTGGGACTATTTTTTGCGCTCTTGTAACCACTTGTATGATGTTAAACCATTTATAGTATTTTATTCAACGAAAAGTCAATTTTGTCACACTTTTGTTTTTAACAAGTTAAATATTTTTAATATGGGGTTATATAGGATATATGTTCAATTATAAATACTATTTTAAAATATAAAATGTTTATATTCATCATGGTAATTTATTTTTAATTTTTAGGAGAGAAATAATTACCTTAAAGGATTACACAACGATGACGTGGTAATTGTTTAATTAAAGGAATATAAAATAAATGATATTAAAATTATTAAAAATATATATAATTTGAGATAATTAATGTCATAAAATAATTTTATATATTAATTTTACATTAAAGTGGTGATTTGAAATCTTTTTTTTTTTGAATATATCATGTTTTTATGATATTTTTAAAAAATCAAGTAATGAATAGTGTCAAAATTGACTTAAATGATATTATAAAATAAATAATATTTTATTAAATGATATAAAATTCATAAAGATATAAAATTCATCCAAATTATTTGGATAATATTTAAAATTTCATGAATTATTCATTTTTTGTTTGTTTTTCATTTTATAGTAATAATATTAACCCTTGAGAAGTAAAAACACATGTTGTCATGGTAAGAATTAAAAAGGTTAAATAAGGGTTAAAACAAAAAGATAAGGATTAAAAAATAATAAAAAATTGTATAATTTTTATTTTATGAATACATTTAGACCCATAATCATCCTATATTCAAAATAAATTAGTTTGTAGCCATTTTGAATAGAAAATTAATTTATATTAATTTAATAATTTGAAGAATTCTAAGAGTACCCCTTCCCACTCTTATAAAAGGGAACTCATTCTTACCTTTTCTTCACACTTCAAAACCTATTTGTATTAGAATATATCTAACCATATTCCTTCCTATAATTCCTACCCATATTATAGATCTCTTATTTGATTCAAAACACTCATCTTAGAGGTGTTAAGGTGTTAATCAAATGAGATTGTCCGAAAAAAAGGTATTGTTTTTAATTAAGTGATTTTGTTTTGTTTCTTCTTCCACTTCCATAAAATATTATTCCACCATGATTAAATAATAACTATAGTATCATAAATATACTTATATTTTATTATATTAATATCATCACCTAAATCCATCTTCACTTCCATCAAATGGGAAAAGAATTGATCATTCATGTGTACAAAGTACTACCACCTCACAAACCGAGATAATTCGTTTTCCATCACCATCTCTCGAGACTAGTAATAATTATGGAATTAATGTTTATATATGATATTAATTACATATTTATCATTATTTAATAATAATATATCATTTATTTTCTTACCTTTCCATGCACATAAAAATGATAACATCATTCGTGCGTACGTGTGAATTATCACCTCCATGAAGAGATTTAATTTATTTTTCATCACCACGTCACATGGATAATATATATAAGTATATTTAAATGATTAATTTGATAATAATTAAATTATTATAATTCTATAAAGGTAAAATAATTTTTACCTTCTTTCCATAATGATCATTGAAAAATGAAAATGCTACTCATATGTACCTACAGCCTACCATCTTCATGATTATAACATAGTTCATTATTCCTAACCATACCTAATGGTTTAATTTAAAATTATAATTTATGTGTAAATTTTATTATTATTTAATTAATATTATTCTATATTTGATTTTATAATGACCACATTTACTATAGACATCATACCAAAGTCATTTTGGACTCAAGTACCGAATATCGACAAAACGTCCAACATAAACTTAAATAATTAAGTAATTGTTATAACATGATAATAAGTGATATAAAAGGAATAATAAAAATTTAAAAGGTTCTAAAATGATAAAATAATTAGCCTAATTTTATTATTTAAAAATATATATATTGTGTGTGACGATTCAGACTCAAATAATGGACTTTCTTTTAAAAACCTCTTTTAAAGTTACTCTTTAAACTATTTTAAAAAAAACAAAAGGAATGTTTTTTAACATATAAAGCATGAAAATAATTTCCTAATTTTATGTTGATTTAATGTTTTTATGTTTCCCTTACAAGTTTTTAATTTTATTTTCAAATAAATTTTTTTCATTTATTAGTGTGTGGATTTGTAAAAAACTGAAAAGTGATTTCAATGTGGAAAAGTTGTTTTTTTATACAAAATTTTTGTGCTATGATTATCTTGTGGATATTGGGAATTGATTATGAGTATGGTTTATTCCATGATAAACTAAGGGTGGGTTATCCTTTTATATCTCTCCAATTCATTTGGTAATGAGATATAGTTAAACGGTAGGGTTTCTCTTAAGAGATTTAGGGAATATACTATGACGAGTATTCCAAATATAACCATGAAGTTTACTCCCTATATAGCCATAAGATATACAATAAATGTAAGAGTTATATGGAATTTATTACACAAGATACCTTTATGATTTATATTTCCTATGGAGTTTTACATGAAACTTATGATTTCATGAGGTAAGGTAAAGAGTTTATGTTTTATGAGTGAAAGTATAACTTTGTGAAAAAATTCATGGGTTTATAAGTATCCATGGACTAATAGTTTCTTTATTTCTTTTTATGATTGAAAGTATAACTTTATGAAAAATAAATTATGTTTTAATTTTAAAAATTTTATATTTTTAGAAAAAATGGATACTATTTTTATAGTATCCACATATATGAATGTGGGATGTTATGTATGAATGATGACCTAATTCTATAAAACTTTAAAATTTAAATGATCCTAAATGTGAAAGAAAGTAAATTATTTTCTAAAACTCATGATTAAATAATATTTAAGGTTAGGTCCTTATATTTGGTATCAAAGGTTGGTTTAGGTAACTTTAGGGGTTAGTATATTTCTAATATAATATCCATAAATGTTTTTTACTTTATTTTTAAGTTTAAATGATATAGAATTTTAATAACTCCATGTTTATTCATCTAAGATATATCTATTCAAAAAAAAATCACAAAGAAAATAGGGAAGTGTTGATGGGAAGGCATAGAGAGGAAACCACCCTTCCAAATCAGCATCTCTAGATGGTCAGAATCAGAACTAAACAATTTATTATTGTGATGAATCAGTTAACACAAACTATAAATGGAAGTGGAGTCCATGAATGAGATCATCTAGATCAACCACAGAGGAATATTTCAGTAGTGGAAAATTTTATGAGTAAACATCCTCCATCTTTTAGTGGATCTTCTAACCCAGTGGTAGTTGAAGGGTGTATTAAATCCCTAGAAAATATTTTTTATGCCATGGGGTGTTTAGATAATCAAAAGGTTAATCTTTCTATTTAATTTTTTGAATTTGAATCCGACCAGTAGTGGTCGATGGTTAATAATATCAAGGATAGTGAGGATATTGATGCTTTGGAATGGGATGAATTCAAAAATATTTTTCTTGAGAAATATTTTCCTAAGTCGATTCAACTTAGTATGGAAAAGAATTCTTAGAATTGATATAGGAGGAGGATTCAATGGCTACATACAAAGAAAAATTCACTCGATTAGTAAGGTACGCTCCAAATTTTATCCCGGATCTTGATACAAAAATCAATAATTTTTACTCATGATTAAAGCCAAAATATTGAAGGGTTTTGGATTCTTGTGAATTAAAAAGTTATGAAAAAATTGTTCAATATAAGAAGAATGTGGAAATGGATTTTTCTGATGATCATTTCTTATTTGAAAACTAGTAGAAAAAGGGGTCTAGGTGGATAGAAAAAGGGAAGAATTAATCAAATAATTTTCATAGTAAAAAAATTAAGTTTACATTTTGTGAGAATTGGGGTAAAAACACACTGGGTAATACCTTTTGAATTATGGTAAGTGCTTCCTATATGGTAAGAATAGACATAAGTCTCTTAACTGCAATGAAAAATATCATGATAGTGGTGAGACAAATTTTTATATACATCTAGTAAAATATTTTAAATACAATAATATGGGTCATTATGAAAGTGAGTGTCTTAAGAGGAACCTAAATGATGGGAATCAGTAGGACTATAAGTATAAAGTTGTGGTGAAATCCTTTGCAACAACATCAATAGATGATGGGCCATCAAATAAACTGTTATTAGGTACATTTTTTGTTTATTTAGATTATTCCAATGTGTTTTTTGATTCAGGGTATACACATACATTCATTTCTAAGAAACCTTTTGGTAAATTGAAAATTTTACCACAATAAATAAAGACAAAACTTATGGTAAAAACACTATGGGGAAATATTGAGGCAAAATGAAATTATAAGAATATTCCGATCATTGTCTATGGAAATAATTTACCTAAAAACCTTGTTGTTTTTCATCTAATAGAGTTTGATGTTATTCTGGGTATGGATTTTCTTTCTGTTTACCATGTCAAGATAGACTATGGAGCTAAAGAATTTTCTTTTTAGAAAGAGTCTTAGTTTCTGTACAAGAATAAACTCATACCATTGATAACATATCAAGAAGCTGAGAAACTATTAAAAAATGTAAATGAATGTTATCTTGCACATAATGTTGAAAAATATAGAATTTTTTGAATTAATGATGTTCTCATGTTAAATAAGTATCTGAATGTTTTTTCTAATGAGTTTCCTAGTATTATACCTAATAAGGAAGTCAAATTTACTATTAACTTAGTTTCTGATTCTAATCCAATTTATAAACTCCCTTATTGAATGGATCAAGTAGAACTTCTAGAATTGAAAAATCAGTTACAGGAGTTTCTAGATAAAAGTTTCATATGACCTAAAACTTCACCATGGGGTGATCCTATCTTATTTTTTAAAAATAAATATGGTTCAATGAGACTTTGAATTGATTATAGAGCCTTGAATAACATCACTGTTAAGAACAAGTATCATTGGCCTCATATCGATGATTTGTTTGATCATCTCCAGGGAGCATAGTATTTTTTAAAGGTTGACCTGAGGTCGGGGTACCATCATTTGAAAGTAAAGGAATCATACATTCTAAAGACTGCATTTCAGACTAAATATGGGCATTTTGAATTTTTATTTATACTATTTGGGGTTATCTAATGCACCTTTTGTATTCATGGATCTTGTTAATAGAATATTTCATGTGTTCTTGGATAAATTAATGGTTGTGTTTATTGATGACATTTTGGTATATTCTAAAATTAAAGAGGAGCATGAAAGATATATAAGGGTTGTTTTTCAAACCATAAAATAAAAAAACTATATGGAAAACTCAGTAAGTGTGAATTTTTGTTGCAACAAATTTCATTCCTTGGTCACATTGTTTCTAAATATGGCATAATTGTTGATCCTTATAAAATTAAAGTTATTGATTAATGGCTAATACTCACAAATATAACCAAGATTTCTATTTTTATTAGTTTATCAGGATATTGCTAGAGTTTTTTTGAAAACTTTTCACAGTTATTTATCCCACTAACTAAGTTAACTATAAAAGGAGTTAAGTTCATCTTGATAAAATAATGTGATGATTTTTTTAGAAATTGAGAATAATATTGGTGAATCCTCCAAATTTGTCCTTGGCTTCCAAAATTGGTGAATATTTCATCTATAGTGATTCTTCATTGAAAGGAATCGGTTGTGTCCTAATGCATAATGATCAGTTAATTTATTGTGCTTCACTTTAGTTGAAACCTTGTGAGTTAAATTACACTACACATAATTTAGAATTAGTTGATGTTGTTTTTACATTAAAAATTTATAGGCATCATTTTTATGGATTAAAATGTGAAATATATACTGATCATAAAAGTTTAAAGTATATATTCACTCATAAATAATTGAACATGAGATAGAAAAGATGGTTGGAACTAATAAAGGATTATGATTTCATGATTCATTACCATCCTGAAAAATAAAACAGAGTTGTCGATGCATTGAGTTAGAAATGTAATGCTACAGTAACCATGTTATGTTTGGAACATAACCCTTTGGTTAATGATTTTATGAATTTTGGCTTAGAAGTTATTGGTGAAGGAAATTCATCTATTTTGTTTCAGGTGTTAGTGAAATCATCTCTATCAGATAAAATTAAGCAAGCACAAAAGGAAGACCTTGATTTGTAAAAAAATGTATAATTGGTTAAAAAGGGTAAGTTGCGTGAATTTAACATTTATAAAGATTGTTTTTTGAGATTTGGTAATATATTATGTGTGCCTTGTGATTCACAGTTGATGAATAATTTGTTAATTAAAGCTCATAGTTCTCCATTTTCCATTCATTTGAGTATCACTAAGATGTACAGAAACCTTAAGGATTATTACTGATGGGATGTAATGAAAAGAGATATTGTTAACTTTACTATGAAGTGTTTGACTTATTTTATGTTAAAGCATAATGAAAATTTATGAAGGGGATTCTTCATCCTTTTCTAGTTCCATAGTGTAGATAGTAAAATATATCCATGGATTTTGTATTGGGGTTACTAAATACTTCTCGAGGTAACAATGAAATCTAGGTTATTATTGATCAAATAACTAAATCTGCTCATTTTCTTTCTATTAGATACACTTTGTCTCTAGATAAAATTTATCGGTTGTATATTAAAGATATAATCAGGTTACATGGAGTTCCTCTCTCCATTGTATCTGATCATGATCTTGAGTTCACTCCTAATTTTTAGAATGGCATTCAGAATTCATTGGAAACTGAATTAAATTTCAGCACAGCCTTTCATCCTCAGTCTGATGGACAGTCAAAACTAATAATTCAAACATTGGAGGATATGTTACGATCTTGTCAATGTATTACTAGGTAAGTTGGTATCAACATCATTCTTTTGTTGATTTTTCTTATAATAATAGGTTTTATTCCATTATACATATATCACTATTTTAGGCATTATATGGAAAGTGGTTTCAAACTCCATCATTTTGGGATGAAGTAGTTGAAAAGGAAGTTGATGGGACCAGAATTGGTAGAGGAAATGGCAGAGAAAATTCATTTGATTTAGTGACACATGAGAAAATATTAGAGCTGTGATAAAATTTATGCGGATAATCAAAGGAATGATATTTCTTTTAAGGTAGGTGATCATGTCTTTCTCAAAGTTTTTCCCTAGAAAAATGTGATGCATTTTGGTAAGAAGTGGAAGATAAGTTCACAATTCATTAGACCCTATGAAATCCTAGAGAAAGATGGATCATTTTCATACTAAGTGGATTTTAATATGAGTTTATGCCAAGTACAAAATGTTTTTCATGTTTCAATGTTATGAAATTATATGCCGGATCTATCTCATGTTTTGAGTCCTGAAGTAGTTCAGTTGGAAGAGAATCTTTCTTATGAGAAACATCTAGTTCGGGTTCTTAAACATAGAGAGAAATTGTTATGGAATAATTTGATTCATCGGGTTAAGGTTTTATGGAAAAACCATATAGTTAAAGAGGCAACATGGGAATCCGAAAATGCTATGGCGGAAAGGTATCCCTGCTTATTTAATAAGTGAATAAAATTGTGAGGACACAATTTACAAAAGAGAGGAAGAATGTAACAACCCAGGTAATTATATAATAAGTTTAAACTAATTTATAAAACAATTTAGCATTCATCGAATATATATTATTAGAATAATATAAGAATAAATCTAGTTTTATACATAAAAATAGTATTTTTCTAAAAAGCAGTTTTATCACCTTTTAATGGTGCAGTTGTTTTAAAACTAAATTTTTTTACTTTAATAAATTATAGTTAATAAAATAAACTTCATTTTTGAAATCTTAATATCAAAATTTACTTTGTTTACATTTTTTGTGTTTTTCTGATAAGTTTCATTTATTGATGAATAGTGAAAAAAATATTGCATTTTAATTGAAAACAGCTGTATCATCTAAATAATTTATAGTGTTAAATTATATTTTTTATTGGTTATAAATTATTATTAGATAAATTTTATATCATTTAATCCAATTTAGTTCATTTTAATCAATTTCACATTGAATTTTCATATAAAAACATTTCAATCTTTTGAATGTTTTCACTTTAATAAATTGTTTTCTCACCCTATGAAGAGAAGATGGAATGGGAGCGGAAACCACCGGACCTCTTCGCGGATTGCATTGGATATGATCATCCACGGAGTCTCAACCTATTATCCTATGTTTCAAATCATCACTCAGAGCATTTCAGATCAGTGACCCATAAGAAGAAAAATGGAAGTGAATCGGTCGGGTTCTCTTCTTTCTCTGAATTCTCAAGTGGTTTGTTTGCCCTAATCAAGGAATGAGTCTCGCAGAGAATTATCCACAAAGGAGATACAGAACATGTATCAACCTCAGAAGGTGCAATCTCTGATCGAATGGATTTATGAAAATATTCTTTCATTTCCCGCATTCCTCTCTCAAAAGGTATGCAACCCTGGAAACAAAATGATCTGATTTCTCATCTTTTGTCTGTTTGGGGATTCTCAGATTTCAAATTCATTTCACTCGGCAGAGGTTTCTTCTATGTTATTTTCCCCTATGTGGAGTTTAATTGAAGAGCATGGAGCGTGGGTATAGTGAATTTGAGACCAGGGATATTGAGAATCCATAATTGGAGTTTGAACTTTAACTTGAATGGTTTTAAGGAAACCTGTGCCCAAGTTTGGGTGAAACTTTATAGTTTAAACTGGGTTATTTGGCACCCAGAGATACTGTTTGACATTACTTCAGTAATAGGAGTCCCCATTAGAATGGATCTGGCTATGGAGAGGGTGAGTTTCGGACACTATGCTAGAGTACAGGTTGAAATTGACCTCAATACTTCTCTCATTCATAAGGTGATTCTTTCCACGCCTCAAGATGAGGTATGTTTACAAATTGAATATGAAAAAATCCCCCCCTTCTGTGACTCATGTGGCATAGTGGGTCACTCTATTGAGGTTTTTAGGGCCAGCACTATCTGCTCCAATTGTGATAATAAAGGCCATGACTCAACTAACTATCATAGGAAACCAAAGAATGAAAATGATCTGCTTGCAGCAGTTTTGCCCAAGGACCAAAGTGTTGTTGCTCCATCTTTGACTCTAACCCAGCCCCCTCAGTTAGAGATAAATACTGAATTGGAAAACTCAAACAAGAAGTTAAACCCTATTTATAAAACTAAACCTGAGGATACTTCCCTCCTCCGAGTAGAGGAAAAATTGGAGGAATGCCCTGTAACCAAAAAGACATGGGTTGATTTGGTTGATGACGATAATAAGCCTTGTATAATTGGATATTTTAGAGATTCTTTATATAAAGGACTTGTGAATGAGTATGATTAGGTGGATTCTGTTGAAAATCAGGCTGAAAAAGAGGTATTGGTTCGGGATGAAGTGGATTTCAACTTGTGGCAGGAAAGGAAAATGGTTGATGCCAAAGCTCGTAAAGGGAAGTCAAAGACAATCACATCTAACTTGGTCAAACCTTCTCCCATAAGGCCCTCCTATTCTGTTGATGGGAAAGGAATAGGTGAACCTTTCAACAAAATCCTACCATGTGGTTCTTCTGCTAAACCAAATAGTGGTATTAATCCAGTTACAATTGCCCTTCAAGATCCAGATTTGGCTGCTCCTTCTGAGCAAGACAAGGGGTTTGGAGCAGCTGGCTCTTACAATGAATTATTTCACCCAATGTTTAACAGTAGTTCTGCATCAATGTCTTCAGCTTCCAAGCAGGGCAGGGGGTCTGTAGATATTCCAGACCGTGCTACTGATGGATAAAAACCTCTTTTCATTGTGGCAGGACTTTTACTCTCCATCAGGTTCAACAAATCTCTTCTTCTGGGCATCAACAAGGCAAAAAGGTTCTCAGTCCTACTGTCACCAGCAAATCTAAAGAGGAAGGAGATGGTTATTCTTCTCCTGGCAGAACTTATGTCCAATCCAAGGACAAAGTTCACTCTAAAGTGAATACTTGCAACTCATTTGATTTTCTTGCCTCTGCAGGAAATGATGAAGAAGTACAAAAATATGAACGTACACTCGCTGTGAAAGAAATGATGATAGTCAATGATGATGAACTCTTGGATGATGGAGGTGAACTATGGTGGATGGCCAAAACTGGGAGAAGAGGAAGACCTCCTCGTGGCCAAGGTAGGAGACTCCCTCACCAAAGTATGAGCACCAGGTCACAACTTACTTGAGCTCCTCACCTTATTGTGTTTTGGAATGTTATGTCTTTGTATGTCCCTCTTCCACTTTTTTAAATTTATTTAATAAAGAGGCCCTTGAGTCTCAACCTTATTAAAAAAATTGTTTTCTCACCCTATCAATGGGATTAATTTTTAAATTAATTTTATACAATTATATTTTTTATTTTTGAGAAATGGATTCAATATATGGAATCATAAAGTTTGAATTTATTAAATAGGACCATTTTATTTTGGTACAATATGAATCATAACTAGTAATTTTTATTACCATGGTTAAGGGTAAATCAGGTAATTTAGGGTAAAAATAATATTATAAATATTATATAATTATCCTAACACTTGTCATAATTTTATTATATGAGTTATTTTCGACCAAAATAATCCTTGGACCAATTTTTTTTATCTCTTAGAGCCACTTGGATGAAAGTAAGCCATTTATAGTATTTTATTCAAAGAAAAGTCAATTTTATCATACTTTTTTTAACAAGTGAAATATTTTTAATATACTATTATATAGAGGATATGTTTTAATATAAATATTATTTTTAAAGATAAAATATTTATATTAATTATGATAATTTATTTTAAATTTTTATGATAGAAATAATTACCTAAAAGTATTACACAATGATGATGTAGTAATTGTTTAATTAAAGAAAATATCAAATAAATGATATTAAAAATATTAAAATAAATATAATTTGAGACACTTAACTTCATCCAAAAAAATTATAGATTAATTTTAAAATATTAGTGATGATTTAAAATATTTGGTTCAAATATATCATGTTCTTATAATATTTTTAAAAAGTCAAGTAATAAATAGTGTCAAAATTGACATAAATGATATTTTAAAATAAATAATGTTTTATTAAATAATATAGAATTAATAAAAATATAAAATTAATCCAAATGATTTTTATAATGTTTAAAATTTCATAAATTATCCATTTTTGGTTCGTTTGTAATTTTATTGTAACAAAATTAACCCTTAAATAGTAAAAATGCATGTTGTCACGGTAAGAATTAAAAAGGATAAATAAGGTTTAAAACAAAAGTATAAGGATTAAAAACTAATAAAACTTTCATATTTTTAATTTTATGAATATATTTCGACCCATAATCATCCTATATTCTAAATAAATCAGTTTCGATCCATTTTGAATAGAAAATTAATTTACATTTAATTTAATAATTTGAAGAATTCCAAGAGTGCCCCTTCCCTCTCCTATAAAAGGTAATTCATTCTTATCTTTTCTTCACACTTCCAAACCTATTTTTTTTAGAAACTATCTACCCAAATTCATTCCTATAATCCATACCCACATTCTAGAGCTTTTATTTTCAGCAGAACACTCACCTTAGAGTTGTTAAGGTGTTAATCAAAGGAGATTATCTGAAGAAAAGGTATCATTTTTAATTAAGTGTTTTTGTTTTGTTTCTTCTTACACTTAATTAAAATATTATTACACTATTATGAAATAATAAATCCAGTATAATTAATAAACTTATATTTTATTATGTTAATATCATCACCTAAATCCATCTCCACTTACATCAAATGGGAAAAGAATTAATCATTCGTGTGTACGATGGACTACCACCTCACAAACTGATATAATTCATTTTCTATCACCATATCTCAAAAGTGTTTATAATTATTGAATTAATGTTTAAATATGATATTAATTACATATTTATCATTATTTAAGAATAATATATCTTTTATTTTCTTACCTTTCCATTCACATAAAAATGACAATGTCGTTCGTGCGTACGTGTGAACTATCACCTCCACAAAGTGATGTGATTCATTTTTCATCACCAAATTGCATAGATGATATATATAATTATATTTAAATGATTAATATCATATAATGAAATTATTATTATTATATAAATATAAAATAATACTTAACTTCTTTCTATAATGATCATTGAAAAATGGAAATGTTGCTCATGCGTACATACGGCCTATTGTCTCCATGATTATAATATAGTTCATTATTCATAACCATAAATAATGGTTTGATTTAAAATTATAATTTATGTTTAAAATTTATTATTATTTCACGAATATTATTCTGGAGATGATTTACTAATTACCACTTTGACTATAGATATCATACCAAAGTCATTTTGAACTCAAGTATCAAATATCGTTAAAACATCCGATATGGACTTAAATAATTAAGTAATTGTAATAACATGATAATAAGTGATATAAAAGGAATAAAAAACTTTAAAAAGGTTCTAAATAATTTAAATAATCAACCTTATTTTATTATTTAGGATGATAAATATTGCACATAATGATTCAGACTCAAGGTAAGGGACTTTCTATTAAAAACCTCTTTTAAAGTTACTCTTTCAACCATTTTTACAAAAGACAATAGGAATTTTTTTAAAATATATGACCTGAATAAAATTTACTAATTTCATATTGATTTAATTTTTTTATTTTTACTTTATAATTTTTTAATTTAATTTTCAAATAAATTTTTTCCACTTATGAGCATGAAACTTTGTAAAAAATGAAAAGTGATTTCAATGTGGAAAAGTTATTTTTATATTATGAAATATTTATGTGTTATGATTATGTTATGGTTATTTGGAATTATTTATTAGTATGGTTGGTTCTATGATAAATTTAGGGTGGGTGATCCCGTTATATCTTTTCAATGCATTGGGTAATGAGACGGAGTTAACTGGTAGGGTTTCTCTTAAGAGATTAAGGGAATATACCACAGTGGATATTCTAAATGTAACCATGAATGTTACTCCCTATGTAATCATGAGAGATATAATAAAGGTAAGAGTTATATGTAATTCATACCGTAATTTTCATTTATTATTTATGTTTTCTATAGAGTTTTATAGGAAACTTATGATTTCATGAGGTAAGTTAAAGAGCTTATATTTTATGAGTGAAATTATAACTTTGGGAAAATGTTTTCATGGGATTATAAGTATTCATGGACTAACAGTTTATTTATTTATTTTTATGTTCTTACTGATCTTTTTGTAATCATACAAAGTTTTAAAATGTTTTTCATAGGGTATAAGGATTAGTAAGATAAATGAGGAAGTTAAGTTGTAAGTTATGAAGATTTTTCATAAAAAAGAATTCATGTTTTATTTTAAAAATGGTATATTTTTTTAAAAAATGGATACTGTTTTAGTAGTATCCACTTGTATGAATGTGGTATGTTATGTATGAATGATGAAATAATTCTATAAAACTCTAAACCTGAAAATATCCTCAATGTGAAAAAAGTAAATTCTTGACTAAAACTCAAGATTATGTAATATTTAAGGTCAGGTCCTTATAACCATTAATTCCATTTCCCCATCCACAGTCTCATTAACTTATCATCACACTTCTTCATCATCCCCCTTTCTCACTAGTAAGGGGTAATTTTCATAATCTCTCCATTTTAGTTTAAAAAAATTTACTTTAAATGTGTTTTGTTTTTATTTATTCCCTAATTATAATTTCTTCTTTCAAAACTATAATGATGGAATATTCCAGTTTTTTTTGATATTTTGGACTAATGTATAAAAATTTAATGTTTATTTTATTCAAAACTCTCTTGATTTTATAATTATACTTGAGTGTGGATTGTATGATTATTAAATTATTTTCAAAAAAATAACATCATGCTATCATGTTCATTTTATATTTTTAAATAATTAAACATACTTACAAACAAGCTATAATTTTGTGATGAATTATATATATTTGAATTAAAATATAAGAAAAATGATGTTATTCAAAAACATAATCAAATTAATCCATATAAAGAATTTTTTATATTGTTAATTTCAAATAAATTAGTAATAATTTTTTAAATAACATAATATTTCTTATGTGTTTTAATTTTCTTTAATTAATTTTAGGAACTTTGTGATATACGGATAAAATCTGGATCACATTACCAAGGAACACACCTCAATAAGCTAAGGGTTTGGAAGAGTTTTTAGATTTTTCAATTTCCAATCGATCCGTTAATGGGACAGTAAGATGTCCACGACCAAAATTTAAATTTATAAAATGGTTGAAAAGACATGAAGTTTATAAAAATTTAATGTAACGCCCCAATCTTCCATGCTATGTTTCCCTATGAATAATGCAATAGCTTGCATTGTATGAAACTTCGAGATTCTAACACACCACGACCAATCAAACTAGCCGTTATGAATAGTAATACCCATTTTTGAAATTTTATAAATTTTATTTTTCAAAATGGACTCCATTTTTTGATTTATAATATCAAAATTATCTTAGGGTGATTTTTTGGTACTTTTCTGAAAACTTTCAATTTTTAGTAAATAATGAAAAATACTAAATTTTAATTAAAAACAACTTTTTTAATCGAAATAATTTATAGTGTTAAATTATAAATTTGAGTGGTTTTAAAGTATCATTAATTTAGATTCTTATCATTTAATATAATTTAGGTAATTGAATGTAATTTTACATTTAAACTGGACATAAACAAGTGTCAACCTTTTGATAGTTGTTATTTCTTAAAAACACGCTTTTTGTTTTAACAACAAGAATTAATTTTAAACTAATTTCTACCAATTTTTTATTTTGATTTTGGAAAAATGTATTAAATATTTGGAATTAAGAACTCCAACTTTTGTAAATAGGTAACTTTTATTTTTAGACATTATGAATATTTACTTCAATAAATATTTTATTTACCATCGTTAAAGGGTAAATCTGGTAAATAAGGGTAAAAATATATTATTATAATAATATTAAATTACCCTAAAATATTTTCTATTCCTATTTATTGATACATTTCCAACAATGGATATCCTTGTTTCAATTTTGGGACCCCATGGAGCCACTTGAGAGTGATAATGACACTTTATATTAATTAATTTAAAGTAAAGACAAAAATGACATAAACATATATCTTTTAGTAAAATAATTTTTAAAAGGAGTTATATAAGTTATATTTTAGACTATAAATATTCATTTGAAATATAAAAATATTTACTACATCATGGTATTTTTTTATAATTTTTATACATGAAATAAATAAAATTATTTATGACACAATAATGATGCAGTGTTTACCTCATTAAAGAATGATTTAAATTAATGAGATTATAAAACTTAAAAAAATATCCAAAACCTGTCCAATTCTTATTAGATGATTTTATTTCGAACAATATTCATCTTATCTTCTACTTTAATGAGTTTTGGACCTTTAGAAACTGAAAATAATTATATAATAAAATAATATTTTCAAACATTCCTAAAGAGCCCCTCCTCCCCCTTATAAAAATCTCTCACCTCTAACCCATTTCTCACACCTCTCAAGCCCCTTGTATCATCAAAACTCTTCTTAATTAATCTCCCTACATCCCTATATTCCTCTTATAATCCTTAAATTAGTCATAAGACACTTCAAGGAATCCTTTTGGTTCAAACCAAAGGGAGTTACCCGATTTAAAAGGTAACATCTCCTCTTAAGTTCTTTTCTTTTCTTTTACTTATCCAACCCCCTAAACTCTCTTTATTCCCCTATTTTATAAAAACACTAGTATAATAAATATTCTAGGTTATTTTTATGATAATTATTTGAACTACACTTACACACACCTCCATCTAATGGGTATAGAACATAATGTTTCTCTGGACGGTGAACTATTGCCTCACGAAACGATGATTGTTCAATATTCTAATACCACCTCTTATGGTGGCCATTATGATGGAAATATAATTATATATAATATTTATGATATTTATTTTATCTATAATCTTCTGTAATTTTCTTTTATAGCATACCTTTATTCTTTTCATGTTTTATATGTACGATAATTTCATTTGAGGAAGTGCAGGCTACCGCCCCCTCAAAGTGATATGACTCGTTCATACCATACATGGAACATATAAATGATGGTGTTAATGAACTTACATAACATATATAAAATATTATATTATACAATAATAATAATATACTTATGTATCATTTGGTCTTCTTTTCTTTTAAATTAAAAAAAATGAAATGGAAGTAGCGTTTGTGCGTACGTATGGATTACCGTCTCCACGAACGTGATGAGATTCATTCCACATAATAACCATTCAAGAATAATTTTCATTTGATTATTAAAAATAATATTTAATAACATTAAATCATTCTGTATGTTAATCAAATACATCTTATCCATAATAAACATGACTTACGTAACAAAACATATAAAGGAAAATGAATCAGTTAACACCCGAAACAATGATACTACTAAAATATTATTAACAAAGCAATATTAGAAGATAATATATGATATAATATTTGTGTATGTGGTTCTTTTAAAATTTTATAACAATTATTTAACTATTATACAGGAGTTTATTGTACCCTCAACCAAGTAAAAGTACAAGGTAAGGTTTAATTTCACAATATCTTTATTATTTGAGGTTGTTTTTACATAAGTATCTACTGGGACCTCTTTATCATCCACATATGTGTTTCTTAAAAATGTATTTCAAAACATTTTTACTATTTACTAGACTATGGGTTAAATTCATTTATACCCTTGTTTAACTTTTTATAAAATGGTTTGAAAGTAATCTTTCTGTCGTTTTCCAAACAAGATACTTTATGACCTTTTCGACAAATTAAGGTAAGAATGTTTTTTTTAAATTATACGATGGGTACGGTTATTCTCCATCATTATAACACCTTGGGAGATTAAATTTCAATATTATAATAATATTTTCAAAATAAATGTTTTCTTTTATAATTACATTACTTTTAAATGATTTCAAAATTGAAAGAGATATTTCTCTCAAATAGTTTTGATTTCATCTATATCAACATCCTTTAATGGATCTTATACTTGTTTGAAGTTGATTTATTATGATACAAATATTCCATATTTTATTTAAGGTTTTTTGATATGTTTGAATTTGGATGTGTTATTTTTATACCATTCATAGTTTATGATTAACGTTTTAAAATTTGTCTGCTAGTTTTAATATAAATATTTATGTTATGTTTCAACCTTTTCATATGAGGAATGCATTGGACTTAGTAAGTGGTGGGTGGAGACCACTATAGCTCCTAGATGCATCGGTAGGTCTCATAAGACAAACTAGTTTCTTGGAACAAGGCCTTGACAAAATCTTATTTGTAGTCTTGGCACGAGGCCTTGAGTATGTAGTTATGATGTCCAGTATTATGAATTCCATCATTATGAAATTAGATATTGATATTACATGTGATTATTCTACTAGTAGAATATCCATGTGAATAAATAAATGGAATTATTTGATTTATCTTTTCTATATTATGCTGAAGTTTAAGTTTAAACGGATTTTGTTTTAGTTTTATACATTGCCTTAAATGTTTATGCTTATTTTTGATAGTTTCTGCTATATTGTTATCCTTATTGAGAATCTGAGCTCACCCCTTTCTTATGTTTTCTTTTCCCAAGATATAAAGAAGTAAATTATGATTAACCTATAGGGATAAGCCAAGGATATAAGTGTGTTCAAAGGGAACACAATGTTGTTTTTATTTATTTCATGATGTAATGTAAAACTTATGTATATATCTAGTACTTCCAATACTACTAAACTAATTAGTCTTTCGAGACTTGATATATTGTGATCATGCCATTTTTATGTAATAATGAACCAAATCTGGGTAACTAGGGTCGGGGCGTTACGGTTGGTATTAGATGAAGTTTAGTACAAATCTTGGAAACTAGATTTAGATAAACTCTGATTAGAGAACATTACCCTAAGATGGACTTTGAGGATTAGTATAGAAGAACTTACTAGAATTTTGGTAATGAAGAGATTTTGTTAATTTTCCAAGAAATACATCCCTGTCTGGATATGAGCAGGTAGAGGTGGCTCTGGCACAGATGTACCTAGGAGTGAAAACTCTGACAAGGAGTTTCAGACTTAACTCGGGGTATCCTGGTACATGAAAAACAGTCTTGTTTCACTCTTGGTTACGACACTCCTGGGGGATATGATTAGGATAATTAAAATTTTCTTTACAAACCATTATGAAGAATTTATGAGTATATACATCCTAAAAGAAAACATTTTTATGATTATGGATTATATCCATAAACTGTTAAATTTATGTTAAGTGTTTTACAATTTTGGAATTATGTATTGTGATTCATAAACTAATGTAGTGTATGCCATTGTTTAGAAATGGTGCCTAGTGGAAAGAATGGGAACCATATCAACGCATGTAATCCATGTAGGGATTTCCCTCCTACTCAAGATAATTATAGTGGAGCTGGTGATACAACTAGTGTTGATCATCTTATCACCATACTGGGACAACTCACTCAAGTTATGAATAATAACCTTACCCGTATGGATCACCCTGATCCACAACATGGAGGATCAATGTTAGACCTATTCATGAGGAAACAAACACCAACATTAAATGGGACTACAAATACATTTGTATCTAAGCAATGGATAAGTTCTCTAGAAAAAATATTTTATGCTTTGGAGAGAAGTAAAGGGGAAAAAGTTGTCATGGCAGTTTATCGCCTCACGAGAGATACAGATCAATGGTGGTCATTAATTCAAAACACAAATGAAGATGAATAAGTATCAAATATGGAATGGATGGAGTTTAAAGATATTTTCTTAGAAAAATACTTTCCTCGTGACCATCGAGCGGATATGGAAAGGCAATTTCTGAGTCTAAGGAAAAAGTAGGATGAGAATGTCACAAAGTATGAGGATAACTTTAAAAGGTTATCAAGGAATGCAGAAGATTATATACGTAACCCAAGGAGTAATATTGATCAATTATTTAATGGGTTAAAACCATTTCTCCATCAATCATTAGTCTTACAATCCTTATCATCATATGAAGATATTGTCTCATGTGATATCAAGACAGAAAAGGAATTCTCTAAGTCTTACGACTTTAAAGCAAAGAAAGAGAAGAAGAGATTTGTTGAACACTCTGGAAATGGAAATAAGGGGAAGAAGGGAAAAGTTGAATATCCATCCTAAAGTAAATATGGGAAGAAACACCCTGGTATTTTCTTGAAGGGAATGCGAGTCAGTTACAAGTGTGGTGAAAAGGCCACCAAGCTCATGATTACAAGTGAAAGAAAGAGGATGTCAATGTTGAATGATACAATTGTAAATAAATGGGGCATTATGTAAATGAATGTCTTAAGTTCCAAGTAAACTTACCTTAGAAAAGGCCAAGGGAGAAAGTCTAATCTTATGCAGTCACTACTACTGAGTTTTAAGCCCTAAAAGATGCAGTGGAATATAATTTAATGGTTTACTCAAGTTTAGATAATGATTTATATGATTCGGGTTCGTCGCATTGTTTCATATCTTCCCAGTTTTTTAAGAAAATTAGATATTTAAAATTTAATTTAACAAGGGAGTTATCAGTCAAAACTCCTAAGGGAAGTATCATTTCAACAATGTTTTGTGAATCAATCTCCATTATGGCATATATATGTTCTTTATCCATTAATCTCATCATCATACTCATGATTTAATTTGATATAATCCTCGATATGAATTGTCTTTCGGACTATGATGTGAAAATTTATTGTAAGAAGAAGGAGGTTAAATTTTTTTATGATGATAAGGAATACCTTAGCTTTATAGTAGAAACGTCAGCATCTGATTCTTATCTAGATCCACCCCTTGTAGCTCTACTAAATTCAATTATTTGGGAGGAAGAGAGTGAAATAACTATGGGTGAGGAAATGAATGTTCAGATATAGGATGTACTTATTGTATAAGAATATGTTGATGTATTTCCAGAGGATTTACCTGAACATACTCTAGAATGAGAAATTGAGTTTTCCATTGATTTAATTTCTGGTTCAAGGTCCATATCGAATACCCCTTATAGAATGGCCATTGTGGAATTAGTGAAGCTAAAGAAACAACTAGAGGATTTGAGTAATAAAGGATTTATTATGCCTAGTGTTTCTCTATGGGGATCCCCTATTCTTTTTGTTAAGAAGAAATATGGATCTATGAGGTTGTGCATTGACTACAGGGAGATCAATGTTATACCAATAAAGAACAAGTATCCCCTACCTCGCATTGATGATTTATTTGATCAAATTCATGGAGCTCAATATTTTTCAAAGATTGACCTTTGATCTGGATATCATCAGTTTTGTGTGAAGAAGTAGCACATTCCAAAGATAGCATTTTGAACTAGGTATGGGAATTACGAATTTACAGTAATACCTTTTGGAATGACTAATGCACCCTCTGTCATCATGGATCTAATGAACAAAGTTTTCAAGGAATATCTTGATGAATTTGAAGTGGTATTTATTGATGATATCTTGGTATACTCCAAAAGCTATGAAGATCATGAAAATCACATGCACATTATTCTAAAGACTCTTAAAAGAAATGAATTATATGGGAAGTTCAGCAAGTGTGAATTTTGGCTTCATAAGATTTAATTTATTGGCTATATTTTCTCTAAGGATAGAATCTCTATTGATCCTTTAAATACCAAGGCAATCAAAGAATGGCCAGAACCAACAAGTATAATTGAGGTATGCAGTTTTATTAGTTTAGAAGGTTATTATCGGCATTTTGTCTAAAAATTTTCCCAATTGGATAACCCATTAACCAAGCTCACATGTAAAGGGGTTAAATTTGTTTTGAAAAAATAGTGTGAATAATGTTTTGAAGAACTAAATAGAAGATTATTCAATTCTCTTATATTTACTCTACCAATGGGGAATGATGGGTTTGTTATTTATAGTGATGCTTCAAATAAATGACTTGGTTGTGTCCTTATGCATAATGATAGGGTTATTGCCTATGCATCATGACAGCTAAAAATTCATGAAAAAAACTATCCCACTCATGATATTGAGTTAGTAGTTATAATCATTGCTCTGAAGATATGGAGACACTATCTCTATAGTGAAAAATGTGGTATTTATACTGATCACAAGAGTTTGAAGTATATTTTCTCAAAAAAATAACTCAACATGAGGCAAAGGAGATGGCTTGAACTATTGAAGGATTATAATTTCATCATACACTACCACCCAGGGAAGGCAAATAAGGTGGCAGATGCTTTGAGCAGAAAGGATCATGGAGTTTTGAACAAGATGAGAGTTGAAAGGGATCCTATGTTCATGGATCTAGTAAAGATGTATATGGGAATAATCATGGAAGGTGAAACATCAATACATTTTCAAATGGTTGCTAAAACATCTTTACTAAAAAGGATAAAAAGTTCTCAGACTGATGATGAGGAGTTTCAAAAGAAAATTAAAGCTGTGAAAGATGGGAGATTAATCGACTTCGTATATGAAGATTGGATTTTGAAATTTAATAAGAGACTTTGTGTTCCTAACATACCTGATCTAAAAATGGAATTGTTGGATGATGATCATAGCTCAAATTTCTCTATACACCCTGGTAGCACTAAGATGTATAGATATTTGAAGGAACATTTTTGGGGGGACAACATGAAGAGAGAGATTGATGATTATGTGTCAAGATGTATGGTTTGACAACAAGTGAAATCTAGAATACAACATCCTAGAGGATTCATGAAACATTTTCCCATACCTGATTATAAATGGGATGATATTATGATGGACCTTTTCATGGGGCTACCAAAGACTCCTAGAAGTAATGATGCAATATGGGTCATTGTGGATCGTCTTACTAAGTCAGCTCATTTTCTTACTATAAGAGAAGATTTACCACTTGAATGTCTAGAAATAATATATATTAATGAAGTTTTAAGACTTCATGGAGTACCCCTATCAATTTTTTCTGACATTGATCCCCATTTTACATCAAGATTTTGGAAAATTCTTCAAAAGGCCTTGGATACTAAACTTTGTTTGAGCATTGCATACCACCCTTAAACTGATGGATAGTCAAAACAGACTATTCAGAAATTGGAAGACATATTGAGATCTTTCTCACTTGACTTTCAAGGTATGTGGGATCAATATTTACCACTGGTAGAATTTTCCAATAACAATAGTTTCCATTCAAGTATTCATATGGAACCATATGCAGCATTATATGGAAAGAGATTTAACACACCAACTTTTTGGGATGATGTTGGTGAAAGAAAACTTGTAGGCTCAGAATTTATTGAGGAAACAATGGAAAAGGTGAATATTATCCAAACACACATCAAATCTACTCAAAGTAGGCAAAAGAGATACACTGATAACTGAAGGAATGATTTGTAATTTTAGGTAAGAGATCATGTTTTCTTGAAGGTATATCCATGGAAGGGTGTTATACGATTCGGTAAGAAAGAAAAAATAAGTCCCAGGTATATCATACCTTTTGAAATTATAGAACGAATTGTAGTTGTAACTTACCGTTTGGAAATGCCACCAAGTCTCTCCAAAGTTCATGATGTGTTCCATGTGTCACTATTGATAAAATACATACCTGACCCAACGCATGTACCCACCTATGAAGAAATAGAACTGGAACCTGGTCTATCTTATTATGAAGATCCTATCAAAATTCTTGATACTAGAGAACAAGTGTTGAGAAACTAGATGACTCATCTGGTGAAAGTTCTATGGAGAAATCATAAGATGGAAGAGGAAACGTGGGAAACCGTGAAAATTATGATGAAGAACCACCCAAAACTTTTTATGTAGTAGTATTATAGAAATTTCAAGGATGAAATTATTTGAAGGAGGGAAGAATGTAACACCCCAATCTTCCACGGTATGTTTCCCTTTTAATAATGCAATAGCTTACGTTGTATGCAACTTTGAGATTCTAACACACCACGACCAATAAAACTTGCCATTATGAATAGTAATACCCATTTTTTAAATTTTTTAAATTTTATTTTTCAAAATGGACTTCATTTTTTGATTCATAATATCAAAATTATCTTAGGGTGAATTTTTTGTATTTTTCTGAAAACTCTCAATTTTTTATGAATAGTGAAAAATACTAAATTTTAATTAAAACAAAATTTTTAATCAAAATAATTTATAGTGTTAAATTATACATTTGAGTGGTTTTAAAGTATCATTAGATTATATTTTTATAATTTAATATAATTTAGGTCATTAGATGTAATTTCACATTTAAACTAGATATAAACAAGTGTCAATATTTTTGTAATTATTATTTCTTAAAAACACGCTTTTTATTTTAACAACGAGAATTAATTTTAAATTAATTTCTGTCACTTTTTGTGTTTTGAATTTTGGAAAAATGGATTCTATATTTGGAATCAGTAGGTCCAAATTGTGTAAATATGTAACTTTTTTTTAGACATTATGAATATTTACTTCAGTAAATATTTTATTTACCATGGTTAAAGGGTAAATATGGTAAATAAAGGTAAAAAATATTATTTTAATAATATTAAATTATCCTAACATGTGTTCTGTTACTATTTTTTGATACATGTCCGACCATGTGAATCCTTGGGTTGATTTTGGGACCCCATGGAGCCGCTTGAGAGTGATAATGACACTTTATATTAATTAATTTAAAGTAAAGACAAAAATGACATAAACATATATCTTTTAGTAAAATAATTTTTACAATGGGTTATATAAGTTCTCTTTTTGACTATAAATATTTATTATAAATAAAAAAATATTTACTACATCATGGTATTTTTTTATAATTTTTTGACATCAAATAAATAAAATTATTTATGAAACAATAATGATGCAGTGTTTACCTCATTAAAGAATGATTTAAATAAATGAAATTATAAAAATTAAAACAATATCCAAAACATGTCCAATTCTTATTGGATGATTTTATTTCAAAAATGAGTCATCTTATATTTGACTTTAATTAGTTTTTGACCTTTAGAAACCAAAAATAATTATATAATAAAATAACATTTTCAAACATTCATAAAGAGGCCCTCCTCCCCCTTATAAAAATCCCTCACCTCTAACCCATTTATCACACCTCTCAAGCCCCTTGGTGTTGTAGTTTGTTACCTAGAACCAACTACTTTGTACTTTATTCATTAATAAATTCCTTATCACATCTTGATTTTTCTTCTGGGTGACAATGCATGTGATAATGTTCTAAGGAAAGCTGTTGCATTAAAGGGTCATAGTAGATCCCTGCTATGATGAGAACCCAAAAGTGACATAACACTATTCTTGAATATATTTTCTATGTCCATATGATGTTATTTGAGGGACACAAATAATACAGGACATTAGGGGTGAGGACTCATAAAACTTTGAGGCACCTTCTCTTGGTGTGTACCCTTGGTAATGTCTAGGAGGATATTATGAGAACGAGACCCGCCAGTAGGAAATCCACATTTCACAGTGTCATTGGATGTTTCTATCTGTGGACGTGTGTGTTGGTCCTTAGACTTTAAGATTATTATTAGTGGGTATTACAACTCGCACACTTAGATGTATTGATGAAAAATGTGACGACACACTATTCGCAGCGAGGTAGGATACGTTGGGTGCGTCACAAGTGATATTGCATTAATAGATAATGCGAGAAACGATTTGTCCCTTCTGTTCCATAACGGATGTAGATATCTCATGCCCTTTGAAGGAATTTATATATCCTAAATAAATCCATGTCCATGGTGAGTAATGGGCAAGTTCAATTCCAGAAAGTCAAAGAAAGAATAATCGAGCACATGGGTTGATGACACTAGCATGCAACCCGCTTGATTCGAGATATCGTGAAAAAAGGATTACATTACACAGTAAGCATTTGTAGGAGGTGACATATCATTGCAGCATTAACTTCTTTCTCTATGGGTGCCTTGGCGTGTTGCTAGACACTAACCTTGGACTTTAGTTAGGCTCCACCTAATGCCACTGAGAAAGAGTCCTAGAGGGTCACACACTAAGTGTGTCCAAGTATCTTAGTTAAATATTAATTTAACTAGTTAAATAAAGATTATTCCTGACTATGGTTTAATAATTATTCAAGGATGCCTGATCACATTTATTTTGACACTAGTTATTCAAGAAAATATATTGTAGGAGAAATAATATATTTATTAGTGAGTAATGTAGTGATATTTATTTGAGAAATAAATAGTCATTATTAAATGTCTAATAAATGTGGTGGAGGAAATTAAGAAAAATGTAAAATAAAAGTGCATGTCGTGTATATTAATATATACACGCTACGTAGTTTTTCTAGGAATTTATGAGAAATAATATTATTTATTTAAATAAATAATATTAGGTGTAATTCACTAGGTGCATGTCAAGTAATAATAATATTCAACTTTTATTATTATACATGGGGTATTATTAATAATTAAATGAAATGAATAAATGATTTTGGGTAATTAATTCATTTTATTATTCTATGTAATTAAAATCCCAATTATATATTTCTCATTAGCCCAGAAATTTTGAGTGGTTGTGCACAACGGATTTGGAAAAGCTCTCAAGCCAAGTGAGAATTATTTTTCTACCAAGAACGCTCTCAAGCTACGAGAGAGAGATCCACCTCCACTGGATCAAGGAGATCGAAGGCAGACATCGCAAGAGAAGGCTCTTCTGTGCTAGCACCCAGATATCCCTTCGGAGATGTCCATAGATAGATGGAGCATGTGTGGATCACCGCTAGATGAATCCTACACTTGGATTTTACGACGCAACGATGGATCACATCGGATTCTGACTGGAGACATCAACAAAGAAAGAATTCCATCAAGGTAATTCTTATCAATTAATTAAATTAATTATAACCAACATATGATGATCCTATATATGGTTCTGGGACTCCCCTCTTTCTTTCTTTTTCTTCGTTTTATTCTGAAGATCCGATATTTTATTATCATGACAGATCTCAGATTGATCGTTGTTAACGCTAAAATTAAAGTAGGGTACACCCACCAATGTGCTTCCACTGTGACCAGAACCTACAATTGGTATCAGAGGGATTCATATCATTGATTATAATTATTTAGTTTTTCGTTGGTGATTTACGCATTTAATAATTTAGTTGTTTCAATTCAAGTTAATCGTTCTTTAAATCCAAATCTCAAGATATGTTCATCCTCTATCATTTCTCGTTCACCTTATAAAAATGAATTTTTCTTTTAATTTTGATTAAAATAAAATAGAGTATCTCATACAGAGGTTCCAAACGTTCCTGGCCGTACAACACCAGAATACACAGTGTGTATTCGGAAGTACATGTTGTGTAGTCTAGGTACAATGCATTAGATTGGTAAACCAAATCAGGCCGTGTAAATAGATCCTATCTAAGTCTTTAAGACTCTATGTGTTGACCAAGAATAGGTGGCACATGGTTTATAGATTACACAGTGTGTGACCCATGTAACACAGTGTGTAGTCCCTTCGGGTTAGGGTTGGACCGTGTACCCTGTACACGGCTTTCCTGGCTGGAAACCATGTAACACGGATACTACACAGCGTGTGTCCCATTGAACACATTGTATACTCTGAAAATTTTCGAAGTACATCTACACACCATGTCCCCAGGTGTGTACTTCGGATGTATGGTGAACAAAATTACACACTGTGTAGTCAGAACTACATGCCGTGTACTCATCCAAATTACATAGATTTATTAAAATTTATTATTATATTATACAAACCCTTGAGACATGTACCATAGTGTAGGCATAAAGCTGAGGCACAACACGTGATAGGTGTTTTATATATGTGTGTTTAATTTAAAATTTGTGTAATTTTCATTTCTACTCATTGGGTAGTTATGGATAGGAATTCACCTGGTTGCCTCCAAGGTACAAGTTACGTACAAAGATTTAAAATTATGATGGATGAGAATCTTAAGGAAATTTATAAAAAGGGTTTAAGATAAAAGGATTGATTAATTAAAGATAATTAATTGATTTGAGTGTGATTTATCTTAAACAAGAACAATTAAAGAATTGAATGATAGTTTTATTTATGCGTAAATATCATTGCATGCATGGATGATCATGAGATAGACCAAGACCTTTGTATGTGAACGGTTTCTTTTAATTTAAATTTGTTGGTCTATGATCCTTCTCCTCATTAATATGTAGGTCCTATGCACCAAAGGTTTCTTTTATATAAAACCCCATTTTATCCCTCACCTACATGTGAGATAAAATCATATGTAATTGATGGAGCTCCCAAGCTAGTGGAGGGTGCTCAAGTTAGGAGCTAAGGTGAAACCAATCCAAGAAGATACAAAGGTGGACAGGTGGAAGACTGTAAACACAAACCCAAAAGGTTCAAGGTGTTTCTCCCTTAGGATTTGGGTTATTTTATCAAATTCAAGATAAAATAACCAATAGAACAAGATCATGATCATACCATTTAGTTTATTTTTGTCAGTTTCATGGTTTATTTATTATGGGTGTGTTGTCATGATCACATAATTAATGAATTAAACAATCATGAAAGATAGAACTAAAATAAGACTAGATTATGCGTAAAATATTATCTTAGACATGGTTAATCACTTAAGAATATCCCACTTAATATTAACAAGCATGTAATCAAAGATAATAAAATGGAAATTTACATATAAGAATAAAATACCTTAAAGAAATATTAAGTCGGTATAGCCTTCCATAATCTTAGTTAGAATCTAACCATAGTTCAAAGTTCTTGACCAATCCTAGTTGGGGTGATTTCAATTATCAGGGAATTCTAATTCAAGGTTTTGGTTTGACTTGACTTGGTTCACATCAAGGATTGACTACCATAGCAGGAATTGGTGTGACCAAGAGGTAAATGTTAAGGAAATCCAAAATAAAATGTTTTCATGATTGGGGAGTCCACTCAACAGATCAAGGAGATGCGAGTTAATGCAGTTGGAATTTGTTATGCCTACCTAAAACCCTTAAAGTTTCTTGACCAACCCTAGTTGGGGTAATGTGAAGGTCAATATGGATCCTTGCCACTAGAATATTCAGGAAACAGAATATTTTGAAATCAATGGTGAGGGCTATTGGATTTTGATAAAATAGTGGGAGACTAATAAGTATTAATTTAGTTATTTGTATCGGTTTTATCATAATAAATTATTAAACCTTTTCTCATATTAATTTGGAGAAATTGAAAGAAAACGACTTCAAACATATCATTTGAACCATACTCGAGAAGGAAAACCTTCTCACCAGCACCAATTTCCAAGAGTGGCGGAGGCATTTACGCATCATCCTTCACCATGAGAGGAAATTGTATGTGCTGGAAGAGCCTGTTCCAATTGTGTCTGGGAAAGAGGCCAGTGATGAGGAACTATCTCTCTATATGAAACATATAGATGATTCCATAGATGTCTAGTTTTTTATGCTATCGGACATGTCTAATGAGCTCTTGAATCAACATGAAAACATAGAAATGTATAGCATGATATCTCACCTTAGGGATCTCTACCAAGAGAAGGCAAGAAAAGAGAGATATGAGATCTCCAATGATTTGTTTATAACTATGATTAGAGAGTCTGCACCAGCTAGGCCTTATTTAGACAATCTTATTAGCTACATTGAATGACTGAACATCTTAAAAATGATGTTCTTGGATGAGTTGCGTACAGATCTCATCCTATCATCACTGCCCAAGAACTTCTCTATATTTATTATCAACTATAACATGAGCAATAATGAGAAGAGTCTATTGGAACTTCTTACCTTAATTCTCTAGGTAGATAAGTACATGGGGCATGATAAACCCGCAGTCATTATGGTGAATAAGAAAAGGAAGGATAAGGAAAAGGGGCTAAGGACTTATAAACTGTATGAAGTCCCCGAGAACTCTCCCTCCAAGAAGGAGAAGATCCAGAGGTAGGGCAAGGAACATGAGGAGATATGTTTTTCATGTGTCAATCAAGGCCACTGGAAGAGGAACTAAACCTAGAAGTGTGGGGATGCTAAAGGTGTGTTCGTTATCAAGTGTAATCTTTCCATTTCTACACATTGGGAATTAGATATACCTTGTGAGGCTCACATATATATTCAAATGAAAAACCCAAGTAGATTTAGAAATACTTACAGAGGATAGGTGGATCTTCAAGTTGCCAATGGCACGAGGTTGGATGTGTTAGCCATTGGTGATTACCACCTCTCATTGCTAACTGGGATGATTTTGGTTTTACATAACTGTTATTATGTGCCTAGTGTTACCAAAAACATAATTTATGTATCATGTTTGAATATGGATGGATTTATTTTCAAATTTGGAAATAAGGGTTGCTTCTTTTATAAGAACAACATGTGTTATGGTATAGCACATTTAAATAATGGTTTGTATGTATTAAATTATGAAATTCAAGTGTTGTAAATCGATAATGAAACAAACTCACATGACTCATACATCACCTAGTTGTGGCATCACCATCTCGGTCATGTAAATGAGAAGTTCTTGACAAATCTCTACCAAGATGGCTATTTACACTCTACTAAGCTAAAACCACTTGATATATGTCATGCTTGTTTACAAGGTAAAATGACCAAGTCACCTTTCAGTGGACAGGGTGAAAGGGTCATAGATCTTCTAGAATTTGTGCACACAGATGTGTGTGGACCATTTCCAGTAGAAGCTAGAGGTGGATATTCTTACTTCATTACATTTACTGATGATTTAATTAGATATGGATATGTCTAACTAATTAGGTATAAGTTAGAATCCTTAGATAAATTTATGGAATTCAAGAATTAAGTAGAGAATCAGCTTGCTAAGAAGATAAATAAGCTTCGATTGGATCGAGGTGGAGAATATTTGAACCAAGATTTCATCGATCTTCTACGGGAGTCTAGGATTCTATATTAGCTCACTCCTCTTTATACATCACAGTGGAATGGAGTTAGTTAAAGGAGGAACCGCACCTTGTTGGACATGGTGAGGTCGATGATGAGTCATTAATATCTTCCATTATCTTTTTGGGGATATGCATTACAAACTGCAGCATACACATTAAACCGAGTACCAACCAAGGCGTAAAATAGAATTCCCTTTGAGTTATGGAATTGAAAGAAACCCATTTTGTCACACACACATGTATGGGATGCGAGGAATTTGTTAAGGCCTTATCAAGCAAAAAACTAGCATCCCAGGGCACAAAGTGTATCTTTATAGGATATCCCAAGGAAATGAAAGGATATTACCTATATAACCCTTCAGACAAGAAAGTGACCGTCTCCAGACAATCCATCTTTCTCGGGAGGGATCACATACTAAAAAGGATAGTGGGAGAAAGATTGACTTATACAAAGTTGATGCTCAAGATACACAAGATTTGGTACAGGAACAAGTTCCACAGGTCCCCATGGAAGAGGTTCTAGAAATACAAGTACTACGTAGGATCTCAAGAGAGGTAAGAGAACCAGAGATATTTGATTTATTAATCACCAAGGATGGTGAATCATTGTTGTTGGAAAATGATGAACCTCTCTCCTACAAGAAAGCATTAGAAAGCTCAGAATATGCAAGATATCTAAAAGCTATGAATTTTGAGATGGATTCCATGTATCAGAACCAAGTTTGGGTTCTGTTCGATGAGATAGTTGATGTAAATCTTGTTGGATGCAAATGGGTATTCAAGAGAAAACTAGACATAGAAGGTCAAGTTAGCACCTATAAAGAAATTATAGTGGCTAAATTATTCAGACAACATCAAAGAATTGACTATGATGAAACCTTCTTGCCAGTTTCCATGTTTAAATCCATAAGAATCATACTTGTCATAGCAGCTTACCATGACTGTCAGATTTGAAAAATGGATGTCAAAATAGCATTCCTTAATGGGAACCTTCAGGAAGATGTCTATATGACACAACTATAAGGGTTTATGACACCAGGTAAATCCAAATGGATTTGAAAGTTACAGAAATCCATTTATGGATTAAATCAAGAATCCAAGTTGTGGAACATAAGTTTTAATGAAGCCATAAAGGAATTTGGTTTTATTGAGAATGAATGTGATCCATGTGTTTATAAGTGGTTTAATGGGAATGCGGTTTTTATCCTAGTAGTGTGTGTTGATGACATATTATTTATTGGAAATGATGTACCAGTCTTACAGTCAGTTAAGGACTGGTTGAACAAGTATTTCTCCATGAAGGGCTTGGGTGAAGCAGCCTATATTCTAGGAATCAAGATCATTCGTGATAGATCCAAGAGGTTTCTTGGACCATGTTAGGGTACATACATTGACTAGATACTAAATATATTTATTTTGGAACAACCCAAGTGAGGATTGGTTCCAGTGTCACATGGCCTACATATTTCTAAGGAAATGTGTCCTCAGACACAACAAGAGAAAGATAGAATGAGTAAGATCCCATATGCTTCGGATATAGGATATATCATGTATGAAATGTTATGTACTAGGCTTTATGTTGCCTATGAACTGAGCAAGGTAGGAAGATATCAAGAAGATCTAGGATAACAACATTGGACTGCTATTAAGACTATCCTTAAGTATCTGAGAAGAACTAAGGATATGTTTCTGGTGTATGGAGAAGACAAGGAGCTTGTCATCAGAGGGTATGGTGATGCTGGTTTTAAGACAGATCAGAATGATCTGAAGTTGCAATCTGAATATGTTTTCTATCTCAACGGAGGAGCTGTGAGCTGGAAGAGTTCAAAGCAGCCAGTTGTCACTGATTCCATAGTAGAGTCTGAATATATAGCATCTTATGATGCAGCTAAGGATTCCATCTAGATTTTTAACTTTGTCTAGGAGATTGATGTGGTGCCTATAAGTAAAGATCCTATCACATTGTATTGTGATAATACTACAGCGGTGGCTCTTGAAAAAGAACCAAGGTCACATCAACGGACAAATCTCATACTCCGGAAGTATCACCTCTTGAGGGATTTCTATCAAAGGGGTGTAGTTGTAGTGAGAAGAGTGTCCACAGAAGAGAATGTGGAGGACCCGATGACTAAAGGCCTATCTCAGCAGAAGCATGAATATTATGTGAGAGCTGGTGGGTTAAAGGTTGTTAGCATTTGGCTCTAGTTCAAGTAGGAGTTTGTTGGAGTTGGTGGCCTAGAACCAACTACTTTGTACTTTATTCATTAATAAATACCTTATCACATATTGATTATTCTTCTGCGTGACAATTCATGTGATAATGTCCTAAGGATAGCTATTGCATTAAAGGGTCATAGCGGATTCCTACTATGATGAGAACCCGAAAGTTCCATAACATTGTTCTTTAATATATTTTCTATTTCCAGATGATGTTATTTTAGGGACACAAATAATACATGTCATTAGGGGTGAGGACCCATAAAAATTTTGAGTCACCTTCTCATGGTGTGCGCCCTTGGTAATGTCCAAGAGGATATTATGAGAATGAGACACGCCAGTTGGAAATCCACATTTCATAGTGTCATTGGATGTTCCTATCTGTGGATGTGTGTATTGGTCCTTAGACTTTAAGATTATTATTAATGGGTATTACAACTCATGCACTTATATGTATTGAAAAAAACTATGATGACGCACTGTTCGCAGCGAGGTAGGATACGTTGGGTGTGTCACGAGTGATATTTCATTAATAGATAATGTGAGAAAGGATTTATACCTTATGTTCCATAATGGAAGTAGATATCTTAGGACCTTTGAAGGAATTGATATAGCCTAAATAAATCCATGGCCATGGTGAGGAATGGGAAAGTTCAATTCCAGAAATTCAAAGAAAGAATAATCGAGCACATGGGTTGATGGCACTAGCATGCAACCCGCTTGATTCGAGATATCATGAAAAAGGGATTACATTACATGGTAAGTGTTTTTAGGAGGTGACACGTTATTGCGGCGTTAAATTATTTCTATATGGGTGCCTTGGCATGTTGCTAGATGCTAACCTTGAACTTTAGGTAGGCTCCACCTAATTTTGTTGAGAAAGAGGCCTAGAGGGTCACACACTAAGTGTGTCCAAGTATCTCAGTTAAATATTAATTTAACAAGTTGAATAAAGATTATTCCTGAATGTGGTTTAATAATTATTCAAGGATGCTTGATCACATTTATTTCAACACTAGTTATTCGAGAGAATATATTGTGGGTGAAATAATATATTTATTAGTGAGTAATGTAGTGATATTTATTTTAGAAATAAATAGTCATTATTCAAGGTCTAATAAATGTGGTGGAGGAAATTAATAAAAATAGAAAATAAAAGTACACACCGTGTATATTAATATATACACGCCGTGTAGTTTTTTTGGGAATTTATGATAAATAATATTATTTATTTTATTAAATAATATTAGGTGTAATTCCTTGGTTGCATGTCAAGTAATAATAATATTCAACTATTATTATTAGACATGGGGTATTGCTAAGAATTAAATGAAATGAATAAATGATTTCAAGTAATTAATTCATTTTATTATTCTATGTAATTAAAAATACCAATTATATATTTCTCATTAGCCTAGTCATTTTGATTAGTTGTGAACAACAGATTTGGAAAAGCTCTCAAGCCAATATATTATTCTTTTTCCACCAAGAAGGCTCTCAAGCTACGAGAGAGAGATCCACCTCCACCAGATCAAGGTGATTGAAGGCGAACATCACAAGCGAGGGATCTTCTATACTAGCACCCAAAGATCCATTCAGTGACATCCATAGATACATGGATCATGTGTAGATCACCTCTAGAGTAATCCTACACTTGGATTTTACGACGCAATGACGGATCACATTGGATCGTGACCGGAGACATCAATAAAGAATGAATTCCATCAAGGTAATTCTTGTCAATTAATTAAATTAATTATAACCAATATATGATGATCCTCTATATGGTTCTAGGACTCCCCTCTTTATTTTTTTCCTTCATTCTATTCTAAAGATCCATCATTTTATTATCATGACGGATCTCAAATTGATCGTTGTTAATGCTAAAATTAAAGTTGGGTACACCCAACAACGTGCTTCCACTATGCCTGGAACCTACACTTGGCTCATCCAAACTCTAGCCAATTAATCTCCCTACATATATCTATTCCTCTTAGAAGCATTACCTTAGGCAGAAGGCACTTCAAGGAAGCCTGTTGGTTTAAACCAAAGGGAGTTACCTGATTTAAAGGTAACATCTCCTCTTAAGTTCTTTTCTTTTATTTTACTTCTCCAACCCACTAAACTCTCTTTATTCCTTTATTTTATAACAACACCAGTATCCTCAGTATACTAGGTTGTTTTTATGATAATTATTTGAACTAAAATTACAACTTACACACACCTCTATCTAATGGGTATAGAACATAATGTTTCTGTGGACGACAAACTGCTGCCTCACAAAATGATGATTGTTCAATCTTCTATTACCACCTATTATGGTGTCCATTATGATGGAACTGTAATTATATATTATATTTATGGTATTTATTTTATCTATAATTTTTTGTAATTCTCTATTATATCATACCTTTATTCTTTTCATGTTGTATATATATGATAATTTAATTTGAGGAAGTGCAGACTACCGCCCCCTCAAAGTGATGTGACTCGTTCATACCATATAGAGAATATATAATGGATGGTGTTAATGAACTTAATTAATGTATATAAAATATTATATTAAACTGAAATAATAATATACCTATGTATCATTTGGTCTTCTTTCCTTTTAAAATAAAAAATGAAATGGAAGTAGTGTTCGTGTGTACGTACAGATTACCGTCTCCACGAACACAATGAGATTCATTCCCCATCGTAATCATTCAAGAATAATTTTCATTTGATTATTAAAAATAATATTTAATAACATTAAATCATTCTGGATATGAATTAAACACATCCTATTCATAACAAACATGACTTACGTAACAAAACATATAAAGGAAAACGAATCAGTTAGCACCCGAAACAATGATACTACTAAAATATTATTAACAAAGCAATATTAGAAGATCATATATGATATCATATTTATGTATGTGGTTATTTTATAATTTAATAATAATTATTTAACTATTATACAGGAGGTTAATGTACCCTTGACTAAGGAAAAGTACAATGTAAGGGTTAATTTCACAATCTCTTTAATATCCGAGATTGTTTTTACGTAAGTATCTATTGAGACCTCTTTATCATCCACATCCGTGTTTCTTAAAAATTTATTTCAAAACATTTTTACTATTTACTAGACTATGTGTTAAATTCATTTATATACTTTTTTGAATTTTTATAAATGGTTTAAAAGGAATATTTCTGTCATTTTCCAAACAAAGTACTTTATGACCTTTTTGACAAATTAAGGTAAGAATGTTTTTTTAACTTATACAGCGGGTGCAGTTATTCTTTGATGTTATAACACCTTTGAAGATTCCCTTACAAGCTTATAAGAATATTTTTAAAATAAATGTTTTCTTTTATAATTACATGACTTTTAAATTATTTCAAAATAAAAAGAGATATTTCTCTCAAATAGTTTTGATTTCATCTATGTCAACATCCTTTAATGGATTTTATAATTATTTGAAGTTGATTTATTATTATACAAATCTTCCATATTGTATTGAAGGTTTTTTTATATGTTTGACTGTGGATGTGTTATTTTTATACCATTCATGTTTTATGGTTAACGTATTAACGTTTTGTATGCTAGTTTTATTATGAATGTTTATGTTATGTTTCAACCTTTTCATATGAGGAATGCATTGGACTTAGTAAGTGATGGGTGGAGCCTGCTATAGATCCTTGATGAATCAGTAGGTTTCATGAGACAAACTAGTGTCTTGACATAAGGCCTTGACAAAATCTTATTTGTAGTCTTGGCACGAGGCCTTGACTATGTGGTTATGATGTCTGGCATTATGCATTCCATCATTATGAAATTAGATATTGATATTACATGTGATTATTCAACTAGTAGAATATCCATGTGAATAAGTAAATGGAATTATTTGATTTATATTTTTCATATTATGCTGAAGTTTAAGTTTAAAAGGATTTTGTTTTAGTTTTATAAATTACCTTAAATTTTTATTCTTATTTATGATAGTTTCTGCTATATTGTTATCCTTACTGAGCATCTAAGTTCACCCATTTCTTATGTTTTCTTTTCCCAGGATATGAAGAAGTAAATTATGATTAATCTGTAGGTATAGGCTAAGGATATGAGTGTGTTCAAAGGGAGCACAATGTTGTTTTTCTTTATTTTATGATGTAATGTAAAACTTATGTATATATCTAGTACTTCCAAGGATACTAAACTAATCAGTATTTCGAGACTTGATCTCTTATGATCAGGCCAATGTTATGTAATAATGCACTGACTCTGGGTAACTAGGGTCGGGGCATTACATTTAAAATTAAAGCAATTCCCTGCTCAATATTTTTGTTGGATTTGGCATGGAGAATCAAACATTATAGAAAGTTTGATCACTAATATCAGTTAATAGAATGAGATCCCAAATTCATCGATAATGGATAATGAAATGTAAAACCTTATAAATTATGATTTTTTATTATAAGGTAACAATTTCAACATCAAAACATATCAGTGCAACTAGTTGAGGGTGTTAAAAATAATAACATGAAAAATTATGTTTCTGGGACTACAGGACAACTGGATCAAGATTGTAACATATCATTGGATCCTCCCCTTGATTCTATAGAGATTAATGTAAGAGAGAACTTCACTAAGAATAAAAATGCATTTTATTATTTAGTTGACTATGAAATTAAGAGTTGTAAGGTGGATGTATGAAATATTCAAAACTATATTTTATACTGAAGTTTTACCTTATCAAATTCCTATAGAGAATTAAAAATAATTCAATGTACATGATATTATAATTTTTGTTTGATTTATTTCTTAAAGCTAAGATCCCTGGGTCTTTTTATGATATGAAAAAAGTTGTTAATAAGATTGGTATGAATTATAAAAAAATACATGCTTGTCTTAATGATTTCATACTTTATAGGGGAGAGGATTTAAGAAGACATTATTGAAAAAAAATTATCTTCTAGATGATAGTAAATGGGTGGTGTTGGAAGTATGAATCAACATACTATAAAGAAGAATAATAATAATAACACACTTGCAAAGGTTTTTCATTACTTCCCTTTAAAACCTTGATTAAAAAGATTATTTGTGTCATCAAAAATCATCATTAAAATAAAGTATAATTTTATAGATAATAATAATGATGGGTTAATGATACATACAATATATTCAAAATCATAGAATACATTTGATTCATTATATCCAGATTTCTCATCTAATCCTATGAATATGTGATTGGGATTGGATGTTGACCACATTTTCATGACATGTCCAATTGATTATGTTTTTAATGTTTATTTATAGAATAGGTAGGACCCTATGTCATCTATTAAAGATAATTGTAGGTTTGAAGTGTGTATATTTAATAAAAAGGGCTAAAAGACGAGGTGATTTTGAATATAGTTTTTAAAATAAAATGACATAATTTAAAGAGTTTAATAGTTTAAAAACAAGTGTATTTTAAAAAAAATATATGATAATTATGTGATAATTACTAAGTTATTAAACCACTTGAAATGATACTTGTTCTTAATTTATTGTTAGGTTTTGGTGTAATCCATTGGTTGAAGGTTAACCAAGATCTTGGGTACCCACAAGCCTCTACAACAATGCATATAGGACTAAATATTAACATAACAATCATTTATTCAAGTTCCAAACTATTATAATGCTTTAATTTTTTTCAAGGAACATTGAAATATCAAATGTTTGAGAAGGAAGAGGAATCCTATGTTATCCAATCATAACAACACAAGTCGCACACTTAAAATTACACACTTATCGATTATGAAATAAAAATTGTTTCAATTGAATGCATCAAAAAAGTTAAGATACATCTAAAATAACAATTATAAACCATAATATATACAAAACTATTAGATAATTATGTGCTAAAACTCCCTATTCAATTGTGTAGATCCCTTGTAATGATCACCCTATGTTTATCCCGCCATCGAAAGGAGGAGTAATTTCATGTGAAACTTCAACTTCAAAATTTATCTCCCTATGAGAATAGTGGCCTCCATAACTTCTAAGATTAGGAGAGGACTCCTTCGGGTATCCAAAATGGAAGATATTTTCTCCCTATTCGAGCTCCCAAATGAGGTGTCCAAGGTAACTTTTTATAGGCAAAGTGGAAGGTGGTTTTGGGAACCTAGATATCAAGATACCACTTGGACCATGGTTTTGGGTAGGTAGAGAGACTTATCTCAATTTTCAAAAAACTAAAAAATTATTACTCCACCTATTAAATATATATCTATCAAATTTGGTTTCTATTTAATTTATAAAATGGGAGATATTTTCAAAATTTAAAACAAAACTTTTTAATTTGATTAGATTTAGTTTCTTGGACAGATTAGTTAGTTTGGGCCCCTTGATGGAAGAATTAGAATTGGATTTCTTCAGAATAGTTATATCCCACTAATTTTTTGGATCATCCCACAAACTTTCAGCTTAATTGGATGCACATATTATCTATGATGTATGTTTGAGTCCACATTTGTGCTTGGGATCTTACACAATTTGACTCATTATTCTTCAACTTCATTTGAGGTCCTCCAAATCACTTCTACCTACAATAAAAACATAAAAAAAAGTGAAATTTACCTTTTTAACAGTGATAAAAATAAAATAATTTAATCAAAATTGAAGTGAAATTTATTATTATATTTGTAATTTAGAATAAAAAATCAGTTAAATACAATTATATAAAGGTGTAAATGACTAGTGAATCACTACAAGATCACACCTCTACACCTAAACAATTTTACTCCTATGAAAATTAAAATTTCCAAAATTATGCATAGTATAAAGACCCGCACTTATTTCATACATAATCTTGAGTTTATTCAAGAAAACACTTCATTATACATTGAGGATCTTTTCAAGTTTATAGCTTTAGAGAATTAAGATAAAACTTTCATAACATTACACATTGTTACATAGTGGATACCATAAAATCAGTTTCCATTTTCCTCAGAATATAAAACATTAAAACACAAAACAAGACTCCTTGACATTTCTTCAACATTTAACATGTCTTCCTTCCTTGTATTAATCATCCATTAACCTGTGAAAAATCATTTAAAAACTTGGGATGAGCACAAAAGCTCAGTAAGGTATGAAAAAGAAGGAAAAATCAAATTAGTCCATGAATACGCATGACGTATGAAAACATTTTTAAAAGACATGCTTTCCCACCCATAAAATATTACCTTGTGTAACATTATATTTACACAATATCCACACAAACATAATTATAATCATAGAGGTATATTGGGGCATTACTTACATAATCTTGTAACCATCTTGGCTACCTTAAAATTTGTAACCCTCACGGCTACCTTACTTTGTGTAACCATCACAATTACACTTGGAGTAACCATATGGCCGACCTCCAACTTACTCATACCCAATTAATTGGAGGGAAATATAGGTCCCAACCTTCATCATAAAAAATGCCCAATAACCAAAACATAATCATACAACATAAACAATAGCATAAAAACATTGCCTTTGAATCTTATAAAACAGAATTTTAAAAGAGGATTTTAGAAGAAAAGTCCCTTATAAACATCATATACTTGAAGTGAGACTTAATTGAGTGGATGTAATATGTATATACTCTGTAAATACACATAATTAAACATAATATAAACAGAACCCATCACACAAACAATTTAAATAACACATAAATTATAAAGTAGAAGGTTAACCCAAAGAATGGAAATCGGGTTAAGAATTCCCTTACCTTAGGCTTGTCTTACTTCAAAATTGTTTAAACCTCATGTATAATGGTTAAAAGAGTGTTATTAGTATTTTACAGAAACATGTTCATGTTTCTAACATCTTATATGGTCATTTCATAACCTCATTTCACCCCTTATTTGTTAGTATTTTGTTCCTTGCATTATTTTGGGTGAGTTCTTTTGTGATTTTCACAATCGGTTCATGATGAATCGTTCTTGTTGATTGGAAGTGAAACTCCAGAATTGGAATGGAGTAGTATTTACATATTTCTAGTACCATAAATTATACCATTTATCACTTTGATGCTTTATATTATGATGATTTATAAGTTAAAACAGTAATTATGTTCGTTTAGATCATTTAAGTGGTTCTTTGATAATTACAACTTCATTTAGTCTTATAAATTTGAATCATGAGTACAAAAGAATTCCAGAACCTTATATGATTCATAAAACATATATTATAACCTGTTTCAACCATATAAATGGTTTCATGACCAGACTTTAAAGAATAAATGGAGATTGAAAATACATCGTCCACGATATCGGTAATTCGACACAAATGGACAATGTTTTTTGATTCTTTAAATAAGTGAGAGAGGAGAGGAATAAAGATTTGTGATTTTACATAAACATGACAACATACAGAATATACATGATTCTGGACATTTCATGCCTCTTGGATAAGAGGGGGTGAAGGAAGAAGAAAAGGAATCATGAAATAAAGAAAACATGAGAAATTTCTTACGGAAATTCGGCAGCCTAACGGCGTCTCTTAAAATTTCATAAAAACAAGATTGATGAGAGGAATGGAATATCTCATCATCATACAAACTTTGGACAGTAAGGGGAAATATTTAATGAAATATCCCAACAAAAGACAAAGGGAAAGGAAGAGAATAACATAAAATGGAAGGAAAGAATGAAAATGAAAGAGGATGTTTACCTCTTGATCTCTTCTCCTTGAGACCCTTCTTAAGGGCTTCGATTTTGGTCTTTTGGTGAGACCAGCAGCTCTAGGAAGTGGGGAAGAAGATTGGGGAGGGAATTTGGCAGAAATTATACAATTCTCAAGGCTTGAGAGGTGTGGGAGGAAGAGGGAAGTGAGGGTGATATTTATAGTGGAGGAGGGGAGGTATTTTAGATTATTTTAATTATTATTATAATATTTTTATCAAGACTATGAATAATCTCAAATAAAGTGGCCTTAATTAGTGAAAATATCAAGTGAGTTCGAGGAAAGTGTCCTTTCATCACTTATGATGTCATAAATAGTTCATAGTTACCGATAAATTGATTATACGGTATTTTATCGTATTTCACTATTCACCGAAAATTCAAGAGTTTCAGAAAAATACCAAAAATTTACCCCAACCATTTTTCGATGTGTAGAATTCAAAAATGAACTCAATTTTTCAAAAATAATTTTCTAAATATTATTAATTTAATTTTTAAATAAGGTCACAGTGAATTTGAAAAATAACAATATTTAAGTGCAACTAGTTTCATGTGACATTGGAAAATTAATTATGATTCCATTATCCTATTGCCATGGGAAAATAAAATAATATTATTATTTACTATTCATGAGGTCATATTACTATTCATATTACTATTCATAAGGGCATGTTACTATTCACCAAAAAAACAAGTTTGTTTCATCAGACTCTAAATAACATACTGAACCCAATTGTAGATGACAGTTTCTTGAAATTCAAATCATAGAAGAAATAAAATTATGTTTAAAGGATACTTATAAATATATACCTTAAACAAAATTTCAAGCATTTTCAATTTATTTTTAGAAAACCTTGGGATGTTACATTATCCCCACCTTCTTGAAATTGCGTCCTCGCAATTTTATTTACTTATTAAACAAGTGAGGGTACCTTGATCAAGGTGTCCACTCGGTTTCATCGTCATCTTGTTCACATAGGTAGAAGTCCCATGCATTACAACAATGATTTAGAGATCCTTCAAAATCATTTGCTTCCTCCATCCAAATACACCTCGTACAACATGGGTCATATGGGTGTTCACAGAAAAACAGTTTTGGAAAATAATCATGTATGACATATAATTCCAAAACATCTGATAAAACATGATTTCTATAAAATAGTCGGACCGAAATTGAGTTGAAACTTTCTATTATTGGTCCTTTTAAAATACCATAAGTATGTGATGTGAGACTATAGTTTAAAAGCAAATATAAATAGGTTGCACAAGGGTCTCCTTCCTCAACACCTTTTTTAAAATCATAATATGCTTCAAATTCTTGTGATAGGGTAAAATATTTGAAAATACCTTTATAATATTTACCTTTCTTGAAATTATGTGAATATTGTGAAAATAGTATTTGTCTAAAAACAACCCATGATCCACGATGATAACGAGGTATAGAGGAGGTGTTTGATATCTCAAAAAACTGCTTGCAAGTGAGTTGTATGCTAGAAAAAGTTTCACAATCATCCGAAGATGACTTTGCAATAATTATTGCAAGCATGTCATCAGGAAGAGATAGGAATTTAGTTTGAGATCCTTCTCCTTCCATTCGTAACCGACTTTACTTGACCTGAAAAAAAAAGTTATAAAACAAGGATTTAACTGAAATAATAGATATAGGGACTAATCACGTGTCTCACAAGAACTCCTAATCCCTAAAGTTGTCTAAACCGACCTCTGATACCAACTATAAAGACCCGCACTTATTTCATACATAATCTTGATTTTATTCAAGAAAACACTTCATTATACATTGAGGATCTTTTCAAGTTTAGAGCTTTAGAGAATTAAGACAAAACTTTCATAACATTACACATTGTTACATAGTGGATACCATAAAATCAGTTTCCATTTTCCTCAGAATATAAAACATTAAAACACAAAACAAGACTCCTTGACATTTCTTCAACATTTAACATGTCTTCCTTCCTTGTATTACTCATCCATTAACCTGTGAAAAATCATTTAAAACTTGGGTTGAGCACAAAAGCTCAGTAAGGTGTGAAAAAGAAGGAAAAATCACATTAGTCCATGAATACGCATGACGTATGAAAACATTTTCAAAAGACATGCTTTCCCACCCATAAAATCTTACCTTGTGTAACATGATATTTACACAATATCCACACAAACATAATTATAATCATAGAGGTATATTGGGGCATTACTTACATAATCTTGTAACCATCTTGGCTACCTTAAAATTTGTAACCCTCACGGCTACCTTACTTTGTGTAACCATCACAATTACACTTGGAGTAACCATACGGCCGACCTCCAACTTACTCATACCCAATGCATTGGAGGGAAATATATGTCCCACCCTTCATCATAAACAATTCCCAATAACCAAAACATAATCATACAACATAAACAATAGCATAAAAACATTGCCTTTGAATCTTATAAAACAGAATTTTAAAAGAGGATTTTAGAAGAAAAGTCTCTTATAAACATCATATACTTGAAGTGAGACTTAATTGAGTGGATGGAATATGTATATAATCTGTAAATACACATAATTAAACATAATATAAACAGAACCCATCACACAAACAATTTAAATAACACATAAATTATAAAGTAGAAGGTTAACCCAAAGAATGGAAATCGGGTTAAGAATTCCCTTACCTTAGGCTTGTCTTACTTCAAAATTGTTTAAACATTATGTATAATGGTTAAAATAGTGTTATTAGTATTTTACAGAAACATTTTCATGTTTATAACATCTTATATGGTCATTTCATAACCTCATTTCACCCCTTATTTGTTAGTATTTTGTTCCTTGCATTATTTTGGGTGAGTTCTTTTGTGATTTTCACAATCGGTTCATGATGAATCGTTCTTGTTGATTGGAAGTGAAACTCCAGAATTGTAATGGAGTAGTATTTACATATTTCCAGTACCATAAATTATACCATTTATCACTTTGATTCTTTATATGATGATGATTTATAAGTTAAAACATTAATTATGTTCGTTTAGATCATTTAAGTGGTTCTTTGATAATTACAACTTCATTTAGTCTTATAAATTTGAATCATGAGTACAAAAGAATTCCAGAACCTTATATGATTCATAAAACATATATTATAACCTGGTTCAACCATATAAATGGTTTCATGACCAGACTTGAAATAATTAATGGAGATTGAAAATACATCGTCCACGATATCGGTAATTCGACACAAATGGACAATGTTTTTTGATTCTTTAAATAAGTGAGAGAGGAGAGGAATAAAGATTTGTGATTTTCCATAAACATGAAAACATCCAGAATATACATGATTATGGACATTTCATGCCTCTTGGATAAGAGTGGGTGAAGGAAGAAGAAAAGGAATCATGAAATAAAGAAAACATGAGAAATTTCTTACGGAAATTCGGCAGCCTAACGGCGTCTCTTAAAATTTCATAAAAACAATATTGATGAGAGGAATGGAATATCTCATCATCATAAAAACTTTGTACAGTAATGGGAAATATTTAATGAAATATCCCAACAAAAGGCAAAGGGAAAGGAAGAGAATAACATAAAATGGAAGGAAAGAATGAAAATGAAAGAGGATGTTTACCTCTTGATCTCTTCTCCTTGAGACCCTTCTTAAGGGCTTCGATTTTGATCTTTTGGTGAGACCAGCAGCTCTAGGACGTGGGGAATAATATTGGGGAGGGAATTTGGCAGAAATTAGACAATTCTCAAGGCTTGAGAGGTGTGGGAGGAAGAGGGAAGTGAGGGTGATATTTATAGTGGAGGAGGGGAGGTATTTTAGATTATTTTAATTATTATTATAATATTTTTATCAAGACTGTGAATAATCTCAAATAAAGTGGCCTTAATTAGTGAAAATATCAAGTGAGTTCGAGGCAAGTGGCCTTTAATCACTTATGATGTCATAAATAGTTCATAGTTACCGATAAATTGATTATACGGTATTTTATCGTATTTCACTATTCACCGAAAATTCAAGAGTTTCAGAAAAATACCAAAAATTTACCCCAACCATTTTTCGATGTGTAGAATTCAAAAATGAACTCCATCTTTCAAAAATAATTTTCTAAATATTATTAATTTAATTTTTAAATAAGGTCACAGTGAATTCGAAAAATAACAATATTTAAGTGCAACTAGTTTCATGTGACATTGGAAAATTAATTATGATCCCATTATCCTATTGCCATGGGAAAATAAAATAATATTATTATTTACTATTCATGAGGTCATATTACTATTCATATTACTATTTATAAGGGCATGTTACTATTCACCAAAAAAACAAGTTTGTTTCATCGGACTCTAAATAACATACTGAACCCAATTGTAGATGACAGTTTCTTGAAATTCAAATCATAGAAGAAAAAAAATTATGTTTAAAGGATACTTATAAATATATACCTTAAACAAAATTTCAAGCATTTTCAATTTATTTTTAGAAAACCTTGGGATGTTACACATAGAGATATTACCAACTTCATGAATATTTAGCATTCAAATAAAATTTAATTTATGATAGCAATGTGATCAAATCAAAAACCATGATAAGGACTTATTCTTAGAGATTATGGAAAAATATGTCTCATAAATTGTATCATAACAAAATTCAAGGAGATGTATAATACTAGTATTATAAAGGAATTAAAAAGCTAACCATGTCACTAACTCTCCATTTGTGTGTGTGTGTGTGACAACAATTTCATGTTATTATTTACACTTTATATCTAGTAAATATAGGTTATTTTAAAAAAAATATACTTAATTGATTCTTTCCACCGAACCTTCCCTAAATCCTTTGAAATAAAATTTCAAGACCCACTCACTTAGTAATTACCAGAAGTCAAACCTTAATCTCACTAACTAGATATCCCCATATGTTGTACATTTCATCACTCCCCTCGTTTTTTTATTTTTTTTATTTTTAGGTTGTACAATATTTGTATAACAAGTACACACATGTTGGTAAATCTGTTACAGTAATGAAACATATCATATAAGGAATAAATGTATGTAAAATAATTTTGGAAAGATGATAAATATTGATATAACTTATATTTAACATCTATTGAGTAATAAATATTCAAACATCATGGTTGGGTGAAAATATGTGTGGATATGTTAAGTGACATTATTAACACATAAACTACTCATACGGAGGGTATCAATCATCTCAAAGGTTTTATAATGATATGGCCATTTATATCATTAGAAAACAACCAATTTACTAAAAAATAACACCTCAATGATAAATTCTTGCTAAAACTCACATTCCATCAATGAACAAAGTTTTCTTTAAATATTAAAAAAACTTGAAATAGAAAAATTCATCATGAATTTTAAATAATTTTATTGATTATGTAGGCATAAAAATGAGTATTCCAGTAAAAAAATAGGGGAGGTAAAAATATTAGGCAGTAAGTGAAAAGATAAAAAGAATAAAGTTGATAAAAATCCTAACGAACTCAGGAATGTATCCCCCCCCCCGACACACACACCTAGTGTATGTAGTGTCCTCATTATAATAAAAGATAATGTTATAATTAAGGATAAAACATGGTGGATTTCATTGGTAGGTTACTTCTTTAAGGTGGAGTTTCTCTACAGGGGAATCCAGAATGGTCTCATGAAAGTGCATCAGCCTCTATCCATTAACAATAAATTTTTGTTTGGTTTTTCCATTTTTAACCTATATAACACCAAATGGATATACATTTGTAATAGTATATGGACCAAACCAATAGGAACGAAGTTTACCGGGATGTAACTTCACCCTTTCATTGTAAATGAGGACCTTATTCACAATGTGGAGTTAAAGATAAAGGATGATGCGGTCATGGGAAGCCTAGGTTCTCTCCTTATAGATACAAGATTTCTCATTTTATTCTTTTTGAATTTCTTCCATCTCCTGAATCTACAACTTTCTATGCTCATTTGTATCTAAAAGTTTCATATTACATTGTTTAACAACCCAAAATGCATGGTGCTCTACCTCTATAGAGAGGTTATAAGCCTTTCTAAACACAATATGATATGGTGAAATTTCAATTGGGGTTTTAAAAGTTGTACAGTGCACCCAAAGTGCATCCTCCAAGAGTAAACTCCAAACTTTCCTATTAGGTTGTACCAATTTTCCAAGATTTGCATAACTTCATGATTTGAAATTTCATATTGCCTGTTAGTTTGGGGGTGATATTAAATAGAGACTTTATGTAAAACCCCATACTTATGAAGCAAGTTTTTTATGTTTTTATTACAAAAATGTGATCCCTGATTGCTAATGATGAATTTTGGAAAAACCAAACCTGTTGAAAATTTGAGATCTCAAAAAATCAACAACCAATCAAGATTCATCGGTCTGAGTAGCCTTTTCTTCCACCCATTTAGATACATAGTCAATATATAATAAGATATAAAAAATCCAAATGAATTTAGAAATGGCCCCATGAATTCAATTCCACATCCATTGAAGATATCACAAAATAACATCGATTGTTGAGGCATTTCATTCCTCTTGGAGATATTTCTTGTGAATTGATATTGTGTACATGACTTACAAAACTGATGGGCATATTTATACAATGTTATCCAATAAATTCTAGATTCAAGGACCTTTTGATCTGTACATCGAGATCCAAAGTGGCCCCCACATGACAAAGTGTGGTAGAAGCTCAAAATAGAGGTGAATTCATGGTCTTGGACACACTGATGAACAACCCGGTCACTAAAAATTCTCCACAAGTATAGGTCATCCCAAATGTACTATCATGACTCATGCTTAATTATTTGAGATTGTGAAGTGCTAAAATATATGGGGACCCTAGATGTTACCGAAAAATTCAAAATGTCTGCATACCAAGGGTAAAGTTCCACTATAACACAAAGGTTCTCATCAGGGAATAATTCTCCAAAGGGGAGGGATGAGTCAACATGGTGGTCCAATGGTGGGGAAATCCTACCAATTTGGTCTACTTACACATTATTTGATCCTTTTTTATCCCTAATTTAAATATTAAATTCTTGGAGTATGAGCATATAATGAGTGATATTTAGTATGACTTCCGATTTCTTAAGTAGATATCGAAGGTCTGCATGGTCTGAGAACACGATTAATTTGGACCCTAAAAGATATGAATTGAATTTATTCAAGGTAATAAAAATGTAAAGGAATTATTTTTTATTTTTTGTGTAGTTTTCATGGGTAGGGTCTAGTGTGTGTGAGTGATAAGATATGACATGTGGAGATCAATCAACCCATTGTGATAAGACTACGCCAACTACATAGTTAGAGGTATCACATATGATCCTAAATGGTTAATCACACCAAGGTGGTTGGATTATTGAGTGTGATGTGAGGCTCCATTTTAATTTTTTAAAATCATCCTCTTAGTCTTTATCAAAAACAATTTTTTTTATTTTTTGATTAAGTTGGAGAGGGGGAGTGAAATCTTACTAAATTCATGAATGAAATGCTGATAAAATCCATCATGACCTAAGAAATACTACACACCTTGTGAATTTTTAGGTAATAATAGGGAATAAATTATGTCTACTTTGTATTTATATACTTTTATACCACCCCTAGAAAGAATATATCCAAGTAATATAACTTTTCTCACCATAAAATGGCATTTATTATAATTCAATGCAATATTTTTTTTCAAAATAATGATGTATGATCAAACTAAGACTACTCAAACACTCATAAAAATAGGATCCATATATAGTAAAATCGTCCATGAAAATTTCCCTGAACTTCTCCAGGTAATATAAAAAAATACTATCCATGCATCACTGTAAAGTACCTAGAGCATTGCACAGACCCAATGGAATCCTTTTATATGAAAATGTGTCAAAGGTATAAGTAAAGGTTGTCTTTTCCTGATCCTAAGGGGAAATATGGATCTAAAAGTATCAAGAATACTCATCAATAAAGTAGTAGTGGGGCTTCCCTACTAGCCTCTATAGCATCTGGTCAATGAAAGATAATAGGAAATAGTTTTTCCTAGTGTAATTCTTTGGTCAACAATAGTCTATATAGATACAAAAACTATTCTACACATAGGTTGGAACCAATTCATTGTTTTCATTTTTGGTTATTGTAATACAAGTTTTCTTAGGAACTACCTACACTGAACTGACCTATTGGCTGTCAGAGATGGGGTAAATGATTCTGGTAGCCAGTAATTTGGTTACCTCATTTTTAACAATATTAAGGATGTTTGGGTTCATTCATCATTGTGTATACCTCATTATTTTATCCTCATTATTTAATAATATATGATTCATGAAAATTGATAGGCTAATACCAGGAATTTTAGCAAGTGTCCATCCCAATGTTTGTTTATACTCCCTCAAAAGGTTAAGTAATATTAATTCATTCTCTAGAGGGAGTGAACTAGAAATGATGATAGGAAACTTGTTTTTATTCTCAAGATATCAATATTTCAAGTTTTGAGGTAGTGGTTTAAATTCCAAGTTAGGGAAATTTTAGATTAATGGGGGCGAATGTGAAAGTGAGAGGTCAATAATCTCATCTAATTTCTCAATAGTAACATCCTTAGATAAGTAATAATATTTTAAAAGGTGATAAGTATCATAAATGGTCATAGGAGACTCAATGATTAATAAATCATCAATTAAAACATAATATTTACACTTTTCCAAACCCACACAACACTCAAAAGATGAATCACAACCCAAATCATCAAAGAGTTAAGAATAGGTAAACAAATCAGAGTATGGGTCGAGGAGAGAATGTTGTTTGTGTGTGTCATTAGAGATAACTTCCATTGAATAGATAGTAACAGTGGAGTGATCTTAAATAGGGTGTTTCATAGAATCAAGGATATTAAAACTTACCTTTTCTCCCAAAAACACAATGAAAAACATACTGCTGTGAACATTGATGATTTTCTTTATTATTTTAAATAAATACATTATAAGTATTAAAAGGGCATATCCTTGGTTCTGGTTATCTTCCATCTCAAGAATATATAATTCTTCATGAGAGATGAGATTACTTATACACACGAGGACGTCCTCGATCACTCTTATTGGGTGTGTTGTTCTTCGGTTGAAAGTTTCATGATGATAATCATTGGTTTAAGATCTCCAAACTATAGACAATTATATGCTGAGTTAGGTATCACATTAATTAAAGAACCTAAATCAAGAATTTTGTTAGAAAATAAATCTTCCCCTATGGTGAAAGGTATTGTAAAAGTTCCTAAATCCTTGAATTTGGTTGGCATTGCTAGTTGTATCAATGTTGAGACATTCCTTCCAAAGTTGACCCTCTCATTCTTCTTCAGTATCAACCTATGGGTGTAAAATGTTTTAAGAAATTTGGCATAGTGAGGAATTTTTTTTAACTGCAACCAAGAGAAGAATGTTAACTTGTACCTTTTTAAAGGTATCCATGATTTCTTTATTGATTTCACTATCAAAATTTTCTTGGAATGAGAGAGTCATTGGGGAAAGGGGAGGGGAATGAATTTTTCAGGGGAATCCTCAATTGTAACTTTTTTACCCTTTTTTCTTTATTTTTCTTCATGTGGATCTTTGGAGGGTAGAGAAAGAGATTTTTTTGGAGGAGGATATAGCTAATGTGTAGAATCACTAGAAGTGGAAAGTTCTTAACCACTATGAAGTGTGATATCACATACATTACCTTTTTCCTTGGTATTAGCAATAGATTGAGATGGTATTCATTTAGACCCTTGACTTTGTATTTCACCCACTGAGTTGGTGAGTTACAATAATTGAGTTTTTAGGTCTTATGTGGATGATTGTGTGTTTTTTTTAGAATTTTAGATTATTTGCAGCATTCTATTTCATCATATCCCCAAGGCTAAGCTTGGTTATTATAGGTATTTATTAGAAAGCTTTTTTGGTTGTCGAGGATTTCTAGGTAGTGGTGGAGGATGACTAATCTTCTCTAGGTGGTTCTATAATTGTCGATGTTGGCTTGAATACCCCCTTGATAATATACTTGGTTATCATTCCATCTAGACTTAGATGGATAGTATGGTTCTTTCCTAATAGGTTGGTTATAGGGGTGGACTAGAATGATTTTCTCATAACTCTTAGAACATTCTCTAAATTGGGGTAATTGGTCAGAATAGTGGGTTTTGACGGCATAGATACTGCAATGAATTATAGGATGAGGTTGGTATTTCCCTTGTGAAATAGTAAATTGTTGGAGTAGGGTACTTACCTCTTTAAACTTTGTGTCCACCTTCTTATTGAATTTATAACTTTTCACCTCATGGGAACCTCTAATGGGTAAATGGGAACTTCTACCAAATAGTTGAGTGTTTTGTGCCATGTTTTCGATGAGATTCCTTGCAAAAATTGGGGTCTTTTCCACTAGGGGACCACATAAAGTAGCTTCAATCATATTATGATCAATTGGATTTAAAGCTTCATAAAATTATTGTATTAAAAGTTTCTTTATTGTTTGGTGGTGTGGATAGCTTGAACAAAGACTTTTAAAATGTTCCCAATATTTATGAAGTTTTACCCCATTATATTGTATTATTAAACAAATTTATTTCCTTATTTTTTCATTTCTAGAGGTTGGGAAGTATTTTTCAAGAAAAAGTTGTTTCATTTCTATCTAGCCTTTAATTGGGGAGTTAACACTGTATAGTCAATCTTTTGCAGTGTCTTCCAATGGGAAAGGGAATACCCTAATATTAACCAATTATTCATCCACATTAGTAGTTTTCAATGTCAAACACACTATATGAAATTAATTTAAGTGCTTATTTGGGTCTTCTCTATCCAATCCATGAAATTTTTGCAATAAATGAATTAAACCAGATTTTAGTTTGAAGTTTTGTGCTTTACCTTATGCTTGAATATATGTAGGTTGGGTATAAACATCTGGAGAAGTGATTTATTTTAGTGTTTGGTCATTTTATTCCATGTTATACACATTAAGTTCAGTTTCTATTTTAGTTCAAGAAGAATATGGGTCTAGAAGAGTCTCAAGGTGTAGTGTGTCCTCCTTCAGATGATTGTCATGTGTGTATCGGTGTCACTAACATAAGATCATCTTCAGTTAGAGGTCAAAAGAAGGTAGATCTCCCAAATAATAACAAATCATGCCCATGAACTAAATAGGAAATAAATAATAACACAAAATTATAGCAAAATTTATTATATAAAACAAAAAATATATATTCACAAAATTCAAAAATATTTTATAAAAAAAATCGCACTAAAAATTGAAGCACTCCTCAGAAACAATGCCCAAATTTGACCATATTTTCATGAAACAACAAATTAATTATGTATTTAAAGTTTATTTATAGCATATGGAAGACCCTAATCCATCTCTCAAGGAGTATTTTAGGTTTAAAGTGTGTTTATTTAATAAAAAGGGATAAAATATGGGGGGTTTAAATACTGTTTTAAAAATAAAATGACTTAATTTAAAGAGTTTAATAGTTGAAAAACAAGTGGATTTTGAAAAATATATGATAATTATGTGATAATTTATAAGTTAATATAACAATTTAAAAGTTCTTTGTTCTTAATTGATTATTAGGTTTGGGTGTAATACATTGGTTAAGGGTTAACTAAGATCTTGGGTACCCACAAGCCTCTAAAACGATGCACATAGGACTAAACCTTGACATAAAAAATGTGTAGTCAAGTTCCAACCTATTATCATGCATTAAGGTTTTTTAAGGAACACTAAAATCTAAAAATTTTAAAAAATAAGAGGATTTTTATTTTTTTCTAATTGGTACAATATAAGTCGCACACTTAAAATTAAACATCGATCGGTTATGAAATAATAATTATTTCAATTAAATGAATTAAAACAAGTTAATATGCATCTAAAAAATTCTAAATCAAAATATACATCAAAATAGTAGATAATTATTTTTCAAAAATCCCTCTTCAAGTGTGTATCTCCCTCGCAATGATTACCCACCATTTATCCCACCATCGAGAGGAGGAGGAATCTCATGTGGAACTCTGACTTCATCCTTGATCTCCCTATGAGAATAGGTGCCTATATAAAATATAGGATGAGGAGAGTACTCCTTTGAGTCTCAAAAAATGTTATATATTTTCTCCCTGGTTGATCTCTCAAATGAGGTTCCCAAGGTTCCCTTTTATAAGCAATGCGGTTGGTGGTTTTGGGCACCCTGATTTTGAGATACCACTTGGCCCATGGTTTTGGGTAGGTAGAAAGGATTATATCACTTTGTAAAAAACTAAAAAGTTATTAAAACTCCTCTTTACTATCTCTATATAAAATTTTAAGCCATTTAATATATAAAATTTGGGATATTTTTAAATTATAGAACCAAACTTTTAACTTCGATCGAATTCATTTTCTTGTATAAATCAGCTCATTTGGGCCCCTTGATTGAAGAATTCGGATTATGTGTATTTAGATTAGTTATAGAACACTAAATTTTGGATAATACCAAAAAATTATAGCCTAATTATATGGATGGATTATTTTTAGTTTATTTTTGAATCTGCATGTGTGAATGGGATTCTAAACAGTTTGGCCCATTATTCTTCAACTTCATCCCAGGTCCTCCAAATCACCTCCACCAACAATGAAAACATCAAAACATGTGAAATCACCCTTTTTAAAAATAATAAAAATTAAATAATTTAATCGAACATGAAGTTTAATTTCTTATTATATTTTGAATTTATAATAAAAATCAGTTTAACATAGGAGTATAAGGGTGGGAATTAATAGTGAATCGCTATGCAATCAGCTGTCGATGGATTCAATACTTTTGGGACTTTGAGTACCATTTATAGAATTTGGTTGGTTATTTGGATCCCTTAAAATCTACCTATAGGTAAGTGTATGAAAATATATATATTTTATCATTTTTATGATTATTCCTAGAAAACAAATTCTTGGAAATGATATTGATATATAATTATATCCTCTAATTAAATAATTTCAAGAGCTATAGAGAAATGGTGTTGAGACATATAATGAATATTCTAGAACAATGTTTTAAATTCATGCTAATATAATTTAGACCATTAGTGACTTATCCAGATTTGGGAACATATCTGGTTGTAACACTTACATGGGTTTGGATTTTCTTTTTTGTAACATTTATTTTGATCCCGAACAACAACCTTACAATAAAAAAATGGTGTTTCTTATGTCATCATAGATTTATCGATGTGTCTCATATATTTTGGTTTAAGAATTAAAATTTAAATAGCCCTATTTATCATAGACCGCCTTCAAAGTTATTGAAAGGTTCTGAAATATTGTCACAACTATTAAATGTTTAACCAAATTTATAAAGGTGCGCCATTTGAATGATAGTGGGAAATGAGATTGAAGTGCATCATCAGTTGAAATCAAAATGAAAAAATAGAAGAAAAAAGTATATTATTCAAAATTTGGTATTGGGAATTTAATTTTTTGTGTCATAATATTGATGTTATTCTTATTAAGAAAAAAATTGTGACAATTTGATCTTCAAATTACTTAATAATCATGGAAAATTTAAGGATGGTATCAATGCTTAGAAGGAATTAAAAACAATGAATATAAAGTGTGATCCATGTATAGATGATAATTGAAAGTATGATCGAACAATTTTTTCAATGAAAAATAGGGATAAATATATATTACTTAAAATTTCAAAACATCTAAAAGTATCTTATGGGTTTTCAAGTAACATCTTAATGTGTGTTGACTTAAAGAATCATATGTTACAATGATTGAAAAATTATTATTCACATATTCTTCTATAGTAGTTACTAACATTTATATTACATATATTGTTACCTAAAAAGAAAACTATGGTTGTACTCTAATTCTATACATTATTCATACAACTATGTGGGAAAAGTCTATAACTAGTTGAGCTTGACCAGATTTGGGATAGATTTGTACTGACACTTTGTGGAATGGAGATGATATTTCCTCTATCATTTTTTACTATAATGGCACATTTAATTATAGATTTGGTCAAGGAAACTAAATTTATAGGTCCCATATATTATCTATGGATGTATCTAATAGAGTGGTACATTATTTATATGTTTTTTATTTTATGTAAACTATTATTAACACTTCATTAAATAGGTAACTATGTTTTATTCATTTTATTTCATAGATACCTTGGTCATTTGAAATCATGTGTGAAAAATAAATCTCAACCTTAAGGATCTATTTCTTAAAGATATTTAGAATAGGATTGTATTGAATTTTGGTTTAGATACTTGGATGATATTGAGACAAGATTCAATCGAGTTAGACATATTGATGACATATCAACTCAATCTCAACTATACCGGAAATCAAAAATCTTTCCTACTATTGGTTGATCAGTTGGGAGGATCTCAAATATTACACTGATAGAAATGGAATTATTACATGAACATAGATATGTTCTATTGAATAGTAAAATCACAAATCCATTTATTGAATATATCAGGATACAAACAAAGAGATGCATGAGAATTCAAACATGAAATGAGTAAGATATAACAAAAGTTGTTAATAAAGAGCTTGTAGAATGGTTTTCATATCATGTAAATTTATAAATATTAAAATAAACATGTATATTAGGTTTATACATAAATTTTTTAAATCTAATAATGTATATAACTTTTTTTAGATCCTGAATACTGATTCTTGGGATGAGTTATCAGAATATTTGAAGTTTTTGGCTTGAGGTCCACTAAAACGGGCTAGAAAGTTTGATTCTTGTAATTTGAATGGCTTAAAATTTCATATATTCAATAAATATGGGGGTTTAAAAACATGTAATAGATGTATATTTATAGTTTTAGAATTGGGATACTATATAAAATTTACTGATATTATCTAATTAAACTACCATGGTCATTTTCAATTGTTTTATTCAAATGCAAGTTGGTTGATATTACTAGGGGTATTAAAAGAAATTCTATAAAATTTAATTCTATAAAATTATTTTACTTGATAGATGTCGTTGAATATGAAGTACTTGATTTGTATATCTTCTCATCACAAGTGAAAATGGTATATTGTGTGGAAGATGTCGTAGATAAAGGGTTGAGTGTAGTTTTCCACATAAAAAAATAATTGTATGATATGAGTGATTAAGTCCCATCAATAGTAATAAATTTACTTATTTTCTAACATGATATTGAAAATATTAGTCTCTCAAGGGTAGATTAAGTGGATGAAGTAATGATGGAGTAGGATAATGACATGATTGAAGGAAAAAATGATTGTATGTGTAGTCATCCATTAACTTATCAACCACCTATTTTATACGTTATTCATTTCTAGTACTGTGAATCTTTTATCGTATTTAAATTGATTTTTATGCATAATTTTTTTTATTTTGAAAAATTAAATGTTATATTTGTTTGTATATCCAGTCATTCATTATCATACCTATGTATATTATGTTTGTCAATAATGTGCATTTGTTATCATTTCTAAATTTATTTTTCTATATGAATCTTTAAAAATATATTTTCTCAAGTTATTTTTACTTGTTTAAACGATAGGGATGCCAAAAACATAATTCATTGATCTCATTTGACTCTCAATTGACATTCCCTATACCATATAGATGTCATCAATGTTACCTGATGATCCCTAGAGCTCCCTCCCTATAGCATCTAGGAATCCCTTTATCTTCCCCCCATTAATGTCTACCACACCTTCTTCCTCCCTCCCATTAGTGTCTAATACACCCTTCATCTTCCTCCCATCATCATCTTTCACATTGCCTCCTGATTCATCAAGTTCAGCATGTGGTGACTCTATAATGAGGGAAGAGGTGGTCACTCCTATTTCTTTATGAAAATATTGTAGGGTGATGGTTATGGATACAAATTTTAATATGAATAACGTTATTATACTTTTTTATAATAATAACTATTTTTTCATAAAATATGGAAATAATGCTACTACCAAGAAAAATATTAATAGTTTAGATGTTTGTAATATTAATGGATTGAAGATAGTTGTCCACTTTGATTATTATAGGGTCCCCACAAATGATGCTACGAGATTATTTGGCCAGATTCTAGACCAGTTGGTAGCTGATATGGTTACCCTTCAGATTACATATTCTAATTAGAGTTATATGACTCAATATTAGAAAAATAGAGTATTGGATTCCCATATAAAGGTGATTTTAATAAATTATGGCTCAATTGAATGTCATTATTTAATTAAATTTTAATATTTTAAAAATTAATATCTTTTTATAGATGTTATTCCAATTTATCATTGCTGATCTTATTGTATGAACGTGGGTGTTAAAAAAATTGGGTAAGAAATGAAAATATTTTAAATTGATATTATAGAATGAATTCAAAGATACATCATTGACCACTCAATATTAGTATGATTAGGTAAATAAAGGGGTGCTTAGAGAGCAATGTAAACTATTTTTTTGATATCCATTGCCATAAGAGACACATGGTATTAAAAAATATATTATTATATTAATCTCATTTTACATATATACATGCATATGATAAGGATATAAAATTACATACATTAATATTAAATTGCATATTATTTATTTTAGGATGTTTTAAGAAAAAAAGTATCAATTCAATTGAAACAAATCATCCCCCAGACTATCATTTCAAAGAGTTTTTCAATAATCAAATCAATTATGGTAATATTTTCATTAGTTTAAATATTTATATGATAATATAATATGTTTCATATATTAAATTATTGATTTATATTTTTTTAATGTAGAAAAATAAATTAGGGAACCAAGTCTTCCAAAAATAACATTAGTTGGATGTTCATATGAAATTTGATGGGAGTTATGTGAATGATCCTACCAAAGATGTTGAGGTATGAATTCCTTTTTCATTGTAATAATCTATCATCATTTGTCACTTTGTTAATATGTATTTCTTTAAATTTGAATGATGTTTGATTTATAGTTAAAAGTAAAATAACTATGGGATACCAATATCATGTAGTCCTTATCGATCTCCCAAGATGATCCAGTTGGTCTGGTCCATGGGAAGGAGAATCCTGGTCGTTTGCATGGAATGGGTTTAGAACAATTATTGTATAAGGTCTTTGGCAGGTCATCGAGGATTGAAATAGTATCTAATCCAAGTTATAATTAGTCCCTACCTCAAGATGATCATAGGTAGTTTCATGAAATGAAAAACACAATTCAACAATGGGGGAGCACAATCCAGTAATAGGGGGATCATATATAGATACAGGATGCGAAGGTCATTATGCTGTAGAAATAATTGGTTGAATTATATTAGAAGATGACTGGATGCATCTGCAGTGACATTGTGTCAATAAATGGTTTGAGTGAGCATGAAAATAACATTATTTCATAATCATTTAGTACACAAAATCTTATTGGTTTAAATTTTAAATTTAAATATACAACACTATTTAATTTTTAAGAAAATTTTCATATAGGTGTCAGTATAAGGGGGTAGAGATAGAGGTGGGGATAGAGATGGTTTCAATCATAGTTCATTAGGTAGTGATGAGGCTTGATTTTGGATTTTTTGGTGGTGTTATATAACTAAACTCATGAAATACTAACATAATGATATGGTTATTGAGAAACCATGTTGTGGTTTGAGGTATGGGATATATTTATTTCTCTTCTATTACATGAAATCTATATGCTTGGTTGATTTTCTATGTTTTCTTTCAAAGTTTCTCTTATACTCATAATTCTTAGGATATTTTGGGTTATTTTTTAAATTATTCCATGTAAAGTCTTCCATTATAGTTTGATGACTTTTTTATATTTATTTTGGTGGATTAAATGGATGGTAATCATCTTAGAAAGTCATAAGTTGGTGTGGAATTGTTAATCGGTGGTCGTTACCTCTTCTTGGGGGTTTGTGTTAGGAATTTATTTTCTATCCTTTATTCTATTAATACTAATACAAGTAATTTATGTTTCTATATCTTAATATTGGTTAAAACTGTGGTAAAATAGATAAATATGGGGTGGTTGGTATCCTACTAAAGTGATATTATAGCAATATAGGGGTTGTGTTTAGTGATGGGTGATGTATGAGAAGGGTAAATATTTAAATACTTTTATTAAATGTTATATTAGAGTTGGTATGGGTAGTGTATTATTACTATTATAAAATCATGGATTTTAGTAGGCTCATTTTATGAGGGAGAGCTAGGTTGGACCGTATAATGAGGATGTTGGAAGTAAGTCATGGATGTATAAGTTTTAGGTTTTATCCATTTTTTATCATGTTATAATTGTTATTATTATTTTATTGGGGGTTTTGTGTGGTTTCTATAATTAAAGTGTAGTTTTGGTGGAAATTTTATTATCTTATAGTGAGGTGTAGAAGCTTTTAAGGATCAATGGAGGAAAGTTTGATGAGATTATAAGGGAGTAGTTCATTTTTTTCCTTATTATGTGGAATCCTTGTTATAGGTTAATTATTATAGTAATTGATTTCATGTTATTTTTTTATTTTTGGGGTGTTGGAAGTTGTTTGGTGATGATGTGGTAATAATTTTTTAGGATGCATGGTGGCAATATAAAAGTGGTTTTCAATGGATATGCAGAGGTGGCGATATTGTGAAATAAAGTGTAGAGTTCTATATATATAGTGGCATTGTGTGATTATGTGGTGGTATACAATGATGTGGTAGTATTGTAGAATGTTGTTATATATAAGCATGGATAAAGTGGAAACATGATGAGGTTTTTGTGTGTTGATTTTCTTGGAACTTCTTTTTTATTGATTTTAGTGGTGGATTTTGGTGTTTTTATAAGGTCTATATTTCATTGTTATTTTATATTTATTTATGATATTTATAATCCATTTATTTTAGACTTTATTGTTAACCTTTTAATTGTTGAACGTTGCTTACATTTTGATGTATCTTTATTTGATTTGTGTTTCTATCTTTATAAACTTGGGTTTGTGTTTACTAATACCACAGACTTAGTTAATCCTATATTAACACTCTTCATGTTTTTATTATTGATTCCCAGTTCCTATTATAATTTTTTATATACAATAAGTTGTTATCAGTTCTATAAATGTTTATATTTGAATATGGCATACATTTTTCTCATGTTTTAATTATGTTTTAATTGAATCTCCATTTATAGTTGGTCTGTTATAAATTTTAGAATATCAATATGATTCTATTTTGTTTTCATGTATTATCCACTTCATTTGTGATTTTTTTATGGATGTTGTAATCATTTTTTGGGGGTATTAGGCTTCTGCATATGTTATTTTTTTAACAAAAATATATAGTAGTGGTTTAAACCACCTCTATATATAGTAGAAATATTTTTAGTAATGGTTTAAACAACTATTAAATATTGTTTCATTACACTTCCCATAAACCACCACTAAATGTGTGAAAATGTCACTAGTTGTTTATAGACTCCAAATTTATCATCGGTTTAAAAAAATTGTCATGAAACTATTTAGTGGTAGTTTAAACCACTACTAGTCACCTAATTTGTTGTAGTGTCAGATACTTATTTATTTTTATGATTACATCACATTGTTCATACACTAATTATACTTGTTATGTTAGGGAAGTCATTGGTGATAGCTTATTGAGTTTTACTCACACTCTGATTGGGAAGTCGAGTCACTTTGGTACTCAAGAATAACTCATGATCATAGGTGTAGGGAAGAGTCTCAGCATCGGTTTGTTTTCTAGATAGCTTGGACAGAGTAGAGATATAGGACCAAGATGAGATTCTAAAACAGGTTAGAGATTTAGTTATATTATCTTTGGTTTGGGTTGTATGTGATCTACCTAAGGGGGTATAATTGATGTCTACCTGACTCATGTGACATTTAGATAGTTCATTTTATTATAGCATGTGGTATGTTATTATTCTAGGTTGTCTTGGACATGATGTTATTTTTATTTAATTGGGTATTTTTATGGATGATTTAATGTTATTTAGACTCTTATAATTTACTCTAATTTTAATGTATAGTCTCCCCACAGTAACACCTTAGATCCTCATTGCTAGTTGGAATCCTTTGGTATGTGTGGAGGTGTGTCTAAGGTCATGCGGTGACCTAGTTCATATAATATATAGTGATATAGGTTATGTATGTTGCAAACATACACTATCACCCCTAATTATTCTAGAATCAAGGATTTCTTAAGAAATGTATTAAATTATAAAGGTTCTGATGCATTGTATCTTTCCAACCTTGAGTATTGGGAAATACAAATTTTAAACATGCACCCCTAGTATACTAAATACATAGTGTATGGAAATACATGTGGTATATTTGGGATGGGTTTACATCACACAAAAATACTTTTGTGCCTTATGAGCTATTATATATCTCTATATAAAATTATACCCATAATAACTTTAAAATTTAATCACAACTTATAGTACTCCATGATGAACATCAGTGAGGGATAACTTAGAGTCATACTTTGAGAGGTTAATTATCATTTCACTTCATTGGTATTTTCATCTAATATGAAAGAAATATAATATAGAGACTACCTTTTATATAATCATAATATATTTTATATTCTTAAACTCCTTTAAGAATATTAACAAAATTATACATAAGCGCTCATCTAATCATATCCCATGTGATTGACCATAGGATTGGCCTTATGTTTGTTGCACTTTTAAGGTTTTGTTATACTTATTATATATTTATGTAATTTCTTCCACATATTTATATGACCATCTAATAAAACCCTCCTTATAAACTCTTTAAGTTAGTAAAAACTAGTAATCCAATCTGAATAATGGTGAGACTTAGGAGTCATATTCCTGATTCTCAACTCTTTTGATCATAATATTCAAAGTATTTAATGTACAAAATCAAATGTTATGAATTTGATAAGTTCTATTGTCTACTTATGACTCTTTATAAGTTCATCCTCATCATTATTCTTGGAAACTATTCCATCAAAAAAATCCTTGAGAGTGTTTTTTATGATAATTTGGAACTCCTTACATTTTTCTTTACCAAAACATCTTAAATTATTTTAGGATAAAGTGATATTCAATTAATTACTATAATTAAATGTAATTACTTAAATTTATCTTTATAAAAATACCCTAAAATATTATAGTATATTAAGTGATGTAGAATTTTTATTTTGACTAGTATAATCCTTTATTTTTTAACTTTGAACTTCAAAATGTCCAAATATACTCTCACTAGCCTCTTAAAAATCATATTATTTGGAATATCCTTCTAAAATGTGAAAACTATTTTTTTAGGAAATAAATATTATTTCATATTTGAATTACTATTTAACAAATATATTATTTTATCCATATCTTATATGGTATTCTATATTCTTGAATCATTATTCTGAAAAAATGACTTTATTTTTAAAATATGTCATTATAAGGTGGTGGGAATTTTTTTCCTTCATGTTTAGATAAATATCATGGATAAAATATTTTGTTTTGGATAAAAAAACTTTATACTAGTCTTTTTTAAAAAATTTATAAAATTGTATCATTCACAACAATGTGTATTAAAAAGGATCATCTCATTTATTGATAACAAAATATGTCATACAATAACACCTCTTATCACATAAGAGGAAAATAAGATGATAATAACATGGTCTTTATTCTGATCCATTTAATCTTTAAAGTTTTTTCATGGAACCCAACTTCTTGATATATCAACCCCTTTCTTCATTAGTCAAACACATACTTTAAGCTTTATCCATCAATCCTTCTTTAGTTTTAAAATCCCATATATTCACAACACTTTTAAAACATATAGTTGGTATCATATACTCTTTAAAAATATAAGAATTGACTTCTATAACATCAAAATTTTCATGGACTACCCATTGGTTTTCTCTTGACCCTTACTCTGTGAAATTCCTTCACCAGTGGCCAGGATTTCTACTATATAAAGATTCACCTTTCTTCTTTCCTATAGTGGTTAATCTCACAAAAATGGTGAGACCACATATCATATGTTATATAAACAAATTTCATAACCCATAAGTATGTTTTTAGGGACCACTTACCATATTTGGAGTTATTCTATTCTAAAAATTTTCTATGATCATCTGGTTATCTTCTATCAACACATGTCCTAAACTCTATCAAAAATCATTTAATAAATCGGAAAAAAATTTATAATCATTTTCACAATTAATTCCATAATTAAATTCTATGTAACAAACAAGGAATCACACATCAGGCGATCTCCCATGGATAAATACTCAAGAAAAATGGTATGAACCACCCCTAGTATCCACTCGGACCTTTCGCACACAAAATCCCAAACCTCTCACTTCAATCCAACCATCTATTTCACTTAAATCAATAGAAAAATATAAATAAAACATAGTAGTGACATACCTTAATAAATCAAGACAAAACCTAGTGAGACTATACTCCCAAAATACCCTCTATCAAAGAAAAACAAAATTCATGTCACATCGAGATGATTCAACTATGATCTAGTGGAATCATTGCCAAAAACCTAGCCTGGTTGCAACAACAAGTCAGCAAAAAATAAAAGGGGAAAGAAACCAAGGAAGAATAAAAACAGAGTGATAAATTTACCTCAAGATATATTTTGGATTAAATGAAACTTGAATCCATCAAGGATCAAATTATAAACAACCTTGGAGTCAAATAAGAAAATAAGAGGGATTCCTGGCATGTTCACTGCATCTCAAGTGGCCTAAATCCCCTTTTTATCTAATTTAATATTTTAATTAAAAATTATAAAAATATAAAAAAACCGACCAAAATCAAAATTTAGACAACTCTAAAAAACCCAAAAAAAATTATGTATCACCAAAAAACCATACACAACCCATATGTAATATTTCTCCTCTCTTAAAAACATTTTTTCAGCATAAGGTTTTCCCCTTAGCCAAAATTCAATACGAAATATATTTTCCTCAATAAATAAGATTATTCTTTCAGTGTAAGGTTTTTCTATTTAGAAAAATATCATACTTAATATTTTCCCTAAGTCAAAATTTAATATGTAACATTTTTTACTAATATGTAAATTATTTATCCAAGTGTAAGGTTTTTTCCTAAGTCAAAAACCCAATACATAATATCTTCCTTCATACATACTATCGTATTCTTCATATATAAGATATTTTTCTTATGCGTATTTTTAATAAATAATATATTTTACTTGGGAAAATTTTGATGCATAATATATTTAGCCTATGAATAATATATATTTCTCATATGTAATATTTTTCCTTTCATTTATCATATTTATTTTTGATATATAATATATTTTATTCTCTGTGTAATATATTTATTACATATATAAAGTTTTCCCTTAGTGATAAAAACTATAAATATTATATATGTGTGTGTGTGTGTGTCCCCTTATGATGTGTAGGGTTTTATACTTACAGTATTTTAAAAAAATCTACTAAATCTTTGAAATACCCAAAATTTATCCCAAAATCATTTAAAATATTTTTAGCACTTGTAAACCCCCCTCTAAACCTACACTAGTTGAGAAAAATAGCATAAATTTTCCCTAAACCTAAAAAATTTTCGAGACTCGATTCCCAAATAATTTTAACACTCTTAACACCTCTACTGAGTCCCATTACACATGGTTAGCCTAAGGTCTAACCCAAAACACCATTCCCACATACTCAAGCTATATATTTTGGGTGCAATAGAAGTGCCTATTAGGAAGTATCCAAAGTTATATTTTTTTGTAATCAATGGATAATTTGATATTTACATGATGAATAACATTGAGACCAAAAAAATTAATTTGAAGGTTAATTGATATAAAATTTTATAACCAAGAAAATAGGATTATAATATATAATTTATAATTAATTTATGTAAATAAATAATTACCTCATGTTGGAATTCTTTCTTTATTGAAGATTCAGTGGATCACTTACTTTCACATCATCATTACAGTAAGAGGATTTAAAGGTAAAATCCCTTTAGTGTTGATCCACATATGTACCACAAATCTTTGAACATCATCATAAAAATCCTTGAGAGATAATGTGGAATATTCTAATGCTTGCATCATTTGTCGAAGATTTCGAAAAGAATCGCTTTGAGGTTAGAAGGATTCTTCTTGTTCTCTTTAAAATCGAGAGGGTATTAGAGAAGGATCACTCTCCATTATTGAGACAATTCTATGAGATGATCTCTTTAGGGATTGAGATAATTTTATCTATAATTTCCTTATGCACCATGATTATTAGGGTTGAGAATGTTATAATCTAGTTTAAATAGAGATAGGTTTGGAGAATAATAATTTCACAAGGTACACTATTATTTTCTTAATTCCCAATGAACCCCATGTCTAAATAATAATAATAATATTATTATTATTATTATTTACTTTCCATGTGCTAGAATCACGCATAAATAAAATTATTTCAGGAATAAATAAATTAAAATTTATTCAAATAATATTTAATATATTATTTTATACTAGAACATTAAACTAAGTTCATCAATAATCCTCAATATTTATCAGACCTTGTATAATATCTATTTATTTAATTAAATAAATATCACTGTATTACTCATTGATAAATAAGTAAATATTATATTCACTAAAATAGAGAATAAATATTTATTGAATATTCAGCTCACATTTATTCTCTCAAATAACTGGTGAATTGATATTTATGATCAATCCAAACATGAATAATTATTAAACCATGTATAGGAATGATATTTATTCAACATGTTAAATTCATGTAGAATTTAATTGAGGTTTTGAATACACATAGTGTGTGACCCTCTATCCCCCTTTCTCAGTGGAATTAGGCTATACTACCTAAAGTATAATGTTAGCATCTAGAAACACACCAAGGAACCCATAGAGAAAGAACAAAAATTTTCAATTACATAAAACCTCATACAAATGCACATTGTGCAATATAAACCATTTACCTAGATATCTATAATCAAGAAGTTTTCACACCAGTGTCATCAACCAATATGTTCAATGTATCTTTCTTTGACTTTTCAAAATGAACTTGTTGAAAAAATGTCATGGACATAGACTTAATTGGGTAGTTCTATTCCCATCAAATGGAATGAGATATCAACATCCATAAAAATTTGAAGGGAAAAATATTTTCTCACATTATTCATTAATACAATATCATTCATGACACGCCCAATGTATCCTACCTCAGTGCGAGCATACGTTTTCATGGTTTTCATTAATAAATCAAATTATGTGATTCATGATATGTATTAATAATAGTTTTAAAGTATAAGGATCATTACAAAAGTCCACATATAGGAACATCCAAATCCATATATAAATGTGGATTTCTTACAGGCATGTCAAGTTCTCATAACCTCCTTTACTTAGAGATTACTATGGATGAATTTCATGAGAAGAATTCTCAATGTCTTTTGAACCCCCTACCCCTGATATCTTGTATATTTTTATCCCATCAAATTATATCTTTCATCCATAGAATATAAATTTAATAATATTTTCATTGCACTTCTAAGTTCTCAGCATAACGGGGAACTGCTAAAATCATTCAGTGTGATAGGTACCCTTAAAAAATTATCACATAAAATGTTATAGATAAGAACAATCATAATGAGATATGAACTTTATTAATATTATAGACTATTAGTATTATAGTAATCAAATGTTCAAAGTTGTTGGTTCTAGGGAACCAACACTAACATGATCCACTCCACCAACCCCTCTGAGCACTTGAGGCACCTCCCAGGCCTCTGACCATATCCAAAAAAATTTACTAAAGATATTCCAACTCTCATATTTTCATTCCAAATCCTAATTCTCAAAATTTCCTCCACTATGGGACCAAAATTTAAAATTTATATTAAATTTTACAACCCTCTATAATGAGGGTATTTAAAACCTCTCCACCATAATAATTCCCTTTCCTAAGAAGTCTCCTCATACATCTTCCCTGAACCATCTGGATCACCAAAACCTAATGCATGTATTAGATCCCATCTATCTGGCTAGTTATAGCCATGTCAACACTACAGCAAAACCATCTCCACTACTCAAAACCTCACCAACCTCAGTATTATAGTGTTTTTTATTCCCACCAACTCCACAAAGATGCCCCACTTCTTATGGGGTTTTTTATTCCCAATTTATATATGTTACACCCCATCAATTAATGTTATTGGTCTACACCAATCCATTTCTCACTCAGTCTCACACCCAAGCATTAACTAATCATTATTATAAAAATATGTAGGCTTATCCCCAAGAATATGTTCATAATACAAGGCCTTGACTAGTTTTTCATGGAATCATGATACCCACAAGCACTGACCTTTCCACAAAACTGATCACTCTACCAGCCTTATCACGACCCCTCCCCCTAAAGGTACCCATCATGGGATAGCAATGATATAAGGGAGATAATGACACCCAAATACTACCTCAAATAGACCATGGGTTGGAGACAACCATCAAGGGTATATTGTACACATAGATGGGAAGAATTAACCTCTAAGAAGATCATGAAGAATTAGAGATAAGATAAAACCACCAAACAACACCTTCTCATACAAAGATAAAATAAAGATCACAATACATGCATGTAATGTCATATAAATTGAAAAACTGCAAAATAAACTACAAACACCTAAATAGAATCCTTGAAAATGACCATAAAATCCAAAACAGATCCTAAACAACCCATAATCTGGTATTTTCCAACCTAATTATCAACCATCTCCTTTGGTCCTAAAAAATATTTTATATATATGTAGGGTGATTATAACATGTATACTCAGTAACCATGATGAATACCAGCACATAATACTACTAGGATAATAGATCGAGGTAAGAGGGGGTGCTCAGCCATCCATTCCTCGCCAATCTAGATGTTGGAGAAAACACCCTCCTAGAGTCCACTAGATGTCAATCTCCCTACCAACATGGGTGGGGTAGTGTATGAAATCACATAACATACAAGATTTAACATAGCTCATAACCACACTATGGGAAACAACGTAGTTTTAGGATCAACTACATCTATCATCTCCCAGATACCTGGTTGCCATAGTTAAGGAATAGGTATCTTATATGCACACAAGAATTCAAGAAGACTTTCGTTTATTTATTTCCATTAAAAAATTTAAATTATGTTAATTATTCCAATTAACTGTTAATATTGATTTTTCATTTACTTAACATGAACAATAATTCATTATTATTCCCTCCAATAATAAACCATCCAATCCCATGGTTTCTCAAGATTATCATCATTTTCATTCCAACAAGACATCAACCCATGGGTTAAAACATTTATTATTCATTTTTATTCTATAATTCCATGTACTATGGTACTTATCCTAAGTTACCATAAAAGAGATGCATAAACCAAGAACAACTAGCTATGTTAAATAGCAGATAAAGGAATACAAAAAATAAGCAACCTAACCATATGGCCTTTAAAAATATTCATAAATAAGTAAGAATCCTATATTTTATCACAACAACAAGCAAGCCTAGCTTTGACTCATTCCATCAATCTCAGATTCATACCTAACACCACTATGCATATCATCATGAATCCATACCTTTATCACCAGCACCAACTACTTCTACAAACCTAGGACTCCCTACCAATGTCTCATAAAACTACCATCCATCCCAGGATCACATCTTGTCACATAACAAGGCTCACATCTGAACCAATCACAAAAGGAAGAAAGAAGAAAAATTCAACAGGGTAACTAGGCCCTTAAACCAAGGCATCCATACTTCACAAGAAAATGAGCTCTCTAGACCCCAAACATTTATCTTTATCAAAAAACTATTTCATTACCATATTGAATTAATATATTAATTTATCATAGGTTACAAGCATATGCAACCTAAAGCATCAGCTATTAAAATTCATAAATTATTTAAACACCCTTCTAATCATAAATTTTAATTTCATCAAACTTTAAGAAATAAAATTTTAAATTAAAATTCCTCTTAATTATTTCATAAATAAGAATACTAGATTCATGTTATTTATAAAATTCATAAACATAAGGAATAATTATTTAAATTTAACGTGTATTAATAATCACTTTGATTTCCATCAAATTATAAGAACAGTTTTATTTAAGCATGCCTATTTGATTATTTAGCCAAAAAACATTATCAACTTTATGTTCTTTAACCAAGTTCACTATATCAAGAATTCTAAAACGTATCATAAACAAATGTTCTAACCCTATAATAAACATATATATCACACTATCTAGTAAAACAAGAGTAAAATTGTTATCACGGTGGAAACACATTCAACTACTACAACCATAAACCATCTATTTTCTTTATTCTGGTTTAATCTTAATTAAGATTAATTCCAACACTATCCAAATAGATAAATCATAATAAACTTATGATTTAAAAAAAATAAAATAATCAATGAATCCCCTACCTTGATTATGGAGATCAACATTCTTTGTATAAGAATTGATGAATGGGGTTAAACCACCACTAGAAGAAATACCACCAAACCAAAGGAAGACTAGCCAGAACCTAGAATCCACAAACACCAAAAAACCATGCTCAAAAAACACAAAAAAATAAGGATTCTCATTGATGTGTTCTACCCAAAAAATAAGAAGCTGAGAAAATGGGAAAATTATAAGAAGAGATCATTCCTCAAACTAAAAAAAATGATTCTCCATGAACCAAGGGTTTAAAATTCAAGGAGTCAATCAAGGGGTTCCAAAGAGATCTAAAATGAACAATAACCTACAAAAAATTATGAAAATGAAATTTCCATGTGATAAAATGATCAACCAAGCCTTAGGCTCACTAAATTATCTTAGAAAATGAATGAATTTAAATAAGCAGAGTGTATATTAGTTAATAGAGGAAGAAACATAATAAATCACATTCAAGACCCCCCCCCCCCCCATTAAATAGTCATGTATTTTCCCCTTTGAACATATGATATTTGATTAATAATGGATATGGTTTCATCCATTTCAAATCTAGATTGACTGCCACCATGGCTTCCACTATGGCCTGGTAGTGTTGGTTCTTCATCATGTTAGATGAAATGGCTTATGTTAGGGCATGTTTCCCACAACCAGGGTGTTTTTACCTCACCATTCCCAATACCATGGGAATTTTGTGCCTCCATTACCCATTTTGGATAGGTGGTTCTCCATGGAACCACACCTAGTTTCATTCCCTAGCCTGGGTATTTTATCTATCCTATTTTAGATAGGAACTCATCAGGCCCAAAACAACCTTCAGAATGGATTGAAAAGCTATTTTGATGGTCGCAGTACACCAAGTACCTCATGGCCCACCACTACCTAAAACACCCACCACCAAAGCATGGTGACCTCCAAAAAGGACCAAGGATTTCTCAAATCCCCCATAACACCTCCAAACTCCCTCTCAACACCATTGAGACTTGCAAAAATTCAAATAAAAGGTCAAAAATTTCTGAACCATTACATTAGACATCTCTCAAACAATTATTTTTCTTGGTAATTAAAACTAAACCCTAAGAGAAGGAAAAGGAAATGGTTCATCCAAATAGCTACCCCATGATATACCACTCAAGAATTTTTCCATCATGGGAGAACAATCACATCACCTATAGGAACAAGTAAAAAAGCTATGTAACACCAAAAAATAGATCTAAAACACTCTCTTAGTGGAGATACCTCTAAAATAAGAGAAAGTCCACAAGAAAAACATTGAGGAAGAGAAAATCATTTCATAAATAAGATAAAGGTTAAAAAAACAAAAAAAACAGTGATACAAAATAAGATATAGACATAAAGAAATTCATGATAATGAGCATGTATCTATGAATCATGTTTATAGTTGATCTCCTCCATACCACCATGTCACTATAAGTCACAAACCAGGGGAATAACACACTCATGAAACACCTTATCCTAGCAGTCCTAAATATCCATGGGCCTCTCTATGAATTTTAAATCATTATAATCCTCAATCCCACCCCAATTAATGTTGTTGGGGTCATCGTGAAGAAAATAGAGAATATAAAATACATGGAAGATAGAATGTATCTAGATCATCTATAAGGGAAGTGTTATCTGATACATAATGGCTATAACATGAGCCAACACCTCAAAAGGCACAAAAAACCAGGGATAAATCTTAGTCCCACAACCAAACCTTCACAAACCATGATGAGGATTCAACTTCAAGAAAACATGATCACCAATGTTGAACTCCAAAGGTCTCCTCCTAGGGTCAGTATAAGACTTATGATGATCTTTCACTTCATTTATTCTCTCACAAATCACATAAACTATTTCTATCATGCTTTTCACTAGTTCTAGATTGAGAATTATCGACCCTAGTCCAACACAATGTATAATGGAAAATTCAACCATGAAAAGATTCAAATGACATCATACCAATGGTAGAGTGAAAACTATTGTTGTAATATGACCAAAGGTGGGTGTCTCATCCATGAACCTCCAAAATCTAAAACACAAGAATATAGCATGTCTTTAGATTCTGGAAAGTTTTCTCTATATAATCATATATTTATGGATGAAAAGTAGTGTTAAGGTGCAACTGAGAGCCAAAAGCATGTTAGAGACCTATCTATGCCATATAGATGAAATGTGGGTCATAATTGGAAATGATCATCCTCAGGACTCCGTGGAACCTCACCACCTCCTCCAAATACTACCTCAATAAAAAACTCCACTAAGATTGACTCTTTGATTTCAAAGAAGTGGGTTTGTTTCATCAAACGGTCCACTATAACCCGTATAGAATCATAGACTCTCTTAGATTGAGGTAAACCATTGAAAAAGTCCATCAAAACATCCTCCCACTTCCACTTAGGAACATATAATATCTAGAGAAGACTACTGGGAAAATGGTGTTTAGCCTTCACCTTCTGGAATTCTAAACATTAGGACACAAACTCTGTAACTAAATACTTCAAACCAACCCACCAAAACTGGCTGATCAAATCAGGGTACATATTTGTCACATCAGGATGCACTGCCAAGGGTGAGTTATGGAACTCATGGATAACCAGCTCAAGCATCACCAAAGGAATAAAAATACTTTTTTAAAACAATACTCAGTGTTGATCATCCTTAAACCAATCATTAGAGGCATCACTATAGATAACTAATTCTCTCCAAAAATCTACCTCAAAATCCCCCAGTTGGGACTCATCCACCTATTTCACCAAGGATGGATGCACTTTCATCTGAAAAAAGAATCATATACCACCAAACTCTCCCATATCAAGATTTATAATGGAGAGTTCTTCCATTACTCTCAAATAATCTATATATTCATACATGACATCACTATGTGACTTCCTACTTAGTGTGTTATCTACAGTGTTACCCTTTCCCCATGTATAGGAAATTTCAAAGTCATAATCCTGTAAGAAATACATCCACATTTTTTTCATAAGTTTAGGTTATGCTAATATAAGATATACCATGATCTACTCTAATTGGTGAAAAACACAAGACACTCGCAGATGAGGTAATGTCACCACAACATCAAGGAAAACACAATAGTCACCAAATCAATATCATGGGTCTTATAGTTACATTCATGGGTACATAACTTCTGAGACCCATAAGAAACAACTAATCTCTTATGTATAAAGACATTACCTAATAAAAGATGTATAGAATCATAGAAAACCTCAAACTAAACTCCTTCCTATAGAAAACAAAGAACTGGAGCACTAAAAAACTTCTCCTAGAGATATTAGAATGATATATGACACTATTCAATCCATAAAAACACTCAATCCTTCTTGTTCAAGGATATCATAAGAGTCTCAATGTAATATAATTTAGTTAAGAACCTCTTATAGTATCATGAAAGACTGAGGAACCTCTGCACCTTTGCAGTAGTCTTGGGGACTACCCGAGAAACTACTACCTCAATCTTTAAAGGATCCACAATTACTCCTCACTGGGAAATGGAATTCCCCAAGAAAAGAACCTCATGATCCCATAACTCAACTTCAACATCTTTATAAATAGTTATTGATGACAAAGAACTCTTAAAACTACATATAGATGCTCTACATGCTCCTCCTTAGCTATGGAGTACACAAGGATGTCATCAATGAAAACCCCCATGAATCGATTTAGGAACTCTTGGAACACTACATTCATTAGCCCTATACACACATCTAGATCATTATTTACACCAAAAAATATCACAATGAACTTATAATTCCCATGATGACATTAGAAATAAATCTTCAGTATATCCTCATCCTTTACCCACATGTGATGATATCCTGATCATATATCGATCTTCAAGAAATAACTATCTTCTTTAAGTTGATCGAATAAATCCTCATTTCACATAAGAGGATCGTGTTTATTTACTTTCACCTGATTCAGGTGATGATAATCAATACAGAGACATATAATATCATTGGGATTCTTCATGAAGGTTTCATCATATACAAAGACATAAATATTGGGGAAGTACATAATTGTAGCTCTATCCTAAACTTAATCTCTCGTCAAGGGTAAAATGCCACAACATTCTTGGAAAATACATTAGGGTATTCTTCTACAAACCTAGGAATCACCTCATGTTGATCCTCTAATAAACTCATCATTAACTTAGACATCAAGAATGAAAAGGAAAGAACATTCCCCCAAACCCATTAGAGGGTCTCACTTTCCAATAAAATATGACAGACTCTCCATTAACATCATATAACATGATCTAGATCCTAAAGAAATCCATGATATCCTGAACCAAATATAGCCAGTCCATGCTAACGATGATGTCATATGCCTATATCCATAAACATAGGAAGTCTCTTGGATAGTAGTGTTACCCTAGTACTAGATCACATTCTCTACATACTTTATACAGATAAACTCAACCTTCAACTAGTGTAGTCAATGTAAAGGGTACTAGAAGCATATCCACCTCAAGTCTTAAGGAATAGACTAGGTCAAGTGATATGAATGAGTTCATATCTCCTGAATAAATAAAATCATGCACCTAAGTAGGACACAAGAAAATGATACTTTCAATGATATCTGGATCATCTGGAACTAGAAACTCTAAAGTATGCTGCTGGTTATGGCATACTCCATAGCCTCTATAACCCTAATGGATACCACCTCCTTAAACACACTCTTATATCAGAGGATGGGGGCATAACAGAGTTTTCCTCTACCTACCCCATCTCTTCTATACTAATCCAAATCTAGAGCACCCTACTGCTTTTGTTTTAGCTAAAACAATCACAATAGAGGAACTTGAATCGAAACACCTACTGCATGTTGTCTGCTCAGAAAGGTCAATAACTCTCACTACTAATGACCTTGGAATCTATATGAAAAAACATGTTTCTAATCCCTTATAAATATCCTTTTTGGATCAAAATGTAAATGGAGATGGCTAAATACAAGAGGGGATGAATCGTAGGTTTAAAAACTTTAATTTTTAACCTAGAAAGAAACTTTGTTTAACAAGTTTAAACAAGTTATATTCACAAAAACTCTTAATTATTTAAATGGTGATCAGACTTGTCCCTTGGGTCCAATAATAAAAATATCGTAATCAAGTATATTTTGTTATATAATTCATAGGTCGTGATGAGAAATAGATTCTATCTTCACAATGTATAGAATCATAATCAGTAATTGGTGGAAACATAATCAGAGTTTAATTATATTCATAGTAGAAAATAAATACATAAAGAATTATAATCACAATGGTTACGATGTATTAGAGTTATAAAAAAAATTAATGATTCTATATTAAATTATATAGAATCATAATCAGAGTAATAACATATTCACAATGTAATACAGGGTAAAATATTTGTATTATAATCAAATCTATTACAATAAACAAGATACAAATAGAAAGATGAATATAAAAGTATCACTTTCTATTATATGCAGTGAAAATAAAAGACTTATAATAAACAAGTAATACAAATGAATACACTCCTTTTATCCCAAAGATTAGGGTATCCAATAACCTAGGATAAAGGTCCCTTGTTTTATACTTACAAGAAAGTTTGTATTTCCCTTAATATAGAAATCCATTGATATAATGATCAATCTATCTCAATATCCCCATGATCCCTTGATATGATGATTGGATTTGCTCTGTCTTCCTATCCACAGTAGCCCTCGATACGATGATCGGTCTGTCTTGTTATCCCTGTGAGCCCTCAATCGTATTCACACGATCAGTCATTACGATTACAAAAATAAACTCCAAAATGTTAAAAGTGAAAAGAATAAGAAGTTCACCCTTGTGATATTTAGAGATCTCACACACTGAGATTTTTTCAAATGAAAATGATCATCACTTCACTCAAAACTCTTCAAATAATAGGGTATTTATAAAGCAACTCCCCATCAGTCATCTTGATCCTCCAATGGTCAAATTTCTCCAAGTTTTTCATGATTACTTGGACACCTAGAACTTCAACGTTCATTTTATAATAAAATTTCTGATGTCATTTTGAAATACAACATTTGCAATATAAAACATATTTCTTATATTATAGGTAATATTTTACGAGTATGAAAAGGTTATTACAATAAATTCTTTGAGTCTAAGTATGATTTTAATAAAAAACTTTATCAATATGAATATTAACATTTTGTTATTACAAAAGACAAAACAAGACATCTTATAATCAATATGTTAAATCTAAGTATGATAAAGTTGAGTACGATTATTATCGTATCTAGTCTCATTAAAATAAACATATCGTATCCAGTTTCATTATGATAAACATAATGAAAAATTATATTTTTTTGTAAATATTTAAATATTATTCTAATTAATATAAAAAAGATTATTTTTTATTATAAAAACATTATAAAACATATTGAAAAAGTAAGTTAATAAAGAAATAGTATTTTGTGATTTCCAAAACAAAATTATGAAAAAGGTCATAGGAGAAACTTTTGACTCAACATTATCCCCATTTTTGGAAGGTGCAATCCACAAAACATAATTAAATTGGAAACTTTGAATTGTATTCAGAAATACTTATTATACTTATCTCCCCCTGAGTTTATAACTCATTTGAATATAATAATGAACATGAATAACACCTCCTTGGGATCAAACCCCCCCCCCTAAGGATCGTATTCACACTTAAAAAGAAATTTATCCCCTTAATTAAAATAGATCCCCTTTTCTATAAATTCCCCCCCCCCCCTATGATTTTCAAAAAAGGAATAGGGAATAGAATTTGAGATACTAGAAAAAAAATTAGAGAAATAAAATAAAAAACAATTATGATAAAAATATTATTCCATTAGTTAGAGAAAAATATGGAAAAGATACTTCAAGAGTTCATAGATAAAAAATTATTCTTTCTTGGACATCATTATTTTGATGATGATCTTAATATTTTTGAACTCATTTCTATCTTCCAAAATTTTTTCAATATTTTCATCTTGAGATCATATTTTTTCTTCCTAAGACTAAATATTTTCTTCTAGGTTATTATTCTTATCTTACTGAGCTTTAATTATTTCTGATAAGACATCATTCTGATTCTTTAAATCAATAATTTCATCTTTATAGACCTTGAATATTAAAATCTCAAGTTGCAGATACTTTAAGTTCCCTAGTAAATTTGTGAAATCTTGAGTCTATTTTTCAGTATTATTTTTAAAATTCTTAATGAATTTTACTCCATTGTCCATATCTTTAGAAAAAATACTAAAATCACTATCTGTTTCATTAAAATAATTATTAAAATTTTCAAAATTATTTTCATGATGTTTGATATCATTATCAACACCATGAGACCATTTGATCATCTTATTGAAGCTTTTCCTATGAGCCTAGGAGCTTTCATTAAAGATCTTGAAATCTACTTCCAAACATATTGATCTGTCTGTTAAAAATTTTACTAAATCTAATTTTTTATGTTGATTTTCAGCAATCAAATCAACCTTGGTTTCCAGTCTAGGAAATTAAGGAATTGTTTTCTCTAATATGTTCAACATATGAAAGATATAGTCAAGTCCTTGAGTTATGATTATATTAGTGATTCTATAACTCTAAATTATTATTTTGGGGAGGTATGATGTGGTTGGTTCTAATTTCTTCTTGAATTGATTTCATTTTGTCCTTATTTAAAATTGATTATTCAATCCTTTGTTCAACCTTATTCATCATAAATCTCAATAGCATTGACATCAATCCTTTTACTATCTTCTAATTTTCAGTTCTGGTTTTGTTTATCCTTCATAGATGAAGATTGATCTGTTAGGTTGGACAGGGTAATGGAAGATGGTCTAGAGGGGGGTGAATAGACCAAATTAAAAATTTTAATCAAATAAATTAATTATCAAAGTTAAATATTAAATTTAATTAGCAGCAGAAAAATTAAATAATGCAAGGATGATTTTTATAGTAGTTTGGTCCAAAGTGGGCCTAATCTACTCTTATACCTCTCTAATCGGCAAGAGATACGTGTGCACTAAAAATGATTTTTAAAGGGGAATCATAACCCAATTAAAAAATCCTTTTATAGTGGAGGGATAACCACAAAACTGACTTTTGTGTGGGGAGTCACAACCCTTACAACATAACTTTAGATACTGGGAGTCACAACCCAAACAGTATTGACTTTAGATACAGGGAGTCACAACCCTAAGATCCTGACTTTAGAATCTGGGAGTCACAACCCGAGGAAAAGAATAATAAATAATGCTTTTGTGTGCAAAAGCATAAACAAAAACAATAGTGCGTGTGAGAGATGGGAAGTAGTGTTATAGACTCAGAACCAGATGAAAGAGAAGATAAAAATTAAAGCACAGGTACTGATTCTTGAGGTTTAGTTTAGCACGTCTTGTCAATGAAATTGGCGTCGAAGCAGACTTAATTCAGCGCTTGAGAGACCAAGCAGGTGGTGAAGCAGAGTGTCACAGAACGTTGCAAATGAAAAGTAGATTCAAAGTTCACAGCACTTTCTCTTTTTATTGTGTTGTCTATTGTTTTCTGTAAGAGAGAACGATATATATAGAGAATAAAATATCTAGCAGGTGCAGCAACTCCGCTTCCTTATGATATTAAAAACTAATCGAGTCAAAAGATCCTATAAATATCTCAATGAAAATAGCAGAACCGTTGCTTCTTTATTTTTGTAGAATAAAATATTGAATAGAGGAATTCAAAATATTTTGAATAAGTCTTCCAATAAAATCTCCAGAATAATAAAAGCATTGAATGATTCAAAAAATAATTTTAAATCCATTTAAAATTATTTAAACAAAGTCAAAACGGATCCTGAAAACTAGCAGTAGATTCTGGAATTAAATTCAAACATTTAAATTTAAACAATCTTGAAACGTCCAAATTTATTTGTAAAATACGTTGAAGAATGTTATTAAATTTTCTCTTTCAATATAGCACAAAAAAATTAAAAACTCTTTCATTACGATCCTTATATTTAAAGAGGATTTTACAAAAAAATCGATAAAAAATAATCCATATATTTTCATAAAATCAGTTTTTAAAAAATTGCACGGAATGAACAGTAACTTCGGAATGAACAGTGACTTCGAAGTGAATAGTAACTTCAGAGTGAATAGTAACTTCTGAGCGAACAATAACTTTGGAGAAAACAATTACGTCGGAGCGAACAATAAAGTAACATAGGGTATGAATAGTAAAGTAACGTAGGGTATGAACAGTAACATAGGGTATGAACATTAACATAGGGTATGAACAGTAATGTAGGGTATGAACAGTAACGTAGGGTATGAACATTAAACCATATTTTTGATAAAAATGAACCATACTTTTGATAAAAAATGAACCATACTCTTGAAAGAAATAAACCATACTTTTGAATGAAATGAACCATACTTTTGACAAAAAAATGAACCATACTTTTGAGATAAAAATGAACCTTACTTTTGAGATAAAAATAAACCTTACTTTTGAGATAAAAATGAACCTTACTTTTGAGATAAAAATGAACCTTAATTTTAAGATAAAAATGAACCTTACTTTTAAGATAAAAATGAAGCTTACTTTTGAGATAAAAATGAACATTACTTTTGAGATAAAAATGTACCTTACTTTTGAGATAAAAATGAACCTTACTTTTGAAAGAAATATGGACAGAATGTTGTGACAAACTTCAACGAATTTTTAAGGGCTCTTAACAGCAGATTCAAACTTCGGTAAAAACTAATAATTTGTAGAAAAAACTCATTATCTTTCCAACTAAAAAAGAATCAATTAAAACAGACATATACAGGTCCCGAAATCATTAAAAAACAGAAGCAAAACAATTCTGGAAAAACTGCTACTTCAAAACAGCATATCATAACTTTAAGTAATTAAAATTCCATTCAAATGATATTTTTAGACTTTAATGTAAACTAATTAAATCAAGATAAACATTTTATTTTTCCATAAAATTAATTTTCATGCAAATTAGACAACTGTAGAAGTTTCAGTAAAATAAAAACTTAAATGTTTTAAAATAGTGAAATGTAAAGTTTCCAAAAACATAGTAGAAACTTCATTAAATTTTTTGAGAAATAGATAAGTATTTTCCAACTTCCTCATTAACTAATAAAATATAGATAAATATATTATATTTCCAACGTGATAAAAATCACAAAAATCTAAATAACATAAATTAAGATATCATCAAAATACATAATAAAAGTAATCAAACAAAATCATATGAAATCAAATTAAAGGAAATATGCACATTCACAAACAATATCCCCCTTTTTGTTTGATTACAAAACCAAAACATTTAAACCATAAATGAATTTTTAAAAAGATTAAAACCAAATTATTTCTCACCAAAACTTCCCTCCAAAACTTCTCCCCCTTTTTGTAAATGAACAAAAAGTGAAAACATTCTCCCCCTAAACAAATGCAGCAAATAAAATTTTAAATTCCAACATACCAAGATAAAATTGAATTTTCTCAAACTGAGCAGAGTCTAAAGGCTTTGTAAAAATATCTGCAAGCTGATATTCATAAGGGACAAATTCTAAAACAATATCACCCTTATTCACATGATCTCAAATGAAATGAAATCTAAGATCAATATGTTTTTTTCTAGAAAGTTGTAAGGGGTTTTTAGAAATAGAAATTGCAGATGTATTATCACAATAAATGGGTATTTTATCAATATAAACACCAAAATCACATAAAGTTTGCTTAATCCATAAACTTTGAGCACAACTACTAGCAGCAGAGATATACTCGGCTTCTGCAGTAGATAAAGCAACATATAATTGTTTCTTAGATGGCCAAGATATTAAACATTTTCCCAAAAAATGACACATACCTGATGTACTTTTTTGGTCAATTATACAGCCTCTAAAATCAGAATCAGAATAAGATGTTAAATCAAAACAGTTATATTTTGGATAAAATAAACCATAATTAACAGTTCCTTTAACATATCTAATTATTATTTTAAGAGCTTTAAGATGAATTTCTTTAGGATCATCTTGAAATCTAGCACATAAACAAACACTAAAAATGATATCAGGTCTAGATGCTGTTAAATATATCAATCTACATATCATACATCTATAAACTGTTAAATCAACTAATTTACCAGATGCATCAATATCTAATTTACAATTAGTACCCATAGGGGTTTTCATGGATTTATAGGAATCAAGACCAAATCGTTTAACTAAATCTTTAGCATACTTAGATTTATTAAGAAAAATTACATCTTTCCTTTGAGAAATTTGAAGTCCAAGAAAGAACTTTAATTCTCCCATTAAACTCATGTCAAATTCAGAAGACATAAAGAAAGAAAAATCATTACAAAGTATGTCACTAGATAATCCAAAACTATATCATCAACATAAATTTGAACAATTAAAATATCATCAGAAGATATTTTAATAAAAAGAGTGGGATCAACACTGCCTTTCTTGAATCCATTTTTTAATAAAAATAAAAAAAGTCATTCATAACAAGCACGAGGTGCTTGTTTGAGAACATATAAAGCTTTAGATAATTTAAAAACATGGTTGGGAAATTCTTAATTTTAGAAACTAGGGGGTTGAGAAACATAAACTTATTCAGTAATAAAACCAGTTAAGAAATCTCTTTTTACATCCATTTGATATAATTTAAAACCTTGAAAACACGCAAAGGCTAACAAAATTCTAATTGACTCTAACCTTGAAACAGGTGCAAATGAATATTCAAAATCTATACCTTATTTTTGAGAGTATCCTTGAGCAACAAGTTTGGCTTTGTTTTTGACAATCTGTCCAGATTCATCCAGCTTGTTTCTAAAGATCCACTTAGTTCCAATTACCTTCTTATCTTCAGGAAATTCTACTAAAGTCCAAACATTATTTCTAACAAACTGATTTAATTCATCTTTCATAGCAACAACCCAGTTTTCTTCTTTTAAAGCATCATTAAAATTAACAGGAATAAAATCAAAAATAAAAGCAGAATGGGCACAATAATTTAAAATAGAATTTATGGTTTTGACACCAGAATTAGCATTTCCAATTACATTTTCAACAGGGTGATCTTTGTGAATCTTCAATGATATTAGATCAGGTTGAGAAGGAGTATGCTCCCCCTCAATTAATTCACGCTTATCTTGAGGAATATCTTCACCAAAATTAAAATCTCTAAACTCATCATCAATAACATTAGAATCAGAATTTATTTTAACATTATTTTCATCAAACATAACATGAACAGACTCTTTAATAACTATCATTCTTTTATTATAAACTCTATAAGCTTTACTGTTATTAGAATAACCAAGAAAAATACCTTCATCACTTTTAGCATCAAATTTATCTAAATTATCCTTTGAATTTAAAATTAAAATGTTGCATCTAAAAACTCTAAAGTAAGGAACTTTAGGCTTTTTATTTTTGAATAATTCATAAGGAGTTTTATTTAGAAAAGGTTTAATAAGAATTCTATTTGAAATATAACATGAAGAAAAAATAGCCTCAGTACAAAAATATCTAGGAAGATTATATTCACATAACATAGTTCGATCCATTTCAATAAGAGTTCTATTTTTCTGTTCTACAACACCTTTTTGCTGTGGTGTTCTAGGAGTAGAGAAATTATGAAAATATCCATTATTTTCAAAGAATTTTTCAAAATATAAATTATGAAATTCACCTCCTTTATCACTACGAATAGAAATAATCATACAACCTTTTTCATTTTGAACTAATTTAGAGAAATCAGTGAATTTAGATAAAGTATCATTTTTATGAGCTAGAAAATATACCCAAGTAAATCTACTATAATCATTAACAATAACTAAACTGTATTTCTTTCCAACAAGGCTAGAAATTTTAGTTGGACCAAATAAATCAAGATGTACTAACAGTAAAGGTTTAATAGTACTTATCTGATTGATAGGTCTAAAGGAAATTTTGTGTTGCTTCCCTTTCATGCAGGCGTCACAAACATGAAGTTGTTCTTTCTTCAAATAAGGAAGCTATAAAACATTCTCATGATTTGAGATCTTATGTAACATTCTGAAATTAAGATGACCTAAACGTCGGTGCCAAAGGATGCAGTCATTCTGTACAACATTCAAACACTTTACATGTTGAATAGTTAGTTCAGCAAAATCAATAGTATAAATATTATATTTTTGATTAGCATAAAATAATAAAGAATCATCTTTAAAAACTAAACATTTATCATTTTGAAATTTTACTTCCATTCCATCATCACATAATTGTGATATACTAATTAAATTATGTTTTAAACCTTCAACATATAAAACTTTTGAAATAAATGTAGAATTTGAAATACCAACTTTACCAAAACCTTTTACTTTACCTTTGGAATTGTATCCAAAAGTAACAGTGCCTCCATAACATGTGTTGTATGATGTGAACTTTGATGGGTCTTTGGTCATATGCCTAGAGCATCCACTATCCATGTACCATATGTCATTCTTGAGACATCCAAGGCATTTTTCCTACAAAAATCAATTAATTGACAATTTTGGTAGCCAAGCTACTTTGGGTCCAATAGGATTAGTATTAAAAAATTTAGGTACCCATACATAATTTAAACATGTATTGTAAGGTACTCTCGATAACAAGGATTTAGAAATATTAGTTTTTTTAAATCCCAAAGATTGTTTAAATCTAAGTGAACAGTCATTGGAATAGTGACCATTCATGACACATTTAAAACAAGTAACAGTTGAAGTACAACCATTTTTAATTTTAACAAAACAAGTTTTATACATTTGAGGTAATCTTTTATCATAACCAAACCCATATTTATTTTTATCAGTTTTATTCAAAGACATCATCTTATGATATTTTTCACGACATTGAATAAAAGCAGATAAATTTTGTTTAAGACATTCAAGTTCCTTTTTCAATTTCTCATTCAGATCTTGAGCAGTTTTCAAATTATCATAAACTCTTGAATGAGAAGGAGAAGCAGTGTTTATTAACCTTTTATTTTCTTGAAAAATTACTTTATTTTCAAAAATAAGTTTTTCATTACCTTCTTTAAGTTTATTATATAAATCAGCAGCTTTGAAAATATCTTTTCTTAATCTTTCAATTTCTTTATTTAATTCAAAAACATTGGGGTTTTTAGATTCATATTCAGAATCAGAACATTCAGAATAACAACTAGAATTACAAACCTTATCCAGTGATTCCATGAAACACAAGTTAGCAGATTCTATGTCATTTTCAGATTGTTCACTAGAATCAGATTCTTCTGTACAACTCCATCTGGTTTCCAATGCCTTTATATCCTTCTTTTTGTATTTGTCTTTATTATTTAGTTTAGGGCAATCGGGTTTGATATGACCTTTCTTTCTGCACTCATAACAAGTTAGATCGAAAGCATTGTAATTTGTATCACATTTCTTATCTCCCTTATATTTTCTTTATGAGGATTTCTACTAAACTGGTTTTTGGAACCTTTCTTTTTCAGTCTTTTGTAGACTCCAGTTACAATCTGAGCCATGTCTTCCTTTTCAATATCCTGTAGATCAGAATCAGAAGAATTATTAGACATAGCGTTTATAGACTTAAAAGCTACACCTTTTCTTTTTGTTGTCTCCTCATCAGCTATGTTCTTCAGTTTCAGTTCATATTGGAGTATTGATCCAATCAATTCATCAAGTGTGTACTCTTTGAAGTTCTACTTTCATCAATGGCAACCTTCTTTGCACGCCATTTCTTTGGTAATGCTCGTAGGACTCTTTCAATAAGTATAGTATTTTCCAGAGATTCTCCATGTGAATTCATTCCATTCACAATGCTTGTGAATCTATGGAACATTTGATTTACAGTTTCATCTTCACCCATCTTGAAGTCTTGATACTCAGCACGAAGCATTCCAAGTTTGGTTCGGATCAATTTGTCAGAGCCAAGGTGAGTAACTTGCAAAATCTTCCAAATCTCATGAGTTGTCTTGCATGCAGAAACATGACTAAAAACACTTCTGTTAATAGAAAATATAAAATTTTAATGACTTTGTAATTTAAGACATATCTAGTAGCATCAATTCCTGTAAGAGTATATGGATCAACCTCAGGTAGTGTTTATTGTTTTGATATGATAGACCAGTGCTCAATGCTCAACTGTTTGAGGTATGCCTCCATTCGGGATCTCCAGTATCTGTAATCATTACCATCAAAATGTGGTGGATTCTGAGGAATCCAGGCATCATTCGGGTTCAATACTACCATATTATAAGATCTTTATCCTTAGACTATGAGGTCTAGGAATAGGTTAGCACAATAAAATATAAAAGCAGATAAAAGAAATGATTGGATAAATTCCTGAAAGAACAACTAAGTATAATGAAATATAAAGATAGAGAAAAACTATTCTTAAGAAGGTTACCCTCTAATACCAATTTTTAGGTCGAACAGGGTAATGGCAGATGGTCTAGAGGGGGGTGAATATACCAGATTAAAAATTTTAATCAAATAAATTAATTATCAAAGTTAATTATTAAATTTAATTAGCAGAATAAAAATTAAATAACGCAAGGATGTTTTTTATTGTAGTTCGGTCCAAAGTGGGCCTACTCTACTCTTATACCTCTCTACTCAGCGAGAGATACGTGTGCACTAAAAATGATTTTTAAAGGGGAATCATAACCCAATTACAAAATCCTTTTCTAGTGGAGGGATAACCACGACACTGAATTTTGTGTGGGGAGTCACAACCCTTACAACCTGACTTTAGATACTGGGAGTCACAACCCAAACAGTCTTAACTTTAGATACAGGAATTCATAACCCTAAGATCCTGAATTTAGAATCTGGGAGTCACAACTCGAGGAAAAGAATAACAAATAATGATTTTGTGTTCAAAAGCATAAACAAAAAAAAGAGTGTGTGTGAGAGATGGGAAGTAGTGTTACGGACTCAGAACCAGATGAAAGAGAAGATAAAAATTAAAGCACAAGTACTAGTTCTGGATGTTTATTTTAGCACGTATCGTCAATGAAATTATAGTCGAAGCAGATTTAATTCGGTGCTTGAGAGACCGAGCAGGTGGTGAAAGAGAGTGTCACAGGACGTTGCAAATGCACAGCAAATTCAAAGTTCACAGCACTTTCTCTTTGTATTGTGTTGTCTATTATTTTTTGCAAGAGAGAACGATATATATAGAGAATAAAATATCTAGCATGTGCAGCAACTCCACTTCCTTATGATATTCAAACCTAATCGATTCAAAAGATCCCATAAATATCTCCCTGAAAATAGCAGAACTGTTGCTTCTTTATTTCCGTAGAATAAAATATCAAAGAGAGGAATTAAAAATATTTTGAATAAGTCTTCTAATAAAATCTCTAGAATAATAAAAGCATTGAATGATTAAAAATTAAATTTTAAATCCATTTTAAATGATTTAAACGAATTAAAAACAGTTCCTGAAAACTAGCAGCAGATTCTGGAATTAAATTCCAACATTTAAATTTAAACAATCTTGAAACGTCCAAATTTATTTGTAAAATACGTTGAAGAACGTTATTAAATTTTCTCTCTCAATATAGCACCAAAAACATTAAAAAATCTTTCATTACAATCCTTATATTTAAAGAGGATTTTACAAAAAAAATTGTTAAAAAATAATCCATATATTTGCAGAAAATAATTTTTTTAAAAATTGCACGGAATGAACAGTAACTTCGGAATGAACAGTAACTTCGGAATGAACAATAACTTTGAAGTGAACAGTAACTTCAGAGTGAATAATAACTTTTGAGTGAATAGTAACTTTGGATTGAATAGTAACTTCCGAGCGAACAATAACTTCGGAGAGAACAATAAATTAATGTAGGGTATGAATAGTAAAGTAACGTAGGGTATGAACAGTAACGTTGGGTATGAACAGTAACGTAGGGTATGAACAGTAAACCATAATTTTGATAAAAATGAACCATACTTTTGATAAAAAATGAACCATACTTTTGAAAAAAAAATGAACCATACTTTTGAAAGAAATGAACCATACTTTTGAATGAAATGAACCATACTGTTGACAAAAAAATGAACCATACTTTTGATATAAAAATGAACCTTACTTTTGAGATAAAAATGAACCTTACTTTTGAGATAAAAATGAACCTTACTTTTCAGATAAAAATGAACCTTACTTTTGAGATAAAAATGCACCTAGCTTTTGAGATAAAAATGAACCTTACTTTTGAGATAAAAATGAACCTTACTTTTGAATGAAATCTGGACAGAATGTTGTGAAAAACTTCAACAAATTTTTAAGGGCACATAACAGCAGATTCAGACTTCAGTCAAAACTAATAATTTGTATAAAAACGCATTTTATTTCCAACTAAAAAAGAATCAATTAAAACTGACATCTACAGTTCCAGAAATCATTAAAAAACAGAAGCAAAACAATTCTGGAAAAACTGCTACTTCAAAACAGCATATCATAACTTCAAGTAATTAAAAGTCCATTAAAACGATATTTTTAGACTTTGATGTAAACTAATGAAATCAGGATAAATATTTTATATTTCCATATAATCAAGTTTCATGAAAATCGGACAACTTTAGAAGTTATAGTAAAATAAATACATAAATGTTTTAAAATAGTGAAATGTAGAATTTCTAAAAACATAGTAGCAACTTCATTAAATTTTTTGAGAAATAGATAAGCATTTTCAAACTTCCTCATTAACTAATAAAATATATATAAATATATTATATTTCTAATGATATAAAAATCACAAAAATTCAAATAACATAAATTAAGATATCATCAAAATACATAATAAAAGTAATCAAACAAAATCATATGAAATCAAATTAAAGGAAATATGCACATGCACAAAAAATATCCCCCTTTTTGTTTGATTACAAAACCAAAACATTTAAACCATAAATGAATTTTTAAAAAGATTAAAACCAAATTATTTCTCACCAAAACTTCTCTCCAAAACTTCTCCCCCTTTTTGTAAATAAAAAAAGTGAAAACATGCTCCCCCTAAACAAATGCAGTAAATAAAATTTAAAATTCCAACATACCAAGATAAAATTTAATTTTCTCAAACTAAGCAGAGTCTAAAGGATTTGTAAAAATATCTGCAAGCTGATTTTAAGAAGGGATAAATTCTAAAACAATATCACCCTTATTCTCATGATCTCGGATGAAATGAAATCTAAGATCAATATGTTTTGTTCTAGAATGTTGTAAGGGGTTTTTAGAAATAGAAATTGTAGATGTATTATCACAATAAATAGGTAGTTTATCAAGATAAACACCAAAATCACATAAATTTTGCTTAATCCATAAACTTTGAGCACAACTACTAGAAGCAGAGATATACTCAGCTTCTGCAATAGATAAAGAAATAGATAATTGTTTCTTAGATGACCAAGATATTAAACATTTTCCCAAAAAATGACACATACCTGATGTACTTATTCAGTCAATTCTACAACCTCCAAAATCAAAATCAGAATAAGATGTTAAATCAAAACAGTTATATTTTGGATAAAATAAACCAAAATCAATAGTTCCTTTAACATTTCTAATTATTCTTTTAACAGATTTAAGATGACTTTCTTTAGGATCGGCTTGAAATCTAGCACATAACCAAACACTAAAAATGATATCAGGTCTAGATGCTGTTAAATATAGCAAGCTACCTATCATACCTCTATAAACTATTAAATCAACTAATTTAACAGATGCATAAATATCTAATTTATAGTTAGTACCCATAGGGGTTTTCATGGATTTAGAGGAATCAAGACCAAATCATTTAACTAAATCTTTAGCATACTTAGATTGATTAAGAAAAATTCCATCTTTCCTTTGAGAAATTTGAAGTCCAAGAAAGAAATTTAATTCTCCCATTAAACTCATGTCAAATTCAGAAGACATAAATAAAGAAAAATTATTACAAAGTATGTCACTAGATGATCCAAAAACTATATCATCAACATAAATTTGAACAATTAAAATATCATCAGAAGATCTTTTAATAAAAAGAGTGGGATCAACATTGCCTTTCTTGAATCCATTTTTTAATAAAAATAAAGAAAGTCTTTCATACCAAGCACGAGGTGCTTGTTTGTGTCACACCCGTCTTTTATATATATATATATATATATTACTTATTTTATTATTTCTATTGGGAATCAGATAATTTGGTTCAAGGCCGAATGCAAATTTTCTGAGTTTTATTTTGAAACGCACTTTTTGGCCTTTTCGGTGTTAAGCGCACCGCTGTCAAAGCCGCACAACCTCGCTTGGGTCACTGTGTGACCTCGCCTAGCTTACCGCATGACCTTCCCTAAGTTTAAGGGAGATGAAAAATATACGCGGTGATTAATAAAATGAGAACGCAATAAAAATTGAGACCGCGCGGACTTGGACGAGGCACGACTTGGGCGAAGCATGTTTTTGGAACTGCGCAGCCTCGCCTGGTCCACCGGGTGACCTGCTAGGGTCAAATTAATTAAATAAATTGACTTAATGCTAAATAAATAAAATTAAAGGTGATAAAAGTTTTAATAAATTATTTTAATGAACATAATAATAATATCATCTCAGGAGGTAATTGCTATAATTTTTTTTATCACTATGGTCATAATTGCTGCAACTTTTATTTTATTAATATTATTTTTATTGTTAGTTTTGGTTTATTATTATTATTATTATTGTTACTATTATAATTAATATATATATATATATATATTGTTTTATTTATAGCTTTATTTGTAGTTTTCTTTTATTTACAGTTTTTTTCTTCTTCTCTTTTAGGGTTTTCGAACCCCTTACCCTCGGTCTGTCGCCCCACCCCTCTCCCTCGCACCCTGTTTTCACCCCCTTCTCCTCTTCGGTCCTCCGTCGCGCCCATCTCCCCCTTCCCCTCTTCGGTCCGCCGTTGCGCCCAGCTCCCCCTTCTCTTCTTTAGTCCGCCATCTTACCCAGCTCCCCCTTCTCCTCTTTATTCCGCCACACCCCATCTCATCCACCCCCTTTTTCCTTGTCCGGCAAACCATAGCCGCCAGCCCCCCCCCCCCCTTTCCTGGTCCGGCGAACCCTGGCACCTCCCTTGCTCCGTCCGAAAATGCCGCCTTGCTGCCCTCCTGCTCCATCCGGTGACCACCGCCTGACTCCACTGTTCTCTCCCCCCTTCGTCGCGCACCTGCTCACTGCACCAGCCTCACCCCTACTCACTTTTGGCGCCCCTCACCCCTTCCACTCCTGACCGGCTTTCTCGGCTCGCCCCACGGACCCCCCCTTGTCCAACCGCCGTCGCCCCCTCCCAGATGGCCGTCTCCCAGCCGCTAACCCCATTGTCGGTAGTTTTTGTTTTCCTTTCCGGTGAAGTCTCGGTCCGGTGACCGCTACCCCCCTCAGGTCGACTTTCGTTTATTTCATCTTGAGTATTGGCTGTTTCAGCAGGTCGGATATTTTAGTGTTCCATTTTAATTAATTTTGGTTTTAATTCTCGTTTTAGGGTATAAATTTGAGTTGTTTGTGATGGGAATTGGTTGCAATTGGTGTTTTGCACCCAAGCTTGGATATCTCTGCATCAAAGGAAGGTGATTTTGCATTTAACCATGTTTTGATGAATTAATTTTCTTCTTAAATTAGTTTAGCATATTATTTAATTAGTTTATTTGATGCGAATAATATTTGTAGTTGCAGTTGTTATGTGCATGCGATATAAGTGTGTTTTATGTGAAAAATTGATGTTAAACTGGTTATTTGTAGTTTATAAATTATACAAATTGTGCTCTGGTTTAGCGTCAGTTTGCGTTGAGTCACAAAGAAATGTTTGACTACATTTTTAGTATTTTCAAGTTTTGCAGAACACCTTCGTTTTTGTTTCTTAAATTTTAGGGGTTTTCAGGTTATATTTTTAGGGTGAAGTTGGTTTAATTTTGACGCATTTGTTGATACTTGTTTCTAAGGTTCTTTTGCATTTGTTTTGGTGCGTTGGATGACCAATTGGAGTTGCGCCATAAATGTTGTGGAGTCTCCAAAACCTGAGGTAGGTGGTTCCATGTCTTTACATCTTTTAGATAATTTAGTTTGGTTGTTTAATTAATTTAATATGTTCTATGATTTAATTGCAAAATGCGATCCATGTTTATAATGTTCTGGCATGCTCGTCTGAGGAGATTGGATTTCTGAAATAGTAGGCTCTTGTTGTTTATATGTGTGTTGTCATATAAATGATTGGTTGTTCTTTAAAAGCTGTGCGAAATGCATTTTAAAAAAAATTGTCTGACATGCATGCATCATGAAAATTTCACTTTCTTTAGAAATGATCATGTTTTCTTCATTTTGAACTTGTTGGGGTAAGTCCAAAAATTGTTTAATCAATTATTTATATGGTGAAAATGTGTTTTAGAATATTTGAGTGTGAAATTGATTTTTTAAATGGTCTTTGCACGTAAAAATATGTGTTGTTTTGGTGCAATGTTTTCAAGTTGGGTTCTAGGTGATGTTTGGTTGGTACGAACTTAGTTTTTATGGGTAATTGAGTTGTGTATGTCTAAATGTGGGTTTTTAATGTGTAGCGAATCATTTTAAGAGGTGCAGATGGTTCAGACAATTGTGTAGTTGGGTGAAGCTAGTTTTAAGGACAATTTATTAAGCAAGTGGTTTGAATGACTCCCTTCTTTGTAATTGGGTGTGTTTATTTTTGTCGGCCCTTGTTGTGTTATTAAAATAATGCTTCCTAAGTTGTGAAAATTGTTTATGTTCTTGTTTGAGCGTTTTTTTAATGGGGTTTTTGCGAAACGATTAGGTAATGACAAATATATTTTTGGAAAGGTATTTTTGGCATGCGTGAGTTTTTGAAATGTTGTTTGGGTGTGAAAATAGTGACTTGTGTGTAATGTCTGGTTGGGTCTGTGATATGGGAAAAAAACAATATACTATGTGAATGTGAAACTTGATTGAGCACAAGGGAAAACCCCGGGTATCTAGGTAGGAGGACTAGAACTAGTGCGCTAATGAGCCGGATGGGTATCGTCCTTGTCTCACTTAGCTGGATTGACGATTGCAACACTAACTAAACATGATATATGAGGGTCGTGGCCTTCTAAACCACGTGTTCTGAGGATTGTGGCCTTCTAAGCCACGTTTTCTGAGGGTCGTGGCCTTCTAAGCCACGTTTCACCGAGACAAGAGGTTCTAGGGTCTCACTCGAACTAGATGAACCTTAGGGGATTTACCCATAGTGCTCTACCATCTTTGGTGTGGTGCCTTCCGTCGGCATATGGAGGACCACCTGGGTGTGAGTGTGTGTGTGTGTGAGGATGTGTGTGTGTGTGGGTGGGTGTGTGTGTGTGTGTGTGCCCATAATGAACTTTTCTCTTCCCCTTTAAAAATCATGTTTGTGAAATGAGTTCTTTTAGTGTTTTCCTTTAGCATTTGTCTTGTAAATGTTTTCTTTAAAAGTATTTCGAAAGTATAACTTGAATAATCACATTAAATTTTCCTTTTGATGTTGTGGCATGGAACCTTTCTATTGGGTGACGTCCTACTGGGCCTTTCGCTCACACCCTGCATACACCTTCGGGTGTATGTAGACTTTGTTCCTTGTGTATTCCAGGTTGTCTGTTGTGCTCAGTGATGGTGGTTTTGGTCGGTGATGGTCTTCTAGTGCAGGTTGGTGTTGTGGCGTGCAGATGCTACACCACTCTTATCGCTTGGAGGTTTGAGTTAGAGTTTTGGTCTCTTTTGTTGTCGTCTATTTTTTTGGGATGTTGGCTCTAATTGTAAACCTTTAAATTTGATTTCAGTTCAATGGTCTCGTTGGTTGTCAATTTTCCTAGTTTCATTTTATTATCTTGTTAGTTTTTGTGTATAATTTTTTGGGTAAACCATTCCCACAAGTTACTCTTGATACTCGGGCACTTTTTCCAGCCCGTGGGGATCGGGAACGCCCTTCGGACCTTGCCGTGGACCGGGTCGGGCACCGAGTCGGATGGTGACCCGGCCTGGTTCATGACAAAATGGTATCAGAGGGCGAGGGTTGCTCTCTTGGGTCATGTTCTTTTGAGATAGAGTCAGAGTAGACCAAAATTAAGGTTGTCAGAACTCGGCGTTCTAGCTACGAGCAATGTGCCTGGCCAGCACACCTCGTGGCGGGACTCGGGTAACCAAATTGTGTTGAGGTTTGTCTGTGTTTTTGGTCATTGCGGTTAATCTTGTCCATGGGTAAATGAAAAAGGGGTAAGGTCAGTGGTCCTAGTGAGCTCGCAGGGTCTGGCAAGCCATGTGGAGCCGGGGACGCTGTCCTAGAATACCCTCTGTGGCAGTGGCATGACTGGCGTATGGCCTCCAACCATACGTTCCAGTCACCCTCTGACACAAGTTTTCTCTTGCGTCATTTCTCATCTCTTTGTTTTGGATTCGTGAGAATTTGGTTTTTAAGTAAAAATGTTTTGGACTTGGAAAATGATTTTTAAATGAAGCGCTTTAAAAAGAAAATGAGGTATGAGGTTTGAAAGGTGTGGTTTGGATGTTTTGGTTTTGAAAAAAAAAATGGAATGGTTTGTTTTTGACCCTTGGTGTTCTCTGGGGAAACCACATGCATGAGTGTATATGGGAAAAAATGGTTAATGGCACGAGTGGATGAGTGCTTGGATGGATATGAGGTGGGTGCCAGTGCGGTACGAGAACATGCATGTGTGAGGCTCATGGGACACCATTGGTGTTGGTGCAATCCACCGGGTTTGCTTATTTTCAAAATGTTTTGTTAAAAGAAAAAAATTGGTTTTTTAGTAAACGGTGTTTGTGTGGAGTGTCCTTGTGTTTTGGAAATGTCAGATGTGAGGCGTTTTGAGCCGAGGATCCTTTCTAAATGACTTGTGTTCCGAGTTTTTATTTTTATTTGTATGTTGGTATGTTTTCGTGTAGTTAGTGACTTCTTTTGAAAGTTCTTCAGGAATCCCTTTCAGTGGTTCCCCCGCACGTTTAGTGCACGCTTCTGGTATGTGTTGACTACTGAACCAGTTTAGTTGGGTCCATGGTTTTCTCTCTCAACTAGTGTATGCCCCCCATAAAGTGTTGACATGTGATTAAAGTGTGTCCATGGGCAATTCTCCGTTGGTTGACCCTCCAGTTGATCAGAGGAATCTCCTCTTGAATTCTAGAATTGAACCCACCTCTCCTTTTTACCTCTCACAGCGGGACGACAGATGCGAGGGGAGTTGAATAGAGTTTTGGTTTCTTTAAGTTGTCTGGGTCGTCGGAGATGAAATTTGACGTCGTTGCATTTGATGGTTCTCCCTGGAAACAGTGAAAGGAAATCCAACGGGGAAGGGTGAATGCGGTTCCGAATTTTCAGTGTTGACCAGAGTCTTGAATGGGTTGTAGTGTTTTCATCGGCTGCAAGGGTCATGTTTGGTGACCACTTACAGTGCGAGTCCTCTTCGAAGTGTAAAGGTGGAATCAACCCTAATTTGGTGCGCTCTATCGTTTTAAATGACCTCTGGTCTTTGGTTTGTTTCATTTAAGGGAAGGTTTGTGTTAGGCTACTAGTTTGGCAGACCCAGTCGTATGAGGATTCTATGGTCGTTTGTAGGAATCATGTGTTGTTCAAGACGCGGTTTAAAGTCTTTCTCAGCATAAAGTTCCTCTCAACAGCAACGGTCATGTTCAGGTGATGATTGGTGGTGTTGTGTTCTCATTCAGTATGATAAAGGGTGATGCGCATGCACCATTTCAACTCTGGCGTTGGTGAATGTTCCACGTATGATCAGTCAGATGCTATAATGTGTTGTGTTTGATGGTGTTGCCTCAGGTGCAATGTGGTTTCGTGTGACACCAAAAGGAGAAGCTCTGTTTGGATGTCTTTCATGCCTGACTGCGAGGCAGAAGATGCTTCAAACGTCAGGGCTCCAGCCATAGGCCTTAGAGGGAAGCTGGCACGTGGTCAGGAACCCCGGGAGTGTACGGGACCCAACTTTATATCTGTCATCAATGTTAAAAGTAGAGGCGGTTTAAATTGTTCCTACGGTTGTTCCGCTCCGAATGAGCCGTCTGGTTGCGTATGGTTTTTGTGTCTACGTGGAGGTGTGTTCGTCTCGTGCCTTAAAGTCTTGGGGGTTGCATTCCACTGGATGGAGTCGCTTTAGTGGTTCTTATGAGAGTCTGTTGGGTAACTCAGTATCAAATCTGAATGGTGTTCATCCAGGAAATTTTGAGATGTTGGTTGTGGCCGGTCGTGGTTTTGATGCCTAGTGGTCGGGCCCCTCCCTCCCCGCCCCTTGTGGTGGGGTGGTTGGTCACCATCGAGAATTTTTCTAAAGTTTTATATCTGTTGTTAGTTCCAATGGCAGGGAGACCCACATTGGATCTCGCACAAACGTATTTGGAATAAATTGATGTGGGCCTTCCCTTAATGGTGGGGAGTCCGCCTGGACCTCCCCATGTTGGTTTTATAGTCTCGCCTTGGACATTGGTAGGTTCTTAATGGTGGGGAGAACCACATTAGGTCTCGCACAAAGGTCTCTGAAATAAATCAGTATTTGCTTTTCTTTAATGGTGGGGAGTCCACTCGAACCTCCCCGTATTGGTTTTCCAGTCCCGTCCTGGGCGTTAGTAGGTTCTTAATGGTCGGGAGCCCCTCGGGCTTCCCCATGTTAACCTTTGTGGTTATGTTTCTAAAGATAGATTGGTAATAAGTGAAAAGAGTGTTTCGTGGATGTGGTATGACCTTGTTGTTCTTTCTAGCCAAATGGTGTGGTTTTCGTTTAATAGTGCTTGAGGAAATTTCGGCTTGTAAAGTTGATTTTCGTGGGTGCGAGGGATCATCTTCTTAAACAATCAACTGGAGGTTTTTCAACTCTTTGGGGAGGGCGACACATATCAGAAAGTCTTTTTATGCATTTTTTGATGTTGTCTTTGAGTCACTTTCTCTGAGCACGATTTTTCTCGCTCTCTTTTCTTGATGTTTGTGGGGATCCTATTTGATCCTTAGTGGGGTGTCGTTTCCTACTTTGGGTTTCAGCCTTAGTTGTGGCTTTCCGGGGACGGAAAGCTTTATGGTGGGGAGAATTGTCACACCCGTCTTTTATATATATATATATATATATATATATATTACTTATTTTATTATTTCTATTGGGAATCAGATAATTCAGGTCAAGGCCGAACGCAAATTTTCTGAGTTTTATTTTGAAACGCACTTTTTGGCCTTTTCGGTGTTAAGCGCACCGCTGTCAAACCCGCACAACCTCCCTTGGGTCACCGCGTGACCTCGCCTAGCTTACCGCATGACCTTCCCTAAGTTTAAGGGAGATGAAAAATATACACGGCGATTAATAAAACGAGAACGCAATAAAAATTGAGACCGCGCGGACTTGGACGAGGCACGACTTGGGTGAAGCATGTTTTTGGAACTGCACAGCCTCGCCTGGTCCACCGGGTGACCTGATAGGGTCAAATTAATTAAATAAATTGACTTAATGCTAAATAAATAAAATTAAAGGTGATAAAAGTTTTAATAAATTATTTTAATGAACATAATAATAATATCATCTGAGGAGGTAATTGCTATAATTTTTTTTATCACTATGGTCATAATTGCTGCAACTTTTATTTTATTACTATTATTTTTATTGTCAGTTATGGTTTATTATTATTATTATTATTTTTACTATTATAATTAATATATATATATATATATTGTTTTATTTATAGCTTTATTTGTAGTTTTCTTTTATTTACAGTTTTTTTTCTTCTTCTCTTTTAGGGTTTCCGAACCCCTTACCCTCAGTACGTCGCCCCACCCCTCTCCCTCGCACCCTGTTTTCACCCCCTTATCCTCTTCGGTCCTCCGTCGCGCCCATCTCCCCCTTCCCCTCTTCCGTCCGCCGTTGCGCCCAGCTCCCCCTTCTCTTCTTCAGTCCGCCATCTTACCCAGCTCCCCCTTCTCCTCTTCATTCCGCCACACCCCATCTCATCCACCCCCTTTTCCTTGTCCAGCGAACCCTAGCCGCCATCCCCCCCCCCTTTCCTGGTCCGGAGAACCCCGGCGCCTCCCTTGCTCCGTCCGAAAATGCCGCCCCGCTGCCCTCCTACTCCATCCGGTGACCGCCGCCCGACTCCATCGTTCTCTCCCCCCTTCGTCGCACACCTGCTCACTGGACCAGCCTCACCCCTGCTCACTTTTGGCGCCTCTCACCCCTTCCACTCCTGACCGGCTTTCTCGGCTCGCCCCACGGACCCCCCCCCCCCCCCTTGGCCAACCGCCGTCTCCCCCTCCCGGATGGTCGTCGCCCAGCCGCTAACCCCATTGTCAGTAGTTTTTGTTTTCCTTTCCGGTGAAGTCTCGGTCCGGTAACCACTACCCCCCTCAGGTCGACTTTCGTTTATTTCATCTTGAGTATTAGCTGTTTCAGCAGGTCGGATATTTTAGGGTTCCATTTTAATTAATTTTGGTTTTAATTCTTTTTTTAGGGTATAAATTTGAGTTGGTTGTGATGGGAATTGGTTTCAATTGGTGTTTCGCACCCAAGATTGGATATCTCTGCATCAAAGGAAGGTGATTTTGAATTTAACCATGTTTTGACGAATTAATTTTCTTCTTAAATTAGTTTAGCATATTATTTAATTATTTTATTTGATGCGAATAATGTTTGTAGTTGCAGTTGTTATGTGCATGCGATATAAGTGTGTTTTATGTGAAAAATTGATGTTAAACTGGTTATTTGTAGTTTATAAATTATACAAATTGTGCTCTAGTTTAGCGTCAGTTTGCGTTGAGTCACAAAGGAATGTTTGACTACATTTTTAGTATTTTTCGAGTTTTGTGGAACACCTTCGTTTTTGTTTCTTAAATTTTAGGGGTTGTCAGGTTATATTTTTAGGGTGAAGTTGGTTTAATTTTGACGCATTTGTTGATACTTGTTTCTAAGGTTCTTTTGCATTTGTTTTGGTGCGTTGGATGACCAATTGGAGTCGCGCCCTAAATGTTGTGGAGTCTCCAACACATGAGGTAGGTGGTTCCATGTCTTTACATCTTTTAGATAATTTAGTTTGGTTGTTTAATTAATTTAATATGTTCTATGATTTAATTGCATAATGCGATCCATGTTTATAATGTTCTGGCATGCTCGTCTGAGGAGATTGGATTTCTGAAAGTGGTGACGACACCTTAGAGGAAGGATCCAGTACCAGAGGTCTACGAATGCCAATGGCTTTGAATGGATCGACACTAATGACGAACTTTCTCCAAGTAGGGGTTATTTTTTATTTTGAGTTTTCCCATTCTTTATTCTAAAACAATGAATGTAGATAAACCCACAAACAGGTCGATCCATGGATCGATTGTTCTTGCGGGATGGTGATTATACTCAGGTTTTGCATCGGGGTTACCTTGTTGTTATAATCTTGAACCTTCTTCTTATTTTAAACTCTAACGCGAAGGGTGCAGGCTGACACGAACAAGGCTCAAGCCCCTCTTCCTTTGTGTGTTCTTGTCTGTTCTTTGTGGTCAAACCTCCAAGTTGACAGCAAGGAGTTTTCAAGGCTATAACAGGAAATATGGCACCCCATAGAGGCCAAAGGTGTAGACAGATCAAAGAACGAACCAACAAAGTCGGCGGTGGCACACCAAGGGAGGTGTCACTGCTGACTCGGTTCGTGGCGTTGCGGCAGGAACCACCAACAATGGGCTGACAGCTGGTGAATAGGGACATGGACACCCGACTGCATTGGTGGGAGCAACCCACTGGCTCATGACCCAGTGACCATATGCAGGTCCACAAGCTTGGTCAGCTTAGCTGGTCATGGTGCACAAGAACCAGATGCCACATGGCATCTAGGCTAGAGGGGACCAGTCAACCCAATGGGCTAGACTGAGGCACGCAAATAGGGCCACTTTGCGACCTAAGATGGAGTAAAGTCGGCCCGCTTCTGTGGGCTGAGCTGGCAGTATAAAGCCAGGCCACTGGGCAGCCTGGGCTAGGAATGAACTGGTCATCCTGTTGTAGGTCGGGCCGGATAGAACCAGGTCATTGGGCGACTCGGCGGGTTGGACCCCCAGTCGAACCGAGTCGGGTCCAGCAAGGCCCAATGGGCATAGCCCAGCGGTCAGGCCAGACCGGGCTGACCCATACCCAAAATGGGTTGAGTAGGATCGATCAAACTGATCCAAGGCATATGGGGCCCCCAATCTGGGGTGGTTGGGTCAGTCTAACCAGGTCGGACTGGGCCCAAACACGACCAGCCCCTGATCACTAAATCGCCAATATCTTTCAGATCAGATGTCTGATTGATGAGTCATTTGTGGCATTGAAACCCCTGAAATGGGGTGGTTCTTTTGTAATAATATAAGGATTTTTTCATAGAATTTGAAATGTGAAAAATTGATTGAGGAGCGGTGTCTCTTGTAATCAGGCACACTACGTGCAGGAATCCTACGGTTGGCTGAGACCCAAAGACTGCTGACAAGCAACCCTATTTGGATTGGCTACAAGAAATACTTTGTGGATCAACTACAATAGACCAATGAGAAGTAGCTCTATGTTACCCTTCAGGCCCATGGTGAAGAGTAGCTCTATGTGACCCGGTAGACCCACGGTACTCATCAGGGATGAGTACCTCATTACGATGGCCAAGGTGGGAAGCAGCTCTATGTGACCTAATAGGCCCACGGTGGGGAGTGGCTCTGTGTGACCCAACATACCCATGGTACTCATCAGGGATGAGTACCCCAGTAGTCCAAGGTGCTCAGTGTTTCTACTAATGGTCTTGATTTCTGTACTTTAGATTATACCTAAGTAGTACTCCCCTACCAAGTAGGGTGTGGGTCCCCGATATACGAAGTAGTACTTCCCTATCGTAACAAGGTGCAGGTCCTACATGAGTAGTACTACCATGTTGAAACCAAGGCCCAGGTCCTCACTTATGGAGTAGTACTCCCTCTTCTTCGAGTAGCGATGAGGAGTAGGTCCTCCATAGGAGTTGGAGATCCCTCGACTGTCAGACACTTCTACGAGGAGCGGGCCCCTCCACTTGAAGAGAATTGATACCTAAGTAGGAGAAAGTGCTCCCTTGATGAGACTGAGGTGCTGTCCACTCCTTATAGGAGTGACTGAGGTATCATAGGTTATACTGGAGTAGTGCTCCCTCAACTATGCATAGTGGAAAGGGGCAAGCATCTTCACTTGGGTTTCCTTAGTCTTGCATTGGGCACAAGATTTTGATGACTAGACCTCTAGTGTCTAGTACTAGATTTGGACCTAGTATAATGTTCCCAATTGAGTGTGTCTCTCAGATGGGTGCCACCAGAGATGGAAGAGATCATGGAGTGTGATCTTCTAGTTTGTGTGTTACGACTTGAGCCTTTGGTGAGAATCTTGATGCTGGCTATGGGGGTGGGACCTCATGTTTCTTAGTGGCTGAGATGATTATATCTAGATGTTCATGGTATATGTCTGGGAATATACCTGATTAAAGCTGACATTACATTTTTTGTGGTTTTTCTCATGTGATTTATCTTTGTGATTTCGGTGTCCCCTACTGAGTATCTTTTTACTCACCCCTGCATGGGCTCTTACCACATGTGTTGTGTCTAGTATAGACAAAAGGTGCTTCAATAGAGACCATGGTGGCCCGGGACCAGGCGGTTCCCAGTGAAATATGATAGGTAGGACGTTCATCCACATCTTTTGACAGCCACTCCTTGCCTACCCTTCAAGTGAGGCATTCTGCAAACATCTTATAGAGATCTTTTTTACTTTTCTGTTTTCAGTTTTTATTTTTTGGGTTTGTATTCTGGCCCATTTGACTTACATCTTGTACCTTTTCTCAGTGGTTGTTTAGTGGTATGCATCTTTTCCTTTCCAAATATTTAGGACATGGTTGTGTGTATTTACGTGCATACAGGTACTCAGGAAAATTCCTACCACTTTTGGGATAATGCCTTTGGTGCTAGTCTCCAGCCCCTATACTTTGGGAGGTGGGCTTGGGGTAGTCACAACATGGGCCCTGGGGGATGGGTCATGACAAATAGGTATCAAAGCAGGTTGGTTCTACCTCAAAGATCGGGCGACTATGGTTTTGTTTTGGGGAAATAGTGTTAAGTGTTTTGAGTTCGGATTTCAGGACATTGACTCCAGTGTTGGTGCAGCGGCTGACATATTCATACACCAGGACTCTGTATACCTACTTTCTAAATCGATACATAGAAACACAGGTTGCAGGGAATAAATAGTACATGAATGATATATGAATTTTTCGTACTTTCAATGTCCTTCTTAAGTCATCTCTCTAGATATATTCTTTTAATCGTGGTTCATCTTGATTCATTTCAGGATGCCTCCATAATGACATCCATATAGGATGCTACAATGTGTTCATAATGACTATCCACCCAGAGTAGAGGCTTCAGTGCAGGGAATTGATTATAAGGCGTTACCTCCAGGTGGTGCACCAATGATGCCACCACCCATCGATCAACGGTTTCAACCAGCGCTATCAGTAGAGGATACACACAGGCTGAGTGCGCTACATGATTTCTAGAGACAGAGACCTATGTTTCAAGGCGAGATAGATCCTCAGGTAGTTGAGGAATGTCTTAAGTCAGTTATATGAGTCTTCCGCCTAGTGAGAATGCTTATTGACCAGATAGTGATCTTAGCCACAAGTATTTTTTAGGGATATATGGGGAGATGGTAGAGCTTGATGGTCCAGAAACATGATGAGGTGACTCTCACCATGTTAGACTTTGATCACCTCCCATCGATCAACGGTTTCAACCAGCGCTATCAGTAGAGGATGCACACAGGCTGAGTGCGCTACATGAGTTCTAGAGACAGAGACCTCCTAAGTTTCAAGGCGAGATAGATCCTCAGGTAGTTGAGGATTGTCTTAAGTCAGTTATGTGAGTCTTCCTCCTAGTGAGAATGCTTATTGACCAGATAGTGATCTTAGCCACAAGTATTTTTTAGGGATATATGGGGAGATGGTAGATCTTGATGATCCAGACACATGATGAGGTGACTCTCACCATGTTAGACTTTGATCACCTCTTTAGGGAGGAGTTCTTTCTAGTGACTTTATACTCTATGTGTATACAAGAGTTGTTGTACCTACAGTAGGGTAGCATGACGGTAGTATAATACTCAATGAGATTCATGGATCTTTATCTCTACTCTATGGATATGGTGTAGGACACTTACTTTTGGGCTTAGACCTTCGAGCAAGGACTATGCTAGGAGATCAGGGTGTTAGTGATACTCCTTAGTTGTCCTTCATATGCTGGGGTGCTAGAGAGATCCCTAGTGGTTGAGATTTTCTTGGAAAAGGAGAATATGGATGTGACCTACAATAGAGGTCATGAGGTAGAGGCATATGTTGGGGCTAGTAGACGACAGGCGACAGGATCATGGAGAAGGAGGAATACCCATGCCCGAACATAGATACATGGGTTTGTGGCATAGGATCCTTGATAAGGAGTAGATAAACCATAGGAGAGGTGGTTTTATGCTTGCAATGGTTGAGGACATCTCACAAGGGATTGTCTAACCTGTCATGCCACTGAGAGGGAGTCGGTTGATGAACCTTCTCGGCAGATACAGTACTTGGATCAAGGAGTTATGCAAAATGGTGGGCAAGGTAGAGGAGCTGGATGAGCAGTAGGAGGTGGTCCGCACTAGGCTTAGGGAGTTGGAGTGCATGGGTGAGGACATCTACATGTGATCTTGGCTTATGACCTAGAGACTCTAGGAGAGATTAAAGGTACGATGTATGTATTTTATTTTGGATTTTTTTTTAAATAGACATAGGTTCTAGTCGCTCTCCTTTTCCCACAATTTTTGTTTGAGACTTTGAGGTTTCGGTTAGACCGTGGACTTGACCCTCATGCTTAGATACTCCTACTAGAGGATACCCGTTGATCACACACTGGCACTGATAGTGTGACCTGACTCTTGGAGGCAAGAGTTGCGGTTGGGATCTCTTAGTCACAACATCGAGGCCTTATGACGTCATTCTTAGTATGGACTACTACATTTCATACATGGAATGACTATATTAGGAAAAGCATGTGGTGTGTATGAGATGGTGAAAAAGGGTTTTCCTTTATAGTTAAAGGGAATCCTAGGAATCATGAAGTATAATCTCACAAAGATTCATGCTTGGGATCGTTCTGTGGTGGCAGATTTAGACCCCATGATGTTTCCATAGTATAGAATGGTTTCTTACCATCTATACTTACCTAGGATTCCACTAGTGAGTGTGGTAGTGTTCCTATTTCAGAAAGTTTTGTGGCCACTAGAGGTTGTAAATAGAGGGCCTAGTAAGACCCAACATTCACTCTTGGGTAGACCTATTTCTCTAGTAAATGCCCTTGTATGTTTAAAGTCAACCCTAAACACGTAACGCTCATGGAGGCTTTATCACAGTTCATCCAAGGGTGGATGTGAACTATGAGATTCTGTTTGTATCTACATTATGTTAGCGTAGAGGTGAGCCTCTAGACCCCATGACTACAGATGGATCATAGTTCTTGGTGATTTCCCACTTGTCGTAGCTAAAGAAACATGTGTCTGTTATTGCATGATGTTGGCCTAGAAAAAGTTGGACAAAAGAGTGGTCAATCTCAGTGCTTCTTCGAGGTGCATTCTTTTAAGAAGCATAGGGACCCTTGGTGAACTCGGTTTTCTTCCCTATAGTGTAGGATTTTGCTTTTCGGGGACGAAAAGTCTTAAGGTGGGGAGAATGTAGTGTCCCAAAAATTCCATGATTTTTTTTAAATTAAATGGGATTATTTCAAGACCAGTATCTGAGATGGAACGTAATTCTGAGTCTTGGAGTGGTCAGAATGGATTTTTAAACTTTTTTAAAAGTTTATTAAATAATTGTGTGAGTGGTTTTTTCTATCTTTTAAACCAATGCTTGGATCAAAAATCTGAGGGCACAGTTGAATTCAAAGCACCGGGATTCACCTAGAAAGGGCCTAACATTGGCCAGCGTTGGCCAACAGTAGAAGTTAGTTTTTGGTCATAAATAAAATAATTAAGTAACAATTATTTTATTTTAAAATCCTTTTAACTCCTAAAAGGTAACTCGATTGGAAATCTGAGAGTACCATTGAGATCGTGAAGGTGTATTTACCTTAAGTGGAGATTAACCTCGACCAGCACGGGTTGTGGGTGAAAGATAGTTTTTGAGATTTTTTTTAAGCGAATTAAAATGGAATGCATGTGTGGTTTTGGAAACTTCTAAATGGGTGCTCAGATTGAAAATCTAAGGGCACCATTGCATCCAAAATGGTGACATTACCTAAGGATGGACCTAACTTCAGCCGATGAGGGTCGACCAGAAAAGATAATTTTTGGATCTTTCGAAAGATAAATAAAATAAATTAAAAAGTTGTTTTATTTTATTTTCCTCAGCATTTAGTGGTGGCACACTAAAACTATGGTGTGGCGAATAGGCGGCGACAAATTCCATTAATGAGGAACTTAAATAAGCAATGTAATGACTTATTAATCGAAGCATAACAGATACGTTGTTTCACTAATTAAACAACGTAACGATGCGACGACGCAACGTAACATAAACGTTGCGACGCATTTCTATTTTAATGAGATAAAGGGTTGGAGAATTAGAGTTGGAATTTATATGATGAATGGTGAAGGGTTTTCTCTCCAATGAAGAATTTTGGAAGATCAGAAAGTGGAAATGATGCTTTTGAGGAAAAATCTGGGACCGTAGGTTGATGAACGCCAATGGCTTCGAATGGATCAACACCAACGATGAACCCTCTCCAAGTAGGGGTTATTTTTTGTTTTTATTTTCCCCGTTCTTCATTCTAAAACAATGAATTTGGATCTACCCACGAACAGGTTGATCCATGGGTCGCTTGTTCTTGTGGTAGGATTCTTATACTCAAGGTTTTCATTGGTGTTACCTTGTTGTTATAATCTTGAACATCCTCCTTGTTTTAAACTCTAACGCGGAGGGTGCGGGCCGACATGAATAAGGTCTGAGTACCTATGCCTTCATGCGTTATTCATGTCTGAACCTCCAAGTTAACGACAATGAGTTTTTGAGGCTGTAGCAGTAAAGATGGCACCCCATGGAGGCAGGATGTATAAATGGCTCGAAGAATGGACCACTGAAGCAGACCCGGTGGTCCACAGAAGGCACTGTCGGCACGCCAGCGGTGGCCCATAGCAATATTCGCGGGAAGGTGGTGGTGCGCCATGACGGAGTGTCGAGGGAGGTGTCACGATCGGCTTGGGTTATGACATTGTGGAAGAAGTTGTCGGTAGTAGGCCAGCGGCCACCCGGCCGCATCGGTGGGGATGACCCACGTCGTGTGGGCCATATCGATCGTGTGATGGTCCACAAGAACAACCAATTTATCTGGCCACAACATACAAGAACCGAACCCCACATGGTGTCTGGGCTGGAGGGGATCGTCCTGCCAGGTGGGCTGGACCAGGGCACGTAAACCGGACTGCTACGCGGCCCGAGCTAGAGCAAAGTTGGCCCGCTTCTGTGGGCTGGGTTGGCAGTATAAATCTAGGCCTCTAGGAGGCCTGGGATGGGAATGAACTAGCCCGCCTATTGCGGACTGGGCTGGATGGAACCGAGTCACTGGGTGACCCAGCGGGCTAGACTTTCGACTGAACCGGGTCGGGACCAGTAATGACCAATGGGCTTGGCCCATCGGCTGGCCAGACTGGTCCATCCTAGACCTTAACCAGGTCAGTTTGGATTTTTCGAATCAGGCTGGGACATTTAGGGGCCCTGGGCTAGGTTGGTTGGGTTGGTCTGACCGGGTCGGACCGAGCCCAGACATGATCAGCCCCTGATTACTAAAATGCCAATATCTTTCAAATCAGACGTCTGATTGACGAGCCATTTGGAGCGTTGGAACTCTCGTGATGAGGAAGTTATTTTGGAATAATCCAAGGATGTTTTCATGGAAGTTTAAATGCAATTAATGGATTGAGGGGAGATGTATCTTGGAATCAAGCGCACTACGTGCGGTAATCATGCGACTAACTGAGACCTGAAGACTACTGAAAAGTGACCCTGTGTGGATCAGCTAAAAGTGACCCTGTGTGGATCATCCATGATGGCCTAGTGGTAAGCATATCTGTGTCACCCGGTAGGCCCACAATGGGGAGCGGCAATGTGTGACTCAGAAGACCCACAGTACTCATCAGATATGAGTACCTCAATATGATGGAAAAGGTGGGAAGTGGGGTGGGAAGTGGCTATGTGTGACCCGACAGGCCCATGGTGGGGAGTAGCTCTGTGTGACCCAGCATACCCATGGTACTCATCAGGGATGAGTACCCCAATAGTCCAAGGTGTTCAGTGTTGTGGCTAGTGGTATTTCTTTCTATACTTTAGATTATACCTGAGTAGTACTCCCCTACCAGGTAGGGTTTGGGTCCTTGATATACGAAGTAGTACTCCCCTATCATAATAGGGTGTGGGTCCTACATGAGTATTACTCCCCTACTGGAACCAGGGTGTGGGTCCTCACTTACAGAACAGTACTCCCTCATCTCCGAGTAGCAATGAGGAGTGGGTTCTCTATAGGAGTTAGAGCTCCCTTGACTATCGAACACAGCTACAAGGATCGGGCCCCTAGAGTCGATACCTAAGTAGAAGAAAGTGCTCCATCGACAAGATTGAGGTGTGGTCCACTCCTTATAGGAGCGGCTGAGGTATCATAGGTTATTCTGGAGTAGTACTCCCTCAACTTTGCGCGGTGGAGAGGGGCGGCCCTCTTCACTTGGGTTTCCTTAGTCTTGTATTGGGCTCAATAATATGATGACTAGACCTCTAATGTCGGGCACTAGAGTTGAACTTAGTAGAATATTACCGATGAAGTTTATCTCTCAGACGGGTACCACCAAAGATGGTGGAGGTCATGGAATGTGATCTTCTGGTTTGTGTATTATGACTTGATCCTTCAGTGAGAATCCTGATGTTGTCTATGGGGGTGGGACCTCATGTTTCTTAGTGAATGAGATGAGTATATCTGGATGTTCATGGTATATGTATGGCCATATACCTAAGTAGATTTGACTGTACATTTCTTCATGGTTTTTATATTTTGATTTATCTTTGTGGTTTCGGGATCGCCTACTGAGTATCGTTTTACTCACCCCTACACAGACTCTGCCCATTCATGTTTTGTCTGGTGTAGACAACAAGCGCTTTAACAGAGACCTCGGTGGCATGGGACCAGGTGGTGCCCAGTGATATATGATAGGCATGACATTCTTCCATAGCTTCGGATAGCCACTCCTTGCCTACCCTTTAAGTGGGGTCTTCTGTAGGAATCTTATAGAGATCTTTTGTAGATTTTTTTTTCATTTTGTCTTTTGTTGGGTTTGTATTATTTCCCATTTGACTTACAAATTGTACCTTTTCTCAGTGGTTGTTTAGTGGCATGCATGTTTTCCTTTTTAGTTATTTGGGGCATGTTTTTTTGTATGTGCATGCATACAGGTACTCAGGAAAATGCCTCCCACTCATGGGATAATTCCTTCGGTGCTATTTTCCAGCCCCTAGCCTTTGGGAGGCGGGCTTGGGGTAGTCACATCATGGGCCCCGGGAGACGGTTTGTGACACTCCTTGATGAAAACTATGTAGTCCCTCATATAATGGATGTATAATGAACTCATTAGGTTAGTATCATCATTGGATGCCTTAATTATGAGCCCCTTGTGGGTAATTATGATATTGGTTTCAAATAAAATGTATTTGGTTATTTAAAGTGTCAAAAAAAACTATATGGTGATTTCCCATATAACTTATTGGTGTAATTCTATATAACCAAGTTTTGTGAATCTGGTTATCTTGACATAGATCATCTAGGATGATGCCAACATATGTAAATAAATTTTGATATATAATAATGTGATTCTTGAGGATCTAGTACTATATGGGGATACCTAATGAGAATCAGTGCCCTGGTAGGCTGATGAATTGGCATGTGATGACTCGTATGTATATGAGGACTCTAGGATGGGTGTGTTTTGTCCATGATTTTCCATGTGATATTTTATATGGTAGTATAGGGGTTTTTCTCATTAACTATGATTTATATGGGTCAAGTGGGAGAGCCCGGTACTTGAGGTGCAGCTCAAGAGATTGGTGAGTCATGTATTGTGGCTGAGATGAGTTATGTTATATGTGGGTAACCAAAGAGAGGGGTTAGCTCGAGCTTTTAAGTACCTTGTATGAGGGAATCATGGGTAGATGCTTCAGTTTTGAGATTGATGCATGAGATGTGCTATCGAACATGGGATATAAGCATGATGATGCCTTATATATTGTATATGTGGAAGAAGTGGCTAGGTACCTTTCCTTAGGATTAGTGAAAATTAGGTTCTACCATATATGGAATAAGAATGCTTATGCCTTTTATTTTAATGAGAAAGGAACTTTGGGTGATGATTCTTTAGTATCGAGGTTTGGATTTGAAGGGGAAGTACCGATTGAGTGCCTGACCCTATTAACTTTTGGGTACACTTTTGGGAGTGCAATGAGAGAATGAGTAGACACTGATGATTTTGATATGATGCCTGTATGGAGGGTGATCATGTAATTAGCCTTGACAATATTGGGATGTTAGGTTCAATAAAAGAAAGCATTTTGGTGCGTCCAATTAGATAATATTGACGTGACAGGAGTCATGGTATGTGGTTTAGGTGTGTGATGCTAAGTGTGATGAGATAAAACTCATGGTAGCATGATTCAGGTTATGAAACTAGATGGTGCAAGAGTGTTCACTTGTTGGTTTTAGATGAGATAATGTGGTGCACATTGGTTACACACAGTGTAGTTTGAGTTGTAAATTGGTGAGCAATCATTTATGGGTTAAGGGTCATTGGCCTCAATGAAATTCTTATGGGTTTGGTTGTTTGGGGTTTTTATAAAAAGGGGAAACATCCCTCTATGGTAGAGGGGAAATTGAAAATGGATCTAGTGTGGTGGTGTGACTAATCCAAGGTTATTCCTTGACAAGTATTTTAAGAAAGTTGTTGTGTCAAAATTAATAGTGGATGAGCGTGGCTCGAGAGGGGCACACTCATGTGATGATGGAACCTGGTGAGGTTTTACTTTAGGAGTAAAATAATGAAATCCATATGGTGAAGAGTGAATCATTATCTAATTGAGGGTGTGACCCTTATTTTGAATGGAATTATGGTGGATGTCGAGGATAATATTCTTGGTGAGTTGGGAACGTTTTCTGTTTTATGTTTTTCATTGGTGCTTAGTTATGAGATAGATGACTACAACTAGTAATTATGTGTAATAATAAATGGATCATGGTCCATAGAGGAATGAACCCATGTGGGTAGGGTTGTGGATTATTGAGACTGGTGGTTAGATATTTGACGTGGTACTTAGATGCCACTGAGCAGGTAAATATTATTATATCTATTTGGGATTAGGATGGTTTTGATGTGATCCAAGATTGAATTGCATTGGGGTTTCATTTATTCTTGTGAGGATATCATGGTGGATATTTTGTTTGGTTGTTGATTTAATTGTGTAATTACACCTAATTTTAGGTTTATACATCATTTGGGGTGTTTATAATGTTCATGTGATGCCTCTAAGAGTTAGGGCATCGTGATCGGGCAATTGTGATAAAATGTTTGCAGGTGTGTGATATATTTATTTTATGCATATGTTTTAGGGTATTTTAATGCACTGATTTAAGTAATGTAATTGATAATCTTTCCATTACTTAGACTATTTAACTTGTTTTGTGTTTTATGGTAGGATACTACCAATTTTGGAAAAGGTAACAAAAAGAGACAAATATAGAAGCTAAAATACACTTCATGTTGTGATGATAAGAATCATAGTGTGACATCAAAATATTGAGGCTGAAAGCCAACATCACCTGAACCCTGAAACTATAAAACCCTAGCACACCTTTCAAATCTTATTTCAAACTAAACAATCTATTGCACTTTGATTTCTTATTTCGTTTCCCCAAAATTGTTTCCAAAACTCATATTGATTTTTTCTCCTCTTCACCTATTTCTTTAAATCAAATTAAATAACACAATTCTTTTAAAAACATAATCAAACTAATTTCATCATCTATATGGGATCGATCTTGATCTTTACACTATATTCAATTTAATTAATTAAGTAGTAGTGATTTGAGTTTTATAAATTTCTATTTTAATTAGACCTGAGGTAAATAATGATTCCATTTGGGCTTGTTAGTGTGACTAATCATTTTCAAAATAGGTCAGCCATAGGAGGTTTGACTAGTGATTTTACATGTAGTTTAATGTGGTGGGTTTTAAACCACATTAGGTATGTCATGTCAGGTATGGAATATGTATTTTGGGGATCAGTCAAGGATTTTTAAGAAAAATCCAGCATATTCGGTCTTATGAATGGGTAGTGGAGACTTATTCGTCCTAGTTAGGAATTGAAAATGAGGAGTATTATCAAAATTTTACCAGTTTTTTGCCTATGATTGGGTTTGGTGAGATAGAAACCACATCAAATGGGTTATCGGACCACTAGAAATGTGTTTCAATAGGTGACTCTGATGGTGGGGAGCAACGTGGGTCAGAATTGGCCCATGAGTATAGGATTTTTTTGGGGAGTTTCATGATCATATAGATGATGAATTGGTTGGATACATTGTGATTTATTGATATGGATAGGTGTTTTGGAGTGTCATCCAGATGTTTTGGTGATAATGATGAGCAGTGGATCGGTCTTTGAAGAATAGTGTACCACGTGATTGGGGTTGCACATTGAAAGCTCGATTATCATTATAGAGTAGAATGTTCTAATATATCTATGAATTAATGACTAGGATAAGTCAGTGTTGATGATTAAAATATTATTGAGACTTCTTAGGGATGAGGAGTGTTATGGTGGGGAGTTTGTAAAACCTCATACCGTTTCAGGGTGTGAATTCCTAAGGGAATTTGAAATTTTATTTCATTGAGGGGTTAATTTTGAGAATTTAGAGTTAGGTTAGGAGTGTTAGTGTTTATAATTACTTAAAATATGTTTTTAGATGTGGTTATAGGATTAGTGGATGCTCTAGGTGTTTAGAGAGACATCATAGAAGTGGTTAGGTGGTTAGGTTGCGGAAAATTTGCAATTTCAGACCATTCATGGCATGATAGGAGTTATGAATACCATGTATAGCCATTTGTGGGGTGATTTCAAACCAAAAATAGGGTAGCCCAAGAGGGAGTTTCTTCCCAGAAGCTTTTACTTTTTGAACCAATGGATCACACCATGAAAGATGTTTTGTGGGATACCTTTTAGGCTATGAATGGGGTAGCTAAGGGAGGAGTCCCTACCTCAATCTATTCATGCCATAAACCAAAGGTCTATGCCATGAAATTTTAAAGTCAGATAGATATCTCCTCAACTTTGATCATTTCACAGTGCGAACTACCTGGTTCACGCTATTAATGGTGTTTGGGTGCATTCTTTTTAGCGGGGGAAATCCTATCTTTTTCAAGTCATGGTGACTTAGGTTTTAGGGGTTTTGGGTGTCAGGATAAGGACATTTATAGATTATTCTCTTCACCCCCTTCCCTCCTTTTATCCCCTCTGGTTAGGGGTGGTTTTGGGTGCATTTTGATAGTGATCTAAGTCACAATCTTCCATTTTGTATCTATTCTTGCTCCTCCTTGATCACACTTCATTTTATTTTAGTTTTGAGGAATTTCTTGGTGAATATTTCACCAGAGTATAGTTAAATCATCTGATATTGATGGGGATTTTATATTACTTGGCTAGAGGATGTCCTAGGAGGATGGTCGCATGGTGTTGCGTGTTGTTTCAGCAAAGGTACATATTTATATGAGTTTGTTTAGGGTTTTGAATTAAAATGGATAAAATTTATGGATTCATTCTCTGAAGATTGTGGAAATTTTCATGTATTCGGTTTGGTGCATGTCGAGAGTAGACTTCACCTTGTTGCTTGAGGTTTCAGCAAGTTCTTATGGATCGATGTGTTTTAGTAAATTATGAAAAATTGAATTAAATTTAAAAATTTATTATAAATTATTAAAATTGATTTAAATAATTAATTATAAGTTATTGTAATTAATTATTAGATTTTATGTTTTGATGTGGGTGGTTGGATGATGAAGCAAGCATGGACAAGACTTGGACAAGCCTAGGAAGAGTTTTTGGGTTGTGGAATTAAAAAGGGAATAACTTTGTTATTGAGGTAGGAGTTTCTTATGAATTTTCCCTATGGTATTATGCAAGATTTATGTGTCATGTGATATGTGTGGTCTCACCACTAAGGGTGATCAACCTATTAAAATTATATAATTTGTTTAATAAAAATTAAATGCTTGTTAATGGATTTCACAAAGTTCCAAGGTCCACTAAAGACCCTTATGCACTGTCTTGATGCATCAATAATCAATTATTGAGGCTTAGATGATAAATATATGACTTAAGATATGTAGACCCTAAGGTATGAGTTTTAAATAAATTAAGAAAACATAGTGACCCTTGTTATAGGTGCCTTTGTGACCTCTGAGTAGAGGAGTGTGGTGTGTTAGAGTGAGTAGTCCTAGTAGGCCTTAGTGAACCTTGAGATGCCTTACATCCTTTTATCTAGTTGGGATGACTATGGGGTGAGTGTTATTCCCCTACTGAGATGTGAGTACCTAGGTGGTTTTTCCCTAGGTGGACTTTAGATGGGTTCAGTGCACGGTGACTGACCTAGTGATAACTTGGGATGGGATATGATCATGTGCCATCTCTTGAGACTGATGCCAGTATGGATTATCTTATGAGGCCAGTGAGGTCAGATATGATTATGAAAAGGTTTATGGACATGATTCACTTTGAGTATTAGGCTTGGATCGAGATATGACTATTACTGAGGAGACAATGTGAGATAATCATGCTTGGTGTGACCTAGGGGACCCCTACAGGTTCCCTAGTATGAGATCGACCCTATAGAGGGGTAGTGTTGGTAGGAAAGTGGTGATGATTGTAGGTTTCACCTTAGATACTTAATCGATGATGATCCTAGTACTATATGGATTCTTAAGATACTCCTTGGGATCTGACTTTTGACCTTGATGATTATTGGTTCATCTAAGATTACATCCTAGGGATTGGTGATGACGCCTAATAATTATTGGATCTCCTAGGATTTCTTCTTAGAGATCTATGATGACATATGATGATTATAGGATCGCATAAGATTAGATACTAGGGATTGGTGATGATTCCTGATGATTATTGGATTTCTTGGGATTACCTTCTAGGGATCAGATTTATGCCTGTTGACTATTGATTCACTAGGATAACCTCATAGGAATCGTCTTGCAGAATGATACTATTGGGATACCTTTGGATAATTCTTAGGATATAATGTTTATACTTTATATTATATGGTCATTGGTTCAAGTATTAATTATCATGTTCATGTGACATGTTTAGAGACACTCTGACACTGAGTGAAACAGGTTTAGGTCGATCAGGGGTATCACGTTAGAACCCAAGGATCAATAATGATTATTTATTTATTCTCTTGTAGTTATTATATTTATTTATTTTGAACATATAACATTGGTTCACCCTTAATTTACTAGTTATTTGTAGGAACACATTGGTATTTCCATACTGAGTTGTACTCACACCCCGCTTAGGTGACTATGGCACTTGGGTACCTCAGCAGACTTCACTGGCCATAGGTTTAGGTTGGGAAAAGGCATAATGTAGCATAATCGAGTCGAATAGCTCAAATAAAATTCAGAGACTAGATAAGATGAGGCTTTGGGATAGATTTAGGTCCTCAATAGAATTTTATTATCATTTTTATTATGTATATGTGACCATTCAGGTGGGCGATCAATCTGGTATGTATGAATGTATATTGTATCTATATTTATTATAGCATGTTTGTGTTTTATTACTTCTATTTACTCTATTTATTTATTGAGTATGGTATTTGGTTTATTTTTCCTGTTATTATACACTCTGATATGGGGTATATGTAGATTCTAAAAAACCCTCAAGGATTGAAGAAAGTTTCAAAACAAGAAAATGAAGTCATATTCGGACCTGGAGACCCGGTCCGGGGGGCCCGGAGGTGTTGCGTGAAAAAATGGCGAAGTGCGCAAAAAAATGTGTCTCGTGCGAAAAGTTCTAGGATTCGCAAAGATTCCTCAGTGTAGGCACAAAAAATAATTTTGTGCCCATGCCCTGTGTGGTTGACATTTCACATCACCGCCATCTGCATGAAAATATTGCACGCCGCTGTCTCCGTCGCACAATTATTTCGCGCAGCCCTATATTTTGCACCCCCGGGCGCCTATAAATAGAAAGAGATCCCCTTCCATTTTGGGGATGAATAATTCGAATAGGATCTCATGTGTGAAATCATCTTTCCACGTGCATGAAGATGGCTTCCAGGTATGGCTCTTTTCGCACCCAGTCGCCCCGGGGTCTGCCCTCACGCGAGATCCCCTTTGGTTTAGACTGAATTCCAACCCCTTCATGGTCCGCCCCTTTTACACAATTCCTTCCTTTGCACACAGGCCGGCCAATTGTGTGCAATCCCCTTTCATTGCGCGCAAGCCCCTTCTTTTGCATGCAATCCCTTCCTTTTCACACAATTCCCTTCCATTGTGCACAAGCCCCTTCCTTTGCATGCAATCCCTTTGAGTTATGTGCAAAAGCCTCGGCTCTAGTTCCGCACCAAATCTTCCCGATTGCGTGCCAACCCAGGGTTTTTTGCGCAGGTCCCTCTTATTTCGCGCGCAAGCCTTAATGGTTGTGCACAATTCCCCGGGACCCCTCTCCTCGGTGCTCCCCAGGCGTACCCTTGCGCGAGTGCCCGATTCCCTCCTTATGGGTTTCATTCGCAGGTTTCTTGTGCACCCCAGGTATCTGCATCATACACAGTTTTCCCATACGACCTTCTAGGCTCGTACGAAGTAACTTTAAAGTCCCATGGACGATACCACCCGTTGCGTTGCTTTGCCTCATGCTTCTTTGCATAGGCACGCTAATGGCTATTACTTCTTCGCATAGCCACACTAGCGTGGACCCTTCAGTGGTTCGCCCCACGACACCCCCCAACACGGCGTTTCCAATGCATTCCCTTCCATAAGGAGCAGAGGGTACCATTTATGTAAGTCCTAGGGGTGTTAAGTGAACCCACCTCGTCCGAGCTGCAGGATGTTAAACTGTTAAGCGCCATCGTCTTTAGTACTTGACGTTAAACTGTGGTCTCGCCCCGTGCCTCGCACATGGGGAACCCCTGCCTTGGACATTCTCCACGCCCCCTCATCTTCACGGGTAAGGGATCACCCCTCACAGGGGATGATATCCTCCTTATTGGAGTGGCGTTTGTCCGCAAGGACAAGCTAGCCACCTTGGTATAAATCCTGGCTTTGAGGTAGTATCTCTTCTCCTCTATTCCTAGGTGCCAAGTCCCTCTCCCGCTGCACTTTTTCACCCTTGGGCCTCCATCCTGGAGTAAGTCCCGGCTTTCTGGGCCGCCTCAACACATAATCCCCTCTCCACTTCTCACAGACGCACCTTTCGCGGCGTGATCTTCGGGCCTTTGTTGTCTCTTGTTTCTCACACCGAGCATGAATCACGTGGTCTTAGAGAAATAATCGACCATGGTAACCACCTTGGTCCACCTCAGAGTGTAAGCCCCAATCCATCCCGAACTACGGGGACTTTGATCCATGTCAAGGCATGGTACGTAGGAATCCTCCACGAGGTTCAAGCCCCACCACCTTGGGTCTCCTCAGAGTGTAAACCCCAATCCATCTCGAACTATGGGGACTTTGATCCATGTCAATGCATGGTACGTAGGAAGTCTCCATGAGGTTCAAGCCCCACCACCTTGTGCCGTCTCAGAGTGTAAGCCCCAATCCATCCCAAACTATGGGGACTTTGATCCATGGCAAGGCATGGTACGTAGGAAGCCTACACAAGGTTCAAGCCCCACCACCTTGGGCCGCCTTAGAGTGTAATCCCCAATCCATCCCAAACTACAGGGACTTTGATCCATGTCAAAGCATGGTACGTAGGAAGCCTCCATGAGGTTCAAGCCCCACCACCTTAGGCCGCCTCAGAGTGTAAGCCCCAATCCATCCCGAACTATGGGGACTTTGATCCATGCCAAGTCATGTTACGTAGGAAGCCTCCACAAGGTTCAAGCCCCACCCCCTTGGGCCGCCTTAGATCGTAATCCCCAATCCATCCCGAACTATAGGGAATTTGATCCATGTCAAGGCATGGTATGTAGGAAGCCTCCACGAGGTTCAAGCCCCACCACCTTGGGCGGCCTCAGAGTGTAAGCCCCATTCCATCCCAAACTATGGGGACTTTGATCCATGTCAAGGCATGGTATATAGGAAGCCTCTGCGAGGTTCAAGCCCCACCACCTTGGGCCACCTCAGAGTGTAAGCCCCAATCCATCCCAAACTACAAGAACTTTGATCCATGACAAGGCATGGTACGTAGGAAGCCTCCATGAGGTTCAAGCCCCGCCACCTTGGTCCGCCTTAGAGCGTAATCCCTAAACCATCCTGAACTACGGGGAATTTGATCCATGTCAAGGCATGGTATATAGGAAGCCTCCACGAGGTTCAAGCCCCACCACCTTGGGCTGCCTCAGAGTGTAAGCCCCAATCCATCCCAAACTATGAGGACTTTGATCCATGCCAAGACATGGTACATAGGAAGCCACCACGAGGTTCAAGCCCCACCACCTTGGGCCGCCTCAGAGTGTAAGGCCCAATCCATCCCAAACTATGGGGACTTTGATCCATGTCAAGGCATGGTACGTAAGAAGCCTTCACGAGGTTCAAGCCCCAACACCTTGGGCCACCTCAGAGTGTAAGCCCCAATCCATCCTCAACTATGGGGACTTTGATCCATGTCAAGTCATGGTATGTAGGAAGCCTCCACATGATTCAAGCCCCCAGCACCTTGGGATGCCTCAGAGTGTAAGCCCCATACCCGTCCCGCATGAAGTTAAACTATATTCTCCATATGAACTACATAGTCTTTGATTCCCTGCCATGGGGATACGTAGGAAGCCTCCACGAGGATCAAGCCCATAACTCCGATCACATCCTGACCTTTCCCTCGAGCCTATGTGTCTCGGGAAGCTCATTCCCTAACCCAGAGGTTCAACTTCTTCTAGGTCCCATCCATGCGTCCATTCTCACGGGTAGCCTCCTCAAGTGTCCCATCGTATCATCGAACTACACAGACTTTGATTCCTTTCCATAGGGATATGTAGGAAGTCTCTTCGAGGATCAAGCCCAAATCCATCGTCCATCCTGATTCTTACTCGGGCCGCCACATCCCGGTGGTATCATGCCACTCCATTCCCAATTACCTTCAACATCATTCGGGAAGCCTCCCACATGTTGGCCCCAATATCGGTGTTCCCTCTAGGGGGTTCCTCAATTTGATCCACTCTAACCAGTGTACTGATCAATTTGATCCATCTCCGCTGGATGTTAAACTTGTGGCATACCCTGTGTTACACATGGGAAGCTAAGGAAAACCTCAGATGCATTCCTATGGCATATGTTTCCCCACATTCAATTTGGGATTCCTCGGGCTTCCACACCCTCGAGAAGACCTATAATAAGAGACAGAAGATAGACATGCCAATTCTCTAGCATCCAGACATGCCAGTGATGCCCAACGTGACTACTCTCCTAAATGGAGGTTACTGCCCTGACCAGACCCCTTGGAAGGCCCTGACAGAAGTGGCATAATTAACTGGTGTCTATGAAGATATGGCGTCGGGAAGAGTTTCAAGAACCACATCTTAAATCTATGAGGGAGACCCGGACTAGGTGATGAGTTCTGAGGAGGAATCCACGGAAGGAAGAACCGATATCCCATCATCCCGTTTCGATCAAGGAGAAGACGTCCCTAAACAAGGAACAGATGCCACCTGCCTTTGGAAAGCGGGAATGCGGGGTAACAGCTACATGTCCTCTGCGTGACGGAGGTGCATGTCCCCAGCGAAAGCGTCAGAAATAAAAATGGTGAACTCAACGTGAAAGTCTTCTCCTCAGCTTGGAGACTAGTAGAATTTGAGGCATCCGTGGTTTAGCATGTCATCTGACCCCGTCATCTGGTACCAGGTCCCACCAGGCAGGCCTAACGTGAAACTTACCGGAAGTGGGGATAGTCAGGATGTTGAGCATTCTGTTCTGTGACTTTGTCAGCGTGGATCCCTCTTATTGGCCACAGAAGACGGAATGGCACTGGGGCACTGGTTATCGATTTCTTTTCCTAACAGTATTAATGAGTTCATATCCCTGCTTTCAGAAATCAAGTTGTTGCATCTGAAGCTCGATCACCTTCCCACCGGTACAGGGGAAAGGGAAATATCGACACGGATACCCCGCACGGTTCTCCCTCTTCCACGACGGCCTCAATCGCTATGACTGCTGGGAACCCACGCCCCCTCTCCCCATCGGAAATTATCCATCTAAGGGTAATTAATGACCTTGTACGTAGGTACAAGGAGGATGGGATCATCCCCATCAGGGATATGGCTCGCCTAGATCTTGAGGTAGCTACGCCTCACCGTCAACGCTTCCCTCAAGGGTCGTGTAGAGAGCCACTGCTCCCCACCCCAACATTCAATAGTTTCGGGAGATTGTCCCCAGAGCACCTTGATAGCTCCCTTCCCTACGTCGATGAGGTAGGGGATGTCCAGGTTGGGCTGATCGGAGTCCCGCTTCAAGGGCTCCCGGTGAGGACCCCACTAGGCCACGTCAGTGCCACCGCCCGGTTCCCCGAGCCAAGAAGTAGGTAATCCACACACCTGCATCACTAGCTCCAGTTCATCTGACCCGACGCTAGCGTCGGGCGCAAAGGGAAGAGGATTCTCGTCGTGGGGCATCAACGTCAGTGACTATTGTGGCCTGAGCCACCGTTGACTCATACCTCCAATTCCCTGCATACGTTGAGTAGGGACAGTTTCACGCCCAACCTGGATCGAGGCCCCAACCACCCCACGGGTAGGCTGGGTCGACTCTCTCGATCGTTGACACATGTGATGGCCGCCACAGACAAATCCATAGCAGTGCCACCAAGTGTGAAGGCACACTCTGTGCTGCCACTACGGAAGGTGTGAATCCTCCCTACTTCCAACCTCGGCTTGGAGGTCTACCCCATTCCACCTTCAACTCAAGTGAGGGGCTTCCCCATGATAGAAACACTCCATATGGGGGTCTCTCTCGCACTCACTACACTAGGCACGAATTCATTCCCCCTACCGCAGACTGCCGGTATGGAGACGTTGCATGTCCAGTCACCCGCCAGCATGGAGGTCCTCCACATGTCCCTTTCGACATTTGTCTCAGTGATCCTTGCACACCGGCTTCCTTGGGTGAAAAACCCCTCCGCCCCAGCACTAGAATGGCCAGAGGACCCCATGTCGGAAATCAGCCTTGTCCTGAGGAGCCACCCAGGGGCATGAAGGTGGGTCGCCGCCACTGCAAGAGGAATTCTGGGGAAGCCTGGAAAAGAATCAGACCAGTCCGCTTCTCAAACTCCGAGGCGAAGTATGATTCAGTGTAGGAGACCTCCCCTCAGCCTCCCGAGTCAAAGGCTGGGGCAGGAATGAGGCGCATCAGCCTCGTACTCCTGGAATCCGAGGTCCGTAGGATCCCTGTCTCCCTTAGAAGGTATATTCAGGAGGAATAGAACCTGGAATGTCCCCAGGGACCGACCGTGCAGTCACCGCCATCATCTCTGGAAGCACCCACTGTCTCAACTAGAGACTACGGAGATCTATTTTGGGGGTCAATGGTGGAAGGGTCAAGTCATAACCCACCCTCGGCAGACACTACTACTGTGTCAGGATCTCTGGTCACCGGTCCATCCTATCGTGATATGTTGGCCAGGTTGCTACAATCCTCAGAGGACATCCCAAGGTTCGGCGGACAATCAGCCCGCTCGCCGTATTCTCCACCGACCAGCCCGCCGTCCCAGCAGTCTGCCTCAATGCCGCTGCCGGTTCCTCGGCCACCCCCAGTTGATGAGTGGGGAAATCAAGGGCCAGACCCTAAATCTGAGCTGGGGATCTTCTGGACCATCCTCGCAGTGGACCACTTCCCTGAAGAGTTTTGGTCAGTCGTGGGACCAAATGTTTGTGTACCAGAATCGCTCACCCCATAGGAGTTTGAATGTTTCCGTTGGACCCTCTAGGAGACTCACTTATGTCTTCGCCACCAGTGAGTGACCTACCCAAAGATCCAAGTTCACTTTGAAGACATCGGTGAACAATGTCATCTAGTTGACTTGGTTGCGCTCCCTGTGGCCCAGCACCCTGAGTCACCTGGTCACCACAAGGTCCTCCAACAACAATGCGTTCAGAGTTTCAAATTAATCCTCAAGTTTATTAAGGAGGCTACTCCCCACGTGCAAGTCTGTGGTTGGGGACAGTACGCTAACCTCCTCTTCAGTGCAATTTTCTGGCAGCCCAAATTGCTAGGTGACATTGAGGACATTCCCTCGAGAAGAGTTTCGGTCAATATGGCCAACCTATCAGGAGAGGAAAATGAGCTGGAACTTCTTGATGGGAACATCCTCCCTAAGAACGTGCCACCACTACTAGAACCATTGGGGAGAATCACTCATTAGTAGAGAAACCTCCTAAGTCTCCCTGCGCCCACTGAGACGTTGGTTCTAAGACGGAACCCTGGTAAGGACAAAGAGCACGTCGGAGCTGTCAAGCACTCCAACCCATCCGCTTCAGTACAGAAGACGGATGAGGACTCCAAGAAGGCCACATTGCGCCAACAGATTGCTGAGCAGAAAAGGTTGGTCAATGAACTCCTTGTTAAATGCGTGGCAGAGCGACGGCCCGACTACGGTGATCCTAGGCCGGGGCAGCAGGGGCAGGAACATTTTCCCCTTGACGAGAAACCCCCAGGCCACCCTGATCATGCCACTCTCACTGACAGGGTGGAAGACGGAGCTCATGGAAAGTGGGCGCGGTATGTCTCCCCGAACCCTCCTGAATGGCGCAACCATCCAAGGAACCCCACTCGAGCTCCCCCGGCCTCCCCAAGGGTCGCTCCACCAACTGCTCCATGAGCTGCTGAGCTTGCCTACCGCATTGAAGAACCCGACAACTCGCTCGTGGTTAGGGATCCCAATCAAGATAGGGACCCCCACCCGAATGATCCAATGGAGGAACTCATCGCCCACCTGGAAGCATTAGAAACATGGAAGGTGGCAATCCCACTAGATGGTAAGCCATACCCGGCATGGGTGGATGACATGCCGGCACCTCCGAATTTTGGGAATCCCACCTTCTCACCTCTTTAACGGGACGGGGGACCCGCTGCAGCACCTGGACCACTTCAACTCGAGGTGTGGGCCTATAATAGGGACTCTAGTATAGCAGGAGGCTGCCAAGATCTGTTGTTTTGTTCCGATGCTGGAGGGGCCAGTATTTGTCTGGTACAGCCAGCTCCTCGTCAGATCTGTGGCAAGCTGGGAGGACCTTCGCAGGCAGTTCCTCTACTAGTTCATATCTACCACCCAGAAGACCGGTATCACAGACCTCTTCAAGTGCAAGCAAATTCCTGATGAGCGAGTCGCGGACTTCATCGCCCGGTGGAAGGGGCTCACATACTCCCTTGACATGTCGCTGACTCAGGAGCAATTACTGAAGATGTGCGTGGGAAATGTCAAGAAAAAATTGGTTCCTTATCTGATCACTTGAACTATCCTAGAGGGTTCTGAGAATTCTCAGATAAGGCCCAGTGCCTGGAGGAAGCCCTACAACAGGCCATCCAGGAACGGTCATTGCCCCTATAATCCCAGCGAGGAGGGCTGCTAGAGCTGAGCCCGCCGCGGTGGCTCAAATAGAAGCCCCCGGTCAACTGGAATTGCTACCAGTAGCACCGGCCCCACAGCCTCACAGAGGCCCTCTGCCTCAGGCATAGCTTCTGGTTTAGCAGCATCCTTAGAATCGACAAGTGCCCCCGCACCTCACGTCACCACCGCCTAGGCGGGATAATCGAGTTCTGCTTCCTCGACAGGCTCCTCCGACCCCTCATCAGGTTCATGCTCCAAGGTCCCCCTTTCCAGAAATAAGGCATCGAATCTACTCGTTCAATGATGCTCAGGTACCTAGTTACTTCTGCAGTGCCTTGGAGTAGGGAATTGTATGCTTTCCTAAGTGCAGAAAGCTAGAGGAGGTGAATCTCACTGACCGCCCTAACTACTAGCCTTATCACTGGATCCTGGGGCACACCCTCAGGCAATGCTATGTGTTCAAGGACTGGCTCCAAGACCAGATTGACAATAACATAGTCAGGTTGGGCCCGGCCCCAGCACAAGTGGCGAGTGTCATTATAAGGCCATATAGCAGTAGCGACGATGAGGGCGAGTGGAAACAGGTTTCTGACCGTGGGTCCCAGAATTATAGTGACTGAATGGCCCACAAAATGTTCACCCATGCCCATATCATCATTTAGGCATTCCAAAATCATCTGGAGCCTTCAAAATATATGGCTACCACTTCTAAATCACCATATTAGTCGGCCTCTTCCCAGAAGAGCAGGCATCAGCGGTGCAAGAAGAAGCAACGCACCCCGCTGATGTCATCGTCATCCCACACTCTTGGCGACTTTATGGCCTTGGAGATGGGCATCCCTCCCAGGATCTGCCCAGTGGTGGATGATTCTTCGATTGATAGTTAAGGGTACTCTTCAGTTAACACCGTCGAGTTGGTAAATCCCTATATGACTCCCAACGACGGGGATCGCCAAGCGAACCTCCCCAATGTCCCCAGCCGACATCAACGTCGGTGGAGCCGCGACCATATGAGTCATCGAGGTGCATAATTTGGAATCTCTAGCCAGGTCTTACATTCCTCTGAGACCAGACAGCAATCCCAACGCAGGACTCAGCATGCCCAGCCTCTTCATCTGGTGTCGGCAAGCCCGCCTCCACCACCATTTGGGCTGCTAGATCAGGCAGAACCACCTCGACCATGCCACAACCAGTTTCACCCCGCTACAGGCCAATATTAGTCATTCGTTCCTCATCCGACAGTGACTCTTTGGGCTTTAACTAGTGAGCAGCGAGATATACCCAGCACCAGTCAGCCGTCAGTCCGGCCAGCAGGGCCCGCCATGCCTCCAGTCGCAGAGCGGCCCCCTGCGAGTAGAAGTTTGTGCCTGTCATAGAAGTATGATGTCCTCAAGCATCTTGACAGCATCCCAGTGAGTCTTTATATTCTTTAAGCCATTCATCTATCACTAGATATGCACGAGGTGCTCTCTGAGGCTTTAAGAAGCCCCCTCCAGTTTGAGACGGAGGTAGCAGCTGCAGAAGCCTTTCATGTTGAAGCAGTTGGGAGTGTCGAATGTCAGGCTATCATTTCGTTCTTTGAAGAGGATGAAGGCTCTCCCATACAGGGGCACATCTTCCTGCTATACATCATCATCCAATTTATTTGTGTGGAGGTTCTTTGCTATCTCATTGAAACCGGCTCCGGGATTAACCTTATCCCTACACGGACATTGCGGAAACTAGGGTTATCTGAAGATGACCTGACTCCCTCTAATTTATGAATCATGGGATATGACAGGACAGAATAGACCCCAGTCGGAAAGATCCATTTGAAGACTCAGTTCAGTGGCCTAGTGGCCAGCACCGAATTCATGGTTGTCTCCCAGGACACCGTGTATAACGCATTGATGGGCAGACCATGGCTCCACCTGCATGCAGTGGTCCCCTCATCATATCACCAATGTCTCAAGTACTCCCTAAATTGTCGAGTAGGCATACTCCAAGGTGATGCATCTCCTTTTTCCTCTTGTGAAGCCTTCTACTTGGATGCTGACTATTACAAAAGCAAGGATAAACAAGTCCAGGCAAGTGAAATTGAGCCTGTCATGGTCACAACTAACCCATGGTCAGGCCTGAATGATGCCTACGTCTTCCTGATCCATTAGTTAGAGGTCACGGCCCCCGATATGGGGTAATGTTTTGTCGTTTCTGGGTCGAGAATGTGCCATGCTCCCAAATCCAAGCAGCGTCAAAAGATCACTTCATATTCTTATACGAATCAGGCCCTAGTGATCCCAGAGCCTCCCACTCCCATTAGGTATCGGGAGTCTGGCTCATGGAAATGGCTGTACGTCATACTTTTCTATTTCACTGGGCTGGAATAAGCTAGATCTGGCTGACGCACCACCACTGCTTTGATATTATCAAGCATGGCCCCTTGGGCCGGAGACCAGATGGGATTGGGTGGACAGCCTTCATTGCTATGGTCTCGGCAGCGCCGGAGTTCCCTGATGCAACGACCACTGCAGCTCAAGCCGGTGCCAGCCTCCCATTGGGGTTTGGTAACTCAGAAGAAATTTCCCCTGATGAAGATCCCTACATAAGTGGAGAATATTATATAGAGGATGATCACCCTATCTTTGAGGAAGGCATTTCCACCACGATCGATGAATTGGTACAGGTGAAACTTGGTAGTGAGGCAGACCCGAGATCCACATTGATCAGTGCCTCCATGTCCCTTAAAGTGTAGCAGTGGTACATAGGCTTCCTTAAAAAGCACTATGATGTATTCTCCTAGAGTTATGACGAGATTCCAGGACTAGATCCTCAGGTATCCATTCATAGCCTTGGTCTCCCTACATATCATCGTGGGTTCAAGCAGCCTCCCAGAAAGATGCACCCTTCTCACGGTGTTGTGGTCAAGGCTGAAGTTGATAAGCTCATCAGATCCAACTTCATCAAGGAGGTCTAGTACCCCAAGTGGCTAGCCAAAATCATGCCATTCAGGAAGAAGAACAGACAAATCAGAGTATGTATCGACTTTCGCAATCTCAACTGTCACTATATGAAGGATGATTTTCCCCTTCTAGTGACAAAATTGTGGATCGATGCTATGGCTGGGTTATGAGACCTCTCTTTCATGGATGGTTATTCTGGATATAATCAGATCCGGATGGCCCCTAACGATGAATATTCCACCACTTTCAGAGTGCCCCAAGGTACTTTCTGTTACCAGGTTATTCCCTTTTGTCTGAATAATGCAGGTGCCACCTATCAGCGGGTCATGCACCGCATACTCAAGCCAATCCTCGGGACATTGGTGGAATGCTATGTGGAAGATTTGGTGGTCAAATCCCGCCAGCGCTGGGACCATCTTAGGGACCTTGAGAAAGTGTTTAGCTTCCTCAGTTCCAACCATTTGAAGATGAACCCATTGAAGTGTGCCTTCAGGGTCACCTCTATGAAGTTTCTTGGCTTTGTTGTCAGATACCAGGGCATAGAGATCGACCTAGAGAAGATCAGGTCCATCAGCCAGATGCCTCCCCTGAGTAATATTCGGGAGCTTCAAGTTTTTCAAGGCCACTTAGCCTATATACGCCGATTCATTGCGAATCTGGCCGGCAAGTGTAAGCCCTTTTCTCAGCTTATGAAGAAAGACACTACTTATGAGTGGGACGAGGAGTGCCAGATTTCTTTTGAAGAGATTAAGCAATATTTTCTCCAGCCTCTGGTCTTGATGCCACCTGTCTCCAGAAATCCATTGATCCTCGATGTCACCACCCTGGAATGGTCCCTCGGTGCCCTTCTCATCCAGAAGAATAATGAGGGGATAGAGAACAGCCTCTACTACCTCAGTTGCATGCTTCTCAATACGGAGACCAGATACTCCCCCATCGAGAAGAGCTACCTTGTGCTTGTGTTTTCCATACAAAAATTGTGACATTACCTGCAGCACCATGAGTTACAGCTGGTCTCTCAAGTTGAGCTGTTGAAGTACATTCTGAGTCATCCCATGTTGACTGTCCATCTAGCACAATGGGCAGTAGTTCTCCAGCAGTTCGACATCAGGTTTGTCCCCCAGAAGGCCATCAAGGGACAGGCATTGGCAGACTTCCTAGCTGCCCATCCAACCTCTGTGGACCAGTCCCTGGACCTAGATTTTCCCAATGAGGCAATCCTCTCAGTAGATCCCACCATCCCATGTTGGTAGATGCACTTCAATGGTGCCTCTCGGATCCCCACCGGCAGGAGGCTCAATGATCCTAGGCTCAACAGAGTGGGTTTGGGTATCATCTTCATTACCCCGGCTCAAGTTGTTCTTCCATACTCATTCCTGTTGTTGGAAGGATGCACCAACAATGAGGTAGAGTAATAGGCCCTCATTACTGGCCTTGATCTGGCCCTCAAGATCGACGTGCCCCATTTTCATGTGAAAGGGGATTTCGAACTGGAAGCAGGTCAATAGTGGATATGTTTTCAGGAAGCCAGAGCTCATACCATTGTTAGGATGCACTCTCCAGCTAATGGCCCAGTTCCCTTTACAGCCAGAGTTTACCCATATCCCTCGATCACAGAATGGTCAAGCGGATGCTTTTTCCAGCTTGGTTTCATCATTTGAAGAACCCAAGCAGGGTGATCTGATTATACACATGGCACACCGGAGATTCATTGCTCCCATCATTCTAGAGGATGACGACGACCTGTGGGTAAGCCATATTACCGCTGGATATGCTACAGCTGGAACCTCAGGTTCTTCAGATGCAGTGGTTGAAGTGACTCCCAAATAGAGAACTCCTTTTGTCGAGTATCTCTAAAATGGTTTCCTCCTGTCTGATCGGGCTGAGCGTGAGTGGATTCGATGTCGCGCATTGCATTTTACCCTCCAGAGTGGTCCTAGCCTTGAGCCAATCCTCTATAAGCACGGGTTTGATGGTGTTCTCCTCCATTGAATTCAGGGGATTGAGATTCCACAGGTCATGCAAGAGGTTCACGTTGGTTCTTGTGGTTCCCATCAGGCTGGGCCAAAATTGTTTCACTAGATCCGAAGATTAGGGTATTTTTGGCCCTCCATGATCCACGACTGCATTGAGTTCGCCAAGAGGTTCCATGCATTCCAATTTTATTCTAACTTTGTGCATCGGCCACCAGAACCTCTCCACACTACCAAGTACTCTTGGCCCTTTGCAGTATGGGGGTTAGATGTCATAAGACCATATCCTCCAGCAACGGCCCTCCAATGCTGGTTTATTCTGACCACTACAGATTTCTTTTACAAGTGGGAAGAGGCAGTTCCGCTCAAGGAATTCAAGGCCCATTTTGTTGTGGACTTCATGAGTTCCAATATCATCCATCGGTTTAGGGTTCCTCACACTATTCTCACCGATAACGACACTAACTTCCGAGTGGAAAAATTGAAAATTTTGTACGCCAAGTACAACATCCGTTCGAACCATACCTCCTGCTATCATGCACAGGAAAATGGGAAGATCAAGGCGTTCAATAAAACCCTCTCTAATATTCTGCAGAAAATGGTTGGTCAAAACAAGTAGAGTTGGCTGGATAAGCTCCCCAACTCCCTCTGGGCTTATCAGACGACGACTCGTAATTCCACCCAAGTGACCCCATATTCCCTGGTGTATGGAACTGAGGTCATCCTACCCATCAAGATTCATTTTCCCTCATTGCGCACAGCGGTCTATGACCAACAAGCGACTGATAGAGTGGCTGAAATCCGTCTAGCTGAATTGGAAGCGCTTGATGAGAATAGGCTTCGTGCCCTGCACAATCTAGAAAGGCATCAGAGAAGGATGGATCGATCCTTCAATAAGAAGGTTCACCTCTGTTCTTTCCTGTAAGGATATTTGGTGCTGGCTCTGAGAACACTAATGATTCCTGGTAGGAAACCACCCAAGTTGAAGCCTAAATGGGAGGGACCTTATATATTTACCCCAATAGAGCATACTCCTTGGTGACCATGGATGGTGAGCGTATAACTCCTCCCACTAATTCCAAGTTCCTCAAGCAATACTTATCCCGAAACATTGGGTCATGCATGGCCTTAAACTACATTGGGTCCTGCACGACCTTAAACTACATTGGGTCTTGTACGACCTTAAACTAAATTGGGTCTTGTATGACCTTAAACAAAATTGGGTCATGCACGACCTTAAACTACATTGGGTCCTACACGACCTTAAACTACATTGGGTCCTGCATGACCTTAAACTACATTTGGTCCTGCATGACCTTAAACTGTCTAGTCCCGCACGACCTTAAACTGCATTTGGTCCCGCATGACCTTAAACTGCATGCCAGTCCAGCATGACGTTAAAATATATCTTTCAAGAACTATGTGTGGCTTTATTTTCATCCTTATGGGATACGTAGGACCGCCCGGACATTTATATGTCAGGTCCATCCCCATCTCTTAGGCCCCCTAGCCTGCTCCTTTCCATGAGAGGGATATGTGGGTGTGGTAAGGGTTTATTCCCTCCTTCACATTGGGTTTTTGGCACTATTACCCCCTTCTCCTAGGAGTTCTCCACCTATTGGTGGCTCTCAAGTTGAGTCCCTTAACCCTTTACAATGGTTCGCCAATGTGTTAAGAGTACTCTGTTCTAGCACCAGGAGTGTCATATTCAACTTAGACAAGTTCCATCCACTTGTCAAGCTTCGTGTTCCCCCTCATTTGGGCCCCCATTATCATTCACACCAGAAGGGACCCCCAAACGGCATGGATACTAGGCCTAAGGTCTCTCCTTCCGTTATGGGCCAACACCCCCAAGGGTTGCAGACAACAAATTGATACAAATCCCGTGTTGCGAACATGGTCAGCGGTCGATGCTCATTTGTTTGTCCTCAGGCTAACATGACAGGATGATGTGTTGCGAACATGGTCAGCAGTAATCCTCTATCACCACACCAGCCTGTTTAGGCCTTGAATGTTGGTTACACGATTCACATTATTCTCCATATCACTATGTCCAGGTGAAATTTTGACACTCTTGACACTATCCCTCAATGAACCTCTACACTTCAGGGGAGTAAAGCTGCAATACGACATCCTCTGGGGATTCTGTGGTCCGAGCTCTAATACTATAAACTAAGATATTCTCTAAGGACTATTTGTGGCTTGATTCTTATCCTCATGGGATTCGTAGGATTGCCCGGAAATTACATTTCTAGGTCCAACTCAGCTGGGAGCTAGCTTTTATTTCCCCTTACCCTCTTACCCTCACTGGCCTCATGGCCTGAGGCTCCTTTCCCGGAATTGCGCACGGTGATGTTGTGGACCTCATCCTCACTCACATCGGGTATGCTCTATCACTTCATGCATATTTCTTCATCTCCAAGCCACATGACTTTAAACTGTGATGTCTGGTCCTATTACATGACCCTAAACTATGATAACATCGTCCCAGCTGCATGAAAAAAATGGCACTACATTGTGATGGCCTCATCATAGGGGACATCACGTTGGGTATCAGTCATATACCATACCATTTGTCAACACCTGTGTACAGATTGACTCTTGTGGTGATGCCAGGAATTTCTACCCCAGGCCTGTCGCTTCACAAAAAAACCATTCACCTTAAAGGACAAACAAGATACATCAAATACCGCTTCTTTTGGTGTGAGGGCTAGACCCGCACACCCCTTTCATCCTTTGCACTAGTACCCTACCGTGATAAACTTAAAAACTATGTATGGATTGATTACCATCCTTATGGGATACGTAGGAATGCCTGGGCACTGCCCCACGGGTGCAGCCTAACTTTTGTGTTTGGTCCCTTGACCTAAACACTTCCCCAAGGAACACATGGTAATATGGACCTCATTTTTATGTTGAGTTTCATAATCACCTTACCATGTGTCTCCTTTCTTTCCTACCGATCCCTGGTCTAAGTTATAAGACCTTAAACTAAGACCCCTTTTAGAAATACATGCATCTTGATTCCCATCCTTATGGGATATGTAGTAATACCCAGATATTTCATCTCACATCTAGTCCTATGGATCACAAATCTTGTCCCTTCTCACTATTGACCCCTTGGCCTGACCCTTTTTGGGAGTTGTGTAACTACAACATTTTCCCCGAATAAGTTCGGGATGCCCCATAATGACATTAGGAAGTGATGGTTCCCTCACTAGAGAGGTCCCATCTCGAATTAGGAGTGATCCATGATCAGATTAATGCACCCACCTAATGTGCATCCACCATGTTGGTGTAATTTCATGAGTGTTGGATTATGTTCGAACAAACCACCACTTCACTTTCCATGCTTTTTGTGCCCCTTTATTTGGACCCTCGCCCTCTTTCACATTTAAAGGGACCCCCTAAAAGTATGGATGCTCGACCTATGGTCCTCCTGCTATCTTGGGCCAACGTTCTGAAAAACTGATCACATTTGAAGGGACCCCCTAATAGTATGGAATCTTGACCTATGGTCTGCTTGCTGTCTTGGGCCAATGTCTCAGAAGACTGATGGATGATATTTGAGTTAGGTCCCGTGTTGATAACATGTTCAGCGGTATACCCTCATTTGTTGTCCCCATTTCAGGCTAATGCAATAGGGATGCTGTGTTTTGAACACGGTCAACAATTGTCCCTTATTGTCGTGCCCCTCCCATAGTGTTCTGAATTTGGGGTAACGTGATTCACATTTTTCATCCCCCTATGTTCAGACTGATTCTAATTCCCCTAGAATTGCTCCGCTCATGCACTAGATCACATTGAGAAGATGATACATCGATTGGTATGAGGTCCTCTTCCTTTGATTGGGCATCCCTCTTCTCCTCAGGAATCTGGATTCGAATTTCGAATGCCCGAATCTTGGTTGACGCTCCCGCGATCAAACGAAGTGATAATATGATCATCCCTTGTTTCTCACATTAGGTACGGCCCACATGAGCTTAGGAATGAATCATTATTTATTTTGGGATTATGGTTGAGCATGTTAAACTAAAGGGACAAGTAAATAATTTTTCCATACATACAGTTCAAAACAAGAAGGAGTAAGGAAAAATAGGTTTATGGTTTTGGCCAAAACAGGGCCCCTAAGGATCGGCTTCTTGGATGGATCTCTTCAATGCCACCACCTTTTGTCTGGTGGCTTCAATGACTACTTCACACCCCCTGAGGACTCTCATTTCATCAACGACCATGGAGCGCAGTTTGCTGACCCTAGCCCATGCCTGCGCTTGTTCAATTTGGAGCTCGGTTATCTGGTGACTTGCTTCCACGAGTTGTTCTTGGGCATCTTCCAACTGGGCCCTCAACTGCTCCATGAGCTTAGAATAGTTTACGATGAATATCTTCTACTCTTTCACCTGTTCCTCAAGGTTTTGGACCTCCTGCTCCACCTTCATAAATGCTTGGGTACTCCCCGACTCCTCCCAAAACTGGGTGACGTCGGAGCACTGGATGCTCTCACGCATCTTCTCGGCCATGTAATCATGGACCGTCAGGTAAAGGCATTGAGCATCTACCCCTCCAGCACACAGGAAATGCAGCCAGGTGTGGAGTGATCCCATCCACTTCATCCATTCCATCTGAGGATGACCGAGAAAATGCCAGATGCACTTCCATCCCTTGTGTCGCGTCATCCGGCTCTCCTTGGCCGCTTCTGAATCTGAATCATTGATTTCTTCAGGATCAGTGGGCCGATAGATAGTGAAGACAGCCAATAGTCTAGCAGAAGTTTCCTCCTCAGAGATTCCTCCCAGGGGAATAGGCTCCTCAGCGTCTGAGTGACCTACCTCTCTCGCCTCGACCCTGGTAGTGCCTTCATCAACTTTTAGCCCTATCTCGATAGCAGCGTCATTGGTGTCCTCCACCCCCTGCTCACTAGTTTTCAGGGCCGACTCGGTTTGGGAGTCATGTTCTGGATGGAGCGGTATGTTCGTCGTGGATTCACTCGCATATGGTCCAGGATCAGTAGCCTAACGAGCCTCCAGTGTTGTGATCACTGTACAGACAAGGAGCACCCTAATCAGTTGAGTCCTCTGACAGTAAGTACCGGTATCGAATCAAGGAACTTACGGGAACCCAAGGCGCCAGCCTCCGGCATTCTGGCCGCTACTGGAGCTGTCATGGTAGGGGATCCTTTAGCACTCGCCAGTTCGATAACGAGCATCGGTGCCCCAACTTGTTCAATTGGCGCTTCTCCCCCTCCTTTGATTGGGGACTCTTGATTAGCACCATCACCAATGTTCTCATGCGCAAGATAAGGAAAGTGGATTAAGGATTACAAAGGAAAGTGGAGAAAAGGATAAGGATAAATAAGGGTCAAAGCATACCTCGAGCAGCTCAGTCACATCCATATCAAAGCCGACGATCTCACTGCTCTCCCGAAGACTCCCTTGGTGGGACTCCCCCTGATACCCTTCACCTTCGTGATCCTCTCCTTCACCTTCCCCTTCTCCTTCTGCCTCCTCTCTTGTTTCGCCGCCCTATAACTCATTGTCGCTATCATCATCCCTCAGCGGTATCGTTTTCAGATCATGCGCCTGGCCGAGTATCACTTTCACCAAGAGAGGTGGATCCACACACTGACCCCGTTGACATGAGTACATGTACATGGATGTTAGATACGCATGTCGCTGATGGAAGTTCACTTTGTCTGCTACCCAAACAAGCTCGACTTCTGGCAGCTGAATCCCGCTTTGCACTATCTTCTGCCAGAGGGCTTCAGTACTCATCGATTGCCAAAGGGTTATCCAAGCCGACCATAGCACGGGGAAAATGTAATCTTGAGAAGATTGAAGAAGGTATCTTATTTTCTTCCTGGTAAGTTATTTGGTCACCCCGTGGGACCCCCCCCCCCCCCCTCCTCTAGGCGACGAGGGACCGACCACACCATGCGACGGCCCCGCTATTGAGGTCCCAGCCTATGCGGGGCCCATTTCCTAATGCGCTTCTGATCTTCCCCCTATAGCAGCACTCTGACTGCTCTCTCACCACCTGGGTTCCACACTAGAAACCTTGAGTTTCCAAACTCACCTTCGCAAAATCCCCTTAGGGTATGATATGACCCAATGTTTAGAATACTCAGTTTAGAGGCCAGCATCAACCCCGGTGGGAGGAAAGGTGAAAACATCTCCAGAGCCATAGGTCATGAACATCAGCCATAGCTGAAGAAGAACACAGGGATGCCTTTCCTCCCGGATGTCTATGTATACTTTTTTCAGCATTCATTGGAAGCACCCAAACTTCCTGGTGAACCTGGATGGCACATAAGGTTCGCAGAAGATCTTCCCATCAATCCGGGCCACAAGCACCCTACCTATGATGCTCTGGAATTACTCCTTTTTCTCTAGTGAGCCTTTCCCATTGTTTATCATTTGGCTAGTAGGGGTGTGGAACAAGTTGAAGGTGAATTTGACATGGTTACCAATTCTGATCCTTACTCCCTCTTCATTGAGTGTCAACGGCATAACCCCAACAATGTTCAACAGAGAGGGTCGTAGGTCATTGCCTGGAGAACGGATGGTGTTCGGGAAGGTGTATCCACCACAATGAGCTGAAACCCAACCATGTAAAATTTGGAAGGGGCCATAGACTCTCCTAGGTGATCCCCCTCTCGAGATGCATCCAAAAATGACATACAGCAGAGCCAGCATGGGGACCCCCAGGTTGAACCTCTTGTTGCCAGCCATGATTTCAGCCATCATCAGGGTCGCTAGACAGGTTTCCATCCTTGCATCCCTCACTGGCAAGATCCACCCGCTTAGGAATGTGGCGAGGAATCCAGCATACCAAAAATTCAGGTCCCGACTCTCGTTTATGTTGTAGCCCCATGACTGGTAGTTCCCCGCCTCTAGGATCCCCCAGTATGATCCGCTCTTGCTCCTTTGTGCCGCGGTTGGACACCATCTTCCCCACCCTGGCATCTTGACTTCTGGATCCCTCTCTAGGAACAGTCTGAACCAGTCCTTGTAGGTGATTTCCTTTAGGAAGTCCTTGACCCCCAACTTCTCCTTGGCCAGCTCTATCAGATGCCACGTCAGTTTGGGGGTTCCTGATCTGTCACCCTAGGTGTTCATTGGCAGGAGGAATTCATCATATTGATGGCCCTCCAAAGGGATGACCCAGATACAGTGATGTCCCAGAGACTAATACCCACTTTCCCATGGTGAAGGTGGAAAGTGTCGGTATTGGGGGACCATCGGGTGAACAACTCTGGCCCGAGCTCAGGCTGGCGGTAGAAGTGGAATTGTGATGTCAACACCACCTCAAACAGACCAATATGCCGCAACTCGGCCCCAAATTGGTCACACATATAGAGAACCCAGTATGCCTAGGCCCATTCACTGGTGAAGTTACCTCTGGATCACAGGTCCCAGTCCTGCAGCCAGCCTTCGGCCTCGTCAGTGACGCTCTGACGGAAGGTGCTCACATAGAGGGCCGGCAAACTCCCCACAACAGGGTCACCCCCAGCAATGGTCCTAATCTTGGGATTCAAGACATATACATCCATGTTCCTGGTTTATCTGGAAGGATGACCGTTGTTGGTGATGTTGTATCGAGGAAGATCGTCCTCGCGGGTCACCCATGACCGCGGTGTATCCACCTCAAAGCCCGGAAGAGGGACCTCCTCCAGAATGCCGAAGTCCCACAGTGGTAGACTGTTGGATAGGGCATACTCTTTTTGGGCGGGGGTTAGTAGATTAAAAAGGGTATGGTTATTGGAGACGACTCTTTTTGCACCATAAACCTCTAGGTTTGCATCCATTTCAGCCCTGCGAGTAGCATCTTCTCCCTCATCAATCCGGTTTGCGGCCATCTTCTTTGGACCAAGTTTTTCAGTAGATGGAACAAAATCTAGGAGGTTGGTGCGTAAAATCAGCAGGCATCATGAAATTTCATACTGCGGCGCGAAAAACCCCAGGTTTGTGCATAAAATGACGCCTAAATCGTGGTGGAATTACGCGCAGCCAGAGCGGTTTTTCACGCAGGACCAGAGAAAATTTCGCGCATAAGAGGTCAAAGCTTATCGCCCGAGAAAAGTCATATGGAGCATGGGACCCGTGCATGATTTTATAGACTAATCCTGGTTTCTGCACCCACTTGAAAAGTTGATTCCATGCCTAGATGAGTTTTGCGTGCCGCTTCAGATTTTTGCACGCAGGGACCCCATGAAGCCTTGCATTTCGGCATTTCCGTCGGAATCTGATCATTGTGACCCCTCACTAATCCAATTTTTAGGGGGGGAATTTGTAGACGCCGAAAAACCCTCAAGGATTGAAGAAAGTTTCAAAACGAGAAAGCGAAGTCATATTCGGACATGGAGACCAGGTCCGTGGGGCCTGGAGGTGTTGCGTGAAAAAAATGGTGAAGTGCGTGAAAAAATGTGTCCCACGCGAAAAGTTCTGGGATTTGCGAAGAGTCCTCGGTGCAGGCGCGGAAAATAATTTTGTGCCCGAGCCCCGCGCGGTTGACATTTTGCACCGTCGCCATCTGCGCACAAATATTGCATGTCGCCACCTCCGTCACGCAATTATTTCACACATCCCTATATTTCGCGCCCCCAGGCACCTACAAATAGAAAATGAACCCCTTCTATTTCGGGACTGAAGAATTCAAACCAGCTCTCATGCGCGAAATTGGCTTTCCACACACACGAAGATGGCTTCTAGGTATGATTCTTTTCATGCCCAGTCACCTCAGGGTCCACCTTCGCATGAGATCCCCTTCAGTTTAGACTGAATTCCAACCCCTTCAGGTCTTTCCCTTGCGCGCAATTCCTTCCTTTGTGCGCAGGCCGACCAATTTCACGCAATCCCCTTCCATTTCATGCAAGCCCCTTATTTTGCATGCAATCCCTTCCTTTGCGTGCAATCCCCTTACATTTCACACAAGCCCCTTCCTTTTCATGCAATCCCTTCAAGTTGTGCACAAAAGCCTCAACTCTAGTTCCATGCCAAATCTTCCCAATTGCGTGCCAACCCGAGGTTTTTCGTGCAGGTCCCCCTTATTTCACGCGCAAGACTTAAAGGTTGTGTGCAATTCCCTGGGGCCCCTCTACTCGGTGCTCCCTAGGTGTACCCTTGTGCGAGTGCTCGATGCCCTCCTTATAGGTGCCATTCACAGGTGTCTTTCACACCCCAGGTATCTGCATCATACACAGTTTTCTCGTATGACCTTCTAGGCTCGTACGAAGTAACTTTAGAGTCCCTTGGAAGATACCGCCCATTTTGCTTTGCCTCATGCTTCTTCTCATAGGCATGCTAATGGCTATTGCTTCTTTGCATAGCCACGCTAACGTGGACCCCTCAGTGGTTTTCTCCATGACACCCCCCAACACGGCATTGTCGATGCCTTCCCTTCCACAAGGAGCAAAGGGTACCGGTTATGTAAGTCCTAGGGGTGCAGAGTGAACCCACCTCGTCCGAGCTGCAGGATGTTAAACTGCCAAGCACCATCGTCCTTAGCACATGACATTAAACTGTGGTCTCACCCCATGCCTCGCACGTGGGGTACCCCCACCTCAGACATTCTCCATGCCCAATCGTCTCCATGGGGATGGGATCACCCCTCACAGGGGATGATATCCTCCTTATTGGAGTGGTGTTTATCTGCAGGGACAAGGCAGTCACCTTGGTATAAAATCCCAGATTTGAGGTAGCACCTCTGCTCCTCTCTTCCTGGGTGCCAAGTCCCTTTCCCACTGTTCTTTTTCACCCTTGGGCCTCCATCCTGGAGTAAGTCCCGACTTTCTGGGCCGCCTCAGCACGTAAGCCCCTCTCCACTTCTCATGGATGCACCTTTCACGGCATGATCATCGGGTCTTTATTGTCTCTTGTTTCTCACACCGAGGATGAATCACGTGGGCTTAGAGAAAAAATCAATCATGGCAACCACCTTGGTCCTCTTCAGAGTGTAAACCCCAATCCATCCTGAACTACGGGGACTTTGATCTATGTCAAGGCATGGTATGTAGGAAGCCTCTACGAGGTATAAGCCCCACCACCTTGGGCCGCCTCAGAGAGTAATCCCCAATCCATCCTGAACTACGGGGACTTTGATTCATGTCAAGGCATGGTACGTAGGAAGTCTCAATGAGGTTCAAGCCCCACCACCTTGGGCTGCCTCAGAGTGTAAGCCCCAATCCATCCCAAACTACAGGGAATTTGATCCATGTCAAGGCATGGTACGTAGGAAGCCTCCACAAAGATTAAGCCCCACCACCTTGGGCTTCCTCAGAGTGTAAGCCCCAATCCATCCAGAACTACGGGGACTTTGATCCATGTAAAGGCAAGGTGCATAGGAAGCCTCCATGAGGTTCAAGCCCCACCACCTTGGGTCGCTTCAGAGTGTAAACCCCAATCCATCCCGAACTATGGGGACTTTGATCCATGCCAAGGCATGGTACGTAAGAAGCCTCCACGAGGTTCAAGCCCCACCACCTTGGGCCACCTCAGAGCCTAATCCCCAATCCATCCCAAACTATGGATACTTTGATCCATGTCAAGGCATGGTAAGTAGGAAGCCTCCATGAGGTTTACGCCCCACCACCTTGGGCCGCCTCAAAGTGTAATCCCCAATCCATCCCGAACTATGGGGACTTTGATCCATGTAAAGGCATGGTACGTAGGAAGCCTCCATGAGGTTCAAGCCCCACCACCTTGGGTCTCCTTAGAGTGTAAGACCCAATACATCCCAAACTATGGGGACTTTGATCCATGCCAAGGCATGGTACGTAGGAAGCATCCACGAGGTTCAAGCCCAACCACCTTGGGCCGCCTCAGAGCATAAGACCCAATCCATCTTGAACTATGGAGACTTTGATCCATGTAAAGGTATGATACGTAGGAAGCCTCTATGAGGTTCAAATCCCACCACCTTGGGCCGCCTCATAGTGTAAGCCCCAATCCATCCCGAACTATGGGGACTTTGATCCATGCCAAGGCATAATATGTAGGAAGCCTACACGAGGTTCAAGCACCACCACCTTGGGCCGCCTCAGAGTGTAAGCCCCAATCCATCCTGAACTACGAGGAATTTGATCCATGTCAAGGCATGGTACATAGGAAGCCTCCACAAGGTTCAAGCCCCAACACCTTGGGCCGCCTCAGACTGTAAGCCCCAATCCATTCCGAACTACGAGTACTTTGATCCATGGAAAGACATGGTACGTAGGAAGCCTCCATGAGGTTCAAGCCCCCACCACATTGGGCCACCTCATAGTGTGATCCCCATACATGTCCCGCATGATGTTAAACTGTATTCTCCATCTGAACTACGTGGTCTTTGATTCCCCGCCAAGGGGATATGTAGGAAGACTTCCCGAGGCTCAAGCCCATCACTCCTGTCACATCCTAACCTTTCCCTTGAGCCTATGTGTCTCGAGAAGATCATGCCCTAACCCAGAGGTTCAACTTATTATAGGTCCCATCCATGCGTCTATTATCATGGTTCACCTCCTCAGGTGTCATTGTATCATCAAACTATGTAGAATTTGATTCCCTGCCACGAGGATACGTAGGAAGTCTCTTCGAGGATCAATCCCAAAGCCATCGTCCATCCTAATTCTTACCCGGGCCACCACATCTCGGTGGGATCATGCCACTTCATTCACATTCCCCTCAACATCATTCGGGAAGCCGCCTACGTGCTGGACCCAATATCGGTGTTCCCTCCAGGGAGTTCCTCAATCTGATCCACTCTAACCAGTGTTTCGATCAGTCTGATCCATCTCTGCTGGACATTAAACTTGCGGCATACCCTGTGTTATACATGGGAAGCTGAGGAAAACCTCTGATGCATGCCTATGGCATATGTTTCCTCGCGTTCAATGTGGGATGCCTCAGGATTTCGCGCCCTCGAGAATCCCTATAATAAGTGATAGAAGGAAAACATGCCAATTCCCTAGCGTCCAGACATTCCAGTGATTCCCAACTTGACTACTCTCCTAACCGAAGGTTGCTGCCCTGACCGGACCCCTTGTAAGGCCCTGAAAGAAGCGGCGTAATTAACTGGTGTCCATGAATATATGGAACCGGGAAGAGTTTCACGAACCACGTCTTAAATCTATGAGGGAGACCCGGACTAGGTGACGAGTTCTGAGGAGGAATCCACGGAAGGAAGAACCAATATCCCATCATCCCGTTTCGATCAAGGAGCAGACGTCCCTAAAAAAGGAACAGATGTCACCCGCCTTTGGAAAGCGGGAATGAGGGGTAACATTTGCGCATCCTCTGCATGACAAATGCGCACATCCCCAACAAAAGCGTTGGAAATAGTATAGTCTCCTCATGGTACTACCCCAGACCCTCACTACTAGTTAGAAATCTCTAGCATATGAGGAGGCATACCTGAGGTCCGAGTGACATCTTCGGTCTGGACACTAATGAGTGGTATCGGGTCAGGGATATTACATCCACCACCAACGGTGTCCCTAATATAGCCAATATAAATAGTTTATGCACAATTTGATATTATCATAAAAATAAATAGGTAGTTAAACATAATAAAATAGCCATCATTGATCCTCAGGTTATAAGATAAAACTCGAGGTTGACCATACCTTCTTTTTTCAGTGCTTAATGCCTCTTAACAAGATATATATATATATATATAACCATTAAGGGGAATGACTCCCCTCCTCATAATCGCAACAAAACCACATTAGGGGTATTATTCCCCACCCTAGAATCATCCCATCAAAATTTATTTAGGGGAATGGTTCCCCTCCTGCTCCATATCAACACATAAATATTAGGGTGATAGTACCTCACCCTGATCCAGCTCACCATATAATATCAGGGGTTAATGACACCCCACCCTACTCCATATATCAATATAAATATCATGGGGGGATGGTTCCCCACCCTACTCCACCTCACTATATAATATTAGGGGAGAAAAGGCACCCCACTCTCCTCCAGATCACCAGAACAATATCAAGGGGGGATGAAACCCCGTCTTTATCTAGATCACCATAAAAATATCAGGGATAATGGTGTACCAATATATATATATATATATATATTGGGGGATACACACTCACGCAATAATAATATCACATCTTGCATCATCCTCACACGGGTTAATTGCTTGCCCAAACCCATAACACATCTTCTAGGTTGAACTCTCAAGTGCAAAAAACTAAAATCTTCACTACAAACATACTAGTCTACAATCATACTAGCTCTCATGCACTAATTCACACTAGAGTCAACATAAGTCTAGGGAACCCACAATGGTCCTCTAGGTCACGTCACAATCAAGACACCCTATATGGGTTCCGTTATCACATTCCCAACTATGGGTCAAAAATTTTCACTCAGGGGGGATAATGTCCCTTAGCATGTCCATGATAACATCATGGCATGATCATCCACACTAGTGATATAGCACATTCATCTCAATAGTGAAATGGTATAAAGCTCATCTCACTTATAAATTCATGCTAGGTCTGTCTTCTCACTGAACCTACACTCAAACCCTTTTTAAGGTATCCCTATTAAGATATACATATGATGATGGAAAAGTACACTCACTCATCACACTAGTCAACTATCCAAGAGGTTATAAGGCACTCTAAGTTTTCCATGTGACCTACCCTATAACGAACTGACCCAAATACCCTCTCAACTTGGTACCCAACCCGTCACATACCCGAAGGGAATTCCTGATCCCCATAGGTTGGTGACTAGAACCCAAGAATCCCATAACAACTAGAGGGAAAAAATTGACTCAACCTAAAGCAACAACATGACACATATACAAATAAAAGAGACAACAACAAAAGAAATATATGTGCTATAATTGAAACAAATATCAGAAACCAAACAACTCAAAGCAACTACAATATCCAAGTACAATTCCAAACATAAAAGGACAACAAAACCAATGTTGCTACTCCATGTGATAGCGTGAGAAAATTCCCACCATCTCACCACTAGTTACCCAAAATCAGCTGACCAGAAACCTCACCACCTCACTGTGGTGCCTTTCATTTCCTTACATTGAAAGACATAGCCAGGTCTATGCACCACTGAAGGGGTACACAGGGTGTGAGCTAAAAAGATCATTAGGGTCCCACCCAGTTGTTTTATAATAAGTCTCTATAAAAATAACTCAAGGATGCTCATTTTAAATAAAATATGGCATGATAAGCAGTAAATCCATTTTATAAAAAGCATGGTAAAGATTTACCTTTTCCAACAATTACAAAAAAAAGGTATGTATATCAATTTAAATAATAATTTACATTATCATTTATCAAAATCAAAAGCATGCATATCACATCCAAAATAATACAAAGAGAAGTATATGTAAATCATTCCAAGGAACTCAATAGGTTAGTCTAGCAGACTACTCGTACCACAAAAAATGAATAGTGTGAAACAAGTCCCTAGAACACATTCCTAAGGGGAAGAGGAACACCCCATGAGTGACCCCCACCCCCAAAAATGTCAAGAACATGTCCCTAGAACAACAGGCCTATGGAGTAGAGGAAATCCCCATGATCAAAACTCAAAACATAAATATGGATGATGGCCCTAAGCTAAACCTTACACCTATGTATCCAAGTCTTCTAATGTGCTGAATTTCATAAATCATTTCAATGGTTTGAAAATACCCCTTTTATATTTACTAAAAACCCAGTGAAACCACCTTTTATCAAAAATCCATTTACTAACTCTATATCAGCTATTGATGGTTCACAAGAACATAGAAACCCTTGATCTTTCATCTTCCCTAGAGGTGTCACTAACTTAATAACAAATTATATGATTTCCGTTGGAAGGTTAATCATATCAACAAAACAACTAGATAAAAACAAGTGGGAAGCACTGGAAGAGAGTGTCTTGTGTCGGTCATTCTTGATCATTTGTTCTTCAGCCTTGAAGAACATCTCTTGTTCTTGAAAGGGGTGGGAAGAGGATTCGAGAGAGAAATTTTTTAGCTCAACAATTCTCAATTCATCGAGTGTACGGTTTGGTACCTGGCACAATAGACGTATGTGTCTATTTATTGACATGGGGTTTCATCTACAATATTTAATTGCGTGATAGAAATTAAATACATTCATAACCTTAGAGAAAAATCATGCTATTAATAATAGTATTGTGTCATTATTTATGGTGCACCAACTTGTGAAAAACGGAATTATAAATAAAATTACATGTCACAAAATAATAGCGGCATTATTTTAATTTGTGCCAACTAGTTAAATAATTATTTATCATATTGCAAGTAATTATTTTACTATTGGACCGGCCTTGGTCCACTCAAAATCAACTTTCATTTATTGAACACTAGAATAAATAAATAAATAATTTATTATCTTAAATAAATATTTTATTTACAAACTAGTAAATAAATATTTATTAAATGTTCAATAAAATAAAAAATATATATTTTACCCATAATCTGGTGAATAAATATTTATTTAATTTATGCAATCATTTTAACTTGAATAAAATTATTTTGTTGTCTTGAGAATAATATTTTTAAATTAAATTAAAATAGAATTTAATCGAGACCACCAGAAAAACTTAGTGTGTGACCCTCTAGGATTCTTTCTCGTTGGCATTAGGTGAGCTTGCCTAAAGTCAAAGAGTACTGTCTAGAAATGGGTCAAGGCACCCAAGAGAAAGAAATTAAAGTTACAACAACTACATCCACATATGAATGATCACTATGTAATATAATCCTTGTGTCTCAATATCTCATCAGGCTAGTTTCATGATAGTGTCATCAAACTTTGTGCTTGATATGTCATTCTTTGACTACCTAAAATAAACTAATCGTTACACCATGGCCATGAAATTTCACACTATGGTTCTATTTCAATCAAAGGGCTGAGATGTCAACTTCCATAAATGGAAGGGAAAAATCTTTTCTCGACTTATCCATTAATAACATGCCACTCGTGATGCACCCAACGTACCCTACTTCCTGCCAATTGTCTGCATGGCGGTTTTCGTCAGTAAATCAAAGTTCGTGAGTCGTGACACATATTAATGATAATCTTAAAGTCTAAGCATCATTACATATGCTCGTAGATATAAATATCTGATGAAACCAGAACATGCAGAATTCCTACTAGCGGGTCTGTTCTCATAATCTCCTGTCTTGGAGATTACTAAGTGCGAACTTCATGAGAGGAAGTCTCATCTGCTTATGAGTACTCGCACCTGACGGTCTACATGCTTTGTGTCCCATCATAGTATGTCATCTAACCATAGAACTATATTTAAGAATATTATTATAGAATTTCAAGGTTCTCATCATAGAGGGGAACTTCCATTACCTTATCAATGTAACAAATACTCTAGGACATTATTACATTATAGTCATGTAGAACAATGAACAATATGTAATAAGATGTTTAATATTTAAATAAATTAAATATACATGTAATTAAAGTACAACTAGTTGGTTCTAGGACACCAAATCTTGTATAGTGCACAACAAGTCCCTAGAACACAGGCTTGAGGAGTAGAGGAACACCCCATGAGTGAAACCCCCAACAATGTCAAGAATGTGTCCCTAAAACAACAAGCCTAGGGAGTAGAGTAAATCCCCATGAGAAAACCTCCTGATGGAAATATGGACGATGGTCCTAAGCTAAACCTTCCACCTACATACTCAAGGCTTATCATGTGTTGCATTTCATAAATCATGTCAATGATTTGAAAATAACCCTTTTCCATTTACCAAAAACCATAGAAAAATACCTTTTATCACTAATCCATTTACACACACAAAACAATCATGCCAAATTTATTTATAAACCAATTTATAAAAATAGGAGCAATACAGTTCATCCAACACAGGCTAGAGACGGAACCATCTAACTCAAAACTAGGGTCGCACATGCCCGTAATGGAACCCGCCAACAAGAAGGAACATAACACCAACAATGGAGGCCCTATAACTAAGATCACACAATGCGTCTAGAGAGAAGCAAAAGGAAACATCATTACGGATCAACATATCCGATAACACAATGAAATGATGATATCATAATCAAAGAAACGAAGAATTAGAAAGGCTTACTCACCTGGAGAGATGTGATCCAACCACAATGGTGATCCAACATCGAAAAGATCATTCCAAAGTGAATGGAGACTCCCAAAATCATTAGATAAGCCTTATTGGTTGAGAGCCAAAGGAGATGCAAATGAATGAAATAAAATTTCAGTCGAGAGGCACCTTAAAAACTGAACATTTGATAGTTACACAACGTGCAACCCCTTTACACATCATGTAATCCATGACACTCAAGTATGCTGAAAAGAACCATTGAATTTTTATTAAAAACCCATCTTTAAAAATTAAACAATGTGTAACTCCTACATGACCTGTATTACTTTCACGATGTGTACCAAGTTCATGAATTGTGTCTGGAGACCAAGTACATGTTGTGTAAACCCTTTACATGTCGTGTAACATCCAATCACATAGAATAAAATCTAGATTCTTACACAAAAACCCCAAACAAACTCAGGCATTCCCCATACCCAAGAAGAAACCCACATCACCATTAACCCATTTTATACCTAGACTCTGTTAATTAAAACAAACATACATCCCCTAAATTTAGGTCATTTCCCCCAAAAATTGATCTTCATCCTCGGGAATCCCAATACACACCCAATTAAAGATAAAAACCAGCAAGGAGAAGGGAAATACCTAAAAGATGGTAACAGGGTGTTGCATACCCCTAGGTCAAAAATTTCCACTCCATCACCCTCCCATACTTAGAGGGGGTCAATAGAACCTATCGTATGGTCCACTATGTTCATTAATTTCATTTATAACCCTCTAGGGTCATTATATAATATAACACATATTTATATTTTAACCCTCATTCATCATTAACTAAGGCATCAAACTAGTTTACAAGGGTCTATTGTGGGCCAAGACACTTTCGTTATTTTCATAGAAATTTTGAGGAAACAATTAATTTTAAATTTAAGATCAATTGAACATAAATGGAGAGATTTCACATGCTATATAAATAAAGTGCATAACCTTTAGGGAGATGTGTATGGAACACCAACCTCATTTGGAGTTATTCCATTTATAAGCAATGATCGACCACCATTGTTGATGCTCATCCAAGCCTATCCAACCATCGTCCATCAACATGAGGCCTTAGCTCCATTAATAATCTTTGAATAAATCATAAAAAAATTATTATCTTTTTCACAATTCATTTTGTAATTAATTCCATAATTAATTCTAGGGAACAAACAAGGAATCACACATTGGGAGATCTCTCGCAGCTATATCCTCAAGAAAAGGGGTGTGCATCACCCTCAATATCCACCCTGGCCTTTAGCACATAAAATCCTCAACATATCATTTCAATATATCCATCTGTTTCACCCAAATTGATGGAGAACTCAAAATAAATCAAGAAACCCACATACCTTAATAAATCTATACAAAATATAGTGTCATCATCCTCTCGGGATCCCCTCTAGCCAAGCTAAACAAATTCCCCATCACATTAAGATGATTTCACCGTGCACCAATATAATCATCCCCAAAACTCTAGCATAAGTTGCAATAAATCAACAACAAATAAATTGAGGAAGAAACCAAGAAAGAATCAAAACACAATGATAAATTTACCTCAAGTTATCTCCTAGATCAAACGACACTTAAAGTCGACAAGGATCAAAGTATAAACCACCTTGGAGTCAAATAGGGGAACGAGAGGAAGGCGTGACATGTTTGTTGCCTTTTGAGTGGCTTAAAACCCATTTTTATCTCATTTAAGCATTTAATTAACATTTAGAAAAATTTAGAAAAATTGTTCAAACTCAAAATTTGGTAAACTCTAGAAATCCCAAAAAAACTTATGTATCACCTAAAAACCATAAACATCCCATACATAATATTTCTTCTCTCTATGTAACATTTTTTCTTCTATGTAAGCTTTTATCCTTATCCATAATTCAATACATAATATATTTTGCTCGATATATATAATTTTGTTCCTATGTAAGGTTTTTCCCTTTCAAAAAATCTCATATGTAATATTTTTCCTTAGCCTGAATTTGATACCTAACATTTTTTACCAATACATAATATATTTATCCAAGCATAAGGTTTTTTCCTTATTCGAAACTTGATACGTGATATATTCATCCATACATAATATATTATTCTTCATGTGTAAGATATTTTCCTTAGGCATATTTTTGATACATAATATATTTTCCTTGGGAAAATTCAGAAATGTAATATATTTATCCCATGCATAATATATATTTCTCATATATAATATTTTTACTCCTATTCATAATATTTATTTTCCATATATAATATATTTTTTTCCTTGCGTACTATATTTATTGCATATATATGGTTTTTCCCATAACTAGAAAAACTAAATGTAATTTAATTTCCCTCCTATGATGCGTAGGGTTTTATACTTGGATATTTTTCTAAAAATCTGTTAAACCTCAAAAATAACCAAAAATAATCCAAAAATCATTTTAAATGCTATAAAAACCATTAAACACCCCTCCAAACCTCTAATAGCTGAGAAAAAATAACAACAATCAGCCCTGATCCCAACCAATTCCCCAGACTCAATTTCCAACAAATTCTAATACTCCTGACACATCTACCGGGTCCCATAAGACATGGTCAACCCAAGGTTAAACCCAACACATCGTTCCCACATACTCAGTATACTCCACCGACCCTTTTCCAACATTCACCTGAGCACCTGAGGCACCTCTTGGGCCTTTGACTACATCCAAAAACATCTACTAAAGATGTTCCAACTCTCAGATTCTTGTTCTGAATCCCAATTTTCAAAATGTCTCCCGCTTCGGGACCAAAAATTTAAATTTACCCTAAATTTTACAACTCGTAACGATGCGGGTCTTTATAGTGTTGCTAATTATGTCATTGGTTGAGGCTTAACCAAGAAGGAATTTGTCCTCTCATATAACGAGTATGACATTTGGGTCCTCGATTGAGATAAACTCGGGAAGTGTGTGGTCATACCTAGATAAGGCATGTGTTGTGATTTTTTATTAGATTAAGGGCATGTGATGTGATCATATATAAGGTTAAATGACATGTGATATATTTATCGACATGGTCAGTCTATATTGGGAGAATCAAGAAAATATGAGTAGATTATATGGGGTTGACATATTTTGTATCTCGTATTTACTTTATGTCTTGGACAAGTAGATCATATGAAAATGCATTCTTATATATTATAAAAATGGTTGACACAAGTATAGAGATATATATGTTTGATGAAGATCACATCATATCCATTTATAGTTTGAGTAATACTAATTTTTTTATAGAGTTCGCTCTATGCTTACATTTATGAATTTGAGGATTCATATTTTTTGTCAACACTACAAAGACCCATGGGGTTACTCTTTGTGGTTGAATCATTGAGAACTGTATTTTATGATACTTAGAGAGTTGCACTAAAAGATATTAAATTTAATCCAAAATAAGTTTTGTGTGGATATTCACAAGGTATTTCATATAATGTGATACATGGTGAATTGGTGATGGGTTTTCAAAGGTGTTTTGGTTGATATCCAAAAGGAGTTTTGGATATGATTTCACAAATTATTGTATATGATATAATATAAAGTCACAAAGTCTATGAGGCTTCAATGCAAGTGGAATATTAATGGAGATATTCCCTAAAACCTATATGTATATGATGTATTTGGGTTATATCATATGAGGTGATATAAGTGATATCATATTCAGAGCAGGTGCATTCGCCAGAGTAGAGATAACTGGAATTAGAAGATTGAGAGGGTATGGCATTACCATCAGTACCAGGCATATGAAGCTCTGAACAAGATAGCTAGCCAACCATCCTTGCGAAGGTGGAGTACTAATATCATGACATTTGCTGGGAAGGAGCAGTTACAAGTTGTCTTATCTATGTGATTTCCTCTAAGACCTACGGGTCATGTATTTGTCTCTTAAGCCTTCAAGCCTTGTAAGGGTTCCGCCTCACCCATTGAAAGGTGTATTATCAAAAAAATAATAAAAAAATGAAGGCCTTCAGGCCATTTAGGCAGGTTATGCACAACCCCCTCTAAATTTTTAAGCATTTTTTCTTTGTTATATTTGGTTGGATTTTAGAGGTAGTGGGGTCAAAACCACCACTAATTTAATAATTAGTAGCCCTATATGTTCAGTTCGATTTTAGAGGAGCTATATATATAATATTAATTTGGATATTAGAGGTTATATGTATAAATAAAACATGGAAATTATTTTTTAAGGAAATATTGGGGGTTCACAACCCCCTCTAATCTCTTAAATTATAGGGGGTTATGAATTGTCATTAATCCCTTATATTAGAGGGGGTTTTGAACCCCCTCTAATTTAGGATATTGGAGGGGGTTGTGAACCCCCTCTAATTTAGGAAATTATAGGGGGTTGTGAACCCCCTCTAATATATGACATTAGAGAGGGTTTTCAACCCCCTATAATTTATGACTTTAGAGGGGGTTCATGAACTGTCGCTAATCACTTTGATTAGAGTGGTTTTTTAACCCCCTCTAAATTTTTATTTATTTTTTAAAATAAATCTCATATAAATTCAAATTTTATAATATATATGTGTGGGTGTGCATGTGTATGTGTGTGTGTTACATAAACATTATATAAATGTACTTAAATGCATTATAAATATATATAAATACATTATATAAATACTTTAAATAAATACTTATACATATAAACAAAAATGTATACATATATAAATATTGGTATACATAATATAATTGTAATTATAAATATATTTATACAAATATATGAAATTTATATATGTTTTATAAATACTATACATTTATATTATGATTTATATTATACATATATTATATTAAATGCATTTTTATTGTATATTTATGTATAAATACATTTATATTATGTATTCAAATAAATATAATATAGACAAAATTAAATATAAATATAAATATAAATATATTATATATTTATATTATATATATTATATTATAAATAATTTATTATATATAAATTTATATATATTATATAATTATTATATATATATATTAGTATACCATATTAATTGTAAATTAATTTAGTAAATATACATACATCATTTAATTATATTATATATTTCCAATTATATGATTGTATTCAATTGTATTTATATGTATATATAAATATAATTGTATAATTGTATGTACATTTATAAATATTTATTTGTATAAATTGTATTTTATATAATATTAATTATATATAACATAAAAACATAACATTATTATATAAATATATAAATAAATATAATTTATTTAAAAAAATATATCATATAAAAACTCAAGCTTGTAGTTTTTCTAATTTATATAATAATAATAATAAATATATTTTTAAATAATATGTTTATGATTTTATATTATATATAATTAATATTATACAATATACAATTTATGTAAATAAATATATATTAATATACGTAATATTATACAATTATAATTATTGAAATACATATATATTAATGTGTATAATAATAAATATATGTATTGAAATGCATTATATAAATATTTCTATAAATTGTATTTCATATATCATTAATTAAATATTTGTATAAGTTTTATTTCATATATAATATTTGTATAAATTACATTGCATATAATATTAATTATATATAATATAAATATTTGTATAAATTTTATTTCACATATATGTGTTTCATATAATATTAATTATATATAATATTATAAAATTTATACAAATAAATATATATTAATGTTCATAATAATAAATATATATATTGAAATATATTATATAAATATATTTTTAAAGACATTGTATAAATATATTAAATAAATACTTATATGTATTATATAAATAAACATGTACATAATATATAAATATATATTTAAGTATATAAAAAATTTACATATATATTCATAAATAAATAAATATGTGTGTATATACATAACATAAATAAAATTATAAAATATATTTATTAAAATGTATGTAAATACACATATAAAACATATAGTTTATATAAATGTATAAATTGAATATAATATAAATTTATTATAATATAAATACATAAACATATAATATATATATATATATATAATTTAATTCATATAAATATATATGTAGGTTATTTATTTACATGTATTTAAATATTTACTCAAATAATATTTATTTGAATTTTCATACCAATACATGTATATATATATATAATAATTGTTTTCTATAGCTAATAGTAAAAAAATAATTGCCTTTGTGGAAGAGGCACTCGGATTTGCGGTCGAGGTGAGGGTTCAAAACTGGATTTTTTTATGGGTTTTTAATTTTTTTTATATAAATGAGATAAGGTTTTCGTTTTTTTAAAGGGTCCTAATAAGCATGAACCTCATTCACGCTTCTTCCCTCACCAAGAAGCGTGAATAGGGTTCACGCTTCCTCCAGAATTTTTAATTAAAAAAATCATCAATATTTTTAAATTAAATATAAATACATATTAATTAAAAAATCATCAATATGAATAAAATATCAATAAATATTAATAAATATTAATATGTATTAATATATATTAATTCAATAATCAAAATTATTAATAATAGTGTTCAAACCATTTTGATCAATTGGTTTGATTCTTGGTGCACTACTCGATCGTCAGTAGTGTTTGTTCATCAATTTTTATAGTAGAGCCATACATCCAAATTTCTTTCCAACTGAATATGTCAATATGTTAATATATCCACTTTTCATTACCAAACATTCATTCTACTTCCTCTCATATATATTAAAAATAAATAAAAGGTTCAAGGGAAAATGCTATCAGTTAATTCTTAAGAAATGTGTCATCTATTATCCCACTCTAAGCCTACGTGAGCCATACTCAGTCTAGAAAACAATAGGATTTGATTTGGGAAATAATTTTGTCCTCTATCAACTGATCATGACACCACATGAAATGAGAACTCATGTACTTATCATCAAGGGAAATCCAATTTTATTTTAGGATGAAGATATTAAATGAGATATAAAAAATTTATTAGAACAATCAACCTAAAACTCATGCACCCACTTTAAAAAATATATCAAAAACATTCAAGTGCAATAAGAAGGATAAGTGGCCTTTGAGTGCATCTATACTTCAACTTTTCTTATGTCATTGATTAATTCAATTACAACCCCTTTCTATTGAGTTTATTTTTTTGTTAACAAAGGAAGAGAGATTTAGAAAAATATACCTCTTTCAATAACATGATATTTCTAAACATTCTATAGTAATTATATTTTATTCTAATTGATATACTAATTTTGATAGTAATTTCATATTTCTTCATTTACCTCCCCCTCAAGGGAAACACTCATAAACATCTTTATAATGGTGGACCTCTTCAATAATTTTAAAGATGTTCTAATATAGATAATACACTAGAATTCATCTTCGACTTATGAATTTCCATATTTGAAAAATTATATAACTTCACCAAGGATGATCTTCTTCAATACTTATTCTTCAGGATACCAAAAATATGATCAAACCATGATGATATATTCTTTATACTTATTGTCTTGGATATTCTAACACATTCTTAAAATTCATCAATGATGACCCTATTTTTTATTTTTATTTGAAAACCAATTGAGGAATCATTCAAGGATGATAACTTCTTCATATTTGTGATCAAGAATTGATAGCACTCGCTGCTTCTCATGTTCTCTCCTCGAGAACTTGGTTTTCCATCAATTCCTTACATCATGATAATATATAAAAATAAATAATGATTAAGGAAATATGGTGTATCTTCCTTACTTCTTAATGTGAATAGAAATGTTGAGTTTTTTTCTCAATTAATTTGGTCCAATTAATCTAGTATTCATGATGCACATCTGAACATCTGTTATGATTTATATTAGTGTAGTAGGGATCTCTTCACATTACATTCTGATTTTTGTGGAGATTTTTTTTCTTACCAGCCTTCATAGATGATGCAATCTTAACACTCTTAAGGATTGTTTCTTATTCTAGAAGAATATCAAATCAATATTTTGCATAATGTCCATAATTTTATCACATGATGGAGGTATTTTAACCTTAAAATCTTCCATTGAAGATTTTGTACAAGTATAAATTGTGTCCTTATTTTATAAATTTTGAATATATATCTTCTCAAAATTGGCCAAATGAACTTATAATTCCATGCATCTCATATTTTGGTTTTTCTGATATCCAATCATAATCACCTACTCTTCACAAATATCCACTATTCATTCAAGTTCTTCTTCATGCAACTTAATTTTTTTAACAAAGATTATGGTTCCATGATCTTCTAGGATTTTGTATCCAATTTTAAATCATTGAGATCAATAATATTTTTCAATATTTCTTCAAGTTCATGAATCTTTTTATCTAGAGTCTTTTTGAATTCAAAATAATTAATATTATTAATATTTATTAATGAATTTAATAATATTATTTATTATACATGTATAGATAATAATGAATAGAAAATGGTAATTATTGATTTTGGTAGATAATTTGATAACAGTAATGCACTTAATAAAAAAAGAACAAAACTTTGAAACTGATAACAGTAAGTCACATACAACACGTATCATAAATCTAATATCAACTTAATATACACCTATGGCATGTATGCTTCTCTATCCCACAGTCAGGAGTATACTAGATACATCCACATTGTGTATGTCTACACCTCTGTTATGATGTACACTGCTCCTATATATCATCATTGGTATCCATCTCCACATCCTCTTGTGGGACAGGCAATGGATGTAAAGTCTCACCGCTTGTACCCTGTCCCACCTCTAATGATAGTAGATACTAGCTGTAACTCTCTCCAACATATTAAGAAGATGGTTATTATGATGTGGATGTCTCATAGTAGGGAGTAATAAAGCATTCATATCAGTCCAATTAATGTCTATATCTGCCTCTAGATGTGATTGAGAAGTTGTAGGAGCATCTGACTGATCATGATGAACACCCTCCTCTTATGGAACATCAACATTCATAATAGGGTCATCACCCCTGGTACATCTATATCAGGCTCAAAAGCCTCAGCATCATGTGATAGATCAAAGAAAATGTCCTGATAAATCTCATACATCGAAGGAATCAACTCTACCACAATTCTGTGAAAATATATCTGGTTAAATGCACCTCCCTCTACTATATCAAATATGTGAAGTAAACAAGTGATACGAGCATCCTGTGAAAACAAATTCCACTGTTAAGTAATGTTAATAAAAAATATGTTCAACAGTGGAAGGAAGAATAAATACCAACTGATGGAATCCTTATCTATTTTGTGTTAGAAACCTGACTGGGGACCTGTAATATCCAGACGCATAATCCAACTAATCCAATAAATGAAAATGTGATGTATCCGCCCCTCGTAACCATGAATCTTGTCATTTGTCCCATAGATCAATATATATGGCATGGTATTTCCTCTAATCAAAGTTTATCTTCCCTGACATCTTTAGGGAATGTAGTGAAGGTAACTAATTGGGCAGTGTTGGACTCCTCATGTATTAATAATGTTTTAATGATCACAAATCCTATTCATTCTATAAACCTTATTAACTCTATGAATCTATATCACATAAAATTCACAATTGTTTAGTAAAATCTATCCAAATCTCTTAAGTGCTATACACTAGTTTGGAAACTGTATACTATCTATTGATCTACTTTATAATGACTTCTTTGAAAACTGATTGAGTTTAATCCATTCCATAAATATCACTGCTTTAGTCTGAATACAGATATTTGTCTAAGTCTGAGACACCGTGAACCAGACACTGTGACATCCAGACATCGTGACATCCAGACAAGGTGACATCCAGAAACCCTGAACAAGACACCATGAACAAGACACCTTGAACAAGACACCGTGAACAAGACACTGTGAACCAGACACCGTGAACCAGACACCGTGAACCAGACACCATGAACCAGACACCGTGAACCAGTCACCGTGAACCAGACACCGTGAACCATATACCTTGAACAAGACACCATGGACAAGACACAGTGAACCAACACCATGAACCAGACATCATGAACCAGACATTGTGAACTAGACACCGTGAACCAGACATCATGAATGAGACATCGTTTCCATGACATACTATGACACTGTTTATTAATATGTTTTGTCATCTTTCAATTTAATTATAATGGTCATATTTGAATATTTTAAATGCACTGACATAATTAATATTTCTTTGTAGACATGTCATCAGACAGTATGAGGTATGAGGTGCAGAATACATGCAACCTGTCGGCTCAAACACATGCACTCCAAGATAAAAGAGTAATGCCCAGAAACAAAGAAGGGTGGAACGATACTAAAAATAAAAACAAGTTGGTGGGTGTGAGCACGACAATAGAATACACTTAGAGAATTCTTGAAGAAAGAATTGTCTCATGCAACTCAATGCTGCTGGAGAACACACAAAGCTCAATTGAATCCTAGAATTGAGAACATCTTCGCACTATCAAACATCACGAAGAACACAAGCCAGATCTGTCTAACTTGCGACACTCTGTTTTCCATACGAGGACTTGATTTCTGCATCTACTTTATCTCAGAAGTCCAGAGCTACAAAGACTAACATTCAGAGCATTTTTAAACCTATCTAAATATTTCTGCTATGTTGTGTATCTTTTTACTATCTTTTGAGCAGAGTTTGTATATTTATAACAACACACTATGTCTACTGTATTAAACTGAAGGATACAAGATATCCTTACTCAAACATCTTTTTACACTTGTGTATACCCACGAATAAGTGTGAAAGAGGTCTTTATGTGGCCTGGTTGTTTGTACCCACAAAGAACTGTGGAAGAGGTCCCTGTGTGACCTGAACAGCCCTGTGTGTTATTGTTTAACCCCGATCCAGGTTGTGGATCAAGTTTATTTATATAAACTGCTTGGTGGCATGTGATCACTAAGTGTATTGGATTAGGTCTCAGCTTGAGACTGAACCACTTATTTCATATCCACTGTGCTGCTTAATTTAGTATTCTCTGTTTTACTAATTTACTGTATAATTCATAAATCACTAAATTCACTTTTATAGTTAATCTTGGAAAGAAGTTATAATTGTCTTGTCTTAGTATAATTGATTAAAAATTAATATTAATAACTGATCTTAAGATTACTGAGAACTAATAAATCTTCTAGGAAGTTATTTAAACAGTCAAACTCTTATAACAGTATAACCTTGATTAATTGGGTTATATTTAACCTTTTAGGGAAACCTTTTTAAGAATACTTTTTAACTATAAATTTTTAGATTTACTCAATTCACCTCCCCCCCTCTTGAGTAATCTACTCTGACCAACATTTGGTATCAAATGTTGTTCATTAAAACTTTGTTTAACCTTATTCAACTGTGATTGTATTTTTACTTTGAAGATCTGTAAATTCTATTAATTCTAAATTTATATCTCTGTAAAAGTATTTATGTATTATGGATAATAGATTGGAAGGTTCTGTAACCAACAAACTACCATTCTTTAATGGAACCAACTATGCTCAATGGAAAATTAAAATGAAAATTCATTTAGAGGGTATGGGTTTTAAAATTTGGTCTTCCATTATAGATGAATATAAGATTCCTGCTACTGATAGAATCACATGGGATGAACCTATCAAAACTACCTACAATAAAAATTTCAAAACTATGAATGCTTTATATTGCTCCTTAGGAGATGAAGAATTCAATAGAATTTCTGCTTGTAAAACTGCCCATGAAATTTGGGATACCCTATCTATCTCATTGTAAGGTTTATTCATTGTCTCAATGTAAGGTTCAGTCACTGTCTCACCATAAGGTTCAGTCACTGTCTCACCGTAAGTTTCAGTCACTGTCTCACCGTAAGGTTCGGTCACTGTCTCACTGTAAAATTCAATCATTGTCTCACTGTAAAGACCTGATATGGCTCACCGTAAAGATTATTTATGATTTTTATTTACAAAGTAAAAATTGTATCATGGTAATTATGCATTTCACCTTTTTATTTTCACGCGCTTTTACTTTTTTGACATTTGGTATTCCTAAATGATAAAATAAAGGAAGTGTCACTTGTCCTTTACTCAAGATTTCTTCTAATCACTCAATTTGTAACCCTTCCTCAACCCTTCAACCCTTCTCTCTCTCAAACCTTCGGTGAATGCCCAGGATGAAACACCCTTCATCATCGACTTCTGAGAAACATAGCTCAAAGAAGATGAAGATCACACCCAAGCTAACACCTAAAGGTCCTCTAAATACAAATATGGTGAACCGAGTAGTGGTACCTGAGAAAGAGATATTCCTTAAGTGGCTTCTATTGGGTAAGTCTCTATTTTTGAAAGTTTTAAAAGATTAAGGCTAGTTAGAATGGTTTTCGAAGGAAGATATACCTATCTACCCTAAGCTTATGGCTCAATTTTGTTAGTATGTTCAGTTTTCCTTTGACTCTGAAGATGGTTATGCTATGAGAAGCTGTATAAATAGACATAAATGCTCATTATCTTCGAGGTTATGGGTTGCATTCCTTAGGATACCTTATGAAGGCATATGTGAGGACTATCAGAGAGGGCCTCCACCTTCTATTGAATTATTTGTTTTGGAAGATGCTTTGAAAAGCTTAACTGGAAATGGCACCAAGAGGAGAGCCATTGCTGTTGAACTGGATGGAGAATCTAAACTTCTGTTTAAGTTTATATAGAACCTAATTAGCCCCAGAAAAGGTGATTTTTCTGTACTAAATTATCAGGATGTGTTTCTGATTCATCTTATGAAAAATGGTCATAAGATCAACCTTTATAAGTATATCATACACCATATGTGTGAGCTGATCAAAACCTCATCCAAGTCAACCTCCCTATTTTATTCTCGTCTTATCTCAATCATGATTCATGCCAAAGGTATGGTTGGACCTAATGAAGAAGTTATCAAGGATTATGATTTATGCCTTTCAAAAGTCGTTATCAAGAGGATGAAAATAATTGGAATCCTTGGAAAAAGGCATGGGTGGAAGACAATGATAGGATTTATGAAAAGTTCAATCCAATGAAACATCCCTTAAGACCAAAAGATATTTCTGATCCTGGTTTGGAACCAGATGAAGTTGTTGAGTATTATGAAGAAGAATAAGAAGAATAGGTTGTTGTGACTCCCAAGGAAACTGTTTCTGATAAGGAAGACAATACTCTTGTCCCTCATGTAATAAGTGAAAATGAAGTTCCTACTTCTAAAGATATTGTTAATCTAGAAGATCAAACCGAAGTTGAAACAGAATCTGTTGTCAAAGAAACCAAAAATAATGCTATGGAAGATCTTATAGAATAAGAATTACCTTTTATGCAAGAAGCTAACCTTAAAAAACTCCCAGTGAAACAATCTATTTTTGAAGTCATTCCTTCAACTGAGGAAAGGCTGGAGCTGGATTTTTAGCTGGATAGACAGGAAATGGAAGAGTAACTAAGAGATGAATTCGTGGAAGTAGATCAAAACCCTAAGCCTCTCAGTCTTGAGAAGGATGCAACTGTTGAGGGGGAGAAACCTCCAAATCTGGAATCTATTGAAGTACCAAACACGATTTATCCAAGCCCTGTAGACTCTCGGTATAAATTCCCCAGATTTTTTGATGTGTATTAATCCTATGAAGTCGCAGTAAAAGGCCTTGACCTTTCCACCATGTTCCAATTGAAATATGTCTCTAATCTTACCCCTGAAAAAGAACCTGAGCCCGTATCAGTCCCTATTTTTGAAAATTCACCAGAACAACCATCCTTGGTAAGTAAAGATGATTTGAAAGAATTTGGAGCTACCCTTTTGGCTGGAGTTGAAAAACTCCTAAATAACCAACCAGTTCCTGTAACAAATCTAAGTGAGAGAGATGCCTCACTGTTGTTGGAAAAAATTATTTGGCAGATTCAAACCAAAATACTTCATGAGATTCAGGAAGTCAGATTTGAAAACAGACTACTTAGTGATGAAGTGAAGACTCTAATAGGTATGTTTGAAGACATGTAGAAAGTGGTGAATTCGATATCAGAGCTTACTTCTCATCCTGTGGAGTCTATTATTCCTCAAACCCCACAGAATTTTGTCTCTCATATTCAACCTCATTTAGATTCCTTAGCTAAAAAGGTCACAAAAAGAAACAAATAGATTATAAGAGAGATGCAAGAGTATGTTGTTAATCTTAACAAGCTCACTGATGAGTATATGGGGTGCCTTCAAAAAGTGATAAATCAACTGAAATCTCTCACCTCAGATGTCACTGCTTCTAAGGCATCTGGAAAATCATCTCAATCTTCCTTAGTCAGTGACCTTCTCAAAACAGTGGTCAAAGAAGAACTTCAGACTGTGCTTAGTGGTTTCAATAAAGATTCTCTATCTGAAGTTATCAAGAACAATGACAAAGTTCTTGATCTGGTCCAAATCCATTCAAAAATTGCTAATGATGCTCAGTAAGAAATTTCCAAGAAAGTAGATTTTTACTTCAACTAAATCTTCTCCAAGACTAACATGATCAATCATTTCAAATATCTTGTAAAAAATATGAGTATTCCTCTTGTTACTCAAGCTTTCAAGACTCAAGTCCAAAATCTCACAGAGTTCACTCGTCTGTTGGATAAGTTTATGGAAAATAAGGATGACTTTGAGAAATAAATGTAGTATGGTGGAGAGATCATTATGAATTTTATTAAGCTTATGAGGCCTTATATTCATGTACAGAGTACAACCATTGTTGCTCCTATGGCTGCCCCTGTGAGACCTGATTTCCCTATATTCCCCTCTACCCTAGCCTCCACTTCTATGTCTATCAGTCAGGCACTGAGTCAGATCAGGCATGTGACCCTTGATCAACAATTTCCTCGGTCTTTTACTTCAATTACTCAAGCTCTCTATATCTTTGAAGGTCTTCCTTTACCTTCTCTATCAACCAGCTCACTCCCTTATTTTGCCTCAACCTCTACTCCTATGGCTTCCTATTCTGCTGCTGCTGCTAAGGGAAAAGAGAAGACCAACCAATGACGAAGGAGAGTGCTGACTCTCTTTTGATAAGAATCTTGTTACCTTTGTTGTACTTTTTGTAATCCTTTATTTTTATCTAATACATTATGCACTTTTCTTGTCTCTTTTATCTTTATTTTTCTTGCTGCTTTTTTATAATCCCAAAAGGGGGAGAAATATGGGAGAAATATAAGAGAAGAGAACACTCACTCTATATATGTTATATTCACATTCTAACTATGTTGTTAGAACAAATATACACTCTAAATATACATGATTTGTGATCATCAAAAAGGGGGAGATTGTTGGACTCCTCATGTATTAATCATGTTTTAATGATCACAAATCCTATTCAGACTATAAACCTTGTTAACTCTATGAAATCTATATCACATCAAATGCACAATTGTTTAGTAAAATCTATCCAAATCTCTTAAGTGTTATACAATAGTTTGGTTACCGTATACTATTTGTTGATCTACTTTATAATGACTTCTCTACCAAATGATTGAGTTTAATCCATTCCATAAATATCAATTTTTAAGTATAAATACAGATATTTTCCTAAGTCTGAGACACCGTGAACCAGACACCGTGACATCCAGACACCGTGACATCCAGACACCATGACATCCAGACACCGTGAACAAGACACTGTGAACAAGACACCGTGAACAAGATACAGTGAACAAGACACCGTGAACCAAACACCGTGAACCAGACACTGTGAACCAGACATTGTTTCCATGACATACTGTTTCACCGTTTCTTAATATGTTTTTTCGTCTTTCAATTTAATTCTAACGGTCATATTTGAAGATTTTAAATGCACTAACATAATTAATATTTCTTTGTATACATGTCATCTGACAGTACGAGGTATGAGGTGCAGAATACATGCAACCTGTCGGCTCAAACACATGCACTCTAAGATAAAATAGTAATGCCTAGAAACAAAGAAGGGTGGCATGATACTAAAAAGAAAAACAAGCTGGTGGGTGTGGGCATGATAACAAAATACACTTAGAGAATTATTGAAGAAAGAATTGTCTCATAAAACTCAACACTGCTGGAGAACACACAAAGCTCAATTGAATCCCAGAATTGAGAACATCTTCGCACTGTCAAACATCACGAAGAACACAAGTAGGATCTGTCTAACTTACGACAATCTGTTTTCCATATGAGGACTTGATTTTTGCATCTACTTCATCTCAGAATTCCAGAGCTGCAAAGACTAACATTCAGAGCATTTCTAAACCTATCTCAATATTTCTGCTTTGTTGTGCATTTTTTTACTATCTTTCGAGCAGTGTGTGTATCTGTATAACAACACACTCTATCTACTACATTAAATTGAAGGATACAATATATCCTTACTCAAACATATTTTTACACTTGTGTATACCCATGGATAAGTGTAGAAGAGATCCCTGTGCGGCCTGATTGTTTTTACCCATGAAGAACTGTGGAAGAGATCCCTGTGTGACCTAGACAGTCCTGTGTAATGTTGTTTAACCCCGATCCAGAGTGTGGATCAAGTTTATTTATATAAACTGCTTGGTGGCAGGTGATCACCAAGTGGAGTGAATTATGTCTTGGCTTAATACTGAATCACTTGTTTCATATCCATTGTGCTGCTTAATTTAGTCTTCTCTATTTTACTACTTTACTGTATAATTCAAAAATCACTAAATTCGCTTTGATAGTTAATCTTGGAAAGAAGTTATAATTATCTTGTCTTAGTAGAATTGCTTCAAAAGTAATATTAATAATTGATCTTAAGATTACTGAGAACTAATCAATCTTCTAAGAAGTTATTTAAATAGTAAAACTCTTATAACAGTATAACCTTGATTAACTGAGTTGTATTTAACCTTTTGGGGAAACCTTTTGAAGAATAATTTTTAACCATAAATTTTTAGAGTTACTCAATTCACCCCCCCCCCCCTCTTGAGTAATCTACTCCAAAAAACAAGCAGGATAGGAACGGGCTGAAGGAATCTGAACTGCCTCATAACTCTATAAGTCTAATGTCAGTCAACAGTATGAAAATGAATCAATGGAACCATGCAGGAGCCGATAGCAAGCATCATCGTACAATACTCTAGAATACTCTCGATGATATCATCAGTACATAACATTTATGTAATCTAAAAGAAAAAAATGAATAATCAATTAATAAATGAAGAGATGTACAATAAAGAATAAAGATTTAACAATATAAATAATAATCACTTACATCATTTGGTCGAAGGTTGTCCACCATAACTTTGTAGGCACGAACGTCATGTTTGGAGGTATTTGAATGTTGATGTGTCTGACTCCACCTATAGAAAACATTTCATAATAAAAAGTTGTATAATTAAGTCAGATATTAGAATGAAGGGATAACATACCATTGTCCACACAGAGCCTCTACTACAGTATTTGCAGGGAATGGTGCACGAGCATGTGGAGTTAAGCGAGGGATGTGCTCTCATACCCACATCTATATAAGAACAATGCATCCTGTGATCTGCATCTTATCGATTCAGCATGCGCTACATAGCCCCCTGTATGTATGTGCAAGATAAACAGACCCCCAGCTATACCAGTCTGTCTGGTCCAAATCCTCTAGAAAAGGTAAATACATCATATGTACAAATATAGTGGATTGGTCAACAAAAAATGGGTCACCGACCATCCTCGAAATATAAGCATGTGCAAATTGCAGCACGGTGACCTCATCAGCATCTTTTGCTAGATGTTCGAAGTAATGGTCTAACCAGGGCATGTGTAATCTACCACCGACGACAGACCTGCCATCATCATGGACCTCTATGCCCAGTAATCTATGAACAATCTCGAACCAATCTTCTCCAACTCGGCCTGTCACAGCTGCACTATCGATGGGGAGCCCCAACATGATGGACACATCTTGCAGTGTAATAGTCATCTCCCTCTCTATAAAATGGAACGTATGTGACTCTGGCATTCATCTTTCTACGAGAATAGAAATGAGCTGATGGTCAACAAAGGTGAAGTCACACATCGTTACGCCATAGAACCCAGTGCAATGAGAACATCCTAACGTGTTTGTATCATCTCAAAATAACAGTGGATATAAAACTCTGCATCAAGTGAAGAGTGGTCATGCAACAAGCTTAGATACACATAAGTGTGTGGACCTTATAAATTGGTTATCAACATGTAAAAAAATTATCATATATTTCCCTTAATCGGAATTTACATTCTAGCCCATATTTTTCGCATCGAATGAGATATTTTGTCTTCTTCGACTTATCAACTGTAAATGTGAAATGTCGCTCTATGTGGTATTGTTGTATCATGTTTTTCATGGAAAGTTTACTTTCAAACTCCTGCCTGACATAGATGGTGTTATCATTTGATGCATGTGATGGGGTCTAGGGGTATGAAATACACAACTTTTTTTAAGCGAACACGCAGGTCCTTTCATACTTAGTGAGAGATGACTCGTGGGTCATCAATGCGGAAAATAAAATGCCATTATTATAAATTATATAACCAGATACACAAAAAAAAGGCATGCAATTTCAATTATGCATTGGTCATTCATCTCAAGATCAGTCATCACACAATACTTTTAACATGTTTTTTGGTATGCTTTTTACGTTCTACATATTATATAACTTTACCTTTTACTATATGAAATATTTACACCTGTTTTCCAAAAATTTAACTTTTCAATCTGTATGTGTGTGTATATATATATATTAATAAAGTTTAATAAATTTATTTAAAACTAATATAATTTACACTTATATAACAACCATTACAATATTGAACACTTATGTTATTTTCAATTTTATAAAATTTCATATATATATATATAATATATTTTTTTCATTCTACTACTTTCCAAAATAAAAGTAAACATATTTTATACTTTATTACTTGAAAGAATAATTATTTATACAATGTAATTTAAATTTATTGATTAAAATTATTATTAGTAGTAAATAAAAGTAATATAATTTACACTTACATAAAAACCATTAAAATAATATAAACTTATGTTATTTTCAATTTAATAAAATTACATATATAATTTTTTTTGTAATTTTTCTACTTTACAATATTTAATTAATTATATTTCATACTTTATTACTTTAAATAATAATTATTTACACTTAATATAATTTAAAATTATTTTTTATAGAAAACTTTTTTTATACTATTAACAAAAAGGATTTTCTATATATTTTTTAATAAATTTAAATGTGATACTTAATATAAATAATATATTTTTTAAAAAATTATACATCCCTCTCCCAAGTCTCGTTCTGTACTTGCTCGTGCTGCCAAAGCACTCGTACTAGAGGATCAGATCGACCACGAAGAACCTTCTTACTTCGATCGACAATTCGGATAGGATGCTCCTCAAAAGATGTATCCACTTCCAACTCAACCTTCTAGGGTTGAAATACATGAGATAGGGTTATAACCCCTTCTAAACAAAAAAAATAACCCCTTCTAATCGGGTCATTTTTTGTAGTGGATATTAATGAAATAAATACATGTTCCTTGGGGAACTGGATGGTGAGGTGGGTGTTTTGTTGAAAACTAAAATAAATATTTAGAGGTGGTTTATTTCAAACGCCTCTAAATATTGCTCAAATCCTCTCAATTAGAGGTTTTCCCAAGAACTGCCCATAATATATGATATACCACTCACTTAGCGGCAGTTGGAAACCGCCGCTAAGTCGACATATACATTAGAGGGGGTTAAAACCCTCTCTAAACTGAGATTCTATGATGATATTAGTGGGGGGTTTAACCACCTCTAATGAAACCGCCACTAAATTTGACATTACTTTACCAGCAGTTTCTCAAAATCGCCTCTAACAACAGTAGGTAGACACATTAACAGTGGTTCCTCATAATCGCCGCTAATGTGTTTAGGATAAATTATAACCCCTTCTAAACTAAAAAATAACTATTTCTAATAGATTCATTTTTTGTAGTGGATATTCACGAAATAAATGCATGTTTTATGCTTTATGGGTATATCATTTGATCCGGTGTGAAGATATCGTATGGAAGTGTTATTTGTAAACTCATAGTCTATGATTCTCATAAACACTTTATGATTGATTAATGGCTATCGAATGTTAGTTGCTAACATTCTAAAATCATCTACAAGACATCACCATATATCACACCCATTTCTCACAAACAAACTGTTATAAATCATTCCTAGCCTCCAAAAGACCTCGCCATATATAATATGACCTTTTAGGGAAAGAAACCGACATAAATGAACCATTAGGAAAACACCCATCCTACAACACTAACCTAAAACACATCTGAATATGCAATCAATTATTAAAACAAATTATTAATACATTTTAGATAATATAACAAATAGGAATTGCAGTTTCATATATATAAGTTTCTATGTTTTTTATTTTATACATTCAATATCTATTTGTATATTATCTTTTAATAACTCAATTTCAATTAAAACAAATTATCACAACTCTATTATTATTTGAATTACAATTTTAAATAATTGAAAGCATTGTTATGAAATATTATTAATGGATGTCATAATTATGACAATAATGATGACTCCTCAATTCCCAATTAATTCCCCTCTTAATGGCCAACCTTTCATATTCGCACCGTTGGATCAGATCTCAAATACTCTATAAATATGGTAATATTTTATTGAAATGGGATGGACTTTTGGCTCTACATTATGTTCTTTACTTCTTATATTTCTCTTGTATTTGTATTTCCAGTTGTCATTATAACCATCATATGCAAATTCGATACTCGCTTTCTCAACGATGCACATCGCCTACGATCGATCTTACATTTTTCGGTTTCGAAATGCTTCGTGGTTTCAATCGGAATTCAATTGATTTCACTACATGTTATCAGCATGATCGTCTTCTCTTCATTGTGCATCGTGATGTCGCTATCTTCATCCTCATCACTGACATATGAAAAATCTCATAGAAAAAAGGTATGTCACATGTTTTTATAAACATTATTATTTTGACATACTCTTTCGCATGCGCATCGACTCCACTCATTCGAGGAGCTACATCAAAAGGTGATCCTTATTTTATATTTAAGATATTGTTACATTCCTTTTTTCCATATTGATAAATCTGAAAATATTATTTTATTTTCTTAATCTTTTATTGCGGGAAAAATAACAAGCTTCTGAAGAGATGTAACAACTCACAGATGAAAAATTTAACTCCATTCCTAGAAGAGAATGTGCTTGATTAATAACTGATGTGTTCAATGTTGAGATAAAAATCATTCATTAAATGAATAAAAAAACTACACCACCATAAGTGGTTGAATGATGAACATCGCGTATCCGTCATACGTCGAGCCGAAGTTTGTTGAACATCGTGTACCCATCGTACGTCGAGTCGTTGAATGATGAACATTGCATACTCATCATACATAAAGTCGTTGAATGATGAGCATAGTGTACCCATCATACATCGATCCGTTGAATGATGAACATCGCATACCTGTCGTATGTCGAACCGAAGTTTGATGAACATCGTGTACCCGTCGTACGTCGAGCCGAAGTTTGTTGATCATCGTGTACTTGTCATACATCGATTTGAAGTTCACTAATCATTCCATAAACCATGAAATTTTATCTCACTCGTTCATTTGTTCACCCTGAAGGTGACAAGTTTGATTACGATATATAAAGGCTTGTAATGAAAATGATATTTACTCTAAATATTTTTAAATATTTCTTTTATTTCTTTTCTCTTTCTTTCATTTCTTATAAAATGTTTTAGATAAATTAAATGTTCTTGATGAATAAGCGTAAATATATTTTATATATATTAATCCCCTGTAGTGGATGAAATTGATGAAATTATTGAATTGAATATTCATGAAATTATCTTGAAGTCATTATAAAACTCACAAATAATTTTATTCTATTCTCCAGAGTGAATGAGAATATTTATTGAAAATAATTTATTTCATTCCCTGAAGTGAATGCAAATATACATAGTTTTATTTTAAAACAAGTTCGAAGTGAATATGATGTTTTGCGAATGATCATTGTGTTATATTTGTTTATAACAAATAATAAAAATATGACCATCTAAAGTGGTTTAATGATAGTAAATATTTATAGAACACAATGATTTTTATTAATATTTATAAAATAATGCATCCCTTAAGGATGATATAAAATAATTTCCTTTGACATTATATTGAAAAATATATTCATTTATCATTTATTGTTCCTACAGCAACAATATCAAGGGAAACATTTTTATTTATCATATTCTTATGGATTATCAATATCGACTCATGTAATTCATCTATCCCCTAAAGTGGATGTTGTTCATATAATTCATAAATGAAATGATTGAATTACATGGTTTTGATAATCCGATATATATTATAAAAATGATTTTACCACCTGAAGTGGTTAAAGCAATGATCATTGTAATCAATAAAATTTATATTTTATGCAAGATGATCATTATTAATAAATATAAATTATCATTCATCAATCATGAAATCTGATGAATGAATGAATTCTATGATGTGAATGTAATATTAATTACTATATCTCATTCCTTGAAGCGAATGAAATTATTCATGAAATTTTTTTATATGATTTGTGATATCATGAATATTTGAGAGTTGATGAGGTTTGATCAAATTATTTATCCTTTATTTGATAAAGTGAATGTTTTTTATGAATTATAATTTTGGAAGGTGATAAGGTGTGTGTTGTGAATCCAAAAAATTCTTCCACATTAGTTATCGTTGCCACATTCACCAGCTTCAAAAGATGTGGGGGCTCCTATACCAAGTAGATGTATTGTAAAATAATATTTGGGCCCGAAGTTCCAAAATATTTTGGCCAGAAATTCTAAAATATGCAATAATCCACTTGGTGATGGGTCTAACCTGTTATGATTATTTTATGAATTCATCAACCACCATATGTAGAAATTATAATGACAAATATGAGTTTGCACAAGGAAATAACCTGAAGATCTTATATGCACCGATCTTGAAGCAAAATATTTATAAATATTATTTTGATTAAATGCTTCAAAATAACTCATATATGCATTAGTATATGCTCATATAAGTACATTTACTGGTAGAGAAAATTAATTAACAACTTCATGAGAGAATATATTCCTACCTAGTTGTACAAATTCTTAATGCTTTGTTATATCTGAAGTCTCGATGAGATATATGAATGGTATTCTTGAAAATGAATATCATATGGAGACATTTGATAAAAGAGATATCTCGATATGTAACAAGCATTCATAAAAGTGATTATAAAGAATTTGTTACATACAATCGAATCAATAATGGTAAACCGAAAGTTTACTGATCTCGACACTTCAAATATATGACATGATGATTTAGGCCATCTGGGATCAATTATAATGAAAGATATTGATTCCAGTATAAACAAGCATCGATTTATTGATAACATAGTAGACATCCATCAAGGAGAGAATGATGAATTTATTTAATGGATGCATGTCTACAAAATTATCAATGAATTTATTATCATTAAGTCATTATGAATTCCCCTTGTATGATAATTTACCCTAATATACCCATTTTTTAGGAAAATTATTAATATCATTAACAGCTATTATGGAAATAAATTTCCCATATACTTATCAAGAAGTATATATGGGCGCGCCCACCTACCATGTGATCCATCTATATGAAAGATGCATCCACTAAATGATCACATGTGTTATTTGCTGCTGGTGAGTATACATTGCATGCTATGCATGTTGATTAAAAGAAATCCTGAGTATCATATATTATATGGTCCTACATAACCATTGACATGATGCTCACAACACATGCATGAATGTAAAGTGTTGGAAATCAATAGTCTGATTATACAAACCTGACGTGTGGTTGAACTGATTGTATAAAATCATTGTTCATCAGGAGTAGAAAGTAATAAATATATTTTACCTTAAAGAGGAAAGTGAATATATCTACAACATTATATCTTTTAGATATTGTCCCTAAAGTGACATGGGTACCATAAAAAATTATGAGATCTCAATCAAATATTGTTGATGATATATTTTCTATGAATGCTTTTAAAACTCATTGATGGCAATGGATTTTGACAGATATCGACATCATAATAATTGGCCACAATTATTAAAGGAACTTATGAAATTTTCTACATATAAAGTTTTGGATTAATTATCCAAACTATCAAGACTATTGAATATTGATGATCTTATTATAAGAAATATTCTTCCTTGTATATTTGGATATTTATATATGAATCCTATAAGGGTTTGAATTGCCTGAAGTATTTTCAAAATTATGAAAGTTTCACCCGATCTGATAAATTATGGGGTGAACTAAATAACATGTATCCATATTAAGTTAAGGAAGAATGTAAATTGAATTTATTATCCCATGATTTGTATGAATCATTGTATTCATCATGTTATTAAGGTGTTTTGAAAAACATCTAAACTCTTGAAGAGTTTTTTAAAATCAATGAATTATTTGATCATGAAATTACATAGAATGTCCTTGTATTTTGAATTAATCATCCTCAAGAAGAAATGTTAAATTTTGAATGGTTTTACCCTTAATGAATAGTTAAATCTCTTGCTTCCAAGAGTAATAGATTTCAAACATAAGGGGTTGATGAAGAACATTCTTATCCCAAAAGGATTAAATATAAATGCATGTTTTATTTATCCCTGAAGAATATACTTGTACATGTGCATATGTACCTCGAAAATAACAATAAATCATATTATAATTCAAGGTAATGTTTTTCCCTATTCATTGAAATATAAAGGATATGAATTATTATTATTCAAAAAACTCAAAACTGAATTTTTTGGTTATGAATTGATCATGAACATTCCATGAGTTAAATGTAGTGATGATCATTATGAATGAGAGATGTAACTGTTGCACTCTTTTTTCCTTAGTCAAGTTTTTTTCATTATGTTTTCTTGATAAGGTTTTTAATGAGGCAATGCTCTAGGGACTTGATGTTATTGTACTCTTTTTTCCTAATCAAGTGTTTTCCCCCTGAGAGGTTTTTCCTTGATGAGGTTTTTAATGAGGCAATCATACATCATAACAGATATCCAAGGAAATGTTATAAATTATTATGGATATCTATAATTAATGGAAATTGATGGTCTTCCCCATGAGTTGTAATTTTTAATGAGACCACTCATTATTACCTATGGTCTTCCTCCCATGTCCTGCAGACATAATTAAATAATAATATTAATTAATGTCCTGAAGACACAACTAAATGATATAATCAGGGGGAGTTGAGAACATTGTACTCTTTTTTCCCTTCATCAGGTTTTTTCCCACTGGGTTTTCCTGATAAGGTTTTTAATGAGGCAACATGACATGAAATTCTTTTATTTTGACTTCAATTATTTTTTACTATAGGGTTTTTTAAAGTGAAGATTAAATAAGGTTCCATGAAATTATGACATCCAAGGGGGAGTGTTACGAAATATTATCAATGGATGTCATAATTATGAAAATAATGATGACTCTTCAATTCCCAATTAATTCCCCTCTTAATGGTCAGCCTTTCATATTCTCACCGTTGGATCAGATCTCATGTACTCTATAAATATGGTGATATGTTAATGAAATGAGATGAACTTTTGGCTTTACATTGTGTTCTCTACTTCTTGTATTTCTCTTGTATTTGTATTTCCAGTTGTCATTATAACCGTCATACGCAAATTCGACACTCGCTTTCTCAATGATGCGCATCGCCTACGATCAATCTTATATTTTCTGGTTTTGAAATGCTTCGCGTTTTTAATCGGCGTTCAATCAATTTCACAACAACCATAAATATATGAATAAAAATTTAAAAATTTAAAAATAATTTATAAATCTAATATGAATCCAATCCAAATTAAATAGATAAGTTTTTAATTTACTATTGTAAGATTATCTCGATTCAAATTAATCATCACCCAAGCCTTGATCAGCAAATATTGAATATGTGATTAATCAACACCGGGTTCTATCTCTCAAAACAGAGTAATAATTAATTCACGATAAAATGACACTAAAATTTTAAAGTGAAAGTTTGGTGAAAATGTTGGATAACGAGGATGTCCATTTAGATGACTTAACACCCACCCTCCGGTGAAAATGTTTGATTCTGAAACCAGATATTTTAATTTGAAAAAGAAGGAACTGTACTAACAATAAAAAAATGATTCCATTCATCGAAGATCAGTAACATCTACTAACTATACTAATCCTGGGTTCCCTCCAACACACGTTCCAATCCCACAACCCTCCACGTTACATTTCACGCACGTGTCCAACACACACCCATCCACGTTCCTCCTCCAATATGTTTCCCTACCATTCTCTCCCTCCCACTCCCGCACAGGATTACCCTCCAACTCTGCTCTCGCTCGGGTTTCAACTCTACGCGACCTAGGGTTCCTGCAAACCCTCGCCGTTGTCATCCTCCTTCCACCGGTTAACCTCCACTCCTCCAAGGATTCCCGCAGAGTACTCCCGACTACGTACTGTCGCAACCCTCCTTCGCATTGTTCCCCTTTCATTCCAACCCAATACCGTCGTCCTCCTTCTCCCGCTTGCGAGTTCCTTCAGATTTGCTCTGGCTCGCGATTTACTTCAGAGCTGCTCCTGCTCGCGATTTCAGAGTACTGTCGTGCTCCTTCGCTAGCGACTTCCTTCAGAACCGCTCTCGCTCCCTCTCCCGCACATGATTTTGCGCTCGCGATTTCCCTTCGGCATTTCCCGCTCGTGATATCCCTTCTTCGCGATTTCCCTCCGCATCATTCCCCTTTCAATCCAATATGAATCCATCACTTTGAACCCCCTCCTGCTTGTGATTTCAGTGGGCCATTCAACGTTTCACCCTACTTTTTTAGTGCTCCATCCTCCCCATCCCATTCAATCTTCAATACTCAACTGTCTCTGCTAAATCGAGCTTTGAGGAACTGCTCAACACATGTCAGTTTACAGGGTAACTCTCTGGCACATCCACTGTTCTTGGACATCATGCTCCACTATTTATTTCAATTTCGTCTGGCAACGGTTTATTTGATTGTAGTTGTCGACCAGTTTTCTAAAAAATAACTTTCATATTCAGTGTGTTCTATTTCAGGTGACAAGATTAGTATGTCTGCTGGTATGTTTTAACAGATTTAAGATGACTTTCTTTAGGATCAGCTTGAAATCTAGCACATAACCAAACACTAAATATGATATCAGGTCTAGATGCTGTTAAATATAGCAAGCTACCTATCATACCTCTATAAACTGTTAAATCAACTAATTTACCAGATGCATAACTATCTAATTTACAGTTAGTACCCATAGGGGTTTTCATGGATTTAGAGGAATCAAGACCAAATAATTTAACTAAATCTTTAGCATACTTATATTGATTAAGAAAAATTCCATGTTTCCTTTGAGAAATTTGAAGTCCAAGAAATAAATTTAATTCTCCCATTAAACTCATGTCAAATTCAGAAGACATAAATAAAGAAAAATTATTACAAAGTATGTCACTAGATGATCCAAAAACTATATCATCAACATAAATTTGAACAATTAAAATATCATCAGAAGATCTTTTAATAAAAAGAGTGGGATCAACATTGCCTTTCTTGAATCCATTTTTTAATAAAAATAAAGAAAGTCTTTCATACCAAGCACGAGGTGCTTGTTTGTGTCACACCCGTCTTTTATATATATATATATATATATATATATATTACTAATTTTACTATTTCTATTGGGAATCAGATAATTCGGGTCAAGGCCGAACGCAAATTTTCTGAGTTTTATTTTGAAACGCACTTTTTGGCCCTTTCGGTGTTAAGCGCACCGCTGTCAAAGCCGCAAAACCTCGCTTGGGTCACCGCGTGACCTCGCCTAGCTTACCGCACGACCTTCCCTAAGTTTAAGGGAGATGAAAAATATAGGCGGCGATTAATAAAATGAGAACGCAATAAAAATTGAGACCGCGCGGACTTGGACGAGGCACGACTTGGGCGAAGCATGTTTTTGGAACTGCGCAGCCTCGCCTGGTCCACCGGGTGACCTTCTAGGGTAAAATTAATTAAATAAATTGACTTAATGCTAAATAAATAAAATTAAAGGTTATAAAAGTTTTAATAAATTATTTTAATGAACATAATAATAATATCATCCGAGGAGGTAATTGCTATAATTTTTTTTATCACTATCGTCATAATTGCTGCAACTTTTATTTTATTACTATTATTTTTATTGTTAGTTTTGGTTTATTATTATTATTATTATTATTGTTACTATTATAATTAATATATATATATATATATTGTTTTATTTATAGCTTTATTTGTAGTTTTTTTTTATTTACAGTTTTTTTTTCTTCTTCTCTTTTAGGGTTTTCGAACCCCTTACCCTCGGTCTGTCACCCCACCCCTCTCCCTCGCACCCTGTTTTCACCCCCTTCTCCTCTTAGGTCCTCCGTCGCGCCCATCTCCCCCTTCCCCTCTTCGGTCTGCCGTTGCACCCAGCTCCCCCTTCTCTTCTTCAGTCCGCCATCTTACCCAGCTCCCCCTTCTCCTCTTCATTCCGCCACACCCCATCTCAGCCACCCCCTTTTTCCTTGTCCGGCGAACCCTAGCCGCCAGCCCCCCCCCCCTTTCCTGGTCCGGCGAACCCTGGCGCCTCCCTTGATCCATCCGAAAATGCCGCCCCGCTGCCCTCCTGCTCCATCCGGTGACCGCCGCCTGACTCCACCGTTCTCTCCCCCCTTCGCCGCGCACCTTCTCACTGGACCAGCCACACCCCTTATCACTTTGGGCGCCCCGCAACCCTTCCACTCCTGACCGGCTTTCTCGGCTTGCCCCACGGACCCCCCCTTGGCCAACCGCCGTCGCCCCCTCCCGGATGGTCGTCACCCAGCCGCTAACCCCATTGTCAGTAGTTTTTGTTTTCCTTTCCGGTGAAGTCTCGGTCCGGTGACCGCTACCCCCCTCAGGTCGACTTTCGTTTATTTCATCTTGAGTATTGGTTGTTTCAGCAGGTCAGATATTTTAGGGTTCCATTTTAATTAATTTTGGTTTTAATTCTTGTTTTAGGGTATAAATTTGAGTTGGTTGTGATGGGAATTGGTTTCAATTGGTGTTTCGCACCCAAGCTTGGATATCTCTGCGTCAAAGGAAGGTGATTTTGCATTTAACCATGTTTTGATGAATTAATTTTCTTCTTAAATTAGTTTAGCATATTATTTAATTAGTTTATTTGATGCAAATAATGTTTGTAGTTGCAGTTGTTATGTGAATGCGATATAAGTGTGTTTTATGTGAAAAATTGATGTTAAACTGGTTATTTGTAGTTTATAAATTATACAAATTGTGCTCTGGTTTAGCGTCAGTTTGCGTTGAGTCACAAAGGAATGTTTGACTACATTTTTAGTATTTTTGAGTTTTGCGGAACACCTTCGTTTTTGTTTCTTAAATTTTAGGGGTTGTCAGGTTATATTTTTAGGGTGAAGTTGGTTTAATTTTGACGCATTTGTTAATACTTGTTTCTAAGGTTCTTTTGCATTTGTTGTGGTGCGTTGGATGACCAATTGGAGTCGCGCCCTAAATGTTGTGGAGTCTCCAATACCTGAGGTAGGTGGTTCCATGTCTTTACATCTTTTAGATAATTTAGTTTGGTTGTTTAGTTAATTTAATATGTTTTATTATTTAATTGCATAATGCGATCCATGTTTATAATGTTCTGGCATGCTCTTCTGAGGAGATTGGATTTCTGAAAGTGGTGATGACACCTTAGAGGAAGGATCCGGTACCAGAGGTCGACGAATGCCAATGGATTTGAATGGATCAATACTAATGACGAACCTTCTCCAAGTAGGGGTTATTTTTTATTTTGAGTTTCCCCATTCTTTATTCTAAAACAATGAATGTAGATAAACCCACAAACAGGTTGATCCATGGATCGATTGTTCTTGCGGGATGGTGATTATACTCAGGTTTTTCATCGGGGTTACCTTGTTGTTATAATCTTGAACCTTCTCCTTATTTTAAAATCTAACGCGAAGGGTTCAGGCTGACACGAACAAGGCTCAAGCCCCTCTTCCTTTGTGTGTTCTTGTCTGTTCTTTGTGGTCAAACCTCCAAGTTGACAGCAAGGAGTTTTCAAGGCTGTAACAGAAAATATGGCACCCCATAGAGGCCAAAGGTGTAGACAGATCATAGAACGAACCAACAGAGTCGGCGGTGGCACACCAAGGGAGGTGTCACTGCTGACTTGGGTCGTGGTGTTGCGGCAGGAACCACCAACAATGGGCTGACAGCTGGTGAATAGGGACATGGACACCCGACTGCATTGGTGGGAGCAACCCACTGGCTCGTGATCCAGTGACCATATGCAGGTCCACAAGCTTGGTCAGCTTAGCTGGTCATGGTGCACAAGAACCAGATTCCACATGGCATCTAGGCTAGAGGGGACCAGCCAACCCAATGGGCTAGACTGAGGCATGCAAATAGGGCCACTTTGAGACCCAAGATGGAGTAAAGTCGGCCCACTTCTGTGGGCTGAGCTAGCAGTATAAAGCCAGGCCACTGGGCAGCCTGGGCTAGGAATGAACTGGTCATCCTGTTGTAGGTCGGGCCGGATAAAACCAGGTCATTGGGCGACTTGGCGGGTTGGACCCCCAGTCGAACCGAGTCGGGTCCAGCAAGGCCCAATGGGCATAGCCCAGCGGTCAGGCCAGACCGGGCTGACCCATACCCAAAATGGGTTGAGTAGGATCGATCAAACTGATCCAAGGCATATGGGGCCCCCAAGCCGGGGTGGTTGGGTCAGTCTAACCAGGTCGGACTGGGCCCAAACACGACCAGCCCCTGATCACTAAATCGCCAATATCTTTCAGATCAGATGTCTGATTGATGATTCATTTGTGGCATTGGAACCCCTGAAATGGGTTGGTTCTTTTGTAATAATCTAAGGATTTTTTCATAGAATTTGAAATGTGAAAATGGATTGAGGAGCGGTGTCTCTTGTAATCAAGCACACTACGTGCAGGAATCCTACGGTTGGCTGAGACCCAAAGACTGCTGACAAGCAACCCTATTTGGATTGGCTACAAGAAACCCTGTGTGGATCAACCACAATAGACCAATGAGAAGTAGCTCTATGTGACCCTTCAGTCCCATGGTGAAGAGTAGATCTGTGTGACCCGGTAGACCCACGGTACTCATCAGGGATGAGTACCTCATTACGATGGCCAAGGTGGGAAGCAGCTCTATGTGACCTAATAGGCCCACGGTGGGGAGTGGATCTATGTGACCCAACATACCCACGGTACTCATCAGGGATGAGTACCCCAGTATTCCAAGGTGCTCAGTGTTGCTACTAATGGTCTTGATTTTTGTACTTTAGATTATACCTAAGTATTACTTCCCTACCAAGTAGGGTGTGGGTCCTCGATATACGAAGTAGTACTCCCCTATCGTAACAAGGTGAAGGTCCTACATGAGTAGTACTACCATGTTGAAACCAGGGCCCAGGTCCTCACTTATGGAGTAGTACTCCCTCATCTTCAAGTAGCGATGATGAGTAGGTCCTCCATAGGAGTTGGAGCTCCCTCGACTGTCAGACACTTCTACAAGGAGCGGGCCCCTCCACTTGAAGAGAATTGATACCTAAGTAGGAAAAAGTGCTCCCTTGATGAGACTGGGGTGCGGTCCACTCCTTATAGGAGTGACTGAGGTATCATAGGTTAGAGTGGAGTAGTTCTCCCTAAACTATGCATAGTGGCAAGGGGCAAGCCTCTTCACTTGGGTTTCCTTAGTCTTGCATTGGGCAAAAGATTTTGATGACTATACCTCTAGTGTATGGTACTAGATTTGGAACTAGTAGAATGTTCCCAATTGAGTGTGTCTCTCAGATGTGTGCCACCAGAGATGGCAGAGATCATGGAGTGTGATCTTCTAGTTTGTGTGTTATGACTTGAGCCTTTGGTGAGAATCTTGATGCTGGCTATGGGGGTAGGACCTCATGTTTCTTAGTGGCTAAGATGATTATATCTGGATGTTCATGGTATATGTCTGGGAATATACCTGATTAAAGATGACATTACATTTTTTGTGGTTTTTCTCATGTGATTTATCTTTGTGATTTCGGTGTCCCCTACTGAGTATCTTTTTACTCACCCCTGCATGGGCTCTTCCCACATGTTTTGTGTCTAGTATAGACAAAAGGTGCTTCAATAGAGACCATGGTGGCCCGGGACCAGGCGGTTCTCAGTGAAATATGATAGGTAGGACGTTCTTCCACAGCTTTTGACAGCCACTCCTTGCATACCCTTCAAGTGAGGTATTCTGCAAACGTCTTATAGAGATCTTTTGTACTTTTTTGTTTTCAGTTTTTATTTTTTGGGTTTGTATTCTGACCCATTTGACTTACAGCTTGTACCTTTTCTCAGTGGTTGTTTAGTGGTATGCATCTTTTCCTTTCCAACTATTTAGGACGTGGTTGTGTGTATTTACATGCATACAGGTACTCAGAAAAATTCCTACCACTTGTGGGATAATGCCTTTGGTGCTAGTCTTCAGCCCCTAGACTTTGGGAGGTGGGCTTGGGGTAGTCACAACATGGGCCCTGGGGGATGGGTCATGAAAAATAGGTATCAAAGCAGGTTGGTTCTACCTCAAAGACAGGGAGACTATGGTTTTGTTTTGGGGAAATATTGTTAAGTGTTTTGAGTTCTGATTTCAGGACATTGACTCCAGTGTTGGTGCAGCGGCTGACATATTCATACACCAGGACTCTGTACACCTACTTTCTAAATCGATACATAGAAACACAGGTTGCAGGGAATAAATAGTACATGAATAATATATGAATTTTTTGTACTTTCAATGTCCTTCTTAAGTCATCTCTCTAGACATATTCTTTTAATCGTGGTTCATCTTGATTCATTTCAGGATGCCTCCATAATGACATCCAGATAGGATGCTACAATGTGATCATAATGACTATCCACCCAGAGTAGAGGCTTCAGTGCAGGGAATTGATTCTAAGGCGTTACCTCCAGGTGGTGCACCAATGATGCCACCACCCATCAATCAACGGTTTCAACCAGCGCTATCAGTAGAGGATGCACACGGGCTGAGTGTGCTACATGAGTTCTAGAGACAGAGACCTCCTAATTTTCAAGGCGAGATAGATCCTCAGGTAGTTGAGTATTGTCTTAAGTAAGTTATGTGAGTCTTCTGCCTAGTGAGAATGCTTATTGACCAGATAGTGATCTTAGCCACAAGTATTTTTTAGGGATATATGGGGAGATGGTAGATCTTGATGATCTAGACACATGATGAGGTGACTCTCACCATGTTAGACTTTGATCACCTCCCATCGATCAACGGTTGCAACCAGCGCTATCAGTAGAGGATGCACACAGGCTGAGTGCGCTACATGAGTTCTAAAGACAGAGACCTCTTAAGTTTCAAGGCGAGATAGATCCTCAGGTAGTTGAGGATTGTCTTAAGTCAGTTATGTGAGTCTTCCGCCTAGTGAGAATGCTTATTGACCAGATAGTGATCTTAGCCACAAGTATTTTTTAGGGATATATGGGGAGATGGTAGAGCTTGATGATCCAGACACATGATGAGGTGACTCTCACCATGTTTGACTTTGATCACCTCTTTAGGGAGGAGTTCTTTCTAGCGACTTTATACTCTGTGTGTATACAAGAGTTGTTGTACCTACAGTAGGGCAGCATGACGGTAGTCGAATACTCAATGAGATTCACGGATCTTTATCTCTACTCTATGGATATGGTGCAGGACACTTACTTCTGGGTTAGACCTTCGAGCAAGGACTATGCTAGGAGATCAGGGTGTTAGTGATACCCCTTAGTTGTCCTTCATATGCTGGGGTGCTAGAGAGAGCCCTGGTGGTTGAGATTTTCTTGGAAAAGGAGAATATGGATGTGACCTACAATAGAGGTCATGAGGTAGAGGCATCTGTTGGGGCTAGTAGACGACAGGCGACAGGATCATGGAGAAGGAGGAATACCCATGCCCGAACATAGATACATGGGTTTGTGGCATAGGATCCTTGATAAGGAGTAGATCAGCCATAGGAGAGGTGGTTTTATTCTTGCAATGGTTGAGAACATCTCACAAGGGATTGTCTAACCTTTTGTGCCACTGAGATGGAGACGGCTGATGAACCTTCTCGGCAGAGACAGTACTTGGATCAAGGAGTTATGCAAAATGGTGGGCAAGTTAGAGGAGCTGGATGAGCAGTAGGAGGTGGTCCGCACTAGGCTTAGGGAGTTGGAGTGCATGGGTGAGGACATCTACAGGTGATCTTGGCTTATGACCTAGAGACTCTAGGAGAGATTCAAGGTACGATTTATGTATTTTATTTTGGATTTTGTTTTAAATAGACATAGGTTCTAGTCGCTCTCCTTTTCCCACAATTTTTGTTTGAGACTTTGAGGTTTCGGTTAGACCGTGGACTTGACCCTTATGCTTAGATACTCCTACTAGAGGATACCCGTTGATCACACACTGGCACTGATAGTGTGACCTGACTCTTGGAGGCAAGAGTTGTGGTTGGGATCTCTTAGTCACAACATCGAGGCCTTATGACGTCATTCTTAGTATGGACTACTATATTTCATACATGGATTGACTATATTAGGAAAAGCATGTGGTGTGTATGAGATGGTGAAAAAGGGTTTTCCTTTATAGTTAAAGGGAATCCTAGGAAGCATGAAGTATACTCTCACAAAGATTCATGCTTGGGATCGTTCTGTGGTGGCAGATTTAGACCCCATGATGTTTCCATAGTATAGAATGGTTTCTTACCATCTATACTTACCTAGGATTCCACTAGTGAGTGTGGTAGTGTTCCTATTTCGGAAAGTTTTGTGGCCACTAGAGGTTGTAAATAGAGGGCCTAGTAAGACCCAACATTCTCTCTTGGGTAGACCTGTTTCTCTAGTAAATGCCCTTGTATGTTTAACGTCAACCCTAAACACATAACGCTCATGGAGGCTTTATCATAGTTCATCCAAGGGTGGATGTGAACTATGAGATTCTATTTGTATCTACATTATGTTAGCATGGAGGTGAGCCTCTAGACCCCATGACTGCAGATGGATCATAGTTCTTGGTGATTTCCCACTTGTTGTAGCTAAAGAAACATGTGTCTGTTATTGCATGATGTTGGCCTAGAAAAAGTTGGACAAAAGAGTGGTCAATCCCAGTGCTTCTTCGAGGTGCGTTCTTTTAAGAATCATAGGGACCCTTGGTGAACTCGGTTTTCTTCCCTATAGTGTAGGATTTCGCTTTTCGGGGATGAAAAGTATTAAGTTGGGGAGAATGTAATGTCCCAAAAATTCCATGATTTTTTTTAAATTAAATGGGATTATTTCAAGACCAGTATCTGAGATGGCACGTAATTCTGAGTCTTGGAGTGGTCGGAATGGATTTTTAAACTTTTTTAAAAGTTTATTAAATAATTGTGTGAGTGGTTTTTTCTATCTTTTAAACCAATGCTTGGATCAAAAATCTGAGGGCATAGTTGAATTCAAAGCACCGGGATTCACCTAGAAAGGTCCTAACATTGGCCAGCGTTGGCCAACAGTAGAAGTTATTTTTTGGTCATAAATAAAATAATTAAGTAACAATTATTTTATTTTAAAATCCTTTTAACTCCTAAAAGGTAACTCGATTGGAAATCTGAGAGTACCATTGAGCTCGTGAAGGTGTATTTACCTTAAGTGGAGATTAAACTCGACCAGCACGGGTTGTGGGTGAAAGATAGTTTTTGAGATTTTTTTAAGCGAATTAAAATGGAACGCATGTGTGGTTTTGGAAACTTCTAAATGGGTGCTCAGATTGAAAATCTAAGGGCACCATTGCATCCAAAATGGTGACATTACCTAAGAATGGACCTAACTTCAGCCGATGAGGGTCGACCAGAAAAGATAATTTTTGGACCTTTCGAAAGAGAAATAAAATAAATTAAAAAGTTGTTTTATTTTATTTTCCTCAGCATTTAGCGGTGGCACACTAAAACTATGGTGTGGCGAATAGGCGGCGACAAATTCCATTAATGAGGAACTTAAATAAGCAATGTAATGACTTATTAATCGAATCATAACAGATACGTTATTTCACTAATTAAACAACGTAACGACACGATGACGCAGCGTAACATAAACGTTGCGACGCATTTCTATTTTAATGAGATAAAGGGTTGGAGAATTAGAGTTGGAATTTATCTGAGGAATGGTGAAGGGTTTTCTCTCCAATGAAGAATTCTGGAAGATCGGAAAGTGGAAATGATGCTATTGAGGAAGAATCTGGGACCGTAGGTTGATGAACGCCAATGGCTTCGAATGGATCAACACCAACAATGAACCTTCTCCAAGTAGGGGTTATTTTTTGTTTTTATTTTCCCCGTTCTTCATTCTAAAAAATGAATGTGGATCTACCCATGAACAGGTTGATCCGTGGGTCTCTTGTTCTTGCGGTAGGATTCTTATACTCAGGGTTTTCATTGGTGTTACCTTGTCGTTATAATCTTGAACATCCTCCTTGTTTTAAACTCTAACGCGGAGGGTGCGGGCCGACATGAATAAGGTCTGAGTACCTCTGCCTTCATGCGTTATTCGTGTCTGAACCTCCAAGTTAACTACAATGAGTTTTTGAGGCTGTAGCAGTAAAGATGGCACCCCATGGAGGCAGGATGTATAAATGGCTCGAAGAACGGACCACTGAAGCAGACCTGGTGGTCCACGGAAGGCACTGTCGGCACGCCAGCGGTGGCCCATAGAAATAGTCGCGGGCAGGTGGTGGTGCGCTATGACGGAGTGTCGAGGGAGGTGTCACGATCGGCTTGGGTTACGATATTGTGGAAGGAGCTATCGGTAGTAGGCCAGCGGCCACCCGGCCGCATCGGTGGGGATGACCCACGTCGTGTGGGGCATAGCGATCGCATGATGGTCCACAAGAACAACCAATTTATATGGCCACAACATACAAGAACCGAACCCCACATGGTGTCTGGGCTAGAGGGGATCGTCCTGCCAGGTGGGCTGGACCAGGGCACGTAAACCGGACTGCTACGTGGCCCGGGCTAGAGCAAAGTTGGCCCAGTTCTGTGGGCTGGGTTGGCAGTATAAATCTAGGCCTCTAGGAGGCCTGGGATGGGAATGAACTAGCCCGCCTATTGCGGACTGGTCTGGATGGAACCGAGTCACTGGGCGACCCAGCGGGCTAGACTTTCGACTGAACTGGGTCGGGACCAGCAATGAAAAATGGGCTTGGCCCATCGTCTGGCCAGACTGGTCCATCCTAGACCCGAACTAGGTCAGTTTGGATTTTTCGAATCAAGCTGGGACATTTAGGGGCCCTGGGCTAGGTTGGTTGGGTTGGTCTGACCGGGTCGGACCGAGCCCAGACATGACCAGCCCCTGATTACTAAAATGCCAATATCTTTCAAATCAGACGTCTGATTGACGAGCCATTTGCGGCGTTGGAACTCTCATGATGAGGAAGTTATTTTGGAATAATCCAAGGATGTTTTCATGGAAGTTTAAATGCAATGAATGGATTGAGGGGAGATGTATCATGGAATCAAGCGCACTACGTGCGGTAATCATGCGACTAATTGAGACCTGAAGACTACTGAAAAGTGACCCTGTGTGGATCAGCTAAAAGTGACCCTGTGTGGATCATCCATGATGGCCTAGTGGTAAGCATCTCTGTGTTACCCGGTAGGCCCACAATGGGGAGCGTCAATGTGTGACTCAGAAGACCCACAGTACTCATCAGGGATGAGTACCTCAATATGATGGAAAAGGTGGGAAGTGGCTATGTGTGACCCGACAGGCCCATGGTGGGGAGCAGCTCTGTGTGACCTAGCATACCCATGGTACTCATCAGGGATGAGTACCCCAATAGTCCAAGGTGTTCAGTGTTGTGGCTAGTGGTATTTCTTTCTATACTTTAGATTATACCTGAGTAGTACTCCCCTACCAGGTAGGGTTTGGGTCCTTGATATACGAAGTAGTACTCCCCTATCATAATAGGGTGCGGGTCCTACATGAGTATTACTCCCCTACTAGAACCAGGGTGTGGGTCCTCACTTACAGAACAGTACTCCCTCATCTCCGAGTAGCAATGAGAAGTGGGTTCTCTATAGGAGTTAGAGCTCCCTTGACTATCAAACACAGCTACAAGGATCGGGCCCCTAGAGTCGATACCTAAGTAGAAGAAAGTGCTCCATCGACAAGATTGAGGTGTGGTCCACTCCTTATAGGAGTGGCTGAGGTATCATAGGTTATTCTGGAGTAGTACTCCCTCAACTTTGCACAGTGGAGAGGGGCGGCCCTCTTCACTTGGGTTTCCTTAGTCTTGTATTGGGCGCAATACTATGATGACTAGACCTCTAATGTCGGGCACTAGAGTTGAACTTAGTAGAATATTACCGATGAAGTTTATCTCTCAGACGGGTGCCACCAAAGATGGTGGAGCTCATGGAATGTGATCTTCTGGTTTGTGTGTTATGACTTGATCCTTCAGTGAGAATCCTGATGTTGTCTATGGGGGTGGGACCTCATGTTTCTTAGTGAATGAGATGAGTATATCTGGATGTTCATGGTATATGTATGGGCATATACCTAAGTAGATTTGACTGTACATTTCTTTATGGTTTTTATCTTTTGATTTATCTTTGTGGTTTCGGGATCGCCTACTGAGTATCGTTTTACTCACCCCTACACAGACTCCGCCCATTCCTGTTTTGTCTGGTGCAGACAACAAGCGCTTTAACAGAGACCTCAGTGGCATGGGACCAGGTGGTGCCCAGTGATATATGATAGGCATGACATTCTTCCATAGCTTCGGATAGCCACTCCTTTCCTACCCTTTAGGTGGGGTCTTCTGTAAAAATCTTATAGAGATCTTTTGTAGATTTTTGTTTTCAGTTTGTCTTTTTTTGGGTTTGTATTATGTCCCATTTGACTTACAAATTGTACCTTTGTTCAGTGGTTGTTTAGTGGCATGCATGTTTTCCTTTTTAGTTATTTGGGGCGTGTTTTTCTGTATGTGCATGCATATAGGTACTCAGGAAAATGCCTCCCACTCATGGGATAATTCCTTCGGTGCTATTTTCCAGCCCCTAGCCTTTGGGAGGCGGGCTTGGGGTAGTCACATCATGGGCCCCGGGAGACGGTTTGTGACACTCCTTGATGAAAACTACGTAGTCCCTCATATAAGGGATGTATAATGAACTTAGTAGGTCAGTATCATCATTGGATGCCTTAATTATGAGCCCCTTATGGGTAATTATGATATTGGTTTCAAATAAAATGTATTTGGTTATTTAAAGTGTCAAAAAAAACTATATGGTGTTTTCCCATATAACTTATTGGTGTAATTCTATATAACCAAGTTTTGTGAATCTGGTTATCTTGACATAGATCATCTAGGATGATTCCAACATATGTGAATAAATTTTGATATATAAGAATGTGATTCTTGAGGATCTAGTACTATATGGGGATACCTAATGAGAATCAGTGCCCTGGTAGGCTGATGACTTGGCATGTGATGACTCGTATGTATATGAGGACTCCAGTATGGGTGTGTTTTTTCCATGATTTTCCATGTGATATTTGATATGGTAGTATAGGGATTTTTCTCATTAACTATGATTTATATGGGTCAAGTGGGAGAGCCCGGTACTTGAGGTGCAGCTCAAGAGATTGGTGAGTCATGTATTGTGGCTAAGATGAGTTATGTTATATGTGGGTAACCAAAGATATGGGTTAGCTCGAGCTTTTAAGTACCTTGTATGAGGGAATCATGGGTAGATGCTTCAGTTTTGAGATTGATGCATGATATGTGCTATCGAATATGGGATATAAGAATGATGATGCCTTATATATTGTATATGTGGAAGAAGTGGCTAGGTAACTTTCCTTAGGATTAGTGAAAATTAGGTTCTACCATATATTGAATAAGAATGTTTATGCCTTTTATTTTAATGAGAAAGGAACTTTGGGTGATGATTCTTTAGTATCGAGGTTTGGATTTGAAGGGGAAGTACCGATTGAGTGCCTGACCCTATTAACTTTTGGGTACACTTTTGGGAGTGCAATGAGAGAATGAGTAGACACTGATGATTTAGATATGATGCCTGTATGGAGAGTGATCATGTAATTAGCCTTGAAAATTTTGGGATGTTAGGTTCAATAAAAGAAAGCATTTTGGTACTTCCAATTAGATAATATTGACATGACAGGAGTCATGGTATATGGTTTAGGTGTGTGATGCTAAGTGTGATGAGATACAATTCATGGTAGCATGATTCAGGTTATGAAACTAGATGGTGCAAGAGTGTTCACTTGTTGGTTTTAGATGAGATAACGTGGTGCACATTGGTTACACACAGTGCAGTTTGAGTTGTAAATTGGTGAGCAATCATTTATGGGTTAAGGGTCATTGGCCTCAATGAAATGCTTATGGGTTTGGTTGTTTGGGGTTTTGATAAAAAGGGGAAACATCCCTCTATGGTAGAGGGGAAATTTAAAATGGATCTAGTGTGGTGGTGTGACTAATCCAAGGTTATTCCTTGACAAGTATTTTAAGAAAGTTGTTGTGTCAAAATTAATAGTGGATGAGTGTGGCTCGAGAGGGGCACACTCATGTGATGATGGAACCTGATGAGGTTTTACTTTAGGAGTAAAATAATGAAATCCATATGGTGAAGAGTGAATCATTATCTAATTGAGGGTGTGACCCTTTTTTTGAATGGAATTATGGTGGATGTCGAGGATAATATTCTTGGTGAGTTGGGAACGTTTTTTGTTTTATGTTTTTCATTGGTGCTTAGTTATTAGATAGATGACTACAACTAGTAATTATGTGTAATAATAAATGGAGCATGGTCCATAGAGGAATGAACCCATGTGGGTAGGGTTGTGGATTCTTGAGACTGGTGGTTAGATATTTGACGTGGTACTTAGATGCCACTGAGCAGGTAAATATTATTATATCTATTTGGGATTAGGATGGTTTTGATGTGATCCAAGTGTGAATTGCATTGGGGTTGCATTTATGCTTGTGAGGATATCATGGTGGATATTTTGGTTGGTTGTTGATTTAATTGTGTAATTACACCTAATTTTAGGTTTATACATCATTAGGGGTGTTTATAATGTTCATGTGATGCCTCTAAGAGTTAGGGCATCGTGATCGGGCAATTGTGATAAAATGTTTGCAGGTGTGTGATATATTTATTTTATGCATATGTTTTAGGGTATTTTAATGCACTGATTTAAGTAATGTAATTGATAATCTTTCCATTACTTAGACTATTTAAATTGTTTTGTGTTTTATGGTAGGATACTACCAATTTTGGAAAAGGTAACAAAAAGAGAAAAATATAGAAGCTAAAATACACTTCATGTTGTGATGATAAGCATCACAGCGTGACATCAAAATATTGAGGCTGAAAGCCAACATCACCTGAACCCTGAAACTATAAAACCCTAGCACACCTTTCAAATCTGATTTCAAACTAAACAATCTATTTCACTTTGATTTCTTATTTCGTTTTCCCAAAATTGTTTCCAAAACTCATATTGATTTTTTCTCCTCTTCACCTCTTTCTTTAAATCAAATTACATAAAACAATTCTTTTAAAAACCTAATCAAACTAATTTCATCATCTATATGGGATCGATCTTGATCTTTACACTATATTCAATTTAATTAATTAAGTAGTAGTGATTTGAGTTTTAATAATTTCTATTTTAATTAGACCTGAGGTAAATAATGATTCCATTTGGGCTTGTTAGTGTGATTAATCATTTTCAAAATAGGTCAGCCATAGGAGGTTTGACTAGTGATTTTACATGTAGTTTAATGTGGTGGGTTTTAAACCACATTAGGTATGTCATGTCAGGTATGGAATATGTATTTTGGGGATCAGTCAAGGATTTTTAAGAAAAATCCAGCATATTTGGTCTTATGAATGGGTAGTGGAGACTTATTCGTCCTAGTTAGGAATTGAAAATGAGGAGTATTATCAAAATTTTACCAGTTTTTTGCCTATGATTGGGTTTGGTGAGATAGAAACCACCTCAAATGGGTTATCGGACCACTAGAAATGTGTTTCAATAGGTGACTCTGATGGTGGGGAGCAACGTGGGTCAGAATTGGCCCATGAGTATAGGATTTTTTTGGGGAGTTTCATGATCATATAGATGATGAATTGGTTGGATACATTGTGATTTCTTGATATGGATAGGTTTTTTAGAGTGTCATCCAGATGTTTTGGTGATAATGATGAGCAGTGGATTGGTCTTTGAAGAATAGTGTACCACGTGATTGGGGTTGCACATTGAAAGCTCGATTATCATTATAGAGTAGAATGTGCTAAGATATCTATGAATTAATGACTAGGATAAGTCAGTGTTGATGATTAAAATATTATTGAGACTTGTTAGGGATGAGAAGTGTTATGGTGGGGAGGTTGTAAAACCTCATACCTTTTCAGGGTGTGAATTCCTAAGGGAATTTGAAATTTTATTTCATTGAGGGGTTAATTTTGAGAATTTAGAGTTAGGTTAGGAGTGTTAGTGTTTATAATTACTTAAAATATGTTTTTAGATGTGGTTATAGGATTAGTGGATGCTCTAGGTGTTTAGAGAGACATCAGAGAAGTGGTTAGGTGGTTAGGTTGCTGAAAATTTGCAATTTCAGACCATTCACGGCATGATAGGAGTTATGAATACCATGTATAGCCATTTGTGGGGTGATTTCAAACCAAAAATGGGGTAGCCCAAGAGGGAGTTTCTTCCCAGAAGCTTTTACTTTTTGAACCAATGGATCACACCATGAAAGATGTTTTGTGGGATACCTTTTAGGCTATGAATGGGGTAGATAAGGGAGGAGTCCCTACCTCAATCTATTCATTCCATAAACCAAAGGTCTATGCCATGAAATTTTAAAGTCAGATAGATATCTCCTCAACTTTGATCATTTCCTAGTGCGAACTACCTAGTTCACGCTATTAATGGTGTTTGGGTGCATTATTTTTAGCGGGGGAAATCCTATCTTTTTCAAGTCATGGTGACTTAGGTTTTAGGGGTTTTGGGTGTCAGGATAAGGACATTTATAGATTATTCTCTTCACCCCCTTCCTTCCTTTTATCCCCTCTGGTTAGGGGTGGTTTTGGGTGCATTTTGATAGTGATCTAAGTCACAATCTTCCATTTTGTATCTATTCTTGCTCCTCCTTGATCACACTTGATTTTATTTCAGTTTTGAGGAATGTCTTGGTGAATATTTCACCAGAGTATAGTTAAATCATCTGATATTGATGGGGATTTTATATTACTTGGCTAGAGGATGTCCTAGGAGGATGGTCGCATGGTGTTGCGTGTTGTTTCAACAAAGGTACATATTTATATGAGTTTGTTTAGGGTTTTGAATTAAAATGGATAAAATTTATGGATTCATTCTCTGAAGATTATGTAAATTTTCATGTATTAGGTTTGGTGCATGTCGAGAGTAGACTTCACCTTGTTGCTTGAGGTTTCAGTAAGTTCTTATGGCTCGATGTGTTTTAGTAAATTATGAAAAATTGAATTAAATTTAAAAATTTATTATAAATTATTAAAATTGATTTAAATAATTAATTATAAGTTATTGTAATTAATTATTAGATTTTATGTTTTGATGTGGGTGGTTTGATGATGAAGCAAGCATGGACAAGACTTGGACAAGCCTAGGAAGAGTTTTTGGGTTGTGGAATTAAAAAGGGAATAACTTTGTTATTGAGGTAGGAGTTTCTTATGAATTTTCCCTATGGTATTATGCATGATTTATGTGTCATGTGATATGTGTGGTCTCACCACTAAGGGTGATCAACCTATTAAAATTATATAATTTGTTTAATAAAAATTAAATGCGTGTTAATGGATTTCACAAAGTTCCAAGGTCCGCTAAGGACCCTTATGCACTGTCTTGATGCCTCAATCATCAATTATTGAGGCTTAGATGATAAATATATGACTTAAGATATGTAGACCCTAAGGTATGAGTTTTAAATAAATTAATAAAAAATAGTGACCCTTGTTATAGGTGCCTTTGTGACCTCTGAGTATAGGAGTGTGGTGTGTTAGAGTGAGTAGTCCTAGTAGGCCTTAGTGAAACTTGAGATTCCTTACATCCTTTTATCTAGTTGGGATGACTATGGGGTGAGTGTTATTCCCCTACTGAGATGTGATTACCTAGGTGGTTTTCCCTAGGTGGACTTTAGATGGGTTCAGTGCACGGTGACTGACCTAGTGATAACTTGGGATGGGATATGATCATGTGCCATCTCTTGAGACTGATGCTAGTATGGATTATCTTATGAGGCCAGTGAGGTCAGATATGATTATGAAAAGGTTTACGGACATGATTCACTTTGAGTATTAGGCTTGGCTCGAGATATGACTATGACTGAGGAGACAATGTGAGATAATCATTCTTGGTGTGACCTAGGGGACCCCTACAGGTTCCCTAGTATGACATTGACCCTATAGAGGGGTAGTGTTGGTAGGAAAGTGGTGATGATTGTAGGTTTCACCTTAGATACTTAATCGATGATGATCCTAGTACTATATGGATGCTTAAGATACTCCTTGGGATCTGACTTTTGACCTTGATGATTATTGGTTCGCCTAAGATTACATCCTAGGGATTGGTGATGACGCCTAATAATTATTGGATCTCCTAGGATTTCTTCTTAGAGATCTATGATGACATATGATGATTATAGGATCGCATAAGATTAGATACTAGGGATTGGTGATGATTCCTGATGATTATTGGATTTCTTGGGATTACCTTCTAGGGATCAGATTTATACCTGTTGACTATTGATTCACTAGGATCACCTCATAGGAATCGTCTTGCAGAATGATACTATTGGGATACCTTTGGATAATTCTTAGGATATAATGTTTATACTTGCTATTATATGGTCATTGGTTAAAGTATTAATTATCATGTTCATGTGACATGTTTAGAGACACTCTGACACTGGGTGAAACAGGTTTAGGTCGATCAGGGGTATCACGTTAGAACCCAAGGATCAATAATGATTATTTATTTATTCTCTTGTAGTTATTATATTTATTTATTTTGAACATATAACATGGGTTCACCCTTAATTTACTAGTTATTTGTAGGAACACATTGGTATTTCCATACTGAGTTGTACTCACACCCCGCTTAGGTGACTATGGCACTTGGGTACCTCAGCAGACTTCACTGGCCACAGGTTTAGGTTGGGAAAAGGCCTAATGTAGCATAATCGAGTCGAATAGCTCAAATGAAATTCAGAGACTAGATAAGATGAGGCTTTGGGATAGCTTTAGGTCCTCAATAGAATTTTATTATCATTTTTATTATGTATATGTGACCATTCAGGTGGGCAATCAATCTGGTATGTATGAATGTATATTGTATCTATATTTATTATAGCATGTTTGTGTTTTATTACTTCTATTTACTCTATTTATTTATTGAGTATGGTATTTGGTTTATTTTTCCTGTTATTATACACTCTGATATGGGGTATATGTAGATGCTAAAAAACCCTCAAGGATTGAAGAAAGTTTCAAAACAATAAAATGAAGTCATATTCGGACCTGGAGACCCGGTCCGGGGGGCCCGGAGGTGTTGCGTGAAAAAATGGCAAAATGCGCAAAAAAATGTGTCTCGTGCGAAAAGTTCTGGGATTCGCAAAGATTCCTCAGTGTAGGCGCAGAAAATAATTTTGTGCCCACGCCCCGTGCGGTTGACATTTCACATCACCGCCATCTGCATGAAAATATTGCACGCCGCTGCCTCTGTCGCATAATTATTTCGCGCAGCCCTATATTTCGCACCCCCGGGCGCTTATAAATAGAAAGCGATCCCCTTCCGTTTCGGGGATGAATAATTCAAACAGGATCTCATGTGTGAAATCAGCTTTCCACGTGCGTGAAGATGGCTTCCAGGTATGGCTCTTTTCGCACCCAGTCGCCCCGGGGTCTGTCTTCACGTGAGATCCCCTTTGGTTTAGACTGAATTCCAACCCCTTCATGGTCCGCCCCTTTTACACAATTCCTTCCTTTGCGCACAGGTCGGCCAATTGCGTGCAATCCCCTTTCATTGCGCGCAAGCCCCTTCTTTTGCATGCAATCCCTTCCTTTGCACACAATCCCCTTCCATTGCGCACAAGCCCCTTCCTTTGCGTGCAATCCCTTTGAGTTACGTGCAAAAGCCTCGGCTCTAGTTCCACACCAAATCTTCCCGATTGCGTGCCAACCCAGGGTTTTTTGCACAGGTCCCTCTTATTTCGCACGCAAGCCTTAAAGGTTGTGCACAATTCCCTGGGACCCCTCTCCTCGGTGCTCCCCAGGTGTACCCTTGTGCGAGTGCCTGATTCCCTCCTTATGAATTTCATTCGCAGGTGTCTTGTGCACCCCAGGTATCTGCATCGTACACAGTTTTTCCATACGACCTTCTATGTAACAACCCGAAATTTTGAATAAATATTGTTTCCTAATTTTATGTGTTATTTTATTTTTATACTCAACAAAAATGTTTCATTTGATAGCATGAGTATAATTAAAATTATACTGTTGGTTTTTGACTGTTATATGACCATTGGTCAATATGACCACTGGAAACTAAACGTTTTGATTATTGTCTCTAAATACAAGTAATCTTGGTTAATATAGAAAGAAGATTCGATGAACTCACCCAGTAGTCTTGGACCAATCGAAGCCCATCTATCAGAACATCGGAAGGAGGTAGCACAACTGGGCTTTTCTCTGGACCAAACCCAAGCTGAACTTCATCGTATAAAGCTAGAACGGGATCGCCTTCACGAGAAGTTCAAACTGATAGAAATTACTACTCGTGCGATGTTGGCTGAGCCTCCCTCGGATTCTCTCACCTTAGCACACCTTACACTTAGGTCCTATGCTGGTGTGATAAGGGGTTATGTAAGGAGACCGTAACCGCCTTGTGTAATCCTTTGTTTTAAATAAAAATTGGGATTTCTTCTTATGATGAAGTTTATGAATTTTCAAATGACCGGATAAATATAGTATGCATATTTTTGATAAATTTTAGAAAAATGATATTTTAAAAATGGTTGTGTAAACCTTAAATAATTAAAAATCTGTAATGATTTTCGAAAAATGGTCTTCTACAATTATGTTCAGTACGAAATTTAGAGTCTAATAAGATCAACTTAATTTTTGATGAATAGTAAATTATGAATAGTGATTTTATGATTAGGATTAGTAATGTGTCCAAATGGATTAGTAATCTCACTTAAAGAAAGTATTAATATAATCTAGGCACCTTGATTAAGTAATGTGATTCAATAAAAAGGTTAAATAATGGTTTCATAAATTATTATTCAAGTATTAGTTTTTTCAGGTGAATAGTGTTTTTTAATTATAAATTTAATTAAAAATATTTAGATAATTATTTTTATTAGACGGATTTCATTTTTGAACTCAGAGCACCGATATTATGCTATGGTAATTTTTGGGGTTTTTTCGGAAAAAAATGAATTCTCGGTGAATAGTGTTTTATTTAAAAATTAAATTAAAAATTTTTAGAAAATTATTTTTATAAAATGTAGTTCATATTTTTAATCATAGCGTTGATATTTGGTTAAGGTGAAATTTTGGGATTTTTCTGAGAAAGTTGAATTTTCAATGAATAGTGAAAATACAGTTTTTAAGTTACGGGTGTTTAATGACATCATTAAATGATGTATTAAGTTTGTAATAAATATGTTCGAATTATGAATAGTGAGATAAGTTATGAGGTGTCCCAAGTGGCCAATACCATGGGAAAATACCATGGGCAAGCCCATGGTTTTGCCAAAACCACTAATGAGGTGTCCCTTTGCCATTAATGCCTTGTCCCCTCACTTTCCCTATAAAAACCAAGTCATCCTCTCATCAATTCGACTCCCCACTCTCCCCCAACGAAGTTCTGGTCTCATTACCTCCCAAGGAGTCCTCCCATGGTGCCCCCAAGCTCTCAAGGTCCCAACCATTGAGTTTTAAGAGTTATGTTTTAAGGTAAGGGATCTGACCTCTCTCTTTCATTTCAAGTAATCTCTTTTATGTCATTCCTTTTATGATCCATGTTCTTATGTTGGAGGATGTTCTTTTATACTCCTCTTACTTCCCTTTTCATGTTCATATAATGAGAGATCCCCTCTTACTCTCATTATTTCTTTTTAAGAAGTTTTAAGTGGCGCCGTTAGGCTGCCGAAATTTTTGTAACGGATTCTTTCTCCTTTCTCATTTTTCAAGATCTATTTTCATGTAAAGTATTTCAAGTTCCTTTTTATTATGTTGGGGTATGATCTCTAAATTTATCATACTGATCTTTTATTATCATATGATGAGAGACCCCATTTGATCTCTTCAATTCAGTATTTTGAAGTTTTAAGTGGTGTCGTTAGGCTGTCGAATTTTTAAGTGGTTCTTCACCCTTCTCGTTTTGAAGTTCTACTTTCATGTCAATTCTTTCAAGATTTTTTTGTTATGTTGGGGTATGATCTCTATATCTATCATACTGGACTCTTATGTTCATATGATGAGAGACCCAATTTGATCTCTTCAATTCAGTATTTTGATGTTTTAAGTGGCGCCGTTAGGCTGCCGAATTTTTTTAGGGGATTCTTTCACCCTTCTCATTCTTTTCAAAGTTCTACTTTCATGTCAAGTATTTCAAGTTCCTTTTTAATTATGTTGGGGAATTATCTCTATATCTATCATACTGAACTCTTATTTTCACATTATTAGAGACCCTATTTGATCTTTTCAAATCATTTTTGTTGAAGTTTAAGTAACGTCGTTAGGCTGTCGAACTTTCATAAGAGAAATCTAATTTTTGTCTTCCTTCCATGTTTTTCATTTCAAATGGTATGTCCTTGAAATTTCATTACCATGTTCATGTATCCTTCTTATTCTGTCTATCTACTGTTTATGGGTCATTTATGAATGTTTGACCCATTTTCCCATTCTTTTTAATGTCTTCTAAAACCTCATAACATAGCTGTTATGCTGCAGAATTTCCGTCCCAAAATGTCTCTCTATTTTTCTAAAGTTCTCTTATTTTATTAAGTGAATACTCAAAGCTATTTCTTCTAAAGGTGTATTCACAAATATACCAAAATGTTCTATTTTAAATTCTAGGATTTACATACATGATACCCACCTTTCTTTTCTGTGGGTTTTAAAGTGACGTAAAGATCATGTCTTTAAAGCAGTTTTTAAAACGTTGTGATTATGAAATGAAACCCATTTATTTTTTGCTATATGGGTTATTTATGAAATTTTTGATGATGATATATGTGGCTCACATGATAATAAAGGCAAATTTAAGGGTGCGCCCTGATAGCGCTCCAATGCATTGGGTAATGATGTAACCACTAGAGATTACAATTTTCACGATACCTTGGTGAATAACCTTGGTAATTTTCAAATGACACCTTGGGGATGGACCTTGGTGATATGTTCATGATTGTCTATGTTAAATTATGTAGCCACATTTTCATGTTATAAAAAATGTTACTTTTATTATGATATGCCTCCTTATTTCACTCTCATGCCTTAAAGTTTTTTTTCATGACCTTATTGAAGTATCTCAAGTTCACATGTAAAATGTTTCTCTTGTTTTCCTTACTGGGCTTTTGCTCACCCTTTCTTTTGATGTATGCTCCCAGGTTATGTGATGCAGTAATAAATCTAGGATGAACATGAGGATAATCCTTTCAAGTTTTTTAGAAGAATGTTTTATGTTTTCATGTTTAAAGTTCCTGGTTTCCAAGACACTAAACCTTACAGATCCTCAGTTTTGTAAAATGTAATGAAAGTTTATGTGATAAAGAGACGGGATGCTATAGTTGGTATCAAAGGATGGTTTAGTTATTTGTGGAAATTAGGATATGAAAAATCTATTAAGAACCCTATAGAAAAGTTTAAATATAGGAAATATTCCTGGTATTTTGGTGAGTATTGAGTAAGGGGTTTCCAAGCAAATACATCCCTGTCTGGATACGAGCAGGTAGAGGTGGCTCTGGCACAGATGTACATAGGGGTAAAACCTGAAAACACCGCTTTGAGCTAGACTCGAACGGGAACTGGTACACGACAACAGGCCTTGCTGCACTCTTGGTTACGACACTCCCGGGGGATATGCTTTGGTAAATTCATAAGCTTAGTATGAACCATTATTAAAGGAACAAGGATAAAACAAAATAAAGATTCACATAAGAATATATGATCATGCATAACCTAGATTGGAACCTAGGGGATCACAAGTTAGGATATACTTTTATTCTACATGTTTATCCTTTTATGCTTAAAGTTACCTTTTCATGATTATTATCTAAGTAAATAAGCCCCTAATTATAGTTTCTTTTCTTAGTTAATGGCGGGAAATGGAAGAACATGTCCCAAAAACCAATGTGATAGGAAATGAGACGATTGTCGTATTAATATGACAGAGGTGATTAGGGGATTAAAATATGATTATTATTTTGGAATACGTTCACTATTTTAGAGACCCTATATGATCGAGGTAAATAGATTACTACGGTATTTTCATTGAGGAGTAAGGTTGACTTATATTTTGAAGAATCGATGAGTTTATGGTGGACTTATAGTAATTTAGGTTACTTGTGGGAATGATTAACCTATCTTGGGTAAAATATGTTTAGTTTAGATAATTTTGTTATAAGATGTTAGGAGTGGTTGATGTTGTTTGGAGATGAACAATGAAGTTTATTTTGGAAGACTATGTTATCAAATCCTTCTTGTATTTGGGTTTCAATCTTAGTTTGGTTTATTTTGAAGAATTTTAAGAACCGTTATTTATGGGATGGTCTATGATGAATTTTGGGTATTACCATGGAACATTGAAGATTTAAAATTAGTTTCCATTCCTATGGGATTCTTCCTTTTTGAAGAGTTGTTTAACCTTACCCTTTCTGTTTTTGGTATAATGTTTAAAGATAGAAGAAATAGATAGTTAATCATTTGTGGACTATGTGATTCTCTAGAAGATGATTCTTGTGTTTTGATGAGACCAAGTAGTTTTGAATGCTCATCGTTTGAGAGAAAAGATTAGTTTTGGTAGAAACTTATTAAAGGGTGAAAATATACATGAAGGTAGATATATTTCCTTATGTTTTTGTTCTATCTTGTAAATTAATTCCTCAAAATTATGAAAAGGAACGTAAAACAAAAACGTTGTTGGTTTACGTTTCCTACTAGGTAATCAAAGATCGTTTACACACATCATAATTTTGGGATTTTCTTATGGTTAACTTTCTCCTAATCATGTTCTCTGTCACTCTCCCTCAAAACTTGACCCTTTGTTTTCTCCTCCATGTCCATGTTTTCCTACATGGAATCCTAGTGTGGGCTAACTTGGGTGACCTTCGTACTTCCCTTTCTTTCTTTTAAAGTAATAGTTTTACTGACTCCTTTTCCGATGTGGGACTTTCAATGAAATTTCAAAACCTAAGTTTAAAAAAATTGCGAGGACGCAATTTCTTAAGGGGGGAAGACTGTAACAACCCGAAATTTTGAATAAATCTTGTTTCCTAATTTTATGTGTTATTTTATTTTTATACTCAACAAAAATGTTTCATTTGATAGCATGAGTATAATTAAAATGATACTGTTGGTTTTTGACTGTTATATGACCATTGGTCAATATGACCACTGGAAACTAAACGTTTTGATTATTGTCTCTAAATACAAGTAATCTTGGTTAATATAGAAAGAAGATTCGATGAACTCACCCAGTAGTCTTGGACCAATCGAAGCCCATCTATCAGAACATCGGAAGGAGGTAGCACCACTGGGCTTTGCTCTGGACCAAACCCAAGCTGAACTTCATCATATAAATCTAGAATGGGATCGCCTTCACGAGAAGTTCAAACTGATAGAAATTACTACTCGTGCGATGTTGGCCGAGCCTCCCTCGGATTCTCTCACCTTAGCACACCGTACACTTAGGTCCTATGCTGGTGTGATAAGGGGTTATGTAAGGAGACCGTAACCGCCTTGTGTAATCCTTTGTTTTAAATAAAAATTGGGATTTCTTCTTATGATGAAGTTTATGAATTTTCAAATGACCGAATAAATATAGTATGCATATTTTTGATAAATTTTAGAAAAATGATATTTTAAAAATGGTTGTGTAAACCTTAAATAATTAAAAATGTGTAATGATTTTCGAAAAATGGTCTTCTACAATTATGTTCAGTACGAAATTTAGAGTCTAATAAGATCAACTTAATTTTTGTTGAATAGTAAATTATGAATAGTGATTTTATGATTAGGATTAGTAATGTGTCCAAATGGATTAGTAATCTCACTTAAATAAAGTATTAATATAATCTAGGCACCTTGATTAAGTAATGTGATTCAATAAAAAGGTTAAATAATGGTTTCATAAATTAGTATTCAAGTATTAGTTTTTTTGGGTGAATAGTGATTTTTAATTATAAATTTAATTAAAAATATTTAGATAATTATTTTTATAAAACGGATTTCATTTTTGAACTCAGAGCACCGATATTATGCTATGGTAATTTTTGGGGTTTTTTCTGAAAAAAAATGAATTCTCAGTGAATAGTGTTTTTATTTAAAAAATAAATTAAAAATATTTAGAAAATTATTTTTATAAAATGGAGTTCATATTTGTAATTAGAGCGTTGATATTTGGTTAAGGTGAAATTTTGGGATTTTTCTGAGAAAGTTGAATTTTCAATGAATAGTGAAAATACAGTTTTTAAGTTACGGGTGTTTAATGACATCATTAAATGATGTATTAAGTTTGTAATCAATATGTTCGAATTATGAATAGTGATATAAGGTATGAGGTGTCCCAAGTGGCCAATACCATGGGAAAATACCATGGTCAAGCCCATGGTTTTGCCAAAACCACTAATGAGGTGTCCCTTTGCCATTAATGCCTTGTCCCCTCACTTTCCCTATAAAACCAAGCCATCCTCTCATCCATTCGACTCCCCACTCTCCCCCAACGAAGTTCTGGTCTCATTACCTCCCAAGTAGTCCTCCCATGGTGCCCCCAAGCTCTCACGGTCCCAACCATTGAGTTTTAAGAGTTATGTTTTAAGGTAAGGGATCCGACCTCTCTCTTTCATTTCAAGTAATCTCTTTTATGTCATTCCTTTTATGCTCCATGTTCTTATGTTGGAGGATGTTATTTTATACACCTCTTACTGCCCTTTTCATGTTCATATAATGAGAGATCCCCTCTTACTCTCATTATTTCGTTTTAAGAAGTTTTAAGTGGCGCCGTTAGGTTGCCGAAATTTTTGTAACGGATTCTTTCTCCTTTCTCATTTTTCAAGATCTATTTTCATGTAAAGTATTTCAAGTTCCTTTTTAATATGTTGGGGTATGATCTATAAATTTAATATATTGATATTTTATGATCATATGATGAGAGACCCCATTTGATCTCTTCAATTCAGTATTTTGAAGTTTTAAGTGGTGTCGGTTGGCTGCCGAATTTTTAAGTGGTTCTTCACCCTTCTCGTTTTGAAGTTCTACTTTCATGTCAATTATTTCAAGTTCCTTTTTGTTATGTTGGGGTATGATCTATATATCTATCATACTGGACTCTTATGTTCATATGATGAGAGACCCCATTTGATCTCTTCAATTCAGTATTTTGATGTTTTAAGTGGCGCCGTTAGGCTGCCGAATTTTTTTAGGGGATTCTTTCACCCTTCTCATTCTTTTCAAAGTTCTACTTTCATGTCAAGTCTTTCAAGTTCCTTTTTAATTATGTTGGGGAATTATCTCTATATCTATCATACTGAACTCTTATGTTCACATGATTAGAGACCCTATTTGATCTTTTCAAATCATTTTTGTTGAAGTTTAAGTAACGCCGTTAGGCTGTCGAACTTTCATAAGAGAAATCTAATTTTTGTCTTCCTTCCATGTTTTTCATTTCAAATGGTATGTCCTTGAAATTTCATTACCATGTTCATGTATCCTTCTTATTCTATCTATATACTGTTTATGGGTCATTTATGAATGTTTGACACATTTTCCCATTCTTTTTAATGTCTTCTAAAACCTCATAACATAGCTGTTATGCTGCAGAATTTCCGTCCCAAAATGTCTCTCTATTTTTCTAAAGTTCTCTTATTTTATTAAGTGAATACTCAAAGATATTTCTTATAAAGGGGTATTCACAAATATACCAAAATTTTCTATTTTAAATTCTGGGATTTACATACATGATACCCACCTTCCTTTTCTGTGGGTTTTAAAGTGACGTAAAGATCATGTCTTTAAATCAGTTTTTAAAACATTGTGATTATGAAATGAAACCCATTTATTTTTTGCTATATGGGTTATTTATGAAATGTTTGATGATGATATATGTGGCTCACATGATAATAAAGGCAAATTTAAGGGTGCGCCCTGATAGCGCTCCAATGCATTGGGTAATGATGTAACCACTAGAGATTACAATTTTCACGATACCTTGGTGAATAACCTTGGTAATTTTCAAATGACACCTTGGGGATGGACCTTGGTGATATGTTCATGATTGTCTATGTTAAATGATGTAGCCACATTTTCATGTTATGAAAAATGTTACTTTTATTATGATATTCCTCCTTATTTCACTCTCATGCCTTAAAGTTTTTTTTCATGACCTTATTGAAGTATCTCAAGTTCACATATAAAATGTTTCTGTTGTTTTCCTTACTGGGCTTTTGCTCACCCTTTCTTTTGATGTATGCTCCCAGGTTATGTGATGCCGTAATAAAACTAGGATGAACATGAGGAGAAGCCTTTCAAGTGTTTTAGAAGAATGTTTTATGTTTTCATGTTTAAAGTTCCTGGTTTCCAAGACACTAAACCTTAAAGATCCTCAGTTTTGTAAAATTTAATGAAAGTTTATGTGATAAAGAGGCAGGATGCTATATTCTAGGCTCGTACGAAGTAACTTTAAAGTCCCATGGACGATACCACCCATTGCGTTGCTTTGCCTCATGCTTCTTCTCATAGGCACGCTAATGGCTATTACTTCTTCGCATAGCCACACTAACGTGGACCCTTCAGTGGTTCACTCCACGACACCCCCCAACACGGCGTTTCCAATGCATTCCCTTCCATAAGGAGCAGAGTGTACCATTTATGTAAGTCCTAGGGGTGTGAAGTGAACCCACCTCGTCCGAGCTGCAGGACGTTAAACTGTTAAGCGCCATCGTCTTCAGTACATGACGTTAAACTGTGGTCTCGCCCCGTGCCTCGCACGTGGGGAACCCCCGCCTCATACATTCTCCACGCCCACTCGTCTTCATGGGTAAGGGATCACCCCTCACAGGGGATGATATCCTCCTTATTGGAGTGGCGTTTGTCCACAAGTACAAGCTAGCCACCTTGGTATAAATCCTGGATTTGAGGTAGTATCTCTTCTCCTCTCTTCCTAGGTGCCAAGTCCCTCTCCCGCTGCGCTTTGTCACCCTTGGGCCTCCATCCTGGAGTAAGTCTCGGCTTTCTGGGCCGCCTCAACACGTAAGCCCCTCTCCACTTCTCACAGACGCACCTTTTGTGGTGTGATCGTCGGGTCTTTGTTGTATCTTGTTTCTCACACCGAGCATGAATCACGTGGTCTTAGAGAAAGCATCGACCATGTTAACCACCTTGGTCCACCTCAGAGTGTAAGCCCCAATCCATCCCAAACTACGAGGACTTTGATCCATGTCAAGGCATGGTACGTAGGAATCCTCCACGAGGTTCAAGCCCCACCACCTTGGGTCTCCTCAGAGTGTAATCCCCAATCCATCTCGAACTATGGGGACTTTGATCCATGTCAATGCATGGTACGTAGGAAGTCTCCATGAGGTTCAAGCCCCACCACCTTGGGCCGCCTCAGAGTGTAAGCCCCAATCCATCCCAAACTATGGGGACTTCGATCCATGGCAAGGCATGGTACGTAGGAAGCCTACACAATGTTCAAGCCCCACCACCTTGGGTCGCCTCAGAGTGTAAGCCCCAATCCTTCCCAAACTACAGGGACTTTGATCCATGTCATGGCATGGTACGTAGGAAGCCTCCATGAGGTTCAAGCCCCACCACCTTAGGCCGCCTCAGAGTGTAAGCCCCAATCCATCCCAAACTATGGGGACTTTGATCCATGCCAATTCATGGTACGTAGGAAGCCTCCACAAGGTTCAAGCCCCACCACCTTGGTCCGCCTTAGATCGTAAGCCCCAATCCACCCCGAACTATAGGGAATTTGATCCATGTCAAGGCATGGTATGTAGGAAGCCTCTACGAGGTTCAAGCCCCACCACCTTGGGCAGCCTCAGAGTGTAAGCCCTATTCCATCCCAAACTATGGGGACTTTGATCCATGTCAAGGCATGGTATATAGGAAGCCTTCGCGAGGTTCAAGCCCCACCACCTTGGGCCACCTCAGAGTGTAAGCCCCAATCCATCCCAAACTACAAGAACTTTGATCCATGCCAAGGCATGGTACATAGGAAGCCTCCATGAGGTTCAAGCCCCGCCACCTTGGTCCGCCTTAGAGCGTAATCCCTAAACCATCCTGAACTATGGGGAATTTGATCCATGTCAAGGCATGGTACGTAGGAAGCCTCCACGAGGTTCAATCCCCACCACCTTGGGCCACCTCAGAGTGTAAGCCCCAATCCATCCCAAACTACAAGGACTTTGATCCATGCCAAGACATGGACATTACATTACTTTTGCGGAATACTTGGTACATAACAAAAACACACACACAAGGATCGTAATAGTTTAGTGTCTTTGGAAACTCAGAATATAATCTTCTAATCCTGGTGAAAGATCTTCAACATCTCCCATAAAGATCTTCCTTTTTTTTATACCTAAAACCTTTCTTTATATCCTGGGGAAAAGAAAACATAAAAGGGTGAGCTCAAATGCTCATTAAGGGTAAACAAAAGAAATATCAATCACATCATATACATAAGAACATAGCTTTTGTAAATCTTAACCTGCAAAAGAGATCATAATATCTTAACATGGGATAAATCATGGCAGTGAAATGTAATCACAATAATCATAACTTAAAACATTAAACTTAGTGTCATACACACATAATCATAGAGAATCATTTCTTGTTAGTCAAGACTCATTGCCAAGACTATCTTAGTGGACAAAGTCCCTTTCTGAATCGAGTCACCCTCGTTCCAGTCCTGTTTCACTGAACCGGTATAACCTACCGTTCCAGCCATGTCTATCTCATGAGATATAAAATCTTTACCCAATGCATTGGAGGGAGATATAGGTCCCACCCATCTCATAATGATACCATTCTTATGTGTGCCACAAAATCATAAATCATACATCATTGCATAACCCATGTAATAAAAATGGGATTCTTAAACAACATGACATCATAAAACAATTCATATAAGATAAAGGAATTCATAAAAATATTTCCATCACAAAATAATCAAACCAATGTAATAATAGGGATAAAAACAGAACCCTTTTATTATCTTATATGGAAAATAATTTTGATAAAATACTTGAACTCCATTCTTGAGGAAAATATCCTTTCTACTTCAAAAACACTTTTCCTTTCTTAACATGTCATACGACTTTAAAATAAAATAAGTTGATTAAAAATAAACTTGAAAACTTGTAAAGGAAGTTTCTTGTAAATAATGTTTTAAAAATCCATTCATGCCGTATAAGTTAAAAAAATATTCTTCGTACTTTTGTCGGAAAAGTCAAAAAGTATCTCGTACGAAAAACGACAAAAGATTCCTTTCATACATATTACTAAAAACTCACCGAAGGGTAAAAATGGATTTAAACAATTTTATGTGGATGGAAATAATATTACATATTGATGAAACATGGATGTGTATGATAAAATACACCCCAGTAAATACTTACGAATAAACAATCTCGGATAAAAATGAGATTGTGATATTTCCCTTACCTTAGGTCCGATTTGCTTTGTACGTGTCCGAAGCTCCTGTATAATGGTTTAAATAATGTTATTGACTTATTCCAGAATCATAAATATTGATATGATATCATATATGGTCATATTCTTAGCTTCTTGTTAGTAATATTTCATTGTTACTTGTTACTCGGGTCCTTATTGCCTTTTGTTCTTATGCGTGTTTTGCCGAATAAATTATTATTCTTCTTTTAAGGTTATAGATACCTTATATCCAGAATGGTATTAGTGTAACATATATCATATTTATTCATTAAATTCATTTATATAATGACTATGTAATGATGATCATGTAGAACGAGTCGCATCACATCGTGGAGACGGTATTCCGTACGTACGCACGAGTGATGATATCGTTCCTATGATCGTGGAACTGTATTGGAGTATATATATATTATTTCAGTATCAATATTACTTTATAATAATTATAAATAGTTACTCATTACACCATTATACCCATCCTTGTAAGGTGATGGTGGAAAATAGATTACACCACGGCGTGGAGACGGTATTCCGTACGTACGCACGCGCGGTGATTTCTTTTTCCGTAGGATGGATAAATGGTGAAATAGGGTTGTTTCATACTTATAATAACATATCAGTATGTAAGTAATACTGATGTTATTACTTTATCATGAAACAACTAAAGAATAAGAAGTTGAAGAAGAAATAAATTGAAAAGATCGGTAATGGATATTACCTCTTCTTTGGAACGCCTCTTTGAATCCTCCACTTAAGGAACTAAGATTGGTCTTTGAAGAAGACCAGGACCTATAGTATTATTCTATGGAAGTGGATAAGGGATTTTGGTAGGGTTTGGCCGAGCTTGAGTGCTCAAATTGGTGTGAGGAGGAGGGGGAGGAGGTGTCCTTTTATAAGGGAGGAGAGGGGCACCTTAGGAATATCTCAAAATATTATTTTATATTAAAGTCAAAATCGGTTTATAATGGTTACAAAGGGTATTATTTCAAAGCTAAAGTGGGGATGGGTCGAAATCCTATCAACCAATAGGATTTAGACAAGTTTAGGTTATTATTTTAACCTTATCAATTAGATTTAACTCTAAGTTAAATAATTTAACTTTTACCGTGTCTATTTGTTTTCTTACACTATATGGTTAATAAACATACTATAACATGCCAAACTAACCCCAAATTGTTTATTATTAATATATATATCCTTATCTAAGTCATTTGGCCGAACCTTAGATTTTTAGGAATAAAATAACAATTAATAATATAATATTTTATTTAAAAACTATTTTGTGTCAATTTTGACACTATTTGATATATGATTTTTGATAAAGTCGTAACAGAATTATATGTTCGAACCAAGTGGATTAAATCAACAATAATATATCATATTAACCTAGAAATTAGTGGAATTCATAAAAAGTCTAAAATTACATTTATTTTGGTATTTATAATATCAATTATGTCAATATTTCATTAATAAGATAATTACTGCATCATCTTTGTGTCATAAATAAATTAAATTATTTGATGTCTAAAAATTACAAATAAAATACAATTATGTAGGAAATCTGTTTAGATTTCTAATGAATATTTACAATCGAATTTATCTTATGTATAACCCTATATTAAAAATTTTTTAGTAAATAAACTTTGATTTTAACTCTTTTAACTCTTCTTTGAATTAAATAATAATAAATGTCCTAATCTAATCCAAGTGGGACTAAGTGGTCATATTTTATTCCTAAGACTGTTTTTGGTAGAATTACACTTGTCCAATAGAATTAGGACATGTGTTAGGATAATATTAATATCATTCTTACCCTTAATTACCCTATTTACTTTTAACCGTGGTAAATAAAAGTAAAAAGTTAATATTCACCAAAAATTATTTTCATCTCATTGAACCACATTTTACTTACTGACATCAACCGTGTCTCTCGGATTTTTGAAATTCCATTCACAGAAGCGGTAAAATTAAGATTTATGAAGAAATTAATTTTTTTAACTACCACTTAGTAGTTTCACTATTCATCAAAAATTGATGTTTTTCAGAACAATGCCAAAATTTCTTCCTAAGCTATATTTCATATTCCAAATTCAAAAATAAAGTCTATTTTACCAAATTCATATCATAGAAGTTGCATTAATTAATTTTATAATTAAATCCTGCTGTTAAAACAAAGAGCGTGTTTTTAAGAAACAATATCTATCAAAAGATTGACACTTGTTTATGTCTAGTTTAAATGTGAAATTACATCTAATGACCAACATTGTATTAAATTGTAAAAATATATTCTAAATATACTTTAAAACCACTCAAATTAATAATTTATCACTATTAATTATTTCGATTGAAAAAGTTGTTTTTAACTAAAATTTAGTAATTTTCACTATTCATCAAAATATGAAAGTTATCCGAAAATCACCAAAATTTCACCTTAGGCTAAATTCGATACTCCGAATCCAAAAATAAAGTCCATTTTGAGAGCTAAAATTTTAAAAGGTGGTTATTACTATTCATAACGGCTAGTTTTAATAATATTTTAATAGCATATCGTTGTTTAGTGAAACTCGGTATTACGTACTACACACGCTATCGAGAAAGGTCGTGATTGCGTGTAATGCAAGGAAAGTCAAGGATGTGTGTTGTGCAAGCTCCTTTTGGTGTAGCGTACAACACAAGACATTAATAAAATTAAAAAGAATATTTTTCATAAAATCTCGGGCTATTACATTCTACCCCCCTTAAAATGAATTTCGCCCTCGAAATTCGTCGGGGTTATAAATGGTTTACTATTCGAAAGTTTCTTTAATAGAAACCCACATCGTAAAAAGGAATACCAAAACTTGGCTTTGAAAACTAAAGTATGAAATGTAACGATTACCCAAATAAACTAATCACTGGGTTTCCACATAGGTGAAAATATGGATATGGAAGAGAAATCTAACCATCATGTTCTGATGGAGAGTGGTAGAGAACATGGCTATGGAAAATCCAATAATCACAAATCCATAGATTTGTGATGATATAAGGTACCATCTGATTCATCAGGTATAAGATCACTAGGACAACATTTTTGGTTTTCAAGATCATTTCCCTAAAGTTGAAAATTTGAATTAGAATAAATACTTACTTTATTTTGGTACAATCTCACTGTTGTTCGTGCCTTGAACAATTTCCACTTCATATCTTAAATAAATGAAGTTTAATTTGTTATTCGTGAAGTGTTAGCAGATCATGTGATAGAATGACGGGTCATTCCATCTGTCTCAAACAAAAGGTTAGCAAAAATTATATACATAAGTCGATCTATAGTGAGATTAATCATATATGGTTCCTAAAATGGACTTATACTTCATATATCATACTGCTTAATATAATAAAACTAGTTTCTACTAAACAGGGACTACCTATAGGCCAGTGCTAGGCAATAAAGGCCAGTCGCACTTCGGTTGTGGGTTCGATTCCCACAGCCTTGTCCGACGCGATGGGTTGTCGCCCGTCCTGCAAGTTGTCCTTTTTCTAAAACTATATTACTATAACATCTCATCAATAATATCACAAAACTTCTATCCTTAAACAATACTAACTTATGTCTAACATAATCCATTCCAATCTTTAGGCTTATCCATAATACTGCAGTCCACTCTCATAACATAGTGAAAACGATTACCATAGATTTAACACCATCTTCGATCCCCATATATCATAAGATATGTTTTGTTGGTCACATTCCAAACATTCAAAGTCCTTAATCATGTATTCTCTTGAATACCTTAGTGAAAACATGAATGCAGTTAAAAGTTAACACTTTCCACATACCAAAATCCTCAAAATTATATATACTCAAACCATGATATCACTTAGTCCTTATATCAATCATGAGCTCATGAATACTGTCAAACATTTCATTTTCTCCTTATCCCTTCATTATGGGCATATTATCTACTTTCCAAAATATTTGAATCACTTTTCATGGTTACCGGTACCTTAAAATTATTGAATACCACAATAGAACAATACATAAATATTTCAATACACCATAAAAGTACCTCAACAACATTATTCCTGAATACCAATACATAAACACTTCAGTCCATCCACTTCAATGATTGTCCTGGAAGAAGTCCTTCCTTGATTTAGAAGTAACTTTTTAGGTCAGGGCATTGAGTTGGGTAATGCCCATGTTCTCCACAAATAAGACATTGAACTCCATAACAGTCTGTCACTCTATGACCCTTTTCTCCACACAGATAACATCGGTCCCTCCATTTGAGGTATTCCTCAAGGTTCTTCTTCCCTTCTTTATAAATCTCAATCTTCCTTTCTTTATGCTCCTCAACATGCGAACATGCATAATAGTTTATCTTCCTCTTCTTTTATGAATTAGGCATACCACTAAATTTCACCTTGTTAATCATATATCGGGATGACTGATTTGGCATAATCACAAGATCTTTCTCTCTAGGAATTACACAATTTTTTTGCTCATAGTCACCAATTTGTCCATTGGATTCAATGTTAACCAAATTCCTTCTGGTTCCCTCCATTAACTAAAACACAAAAAGAATCTTGTGAGAGGCAAAAATCATGCTAGGGAAAACAACATAGTAAAGAGGGAGTACCTTCAATATCTATTCTAAGATCGTTAGCGCAATTCTAGGATTATAACCTATACGTATACTTAACCTTAGAGACATCCCTAGACATACCTTAGAAATATCTCTAGGGATCTCACTAAATTTCTCGCATCCTAGTTTCCAAAGGTTGACTAAACCTTTCCTATGATACCAACTGTAGAGACCCGAAGCTTGACTTACATGGACATTACATTACTTTTGCGGAATACTTGGTACATAACAAAAACACACACACAAGGATCGTAATAGTTTAGTGTCTTTGGAAACTCAGAATATAATCTTCTAATCCTAGTGAAAGATCTTCAACATCTCCCATTAAGATCTTCCTTTTTTTTATACCTAAAACCTTTCTTTATATCCTGGGGAAAAGAAAACATAAAAGGGTGAGCTCAAATGCTCAGTAAGGGTAAACAAAAGAAATATCAATCACATCATATACATAAGAATATAGATTTTGAAAATCTTAACCTGCAAAAGAGATCATAATATCTTAACATGGGATAAATCATGGCAGTGAAATGTAATCACAATAATCATAACTCAAAACATTAAACTTAGTGGCATACACACATAATCATAGAGAATCATTTCTTGTTAGTCAAGACTCATTTCCAAGACTATCTTAGTGGACAAAGTCCCTTTCTGAATCGAGTCACCCTCGTTCCAGTCCTGTTTCACTGAACCGGTATAACCTACCGTTCCAGCCATGTCTATCTCATGAGATATAAAATCTTTACCCAATGCATTGGAGGGAGATATATGTCCCACCCATCTCATAATGATACCATTCTTATGTGTGCCACAAAATCATAAATCATACATCATTGCATAACCCATGTAATAAAAATGGGATTCTTAAACAACATGACATCATAAAACAATTCATATAAGATAAAGGAATTCATAAAAATATTTCCATCACAACATAATCAAACCAATGTAATAATAGGGATAAAAATAGAACCCTTTTATTATCTTAGATGGAAAATAATTTTGATAAAATACTTGAACTCCATTCTTGATGAAAATATCCTTTCTACTTCAAAAACACTTTTCATTTCTTAACATGTCATACAAATTTAAAATAAAAGAAGTTGATTAAAAATAAACTTGAAAACTTGTAAAGGAAGTTTCTTGGAAATAATGTTTTAAAAATCCATTCATGCCGTATAAGTTAAAAAAAACATTCTTCGTACTTTTGTCAGAAAAGTCAAAAAGTACCTCGTACGAAAAACAAAAAAAGATTCCTTTCATACATATTACTAAAAACTCACCAAAGGGTAAAAATGGATTTAAACAATTTTAGGTGGATGGAAATAATATTACATATTGATGAAACATGGATGTAGATGATAAAATACACCCCAGTAAATACTTACGAATAAACAATCTCGGATAAAAATGAGATTGTGATATTTCCCTTACCTTAGGTCCGATTTGCTTTGTACGTGTCCGAAGCTCCTGTATAATGGTTTAAATAATGTTATTGACTTATTCCAGAATCATACATATTGATATGATATCATATATGGTCATATTCTTAGCTTCTTGTTAGTAATATTTCATTGTTACTTGTTACTCGGGTCCTTATTGCCTTTTGTTCTTATGCGTGTTTTGCTGAATAAATTCTTATTCTTCTTTTAAGGTTATAGATACCTTATATCCAGAATGGTATTAGTGTAACATATATCATATTTATTCATTAAATTAATTTATATAATTACTATGTAATGATGATCATGTAGAACGAGTCGCATCACATCGTGGAGACGGTATTACGTACGTACGCACGAGTGATGATATCATTCTTATGATCGTGGAACTGTATTGGAGTATATATATATTATTTAAGTATAAATATTACTTTATAATAATTATAAATAGTTACTCATTACACCATTATACCCATCCTTGTAAGGTGATGGTGGAAAATAGATTACACCACGGCGTGGAGACGGTATTCCGTACGTACGCACGCGCGGTGATTTCTTTTTCCGTAGGATGGATAAATGGTGAAATAGGGTTGTTTCATACTTATAATAACATATCAGTATGTACATAATACTTATGTTATTACTTTATCATGAAACAACTAAAGAAGAAGAAGTTGAAGAAGAAAGAAATTGAAAAGATCGGTAATGGATATTACATCTTCTTTGGAACGCCTCTTTGAATCCTCAACTTAAGGAACTAAGATTGGTCTTTGAAGAAGACCAGGACCTCTAGGATTATTCTAGGTAAGTGGATAAGGGATTTTGGCAGGGGTTGGACGAGCTTGAGTGCTCAAATTGGTGTGAGGAGGAGGGGGAGGAGGTGTCCTTTTATAAGGGAGGAGAGGGGCACCTTAGGAATATCTCAAAATATTATTTTATATTAAAGTCAAAATCGGTTTATAATGGTTCCAAAGGGTCTTATTTCGAATCTAAAGTGTGGATGGGTAGAAATACTATCAACCAATAGGATTTAGACAAGTTTATGTTATTATTTTAACCTTATCAATTAAATTTAACTCTAAGTTAAATAATTTAACTTTTACCGTGTCTTTTTGTTTTCTTACACTATATGGTTAATAAACATACTATAACATGCCAAAAGAACCCCAAATTGTTTATTATTAATATATATATCCTTATCTAAGTCATTTGGCCGAACCTTAGATTTTTAGAAATAAAATAACAATTAATAATATAATATTTGATTTAAAAACTATTTTGTGTCAATTTTGACACTATTTGATATATGATTTTTGTGAAAGTCATAAGAGAATTATATGTTCTAAAAAAGTGGATTAAATCAACACTAATATATCATAGTAACCTATAAAATTAGTGTAATTCATAAAAAGTCTAAAATTACATTTATTTTGGTATTTATAATATCAATTATGTCAATATTTCATTAATAAGATAATTACTGCATCATCTTTGTGTCATAAATAAATTAAATTATTTGATGTCTAAAAATTACAAATAAAATACCATTATGTAGGAAATCTTTTTATATTTCTAATTAATATTTACAATCGAATTTATCTTATGTATAACCCTATATTAAAAATGTTTTAGTAAATAAACTTTGATTTTAACTCTTTTAACTCTTCTTTGAATTAAATAATAATAAATGTCCTAATCTAATCCAAGTGGGACTAAGTGGTCATATTTTATTCCTAAGACTGTTTTTGGTCGAATTACACTTGTCCAATAGAATTAGGACATGTGTTAGGGTAATATTAATATCATTCTTACCCTTAATTACCCTATTTACTTTTAACCGTGGTAAATAAAAGTAAAAAGTTACTATTCACCAAAAATTATTTTCATCTCATTGAACCACATTTTACTTACTGACATCAACCGTGTCTCTCGGATTTTTGAAATTCCATTCACAGAAGCGGTAAAATTAAGATTTATGAAGAAATTAAATTTTTTTAACTACCACTTAGTAGTTTCACTATTCATCAAAAATTGATGTTTTTCAGAACAATGCCAAAATTTCATCCTAAGCTATATTTCATATTCCGAATTCAAAAATGAAGTCTATTTTACCAAATTCATATAATAGAAGTTGCATTAATTAATTTTATAATTAAATCCCGCTGTTAAAACAAAGAGCGTGTTTTTAAGAAACAATATCTATCAAAAGATTGACACTTGTTTATGTCTGCTTTAAATGTGAAATTACATCCAATGACCAACATTGTATTAAATTGTAAAAATATATTCTAAATATACTTTAAAACCACTCAAATTAATAATTTATCACTATTAATTATTTCGATTGAAAAAGTTGTTTTTAACTAAAATTTAGTAATTTTCACTATTCATCAAAATATGAAAGTTATCCGAAAATCACCAAAATTTCACCTTAGGCTAAATTCAATACTCCGAATCCAAAAATAAAGTCCATTTTGAGAGCTAAAATTTTAAAAGTTGGTTATTACTATTCATAACGGCTAGTTTTAATAATATTTTAATAGCATATCGTTGTTTAGTGAAACTCAGTATTACGTACTACACACGCTATCGAGAAAGGTCGTGATTGCGTGTAATGCAAGGCAAGTCAAGGATGTGTGTTGTGCAAGCTCCTTTTTGTGTAGCGTACAACACAAGACATTAATAAAATTAAAAAGAATATTTTTCATAAAATCTCGGGCTATTACAAGGTTTGTCCCCCAGAAGGCCATCAAGGGACAGGCATTGGCAGACTTCCTAGCTGCCCATCCAACCTCTGTGGACCAGTCCCTGGACCTAGATTTTCCCAATGAGGCAATCCTCTCAGTAGATCCCACCATCCCATGTTGGTATATGCACTTCAATGGTGCCTCTCGGATCCCCACCGGCAGGAGGCTCAATGATCCTAGGCTCAACAGAGTGGGTTTGGGTATCATCTTCATTACCCCGGCTCAAGCTATTCTTCCATACTCATTCCTGTTGTTGGAAGGACGCACCAACAATGAGGTAGAGTAATAGGCCCTCATTACTGGCCTTGATCTGGCCCTCAAGATCGACGTGCCCCATTTTCATGTGAAAGGGGATTTCGAACTGGAAGCAGGTCAACAGTGGATATGTTTTCAGGAAGCCAGAGCTCATACCATTGTTGGGATGCACTCTCCAGCTAATGGCCCAGTTCTCTTTACAGCCAGAGTTTACCCACATCCCTCGATCACAGAATGGTCAAGCAGATGCTTTTTCCAGCTTTGTTTTATCATTTGAAGAACCCAAGCAGGGTGATCTGATTATACACATGGCACACCGGAGAGTCATTGCTCCCATCATTCTAGAGGATGACGACGACCTGTGGGTAAGCCATCTTACCGCTGGATCTGCTACAGCTGGAACCTCAGGTTCTTCAGATGCAGTGGTTGAAGTGACTCCCAACTAGAGAACTCCTTTTGTCTAGTATCTCTAAAATGGTTGCCTCCTGTCTGATCGGGCCGAGCGTGAGCGGATTCGATGTCGCGCGTTGCATTTTACCCTCCAGAGTGGTCCTAGCCTTGAGCCAATCCTCTATAATCACGGGTTTGATGGTGTTCTCCTCCGTTGAATTCAGGGGATTGAGATTCCACATGTCATGCAAGAGGTTCATGTTGGTTCTTGTGGTTCCCATCAGGCTGGGCCAAAATTGTTTCACTAGATCCGAAGATTAGGGTATTTTTGGACCTCCATGATCCACGACTGCATTGAGTTCTCCAAGAGCTGCCATGCATTCCAAGTTTATTCTAACTTTGTGCATCGGCCACCAGAACCTCTCCACACTACCAAGTACTCTTAGTCCTTTGTAGTATGGGGGTTAGATGTCATAAGACCATATCCGCCAGCAACGGCCCTCCAATGCTGGTTTATTCTGACCACTACGGATTTCTTTTACAAGTGGGAAGAGGCAGTTCCACTCAAGGAATTCAAGGCCCATTTTGTTGTGGACTTCATGAGTTCCAATATCATCCATCAGTTTAGGGTTCCTCACACTATTCTCACCGATAACGACACTAACTTCCGAGCGGCCAAATTGAAAAATTTGTACGCCAAGTACAACATCCGTTCGAACCATACCTCCCGCTATCATGCACATGAAAATGGGAAGATCAAGTCGTTCAATAAAACCCTCTCTAATATTCTGCAGAAAATGGTTGGTCAAAACAAGTAGAGTTGGCTGGATAAGCTCCCCAACGCCCTCTGGGCTTATCAGACGACGACTCGTAATTCCACCCAAGTGACCCCATATTCCCTGGTGTATGGAACTGAGGTCATCCTACCCATCGAGATTCAGTTTCCCTCATTGCGCACAGCTGTCTATGACCAGCAAGCGCCGGATAGAGTGGCTGAAATCTGTCTAGCTGAATTGGAAGCACTTGATGAGAATAGGCTTCGTACCCTGCACAATCTAGAAAGGCATCAGAGAAGGATGGATCGATCCTTCAATAAGAAGGTTCACCTCTATTCTTTCCTGTAAGGATATTTGGTTCTGGCTCTGAGAACACTAATGATTCCTGGTAGGAAACCACCCAAGTTGAAGCCTAAATGGGAGGGACCTTATATATTTACCCTAATAGAGCATACTCCTTGGTGACCATGGATGGTGAGCGTATAACTCCTCCCACTAATTCCAAGTTCCTCAAGCAATACTTATCCTGATACATTAGTTCCTGCATGGCCTTAAACTACATTGGGTCTTGCACGACCTTAAACTACATTGGGTCTTGTACGACCTTAAACTACATTGGGTCTTGCATGACCTTAAACTAAATTGGGTCATGCACGACCTTAAACTACATTGGGTCCTGCGCGACCTTAAACTACATTGGGTCCTGCACAACCTTAAACTACATTTGGTCCTACATGACCTTAAACTGTCTAGTCCCGCACGACCTTAAACTGCATTTGGTCCCGCATGACCTTAAACTGCATGCCAGTCCAGCATGACGTTAAAATATATCTTTCAAGAACTACGTGTGGCTTGATTCTCATCCTTATTGGATACGTAGGACCGCCCGGACATTTAGATGTCAGGTCCATCCCCATCTCTTAGTCCCCTGGCCTGCTCCTTTCCATGAGAGGGATATGTGGGTGTGGTAAGGGTTTATTCCCTCCTTCGCATTGGGTTTTTGGCACTGTTCCCCCATTATCCTAGGAGTTCTCCACCTCTTGGTGGCTCTCAAGTTGAGTCCCTTAACCCTTTACAATGGTTCGCCAATGTGTTAAGAGTACTCGGGTCTAGCACCAGGAGTGTCATATTCAACTTAGACAAGTTCCATCCACTTGCCAAGATTCGTGTTCCCCCTCATTTGGGCCCCCATTATCATTCACACCAGAAGGGACCCCCAAACGACATGGATACTAGGCCTAAGGTCTCTCCTTCCGTTATGGGCCAACACCCCCTGAGGGTTGCAGACAACAAATTGATACAAATCTCGTGTTGCGAACATGGTCAGCGGTCGATGCTCATTTTTTTGTCCTCAGGCTAACGTGACAGGATGATGTGTTGCGAACATGGTCAGCAGTAATCCTCTATCACCATGCCAGCCCGTTTAGGCCTTGAATGTTGGTTACACGATTCACATTATTCTCCATATCACTATGTCCAGGTGAAATTTTGACACTCTTGACACTATCCCTCAATGAACCTCTGCACTTCAGGGGAGTAAAGCTACAATACGACATCCTCTGGGGATTCTGTGGTCCGAGCTCTAATACTATAAACTAAGATATTCTCTAAGGACTATTTGTGACTTGATTCTTATCCTCATGGGATTCGTAGGATCGCCCGGAAATTACATTTCTAGGTCCAACTCAGCTGGGAGCTAGCTTTTATTTCCCCTTACCCTCTTACCCTCACTGGCCTCATGGCCAGAGGCTCCTTTCCCGGAATTGCACACGGTGATGTTGTGGACCTCATCCTCACTCACATCGGGTATGCTCTATCACTTCATGCATATTCCTTCATCTCCAAGCCACATGAGTTTAAACTGTGATGTCTGGTCCTATTACATGACCCTAAACTATGATAACATCATCCCGGCTGCATGAAAAAAATGGCACTACATTGTGATGGCCTCATCATAGAGGACATCACGTTGGGTATCAGTCATATACCATACCATTTGTCAACACCTGTGTACAGATTGACTCTTGTGGCGATGCCAGGAATTTCTACCCCAGGCCTGTCGCTTCACAAAAAAACCATTCACCTTAAAGGACAAATAAGATACATCAAATACCGCTTCTTTTGGTGTGAGGGCTAGACCCGCACACCCCTTTCATATTTTGCACTGGTACCCTACCGTGATAAACTTCAAAACTATGTATGGATTGATTACCATCCCTATGGGATACGTAGGAACGCCTGGGCACTGCCCCACGGGCGCAGCCTAACTTTTGTGTTTGGTCCCTTGACCTAAACACTTCCCCAAGGAACACATGGTAATATGGACCTCATTTTTATGTTGAGTTTCATAATCACCTTACCATGTGTCTCCTTTCTTTCCTACCGATCCCTGGTCTGAGTTATAAGACCTTAAACTAAGACCCCTTTTATAAATACATGCATCTTGATTCCCATCCTTATGGGATATGTAGTAATACCCAGATATTTCATCTCACATCCAGTCCTGTGGATCACAAATCTCGTCCCTTCTCACTATTGACCCCTTGGCCTGACCCTTTTTGGGAAATGTGTAACTACAACATTTTCCCTGAATAAGTTTGGGATGCCCCGTAATGGCATTGGGAAGTGATGGTTCCCTCACTAGAGAGGTCCCATCTCTAATTAGGAGTGATCCATGATCAGATTAATGCACCCACCTAATGTGCATCCACCATGTTGGTGTAATTTCATGAGTGTTGGATTATGTTCGAACAAACCACCACTTCACTTTCCACGCTTTTTGTGCCCCTTTATTTGGACCCTCTCCCTCTTTCACGTTTTAAGGGACCCCCTAAAAGTATGGATGCTCGACCTATGGTCCTCTTGCTGTCTTGGGACAACGTTCTGAAAAACTGATCACATTTGAAGGGACCCCCTAATAGTATGGAAGCTTGACCTATGGTCCGCTTGCTGTCTTGGGCCAATGTCTCAGAAGACTGATGGATGATATTTGAGTTAGGTCCCGTGTTGATAACATGTTCAGTGTTATACCCTCATTTTTTGTCCCCATTTCAGGCTAATGCAATAGGGATGATGTGTTTCGAACACGGTCAACAATTGTCCCTTATTGTCGCGCCCCTCCCACAGTGTTCTGAATTTGGGGTAACGTGATTCACATTTTTCATCCCCCTATGTTCATACTGATTCTAATTCCCCTAGCATTGCTCCGCTCATGCACTAGATCACATTGAGAATATGATACATCGATTGGTATGAGGTCCTCTGCCTTTGATTGGGCCTCCCTCTTCTCCTCAGGAATCTGGATTCGAATTTCGAATGCTTGAATCTTGGTTGATGCTCCCGCGATCAAACGAAGTGATAATATGATCATCCCTTGTTTCTCACATTAGGTACGGCCCACATGAGCTTAGGAATGAATCATTATTTATTTTGGGATTATGGTTGAGCATGTTAAACTAAAGGGACAAGTAAATAATTTGTCCATACATACAGTTCAAAACAAGGAGTAGGGCAAAATAGGTTTATGGTTTCGGCCAAAACAGGGCCCCTAAGGGTCAGATTCTTGGATGGATCTCTTCAATGCCACCACCTTTTGGCTGGTGGATTTTATGACTACTTCACACCCCCTGAGGACTCTCATTTCATCAACGACCGTGGAGCACAGTTTGCTGACCCTAGCCCATGCCTGCGCTTGTTCAGTTTGGAGCTCGGTTATCTGGTGACTTGCTTCCACGAGTTGTTCTTGGGCGTCTTCCAACTGGGCCCTCATCTGCTCCATGAGCTTAGAATAGTTTACGATGAATATCTTCTACTCTTTCACCTGTTCCTCGAGGTGTTGGACCTCCTGCTCCACCTTCATAAATGCTTGGGTACTCCCCGACTCCTCCCAAAACTGGGTGACGTCGGAGCACTGGATGCTCTCACGCATCTTCTCGGCCATGTAATCATGGACCGTCAGGTAAAGGCATTGAGCATCTACCCCTCCAGCACACAGGAAATGCATCCAGGTGTGGAGTGATCCCATCCACTTCATCCATTCCATCTGAGGATGACCGAGAAAAGTCCGGATGCACTTCCATCCCTTGTGTCGCCTCATCCGGCTCTCCTTGGCCGCTTCTGAATTTGAATCATTGATTTCTTCAGGATCAGTGGGCCGATAGATAGGGAAGACAGTCAATAGTCTAGCAGCAGTTTCCTCCTCGGAGATTCCTCCCAGGGGAATAGGCTCCTCAGCGTCTGAGTGACCTACCTCTCTCGCCTCGACCCTGGTAGTGCCTTCATCAACTTTCAGCCCGATCTTGATAGCAGCATCATTGGTGTCCTCCACCCACTGCTCACCAGTTTTCAGGGATGACTCGGTTTGGGAGGCATGTTCTGGATGGATCGGTATGTTCATCGTGGATTCACTCGCATATGGTCCAGGATCAGTAGCCTGATGAGCCTCCAGGGTTGTGATCACTGTACAGACAAGAAGCACCCTAATCAGTTGAGTCCTCTGACAGTAAGTACCGGTATCGAATCAAGGAACTTACGGGAACCCAAGGCGCCAGTCTCCGGCATTCTGGCCGCTACTGGAGCTGTCATGGTAGGGGATCTTTTAGCAATCGTCAGTTCGATAACGAGCATCGGTTCCCCAACTTGTTCAATTGGCACTTCTCCCCCTCCTTTGATTGGGGACTCTTGATTAGCACCAGCACCAATGTGCTTCTGCGCAAGAGAAGGAAATTGGATTAAGGATTACAAAGGAAAGCGGAGAAAAGGAGAAGGATAAATAAGGGTCGAAGCATACCTCGAGCAGCTCAGTCACATCCATATCAAAGCCGACGATCTCACTGCTCTCCCGAAGACTCCCTTTGTGGGACTCCCCCTGATACCCTTCACCTTCGTGATCCTCTCCTTCACCTTCCCCTTCTCCTTATGCCTCCTCTCTTGTTTCGCCGCCCTCCAACTCATTGTCACTATCATCATCCCTCAGTGGTATCATTTTCAGATCATGCTCCTGGCCGAGTATCACTTTCACCAAGAGAGGTGGCTCCACACACTGACCCCGTTGACATGAGTACATGTCCATGGATGTTAGATATGCATGTCATTGATGGAAGTTCACTTTGTCTGCTACCCAAACAAGCCCGACTTCTGGCAGCTGAATCTCGCCTTGCACTATCTTCTGCTAGAGGGCTTCAGTACTCATCGACTGCCACAGGGTTATCCAAGCCGACCATAGCGCGGGGAAAATGGCATCTTGATAAGGTTGAAGAAGGTATCTTATTTTCTTCCTAGGAAGTTATTTGGTCACCACATGGGACCCCCCCCCCCTCCTCTAGGTGACGAGGGACCGACCACACCATGTGACGCCCCCGCTGTTGAGGTCCCAGCCTATGCGGGGCCCATTTCCTAATGCGCTTCTGATCTTCCCCCTCTAGCAGCACTCTGACTGCTATCTCACCACCTGAGTTCCACACTAGAAACCTTGAGTTTCCAAACTCACCTTTGTAAAATCCCCTTAGGGTATGATATGACCCAATGTTTAGAATACTCAGTTTAGAGGCCAGCATCAACCCCGGTGGGAGGAAAGGTGACAACATCTCCAGAGCCATAGGTCATGAACATCAGCCATAGCTGACGAAGAACACAGGGATGCCTTTCCTCCCGGACGTCTATGTATACTTTTTTCAGCATTCACTGGAAGCACCCAAACTGCCTGGTGAACCTGGACGGCACATAAGGTTCGCAGAAGATCTTCCCATCAATCCGGGCCACAGGTACCCTACCTATAATGCTCTGGAATTACTCCTTTTGCTCTAGTGAGCCTTTCCCGTTGTTTATCATTTGGCTAGTAGGGGTGGGGAACAAGTTGAAGGTGAAGTTGGCATGGTTACCAATTCTGATCCTTACTCCCTCTTCATTGAGTGTCAATGGCATAACCCCAACAATGTTCAATAGAGAGGGTCGTAGGTCATTGCCTGGAGAACAGATGGTGTTCGGAAAGGTGTATCCACCACAATGAGCTGCAACCCAACCATGGAAAATCTGGAAGGGGCCATAGACTCTCCTAGGTGATCCCCCTCTCGAGATGCATCCAAAAATGACATACATCCGAGCCAGCATGGGGACCCCCAGGTTGAACCTCTTGTTGGCAGCCATGATGTCAGCCATCATCAGGGTCCCTAGACAGATGGCCATCCTTGCATCCCTCACTGGAAAGATCCACCCGCTTAGGAATGTGGCGAGGAATCCAGCATACCAAAAATTCAGGTCCCGACTCTCGTTTATGTTGTAGCCCCATGACTGGTAGTTCCCCGCCTCTAGGATCCTCCAGTATGATCCGCTCTTGCTCCTTTGTTCCGCGGTTGGACACCATCTTCCCCACCCTAGAATCTTGACTTCCGGATCCCTCTCTAGGAACAGGCTGAACCAGTCCTTGTAGGTGATTTCCTTTAGGAAGTCCTTGACCCCCAACTTCTCCTTGGTCAGCTCCAGCAGATGCCACGTCAGTTTGGGGGTTCCTGATCTATCACCATAGGTGTTCATTGGCAGGAGGAATTCATCATATTGATGGCCCTCCAAAGGGATGACCCAGATACAGTGATATCCCAGAGACTAATACCCACTTTCCCATGGTGAAGGTGGAAAGTGTTGGTATTGGGGGACCATCGGGTGAACAACTCTGGCCCGAGCTCAGGCTGGAAGTAGAAGTGGAATTGTGATGTCCACACCACCTCAAACAGACCAATATGCCGCAACTCGGCCCCAAATTGGTCACACATATAGAGAACCCAGTACGCCTAGGCCCATTCACTGGTGAAGTTACCTCCGGATCACAAGTCCCAGTCCTGCAGCCAGCCTTCGGCCTCATCAGTGACGCTCTGACGGAAGGTGCTCACATAGAGGGTCGGCGAACTCCCCACAACAGGTTCAGCCCCAGCAATGGTCCTAATCTTGGGATTCAAGACATATACATCCATGTTCCCCGTTTATCTGGAAGGATGACCGTTTTTGGTGATGTTGTATCGAGGAAGATCGTCCTCGTGGGTCACCCAGGACCACGGTGTATCCACCTCAAAGCCCGGAAGAGGGACCTCCTCCAGAATGTCGAAGTCCCACAGCAGTAGACTGTTGGATAGGGCATACTCTTTTTGGGCAGGGGTTAGTAGATTAAAAAGGTTATGGTTATTGGAGATGACCCTTTTTTCACCATAAACCTCTAGGTTTGCATCCATTTCATCCCTGCGAGTAGTATCTTCTCCCTCATCAATCCGGTTTGCGGCCATCTTCTTTCGACCAAGTTTTTCAGTAGCTGGCACAAAATCTGGGAGGCTGGTGCGTAAAATCAGCAGGCATCATGAAATTTCATACTGCGGCGTGAAAAACCCCGGGTTTGTGCATAAAATGATGCCTAAATCGTGGTGTAATTACGCGCAGCCAGAGCGGTTTTTTGCGCAGGACCAGAGAAAATTTCGAGCACAAGAGCTCAAAGCTTATCGCCCGAGAAAAGTCATATGGAGCATGGGACCCGCGCATGATTTTATAGACTAATCCTGGGTTCTGCACCCACTTGAAAAGCGGATTCCATGCCTAGATGAGTTTTGCATGCCGCTTCAGATTTTTGCACGCAGGGACCCCATGAAGCCTTGCATTTCGTTATTTCCTTCGGAATCCGATCATTGTGACCCCTCACTAATCCAATTCTGAGGGGGGGAATTTGTAGACGCTGAAAAACCCTCAAGGATTGAATAAAGTTTCAAAACGAGAAAGCGAAGTCATATTCAGACCTGGAGACCAGGTCCGTGGGGCCTGGAGGTGTTGCGTGAAAAAAATGGTGAAGTGCGTGAAAAAATGTGTCCCGCGCGAAAAGTTCTGGGATTTGCGAAGAGTCCTCGGTGCAGGCGCGGAAAATAATTTTGCGCCCGAGCCCCGCGCGGTTGACATTTTGCACCACCGCCATCTGCGCGCAAATATTGCATGCCGCCACCTCCGTCACACAATTATTTCACACAACCCTATATTTCGCGCCCCCAGGCACCTATAAATAGAAAAAGAACCCCTTCTATTTCGGGGCTGAAGAATTCAAACCAGCTCTCATGCGTGAAATTGGCTTTCCACGCACATGAAGATGGCTTCTAGGTATGATTCTTTTCATGCCCAGTCACCTCAGGGTCCACCTTCACACAAGATCCCCTTCAGTTTAGACTGAATTCCAACCCCTTCGGGTCTTCCCCTTGCGCGCAATTCCTTCCTTTGTGCGCAGGCCGACCAATTTCACGCAATCCCCTTCCATTGCATGCAAGCCCCTTCTTTTGCGTGCAATCCCTTCCTTTGCGCGCAATCTTCTTCCATTTCACGCAAGCCCCTTCCTTTACATGCAATCCCTTCAAGTTGCACACAAAATCCTCGGCTCTAGTTCCATGCCAAATCTTCCCAATTGCGTGCCAATCCAAGGTTTTTTGTGCAGGTCCCCCTTATTTCGTGCTCAAGACTTAAAGGTTGCGTGCAATTCCCTGGGCCCCCTCTACTCGGTGCTCCCTAGGTGTACCCTTGTGCGAGTGCTCGATGCCCTCCTTGTAGGTTCCATTCATAGGTGTCTTGCACACCCCAGGTATCTGCATTGTACACAGTTTTCTTGTATGACCTTCTAGGCTCGTACGAAGTAACTTTAGAGTCCCTTGGAAGATACCGCCCGTTTTTCTTTGCCTCATGCTTCTTCGCATAGGCATGCTAATGGTTGTTGCTTCTTTGCATAGCCACGCTAACGTGGACCCCTCAGTGGTTTGCTCCATGACACCCCCCAACACGGCATTGTCGATGCCTTCCCTTCCACAAGGAGCAGAGGGTACCGGTTATGTAAGTCCTAGGGGTGCAGAGTGAACCCACCTCATCCGAGCTGCAGGATGTTAAACTGCCAAGCACCATCGTCCTTAGCACATGACATTAAACTGTGGTCTCGCCCCATGCCTCGCACGTGGGGCACCCCCACCTCAGACATTCTCCATGCCCAATTGTCTCCATGGGGATGGGATCACCCCTCACAGGGGATGATATCCTTCTTATTGGAGTGGGGTTTATCTGCAGGGACAAGGCAGCCACCTTGGTATAAAATCCCAGATTTGAGGTAGCACCTCTGCTCCTCTCTTCCTGGGTGCCAAGTCCCTTTCCCACTGTGCTTTTTCACCCTTGGGCCTCCATCCTGGAGTAAGTCCCGGCTTTCTGGGCTACCTCAGCACGTAAGCCCCTCTCCACTTCTCACAGACGCACCTTTCACGGCATGATCATCGGGTCTTTATTGTCTCTTGTTTCTCACACCGATCATGACTCACGTGGGCTTAGAGAAAACATCAATCATGGCAACCACCTTGGTCCTTTTCAGAGTGTAAACCCCAATCCATCCCGAACTACGGGGACTTTGATCTATGTCAAGTCATGGTATGTAGGAATCCTCTACGAAGTACAAGCCCCACCACCTTGGGCCGCCTCAGAGAGTAAGCCCAAATCCATCCTGAACTACGGGGACTTTGATTCATGTCAAGGCATGGTACGTAGGAAGCCTCAATGAGGTTGAAGCCCCACCACCTTGGGCCGCCTTAGGATGTAATCCCCATTCCATCCCAAACTACAGGGAATTTGATCCATGTTAAGGCATGGTACGTAGGAAGCCTCCACAAAGTTTAAGCCCCACCACCTTGGGCTTCCTCAGATTGTAAGCCCCAATCCATCCAGAACTACGGGGACTTTGATCCATGTCAAGGAAAGGTGCGTAGGAAGCCTCCACGAGGTTCAAGCCCCACCACCTTGGGTCGCCTCAAAGTGTAAGCCCCAATCCATCCTAAACTATGGGGACTTTGATCCATGCCAAGGCATGGTACGTAGGAAGCCTCCACGAGGTTCAAGCCCCACCACCTTGGGCCACCTCAGAGCCTAATCCCCAATCCATCCCAAACTATGGATACTTTGATCCATGTCAAGGCATGGTAAGTAGGAAGCCTCCATGAGGTTTAAGCCCCACCACCTTGGGCCACCTCAGAGTGTAATCCCCAATCCTTCCCGAACTATGGGGACTTTGATCCATGTAAAGGCATGGTACGTAGGAAGCCTCCATGAGGTTCAAGCCCCACCACCTTGGGTCACCTTAGAGTGTAAGCCCCAATACATCCCAAACTATGGGGACTTTGATCCATGCCAAGGCATGGTACGTAGGAAGCATCCACGAGGTTCAAGCCCAACCACCTTGGGCCGCCTCAGAGCGTAAGACCCAATCCATCTTGAACTATGGGGACTTTGATCCATGTAAAGGTATGATACGTAGGAAGCCTCTATGAGGTTCAAGCCCCACCACCTTGGGCCGCCTCATAGTGTAAGCCTCAATCCATCCCGAACTATGGGGACTTTGATCCATGCCAAGGCATAGTATGTAGGAAGCCTCCACGAGGTTCAAGCACCACCACCTTGGGCCGCCTCAGAGTGTAAGCCCCAATCCATCCTAAACTACAAGGACTTTGATCCATGTCAAGGCATGGTACATAGGAAGCCTCCACAAGGTTCAAGCCCCAACACCTTGGGCCGCCTCAGAGTGTAAGCCCCAATCCATTCCGAACTACGGGGACTTTGATCCATGGCAAGACATGGTACGTAGGAATCCTCCATGAGGTTCAAGCCCCCACCACATTGGGCCACCTCATAGTGTAAGCCCCATACATGTCCCGCATGATGTTAAACTGTATTCTCTATCTGAACTGCGTGGTCTTTGATTCCCCACCAAGGGGATATGTGGGAAGACTTCCCGAGGCTCAAGCCCATCACTCCTGTCACATCCTGACCTTTCCCTTGAGCCTATGTGTCTCGAGAAGCTCATGCCCTAACCCATAGGTTCAACTTATTCTGCGTCCCATCCATGCGTCTATTCTCATGGGTCACCTCCTCAGATGTCATTGTATCATCGAACTATGTAGACTTTGATTCCCTGCCACGGGGATACGTAGGAAGTCTCTTCGAGGATCAATCCCAAATCCATCGTCCATCCTAATTCTTACCCGGGCCGCCACATCTCGGTGGGATCATGCCACTTCATTCCCCATTCCCCTCAACATCATTCGGGAAGCCACCTACGTGTTGGCCCCAATATCGGTGTTCCCTCCAGAGAGTTCCTCAATCTGATCAACTCTAACCAGTGTTTCGATCAGTTTGATCCATCTCTGCTGGACATTAAACTTGCGGCATACCCTGTGTTATACATGGGAAGCTGAGGAAAACCTCTGATGCATGCCTATGGCATATGTTTCCTCGCATTCAATGTGGGATGCCTCAGGATTTTGCGCCCTCGAGAAGCCCTATAATAAGTGATAGAAGGAAAAAATTCCAATTCCCTAGCGTCCAGACATGCCAGTGATGCCCAACTTGACTACTCTCCTAACCGAAGGTTGCTGCCCTGACCAGACCCCTTGTAAGGCCCTGAAAGAAGCGGCGTAATTAACTGGTGTCCATGAATATATGGCACCGGGAAGAGTTTCACAAACCACGTCTTAAATCTATGAGGGAGACCCGGACTAGGTGACAAGTTCTGAGGAGGAATCCATGGAAGGAAGAACCAATATCCCATCATCCCGTTTTGATCAAGGAGCAGACGTCCCTGAAAAAGGAACAGATGTCGCCCGCCTTTGGAAAGCGGGAATGAGGGGTAACATTTGTGCATCCTCTGCATGACAAATGCGCGCATCCCCAGCAAAAGCGTTGGAAATAGTATAGTCTCCTCATGGTACTACCCCAGACCCTCACTACTAGTTAGAAATCTCTAGCATATGAGGAGGCATACCTGAGGTCCGAGTGACATCTTCGGTCTGGACACTAATGAGTGGTATCGGGTCAAGGATATTACATCCACCACCAACGGTGTCCCTAATATAACCAATATAAATAGTTTATGCACAATTTGATATTCTCATAAAAATAAATAGGTAGTTAAACATAATAAAATAGCCATCATTGATCCTTAGGTTATAAGATAAAACTCGAGGTTGACCATACCTTCTTTTTTCAGTGCTTGATGCCTCTTAACAAGATATATATATATATAACCATTAAGGGGAATGGCTCCCCTCCTCATAATCGCAACAAAACCACATTAGGGGTATTATTCCCCACCCTAGAATCATCCCATCAAAATTTATCTAGGGGAATGGTTCCCCTCCTGCTCCATATCAACACATAAATATTAGGGTGATAGTACCTCACCCTGATCCAGCTCACCATATAATATCAGGGGTTAATGACACCCCACCCTACTTCATATATCAATATAAATATCATGGGGGGATGGTTCCCCACCCTACTCCACCTCACTATATAATATTAGGGGAGAAAAGGCACCCCACTCTCCTCCAGATCACCAGAACAATATCAAGGGGGGATGAAACCCCGTCTTTATCTAGATCACCATAAAAATATCAGGGATAATGGTGTACCAATATATATATATATCTATTGGGGGATACACACTCGTGCAATAATAATATCACATCTTGCATCATCCTCACACGGGTTAATTGCTTGCCCAAACCCATCACACATCTTCAAGGTTGAACTCTCAAGTGCAAAAAACTAAAATCTTCACTACAAACATACTAGTCTACAATCATACTAGCTCTCATGCACTAATTCACACTAGAGTAAACATAAGTCTAGGGAACCCACAATGGTCCTCTAGGTCACGTCACAATCAAGACACCCTATATGGGTTCCGTTATCACATTCCCAACTATGGGTCAAAATTTGTCACTCAGGGGGGATAATGTCCCTTAGCATGTCCATGATAACATCATGGCATGATCATCCACACTAGTGATATAGCACATTCATCTCAATAGTGAAATGGTATAAAGCTCATCTCACTTATAAATTCATGCTAGGTCTATCTTCTCATCGAACCTACACTCAAACCCTTTTTATGGTATCCCTATTAAGATATACATATGATGATGGAAAAGTACACTCACTCATAACACTAGTCAACTATCCAAGAGGTTATAAGGCACTCTAAGTTTTCCATGTGACCTACCCTATAACGAACCGACCCAAATACCCTCTCAACCTGGTACCCAACCCGTCACATACCCGAAGGGCATTCTTGATCCCCATAGGTTGGTGACTAGAACCCAAGAATCCCATAACAACTAGAGGGAAAAAATTGACTCAACCTGAAGCAACAACATGACACATATACAAATAAAAGAGACAACAACAAAAGAAATATGTGTGCTATAATTGAAACAAATATCAGAAACCAAACAACTCAAAGCAACTACAATATCCCAGTACAAGTCCAAACATAAAAGGACAACAAAACCAATGTTGATACTCCATGTGATAGCGTGAGAAAATTCCCACCATCTCACCACTAGTTACCCAAACTCAGCTGACCAGAAACCTCACCACCTCACTGTGGTGCCTTTCATTTCCTTACATTGAAAGACATAGCTAGGTCTATGCACCACTGAAGGGGTACACAGGGTGTGAGCTAACAAGATCAGTAGGGTCCCACCCAGTTGTTTTATAATAAGTCTCTATAAAAATAACTCAAGGATGCTCATTTTAAATAAAATATGGCATGATAAGCAGTAAATCCATTTTATAAAAAGCATGGTAAAGATTTACCTTTTCCAACAATTACAAAAAAAAGGTATGTATATAAATTTAAATAATAATTTACATTATCATTTATCAAAATCCAAAGCATGCATATCACATCCAAAATAATACAAAGAGAAGTATATGTAAATCATTCCAAGGAACTCAATAGGTTAGTCTAGCAGACTACTCATACCACAAAAAATGAATAGTGTGAAACAAGTCCCTAGAACACATTCCTAAGGGGAAGAGGAACACCGCATCAGTGACCCCCACCCCCAACAATGTCAAGAACATGTCCGTAGAACAACAGGCCTATGGAGTAGAGGAAATCCCCATGATCAAAACTCAAAACATAAATATGGATGATGTCCCTAAGCTAAACCTTCCACCTATGTATCCAAGGCTTCTCATGTGCTGAATTTCATAAATCATTTCAATGGTTTGAAAATACCCCTTTTATATTTACTAAAAACCTAGTGAAACTACCTTTTATCAAAAATCCATTTACACACACAAAAAAATCATTCCAAATTTATTTACAAATAAATTTATAAAATAAGAGATATATAGTTCATCTAACACAAGCACCTACCTCAAAACTCAGGTCACACATGCCCACAATGGAACCCACCAACAAGAAGGAACACAACACCAACAATAGAGGCCTAGAACCAATATCGCATAATGGATCTAGAGATAAACAAAAGGAATATCATAAAAGATCAATGGATCTAATAATAAAATACAACAACACTACCACGATCAAAGCAATAAAGAATAAGAAAGGATTACTCACCTAGAGAGATGTGATCCAACCACAACTATGATTTGATGTTGAACATATCGATCTGGAATGAATGGTGACTCCCAAAATCATTGTAGAATCCTTATAAGTCGAGAGCCAAAGAAGTTGCGGATGAATGGAATAAAATTTCATCCAAGAGACACCTTAAAAAGATGATTTTTCGATAGTTAAATAATGTGTAAACCCTTTATAGGTCTTGTAATCCATGACTCTCAAGTATGCCAAAAAAACCATCACCTTTTTATTAAAAACTCATCTTTAAAACTTATACAACATGTAACTCCTACACTGTGTGTATTACTTTCATGCTATGTACCAAGTTCATGATTTGTGTCTGGTGACCAAGTACACATCATGAAACATCCCAGAACATAGTATAAAAACCATATTATCACAAAAAAAACTTCAAACCAACTAGAGAATTCCCTATACTTGGAAAGAACCCCACAACTCCATTAACCAATTTATACCCAGACTTTGTTAATTCAAACAAACATGCATCCCCAAACTTTAGGTCATTTTACCGAAAAAAGGCTCTCCATCCTCAAGAATCCCAAGACGCACCCAATTAAAGAGGAAAACTAGAAAGGATAAGGGAAATACCTGAAATATGGTAATGATATGTTGCAAACTCCCCACCATATGACTTTTTGTTCTCGAGAAGTCATATGGAAGAATGAAGTTCGGTAAAGGGGTGAGGCCATTTCTCCCTCATCAATGAATCACACTCCCAAGTCCCATGAGAATCTGATCCACACCTCCATAAAAATTTAACCAATAGAATAGACTTCCCACACAAGACTTTCACTTGAGATTCAATGATCTCAATAAACTATTCAATGACAGAAACATCTAGCTCTAAATCAATCTATTCCCAAATTAAAACATTAGAGGGATTGGGATGATACTTCTTGAGCTGTGATATGTGGAAAATGTCATGAATTCTTGTCAAATAAGATGGTAATTTCAATTGATAAGTAATCTACCCAAGCCAATCAACAACCTCAAATGGTCCCACGTATATCTGAGCTAACTTTCCCTATCTTCCAAGTTGATGGTGACCTAACTGAGGAGAAAATTTCATGAAAACCCAAACACCTATGGAAAACTCTAAAGGTTTTTGTTCTTGATCTGCATAATACTTATACCAACTCTACATTGTAACCAAACACTAATGTATATCCTAAATCCTCATAGATGTCTCCTGAATCAAACTTTGTCCCACCAAAGAAGCTTCACCCACCTATATCCAACAAAGAGTTTATCTACATAGGAGACCATACAAATCCTTGAAAGGATCCATTTTGATTGATGGATAATAACATTTGTTATAAACAAACTCAATTAGTCCTAGATGGTTATCCCAAGATCTATAAAAATACAAGACAGAGATATAGAGAATATCCTCTATAATTTTAATAGAACACTTCATCTGACTGTCTATCTATGGGTAGTAAGCTATACTCAATTTGACCCGAGTATCCATCGCCTCCTAGATACTTCTACATAAACTTGAAGTAAACCTATGATCCTTGACAGAAACAATATCTTAAGTAACCCCATGTAACCACAAAACTTCATGCACATACATATTACCCAGATCTTTAACTTTTATGATGTCTTTGATCGGAAAAAAAATGAACTGACTTTGTCAACTGATAAATCACCACCCAGATAGAGTTCCTCCCTCAGGGAGTCTGTGTTAATCTGACAAAAAAGTACATGGATACCTCATCCCATTTCCAAACATGCATCGGAAGAGGATGAATCAAACCATAAGGTTTTAGATGCTCTGCCTTTATTTTATGGTAGGTGTAACCACGAGACACATAATCAGTAATTTTGCGCTTCATACTCATCCAATAGAATCACCATCTCATATAATAATACATATTTATAGTGCCTAGATGAACGGACCACAAAGAACCATGACAATAAAATAAAACTGATCTCCTCATTGATGTTGGGACAACAAACTAATTCCCAAAATGGAGTATACCATCTAATGAAAGAGACTAACTTGAAACAGTATCCCTGCTATATAAGGTTTCTCAAATTTCTCTGAACTTGACATCTTGCTACTAACTCTATAGAATAGGATCAAGGAGATATGAATATAATTAAACAATGGTCAAAACCACGCCTAAAACATCCTCCTGAGCATCTAGATGTAACTTAGCGAAGAGTCCTATATGGTTTCACTCTTCTTTCAATTCCAAAATATCCTATGAGGGTGCTTTCCTGATAAGAGTGTATGTAATGACATTCCCCTTCCCTAGAGTGTAGGTGATATCGAATTCAAACATATGAAGTTATTCCACCCACCGCCTCTATCTAAGATTCAATTCATTCTGAGAAAAGATATAAATAAAACTCTTATTGTCATAAAGGACTGTGAAACTTTTCCCAAAAAGATCCACCAACACATAATCACATACATAACTGTGTTAATCTCTAAATCATGGGTGGGTGATTATTTTCATGTGGTTTAAGATAATTAGAACCATAAGCTACCACATGACTATCCTGCATGAGAACACAACCCAAACTAGTGCCATAAGCATCACAAAAAACCACATACCCCTTGCTAAGATTAGGTAAGATCAAAATAGAAGTCGATGTCAAAAGTCCTTTCAGTTTGTCAAAATAAAATTGAAAATTTACATCCCATGTAAATTTCACCCCTTTCTTGGTAAGAGAAATCAAAGGTGACACCAACTTCAATAAATCCTTGATGAATTGTCGATAGTAACTATAAAGTCCAAGTAAAATCTAAATTTAAAAGACATTTCATGGATCCTCCCATAAAAAACAGCCCTTACCTTCTCAAGATCAACTGATAAGACATGATCAGAAATCACGTGCCTTAATAATTTCACTTATTGAATCTATAAACTGCATTTCAAAAGATTTCTATACAAATGGTGACTTATTGGGATTTAAAAAACTAAACCCAAATGATGCTCATGCTTGTGCTTGAATCTCGATTAAACCAAAATGTCATCTATGAATACTACTACAAAGCTATCAAGATATTGATGGAATATCTGATTCATCAAAGCCATGAAAATTGTAGGATAGTTAGTTAGACCAAACAACATCACAAGATATCTATAATGACCATACCTACTGCTGAAATTCGTCCTTGGTATATCAGACTCCCTAAATCTGAGCTGATAATAACTCGACCAAAAATCAATCTTCAAAAACCACTTTTCCCCATTTAATTTATCAAACAAATCATCCAAACGAGAAAAAGGATACTTGTTCTTAATCATCACCCAATTAAACTTTTGATAGTCCACACATAATCAAAGTTATCCATCTATCTTCTTGGAAAAAAAGCACTAGGGATTCCCAAGGTGAAACACTAGGGCGAACAAAAACCTTTTTCACCATATCATCCAACTGGATCTTGAGCTCTTTCACCTCTGATGGTGTCATATGATAAGAAAGTATCAGTATCGGTTTTTGTCCCTAGAACCATGTCAATTGTAAACTCTGACTCTATCTCTATGGAGGAATCATATGAAAATTGTATGGGAAAACATCTAGAAAACCCTAAACAATTTCGAGAAGAACAACAACAGAAGAAACGTCATCAGGCTCAACTATAATAGTGGACAACAAGCTCCTAATATCTAGGTGGGAAGGTTCTGCATAACCAAACCTACAATCTCACTCTCCCTAAAACATCCAATATCTCCCATAGATCATAAGAAACAATACATTCTGATGATAACAATCAACCTTAACATGATGAGAAACAAGACAATTCATTTGGATGATGACGTCAAACAAATCCAGATCAAGAACAGAAAAATTTCATACTAACTCTATATCAGCTATTGATGGTTCACAAGAACATAGAAACCCTTGATCTTTCATCTTCCCTAGAGGTGTCACTAACTTAATAACAAATTATATGATTTCTGTTGGAAGGTTAATCATATCAACAAAACAACTAGATAAAAACAAGTGGGAAGCACTGGTATCAAATAAATCAATCTCTATTGATGATGCAATAAAGATGGTACCTCTCACTGTTATTGGGCCCATATCTACCTCCATTGAAAACTAATCTAATATGTGAAGGTTCTTTATTCCTGCGGCATATGTCTGGATCCATATAGTCTTTGAAACATATGATTGGGCCATAGTAGCCTTTGGATATGACAATCCCTAACCATATTAAGGAGTAGACATGGCCTGAAAGAAGCATTGTAGATGATCGTAATTCCCATAGCTGTTACAAATATTTTATGGTACAAGACAAGAACATCAGGTGTGTCTGAACTTACCACACTGATAGAAAGTATGAGGCCAACTACTAGCTATAACCAAAAGTGCTGAGGAGGCCTGCCGTTGAGAACCACCTCTTCCACTCCTACGATAATCCTACCACTTTCTCTTGTTCCGTGGAATTCCACTAAAGCTACCACTAGGTGGAAGAGAAGAGTCAAAATATACAACCTTATATTCTATATTAATTTCTATCATCATATCCTTTTCCACTGTCTCTGCATAGGTTGAAAGATTTAGTATAAATACTTGCAATCTGATATTCAGTTACAAACCTTGCAAGTACTTCTGAGATTTTAGCTAGTCACTCTTCACCACCTCTGGTGAAAAATGAACTAGCTCAACAAACTGATTGGTGTATACCAACACTACACACTCTCCAAAGTGTAAAGAGAGTAACTCTAAAGACTTCGTTGTCATTAGTAACTCTGGAAAAAACTACTGGAATAAGAGAGTCTTAAAAACCTTCCAATCCAAGATCGCATACTTATCAATCTATACCATGGAACCCCACCACCTCTTGTTGGGACCCTCAAGTCAAAACACAGCACACTTCACCTTGATACTCTCAGGTGTATCTAGGAATTCAAAGATCTAATCAATTTTATCCAGCCAGTCCCCCACCTCTTGAGTTTCATTCATACCCTTAAAGGATAGTAGTTTCTCACACAAGAACTTTTGCGATCAATCACTTTCTCCTCCAGCTCCTGATTGTATCTCAATTACTATGTTCTGAGCTTGTGGCATATTTAGATCAATAGCATGAACTTCTCGTATGATAGTCTCAATAATATTCTGATCTATCAGAGGATTTCCTTGAGGAGCATCAGTTGCATCCTCCTGAGGAACTCATAGAACATGTCTCGAAGTCATGCAGACGTGCACCAAAACAAAATAAATGATCAAACAATAGAAAAATATTAGTTCAATCTAGAAAACACATTAGTAAAAACTAATATAAAAAATAACTAAAAATAAGAGACACACATTCCAACATCTCATGGAAACTTGAGTCTCATCACAACAAGAGTTGGTTAGGAATACACTGCAATATACCTATCAAGTCCTGAAAATACTATCTCTAGTCTACCAGACTTACCAAGGAAAGGACTCTTGAGGATAGACAACCTTTGATACCAAACTGTAATGAACTGACTCAAATACCCTCTCAACTTGGTACCCAACCTAACACGTCACATACCTGAAGGGCGTTCTTGATCCCCATGGGCTGGTGACTAGCACCCAATCATCCCATAACAACCAGAGGGAATGATTTCACCCAACATGAAGCAACGTCATGGAACATGTATAGATAAAAGAGACAATATCTAAAGAAATATATGTTTCATAACTGAAACAAACAATGGAAACCAAACAACTCAAAGAAGTTATAATCTCCAAGTACAAGTCCAAACATCAAAGGACAACAAAACCAAAAATAATACTCCATGTGATAGTGTGGGAAAACCCCCAGCATCTCACCACCAGCTACCTAGACTCAGCTGGCCAGACACCTCATCACCTCACTACAACGCCTTGCCTTTCCCTGCATCAAAAGACATAACCAGGTCTACACACCACTGAAGGAGTAAGAAGTGTTTGAGATGATAGGCTCAGTAGGCTCCCACCCAGGTGTTCCATAATAGGTCTCTATAAAAATAACTCAAGTATTATCATTTTAAATAAAACATGACATGATGACCAGTAAAGTAGTTTTATCAAAATCATGGTAAATATTTCCTTTTTCCAACAATTCCAAAACAAAGGTAGTTATATAAATTTCAATCAGAATTTCTAGTATAATTTATCAAAATCCAAATCATTTATATCACATCCAAAATAGTACAAATCCAAGAAAAGGTAAATCACACAAAGGAACTCAACAGGTTGGGCTAGCAGACTACTCATACTACAATGAATGACTAGTGTGTAGGTTCTGGGTGCAGGGGAAGCACAGTTGGGCCGGCACCCAACTTTGATTTTTACCATAAAAAATGATTATTCTGGGATCAATACGACGATGAACACCAGTCTCCATGGAATAGAATCAAATATTTAGATAAAGAAAGAAGAGGCCTAAAATCTTTAGAGAGGATATTGCACATCATGTTTATAATTAATTTAATTAATTTCATAAATAAAATAATACATGGATCTTAGGTATTTTCTTCATTGATGATGTTGATCATCCAGAATGACCCTTTTGGATTATCTTGTCGTGCTTGCAAGGATCCAAACTATAATCCCTCTAGTGGTGATCCATACATGATCTAATGGCCTCCGGTTGACATCGCTCGTTCTCCAGGTGCTAACGCGGCGAAGAGAGTGTCTTGTGTCGGTCATTCTTGATCATTTGTTCTTCAGTCTTGAAGAACATCTCTCGTTCTTGAAAGGGGTGGGAAGAGGATTCGAGAGAGAAATTGTTTAGCTCAACAATTCTCAATTCATCGAGTGTACGGTTTGGTACCTGGCACAATAGACGTATGTGTCTATTTATTGACATGGGGTTTCATCTACAATATTTAATTGCGTGATAGAAATTAAATACATTCATAACCTTAGAGAAAAATCATGCTATTAATAATAGTATTTTGTCATTATTTATGGTGCACCAACTTGTGAAAAATGGAATTATAAATAAAATTACACGTCACAAAATAATAGCGGCATTATTTTAATTTATGCCAACTAGTTAAATAATTATTTATCATCTTGAAAGTAATAATTTTACTATTGGACCGGCCTTGGTCCACTCAAAATCAACTTTCATTTATTGAACACTCGAATAAATAAATAAATATTTTATTATCTTAAATAAATATTTTACTTACAAACTAGTAAATAAATATTTATTAAATGTTCAATAAAATAAAAATATATATTTTACCCATAATCTGGTGAATAAATATTTATTTAATTTATGCAATCATTTTAACTTGAATAAAATTATTTTGTTGTCTTGAGAATAATATTTATAAATTAAATTAAAATAGAATTTAATCGAGACCACCAGAAAAACTTAGTGTGTGACCCTCTAGGATTCTTTCTCGTTGGCATTAGGTGAGCTTGCCTAAAGTCCAAGAGTACTGTCTAGAAATGGGTCAAGGCACCCAAGAGAAAGAACTTAAAGTTACAACAACGACATCCACATATGAATGATCACCATGTAATATAATCCTTGTGTCTCAATATATCATCAAGCTAGTTTCATGATAGTGTCATCAAACTTTGTGCTTGATATGTTGTTCTTTGACTACCTAAAATAAACTCATCGTTACACCATGGCCATGAAATTTCACACTATGGTTCTATTTCAATCAAAGGGCTGAGATATCAACTTCCATAAATGGAAGGGAAAAATCTTTTCTCGACTTATCCATTAATAACATGCCACTCGTGATGCACCCAACGTACCCTACTTCCCGCCAATTGTCTGCATGGCGGTTTTCGTTAGTAAATCAAAGTTCGTGAGTCGTGACACATATTAATGATAATCTTAAAGTCTAAGCATCATTACATATGCTCGCAGATAGAAATATCCGATGAAACCAGAACATGCAGAATTCCTACTAGCGGGTCTGTTCTCATAATCTCCTGTCTTGGAGATTACTAAGTGCGAACTTCATGAGAGGAAGTCTCATCTGCTTATGAGTACTCACACCTGACGGTCTACATGATTTGTGTCCCATCATAGTATGTCATCTAACCATAGAACTATATTTAAGAATATTATTATAGCATTTCAAGGTTCTCATCATAGCGGGGAACTTCCATTACCTTATCAATGCAACAAATACTCTAGGACATTATTACATTATAGTCATGTAGAACAATGAACAATATGTAATAAGATGTTTAATATTTAAATAAATTAAATATACATGTAATTAAAGTACAACTAGTTGGTTCTAGGACACCAAATCTTGTATAGTGCACAACAAGTCCCTAGAACACAGGCTTGAGGAGTAGAGGAACACCCCATGAGTGAAACCCCCAACAATGTCAAGAATGTGTCCCTAAAACAACAAGCCTAGGGAGTAGAGTAAATCCCCATGAGAAAACCTCCTGATGGAAATATGGACAATGGTCCTAAGCTAAACCTTCCACCTACATACTCAAGGCTTATCATGTGTTGCATTTCATAAATCATGTCAATGATTTGAAAATAACCTTTTTCCATTTACCAAAAACCATAGAAAAATACCTTTTATCACTAATCCATTTACACACACAAAAAAATCATGCCAAATTTATTTATAAACCAATTTATAAAAACAGGAGCAATACATTTCATCCAACACAGGCTAGAGACGGAACCATCTAACTCAAAACTAGGGTCGCACATGCCCGCAATGGAACCCGCCAATAAGAAGGAACATAACACCAACAATGGAGGCCCTATAACTAAGATCACACAATGGGTCTAGAGAGAAGCAAAAGGAAAAATCATTACGGATCAACATATCCAATAACACAATGAAATGATGTTATCATAATCAAAGCAACGAAGAAGTAGAAAGGCTTACTCACCCAGAGAGATGTGATCCAACCACAATGGTGATCCAACATCGAACAGATCATTCCAAAGTGAATGGAGACTCCCAAAATCATTAGAGAATCCTTCTTGGTTGAGAGCCAAATGAGATGCAGATGAATGAAATAAAATTTCAGTCAAGAGGCACCTTAAAAACTGAACTTCTGATAGTTACACAACGTGCAACCCCTTTACACATCATGTAATCCATGACACTCAAGTATGCTGAAAAAAACCATTGAATTTTTATTAAAAACCCATCTTTAAAACTTGCACAATGTGTAACTCCTACATGACGTGTATTACTTTCACGATGTGTACCAAGTTCATGAATTATGTCTGGAGACCAAGTACATGTTGTGTAAACCCTTTACATGTCGTGTAACATCCAATCACATAGAATAAAATCTAGATTCTTACACAAAAACCCCAAACAAACCCAGGCATTCCCCATACCCAGGAAGAAACCCACATCACCATTAACCCATTTTATACCTAGACTCTGTTAATTCAAACAAACATACATCCCCTAAATTTAGGTCATTTCCCCCAAAAATTGATCTTCATCCTCGAGAATCCCAATACACACCCAACTAAAGATAAAAAACAGCAAGGAGAAGGGAAATACCTAAAAGATGGTAATAGGGTGTTGCATACCCCCAGGTCAAACATTTCCACTCCATCACCCTCCCATACTTGGAGGGGGTCAATGGAACCTATCGTATGGTCCACTATGTTCATTAATTTCATTTATACCCCTCTAGGGTCATTATATAATATAACACATATTTATATTTTAACCCTCATTCATCATTAACTAAGGCATCAAACTAGTTTACAAGGGTCTATTGTGGGCCAAGACACTTTTGTTATTTTCATAGAAATTTTGAGGAAACAATTCATTTTAAATTTAAGATCAATTGAACATAAATGGAGAGATTGCACATGTTATATAAATAAAGTGCATAACCTTTAGGGAGATGTGTATGGAACACCAACCTCATTTGGAGTTATTCCATTTATAAGCAATGATCGACCACCATTGTTGATGCTCATCCAAGCCTATCCAACCATCGTCCATCAACATGAGGCCTTAGCTCCATTAATAATCTTTGAATAAATCATAAAAAAATTATTATCTTTTTCACAATTCATTTTGTAATTAATTCCATAATTAATTCTAGGGAACAAACAAGGAATCACACATTGGGAGATCTCTCGCAGCTATATCCTCAAGAAAAGGGGTGTGCATCACCCTCAATATCCACCCTGACATTTAGCACATAAAATGATCAACATATCATTTCAATATATCCATCTGTTTCACCCAAATTGATGGATAACTCAAAATAAATCAAGAAACCCACATACCTTAATAAATCTATACAAAATATAGTGTCATCATCCTCTCGGGATCCCCTCTATCCAAGCTAAACAAATTCCCCATCACATTAAGATGATTTCACCGTGCACCAGTATAATCATCCCCAAAACTCTAGCATAAGTTGAAATAAATAAACAACAAATAAAATGAGGAAGAAACCAAGAAAGAATCAAAAAACAATGATAAATTTACCTCAAGTTATCTCCTAGATCAAACGATACTTAATGTTGACAAGGATCAAAGTATAAACCACCTTGGATTCAAAGAGGGGAACGAGAGGGAGGCGTGACATGTTTGCTGCATTTTGAGTGGCTTAAAACCCATTTTTATCTCATTTAAGAATTTAATTAACATTTAGAAAAATTTAGAAAAATTTTCCAAACTCAAAATTTGGTAAACTCTAGAAATCCCAAAAAAACTTATGTATCACCTAAAAACCATAAACATCCCATACATAATATTTCTTCTCTCTATGTGAAATTTTTTATTCTATGTAATCTTTTATCCTTATCCATAATTCAATACATAATATATTTTGCTCGATATATATAATTTTGTTCCTATGTAAGGTTTTTCCCTTTCAAAAAATCTCATATGTAATATTTTTCCTTAGCCTAAATTTGATACCTAACATTTTTTACCAATACATAATATATTTATCCAAGCATAAGGTTTTTTCCTTATTCAAAACTTGATACGTGATATATTCATCCATACATAATATATTATTCTTCATGTGTAAGATATTTTCCTTAGGCATATTTTTGATACATAATATATTTTCCTTGGGAAAATTCAGAAATGTAATATATTTAGCCCATGCATAATATATATTTCTCATATATAATATTTTTACTCCTATTAATAATATTTATTTTCCATATATAATATATTTTTTTCCTTGCATAATATATTTATTGCATATATATGGTTTTTCCCATAACTAGAAAAACTAAATGTAATTTAATTTCCCTCCAATGATGCGTAGGGTTTTATACTTAGATATTTTTCTAAAAATCTGTTAAACCTCAAAAATAACCAAAAATCATCCAAAAATCTTTTTAAATGCTTTAAAAACCATTAAACACCCCTCCAAACCTCTAATAGCTGAGAAAAAATAACAACAATCAGCCTTGATCCTAACCAATTATCCAGACTCGATTTCCAACAAATTCTAATACTCCTGACACATCTACCGGGTCCCATAAGACATGGTCAACCCAAGGTTCAACCCAACACATCGTTCCCACATACTCAGGATACTCCACCGACCCTTTTCCAACATTCACCTGAGCACCTGAGGCACCTCTTGGGCCTTTGACTACATCCAAAAACATCTACTAAAGATGTTCCAACTCTCAGATTCTTGTTCTGAATCCCAATTTTCAAAATGTCTGCCGCTTCGGGACCAAAAATTTAAATTTACCCTAAATTTCACAACTCGTAACGATGTGGGTCTTTATAGTGTTGCTAATTATGTCATTGGTTGAGGCTTAACCAAGAAGAAATTTGTCCTCTCTTATAACGAGTATGACATTTGGGTCCTCGATTGAGATAAACTCGGGAAGTGTGTGGTCATACCTAGATAAGGCATGTGTTGTGATTTTCTATTGGATTAAGGGCATGTGATGTGCTCATATATAAGGTTAAATGACATGTGATATATTCATCGACATGGTCAGTCTATATTGGGAGAATCGAGAAAATATGAGTAGATTATATGGGGTTGACATATTTTGTATCTCGTATTTACTTTATATCTTGGACAAGTAGATCATATGAAAATGTATTCTTATATATTATAAAACTGGTTGAAACAAGTATAGAGATATATATGTTTGATGAAGATCACATCATATCCATTTATAGTTTGAGTAATACTAATTTTTTTATAGAGTTCGCTCTATGCTTACATTTATGAATTTGAGGATTCATATTTTTTGTCAACACTACAAAGACCCACGGGGTTACTCTTTGTGGTTGAATCATTGAGAACTGTATTTTATGATACTTAGAGAGTTGCACTAAAAGAGATTAAATTTAATCCAAAATAAGTTTTGTGTGGATATTCACAAGGTATTTCATATAATGTGATACATGGTGAATTGGTGATGGGTTTTCAAAGGTGTTTTGGTTGATATCCAAAAGGAGTTTTGGATATGATTTCACAAATTATTGTATATGATACAATATAAAGTCACAAAGTCTATGAGGCTTCAATGCAAGTGGAATATTAATGGAGATATTCCATAAAACCTATATGTATATGATGCATTTGGGTTATATCATATGAGGTGATATAAGTGATATCATATTCAGAGCAGGTGCATTCACCAGAGTAGAGATAACTGGAATTAGAAGATTGAGAGGGTATGGCATTACCATCAGTACCAGGCATATGAAGCTCTGAATAGGATAGCTAGCCAACCATCCTTGCGAAGGTGGAGTGCTGATATCATGACATTTGCTGGGAAGGAGCAGTTCCAAGTTGTCTTATCTATGTGATTTCCTCTAAGACCTACGGGTCATGTATTTGTCTCTTAAGCCTTCGAGCCTTGTAAGGGTTCCACCTCACCCATTGAAAGGTGTATTATCAAAAAATAATAAAAAATGAAGGCATTTAGGCCATTTAGGAAGGTTATGCACAACCCCCTCTAAATTTTTAAGCATTTTTTCTTTGTTATATTTGGTTGGATTTTAGAGGTAGTTGGGTCAAAACCACCACTAATTTAATAATTAGTAGCCCTATATGTTCAGTTCGATTTTAGAGGAGCTATATATATAATATTAATTTGGATATTAGAGGTTATATGTATAAATAAAACATGGAAATTATTTTTAAGGAAATAGTGGGGGTTCATAACCCCCTCTAATCTCTTAAATTATAGGGGGTCATGAATTGTCATTAATCCCTTAGATTAGAGGGGGTTTTGAACCCCCTCTAATTTAGGATATTGGAGGGGGTTGTGAACCCCCTCTAATTTAGGAAATTATAGGGGGTTGTGAACCCCCTCTAATATATGACATTAGTGAGGGTTTTCAACCCCCTATAATTTATGACTTTAGAGGGGGTTCATGAACTGTCGCTAATCACTTTGATTAGAGTGGTTTTTTAACCCCCTCTAAATTTTTATTTATTTTTTAAAATAAATCTCATATAAATTCAAATTTTATAATATATATGTGTGGGTGTGCATGTGTATGTGTGTGTGTTACATAAACATTATATAAATGTACTTAAATGCATTATAAATATATATAAATACATTATATAAATACTTTATATAAATACTTATACATATAAACAAAAATGTATACATATATAAATATTGGTATACATAATATAATTGTAATTATAAATATATTTATACAAATATATGAAATTTATATATGTTTTATAAATACTAAACATTTATATTATGATTTATATTATACATATATTATATTAAATGCATTTTTATTGTATATTTATGTATAAATACATTTATATTATGTATTCAAATAAATATAATATAGACAAAATTAAATATAAATATAAATATAAATATATTATATATTTATATTATATATATTATATTATAAATAATTTATTATATATAAATTTATATATATTATATAATTATTATATATATATATTAGTATACCATATTAATTGTAAATTAATTTAGTAAATATATATACATCATTTAATTATATTATATATTTCCAATTATATGATTGTATTCAATTGTATTTATATGTATATATAAATATAATTGTATAATTTTATGTACATTTATAAATATTTATTTGTATAAATTGTATTTTATATAATATTAATTATATATAACATAAAAACATAAAATTATTATATAAATATATAAATAAATATAATTTATTTAAAAAAATATATCATATAAAAACTCAAGCTTGTAGTTTTTCTAATTTATATAATAATAATAATAAATATATTTTTAAATAATATGTTTATGCTTTTATATTATATATAATTAATATTATACAATATACAATTTATGTAAATAAATATATATTAATATACGTAATATTATACAATTATAATTATTGAAATACATATATATTAATGTGTATAATAATAAATATATGTATTGAAATGCATTATATAAATATTTCTATAAATTGTATTTCATATATCATTAATTAAATATTTGTATAAGTTTTATTTCATATATAATATTTGTATAAATTACATTGCATATAATATTAATTATATATAATATAAATATTTGTATAAATTTTATTTCACATATATGTGTTTCATATAATATTAATTATTTATAATATTATAAAATTTATACAAATAAATATATATTAATGTTCATAATAATAAATATATATATTGAAATATATTATATAAATATATTTTTAAAGACATTGTATAAATATATTAAATAAATACTTATATGTATTATATAAATAAACATGTACATAATATATAAATATGTATTTAAGTACATAAATAATTTACATATATATTCATAAATAAATAAATATGTGTGTATATACATAACATAAATAAAATTATAAAATATATTTATTAAAATGTATGTCAATACACATATAAAACATATAGTTTATATAAATGTATAAATTGAATATAATATAAATTTATTATAATATAAATACATAAACATATAATATATATATATATATATAATTTAATTCATATAAATATATATGTAGGTTATTTATTTACATGTATTTAAATATTTACTCAATTAATATTTATTTTAATTTTCATACCAATACATGTATATATATATATATAATAATTTTTTTGTATAGATAATAGTAAAAAAATAATTGCCTTTGTGGAAGAGGCACTCGGATTTGCGGTCGAGGTGAGGGTTCAAAACCGGATTTTTTTATGGGTTTTTAATTTTTTTTATATAAATGAGATAAGGTTTCTGTTTTTTTTAAAGGGTCCTCATAAGCATGAACCTCATTCACGCTTCTTCCCTCACCAAGAAGCGTGAATAGGGTTCACGCTTCCTCCAGAATTTTTAATTAAAAAAATCATCAATATTTTTAAATTAAATATAAATACATATTAATTAAAAAATCATCAATATGTATAAAATATCAATAAATATTAATAAATATTAATATGTATTAATATATATTAATTCAATAATCAAAAATATTAATAATAGTGTTCATGACCATTTTGATCAATTGGTTTGATTCTTGGTGCACTACTCCATCGTCAGTAGTGTTTGTTCATCAATTTTTATAGCAGAGCCATACATCCAAATTTCTTTCCAACTGAATATGTCAATATGTTAATATATCCACTTTTCATTACCAAACATTCATTCTACCTCCTCTCCTATATATTAACAAAAAATAAAAGGTTCATGGGAAAATGCTATCAGTTAATTCTTAAGAAATGTGTCATCTATTATCCCACTCTAAGCCTACGTGAGCCATACTCAGTCTAGAAAACAATAGGATTTGATTTGGGAAATAATGTTGTCCTCTATCAACTGATCATGACACCACATGAAATGAGAACTCATGTACTTATCATCAAGGGAAATCCAATCTTATTTTAGGATGAAGATATTAAATGAGATATAAAAATTTTATTAGAACAATCAACCTAAAACTCATGCACCCACTTTAAAAAATAGATCAAAAACATTCAAGTGCAATAAGAAGGATAAGTGGCCTTTGAGCGCATCCATACTTCAACTTTTCTTATGTCATTGATTAATTCAATTACAACCCCTTTCTATTGAGTTTATTTTTTTGTTAACAAAGGAAGAGAGATTTAGAAAAATATACCTCTTTCAATAACATGATATTTCTAAACATTCTATAGTAATTATATTTGATTCTAATTGATATACTAATTTTGATAGTAATTTCATATTTCTTCATTTACCTCCCCCTCAAGGGAAACACTCATAAACATATTTATAATGGTGGACCTCTTCAATAATTTTCAAGATGTTCTAATATAGAGAATACACTAGAATTCATCTTCGAATTATGAATTTCCATATTTGAAAAATTATATAACTTCACCAAGGATGATCTTCTTCAATACTTATTCTTCAGGATACCAAAAATATGATCAAACCATGATTATATATTCTTTATACTTATTGTCTTGGATATTCTAACACATTCTTAAAATTTCATAAATGATGACCCTCTTTTTTATTTGTGTTTGAAAACCAATTGAGGAATCATTCAAGGATGATAACTTCTTCGTATTTGTGATCAAGAATTGATAACACTCGCTGCTTCTCATGTTCTCTCCTCGAGAACTTGGTTTTCCATCAATTCCTTACATCATAATAATATATAAAAATAAATAATGATTAAGGAAATATGGTTTATCTTCCTTACTTATTAATGTTAATAGAAATGTTGAGTTTTTTTCTCAATTAATTTGGTCCAATTACTCTAGTATTCATGATGCACATCTGAACATCTGTTATGATTTATATTAGTGTAGTAGGGATATCTTCACATTACATTCTGATTTTTGTGGAGATTTTTTTTCTTACTAGCCTTCATAGATGATGCAATCTTAACACTCTTCAGGATTGTTTCTTATTATAGAAGAATATCAAATAAATATTTTTCATAATGTCCATAATTTTATCACATGATGGAGGTATTTTAACCTTAAAATCTTCCATTGAAGATTTTTTACAAGTATAAATTGTGTCCTTATTTTATAAATTTTGAATATATATCTTCTCAAAATTGACCAAATGAACTTATAATTCCATACATCTCATATTTTGGTTTTTCTAATATCCAATCATAATCACCTACTCTTCACAAATATCCACTATTCATTCAAATTCTTCTTCATGCAACTTAATTTTTTTAACAAAGATTATGGTTCCATGATCTTCTAGGATTTTGTATCCAATTTTAAATCATTGAGATCAATAATATTTTTAAATATTTCTTCAAGTTCATGAATCTTTTTATCTAGAGTCTTTTTGAATTCAAAATAATTAATTTTATTAATATTTATTAATGAATTTAAGAATATTATTTATTATACATGTATAGATAATAATGAATAGAAAATGGTAATTATTGATTTTGGTAGATAATTTGATAACAGTAATGCACTTAATAAAAAAAAGAACAGAACTTTGAAATTGATAACAGTAAGTCACATACAACACGTATCATAAATCTAATATCAACTTAATATACACCTATGGCATGTATGCTTCTCTATCCCACAGTCAGGAGTATACTAGATACATCCACATTGTGTATGTCTACACCTCTGCTATGATGTACACTGCTCCTATATATCATCATTGGTAGCCATCTCCACATCCTCTTGTGTGACAGGCGATGGATGTATAGTCTCACCGCTTGTACCCTGTCCCACCTCTAATGATAGTAGATACTAGCTGTAACTCTTGCCAACATATTAAGAAGATGGTTATTATGATGTGGATGTCTCATAGTAGGGAGTAATAAAGCATTCATATCAGTCCAATTAATGTCTATATCTGCCTCTGGATGTGATTGAGAAGTTGGAGGAGCATCTGACTGATCATGATGAACACCCTCCTCTTATGGAACATCAACATTCATAATAGGGTCATCATCCCTGGTACATCTATATCAGTCTCAACAGCCTCAGCATCATGTGATAGATCAAAGAAAATGTCCTGATAAATCTCATACATCGAAGGAATCAACTCTACCACAATGCTGTGAAAATATATCTGGTTAAATGCACATCCCTCTACTATGTCAAATATGTGAAGTAAATGAGTGATACGAGCATCCTGTGAAAACAAATTCCACTGTTAAGTAATGTTAATAAAAAATATGTTCAACAGTGGAAGGAAGAATAAATACCAACTGATGAAATACTTATCTATTTTGTGTTAGAAACCTGACTGGGGACCTGTAATATCCAGACGCATAATCCAACTAATCCAATAAATGAAAATGTGATGTCTCCGCCCCTCGTAACCATGAATCTTGTCGTTTTTCCCATAGATCAATATATATGACATGGTATTTCCTCTAATCAAATTTTATCTTCCCTGACATCTTTAGGGAATGTAGTGAAGGTAACTAATTGGGCAGTGTTGGACTCCTCATGAATTAATAATGTTTTAATGATCACAAATCCTATTCATTCTATAAACCTTATTAACTCTATGAATCTATATCACATCAAATGCACAATTGTTTAGTAAAAGCTGTCCAAAGCTCTTAAGTGCTATACACTAGTTTGGAAACTGTATACTATCTATTGATCTACTTTATAATGACTTCTTTGAAAACTGATTGAGTTTAATCCATTCCATAAATATCACTGCTTAAGTCTGAATACAGATATTTGTCTAAGTCTGAGACACCGTGAACCAGACACCGTGACATCCAGACATCGTGACATCCAGACACCGTGACATCCAGATACCATGAACAAGACACCATGAACAAGACACCTTGAACAAGACACCGTGAACAAGTAACCGTGAACCAGACATCGTGAACCAGACACCGTGAACCAGACACCATGAACCAGACACCGTGAACCAGACACCGTGAACCAGATACCTTGAACAAGACACCGTGGACAAGACACCGTGAACCAACACCATGAACCAGACATCATGAACCAGACATTGTGAACTAGACACCATGAACCAGACATCGTGAATGAGACATCGTTTCCATGACATACTATGACACTGTTTATTAATATGTTTTGTTATCTTTCAATTTAATTATAACGGTCATATTTGAATATTTTAAATGCACTGACATAATAAATATTTCTTTGTAGACATGTCGTCAGACAGTATGAGGTATGAGGTGCAGAATACATGCAACCTGTCGGCTCAAACACATGCACTCCAAGATAAAAGAGTAATGCCCAGAAACAAAGAAGGGTGGAACGATACTAAAAAGAAAAACAATTTGGTGGGTGTGAGCACGACAATAGAATACACTTAGATAATTCTTGAAGAAAGAATTGTCTCATGCAACTCAATGCTACTGGAGAACACACAAAGCTCAATTGAATCCTAGAATTGAGAACATCTTCGCACTATCAAACATCACGAAGAACACAAGCCAGATCTGTCTAACTTGCGACACTCCGTTTTCCATACGAGGACTTGATTTCTGCATCTACTTTATCTCAGAAGTCCAGAGCTACAAAGACTAACATTCAGATCATTTTTAAACCTATCTCAATATTTCTGCTATGTTGTGTTTCTTTTTACTATCTTTTGAGCGGAGTTTGTATATTTATAACAACACACTATGTCTCCTGCATTAAACTGAAGCATACAAGATATCCTTACTCAAACATCTTTTTACACTTGTGTATACCCACGGATAAGTGTGAAAGAGGTCTTTGTGTGTCCTGGTTGTTTGTACCCACAAAGAACTGTGGAAGAGGTCCCTGTGTGACCTGAACAGCCCTGTGTGTTGTTGTTTAACCCCGATCCAGGTTGTGGATCAAGTTTATTTATATAAACTGCTTGGTGGCATGTGATCACTAAGTGTAGTGGATTAGGTCTCGGCTTGAGACTGAACCACTTGTTTCATATCCACTGTGCTGCTTAATTTAGTATTCTCTATTTTACTAATTTACTGTATAATTCATAAATCACTAAATTTACTTTTATAGTTAATCTTGGAAAGAAGTTATAATTGTCTTGTCTTAGTATAATTGATTCAAAATTAATATTAATAACTGATCTTAAGATTACTGAGAACTAATAAATCTTCTAAGAAGTTATTTAAACAGTCAAACTCTTATAACAGTATAACCTTGATTAATTGGGTTATATTTAACCTTTTAGGGAAACCTTTTTAAGAATACTTTTTAACTATAAATTTTTAGATTTACTCAATTCACCTCCCCCCCTCTTGAGTAATCTACTCTGACCAACATTTGGTATCAAATGTTGTTCGTTAAAACTTTGTTTAACCTTATTCAACTGTGATTGTATTTGTACTTTGAAGATCTGTAAATTTCAATTAATTCTAAATTTATATATCTCTAAAAGTATTTATGTATTATGGATAATAGATTGGAAGGTTCTGCAACCAACAAACCACCATTATTTAATGGAACCAACTATGCTCAATGGAAAATTAAAATGAAAATTCATTTAGAGGGTATGGGTTTTAAAATTTGTTCTTCCATTATAGATGAATATAAGATTCCTGCTACTGATATAATCACATGGGATGAACCTATCAAAACTACCTACAATAAAAATTTCAAAACTATGAATGCTTTATATTTCTCCTTAGGAGATGAAGAATTCAATAGAATTTCTGCTTGTAAAACTGCCCATGAAATTTGGGATACTCTATCTATCTCACTGTAAGGTTTAGTCATTGTCTCACTATAAGGTTCAGTCACTATCTCACCATAAGGTTCAGTCACTGTCTCACCGTAAGGTTCAGTCACTGTCTCACCGTAAGGTTCAGTCACTGTCTCACCATAAAATTCAATCATTGTCTCACTGTAAAGACCTGATATGGATCACCGTAAAGATTATTTATGATTTTTATTTACAAAGTAAAAACTGTATCATGGTAATTATGCATTTCACCTTTTTATTTTCATGCGCTTTTACTTTTGTGACATTTGGTATTCCTAAATGATAAAATAAAGGAAGTGTCACTTGTCCTTTACTCAAGATTTCTTCTAATCACTCAATTTGTAACCCTTCCTCAACCCTTCAACCCTTCTCTCTCTCAAACCTTCGGTGAATGCCCAGGATGAAACACCCTTCATCATCAACTTCTGAGAAACATAGCTCAAAGAAGATAAAGATCACACCCAAGCTAACACCTAAAGGTCCTCTAAATCCAAATATGGTGAACTGAGTAGTGGTACCTGAGAAAGAGATATTCCTTAAGTGGATTCTGTTGGGTAAGTCTCTATTTTTGAAAGTTTTAAAAGATTAAGGCGAGTTAGAATGGTTTTTGAAGGAAGATATACCTATCTACCCTAATATTATGGCTCAATTTTATTAGTATGTTCAGTTCTCCTTTGACTCTGAAGATGGTTATGCTATGAGAAGTTGTATAAATAGACATAAATGCTCATTCTCTTCGAGGTTATGGGTTGTATTCCTTAGGATACCTCATGAAGGCATCTGTGAGGACTATCAGAGAGGGCCTCCACCTTCTATTGAATTATTTGTTTTGGAAGATGCTTTGAAAAGCTTAACTGGAAATGGCACCAAGAGGAGAGCCATTGCTGTTGAACTGGATGGAGAATCTAAACTTCTCTTTAAGTTTATACAGAACCTAATTAGCCCCAGAAAAGGTGATTTTGCTGTACAAAATTATCAGGATGTGTTTCTGATTCATCTTATGAAAAATGGTCATAAGATCAACCTTTGTAAGTATATCATACACCATATGTGTGAGCTGATCAAAACCTCATCCAAGTCAACCTCCCTATTTTATTCTCGTCTTATCTCAATCATGATTCATGCCAAAGGTATGGTTGGACCTAATGAAGAAGTTATCAAGGATTATGATTTATTCCTTTTAAAAGTCGTTATCAAGAGGATGAAAATAATTATAATCCTTGGAAAAAGGCATGGGTGGAAGACAATGATAGGATTTATGAAAAGTTCAATCCAATGAAACATCCCTTAAGACCAAAACATATTTCTGATCCTGGTTTGGAACCAAATGAAGTTGTTGAGTATTATGAAGAAGAATAAGAAGAAGAGGTTGTTGTGCCTCCCAAGGAAACTGTTTCTGATAAGGAAGACAATACTCTTGTCCCTCATGTAATAAGTGAAAATGAAGTTCCTACTTCTAAAGATATTGTTAATCTAGAAGATCAACCCGAAGTTGAAACAGAATCTGTTGTCAAAGAAACCAAAAATAATGATATGGAAGATCTTATAGAATAAGAATTACCTTTTATGCAAGAAGCTAACCTTAAAAAACTCCCAGTGAAACAATCTATTTTTGAAGTCATTCCTTCAACTGAGGAAAGGCTGGAGCTGGCTTTTTAGCTAGATAGACAGGAAATGGAAGAGTAACTAAGAGATGAATTCGTGGAAGTAGATCAAACCCCTAAGCCTCTCAGTCTTGAGAAGGATGCAACTGTTTAGGGGGAGAAACCTCCAAATCTGGAATCTATTGAAGTACCAAACACGATTTATCCATGCCCTGTAGACTCTCGGCATAAATTCCCCAGATTTTATGATGTGTATGAATCCTATGAAGTCTCAGTAAAAGGCCTTGACCTTTCCACCATGTTCCAATTGAAATATGTCTCTAATATTACCCCTGAAAAAGAACCTGAGCCCGTATCAGTCCCTATTTTTGAAAATTCACCAGAACAACCATCCTTGGTAAGTAAAGATGATTTGAAAGAATTTGGAGCTACCCTTTTGGCTGGAGTTGAAAAACTCCTGAATACCCAACCAGTTCCTGTAACAAATCTAAGTGAGAGAGATGCCTCACTGTTGTTGGAAAAAAATATTTGGCAGATTCAAACCAAAATACTTCATGAGATTCAGGAAGTCAGAGTTGAAAACAGACTACTTAGTGATGAAGTGAAGACTCTAATAGGTATGTTTGAAGACATGTAGAAAGTGGTGAATTCGATATCAGAGCTTACTTCTCATCCTATGGAGTCTATTGTTCCTCAAACCCCACAGAATGTTGTCTCTCATATTCAACCTCATTTAGATTCCTTAGCTAAAAAGGTCACAAAAATAAACAAATAGATTATAAGAGAGATGAAAGAGCATGTTGTTAATCTTAACAAGCTCACTGATGAGTATATGGGGTGCCTTCAAAAAGTGATAAATCAACTGAAATATCTCACCTCAGATGTCACTGCTTCTAAGGCATCTGGAAAATCATCTCAATCTTCCTTAGTCAGTGACTTGCTCAAAACAGTGGTCAAAGAAGAACTTCAGACTGTGCTTAGTGGTTTCAATAAAGATTCTCTATCTGAAGTTATCAAGAACAATGAAAAAGTTCTTGATCTGGTCCAAATCCATTCAAAAATTGCTAATGATGCTCAGTAAGAAATTTCCAAGAAAGTAGATTTTTACTTCAACTAAATCTTCTCCAAGACTAACATGATCAATCATTTCAAATATCTTGTAAAAAATATGAGTATTCCTCTTGTTACTCAAGCTTTCAAGACTCAAGTCCAAAATCTCACAGAGTTCACTCGTCTGTTGGATAAGTTTATGGAAAATAAGGATGACTTTGAGAAATCAATGTAGTATGGTGGAGATATCATTACGAATTTTATTAAGCTTCTGAGGCCTTATATTCATGTACAGAGTACAACCATTGTTGCTCCTATGGCTGCCCCTTTGAGACCTGATTTCCCTATATTCACCTCTACCCTAGCCTCCACTTCTATGTCTATCAGTCAGGCACTGAGTCAGATCAGGCATGTGATCCTTGATCAACAATTTCCTTGGTCTTTTACTTCAATTACTCAAGCTCCCTCTATCTTTGAAGGTCTTACTTTACCTTCTCTATCAACCAGCTCACTCCCTTATTTTGCCTCAACCTCTACTCCTATGGCTTCCTATTCTGCTGCTGCTGCTAAGGGAAAAGAGAAGACCAACCAATGATGAAGGACAGTGCTAACTCTCTTTTGATAAGAATCTTGTTACCTTTGTTGTACTTTTTGTAATCCTTTATTTTTATCTAATACATTATGCACTTTTCTTGTCTCTTTTATCTTTATTTTTCTTGCTACTTTTTTATAATCCCAAAAGGGGGAGAAATATGGGAGAAATATAAGAGAAGAGAACACTCACTCTATATATGTTATATTCACATTCTAACTATGTTGTTAGAACAAATATACACTCTAAATATACATGATTTGTGATCATCAAAAAGGGGGAGATTGTTGGACTCCTCATGTATTAATCATGTTTTAATGATCACAAATCCTATTCAGTCTATAAACCATGTTAACTCTATGAAATCTACATCACATCAAATGCACAATTGTTTAGTAAAATCTATCCAAAGCTCTTAAGTGTTATACACTAGTTTGGTTACCGTATACTATTTGTTGATCTACTTTATAATGACTTCTCTACCAAATGATTGAGTTTAATCCATTCCATAAATATCAATGCTTAAGTATAAATACAGATATTTTCCTAAGTCTGAGACACCGTGAACCAGACACTGTGACATCCAGACACCGTGACATCCAGACACCATGACATCCAGGCACCGTGAACAAGACATTGTGAACAAGACACCGTGAACAAGACACAGTGAACAAGACACCGTGAACTAAACACCGTGAACCAGACACCGTGAACTAGATACCGTGAACAAGAAACCGTGAACAAGACACCGTGAACCAGACACCGTGAACCAGACATTGTTTCCATGACATATTGTGACACTGTTTCTCAATATGTTTTTTCGTCTTTCAATTTAATTCTAACGGTCATATTTGAAGATTTTAAATGCACTAACATAATTAATATTTCTTTGTATACATGTCATCTGATAGTATGAGGTACGAGGTGCAGAATACATGCAACCTGTCGGCTCAAACACATGCACTCCAAGATAAAATATTAATGACTAGAAACAAAGAAGGGTGGCATGATACTAAAAAGAAAAACAAGCTGGTGGGTGTGGGCATGATAACAAAATACACTTAGAGAATTATTGAAGAAAGAATTGTCTCATAAAACTAAACACTGCTGGAGAACACACAAAGCTCAATTGGATCCCAGAATTGAGAACATCTTCGCACTGTCAAACATCAGGAAGAACACAAGTAGGATCTTTCTAACTTACGACACTCTGTTTTCCATATGAGGACTTGATTTTTACATCTACTTCATCTCAGAAGTCCAGAGATGCAAAGACTAACATTCAGAGCATTTCTAAACCTATCTCAATATTTCTGCTTTGTTGTGCATTTTTTTACTATCTTTCGAGCAGTGTGTGTATCTGTATAACAACACACTCTATCTACTACATTAAATTGAAGGATACAAGATATCCTTACTCAAACATATTTTTACACTTGTGTATACCCATGAATAAGTGTAGAAGAGGTCCCTGTGCGGCCTGATTGTTTTTACCCATGAAGAACTGTGGAAGAGATCCTTGTGTGACCTAGACAGTCCTGTGTACTGTTGTTTAACCCCGATCCAGAGTGTGGATCAAGTTTATTTATATAAACTGCTTGGTGGCAGGTGATCACCAAGTGGAGTGAATTATGTCTTGGCTTAATACTGAATCACTTGTTTTATATCCATTGTGCTGCTTAATTTAGTCTTCTCTATTTTACTACTTTACTGTATAATTCAAAAATCACTAAATTTTCTTTGATAGTTAATCTTGGAAAGAAGTTATAATTATCTTATCTTAGTATAATTGCTTCAAAAGTAATATTAATAATTGATCTTAAGATTACTGAGAACTAATCAATCTTCTAAGAAGTTATTTAAACAGTAAAACTCTTATAACAATATAACCTTGATTAACTGAGTTGTATTTAACCTTTTGGGGAAACCTTTTGAAGAATAATTTTTAACCATAAATTTTTAGAGTTACTCAATTCACCCCCCCCCCCTCTTGAGTAATCTACTCCAAACAACAAGCAGGATAGGAACGGGCTGAAGGAATCTGAACCGCCTCATAACTCTATCAGTCTAATGTCAGTCAACAGTATGAAAATGAATCAATGGAACCATGCAGGAGCTGATAGCAAGCATCATCGTACAATACTCTAGAATACTCTGGATGATATCATCAGTACATAACATTTATGTAATCTAAAAGAAAAAAATGAATAATCAATTAATAAATGAAGAGATGTACAATAAAGAATAAAGATTTAACAATATAAATAATAATCACTTACATCATTTGGTCGAAGGTTGTCCAGCATAACTTTGTAGGCACGAACGTCATGTTTGGCGGTATTTGAATGTTGATGTGTCTGACTCCACCTATAGATAACATTTCATAATAAAAATTTGTATAATTAAGTCAGATATTAGAATGAAGGGATAACATACCATTGTCCACACAGAGCCTCTACTACAATATTTGTAGGGAATGGTGCACGAGCATGTGGAGTTAAGCGAGGGATGTGCTCTCATACCCACATCTATATAAGAACAATGCATCTTGTGATCTGCATCTTATCGATTCAGCATGCGCTACATAGCCCCCTGTATGTATGTGCAAGATAAACAGACCCCCAGCTATACCATTCTGTCTGATCCAAATCCTCTAGAAAAGGTAAATACATCATATGTACAAATATAGTGGATTGGTCAACAAAAAATGGGTCACCGACCAGCCTTGAAATATAAGCACGTGCAAATTGTAGCACGGTGACCTCATCAACATCTTTTGCTAGATGTTCGAAGTAATGGTCTAACTAGGGCATGTGTAATCTACCACCAATGACAGACCTGCCATCATCATGGACCTCTATGCCTAGTAATCTATGAACAATCTCGAACCAATCTTCTCCAACTCGGCCTGTCACAGCCGCACTATCGATGGGGAGCCCCAACATGATGGACACATCTTGCAGTGTAATAGTCATCTCCCTCTCTATAAAATGGAACGTATGTGACTCTGGAATTCATCTTTCTATGAGAATAGAAATGAGCTGATGGTCAACAAAGGTGAAGTCACACATCGTTACGCCATAGAACCCAGCGCAATGAGAACATCCTAACGTGTTTGTATCATCTCAAAATAACAGTTGATATAAAACTCTGCATCAAGTGAAGAGTGGTCATGCAACAAGCTTAGATACACATAAGTGTGTGGACCTTCTAATTTGGTTATCAACATGTAAAAAAATTATCATATATTTCCCTTAATCTGAATTTACATTCTAGCCCATATTTTTCACATCGAATGAGATATTTTGTCTTCTTCGACTTATCAACTGTAAATGTGAAATGTCGCTCTATGTGGTATTGTTGTATCATGTTTTTCATGGCAAGTTTACTTTCAAACTCCTGCCTGACATAGATGGTGTTATCATTTGATGCATGTGAGGGGGTCTAGGGGTATGAAATACACAACTTTTTTTAAGAGAACACGCAGGTCCTTTCATACTTAGTGAGAGATGACTCGTGGGTCATCAATGCGGAAAAGAAAATGCAATTATTATAAATTATATAACCAGATACACAAAAAAAAGACATGCAATTTCAATTATGCATTGGTCAGTCATCTCAAGATCAGTCATCACACAATACTCTTAACATGTTTTTTGGTATACTTATTATGTTCTACATATTATATAACTTTACCTATTACTAGATGAAATATATATGAAATATTTACACCTGTTTTCCAAAAAATTAACTTTTCAATCTGTATGTGTGTGTATATATGTATATTAATAAAGTTTAATAAATTTATTTAAAACTAATATAATTTACACTTACATAACAACCATTACAATATTGAACACTTATGTTATTTTCAATTTTATAAAATTGCATATATATATATATATATATATAATATATATTTTTTCATTCTACTACTTTCCAAAATAAAAGTTAACATATTTTATACTTTATTACTTGAAAGAATAATTATTTATACAATGTAATTTAAATTTATTGATTAAAATTATTATTAGTAGTAAATAAAAGTAATATAATTTACACTTACATAAAAACCATTAAAATAATATAAACTTATGTTATTTTCAATTTAATAAAATTACATGTATAATTTTTTTTGTCATTTTTCTACTTTACAATATTTAATTAATTATATTTCATTCTTTATTACTTTAAATAATAATTATTTACACTTAATATAATTTAAAATTATTTTTTATAGAAAACTTTTTTTATACTATTAACAAAAAGGATTTTCTATATATATTTTAATAAATGTAAATGTGATACTTAATATAAATAATATATTTTTTAATAAATTATACATCCCTCTCCTAAGTCTCGTTCTGTACTTGCTCGTGCTGCCAAAGCACTCGTACTAGAGGATCAGATCGACAAAGAAGAACCTTCTTACTTCGATCGACAATCCGGATAGGATGCTCCTCAAAAGATGTATCCACTTCCAACTCAACCTCCTCGGGTTGAAAGACATGAGACAGGGTTATAACCCCTTCTAAACAAAAAAAATAACCCCTTCTAATCGGGTCATTTTTTGTAGTAGATATTAATGAAATAAATACATGTTCCTTGGGGAACTGGATGGTGAGGTGGGTGTTTTGTTGAAAACTAAAATAAATATTTAGAGGTGGTTTATTTCAAACGCCTCTAAATATTGCTCAAATCCTCTCAATTAGAGGCGTTCCCAAGAACTGCCCATAATATATGATATACCACTCACTTAGCGGCAGTTGGAAACTGCCGCTAAGTCGACATATACATTAGAGGGGGTTAAAACCCTCTCTAAACTGAGATTCTATGACGATGTTAGTGGGGGGTTTAACCACCTCTAATGAAACCACCACTAAATTTGACATTACTTTACCAGCAGTTTCTCAAAATAGCCTCTAAAAACAGTAGGCAGACACATTAACAGTGGTTCCTCATAATCGCCTCTAATGTGTTTAGGATAAATTATAACCCCTTCTAAACTAAAAAATAACTATTTCTAATAGATTCATTTTTTGTAGTGGATATTCACGAAATAATGGCATGTTTTATGCTTTATGGGTATATCATTTGATCCAGTGTGAAGATATCGTATGGAAGTGTTATTTGTAAAATCATAATCTATGATTCTCATAAACACTTTATGATTGATTAATGGCTATCGAATGTTAGTTGCTAACATTCTAAAATCATCTACAAGACATCACCATATATCACACCCATTTCTCACAAACAAACTGTTATAAATCATTCCTAGCCTCCAAAAGACCTCGCCATATATAATATGACCTTTTAGGGAAAGAAACCGACATAAATGAACCATTAGGAAAACACCCATCCTACAACACTAACCTACAACACATTTGAATATGAAATCAATTATTAAAACAAATGATTAATACATTTTATATAACATAACAAATAGGAATTGCAGTTTCATATATATAAGTTTCTATGTTTTTTATTTTATACATTCAATATCTATTTGTATATTATCTTTTAATAACTCAATTTCAATTAAAACAAATTATCACAACTCTATTATTATTTTAATTACAATTTTAAATAATTGAAAGCATTGTCATGAAATATTATTAATGGATTTCATAATTATGACAATAATGATGACTCCTCAATTCCCAATTAATTCCCCTCTTAATGGACAACCTTTCATATTCACACCGTTGGATCAGATCTCATATACTCTATAAATATGGTGATATTTTATTGAAATGGTATGGACTTTTGGCTCTACATTATGTTCTTTACTTCTTATATTTCTCTTGTATTTGTATTTCCAATTGTCATTATAACCATCATATGCAAATTCGATACTCGCTTTCTCAACGATGCACATCGCCTACGATCGATCTTACATTTTTCGGTTTCGAAATGCTTTGTGGTTTCAATCAGCGTTCAATTGATTTCACTACATGTTATCAGCATGATCGTCTTCTCTTCATTGTGCATCGTGATGTCGCTATCTTCATCCTCATCACTGACATATGAAAAATCTCATAGAAAAAAGGTATGTCACATGTTTTTATAAACATTATTATTTTGACATACTCTTTCGCATGCGCATCGACTCCACTCATTCGAGGAGCTACATCAAAAGGTGATCCTTATTTTATATTTAAGATATTGTTACATTCCTTTTTTCCATCTTGATAAATCTGAAAATAATATTTTATTTTCTTAATATTTTATTGCGGGAAAAATAACAAGCTCCTGAAGAGATGTAACAACTCAGAGTTGAAAAATTTAACTCCATTCCTAGAAGAGAATGTGCTTGATTAATAACTGATGTGTTCAATTTTGAGATAAAAATCATTCATTAAACGAATAAAAAAACTACACCACCATAAGTGGTTGAATGATGAACATTGCGTATCCGTCATACGTTGAGCCGAAGTTTGTTGAACATCGTGTACCCATCGTACGTCGAGCCGTTGAATGATGAACATTGCATACTCGTCGTACATCAAGTCGTTGAATGATGAACATAGTGTACCCATCATACGTCTATCCGTTGAATGATGAACATCGCATACCCGTCGTATGTCGAACCGAAGTTTGATGAACATCGTGTACCCATCGTACGTCGAGCCGAAGTTTGTTGATCATCGTGTACTTGTCATACATCGATTTGAAGTTCACTAATCATTCCATAAACCATGAAATTTCATCTCACTCGTTCATTTGTTCACCCTGAAGGTGACAAGTTTTATTACGATATATAAAGGCTTGTAATGAAAATGATATTTACTCTAAATATTTGTAAATATTTCTTTTATTTCTTTTCTCTTTCTTTTATTTCTTATAAAATGTTTTAGATAAATTAAATGTTCTTGATGAATAAGCGTAAATATATTTTATATATATTAATCCACTGTAGTGGATGAAATTGATGAAATTGTTGATTTTAATATTCATGCAATTATCTTGAAGTAATTATAAAACTCACAAATAATTTTATTCTATTCTCCAGAGTGAATGAGAATATTTATTGAAAATAATTTATTTCATTCCCTGAAGTGAATGCAAATATACATAGTTTTATTTTAAAACAAGTTTGAAGTGAATATGATGTTTTGCGAATGATCATTGTGTTATATTTGTTTATAACAAATAATAAAAATATGACCATCTAAAGTGGTTTAATGATAGTAAATATTTATAGAACACAATGAGTTTTATTAATATTTATAAAATAATACATCCCTGAAGGATGATATGAAAATAATTCCTTTGAAATTATATTGAAAAATATATTCATTTATCATTTATTGTTCCTACAACAACAATATCAAGGGAAACATTTTCATTTATCATATTCTTATGGATTATCAATATCGTCTCATGTAATTCATCTATCCCCTAAAGTGTATGTTGTTCATATAATTCATAAATGAAATGATTGAATTACATGGTTTTGATAATCCGATATATATTATAAAAATGATTTTACCACCTGAAGTGGTTAAAGCAATGATCATTGTAATCAATAAAATTTATATTTTATGCAAGATGATCATTATTAATAAATAATAAATTATCATTCATCGATCATGAAATATGATGAATGAATGAATTCCATGATGTGAATGTAATATTAATTACTATATCTCATTCCTTGAAGCGAATGAAATTATTCATGAAATTTTTTTATATGATTTGTGATATCATGAATATTTGAGAGTTGATGAGGTTTGATCAAATTATTTATCCTTTATTTGATAAAGTGAATGTTTTTTATGAATTATAATTTTGGAAGGTGATAAGGTGCGTGTTGTGAATCCAAAAAATTCTTCCACATTAGTTATCGTTGCCACATTCACCAACTTCAAAAGATGTGGGGGATACTATCCCAAGTAGATGTATTGTAAAATAATATTTGGGCCCGAAGTTCCAAAATATTTTGGCCAGAAATTCTAAAATATGCAATAATCCACTTGGTGATGGGTCTAACCTATTATGATTATTTTATGAATTCATCAACCACCATATGTAGAAATTATAATGACAAATATGAGTTTGCACAAGGAAAGAACCTGAAGATCTTATATGCACCGATCTTGAAGCAAAATATTTATAAATATTATTTTGATTAAATGCTTCAAAATAACTCATATATGAGTTAGTATATGCTCATATAAGTACATTTACTGGTAGAGAAAATTAATTAACAACTTCATGAGAGAATATATTCCTACCTAGTTGTACAAATTCTTAATGCTTTGTTATATCTGAAGTCTCGATGAGATATATGAATGGTATTCTTGAAAATGAATATCATATGGAGACATTTGATAAAAGAGATACCTCGATATGTAACAAGAATTCATAAAAGTGATTATGAATAATTTGTTACATACAATCGAATCAATAATGGTAAACCGAAAGTTTACTGATCCCGACACTTCAAATATATGACATGATGATTTAGGCCATCTGGGATCAATTATAATGAAAGATATTGATTCCAGTATACACAAGCATTGATTTATTGATAACATAGTAGACATCCATCAAGGAGAGAATGATGAATTTATTTAATGGATGCATGTCTACAAAATTATCAATGAATTTATTATCATTAAGTCATTATAAATTCCCCTTGTATGATAATTTACCCTAATATACCCATTTTTTTAGGAAAATTATTAATATCATTAGCAGCTATTATGGAAATAAATTTCCCATATACTTATCAAGAAGTATATATGGGCGCGCCCACCTACCATGTGATCCATCTATATGAAAGATGCATCCACTAAATGATCACATGTGCTATTTGCTTCTGGTGAGTATACATTGCATGCTATGCATGTTGATTAAAAGAAATACTGAGTATCATATATTATATGGTCCTACAGAACCATTGACATGATGCTCACAACACATGCATGAATTTAAAGTGTTGGAAATCAATAGTCTGATTATACAAACCTGACGTGTGGTTGAACTGATTGTATAAAATCATTGTTCATCAGGAGTATAAAGTAATAAATATATTTTCCCTTAAAGAGGAAAATGAATATATTTACAACATTATATCTTTTAGATATTGTCCCTAAAGTGACACGGGTACCATAAAAAATTATGAGATCTCAATCAAATGTTGTTGATGATATATTTTCTATGAATGCTTTTAAAACTCATTGATTGCAATGGATTTTGAAAGATATCGACATCATAATAATTGGCCACAATTATTAAAGGAACTTATGAAATTTTCAACATATAAAGTTTTGGATTAATTATCCAAACTATCAAGACTATTGAATATTGATGATCTTATTATAAGAAATATTCTTCCTTGTATATTTGGATATTTATATATGAATCCTATAAGGGTTTGAAATGCCTGAAGTATTTTCAAAATTATGAAAGTTTCACCCAATCTGATAAATTATGGGGTGAACTAAATAACATGTATCCATATTAAGTTAAGGAAGAATGTAAATTGAATTTATCATCCCATGATTTGTATGAATCATTGTATTCATCATGTTATTAAGGTGTTTTGAAAAACATCTAAACTCTTGAAGAGTTTTTTAAAATCAATGAATTATTTGATCATGAAATTACATAGAATGTCCTTGTATTTTGAATTAATCATCCTCAAAAAGAAATGTTAAATTTTGAATGGTTTTACCCTTAATGAATACTTAAATCTCTTGCTTCCAAGAGTAATATATTTCAAACATAAGGGGTTGATGAAGAACATTCTTATCCCAAAAGTATTAAATATAAATGCATGTTTTATTTATCCCTGAAGAATATACTTGTACATGTGCATATGTACCTTGAAAATAACAATAAATCATATTATAATGCAAGGTAATGTTTTTCCCTATTCATTGAAATATAAAGGATATGAATTATTATTATTCAAAAAACTCAAAACTGAATTTTTTGGTTATGAATTTATCATGAACATTCCATGAGTTAAATGTAGTGATGATCATTATGAATGAGAGATGTAACTGTTGCACTCTTTTTTCCTTAGTCAAGTTTTTTTCATTATGTTTTCTTGATAAGGTTTTTAATGAGGCAATGCTCTAGGGACTTGATGTTATTGTACTCTTTTTTCCTAATCAAGTGTTTTCCCCCTGAGAGGTTTTTCCTTGATGAGCTTTTTAATGAGGCAATCATACATCATAACAGATATCCAAGGAAATGTTATAAATTATTATGGATATCTATAATTAATGGAAATTGATGGTCTTCCCCATGAGTTGTAATTTTTAATGAGACCACTCATTATTACCTATGGTCTTCCTCCCATGTCCTGCAGACATAATTAAATAATAATATTAATTAATGTCCTGAAGACACAACTAAATGATATAATCAGGGGGAGTTGAGAACACTGTACTCTTTTTTCCCTTCATCGGGTTTTTTCCCACTGGGTTTTCCTGATAAGGTTTTTAATGAGGCAACATGACATGAAATTATTTTATTTTGACTTCAATTATTTTTTACTATAGGGTTTTTTAAAGTGAAGATTAAATAAGGTTCCATGAAATTATGACATCCAAGGGGGAGTGTTATGAAATATTATCAATGGATGTCATAATTATGACAATAACGATGACTCTTCAATTCCCAATTAATTCCCCTCTTAATGGTCAGCCTTTCATATTCTCACCGTTGGATCAGATCTCATGTACTCTATAAATATGGTGATATGTTAATGAAATGAGATGAACTTTTGGCTTTACATTGTGTTCTCTACTTCTTGTATTTCTCTTGTATTTGTATTTCCATTTGTCATTATAACCGTCATAGGCAAATTCGACACTCGCTTTCTCAATGATGCGCATCGCCTACGATCAATCTTATATTTTCTGGTTTTGAAATGCTTCGCGTTTTTAATCGGCGTTCAATCAATTTCACAACAACCATAAATATATGAATAAAATTTAAAAATTTAAAAATAATTTATAAATCTAATATGAATCCAATCCAAATTAAACAGATAAGTTTTTAATTTACTATTGTAAGATTATCTCGATTCAAATTAATCATCACCCAAGCCTTGATCAGCAAATATTGAATATGTGATTAATCAACACCGGGTTCTATCTCTCAAAACAGAGTAATAATTAATTCACGATAAAATGCCACTAAAATTTTAAAGTGAAAGTTTGGTGAAAATGTTGGATAACGAGGATGTCCATTTAGATGACTTAACACCCACCCTCCGGTGAAAATGTTTGATTCTGAAACCAGATATTTTAATTTGAAAAAGAAGGAATTGTACTAACAATAAAAAAATGATTCCATTCATCGAAGATCAGTAACATCTACTAACTATACTAATCCTGGGTTCCCTCCAACACACGTGCCAATCCCACAACCCTCCACGTTACATTTCACGCACGTGTCCAACACACACCCATCCACGTTCCTCCTCCAATATTTTTCCCTACCATTCTCTCCCTCCCACTCCCGCACAGTATTACCCTCCAACTCTGCTCTCGCTCGGGTTTCAACTCTACGCGACCTAGGGTTCCTGCAAACCCTCGCCATTGTCATCCTCCTTCCACCGGTTAACCTCCACTCCTCCAAGGATTCCCGCAGAGTACTCCCGACTACATACTGTCACAACCCTCCTTCGCATTGTTCCCCTTTCATTCCAACCCAATACTGTCGTCCTCCTTCTCCCGTTCGCGAGTTCCTTCAGATTTGTTCTGGCTCGCGATTTACTTCAGAGCTGCTCCTGCTCACGATTTCAGAGTACTGTCGTGCTCCTTCGCTAGCGACTTCCTTCAGAACCGCTCTCGCTCCCTCTCCCGCACATGATTTTGCGCTCGCGATTTCCCTTCGGCATTTCCCGCTAGTGATATCCCTTCTTCACGATTTCCCTCCGCATCATTCCCCTTTCAATCCAATATGAATCCATCACTTTGAACCCCCTCCTGCTTGCGATTTCAGTGGTCCATTCAACGTTTCACCCTACATTTTTAGTGCTCCATCCTCCCCATCCCATTCAATCTTCAATACTCAACTGTCTCTGCTAAATCGATCTTTTCGGTGTTAAGCGCACCGTTGTCAAAGCCGCACAACCTCGCTTGGGTCACCACGTGACCTCGCCTAGCTTACCGCACGACCTTACCTAAGTTTAAGGGAGATGAAAAATATACGCGGCGATTAATAAAACGAGAACGCAATAAAAATTGAGACCGCGCGGACTTGGACGAGGCACGACTTGGGCGAAGCATGTTTTTGGAACTGCGCAGCCTCGCCTGGTCCATCGGGTGACCTGCTAGGGTCAAATTAATTAAATAAATTGACTTCATGCTAAATAAATAAAATTAAAGGTGATAAAAGTTTTAATAAATTATTTTAATGAACATAATAATAATATCATCTGAGGAGGTAATTGCTATAATTTTTTTTATCACTATGGTCATAATTGCTGTAACTTTTATTTTATTACTATTATTTTTTTTGTTAGTTTTGGTTTATTATTATTATTATTATTGTTACTATTATAATTAATATACATATATATATATATATTGTTTTATTTATAGCTTTATTTGTAGTTTTCTATTATTTACAGTTTTTTTTTCTTCTTCTCTTTTAGGGTTTTCGAACCCCTTACCCTCGGTACGTCGCCCCACCCCTCTCCCTCGCACCCTGTTTTCACCCCCTTCTCCTCTTCGGTCCTCCGTCGCGCCCATATCCCCCTTCCCCTCTTCGGTCCGCCATTGCGCCCAGCTCCCCCTTCTCTTCTTCAGTCCGCCATCTTACCCAGCTCCCCCTTCTCCTCTTCATTCCGTCACACCCCATCTCATCCACCCCCTTTTTCCTTGTCCGGCGAACCCTAGCCGCCAGCCCCCCCCCCCCCTTTCATGGTCCGGCGAACCCCGGCGCCTCCCTTGCTCCGTCCGAAAATGCCGCCCCGCTGCCCTCCTACTCCATCCGGTGACCGCCGCCCGACTCCACCATTCTCTCCCCCCTTCGTCGCGCACCTGCTCACTGGACCAGCCTCACCCCTTCTCACTTTTGGCGCCCTGCACCCCTTCCATTCCTGACCGGCTTTCTCGGCTCTCCCCACAGACCCCCCCTTGGCCAACCGCTGTCTCCCCCTCCCGGATGGCCATCGCCCAGCCGCTAACCCCATTGTCGGTAGTTTTTGTTTTCCTTTCCGGTGAAGTCTTGGTCCGGTGACCGCTACCCCCCTCAGGTCGACTTTCGTTTATTTCATCTTGAGTATTGGTTGTTTCAGCAGGTCGGATATTTTAGGGTTCTGTTTTAATTAATTTTGGTTTTAATTCTTGTTTTAGGGTATAAATTTGAGTTGGTTGTGATGGGAATTGGTTGCAATTGGTGTTTCTCACCCAAGCTTGGATATCTCTGCGTCAAAGGAAGGTGATTTTGCATTTAACCATGTTTTGACGAATTAATTTTCTTCTTAAATTAGTTTATCATATTATTTAATGAGTTTATTTGATGCGAATAATGTTTGTAGTTGCAGTTGTTATGTGCATGCGATATAAGTGTGTTTTATGTGAAAAATTGATGTTAAACTGGTTATTTGTAGTTTATAAATTATACAAATTGTGCTCTGGTTTAGCGTCAGTTTGCGTTGAGTCACAAAGGAATGTTTGACTACATTTTTAGTATTTTCGAGTTTTGCGGAACACCTTCCTTTTTTTTTCTTAAATTTTAGGGGTTGTCAGGTTATATTTTTAGGGTGAAGTTGGTTTAATTTTGACGCATTTGTTGATACTTGTTTCTAAGGTTCTTTTGCATTTGTTGTGGTGCGTTGGATGACCAATTGGAGTCGCGCCCTAAATGTTGTGGAGTCTCCAACACCTGAGGTAGGTGGTTCCATGTCTTTACATATTTTAGATAATTTATTTTGGTTGTTTAATTAATTTAATATATTCTATGATTTAATTGCATAATGCGATCCATGTTTATAATGTTCTGTCATGCTCGTCTAAGGAGATTGGATTTCTGAAAGTGGTGACGACACCTTAGAGGAAGGATCTAGTACCAGAGGTCGAAGAATTCCAATGGCTTTGAATGGATCGACACTAACGACGAACCTTCTCCAAGTAGGGGTTATTTTTTATTTTGAGTTTCCCCATTCTTTATTCTAAAACAATGAATGTAGATAAACCCACAAACAGGTCGATTCATGGATCGATTGTTCTTGCGGGATGGTGATTATACTCAGGTTTTGCATCGGGGTTACCTTGTTGTTATAATCTTGAACCTTCTCCTTATTTTAAACTCTAACGTGAAGGGTGCAGGCTGACACGAACAAGGCTCAAGCCCCTCTTCCTTTGTGTGTTCTTGTCTGTTCTTTGTGGTCAAACCTCCAAGTTGACAGCAAGGAGTTTTCAAGGCTGTAACAGGAAATATGGCACCCCATAGAGTCCAAAGGTGTAGACAGATCAAAGAACGAACCAACAGAGTCGGCGGTGGCAGACCAAGGGAGGTGTCACTGCTGACTCGGGTTGTGGCGTTGCAGCAGGAACCACCAACAATGGGCTGACAGCTAGTGGATAGGGACATGGACACCTGACTGCATTGGTGGGAGCAACCCACTGGCTCGTGACCCAGTGACCATATGCGGGTCCACAAGCTTGGTCAGCTTAGCTGGTCATGGTGCACAAGAACCAGATGCCACATGGCATCTAGGATAGAGGGGACCAGCCAACCCAATGGGCTAGACTGAGGCACGCAAATAGGGCCACTTTGTGACCCAAGATGGAGTAAAGTCGGCCCGCTTCTGTGGGCTGAGCTGGCAGTATAAAGCCAGGCCACTGGGCAGCCTGGGCTAGGAATGAACTGTTCATCCTATTATAGGTCGGGCCGGATAGAACCAGGTCATTGGGCGACTCGGCGGGTTGGACCCCCAGTCGAACCGAGTCGGGTCCAGCAAGGCCCAATGGGCATAGCCCAGCGGTCAGGCCAGACTGGGCTGACCCATACCCAAAATGGGTTGAGTAGGATCGATCAAACTAATCCAAGGCATATGGGGCCCCCAAGCCGGGGTGGTTGGGTCAGCCTAACCAGGTCGGACTGGCCCCAAACACGACCAGCCCCTGATCACTAAATCGCCAATATCTTTCAGATCAGATGTCTGATTGATGAGTCATTTGTGGCATTGGAACCCCTGAAATGGGGTGGTTCTTTTGTAATAATCTAAGGATTTTTTCATAGAATTTGAAATGTGAAAAATGGATTGAGGAGCGGTGTCTCTTGTAATCAATCACACTACGTGCAGGAATCCTACGGTTGGCTGAGACCCAAAGACTACTGACAAGCAACCCTATTTGGATTGGATACAAGAATCCCTGTGTGGATCAACTACAATAGACCAATTAGAAATAGCTCTATGTGACCCTTCAGGCCCATGGTGAAGAGTAGCTCTGTGTGACCCGGTAGACCCACGGTACTCATCATGGATGAGTACCTTATTACGATGGCCAAGGTGGGAAGCAGCTCTATGTGACCTAATAGGCCCACGGTGGGGAGTGGCTCTGTGTGACCCAACATACCCACGGTACTCATCAGGGATGAGTACCCCAGTAGTCCAAGGTGCTCAGTGTTGCTACTAATGGTCTTGATTTCTGTACTTTAGATTATACCTAAGTAGTACTCCCCTACCAAGTAGGGTGTGGGTCCTCGATATATGAAGTAGTACTCCCCTATCGTAACAAGGTGCAGGTCCTACATGAGTAGTACTACCATGTTGAAACCAAGGCCCTGGTCCTCACTTATGGAGTAATACTCCCTCGTCTTCGAGTAGCGATGAGGAGTAGGTCCTCCATAGGAGTTGGAGCTCCCTCGACTGTCAGACACTTCTACAAGGAGCAGGCCCCTCCACTTGAAGAGAATTGATACCTAAGTAGGAGAAAGTGCTCCCTTGATGAGACTGAGGTGCGGTCCACTCCTTATAGGAGTGACTGAGGTATCATAGGTTAGACTGGAGTAGTGCTCCCTCAACTATGCATAGTGGCAAGGGGCAAGCCTCTTCACTTGGGTTTCCTTAGTATTGCATTGGGCACAAGATTTTGATGACTAGACCTCTAGTGTCTGGTACTAGATTTGGACCTAGTAGAATGTTCCCAATTGAGTGTGTCTCTCAGATGGGTGCCACCAGAGATGGCAGAGATCACGGAGTGTGATCTTCTAGTTTGTGTGTTACGACTTGAGCCTTTGGTGAGAATCTTGATGCTAGCTATGGGGGTGGGACCTCATGTTTCTTAGTGGCTGAGATGATTATATCTAGATGTTCATGGTATATGTCTGGGAATATACCTGATTAAAGCTGACATTACATTTTTTGTGGTTTTTATCATGTGATTTATCTTTGTGATTTCGGTGTCCCCTACTGAGTATCTTTTTACTCACCCCTGCATGGGCTCTTCCCACATGTGTTGTGACTAGTATAGACAAAAGGTGCTTCAATAGAGACCATGGTGGCCCGGGACCAGGCGGTTCCCAGTGAAATATGATAGGTAGGACGTTCTTCCACAGCTTTTGACAGCCACTCCTTGCCTACCCTTCAAGTGAGGTATTCTGCAAACGTCTTATAGAGATCTTTTGTACTTTTCTGTTTTCAGTTTTTATTTTTTGGGTTTGTATTCTGGCCCATTTGACTTACAGCTTATACCTTTTCTCAGTGGTTGTTTAGTGGTATGCATCTTTTCTTTTCCAACTATTTAGGACGTGGTTGTGTGTATTTACATGCATACAGGTACTCAGGAAAATTCCTACCACTTGTGGGATAATGCCTTTGGTGCTAGTCTCCAGCCCCTAGACTTTGGGAGGTGGGCTTGGGGTAGTCACAACATGGGCCCTGGGGGATGGGTCATGACAAATAGGTATCAAAGCAGGTTGGTTCTACCTCAAAGACCGGGAGACTATGTTTTTGTTTTGTGGAAATAGTGTTAAGTGTTTTGAGTTCGGATTTCAGGACATTGACTCCAGTGTTGGTGCACCGGCTGACATATTCATACACCAGGACTCTGTACACCTACTTTCTAAATCAATACATAGAAACACAGGTTGCAGGGAATAAATAGTACATGAATAATATATGAATTGTTTGTACTTTCAATGTCCTTCTTAAGTCATCTCTCTAGATATATTCTTTTAATCGTGGTTCATCTTGATTCATTTCAGGATGCCTCCATAATGACATCCAGATAGGATGCTACAATGTGATCATAATGACTATCCACCCAGAGTAGAGGCTTCAGTGCAGGGAATTGATTCTAAGGCGTTACCTCCAGGTGGTGCACCAATGATGCCACCACCCATCGATCAACGGTTGCAACCAGCGCTATCAGTAGAGGATGCACACAGGCTGAGTGCACTACATGAGTTCTAGAGACAGAGACCTCCTAAGTTTCAAGGCGAGATAGATCCTCAGGTAGTTGAGGATTGTCTTAAGTCAGTTATGTGAGTCTTCCGCCTAGTGAGAATGCTTATTGACCAGATAGTGATCTTAGCCACAAGTATTTTTTAGGGATATATGGGGAGATGGTAGAGCTTGATGATCCAGACACATGATGAGGTAACTCTCACCATGTTAGACTTTGATCACCTCCCATCGATCAACGGTTGCAACCAGCGCTATCAGTAGAGGATGCACACGGGCTGAGTGCGCTACATGAGTTCTAGAGACAGAGACCTCCTAAGTTTCAAGGCGAGATAGATCCTCAGGTAGTTGAGGATTGTCTTAAGTCAGTTATGTGAGTCTTCCGCCTAGTGAGAATGCTTATTGACCAGATAGTGATCTTAGCCACAAGTATTTTTTAGGTATATATGTGGAGATGGTAGAGCTTGATGATCCAGACACATGATGAGGTGACTCTCACCATGTTAGACTTTGATCACCTCTTTAGGGAGGAGTTCTTTCTAGCGACTTTATACTCTATGTGTATACAAGAGTTGTTGTACCTACAGTAGGGCAGCATGACGGTAGTAGAATACTCAATGAGATTCATGGATCTTTATCTCTACTCTATGGATATGGTGCAGGACACTTACTTTTGGGCTTAGACCTTCGAGAAAGGACTATGCTAGGAGATCAGGGTGTTAGTGATACCCCTTAGTTGTCCTTCATATGATGGGGTGCTAGAGAGAGCCCCGGTGGTTGAGATTTTCTTGGAAAAGGAGAATATGGATGTGACCTACAATAGAGGTCATGAGGTAGAGGCATCTGTTGGGGCTAGTAGACGACAGGCGACAGGATCATGGAGAAGAAGGAATACCCATGCCCTAACATAGATACATGGGTTTGTGGAATAGGATCCTTGAAAAGGAGTAGATCAGCCATAGGAGAGGTGGTTTTATGCTTGAAATGGTTGAGGACATCTCACAAGGGATTTTCTAACCTCTCGTGCCACTGAGAGGGAGTCGGCTGATGAACCTTCTTGGCAGAGACAGTACTTGGATCAAGGAGTTATGCAAAATGGTGGGCAAGGTAGAGGAGCTGGATGAGTAGTAGGAGGTGGTCCGCACTAGGCTTAGGGAGTTGGAGTGCATGGGTGAGGACATCTACATTTGATCTTGGCTTATGACCTAGAGACTCTATGAGAGATTCAAGGTACGATTTATGTATTTTATTTTGGATTTTGTTTTAAATAGACATAGGTTCTAGTAGCTCTCCTTTTCCCACAATTTTTGTTTGAGACTTTGAGGTTTCGGTTAGACCGTGGACTTGACCCTCATGCTTAGATACTCCTACTAGAGGATACCCGTTGATCACACACTGGCACTGATAGTGTGACCTGACTCTTGGAGGCAAGAGTTGCGGTTGGGATCTCTTAGTCACAACATCGAGGCCTTATGACGTCATTCTTAGTATGGACTACTACATTTCATACATGGATTGACTATATTAGGAAAAGCATGTGGTGTGTATGATATGGTGAAAAGGGGTTTTCCTTTATAGTTAAAGGGAATCCTAGGAATCATGAAGTATACTCTCACAAAGATTCATGCTTGGGATCGTTCTGTGGTGGCAGATTTAGACCCCAAGATGTTTCCATAGTATAGAATGGTTTCTTACCATCTATACTTACCTAGGATTCCACTAGTGAGTGTGGTAGTGTTCCTATTTCAGAAAGTTTTGTGGCCACTAGAGGTTGTAAATAGAGGGCCTAGTAAGACCCAACATTCACTCTTGGGTAGACCTGTTTCTTTAGTAAATTCCCCTGTATGTTTAATGTCAACCCTAAACACTTAACGCTCATGGAGGCTTTATCACAGTTCATCCAAGTGTGGATGTGAACTATGAGATTTTGTTTGTATCTACATTATGTTAGCGTGGAGGTGAGCCTCTAGACCCCATGACTGCAGATGGATCATAGTTCTTGGTGATTTCCCACTTGTCGTAGCTAAAGAAACATGTGTCTGTTATTGCATGATGTTGGCCTAGAAAAAGTTGGACAAAAGAGTGGTCAATCTCAGTGCTTCTTTGAGGTGCGTTCTTTTAAGAAGCATAGGGACCCTTGGTGAACTCGGTTTTCTTCCCTATAGTGTAGGATTTTGCATTTCAGGGATGAAAAGTCTTAAGGTGGGGAGAATGTAATGTCCCAAAAATTCCATGATTTTTTTTAAATTAAATGGGATTATTTCAAGACCAGTATCTGAGATGGCACGCAATTCTGAGTCTTGGAGTGGTTGAAATGGATTTTTAAACTTTTTTAAAAGTTTATTAAATAATTGTGAGTGGTTTTTTCTATCTTTTAAACCAATGATTGGATCAAAAATATGAGGGCACAGTTGAATTCAAAGCACCGGGATTCACCTAGAAAGGGACTAACATTGGCCAACGTTTTCCAACAGTAGAAGTTAGTTTTTGGTCATAAATAAAATAATTAAGTAACAATTATTTTATTTTAAAATCCTTTTAACTCCTAAAAGGTAACTCAATTGGAAATCTGAGAGTACCATTGAGCTCGTGAAGGTGTATTTACCTTAAGTGGAGATTAACCTCGACCAGCACGGGTTGTGGGTGAAAGATAGTTTTTGAGATTTTTTTTAAGCGAATTAAAATGGAACGCATGTGTGGTTTTGGAAACTTCTAAATGGGTGCTCAGATTGAAAATCTAAGGGCACCATTGCATCCAAAATGGTGACATTACCTAATAATGGACCTAACTTCAGCCGATGAGGGTCGACCAGAAAAGATAATTTTTGGACCTTTCGAAAGAGAAATAAAATAAATTAAAAAGTTGTTTTATTTTATTTTCCTCAGTATTTAGCAGTGGCACACTAAAACTATGGTTTGGCGAAGAGGAGGTGACAAATTCCATTAATGAGGAACTTAAATAAGCAATGTAATGACTTATTAATCGAAGCATAACAGATACGTTGTTTCACTAATTAAACAACGTAACGACACGACGACGCAGCGTAACATAAACGTTGTGATGCATTTCTATTTTAATGAGATAAAGGGTTGGAGAATTAGAGTTGGAATTTATCTGATGAATGGTGAAGGTTTTTCTCTCCAATGAAGAATTCTGGAATATTGGAAAATGGCAATGATGCTTTTGAGGAAGAATCTGGGACCGTAGGTTGATGAATGCCAATGGCTTCGAATGGATCAACACCAACGATGAACCTTCTCCAAGTAGGGGTTATTTTTTGTTTCTATTTTCCCCGTTCTTCATTCTAAAACAATGAATGTGGATCTACCCACGAACAGGTTGATCCGTGGGTCGCTTGTTCTTGCGGTAGGATTCTTATACTCAGGGTTTTCATTGGTGTTACCTTGTTGTTATAATCTTGAACATCCTCCTTGTTTTAAACTCTAACGCGGAGGGTGCGGGCCGACATGAATAAGGTCTGAGTACCTATGCCTTCATGCGTTATTCGTGTCTGAACCTCCAAGTTAACGACAATGAGTTTTTGAGGCTGTAGCAGTAAAGATGGCACCCCATGGAGGCAGGATGTATAAATGGCTCGAAGAACGGACCACTGAAGCAGACCCGGTGCTCCACGGAAGGCACTGTCGGCACGCCAGCGGTGGCCCATAGCAATAGTCGTGGGCAGGTGGTGGTGCGCCATGACGGAGTGTCGAGGGAGGTGTCACGATTGGCTTGGGTTACGACATTGTGGAAGGAGCTGTCGGTAGTAGGCCAGCAGCCACCCGGCCGCATCGGTGGGGATGACCCACGTCGTGTGGGCCATAGAGATCGCATGATGGTCCACAAGAACAACCAATTTATCTGGCCACAACATACAAGAACCGAACCCCACATGGTGTCTGGGCTGGAGGGGATCGTCCTGCCAGGTGGGCTGGACCAGGGCACGTAAACCGGACTACTACGCGGCCTGGGCTAGAGCAAAGTTGGCCCGCTTCTGTGGGCTGGGTTGGCAGTATAAATCTAGGCCTCTAGGAGGCCTGGGATGGGAATGAACTATCCCGCCTATTGCGGACTGGGCTGGATGGAACCGGGTCACTGGGCGACCCAGCGGGCTAGACTTTCGACTGAACCGGGCCAGGACCAGTAATGACCAATGGGCTTGGCCCATCGGCTGGCCAGACTGGTCCATCCTAGACCCGAACCAGGTCAGTTTGGATTTTTTGAATCAGGCTGGGACATTCAGGGGCCCTGGGCTAGGTTGGTTGGGTTGTTCTGACCGGGTCAGACCGAGCCCAGACATGACCAGCCCCTGATTACTAAAATGCCAATATCTTTCAAATCGGGCGTCTGATTGACGAGTCATTTGCGGCGTTGGAACTCTCGTGATGAGGAAGTAATTTTGGAATAATACAAGGATGTTTTCAAGGAAGTTTAAATGCAATGAATGGATTGAGGGGAGATGTATCCTGGAATCAAGTGCACTACGTGCGGTAATCATGCGACTAACTGAGACCTGAAGACTACTGACAAGTGACCCTGTGTGGATCAGCTAAAAGTGACCCTGTGTGGATCATCCATGATGGCCTAGTGGTAAGCATCTCTGTGTTACCCGGTAGGCCCACAACGGGGAGCGTCAATGTGTGACTCAGAAGACCCACTGTACTCATCAGGGATGAGTACCTCAATATGATGGAAAAGGTGGGAAGTGGCTATGTGTGACCCGACAGGCCCATGGTGGGGAGCAGCTCTGTGTGACCCAGCATACCCATGGTACTCATCAGGGATGAGTACCCCAATAGTCCAAGGTGTTCAGTGTTGTGGCTAGTGGTCTTTCTTTCTATACTTTAGATTATACCGGAGTAGTACTCCCCTACCAGGTAGGGTTTGGGTCCTTGATATACGAAGTAGTACTCCCCTATCATAATAGGGTGTGGGTCCTACATGAGTATTACTCCCCTACTGGAACCAGGGTGTGGGTCCTCACTTACAGAACAGTACTCCCTCATCTCCGAGTAGCAATGAGGAGTGGGTTCTCTATAGGAGTTAGAGATCCCTTGACTATCGAACACAACTACAAGGATCGGGCCCCTAGAGTCAATACCTAAGTAGAAGAAAGTGCTCCATCGACAAGATTGAGGTGTGGTCCACTCCTTATAGGAGCGGCTGAGGTATCATAGGTTATTCTGGAGTAGTACTCCCTCAACTTTGCGCAGTGGAGAGGGGCGGCCCTCTTCACTTGGGTTTCCTTAGTCTTGTATTGGGTGCAATACTATGATGACTAGACCTCTAATGTCGGGCACTAGAGTTGAACCTAGTAGAATATTACCGATGAAGTTTATCTCTCAGACGGGTGCCACCAAAGATGGTGGAGCTCATGGAATGTGATCTTCTGGTTTGTGTGTTATGACTTGATCCTTCAGTGAGAATCCTGATGTTGTCTATGGGGGTGGGACCTCATGTTTCTTAGTGAATGAGATGAGTATATCTGGATGTTCATGGTATATGTATGGGCATATACCTAAGTAGATTTGACTGTACATTTCTTCATGGTTTTTATCTTTTGATTTATCTTTGTGGTTTCTGGATCGCCTACTGAGTATCGTTTTACTCACCCCTACACAGACTCCGCCCATTCGTGTTTTGTCTGGTGCAGACAACAAGCGCTTTAACAGAGACCTCGGTGGCATGGGACCAGGTGGTGCCCAGTGATATAAGATAGGCATGACATTCTTCCATAGCTTCGGATAGCCACTCCTTGCCTACCCTTTAGGTGGGGTCTTCTGTAGGAATCTTATAGAGATCTTTTGTAATTTTTTGTTTTCAGTTTGTCTTTTGTTGGGTTTGTATTATGTCCCATTTGACTTACAAATTTTACCTTTGCTCAGTGGTTGTTTAGTGGCATGCATGTTTTCCTTTTTAGTTATTTGGGGCGTGTTTTTGTGTATGTGCATGCATACAGGTACTCAGGAAAATGCCTCCCACTCATGGGATAATTCCTTCAGTGCTATTTTCCAGCCCCTAGCCTTTGGGAGGCGGGCTTGGGGTAGTCACAGCATGGGCCCCGGGAGACGGTTTGTGACACTCCTTGATGAAAACTATGTAGTCCCTCATATAAGGGATGTATAATGAACTTAATAGGTCAGTATCATCATTGGATGCCTTAATGATGAGCCCCTTGTGGGTAATTATGATATTGGTTTCAAATAAAATGTATTTGGTTATTTAAAGTGTCAAAAAAACTATATGGTGTTTTCCCATATAACTTATTGGTGTAATTCTATATAACCAAGTTTTGTGAATCTGGTTATCTTAACATAGATCATCTAGGATGATGCCAACATATGTGAATAAATTTTGATATATAAGAATGTGATTCTTGAGAATCTAGTACTATATGGGGATACCTAATGAGAATCAGTGCCCTGGTAGGCTGATGACTTGGCATGTGATGACTCGTATGTATATGAGGACTCTAGGATGGGTGTGTTTTGTCCATGATTTTCCATGTGATATTTGATATGGTAGTATAGGGGTTTTTCTCATTAACTATGATTTATATGGGTCAAGTGGGAGAGCCCGGTACTTGAGGTGAAGCTCAAGAGATTGGTGAGTCATGTATTGTGGCTGAGATGAATTATGTTATATGTGGGTAACCAAAGAGAGAGGTTATCTCGAGCTTTTAAGTACCTTGTATGAGGGAATCATGGGTAGATGCTTCAGTTTTGAGATTGATGCATGTGATGTGCTATCGAATATGGTATATAAGCATGATGATGCCTTATATATTGTATATGTGGAAGAAGTGTCTAGGTACCTTTCCTTAGGATTAGTGAAAATTAGGTTCTACCATATATGGAATAAGAATGCTTATGCCTTTTATTTTAATGAGAAAGGAACTTTGGGTGATGATTCTTTAGTATCTAGGTTTTGATTTGAAGGGGAAGTACCGATTGAGTCCCTGACCCTATTAACTTTTGGGTACACTTTTGGGAGTGAAATGAGAGAATGAGTAGAAACTGATGATTTTGATATGATGACTGTATGGAGGGTGATCATGTAATTAGCCTTGACAATTTTGGGATGTTAGGTTCAATAAAAGAAAGCATTTTGGTACGTCCAATTAGATAATATTGACATGACAGGAGTCATGGTATGTGGTTTAGGTGTGTGATGCTAAGTGTGATGAGATACAACTCATGGTAGCATGATTCAGGTTATGAAACTAGATGGTGCAAGAGTGTTCACTTGTTGGTTTTAGATGAGATAATGTGGTGCACATTGGTTACACACAGTGCAGTTTGAGTTGTAAATTGGTGAGCAATCATTTATGGGTTAAGGGTCATTGGCCTCAATGAAATGATTATGGGTTTGGTTGTTTAGGGTTTTGATAAAAAGGGGAAACATCCCTCTATGGTAGAGGGGAAATTGAAAATGGATCTAGTGTGGTGGTGTGACTAATCCAAGGTTATTCCTTGACAAGTATTTTAAGAAAGTTGTTGTGTCAAAATTAATAGTGGATGAGCGTGGCTCGAGAGGGGCACACTCATGTGATGATGGAACCTGATGAGGTTTTACTTTAGGAGTAAAATAATGAAATCCATATGGTGAAGAGTGAATCATTATCTAATTGAGGGTGTGACCCTTATTTTGAATGGAATTATGGTGGATGTTGAGGATAATATTCTTGGTGAGTTGGGAACGTTTTTTGTTTTATGTTTTTCATTGGTGCTTAATTATGAGATAGATGACTACAACTAGTAATTATGTGTAATAATAAATGGAGCATGGTCCATAGAGGAATGAACCCATGTGGGTAGGGTTGTGGATTCTTGAGACTGGTGGTTAGATATTTGACGTGGTACTTAGATGCCACTGAGCAGGTAAATATTATTATATCTATTTGGGATTCGGATGGTTTTGATGTGATCCAAGAGTGAATTGCATTGGGGTTTCATTTATGCTTGTGAGGATATCATGGTGGATATTTTGGTTGGTTGTTGATTTAATTATGTAATTACACCTAATTTTAGGTTTATACATCATTTGGGGTGTTTATAATGTTCATATGATGCCTCTAAGAGTTAGGGCATCGTGATCGGGCAATTGTGATAAAATGTTTGCAGGTGTGTAATATATTTATTTTATGCATATGTTTTAGGGTATTTTAATGAACTGATTTAAGTAATGTAATTGATAATCTTTCCACTACTTAGACTATTTAACTTGTTTTGTGTTTTATGGTAGGATACTACCAATTTTGGAAAAGGTAACAAAAAGAGACAAATATAGAAGCTAAAATACACTTCATGTTGTGATGATAAGCATCACAGTGTGACATCAAAATATTGAGGCTGAAAGCCAACATCACCTGAACCCTGAAACTATAAAACCCTAGCACACCTTTCAAATCTGATTTCAAACTAAACAATCTATTGCACTTTGATTTCTTATTTCGTTTTCCCAAAATTGTTTCCAAAACTCATATTGATTTTTTCTCCTCTTCACCTCTTTCTTTAAATCAAATTAAATAACACAATTCTTTTAAAAACCTAATCAAACTAATTTCATCATCTATATGGGATCGATCTTGATCTTTACACTATATTCAATTTAATTAATTAAGTAGTAGTGATTTGAGTCTTATAAATTTCTATTTTAATTAGACCTAAGGTAAATAATGATTCCATTTGGGCTTGTTAGTGTGACTAATCATTTTCAAAATAGGTCATCCATAGGAGGTTTTACTAGTGATTTTACATGTAGTTTAATGTGGTGGGTTTTAAACCACATTAGGTATGTCATGTCAGGTATGGAATATGTATTTTGGGGATCAGTCAAGGATTTTTAAGAAAAATCCAGCATATTTGGTCTTATGAATGGGTAGTGGAGACTTATTCGTCCTAGTTAGGAATTTAAAATGAGGAGTATTATCAAACTTTTACCAGTTTTTTGCCTATGATTGGGTTTGGTGAGATAGAAACCACCTCAAATGGGTTATCGGACCACTAGAAATGTGTTTCAATAGGTGACTCTGATGGTGGGGAGCAATGTGGGTCAGAATTGGCCCATGAGTATAGGATTTTTTTGGGGATTTTCATGATCATATAGATGATGAATTGGTTGGATACATTGTGATTTCTTGATATGGATAGGTGTTTTGGAGTGTCGTCCAGATGTTTTGGTGATAATGATGAGCAGTGGATCGGTCTTTGAAGAATAGTGTACCATGTGATTGGGGTTGCACATTGAAAGCTCGATTATCATTATAGAGTAGAATGTGCTAAGATATCTATGAATTAATGACTAGGATAAGTCAGTGTTGATGATTAAAATATTATTGAGACTTCTTAGGGATAATAAGTGTTATGGTGGGGAGGTTGTAAAACCTCATACCTTTTCAGGGTGTGAATTCCTAAGGGAATTTAAATTTTTATTTCATTGAGGGGTTAATTTTGAGAATTTAGAGTTAGGTTAGGAGTGTTAGTGTTTATAATTACTTAAAATATGTTTTTAGATGTGGTTATAGGATTAGTGGATGCTCTAGGTGTTTAGAGAGACATCAGAGAAGTGGTTAGGTGGTTAGGTTGCTGAAAATTTGCAATTTCAGACCATTCACGGCATGATAGGAGTTATGAATACCATGTATAGCCATTTGTGGGGTGATTTCAAACCAAAAATGGGGTATCCCAAGAGGGAGTTTCTTCCCAGAAGCTTTTACTTTTTGACCCAATGGATCACACCATGAAAGATGTTTTGTGGGATACCTTTTAGGCTATGAATGGGGTAGCTAAGGGAGGAGTCCCTACCTCAATCTATTCATGCCATAAACCAAAGGTGTATGCCATTAAATTTTAAATTCAGATAGATATCTCCCCAACTTTGATCATTTCATAGTGCGAACTACCTGGTTCACGCTATTAATGGTGTTTGGGTGCATTCTTTTTAGCGGGGGAAATCCTATCTTTTTCAAGTCATGGTGACTTAGGTTTTAGGGGTTTTGGGTGTCAGGATAAGGACATTTATAGATTATTCTCTTCACCCCCTTCCCTCCTTTTATCCCCTCTGGTTAGGGGTGGTTTTGGGTGCATTTTGATAGTGATCTAAGTCACAATCTTCCATTTTGTATCTATTCTTGCTCCTCCTTGATCACACTTGATTTTATTTCAGTTTTGAGGAATGTCTTGGTGAATATTTCACCAGAGTATAGTTAAATCATCTGATATTGATGGGGATTTTATATTACTTGGCTAGAGGATGTCCTAGGAGGATGGTCGCATGGTGTTGCGTGTTGTTTCAGCAAAGGTACATATTTATATGAGTTTGTTTAGGGTTTTGAATTAAAATGGATAAAATTTATGGATTCATTCTCTGAAGATTATGGAAATTTTCATGTATTAGGTTTGGTGCATGGCGAGAGTAGACTTCACCTTGTTGCTTGAGGTTTCAGCAAGTTCTTATGGCTCGATGTGTTTTAGTAAATTATGAAAAATTTAATTAAATTTAAAAATTTATTATAAATTATTAAAATTGATTTAAATAATTAATTATAAGTTATTGTAATTAATTATTAGATTTTATGTTTTGATGTGGGTGGTTGGATGATGAAGCAAGCATGGACAAGACTTGGACAAGCCTAGGAAGAGTTTTTGGGTTGTGGAATTAAAAAGGGAATAACTTTGTTATTGAGGTAGGAGTTTCCTATGAATTTTCCCTATGGTATTATGCATGATTTATGTGTCATGTGATATGTGTGGTATCACCACTAAGGGTGATCAACCTATTAAAATTATATAATTTGTTTAATAAAAATTAAATGCTTGTTAATGGATTTCACAAAGTTCCAAGGTCCACTAAGGACCCTTATGCACTGTCTTGGTGCCTCAATCATCAATTATTGAGGCTTAGATGATAAATATATGACTTAAGATATGTTGACCCTAAGGTATGAGTTTTAAATAAATTAAGAAAACATAGTGAACCTTGTTATAGGTGCCTTTGTGACCTCTGAGTAGAGGAGTGTGGTGTGTTAGAGTGGGTAGTCCTAGTAGGCCTTAGTGAACCATGAGATGCCTTACATACTTTTATCTAGTTGGGATGACTATGGGGTGAGTGTTATTCCCCTACTGAGATGTGAGTACCTAGGTGGTTTTTCCCTAGGTGGACTTTAGATGGGTTTAGTGCACGGTGACTGACCTAGTGATAACTTGGGATGGGATATGATCATGTGCCATCTCTTGAGACTGATGCCAGTATGGATTATCTTATGAGGCCAGTGAGGTCAGATATGATTATGAAAAGGTTTATGGACATGATTCACTTTGAGTATTAGGCTTGGCTCGAGATATGACTATGACTGAGGAGACAATGTGAGATAATCATGCTTGGTGTGACCTAGGGGACCCCTATAGGTTCCCTAGTATGACATTGACCCTATAGAGGGGTAGTGTTGGTAGGAAAGTGGTGATGATTGTAGGTTTCACCTTAGATACTTAATCGATGATGATCCTAGTACTATATGGATGCTTAAGATACTCCTTGGGATCTGACTTTTGACCTTGATGATTATTTGTTCGCCTAAGATTACATCCTAGGGATTGGTGATGACGCCTAATAATTATTGGATCTCCTAGGATTTCTTCTTAGAGATCTATGATGACATATGATGATTATAGGATCGCATAATATTAGATACTAGGGATTTGTGATGATTCCTGATGATTATTGGATTTCTTGGGATTACCTTCTAGGGATCAGATTTATGCCTGTTGACTATTGATTCACTAGGATCACCTCATAGGAATCGTCTTGCAAAATGATACTATTGGGATACCTTTGGATAATTCTTAGGATATAATGTTTATACTTGCTATTATATGGTCATTGGTTAAAGTATTAATTATCATGTTCATGTGACATGTTTAGAGACACTCTGACACTGGGTGAAATAGGTTTAGGTCGATCATGGGTATCACGTTAGAACCCAAGGATCAATAATGATTATTTATTTATTATCTTGTAGTTATTATATTTATTTATTTTGAACATATAACATGGGTTCACCCTTAATTTACTAGTTATTTGTAGGAACACATTGGTATTTCCATACTGAGTTGTACTCACACCCCGCTTAGGTGACTATGGCACTTGGGTACCTCAGCAGACTTCACTGGCCACAGGTTTAGGTTGGGAAAAGGCCTAATGTAGCATAATCGAGTCGAATAGCTCAAATGAAATTCAGAGACTAGATAAGATGAGGATTTGGGATAGCTTTGGGATAGCTTTAGGTCCTCAATAGAATTTTATTATCATTTTTATTATGTATATGTGACCATTCAGGTGGGCGATCAATCTGGTATGTATGAATGTATATTGTATCTATATTTATTATAGCATGTTTGTGTTTTATTACTTCTATTTACTCTATTTATTTATTGAGTATGGTATTTGGTTTATTTTTCCTGTTATTATACACTCTGATATGGGGTATATGTAGATGCTAAAAAACCCTCAAGGATTGAAGAAAGTTTCAAAACAAGAAAATGAAGTCATATTCGGACCTGGAGACCCGGTCCGGGGGGCCCGGAGGTGTTGCGTGAAAAAATGGAGAAGTGCGCAAAAAAATGTGTCTCGTGCGAAAAGTTCTGGGATTCACAAAGATTCCTCAGTGTAGGCGCAAAAAATAATTTTGTGCCCACGCCCCGTGCGGTTGACATTTCACATCGCCGCCATCTGCATGAAAATATTGCACGCCGCTGCCTCCATCGCACAATTATTTCACGCAGCCCTATATTTCGCACCCCCGGGTGCCTATAAATAGAAAGCGATCCCCTTCCGTTTCGGGGATGAATAATTCGAATAGGATCTCATGTGTGAAATCAGCTTTCCACGTGCGTGAAGATGGCTTCTAGGTATGGCTCTTTTCGCACCCAGTCGCCCCGGGGTCTGCCTTCACGCAAGATCCCCTTTGGTTTAGACTGAATTCCAACCCCTTCATGGTCCGCCCCTTTTACACAATTCCTTCCTTTGCGCACAGGCCGGCCAATTGCGTGCAATCCCCTTTCATTGCGTTCAAGCCCCTTCTTTTGCATGCAATCCCTTCCTTTGCACACAATCCCCTTCCATTGCGCACAAGCCCCTTCCTTTGCGTGCAATCCCTTTGAGTTACGTGCAAAATCCTCGGCTCTAGTTCCGCACCAAATCTTCCTGATTGCGTGCCAACCCAGGGTTTTTTGCGCAGGTCCCTCTTATTTCGCGCGCAAGCCTTAAAGGTTGTGCACAATTCCCCGGGACCCCTCTCCTCGGTGCTCCCCAGGCGTACCCTTGCGCGAGTGCCTGATTCCCTCCTTATGGGTTTCATTCGCAGGTGTCTTGTGCACCCCAGGTATCTGCATCGTACACAGTTTTCCCATACGACCTTCTAGGCTCGTACGAAGTAACTTTAAAGTCCCATGGACGATACCACCCGTTGCGTTGCTTTGCCTCATGCTTCTTCGCATAGGCACGCTAATGGCTATTACTTCTTCGCATAGCCACACTAACGTGGACCCTTCAGTGGTTCGCTCCACGACACCCCCCAACACGGCGTTTCCAATGCATTCCCTTCCATAAGGAGCAGAGGGTACCATTTATGTAAGTCCTAGGGGTGTGAAGTGAACCCACCTCGTCCGAGCTGCAGGACGTTAAACTGTTACGTGCCATCGTATTCAGTACATGACGTTAAACTGTGGTCTCGCCCTGTGCCTCGCATGTGGGGAACCCCCGCCTCGGACATTCTCCACGCCCACTCGTCTTCACGGGTAAGGGATCACCCCTCACAGGGGATGATATCCTCCTTATTTGAGTGGCGTTTGTCCGCAAGGACAAGCTATCCACCTTGGTATAAATCCTGGATTTAAGGTAGTATCTCTTATCCTCTCTTCCTAGGTACCAAGTCCCTCTCCCGCTGCGCTTTGTCACCCTTGGGCCTCCATCCTGGAGTAAGTCCCGGCTTTCTGGGCCACCTCAACACGTAAGCCCCTCTCCACTTCTCACAGACGCACCTTTCGTGGCGTGATCGTCGGGTCTTTGTTGTCTCTTGTTTCTCACACCGAGCATGAATCACGTGGTCTTAGAGAAAGCATCGACCATGGTAACCACCTTGGTCCACCTCAGAGTGTAAGCCCCAATCCATCCCGAACTACGGGGACTTTGATCCATGTCAAGGCATGGTACGTAGGAATAATCCACGAGGTTCAAGCCCCACCACCTTGGGTATCCTCATAGTGTAATCCCCAATCCATCTCGAACTATGGGGACTTTGATCCATGTCAATGCATGGTACGTAGGAAGTCTCCATGAGGTTCAAGCCCCACCACCTTGGGCCGCCTCAGAGTGTAATCCCCAATCCATCCCAAACTATGGGGACTTTGATCCATGGCAAGGCATGGTACGTAGGAAGTCTACACAAGGTTCAAGCCCCACCACCTTGGGCCGCCTCAGAGTGTAAGCCCCAATCCATCCCAAACTACAGGGACTTTGATCCATGTCAAGGCATGGTACGTAGGAAGCCTCCATGAGGTTCAAGCCCCACCACCTTAGGCCGCCTCAGAGTGTAAGTCCCAATCCATCCCGAACTATGGAGACTTTGATCCATGCCAAGTCATGGTACGTAGGAAGCCTCCACAAGGTTCAAGCCCCACCACCTTGGGCCGCCTTAGATCGTAACCCCCAATCCATCCCGAACTATAGGGAATTTGATCCATGTCAAGGCATGGTATTTAGGAAGCCTCCACGAGGTTCAAGCCCCACCACCTTGGGCGGCCTCAGAGTGTAAGCCCCATTCCATCCCAAACTATGGGGACTTTGATCCATGTCAAGGCATGGTATATAGGAATCCTCTGCGAGGTTCAAGCCCCACCACCTTGGGCCACCTTAGAGTGTAATCCCCAATCCATCCCAAACTACAAGAACTTTGATACATGCCAAGGCATGGTACGTAGGAAGCCTCCATGAGGTTCAAGCCCTGCCACCTTGGTCCACCTTAGAGCGTAATCCCTAAACCATCCTGAACTAAGGGGAATTTGATCCATTTCAAGGCATGGTACATAGGAAGCCTCCACGAGGTTCAAGCCCCACCACCTTGGGCCGCCTCAGAGTGTAAGCCCCAATCCATCCCAAACTACGAGGACTTTGATCCATGCCAAGACATGGTACATAGGAAGCCTCCATGAGGTTCAAGCCCCACCACCTTGGGCCGCCTCAGAGTGTAAGCCCCAATCCATCCTGAACTATGGGGACTTTGATCCATGTCAAGGCATGGTACGTAAGAAGCCTTCACGAGGTTCAATCCCCAACACCTTGGGCCGCCTCAGAGTGTAAGCCCCAATCCATCCTGAACTATGGGGACTTTGATCCATGTCAAGTCATGGTATGTAGGAAGCCTCCACACAATTCAAGCCCCCAGCACCTTGGGCTGCCTCAGAGTGTAAGCCCCATACCCGTCCCGCATGAAGTTAAACTGTATTCTCCATCTGAACTATGTGGTCTTTGATTCCCTGCCATGGGGATACGTAGGAAGCCTCCACAAGGATCAAGCCCATAACTCCGATCACATCCTGACCTTTCCCTCGAGCCTATGTGTCTCGGGAAGCTCATTCCCTAACCCAGAGGTTCAACTTCTTCTAGGTCCCATCCATGCGTCCATTCTCACGGGTCGCCTCCTCAAGTGTCCCATCGTATCATCGAACTACACGAACTTTGATTCCCTGCCATAGGGATATGTAGGAAGTCTCTTCGAGGATCAAGCCCAAAGCCATCGTCCATCCTGATTCTTACCCGGGCCGCCACATCCCGGTGGTATCATGCCACTCCATTCCCCATTACCTTCAACAGCATTCGGGAAGCCTCCCACATGTTGGCCCCAATATTGGTGTTCCCTCTAGGGGGTTCCTCAATTTGATCCACTCTAACCAGTGTTCTGATCAATTTGATCCATCTCCGCTGGATGTTAAACTTGCGGCATACCCTGTGTTACACATGGGAAGCTAAGGAAAACCTCAGATGCATTCCTATGGCATATGTTTCCCCACATTCAATTTGGGATTCCTCGGGCTTCCGCACCCTCGAGAAGCCCTATAATAAGAGACAGAAGATAGACATTCCAATTCTCTAGCATCCAGACATGCCAGTGATGCCCAACGTGACTACTCTCCTAAATGGAGGTCACTGCCCTGACCAGACCCCTTGGAAGGCCCTGACAGAAGTGGCATAATTAACTGGTGTCCATAAAGATATGGCGTCGGGAAGAGTTTCACGAACCACATCTTAAATCTATGAGGGAGACTCGGACTAGGTGATGAGTTCTGAGGAGGAATCCACGGAAGGAAGAACTGACATCCCATCATCCCGTTTCGATCAAGGAGAAGACGTCCCTAAACAAGGAACAGATGACACCTGCCTTTGGAAAGCGGGAATGCAGGGTAACAGCTACGTGTCCTCTGCGTGACAGAGGCACATGTCCCCAGCGAAAGCGTCAGAAATAAAAATGGTGAACTCAACGTGAAAGTCTTCTACTCAGCTTGGAGACTAGTAGCATTTGAGGCATCAGTGGTTTAGCATGTCATCTGACCCCGTCATCTGGTACCAGGTCCCACCAGGCAGGCCTAACATGAAACTTACCAGAAGTGGGGATAGTCGGGATGTTGATCATTCTGTTCTGTGACTTTGTCAGCGTGGATCCCTCTTATTGGCCATGGAAGACGGAATGGCACTGGGGCACTGGTTATCGATTTCTTTTCCTAACAGTATTAATGAGTTCATCTCCCTGCTTTCAGAAATCAAGTTGTTGCATCTGAAGCTCAATCACCTTCCCACCGGTGCAGGGGCAAGGGAAATATCGACGTGGATACCCCGCACGGTTCTCCCTCTTCCACGACGGCCTCAATCGCTATGACTGCTGGGCACCCACGCCCCCTCTCCCCATCAAAAATTATCCATCTAAGGTTAATTAATGACCTTGTACGTAGGTACAAGGAGGATGGGATCATCCCCACCAGGGATATGGCTCGCCTAGATCTCGAGGCAGTTACGCCTCACAGACAACGCTTCCACCAAGGGCCGTGTAGAGAGCCACTGCTCCCCACCCCAACATTCAATCGTTTCGGGAGATTGTCCCCAGATCACCTTGACAGCTCCCTTCCCTACATCGATGAGGTAGGGGATGTCCGGGTTGGGCTGATCGGAGTCCCGCTTCAAGGGCTCCCGGTGAGGACCCCACTAGGCCACGTCAGTGCCACCGCCTAGTTCCCCAAGCCAAGAAGTAGGTAATCCACGCACCTACATCACCATCTCCGGTTCATCTGACCCGACGCTAGCGTCGGGCGCAAAGGGAAGAGGATGCTCTTCGTGGGGCGTCAACGTCAGTGACTATTGTGGCCTGAGCCACCGTTGACTCATACCTCCAATTCCCTGCATACGTTGAGTAGGGAAAGTTTCACACCCAACCTGGATCGAGGCCCCAACCACCCCACGGGCAGGCTGGGTCGACTCTCTCGATCGTTGGCACATGTGATGGCCGCCACAGACAAATCCGTAGCAGTGCCACCAAGTGCGAAGGCTCACTCTGTGCTGCCACTACGGAAGGTGTGAATCCTCCCTAATTCCAACCTCGTCTTGGAGGTCTACCCCATGCCACCTTCAACGAAAGTGAGGGTCTTCCCCATGACAGAAACACTCCATATGGGGGTATCTCTCGCACTCACTACACTAGGCACGAAGTCATTCCCCCTACCGCAGACTGCCAGTATGGAGACGTTGCATGTCCAGTCACCCGCCAGCATGGAGGTCCTCCACATGTCCCTTTCGACATTTGTCCCAGTTATCCTCGCACACCAGCTTCCTTGGGTGAAAACCCCCTCTGCCCCAGCACTAGAACGGCCAGAGGACCCCATGTTGGAAATCAGCCTTGTCCTGAGGAGCCACCCAGGGGCATGAAGGTGGGTCGCCGCCACTACAAGAGGAATTCTGGGGAAGGCTGGAAGGGAATCAGACCAGTCCGCTTCTCAGACTCCGAGGCGGAGTATGATTCAGTGTAGGAGACCTCCCCTCAGCCTCCCGAGTCAAAGGTTGGGACAGGAATGAGGCGCATCAGCCTCGTACTCCTAGAATCCGAGGTCCGTAGGATCCCTGTCTCCCTTAGAAGGTATATTCAGGAGGAAAAGAACCTGGAATGTCCCCAGGGACCGACCGTGCAGTCGCCGCCATCATCTCTGGAAGCACCCACTATCTCAACTAGAGACTACGGAGATCTATTTTGGGGGTCAATGGTGGAAGGGTCAAGTCATAACCCACCCTCGGCAGACACTACTACTGTGTTAGGATCTGTGGTCACCGGTCCATCCTATCGTGATATGTTGGCCAGGTTGCTACAATCCTCAGAGGACATCCCAAGGTTCGGCGGACAATCGGCCCGCTCGCCGTATTCTCCACCGACCAGCCCGCCGTCCCAGCAGTCTGCCTCAATGCCGCTGCTGGTTCCTTGGCCACCCCCAGTTGATGAGTGGGGAAATCAAGGGCCAGACCCTAAATCTGAGCCAAGGATCTTCTGGACCATCCTCACAGCGGACCACTTCCCTGAAGAGTTTTGGTCGGTCGTGGGACCAAATGTTTGTGTACCAGAATCGCTCACCCCAGAGGAGTTTGAATGTTTCCGCTGGACCCTCTAGGAGACTCACTTCTGTCTTTTCCACCAGTGATTAACCTACCCAAAGATACAAGTTCACTTTGAATACATCGGTGAAAAATGTCATCTAGTTGACTTGGCTGTGCTCCCTGTGGCCCAGCACCCTGAGTCACCTGGTCACCACAAGGTCCTCCAACAACAATGCGTTCAGAGTTTCCAATTACTCCACAAGTTTATTAAGGAGGCTACTCCCCATGTGCAAGTCTGTGGTTGGGGACAGTACGCTAACCTCCTCTTCATTGCAATTTTCCGTCAGCCCGAATCGCTAGGTGACATTGAGGACATTCCCTCGAGAAGAGTTTCGGTCAACATGACCAACCTATCAGGAGAGGAAAACGAGCCGAAACTTCTTGATGGGAACATCCTCCTTGAGAACGTGCCACCACTACTAGACCCATTGGGGAGAATCACTCATCAGTAGAGAAACCTCCTAAGTGTCCCTGTGCCCACTGAGACGTTGGTTCTAAGACGGAACCCTGGTAAGGGCAAAGAGCATGTCAGAGCTGTCAAGAACTCCAACCCATCCGCTTCAGTACAGAAGACGGATGAGGACTCCAAGAAGGCCACATTGCGCCATCAGATTGCTGAGCAGAAAAGGTTTTTCAATGAACTCCTTGTTAAATGCGTGGCAGAGCGACGGCCCGACTACGGTGATCCTAGGCCGGGGCAGCAGGGGCAGGAACATTTTCCCCTTGACGAGAAACCCCCAGGCCACCCTGATCATGCCACTCCCACTAACAGGGTGGAAGACAGAGCTCATGGAAAGAGGGTGTGGTATGTCTCCCCGAACCCTCTTGAATGGCGCAACCATCCAAGGAACCCCACTTGAGCTCCCCCGGCCTCCCCAAGGGTCGCTCCACCAACTGCTCCATGAGCTGCTGAGCTTGCCTACCGCATTGAAGAACCCGACAACTCGCTCGTGGTTAGGGATCCCAATCAAGACAGGGACTCCCGCCTGGATGATCCAATGGAGGAACTCATCGCCCACCTAGAAGCATTAGAAACATGGCAGGTGGTAATCCCACTAGATGGTAAGCCATACCCGGCATGGGTGGATGACATGCCGGCACCTCCGAGTTTTGGGAATCCCACCTTCTCACCTCTTTAACGGGACGGGGGACCCGCTGCAGCACCTGGACCACTTCAACTCGAGGTGTGGGCCTATAATAGGGACTCTAGTATAGCAGGAGGCTGCCAAGATCTACTGTTTTGTTCAGATGCTGGAGGGGCCAGTATTTGTCTGGTACAGCCAGCTCCTTGTCAGATCTGTGGCAAGCTGGGAGGACCTTCGCAGGCAGTTCCTCTACTAGTTCATCTCTACCACCCAGAAGACCGGTATCGCAGACCTCTTCAAGTGCAAGCAAAGGCCTGATGAGCGAGTCGTGGACTTCATCGCCCGGTGGAAGGGGCTCACATACTCCCTTGACATGTCACTGACTTAGGAACAATTACTGAAGATGTGCGTGGGAAATGTCAAAAAAAACGGGTTCCTTCTCTGATCACTCGAACTATCCTAGAGGGTTCTGAGAATTCTCAGATAAGGCCTAGTGCCTGGAGGAAGCCCTACAACAGGCCATCCAGGTACGGTCTTTGCCCCTATAATCCCAGCGAGGAGGGCTGCTAGAGCTGAGCCCGCCGCGGTGGCTCAAATAGAAGCCCCCGGTCAACTGGAATTGCTACCAGTAGCACCGGCCCCACAGCCTCACAGAGGCCCTCTGCCTCAGGCATAGCTTCTGGTTTAGCAGCATCCTTAGAATCGAAAAGCGCCCCCGCACCTCACGTCACCACCGCCTAGGCGGGATAATCGAGTTCTGCCTCCTCGACAGGCTCCTCCGACCCCTCATCAGGTTCAGGCTCTAAGGGACCCCTTTCCAGAAAGAAGGCATCGAATCTACTCATTCAATGAGGCTCAGGTACCTAGTTACTTCTGCAGTGCCTTGGAGTAGGGAATTGTATGCTTTCCTAAGTGCAGAAAGCTAGAGGAGGTGAATCTCACTGACCGCCCTAACTACTAGCCTTATCACTGGATCCTGGGGCACACCCTCAGGCAATGCTATGTGTTCAAGGACTGGCTCCAAGACCAGATTGACAATAACATAGTCAGTTTGGGCCCGACCCCAGCACAAGTGGCGGGTGTCATTATAAGGCCAGATAGCAGTAGCGACGATGAGGGTGAGTGGAAACAGGTTTATGACTGTGGATCCTAGAATTATAGTGACTGAATGGCCCACAAAATGGTCACCCATGACCATATCATCATTTGGGAATGCCTAAATCATCTAGAGCCTTCAAAATCTATGGCTACCACTTCTAAATCACCATATTAGTCAACCTCTTCCCAGAAGAGCAGGCATCAGCGGCGCAAGAAGAAGCAACGCGCCCCACCGATGTCATCGTCATCCCACACTCTTGGTGACTTTATGGCCTTGGAGATGGGCATCCTTCCCAGGATCTTCCCAGTGGTGGATGATTCTTCGAGTGATAGTTAAGGGTACTCTTCAGTTAACACCATCGAGTTGGTAAATCCCTATATGACTCCCAACGATGGGGATCGCCAGGCGAACCTCCCCAATGTCCCCAGCTGACGTCAACGTCGGTGGAGCCGCGACCATATGAGTCATCGAGGTGCATAATTTGGAATCTCTAGACAGGTCTTACATGCCACTGAGACCATACAGCAATCCCAATGCAGGACTCAGCATGCCCAGCCTCTTCATCTGGTGTCGGCAAGCCCGCCTCCACCACCATTTGGGCTGCTGGATCAGGCAGAACCACCTCGACCATGCCACGACCAGTTTCACCCCACTACAGGCCGATATTAGTCATTCGTTCCTCATCCGACAGTGACTCTTCGGGCCTTAACTAGTGAGCAGCGAGATATACCCAGCACCAGTCAGTCGTCAGTCTGGCCAGCAGGGCCCGCCATGCCTCCAGTCGCAGAGCGGCCCCCTGCGAGCAGAAGTTTGCGCCTGGCGTAGAAGTACGATGTCCTCAAGCATCTTGCCAGCATCCCAGTGAGTATTTATATTCTTGAATCCCTTCATCTGTCACTAGATATGCACGAGGTGCTCTCCGAGGCTTTAAGAATCCCCCTCCAGTTTGAGACAGAGGTAGCAACTGCAGAAGCCTTTCATGTTGAAGCAGTTGGGAGTGTCAAATGTCAGGCTATCATTTCGTTCTTTGAAGAGGATGAAGGCTCTCCCATACAGGGGCACATCTTCCTGCTATACATCATCATCCAATTTAATTGTGTGGAGATTCGTTGCTATCTCATTGACACTGGCTCCGGGATTAACCTTATCCCTACACGGACATTGCGGAAACTAGGGTTATCTGAAGATGACCTGAATCCCTCTAATTTATGAATCTTGGGATATGACAGGACAGAATAAACCCCAGTCGGAAAGATCCATTTGAAGACTCAGTTCAGTGGCCTAGTGGCCAGCACCGAATTCATGGTTGTCTCCCAGGACACCGCGTATAACGCATTTATGGGAAGACCATGGCTCCACCTGCATGCAGTGGTCCCCTCATCGTATCACCAACGTCTCAAGTACTCCCTAAATGGTCGAGTAGGCATACTCCAAGGTGATGCATCTCCTTTTTCCTCTTGTGAAGCCTTCTACTTGGATGATGACTATTACAATAGCAAGGATAAACAAGTCTAGGCAAGTGAAATTGAGCCCGTCATGGTCACAACTAACCCATGGGCAGGCCTGAATGATGCCTACGTCTTCCTGATCCACTAGTTAGAGGTCACGGCCCCCGATATGGGGCAATGTTTTGTCGTTTCTGGGTCGAGAATGTGCCATGCTCCCAAATCCATGCAGCGTCGAAAGATCACTTCGTATTCTTATACGAATCAGGCCCCAGTGATCCCAGAGCCTCCCACTCCCATTAGGTATCGGGGCGTCTGGCTCATGGAAATGGCAGTATGTCATACTTTTCTATTTCGCTGGGCTGGAATAAGCTAGCTCTGGCTGACGTGCCACCACTGCTTTGATATTATCAAGCATGGCCCCATGGGCCGGAGACCAGATGGGATTGGGTGGATAGCCTTCATTGCTATGGTCTCGGCAGCGCCGGAGTTCCCTGATGCAACGACCACTGCAGCTCAAGCCAGTGTCAGCCTCCCATTGGGGTTTGGTAACTCAGAAGAAATTTCCCCTGCTGAAGATCCCTACATAAGTGGAGAAGAGGATATAGAGGATGCTCCCCCTATCTTTGAGGAAGGCGTTTCCACCACGATTGATGAATTGGTACAGGTGAAACTTGGTAGTGAGGCAGACCCGAGATCCACATTGATCAGTGCCTCCATGTCCCTTAAAGAGTAGCAGTGGTACATAGGCTTCCTTAAAAAGCACTATGATGTATTCGCCTAGAGTTACAACGAGATGCCAGGACTAGATCCTCAGGTATCCATTCATCACCTTGGTCTCCCTACAAATCATCGCGGGTTCAAGCAGCCTCCCAGAAAGATGCACCCTTCTCACGGTGTTGTGGTCAAGGCTGAAGTTGATAAGCTCATCAGATCCAACTTCATCAAGGAGGTCCAGTACCCCAAGTGGCTAGCCAACATCATGCCATTCAGGAAGAAGAACAGACAAATCAGGGTATGTATCGACTTTCGCAATCTCAACTGTCACTATATGAAGGATGATTTTCCCCTTCTAGTGACAAAATTGTGGATCGATGCTATGGCTGGGTTATGAGACCTCTCTTTCATGGATGGTTATTCTGGATATAATCAGATCTGGATATCCCCTAACGATGAAGATTCCACCACTTTTAGAGTTCCCCAAGGTACTTTCTATTATCAGGTTATTCCCTTTTGTTTGAATAATGCAGGTGCCACCTATCAACGGGTCATGCACCGCATACTCAAGCCAATCCTCGGGACATTGGTGGAATGCTATGTGGAAGATTTGGTGGTCAAATCTCACCAGCGTCGGGACCATCTTAGGGACCTTGAGAAAGTGTTTAGCTTCCTCATTTCCAACCATTTGAAGATGAACCCGTTGAAGTGTGCCTTCAGGGTCACCTCTATGAAGTTTCTTGGCTTTGTTGTCAGATACCAGGGCATAGAGATCGACCTAGAGAAGATCAGGGCCATCAGCCAGATGCCTCCCCTGAGTAATATTCGGGAGCTTCAAGTTTTTCAAGGCCACTTAGCCTATATACGCCGATTCATTGCGAATCTGGCCGGCAAGTGTAAGCCCTTTTCTCGGCTTATGAAGAAAGGCACTACTTATGAGTGGGACGAGGAGTGCCAGATTTCTTTTGAAGAGATTAAGCAATATTTTCTCCAGCCTCCGGTCTTGATGCCACCTGTCTCCATAAATCCATTGATCCTCTATTTCACCACCCTGGAATGGTCCCTCGGTGCCCTTCTCACCCAAAAGAATAATGAGGGGACAGAGAACAACCTCTACTACCTCAGTCGCATGCTTCTCGATACGGAGACCAGATACTCCCCCATCGAGAAGAGCTGCCTTGTGCTTGTGTTTGCCATACAGAAATTGCGACATTACCTGTAGCACCATGAGTTATAGCTGGTCTCTCAACTTGACCTGTTGAAGTACATTCTGATTCATCCCATGTTGACTGTCCATCTAGCACAATGGGTAGTAATTCTCCAGCAGTTCGACATCAGGTTTGTCCCCCAGAAGGCCATCAAGGGACAGGCATTGGCAGACTTCCTAGCTGCCCATCCAACCTCTGTGGACCAGTCCCTGGACCTAGATTTTCCCAATGAGGCAATCCTCTCAGTAGATCCCACCATCCCATGTTGGTAGATGCACTTCAATGGTGCCTCTCGGATCCCCACCGGTAGGAGGCTCAATGATCCTAGGCTCAACAAAGTGGGTTTGGGTATCATCTTCATTACCCCGGCTCAAGCTGTTATTCCATACTCATTCCTGTTGTTGGAAGGATGCACCAACAACGAGGTAGAGTAATAGGCCCTCATTACTGGCCTTGATCTGGCCCTCAAGATCGACGTGCCCCATTTTCATGTGAAAGGGGATTTCGAACTGGAAGCAGGTCAACAGTGGATATGTTTTCAGGAAGCCAGAGCTCATACCATTGTTGGGATGCACTCTCCAGCTAATGGCCCAGTTCCCCTTACATCCAGAGTTTACCCATATCCCTCGATCACAGAATGGTCAAGCGGATTCTTTTTCCAGCTTGGTTTCATCATTTGAAGAACCCAAGCATGGTGATATGATTATACACATGGCACACCGGAGAGTCATTTCTCCCATCATTCTAGAGGATGACGACGACCTGTGGGTAAGCCATATTACCGCTGGATCTGCTACAGCTGGAACCTCAGGTTCTTCAGATGCAGTGGTTGAAGTGACTCCCAACTAAAGAACTCCTTTTGTCGAGTATCTCTAAAATGGTTGCCTCCTGTCTGATCGGGCCGAGCGTGAGCAGATTCGATGTTGCGCGTTGCATTTTACCCTCCAGAGTGGTCCTAGCCTTGAGCCAATCCTCTATAAGCACGGGTTTGATGGTGTTCTCCTCCATTGAATTTAGGGGATTGAGATTCCACAGGTCATGCAAGAGGTTCACGTTGGTTCTTGTGGTTCCCATCAGGCTGGGCCAAAATTGTTTCACTAGATCCGAAGATTAGGGTATTTTTGGCCCTCCATGATCCACGAATGCATTGAGTTCACCAAGAGGTGCCATGCATTCCAAGTTTATTCTAAATTTTTGCATCGGCCACCAGAACCTCTCCACACTACCAAGTACTCTTGGCCCTTTGCAGTATGGGGGTTAGATGTCATAAGACCATATCCGCCAGCAACAGCCCTCCAATGCTGGTTTATTCTGACCACTACGGATTTCTTTTACAAGTTGGAAGAGGCAGTTCCGCTCAAGGAATTCAAGGCCCATTTTGTTGTGGACTTCATGAGTTCTAATATCATCCATCGGTTTAGGGTTCCTCACACTATTCTCACCGATAACGACACTAACTTCCGAGCGGCCAAATTGAAAAATTTGTACGCCAAGTACAACATCCGTTCGAACCATACCTCCCGCTATCATGCATAGGAAAATGGGCAGATCAAGGCGTTCAATAAAACCCTCTCTAATATTCTGTAGAAAATGGTTGGTCAAAACAAGTAGAGTTGGCTGGATAAGCTCCCCAATGCCCTCTGGGTTTATCAGACGACGACTCGTAATTCCACCCAAGTGACCCCATATTCCCTGGTGTATGGAACTGAGGTCATCCTACCCATCGAGATTCAGTTTCCCTCATTGCGCACAGCGGTCTATGACCAGAAAGCGCCGGATAGAGTGGCTGAAATCCGTCTAGCTGAATTGGAAGCGCTTGATGAGAATAGGCTTCGTGCCCTGCACAATCTAGAAAGGCATTAGAGAAGGATGGATCGATCCTTCAATAAGAAGGTTCACCTCTGTTCTTTCCTGTAAGGATATTTGGTGCTGGCTCTGAGAACACTAATGATTCCTGGTAGGAAACCACCCAAGTTGAAGACTAAATGGGAGGGACCTTATATATTTACCCCAATAGAGCATACTCCTTGGTGACCATGGATGGTGAGCGTATAACTCCTCCCACTAATTCCAAGTTCCTCAAGAAATACTTATCCTAATACATTGGGTCCTGCACAGCCTTAAACTACATTGGGTCCTGCACGACCTTAAACTACATTGGGTCTTGTACGACCTTAAACTACATTGGGTCTTGCATGACCTTAAACTAAATTGGGTCATGCACGACCTTAAACTACATTGGGTCATGCACGACCTTAAACTACATTGGGTCCTGCACGACCTTAAACTACATTTGGTCCTGCATGACCTTAAACTGTCTAGTCCCGCACGACCTTAAACTGCATTTGGTCCTGCATGACCTTAAACTGCATGCCAGTCCAGCATGATGTTAAAATATATCTTTCAAGAACTACGTGTGGCTTGATTCTCATCCTTATGGGATACGTAGGACCGCCCGGACATTTAGATGCCAGTTCCATCCCCATCTCTTAGGCCCCCTGGCCTGCTCCTTTCCATGAGAGGGATATGTGGGTGTGGTAAGGGTTTATTCCCTCCTTCGCATTGGGTTTTTGGCACTGTTCCCCCCTTCTCCTAGGAGTTCGCCACCTCTTGGTGGCTCTCAATTTGAGTCCCTTAACCCTTTACAATGGTTCGCCAATGTGTTAAGAGTACTCTGGTCTAGCACCAGGAGTGTCATATTCAACTTAGACAAGTTCCATCAACTTTTCAAGCTTCGTGTTCCCCCTCATTTGGGCCCCCATTATCATTCACACCAGAAGGGACCCCCAAAAGGCATGGATACTAGGCCTAAGGTCTCTCCTTCCGTTATGGGCCAACACCCCCGAGGGTTGCAGAAAACAAATTGATACAAATCCTGTGTTGTGAACATGGTCAGCGGTCGATGCTCATTTGTTTGTCCTCAGGCTAACGTGACAGGATGATGTGTTACGAACATGGTCAGCAGTAATCCTCTATCACCACGCCAGCCCGTTTAGGCCTTGAATGTTGGTTACACGATTCACATTATTCTCCATATCACTATGTCCAGGTGAAATTTTGACACTCTTGACACTATCCCTCAATGAACCTCTGCACTTCAGGGGAGTAAAGCTACAATACGACATCCTCTGGGGATTCTGTGGTCTGATCTCTAATACTATAAACTAAGATATTCTCTAAGGACTATTTTTGCCTTGATTCTTATCCTCATGGGATTCGTAGGATCGCCCGGAAATTACATTTCTAGGTCCAACTCAGCTGGGAGCTAGCTTTTATTTCCCCTTACCCTCTTACCCTCACTGGCCTCATGGCCTGAGGCTCCTTTCCCGGAATTGCGCACGGTGATGTTGTGGACCTCATCCTCACTCACATCGGGTATGCTCTATCACTTCATGCATATTCCTTCATCTCCAAGCCACATGACTTTAAACTGTGATGTCTGGTCCTATTACATGACCCTAAACTATGATAACATCGTCCCGGCTGCATGAAAAAAATGGCACTACATTGTGATGGCCTCATCATAGGGGACATCACGTTGGGTATCAGTCATATACCATACCATTTGTCAACACCTGTGTACAGATTGACTCTTGTAGCGATGCCAGGAATTTCTACCCCAGGCCTGTCGCTTCACAAAAAAACCATTCACCTTAAAGGACAAACAAGATACATCAAATACCGCTTCTTTTGGTGTGAGGGCTAGACCCGCACACCCCTTTCATCCTTTGCACTGGTACCCTACCGTGATAAACTTCAAAACTATGTATGGATTGATTACCATCCTTATGGGATACGTAGGAACGCCTGGGCACTGCCCTATGGGCGCAGCCTAACTTTTGTGTTTGGTCCCTTGACCTAAACACTTCCCCAAGGAACACATGGTAATATGGACCTCATTTTTATGTTGAGTTTCATAATCACCTTACCATGTGTCTCCTTTCTTTCCTACCGATCCTTGGTCTGAGTTCTAAGACCTTAAACTAAGACCCCTTTTAGAAATACATGCATCTTTATTCCCATCCTTATGGGATATGTAGTAATACCCAGATATTTCATCTCACATCCAGTCCTGTGGATCACAAATCTCGTCCCTTCTCACTATTGACCCCTTGGCCTGACCCTTTTTGGGAGTTGTGTAACTACAAAATTTTCCCCGAATAAGTTCGGGATGCCCCGTAATGACATTGGGAAGTGATGGTTCCCTCACTAGAGAGGTCCCATCTCGAATTAAGAGTGATCCATGATCAGATAAATGCACCCACCTAATGTGCATCCACCATGTTGGTGTAATTTCATGAGTGTTGGATTATGTTCGAACAAACCACCACTTCACTTTCCACGCTTTTTGTGCCCCTTTATTTGGACCCTCGCCCTCTTTCACATTTGAAGGGACCCCCTAAAAGTATGGATGCTCGACCTATGGTCCTCCTGCTGTCTTGGGCCAACGTTCTGAAAAACTGATCACATTTAAAGGGACCCCCTAATAGTATGGAAGCTTGACCTATGGTCCGCTTGCTGTCTTGGGCCAATGTCTCAGAAGACTGATGGATGATATTTGAGTTAGGTCCCATGTTGATAACATGTTCAGCGGTATACCCTCATTTGTTGTCCCCATTTCAGGCTAATGCAATAGGGATGTTGTGTTTCGAACACGGTCAACAATTGTCCCTTATTGTCGCGCCCCTCCCACAGTGTTCTGAATTTGGGGTAACGTGATTCACATTTTTCATCCCCCTATGTTCATACTGATTCTAATTCCCCTAGAATTTCTCCGCTCATGCACTAGATCACATTGAGAATATGATACATCAATTGGTATGAGGTCCTCTGCCTTTGATTGTGCCTCCCTCTTCTCCTCAGGAATCTGGATTCGAATTTCGAATGCCCGAATCTTGGTTGACGCTCCCGCGATCAAACGAAGTGATAATATGATCATCCCTTGTTTCTCACGTTAGGTACGGCCCACATGAGCTTAGGAATGAATCATTATTTATTTTGGGATTATGGTTGAGCATGTTAAACTAAAGGGACAGGTAAATAATTTGTCCATACATACAGTTCAAAACAAGAAGGAGTAAGGAAAATTAGGTTTATGGTTTCAGCCAAAACAGGGCCCCTAAGGGTCGGCTTCTTGGATGGATCTCTTCAATGCCACCACCTTTTGGCTAGTGGCTTCCATGACTACTTCACACCCCCTGAGGACTCTCATTTCATCAACGACCATGGAGCGCAGTTTGCTGACCCTAGCCCATGCTTGTGCTTGTTCAGTTTGGAGCTCGGTTATCTGGTGACTTGCTTCCACGAGTTGTTCTTGGGCATCTTCCAACTGGGCCCTCAGCTGCTCCATGAGCTTAGAATAGTTTACGATGAATATCTTCTACTCTTTCACCTGTTCCTCGAGGTGTTGGACCTCCTGCTCCACCTTCATAAATGCTTGGGTACTCCCCGACTCCTCCCAAAACTGGGTGATGTCGGAGCACTGGATGCTCTCACGCATCTTCTCGGCCATGTAATCATGGACCGTCAGGTAAAGGAATTGAGCATCTACCCCTCCAGCACACAGGAAATGCAGCCAGGTGTGGAGTGATCCCATCCACTTCATCCATTCCATCTGAGGATGACCGAGAAAACGCCGGATGCACTTCCATCCCTTGTGTCGCGTCATCCGGCTCTCCTTGGCCGCTTCTGAATCTGAATCATTGATTTCTTCAGGATCAGTGGGCCGATAGATAGGGAAGACAGCCAATAGTCTAGCAGCAGTTTCCTCCTCAGAGATTCCTCCCAGGGGAATAGGCTCCTCAGCGTCTGAGTGACCTACCTCTATCGCCTCGACCCTGGTAGTGCCTTCATCAACTTTCATCCCTATCTCGATAGCAGCGTCATTGGTGTCCTCCACCCCCTGCTCACTAGTTTTCAGGGCCGACTCGGTTTGGGAGGCATGTTCTGGATGGAGCGGAATGTTCTTCATGGATTCACTCGCATATGGTCCAGGATCAGTAGCCTAACGAGCCTCCAGTGTTGTGATCACTGTACAGACAAGGAGCACCCTAATCAGTTGAGTCCTCTGACAGTAAGTACCGGTATCGAATCAAGGAACTTACGGGAACCCAAGGCGCCAGCCTCCGGCATTCTGGCCGCTACTGGAGCTGTCATGGTAGGGGATCCTTTAGCACTCGTCAGTTCAATAACGAGCATCGGTGCCCCAAATTGTTCAATTGGCGCTTCTCCCCCTCCTTTGATTGGGGACTCTTGATTAGCACCAGCACCAATGTGCTCCTTCGCAAGAGAAGGAAAGTGGATTAAGGATTACAAAGGAAGGCGGAGAAAAGGAGAAGGATAAATAAGGGTCGAAGCATACCTCGAGCAGCTCAGTCACATCCATATCAAAGCCGACGATCTCACTACTCTCCTGAAGACTCCCTTGGTGGGACTCCCCCTGATACCCTTCACCTTCGTGATCCTCTCCTTCACCTTCCCCTTCTCCTTCTGCCTCCTCTCTTGTTTCTCCGCCCTCCAACTCATTGTATCTATCATCATCCCTCAGCGGTATCATTTTCAGATCATGCTCCTGGCCGAGTATCACTTTCACCAAGAGAGGTGGCTCCACACACTGACCCCGTTGACATAAGTACATGTCCATGGATGTTAGATACGCATGTCGTTGATGGAAGTTCACTTTGTCTGCTACCCAAACAAGCCCGACTTCTGGCAGCTGAATCCCGCCTTGCACTATCTTCTGCCAGAGGGCTTCAGTACTCATCGACTGCCACAGGGTTATCCAAGCCGACCATAGTGCGGGGAAAATGGCATCTTGAGAAGGTTGAAGAAGGTATCTTATTTTCTTCCTGGGAAGTTATTTGGTCACCCCGTGGGACCCCCCCCCCCCCCTCCTCTAGGCGACGAGGGACCGACCACACCATGTGACGCCCCCGCTATTGAGGTCCCAACCTATGCGGGGCCCATTTCCTAATGCGCTTCTGATCTTCCCCCTCTATCAGCACTCTGACTTCTCTCTCACCACCCGGGTTCCACACTAGAAACCTTGAGTTGCCAAACTCACCTTCGCAAAATCCCCTTAGGGTATGATATGACCCAATGTTTAGAATACTCAGTTTAGAGGCCAGCATCATCCCCGGTGGGAAGAAAGGTGAAAACATCTCCAGAGCCATAGGTCATGAACATCAGCCATAGCTGACGAAGAACACAGGGATGCCTTTCCTCCCGGACGTCTATGTATACTTTTTTCAGCATTCACTGGAAGCACCCAAACTGCCTGGTGAACCTGGACGGCACATTAGGTTCGCAAAAGATCTTCCCATCAATCCGGGCCACAAGCACCCTACCTATGATGCTCTGGAATTACTCCTTTTTCTCTATTGATCCTTTCCTATTGTTTATCATTTGGCTAGTAGGGGTGGGGAACAAGTTGAAGGTGAATTTGACATGGTTACCAATTCTGATCCTTACTCCCTCTTCATTGAGTGTCAACGGCATAACCCCAACAATGTTCAACAGAGAGGGTCGTAGTTCATTGCCTGTAGAACGGATGGTGTTCGGGAAGGTGTATCCACCACAATGAGCTGCAACCCAACCATGGAAAATTTGGAAGGGTCCATAGACTCTCCTAGGTGATCCCCCTCTCGAGATGCATCCAAAAATGACATACAGCCGAGCCAGCATGGGGACCCCCAGGTTGAACCTCTTGTTGGCAGCCATGATGTCAGCCATCATCAGGGTCGCTAGACAGATGGCCATCCTTGCATCCCTCACTGGCAAGATCCACCCGCTTAGGAATGTGGCGAGGAATCCAGCATACCAAAAATTCATGTCCCGACTCTCGTTTATGTTGTAGCCCCATGACTGGTAGTTCCACGCCTCTAGGATCCTCCAGTATGATCCGCTCTTGCTCCTTTGTGCCGCGGTTGGACACCATCTTCCCCACCCTAGCATCTTGACTTCCGGATCCCTCTCTAGGAACAGGCTCAACCATTCCTTGTAGGTGATTTCCTTTAGGAAGTCCTTGACCCCCAACTTCTCCTTGGCCAGCTCCAGTAGATGCCACGTCAGTTTGGGGGTTCCTGATCTGTCACCCTAGGTGTTCATTGGCATGAGGAATTCATCATATTGATGGACCTCCAAAGGGATGACCCAGATACAGTGATGTCCCAGAGACTAATACCCACTTTCCCATGGTGAAGGTGGAAAGTGTTGGTATTGGGGGACCATCGGGTGAACAACTCTGGCCTGAGCTCAGGCTGGCGGTAGAAGTGGAATTGTGATGTCCACACCACCTCAAACAGACCAATATGCCACAACTCGGCCCCAAATTGGTCACACATATAGAGAACCCAGTATGCCTAGGCCCATTCACTGGTGAAGTTACCTCCGAATCACAGGTCCCAGTCCTGCAGCCAGCCTGCGGCCTCCTCAGTGACGCTCTGACGGAAGGTGCTCACATAGAGGGCTGGCGAACTCCCCACAACAGGGTCACCCCCAGCAATGGTCCTAATCTTGGGATTCAAGACATATACATCCATGTTCCTGGTTTATCTGGAAGGATGACCATTGTTGGTGATGTTGTATCAAGGAAGATCGTCCTCGCGGGTCACCCATGACCGTGGTGTATCCACCTCAAAGCCCGGAAGAGGGACCTCCTCCAGAATGCCGAAGTCCCACAGCGGTAGACTGTTGGATAGGGAATACTCTTTTTGGGCGGGGGTTAGTAGATTAAAAAGGGTATGGTTATTGGAGACGACCCTTTTTGCACCATAAACCTCTAGGTTTGCATCCATTTCAGCCCTGCGAGTAGCATCTTCTCCCTCATCAATCCGGTTTGCGGCCATCTTCTTTCGACCAAGTTTTTCAGTAGATGGCACAAAATCTGGGAGGCTGGTGCGTAAAATCAGCAGGCATCATGAAATTTCATACTGCGGCGTGAAAAACCCCGGGTTTGTGCATAAAATGATGCCTAAATCATGGTGGAATTACGCGCAGCCAGAGCGGTTTTTCACGCAGGACCAGAGAAACTTTCACGCACAAGAGCTAAAAGCTTATCGCCCAAGAAAAGTCATATGGAGCATGGGACCCGTGCATGATTTTATAGACTAATCCTGGGTTCTGCACCCACTTGAAAAGCGGATTCCATGCCTAGATGAGTTTTGCGTGCCGCTTCAGATTTTTGCACGCAGGGACCCCATGAAGCCTTGCATTTCGGCATTTCCGTCGGAATCCGATCATTGTGACCCCTCACTAATCCAATTCTGGGGGGGGAATTTGTAGATGCCGAAAAACCCTCAAGGATTGAAGAAAGTTTCAAAACGAGAAAGCGAAGTCATATTCGGACCTGGAGACCAGGTCCGTGGGGCCTGGAGGTGTTGTGTGAAAAAAAATGGTGAAGTGTGTGAAAAAATGTGTCCCGTGCGAAAAGTTTTGGGGTTTGCGAAGAGTCCTCGGTGCAGGCGCGGAAAATAATTTTGCGCCCGAGCCCCGCGCGGTTGACATTTTGCACCGCCGCCATCTGCGCGCAAATATTGCATGCCACCACCTCCGTCACGCAATTATTTCACACATACCTATATTTCGCGCCCCCAGTAACCTATAAATAGAAAATGAACCCCTTCTATTTCGAGGCTGAAGAATTCAAACCAGCTCTCATGCGCGAAATTGGCTTTCCACGCACACGAAGATGGCTTCTAGGTATGATTCTTTTCATGCCCAGTCACCTCAGGGTCCACCTTCGCACGAGATCCCCTTCAGTTTAGACTGAATTCCAACCCCTTCGGGTCTTTCCCTTGCGCGCAATTCCTTCCTTTGTGCGCAAGCCGACCAATTTCACGCAATCCCCTTCTATTTCATGCAAGCCCCTTCTATTGCATGCAATCCCTTCCTTTGCGAGCAATCCCCTTCCATTTCACGCAATCCCCTTCCTTTGCATGCAATCCCTTCAAGTTGTGCACAAAAGCCTCAGCTCTAGTTCCATGCCAAATCTTCCCAATTGCGTGCCAACCCGAGGTTTTTCGTGCAGGTACCCCTTATTTCACGTGCAAGACTTAAAGGTTGCGTGCAATTCCCTGGGGCCCCTCTACTCGGTGCTCCCTAGGTGTACCCTTGTGCGAGTGCTCGATGCCCTCCTTATAGGTTCCATTCATAGGTGTCTTGCACACCCCAGGTATCTGCATCGTACACAGTTTTCTCGTATGACCTTCTAGGCTCGTACGAAGTAACTTTAGAGTCCCTTGGAAGATACCGCCCATTTTTCTTTGCCTCATTCTTCTTCGCATAGGCATGCTAATGGCTATTTCCTCTTTGCATAGCCACGCTAACGTGGACCCCTCAGTGGTTTGCTCCATGACACCCCCCAACACGGCATTGTCGATGCCTTCCATTCCACAAGGAGCAGAGGGTACCGGTTATTTAAGTCCTAGGGGTGCAGAGTGAACCCACCTCGTCCGAGCTGCAGGATGTTAAACTGCCAAGCACCATCGTCCTTAGCACATGACATTAAACTGTGGTCTCGCCCCATGCCTCGCACGTGGGGCACCCCCACCTCAGACATTCTCCATGCCCAATCGTCTCCATGGGGATGGGATCACCCCTCACAGGGGATGATATCCTCCTTATTGGAGTGGTGTTTATCTGCAGGGATAAGGCAGCCACCTTGGTATAAAATCCCAGATTTGAGGTAGCACCTCTTCTCCTCTCTTCCTGGGTGCCAAGTCCCTTTCCCACTGTGCTTTTTCACCCTTGGGCCTCCATCCTGGAGTAAGTCCCGACTTTCTGGGCCGCCTCAGCACATAAGACCCTCTCCACTTCTCATGGACGCACCTTTCACGGCATGATCATCGGGTCTTTATTGTCTCTTGTTTCTCACACCGAGCATGACTCACGTGGGCTTAGAGCAAACATCAATCATGGCAACCACCTTGGTCCCCTTCAGAGTGTAAACCCCAATCCATCCTGAACTACGAGGACTTTGATCTATGTCAAGGCATGGTATGTAGGAAGCCTCTATGAGGTACAAGCCCCACCACCTTGGGCCGCCTCAGAGAGTAAGCCCCAATCCATCCTGAACTACGGGGACTTTGATTCATGTCAAGGCATGGTACGTAGGAAGCCTCAATGAGGTTCAAGCCCCACCACCTTGGGCCGCCTTAGAGTGTAAGCCCCAATCCATCCCAAACTAAAGGGAATTTGATCCATGTCAAGGCATGGTATGTAGGAAGCCTCCACAAAGTTTAAGCCCCACCACCTTGGGCTTCCTCAGAGTGTAAGCCCCAATCCATCCAGAACTACGGGGACTTTGATCCATGTCAAGGCAAGGTGCATAGGAAGCCTCCATGAGGTTCAAGCCCCACCACCTTGGGTCTCCTCAGAGTGTAATCCCCAATCCATCCCGAACTATGGGGACTTTGATCCATGCCAAGGCATGGTACGTAGGAAGCCTCCACGAGGTTCAAGACCCACCACCTTGGGCCACCTCAGAGCCTAATCCCCAATCCATCCCAAACTATGGATACTTTGATCCATGTCAAGGCATGGTAAGTAGGAAGCCTCCATGAGGTTTAATCCCTACCACCTTGGGCCGCCTCAGAGTGTAATCCCCAATCCATCCCGAACTATGGGGACTTTGATCCATGTAAAGGCATGGTACGTAGGAAGCCTCCATGAGGTTCAAGCCCCACCACCTTGGGTCGCCTTAGAGTGTAAGCCCCAATACATCCCAAACTATGGGGACTTTGATCCATGCCAAGGCATGGTACGTAGGAAGCATCCACGAGGTTCAAGCCCAACCACCTTGGGCCGCCTCAGAGCGTAAGACCCAATCCATCTTGAACTATGGGGACTTTGATCCATGTAAAGGTATGATACATTGGAAGCCTCTATGAGGTTTAATCCCCACCACCTTGGGCCACCTCATAGTGTAATCCCCAATCCATCCCGAACTATGGGGACTTTGATCCATGCCAAGGCATAGTATGTAGGAAGCCTCCACGAGGTTCAAGCACCACCACCTTGGGCCGCCTCAGAGTGTAAGCCCCAATCCATCCTGAACTACGAGGACTTTGATCCATGTCAAGTCATGGTACATAGGAAGCCTCCACAAGGTTCAAGCCCCAACACCTTGGGCCGCCTCAGAGTGTAAGCCCCAATCCATTCCGAACTACAGGGACTTTGATCCATGGCAAGACATGGTACGTAGGAAGCCTCCATGAGGTTCAAGCCCCCACCACATTGGGCCACCTCATAGTGTAAGCCCCATACATGTCCCGCATGATGTTAAACTGTATTCTCCATTTGAACTACGTGGTCTTTGATTCCCCTCCAAGGGGATATGTAGGAAGACTTCCTGAGGCTCAAGCCCATCACTCCTGTCACATCCTGACCTTTCCCTTGAGCCTATGTGTCTTGAGAAGCTCGTGCCCTAACCCAAAGGTTCAACTTATTCTAGGTCCCATCCATGCATCTATTCTCATGGGTCACCTCCTCAGGTGTCATTGTATCATCGAACTATATAGACTTTGATTCCATGCCACGGGGATACGTAGCAAGTCTCTTCGAGGATCAATCCCAAAGCCATCGTCCATCCTAATTCTTACCCGGGCCACCACATCTTGGTGGGATCATGCCACTTCATTCCCCATTCCCCTCAACATCATTCGAGAAGCCACCTACGTGCTGGCCCCAATATCGGTGTTCCCTCCAGGGAGTTCCTCAATCTGATCCACTCTAACCAGTGTTTCGATCAGTCTGATCCATCTCTGCTGGACATTAAACTTGCGGCATACCTTGTTTTATACATGGGAAGCTGAGGAAAACCTCTGATGCATGCCTATGGCATATGTTTCCTCGCGTTCAATGTGGGATGCCTCAGGATTTCGCGCCCTCGAGAAGCCCTATAATAAGTGATAGAAGGAAAACATGCCAATTCCCTAGCGTCCATACAAGCCAGTGATGCCCAACTTGACTACTCTCCTAACTGAAGGTTGCTGCCCTGACCGGACCCCTTGTAAGTCCCTGAAAGAAGCGGCGTAATTAACTGGTGTCCATGAATATATGGAACCGGGAAGAGTTTCACGAACCACGTCTTAAATCTATGAGGGAGACCCGGACTAGGTGACGAGTTCTGAGGAGGAATCCACTGAAGGAAGAACCAATATCCCATCATCCCGTTTCGATCAAGGAGCAGACGTCCCTAAAAAGGGAACAGATGTCACCCGCCTTTGGAAAGCGGGAATGAGGGGTAACATTTGCGCATCCTTTGCATGACAAATGCACGCATCCCCAGCAAAAGCGTTGGAAATAGTATAGTCTCCTCATGGTACTACCCCAGACCCTCACTACTAGTTAGAAATCTCTAGCATATGAGGAGGCATACCTGAGGTCCGAGTGACATCTTCGGTCTGGACACTAATGAGTGGTATCGGGTCAGGGATATTACATCCACCACCAACGGTGTCCCTAATATAACCAATATAAATAGTTTATGCACAATTTGATATTCTCATAAAAATAAATAGGTAGTTAAACATAATAAAATAGCCATCATTGATCCTCAGGTTATAAGATAAAACTCGAGGTTGACCATACCTTCTTTTTTCAGTGCTTGATGCCTCTTAACAAGATATATATATATATATATATATATATATATATATATAACCATTAAGGGGAATGGATCCCCTCCTCATAATCGCAACAAAACCACATTAGGGGTATTATTCCCCACCCTAGAATCATCCCATCAAAATTTATCTAGGGGAATGGTTCCCCTCCTACTCCATATCAACACATAAATATTAGGGTGATAGTACCTCACCCTGATCCAGCTCACCATATAATATCAGGGGTTAATGACACCCCACCCTACTCCATATATCAATATAAATATCATGGGGGATGGTTCCCCACCCTACTCCACCTCACTATATAATATTAGGGGAGAAAAGGCACCCCACTCTCCTCCAGATCACCAGAACAATATCAAGGGGGGATGAAACCCCATCTTTATCTAGATCACCATAAAAATATAAGGGATAATGGTTTACCAATATATATATATATCTATTGGGGGATACACACTCGCGCAATAATAATATCACATCTTGCATCATCCTCACACGGGTTAATTGCTTGCCCAAACCCATCACACATCTTCTAGGTTGAACTCTCAAGTGAAAAAAACTAAAATCTTCACTACAAACATACTAGTCTACAATCATACTAGCTCTCATGCACTAATTCACACTAGAGTCAACATAAGTCTAGGGAACCCACAATGGTCCTCTAGGTCACGTCACAATCAAGACACCCTATATGGGTTCCGTTATCACATTCCCAACTATGTGTCAAAATTTGTCACTCAGGGGGGATAATGTCCCTTAGCATGTCCATGATAACATCATGGCATGATCATCCACACTAGTGATATAGCACATTCATCTCAATAGTGAAATGGTATAAATCTCATCTCACTTATAAATTCATGCTAGGTCCGTCTTCTCACCGAACCTACACTCAAACCCTTTTTAAGGTATCCCTATTAAGATATACATATGATGATGGAAAATTACACTCACTCATCACACTAGTCAACTATCCAAGAGGTTATAAGGCACACTAAGTTTTCCATGTGACCTACCCTATAACGAACCGACCCAAATACCCTCTCAACCTGGTACCCAAAATGTCACATACCCGAAGGGCATTCCTGATCCCCATAGGTTGGTGACTAGAACCCAAGAATCCCATAACAACTAGAGGGAAAAAATTGACTCAACCTGAAGCAACAACATGACATATATACAAATAAAAGAGACAACAACAAAAGAAATATATGTGCTATAATTGAAACAAATATCAGAAACCAAACAACTCAAAGCAACTACAATATCCAAGTACAAGTCCAAACATAAAAGGACAACAAAACCAATGTTGCTACTCCATGTGATAGCGTGAGAAAATTCCCACCATCTCACCACTAGTTACCCAAACTCAGCTGACCAGAAACCTCACCACCTCACTGTGGTGCCTTTCATTTCCTTACATTGAAAGACATAGCCAGGTCTATGCACCACTGAAGGGGTACACAGGGTGTGAGCTAACAAGATCAGTAGGGTCCCACCCAGTTGTTTTATAATAATTCTCTATAAAAATAACTCAAGGATGCTCATTTTAAATAAAATATGGCATGATAAGCAGTAAATCCATTTTATAAAAAGCATGGTAAAGATTTACCTTTTCCAACAATTACAAAAAAAAGGTATGTATATCAATTTAAATAATAATTTACATTATCATTTATCAAAATCCAAAGCATGCATATCACATCCAAAATAATAAAAAGAGAAGTATATGTAAATCATTCCAAGGAACTCAATAGGTTAGTCTAGCAGACTACTCGTACCAAAAAAAATGAATAGTGTGAAACAAGTCCCTAGAACACATTTCTAAGGGGAAGAGGAACACCCCATGAGTGACCCCCACCCCCAAAAATGTCAAGAACATGTCCCTAGAACAACAGGCCTATGGAGTAGAGGAAATCCCCATGATCAAAACTCAAAACATAAATATGGATGATGGCCCTAAGCTAAACCTTCCACCTATGTATCCAAGGCTTCTCATGTGCTGAATTTCATAAATCATTTCAATGGTTTCAAAATACCCCTTTTATATTTACTAAAAACCCAGTGAAACCACCTTTTATCAAAAATCCATTTACACACACAAAACAATCATTCCAAATTTATTTACAAATAAATTTATAAAATAAGAGATATATAGTTCATCTAACACAAGCACCTACCTCAAAACTCAGGTCACACATGCCCACAATGGAACCCACCAACAAGAAGGAACACAACACCAACAATAGAGGCCTAGAACCAATATCGTATAATGGATCTAGAGATAAACAAAAGGAATATCATAAAAGATCAATGGATCTAATAATAAAATACAACAACACTACCACGATCAAAGCAATAAAGAATAAGAAAGGATTACTCACCTAGAGAGATGTGATCCAACCACAACTGTGATCTGATGTTGAAAATATCGATCTGGAATGAATGGTGACTCCCAAAATCATTGTAGAAGCCTTATAAGTCGAGAGCCAAAGAAGTTGCGGATGAATGGAATAAAATTTCAGCCAAGAGACACATTAAAAAGATGATTTTTCGATAGTTAAATAATGTGTAAACCCTTTATAGGTCTTGTAATCCATGACTCTCAAGTATGCCAAAAAAAACCATCACCTTTTTATTAAAAACTCATCTTTAAAACTTACACAACATGTAACTCCTACACTGTGTGTATTACTTTCATGCTATGTACCAAGTTCACGATTTGTGTCTGGTGACCAAGTACACATCATGAAACATCCCAGAACATAGTATAAAAACCATATTATCACAAAAAAAACTTCAAACCAACTAGAGCATTCCCTATACTTGGAAAGAACCCCACAACTCTATTAACCAATTTATACCCAGACTTTGTTAATTCAAAAAAACATGCATCACCAAACTTTAGGTCATTTTACCGAAAAAAGGCTCTCCATCCTCAAGAATCCCAAGACGCACCCAATTAAAGAGGAAAACTAGAAAGGAGAAGGGAAATACCTGAAATATGGTAATGATATGTTGCAAACTCCCCACCATATGACTTTTTTTCCTCGAGAAGTCATATGGAAGAATGAAGTTCGGTAAAGGGGTGAGGCCATTGCTCCCTCATCAATGAATCACACTCCCAAGTCTCATGAGAATCTGATCCACACCACCATAAAAATTTAACCAATAGAATAGACTTCCCACACAATACTTTCACTTGAGAGTAAATGATCTCAATAAACTATTCAATGACAGAAACATCTAGCTCTAAATCAATCTATTCCCAAATTAGAACATTAGAGGGATTGGGATGATACTTCTTGAGCTGTTATATGTGGAAAATGTCATGAATTCTTGTCAACTAAGCTGGTAATTTCAATTGATAAGTAATCTACCCAAGCCAATCAACAACCTCAAATGGTCCCACGTATATCGGAGCTAACTTTCCCTATCTTCCAAGTTGACGGTGACCTAACTGAGGAGAAAATTTCATGAAAACCCAAAAACCTATGGAAAACTCTAAAGGTTTTTGTCGTTGATCTGCATAATACTTATACCGACTCTACATTGTAACCAAACACTAATGTATATCCTAAATCCTCATAGATGTCTCCTGAATCAAACTTTGTCCCACCAAAGAAGCTTCGCCCACCTATATCCAACAAAGAGTTTATCTACACAGGAGACCATACAAATCCTTGAAAGGATCCATTTTGATTGATGGATAATAACATTTGTTATAAACAAACTCAATTAGTCCTAGATGGTTATCCCAAGATCCATAAAAGTACAAGACAGAGATATAGAGAATATCCTCTATAATTTGAATAGAACACTTCATCTGACTGTCTATCTATGGGTAGTAAGCTATACTCAATTTGACCCGAGTATCCATCGCCTCCTAGATACTTCTACATAAACTTGAAGTAAACCTATGATCCTTGACAGAAACAATATCTTAAGGAACCCCATGTAACCACACAACTTCATGCACATACATATTACCCAGATCTTCAACTTTTATGATGTCTTTGATCGGAAAAAAAATGAACTGACTTTGTCAACTGATCAATCACCACCCAGATAGAGTTACTCCCTCATGGAGTCTATGTTAATCTGACAAAAAAGTACATGGATACCTCATCCCATTTCCAAACATGCATCGGAAGAGGCTGAATCAAACCATAAGGTTTTAGATGCTCTGCCTTTATTTTATGGTAGGTGTAACCACGAGACACATAATCAGTAATGTTGCGCTTCATACTCGTCCACCAGAATCACCATATCATATAATAATACATCTTTATAGTGCCTAGATGAATGGACCACAAAGAACCATGACAATAAAATAAAACTGATCTCCTCATTGATGTTGGGACAACAAACTAATTCCCAAAATGGAGTATACCATCTAATGAAAGAGACTAACTTGAAACAGTATCCCTGCTATATAAGGTTTCTCAAATTTCTCTGAACTTGACATCTTGCTACTAACTCTGTAGAATAGGATCAAGGAGATATGAATATAATTAAACAATAGTCAAAACCAAGCCTAAAACATCCTCATGAGCATCTAGATGTAACTTAGCAAAGAGTCCTATACGGTTCCACTCTTCTTTCAATTCCAAAATATCCTATGAGGGTGCTTTCCTGATAAGAGTGTATGTAATGACATTCCCCTTCCCTAGAGTGTAGGTGATATCGAATTCAAACATATGAAGTTATTCCACCCACTGCCTCTATCTAAGATTCAATTCATTCTGAGAAATGATATAAATAAAACTCTTATTGTCATAAAGGACTGTGAAACTTTTCCCAAAAAGATCCACCAACACTTAATCACATACATAACTGTGTTAATCTCTAAATCATGGGTGGGTGATTATTTTCATGTGGTTTAAGATAATGAGAACCATAAGCTACCACATGACTATCCTGCATGAGCACACAACCCAAACTAGTGCCAGAAGCATCACAAAAAACCACATACCCCTTGCTAAGATTAGGTAAGATCAAAATAGGAGTCGATGTCAAAAGTCCTTTCAGTTTGTCAAAATAAAATTGAAAATTTACATCCCATGTAAATTTCACCCCTTTATTGGTAAGAGCAATCAAAGGTGACACAAACTTCAATAAATCCTTGATTAATTGTCGATAGTAACTATAAAGTCCAAGTAAAATCTAAATTTAAAAGACATTTTATGGATCCTCCCATAAAAAACAGCCTTTACCTTCTCAAGATCAACTAATAAGACATGATCAGAAATCACGTGCCTTAATAATTTCACTTATTGAATCTATAAACTGCATTTCAAAAGATTTCTATACAAATGGTGACTTATTGGGATTTAAAAAAATAAACCCAAATGGTGCTCATGCTTGTGCTTGAATCTCGAGTAAACCAAAATGTCATCTATGAACACTACTACAAAGCTATCAAGATATTGATGGAATATATGATTCATCAAAGCCATGAAAATTGTAGGATAGTTAGTTAGACCAAACAACATCACAAGATATCTATAATGACCATACCTACTGCTTAAATTCGTCCTTGGTATATCAGACTCCCTAAATCTGAGCTGATAATAACTCGACCAAAAATCAATCTTCAAAAACCACTTTTCCCCATTTAATTTTTCAAACAAATCATCCAAATGAGAAAAAGGATACCTGTTCTTAATCATCACCCAATTCAACTTTTGGTAGTCCACACATAATCAAAGTGAACCATCTATCTTCTTGGAAAAAAAGCACTAGGGATGCCCAAGGTGAAACACTAGGGCGAACAAAAACCTTTTTCACCATATCATCCAACTGGATCTTGAGCTCTTTCACCTCTGATGGTGTCATACGATAAGAAAGTATCAATATCGGTTGTGTCCCTAAAACCATGTCAATTGTAAACTCTGACTCTATCTCTATGGAGGAATCATATGAAAATTGTATGGGAAAACATCTAGAAAACCCTAAACAATTTCGAGAAGAACAACAACAGAAGAAACGTCATCAGGCTCAACTATAATAGTGGACAACAAGCTCCTAATATCTAGGTGGGAAGGTCATGCATAACCAAACCTACAATCTCACTCTCCCTAAAACATCCAATATCTCCCATAGATCATAAGAAACAATACATTCTGATGATAACAATCAACCTTAACATGATGAGAAACAAGACAATTCATTTGGATGATGATGTCAAACAAATCCAGATCAAGAACAGAAAATTTTCATACTAACTCTATATCAGCTATTTATGGTTCACAAGAACATAGAAACCCTTGATCTTTCATCTTCCCTAGAGGTGTCACTAACTTAATAACAAATTATATGATTTCCATTGGAAGGTTAATCATATCAACAAAACAACTAGATAAAAACAAGTGGGAAGCACTGGTATCAAATAAATCAATCGCTATTGATGATGCAATAAAGATGGTACCTCTCACTGTTATTGGGCCCATATCTACCTCCATTGAAAACTAATCTAATATGTGAAGGTTCTTTATTCCTGCGGCATATGTTTGGATCCATATAGTCTTTGAAACATATGATTGAGCCATAGTAGCCTTTGGATATGACAATACCTAACCATATTAAGAAGTAGACATGGCCTGAAAGAAGCATTGTAGATGATCGTAATTCCCATAGTTGTTACAAATATTTTATGGTACAAGACAAGAACATCAGGTGTGTCTGAACTTACCACACTAATAGAAATTATGAGGCCAACTACTAGCTATAACCAAAAGTGCTGAGGAGGCCTGCCGTTGAGAACCACCTCTTCCACTCCTACGATAATCCTACCACTTTCTCTTGTTCTGTGGAATTCCACTAAAGCTACCACTAGGTGGAAGAGAAGAGTCAAAATATCCAACCTTATATTCTATATTAATTTCTATCATCATATCCTTGTCCACTGTCTCTGCATAGGTTGAAAGATTTAGTATAAATATTTGCAATCTGATATTCAGTTACAAACCTTGCAAGTACTTCTGAGATTTTAGCTAGTCACTCTTCACCACCTCTGGTGAAAAATGAACTAGCTCAACAAACTGATTGGTGTATACCAACACTACACACTCTCCCAAGTGTAAAGAGAGTAACTCTAAAGACTTCGTTGTCATTAGTAACTCTGGAAAAAACTACTGGAATAAGAGTCTTAAAACCCTTCCAATCCAAGATAGCATACTTATCAATCTGTACCATGGAACCCCACCACCTCTTGTTGGGACCCTCAAGTCAAAACACATCACACTTCACCTTGATACTCTCAGGTGTATCTAGGAAGTCAAATATCTAATCAATTTTATCTAGCCAGTCCCCCACCTCTTGAGTTTCATTCATACCCTTAAAGGATAGTAGTTTCTCACACAAGAACTTTTGCGATCAATAATTTTCTCCTCCAGCTCCTGATTGTATCTCAATTACTATGTTCTGAGCTTGTGGCATATTTAGATCAATAGCATGAACTTCTCGTATGATAGTCTCAATAATATTTTGATCTATCAAAGGATTTCCTTGAGGAGCATCAGTTGCATCCTCCTGAGGAACTCATAGAACATGTCTCGAAGTCATACAGATGTGCACTAAAAAAAAATAAATGATCAAACAATAGAAAAATCTCAGTTCAATCTAGAAAACACATTATTAAAAACTAATATAAAAAATAACTAAAAATAAGAGACACACATTCCAACATCTCATGGAAACTTGAGTCTCATCACAACAAGAGTTGGTTAGGAATACACTGCAATATACCTATCAAGTCCTGTAAATACTATCTCTAGTCTACCAGACTTACCAAGGAAAGGACTCTTGAGGATAGACAACCTCTGATACCAAACTGTAATGAACTGACTCAAATACCCTCTCAACTTGGTACCCAACCTAACACGTCACATACCTGAAGGGCGTTCTTGATCCCCATGGGCTGGTGACTAGCACCCAATCATCCCATAACAACCAGAGGGAATGATTTCACCCAACATGAAGCAACATCATGGAACATGTATAGATAAAAGAGACAATAGCTAAAGAAATATATGTTTCATAACTGAAACAAACAATGGAAACCAAACAACTCAAAGAAGTTATAATCTCCAAGTACAAGTCCAAACATCAAAGGACAATAAAACCAAAAATAATACTCCATGTGATAGTGTGGGAAAACCCCCAGCATCTCACCACCAGCTACCTAGACTCAGCTGGCCAGACACCTCATCACCTCACTACTACGCCTTGCCTTTCCCTGCATCAAAAGACATAACCAGGTCTACACACCACTGAAGGAGTAAGAAGTGTTTGAGCTGATAGGCTCAGTAGGCTCCCACCCAGGTGTTCCATAATAGGTCTCTATAAAAATAACTCAAGTATTATCATTTTAAAAAAAACATGACATGATGACCAGTAAAGTAGTTTTAACAAAATCATGGTAAATATTTCCTTTTTCCAATAATTCCAAAACAAAGGTAGTTATATAAATTTCAATCAGAATTTCTAGTATAATTTATCAAAATCCAAATCATTTATATCACATCCAAAATAGTAAAAATCCAGGAAAAGGTAAATCACACAAAGGAACTCAACAGGTTGGGCTAGCAGACTACTCATACTATAATGAATGACTAGTGTGTAGGTTCCGGGTGCAGGGGAAACACGGTTGGGCTGGCACCCAACTTTGATTTTTACCATAATAAATGATTATTCTGGGACCAATACGACGATGAACACCAGTCTCCATGGAATAGAATCAAATATTTAGATAAAGGAAGAAGAGGCCTAAAATCTTTAGAGAGGACCTTGCACATCATGTTTATAATTAATTTAATTAATTTCATAAATAAAATAATACCTAGATCTTAGGTATTTTCTTTATTAATGATGTTGATCATCTAGAATGACCCTTTTGGATTATCTTGTCTTGCTTGCAAGGATCCAAACTATAATCCCTCTAGTGGTGATCCATACATGCTCTAATGGCCTCCGGTTGACATCGCTCGTTCTCCAGGTGCTAACGCGGTGAAGAGAGTGTCTTGTGTCGGTCATTCTTGATCATTTGTTCTTCAGCCTTGAAGAACATCTCTTGTTCTTGAAAGGGGCGGGAAGAGGATTCGAGAGAGAAATTGTTTAGCTCAACAATTCTCAATTCATCGAGTGTACGGTTTGGTACCTGGCACAATAGACGTATGTGTCTATTTATTGACATAGGGTTTCATCTACAATATTTAATTGCGTGATAGAAATTAAATATATTCATAACCTTAGAGAAAAATCATGCTATAAATAATAGTATTGTGTCATTATTTATGGTGCACCAACTTGTGAAAAACGGAATTATAAATAAAATTACACGTCACAAAATAATAGCGGCATTATTTTAATTTGTGCCAACTAGTTAAATAATTATTTATCATCTTGAAAGTAATTATTTTACTATTATACTGGCCTTGGTCCACTCAAAATCAACTTTCATTTATTTAACACTCGAATAAATAAATAAATAATTTATTATCTTAAATAAATATTTTATTTACAAACTAGTAAATAAATATTTATTAAATGTTCAATAAAATAAAAAATATATTTTACCTATAATCTGGTGAATAAATATTTATTTAATTTATGCAATCATTTTAACTTGAATAAAATTATTTTTTTGTCTTGAGAATAATATTTATAAATTAAATTAAAATAGAATTTAATCGAGACCACCAGAAAAACTTAGTGTGTGACCCTCTAGGATTCTTTCTCGTTGGCATTAGGTGAGCTTGCCTAAAGTCCAAGAGTACTGTCTAGCAATGGGTCAAGGCACCCAAGAGAAAGAACTTAAAGTTACAGCAACGACATCCACATATGAATGATCACTATGTAATATAATCCTTGTGTCTCAATATCTCATCAAGCAAGTTTCGTGATAGTGTCATCAAACTTTGTGCTTAATATGTCGTTCTTTGACTACCTAAAATAAACTCATCGTTACACCATGGCCATTAAATTTCACACTATGGTTCTATTTCAATCAAAGGGCTGAGATATCAACTTCCATAAATGGAAGGGAAAAATCTTTTCTCGACTTATCCATTAATAACATGCCACTCGTGATGCACTCAACGTACCATACTTCCCGCCAATTGTCTGCATGGCGGTTTTCGTTAGTAAATCAAAGTTCGTGAGTCATGACACATATTAATGATAATCTTAAAGTCTAAGCATCATTACATATGCTCGCAGATAGAAATATCCGATGAAAACAGAACATGCAGAATTCCTACTAGCGGGTCTGTTCTCATAATCTCTTGTCTTGGAGATTACTAAGTGCGAACTTCCTGATAGGAAGTCTCATTTGCTTATGAGTACTCACACCTGACGGTCTACATGCTTTGTGTCCCATCATAGTATGTCATCTAACCATAGAACTATATTTAAGAATATTATTATAGCATTTCAAGGTTCTCATCATAGCGGGGAACTTCCATTACATTATCAATGCAACAAATACTCTAGGACATTATTACATTATAGTCATGTAGAACAATGAACAATATGTAATAAGATGTTTAATATTTAAATAAATTAAATATACATGTAATTAAAGTACAACTAGTTGGTTCTAGGACACCAAATCTTGTATAGTGCACAACAAGTCCCTAGAACACACGCTTGAGGAGTAGAGGAACACCCCATGAGTGAAACCCCCAACAATGTCAAGAATGTGTCCCTAAAACAAAAAGCCTAGGGAGTAGAGTAAATCCCCATGAGAAAACCTCCTGATGGAAATATGGACGATGGTCCTAAGCTAAACCTTCCACCTACATACTCAAGGCTTATCATGTGTTGCATTTCATAAATCATGTCAATGATTTGAAAATAACCCTTTTCCATTTACCAAAAACCATAGAAAAATACCTTTTATCACTAATCCATTTACACACACAAAACAATCATGCCAAATTTATTTATAAACCAATTTATAAAAACAGGAGCAATACAGTTCATCCAACACAGGCTAGAGACGGAACCATCTAACTCAAAACTAGGGTCGCACATGCCCGCAATGGAACCCGCCAACAAGAAGGAACATAACACCAACAATGGAGGCCCTATAACTAAGATCACACAATGGGTCTAGAGAGAAGCAAAAGGAAACATCATTACGGATCAACATATCCGATAACACAATGAAATGATGCTATCATAATCAAAGCAATGAAGAAGTAGAAAGGCTTACTCACCCGGAGAGATGTGATCCAACCACAATGGTGATCCAACATCGAATAGATCATTCCAAAGTGAATGGAGACTCCCAAAATCATTAGAGAATCCTTCTTGGTTGAGAGCCAAAGGAGATGTAGATGAATGAAATAAAATTTCAGTCGAGAGGCACCTTAAAAACTGAACTTCTGATAGTTACACAATGTGAAACCCCTTTACACATCATGTAATCCATGACACTCAAGTATGCTGAAAAAAAACCATTGAATTTTTATTAAAAACCCATCTTTAAAACTTACACAATGTGTAACTCCTACATGACGTGTATTACTTTCACGATGTGTACCAAGTTCATGAATTGTGTCTCGAGACCAAGTACATGTTGTGTAAACCCTTTACATGTCGTGTAACATCCAATCACATAGAATAAAATCTGGATTCTTACACAAAAACCCCAAACAAACTCAGGCATTCCCCATACCTAGGAAGAAACCCACATCACCATTAACCCATTTTATACCTAGACTCTATTAATTCAAACAAACATACATCCCCTAAATTTAGGTCATTTCCCCCAAAAATTGATCTTCATCCTCGGGAATCCCAATACACACCCAATTAAAGATAAAAACCAGCAAGGAGAAGGGAAATACCTAAAATATGGTAACAGGGTGTTGCATACCCCTAGGTCAAACATTTCCACTCCATCACCCTCCCATACTTGGAGGGGGTCAATGGAACCTATCGTATGGTCCACTATGTTCATTAATTTCATTTATACCCCTCTAGGGTCATTATATAATATAACACATATTTATATTTTAACCCTCATTCATCATTAACTAAGGCATAAAACTAGTTTACAAGGGTCTATTGTGGGCCAAGACACTTTCGTTATTTTCATAGAAATTTTGAGGAAACAATTCATTTTAAATTTAAGATCAATTGAACATAAATGGAGAGATTTCACATGCTATATAAATAAAGTGCATAACCTTTAGGGAGATGTGTATGGAACACCAACCTCATTTGGAGTTATTCCATTTATAAGCAATGATCGACCACCATTGTTGATGCTCATCCAAGCCTATCTAAACATCGTCCATCAACATGAGGCCTTAGCTCCATTAATAATCTTTGAATAAATCATAAAAAAATTATAATCTTTTTCACAATTCATTTTTTAATTAATTCCATAATTAATTCTAGGGAACAAACAAGGAATCACACGTTGGGAGATCTCTCGCAGCTATATCCTCAAGAAAAGGGGTGTACATCACCCTCAATATCCACCCTGACCTTTAACACATAAAATCCTCAACATATCATTTCAATATATCCATATATTTCACCCAAATTGATGGAGAACTCAAAATAAATCAAGAAACCCACATACCTTAATAAATCTATACAAAATATAGTGTCATCATCCTCCCGGGATCCCCTCTAGCCAAGATAAACAAATTCCCCATCACATTAAGATGATTTCACTGTGCACCAGTATAATCATCCCCAAAACTCTAGCATAAGTTGCAATAAATCAACAACAAATAAAATGAGGAAGAAACCAAGAAAGAATCAAAACACAATGATAAATTTACCTCAAGTTATCTCCTAGATCAAACGACACTTAAAGTCGACAAGGATCAAAGTATAAACCACCTTGGAGTCAAAGAGGGGAACGAGAGGGAGGCATGACATGTTTGCTGCCTTTTGAGTGGCTTAAAACCCATTTTTATCTCATTTAAGAATTTAATTAACATTTAGAAAAATATAGAAAAATTGTCCAAACTCAAAATTTGGTAAACTCTAGAAATCCCAAAAAAACTTATGTATCACCTAAAAACCATAAACATCCCATACATAATATTTCTTCTCTCTATGTGACATTTTTTCTTCTATGTAAGCTTTTATCCTTATCCATAATTCAATACATAATATATTTTGCTCGATATATATAATTTTGTTCCTATGTAAGGTTTTTCCCTTTCAAAAAATCTCATATGTAATATTTTTCCTTAGCCTGAATTTGATACCTAACATTTTTTACCAATACATAATATATTTCTCCAAGCATAAGGTTTTTTCCTTATTCGAAACTTGATACATGATATATTCATCCATACATAATATATTATTCTTCATGTGTAAGATATTTTCCTTAGGCATATTTTTGATACATAATATATTTTCCTTGGGAAAATTCAGAAATGTAATATATTTAGTCCATGCATAATATATATTTCTCATATATAATATTTTTACTCCTATTCATAATATTTATTTTCCATATATAATATATTTTTTTCCTTGCATAATATATTTATTACATATATATGGTTTTTCCCATAACTAGAAAAACTAAATGTAATTTAATTTCCCTCCTATGATGTGTAGGGTTTTATACTTAGATATTTTTCTAAAAATCTGTTAAACCTCAAAAATAACCAAAAATCATCCAAAAATCATTTTAAATGCTTTAAAAACCATTAAACACCCCTCCAAACCTCTAATAGCTGAGAAAAAATAACAACAATCAGCCCTGATCCCAACCAATTATCCAGACTCGATTTCCAACAAATTCTAATACTCCTGACACATCTACCGGGTCCCATAAGACATGGTCAACCCAAGGTTCAACCCAACACATCGTTCCCACATACTCAGGATACTCCACCGACCATTTTCCAACATTCACCTAAGCACCTGAGGCACCTCTTGGGCCTTTGACTACATCCAAAAACATCAACTAAAGATGTTCCAACTCTCAGATTCTTGTTCTGAATCCCAATTTTCAAAATGTCTCCCGCTTCGGGACCAAAAATTTAAATTTACCCTAAATTTCACAACTCGTAACGATGCGGGTATTTATAGTGTTGCGAATTATGTCATTGGTTGAGGCTTAACCAAGAAGGAATTTGTCCTCTCGTATAACGAGTATGACATTTGGGTCCTCGATTGAGATAAACTCGGGAAGTGTGTGGTCATACCTAGATAAGGCATGTGTTGTGATTTTCTATTAGATTAAGGGCATGTGATGTGCTCATATATAAGGTTAAATGACATGTGATATATTCATCGACATGGTCAGTCTATATTGGGAGAATCGAGAAAATATGAGTAGATTATATGGGGTTGACATATTTTGTATCTCGTATTTACTTTATGTCTTGGACAAGTAGATCATATGAAAATGCATTCTTATATATTATAAAACTAGTTGACACAAGTATAGAGATATATATGTTTGATGAAGATCACATCATATCCATTTATAGTTTGAGTAATACTAATTTTTTTATAGAGTTCTCTCTATGCTTACATTTATGAATTTGAGGATTCATATTTTTTGTCAACACTACAAAGACCCACGGGGTTACTCTTTGTGGTTGAATCATTGAGAACTGTATTTTATGATACTTAGAGAGTTGCACTAAAAGAGATTAAATTTAATCCAAAATAAGTTTTGTGTGTATATTCACAAGGTATTTCATATAATGTGATACATGGTGAATTGGTGATGGGTTTTCAAAGGTGTTTTGGTTGATATCCAAAAGGAGTTTTGGATATGATTTCACAAATTATTGTATATGATACAATATAAAGTCACAAAGTCTATGAGGCTTCAATGTAAGTGGAATATTAATGGAGATATTCCATAAAACCTATATGTATATGATGCATTTGGGTTATATCATATGAGGTGATATAAGTGATATCATATTCAGAGCAGGTGCATTCGCCAGAGTAGAGATAACTGGAATTAGAAGATTGAGAGGGTATGGCATTACCATCAGTACCAGGCATATGAATCTCTGAACAGGATAGCTAGCCAACCATCCTTGCGAAGGTGGAGTGCTGATATCATGAAATTTGCTGGGAAGGAGCAGTTCCAAGTTGTCTTATCTATGTGATTTCCTCTAAGACCTACGGGTCATGTATTTGTCTCTTAAGCCTTCGAGCCTTGTAAGGGTTCCACCTCACCCATTGAAAGGTTTATTATCAAAAAATAATAAAAAATGAAGGCTTTCAGGCCATTTAGGTAGGTTATGTACAACCCCCTCTAAAATTTTAAGCATTTTTTCTTTGTTATATTTGGTTGGATTTTAGAGGTAGTTGGGTCAAAACCACCACTAATTTAATAATTAGTAGCCCTATATGTTCAGTTCGATTTTAGAGGAGCTATATATATAATATTAATTTGGATATTAGAGGTTATATGTATAAATAAAACATGAAAATTATTTTTTAAGGAAATAGTGGGGGTTCACAACCCCCTCTAATCTCTTAAATTATAGGGGGTCATGAATTGTCATTAATCCCTTAGATTAGAGGGGGTTTTGAACCCCCTCTAATTTAGGATATTGTAGGGGGTTGTGAACCCCCTCTAATATATGACATTAGAGAGGGTTTTCAACCCCCTATAATTTATGACTTTAGAGGGGGTTCATGAACTGTCGCTAATCACTTTGATTAGAGTGGTTTTTTAACCCCCTCTAAATTTTTATTTATTTTTTAAAATAAATCTCATATAAATTCAAATTTTATAATATATATGTGTGGGTGTGCATGTGTATGTGTGTGTGTTTCATAAACATTATATAAATGTACTTAAATACAGTATAAATATATATAAATACATTATATAAATACTTTAAATAAATACTTATACATATAAACAAAAATGTATACATATATAAATATTTGTATACATAATATAATTGTAATTATAAATATATTTATACAAATATATGAAATTTATATATGTTTTATAAATACTATACATTTATATTATGATTTATATTATACATATATTATATTAAATGCATTTTTATTGTATATTTATGTATAAATACATTTATATTATGTATTCAAATAAATATAATATAGATAAAATTAAATATAAATATAAATATAAATATATTATATATTTATATTATATATATTATATTATAAATAATTTATTATATATAAATTTATATATATTATATAATTATTATATATATATTTTAGTATACCATATTAATTGTAAATTAATTTAGTAAATATATATACATCATTTAATTATATTATATATTTCCAATTATATGATTGTATTCAATTGTATTTATATGTATATATAAATATAATTGTATAATTGTATGTACATTTATAAATATTTATTTGTATAAATTTTATTTTATATAATATTAATTATATATAACATAAAAACATAAAATTATTACATAAATATATAAATAAATATAATTTATTTAAAAATATATATCATATAAAAACTCAAGCTTGTAGTTTTTCTAATTTATATAATAATAATAATAAATATATTTTTAAATAATATGTTTATGCTTTTATATTATATATAATTAATATTATATAAAATAAAATTTATACAAATAAATATTTATAAATGTACATACAATTATACAATTATAATTATTGAAATACATATATATTAATGTGTATAATAATAAATATATGTATTGAAATGCATTATATAAATATTTCTATAAATTGTATTTCATATATCATTAATTAAATATTTGTATAAGTTTTATTTCATATATAATATTTGTATAAATTACATTCCATATAATATTAATTATATATAATATAAATATTTGTATAAATTTTATTTCACATATATGTGTTTCAGATAATATTAATTATATATAATATTATAAAATTTATACAAATAAATATATATTAATGTTTATAATAATAAATATATATATTGAAATATATTATATAAATATATTTTTAAAGACATTGTATAAATATATTAAATAAATACTTATATGTATTATATAAATAAACATGTACATAATATATAAATATGTATTTAAGTATATAAATAATTTACATATATATTCATAAATAAATAAATATGTGTGTATATACATAACATAAATAAAATTATAAAATATATTTATTAAAATGTATGTAAATACACATATAAAACATATAGTTCATATAAATGTATAAATTGAATATAATATAAATTTATTATAATATAAATACATAAACATATAATATATATATATATATATATAATTTAATTCATATAAATATATATGTAGGTTATTTATTTACATGTATTTAAATATTTACTCAAATAATATTTATTTGAATTTTTATACCAATACATGTATATATATATATATATATAATAATTGTTTTGTATAGCTAATAGTAAAAAAATAATTGCCTTTGTGGAAGAGGCACTCGGATTTGCGGTCGAGGTGAGGGTTCAAAACCGGATTTTTTTATGGGTTTTTAATTTTTTTTATATAAATGAGATAAGGTTTCTGTTTTTTTTTAAAGGGTCCTGATAAGCATGAACCTCATTCACGCTTCTTCCCTCACCAAGAAGCATGAATAGGGTTCACGCTTCCTCCAGAATTTTTAATTAAAAAAATCATCAATATTTTTAAATTAAATATAAATACATATTAATTAAAAAATCATCAATATGTATAAAATATCAATAAATATTAATATGTATTAAAATGTATTAATATATATTAATTCAATAATCAAAAATATTAATAATAGTGTTCATGACCATTTTGATCAATTGGTTTGATTCTTGGTGCACTACTCGATCGTCAGTAGTGTTTGTTCATCAATTTTTATAGCAGAGCCATACATCCAAATTTCTTTCCAACTGAATATGTCAATATGTTAATATATCCATTTTTCATTACCAAACATTCATTCTACTTCCTCTCCTATATATTAACAAGAAATAAAAGGTTCAAGGGAAAATGCTATCAGTTAATTCTTAAGAAATGTGTCATCTATTATCCCACTCTAAGCCTACGTGAGCCATACTCTGTCTAGAAAACAATAGGATTTGATTTGGGAAATAATGTTGTCCTCTATCAACTGATCATGACACCACATGAAATGAGAACTCATGTACTTATCATCAAGGGAAATCCAATTTTATTTTAGGATGAAGATATTAAATGAGATATAAAAATTTTATTAGAACAATCAACCTAAAACTCAAGCACCCACTTTAAAAAATAGATCAAAAACATTCAAGTGCAATAAGAAGGATAAGTGGCCTTTGAGCGCATCCATACTTCAACTTTTCTTATGTCATTGATTAATTCAATTACAACCCCTTTCTATTGAGTTTATTTTTTTGTTAACAAAGGAAGAGAGATTTAGAAAAATATACCTCTTTCAATAACATGATATTTCTAAACATTCTATAGTAATTATATTTGATTCTAATTGATATACTAATTTTGATAGTAATTTCATATTTCTTCATTTACCTCCCCCTCAAGGGAAACACTCATAAACATCTTTATAATGGTGGACCTCTTCAATAATTTTCAAGATGTTCTAATATAGAGAATACACTAGAATTCATCTTCGACTTATGAATTTCCATATTTGAAAAATTATATAACTTCACCAAGGATGATCTTCTTCAATACTTATTCTTCAGGATACCAAAAATATGATCAAACCATGATGATATATTCTTTATACTTATTATCTTGGATATTCTAACACATTCTTAAAATTCATCAATGATGACCCTCTTTTTTATTTGTATTTGAAAACCAATTGAGGAATCATTCAAGGATGATAACTTCTTCATATTTGTGATCAAGAATTGATAACACTCGCTGCTTCTCATGTTCTCTCCTCGAGAACTTGGTTTTCCATCAATTCCTTACATCATAATAATATATAAAAATAAATAATGATTAAGGAAATATGGTGTATCTTCCTTACTTCTTAATGTGAATAGAAATGTTGAGTTTTTTTCTCAATTAATTTGGTCCAATTACTCTAGTATTCATGATGCACATCTGAACATTTGTTATGATTTATATTAGTGTAGTAGGGATCTCTTCACATTACATTCTGATTTTTGTGGAGATTTTTTTTCTTACTAGCCTTCATAGATGATGAAATCTTAACACTCTTCAGGATTGTTTCTTATTCTAGAAGAATATCAAATCAATATTTTGCATAATGTCCATAATTTTATCACATGATGGAGGTATTTTAACCTTAAAATCTTCCATTGAAGATTTTGTACAAGTATAAATTGTGTCCTTATTTTATAAATTTTGAATATATATCTTCTCAAAATTGTCCAAATGAACTTATAATTCCATACATCTCATATTTTGGTTTTTCTGATATCCAATCATAATCACCTAATCTTCACAAATATCCACTATTCATTCAAATTCTTCTTCATGCAACTTAATTTTTTTAACAAAGATTATGGTTCCATGATCTTCTAGGATTTTGTATCCAATTTTAAATCATTGAGATCAATAATATTTTTCAAGATTTCTTCAAGTTCATTAATCTTTTTATCTAGAGTCTTTTTGAATTCAAAATAATTAATATTATTAATATTTATTAATGAATTTAAGAATATTATTTATTATACATGTATAGATAATAATGAATAGAAAATGGTAATTATTGATTTTGGTAGATAATTTGATAATAGTAATGCACTTAATAAAAAAAAGAACAGAACTTTGAAACTGATAACAGTAAGTCACATACAACACGTATCATAAATCTAATATCAACTTAATATACACCTATGGCATGTATGCTTCTATATCCCACAGTCAGGAGTATACTAGATACATCCACATTGTGTCTGTCTACACCTCTGCTATGATGTACACTGCTCCTATATATCATCATTGGTAGCCATCTCCACATCCTCTTGTGGGACATGCGATGGATCTAAAGTCTCACCGCTTGTACCATGTCCCACCTCTAATGATAGTAGATACTAGCTGTAACTCTCGCCAACATATTAAGAAGATGGTTATTATGATGTGGATGTATCATAGTAGGGAGTAATAAAGCATTCATATCAGTCCAATTAATGTCTATATCTGCCTCTGAATGTGATTGAGAAGTTGGAGGAGCATCTGACTGATCATGATGAACACCCTCCTATTATGGAACATCAACATTCATAATAGGGTCATCACCCCTGGTAAATCTATATCAGGCTCAACAGCCTCAGCATCATGTGATAGATCAAAGAAAATGTCCTGATAAATCTCATACATCGAAGGAATCAACTCTACCACAATGCTGTGAAAATATATCTGGTTATATGCACCTCCCTCTACTATATCAAATATGTGAAGTAAACGAGTGATACGAGCATCCTGTGAAAACAAATTCCACTGTTAAGTAATGTTAACAAAAAATATGTTCAACAGTGGAAGGAAGAATAAATAACAACTGATGAAATCCTTATCTATTTTGTGTTAGAAACCTGACTGGGGACCTGTAATATCCAGACGCATAATCCAACTAATCCAATAAATGAAAATGTGATGTCTCCGCCCCTCGTAACCATGAATCTTGTCGTTTGTCCCATATATCAATATATATGGCATGGTATTTCCTCTAATCAAAGTTTATCTTCCCTGACATCTTTAGGGAATGTAGTGAAGGTAACTAATTGGGCAGTGTTGGACTCCTCATGTATTAATAATGTTTTAATGATCACAAATCCTATCCATTCTATAAACCTTATTAACTCTATGAATCTATATCACATCAAATGCACAATTGTTTAGTAAAATCTATCCAAAGCTCTTAACTGCTATACACTAGTTTGGAAACTGTATACTATCTATTGATCTACTTTATAATGACTTCTTTGAAAACTAATTGAGTTTAATCCATTCCATAAATATCAATACTTAAGTCTGAATACAGATATTTGTCTAAGTCTGAGACACCGTGAACCAGACACCGTGACATCCAGACATCGTGACATCCAGACACCGTGACATCCAGAAACCATGAACAAGACACCATGAACAAGACACCTTGAACAAGACACCGTGAACAAGACACCGTGAACCAGACACCGTGAACCAGACATCGTGAACTAGACACCCTGAACCAGACACTGTGAACCAGACATCGTGAACCAGATACCTTGAACAAGACACCGTGGACAAGACACCGTGAACCAACACCATGAACCAGACATCATGAACCAGACATTGTGAACTAGACACCATGAACCAGACATCGTGAATGAGACATCATTTCCATGACATACTATGACACTGTTTATTAATATGTTTTGTCATCTTTCAATTTAATTATAACGGTCATATTTGAATATTTTAAATGCACTAACATAATTAATATTTCTTTGTAGACATGTCGTCAGACATTATGAGGTATGAGGTGCAGAATACATGCAACCTGTCGGCTCAAACACATGCACTCCAAGATAAAAGAGTAATGCCCAGAAACAAATAAGGGTGGAACGATACTAAAAATAAAAACAAGTTGGTGGGTGTGAGCACGACAATAGAATACACTTAGAGAATTCTTGAAGAAAGAATTGTCTCATGCAACTCAATGTTGCTGGAGAACACACAAAGCTCAATTGAATCCTAGAATTGAGAACATCTTCGCACTATCAAACATCACGAAGAACACAAGCCAGATCTGTCTAACTTGCGACACTCTGTTTTCCATACGAGGACTTGATTTTTGCATCTACTTTATCTCAGAAGTCCAGAGCTACAAAGACTAACATTCAGAGCATTTTTAAACCTATCTCAATATTTCTGCTATGTTGTGTATCTTTTTACTATCTTTTGAGCGGAGTTTGTATATTTATAACAACACACTATGTCTCCTGCATTAAACTGAAGGATACAAGATATCCTTACTCAAACATCTTTTTACACTTGTTTATACCCACAGATAAGTGTGAAAGAGGTCTTTGTGTGGCCTGGTTGTTTATACCCACAAAGAACTATGGAAGAGGTCCATGTGTGACCTGAACAGCCCTGTGTGTTGTTGTTTAACCCCGATCCAGGTTGTGGATCAAGTTTATTTATATAAACTGCTTGGTGGCATGTGATCACTAAGTGTAGTGGATTAGGTCTCAGCTTGAGACTGAACCACTTGTTTCATATCCACTGTGCTGCTTAATTTAGTATTCTCTGTTTTACTAATTTACTGTATAATTCATAAATCACTAAATTCACTTTTATATTTAATCTTGGAAAGAAGTTATAATTGTCTTGTCTTAGTATAATTGATTCAAAATTAATATTAATAACTGATCTTAAGATTACTGAGAACTAATAAATCTTCTAAGAAGTTATTTAAACAGTCAAACTCTTATAACAGTATAACCTTGATTAATTGGGTTATATTTAACCTTTTAGGGAAACCTTTTTAAGAATACTTTTTAACTATAAATTTTTAGATTTACTCAATTCACCTCCCCCCCTCTGGATTAATCTACTCTGACTAACATTTGGTATCAAATGTTGTTCATTAAAACTTTGTTTAACCTTATTCAACTGTGATTGTATTTGTACTTTGAAGATCTGTAAATTTCTATTAATTATAAATTTATATCTCTCTAAAAGTATTTATGTATTATGGATAATAGATTGGAAGGTTCTGCCACCAACAAACCACCATTCTTTAATGGAACCAACTATGCTCAATGGAAAATTAAAATGAAAATTCATTTAGAGGGTATGGGTTTTAAAATTTGGTCTTCCATTATAGATGAATATAAGATACCTGCTACTGATAGAATCACATGGGATGAACCTATCAAAACTACCAACAATAAAAATTTCAAAACTATGAATGCTTTATATTGCTCCTTAGGAGATGAAGAATTCAATAGAATTTCTGCTTGTAAAACTGCCCATGAAATTTGGGATACCCTATCTATCTCACTGTAAGGTTTAGTCATTGTCTCACTGTAAGGTTCAATCACTGTCTCACCATAAGGTTCAGTCACTGTCTCACCGTAAGGTTCATTCACTGTCTCACCGTAAGGTTCAGTCACTGTCTCACCGTAAAATTCAATCATTGTCTCACTGTAAAGACCTGATATGGATCACCGTAAAGATTATTTATGATTTTTATTTACAAAGTAAAAATTGTATCATGGTAATTATGCATTTCACCTTTTTATTTTCATGTGCTTTTACTTTTGTGACATTTGGTATTCCTAAATGATAAAATAAAGGAAGTGCCACTTGTCCTTTACTCAAGATTTCTTCTAATCACTCAATTTGTAACCCTTCCTCAACCCTTCAACCCTTCTCTCTATCAAACCTTCGGTGAATGCCCAGGATGAAACACCCTTCATCATCGACTTCTGAGAAACATAGCTCAAAGAAGATGAAGATCACACCCAAGCTAACACCTAAAGGTCCTCTAAATCCAAATATGGTGAACCGAGTAGTGGTACCTGAGAAAGAGATATTCCTTAAGTGGCTTCTGTTGGGTAAGTCTCTATTTTTGAAAGTTTTAAAAGATTAAGGCTAGTTAGAATGGTTTTCGAAGGAAGATATACCTATCTACCCTAAGCTTATGGCTCAATTTTATTAGTATGTTCAGTTCTCCTTTGACTCTGAAGATGGTTATGCTATGAGAAGCTGTATAAATAGACATAAATGCTCATTCTCTTTGAGTTTATGGGTTGCATGCCTTAGGATACCTCATGAAGGCATCTGTCAGGACTATCAGAGAGGGCCTCCACCTTCTATTGAATTATTTGTTTTGGAAGATGCTTTTAAAAGATTAACTGGAAATGGCACCAAGAGGAGATCCATTGCTGTTGAACTGGATGGAGAATCTAAACTTCTGTTTAAGTTTATACAGAACCTAATTAGCCCCAGAAAAGGTGCTTTTGCTGAACTAAATTATCAGGATGTGTTTATGATTCATCTTATGAAAAATGGTCATAAGATCAACCTTTGTAAGTATATCATACACCATATGTGTGAGCTGATCAAAACCTCATCCAAGTCAACCTCCCTATTTTATTCTCGTCTTATCTCAATCATGATTCATGCCAAAGGTATGGTTGGACCTAATGAAGAAGTTATCAAGGATTATGATTTATGCCTTTTAAAAGTCGTTATCAAGAGGATGAAAATAATTAGAATCCTTGGAAAAAGGCATGGGTGGAAGACAATGATAGGATTTATGAAAAGTTCAATCCAATGAAACATCCCTTAAGACCAAAACATATTTCTGATCCTGGTTTGGAACCAGGTGAAGTTGTTGAGTATTATGAAGAAGAAGAAGAAGAAGAGGTTTTTGTGCCTCCCAAGGAAACTGTTTATGATAAGGAAGACAATACTCTTGTCCCTCATGTAATAAGTGAAAATGAAGTTCCTACTTCTAAAGATATTGTTAATCTAGAAGATCAACCCGAAGTTGAAACAGAATCTGTTGTCAAAGAAACCAAAAATAATGCTATGGAAGATCTTATAGAATAAGAATTACCTTTTATGCAAGAATCTAACCTTAAAAAACTCCCAGTGAAACAATCTATTTTTGAAGTCATTCCTTCAACTGAGGGAAGGCTGGAGATGGCTTTTTAGCTGGATAGACAGGAAATGGAAGAGTAACTAAGAGATGAATTCGTGGAAGTAGATCAAACCCCTAAGCCTCTCAGTCTTGAGAAGGATGCAACTGTTGAGGGGGAGAAACCTCCAAATCTGGAATCTATTGAAGTACCAAACACGATTTATCCAAGCCCTGTAGACTCTATGTATAAATTCCCTAGATTTTATGATGTGTATGAATCCTATGAAGTCTCAGTAAAAGGCCTTGACCTTTCCACCATGTTCCAATTGAAATATGTCTCTAATCTTACCCCTGAAAAAGAACCTGAGCCCGTATCAGTTCCTATTTTTGAAAATTCACCAGAACAACCATCCTTGGTAAGTAAAGATGATTTGAAAGAATTTGGAGCTACCCTTTTGGCTGGAGTTGAAAAACTCCTGAATACCCAACCAGTTCCTGTAACAAATCTAAGTGAGAGAGATGCCTCACTGTTGTTGGAAAAAATTATTTGGCAGATTCAAACCAAAATACTTCATGAGATTCAGGAAGTCAGAGTTGAAAACAGACTACTTAGTGATGAAGTGGAGACTCTAATAGGTATGTTTGAAGACATGTAGAAAGTGGTGAATTCGATATCAGAGCTTACTTCTCATCCTGTGGAGTCTATTGTTCCTCAAACCCCACAGAATTTTGTCTCTCATATTCAACCTCATTTAGATTCCTTAGCTAAAAATGTCACAAAAAGAAACAAATAGATTATAAGAGAGATGCAAGAGCATGTTGTTAATCTTAACAAGCTCACTGATGAGTATATGTGGTGCCTTCAAAAAGTGATAAATCAACTGAAATCTCTCACCTCAGATGTCACTGCTTCTAAGGCATCTGGAAAATCATCTCAATCTTCCTTAGTCAGTGACCTGCTCAAAACAGTGGTCAAAGAAGAACTTCAGACTGTGCTTAGTGGTTTCAATAAAGATTATCTATATGAATTTATCAAGAACAATGAAAAAGTTCTTGATCTGGTCCAAATCCATTCAAAAATTGCTAATGATGCTCAGTAATAAATTACCAAGAAAGTAGATTTTTACTTCAACTAAATCTTCTCCAAGACTAACATGATCAATCATTTCAAATATCTTGTAAAAAAATATGAGAATTCCTCTTGTTACTCAAGCTTTCAAGACTCAAGTCCAAAATCTCACAGAGTTCACTCGTCTGTTGGATAAGTTTATGGAAAATAAGGATGACTTTGAGAAATCAATGTAGTATGGTGGAGAGATCATTACGAATTTTATTAAGCTTTTGAGGCCTTATATTCATGTACAGAGTACAACCATTGTTGCTCCTATGGCTGCCCCTTTGAGACCTGATTTCCCTATATTCACCTCTACCCTAGCCTCCACTTATATGTCTATCAGTCAGGCACTGAGTCAGATCAGGCATGTGATCCTTGATCAACAATTTCCTCGGTCTTTTACTTCAATTACTCAAGCTCCCTCTGTCTTTGAAGGTCTTCCTTTACCTTCTCAATCAACCAACTCACTCCCTTATTTTTCCTCAACCTCTACTCCTATGGCTTCCTATTCTGCTGCTGCTGCTAAGGGAAAAGAGAAGACCAACCAATGAAGAAGGACAGTGCTGACTCTCTTTTGATAAGAATCTTGTTACCTTTGTTGTACTTTTTGTAATCCTTTATTTTTATCTAATACATTATGCACTTTTCTTGTCTCTTTTATCTTTATTTTTCTTGATACTTTTTTATAATCCCAAAAGGGGGAGAAATATGGGAGAAATATAAGAGAAGAGAACACTCACTCTATATATGTTATATTCACATTCTAACTATGTTGTTAGAACAAATATACACTCCAAATATACATGATTTGTGATCATCAAAAAGGGGGAGATTGTTGGACTCCTCATGTATTAATCATGTTTTAATGATCACAAATCCTATTCAGTCTATAAACCTTGTTAACTCTATGAAATCTATATCACATCAAATGCACAATTGTTTAGTAAAAGCTATCCAAAGCTCTTAAGTGTTATACACTAGTTTGGTTACCGTATACTATTTGTTGATCTACTTTATAATGACTTCTCTAACAAATGATTGAGTTTAATCCATTCTATAAATATCAATGCTTAAGTATAAATACAGATATTTTCCTAAGTCTGAGACACTGTGAACCAGACACCATGACATCCAGACACCGTGACATCCAGACACCATGACATCCAGACACCGTGAACAAGACACTGTGAACAAGACACCGTGAACAAGACAGAGTGAACAAGACACCGTGAACCAAACACCGTGAACTAGACACCGTGAACTAGATACCGTGAACAAGAAACCGTGAACAAGACACCGTGAACCAGACACCGTGAACCAGACATTGTTTCCATGACATACTGTGACACTGTTTCTTAATATGTTTTTTCGTCTTTCAATTTAATTATAACGGTCATATTTGAAGATTTTAAATGCACTAACATAATTAATATTTCTTTGTATACATGTCATCTGACAGTACGAGGTACGAGGTGCAGAATACATGCAACCTGTCGGCTCAAACACATGCACTCCAAGATAAAAGAGTAATGCCTAGAAACAAAGAAGTGTGGCATGATACTAAAAATAAAAACAAGCTGGTGGGTGTGGGCATGATAAAAAAATACACTTAGAGAATTATTGAAGAAAGAATTGTCTCATAAAACTCAACACTGCTGGAGAACACACAAAGCTCAATTGAATCCTAGAATTGAGAACATCTTCGCACTGTCAAACATCATGAAGAACACAAGTAGGATCTGTCTAACTTACGACACTCTGTTTTCCATACGAGGACTTGATTTTTGCATCTACTTCATCTCAGAAGTCCAGAGCTGCAAAGACTAACATTCAGAGAATTTCTAAACCTATCTCAATATTTCTGCTTTGTTGTGCATTTTTTTACTATCTTTCGAGAAGTGTGTGTATCTGTATAACAACACACTCTATCTACTAAATTAAATTGAAGGATACAATATATACTTACTCAAACATATTTTTACACTTGTGTATACCCATGGATAAGTGTAGAAGAGGTCCATGTGCGGCCTGATTGTTTTTACCCATGAAGAACTGTGGAAGAGATCCCTGTGTGACCTAGACAGTCCAGTGTACTGTTGTTTAACCCCAATCCAGAGTGTGGATCAAGTTTATTTATATAAACTTCTTGGTGGCAGGTGATCACCAAGTGGAGTGAATTATGTCTTGTCTTAATACTAAATCACTTGTTTTATATCCATTGTGCTACTTAATTTAGTCTTCTCTATTTTACTACTTTACTGTATAATTCAAAAATCACTAAATTCGCTTTGATAGTTAATCTTGGAAAGAAGTTATAATTATCTTGTCTTAGTAGAATTGCTTCAAAAGTAATATTAATAATTGATCTTAAGATTACTGAGAACTAATCAATCTTCTAATAAGTTATTTAAACAGTAAAACTCTTATAACAGTATAACCTTGATTAACTGAGTTGTATTTAACCTTTTGGGGAAACCTTTTAAAGAATAATTTTTAACCATAAATTTTTAGAGTTACTCAATTCACCCCCCCCCCCATCTTGAGTAATCTACTCCAAACAACAAGCAGGATAGGAACGGGCTGAAGGAATCTGAACTGCCTCATAACTCTATCAGTCTAATGTCAGTCAACAGTATGAAAATGAATCAATGGAACCATGCAGGAGCCGATAGCAAGCATCATCGTACAATACTCTAGAATACTCTGGATGATATCATCAGTACATAACATTTATGTAATCTAAAAGAAAAAAATGAATAATCAATTAATAAATGAAGAGATGTACAATAAAGAATAAAGATTTAACAATATAAATAATAATCACTTACATCATTTGGTCGAAGGTTGTCCAGCATAACTTTGTAGGCACGAACGTCATGTTTGATGGTATTTGAATGTTGATGTGTCTGACTCCACCTGTAGATAACATTTCATAATAAAAAGTTGTATAATTAAGTCAGATATTAGAATAAAGGAATAACATACCATTGTCCACACATAGCCTCTACTACAATATTTGCAGGGAATGGTGCACGACCATGTGGAGTTAAGCGAGGGATGTGCTCTCATACCCACATCTATATAAGAACAATGCATCCTGTGATCTGCATCTTATCGATTCAGCATGCGCTACATAGCCCCCTGTATGTATGTGCAAGATAAACAGACCCCCAGCTATACCAGTCTGTCTGGTCCAAATCCTCTAGAAAAGGTAAATACATCATATGTACAAATATAGTGGATTGGTCAACAAAAAATGGGTCACCGACCAGCCTCGAAATATAAGCACGTGCAAATTGCAGCACGGTGACCTCATCAGCATATTTTGCTAGATGTTTGAAGTAATGGTCTAACCAGGGCATGTGTAATCTACCACCAATGACAGACCTGCCATCATCATGGACCTCTATGCCCAGTAATCTATGAACAATCTCGAACCAATCTTCTCCAACTAGGCCTGTCACAGTCGCACTATCGATGGGGAGCCCCAACGTGATGGACACATCTTGTAGTGTAATAGTCATCTCCCTCTCTATAAAATGGAACGTATGTGACTCTGGAATTCATCCTTCTATGAGAATAGCAATGAGCTGATGGTCAACAAAGGTGAAGTCACACATCGTTACGCCATAGAACCCAGCGCAACGAGAACATCCTAACGTGTTTGTATCATCTCAAAATAACAGCGGATATAAAACTCTACAACAAGTGAAGAGTGGTCATGCAACAAGCTTAGATACACATAAGTGTGTGGACCTTATAATTTGGTTATCAACATGTAAAACAATTATCATATATTTCCCTTAATCGGAATTTACATTCTAGCCCATATTTTTTACATCGAATGAGATATTTTGTCTTCTTCGACTTATCAACTGTAAATGTGAAATGTTGCTCTATGTGGTATTTTTGTATCATGTTTTTCATGGCAAGTTTACATTCAAACTCCTACCTAACATAGATGGTGTTATCATTTGATGCATGTGAGGGGGTCTAGGGGTATGAAATACACAACTTTTTTTAAGCGAACACGCAGGTCCTTTCATACTTAGTGAGAGATGACTCATGGGTCATCAATGCGGAAAAGAAAATGCAATTATTATAAATTATATAACCAGATACACAAAAAAAGACATGCAATTTCAATTATGCATTGGTCAGTCATCTCAAGATCAGTCATCACACAATACTCTTGAAAGGATCCATTTTTATTGATGGATAATAACATTTGTTATAAACAAACTCAATTAGTCCTAGATGGTTATCCCAAGATCCATAAAAATACAAGATAGAGATATAGAGAATATCCTCTATAATTTGAATAGAACACTTCATCTGACTGTCTATCTATGGGTAGTAAGCTATACTCAATTTGACCCGAGTATCCATCGCCTCCTAGATACTTCTACATAAACTTGAAGTAAACCTATGATCCTTGACAGAAACAATATCTTAAGGAACCCCATGTAACCACACAACTTCATGCACATACATACTACCCAGATCTTCAACTTTTATGATGTCTTTGATCAGAAAAAAAATGAACTGACTTTGTCAACTGATCAATCACCACCCAGATAGAGTTCCTCCCTTAGGGAGTCTGTGTTAATCTGACAAAAAAGTACATGGATACCTCATCCCATTTCAAAACATGCATCGGAAGAGGCTGAATCAAACCATAAGGTTTTAGATGCTCTGCCTTTATTTTATGGTAGGTGTAACCATGAGACACATAATCAGTACTGTTGCGCTTCATACTCGTCCACCAGAATCACCATCTCATATAATAATACATATTTATAGTGCCTAGATGAATGGACCACAAAGAACCATGACAATAAAATAAAACTGATCTCCTCATTGATGTTGGGACAATAAACTAATTCCCAAAATGGAGTATACCATCTAATGAAAGAGACTAACTTGAAACAGTATCCCTGCTATATAAGGTTTCTGAAATTTCTCTGAACTTGAAATCTTGCTACTAACTCTGTAGAATAGGATCAAGGAGATATGAATATAATTAAACACTGGTCAAAACCACACCTAAAACATCCTCCTGAGCATCTAGATGTAACTTAGCGAACAGTCCTATACGGTTCCACTCTTCTTTCAATTCCAAAATATCCTATGAGGGTGCTTTCCTGATAAGAGTGTATGTAATGACATTCCCCTTCCCTAGAGTGTAGGTGATATCGAATTCAAACATATGAAGTTATTCCACCCACCGCCTCTATCTAAGATTCAATTAATTCTGAGAAAATATATAAATAAAACTCTTATTGTCATAAAGGACTGTGAAACTTTTCCCAAAAAGATCCACTAACACTTAATCACATACATAACTGTGTTAATCTCTAAATCATGGGTGGGTGATTATTTTCATGTGGTTTAAGATAATGAGAACCATAAGCTACCACATGACTATCCTGCATGAGCACACAACCCAAACTAGTGCCAGAAGCATCACAAAAAACCACATACCCCTTGCTAAGATTAGGTAAGATCAAAATAGGAGTCGATGTCAAAAGTCCTTTCAGTTTGTCAAAATAAAATTGAAAATTTACATCCCATGTAAATTTCACCCCTTTCTTGGTAAGAGCAATCAAAGGTGACACCAACTTCAATAAATCCTTGATGAATTGTCGATAGTAACTATAAAGTCCAAGTAAAATCTAAATTTAAAAGACATTTCATGGATCCTCCCATAAAAAACAGCCTTTACCTTCTCAAGATCAACTGATAAGACATGATCAGAAATCACGTGCCTTAATAATTTCACTTATTGAATCTATAAACTGCATTTCAAAAGATTTCTATACAAATGGTGACTTATTGGGATTTAAAAAACTAAACCCAAATGGTGCTCATGCTTGTGCTTGAATCTCGAGTAAACCAAAATGTCATCTATGAACACTACTACAAAGCTATCAAGATATTGATGGAATATATGATTCATCAAAGCAATGAAAATTGTAGGATAGTTAGTTAGACCAAACAACATCACAAGATATCTATAATGACCATACCTACTGCTGAAATTTGTCCTTGGTATATCAGACTCCCTAAATCTGAGCTGATAATAACTCGACCAAAAATCAATCTTCAAAAACCACTTTTCCCCATTTAATTTATCAAAAAAATCATCCAAACGAGAAAAAAGATACTTGTTCTTAATCATCACCCAATTCAACTTTTGATAGTCCAAACATAATCAAAGTGAACCATCTATCTTCTTGGAAAAAAAGCACTAGGTATGCCCAAGGTGAAACACTAGGGCGAACAAAAACCTTTTTCACCATATCATCCAACTGGATCTTGAGATATTTCACCTCTGATGGTGTCATATGATAAGAAAGTATCAATATAGGTTGTGTCCCTAGAACCATGTCAATTGTAAACTCTGACTCTATCTCTATGGAGGAATAATATGAAAATTGTATGGGAAAACATCTACAAAACCCTAAACAATTTCGAGAAGAACAACAACAGAAGAAATGTCATCAGGCTCAACTATAATAGTGGACAACAAGATCCTAATATATAGGTGGGAAGGTCCTGCATAACCAAACCTACAATCTCACTCTCCCTAAAACATCCAATATCTCCCATAGATTATAAGAAACAATACATTCTGATGATAACAATCAACCTTAACATGATGAGAAACAAGACAATTCATTTGGATGATGACGTCAAACAAATCCAGATCAAGAACAGAAAAATTTCATACTAACTCTATATCAGCTATTGATGGTTCACAAGAACATAGAAACCCTTGATCTTTCATCTTCCCTAGAGGTGTCACTAACTTAATAACAAATTATATGATTTCTGTTGGAAGGTTAATCATATCAACAAAACAACTAGATAAAAACAAGTGGGAAGCACTGGTATCAAATCAATCAATCGCTATTGATGATGCAATAAAGATGGTACCTCTCACTGTTATTGGGCCCATATCTACCTCCATTGAAAACTAATCTAATATGTGAAGGTTCTTTATTCCTGCGGCATGTGTCTGGATCCATATAGTCTTTGAAACATTTGATTGCGCCATAGTAGCCTTTGGATATGAAAATCCCTAACCATATTAAGGAGTAAACATGGCCTGAAAGAAGCATTGTAGATGATCGTAATTCCCATAGTTGTTACAAATATTTTATGGTACAAGACAAGAACATCAGGTGTGTCTGAACTTACCACACTGATAGAAAGTATGAGGCCAACTACTAGTTATAACCAAAAGTGCTGAGGAGGCCTCCTGTTGAGAACCACCTCTTCCACTCCTACGATAATCCTACCACTTTCTCTTGTTCCGTGGAATTCCACTAAATCTACCACTAGGTGGAAGAGAAGAGTCAAAATATCCAACCTTATATTCTATATTAATTTCTATCATCATATACTTGTCCACTGTCTCTGCATAGGTTGAAAGATTTAGTATAAATACTTGCAATCTGATATTCAGTTACAAACCTTGCAAGTACTTCTGAGATTTTAGCTAGTCACTCTTCACCACCTCTGGTGAAAAATGAACTAGCTCAACAAACTGGTTGGTGTATACCAACACTACACACTCTCCCAAGTGTAAAGAGAGTAACTCTAAAGACTTCGTTGTCATTAGTAACTCTGAAAAAAACTACCGGAATAAGAGAGTCTTAAAACCCTTCCAATCCAAGATCGCATACTTATCAATCTGTACCATGGAACCCCACCACCTATTGTTGGGACCCTCAAGTCAAAACACAGCACACTTCACCTTGATACTCTCAGGTGTATCTAGGAAGTCAAATATCTAATCAATTTTATCCAGCCAGTCCCCCACCTCTTGAGTTTCATTCATACCCTTAAAGTATAGTAGTTTCTCACACAAGAACTTTTGCGATCAATCATTTTCTCCTCCAGCTCCTGATTGTATCTCAATTACTATGTTCTGAGCTTGTGGCATATTTAGATCAATATCATGAACTTCTCGTATGATAGTCTCAATAATATTCTGATCTATCAGAGGATTTCCGTGAGGAGCATCAGTTGCATCCTCCTGAGGAACTCATAGAACATGTCTCGAAGTCATGCAGATGTGCACCAAAACAAAATAAATGATCAGACAATAGAAAAATCTCAGTTCAATTTAGAAAACACATTAGTAAAAACTAATATAAAAAATAACTAAAAATAAGAGACACACGTTCCAACATCTCATGGAAACTTGAGTCTCATCACAACAAGAGTTGGTTAGGAATACACTGCAATATACCTATCAAGTCCTGAAAATACTATCTCTAGTCTACCAGACTTACCAAGGAAAGGACTCTTGAGGATAGACAACCTCTGATACCAAACTGTAATGAACTGAATCAAATACCCTCTCAACTTGGTACCCAACCTAACATGTCACATACCTGAAGGGCGTTCTTGATCCCCATGGGCTGGTGAATAGCACCCAATCATCCCATAACAACCAGAGGGAATGATTTCACCCAACATGAAGCAACATCATGGAACATGTATAGATAAAAGAGACAATAGCTAAAGAAATATATGTTTCATAACTGAAACAAACAATGGAAACCAAACAACTCAAAGAAGTTATAATCTCCAAGTACAAGTCCAAACATCAAAGGACAACAAAACCAAAAATAATACCCCATGTGATAGTGTGGGAAAACCCCCAGCATCTCACCACCAGTTACCTAGACTCAGCTGGCCAGACACCTCATCACCTCACTACGACGCCTTGCCTTTCCCTGCATCAAAAGACATAACCAGGTCTACACACCACTGAAGGAGTAAGAAGTGTTTGAGCTGATAGGCTCAGTAGGCTCCCACCCAGGTCTTCCATAATAGGTCTCTATAAAAATAACTCAAGTATTATCATTTTAAATAAAACATGACATGATGACTAGTAAAGTAGTTTTATCAAAATAATGGTAAATATTTCCTTTTTCCAACAATTCCAAAACAAAGGTAGTTATATAAATTTCAATCAGAATTTCTAGTATAATTTATCAAAATCCAAATCATTTATATCACATCCAAAATAGTACAAATCCAAGAAAAGTTAAATCACACAAAGGAACTCAACAGGTTGGGCTAACAGACTACTCATACTACAATGAATGACTAGTGTGTAGGTTCCGGGTGCAGGGGAAGCACGGTTGGGCCGGAACCCAACTTTGATTTTTACCATAATAAATGATTATTCTGGGATCAATACGACGATGAACACCAGTCTCCATGGAATAGAATCAAATATTTAGATAAAGAAATAAGAGGCCTAAAATCTTTAGAGAGGATCTTGCACATCATGTTTATAATTAATTTAATTAATTTCATAAATAAAATAATACCTGGATCTTAGGTATTTTCTTCATTGATGATGTTGAACATCCAGAATGACCCTTTTGGATTATCTTGTCGTGCTTGCAAGGATCCAAACTATAATCCCTCTAGTGGTGATCCATACATGCTCTAATGGCCTCCGGTTGACATCGCTCGTTCTCCAGGTGCTAACGCGGCGAAGAGAGTGTCTTGTGTCGGTCATTCTTGATCATTTGTTCTTCATCCTTGAAGAACATCTCTCGTTCTTGAAAGGGGCGGGAAGAGGATTCAAGAGAGAAATTGTTTAGCTCAACAATTCTCAATTCATCGAGTGTACGGTTTGGTACCTGGCACAATAGACGTATGTGTCTATTTATTAACATGGGGTTTCATCTACAATATTTAATTGCGTGATAGAAATTAAATACATTCATAACCTTAGAGAAAAATCATGCTATTAATAATAGTATTGTGTCATTATTTATGGTGCACCAACTTGTGAAAACGGAATTATAAATAAAATTACACGTCACAAAATAATAGCGGCATTATTTTAATTTGTGCCAACTAGTTAAATAATTATTTATTATCTTGCAAGTAATTATTTTACTATTGGACCGGCCTTGGTCCACTCAAAATCAACTTTCATTTATTGAACACTCGAATAAATAAATAAATAATTTATTATCTTAAATAAATATTTTATTTACAAACTAGTAAATAAATATTTATTAAATGTTCAATAAAAAAAATATTTTACCCATAATCTGGTGAATAAATATTTATTTAATTTATGCAATCATTTTAACTTGAATAAAATTATTTTGTTGTCTTGAGAATAATATTTATAAATTAAATTAAAATAGAATTTAATCGAGACCACCAGAAAAACTTAGTGTGTGACCTTCTAGGATTCTTTCTCGTTGGCATTAGGTGAGCTTGCCTAAAGTCCAAGAGTACTGTCTAGCAATGGGTCAAGGCACCCAAGAGAAAGAACTTAAAGTTACAACAATGACATCCACATATGAATGATCACTATGTAATATAATCCTTGTGTCTCAATATCTCATCAAGCTAGTTTCATGATAGTGTCATCAAACTTTGTGCTTGATATGTCGTTCTTTGACTACCTAAAATAAACTCATCGTTACACCATGGCCATGAAATTTCACACTATGGTTCTAATTCAATCAAAGGGATGAGATATCAACTTCCATAAATGGAAGGGAAAAATCTTTTCTCGACTTATCCATTAATAACATGCCACTCGTGATGCACCCAACGTACCCTACTTCCCGCCAATTGTCTGCATGGCGGTTTTCGTCAGTAAATCAAAGTTCGTGAGTCATGACACATATTAATGATAATATTAAAGTCTAAGAATCATTACATATGCTCACAGATAGAAATATCCGATGAAACCAGAACATGCAGAATTCCTACTAGCGGGTCTGTTCTTATAATCTCCTGTCTTGGAGATTACTAAGTGCGAACTTCATGAGAGGAAGTCTCGTCTGCTTATGAGTACTCACACCTGACGGTCTACATGCTTTGTTTCCCATCATAGTATGTCATCTAACCATAGAACTATATTTAAGAATATTATTATAGCATTTCAAGGTTCTCATCATAGCGGGGAACTTCCATTACCTTATCAATGCAACAAATACTCTAGGACATTATTACATTATAGTCATGTAGAACAATGAACAATATGTAATAAGATGTTTAATATTTAAATAAATTAAATATACATGTAATTAAAGTACAACTAGTTGGTTCTAGGACACCAAATCTTGTATAGTGCACAACAAGTCCCTAGAACACAAGCTTGAGGAGTAGAGGAACACCCCATGAGTGAAACCCCCAACAATGTCAAGAATGTGTCCCTAAAACAACAAGCCTAGGGAGTAGAGTAAATCCCCATGAGAAAACCTCCTGATGGAAATATGGACGATGGTCCTAAGCTAAACCTTACACCTACATACTCAAGGCTTATCATGTGTTGCATTTCATAAATCATGTCAATGATTTGAAAATAACCCTTTTCCATTTACCAAAAACCATAGAAAAATACCTTTTATCACTAATCCATTTACACACACAAAACAATCATGCCAAATTTATTTATAAACCAATTTATAAAAACAGGAGCAATACAGTTCATCCAACACAAGCTAGAGACAGAACCATCTAACTCAAAACTAGGGTCGCACATGCCCGCAATGGAACCCGCCAACAAGAAGGAACATAACACCAACAATGGAGGCCCTATAACTAAGATCACACAATGGGTCTAGAGAGAAGCAAAAGGAAACATCATTACGGATCAACATATCCGATAACACAATGAAATGATGCTATCATAATCAAAGCAACGAATAAGTAGAAAGGCTTAATCACCCGGAGAGATGTGATCCAACCACAATGGTGATCCAACATCGAACAGATCATTCCAAAGTGAATGGAGACTCCCAAAATCATTAGAGAAGCCTTCTTGGTTGAGAGCCAATGGAGATCCAGATGAATGAAATAAAATTTCAGTTGAGAGGCACCTTAAAAACTGAACTTCTGATAGTTACACAACGTGCAACCCCTTTACACATCATGTAATCCATGACACTCAAGTATGCTGAAAAAAAACATTGAATTTTTATTAAAAACCCATCTTTAAAACTTACACAATGTGTAACTCCTACATGACGTGTATTACTTTCACGATGTGTACCGAGTTCATGAATTGTGTCTGAAGACCAAGTACATGTTGTGTAAACCCTTTACATGTCATGTAACATCCAATCACATAGAATAAAATCTAGATTCTTACACAAAAACCCCAAACAAACTCAGGCATTCCCCATACCCAGGAAGAAACCCACATCACCATTAACCCATTTTATACCTAGACTCTGTTAATTCAAACAAACATACATCCCCTAAATTTAGGTCATTTCCCCCAAAAATTGATCTTCATCCTCGGGAATCCCAATACACACCCAATTAAAGATAAAAACCAGCAAGGAGAAGGGAAATACCTAAAAGATGGTAATAGGGTGTTGCATACCCCTAGGTCAAACATTTCCACTCCATCACCCTCCCATACTTGGAGGGGGTCAATGGAACCTATCGTATGGTCCACTATGTTCATTAATTTCATTTATACCCCTCTAGGGTCATTATATAATATAACACATATTTATATTTTAACCCTCATTCATCATTAACTAAGGCATCAAACTAGTTTACAAGGGTCTATTGTGGGCCAAGACACTTTCGTTATTTTCATAGAAATTTTGAGGAAACAATTCATTTTAAATTTAAGATCAATTGATCATAAATGGAGAGATTGCACATGCTATATAAATAAAGTGCATAACCTTTAGGGAGATGTGTATGGAACACCAACCTCATTTGGAGTTATTCCATTTATAATCAATGATCGGCCACCATTGTTGATGCTCATACAAGCCTATCCAACCATCGTCCATCAACATGAGGCCTTAGCTCCATTAATAATCTTTGAATAAATCATAAAAAAATTATAATATTTTTCACAATTCATTTTGTAATTAATTCCATAATTAATTCTAGGGAACAAACAAGGAATCACACATTGGGAGATCTCTCGCAGCTATATCCTCAAGAAAAGGGGTGTGCATCACCCTCAATATCCACCCTGACCTTTAGCACATAAAATCCTCAATATATCATTTCAATATATCCATCTGTTTCACCCAAATTGATGGAGAACTCAAAATAAATCAAGAAACCCACATACCTTAATAAATCTATACAAAATATAGTGTCATCATCCTCCCGGGATCCCCTCTAGCCAAGCTAAACAAATTCCCCATCACATTAAGATGATTTCACCGTGCACCAGTATAATCATCCCCAAAACTCTAGCATAAGTTGCAATAAATCAACAACAAATAAAATGAGGAAGAAACCAATAAAGAATCAAAACACAATGATAAATTTACCTCAAGTTATCTCCTAGATCAAACAACACTTAAAGTCGACAAGGATCAAAGTATAAACCACCTTGGAGTCAAAGAGGGGAATGAGAGGGAGGTGTGACATGTTTGATGCCTTTTGAGTGGCTTAAAACCCATTTTTATCTCATTTAAGCATTTAATTAACATTTAGAAAAATTTAGAAAAATTGTCCGAACTCAAAATTTGGTAAACTCTAGAAATCCCAAAAAAAACTTATGTATCACCTAAAAACCATAAACATCCCATACATAATATTTCTTCTCTCTATGTGACATTTTTTCTTCTATGTAAGCTTTTATCCTTATCCATAATTCAATACATAATATATTTTGCTCGATATATATAATTTTGTTCCTATGTAAGGTTTTTCCCTTTCAAAAAATCTCATATGTAATATTTTTCCTTAGCCTGAATTTGATACCTAACATTTTTTACCAATACATAATATATTTCTCCAAGCATAAGGTTTTTTCCTTATTCGAAACTTGATACGTGATATATTCATCCATACATAATATATTATTCTTCATGTGTAAGATATTTTCCTTAGGCATATTTTTGATACATAATATATTTTCCTTGGGAAAATTCAGAAATGTAATATATTTAGCCCATGCATAACATATATTTCTCATATATAATATTTTTACTCCTATTCATAATATTTATTTTCCATATATAATATATTTTTTTCCTTGCGTAATATATTTATTGCATATATATGGTTTTTCCCATAACTAGAAAAACTAAATGTAATTTAATTTCCCTCATATGATGCATAGGGTTTTATACTTAGATATTTTTCTAAAAATCTGTTAAACCTCAAAAATAACCAAAAATCATCCAAAAATAATTTTAAATGCTTTAAAAACCATTAAACACCCCTCCAAACCTCTAATAGCTGAGAAAAAATAACAACAAACAGCCCTGATCCCAACCAATTCTCCAGAATCGATTTCCAACAAATTCTAATACTCCTGACACATCTACTGGGTCCCATAAGACATGGTCAACCCAAGGTTCAACCCAACACATCGTTCCCACATACTCAGGATACTCCACCGAACCTTTTCCAACATTCACCTGAGCACCTGAGGCACCTCTTGGGCCTTTGACTACATCCAAAAACATCTACTAAAGATGTTCCAACTCTGAGATTCTTGTTCTGAATCCCCATTTTCAAAATGTCTCCCGCTTCGGGACCAAAAATTTAAATTTACCCTAAATTTCACAACTCGTAACGATGCGGGTCTTTATAGTGTTGCTAATTATGTCATTGGTTGAGGCTTAACCAAGAAGGAATTTGTCCTCTCGTATAACGAGTATGACATTTGGGTCCTCGATTGAGATAAACTCGGGAAGTGTGTGGTCATACCTAGATAAGGCATGTGTTGTGATTTTCTATTGGATTAAGGGCATGTGATGTGCTCATATATAAGGTTAAATGACATGTGATATATTCATCGACATGGTCAGTCTATATTGGGAGAATCGAGAAAATATGAGTAGATTATATGGGGTTGACATATTTTGTATCTCGTATTTACTTTATGTCTTGGACAAGTAGATCATATGAAAATGCATTCTTATATATTATAAAACTGGTTGACACAAGTATAGAGATATATATGTTTGATGAAGATCACATCATATCCATTTATAGTTTGAGTAATACTAATTTTTTTATAGAGTTCGCTCTATGCTTACATTTATGAATTTGAGGATTCATATTTTTTGTCAACACTACAAAGACCCACGGGGTTACTCTTTGTGGTTGAATCATTGAGAACTGTATTTTATGATACTTAGAGAGTTGCACTAAAAGAGATTAAATTTAATCCAAAATAAGTTTTGTGTGGATATTCACAAGGTATTTCATATAATGTGATACATGGTGAATTGGTGATGGGTTTTCAAAGGTGTTTTGGTTGATATCCAAAAGGAGTTTTGGATATGATTTCACAAATTATTGTATATGATACAATATAAAGTCACAAAGTCTATGAGGCTTCAATGCAAGTGGAATATTAATGGAGATATTCCATAAAACCTATATGTATATGATGCATTTGGGTTATATCATATGAGGTGATATAAGTGATATCATATTCAGAGCAGGTGCATTCGCCAGAGTAGAGATAACTGGAATTAGAAGATTGAGAGGGTATGGAATTACCATCAGTACCAGGCATATGAAGCTCTGAACAGGATAGCTAGCCAACCGTCCTTGCGAAGGTGGAGTGCTGATATCATGACATTTGCTGGGAAGGAGCAGTTCCAAGTTGTCTTATCTATGTGATTTCCTCTAAGACCTACGGGTCATGTATTTTTCTCTTAAGCCTTCGAGCCTTGTAAGGGTTCCACCTCACCCATTGAAAGGTGTATTATCAAAAAATAATAAAAAATGAAGGCCTTCAGGCCATTTAGGCAGGTTATGCACAACCCCCTCTAAATTTTTAAGCATTTTTTCTTTGTTATATTTGGTTGGATTTTAGAGGTAGTTGGGTCAAAACCACCACTAATTTAATAATTAGTAGCCCTATATGTTCAGTTCGATTTTAGAGGAGCTATATATATAATATTAATTTGGATATTAGAGGTTATATTTATAAATAAAACATGGAAATTATTTTTTAAGGAAATAGTGGGGGTTCACAACCCCCTCTAATCTCTTAAATTATAGGTGGTCATGAATTGTCATTAATCCCTTAGATTAGAGGGGGTTTTGAACCCCCTCTAATTTAGGATATTGCAGGGGGTTGTGAACCCCCTCTAATTTAGAAATTATAGGGGGTTGTGAACCCCCTCTAATATATGACATTAGAGAGGGTTTTCAACCCCCTATAATTTATGACTTTAGAGGGGGTTCATGAACTGTCGCTAATCACTTTGATTAGAGTGGGTTTTTAACCCCCTCTAAATTTTTATTTATTTTTTAAAATAAATCTCATATAAATTCAAATTTTATAATATATATGTGTGGGTGTGCATGTGTATGTGTGTGTGTTACATAAACATTATATAAATGTACTTAAATGCATTATAAATATATATAAATACATTATATAAATACTTTAAATAAATACTTATACATATAAACAAAAATGTATACATATATAAATATTGGTATACATAATATAATTGTAATTATAAATATATTTATACAAATATATGAAATTTATATATGTTTTATAAATACTATACATTTATATTATGATTTATATTATACATATATTATATTAAATGCATTTTTATTGTATATTTATGTATAAATACATTTATATTATGTATTCAAATAAATATAATATAGACAAAATTAAATATAGATATAAATATAAATATATTATATATTTATATTATATATATTATATTATAAATAATTTATTATATATAAATTTATATATATTATATAATTATTATATATATATTTTAGTATACCATATTAATTGTAAATTAATTTAGTAAATATATATACATCATTTAATTATATTATATATTTCCAATTATATGATTGTATTCAATTGTATTTATATGTATATATAAATATAATTGTATAATTGTATGTACATTTATAAATATTTATTTGTATAAATTTTATTTTATATAATATTAATTATATATAACATAAAAACATAAAATTATTATATAAATATATAAATAAATATAATTTATTTAAAAAAATATATCATATAAAAACTCAAGCTTGTAGTTTTTCTAATTTATATAATAATAATAATAAATATATTTTTAAATAATATGTTTATGCTTTTATATTATATATAATTAATATTATACAATATACAATTTATGTAAATAAATATATATTAATATACGTAATATTATACAATTATAATTATTGAAATACATATATATTAATGTGTATAATAATAAATATATGTATTGAAATGCATTATATAAATATTTCTATAAATTGTATTTCATATATCATTAATTAAATATTTGTATAAGTTTTATTTCATATATAATATTTGTATAAATTACATTTCATATAATATTAATTATATATAATATAAATATTTGTATAAATTTTATTTCACATATATGTGTTTCATATAATATTAATTATATATAATATTATAAAATTTATACAAATAAATATATATTAATGTTCATAATAATAAATATATATATTGAAATATATTATATAAATATATTTTTAAAGACATTGTATAAATATATTAAATAAATACTTATATGTATTATATAAATAAACATGTGCATAATGTATAAATATGTATTTAAGTATATAAATAATTTACATATATATTCATAAATAAATAAATATGTGTGTATATACATAACATAAATAAAATTATAAAATATATTTATTAAAATGTATGTAAATACACATATAAAACATATAGTTTATATAAATGTATAAATTGAATATAATATAAATTTATTATAATATAAATACATAAACATATAATATATATATATATATATAACTTAATTCATATAAATATATATGTAGGTTATTTATTTACATGTATTTAAATATTTACTCAAATAATATTTATTTGAATTTTCATACCAATACATGTGTATATATATATATATAATAATTGTTTTGTATAGCTAATAGTAAAAATATAATTGCCTTTGTGGAAGAGGCACTCGGATTTGCGGTCGAGGTGAGGGTTCAAAACCGGATTTTTTTATGGGTTTTTAATTTTTTTTTATATAAATGAGATAAGGTTTCTATTTTTTTTAAAGGGTCCTGATAAGCATGAACCTCATTCACGCTTCTTCCCTCACCAAGAAGCGTGAATAGGGTTCACGCTTCCTCCAGAATTTTTAATTAAAAAAATCATCAATATTTTTAAATTAAATATAAATACATATTAATTAAAAAATCATCAATATGTATAAAATATCAATAAATATTAATATGTATTAATATATATTAATTCAATAATCAAAAATATTAATAATAGTGTTCATGACCATTTTGATCAATTGGTTTGATTCTTGGTGCACTACTCGATCGTCAGTAGTGTTTGTTCATCAATTTTTATAGCAGAGCCATACATCCAAATTTCTTTCCAACTGAATATGTCAATATGTTAATATATCCACTTTTCATTACCAAACATTCATTCTACTTCCTCTCCTATATATTAATAAGAAATAAAAGGTTCAAGGGAAAATGCTATCAGTTAATTCTTAAGAAATGTGTCATCTATTATCCCACTCTAAGCCTACGTGAGCCATACTCAGTCTAGAAAACAATAGGATTTGATTTGGGAAATAATGTTGTCCTCTATCAACTGATCATGACACCACATGAAATGAGAACTCATGTACTTATCATCAAGGGAAATCTAATTTTATTTTAGGGTGAAGATATTAAATGAGATATAAAAATTTTATTAGAACAATCAACCTAAAACTCATGCACCCACTTTAAAAAATAGATCAAAAACATTCAAGTGAAATAAGAAGGATAAGTGGCCTTTGAGCGCATCCATACTTCAACTTTTCTTATGTCATTGATTAATTCAATTACAACCCCTTTCTATTGAGTTTATTTTTTTGTTAATAAAGGAAGAGAGATTTAGAAAAATATACCTCTTTCAATAACATGATATTTCTAAACATTCTATAGTAATTATATTTGATTCTAATTGATATACTAATTTTGATAGTAATTTCATATTTCTTCATATACCTCCCCCTCAAGGGAAACACTCATAAACATCTTTATAACGGTGGACCTCTTCAATAATTTTCAAGATGTTCTAATATAGAGAATACACTAGAATTCATCTTCGACTTATGAATTTCCATATTTGAAAAATTATATAACTTCACCAAGGATGATCTTCTTCAATACTTATTCTTCAGGATACCAAAAATATGATCAAACCATGATGATATATTCTTTATACTTATTGTCTTGGATATTCTAACACATTCTTAAAATTCATCAATGATGACCCTCTTTTTTATTTGTATTTGAAAACCAATTGAGGAATCATTCAAGGATGATAACTTCTTCGTATTTGTGATCAAGAATTGATAACACTCGCTGCTTCTCATGTTCTCTCCTCGAGAACTTGGTTTTCCATCAATTCCTTACATCATAATAATATATAAAAATAAATAATGATTAAGGAAATATGGTGTATCTTCCTTACTTCTTAATGTGAATAGAAATGTTGAGTTTTTTTCTCAATTAATTTGGTCCAATTACTCTAGTATTCATGATGCACATCTGAACATCTGTTATGATTTATATTAGTGTAGTAGGGATCTCTTCACATTACATTCTGATTTTTGTGGAGATTTTTTTTTTCTTACTAGCCTTCATAGATGATGCAATCTTAACACTCTTAAGGATTGTTTCTTATTCTAGAAGAATATCAAATAAATATTTTGCATAATGTCCATAATTTTATCACATGATGGAGGTATTTTAACCTTAAAATCTTCCATTGAAGATTTTGTACAAGTATAAATTGTGTCCTTATTTTATAAATTTTGAATATATATCTTCTCAAAATTGGCCAAATGAACTTATAATTCCATACATCTCATATTTTGGTTTTTCTGATATCCAATCATAATCACCTACTCTTCACAAATATCCACTATTGATTCAAATTCTTCTTCATGCAACTTAATTTTTTTAACAAATATTATGGTTCCATGATCTTCTTGGATTTTGTATCCAATTTTAAATCATTGAGATCAATAATATTTTTCAAGATTTCTTCAAGTTCATGAATATTTTTATCTAGAGTCTTTTTGAATTCAAAATAATTAATATTATTAATATTTATTAATGAATTTAAGAATATTATTTATTATACATGTATAGATAATAATGAATAGAAAATGGTAATTATTGATTTTGGTAGATAATTTGATAACAGTAATGCACTTAATAAAAAAAAGAACAGAACTTTGAAACTGATAACAGGAAGTCACATACAACACGTATCATAAATCTAATATCAACTTAATATAAACCTATGGCATGTATGCTTCTCTATCCCACAGTCAGGAGTATACTAGATACATCCACATTGTGTCTGTCTACACCTCTACTATGATGTACACTGCTCCTATATATCATCATTGGTAGCCATCTCCACATCCTCTTGTGGGACAGGCGATGGATGTAAAGTCTCACCGCTTGTACCCTGTCCCACCTCTAATGATAGTAGATACTAGCTGTAACTCTCGCCAACATATTAAGAAGATGGTTATTATGATGTGGATGTCTCATAGTAGGGAGTAATAAAGCATTCATATCAGTCCAATTAATGTCTATATCTGCCTCTAGATGTGATTGAGAAGTTGGAGGAGCATCTGACTGATCATGATGAACACCCTCCTCTTATGGAACATCAACATTCATAATAGGGTCATCACCCCTGGTACATCTATATCAGGCTCAACAGCCTCAGAATCATGTGATAGATCAAAGAAAATGTCCTGATAAATCTCATACATCGAAGGAATCAACTCTACCACAATGCTGTGAAAATATATCTGGTTAAATGCACCTCCCTATACTATATCAAATATGTGAAGTAAACGAGTGATACGAGCATCCTGTGAAAAAAAATTCCACTGTTAAGTAATGTTAATAAAAAATATGTTCAACAGTGGAAGGAAGAATAAATACCAACTGATGAAATACTTATCTATTTTGTGTTAGAAACCTGACTGGGGACCTGTAATATCCAGACGCATAATCCAACTAATCCAATAAATGAAAATGTGATGTCTCCGCCCCTCATAACCATGAATCTTGTCGTTTGTCCCATAGATCAATATATATGGCATGGTATTTCCTCTAATCAAAGTTTATATTCCCTGACATCTTTAGGGAATGTAGTGAAGTTAACTAATTGGGCAGTGTTGGACTCCTCATGTATTAATAATGTTTTAATGATCACAAATCCTATTCATTCTATAAACCTTATTAACTCTATGAATCTATATCACATCAAATGCACAATTGTTTAGTAAAAGCTATCCAAAGCTCTTAAGTGTTATACACTAGTTTGGAAACTGTATACTATCTATTGATCTACTTTATAATGACTTCTTTGAAAACTGATTGAGTTTAATCCATTCCATAAATATCACTGCTTAAGTCTGAATACAGATATTTGTCTAAGTCTGAGACACCGTGAACCAGACACCGTGACATCCAGACATCGTGACATCCAGACACCGTGACATCCAGAAACCATGAACAAGACACCATGAACAAGACACCTTGAACAAGACACCGTGAACAAGACACCGTGAACCAGACACCGTGAACCAGACACTGTGAACCAGACACCATGAACCAGACACCGTGAACCAGACACCGTGAACCAGATACCTTGAACAAGACACCGTGGACAAGACACCGTGAACCAACACCATGAACCAGACATCATGAACCAGACATTGTGAACTAGACGCCATGAACCAGACATCGTGAATGAGACATCGTTTCCATGACATACTATGACACTGTTTATTAATATGTTTTGTCATCTTTCAATTTAATTATAACGGTCATATTTGAATATTTTAAATGCACTAACATAATTAATATTTCTTTGTAGACATGTCGTCAGACAGTATGAGGTATGAGGTGCAGAATACATGCAACCTGTCTGCTCAAACACATGCACTCCAAGATAAAAGAGTAATGCCCAGAAACAAAGAAGGGTGGAACGATACTAAAAGGAAAAACAAGTTGGTGGGTGTGAGCACGACAATAGAATACACTTAGAGAATTCTTGAAGAAAGAATTGTCTCATGCAACTCAATGCTACTGGAGAACACACAAAGCTCAATTGAATCCTAGAATTGAGAACATCTTCGCACTATCAAACATCACGAAGAACACAAGCCAGATCTGTCTAACTTGCGACACTCTGTTTTCCATACGAGGACTTGATTTCTGCATCTACTTTATATCAGAAGTCCAGAGCTACAAAGACTAACATTCAGAGCATTTTTAAACCTATCTCAATATTTCTGCTATGTTGTTTATCTTTTTACTATCTTTTGAGCGGAGTTTGTATATTTATTACAACACACTATGTCTCCTGCATTAAATTGAAGGATACAAGATATCCTTACTCAAACATCTTTTTACACTTGTGTATACCCACGGATAAGTGTGAAAGAGGTCTTTGTGTGGCCTGGTTGTTTGTACCCACAAAGAACTGTGGAAGAGGTCCCTGTGTGACCTGAACAGCCCTGTGTGTTGTTGTTTAACCCCGATCCAGGTTGTGGATTAAGTTTATTTATATAAACTGCTTGGTGGCATGTGATCACTAAGTGTAGTGGATTAGGTCTCGGCTTGAGACTGAACCACTTGTTTCATATCCACTGTGCTGCTTAATTTAGTATTCTTTGTTTTACTAATTTACTGTATAATTCATAAATCACTAAATTCACTTTTATATTTAATCTTGGAAAGAAGTTATAATTGTCTTGTCTTAGTATAATTGATTCAAAATTAATATTAATAACTGATCTTAAGATTACTGAGAACTAATAAATCTTCTAAGAAGTTATTTAAACAGTCAAACTCTTATAACAGTATAACCTTGATTAATTGGGTTATATTTAACCTTTTAGGGAAACCTTTTTAAGAATACTTTTTAACTATAAATTTTTAGATTTACTCAATTCACCTCCCCCCTCTTGAGTAATCTACTCTGACCAACATTTGGTATCAAATGTTGTTCATTAAAACTTTGTTTAACCTTATTCAACTGTGATTGTATTTGTACTTTGAAGATCTGTAAATTTCTATTAATTCTAAATTTATATCTCTCTAAAAGTATTTATGTATTATGGATAATAGATTGGAAGGTTCTGCAACCAACAAACCACCATTCAAAACTATGAATGCTTTATATTGCTCCTTAGGAGATGAAGAATTCAATAGAATTTCTGCTTGTAAAACTGCCCATGAAATTTGGGATACCCTATCTATCTCACTGTAAGGTTTAGTCATTGTCTCACTGTAAGGTTCAGTCACTGTCTCACCATAAGGTTCAGTCACTGTCTCACCGTAAGGTTCAGTCACTGTCTCACCGTAAGGTTCAGTCACTGTCTCACTGTAAGGTTCAGTCACTGTCTCACCGTAAAATTCAATCATTTTCTCACTGTAAAGACCTGATATGGCTCACCGTAAAGATTATTTATGATTTTTATTTACAAAGTAAAAATTGTATCATGGTAATTATGCATTTCACCTTTTTATTTTCACGCGCTTTTACTTTTGTGACATTTGGTATTCCTAAATGATAAAATAAAGGAAGTGTCACTTGTCCTTTACTCAAGATTTCTTCTAATCACTCAATTTGTAACCCTTCCTCAACCCTTCAACCCTTATCTCTCTCAAACCTTTGGTGAATGCCCAGGATGAAACACCCTTCATCATCGACTTCTGAGAAACATAGCTCAAAGAAGATGAAGATCACACCCAAGCTAACACCTAAAGGTCCTCTAAATCCAAATATGGTGAACCGAGTAGTGGTACCTGAGAAAGAGATATTCCTTAAGTGGCTTCTGTTGGGTAAGTCTCTATTTTTGAAAGTTTTAAAAGATTAAGGCTAGTTAGAATGGTTTTCGAAGGAAGATATATCTATCTACCCTAAGCTTATGGATCAATTTTATTAGTATGTTCAGTTCTCCTTTGACTCTGAAGATGGTTATACTATGAGAAGCTGTATAAATAGACATAAATTCTCATTCTCTTCGAGGTTATGGGTTGCATGCCTTATGATACCTCATGAAGGCATCTGTGAGGACTATCAGAGAGGGCCTCCACCTTCTATTGAATTATTTGTTTTGGAAGATGCTTTGAAAAGCTTAACTGAAAATGGCACCAAGTGGAGAGCCATTGCTGTTGAACTGGATGGAGAATCTAAACTTCTGTTTAAGTTTATACAGAACCTAATTATCCCCAGAAAAGGTGATTTTGCTGTACTAAATTATCAGGATGTGTTTCTGATTCATCTTATGAAAAATGGTCATAAGATCAACCTTTGTAAGTATATCATACACCATATGTGTGAGCTGATCAAAACCTCATCCAAGTCAACCTCCCTATTTTATTCTCGTCTTATCTCAATCATGATTCATGCCAAAGGTATGGTTGGACCTAATGAAGAAGTTATCAAGGATTATGATTTATGCCTTTTAAAAGTAGTTATCAAGAAGATGAAAATAATTGGAATCCTTGGAAAAAGGCATGGGTGGAAGACAATGATAGGATTTATGAAAAGTTCAATCCAATGAAACATCCCTTAAGACCAAAAGATATTTCTGATCCTGGTTTGGAACCAGATGAAGTTGTTGAGTATTATGAAGAAGAAGAAGAAGAAGAGGTTGTTGTGCCTCCCATGGAAACTGTTTCTGATAAGGAAGACAATACTCTTGTCCCTCATGTAATAAGTGAAAATGAAGTTCCTAATTCTAAAGATATTGTTAATCTAGAAGATCAACCCGAAGTTGAAAAAGAATATGTTGTCAAAGAAACCAAAAATAATGCTATGGAAGATCTTATAGAATAAGAATTACCTTTTATGCAAGAAGCTAACCTTAAAAAACTCCCAGTGAAACAATCTATTTTTGAAGTCATTCCTTCAACTGAGGAAAGGCTGGAGCTGGCTTTTTAGCTGGATAGACAGGAAATGGAAGAGTAACTAAGAGATGAATTTGTGGAAGTAGATCAAACCCCTAAGCCTCTCAGTCTTGAGAAGGATTCAACTGTTGAGGTGGAGAAACCTCCAAATCTGGAATCTATTGAAGTACCAAACACGATTTATCCAAGCCCTGTAGACTCTCGGTATAAATTCCCCAGATTTTATGATGTGTATGAATCCTATGAAGTCTCAGTAAAATGCCTTGACCTTTCCACCATGTTCCAATTGAAATATGTCTCTAATCTTACCCCTGAAAAATAACCTGAGCCCGTATCAGTCCCTATTTTTGAAAATTCACTAGAACAACCATCCTTGGTAAGTAAAGATGATTTGAAAGAATTTGGAGCTACCCTTTTGGCTGGAGTTAAAAAATTCCTGAATACCCAACCTGTTCCTGTAACAAATCTAAGTGAGAGAGATGCCTCACTGTTGTTGGAAAAAATTATTTGGCAGATTCAAACCAAAATACTTCATGAGATTCAGAAAGTCAGAGTTGAAAACAGACTACTTAGTGATGAAGTGAAGACTCTAATAGGTATGTTTGAAGACATGTAGAAAGTGGTGAATTCGATATCAGAGCTTACTTCTCATCCTGTGGAGTCTATTGTTCCTCAAACCCCACAGAATGTTGTCTCTCATATTCAACCTCATTTAGATTCCTTAGCTAAAAAGGTCACAAAAAGAAACAAATAGATTATAAGAGAGATGCAAGAGCATGTTGTTAATCTTAACAAGCTCACTGATGAGTATATGGGGTGCCTTCAAAAAGTGATAAATCAACTGAAATCTCTCACCTCAGATGTCACTGCTTCTAAGGCATCTGGAAAATCATCTCAATCTTACTTAGTCAGTGACCTGCTCAAAACAGTGGTCAAAGAAGAACTTCAGACTGTGCTTAGTGGTTTCAATAAAGATTCTCTATCTGAAGTTATCAAGAACAATGAAAAAGTTCTTGATCTGGTCCAAATCCATTCAAAAATTGCTAATGATGCTCAGTAAGAAATTACCAAGAAAGTAGATTTTTACTTCAACTAAATCTTCTCCAAGACTAACATGATAAATCATTTTAAATATCTTGTAAAAAATATGAGTATTCCTCTTGTTACTCAAGATTTCAAGACTCAAGTCCAAAATCTCACAGAGTTCACTCGTCTGTTGGATAAGTTTATGGAAAATAAGGATGACTTTGAGAAATCAATGTAGTATGGCGGAGAGATCATTACGAATTTTATTAAGCTTCTGAGGCCTTATATTCATGTACAGAGTACAACCATTGTTGCTCCCATGGCTGCCCCTTTGAGACCTGATTTCCCTATATTCACCTCTACCCTAGCCTCCACTTCTATGTCTATCAGTCAGGCACTGAGTCAGATCAGGCATGTGATCCTTGATCAACAATTTCCTCGGTCTTTTACTTCAATTACTCAAGCTCCCTCTGTCTTTGAAGGTCTTCATTTACCTTCTCTATCAACCAGCTCACTCCCTTATTTTGCCTCAACCTCTACTCCTATGGCTTCCTATTCTGCTGCTGCTGCTAAGGGAAAAGAGAAGACCAACCAATGACGAAGGACAGTGCTGACTCTCTTTTGATAAGAATCTTGTTACCTTTGTTGTACTTTTTGTAATCCTTTATTTTTATCTAATACATTATGCACTTTTCTTGTCTCTTTTATCTTTATTTTTCTTGCTACTTTTTTATAATCCCAAAAGGGGGAGAAATATGGGAGAAATATAAGAGAAGAGAACACTCACTCTATATATGTTATATTCACATTCTAACTATGTTGTTAGAACAAATATACACTCTAAATATACATGATTTGTGATCATCAAAAAGGGGGAGATTGTTGGACTCCTCATGTATTAATCATGTTTTAATGATCACAAATCCTATTCAGTCTATAAACCTTGTTAACTCTATGAAATCTATATCACATCAAATGCACAATTGTTTAGTAAAAGCTATCCAAAGCTCTTAAGTGTTATACACTAGTTTGGTTACCGTATAGTATTTGTTGATCTACTTTATAATGACTTCTCTACCAAATGATTGAGTTTAATCCATTCCATAAATATCAATGCTTAAGTATAAATACAGATATTTTCCTAAGTCTGAGACACCGTGAACCAGACACCGTGACATCCAGACACCATGACATCCAGACACCATGACATCCAGACACCATGAACAAGACACTGTGAACAAGACACCGTGAACAAGACACAGTGAACAAGACACCGTGAACCAAACACCGTGAACTAGACACCGTGAACTAGATACCGTGAACAAGAAACCGTGAACAAGACACCCTGAACCGGACACCGTGAACCAGACATTGTTTCCATGACATACTGTGACACCGTTTCTTAATATGTTTTTTCGTCTTTCAATTTAATTCTATCGGTCATATTTGAAGATTTTAAATGCACTAACATAATTAATATTTCTTTGTATACATGTCATCTGATAGTACGAGGTACGAGGTGCAGAATACATGCAACCTGTCGGCTCAAACACATGCACTCCAAGATAAAAGAGTAATGCCTAGAAACAAAGAAGGGTGACATGATACTAAAAAGAAAAACAAGCTGGTGGGTGTGGGCATGATAACAAAATACACTTAGAGAATTATTGAAGAAAGAATTGTCTCATAAAACTCAACACTGGTAGAGAACACACAAAGCTCAATTGAATCCCAGAATTGAGAACATCTTCGCACTGTCAAACATCACGAAGAACACAAGTAGGATCTGTCTAACTTACGACACTCTGTTTTCCATACGAGGACTTGATTTTTGCATCTACTTCATCTCAGAAGTCCAGAGCTGCAAAGACTAACATTCATAGCATTTCTAAACCTATCTCAATATTTCTGCTTTGTTGTGCATTTTTTTACTATCTTTCGAGCAGTGTGTGTATCTGTATAACAACACACTCTCTCTACTACATTAAATTGAAGGATACAAGATATCCTTACTCAAACATATTTTTACACTTGTGTATACCCATGGATAAGTGTAGAAGAGGTCCCTGTGCGGCCTGATTTTTTTTACCCATGAAGAACTGTGGAAGAGATCCCTGTGTGACCTAGACAGTCCTGTGTACTGTTGTTTAACCCCGATCCAGAGTGTGGATCAAGTTTATTTATATAAACTTCTTGGTGGCAGGTGATCACCAAGTGGAGTGAATTATGTCTTGGCTTAATACTGAATCACTTGTTTTATATCCATTGTGTTGCTTAATTTAGTCTTCCCTATTTTACTACTTTACTGTATAATTCAAAAATCACTAAATTCGCTTTGATAGTTAATCTTGGAAAGAAGTTATAATTATCTTGTCTTTGTAGAATTGCTTCAAAAGTAATATTAATAATTGATCTTAAGATTACTAAGAACCAATCAATCTTCTAAGAAGTTATTTAAACAATAAAACTCTTATAACAGTATAACCTTGATTAACTGAGTTGTATTTAACCTTTTGGGGAAACCTTTTGAAGAATAATTTTTAACCATAAATTTTTAGAGTTACTCAATTCACCCCCCCCCCCTCTTGAGTAATCTACTCCAAACAACAAGCAGAATAGGAACGGGCTGAAGGAATCTGAACTGCCTCATAACTCTATCAGTCTAATGTCAATCAACAGTATGAAAATGAATCAATGGAACTATGTAGGAGCCGATAGCAAGCATCATCGTACAATACTCTAGAATACTCTCGATGATATCATCAGTACATAACATTTATGTAATCTAAAAGAAAAAAATGAATAATCAATTAATAAATGAAGAGATGTACAATAAAGAATAAAGATTTAACAATATAAATAATAATCACTTACATCATTTGGTCGAAGGTTGTCCAGCATAACTTTATAGGCACGAACGTCATGTTTGGCGGTATTTGAATGTTGATGTGTCTGACTCCACCTATAGATAACATTTCATAATAAAAAGTTGTATAATTAAGTCAGATATTAGAATGAAGGGATAACATACCATTGTCCACACAGAGCCTCTACTACAATATTTGCAAGGAATGGTGCACGAGCATGTGGAGTTAAGTGAGGGATGTGCTCTCATACCCACATCTATATAAGAACAATGCATCATGTGATCTGCATCTTATCGATTCAGCATGCGCTACATAGCCCCCTGTATGTATGTGCAAGATAAACAAACCCCCAGCTATACCAGTCTGTCTGGTCCAAATCCTCTAGAAAAGGTAAATACATCATATGTACAAATATAGTGGATTGGTCAACAAAAAATGGGTCACCGACCAGCCTCAAAATATAAGCACGTGCAAATTGCAGCACGGTGACCTCATCAGCGTATTTTTCTAGATGTTCGAAGTAATGGTCTAACCAGGGCATGTGTAATCTACCACCGACGACAGACCTTCCATCATCATGGACCTCTATGCCCAGTAATCTATGAACAATCTCGAACCAATCTTCTCCAACTCGGCCTGTCAGAGTCGCACTATCGATGGGGAGCCCCAACATGATGGACACATCTTGCAGTGTAATAGTCATCTCCCTCTCTATAAAATGGAATGTATGTGACTCTAGCATTCATCTTTCTACGAGAATAGCAATGAGCTGATGGTCGACAAAGGTGAAGTCACACATCGTTACGCCATAGAACCCAGCGCAACGAGAACATCCTAACGTGTTTGTATCATCTCAAAATAACAGCGGATATAAAACTCTGCATCAAGTGAAGAGTGGTCATGCAACAAGCTTAGATACACATAAGTGTGTGGACCTTCTAATTTGGTTATCAACATGTAAAAAAAATTATCATATATTTCCCTTAATCTGAATTTACATTCTAGCCCATATTTTTCACATCGAATGAGATATTTTGTCTTCTTCGACTTATCAACTGTAAATGTGAAATGTCGCTCTATGTGGTATTGTTGTATCATGTTTTTCATGGCAAGTTTACTTTCAAACTCCTGCCCGACATAGATGGTGTTATCATTTGATGCATGTGAGGGGGTCTAGGGGTATGAAATACACAACTTTTTTTAAGCGAACACGCGGGTCCTTTCATACTTAGTGAGAGATGACTCATGGGTCATCAATGCAGAAAAGACACTAGTAGAATACTAACTTATACCAACGGTTTGGAACCGTTGGTATAGGCCTCCAAACCGTTGGTATAGCCTATACCAACGGTTTGGAGAACCGTTGCGAAGTAAGCCGTTGGGATAGGTCTATACCAATGGTTTTCCCAAAACCGTTGGTATAGACCTATCCCAACGGTTTACAAAACCGTTGGTATAAGTAATATGAAAATCTATTCCAACGGATATAAAACTGTTGGTAAATGTATTTCAAAAAAAAACATGTGCTGGGATTTGATCCCACGACCCCTTGTTTATAATCGAACGACTTAACCACTAAGCTAACATCACTTTTGTAAACATAATTTCATAAATATATATATGTATTATCATAATTATTTAAAATTTAGATTTATATAATGTTCTCGGGTAGTAGACCTGGAAGAAATGAAAGAATCTATCCCAACGGTTCTCAAAACCGTTGGGATAGACCTATCCCAACGGTTCTCAAAACTGTTGGGATAGGTGAAAATTCCAGGGGGTGAATGTTGGATTTGGGGCTGAGTTTTCCCAACGGTTCTCCAAAACCGTTGGGAAAGGGGGGGTCTTTCCCAACGGTTTGGGAGAACCGTTGGGAAAGGGGCCTCAAAACCCCCCCTTTCCCAACGGTTCTCCCAAACCGTTGGGAAAGGGGGGGTCTTTCCCAACGGTTTGGTAGAACCGTTGGGAAAGGGGCCTCAAAACACCCCTTTCCCAACGGTTCTCCCAAACCGTTGGGAAAGACCCCCCCTTTCCCAACGGTTTGGGAGAACCGTTGGGAAAGGGGTGTTTTCAGGCCCCTTTCCCAACGGTTCTCCCAAACCGTTGGGAAAGACCCCCCCTTTCCCAACGGTTGGGAGAACCGTTGGGAAAGGGTGTATATAAGTGTTGGGAAAGATCCAATTTCCAGTAGTGAGAAAATGCAATTATTATAAATTATATAACCAGATACACAAAAAAAAGACATGCAATTTCAATTATGCATTGGTCAGTCATCTCAAGATCAGTCATCACACAATACTCTTAACATGTTTTTTGGTATACTTATTATGTTCTACATATTATATAACTTTACCTATTACTAGATGAAATATATATGAAATATTTACACCTATTTTCCAAAAATTTAACTTTTCAATCTGTATGTGTGTGTATATATATATATTAATAAATTTTAATAAATTTATTTAAAACTAATATAATTTACACTTACATAACAACCATTACAATATTAAACACTTATGTTATTTTCAATTTTATAAAATTTCATATATATATATATATATATAATATATTTTTTTCATTCTACTACTTTCCAAAATAAAAGTAAACATATTTTATACTTTATTACTTGAAAGAATAATTATTTATACAATGTAATTTAAATTTATTGATTAAAATTATTATTAGTAGTAAATAAAAGTAATATAATTTACACTTACATAAAAACCATTAAAATAATATAAACTTATGTTATTTTCAATTTAATAAAATTACATCTATAATTTTTTTTGTCATTTTTCTACTTTACAATATTTAATTAATTATATTTCATACTTTATTACTTTAAATAATAATTATTTACACTTAATATAATTTAAAATTATTTTTTATAGAAAACTTTTTTTATACTATTAACAAAAAGGATTTTCTATATATTTTTTAATAAATGTAAATGTGATACTTAATATAAATAATATATTTTTTAATAAATTATACATCCCTCTCCCAAGTCTCGTTCTGTGCTTGCTCGTGCTGCCAAAGCACTCGTACTAGAGGATCAGATCGACCACGAAGAACCTTCTTACTTCGATCGACAATCCGGATAGGATGCTCCTCAAAAGATGTATCCACTTCCAACTCAACCTCCTCGGGTTGAAAGACATGAGACAGAATTATAACCCCTTCTAAACAAAAAAAATAACCCCTTCTAATCGGGTCATTTTTTGTAGTGGATATTAATGAAATAAATACATGCTCCTTGGGGAACTGGATGGTGAGGTGGGTGTTTTGTTGAAAACTAAAATAAATATTTAGAGGTGGTTTATTTCAAACGCCTCTAAATATTGCTCAAATCCTCTTAATTAGAGGCGTTCCCAAGAACTGCCCATAATATATGATATACCACTCACTTAGCGGCAGTTGGAAACCGCCGCTAAGTCGACATATACATTAGAGGGGGTTAAAACCCTCTCTAAACTGAGATTCTATGACGATATTAGTGGGGGGTTTAACCACCTCTAATGAAACCGCCACTAAATTTGACATTACTTTACCAGCAGTTTCTCAAAATCGCCTCTAACAACAGTAGGCAGACACATTAACAGTGGTTCCTCATAATCGGCGCTAATGTGTTTAGGATAAATTATAACCCCTTCTAAACTAAAAAATAACTATTTCTAATAGATTCATTTTTTGTAGTGGATATTCACGAAATAAAGGCATGTTTTATGCTTTATGGGTATATCATTTGATCCGGTGTGAAGATATCGTATGGAAGTGTTATTTGTAAAATCATAATCTATGATTCTCATAAACACTTTATGATTGATTAATGGCTATCGAATGTTAGTTGCTAACATTCTAAAATCATCTACAAGACATCACCATATATCACACCCATTTCTCACAAACAAACTGTTATAAATCATTCCTAGCCTCCAAAAGACCTCGCCATATATAATATGACCTTTTAGGGAAAGAAACCGACATAAATGAACCATTAGGAAAACACCCATCCTACAACACTAACCTAAAACACATCTAAATATGCAATCAATTATTAAAACAAATGATTAATACATTTTAGATAATATAACAAATAGGAATTGCAGTTTCATATATATAAGTTTCTATGTTTTTTATTTTATACATTCAATATCTATTTGTATATTATCTTTTAATAACTCAATTTCAATTAAAACAAATTATCACAACTCTATTATTATTTGAATTAGAATTTTAAATAATTGAAAGCATTGTTATGAAATATTATTAATGGATGTCATAATTATGACAATAATGATGACTCCTCAATTCCCAATTAATTCCCCTCTTAATGGCCAACCTTTCATATTCGCACCGTTGGATCAGATCTCATATACTCTATAAATATGGTGATATTTTATTGAAATGGGATGGACTTTTGGCTCTAAATTATGTTCTTTACTTCTTATATTTCTCTTGTATTTGTATTTCCAGTTGTTATTATAACCATCATATGCAAATTCGAGACTCGCTTTCTCAACGATGCACATCGCCTACGATCGATCTTACATTTTTCGGTTTCAAAATGCTTCGTGGTTTCAATCGGCGTTCAATTGATTTCACTACATGTTATCAGCATGATCGTTTTCTCTTCATTGTGCATCGTGATGTCGCTATCTTCATCCTCATCACTGACATATGAAAAATCTCATAGAAAAAAGGTATGTCACATGTTTTTCTAAACATTATTATTTTGACATACTCTTTCGCATGCGCATCGACTCCACTCATTCGAGGAGCTACATCAAAAGGTGATCCTTATTTTATATTTAAGATATTTTTACATTCCTTTTTTCCATCTTGATAAATCTGAAAATAATATTTTATTTTCTTAATCTTTTATTGTGGGAAAAATAACAAGCTCCTGAAGAGATATAACAACTCACAGTTGAAAAATTTAACTCCATTCCTAGAAGAGAATGTGCTTGATTAATAATTGATGTGTTCAATGTTGAGATAAAAATCATTCATTAAACGAATAAAAAAACTACACCACCATAAGTGGTTGAATGATGAACATCGCGTTTCCGTCATACGTCGAGCCGAAGTTTGTTGAACATTGTGTACCCATCGTACATCGAGCCGTTGAATGATGAACATTGCATACTCGTCGTACATCAAGTTGTTGAATGATGAACATAGTGTACCCATCATACATCGATCCGTTGAATGATGAACATCGCATACCCGTCGTATGTCGAACCGAAGTTTGATGAACATCGTGTACCCATCGTACGTCGAGCCAAAGTTTGTTGATCATCGTGTACTTGTCATACATCGATTTGAAGTTCACTAATCATTCCATAAACCATGAAATTTCATCTCACTCGTTCATTTGTTCACCCTGAAGATGACAAGTTTTATTACGATATATAAAGGCTTGTAATGAAAATGATATTTACTCTAAATATTTGTAAATATTTGTTTTATTTCTTTTCTCTTTCTTTTATTTCTTATAAAATGTTTTAGATAAATTAAATGTTCTTGATGAATAAGCGTAACTATATTTTATATATATTAATCCCCTGTAGTGGATGAAATTGATGAAATTGTTGAATTGAATATTCATGCAATTATCTTGAAGTCATTATAAAACTCACAAATAATTTTATTCTATTCTCCAGAGTGAATGAGAATATTTATTGAAAATAATTTATTTCATTCCCTGAAGTGAATGCAAATATACATAGTTTTATTTTAAAACAAGTTCGAAGTGAATATGATGTTTTGCGAATGATCATTGTGTTATATTTGTTTATAACAAATAATAAAAATATGACCATCTAAAGTGGTTTAATGATAGTAAATATTTATAGAACACAATGAGTTTTATTAATATTTATAAAATAATGCATCCCTGAAGGATGATATAAAATAATGTCCTTTGACATTATATTGAAAAATATATTCATTTATCATTTATTGTTCCTACATCAACAATATCAAGGGGAACATTTTTATTTATCATATTCTTATGGATTATCAATATCGACTCATGTAATTCATCTATCCCCTAAAGTGGATGTTGTTCATATAATTCATAAATGAAATGATTGAATTACATGGTTTTGATAATCTGATATATATTATAAAAATGATTTTACCACCTGAAGTGGTTAAAGCAATGATCATTGTAATCAATAAAATTTATATTTTATGCAAGATGATCATTATTAATAAATAATAAATTATCATTCATCAATCATGAAATCTGATGAATGAATGAATTCTATGATGTGAATGTAATATTAATTACTATATCTCATTCCTTGAAGCGAATGAAATTATTCATGAATTTTTTTTATATGATTTGTGATATCATGAATATTTGAGAGTTGATGAGGTTTGATCAAATTATTTATCCTTTATTTGATAAAGTGAATGTTTTTTATGAATTATAATTTTGGAAGGTGATAAGGTGCGTGTTGTGAATCCAAAAAATTCTTCCACATTAGTTATCGTTGCCACATTCACCAGCTTCAAAAGATGTGGGGGCTCCTATACCAAGTAGATGTATTGTAAAATAATATTTGGGCCCGAAGTTCCAAAATATTTTGGCCAGAAATTCTAAAATATGCAATAATCCACTTGGTGATGGGTCTAACCTGTTATGATTATTTTATGAATTCATCAACCACCATATGTAGAAATTATAATGACAAATATGAGTTTGCACAAGGAAAGAACCTGAAGATCTTATATGCACCGATCTTGAAGCAAAATATTTATAAATATTATTTTGATTAAATGCTTCAAAATAACTCATATATGCATTAGTATATGCTCATATAAGTACATTTACTGGTAGAGAAAATTAATTAACAACTTCATGAGAGAATATATTCCTACCTAGTTGTACAAATTCTTAATGCTTTGTTATATCTGAAGTCTAGATGAGATATATGAATGGTATTCTTGAAAATGAATATCATATGGAGACATTTGATAAAAGAGATATCTCGATATGTAACAAGCATTCATAAAAGTGATTATAAAGAATTTGTTACATACAATCGAATCAATAATGGTAAACCGAAAGTTTACTGATCTCGACACTTCAAATATATGACATGATGATTTAGGCCATCTGGGATCAATTATAATGAAAGATATTGATTCCAGTATACACAAGCATCGATTTATTGATAACATAGTAGACATCCATCAAGGAGAGAATGATGAATTTATTTAATGGATGCATGTCTACAAAATTATCAATGAATTTATTATCATTAAGTCATTATGAATTCCCCTTGTATGATAATTTACCCTAATATGCCCATTTTTTTAGGAAAATTATTAATATCATTAACAACTATTATGGAAATAAATTTCCCATATACTTATCAAGAAGTATATATGGGCGCGCCCACCTACCATGTGATCCATCTATATGAAAGATGCATCCACTAAATGATCACATGTGTTATTTGTTGCTGGTGAGTATACATTGCATGCTATGCATGTTGATTAAAAGAAATACTGAGTATCATATATTATATGGTCCTACAGAACCATTGACATGATGCTCACAACACATGCATGAATGTAAAGTGTTGGAAATCAATAGTCTGATTATACAAACCTGACGTGTGGTTGAACTGATTGTATAAAATCATTGTTCATCAGGAGTAGAAAGTAATAAATATATTTTCCCTTAAAGAGGAAAGTGAATATATCTATAACATTATATCTTTTAGATATTGTCCCTAAAGTGACATGGGTACCATAAAAAATTATGAGATCTCAATCAAATATTGTTGATGATATATTTTCTATGAATGCTTTTAAAACTCATTGATGGCAATGGATTTTGACAGATATCGACATCATAATAATTGGCCACAATTATTAAAGGAACTTATGAAATTTTCTACATATAAAGTTTTGGATTAATTATCCAAACTATCAAGACTATTGAATATTGATGATCTTATTATAAGAAATATTCTTCCTTGTATATTTGGATATTTATATATGAATCCTATAAGGGTTTGAATTGCCTGAAGTATTTTCAAAATTATGAAAGTTTCACCCGATCTGATAAATTATGGGGTGAACTAAATAACATGTATCCATATTAAGTTAAGGAAGAATGTAAATTGAATTTATTATCCCATGATTTGTATGAATCATTGTATTCATCATGTTATTAAGGTGTTTTGAAAAACATCTAAACTCTTGAAGAGTTTTTTAAAATCAATGAATTATTTGATCATGAAATTACATAGAATGTCCTTATATTTTGAATTAATCATCCTCAAGAAGAAATGTTAAATTTTGAATGGTTTTACCCTTAATGAATAGTTAAATCTCTTGCTTCCAAGAGTAATAGATTTCAAACATAAGGGGTTGATGAAGAACATTCTTATCCCAAAAGGATTAAATATAAATGCATGTTTTATTTATCCCTGAAGAATATACTTGTACATGTGCATATGTACCTTGAAAATAACAATAAATCATATTATAATTCAAGGTAATGTTTTTCCCTATTCATTGAAATATAAAGGATATGAATTATTATTATTCAAAAAACTCAAAACTGAATTTTTTGGTTATGAATTGATCATGAACATTCCATGAGTTAAATGTAGTGATGATCATTATGAATGAGAGATGTAACTGTTGCACTCTTTTTTCCTTAGTCAAGTTTTTTTCATTATGTTTTCTTGATAAGGTTTTTAATGAGGCAATGCTCTAGGGACTTGATGTTATTGTACTCTTTTTTCCTAATCAAGTGTTTTCCCCCTGAGAGGTTTTTCCTTGATGAGGTTTTTAATGAGGCAATCATACATCATAACAGATATCCAAGGAAATGTTATAAATTATTATGGATATCTATAATTAATGGAAATTGATGGTCTTCCCCATGAGTTGTAATTTTTAATGAGACCACTCATTATTACCTATGGTCTTCCTCCCATGTCCTGCAGACATAATTAAATAATAATATTAATTAATGTCCTGAAGACACAACTAAATGATATAATCAGGGGGAGTTGAGAACATTGTACTCTTTTTTCCCTTCATCAGGTTTTTTCCCACTGGGTTTTCCTGATAAGGTTTTTAATGAGGCAACATGACATGAAATTCTTTTATTTTGACTTCAATTATTTTTTACTATAGGGTTTTTTAAAGTGAAGATTAAATAAGGTTCCATGAAATTATGACATCCAAGGGGGAGTGTTACGAAATATTATCAATGGATGTCATAATTATGACAATAATGATGACTCTTCAATTCCCAATTAATTCCCCTCTTAATGGTCAGCCTTTCATATTCTCACCGTTGGATCAGATCTCATGTACTCTATAAATATGGTGATATGTTAATGAAATGAGATGAACTTTTGGATTTACATTGTGTTCTCTACTTCTTGTATTTCTCTTGTATTTGTATTTCCAGTTGTCATTATAACCGTCATACGCAAATTCGACACTCGCTTTCTCAATGATGCGCATCGCCTACGATCAATCTTATATTTTCTGGTTTTGAAATGCTTCGCGTTTTTAATCGGCGTTCAATCAATTTCACAACAACCATAAATATATGAATAAAAATTTAAAAATTTAAAAATAATTTATAAATCTAATATGAATCCAATCCAAATTAAACAGATAAGTTTTTAATTTACTATTGTAAGATTATCTCGATTCAAATTAATCATCACCCAAGCCTTGATCAGCAAATATTGAATATGTGATTAATCAACACCGGGTTCTATCTCTCAAAACAGAGTAATAATTAATTCACGATAAAATGCCACTAAAATTTTAAAGTGAAAGTTTGGTGAAAATGTTGGATAACGAGGATGTCCATTTAGATGACTTAACACCCACCCTCCGGTGAAAATGTTTGATTCTGAAACCAGATATTTTAATTTGAAAAAGAAGGAACTGTACTAACAATAAAAAAATGATTCCATTCATCGAAGATCAGTAACATCTACTAACTATACTAATCCTGGGTTCCCTCCAACACACGTGCCAATCCCACAACCCTCCACGTTACATTTCACGCACGTGTCCAACACACACCCATCCACGTTCCTCCTCCAATATGTTTCCCTACCATTCTCTCCCTCCCACTCCCGCACAGGATTACCCTCCAACTCTGCTCTCGCTCGGGTTTCAACTCTACGCGACCTAGGGTTCCTGCAAACCCTCGCCGTTGTCATCCTCCTTCCACCGGTTAACCTCCACTCCTCCAAGGATTCCCGCAGAGTACTCCCGACTACGTACTGTCGCAACCCTCCTTCGCATTGTTCCCCTTTCATTCCAACCCAATACCGTCGTCCTCCTTCTCCTGCTTGCGAGTTCCTTCAGATTTGCTCTGGCTCGCGATTTACTTCAGAGCCGCTCCTGCTCGCGATTTCAGAGTACTGTCGTGCTCCTTCGCTAGCGACTTCCTTCAGAACCGCTCTCGCTCCCTCTCCCGCACATGATTTTGCGCTCGCGATTTCCCTTCGGCATTTCCCGCTCGTGATATCCCTTCTTCGTGATTTCCCTCCGCATCATTCCCCTTTCAATCCAATATGAATCCATCACTTTGAACCCCCTCCTGCTTGCGATTTCAGTGGGCCATTCAACGTTTCACCCTACTTTTTTAGTGCTCCATCCTCCCCATCCCATTCAATCTTCAATACTCAACTGTCTCTGCTAAATCGAGCTTTGAGGAACTGCTCAACACACGTCAGTTTACAGGGTAACTCTCTGGCACATCCACTGTTCTTGGACATCATGCTCCACTATTTATTTTAATTTCGTCTGGCAACGGTTTATTTGATTGTAGTTGTCGACCAGTTTTCTAAAAAATAACTTTCATATTCAGTGTGTTCTATTTCAGGTGACAAGATTAGTATGTCTACTGGTATGTTTTAACAGATTTAAGATGACTTTCTTTAGGATCAGCTTGAAATCTAGCACATAACCAAACACTAAAAATGATATCAGGTCTAGATGCTGTTAAATATAGCAAGCTACCTATCATACCTCTATAAACTGTTAAATCAACTAATTTACCAGATGCATAACTATCTAATTTACAGTTAGTACCCATAGGGGTTTTCATGGATTTAGAGGAATCAAGACCAAATCATTTAACTAAATCTTTAGCATACTTAGATTGATTAAGAAAAATTCCATCTTTCCTTTGAGAAATTTGAAGTCCAAGAAAGAAATTTAATTCTCCCATTAAACTCATGTCAAATTCAGAAGACATAAATAAAGAAAAATTATTACAAAGTATGTCACTAGATGATCCAAAAACTATATCATCAACATAAATTTGAACAATTAAAATATCATCAGAATATCTTTTAATAAAAAGAGTGGGATCAACATTGCCTTTCTTGAATCCATTTTTTAATAAAAATAAAGAAAGTCTTTCATACCAAGCACGAGGTGCTTGTTTGTGTCACACCCGTCTTTTATATATATATATATATATATATATATATATATATATATATATATATTACTAATTTTACTATTTCTATTGGGAATCAGATAATTCGGGTCAAGGCCGAACGCAAATTTTCTGAGTTTTATTTTGAAACGCACTTTTTGGCCTTTTCGGTGTTAAGCGCACCGCTGTCAAAGCCGCACAACCTCGCTTGGGTCACCGCGTGACCTCACCTAGCTTACCGCACGACCTTCCCTAAGTTTAAGGGAGATGAAAAATATACGCGGCGATTAATAAAACGAGAACGCAATAAAAATTGAGACCGCGCGGACTTGGACGAGGCACGACTTGGGCGAAACATGTTTTTGGAACTGCGCAGCCTCGCCTGGTCCACCGGGTGACCTGCTAGGGTCAAATTAATTAAATAAATTGACTTAATGCTAAATAAATAAAATTAAAGGTGATAAAAGTTTTAATAAATTATTTTAATGAACATAATAATAATATCATCTTAGGAGGTAATTGCTATAATTTTTTTTATCACTATGGTCATAATTGCTGCAACTTTTATTTTATTACTATTATTTTTATTGTTAGTTTTGGTTTATTATTATTATTATTATTGTTACTATTATAATTAATATATATATATATATATTGTTTTATTTATAGCTTTATTTGTAGTTTTATTTTATTTACAGTTTTTCTTCTTCTTCTCTTTTAGGGTTTTCGAACCCCTTACCCTCGGTCCGTCGCCCCACCCCTCTCCCTCGCACCCTGTTTTCACCCCCTTCTCCTCTTCGGTCCTCCGTCGCGCCCATCTCCCCCTTCCCCTCTTCGGTCCGCCGTTGCGCCCAGCTCCCCCTTCTCTTCTTCAGTCCGCCATCTTACCCAGCTCCCCCTTCTCCTCTTCATTCCGCCACACCCCATCTCAGCCACCCCCTTTTTCCTTGTCCGGCGAACCCCCCCCCCCCCCCCCCCCCTTCCTGGTCCGGCGAACCCCGGCGCCTCCCTTGCTCCGTCCGAAAATGCCGCCCCGCTGCCCTCCTGCTCCATCCGGTGACCGCCGCCCGACTCCACCGTTCTCTCCCCCCTTCGTCGCGCACCTGCTCACTGGACCAGCCTCACCCCTGCTCACTTTTGGCGCCCCGCACCCCTTCCACTCCTGACGGGCTTTCTCGGCTCGCCCCACGGACCCCCCCTTGGCCAACCGCCGTCGCCCCCTCCCGGATGGCCGTCGCCCAGCCGCTAACCCCATTGTCGGTAGTTTTTGTTTTCCTTTCCGGTGAAGTCTCGGTCCGGTGACCGCTACCCCCCTCAGGTCGACTTTCGTTTATTTCATCTTGAGTATTGGCTGTTTCAGCAGGTCGGATATTTTAGGGTTCCATTTTAATTAATTTTGGTTTTAATTCTTGTTTTAGGGTATAAATTTGAGTTGGTTGTGATGGGAATTGGTTGCAATTGGTGTTTCGCACCCAAGCTTGGATATCTCTGCGTCAAAGGAAGGTGATTTTGCATTTAACCATGTTTTGACGAATTAATTTTCTTCTTAAATTAGTTTAGCATATTATTTAATTAGTTTATTTGATGCGAATAATGTTTGTAGTTGCAGTTGTTATGTGCATGCGATATAAGTGTGTTTTATGTGAAAAATTGATGTTAAACTGGTTATTTGTAGTTTATAAATTATACAAATTGTGCTCTGGTTTAGCGTCAGTTTGCGTTGAGTCACAAAGGAATGTTTGACTACATTTTTAGTATTTTCGAGTTTTGCAGAACACCTTCGTTTTTGTTTCTTAAATTTTAGGGGTTGTCAGGTTATATTTTTAGGGTGAAGTTGGTTTAATTTTGACGCATTTGTTGATACTTGTTTCTAAGGTTCTTTTGCATTTGTTGTGGTGCGTTGGATGACCAATTGAAGTCGCGCCCTAAATGTTGTGGAGTCTCCAACACCTGAGGTAGGTGGTTCCATGTCTTTACATCTTTTAGATAATTTAGTTTGGTTGTTTAATTAATTTAATATGTTCTATGATTTAATTGCATAATGCGATCCATGTTTATAATGTTCTGGCATGCTCGTTTGTGGAGATTGGATTTCTGAAATAGTAGGCTCTCGTTGTTTATATGTGTGTTGTCATATAAATGATTGGTTGTTCTTTAAAAGCTGTGCGAAATGCATTTTTAAAAAAAAATTGTTTGACATGCATGCATCATGAAAATTTCACTTTCTTTAGAAATGATCATGTTTTCTTCATTTTGAACTTGTTGGGGTAAGTCCAAAAATTGTTTAATCAATTGCTTATATGGTGCAAATGTGGTTTTAGAATATTTGAGTGCGAAATTGATTTTTAAAATGGTCTTTGCACGTAAAAATATGTGTTGTTTTGGTGCAATGTTTTCAAGTTGGGTTCTAGGTGATGTTTGGTTGGTGCGAACTTAGTTTTTATGGGTAATTGAGTTGTGTATGTCTAAATGTGGGTTTTTAATGTGTAGCGAATCATTTTAAGAGGTGCAGATGGTTCAGACAATTGTGTAGTTGGGTGAAGCTAGTTTTAAGGACAATTTGTTAAGCAAGTGGTTTGAACGACTCCCTTCTTTGTAATTGGGTGTGTTTATTTGTGTCGGCCCTTGTTGTGTTATTAAAATAATGCTTCCTAAGTTGTGCAAATTGTTTATGTTCTTGTTTGAGCGTTTTTTTTAATGGGGTTTTTGCGAAATGATTAGGTAACGACAAATATATTTTTGGAAAGGTATTTTTGGCATGCGTGAGTTTTTGAAATGTTGTTTGGGTGTGAAAATAGTGACTTGTGTGTAATGTCTGGTTGGGTCTGTGATATGGGAAAAAAAACAATATACCATGTGAATGTGAAACTTGATTGAGCACAAGGGAAAACCCCGGGTATCTAGGTGGGAGGACTAGAACTAGTGCGCTAATGAGCCGGATGGGTATCGTCCCTGTCTCACTTAGCTGGATTGATGATTGCAACACTAACTAAACATGATATCTGAGGGTCGTGGCCTTCTAAGCCACGTGTTCTGAGGGTCGTGGCCTTCTAAGCCACGTTTTCTGAGGGTCGTGGCCTTCTAAGCCACGTTTCACCGAGACACGAGGTTCTAGGGTTTCACTCGAACTAGATGAACCTTAGGGGATTTACCCATAGTGCTCTACCATCTTTGGTGTGGTGCCTTCCGTCGGTATATGGAGGACCACCTAGGTGTGAGTGTGAGGATGTGTGTGTGTGTGCCCATAATGAACTTTTCTCTTCCCCTTTAAAAATCATGTTTGTGAAATTAAGTTACTTTATTTAAATTTATATGTTGTGAAAATTTTAGTTCGAAACATTGTATTAAATAATTAAGTTAGTATATTTTTTTAAATATTAATTAATGATGTTAATAATAATTATTAAATTTATTATTTTTCTGAACATTAAATTATTTACTATTGATTAGATAGTTTTATTTTATTTTAATATATAAATTATTATTAAGAATTTTATTTTATTAAAAAATTTAATTATTAAATAATTATTTAATATGTAGAAATAATTTATTTTAATTTAATTTAGAGGTTAATATTAATTATTTAAGTTTAATTAATGTTAATTAAAAATTATTTTGATTATATTATATTTATTATAAATTTTTAATTATAAGAGTTTAATATTTTTAGGTTAGTAATTCTTTAATTTAAGTAATTAATTTAGATTTATTTTAATTATTTTTTATTTTATTTTTATTATATGTATTTTTTTTATATTTTGCTTCCTCTCCCCCCAAATCGACGCAACCCTAGGTGGGGGTTGTTCTTCAGCCTCCTTCGGCGCTGCACGCAGAGGCCAATGGCGGACTTTATCCCAGACGGCGACCTCCAAGAAATGGTGACTAGCCTCCCTCATTGTAGTCTTTGAAGTCTGGTTTGGCTTTAGAAACACAGCGGAGTCCTTCTCCAGGTGGCGCGATTCAGTGGATGATGTGAGGAGTACTCCACATCAGCGGTTCAAAATAAGAGGATGAATGGTCGCGACTTCCTCGAGTTGGCCAGGTCATGTCAGCAGCGGAGAGGGCCAGTTGGACCCCTCTTCGGTTTCTTTCTGCGATCAATTGATAATGGATTGGATGGCTTCATGATCTTTTTAATTAATTATATGAATTTTAAGTTCTCAATGTGAAATTATAAGATCAACACCCACCCCCCACCCACCCTCATATATATTGAAATATAAATTATTGATTTTGCTTCTGCATTGCCCCAGTTTCATTTACAAATTCATTAGGATTTTATGTTTTCTTTTTCTCCAATGTTGAAAATTTTGAAACTTATATAATTTATTATAGCATGTTTTCTTGACCATGGCTTGAGTCTAACTTGCATATGGCCCTTCTTAATGTTATGTTTATTGAACTCAGCAGTTTCTTGATGATGAATACATGATGAAAGACCAAGTAGAGTCTCCGTCATTTGAAGAAGCTAGCAGTGAGGGAAATTCAGGTGGAGTCTCTTCTTTGAAGAAAGGTCCATGGACATCAGCTGAAGATGCAATTTTAATGGATTATGTTAGTAAGCACGGTGAAGGGAATTGGAATGCTGTCCAGAAGCACTCAGGCCTTTCTCGTTGTGGGAAAAGCTGCCGCCTGCGATGGGCAAATCATCTGAGACCAGATTTGAAGAAGGGTGCATTCACCCCGGAAGAAGAACATCACATAATTGAGCTACATGCTAAGCTGGGAAATAAATGGGCTCGGATGGCTGCAGAGGTATTTTTTCCTGTTTCATCTTAATTACCCTATCCTTGAACCCCCCCCAAAAAAAACTTTTGAAGGTCTGTGTATGCTTCGATTAACTGCAATTGAATCTTATTTTTTTCTATTATTTTGGCTATATTGATTTGAGAATTAATCAGTACCGCATTTTATTCACAATGAACTGCTTTCTACCAGTTACGGGATGTCAATAAACTTATGAAATTTTCTAGTTGCTTTTCTTTGTAAGGACTATGTTGCAATTGAAAAAAGGATATTTTTCTTATACGACTGTCAAATTATCAATTGCTGAGGCAAAAATAGAAAACAGAAAAAGTTATTAAAATTATCCATGCTGATCGTAATGTTGTTTAAGGTCATGCATGTTATGATATGCCTTGTGAGTTGGCCTTCTCTAGGGATGTAAATTTGGGCAGGTCTTGTGCTGTGATTTAAAGGTTCGGGCCTGGTCTGTCTTCACATGAATAGTGATTATGATCTGGCTTGGGCTGCTGATTTGAGCCCAAATGGTCCAGCCCGGTCTCGTTATCAAATTTTGTTTTAATAAAAGTTAATCGTTTTTAATTTTTTTGGTCAACTTATAACCTAGTTTACTTATTTTTATTTGAACTGGTAGCATAATATAACTTTAAGTTATTGTTAATTGCATTAACTTATTGCATATTTATTTAATTTTAAATTATTTACAAATTCCTGAATTTTTTTACATTATATTTTGAATTAATTTTAAGATTTTTTTTTCATATTTTCATTTTTTTTAAAAAAATTGGCCTGATTGGACTGAATCTGGAAGCCTACTGCTCAGCTAGAACCCTTTAAAACTACTGTGGCCAGGCTGCCTGGTGCAACCAAGCCTCTGCCACCCCCCACCCCCATCTTGTTTGATAACATCGCATAAGACCCAGCAGTCTGATTGCATTTATGGATTAATCCGAGGGCATATGGCTCCATTTGGTTACAAAATTCATTTTCTGTTTTCATTTTCCAAAAATATATTAGAAAAACTATTAAATTATGTCAATGCAAATCGTTTTTTGGAAATGAAAATGTAAAATATAGAATTTTAGAATAAATAGTTTTCATGTTTTCTGTGATGCCTCGGACCCGCACTCCTGGATCCGGTGCCATAAACACATACTTTACATACTTGCTTTGATATCAGCCGTAAAAGCCTGAATATAACATCCATAATTACAAAATCAAAATGATTATTGCACCTCTTACATTTCGAAGGATCTTTTTAGGTTTAAAGGTTTAGAGAATTAAGACACATCCTAAACTGATGAATCCCATGTTCTTTGTATCAAATGAACAATTTTCCTATTATATACAAAACTATTTAATTCATGACAAGTCTTCAATGTCTCACAATTTTTTTCATACATGTTATCCTTTCAAACATGTCACGTGTTCTACTTTTCTCCATAACCCTGAGAAATGAAAACATAAGGAGTGAACTCAATTGTTCAATAAGAGAACCAAACAACCGAAGCAATCATGGCATAAACATGACATAAATATTATGACAGGAATAGATAAATATGAAGCAATAATCAACTTGAAACTTGGAGCATGCTATATCAATGACAATAAATGAAAACATGGATATCAATAATACTGCTCTCATAATAACGGAATGCATAATGTCGGACATCAAAGACTTGTTGTTAAGGCATTGTGCCAAGACACTTTACTTATCGTCGAGACCACAGTCAAGACATCTTGCTGAATGGGGCTGACATACACCAAATACCCAAACCTGTTTTGTCTCATGAGACTTGTCGATATATCGATTGACTATATAATGCCGGGCCCCGCTCGTCGTCACTTGTTTCATACCATTCCTTGGGAACCTCTTATTGAATAAAACTTGGCTCTCCGTATAATGAGGAATACAAAAATCAATACATAATCAACCTGTGTTAGCAGCCAATAATCATCATGAATGTCAATACTTTTCCCATGTCAATAAAAGGGATAACGTGATCATAACTCATCCAGAGAAAGAAAGTAGATGGTTTCAAAAGAACATACCCACGAAGTGAGAAATATTTGTCAAAGAGTTTATGTGTTATGCATGTATATTCCTATAAAACAATGAGAGAATGCCACATAATACAATCAAAGGATAAAATGTACCCAACTTATAAGTTCAAAGAACGATCTTAATGTTGGGCGCCTCCTCAACTGGCTCGTCATGTGACAATTAAAAAAAAAAGAAAAAAAAAAATAGATTTGAGAGATGAGGGTTAAGGGATTTTGAGGCGTTTGGTTTTTGGACGCTGCTCTCTTTTTTTCATCCCAAGTGCGGTGCGTCTCTCCATTCTGGGTGCGGTGAAGTTAGTGTTACACCCAATGGTTTTTAGATCTGCAACCGGCGAAATTCCTCTGGTCTGATTGACTTTCATTTGCGGTGCTCTTCGATCTGATTCTGGTGTTTTTTTATCTTCACCATTTATATGATTCTGGTGTTATTCGTTTTAGGTTGTTTTCAGACTATCTTGTTTCTGCCTTTGATCCGTTATTTTATCATAGTATTATTTTTTAGATCCAGCTCATCTTTGGAAGTCTTTGTCGTGTATTCTTCATTATTAGTGGATTCTGTTTTCTTGACTGGGTCTCGTGGTTTTTTCCCTTTTGGGTTTTCCACGTTAAAAAATTCTGGTGTCATCATTTATTTTCTGCACATATTTTTTGGTCGCTGCGCATCTGTTTTAATTCTTTCAGTCTTGTTTGAAGGGAAAGAAAGTTTATTTCCGCTGCACGTTCACTTTGGTGTTCGTTTGCGCGTTCGTCGCTTGCCGTCTTTCCTAACATCTGGTATCAGAGAGTTTGGTTTTTATTCAGATAAATTATGAAAGCGAATTGTAGTCATATGATTTTGTTGAATGGTGCCAACTACCATATATAGCAATTAAAAATGATCTGTTTTTGTCAAGTGAATGTATCTGTCGGTGTTTAGTACTCTTAAGTCAGAAAAAATGTCTGATAAGGAATGAGAGTTTGATTATAAGATGATTTGTGGTTTCATTCGTCAGTGGGTCGAAGACAACGTGATGAATCATATTGTCAATCTCTCACACCGGAACTTTGTGGGAGAAGCTTGAGACTACCCATGTTTATATATTTTTGACTATTTGAGTGAATTTTCGGGCTGTTTCGATCAATTGTCTGGTATGGGTATTAATTTTGAAGATGAGATTTTAACGCTTTGGTTGTTTAATACTTACCCGATTCTTGGAAGAATTTGTGTGTTACTCTAACCGGTTCTCCTCCTAATGGTGCCGTGACATTCATTTTTGTAAAGTTTGATGTTTTAAATGAAGTGGTCAGGAGTCGTACTCAGAAGAAATTTTCTTCATAACTTTTAGTCACAAAGAACAGGGGGAGAAGTCAAGAATGAGTCAGGGACCAAAATGGGTGGCTCTATAATCACATTTTCTTATTTTTTTGTACTCCAAAATATCTTCTTACATTTATTAATACATTTTTAGGTAATGAAAATAAAAAATGTTTTCCATAAGCAAATAGAGCCTTAGTTTTTGTGATTACTGAGAGCCTCCTGAGAGCCAACACTAATGGGTGGCTCTATTATCTTTTATCTTCCTTTGGGGCTCTGGTTCTAATATAGGATCCATCTTTGCTACTCGTTCCTTTTATGATCCTTCCAAGTGTAGCTCGATATAATCCAGTTGTATTCGAGATCATTCCTGCAGTTCTGGTTTGGTGATTCTAGACCCCAATTTATTTAACTTGGGCGCCTATTGCATGCCTAAAGAGAGAGGGTATTTTCCACATTTTTCTTGTTGATCTCAAAGCCTTGTTGACAGGAATGTGGTAAACGTAAAGGAGGGGGAAGGGGAATGTTAAGTAACAACCCGGGGCAGTTATATATTTTACATTAGATTGTTTGGTTGGGTTGTTTAGGTAGTAGGTTGGGGTTGTTAGGTAGTAGGTTGGGGGATTGTTAAATAAAACTTGGGGGAAGAGGATTCAGATATTTGAGGGATGAACTGAGTGTCATAGCTGTTTTTTCTATTCATCAATCTACTTTTGGACATTCTAAACCTATGCATGAGGAGGTTGAAGGAGATATATGCTCTAAAGCCATAACCTGCATGTGATGCATGGCCATATCGATCTGTATGGCTGTTCTCAATGACGTGGTTAGCATACGTCTCCCACGCAGGCTATCATTTATTGAGACGTTTCATGGGAGGTGTTGCATTCATGTGATGGATGTATGATTATCTAGCTGCAGCATTTACTCATGTGTTACATCTCATGAGTAATGGTACATCACCCAAAGAGTGTGCTATATAAAGCCACTGTCATGTGATGACAGTGGTGTGGATACTTAGCTGAACCTCTAAGACGCGTGACACTCTTCCTCCTCCTCTGCATCATGAGATGCCATCACACTGCAGAGGTGGGATGCTTTCATTTGCTACTTTGTTGATCGTCATCAAACACATTAGACGGAGATCAAAGGTTGTTGAGGCATCATCAGTGTAAGGTACGCCATTTACAACACATTCTTCATTTCTGGTATTTACGTGGTTTCATATTTCTTCCATAGCAATCCTGGATTTTTGGTATCTTTTGCTTTCGCTGCTCTGATAAGTGTTAATCAGCCCCGGTGAAACCCAACAATGGTATCAAAATGGGCCATGATCTTAGATTTGTGAAATCGTGTTGGAAATGAAGAATGTGAAGAACAGAGCACTGCGTTGTTTGTCAAAATGGCATGGCCAGTCTGGCACCACGCCGTAGAGCCGACTGTTTAGGTTCATGTGTTCAGCGTTTACGCATGGAAAACAAAGGGTGTGGTGAGGAAACTGTTTTGGTTCATGTGTTAAGTGTTAACACATCCAAAACGGCCATCCAATATTCACCAGGGCATGGCGCAGATGCTGTTTTACACAGGTGCAGTGGTCCTTCAAAAACGATCACAGAAGCTTCACCACAATGTGGTGGAAGCTGTTTCAGATTGGTTTACCTTTACAGAACTGGCTTGCCTAAAAGTGTTCTTCAATACGACTTTAAAAAGAACACTACGACATAGTGTACACCATGGTGGAACTGTTTACCTTTATGTTGTCGGGCTGCGTAAATGTAGTAAATGTAGTAAATGTAGGTGACCACGGGCAGCGCCACGGCCTAGAGCAAGCCATGGTGCTAAGAATTTTTTCTTCCAAATTTTCAATTATGAATTGAATTTATTTATTTATAAATTGTTTATAAATAATGCTTAAAAGGTATTTCAAGGATATTTATTAATTAATAAAAATTTTATTAAGTAATTAATTATAAAGGGTTGCACATCAACATGGTTTAAACATGTTGGTTCGGCTGAGATAATAAAATTCCGAACTAAATCATTAGAATGAAAACATAAAAAAGAATAACATGAGATAAGACAGTGAGACTAAAACCCCTTAAAATATTAATTGTTAGATTTTTTCCAAATCAACACTTGTCAAGACCTCGATCATTCAATCGGGTAGGTCATGTTAAAGCCTGGTGCCCTTGGATTATCTTGTGTAAAACAAGCAAGGATGGGTAACTCTGGATCGTTCTTTGGTAGGTAATGCTAAAGCTGAATCCCCTGTTCTTGGCGCTTGTTTTGGGTTACACTAGCCGGAAGACCCTAATAGGATTAGGTTATCAGAGGAATGAAGTTGGGTTTATCCATATGATGGATTGGACACAGAGTTGTCCACTTAACTATCCAAGAGGCACAACTGTTGTTGTGATTGGGATGATGCCCTACCTAAATAGCCAAACAATGAGAGAAATGCTAAAGCGATCCCGAGATTAGTGAAATATGAATCTTGACCCATTAATGAATATGATGTTTTAATAAAAGGGGTCGCCATTTTATTGGGAGCTCGTTTAATAAGTCTACTCGTATCGAAATTTGAGAATTGTTCTCAAACACGGAAAGTTATATGTGTTGGAACCACCTCTTCCTAAGAAATCTGTAGTTGGCGAATTCCCCTTACCTCAATGTGAGGCGGAGATATTCTTTTATGGATGAGTAAAAATAATTACAAGACGGGAGATGTGGGACTCGGAAATACCCATTACACTAAAATGGGGTCCAACACTCCCCCTCAAGCTGGACATGCCCAGCTTGGACTGAGAGTCCCACAAAGAAAAAAGACGACATCGAACAAGGCCATCCATACCCCCCCTCAAGCTGGGCCGTGGAGGCGGTGAATTCCCAGCTTGGTAGTGAGAGAGTCTAGGCGAGCTCCTCGGAGGCCTTTGATGAAGATGTCGACAAGCTGATCCGCCGTCAGAATATGGCCAAAACTGATATGATTCTGCACTAGATGGCGGCGAAGAAAGTGGCAGTCCACCTCGATATGCTTCGTCCGTTCATGGAAGACGGGATTAGATGCAATATTCGTGGCTGCCTGATTGTCACATCAGATATGAGCAAATGTCTGTGTTGGAAAACCAAGCTCATGAAGTAGATGACGAACCCAGAGGTTCTCAGTGGTGACTGTGGCTATGGCGTGGTATTCTGCTTCTGCACTAGATCTGGAGACGACTGTCTGCTTCTTGCTTTGCCATGAGATGAGGTTACGGGCCAAGAATACTGCAAATCCAGAAGTAGACTTGTGGGTAGCAATGTAACCTGCATAGTCCGCATCACAGAAGACCTCAACATCCAAATGAGCATGATGAGAGTACCGAAGGCCACTTGCAGGGTCTTTCTTTATGTATTTGGCAATAAGGAGGACAACATCCCACTGAGATCTGGTTGGATGCTCCATGAACTGGCTCACTTTGCTAACCGCACAGGCAATGTCTGAACGTGTCATGGTGAGGTAGTTGAGTTTGTCCACCAGACGACGATAGCTCTCTGGGCGAGGAAAGGATGCCGAGTCGGTATGAAGAGAGCGTTCCCCAGGCTTAAGAGGAGTGTCCACTGCAGTCGCCTGGCTCAACCCTGCATCTTGTAAGATATCAAGGGCATATCTTCGTTGGCAGAGAGAGATAATGTCCTCAGAACGGGAGACCTTGATGCCAAGGAAGTAGGTGAGAGGACCAAGGCCTTTGGTGTGGAAGTGGTGGTGAAGGTGCGCCTTGAGTTGGGCGATTCCAGTGGAGTCTCCCTGTGATGATGATATCATCAACATATACTACCAGCAGAATACAACCGTTTGATGTCGTACGGAAGAAGACGATGTGATGCTTCATATTGCGAGTGAGGCCAAAGGCTGTAACGACATTGCTGAAGAGGCCAAACCAAGCACGAGGAGACTGCTTGAGGCCATAGAGGGATCGACGGAGTTGACTCCAGAGACACGAAATCCAGGAGGCTGCTATAGGTAAACTTCTTCGTCAAGAAAGCCATGGAGAAAGACATTCTTGACATCCAGCTGATGAAGCGACCAATGATGATGAGCGACCAGAAATATGGATAGACGGACAAAGGCCATCTTGGCAACCGGAGAGAAGGTAAGTAGTCGATGCCATATGTTTGAGCAGATCCCTTTGCCACAAGACGAGATTTGAGGCGATGAAGAGTTCCATCGGCATTGAGACAGATCGTATAGATCCATTTGCAACTGACTGCCTGTTTGCCTGCAGGGAGGGGGACCAGATCTCATGTATGGTTGTCATCCAAAGCCTGCAGTTCACCCCGCATAGCCTGTAGCCACCCCGGGTGTGATTTGGCCTCGCGAACCATGTGGGGGATAAATATCGTCTCTAGTGCTGACAAATCGCTGTATGAAGATGTAAAAAGAGTAGTCTGACAAGAGCGAGTACCTTTTCGTAGTGCAATAGGCAAGTCATCTGGTGGTGTGACAGAAGCATCGGATGAAGTGGGAACAATGATGTCCTCGGCCTGGACGGGAGTAGACCGTCCCAAAGTGATGATTAGGAGAGGGAGACACCAAAGGAGGGTGAATGATGAGAGGAAGACACTCATCGATGGTAGTGTCTGGATGAGGAGAAGGCGGAGTGAAAGGAGAGCTCTCAATAAACGACACATTGGTAGAGATGATATAGCGCCGTAAGTCTGGAGAGAAGCACCAGTATCCACGTTGAGTGCGGGAATATCCGAGGAAAATACACCGGAGGGATTTGGGAGAAAGTTTAGAGAGGTTGGGGCGAGTGTCTCGAACATAACACAGACACCCAAACACCTGAAGAGGAAGTGAGTGAGGAGGAAGAGATGAGAAGAGAGTCCGAAAGGGAGTCTCTCCCCTGAAGGATAGAAGAATAGAAGGGAGACAGTTTAGGAGGTAGGTAGTAGTCAGGATGACATCGGACCAAAAAAGAAGAGGCACCATCACGTGGAATAGGAGGGCACAAGCAGTCTCCAAAATATGACGATATTTCCGCTCGATCACTCCATTCTGCTGAGGTGTGTCAAGGCAGGAGGTCTGATGAATGATGCCTTTATCCTTGAGAAACTGCTGAAAAAAGTGGATAAATATTCTCATCCATTGTCAGAGCAGAGACATTTAAGGGAGGTGGAGAATTGAGTATGAATTTCATTATAAAAGGTCTGAAAGGTAGAAAAAACTTCAGACCGATCACGAAGTAGGTAAAGTCAGGTCATGCGGGAGTAGTCATCAATAAAGGTGATATAATAACTGTACCCGGACTAACTAGGAACCCTGCAAGGACCCCAGACATCGGAATGAACAAGATCGAAAGGATTCGCTGCACGTGGTTCCAGTCGAGGAACCATACGTCACCCGATGATGTTTGGCAAACTCGCAAAATTCACAATGGAAGGATAGGTGGGAACTGAATTGGGGGGCAAAGATTATGTAGGGTGGAAGCCGTTGGATGACCAAGCCGAGAATGTAGGTCAAAAGTACGGGCTGAGGCGGATGAGCAAACAACATATGGTGGGGTATCAAACATGTAAAACCAATTCCAAAGATAGCCTTGACCAAGTTCCCGATTCGTTTTCCACTCCTGAAAAACAACACCAGATGAGGTAAAAGTAGCAAAACAATTTAAGTCGGTGGTGAGTTTGCTGACGGGGATAAGATTAAATGGACTTTGAGGAACATGAGCGACCGACGTCAGGTGAATAGACGGGGTCAAGGGACATGTGCCAAATCCAGTAATAGGGATTTTTGAGCCATTAACAAAAGTAATTGTAGAGTCACCTATGTACGGATGATAGGTAGTGAATATACTGGAGTCCCCTGTGAGATGTTCTGACGCACCAGAGTCAAACATCCAAGCAGTCTGTTGATGAGAAACACATGCGGTAGAGCTGTCAGTCTGAGCAATGGGGGCTGGAGAAGAAGATGGTGGTACAATTGCCTGATACGAGTGTATCAAAGCAATCTCCTCTGTCAAGAGCATCGTTTTGTAATGGTCACTGGGTGAAGGGGGACCGCCTTGCGGAAGACCCGATGACGGAGGATGGGACAGCTGCTCGGGCGGTCGCACAGACGCACGAGAAGGCTGACAATGGAAGTGAGGGTGCGTCCTTGCAGGAGAGTTGGCGACCAGAGGTGGTGCCGGAGGGCCGCGGGCGGACAAGCCAACCATTGAAGTGGTGGTGGGCCGGGTGATGTCCGCCGAGAGGGCGGTGCTTGGTGATTGCTTCGGAAGCAGGCCGGGACGTGCCGTGAGAGCGCTGAGAGGGAGCCCGTCGGGGCAGGCGGGACATGCGACGTCTGGAGTGAGCCGCGTCAGATCGGGAGGTGCCGGGAGGGCGGGCCGATCTTCGCGAGGGAGGAGGCGCGATGAAGGCGGTGTGCCGGCGCGCGTCGAGGAGGTCGACTGGAGGGTCGCGCCTGGGTCGACATGTAGTAGCGCCTGGGTCGGGAGGCAGAGGTGTATCCGCCTGGAGTTTGGTGTGTCGTCGGGAGAAACAGAGGCGCCGGGGTGCGTCGCACCTGGGTCGGGAGGGCCAGTGGCGCCAGGAGCAGCGGCTGGAAGGGGAGCGTCGGATGAGGAGCGGCTGGCCGACGCACGCAGGGAAGAGGGCCGGAACTGGACAAAACCGGGAGGGCAGGCGTTGGACAGAGGATCCGCGGGAAGCGGGGATCCTATTGGGGTGGAGCGCACCCTCTGGGAGGGAGTCGTGGGAGGGACGGGAGCCGTGAGACGGGAGCTGTGGGAGGGACGGGACGTCGTGGGGTGGAGCAAAGCCGTCGGGGAGGCGAGTGTAGGGAGCAACGCGACGAGGCGGGCCGCAGGCCGATCGCGCCTGGACGAGGGCGCCGGGAAAAAGGAGGGAGCCGCCGGTGGAGGGCCCTATCCGGATGGAGGCCTGTGTGGAACAACATCGGTCGTCGGGAGGTGGGGGGGCGCCGGGAACGGGAGCCGCGGCGGGTGATGCGGGAGCTGGGAGTTCGGGGTCGTCGCGCACAGCGGGGAGGGGACGCTGGGGAAGGAGACGCCGACATGGGGAGATCCACCGTGGAGAGGCTTCCGTCGGAGTTACGCGGGAGGGAGGCGCAATGGAGGAGGCGCTGGAGGGCCGCGTAGGGCAGAGCCTGCAGGAGGGGGGTGACCGCGTAGGGCAGACCCCCAGAGCCGCGTAGGGCAGACTCAGAAGAGGGGATAAAAAAAATTTAATGGGATCTTCTCTTTGATACCATGTAGTTGGGGAATTCCCTTTACCTCAATGTGAGCCAGAAATATTCTTTTATAGATGAGTAAAAATAATTACAAAGCGGGATATTCCGATGTGGTACTCGGAAATACCCATTACACTAAAATGGGGTCCAACAAAATACATTGGTGAAGGTGTTCAACAAAAGGATTTAGATGACTTTCATAAACACCCATTGGTGAAGGTGTTCAACAAAAGGATTTAGATGACTTTCCTAACCATCTAAAAGATGATAGATAACTTGAAAAGGCTTTATCAGGAGTAAGCTAGGCATGAACAGTATTAAGTGTCAAAAGATCTTTTTCGGTGCAAGATGACAGAAGCAACCTCAGTTTCCACTCATGTACTCAATATGATTGAGTACATCAATGACTTGGAGAGGTTAAGGTCACCTCTTGAGTTTGAATTGGCCATTGATTTCATTCTCCAATCATTACCGGAAAGGTTTTGGCAGTTTGTTGTGAATTATAATATGAATGAATTCAGTAAACCTTTACTTGATCTTTTCAATATGTTGAGAATAGCTGAGTAGGACATGAGCAGTCCATGCTCAAGTACCATGTTGATGGTACAAATGGAGAAAGGTAAAAGTTTTGGCCAAAAGGGGAAGAAAAGAGGTCGTGGAGAGTCCACACCGCCAGCTAAGCCAAAGAATAAGAAAGGACAATGTTTTCATTGTGCCAAAATTGGCCATTGGAGAAGAAATTGTCTGGATTACCTGAAAGGCTACAAGAAGCCATATGGAATGTCCCTGGTATAAATGTTATAGACTTCATTTCTTTCCTTTGCATGGTATGTGATTCCAATTGTATATTTTAGCAGTGTTGTAAATATACAGGACACAAACTTGAAATGAATGATCAAACTTGAAGTTCGTGTATAAGTAATGGAGCAAAGGAGTTGCCGCATTGAGATTGGATACTTCAAGCTTAGTTGAATATGTCATAAGATGTGCATTTTGCTCATTTTTCTCTTGAGAAGAGCGTGTAAACAATCGTTGTTTAATAAAATGAGATGGGTGTGTACTCCTTATTCTCAAAGTGTTGAAGAATAAGAAAACTCGGTGTATGATGTCTAGGTATGCTGTATAGACATTAAAAGTGGGTAAAAGTAAAAATCGGAAGAAGAAAAGTTAGTTGAAGAAGTTCAACAATGTTTCTTCAAGAAGCCAGTCAAGGTCATTGAAACTTAGGGTTATCAGAGATGAGTAGTAATTCTATACGATGGATTATTAAGAATAGCTAAAAGAGTTTTGGAAACTCCATGGGTATGAGTGTTTTAGAAATCAAATTCTTAATTTTGAAGAGTATGTGACACCGTATGTATATTTTACAAGTGATGTAATAGGAGTTCAAAATCAAAGAAGAGTTGATTGAGCTTGTAGTTTACATTCATGTTGTGTAGCAAAGAGTTGCCGCATCAAATTTGAATGTAAAGAAATGTATCAAGTTCAGATGAAGATAATTTAAGGTATATATCTTCATCTCATTTCTTTTATATGATAAGAGAAGTTTGCTTGTTATGAACGACATGAGATGATTTATTGGATATACATGGTTTAGGATGAACATGAGATGAACATGAGATAATTCTTTAACATACTTGAAATGAAAAGAAGGATAAAAGTGTTTGTCTAGCGATTTGTTAAAACATGAAGGAATGTGATCCCGGCACCCTTTTAGTGCCATATTTTTAAAGAATCATCTTCTTATTAGGAGATATGTTCCGAACACATAGAATACTATATAATAACAATAGATTGTTGTTAGGAGCGTGGGGGCTGGTGTTGCTGTCCCGACGTAAATTGTCTTTTATACTTTTTTTAAAGTGTGCTGCTGTGTTGCCAGCTAGAGTGGTTGGGGGTTGGTTATAGAAGGTCAGGTGGTTAGCTGGTTGGCAGTTGTATTAAATAAGGGGTGGGTTGCACTGATAGTCCTAACAATTTGACGACTCCGGTGGGGAGTTTGAGCGGAAGAGACGATCGAAGAGGGGAGCACGCACGTTGGGGAAGCAATCGTTGGGAACCGATTGTGGCAGTGGGACGCGATCGCCGCTGCCAAACACGATAGGCGCTGAGGTAGACTCGAACAGTGCTGGAAAAAAATGAATACTGTTGTGCAATCTGTTTCTCTCTCTTCTACTTGATTTCTACCGTGTGAACCATTGTGCAATTGCTACTGGGAGTGCTACGTTGAGCAGATAATTGGAGCTTGTTGTTCATTGAGATTAAGAATGGCTACAAGAGTTGTTTCAGAGGAGTTGGTTCTGGAACGAAATAAGCAACAGCAGGCGATCGAGGTGCAAGAACTTTAAACAAAATTAAAAGAGCAACTGCAGACTTGGAGGCTCAAATAAGGGAGATGAAGACGCAAGCAGTTCGTGTTACAGAATCAGAAAAACAAAATAAAGCTGTTGCTGAGTTTCTGAACGGAAGTGAGAATGAGAAAGCAGAGGACGACAACATTCGTGGTGGAAGCTTGACTTCAGATGACCCTTGTCAAGCTTACGAACTGAGGAATGCCTCGAAGCCGGTGCTTGTGGAGCAAATTGACTCTAGCTTCAGTAATTTTTGACCAGTATAAGTAATTCCAGATTCGAGTTTTGCTTGGATAGCAGGAAAAGGACGCTGGGGTGGAGCTGTTTGTTCCTGGTCCAAGCTCAGATCCTTTTGCTGAAGCAGTGACAAGTCCGAGTGTACTACTGGTCGAACAGGAATGCCAGGGAATGAGGGAAGACGCCTCACCTTCTACTCTCGGTGACTTGGAAACTCCTGAACAGACGACGAGAGCCGAGGAGTAAACAACAGAGAAGATCAAGGGACTGGTACTTCTGGAGGAGCATGTTTCAGATTCTGGGAAGCAGCGTAAGGCAACCACAATACTTCAAAGCAATGTCGGAAACGAAAAAACAGAGGGCGGCAGTGAACAAGGTATAGAAACAATCATTTTCACTTCTATTCTTTCCGGTGATGGGGTTCACGTCTCCTCACCTAGTTTGAAATGTGAGGAACAAAGCGAGACAATAGATGTTATAGTTCGGGATGCTTGACTACCAGCAGACAAGTTTCGCGGAGTTGCTAAGCACTTTTTGGAGCTGGGCGTGGTGGCAGGGCAACCAACGCCTGCTCGAGTGACTCCTGGGTTCTTTCCACAGGCCAAGCAAACTCTGGTCGAGCAGCTTTTGGGTGCCGTTGTGATCAAAGTGACAGGTTTCAGCATATAGGCACTGAAGCAACCGTAGAACAAAGAGTGTCCTGATTACCTGCTGGTTCTGTGTACAATACACGCAACAAGTATTTTGACTCTACTAACATAGCAGCAGCTTATAGGACCAGTTTGAACCACAGAAAAAGCAGGCACAATGAAACAGTTACCCGTGGTGACATTATTGTAGCTCCAATACATTGCGTGACAGCTTATATTTGGCTATGCAAAACCATGGAGCAAAGGTTCTTGAGAACATAGGCGGAGCATTTGGAAGCTCGAGAGGAGTACTGAAGAAGAGGAAATTCAAATTTGTTTGGCGTTACCAGATTAATACGGGGGCCAAGAGTTCGAGTCACTTGATAATAGTGATTGTGCTTGACTATAGTATTTACAGAGGTGATGGCAGCATTGTCGATTCTTTGACTGCGATTGTGGAACCTGAGAGTTGGCAAAGTTCAAAAAGTGTTGTTTGTGATATTCAAAGGCAGGTGATACAACCAAACGTTTCTAGGGCGATATGCATTGTCAAGCAACACAAGAGTACATGTTTTGGACTTGCAGCTATCCAGAAAATTGAAGCTGTTTTATCAAAAAGGAGGAATTGCTTGCATGGAACCTCCTTGGTGATACAGGCAATATGGTGTGTGCTTGACCCCTTGGCTTAATGTTCTTGTGTACTTTTTCAGGAGCGGATGACGAATCGGGAACTTGGTCGAGGTCAACTTCGGAATGGGGTGTATATGTTCGATACCCCACCATCTCTTGCTTGCTTATCAACATCAGTCTGTCCCCTTGACCTACATTTGGTCATCCTCCGACTTCCGCCCTACATAAGCTTTGCCCCCAATTCAGTCCCCACCTTTCCTTTGTGAATCCTGCAAGTTTGCTAAATATCATGAGGTGACGTATGTTCCTTGACTGGAACCGCGTGCAACAAATCCTTTTGACCTTGTTCATTCCGATGGATGGGGTCCTTGTAGGGTTCCTAGCCAGTTCAGGTATAGTTATTATATATCCTTTATTGATGACTACTCGCCCTTGACACGGATCTACCTACTTCGTGATTGGTTTGAAGTTTTTTCTACTTTCCTGACCTTTTATAATGAAATTCATACTCAATTTTCCACCCTTAAATGCCTCCGCTCCGACAGTGGATGAGAATATTTATCCACTTTCTTTCAGCAGTTTCTCAAGGATAAAAATATCATTCATCAGACATGCTGCCCTGGTACACCTCAGCAGAATGGAGTGGTCGAGCCGAAATATCGCCATATTCTGGAGACTGCTCGTGCCCTCCTATTCTCCTCTCTCCCTACTCACTCACTTCCACTTCGTGTGTTTGGTTGTCTGTGTTATGTTCGGGATACTCGTCCCAACCTCTCCAAACTTTCTCCCAAATCCCTCTGTTGCATATTCTTCGGATATTCCCACACTCAACGCATATACCAGTGTTTCTCTCACAACTTATGGAGATATATAATCTCTGATGATGTGTCGTTTGTTGAGAGCTCTCATTTCACTCTTTCCTCTCCCCAACCAGACACCACTATCGATGATTGTCTTCCTCTCATCATCCACCCACCTCTGGTGCCCCACTCTCTTGGTCACCGGTTTGACACTGTTTACTCTCGTCGCCCATCGACTGTATCCACCGTCCAGGCCGAGGATACCATCATCCCAGATTCGTCCGATGCTTCTGCCCCGACACCAGACGACTTGCCCATTGCACTCCGGAAAAGTACTCGTTCTTGTCAGAATACTTCTCTCTATGCATCTTCATACAAAGATCTTTCCGCTCTGGAGACGATATCTATTTTCCGCACGGTTGGCGATGCCAAATCTCATTCGGGGTGGCTACAAGCGATGCGGGATGAATTGCAGGCTCTAGAAGACAATCATACTTGGGATCTGGTCCCTCTTCCGGCAGACAAACAGGCGGTCGGCAGCAAATGAATTTATATTGTCCGTCTCAATGCCGATGACACTCTCGATCGCCTCAAAGCCCGACTTGTTGCGAAGGGCTTTGCTTAGACATATGGTATCAACTATTTTGATACATTCTCTTCGGTTGCAAAGATGACATCGGTCCGATTATCCATCTCTCTGGCCGCTTTTCATCATTGGTCCCTTTATTAACTGGATGTCAAGAATGCCTTTCTCCATAACTTTCTTGAAGAAGAAGTGTATTTGCATCAACCCCCAGGATTTCGTGTCTCTGGAGCCGACTCCCATGTCTGTCGACTTCGTCGCTCTCTTTATGGCCTCAAGCAGTCTCTTCGTGTTTGGTTCGGCCGATTTAGCATCGTCGTCACCGCATTTGGGCTCTTTCGAAGTATGAAGGACCACACTATCTTCTATCGCACGACATCCTCGTCTGCATCCTGCTGGTGGTATATGTTGATGGTGTTATCTTCACTGGGAGTGACTCAACTGCAATCGCCCAACTAAAGAGGCATCTTAACCACCACTTTCACACCACAGATCTCGGTCCACTAACATACTTTCTTGGTGCCCAAAATACTAGATTGCCCAAAATACTTTCATACGACTAAGCACTTTGTTCCATTGCTGCCCAAAATATGAGATTGCCCGTTAGCAAGTTGCCTGTTTTTTCAATGTTTCGAATGCTATATCAGTGCAGCTTCTGTCATTATTGAAGAAATTAGTCATATGGAGTATTGTTCTCTATATATGAGAACTTTTGAAAGGTTTACGTATGCTCCATCAGTATTCGCCATGGGAGGGATGGGGTTTGGGGTGTGGTCGCGGGGTCAAGTCCCGGGCCAGCGGATTTCCTGCAATTTCTTTGTAGCGTGCGTGAGTTGCCGTTGGAAGTTGTACCTAAATATAACATGCTCTCTCACTTCTTATGTTTGTGACCAAGAGCCTGTTTTGGTGGAAGCCTACACCAATTTTGCTTCTACATTTGTTCGTGGCTCTTCGAAGAAGGCATTGGCTGCATCTGGTTCCCTCCTTGAACCATCCTTCCCGAAGGCAGTTATATGTTGCGCAACTATGCATTGTGGGGCAGCATTATCCTCATTGTCTTATATGTCCTGTTTCTGAGTGGCAAGGGACCTGTATCAAATTTAATCGACTCTTTGCTCGGCGTTTCAACAATATCAAGGGTTCACAAGGTTGCTACGATATTACAACAATTGACTGCGATTTGCAGATTAAGAGAGCAGCAGGGAAGTCTTTACTTGCTTTCCCATCTTTGCATGGATGGCTACAGTCAGCAGTGCAAGGGTTTCCAGTGACCTAAGGGCGGGGGAATCAGGAACTGTTGGATCAGCCAGTGTGGGATCAGATATGAAGTCCTTATTTACACCTTGAGGACCTGGTGGCTTTTCCAAGTGGGTGAGAATGATAGGAATGTGGGCAACCTAAAGGATGGGGAAGGGAAATGTTAATTAATTGCCAAGGGCAGTGATGTATTTTACATAAGATTGTTTGGTTGGGTTGTTAGGTAGTAGGTTGGGGGATTGTTGAATGTGGGGGAAGGCGATTTGGATATTTGTGGTCCAGCTTTGATGTTAGGAGGATTTTTCCTTGGCCTCGGGAGCATTTCCCAGGGGAGTTTCTTCTTCTTCCTCTTCTTCCTCCTCTTCTTCCTCCACTACTTTTGGAACGTTCTTTACTATTGCTACATTACAGAGTTTACAATTGATTCCAAGCCTTATTCTATAATTCTCTCTTGGATTCTTCTATATTTTCTCACACTAGCATCTACTTGTGGTATAAGGTGATCTGAGTTGTAATGCCTTCCCACCTAATAGATGAGAAGCAAAGGCTTAGAATGACTGCACTTTTTTAAGTCTTGAATGGTACATGGCTAAGTCAACTCATCCACTAAGAACTTTCATTCATATACACAGAATGAAAGGACTGGGGATAAGTCATTATCCCCAGAATGAAAGGACTGGGGATAAGTCATCATCCACTAAGAACTTTCATTCATATACACAGAATGAAAGGACTGGGGATAAGTCATTATCCCCAGAATGAAAGTCCTGGGGATAATGACTGCACTTTTTTTTGTGTATATGAATGAAAGTCCTTTCATAAAATGGTTTTCTTACCAGTCCTTTCATAAAATGGTACAGGGCCAAGTCATTATCCCCAGAACAATCTTTAGAATGAATGCACTTTTTTTATTTGAGTTGCAATCCCTTCCCCACCCTTCATCCGTATCTGATGAAATCCTGATTTAAGAACTAACTTAGTAAAATAAGTCGCCCCATGCAACTCATCCATTAATTCCTTAATCACCAGAATAGGATACCTATCATCTACTGTTATAATGTTTAACGCACAGAAGTCAGCGCACATTCACCACCCTCCATCCTTTTTAACCATTATTATCGGGCTCGAATATGGGTTGCGGCTATGTCTGATAAATTCTAATTCCATCAGCTCTTGTACCTGTTTTTCAATTTCATTTTTCATGTGGTAAGAATGTTTGTATGGCCTAATATTCATAGGTTTGGCCCCTACCTTCAACTTAATTGCATGGCCAATCTCCCTCGTCGAAGGTGATCTTCTAGGAACATCAAACACAGTGCTATATCGTGCCAACACCTTTTGTAATTGTTGTTGCTGGACGTGGCCCAATCGTGTGCCTTCAACACAATCCCTCTTCGGCATTGTCCACTGTATTCCCTACAGCTGCTTATTTCCTTTTCCCAAGCATTCTTGTAAAGCTCCTGGTAAACTCTGCGGAGTTCTTACTCCCTGCAATGCCACTTGTTTCCCTATCCAATCAAATTTCGTTGTCATTTCCTTCCAATTAGTTGTTACATACCCCAGGGTCTCTAGCCATGAAATACCCAGAGACCAAATCTGGCCCTGTTGTAACAAATATGTAGGCATCAACCAAGATTTTTTCCGTTCTAAGTTCTATTTGTAAAGACTTACATAATCCTCTGGACGCTACTCGGTGGCCGTCGCCTAATCGGATATTGAACGGCCTGGTCTCATCTACTTGGGCTGCAAACTGTCTTGTAAGTTGCCTTGAAACGAAGTTATGGCTCGCCCCACTGTCAATCAGTACCATCAAAGGTATTCCTTCCACTTTCTCTTCTATTAACTGTTGGATTGGTGTATCCCGATCCGATTGGATGCGGTCCATATTGGGCACCAGGCCGCAACTTCGCAGGTCGAGCTCCGCGGTGAGCTTGTTGGGGGTTGTAGGGGGCAACACGCCCTTACTCTGGGGGTCCAGAGGCCGAAGGCCTCCGACCCAAATTTTGGGGCACTGTAGCAACTCTGACCGATTGTAGTAAAGTTGGCCGAACGACACCGACAGGGCACTGTAGCAGTGTGGACTTTTGGCACGCCTACTGTAGCATGACAGACTTTGGAGTCAACAGTGCTGTAGCTCCGCGGACTTCCATCCGCCTACCACTCTAGCAGCTTGGATTTGGGTGGCCGCGTCACTGTAGCGATGTGGATTTCCAGTCACCTTTTACTGTAGCACAATAGACTTTCTGTGCAGTTGGTGGAATAACGCTTCATCTTCTTTATTAGCCCATTTTGGGTTAGGGTTTCTTGTGCTTGAAACTTTGAAATCTCCTTGTAAATTGTGTTCCCGAATCATAGTGAAATTCTGCCTCTCCGTGGACGTATGGATCATTTTCTGAACCACGTAAATCTTTGTGTCCTGTGTGATTTTTTCTTCTGTCTTTTTTTCATTTGCAAACCTATTCTGTCATTGCGACTCCTGGCGTTTCCGCAACATTAACATCGGCCTGGTTCTTATGGTTTTTCTCAGGCCACTGGTTGTGGTTCCCAACATTTCCAGTTCCCATAGACTTCCTATTTCTCCTTTGTTTCTGCATTTTTTATTTCCTTTTCATCATCCTCCCTAGGCTCGATGCATTCCCACACCATTAGTTTATATCCTTTTTCAGGAGATGACCAAGGTTGTTGTACTCCTGTCCACCAGAGTAACACAACCCCTTGGACTTCCGATTCTCAAACTCCTCCCTAGATAAATTTCTAACGCCCCACTATCTGGTTGTAGTTCCTTCTTTCCTGTCTTGTTTACTTACATTAACAGAAGGCACTACCTTAGCAGGGCTGGGAAACCATCCTTTGTTTTGTCCTCCAGAAGTTAAGTTCCCGTTACGCGGTTCTGTCAACTTGATAAGTCCCTTGATTAATAGCTCCCGTTCCACACGTCATGCCAACGTTAGCAAATGTACCGTTGTCCTTGGCTCTTGTGTCATTATAGTATCACCAATTTCTGGTTTAAGGCCCCCTATAAACATACTCATGTACCAACCCTCAATTAAGTCAGGTATCTGCAATGCTACCCGTTCGAACTCATCAACGTGAGCGTCCACAGTCCCTGTTTGATGCAACCCTTTCAAAAAGACCACGGGATCTGTTGTGGAATTGTTGGGAGTCGCAATGACAGAAACGAGAAACGAAAGAAAATGCAGAAGAAAAGATAGCACACAGAACACACAAATTTACGTGGTTTGGAATGATCCCTACGTCCACGGAGAGGCAGAATATTCACTATATCGGGAGCACAATTACAGAGTTTTTCTAGTAAGAAATTCTAGCCCCAAATGGGCTACATATGAAAAAGACGATCCACTGTTCTGAACAGGAAGTCCGCGTGGCTACAGTTGCGGGCCCTAAGCATTCGGCCCAACCGGATCGGGCTATATCAATCCAACAAGATCTTCTTCTTAGACATTTCCATACCGTTCCATCAACTCTTCTTTTAACTGTTTCCAAGTTAATTCCGGCTGGACTGATCTCAACGAACTGATCCAATACTGAACCATCCCTTCCATGCTGAGTTGTGCCAGTGGTACCTTGAGCTCCTCCCGTGTTCGTTGGATTGCGAAGAATAATTCTGCCTGCGTGATCCACGCGACTGGATCCTCTCCAGAAAATAACGGCATCTTCGACTGCCTTGACATGACACACAACTCCCCCTGCTTAGCTTCGTGAAATTCTGGTCCCTTCAACGCTTTCTTGTTCCGACTCCATCCTTCGAAATCGGATTTCAGACTACTATCGCCTTCCACGATTTCAACAGCGTTGCCTTCGTCGTCAATCTGTCCAGAACTCTCAACCTGGCTCGGCCTGAGATGAGTTACCGTAGTGATCAACTCCTGAAGTTGGAGTCCCTGCCGTTGATAGGCGTCCTACTGACACTGATACGCATCTTCCAGTTGCTGAAGACCGGCCTCCTGTTGATGCATTCCGGTAGTCAGATCAGTAGCTGTTGCTTCCAAAAGGGTTACTCAGCTTTCCATGCGTGTGGACATTCAAAAACAGATCGTCTTCCAAGTTTATCTCTCTTCAAGAAATCTCTCTCTAGAACCACACGATCCGCAGGAAGCAATGTTCTCTCAATGAAAGCACCAAGTTGATAGGTGATTTCAACCAATAGAGGAGAAATGAAACAGAGAAGATCTACCTTTATCAATGGTGAAGAACAATTACAGTAATATGGAGCTACAAGCGCTCCTGAGAGTTTCGTCTCCACAGGCCCAGGCTTACAGCCAGAACTTCCTAACCAAATTACAAAATACCCCCCCTCCCTGGTACCATCCCCATTATTTATAGCCAAACAATACTAATTACAATTCTGCCCCTGGAAGTTACACTTCAATACTATTCCCAGACTTCCCAGACTGCATCCTACGTTGGTAAGTAAATTGGACAGTTGGCCTCTCCCGAACCCATCAAGTATGATAAAGCAACAGTAGGTGATGAATGACATGCCTTGCTTAGATGACTTTGAACCTGCGGAATATGCAGAGCAGTGAAGCTAGCCACATTTCGGTCTTACGGCAGTCTTGAACTTGAAATCCAGACCAGCCTTGGGAGTTTTGAAACTTGGGATCCAGACCATTTGAAGAACAAAAAAATAAATAAAAATGTTGAGCATGCATTTTGTCGGGTGTTTGAGGGATAGGCCACAACTAAAACAATTTACTAATAAGCGATTTCCACTCTGAGAAGCATTTAAGAAAGGTATGATGACCCTGGGAGAAGTTGAAAAGCTGGCGAAACAAGTTAAAAACCTGAGATTGGTTGTTGGTTCAAAAGAACATTATATGAAAGAGTGTCCCAGAGTTCCTTCACGATGGAGGCATTTTTCCCAACATGTTTGATAGATTTATCTATCAAGTTGAGAAACAATGCAAAAATTTGATCATCTTCGCTCTCCCGTAAGTCAAAGTAACATCTTTGGAGATGTTAATCAATGACGTGTGTATGTTTGTTCATCCCTTTGAGAAGGGGTAATGGCAATTTTCTTCTTCCACTTTTGAAATGTAGTGGAATCTAGAAGCTTATCAACAAAGCATGTCGAGTACTTAATCATAGGAGAGTTGTGCAGGGGCAGGCACACATTTGGGTGTAGGGCGCGAAGTGTGTGGTCGGTACAACATGTTGGGGGTGCAGGGTGTGCTTGTTGCTTGTTGCTGGCGCATGCCTGGTTCGCAGGGCTAACCTGGGTGGTGTATGGGTTCATGTGGAACAGCTAGGGTTTCTGTCTCTGGTGCGATGTGAGAGATTGGTGATCAGTAAGTTTCGACTTTTAAGTGTGGCTGGCACTATCTATTTATAAGGAAAACAAAAACTGATACTAACTGCTGAATTACAACTAAATGAAACCATGTAGTCAACATGGGCCACATGGGCCTAGAACATAATCCTCCAGCAAATCATGTGCAAGTTCAGCCTACTGAATCACATTAAATCTCTTCCAATCTTGCTCTCCTTTCTGTTAGTTGCATTTCCCTCCCCTTGTTCTGTATTGCCTGTTAAAACTGCCATCCCACCGATATTTGCCTGCTTGTATCATTTGTTTAATTTTATGCATTTGTTAAGGTTCCATTTTTCTGTTTCCAGTTGCCCGGACGCACGGATAATGAGATAAAAAACTACTGGAATACCAGAATAAAGAGACGACAACGAGCCGGACTGCCAGTTTACCCCCCAGATGTTTGCCTGCAAGCATTGAGCGAGCAAAGACAAGAAACGGGTGCTAATGGAGACAGGCATCTTGATCTTTTCCAGGCCAGCACTTTCGAGATTCCTGATTTGGATTTGAAGAATTTGGAACTCAGTCACGGGGTTTTATCTCAATCACCAACACATGTTGAGATTCCCGCTAGCTTATTGACACCAGGTCTAGGTCTAACTCATAGTTACAGTTATATGTTCCCCACATTGCATCCTCCCAAATGCTTTCGTGAGTTGGAGAGCATGTACCCTGACATGGATGTTAATGCTGCTCTATCTTTCAATCAGAGGGAGGATGGCCTTTACGATCAGATTCCTCAGCCATTTGGACTGTCTTATGCATATGATGATAATCTTTGCATGGACCATCTGCCTGCCTTGAATTCATTTCCCGGCAGCCGTGCCGCTCTTAATGGCAATTCTTCTTCTTCTGAGCTGATGCCTGAGGCTCAGAAGTCGGAGCTCCCTTCACTCCAATATGCAGAATCTCAACTAATTGGTTGGGACATGCCACCTTCTCCACTACCTTCACTGGATTCCTTTGACACATTGGCCTGGGAAAGGAAGCCGGAATGTGTCTGGGAAGGAAACCCAGAATGTGTTTCTCCACGGAACAGTGGCTTGTTGGATGCAATATTATACCAATCGCAGTGCCTGAAGAACTCCAACGGTGCTTCATGCCAGCAGGCTTCAAGTGTTTCCGTTGTACCCAGTGAAGTAGTGGACAGCTCACCAGAATTTTATGCCTCAAAATGGGATGCTTCTGGTGACCCGATATCACCACTGTGCTGTTCCCCTGCTTCGGTTTTTAGTGAGCGTACTCCTCCCAGTGGAAGCTCGGTGGATGAGCCCTTTGAGACATTGCTGGGTGAGGTTGCATTAATCTTGTTGGTTTGGGTTTGAATTGGGAGCTGATTTTGTGACTGACTTGTTTGTACGTGTATGTAATGCAGGACAGAAAGGGAAAGAAGCAGATGTGATCAATTATAATGGAAGTTATAAGATGGATTTCAGCAGGCCCGACGCTTTACTTGGTTTGGACTGTTGGCTTGGGTTCGGTGGTAGGAACAGTCGATTCTGACAGAAGTTTCAGCAACAAATAGGTGCTCCAACTGCGGCCGCAGGTTTGAGAATTTAGATATTGCGATCCTAATGTTTTGCTTCCACTTGGCATTCATCCAGCCAATGGCTTCTTTGGATTCCAAGAAAGAATGTCAAGATGTCATTTTAAAGTTTCTCGTTCCGGTTGTCATGCGGTTTTTTTTTCTCTTTCCCAGCCGTGATTTTGGTAGGTTGGAATCAAAAATATTAATGGACTGTGATTGAGATCGCAAGTCAATGATTCGCACGCGTGTTTGGGTGTACTGTGCGGAAGCAGGTCCTTTGAATCATCTTCTATAATCATCGACGTCGTTTTTGTTGGGTTGTGTGTTTCAACTGCGTCCGTTCTTTTTGCCCAATCTCGTATTGGACCTTTAACTTTCATTATTTTAAATAATGATCTATAATCATAAGAAACAGCACACACACAGTACCATTAGACTATCGATGCGTTAGTATTTTAACTTCCCAAATGTTAATTTTCATGGACTCCGTTCCCATAGATATTAGTTTTCATGATCATTAATCTTCCAAGCTTATTACGTATCAACAATTACATTTTCATGGAAAATATGGATTAATTTGGAATGTTGATAATATTTATATGTATTACACACACATATATATGTCAACATGAGTGTTTGCATTCATTCATCATCAACTTCATGTTTCATCTCCGACCGACATAATGATTCTGATTTTAAAATATGTCAACATGATAGTGTTAGCATTCATTCATCATCAACTTTATGTTTCATCTCCGACTGACAATGATTCTGATTTTGGAATACTCCACGATTTTAATGTGTCACGGTCTTAATTTCATAACATATTTTTTGCATGACCATCTTTCTTCGCATTGAGTTTTGGACGACTCCATCACTATTATTGACTTGGGATATTTCCCCCACATGTCTCATTGTCTCCAAATACTTATTTTATGTGTTGCATGATTTTTTTTTGTAATGTAGTCCCTTTCTCCTGAATTGATGTATATATATGAAATAAATAAGACATTCATGAAATAATGCATAAATATAATAATTTTAGTTCAATGTTGGTGATAAAAAATAATTCAACATGCAAATAAGACCATTTCATGAAACGAATGGAAATGTTGATTACATATTCATGTTAATGGTCTTGAAGACATTATAAAACCCGATCAAATAATTTCATTATGATCATTATGATTCATCCGATTATAAGAAAAATAATGATGATAATAATAATAAGAATAAAAACAACAATAACAACAATAATAATAATGTTAATTTGATTAAATAGACTGCAAACTACTGCAACACATATCTAGACACCCCAGTGGATCAAGCCACATTCATCTCCAATAATGAATGACAAACATCTAATGAATCTATTTTATTACATGATAATGACCGGTGGCCTAAGTTGAAGGTGGCCCAAAGACCCAGTGATCTAATTTTTTTAACCCTTTTTCTTCAACCTAGTGATTAATAAATAGGGGCATGTGGCCCCATTGTGAACCGCGCAACACACCCACCGCGTCGCCCTGTGTTGTGCTCCTGTGCTTGTGTCTGAACCCTCCTGAAGCCACGTTCGTAGCCTACCGACACCACATCACGCAGGCGTGCATGAGGCCACCACTAGGTGTCAGCAAAGTTGACGCCAATAGACACCAATCTCATACGTTCGCACGTGGGATGAAAGCCACCACCTCACAAAAAAAGTATGGGGGAAAATGCATAAAAAAGGCCGCCCACAGGGGTTGAACATGGGACCCTTGGAGAAATGGTGTTGCGGTCCAGCACAAGTCACCATAACTTGCACCACATTGGTAAGTATGAGGGGGTCCAAAGCAAACACAAATACACACCCATCCAAGGGCCAAGCTGGGTTGGACCGCACCCCCCCTCAAGGATTGATCTACTACCAACTAGCTTATTATTTATTATACATATGATCCAATAGGCCTTATATATTAATATAGGCCGTAAGCCTTGTCTGATTTTTTTGCGACATTCATGACCTGCATGAATATAAGTGTTTTTCCTTTATCCTCAGCTTGATTTTTTTGTTGCCTCATTACTACAAATTTGTGGAAAATAGGTGTTGCCTTTATCATTACTCTTTATAAGCGTTCATAAAAGTCGACTTTTATCAGTGTTTATTTTAGTGGTGATAAAATATTTATCTATTTATTTAAGGTGAAATGTTTATATAATTGATTGCAATGAAAGATGTAATTTTAATGTTTAATGTAAATAGTTTAAACTTTTATTTTTTTTTGAAAATTTCATATGAATTTTTATATATTATTGATATTATATATATATATATATATATATGTGTGTGTGTGTGTCATATTTCCAACGGGTGCTCGTTCAAGTGGAACAAGTATTCCCCATATGGCATCTCGTTAGGGGTTTTACCCCAAATTGCGGCCTGATTCCCCCAAATTAAAATTTGAGGTGGTGATTTTTCCATCCTGCGTATGATTGCGCGTGGGCAAGGGCCGGCTAACGCCACCCTTCCAAGCCAGTAAGGGCGGCGACTGAATGTCTCGCATTTGCAGGATGCAAGATTGAATCGCGGGGGCGACCTTGTGATGGATGGAGGATGGCGACAAACATAATCGATGAATGTAGAGACCCGAAGCTTGACGTACATGGACATTACATTACTTTTGCGGAATACTTAATACATAAGAAAAACAGACACACAAGGACCGTAATAGTTTAATGTCTTTGGAAACTCGGAATATAAACATCTAATCCTGTTGAAAGATCTTCAACATCTCCCATATCGATCTCCTTTTTTTTACCTAAAACATTTCTTTATATCCTGAAGAAAAGAAAACATAAAAGGGGTGAGCTCAAATGCTCAGTAAGGGCAAAAAAAAAAAAGAAATATCAATCACATCATATTCATAAGAACATAACATTTTGGAAATCTTACCCTGCAAAAGAGATAATAATTTCATAACATGGGATAAATCATAGTAGTGAAATGTAATCCCAATAATCATAACTTAAAACATGAAACTTTGTGCCATACACACATAATCATAGAGAATCATTTCTTAGCAGTCAAGACTCATAGCCAAAACTATCTTAGTGGACAAAGTCCATTTCTGAACCGAGTTCATTCCCCGTTTCAGTCCTGTTTCACTGAACCGGTTTAACCTGCCGTTCCAGCCATGTCTATCTCATGAGATATAAAATCTTTACCCAATGCATTGGAGGGAGATATAGGTCCCACCCATCTCATAATGATACCATTCTTATGTGTGCCACAAAATCATAAACCATACATCATAACATAACCCATGTAATAAAAATGAGATTCTTAAACATCGTGACATCATAAAACAATTCATATAAGATAAAAGAATTCATAAAAATAATTTCATCACAACATAATAAAATCAATGTAATAATAGGGATATAAACAGAACCCTATATTATCTTATATGGAAAATAATTTTGATAAAACACTTGAATTTCATTCTTGAGGAAAATATCATTTTTACTTCAAAAACATTTTTTCCTTTCTTGACATGTCATACAATTCTAAACTAAAAGAAGTTGATTAAAAATAAACTTGAAAACTTGTAAAGGAAGCTTCTTTGAAATAATGTTTTAAAAATCCATTCATGCCGTATAAGTTAAAAAAAACATTCTTCTCGTACTTTTGTCAGAAAAGTCAAAAAGTATCTCATATGAAAAATGACAAAAGATTCCTTTCATATCTTTTACTAAAAACTCACCAAAGGGTAAAATTGGATTTAAACAATTGTAGGTGGATGAAAATAATTTTACAAATTGAGGAAACATGGATGTAGATGATAAAATACACCCCAGTAAATACCAAAGTATAAACAATCTCGGATAAAAATGAGATTGTGATATTTCCTTTACCTTAGGTCCAATTTGCTTCGTAAGTGTCCGAACCTCCTGTATAATGATTTAAATAATGTCATTGACTTATTAAAGAATCATATTCATTGTTATGATATCATATACGGTTCACTTATGACTTTATATTACCCATTATTATGTAAATTAATGTTAAAGTAGCGTTTTGGGTAAAATCATCTTATTTATCGTACGTGTTTGGACTTGTTGTTCTTGATGTTATTATTACTTATATCATGATTTACTTACCTCTAAAATGTAAATCATGATTTATATACCATATACATTCATTATATATCCATCATATACAATCATTTATAATAGTACATAACATATGGAGGTAAGAAATGAAACGCACCGTTCATGGAGACGATAAGCCGTACGTACGCATGAACGCTACTTTCATTTCTATTTCTTATTTTAATGGAATTAAAACATAATGATACATAGGTATATTATAATTCCAGTATAATATCATATATAATATCATTAATCACATCCTTTATACATCCCACATAAGGTATTAACGAATCACATCACTTTGAGGGGGCGGTAGTCCGCACTTCCTCAAATGAGATTATCGTATTTACCGACTATGGAAACCGTAAAGGCTTGATATAATTAGGAAGTAAATAATCATAAGGAAATCATAAACATAATATATATTATATATAAATACAATGCCATCATAATAGCCACAATGAGAGGTGGTAGGAGAAAATTGAACAATCATCGTTTCGTGAGACGTTAGTTTGTCATCACAGAAACATTATGTTCTTCATCCATTAGATGGAGGTGTGTGTAAGTGCAGTTATAATTCTTCTCATAACAAAATCCTAGTATATTTAGGATATTGTTTTTGTTACAAAAGAAAAGATTAAAAAGAGTTTAGGGGTTGGAGAAGTAGAATAAAAGAAAACAACTTAAGAGAAACTGTTACCTTTAATTTTGGTAACTTCCTTTGGTTTGAACCAAAAGGACTTCTTGGAGAGTCTTCTGCCTAATGTAAGGCTTCAAGGGGGAGTAGAGGGATGTAGGGAGCTTAGTTGAGCAGAGTTTAAACGAGCCAAAAGGCTTGAGAGGTGTGAGGAATTGCATAGAAGTGGTCTCCTTTTATAAGGGAGTGGAGTGACTCTTTAGGAAAGTGTGAAAACATTATTTTATTATAAACTTATCTTCGGTTTGAAGAGGTCCAAAACTCATTAATGTCGAAGATAAGATGACTCATATTCGAAATAAAATCATCCAATAGGAATTGGACAGGTTTTGGATGATATTTTAATCATTTTAATCTTATTTATTTAAATCATTTATTAATGAGGTAAATACTGCATCATTATTATGTCATAAATAATTTAATTTATCAAATGTATAAAAATTATAAAAAAAATACCAACATGTAGGAAATCTTTTTAGCTTTCCAATGAATATTTATAGTCCAAAATATAATTTATATAGCCCCTTATAAAAATTAATTACTAAACGATTTTTGTTAATTCCAATTTTGTCTTTACATTAAATTAATTAATCTAATGTGTCATTGTCTTTCATAAGTGGCTCCATGGGGTCCCAAAATCGACCCAAGGATGCCCATGGTCGGCCACTACTCATCCAATAAGGTTAGGACAAGTGTCAAGGTAATTTTGAATTATTATAATATTCTTTTAACCTTGAATTACCATATTTACCTTTAACCGTATTAAATAAAAATTACCGTAGTTACTATTCATAATGCCCAAAAATAAAAATTAGCTTATTAACATAATTTGGACCCACTAATTCCAAATATGGAATCCATTTTTCCAAATTCAATACACAAAAGTTGTAGAAATTAAATTAAAATTAATCCCGTTGTCGAAAGAAAACGGGTTTTTGTTTAAAACATTACGAAAGATTGAATTGATTTAACCTACGAATTCAAGGTAAATCAATGCTAATGACATACATTATATTAAATGGTAAAAATATATTCTATTTATACTTTAAAACCATTAAATATTATAATTTATCCATATAAATTATTACGACGAAAAAAGTTGTTTTTAATTAAAATATAGCGTGTTTTTACTATTCATTAAAATAGGAAAGTTATCAGAAAAATATCAAAACTTTATCCAATGTAAATTTTTATATCCTGATTCAAAAAAAAGAATTTTATTTTGTAAGATTGAACTTATAAACATGTCAAAAACTAGATTTAAAGTGGATGCACCATCAAAAGGCGACAAAACTGCATTTTTTGAAAAATACTTATTTTACCCGAAAAATTTATTTTGTTCTTATACCATGTTCTAGAAAATGTGTAAGATGAATAATAATGTTATAATATTCAAAATTTAGTTAATACTATTCATAACGGCTAGTTTATAATAATATTATAATAATATATCGTTGTTTAGTAAAACCCGGTATTGCGTACAACACGCGCTATCGAGAAAGGTCGCAATTGCGTGTAATGCAAGCCAAGTCAGGGTTGCGTGTTGTGCAAGAATCCTTCGTTGTTTTCTATAACATAATCCAACCATATTTCATTTATACAATGAATATATATACACACACACACACACACACACACACACTCAATGTTGCGTAGAATGACTATTATAAAACGAACATGAAATTGTGTGTAACACGATCCAAGAATAGCATTGCGTATACTGCAAGCTAATACAGTGTTGCGTATAGTACAAGCTATACTTGGTGTGCTGTATAATAAAAGACATCAATGAAATTAAAAGAATATTTTTCATAAAATCTCGGGGTGTTACATTCTACCCCCCTTAAAATGAATTTCGCCCTCGAAATTTGTCAGGGTTACAAATAGGTTATTACTCGAAAGTTTCTTTAATAGAAACCCACATCGTAAAAAAGAATACCAAAACTTGGCTTTAAAAACTAAAGTATAAAACATAATGGTCACCCAAATTAACTAATCACTGGGTTTCCACGTATGAGAGCATAGGTGACAATATGGATATGGAAGAGAAATCTAACCATCATGTTCTGATGGAGAGTGGTAGAGAACATGGCTATGAAAAAGACAACAATCACAAAGCCATAAATTTGTGATGATCTAGGGTACCATCCGATTCATCGGATATAAGGGCACTGGGACAACATTTTTGGTTTTCAAGTTCATTTCCCTAAAGTTGAAGAATTTAAATTAGAATAAATACTTACTTTATTTTGGTACAATATCACTATTGTTCGTGCCTTAAACAATTTCCACTTCATCTCTTAAATAAATGAAGTTGAATTTGTTATTCGTGAAGTGTTAGCAGATCATGTGATAGAATGACGGGTCATTCCATCTGTCTCAAACAAAAGGTTGGAAAAAGTTATTAAATATACATAAGTCAATCTATAGTGAGATTAATCATATATGGTTCCTAAAATAGACTTATACTTCATATAACATAATGCTTAATATAATAAAACTAGTTTCTACTAAACATGGACTTCCTGTAGGCCAGTGGTAGGTGATAAAGGCCAGTCACACTTCGGTTGTGGGTTCGATTCTCACAAATTTGTCCGACGCGATGGGCTGTCGCCCGTCCTGCAGGTTGTCCTTTTTCTAAAACTATATTACTATAACATCCCATCAATAATATCGAAAAAAATTCTATCCTTAAATAATACTAACTTATGTCCAACATAATCCATTACAATATTTTAGGGTTATCTAAAATACTTCGGTCCAAGCTCATAGTATAAAGAAAATGATTACTTGAAATGTCACATAACAATCACGTGAATGCCATCATTTATCCCCCATATATCATAAGATATATCTTGTTGGTCAAATTACAAACATGTGAATACCTTAATCATGTATTCTCTTAATGAATTAATACCCATTGAACCTTAGTGAAAACATGAATGCAGTTAAAAGTTAACACTTTCCACATACCAAAATCCTCAAAATTCTTTATACTCAAACCATGATATCACTTAGTCCTTATATCAATCATGAGCTCATGAATACAATCAAACATCTCATTATCTTCTTATACCTTCATTATGGGCATATCATATTCTTACCAAAAATATCTCAGTCACTTTCCATGGTTACTGGTACCATAAAATTATTGAAAACCACAATAGACCAATACATAAATATTCCAATATTCCACGATACTATATACAACATTATTTTGGAATCCAATTACATAAACACTTAATCATTCCACCACATCGTTTTCCTATTCAACATCGCCAATTGTGATCGCATGTGACTTCCCTTTTTCCTTTGCCTTATGTGGTTTCTCATGTTGATCATCATTAACCCTTGGATTAGGGCATTGATTAGCATAATGCCCCATTTCATTGCACTTGAAACATTGAAGTGTATGAGGTGAACTCTGTGTAGCCTTTTCATTGTTCGCATCACTAGACATCTTCTTCCCATCATTGCGGCATTCAAATGCCCGATGACCTTCCTTTCCACATTTGAAACATTTACTTGTCCCTTTAAGACAACTCCCTCCATGTTTCTTTCCGAACTTTGAGCATAAGGGGAAACTCATCTTCTTTTCAGTGTGCTCTTTAGATTTTCCTTTGAATTCCATTTTCCTCTTCTTATCAAACCCATATGACTGATGAGTTACTCCAATATCCATCTCAACTTTGAGAGCACATCGAACGATTTCCTCGTAACTATTGAAGTCTCTTATGGCTAACGCCCTTCGAAGACTTGGTTTTAAGCCACTAAAGAATCGATCGATCTTACTCTCAGGTTGGATAATAATACCAGAAGCGTACCTTGCAAGTCTTGTAAAATTTGCTTCCTAGGTACCAACAAATTCATCATCCTTTTACTTTAGTTCAAGAAACTCCTTCTCCATATTTGTTCGGAGAATACGAGGGAAATACTTATTGAAAAATAAGTTCTTGAACTCGTCCCATTCCATGGACTCAATTTCATCTCTTGGCCTTGTATTCTTGATAAGATTCTACCATTGATCAGCATCACTTTCCAAACGATACACTGCTAAGATGACTTTATCATGTTCAGAACATTGAATAACTGAAAATATCTTTTCAGTAGTACTGATCCATTGTTCAGCAACAAGTGGATCAGAAGACCCACTGAAAGAAGGTGGACGTTGCCTCATGAAGGACTCAATAGAATATTGTTCCCTTCTCTGCTCATTTGGAAGTCCAGAATGATTCATAGCTTGTGTAAGTATAGTAATAAGATTTTGCACTCCATCTCCCATAACATTTGTTTGTTCAGGAGGAAAATCATTGCATTTTCCATTACATTGATCAACACGGTTCCTTTGGGTTCTAGCCATCGTCTAAAAACCAAAAAGAATAGTGTGAGATGCAAAAATCATGCTAGGGAAAACAACATAATAACGGGGGAGTACCATTAATATCTAATATCTTAGGTTAAATTCTAAGATTGTTACCATAGTTCTAGTACTATATCCTATACGTATACTTATCCTTAGGGACATCCCTAGACATACCTTAGAAATATCTCTAGGGATCTCACTAACGTTTTCACATCCTAGTTTCCAAAGGTTGACTAAACCTTTCCTCTGATACCAACTGTAGAGACCCGATACTTGACGTACATGGACATTACATTACTTTTACGGAATACTTAATACATAAGAAAAACAGACACACAAGGACCGTAATAGTTTAGTGTCTTTGGAAACTCGGAATATAAACATCTAATCCTGTTGAAAGATCTTCAAAATCTCCCATATCGATCTCCTTTTTTTTATACCTAAAACCTTTCTTTATATCCTGGGGAAAATAAAACATAAAAGGGGTGAGCTCAAATGCTCAGTAAGGGAAAAAAAGAAATATCAATCACATCATATTCATAAGAACATAACATTTTGGAAATCTTACCCTGCAAAAGAGATAATAATTTCATAACATGGGATAAATCATAGTAGTGAAATGTAATCCCAATAATCATAACTTAAAACATGAAACTTTGTGGCATACACACATAATCATAGAGAATCATTTCTTAGTAGTCAAGACTCATAGCCAAGACTATCTTAGTGGACAAAGTCCATTTCTGAACCGAGTTCATTCCTCGTTTCAGTCCTGTTTCACTGAACCGGTTTAACCTGCCGTTCCAGCCATGTCTATCTCATGAGATATAAAATCTTTACCTAATGCATTGAATGGAGATATAGGTCCCACCCATCTCATAATTATACCATTCTTATGTGTGCCACAAAATCATAAACCATACATCATAGCATAACCCATGTAATAAAAATGGGATTCTTAAACATCGTGACATCATAAAACGATTCATATAAGATAAAGGAATTCATAAAAATAATTCCATCACAACATAATAAAATCAATGTAATAATAGGGATATAAACAGAACCCTATATTATCTTATATGGAAAATAATTTTGATAAAACACTTGAACTCCATTCTTGAGGAAAATATCCTTTTTACTTCAAAAACACTTTTCCTTTCTTGACATGTCATACAATTCTAAACTAAAAGAAGTTGATTAAAAATAAATTTGAAAACTTGTAAAGGAATCTTCTTTGAAATAATATTTTAAAAATCCATTCATGCCGTATAAGTTAAAAAAAACATTCTTCTCATACTTTTGTCGGAAAAGTCAAAAAGTATCTCGTATGAAAAATGACAAAATATTCCTTTCATATCTTTTACTAAAAACTCACCAAAGGGTAAAATTGGATTTAAAAAATTGTAGGTGGATGGAAATAATTTTACATATTGAGGAAACATGGATGCGGATGATAAAATACACCCTAGTAAATACCAAAGTATAAACAATCTCGGATAAAAATGAGATTGTGATATTTCCCTTACCTTAGGTCCAATTTGCTTCGTAAGTGTTCGAACCTCCTGTATAATGATTTAAATAATTTCATTGACTTATTACAGAATCATATTCATTGTTATGATATCATATATGGTTCACTTATGACTTTATATTACCCATTCTTATGTAAATTAATGTTAAAGCAGCATTTTGGGTAAAATCATCTTATTTATCGTACGTGTTTGGACTTGTTGTTCTTGATGTTATTATTAATTATATCATGATTTACTTAACTCCAAAATGTAAATCATGATTTATATACCATATACATTCATTATATATCCAGCATATACAATCATTTATAATAGTACATAACATATGGAGGTAAGAAATGAAACGCACCGTTCATGGAGATGATAAGCCGTACGTACGCATGAACGCTACTTTCATTTCTATTTCTTATTTTAATGGAATTAAAACATAATGATACATAGGTATATTATAATTTCAGTATAATATCATATATAATATCATTAAGCACATCCTTTATACATCCCACATAAGGTATTAACGAATCACATCACTTTGAGGGGGCGGTAGTCCGCACTTCCTCAAATGAGATTATCGTATTTACCGACTATGGAAACCGTGAAGGCTTGATATAATTAGTAATTAAATAATAATAAGGAAATCATAAACATAATATATATTATATATAAATACAGTGCCATCATAATGGCCACTATGAGAGGTGGTAGGAGAAAATTGAACAATCATCGTTTCGTGAGGCGTTAGTTTGCCATCACAGAAACATTATGTTCTTCATCCATTAGATGGAGGTGTGTATAAGTGTAGTTCTAATCCTTCTCATAACAACATCCTAGTATATTTAGGATATTGTTGTTGTTACAAAAGAAAGGATTAAAAAGAGTTTAGGGGTTGGAGAAGTAGAATAAAAGAAAACAACTTAAGAGAAACTGTTACCTTTAATTTTGGTAACTTCCTTTGGTTTGAACCAAAAGGACTTCTTGGAGAGTCTTCTGCCTAATGTAAGGCTTCAAGGGGGAGGAGAGGGATGTAGGGAGCTTAGTTGGGCAGAGTTTGGACGAGCCAAAAGGCTTGAGAGGTGTGAGGAATTGCATAGAAGTGGTCTCCTTTTATAAGGGAGTGGAGGGGCTCTTTAGGAAAGTGTGAAAACATTATTTTATTATAAACTTATCTTCAGTTTGAAGAGGTACAAAACTCATTAATGTCGAAGATAAGATGAATCATATTCGAAATAAAATCATCCAATCAGAATTGGACAAGTTTTGGATGATATTTTAATCAGTTTAATCTTATTTATTTAAATCATTTATTAATGAGGTAAATACTGCATCATTATTATGTCATAAATAATTTAATTTATCAAATGTCTAAAAATTATAAAAAAATACCCACATGTAGGAAATATTTTTAGCTTTCCAATGAATATTTATAGTCCAAAATATAATTTATATAGCCCCTTATAAAAATTAATTACTAAACGATTTTTGTTAATTCCAATTTTATCTTTACATTAAATTAATTAATCTAATGTGTCATTGTCTTTCATAAGTGGCTCCATGGGGTCCCAAAATCGACCCAAGGATGCCCATGGTCGGCCACTACTCATCCAATAAGGTTAGGACAAGTGTCAAGGTAATTTTGAATTATTATAATATTCTTTTAACCTTGAATTACCATATTTACCTTTAACCGTAGTAAATAAAAATTACCATAGTTACTATTCATAATGCCCAAAAATAAAAATTAGCTTATTAACATAATTTGGACCCACTGATTCCAAATATGGAATCGCTTTTTCCAAATTCAATACACAAAAGTTGTAGAAATTAAATTAAAATTAATCCCGTTGTTGAAAGAAAACGGGTTTTTGTTTAAAACATTGCAAAAGATTGAATTGATTTAATCTACGAATTTAAGGTAAAATCAATGCTAATGACATACATTATATTAAATGGTAAAAATATATTCTATTTATACTTTAAAACCATTAAATATTATAATTTATCCATATAAATTATTACGATGAAAAAAGTTGTTTTTAATTAAAATATAGCGTGTTTTTACTATTCATTAAAATATGAAAGTTATCAGAAAAATATCAAAACTTTATCCAATGTAAATTTTTATATCCTGATTCAAAATAAGAATTTTATTTTGTAAAATTGAACCTATAAACATGTCAAAAACTAGATTTAAGTGGGTGCTCCATCAAAAGGCGACAAAACTGCATTTTTTGAAAAATACTTATTTTACCCGAAAAATTTATTTTGTTCTTATACCATGTTCTAGAAAATGCGTAAGATGAATAATAATGTTATAATATTCAAAATTTAGTTAATACCATTCATAACGGCTAGTTCATAATAATATTATAATAATATATCGTTGTTTAGTAAAACCCGGTATTGCGTACAACACACGCTATCGAGGAAGGTCGCAATTGCATGTAATGCAAGCCAAGTCAGCGTTGCGTGTTGTACAAGAATCCTTCGTTGTTTTGTATAACATAATCCAACCATATTTCATTTATACATTGAATATATATATATATATACACACACACACACACTCAATGTTGCGTAGAATGACTATTATAAAACGAACATGAAATTGTGTATAACACGATCCAAGAATAGCGTTGCGTATACTGCAAGCTAATACGGTGTTGCGTATAGTACAAGATATACTTGGTGTGCTGTATAATAAAAGACATCAATGAAATTAAAATAATATTTTTCATAAAATCTCGGGGTGTTACATTCTACCCCCCTTAAAATGAATTTCGCCCTTGAAATTTGTCGGGGTTACAAATAGTTTATTACTCGAAAGTTTCTTTAATAGAAACCCACATCTTAAAAAGGAATACCAAAACTTGGCTTTAAAAACTAAAGTATAAAACATAATGGTCACCCAAATTAACTAATCACTGGGTTTCCACGTATGAGAACATAGGTGACAATATGGATATGGAAGAGAAATCTAACCATCATGTTCTGATGGAGAGTGGTAGAGAACATGGATATGAAAAAGCCAAAAATCACAAATCCATAAATTTGTGATGATCTAGGGTACCATCTGATTCATCGGATATAAGGGCACTAGGACAACATTTTTGGTTTTCAAGTTCATTTCCCTAAATTTGAAGAATTTGAATTAGAATAAATACTTTATTTTGGTACAATATCACTATTGTTCATGCCTTAAACAATTTCCACTTCATCTATTAAAGAAATGAAGTTGAATTTGTTATTCATGAAGTGTTAGCAGATCATGTGATAGAATGACAGGTCATTACATCTGTCTCAAACAAAAGGTTAGAAAAAGTTATTAAATATACATAAGTCGATCTATAGTGAGATTAATCATATATGGTTCCTAAAATGGACTTATACTTCATATATCATACTGCTTAATATAATAAAACTAGTTTCTACTAAAAAAGGACTTCCTGTTGGCCAGTGGTAGGTGATAAAGGCCAGTCGCACTTCGGTTGTGGGTTCGATTCCCACAGCTTTGTCCGACGCGATGGCCTGTCGCCCATCCTGCAGGTTTTTTCCTTTTTCTAAAACTATATCACTATAACATCCCATCAATAATATCGAAAAAAGTTCTATCCTTAAACAATACTAACTTATGTCCAACATAATCCATTACAATCTTTTAGGGTTATCTAAAATACTTCAGTCCAAGCTCATAGTATAAAGAAAATGATTACTTGAAATGTCACATAACAATCACGTTAATTCCATCATTTATCCCCCATATATCATAAGATATATCTTGTTGGTCAAATTACAAACATGTGAATACCTTAATCATGTATTTTCTTGAAGAATTAATACCCATTGAACCATAGTGAAAACATGAATGCAGTTAAAAGTTAACACTTTCCACATACCAAAATCCTCAAAATTCTTTATACTCAAACCATGATATCACTTAGTCCTTATATCAATCATGAGCTCATGAATACAATCAAACATCTCATTATCTTCTTATACCTTCATTATGCGCATATCATCTTCTTACCAAAAATATCTCACTCACTTTCCATGGTTACTGGTACCATAAAATTATTGAAAACCACAATAAACCAATACATAAATATTCCAATATTCCACGATAGTATATACAACATTATTTTGGAATCCAATTACATAAATACTTAATCATTCCACCACATCGTTGTCCTATTCAACATCACCAATAGTGATCGCATGTGACTTCCCTTTGTCCTTTGCCTTATGTGGTTTCTCATGTCGATCATCATTAACCCTTGGATTAGGGCATTGATTAGCATAGTGCCCCATTTCATTGCACTTGAAGCATTGAAGTGTAGGAGGTGAACTCTGTGTAGCCTTTTCATTGTTCGCATCACTAGACATCTTCTTCCCATCATTGCGGCATTCAAATGCCCGATGACCTTCCTTTCCACATTCTAAACATTTACTTGTCCCTTTAAGACAACTCCCTCCATGTTTCTTTCCGCACTTTGAGCATAAGGGGAAACTCATCTTCTTTTCAGTGTGCTCTTTAGATTTTCCTTTGAATTCCATTTTCCTCTTCTTATCAAACCCATATGACTGATGGGTTACTCCAATCTCCATCTCAACTTTGAGAGCACATCGAACGATTTCCTCATAGCTATTGAAGTCTCTTATGGATAACGCCGTTCGAAGACTTGGTTTTAAGCCACTAAAGAATCGATCGATCTTACTCTCAGGTTGGATAATAATACCAGAAGCGTACCTTGAAAGTCTTGTAAAATTTGCTTCATAGGTACCAACAGATTCATCATACTTTCGCTTTAGTTCAAGAAACTCCTTCTCCATATTTGTTCGGAGAATACGAGGGAAGTACTTATTGAAAAATAAGTTCTTGAACTCGTCCCATTCCATGGACTCAATTTCATCTCTTGGCCTTGTATTCTTGATAAGATTCCACCATTGATCAACATCACCTTCCAAACGATACACTACTAAGATGACTTTATCATGTTCAGAACATTGAAGAACTGAAAATATCTTTTCAGTAGTACTGATCCATTGTTTAGCAACAAGTGGATCAGAAGACCCACTGAAAGAAGGTGGACGTTGCCTCATGAAGGACTCAATAGAATATTGTTCCCTTCTCTACTCATTTGGAAGTCCAGAATGATTCATAGCTTGTGTAAGTATAACAATAATATTTTGCACTCCATCTCCCATAACATTTGTTTGTTCAGGAGGAAAATCATTGCATTGTCCATTACATTGATCAACACGGTTCCTTCGGGTTCCAGCCATCGTCTAAAACCCAAAAAGAATAGTGTGAGATGCAAAAATCATGCTAGGGAAAACAACATAATAAAGGGGGAGTACCATTAATATCTAACATCTTAGGTTAAATTCTAAGATTGTTACCATAGTTCTAGGACTATATCCTATACATATACTTATCCTTAGGGACATCCCTAGACATACATTAGAAATATCTCTAGGGATCTCACTAATATTTTCGCATCCTAGTTTCCAAAGGTTGACTAAACCTTTCCTCTGATACCAACTGTAGAGACCCGAAGCTTGACGTACATGGACATTACATTACTTTTTCGGAATACTTAATACATAAGAAAAACAGACACACAAGGACCGTAATAGTTTAGTGTCATTGGAAACTCGGAATATAAACATCTAATCCTGTTGAAAGATCTTCAACATCTCCCATATCGATCTCCTTTTTTTTACCTGAAACCTTTCTTTATATCATGGGGAAAAGAAAACATAAAAGGGGTGAGCTCAAATGCTCAGTAAGGGCAGAAAAAATAAATAAATATCAATCACATCATATTCATAAGAACATAACATTTTGGAAATCTTACCCTGCAAAAGAGATAATAATTTCATAACATGGGATAAATCATAGTAGTGAAATGTAATCCCAATAATCATAACTTAAAACATAAAACTTTGTGTCATACACACATAATCATAGAGAATCATTTCTTAGTAGTCAAGACTCATAGCCAAGACTATCTTAGTGGACAAAGTCCATTTCTGAACCGAGTTCATTCCTCGTTTCAGTCCTGTTTCACTGAACCGGTTTAACCTGCCGTTCCAGCCATGTCTATCTCATGAGATATAAAATCTTTACCCAATGCATTGGAGGGAGATATAGGTCCCACCCATCTCATAATGATACCATTCTTATGTGTGCCACAAAATCATAAACCATACATCATAGCATAACCCATGTAATAAAAATGGGATTCTTAAACATCGTGACATCATAAAACAATTCATATAAGATAAAGGAATTCATAAAAATAATTCCATCACAACATAATAAAATCAATGTAATAATAGGGATATAAACAGAACCCTATATTATCTTATATGGAAAATAATTTTGATAAAACACTTGAACTCCATTCTTGAGGAAAATATCCTTTTTACTTCAAAAACACTTTTCCTTTTTGACATGTCATACAATTCTAAACTAAAAGAAGTTGATTAAAAATAAACTTGAAAACTTGTAAAGGAATATTCTTTGAAATAATGTTTTAAAAATCCATTCATTCCGTATAAGTTAAAAAAAACATTCTTCTCGTACTTTTGTCAGAAAAGTCAAAAAGTACCTCGTATGAAAAATGACAAAAGATTCCTTTCATATCTTTTACTAAAAACTCCCCAAAGGGTAAAATTGGATTTAAACAATTTTAGGTGGATGGAAATAATATTACATATTGAGGAAACATGGATGTGGATGATAAAATACACCCCAGTAAATACCAAAGTATAAACAATCTCGGATAAAAATGAGATTATGATATTTCCCTTACCTTAGGTCCAATTTGCTTCGTAAGTGTCCGAACCTCCTGTATAATGATTTAAATAATATCATTGACTTATTACAGAATCATATTCATTTTTATGATATCATATATGGTTCACTTATGACTTTATATTACCCATTCTTATGTAAATTAATGTTAAAGTAGCGTTTTGGGTAAAATCATCTTATTTATCGTACGTGTTTAGACTTGTTGTTCTTGATGTTATTATTACTTATATCATGATTTAATTACCTCCAAAATGTAAATCATGATTTATATACCATATAAATTCATTATATATCCAGAATATACAATCATTTATAATAGTACATAACATATGGAGGTAAGAAATGAAACGCACCGTTCAAGGAGACGATAAGCCGTACGTACGCATGAACGCTAATTTCATTTATATTTCTTATTTTAATGGAATTAAAACATAATGATATATAGGTATATTATAATTATAGTATAATATCATATATAATATCATTAACCACATCCTTTATACATCCCACATAAGGTATTAACGAATCACATCACTTTGAGGGGGCGGTAGTCCGCACTTCCTCAAATGAGATTATCGTATTTACCGACTATGGAAACCATAAAGGCTTGATATAATTAGGAAGTAAATAATCATAAGGAAATAATAAACATAATATATATTATATATAAATACATTTCCATCATAATGGCCACCATGAGAGGTGGTAGGAGAAAATTGAACAATCATCGTTTCGTGAGGCATTAGTTTTCCATCACAGAAACATTACGTTCTTCATCCATTAGATGGAGGTGTGTGTAAGTGTAGTTCTAATCCTTCTCATAAAAACACCCTAGTATATTTAGGATATTGTTGTTTTTACAAAAGAAAGGATTAAAAAGATTTTAGGGGTTGGAGAAGTAGAATAAAAGAAAACAACTTAAGAGAAACTGTTACCTTTAATTTTGGTAACTTCCTTTGGTTTGAACCAAAAGGACTTCTTGGAGAGTCTTATGCCTAATGTAAGGCTTCAAGGGGGAGGATAGGGATGTAGGGAGCTTAGTTGGATAGATTTTGTACGAGCCAAAAGGCTTTAGATGTGTGATGAATTGCATAGAAGTGGTCTCCTTTTATAAGGGAGTGGAGGGGCTCTTTAGGAAAGTGTGAAAACATTATTTTATTATAAACTTATCTTCGGTTTGAAGAGGTCCAAAACTCATTAATGTTTAAGATAAGATGACTCATATTCGAAATAAAATCATCCAATAGGAATTGGACATGTTTTGGATGATATTTTAATCATTTTAATCTTATTTATTTAAATCATTTATTAATGAGGTAAATACTGCATCATTATTGTGTCATAAATAATTTAATTTATCAAATGTATAAAAATTATAAAAAAAATACCAACATGTAGGAAATATTTTTAGCTTTCCAATGAATATTTATAGTCCAAAATATAATTTATATACCCCCTTATAAAAATTCATTACTAAACGATTTTTGTTAATTCCAATTTTGTCTTTACATTAAATTAATTAATCTAATGTGTCATTGTCTTTCATAAGTGGCTCCATGGGGTCCCAAAATGGACCCAAGGATGCCCATGGTCGGCCACTACTCATCCAATAAGGTTAGGACAAGTGTCAAGGTAATTTTGAATTATTATAATATTATTTTAACCTTGAATTACCATATTTACCTTTAACCGTAGTAAATAAAAATTACCGTAGTTACTATTCATAATGCCCAAAAATAAAAATTAGCTTATTAACATAATTTGGACCCACTGATTCCAAATATGGAATCCATTTTTCCAAATTCAATACACAAAAGTTGCATAAATTAAATTAAAATTAATCCCGTTGTCGAAAGAAAACGGATTTTTGTTTAAAACATTGCAAAAGATTGAATTGATTTAACCTACGAATTCAAGGTAAAATCAATGCTAATGACATACATTATATTAAATGGTAAAAATATATTCTATTTATACTTTAAAACCATTCAATATTATAATTTATCCATATAAATTATTATGATGAAAAAAGTTGTTTTTAATTAAAATATAGCGTGTTTTTACTATTCATTAAAATATGAAAGTTATCAGAAAAATATCAAAACTTTATCCAATGTAAATTTTTATATCCTGATTCAAAAGAAGAATTTTATTTTGTAAAATTGAACTTATAAACATGTCAAAAACTAGATTTAAAGTGGGTGCGCCATCAAAAGGCGGTAAAACTGCATTTTTTGAAAAATACTTTTTTTACCTGAAAAATTTATTTTGTTCTTATACCATGTTCTAGAAAACGTGTAAGATGAATAATAATGTTATAATATTCAAAATTTAGTTAATACTATTCATAACGGCTAGTTCATAATAATATTATAATAATATATCGTTGTTTAGTAAAACCCAGTATTGCGTACAACACACGCTATCGAGGAAGGTCGCAATTGCGTGTAATGCAAGCCAAGTCAGGGTTGCGTGTTGTGCAAGAATCCTTCGTTGTTTTGTATAACATAATCCAACCATATTTTATTTATACATTGAATATATATATACACACACACACACACACTCAATGTTGCGTAGAATGACTATTATAAAACGAACATGAAATTGTGTGTAACATGATCCAAGAATAGCGTTGCATATACTGCAAGCTAATACGATGTTGCGTATAGTACAAGCTATACTTGGTGTGCTGTATAATAAAAGACATCAATGAAATTAAAAGAATATTTTTCATAAAATCTCGGGGTGTTACAATGAATCGCAAGGTGGTGTTGTAACGTCCCGGTTTCGGAAGCCACCCAAAGGCGCCCCGTACCTGGTTGGTCACATGGCCTCAAGCACATTTCTCCGAATGCCAGAGGCTGCCGACTAGCAGCGTGGGTCTTGGATGTGATAGTGGGGAAACTATGCCCTCATTGGTGGAATAACACAGTAGAAGAGAAAACAGATAACAATAATGGAAGCAGTAATGATCCATACAAAAGTAAATAGCAGAAGTCTGAAGAAATAAACAGCTGGAGTGTACATATATAAAAAATGATGCATGGTACATATGTCTAGGAAAACAGCCAAACACATCACAATGCTGGAATACAGAACAATATTAAGCCAAAGTGAAAAAGAAAACAGATAAACAGCTCCTCAGCATCGCAAACCTCAGCTTGGTTCCATGCTCTCCAGCTCCACAACAATCAAGTATCTGAAGTAGAAGGATGCTTACCCTTATCTATACCTATAGCAATATAATCTGTTTGAGCCCAAAAACATAGCCCAAACACGGTGTGAGACTAAATCTCAGTAGGCAATCACCACAAGATCTGAGCCTAACAGTCAGTGATGATATGACAGGTAATAAACAAATGAAAACAATAAACAAGGAAGTACTCAGCAGTAACCAGTCCTATAGTTTCAATGAAATCAGTTCCATACAACAACAACAACAAAAGCAAGGAACCCTCTGGGTAGTTCTCTCAACCTAACCCCTCTGGTTCAATCAAACAAGGATACTACAAAGACTTTCTGAGGAATCTCTCTCGGTCAATTCCCCTTATAGTCCCAAGCGTTAAAAAAGAAAAGTCTCTCTGAGGAAGCTCACATGGTTAATTCCTCTTATAGTCCAAGGTAGTCAAGGAATCTTTGAGGAAGCTCACACAGTCAATTCCCCTCATAGGCCCAAGGTCAAAAGACTCTCTGGGGAAGCTCACACGTCAATTATCCTTATAGTCTAAGGTCGTCAAGGACTCTCTGAGGAAGTATACACGGTCAATTCCCCTCATAGCCCCAAGTGGTCAAAGACTCTCTAAGGAATCTCTCTCATTCAATCCCCTTATAGTCTAAAGTGCTCAAAGACTCTCTGAGGAAGCTCACTCGGTCAATCCCCTTATAGTCTAAAGTGCTCAAAGACTCTCTGAGGAAGCTCACTCGGTCAATCCCCCTTATAGTCTCCTACACCAGGTTCTCACGACCCTGTGTAAGTCAATGAGCATAGCAATGCAATATGGTCAAAGTAAACCTCAAGAACTACTTGGCTAAATAGTCTACAATATCTCAAGCATGTCAGATAAAATAATCACTCCATCCTACATTACTAGGCATGGGAAACATCAAGGAAGCCTAACAGCTAAACAGGACCAAAAAACCATAAACAAAACATGCATGGGAAAACACATCCAAGGCACATCAAAAAACCCTATTCAAATCTAATTAGCCTCTATTTACACATACCAACATAGCAGAAAATTAATAGGGGTAAAACGGTAAACGCACAATACCCCGTTCAAGGGTATTGGAAAAAATTGCACATAATATTCAAAGACTTTCAACAAAAAGGTGCAAACCACCTACCTCGGCGTTGGGAGATCGATATACTTGAGTCTTAGGGCTTGAATCACCTTATAATGCCGAAGATCTACAAAAACGTTTAAAACGTTCATTAGAGGATAACTTGAGAAAGAGAAGAAATTTGAAAACGAAGCTCAAGCAGAAGAGAGTGATTACCGAGGCGATCCCAATGCAATCATCGGCAATTGAATCAGGGTTTGGATGCTCGGTTGAGGGCTCAGAGAAGATTCGCGGCCGTACGGGAGCTCTTGGACGAACGAGACCTAGAAGATGGTGTTTCTGGAAATTAGACACGACCCCGATACGTTTAATGAGAAAAAGAAAATACATGACGTGTACTTTTGAAGTACAAGGCATGTACTTGCTTTTTCCGTACTCCGCTTTAGGCAGCCTCCAAGTCACCCCCACATGGCCGTGTGTGTGGCCATCACACGACCAACACACGGCCTCCTGCGGTGATCCATTACACGACGTGTACTTAAAAAATTTCCAGAAAATCCTTTTTTTCTCAAAAACGGCCAGAAAAGGAAAACATACCTGAAAAAGAAGATCTGGGTTCTTACAAACTTCGCTCCTTAAAGAAATTTGTCCCCGAATTTCCCTAGCTAGGCGGCGTAAAAGAAGAAACTCCGAATAGCTCCGGCCACTGCGATCGTACATCGACATCCCTCTCCCAAGTCTCGTTCTGTACTTGCTCGTGCTGCCAAATCACTCGTACTAGAGGATCATATCGACCACAAAGAACCTTCTTACTTCGATCGACAATCTGGATAGGATGCTCCTCAAAAGATGTATCCACTTCCAACTCAACCTCCTCGGGTTGAAAGACATGAGACAGGTCTGAGAAGTAACGTCGAAGTTGAGAAACGTGGAAGACGTTGTGCATAGCCCGGTACCTCTGAGGTAACTGCAACTGATAGGCAACTGGCCCATCTCTCTCTAACACCTCAAACGGCGCGACGTACCTCAGCGAAAGATTACCCTATCTCCCAAATCCTTTTGTGCCCCAACCTCAGTGTGACACGTAGGAAAATCTGATCCCCGACCTTGAACTCTAGAGGTTGTCTCTACTGATCATCATAAGACTTCTGTCTAGACTGTGTAGTAGTCATCCTCTTCCGAATCAACTCTATCTACTCTGTGGTCTCCTGGACAAGAAGAGGTCCCAGCATAGCTGCCTCCCCTACCTCCAACCAACATAAAGGTGATCATCATGACCTACTGTACAAAGCCTCATAAGGTTCCATCTGAATATTTGCTTGAAAACTATTATTATAGGCAAACTGCACAAGAGGTATATACTTTTATCAAGAACCTCCAAAATCTAGGATGCATGCGCGAAGCATGTCCTCCAGCACTTGAATCGTATGGTCGGACTGACCATCTGTCTGGGGATGGTAAGCTATACTCAAAAATATCTGTGTACCCTAAGCCTTCTGAAGCCCCTTTCAGACCCGAGAGGTAAAACGTGCATCTCTGTCTGAAACAATAGAGTGTGGAACTCCATGTAAGCGCACGATCTCTCGGATGTACAACCGTCCCATCTCATCAACACTAAAGGTCTCCTTGATCGGAAAGAAGTGAGAAACCTTCGTGAGTCTATCAATGAAAACCCAAATTGCATCATTCTCTCGAGGCGAACTTGGTAAACCTGTCACAAAATCTATCGCGACATCATTCCACTTCTACTCAGGAATGGGTAATTGCTGCAAAATCTCGGTTGGTTGCTGATGCTCTGGCTTCACCTGTTGATAGGTGGAACACCTCATGACGAAACTGGAAACATCTCTCTTCATACCTGGCCACTAATACTGACAGTGTAGATCACGATACATCTGGGTGACACCAGGATGAACTGCCCAAACTGAGGAATGAAAGTCCTGCATCATCTCCTCACGTATGTCTACTGGCACCCATACACGCTCCTGGAAAAGAAAGATATCATATTCTTCTATGGTCCATCCCAAAATAGGGTCCTCTCCTGACACGCTTTCCCATAGGACCGGGCCTTCAAAATTTGATAGCTGCCTCATTCGCACTCGATCAAGCAGAGTAGAGGTAACAGCCACAAAAGAAAGAAAAGTCTGCCCCTATCTGCCGTGCACCTCCAAATACATCTTAGAGAACAGAGCCATAAGTTGCCACTCACTACTGGCCTCCTGAACTGCCTGTATCCGAGTCCTCCTGCTCAACGCATCAGCCACTGCGTTGCCTTTCCCAGGTGTGTAAGCAAGCTCAAAGTCAAAAGACTGAAGGTACTCAACCCACCTTCACTGTCTCAAATTCAGATCATGCTGAGTGAAGATGTACTTGAGAATCTTGTGGTCGGTGAAAACCACAAAATTCTCTCCCAGAAGATAATGTCTCCAATAGCGCAAGACATGAACAACTACAGCCAACTCGAGATCGTGCATCGGGTAATTCCTCTCATGTGGCCTCAACTGCCGAGACCCATACGCAATGACTCATTCTCTCTACATAAGCACAGCTCCCAGCCCGATACCTGAAGCATCAAAGTACACTGTATAGTTATTGTCTGGCTCTGGTAAGACTAGTATCAGTGATAAAGTCAACCTCCCTTTTAGCTCCTGAAAGGCTGATTCACAAGAATCTGACCACAAGAACTTCACACCATTTTTAGTCAAACCTGTCAGTGATGCTTCTAAGCATGAAAAGTCCTGAATGAAATGCCTATAGTATCTAGCCAGCCCTAGAAAACTCCGTACCTCAAAGACGTTCTTCGGATACTCCTAGGAAACTACTTCTCTCACTTTCTATAGGTCTACTGATACTCCTGTCTCTAAGATAACATGACCTAAGAAGTGAATTTGGTCCATCCAAAAGTGACATTTTGAGAGCTTAGCATATAACTGATGCTCTCTCAGTGTAGCCAAAACGATCTCAAGATGGGTAGCATTCTCCTGTCAAGTGTGAGAGTACACCAAGATATCATCCACGAAGACCACCACAAAGGAAACCAAGTATGGATGAAAAACTCGGTTCATTAGTTCCATGAAAACTGTAGGCGCATTCATGAGACCGAACTACATGAACACATACTCATATAGTCTATAACTGCTCCAGAAGGTTGTAAGAGGTATATCTGATGGTATAACGCACAACTAATGGTAACAGGACCTCAAGTCAATCTTTGAGAACATCTGGGATCCTCGAAGCTGATCAAAGAGGTCATTAATCCTCAGCAAGGGATATCTGTTCTTGACCGTCAACTGGTTCAGCTTCCGATAATCCACATAAAGTCTGAGGGTACCGTTCGCCTTCTTCGCAAAAAGGACAGGCGAACCCCAAGGAGAAGTACTGGGTCAGATAAAACCCTTTGCCTACAACTCCACCAATTGCCTCTTGAGCTCCTGTAACTCTGGTGTATCCATCCTGTAAGGAGGAATGGACACCGGTGCCACTCCTGGAACGATCTCAATAGAAAAGTCTACCTCATGCTCTGGAGGAAAACCTGAAAAGTGTTCTGGAAAGACATCTCTGAAACGATCCACCACTGGAGGAAAGTCTAACTGTGAAGTCCCCTGGTCATCCAGATATAGACTAGCAATCTGGGCTGTAACTCCTCCTAACCCATGATGCTTGGGTCCCACTCTGCTCGCCTGGACATCCCACTCGCCCAAGAAAGATTCACCCTCTGGTGATGTGAAACTCACCCTATGACAATAGCAATCAACGACTACCTGGAATGAAACTCACCAGTCCATTCTGAGAATGAAATCATAGCCCGTTATCTCTAGGACATAGAGATCTCATAAAAAGTGACACCCACCAACCTCTAGAGGGCACTCCTTGCATCGACGTACACTCTACATTCTAGTCCCCAACGGAGTGTCTAGTGTCAAAATATCAGCAGAAGAAAAGATTCAAAGTCCAAGTCTCTCCACAACCACAACGTATATAAATCTATGAGAAGAACCTGTATCGAAAAGAGCAGAAGCTAAAAAAGAGGCTACTAAGATCGTACCTCGAACTGTAGAAGGTCCGGGATCCTGCTCCTACTGGATCTTCTCCACTGCAAAAGTCTGGCCTGTACCACGGCCCTGTGACCCTTCCTGACCACTCTGAGCTAATCCACCCTGATGTCGCTGAAAATCGGGCGACTGGCTACCACGACCACGACCTCCACCTCAGCCTGAACGACCGAAAGAACTCCAGTTCCCAGACTGTTGAGAAACTGGTGGTGCTTCTCCTGAACGAGGAGTCATAGAAGAACCCCTGTCACCAGCTGTTGGTGAAAAGAACTGACAGAAACTTTGAATATGACCCATCTTGCTGCAAGGTCGGCACTCCAATGGGTCCCTTGGGAAACATGGCCTCGTATTATTACTCTTTCCGCACTGGTAGCACACTACCTAGCTACCAGAAGATGCATCCCGCCTACTCTGATCTCCTCATGAAAACTCCCTGCGGTGCTTCCTGCTATTAGCTGGCAGAGCACTAACTCTGGATGTCGAACCTCCCTGGATCACAGCTCTAGTATCCCTCAGGTTGTGCTATGTGATCAGCGCCTGGTTGACTATAGAAGAGATAGAGGTCAACCTGAAGATATTCACCTGAGATCAGATGTCATGCCTCAGACCATCCTCAAACTTCCTTGTCAGGAACAACTTATCACCTCCTGGAATAGGTGTGAAACACTGTAGCTCAATAAAGCGAGAGGAATACTCCATAAAAGAAAGAGTACCCTGCTCTAGACTCATGAACTCTCAGGCTCGATCGGCCCTCAACGTCTCAGGGTAGAAGTAATCATAGAAGATGCGCTGAAACTCATCCTAGGTCATATTCTGCTAGCGTCCCGCCTGTGAGATCACATCCCACCACCTCTTGGAAGAGTCTCAAAGTATGTTAGTAGAGAGCTTCAACCTCCTCTCTGGATATATCTCCAGATGCTCGAATGTCATCAGCGTGGCTTCTAGTAATGAATCTGTAGCCTAGGGTCCTCCTTCCCCTATGAAAGTGGGAGAATGATGCTGTTGAAAAACCTGCGTCAATTCTGCCATCAACGGGGCAATAGGCAGCGCTCCCTGGAAGGTCTACATCATCATTAGAAACCCCTTCCTGAACTGTGCCTTGGCACCTGCGTCAGGTATAACTGTTGGTGCCAAGACTATCACAACTGGAGGATCTGCCGGCTATCCCTGATCAGCCATACCCGGTGTCTGATCATCGCCTTGCAACTGGCGTATAACTGGAGGACGTCTCGGTGCCATGACTCTGCAAGGTCAAGCACACACCTTAGATTAAGATCATCAAGGACTAAAAACTGGAAGCATAAGGAGGGAACAAGAGAAATAAAACATTCAAGTTTTACCAAACAATACTACACGACATGTATAATGACTACACGACATGTTCCCTTAAGCCTTTCACATGGGCATGTACTTCTTCCAGAACTGGTCATGTAACACCCCAAACACATGGCGTTTTGTCCTTACACACAACATATACTTGAATTTTCTTCCCCTTACCGAGTCCTTATACATGTCTAAGCCACACGACTCCCCTTAGAACAAGGTTACATGGCGTGTTGGTTACAGACACGGCGTGTATTAGACGAGCTTCACCGACCCGTGTTGTTCGTGACACGGTCGAATACATAACTCACAATACACGATGTGTTCTAGATGGACACGATGTGTACTAATTAGGTTTCAACTTCCCGTGTTGTTAGTGACACGACTAAATACTCAGCTGACACTACACGATGTGTTCCATATGGACACGACGTGTACTAGAAAAGGTAACACCGACCCATGTTGTTAGTTACACAACCAAATTCCAAGATTATACTACACGGAGTGTTCATAACTGACATGGAGTGTATCACCTAAGGTTTCTCCATCCGTGTCGTTAGTCACATGGCCGGACACACAGGGTCAACCCTACACAACGTGCACAATTGGTACACAACATGCTCTCACAAGAACTTACCTATCCCGTGTCTCTGCCCACACGACCTATGACACAGTTAGAGACTACACGACATGTATATAAGGTACACGACATGTACATAAGGTACATGGAATGTACTTGAGAAAAACAGTTTCTTCCCGAACGGAAGAACACACGACTTGTAGTCAAAACTACACGGCGTGTATTCTGGGTTTTTTCGGAAAGTAAGCCTCAGAATCTACTCCAAAGCCCATAAAAACACTAAAACGAACACCAAAATGCCAAATTATGATCCATGAGGGCCCATACTACCCACGAATCAAATCTTTTCATCTTATACATGTTATAAACAAGGTAAACAGGTCAATAATCCAACAAATTCCAGTCAATGAGGGCCCATAACACCGCAAGAACCAAAGTTTGGCGTTCATTTAAACAAAACCTTACACAAACAATACCCTATCAAGCAGTAGGTATTTTTATCATAGTAACAGTCATAATAGCATGCAATCACTAATGTACCCTATATGGCATGACAAGTGTGCATGACATGTGATTTCTAGCAAGTGCCTATATGATTCATGAGATAGCATACCCTCATCTCATCAGGTTGCAACTGAAATAGAACCTCAATAATATCAACAGTAACAACACAAATCATGTGAATCACTCAAGGTGAAATCAAATCAACTGTAATAATTGCAAAACCAGAAAAATTGCAATTAAACGAGGTAGATTGGCTATTCCATATACACAGGTTAGCTACTCCCGGACACAGTTTATTAACAAGTACCAATTCCTTCCTATCCCTAGCTATAGGCTCCAAACAGTAATTCAAGAAGAAAATAATCCCTCTGATACCACTTTTTAACGTCCTGATTCTAGAAGCCACCTAGAGGCGCCTCATACTCGGTTGGTCATATGGCCTCAAGCGCATTTCCGATAACACTAGAGGCTGCCGACTAGCAGCGAGGGCCTTGGGTGAGATTGTGGAGAAACTATGCCCTCATTGGCAGAGTAACACAATGGAAGAGAAAATAAATAACAATAACAGAAGCAGTAATGATCCATACAAAAGTAAATGGTAGAAGTCTGAATAAATAAACAGCTGGAGTGTACATATATAAAAAATGATGCATGGTACATATGTCTAGGAAAACATCCAAACACATCACAATGCTAGAATACAGAAAAGTATTAAGCCAAAATGCAAAAGAAAACAGATAAACAGCTCCTCATCATCGCAAGCCTTAGCTTGGTCCCATGCTCTCCATCTCTACAACAATCAAGTACCTGAAGTAGAAGGGCGCTTTCTCTTATCTATACCCCCAGCAATATAATCTGTTTGGTCCCAAAAGCATAGCCCAAACAGGGTGTGAGACTAAATCCCAGTAGGAAATCACCACAAGATATGTGCCTAACAGTCAGTGAAGATATGACAGGTAATAAAAAAAAGAAAGCAATAAACAAGGAAGTACTCAGCAGTAACCAGTCCTACAGTTTCAATGCAATCAGTTCCATAAAACAACAACAACAAAAGCAGGGAACCCTCTGGGTAGTTCTCTCAGCATAACCCCTCCAGTTCAATCAAACAAGGATACTACAAAGACTCTCTAAGGAAGCTCTCTCAATCAATTCCCCTTATAGTCCCAAGCGTTAAAAAAAGAAAAAACTCTCTGAGGAAGATCACACGGTCAATTTCCCTTATAATATAAGGTAGTCAAGGACACTCTGAGGAAGCTCACACGGTCAATTCCCCTTATAGCCCCAAGGTCAAAAGACTCTCTGAGGAAGCTCACACATCAATTCCCCTTATATTCTAAGGTCATCAAGGACTCTTTGAGGAAGCACACACGGTCAATTCTCCTCATATCCCCAAGTGGTCAAAGAATCTCTGAGGAAGCTCTCTCAGTCAATCCCCTTATAGTCTAAAGTGCTCAAAGACTCTATGAGGAAGCTCTCTCGGTAAATCCCCTTATAGTCTAAAGTGCTCAAAGACTCTCTGAGGAATCTTACTCGGTCAATCTCCCTTATAGTCTCCTACACCAGGTTCTCACGGCCCCGTGTAAGTCAACGAGCATAGCAATGAAATATGGCCAAAGTAAACCTCAAGAACCACTTGGCTAAATAGTCTACAGTATCTCAAGCATGTCAGATAAAATAATCACTCCATCTTACAGTACTAGGCATGGGAAACATCAAGGAATCCTAATGGCTAAACAGGACCAAACGGCCATAAATAAAACATGCATGGGAAAACACATCCAAGGCACAACAAACAACCCTATTCACATCCAATTAGCCTCTATTTACACATACCATAATAGCAGGCAATTAACGGGGGTAAAATGGTAAACACACAATACCCCGTTCAAGGGTATTGGGCAAAATTGTACATAATATTCAAAGACTTTCAACAGAAAGGCACAAACCACCTACCTCAGCATTGGGATATTGATATACTTGAGTCTCAGGGCTTGAATCACCTTAGAATGCCAAAGATCTATGAAAACATCTAAAATGTTCATCAGAGGATAACTTGAGAAAGAGGAAAAATTGGAAAACGAAGCTCAAGCAGAAGAGAGAGCTTACTGAGGCGATCCTAACGCAATCATCAGTAGTCGAATCGGGGTTCAGATGCTCGGTCGGGGGCTCGGAGAAGATTCATGGCCATACGGGAGATCTCGGCCGAACAAGACCTAGAAGATAGTGTTTCTGGTGATTAGACGCAACCTCGATACGTTTAATGAAAAAAAGAAAATACACAACATGTACTTTTGAAGTACAAGGAACGTACTTTCTTTTTCTGTACTTCGCTTTAGGATGCCTCCAAGTCACCCCCACATGGCTGTGTGTGTGTCCATCACACAGCCAACACACGACCTCCCGCGGTGATCCAGTACATGGCGTGTACTTATAAAGTACACGACGTGTACTTCAAAAATTTCCAGAAAAACCTATTTTTCTCAAAAAATGACCAGAAAAGGAAAACATACCTGAAAAAGAAGACCCGAGTTCTTACAGGAATCAAGGAGTCTTGCTCGATGATGGGGATGGTGACAGACATCCGATTGCTTCAGCACCCAACAACATGCACATGGACCCCCAAGCAGGGGCTGCCAATAAGGAGCTCCGCTCGACGGTGGGGCTGGAGACAGTAGGCCGACCGCTAGTGGCTAACAACATGGATGGGGACCCCCGCTCGTCGACGAGGGTTGGTAGTGCAAACAAGGACCCCTGAGCTGGTGTTGGCGATGACTGAGGACCCTTGTTGGACGACGAGGGCTGGTTCTGGCGACACCAGAAAAAAGAAAGTGTAGAACCACTTTAGGGTCAATGAAAGATCACCAGGGGTGAATCAGTGATCAATACAGCTTTCACATTTCTTTTGAAATTACCTTCATCTCCTGTTAGGATGCGGTGATGATTGCTACAACTCACCCAAACACACACCAACACAAGAGAACACAACATATTTACAAGGTTCACCTCTCATCATGGCTAGTCCTTAGTGTGATATGGATTCCTCCATGATCACACTACCCACTAGAATTATCACGTGAGTACAAAAAGTAGGGTATAACCTTGAAACTCACATTTTCATGTCTACCAACTATGATTCGGTTCATACCACACTTTACAATGATAAAAATTTGAAAAACAATTGAAGAGTCTTCAACCAAATAGTCTTCCTCCAAGTCATTGAGTGCGTTAAATTCTTCCACTTCCACTATACTTACACTGCTTGAAATAAGCATAAGTTCTCCTTTAAACATGCACAAGAACAAGTTGCTTCTTCACTTTGTATGCACAACACATGCACACAACTACTTTGATCTTCTTCTTTTTCTTACTTTCTTCTACTTTGGATAATCACAAAATAATCATTGTATTGCAAATATCTAGAACTTCTTCTCTCTCTCTCTCTCTTAATCTACTTTTTCTTCACAATATTTACACACTTAATATGCACATAAGAATACCTTCTTCTACTCTAGATTTGAATTTGAAATTCAAATTCAAATCCTCTTCTTCAAACTTAGCCCTTGGATCACCTTCAATTAAATCTTGAGCATAAGATTCAAATTGGTAGTTAAAATGGGTTGAAATAACCACCAAAATTCAAATGTGAAGCCATGTCAGCATGCTTCTTAGAATCTGGCCAAAATTCAGAAATCACGGCGTGGGCACATCTATTGCGGTGTAGCACAATAGTCCAAATTAGTTATTTTTTAACTGCTTGAACACATTATGACGTGGGAAAGTCGATGTGGCGTGGAGGTCTTCTAAAGTCTAGTGGCACCAAAACTCTATCGAACTTGTGGTGTGATCCATGTACAATGGTGTGGTCCTTCACATTTTCTTCTGATTGTGGCGTGGAATATGAGATGCGGTGTGGAGGTTTCAAATTCTCTAGGAACACCTGAAATTCAGCTTTCCATGCATTGCAGTATGGAACTTGATGTTAGCTGGCTACAACATGAACATTAATTACAACACATGTCTTCTTCCTTAAATAGCTTTTATGACACAAAAACCTATGTTGCAGCGTGACACCCCTTCTATTTCTCCCTTCAATATTCTTGGACCATGAACTCCTTCAATGATATCTAAACACTAAGATCTCGCTTAAGCATTGTTTGAATCAGTCTACAAATGTAACACCCCGAGTTTTTATATAATTATTTTCCCAATAAATTAAATATCTTTAATGTCTTGCATTATACGTTACATAAAGTTAATATTGCATTATACGCTACACCAAGTTAAGCTTAAACTGCACGCAACAATGACTTATCTTGCGTTACATGTAACACTGAGTTTCTACAAAACAACATTTTATTATTATAATTATTTAAATGAGATAGTTATAACACACCCGTTAAACTTAGTAATATGAATAGTAAAAAATAATTTTTTTTAAATATGATTTATAATGGTTTTATATAAATAAAACACATTGATAATAAAACACATAATTTTTGATAGTCTTTATATGTTTGAAAATACTATTTTCTTAAAAGAACTGCTTTTATATTCTTCTATGAACAATAATAAAATTAATTTTAGACACTTAAAAATTTAATTTAATAAAATGAACTTTATTTTTGAATTAAGAATTTCAAAATTAGCTTAGGGTGAATTTTTGAGTTTTTTCTAAAAAAGTTCATTTTTGGATGAATATTGAAAAATACTGAATTTTAATTCAAAACTGTTTTTTCATCTAATTTTTTTATGTAGTTAAATTATATTATAACTTATTTTTAAAGTATAATTAGATCAATTATATATAAATTAATCCAATGTAGATCATTTGAACCAATTTTACATTGAAATTAGATATAAAAAACATTTCAAAATTTTGGACGTTTTCACTTTAAAAACCCATCGTCTTGTCACGTCTGCAGGATTAATTTTAAATTAGTTTCTGCCACTTCTGTGATTATAATTTAGAAAAATGGGTTTTATATTTGGAATCAGAATAATTTATAATGTATAATAAGATCAACTTAGTTTTTTACCAAAAATATGAGTGAAAATAATTAAAATTAATTACAACGATTAAGGCAAAAACAAGATTACTTAGTGGTTAAACTTTAATTTAAGGGGCCAAATAACCTAGAAAAATGTCTAAAAGGAATTTTTTGACCATATCTCTACCATATCATCCCTTTTCTCAAATATGGACCATTATTGGAGGCACACGATGTAAGGAAGACCTCTCAATATTGTTTACATTTTTATATTGATAAAAATGTCACTCCTTCTCCACTATAAAAGGGCACTTACCCCCCTCACTTCTTCAAACCTCTCAAGTACTTTTGTTTGGAAAAAACCTACCCAAATATACTCCCAACTTACCCCCCTTCATCCTACAATCCTCACTTTGGGAATAAAGCCTACCAAGGAATCCCTTTGGTGAAAACCAAAAGGAGTTACCCAAAGAAGAGACAACACCCTTCAACAAGCACTTTTGTTTTATCTCTTTCTCCACCCCTCAACTCTTCTTATTCCATACTTATATAATAAAATCAATATAATCAATATATTGATATGTTTTTATGCTAAAGGTATGACCTAAATTCACACACACTTCCATCAAATAAGATACACAATCATCGTTTGTGTGTACAACGAACTACTGCCTCACGAACCAATGTCATCCGTTCTTCCATTTCCACCTTTCAGGATTGAGAATAATGATGGAATTTCTATTTTTATATGATACATATATATGATATTTATGATGTATTTATTATTCTATAATTATTATATAACACATACCTTCATGCTTTCAATTTTTTGTAAACACAATAACTTCATTTGTGGACGTGTGGACTATTGCTTCTTCAAAATGATGTGATTTGTTCACACTTTACATATAATGTATTAAGGATGATTTTAGTGAATTTATATGATATATATGACATAATAATTCTATTTTAATGATATTATTTATATATATACATATACGTTATTTACTTACTTTCTTTCAATACGATAAGAAAATGAAAACAACATTCATTCTTACGTACAATTTACCGTATCCATGAATGGTGTATTTCACTTTCTATTTCTATTTTTATAGATTATTATAAATACATATATAATTAATATATATGATATTTATATCATGGTTATAATTTTGGAGATGATGAAATCATGATATTAATAATAGGACAAAAAATATAACAAATCAAAACACATGCAAAAAACAAAGCAATTATTACCCAAAAACGTAACTTTAACATGAAAATGTTAATAAATGGGTAATATAAGGTCATAAGTAAATAATATATGGTATGATATAATCAAATATGGTTCTATAATAGATGTATAATAAATTTATATTTATTATACAGGAGGTTTGAACGAGTATGAAGAGAGGCATAAGATAAGGAGATTTCTAGTCCCACTTTTATTTTCCTGAGACTTATGCCTTATTCACCAATTGTTTCTTTTGTGTGGTGTATATACTACCCATTAATGCACTATATTATATTTATCCTTAAATTTATGGGTATTTTCATACCCATTTTATGGTATCTATTTCCTGGGGTTTACAATACAAAAGTTACCAAATTAGTAAGGTAATTTTGTCTCAATTTTCTTTCTTTGATAAACATGTTTTGTTATGCACCTATATTATTTTACAAGGTGTATATAATTCCCTTTGACACGTTTCGTCATGAATATAATTATTTTCATGATATTTTAATTCTCATGTAATTTTATTATCTTTTGAAGATTATGATTCAAGGTTACCAAACTGGTAAGAGTTTATGACTACAATCCCATTGTTTATCAGGGTTGTTTAAGATTTGATGAAATATTATGATCAATTTCTCAATAAACCTCATGAATTTTCTTCTTCTATGGTTATTCATGATATCCTCATATAATGGTACCATTTTCAACTCTTTGGTAGTTAAGATGATTAATATTTTTTAAGAAAACCTGACCTTATTTCTCTCTTTGGCCAAAAATTTGTTTTATTAAAAAACCATGTATTCTAAAACTATTTTAAAAAATGTTTTTAAGTGATCTTTTAAAATTATTTTCAAAGAAAAGGATTTTAATATTTTAAAATCTTCCTTTATAAGTTTTCAAATCTATTTTCAAATAAAAAGGTTTTCAAAATGATTTATGTTTTAAAAAGAGTTTTTCAAAGAAGAAATGATATTTTCCTCAAGAAATGTTTTAAATAATCTCTCAAAATTATTTTCCATATAAAATAACATCCATTGATGTTACCTATGCCTTATTGGGTTATGATCCAAGGATATCATTCTTATTATTTCTCTGAATGGTTTATGCTTTTGATGAATTATTGTTTATGAGACCCATTTCTCTTCCACAGGTTATATGCTTTTGAAACCTGCTTCTTTTCATAGGTTATGATTTGATGAAATGATTTTGAAACCTGTATATTTTTCACAAGTTATGATACAATAACACATTTATGATACCAATTTCATTTCATGGGTTATGATATGATGTTTATGAAACCTATCTCTTTTTATAGGTCATGATATGATAAATATTTTATTATCTTGTGGAACACATATGTATGATTTTATTATGTGATGGGTGGGACCTATATCTCCATCCAATGCATTGGGTAAAGATTTATATCTCATGATTTAATGATGAGAAATGAGTTGACGGGCTTGATCCACTATGGGAAGAAAGGGAAACCCGATCCACTATAGGAAGAAGGGGAAACTCGATCTACTATGAAGAAAGGACTACAATTGGGGATGATGGTGTGTACCACTCAGTAGGTTTAGTTCCTTTAAATTTCCCTAATAAGTTTTGGAAATGAGCCTTAAATTATAGGGAATGATATTACATGTTTATGTGTGCCACAATTCCATGTCTTATTCCTATGTTATGATTTCATGGATCATGTTCTTGATTCCCTCATGATTCATGTCTCATGAACTTTTAATATTTATGCTATGAATCATGTATATGATCTTTGATATGCATATAATGATATTATAATATTATGATCATGTTTACATACCCTTATCTTAATGATTATTCTTACGTATCTAACTTGTTGACCCTTACTGAGTATTTGAGCTCACCCTTTTTATGTTTCCTTTGCACGGGTTATGAAGATATGTATTCTGTATGATGTGTATAATAAGGGTTATAGTCATGTAGTACCTAGTGGGAGATAATTTAGCTCACTTATATACCAATGTTTTTATTCCCATGTTTCAAAAGGCACTAAACTAATACGGTCTTTGGGTGTCTATTTGTGTAATGTATTAAGTATTCTGAAAAAATGATGTAATGTTAATGTATGTTAACGGAGGGTATCTATAGTTGGTATCAGAGAAAAATTTTAGTTAACCTTTGGAAACTATAACGAGAAAACCTTAGTGTGAACCCTAAGGACATGACTAAGGATAAGTATAAGGATGAGGAAAAGTATAAGAAAATGTCTTGGAATTTTGTTAAAGGATAAAGCAAGTATTTTCCTAGAAATAAATACCTATTTGGATACTACAAGTGGATGTGGCTCTGGAACCTATGTACATAGGGGTAACTACCCCGAAAACATCGTATTGAGCTAGACTTGATCAGGAACTAGTTCACAACAATGGGGCTTACAGCACACCTGGTTTGAAACTCTCAGGGGATATGCTTTGGGAATTCACAAACTCTTTACGAACCATCATATAGGATTTAGATATATGATGACTATGAATAACCTAGGATAACCCTAAAGTGTTATAGATTAAAGAAGGTTTCATAATTTAGACATCCTATAAGTGTTTTTTTCATGATTATGTGGTTCCTCACTATGATAACTTTTTCTTACTCTATGATTTTTGGTTCTAGTCAATGGATGGTACCTGAAGGAACCTCATTAATGGTGATTACGACAGATAATGAAACAATTGTCCTCCCAATCAACCAAATTCTACGGGAGCTAGAATGAAAAATCTCATTTCTATGCTCACCCAAATTTCTCAAGCTATGAATCATGATGGAATTCTAAATGAGAAAAGGAGGGAACAACATTCTGTTGATTCCTTCATGAGGAAATGTCCACCTTCTTTCAATAGGTGTTCTAATCCACTTGTGGCTAAAAAATGGATCAATACCATTGAAAAGATATATTTTTTCCTCCAGTGTTCAAAACATGAAAAAGTCATTCTGGCTATTTATCGTTTTGAAGGTGAAGTGGACTAGTGGTGGAATCTAATTAAGAATATGAGGAAGCAAGATGAAATTAAATCCATGGATTGAGATGAGTTCAAGAACTTATTATTTAATAAGTACTTTCCTTATGTTCTTCATATGAATATGGAAAAGGAGTTCCTTGAGTTAAAGAAAAAGGATGATGAATCTATCAGTATCCATGAGGAAAATTTTACAAGACCTGTAAGGTACTCTTTTGGAATTATCATCCAACCTAAAAGTAAGGTTGACTAATTCTTTAGTAGCTTAAAGCCAAGTCTCAGAAGGGCATTATCCATAAGAGACTTCAGTAGCTATGAATAGATTGTGCATTGTGCAATCAAGGTTGAAATAGAGGTTGGAGTTACGTATCAATCTCATAGTTTTGATAATAAAAGTAAGATGTAGTTTAAAAGAAAATCTAAAAACCATGGAGAGAAGAAGATGAGATTTCCTTTATGCTCTAAGTGTGGAAATAATCATGGAGGAAACTGTATTATGGGGTCTAATAATTTTTTTAAGTATTTAAGGGAAGGAAATCAATCAATTGATTACCGAAAATATGGGAAGAAGTTGTATAATGATTTTAATTTAGGGAAAGATACACATAATGAACCTCCCACACTTCATTGCTTCAAGTGTTAGGAGAATGAGAATTATGCTAACCAATTCTCAAACTTGAGGGTTAGTGATGATGATCGGTATCAGTAACCTCTTAAGATGAGGGATAAGGGGAAATCTCATGCGATCACTATTTCTAATGAGGGATGCGATAACAACATGGGGAAAGGTGCACTTACCATCTACTCTAGAACTACTAAAGTCTTATTTGATTTTGGATCTACCCACTCTTTCATATTTAAATTTTTTTAAGGGTATTAAGATTCAACCCAAATGATTAGATGTGGAATTAGTAGTGAAAAACCCTAATGGTATGATGATTGCATCTTAAGTTTGTGATTCTTCTCTAGTTGATGTTTGTGGGACTGTGCTTCCTAAAAATCTTGTCATTCTTCTTTTGGTTTAATTTTATGTCATCTTAGGCATGGATTGTATTTATCTGCATAAATACCATATCAATTTTCAAGGAAGGGAAGTTAAATTTTATATTTCAAACCAACCTATGATTGTATGTAAATGTGATGATAAGTATGAACTTCCCATGGAGATTACATCCAGTGTATGGGTCTTAATTCCCATTCAAAAGACATGTTTGTCTCAAAAGGTTGGGGAGAAACTCGAAATCGATGATATGACTATTTTTTGAGAATTTGTGGATGTATTTCTGAAAGAGTTTCCTAAACTTACACCAAAACATGAAGTTGAGTTTTCAATAGAAATCATACCCGACACCACACCAATTTTAAAGACTCCCTATAGAATGACCCCAATTGAGTTGCAGGAATTGAAGAAGCAACTCCAAGAAAACCATGATAAGTGATACATTCATCTAAGTGTTTCACTTTGGGATGCACCTGTTCTTTTTTTGAAAAAGAAAGATGGATCAATGCGACTGTGCATTGATTATCAGGAGTTGAACAAGATCATGATCAAGAATAAGTGTACTCTTCCCCATATTTATGACTTGTTTGATCAACTGCACAAACCTAAATATTTTTATAGGATGGACCTTCATTCTGGATATCATAAATTAAGGGTCAAGAAGGTGGATACACCCAAGATGACATTTCGTACAAGGTATGGACACTATGAATATATAGTGATGACTTTCAGTCTTACTAATTCCACTACTATCTTCATGGATTTAATAAATAAAGTCTTTAGATATTAACTTGATTAGTTCATGGAAGTCTTTATAGGTGATATTCTTATTTACTCGAAGAGTAAGGAAGAGCATGCATAACACTTGGGAATTGTACTAATGACCCTAAGGAAGGAGAAACTGTATGAAAAATTTACAAAGTGTGAATTTTGGCTACAAAATGTTTCATTTTTGGGTCACATAATCTCAAGATATGGTATAATAATAGAACCATCAAAGATAAAGTCTATTGAATGCTGGTCTAGACCAAACATGGTGGCTGAGATCTGTAGTTTTCTTGGTTTATCTGGATATTATCGATGGTTTGTGGAGAATTCCTCATGACTATCTAATCCTTTGACCAAGTTAACTTGAAAGGGTGCCAAGTTCCTTTGGAAAAATTAATGTGAGGAAAATTTCAATAAATTAAAGTGGTTGGTCAGAAAACCTGTGCTTACATTACCCTATAGTGGAGAAGGGTTTGTAATCTATAGTGAAGCATCCAAGAAATAATTGAGATTCATTCTTATACATAATAACATGGTTATTATTTATGCCTTACGATAGTTGAATATCCATGAGAAAAATTACCCAAATCATAATTTGGAGTTAGCAATGAAATTTTTTGCATTAAAGATATATTGGAATTATCTTTATAAAGAAAAGTGTGATATATATACCAATCATAAAATTTTGAAATGTATATTCACATAGAAGGAGATGAAAATGTGTCAGAGAAGATGGTTAGAGATAATAAAGGATCATGACTGCTAAATACATTACCACCCCAAGAAAGCAAACAAGGTGACCAATGCTTTGGGTCAAAAGGATTTTGCTAGCTTATCTATGACGAGGATCACAAAATATCCAATATTTTTGGATTTGAAAAGTATGGATCTAGAAATCTTAAAGGAAGGGAAAAAATATTATCTTACTTAGTTGAATGTTCAACCATATATCTGAGTAAAGATTAAAGATGCACAAAAGGAAGATATATAGCTGTAAAATAAGGTTAGAAATGTTCCTGAGTTTAACCTTGATCATGATGGAATGATAAATTTTAGGAATTGTGTATGCATTCCTTTCCTTACTAGATTTGAAGGAGTTGTTAAAGGAATCCCATAGTTCTTCATTCTCTATTCATCCTAGAAGTATGAAGATGTATAGAGATTTGAAGTAATACTTCTGGTGGGATGACATGAAGAGGGATATCATAGAGTTTTTATCTCAGTGCTTGGTATACCAACAAGTTAAGGCTGAAAGATAAATGTCCAAGGGGATGTTTCATCCATTACCCATACTAGTATGGAAATAGGAGAACATCACTATGGATTTTGTCGTTGGACTTACCAAAGCTTATAAAGGGAATAATTCTATATGGGTGGTAATTGATCACCTTAATAAGTCAGCACATTTCATTGCTATTAGATAATACTTCTCTCTAGATCAGTTTTCTAGGATATACATTAAGGAAGTGGTAAGGTTTCATGGAGTACCACATTCCATTGTATTGAATTAGGATATGAGCTTTACCTCAAAGTTTTGGTGAAATCTTTAGTAATCCATTGATATAGAATTTAGTTTAAACACTTTTTATCATCCTCAAAAAGATGGTCAATCTAAAAGAACAATTCAAACCCTAAAGGATATGTTGGTATCTTGTTCATTGGGTTTCAAAGGTGGTTGGGATCAACACATTCCTCCAGTTGAGTTTTCTTACAACAATAGCTTTCACTCAAGAATACAGACAGCTCCTTATGAATCCCTCCATGGAAATAAATGTAGAGATACAACATACTGGAATGAAGTTAGAGATAGAAAGCTATTGGGACCTGAGATCACTAAAGAAATAACAGAGAAGTTTAGAACCATTCAAAAACATATCAAGGTAGCTCAAATTTGGTAGAAAAGTTTTGCTGATAACTGATGGTGTGATCTAGAATTTGAAGTCGGTGAGAAGGTGTTTCTATAAATTTCCCCATAGAAGAAGGTTTTGAGATTCGGGAAGAAATGGAAACTAAGCCCTAGGTACATGGGTCCCTTTGAGATTCTTGATTTTATCAAGATGGTAGCCTGTTGCTTGGCACTTCCAACAAACCTATCTCAATTCCATGATCTGTTTCATATATTTATTCTAAGGAAGTACATACCTAAACCTTCACATGTACTGAACTCAGAGGTCATACTGCTGGAGAAAGATCATTCTTATGAGGAATAACCAGTTGAAATTTTGGATCACACAGAGAATGTTCTATGAAACAAGACCACTCACCTGGTCAAAGTTTTTTGGAGAAACCACCAGTTATAGGAAGATATGTGGGAAATTGAGGATATGATGAGGCAAAAGTATCCTCATTTTTTTGTATCAGAATGATGAATTTCAAGGATGAAATTCATTTTAAAGGGGGGTAAAATGTAACACCCCGAGTTTTTATGTACTTTTTTTCCTGAATAAATTAAATTTCTTTGATGGATTGTGTTATATGCCTCAGTAATTTATTATTTCATTATACTCTACACCAAGTTAAGCTTGTGCTACATGAAACACTGACTTAGATTGCGTTACACACAACACTGAGTTTCTGCGAAACAACATTTTATTATTATAATTATTTAAACAATATAATTAGAACATATACCTACAACTTACTAATAAGAATAATAATAACTAATTATTAAATATTATTTATAATTGTTTTATATAAACAAAACATATTGATAATAAAACATATAATTTTTGGTAAATTCTTTATATGTTTGAAAATACCATTTTCTTAAAAGAACAGCTTTTTATATCCTTTTGTGAACAATAATAAAATTAATTTTAAATTTTTTTAGAAATTTAATTTGATAAGATAAATTAATTTTTGAATTTATAATGTGAAAATGATCTTATGGTGAATTTTTTGGATTTTTTTGAAGAATTTCATTTTTGGATGAATAGTGAAAAATACTAAATTTTAATTCAAAACTACTTTTTCATCTAATTTATTTATATATTTAAATTATATTTTAATTTATTTTTAAAATATAATTATATAAATTATACATAAAGTAATCCAAATTATGTTATTGGAACCAATTTCACATTGAAATTAGATATAAAAAACATTTCAAACTTTTGGACCTTTTTACTTTAAAAACTTGTTGTCTCGTCTCGTCTGCGGGATTGATTTTAAATTAATTTATGCTAATTATGTGATTATAATTTGTAAAAATGGATTTCATAATTGGAATCAAAATAATTTATAATTTCTAATAATGTAAAATTAGTTTTTTTACTAAAAATATCAGTGAAAGTAATTAAAATTAATTATAACGATTAAGGTAAAAACAAGATTACTTAGTGGCTAAAATTTAATTTAAGGGTCCAAATAACCTAGAAACATGTAAAAAATCCATTGGATGACCATATATTCACCATATAATCTCATTGGCTCGAATATGGACCATTATTGGAGGCACATGATGTAAGGGAGACCTCTCAATAGTGTTTACCTTTTTATATTTACAAAAATGCCACTCCTCATCCACTATAAAAGGGAACTCACCCCCTGTCACTTATTCACACCTCTCAAGACCTTTTTCTTGACCAAAACCTACCAAAATATCCTCTTAACTTTAATCCCTTCATTATAAAATCCTTACTTTGGGCAGAAAACCAACCAAGGAATCCCTTTGATGAAAACCAAAGGGAGTTACCCAAAAAAGAGGTAACACCCTTCAACAAGCACTTTTGTCTTATCTCTATCTCCACCCCTAAACTATTATTATTCCATGATTATATAATAACATTATTATCCTAAATAAACCATGATTTTGTTATGATAAGGGTGTGACCTACACTCACACACACTTTTATCAAATGAGATATGAAATCATCGTTTGTGTGTACATTAAACTACCACCTCGCGAACTGATATCGTTCGTTCTTCCATATCTACCTTTCAAGGTTGGTAATAATAACGAAGTTACTATTTTATATGATATATATTATTTTTATGATGTATTTATGCTTATGAAACTATTATATAACATATAATTTCATTCTTTTCATTTTGTGTAAATATGATAACTTCGTTTGTGGATGTGTGGACTACTACCTCTTCAAAGCGATGTGATTTGTTCACACTTTACATGGAGTATGGGTTTAGTGAACATATATGATATATATGAAATAAAAATTAAACTATAATGATATTATTTATATATATACATATATTTCATTTACTTAATTTCTTTCAATACGATAAGAAAATGAAAACAACGTTCATGCGTACGTACAACCTACTGTCTCCATGAATGGTGTATTTCTTCTATTTCAATCCTTTATAGATTATTATATATATATATATAATGAATACATATGATATTTATATCATTTTTATCATTATGTATATTATGAAATCATGATATAAGTAAGAGGACCAAAAATATAACAAATCAAAACACATGCGAAAGACAAAGTGGTTATTACCCGAAACATAACTTTAACATGAAATTGTTAATTAAAAGGTAATAAAAGGGCACAAGTAAATAATATATGGTATGATATAATTGAATATGGTTTTTTAATAGATTTATAATAAAATTATATTTATTATACAGGAGGTTTGAATGAGTACGAAGAGAGTCAAGACATAAGGTAATGAAATTTCTAGTTTCACTTTTATTTCTGTGAGACTTATGCCTTATTCACCACTCATTTATTTTGTGTGGTGAATATAATTCCCATGAATGTACTCTATGATCCTTGTCCTTAAATTTATAGGTATTTACATACCCATTTTATGATCTCTATTTCATGGAGTTTTATGGTTCAAAAGTTACTAAATCAGTAAGGTAATTTTGTCTCAATTTGCCTTCTTTGAGACACATGTTTTGTTATGCATCTATATTATTTTATAAGGTGTATATAATTACCTTTTAAATATTTCATCATTAATATCATTATTTTCAATATATTGTATGTATAATTTAATGTTATTATATTTTGGGGATTATGATTCAAGGTTACCAAAGTGATAAGATTCTATGGATATAATCTCACAATTTATCGGGATTGTTTACGATTATGCTTCTGTTGATGAAATATTATGATCCATCTCTCAAGAAATCTTATGAATTTTATTCTCCTCTGGTTATTCATGATATCCTCATGAAATGGTACCATTTTACCACTCTTTTATACTTAATATGATTAAGAAAACGTTTTTAAGAAAACCCTGCCTTATTTCTCTATTCAGTTAAAAATCTATTTTATTTAAAAACCATGTTTTATAAAAATGTTTTCAAAAATGTTTTCAAGTGATATTTTAAAATTATTTTCAAAGAAAAGGATTTAAATATTTTAAAATATTCCTTTATAAGTTTTCAAACCTATTTTCAAAGAAAAAGGTTTTCAAAATATTTTATGTTTTAAAAACCATTTTTTAAAGAAGAAAGAATATTTTTTTTCAAGAAATGTTTTAATTAATCTTTCAAAATTATTTTCCATATAAGATGAAATATGTTGATGTTACCTATTCCTTATTGGGTCATGATTCACAGATACCATTATTATTCTTTCACTAAATTATTTATGCTTTTGATGACATGTTGTTTATGAGACCCGTTTCTCTTCCATGGGTTATATGCTTTTGAAACCCACTTATTTTTATCGTTTAATATTTGATGAAATGATTATGAAACCTAAATATTTTTCATATGTTATGATATGATTATGTGTTTATGATACTCATTTCATTTCATGGGTTATGATATGATGTTTATGAAACCCATCTCTTTTTATGGCCCATGACATGATAAATGTTTTATTATCTTATGGAATACATATGTATGATTTCATTATGTGATGGGTGATACCTATATATCCCTCCAATTCATTGGGTAAAGATTTATATCTCATGAGATAATGATGGGAAATAAGTAAATGGGCTTGATCCACTATGGGAAGAAGGGGAAACCTGATCCACTATGGGAAGAAGGGGAAACCTAATCTACTATGGGAAGAAGGGTAAACCCGATTCACTATAAGGAAAAGACTGTGACTAGCAATGGTGGTGTGTCCTTCCCAGTAGGTGTAGTCCCCATGAAGTGACTTGATAAGTTTTGGAAATGACCCTTGACTTATAGGTAATGATATTACATGTTTATGTGCTTACCACAATTCCATGTCTTATTCCTATGTTATGCTTTCATGGTTCATGCTCTTGATTCCCTCATGATTCATGTCTTATGAACAACCCATATTTATTCCATGAATCATGTATATGATCTTTTATATGTAGGGTATGATATTCTAATATTATGATCTTGTTATCATGCCCTTATATTCATGATTATGCTTACGTATCTCCCTTGTTTACCCTTACCGAGCATCTGAGCTCACCCTTTGTTATGTTTCCTTTCTCCAAGTTAAGAAGATATGTATTATGTATGATGTGTATAAGAAGGGTTCTAGTCATGGAGAACCTATTGGGAGATAATATAGCTCACTTATGTACTAGTGTTTATGTTCCCATGTTTCTAGAGGCACTAAACTAATATGGTCTTTTGGCGTCTTTTTGTATAATGTATTAAATATTCCACAAAAAATGATATAATGTTAATGTATGTTAAGTGAGGTTCTCTATATAAAACAACTTTACATAATAAGAAATATTATATTGAACAAGATTTATGTATTGAAAACAAATCCAATATAAAGAGTCACATCCACTCTAACCTCTTTCACTAACTTCTCACAAAAACATGCCAACACCTCTTGGTCTCAACAATCCCCCCTTTGGATTTTTTTTTTCTACCAAGGAACATAAATCACTAAAAACTCTAAATACTTAGAAATAGATCACTATTCAATAATTATAATACAACATGAGCAAACTTAGTTTCAAAAACAAGAACATTGAATAAATAATTCCATGCTATCCATAAAATAGCAATGAACAAGATTCAGCTTCCTTCAAACTTGATCATCTCAAACCTTCACCATCATTATTATAAAGATCTAAACCCTGATATCCCAGATCTAATGGTTACTTTATTAAATTGGTACTAGATACAAGGACTTAAATCCCAAAGGACCAAATAGTTTAGTAGTATTGTTAAAATAGATATATACTTGAATCACATATTACATTTGAAAACATAAAATACAAAACACAGAGAAAGTAAATATTTTGCATCATTAAACTCAATAAAAGACCCCTTCTTCATATCTTGGAAAGGAAACACAATAAGGGTGATATCACATGCTCAGTAAGGGTTATGTACAATAAAATCTATCATGAGTAAATAAAGCATAATCAATACGACAATGTAAATAATAGAAAACACATACCATTTAATCAATAAATTGAGAATGAAGAATAATATGATAAGAGTAAATACAGATAAAATGATTAAATATAAATAATAATATAAATTTGAAACTTATCCATGTATATTATTCAAAATAATCACATGGAATGCATAATTTCAGACATCTTAAACATATTGTCAAACCCTCATTCTAAGACATCATAAACATATCATCAAGACTTCATGCCAAGAAATCTTACATAAATGGGTAAGGCCTCAGCCAAATACCAAATCAAGTTTGTCTTATGAGATCTACCGATACATTGTGGGAATATAGAGGGCCCCTCCCATCACTTACTAATTTTAATGCATTCATTATATGAAAGAGATTAAACATAATCAATATTAACATTTGTATTGAAAAAACTAGAATATGAAATGTTAATAATTTTTCTAGTTAAACTGATCATAAAATATCCATAGAAAGAACAAAAATGATATCATTACAATATATACATAGTGTTTTATAAATAAAATAAAGTTTTTTTTTTCATTAATTAATAGAAATTCCCTAAAAAACATTAAAACCATTCTTGAGAAAAATACCCCTTTAACTTTGGAAATCACTCTTAAAAACTAAAAATTTATAAAATATTAAGAAATAAATTTTATTTGAAAATAATCATGGAAAATTATAAAGTAATGTTAAAATCATTGAGTGGTCATAACGGTGGGAAATTCCATTCATACCGAGTATCTTAAAATAAAGATTCATTTCACATTTTTGTTAAAAATTCAAAAAGTACCTCGTTTAGAAAACAACAACAAGATTCCTTTTAAACCATTTTGTAAAAAGTCAAACATGGATAAAAATGTATTTAATAAATAATTTTAGAATAGTAAAAACATTCTTTAAAACATTTTATGGAAAATATGGACATGGAAGAAAAATATTTCTGACCAAGTAGAAAAACAAAGTCGGTTTTCCTTAAAAAAAGTATTTCAGTATCTTAAGTACTTAAAGTGAGGAAAATGAAATGAAAACTTATAATTCATATAAAAAATATAGGAGAATAAAATATATTGGGTTTAAGATATAAATATCAAATAATTCCCCGAACAGAGACATAAACATAAAAAATTCCAAATAATGATGAGATTGTGAAATAAAACCTTACAAAGGTCGTATCATTGAAGTGAGAATTAATTAATAAATTGATTATTTGTGATAAATGTAAATATAAAAAAATAATTGGAAATAAAAAACAATATAATTATATTTTATTTTACACATAATCATGAAATAACATAGTCAATGAAATTTATGTATAACCCGATGAATGTAAATTGAGTTAAGATACCATTTACCTCAGATTTGAATCATCACATACATTCTTTATATTCATGAATAATAAAATTATGTTAATCATCAACTTTATTAATAACTATTTTCAAGTTTATTACTCCTTTTATTTTATTTATTACCATGTTACATTTAATTACTTAATCAATTAAGTTCATGTCAGACATTTTGATGATATTAAGTTCATATGTCCAAAATGAATTTGGTATGTTGACTATGGTAAAAGAGGTCACTGTTACATCATATCCAAAATAATAATCATGAAATAATTATAAATTTATATATATAAATTATAATTTTAAAATCAACCATGAAATATGATTATAAAAAATGATCTACATTACAATCATGGAGATGACAAGTCGTACACACGCATGAGTAATGTTTCTATTTTTCAATGATCATGATGGAAAGAAGGTAAGCATTATTTTATCTTTTTAAAATGATAATTATATCATAAATACAATATTATTTCTTTAAATAAACTTATATATATCATACATTTGATGTGGTGGTGGAAAATAAATCACATCGCTTTGTGGACGTGGTAGTCCACACATACGCACGAATAATGTTATCATTTTTCAAAGGATGAAAATGTAAGAAATTAGATGATATATTATATTTTATGAATTATAAATATATAATTAATATCATATATAAACATTAAATATATAATTATAATTATCTATAAGAGGCAGTGATGGAAAATGAATTTAATCGGTTTGTCAGATGGTAGCCCCACGTACACACAAACAATGGTTTCGTTTCCCATTTAATGGAAGAGAAGATAGATATAGGGTATGATATTAACATGAAAAAATATAATTATATGTAATATATTAGTGTTATTATTTTATCATGTTTTATTAATATTTGAAGGAGGTAAAAGGATAAATAAAACTAAAATATTTTGTTAAAATCTATACCTCTTCTTCAAAAAACTTTCTTTGCTTTACACCTTAATCCCTATAAGGTTGATATAATGCCCAAAATAATACCTATAGAATGTGGGAAGTAATGTTAGGAAGGGGTTTGGGTAGGTATTGGTTGAACCAAATATATCTTGAAGTGTGTATAGAAGAGGAGAGGGGGGGGGGGGGTACCCTTTTATAAGTGAGGGAAGAACATTCTTGGGATTTCTTAAAGTATTAATTAATATAAATTAATTTTTATGTTCAAATGGATAAAAATTGATCAAATTATAAGATAATATTAGTATGATAATAAATCATCCAACACAATAAATTTTTTACAAGTTTAGGTGATGTTTTCACCCTTATCTTTCTGTTTTAACCCCCATTAACCTTTTTGACAATTACTATAATAACATAGTTTTTTACTCTTTAGGGGTAAAGAAAGATAATATTAAAGAAAAAATGACCCATAAATTGACCATGGTTAATATTCAAAACCAAATCACATTAAATTATCCTATTATAATATTATTATGAATTTTAAATCATTTAATAAAATATTATTTATTATAAAATATTATTAATGTCATTTTTGAAAATATATGAAATAATATAATATAATAAATGTCTAACTCATGTAAAATGGTTACAAAAAGAAATTTATTAGAATAAAAGTATTACATGGTCTTAATATAATCTCAAAATAAAATTTATATAGGTTTAAATATAATTTTAAATGTTATATATTGGTTTAACCCCTTGGTTAACTAATTTTAACTTTAACAATGGTAATGTCTTTTTTAATATTAAAGGATTATAAATTTAATTATAAGGTGAAAATTGGATAATAAATGTACAAGGGATGAAATTTTTGACCATTAATCATCCTAATTATACTCTTTCAAGTTTTTTATAAATTTTAAATAGTTTTATAAAATATATTTAACATAAAATATCATTTATTTCATTTTGACACTGTTCACATAATTTGACTTTGAAAACAAAATGAAAGTAATGAAAATAAAATTTAAACCATTAAAAAATCTCTAATATATCATTTTTATCTTCAAAATTTGTGGAATGCATTAACTCACCTAAATAATATTACTTTTAGAGTTTTTTAAATCATTTACTTGATTTTTCTACAACTTGAACAAGTGTTGTGTCAGCATTGCTTAAGAATTTAAGGTAATAATTTCACAACTAAAAATTAAAAATAAATTACCATGATAAAAAAATAAATTATCTTTCAAATAACCATTTATAACTTAATATATATTGTTTTTATCCCTATCAAAAAATATTATAGATATTAAAATCAAGAAGTGACATTTTTGACTTTATCTTTTACTTAAATATTATAATGGTTAAAATCAAAGAAATACAACATTCAGTTTCCATATTTTAAAAAAAATGATGTAAATGTTCAAAATAAACTCATCCAATAGGATAAATGCAAGTGTTAGGGTCATTTTTAGGCCTTATCATTTTAATTTACCTTAATTACCCAATTTTTTATTGTCGTGATGATAATTATTCAATATGGTTACAATTAATAATAACAAAAAATAAAAGAGATATATTTATAAAATTCAGAAAACATAATTCCAAATATGGAATAAATTTTTTAATATTAAATTTATATAATCATAATAAACTAATTTAGTATTAAAATGCAAAATGCAACAAAAAATGGTTTTTTTTTCAGAAAAATGCCTTTTTAAGTATATTTTTTTATACTAAATTAAATAATAAAATTGATTCCAATAAACTTAAATGGATAATTAATAATATAATATATCTAATGTTACTTTTAAACCATTTTAAAAAATGGAACTTTTTAAATGCTTGAAACAAAAATACATTTTCAATGAAAATCAGTATTTTTCACTATTCACTGGAAAATCAATATTTTCAAAAAAATATCAAACATATAGCATATGATAATGTTTATATTCCAATTTAAAAAATTATATTATTTTTATTAAATAAAATTTATAAATTTTCTAGAAATTAATTATAATATTCACTCACAAAAAAAAATAATTTTTTTTGAAGAAAACGTATTTTTAAAGAATAAGACGACTTTGCTAAAAATTGAGTGCTTATTTCCTAAGAATTAATCAACACTTTTGTATTGAGTAGTAACTTTATAAATTTTTCATAATATGATTAATCCTATTCATACTTTCCAATTCAATTGTTAGGTTATAACTGTAATATTTAAATAATAATATTTTGCGGTTCGTTTAGGCTTGGTGTTGTGTGTTGTATATGATATCGAATATAATGTTATTTTAAAATATCCGGGTGTTAAATTATCCCCCCTTTAATAAATTATGTCCTCACAATTATAACTTGATCTTAGTACTCAAGTCTTTGACATTTGAAAGTAATTTTGTTGAAAACCTCATCGCAAAAAGAGTTAATAAAACTTCATCTTAAAAGAAGGAAAGAGAAATAAAAAGGTCATATGGAATAACACATAAATAGATTTACAAATATAAGAAAATTAGTGGGAAGTGAATATATGTAAATGGGGGATAAATACATTTCCAAATAATTATGGAGATTGATAAATAACATTGGTCACAAGAAAGTGAATGATCATGAGAAAGTTAATGACCACAAAACCATAGATTAATAAGGTATGAAAAGACCATCAATTCATCGAGAATGAATATAATAGGATTTTTTTTCAAGATTTTTTTCCTATAGTTTAAGAATTTATTTACTATCTAGATTAAGAATATAAGGAAATATACTTACTTGTCACGTAAAATTTCACCCTTTTATCAATTTCCACTACAATCTCATCTTTTTCTCCAAATGATGAGTATTCAAGATTATTTTTTCATTATTGAAGCACTAAAATAAATTTATAATGGATAAAATGATTCAAAAAAATTATATCAAGATATTCCTTCCATCTTTAGATATTAAAAAAAAACAATTGTTTTAGAACATGGTAAGATAATCTCCAAAAATGAACACACCTTTATATCAATCTATAAATCTAAAGTCTAACTTAAATTATTATATAAATAAATAAACATACATCCTAAATAACATCAACATTAAAAAATTTAATTATGTTCTTTCAAAATAATTTTTCATGTTAAATAAAATGTTATACCTAAAAATTATGTATACCTTAACCTAATGATACATCTCCCAAAATATCAATAATCACCTCAAAATCATAAAAATCCAAAAAGATTTGATCTTTCAATATCCTACCAAAATAAACTTAATATTCATTCCTAAAATTATTTAAGTAAAATAAATTTCATACTAACTAGGACATCAAGTAGTCCAGTGGTAGGCGTTGTACCCTTATCGCCCTTCTGTTGTGGGTTTAAGCCCCACGACCTTACCGGATGTGATGAGATATCACCCGACATACAGGTTATCATTTTTATAAAACTATATTAATATAATTACTTTAATTTTTCCAAAAATATTATGAACATCCTAAAAATAAAATCAATCATCAAATCACTTTTAACCACTAAGGGTTTATATACATCTTATTTTCAGCACAAAATTAAATAATATTAATTGACCATTATTACCTTAACATCAATGATTATTTTAACCCTTAAGGCTATCAATTGCTTTAAACTTATGTCCAAAAAATATAAAATTACTCTTACTCAAATAAAATTTATATTAAAACATATCCTAAACTGAAGGGATATATTCCTTAAAAGTCTCTAAAAATATTCTTAATCATCTTAAACTCCCATCACATAAAACCTCAAAAGGGGTATCTATGAATTTAAAATTATGATAAACCTTAGACTTATCAACCCAAGAAACTTTAGGTTTATCCTATATCACTATGGAATATCATAGGTTTCCATAGGTTATATTCTCTCATTCATCATAATGGACCATAAGAAAAATAAGAGTTAACCCAAGCATATCCTCCAAGAGTGTCAAACCAGGTGCATTGTAAGGGAACACTCACCGTGCACCAGAATGATGGATGAGATATACTCAACCAACTATTTTCAAGGTTATTACTCCTATATGCATCTGTTCCAAAACCACAACCACTTATAGTATCCAGACAATGAAGTATTTCTAGGTAAACCACATAATCTCTAACTTACTAAAAATTTATAATGTCATCCTAGACTTAGAATTATCCTCAAAGTCATTCATAGGGTTATGTTACCTAATCTATGACTTTCTAAATCTAGTTTCTAAGATTTCTACTAAACTTTCTCTGATACCAACCATAAAGACCCCAAACCTGGTATCCTAGATTCAATGGTTACTTTATTACATTATCATTAGATAAAAGGAATTGAATCTCAAAGGATTGAATAGATTAGAAACCTTGTTAAAATAGTTACATAATTGAATCTCACATTACATTTGAAATCATAAGATAAAAAACATAGTGAAATTAAATAGTACACATCCTTGAACTCATTCAAAGATTCATTCTTCATATCTTAGGGAAAGGAAACAAAATAAGGGCGAGATAAAATGCTCAGTAAGGGTACATACAATGAACGATATCATGAGTAAATAATACATAATCAATATGGCAAGCTAAATAATAGAAAACACATTCCATTTAATCAATAACTTGAGCCTAAAGAATAATATGGCAGGAGTAAATGAAGATCAAATTATGAAATATAAATAATCACATGAACATGAAACTTATCTATGAATATTATTCAAAATAATTTCATAATGATTTAATAAATTATTACTGAAATCTTAAACATATCGTCGAAGCCTCATGCTAAGACATCATAAACATACCATCAAGACCTCCTGCCAAAAAATATTACATAAATGGGTAGTGCCTCGTCCAAATACCCAAACTATTTTGTCTCATGAGACGTACTGATTCATTGAGGGGCTATGGATGTACCCTCCTATCACTTACTAAGTCTAATGCATTCATCATATGAAAGGGGTGAAACATAATCAACATAAATATTCATATTGAAAAACCAACATACAAAATGTTAATAATTTTCCTAATCAAACTAATCATAAACAATCAAGATAAAGAATAAGGATGGTATCATTAAAACATTCCCCTAGTGTATTATAAAAAAATAAAGGGTTATTTCCATCGATGAATATAAATTCCATAAAAAATTCATTAAAAACATTATTGAATAAAATACCCTTTTCAGTTGGAAAATCACTTTTAGAAACTAAAAATTTACAGAATATTAGGGAAAACATTTTCTTTGAAAAAAATCATGAAAATTAGTAAAGGAATCTTAAAAGTATTGAGAAGTATAATGGCAGGAAATTATGTTCATGCTGAGTATGTTAAAACAAAGATTCCTTTCACATTTTTGGTAAAAAGTAAAAAAGTACCTCATTTGGAAAACAACAAGAAGATTCCTTTTAATTTTTTTGTAAAAAGTAAAACAAGGGTAAAAATATCTTTAATAAATCATTTAATAATAGTAAAAACATTATTTAAAATATTTAAAGGAAAATATGGACATGGAAGAAAATGATTCCTAACCGAGTAGAAAAACAAAGTTGATTTTCCTTAAAAGAAGTATTTTTATATCTTGAGTACTTAAAGAGTTTAAAATGAAAGGGAAAGTTTTAATTTATAGAAATAACTATATAATAATAAAATAGATTGAGTTTAAGATATAAATATTAAATTATTCCCCCAGTGAATACTTAAACATAAAAAATCTCAAATAATGATGATATTATGAAATAAACTCTTACAAAGGTCATATCATTGAAGTGAAAATTAATCAATGAAGTGATTATGTGTGAAGAATGTAAATCCAAAAAAAATGAAAGAAAACATAATATAATCAGAGGTTATTTCACATATAATCATGGAATAATATAGTCAATTAAGTAGAAGTATAACCCAATGAATGGAAAATGAGTTAAAAAACACCTTATCTCAGGTCTAACTCATTACGTAGAATCTTTATCTTTTAGAATAATAAAATTATGTTAATTATTTAATTTCATAATAATTTTTTTTCAATTTTATTATTTATTTTATTTTATTTATTACCATGTTATATTTAATTACTGAATCAATTAAGTTCACATCAAACGTTTTGATGATATTTAGTTCATATATCCAAAATTACCAACAAGTCCAGTCAGAAGCTAAGATTTCAACCATTTATTAAATTCATATATCCAAAATTAATTTGATAGGTTTGTTATGGTAAAAGAGGTAATTATTAAATCATCTCTATAATAATAGTCATAAAATAATTATCATTTTTATACATAAATTATACTTTTAAAACCAACCAAGAAATATGGTTATGAAAAATGAATTATGTTATAATCATGGAGATGGTAAGCCGTGCGTATGCATGGGTAACATTTTAATTTTTAATGATCTTGATATAAATAAAGTAAGTATTATTTTATCATTAAATAATGATAATTATGTCCTAAATACCACATTATTTATTTAAATAAACTTATATATATCATCCATGTGATGTGGTGATGGAAAACGAATCACATCACTTCGTGGAGGTGGTAGTCCACACGTACGTATAAACGATATTATCATTTTTCACTGGATGAAAATGTAAGAAAGTAGATGATATATTATATTTTTATAATGATAAATATGTAATTAATATCATATAGAAACATTAAATCCATCATTATAACCATTGGTGAGTGGCAGTTATGGAAAATAAATTACATTGGTTAATGAGGCGGTAGTCCACCGTACACATGAATGAAAGTTTTATTTCCCATTTGATGGAATAGGAGACGAATATAGGGTATTACTAGTAGAAAAATTAACTATAGCCATAGTTTAAAACCACAGATATATAACCCAAAACCATGGATATAGGAAATAGCCATAGTTTCATTGGCCGTGGATGGAAATGGCATGGCTATAAGAAAAAGCCTATAACCATGGTTTTGAATTGTGGAAATAGGTCTATTGCCATGATTTTAAACTGTGACATTAGATACTTCCACTTAGATTTTTTAACATGATTTGTAACCATGGTATGAGGCCAATAGCCATAGTTCAAACTATGGTAGTAGGTATACTGCCCCGATTTACAATTGTGGATATATCCTTCATTTTACAGAAAAAACAGAAGATTATACTACCACAGTTGTAAAACATGGATACATCCTATAGTTTCCCTAAAAAAATACCCTGCACTACACCCCTACTACACTCCCACTACACTACACTGCACCCTTACAACACCCCACCCAACTACATACCCCTACAACACCGCACTGCACCCCACTACACCCCACTACACCCAAACCCACTACATACTCATACACCTGAGTGCCCACTCTATACCCAGATCACATACACTACTAACCACATGAATTATACTAATTCACGCAAGGTTTGGTCTAAAATAAATCATATAATAACATCAAAATTAAAGTTTAAATAGATCCTAAGAAAAAAAGTTGAGAACTATAGAGGAATAGTGAATGTGTTGAATGGGCCTCTAACCAAACATACCACCAACACTAATACCACATGTATTTTAAACAACTGAACACATAAAAAATCTTAGCTAACCCACACAACATCCCACAAATAATCTTATACCTATCACGCCTAAAGTGTTGCAAGTATATATGCATGTAAAATATAATAATTGATTGACAACATAGGTATAATAGAAAAGACATTGGGGCCACTGACTGCACTTGAAAATTCACAATGTCTTGGACTAACTATAAGGGTAAGTGGCCAACAACACCACTAAATTACACACTATCATGATATTATATCACTTAAAACTAAAAAAAACATTTTTTTGGGTGAGTTTAATTTTAAAACTTCACACTATAGTGCCTCCATGATATTGTTTCCCATTCCAATTTACTACATAACCCACATATCCAAGGTTTTATTCATTTTCAACCTTCACATATATGACTTTCTAATCCTATCTCAATGAATGGGGTTTGTGAAGCATAAGAAAATATAGAGGTGGAATTAGTGTAAAACCTCACCTAAGTATGATTAAGGAGTTAAATGATCAATATGGATAAGTTTTTGAAAAGACAAGGGGCTATAGAATGTTCTATAGGATGGATTAGGTGGCGGTTGGTTAGGATTGTTCTTACACTACTTTGTGTTTTTAACTAGTTTATTCTTGATTTGTTGGAGGTAGTGGTTATTTTCATTTTAAAGGGTGGTTGACTTGTTTTCTACAATCCTTGGAGAGGGTAATGAGTGAGATATTAGATAGGGGTTTAGGAAAGGGTTATCAGATTTTTTTGTGCTTGAGAATGGAGGTAATGGTTTGAGGGGAATTGGGGTTTTTGGGGTGTTGGTTGGGATATGAGGTAATATATTTCTATGAAGAGATACAAATAAGGATATGAATCAACCCAAGTAGAGTTTATATGGGTAACCTACTTGATTCAAGGTATTATTGGTGGATTTATGTGAGGATTGGGTGGCTTGAAGGTGGAACCATGATAGGGAGAGGTGATGGAGATTATGATGAAAACCCGGGTTTATATTAAGTATTTAAAGGCATTTCAAATGTTATGATGTGACACCATTAGTTATGATATAAATTTATTTGGTTTATATAAACATTAATTTTTTTTAAAAATTATTTTCTCTAAAGTGTTTCATTGAGGGATGATTCATCACAGTGTAACTTTAACAAGGAAATTTTCCATTTTAAAGCTTGTGGGAAGGCTTGTAGCATGGAGTGACCCTATGAATGTTTGGTTCCATTATATTTATCTACATTTTTTTTTTGATTTTAGCATGACTTATAACACTAAACCATGATTTATCATGGCACAATCAAGAAGGGTAACACAATGTGCTTTTATATAGAAATCTCTTCCTTATAAAAATTTACTGTTCCCATGTTTTCCATGAAATTAATTTTTTTTGGTGTGGTTGTGAATGATGAACCATTATCCATTATTCATTACCCATGGTTGAGTTTGTGGGTTCTCATTATATATAACATAGTTTTAAGCCCTTTAATTCTTGTTACTCTTCTAATTAGATGCACTTTTAATTACAATATATGGTCCACATATCGATTATGGTACACATGAAACATGCGAGAGTAAATCATAGTAGGATACAAAAAATATTACCCTAATAGAAACCATATTATACTATTGTATTCATGAGAAAATAAATAATATTTTAACATGAAAATTAATGAATTAATTTCATGTTATCATCTACTAACCTGACTACCTTGAATCACAACCCTACCATGTTTTATCATCATTATTTAAGTATACCAGTTTAATCAAGAATATAACATAGAATAAAATGGGATAATGGTTAAAAAAACCATTCTATACTATTTATATAATAGTATGGATTCTTTATGACACTATCAATTTGTCTAATAAATAGACTAGAAATGAGTATTGTTAATAGAAACGGTCTATATAATCCATATACTGGAAAGTATTTATAATTACAATATTTGTTTGTTGAATCCTTTTAGTAGAAAGGATTCATTATAAAAAAAAGTATATATAATTAATGGACTAGCATGAATTATTGGTTACACAAACAGTTTATCTATGTTATAAACTAACAAAGAGACCCAATATAATATTGGTATATCTAATCCTCTTTTATAGAGAAATATATAGGTGATAGATCATGGAAAACCCCCCAAAGGAAATATATTGCATCCCCTTAGTTTTACATTGGGTTCCAATTATGTGAATCATATTTAGAAGATCTACATCATCTCAAAATAATGTTGTATAACAACATGATCAAGAAAATAATCAAAATAACATATATCATATAGAACCCAATCCTAGTACTCTACTAGTTTATGGAATATCCAACATGCCTATATCCCAACTGACATATATCTAGTATATGTCATCCTATAATGGAATACATTAAAAATAATAATATAACCTATCACTCACTAATCAGCATAGGATAACCCTTAGATGATATTATATATTCTAAAAAGAGATTCAATTTCATGAAATTAGAGGATAGACACTGAGGAAAAACCATAGTTAATTCTATTTTTCACTCAATTCTAAACCCTTTGAACCCTATTCCTTAATCACTTGAACATTGAACCTTCAACTGAGTATAGAGAAATCAAAGAGAACCAATGATGGTGCTTCAATAAGTTCAAATGAAACTAATTACTTATGTACTAAGCAATGAATTCTTCCTAGGAAAAGGTAGTGGTTATTATAAATAAAGGATAGGAGGAAGAAAATAATGATTAAATCCCTACAAATACTATAGGGAAGCATCATAGAGAATATTCTTAAATCTCTACATTACCTATAGTAGCTGAGGTAGAGAGACCTACCTCACCTATTGATGAAGTCAGATCTGATAAGGTTAAAGAGTCTTCTCATGAGGAGAAACCTACTATGAATACTTAGATTTAGGATCTTGTAGTTATAGCTAATGATGTTTAGAGAATATAAAATAAGGAAGAATGGATGTTAAGTCTCATCAGAATATGATGAATGAGTCTATTTAAGATGTTAGAAATAAAGAGATTGAGGTTCAAGTAGAAGTATTTTTTTATGTTCATAATCCAATTATTGTTCTTGTATAAAATTTAAGGGAAGACATTGGAGATTTTGAGATTTGGTTTGATGATATTCCATTAATAAGAATGAATTATATAGTTAGGGATGAAAATATCCCCTCTCTTGTTGTTGATGAAAGTGAAGAAGACACAACTTCTGTTAATAGAAATGAAATTAGTTCAGATACCAATGAATAGGTTCAGATATTGAGTTAGAAACTAGTCCACATTGAAGGCTTAGAGAAATCATGTAAAATGGGTGAAAATACCATTTCAAAGTGCCAATTTTTTTTAATAGCATATAAACATTATATAATAATGAAAACAAGTTTTTAAAATAATAAAAAAATTATGGAATTCAAATTAAAGTGTTAGGAATAGGGAACCTAACTCAACCTCAAGACACACTGATTTTGAAGATGATAAATCAAATCATCCTTTTTTTATGATTGTATGAATATGAAACTTCACATATATATAATTACACCTAGCCCCTATGTACATATTTTCATGGCTAAATATGCACAAGGAGGTCCTTAGATATATGTTTATACTTGCATATACCACTTTACACTTACAAACATATTCATTTTTCATATCTATATATAAAAATACCTAGCCCCAATATATATATTCATACTTCCATGAGTGAATATATATAAATGGGGAAATATGGTTATGCCTACCTATGTATATACATATAATTCACCTTCAGCAACAACGAAATAAATCCACATCAATGAGATCCAAAATGCACTACAAAAATATAGGGAACCCAAAAATCATAAAATCCCTAATTAAAATTAGGACGAAAAATATAAATAGAAGAAAACTTACCTGAATCCGATGTTGAACTCACTGCCTTCAGCGGTGGTGGATAGAACTAGACTCATCATAAGAAACCACCTATAAGGAAATAATGGGAAAAGAAGTGTGATATAACGACTTATTATATATATATATATATATAGGATCAGTGTGTCAACTGTACATGATAAATGATACATGACTCCATAACCAACAATGAACAAAGAATATTCAGATTGATATGCACATCCAAATACTAAATTACATGATCACTAATAAAGGATTTTTGTTCAAATGATATCCAATGTCATTCAATACATACACCACATAGTGGTATCATGAATCACCAGATAACACAAAACAAAACATGATGGCTTTTAATACATTATGCCTTATAAATTTGTGCATATTTACAATAATCTACCAATTTCACACATACATCATAGGTTTTATTCAAATCATTGAAAATAATTTTGAAATTATTCCAACTCTTTTGGATATGATTTTCATATAAACATCCTCAAACATTGAGAGAAAACGCTGTACCAAAATTTATCCTAATTACATTCCATGTTGTATAACACTAAATTCATTTATATAATTTAAAAAAATTATAATTCCCCATTCAATAATTGTATGAAAAGGGTATCCAATAGAAAAACATCATTCTACTCAAGATATAAAGGGTTCTATAGTGATCATAATCAACAAACTCATATCTTCAAATGAAAGTGTCCACCATAAGATATATCTATATAAATCATTTGAATTCTTTTAGAATATATTTTTTTAAAAAATTGAGTAAAAAAATAGACATAAAAAATTTTAATCTATTATATAACATATCATATGTTATCAATTCTCCAAAATAGACTGACCAATTTCAATAGATAAGACACATGCCATTAATCTAAGTAGATCAATACATCACATGTCACTCAACTAAGATATGTTCAGTACATTGGGAGACAAATGTTCATTATCTTGGATGATTATACAATAAATAATGTTTACTGACCTTACTTCATGTACCATTCACCATATATGATAAATAGTATAGAACATCTTATAGGAAACTAAACTCTGTAAAAAATAGAAATTAAATGAACTGAAGACTGTAAAATTTATATAAGAATTGAAAACTATATGATGAAAGTAGTTACCTATAAACATACACTGATCTCATATAAGGATTTATTCTATAATGATATATAAAAAAGGAATAAAATACACAGTCCTAATTGATGTTGATGTTAGTTTGATATGTCAGGAAGATGATAGAGGTGATGACCTACAATTGATGATCATGAATAATCATATGTAACTATAATATGGAAGGTCAAAATTAATAAAAAGATAATTGAAAATTTTAAAATCAAAATCCTGAAATAGTGAACAAAGAGAAACATTCAAATCTTACGATGTTAACAATTCGAAATGTATCAGTTCGTGAGAATGTAGTGGTGTAGAATGCACCCAACATAACTTGAAGCATAAAATATAACTAAAATAATTGTATTGTTAGTTATTCAAACATGATGATAATATATATTTAAAATATACCATTTAAATATAAACAATTAACAAAAAAAAAGAATTAATATATACAATGTATAATACACAACCATTACCTAATTCTAAAAAGTATCATTGATAATAGAAATTTGTATAAAATAATCCACTAAAAAGGGTTCTTTTATTAAGAATACTAGAGAAACACATATAGTTTAAATCTGAAATAAATAGAATTGATACTACATAGTTGCACTTGGGAAGGTGCCTCATGATCCAATAATTAATAACATAAGGAATTACTAAAGAAAAAAACTGTGAAACAAGGATTTCATGTTCAATAAGAAAATAAAAACAATGTATTGATCAAGGAAAAGGAACACAGTTAAACCATTAATCAAATAAAAATGATAAAACTGAATAGGAGTTATTAAGTACTTGAAGAAAATCTAGACCAGGAAATGGATAATAACCCATTGAGTACTTGAATGTGTAAGATAAATTGGTAGGATCATCATCATGAGATGAAACCTTTATGGAAATCAAAGGTTAACATTACCATTTTTAGTTCTCTTTATATGATATCAAATAGAAGATTAAAAATGTATAATATGAAACAAAAAAACAACCATAAAATGAGACATAATATAAACAATTTTTATTTATAATAAAGCACTAAATCATTGTCAATCAAAATATGGTATGCATGATATTTATTTTATCTATGAATGTATGTACTAACTGATTTCTTTTGGAGAAATTGTCTATATGTTCTACACTCACACAATATATATATATATATATATATAAGAATATACATGTTATGCAAGATTTTTTACGCAATATAAAATAGTATGAACAATTTATGTTCTAAATATAGAGTAACTTAAAAAATACTTTTTCTTAAATTTAATTTTTATAATGGACAGTATAATAAAAATATATAAAACAAATAAAGTGATGTTTCTCATAAATAAAATACATTGTTTACTTATAATAAAAAAATTAAAACATACTGTATGAAATGATTTAAATGAAATATCAACATTATTACTTTATTTTATTAGAGTAAATATAAGGCTTCGTAATTATACCAATGTATAGATTATCTGAGAACAAAAAATCAGGAAATATCATACAATCATCAATAAAATAAAAAACATGTAAATTTAAATTGTGTCCACTGTAATGATCAACAAAATGATTCTTACATATAAAGGTATGACTTGTTATAGTATACTAAATAATGAAAAATTTCAGATATCAATCTATTATGAAACTAATATAATAGTACATTGAAGTAATGTTAAAGTTCATAATGTAAAATTATTATAAGAATAATCATATATCACACTTGTTACCATATTAGATGTTGGATTTGTCCTCTCAAAATTAACTTTATTTGAACCTTAAATATAATAGTAAAATCTAAAAAATATAAATTAAATCATAAAAAATAACAAAAAAAATTAAATAATAAAATTACATATTACCTTAATTTTGTACATGTATACATGGAATAATATACAACCATTAAACAATTCTGAATGGTCCTATTGAAACAAAGAAAAAACTCATTTATTCTTAATCAAAACTCAAAAATCATAATAACAATCAAAATGAAATAAGGATTTGATAAGAATTAAATATGACTTCATGATAAAAAATATACAGATTAAACTATTATTGAGTAGTTATAGCTGATGAACTCAATTAAGAAATTAAATAGGAAAACATAAGATGAAAATCTAAATCATAAGGCATTACATATACAAAAACATCAATGAATCTATTGTTTAAAATTTATACCTATTCTGTATGTTATGATACAAAACAAAAGTCACCAAAAAAATTTAGGAATAAGGTCAAACTTGGTCATTCTTAATCAAAACTCATAAATCATATTAATAATAAAAACATAGTAAGAGTGTGATATGAATTAAAAAGGGATTTATGTTAAGAAACAAATAGAGTCAAATGATGTTTATTAGTTATATTTGATCAACTCAGTTTAGAAATTAAACAGGAAACTGAAATATCACAATATAAATCAGAAGGTAGTCAATATATGAAATCATCAATGGTGTTCAAAATGGTGATATATGCGATGTAATAATTATGAGAAAAAAATCAATTAGAAGAATAATATTTTTTAGAAATTTAATACCTTTTATGGTGTATGGATACTTTGAATTATTATGTACTTGGTAGACAAAAATATTTATATCTTGACTAAATGTTCATTTTCTAGATCAAATTTCTCCACCCAAAACAGATGATGTTTGAAGGTGAGAGAATGATTTTTTGTGTGGTTTAAGTGTTATGATTGAAAAAAAAATATGTAACATAATATGAAGTAAAAAATATACTTACTAAAGGATATATGGTGATGTATATGGAAGAACATCTAAATGGATGAAGAATTTGTGCTAGGGTTTGGCAATGCAGATGCTGCTATGCGTGATGATAGGTTTATGAGATAGAATGGAAATCTACAGTGAACTAAAGTTGTCCGGAATCATGGTATGGTTTCATGAGTATGGATTGGTCGGTGTTAAAAGGAGGAGGTGGGGAGACCACCTAGGAGTATCATTGAGGGGTGGGGGTGGCCATGTTGGGTGGCAGTCTTAGGGGAGAAGGGTCGCAGAGAGGAGAGATTACTGTGGGGTGACTGCATTGGGTGGCAGCATCAGGGGAGGAGGGTCGTCATGAGGAGAGATCGTGAGGGTGGAGGAGGATTGTGGATAGGATAGGTCACCAATAGGATATCTCATGAAGGTAGAGAAGGGTTATGGAGATGAGAGTTCACCAATAGGATATCTCACAAGGGTGGAGGAGTGGTTGCAGAGAGGAGAGGTCGCCGAGAGGATAGCCTGAGAGGGTAGAGAAGGGTTGTGGAGAGGAGAGCTTGTGAGGGTGGAGGAGGGTTTCAGAGAGGAGAGGTTGTGAGGTTAATGGGAGGGGGTCGTAGAGAGGAGTAAAGTGGTGCGAGAGAATGAACCTTACTACCACAATTTTTATTAAACCGTGGATTCAAATAACCATATAGTGACAATTTAAATTAAATAGTGGTTATACATTAGGCTATAGTCATAGGCCTATAAAACTGTGGCTATAGGTCCGTGGCTATAAATAATTTTTTTAGTAGTGTATGAAATTAATATAAAAAAAATTTATATGAAAGGTACTGGTGTTATTATTTTAGCATATTTTAAGAATATTTGAAGGAGGTATACGGATAAATAAAACTAAAATAATCTTTTAAAAGCTATACCTCTTATTCAAAAAACCTCTTTTTCTTTACACCTTAAGCCCTATAAGGTTTATATTCTACCCATAATAAGACCTCTATAATGTGGGAAGGGATGTTAGGAAGAGATTTGGTCAGGTATTTATAGAAACAAATGTATCTTGAATTGTTCATAAAAGAGGACAGAGGTTTCCTTTTTTTAAGCGAGGGAATAGAATCCTTGGAATTTCTTAAAGTATTAAATTAATATAAATTAATTTTCATGTTCAAATGGATTCAAATTGATCAAATTAGAAGATAAGATGAGGATGAGTAAAAATAATCTTATAAAATAAAATTAGGATAGGTTTAGGTGATTTTTTCTATCTAATTGTTTTTAACCCCTGTCAACCCTTTTGACAATTATTATGATATCATAGTTGTTTACTCTTTAAGGGTAAAAAAGTTACTATTAAAGGAAAAGTGACCCATAAATGGACCATGGTTGATATTTTAAACCATCACATTAATTTGACCTAATATATTATTTTTACTAATTTTAAACCATTTAATAAAACATTATTTATTATAAAGTATCATTAATGTCATTTTTAGAAATATACGAAATAATATAATATAATATGTGTCTAAATCATGTAAAATGGTTCCAAATTGAAATTAATTTGAAGATAATGATTATGTGGTCTTAATATAATCACTGAATCAAATTTAAATAGGCTTATATATCATTTTATACCTTATCTTTTTGATTAACCCCATGTTTAACAAATTTTAACTTTAAATGTGGTAATGCCATTTTCAATATTAAAGGGTTATAATTTTATCTATAAGGTGAAAATTGGATCATAAATGTATAAGGGATGAAAATTCAGAACATTACTTATCCTAATTTTCCTCATTCATGTTTTTTATATATTTTTAATATTTATATAAAATATATTTAACATAAAATATAATTTATGTCATTTTGACACTATTCACATAATTGGACTTTGAAAACAACATGGAAGAAATATAATTCAAATATAAATCTTTAAAACATCTCTAATATTTTATTTTTATCTTAAAAATTCATGGCACCATTTAAATCACCCATATAATATTACTTTTAGAGTTTTTAAAATCATTTACTTGTTTTTTTCTACTGCTTGAACAAGCATTGTGTCAGCATTGCTTAAACATTTAAGGTAATAATTCATAAATAAAAATAAAATAAATTACCATGATTAAAAATAATTTATATTTAAAATAACTATTTATAAACTAAAATAATTTTTTCTTATCCCTATCACAAAATATTATATATATTAAAAGTAAGAAAGTGACATTTTTTGTCTTTATCTTTTACTTAAATATTATAAATGTAAAAATTAAAGAAATATGGAATCAAGTTTCCATATTTTTAAAACTTTTATGGTAATGGATGAATTATAGTTATCAAATAGGATAAATTAAAATATTAAGGACATTTTTAGTCCTTATAATATTATTTTTACCTTAATTACCTGATTTATCCTTACTGCGGTGAGAATTATTTACTATGGTTACTATTCATAATGGAAAAAAATAAGAGGGACCTATTTTAAAAATTTGTAAATAATGATTAAAAATATGGAATCCATTTTTTAGGATTCAATTTATATAAGTTTCAGAAATTAATTTAAGATTAAAATGAAAAACACAACGAAAATCAGTTTTTTAGAAAATGCCTTTTTAAGTATAAAAATATTTTTATAATAAATTCAATCATAAAATTGATTCCAAGTAACTTAATTGGATCTTTATAATATAATAGAACTAATTTTAACTTTAAAACATTTTAAAATATAATTTAACTTTTTAAATCCTTGAAACAAAAATATAGTTTTAAATGAAAATCAATATTTTTCACTATTCACTGGAAATTCAATCATTTTAGAAAAATCACAAAAGTTTACCCTAAGATATTTTTGATATGATGATTTAAAAAATAATATTATTTTTATTAAATAAAATTATTAAAATTTATATAAATTAATTATAATATTCTCTCACAAAAAGCAATATTTTATTTGAAGAAAATGTATTTTTGAAGAATAAAATGATATTGCTAAAAATTGAGTGCATATTTATTAATCATTAATAGATAATTTTTTATTATGTAGGAACTTTATATATTTTTCATAATATGATTAATACTATTCACACCCACTAATTCAACTACTATGTTATGATTATAAAATTTAAATAATATTATTTTGTGGTTTGTTTAGGCTCGGTGTTGCGTGCTATATATTCTATCAAACATATGATTATTTTAAAACATCAGGGTATTAAAATCATCAAACCAAATAAAATAAATTCATTCAAATAAAAACCTTCATGTAATTCAATAAACTTCTAGAACAGTTCACACACATGCACAAATTCTAAAATCACACCTTACCCATTTTAAGAACTCTTTTAAAAAATTTATGCTCCTCATTAAGAGAAACACATATCAATGGATATCCTCTATCAATATTCTCCCCTTACAAAAAATTCATGGAGATAAATATAAATAATTATTTATGTTTCCTATTTTCTCCACATTTGATAACAATATCCAAATACAATAAGATAGAGGGGATTGAACAACTATACCTTTTCCTTGAAAACTAAGAGGTTGAATCCCAAACATCAACCTTATATTTTGAAATGATTCCTTTTATAATGGCTTGGTGAAAACATAAAAAATTTGGTCCTTTGTAGAAAAATATTCTACTTTTAACTCATTTCTCTCTATAATTTCTTTTATGAAATGATATTTGATATCAATGTGCTTACTTCTTGAATGCTAAAATGGATTCTTTGATAGATTTATAGAACATTGATTATCACATCCCAAGAGAAGTGAAAACTTCATTTCAACCTTCAAATCTTCTAACCAAGTCTTTATCCACATTAATTGACTCATGGAATGATTTTTAGAAAAATATTTTTCTTCATCCATGATTGAAGTCATAATTTTTTTTTATAGTTCCAATAAACACATCTATATCCAAGATAGAAAACTACACCAGATGTTAACCTCCTTTCATTAACACAACCTTCCCAATCTGTATCTATGTAGCCAAATAAATCAATCTTACATATTCCATCATATTTCAATCCAAAATCTATTATGCCTATAATGTATCTAAGAATCATATTCTTATAATTTAAATAATACTCTTTTTGTACACTTTGATACCTAACACAAAGTGTAACAACATACACAATATCTGACCTCAAAGCCGCGAGGCATAATAGGCTTCCAATTAACTTTCTAAATAATTTAGTATGAATATCCTTTTTTAGATAATATTTTGAAAACTTTTTTCCCACTAAAATGGGAGTGAATATAGGCTTCATATCTTCCATTCCAAACCTTTTTAAGAGTTTCTTTGCATAATTATCTTGACAAAGAAAAATATACCATTTGTTTTAAGATATTTGTAAGTTGAGAAGTGTTTTATCTCTCCAGGAAAATACATTTAAAATAACTCCATCTCATCAGCAAACATCTATCACATTTCTTCATCATTTCTATAAAATACGATTTCATTTACATAAACAATAATAAGAAGAGATACCAATTTTTCATTTTTAATGCAGATATTGATGCCAAATATTACTTTTCTGAAATTCAAATTCTTCAAATAGGTATCTAGCTTAAAATAACAAGCTCTCAGAGCTTGTTTCAAACCATATAAATCCTTATTTAACTTACAAACACAATTCACATATTTACCAATAAATAAATCACATGGTTGATCGATATACACCTCATCTTCCAATTCACCATCGAGAATGAAATATTTGACATCTATTTGGAATATATTGTATTGAATTTGTGTCAAAATAGTAGGAAATATTTTAATGGTTTCAAGCCTTGAAACTTATAGCGACCCAAGCCTTTTACGTAAAACATTTCATGATTTTAACCATAATTAATCATCAGAGTACAAGACAAGTATTGTTAAGTCTAGTGTCTTTGAAGACTAGGTACATATAACATAAAACATGGGACTAAAAAAAACTTCTTTATTTAATCTCCATAAAGAGATTATAACTTCCTTTGAGATCTTACATCTTCATAGGGTACCTTAGGGAACACATGAACAAAGGGATGAGCTAAAAAGCCCAGTAAAGGAATAAACATATGGATACATCTCAAGCACATGAGTTAGGAGGCATGACATAATGATATACAAAGCATGAAACTTATAAAATAAAATAATATAATCATGAGATAATATAGACATGGAATCATATAAATGTGGCAGAATCATAAATCATATCTTTAGTATGGGTCAAGGCTAACTGCCAATCCCACTTCCCATTTCAGTATGGGTCAAGGCTAACCGCCAATCCCGTTTCACATCGCATCTCATGAGACTTATCCTTACCCAATGCATTGGAGCGCTATATGGGCGCACCCATCTCAACATATTCATGAATATTCTTGCCACATAAATAATCTTTCCACATAAATAATCATACATAATCAAACATACATAAACATAAGGGTACCCATGGAAATAATTGGGCACCACAATCATGACATAAATCATAACCAATGGGCGTATCATGAAAGTGTCCATGTAAGGAAAAAATTAGAAAATACATGGATGTTCATAGGGTAAAATAGGCATATAACATGGTAAGTGGTGTCTAACATAAGTGACAACATATGAGAAATGTATTTTAGAAACATTAGCATTAAAACATTTTTTGTGCGGTTTTAAGGAAAATACTATAGAGCTTTTAAAATAGTAAAGGGGAAATTCTTTTATATAAAACCAGAATTGAAACAAGAATGTTTTCATAATAAAAATACTGATTTTATAAATACAATGGTGTTTTAAAAAATAGGATAGAGTGCACTTGAAATTTGGGTAAAAATTTGGGAAGTCCCCTTAAAACAGGTTTGCTTATCGGTAAGTTCTATAGAGGGAATCTTTAAAAAACATGTATATCCCCGAAAGAAAGTGATGATAGGTTCTTGATATTAGAATCTTTTAAAACTATACAGAATTCATAAGATTCAAATAAATAGATAAGATAACACCATTTTGAAAGAAAGATAAGGCAACCCGAAAAAATAAAGAAGGTTCGGGTAGATTTCATTACGATTTTATCGGCATGGTGTCGAGTGTAACCAAGAGGGACTTATGAGAAAGAAATGGGGTTTCTCATCACTTATAAATCCATAGGTAAGTATGGGGGAGGTTCTTAAACATACCCCATAATTTTCTAGTACACATAAAATGGCATAGTTTAGAGGACAATCTTGATTAAGAGAGAAAATGGAGAGGATCCCTTAGCTTAAATCCGTTGGTGTTCTCCACTTGTTATTAATGACCTGAATAAAAAATTTAGAATTATTAATTAATAAGTCCAGAACCTCTTATATATTAAATTTATTTATTATAACCATTTTTATTTCATTCAAATCCTTTTTGATTAGTTACAAGGTTTGATTTCATTGTTCGGGCTCGTTTGTTTACTTGGCTTTAAAAGATCGGTTCACTTATTTCAAGTTTGGATTATATGAAAGATGAAAGTGGTTTTCCAGAATTGAAGTTATATTATTTAGTTCATATCCATGATATTACATGGTTTTAATTTTAATTAGGTTACTTAGAGTGAAGTTCAATTATTATACATATATAACCATAGTGATAACTGTTTTTGTTGATCGGTGGATTGATTACAAAGAATGTGTTTTGATTTATAACTTAATTACATTTGTACCAAAGGATTATAGAACCAAAAATAGGATATATTACATATATAATAATTTGGTTCAACTATAACACAAATGGTTTCATGACCAGAATTAAAGATAATAATAGAAATTGATAAACCGTTGTCCTTGAATGTGCTAAATTAGCACATCTCAAACGGTGCTTTCATTTCTTTCAAATAAAAGGGTGGGGAAAGGGGAGAAGATAATGAAATATACCACTAGCATGAAGAAATTATATTACATTTATGTTACTGTATTTATCATACTATTATGGTGAAGGGAGGTGAGGAAAGAAATTAAAAATAAAAGAACTTAAAAGAAAAGAAGAAATTTGGGAAGAGGAATTTACCTCTCGAGACTTCCTCATTTGAGAACCTCTTAAGGAGAGAGGTTTTGGTATTTTGAGGAGGCTAAGAGATTTTGGACGTGGGGGAGGACCTTGGAGAGAGATTTGTGCATAATTTAGAGAAGTCTTGGAGCTTGAGAGGAGTAGAGAGAAGAGGGAGTGAAGGGGGTTTTTATAGTGGAGGAGAGGAGGGATTTCATGATATTATAATCCTTAATTTATTATTTATTCACAAGAAAAAGAATAGTAAGTATTCCATGACCAAGAATAGTAAATGATTCTTGTTAATTTGAACCATGGGTGGTGACATCATCCATGATTCTAGTAATAGTTTATTTATCTTATAATGTATATATACGGTAAATTACCGTATTTTACTATTCATCAAATATTCAAGTATTTCAAAAAAATCTAAAAAATTCACCCTAACCATTTTTCAACGTGTAGAATCCAAAAATGAAGTCCATTTTTTAAAAATAATTTTCTAATTATGATTATTTTAATATTTAATTAAAATAATAATTTATTATCAAAACTAGTTTTAAAACATTCATCAACTCATTATAAACTATAGGTATATCATAATTCCAACATGAATATTATTTTTATACCACCATAGGTGAGGTTACTATTCATTAGGGTATATCACTATTCATAAGGGTATGTTACTATTCATTAGGGTATGTTACTATTCACCAAAAATTATTTTTGTTTTATTAGACTCAAAAAAACGTCTTGAACACAACCGTGTATATCAGGTTTTCAAAATTCCAAACATAGAAGTGAAAAAATTACGTTTAAAGGTCACTTATCACTTATTAGTTCATTATTATGTGATTTTATGGAATTTTATAGGAAGGGAATTTCCATTAAAAATATTGGGTCGTTACACAACTGGGGAAAAGTCTCATCAAATTCTACTCCTTCAACCCGTGAATAGATTTTTCATAGAAGACTTGCTTTGTTTCTTACGACTTCTCCCTTTTCATTAAATTTGTTTCAAAACACCCAATTTATCTCGATGAAATTATTTTCTTTAGGATTGGGTACCAAATCCCAAGTGATATTATTCTATATTTGATCTAATTGTTCATTCATAACATCTACCCATTCTTAATGCTTCTTTGCTTATTCAACATCTCTATGTTTAACTTGAGAGTACAATGAGGTATGATTTTTCATCCTGATAGTTCTTCTAGTTTTTAGTTGCTTTCCATAATCCCCAATGATGTTTTAAACCTGAACTTACCTTATCATCCTTGAGTGAGATGAGTGACATTGATCTTCATCACTTGAAATGGATGAATATTCTTCACCAACCTTTACATATTTAGTATTTTCATCTTCATCTAAAATTTCTTCAGAATGTTTAAAAACAAGATCATCATCACTTCTAGAACGTTCTTTATCCTGTGAAAAATATTTATTTTATTTCTCTAGCACTTTCACATAAAAAAATAAACGAACTTTACACTTTCTTTGTTGAAACAATGATAACTTCTTCCATTTGGAAGATATCAAAGAAAGATCCCATTTACACATCAATTTTCAAACTTTCCAAGATTCTTACCTTTCACCTTGATAACACAAGGGCTTACAAACACACAAAGATACTTCAAAATTGATTTTTTTTAAAAATATCATAAGGTGAAATATCTAAATTTTTTCTTTTGGATATGAACTATTGTAACAATATCTTGTCTTAAAAAATAATGAGAAGTATCTTGCTCATCCAACATTTCCTGAACCATATCCATCAAAAATCCATTCTTTCATTCAACCAAACCATTCTATTGAGGTGTGTATGGTGCAATGAGTTCTTGTTCTATTATATCCTTCTCCATATTAACTTAAAAATTATCCTTAGTAAACTCAATTCAATTATATTTTCGACTTTTATTGAGAGAAAAAATACATTATTTTTCTACACTTCCTTGAATTTTAAAATAGTTTTAAGGTCTCATACCCATGATTCATAAATAAATGAACTCCAAGGGAAGAAAAAATGAATAAGCCCTCACACATATGAATAAATAAGCTCCAAGGGTTGAGTAGATTAAATTTTCACCTTATTGTGTAAATAGTTAACAATATTCTCATTTTGGAAAGTTGAGAAAATCTAATCTATTTCTCTTATTAGAAAAGGAAAATCACAAATATTGGTCGATTTTTTCCTCATGGGGCTACACACATCTAAATTAATGATATCCAAGGGTTGATTAGATTGAATCTACACCTTATTGTGTGAAGAGTTGACAATACTTCTCTTTTATCATGTTGAGCACATCCAATATATTTATCTTATTATCAATTAAACATCATAAACATTGTCTCAATGACTGATAAAATTCATATTCTTTTATCCAATATGAACATTCCTTCGATTCCATAATTCATTTTTTTATTTGATACATAGATTTCATGAGTTTACAACATCACCCAATTGAAATAAGTTTTCTTTATTCATATATACTTTTGTCACAATTTTTTTCTCTTCAAGATTCTTAACAAATAACCCATAATTTTCAAATATTACTTCATTTACTTCATCAAAAAAATATATGAAACACTTAGGACATTGTGTTTCAATCCATCGACAAAAAAATTGTTTTTGGATTTTAGATTTTATTTCCCAATAACTGATAAGCCAAATCCTTTAATCTTGAGAGAACCATCATTACCAAAAGTCACTGAGCCATCTTTACACTTTTTCAAATCTTTCAAGAGTTTTAAATCTCCTATCATATGCAATGATCAGACACTATCCAAGATCCATGGACCCCTCTTTGAAAGATTAAGTAATACTTCTATAATTAAAGCCTTATCCTTTCCTTTATTCTTATTATTATGATAATTTTGAGTATCGAAACTCATATTTTGATGGGATGATAAAATATTAAGGAAATAATTATCATGATGAACTAGTTTATCACACCTTCCACACACTTCTTCAAGAATATCAAACTTCTTATGTGATTTCTATTTAGAGTTATTAACCAGTTTCTAAACTTCCTTTTTTTGAGAGGAATGAATTCCCCTTAACCCTTACCTATCACACCTTCTAGTATGATTATGATGATGGTAATTTAACAAAAAAATATTTTCCATATTTGTAAAGCCTCCAAAATTCCAATAATAACCATATAAAGCATATTTACCTTTAAAAGAAACATGCTGTCCATAATTTGTTGGTCGTATTTCACCCTTCTTAAAGTCACCAATTTTAACTCATTTTTTTTGATTTTTTTAGTAAATTACCAACTCCTTACACTTAACATCAATATTATTTTCATATCTTTAGAAACCCCAATTGTATCATATTTTCTCTCAAGTTAGTGCTCCTGAAAGTTATATATTTTGGAACATTACTTGATTTAGCCACAACCTTGTTCTTTATGAATTGATTCCACTTAAATGATTTATCACCAAAATTTTCAAGAATTGTTCTCATTATTATGGAATAATTTATATTGTTCTTATTGATATTTAAACTTCTCTAAAAATTCTCCAACTTCTAAAATATAATTATTATAAATGGATCTATACTTCTTCAAATCCTCTCCCATTTTGATCAAGTTTTATTCTAAATGATCAAATTAATTTTCTTTCTCCATAAATATTTCTTCCAAATTTATGTTAAGAGACTTATCATTATTAAGAAGATTATATAAACATTTAAATTCCTCAAGAATATTTTACTTTTATTCTACAAACATAGATTCATTTCTATTGAAAAGTTTACCATATTTCTTTATTTTTTTGATATCCTCATCATATTTGGAAATATCTGAGAGAAATTATTTTAATTAACTATTTAGAATGAATTTAATATTGATATATTATTCTTATTATTCACTTTTATAAATACTTTCATCATTTGAAATATTTTCATCATTCACTACAACAATGATTAGTTTTTCAGTATCTTCACCACTAGATGAAATCTCATCTTCATCTTTATTCTCATTGTCTACACCTTATTTATATAAGAAGTTTTTACTATGAATTTTGGAGAACTTATTACCCTAATAATTGTGAGAAACATTTGTATTATTGTGTTCTTCTTTGAGGATATTCTAGAAATAACGTCTTCCTTTTCACTATTTTCATTGGTTTTGGATTTTAGATAATTTACAGCATAGTGCCTAATAGATCCAAACCTAAAACATTTTAAGAGAGGATTTAAATTATACATTAATTTCCATATTATAATTTTTCTTGAGATAAGAGAAATAACTTCATAAAAATTCTCCTCTAAATCTTCACCTGAATCTAAATAACAAGATTCTTCTTCAACATCAACCATCTTCATTAACTTATCTTTCTTTGTTGATTTAAAAGGGATTTATTTCATAGCCTTCAACTTCTTCTCTATATCATTGTATTCACTCATTTCATAAGATATTAAAATAATATAAAAATCATCAAAAGGAATATCAGTTGTATTCTTTTCTTCTAAAGAAGAGACTTTAAAATCAAATATATTTGGTAAGATATGATTTTTTTTACAGCATCAGCATCTTCCAACTTCTCACCATAGCCTCTAATTATGTTCATAGATTTATTCACCCTTGTAAAGACACTATTAATACTCTCATCATCATGCATATGAAGATATTCATAATTAAGTCTCAAAAACTGTATTTTTTTTGATTCACATTGGACTTTCCTTCATAGATATTCTTAAGTTTATCCCACATATATTTTTCAGTTTTGAGCTCTTTAACATTCAAAAAACTACTTTCTGATAGAGATGAAAAAATAACATTCTTTGCATGACCATTATTTTCTAAACTCCTCTAATATATTTATTTCATAGCAAAAAATTCATTCTGAGGAAAAAAACCGTCAAATGTAACTTTCAAAACATTATAACTGATAGATAACTGGTATAAAATAATCCTCTATTTCCATATGTGATATCTTTTCCCATAAAATGTAGTAATCCCATTTTTATTAATTGAATTTAAATTATCTATTATGATAATACAATTTATTGAATTTTTCTTCAAATTGAGAGAGATATAGAGACTTCAAATGCCAATAACTTCAAATAACCAATCACTAACGAAGGGAACCTTCCATTAATACCACTTGTAGAACCACTTCATGATCAATGAAAGATCATTGAGGGGGTGGTTAATCAATGATCAATATCATTTTTATATATCTTTCAAAATAACCTTCTTCAACTGTTAGGATGTAGTGATTATTGAAGCACGTCACCCAAACACACACCAATATAAGTTAACACAACATGTTTACAAGGTTCACCTCTCAATGTGAGAAGGATGGTACTTACTATAATATGAATTCATCTAGGATCACACTACCCACTAGAATCATTATGTGAGTACAAAGGCAGGGTATAACCTTAAAACTCGAGTTTTCATGTCTTCTAAATATGCTTCAATGCATCCCGTACACAAGTGCATCTTACACTTTACAATGATTACAATTAAAAAAAATAGAAGAGTATTAAACCAAATAGAATTCCTCCCTATTGTTGAGTGTATTGAATTATTCCACTTCCACTATGCTTGCACTGCATGAAACAAGAGAAATTCTCCTTCAAACTTTCACATGAATAAGTTTCTTCCAAACTTTGTATGCACAACACATACACACAACCACTTAAATCTTCTTATATTTCTCCCTTTATTCTACTTTAGACAATCAAAAAGTAATCACTGTATTGTGCATATCCAAAACTTCTTCTTCTTCTATCTTCTTTTATACATTTTCTTCATGATCTTAACACACTTAATATACACACAAACCTTCTTATTATACTTCTTTAGATTCGAATTTTAATTTCAAATTCAAATCCTCTTCTTCAAACTTAGTCCTTGGATTACCTTCAATTAAATATTAACCATAAGATTCAAATTGGTAGTTTAAATAGGCTGAAATATCCACCAAAATTCAAATGTGAAGCCAAGTCACTTTGTTTTTTTTTAATTTTCCCATAATTCAAAAATCACGGCATGTGCACCTCCATTGCGGTCTAGCATAACAATTTAAATCAGTTATTTTTAATAGCTTGAACACATTAACATATGGGGAAGTCACCACAACATGGTGGGATTCCAAAGTCCAATGGCACCAAAACTTTATTAAACTTACCTAAGACATGATCCATGTATTATAACATGGTCCTTCACATTTTCTCCTACCTGTGGCATGGAATATGATTTTCGATGTGGAGGTCCCGAATTCTCCACCAACACCTAATCTTCATCTTATTGTGTATTATGGAGTGAACCTTCACTAAGGTGTGGAGGTCTATAATTGAGCCTCCCCTGTGATGTGGCCACTCCCTATAACGCATGAGGTCCTATAGATCAATTTTCATTCCACTACCAAATTCAACATCTCCACGGCATGGACAATATTATGCGGCATGATACAACTTGATGTCTGCTAGCTACAGCTCAGACATCAATTATGACACAAGTCTTCTTCCTTAAACACGTGATAATAAGTAATATTAAATAATAAATAGAATATAAATATTAATTAAAAAAACATTAAAATAATAATAATAAAAGTGATAATAAATAGTAAATAGTATATAAATATAATTTAAAAAGATATTAACACAAGTGATAATAAATAATAAATAGTATATATAATTAAAAAACAAGTGATAATAAATTTTACTAATATTTAACAATAAATAATATATATAATTTTATTAATATTTTAATAATAAAAATAATAAACAAGTGATAATAAATAATAATAAACAAGTGATAAATAATATAAATAGTATAAATAATAATAATTATAATAATAAAAATGTGATAAATAATATAAATAGTATAAATAATAATAATAAAAAAGTGACATATTTTAATAATATTTTATTAATAATAAATAGTATATATAATTTATTTAATACATGAGATAATAAATTTTATTAATATTTATATTTAATCAATTAGTAATATATATATATATATTTCTATAAATATAATTATATTTTAATATAATTTTACATTTATATAATTAATGATATATTTTTTAAAAAATATTAATTCGTTTATATAAATAATAATGTTTTTCAATATAATTTATAATTTTTAAATGTGAATGACAATTAGTTTTATTTATTATATATAATTATATACATCTATATAATTAGTAATTAGTGTAAAGATTTTTTTTGTATATAATTATTAATATTATTATATTTAATCATACAACTAAATATTTATATCCTAAAAAATATTTATTCATTTATACATTTAATATTTTTTAAATATAATTAATATTTGTAAAACATAATTATAATTATTGGTTTTAAAAAAAATTAATTGTTACTAATATTTTTAATATACAAATAATAATATATATACACATCGAGCAACTATAAATCCATTTAAATTTAATTATTATTATTTTTTTAATTTTAATTTTACAATTTTTATAGTTAATAATACATTGTGAAAAAATTATACATTTATTGTAACACCCCAAGGTTTTAAAAATAAATTGAAATGCATGAAACACTAAGTCTTTACATAATGAAACCTTTTTTAAGGAGATATTTATAAACTAGCCATTAAAAATAATTTTGCTGCTTCAATGTTTTGAATTTCCAAAAATGGACATCTAGGATTGTGATTAATAAGTTATTTAGAGACTGATAGAACTAACTTGTTTTTAGCTGAATAGTAACATAACCTTATGAATAGTAATATGACCCTTATGAATAATAAATCATATTATTATTTTATTTTCTTAATGTTATAAGATAATGAGATCTTGATTAATTTTTCAAGGTGGTATAAAATCAGTTATAGTTTTAAAATTGTTATTTTTAGAATAAAATATAATTTTATTTAAAAATTAAGTTAATCATATTTATTAAATTATTTTAAAAAAATGGAGTTCATTTTTGAATTCTACATGTTGAAAAATGGTTAGGGTGAATTTTTGGGATTTTTCTGAAATACTTGAATTTTTAGTGAATAGTGAAATACGGTAATTAATAAAATATGCTAAATAAATGAATTTATGCATCATGATTGAGTCATGGATGATGTAAATGACCATTGGTTAAAACTAATATGTACTTATTATTTTTTTGGGTCACATGAATGAATACTATTCATAGTCTTTAGCAAAAATATTAAACTAATGATTAAAATAATGTAAAACCCCTCCTCTCCTCCACTATAAATACAACCCTCACCCCCTCTTCCTATCACACCACTAAAGTCTTGAGCCTTGTCTAAGTTTTACCAAATACTCTTCCAAAGAACCTCCACCACTTCCAAGACCTGCTGGTCTCACCAAAAGGACAAAACCAAGGGCCTTAAGGAGGATCTCAAGGAGAAGAGATCAAGAGGTAAAGATCCTCTTTCATTTTCTTGTGTTTTATTTTCAATTCATTATTTTCTTATACTCTCTTCTCCTCCACTTATCCAAGAGTAATTAAAGATCTATTATTATATATATTCTTTATTTTTATCATATTTATGGAAAAATTAATCATCATTTTTCCTCTCCTCTTCCTCTTATTCTAAAAAACAAAAATACTGTCTGTGATGTGCCGATTTACCAAAATCGTGGATGATGTGTTTTCAATTTCCTTTAATTTCTTAAAAACTGGTTATTAAACCATTTTAATGGTTAAAAAATATTTTAAAGTGTATGATATATCCTCTTTCATGTTTTGGAGTTAACATATATACATAATATTATGTTATATACTGAAACTAGTTCGTGATTATCAAAGAACCACCAAAATGATCTAAATAATTATCACTAAAGATTTATATAATGATTAATAATCATAAAAAATAACCAAAAACATTTATGAAATAATTTAATATTATGAAAAAATATGAATATCATTTCATTCCACTTCTATAATTTTATTTCCATACGATAAGAAAATCAAATATAAACTGACCATGGAAATCATGTAAAGAACACACCTGAAACAATAGAAGAAACAAAATACTAATAATTAAAGGGTGAAATGATGTTATTAAATGATCATATAAGATGTTATAAACATGAATATTCTTATTTAAGATATTAATAACACTCTTATAACCACCATACAGGATGTTTAAACACATTTTGAAGTAACACTAACTCGAGGTAAGAGAATTCTTAACCCAATTTCCATTCTTTGGGTTAACCTTCTACTTCATTATTTATGTGGTATTAATTTTTTTGTGTGATGTATTTTGTTTATATTATGTTTAATTATGTGTATTTACAGTTTATTTACATATTCCATCTACTTTATTAAGTCTCACTTCAATTATATGATATTTGTAAGGGGATATTCTTTTAAAATCATCTTTTAAAATTCTGTTTTACAAAATTCAAAAACAATGTTTTTATGAAATTATTCATGTTGTATGATTATGTTCTGGTTATTGAAAATTTTTTATGATGAAGGGTGGGACCTATATCTCCCTCTATTTCACTGGGTATGTGTAAGTTGGAGGTTGGCCGTATGGTTACTCCAAGTGTAACTGTGATGGTTACACAATAAGTTAACCGTGAGGGTTACATTGTAAGGTAGATATGAGGGTTACACGCTATAAGATAACCGATAGGGTTAAAAGATTTTGTAATTAATTCCCCAAGAAATATTTATGGTTATATTTATGTTCTTTATGTTTTGTGGAAATCTTGTGGAAATCTCAAGTGTCACAAAGTAAGTATATATGGATGATAAGTATGACTTTTTGAAAATGATTTCATATATTTACAAGTATTCATGAACTAATGTTTTATTTCCTTATTTTTATATCCCTTAATAAGGTTTTTGTGCTCATCCCAAGTTTTTAAATTATTTTTATAGGTTATAAGGATGTTTAAAACAAATAAAGAATACAAGTCAAATGTTATGAAGATTTGTCAAAGAAAACATGTTTTATTTAAAAAGTTTTATATTTTGGAAGAAATGGATACTATTTTTTTGGTATCTACTCTATATAAATGTGGAATGTTATGTATGTATTATATCCTAATTATCTAAAAATCTAAACTCTAAAATATCCTCAATGTGAAAGGAATTGCGTTCTTGACTAAAATTTAAGATTATGTAATGTGATTAGGCTGGGTATTTATAGTTGGTATTAGAGGATGGTTTAAATAACTTTAGGGGTTAGGATGATGTTAGAAGAATACTATAAATGATTTTTAATCTATGGTTAATTTGAAATGTTATATCATTTAAATATTACCATGTTTCTTTTACTAAGAGATGTTTGTTCATAATGGTTTTACGCTGAAGAAATAAGGAAGTTAAAGTGGAAAGGCATTGAGATAACGATATCCTTCCGAATATGAATCCTAGAATGGTAGGGATTGGAATTGAGTAGTTTGTGACAATAATAGATTAGATAAAATAGGAAATAAATAGAAGTGGCATCCATGAAAGGGAACAACCAGAGCTACCACAAAGAAACATGACGATAGTGGAACATTTTATGAGGCAACACCCTCATCCTTTTAGTGGATCTTCTAACCCAATAGTGGCTAACGGATGGATTAAATCCATTGAAAAGTTATTTGATGTTATGGGATGTTTAGTTAATCAAAATTTAAGTCTTTCCATTTATATTTTTGAAGGTGAATCTGATCAGTGGTGGTCAATGTTCAAGAATATCTGGGATAGAGAGGATATTGAAGCCTTAGAGTGGGATGAATTTAAAATTTTTTTATTTAAAAAATATTTTCCAAAGGTGGTTAGACTTAGGATATAGAAGCAATTCCTTGAATTGAAGTAGAAATAGGAAGATTCAGTAGCTGTGTTTGAAGTGAACTTCACCTGACTGGTGAGGTATTCTACAAATCTTATTCTAGATCATGGTAGAAAAATCAAATGTTTTTACTTAGGATTGAAGCCAAGATATTGAAGGGTATTGGATTTATGTGAGTTCAAAATTTATGAGAAACTTGTCTGATGTGCTGAGAGGGTATAAATGGAGTTTTATAATGATCATGTGCACTTTTAAAACAAGGAGAATAAAAGGTCCATATGGAAAGTGATAGGTAAGAATCAATAAAATAAATCTGATGGTAAGAAATTCCAGTTTCCAGTTTGTGAAAAGTGTGGAAAAAAGAACCTTAGGGAAATGCCTTACATAAACTAGGAAGTGTTTTTAATGTGGTAAGTTTGGAAATATGGCCTGAGATTTTAATGAAAATGATCCTAATACTAATCCTGATAAGAAAACTGTAAAGTGTTTTAAATGTGGTGAGATGTTTCATTATGCAAATTCCTTCCCAAAGAGAGATCCGAATGATACAAAGAAGCCAGAATATATGAAAAAGGGTGTAGTGAGATCCTTTGAGACTACGTCAGCAACAATTGGGCCATCCAATGAAGTTGTATCAGATAAATTTTTTGTTTACTCATATTTTTCTAAATTTTTGTTTGATATGGAGTCTACAAATTCCTTTATTTCTGATTTTTTTGGTAAATTGGAAATATCACCTAAAAAAATGAGTCCAGAACTTATTGTTAAAACACAAGGAGGAAATATTACATCAAAGAGGAATTATAATATTTTTTTTATTATGGTATATGGAAATAATTTTCATAAAAACCTTATTATTTTTCACTTAGTAGAGTTTGATGTCATTCTGGGTATGAATTGACTTTCTGTTTATCATGATAAGATTGATTGTAGAGATAAATAAGTTTTTTTTTCAGAAAGTGTTTTAGTTTTTATACAAGAATAAACCCATAAAATTGATAAAATATCAAGAAGCTATGAAACTATTGAAATATGGAAATTAAATTTATCTTTCTCATATTGTTAAAAATAAGGGAACTGTTCAGATTAATGATGTTCCAATGGTAAATGGATATCTTGATGTTTTTCCTAATGAGTTACTTAGTGTTATACTTGATCGGGAAGTTGAATTCACAATTGAATTAGTTCCTAATGCTAATGCAATTTCAAAAACCACTTATCTAATGGATCAAATTGAACTTATTGAGTTGAAAAATCAGTTACAGGAGTTTCTTGATAAAGGATTCATTCATTATTGAACTTCACCATGGGGTGATCCTATTTTTTTTTGTAAAAAAAAGATGGTTCCATGAGAATTTGCATTGATTATAGATCTATGAATAACATCACTGTTAAAAACAAGTATCCTTTTCCTCATATCTAGGACTTTTTTGATCAACCCCAGGGAGTACAGTATTTTTTGAAGGTTGACCTGAGGTCGGGGTACCATCAGTTGAAAGTAAAGGAAATAGAAATCCTGAAGACTGCATTCCATACTAGATATGTGCATTATGAATTTTTTGTTATATTGTTTGGGTTAATTAAAACACATTTTGTATTTATGTTTCTTATTAATAGAATATTTCATGAGTTCTTGGATAAGTTTTTAGTTGTTTTTATTGATGACATTATGGTATTTTCTAAAAGTAAAGAGGATCATGAAAAACATATAAGGTTTGTTTTTAAAACCTAAAAAGAAAATAAACTGTATGGAAAATTAAAAAAGTGTGATTTTTGGTTGAAAGAGATTTCTTTTATTGGGAAAATAGTAAATAAGGATGTAATAATAGTTGATCCTACCAAAAAAAAGTGGTTGATGAATAAACAAGACCTATAAATGCTACATAAATTCATAGTTTTCTTAGATTAGTAGGTTATTACAAATAGGTTGTTAAAAACTTTGCACGGTTATCTATCCCATTAACTAAGTTAACATGAAAATGGGTTAAATTTATTTGGACATAATAATGTGATGTTTGTTTTTAGTAACTGAATAATAGATTGGTGAATGCTCCGGTTTTAGATCTACTTTCCAAAAATGGTGATTTTTTCATCTATCTTCATTGAAGGTAATTGGTTGTGTTCTGATGCAGAATGATTAGGTAATTGCTTATGCTTCTAGAAAACTAAAACCTCATGAGTTAAATTATGCCAAACATGATTTGGAATTAGTAGCTGTGTTTTTTTTCTTTGAAAATTTAGAGGCATCATTCATATGTATCCAAATGTCAAATATATACAGGCCATAAAAGTATGAATTATATATTCACTCAAAAATAATTAAACATGAGGAAAATAAGATGGATTGAACTAATAAAGGATTATGATTGCATGATCAATTACCATCCTAGAAAAGGAAAATAAGTGGCAGATTCCTTGAGTTGAAAACATCAAACATCATTAACCATGTTACATTTGGAACATGATCCCTTGATTAATGATTTGATAAATTTTGGATTAGAAGTTGTTGGTGCAGGAAATACCTATGTTTTGTTTCAAGTTTTAGTGTATTCATTGTTATAAAAAAGAATTAAGTAAGCATAGAAGGAAGAAAAGAGCTACAAAAAAGGTAGAATTGATTAAAATGGGTAAGTTTCTAGAATTTAACCTTGATAAATATTGCATTTCATGATTTGGAAAAAAATTGCGTGTGCCTTGTGATTCTCATATGAAGAAATAATTGTTGTGAAAAGCTCATAGTTCTCCATTTTCAGTTCATCCTAGCAGCATAAAGATGTACCTAGACCTTCAGGAGTATTAATGGTGGGATGTAATGAAAAGAGGTATTGTAGATTTTACCATGAAATGTTTAACATGTCAAAAGGTTAAAGTTGAGCGATAGTTACCAAAGGGTATTCTTTAGACTTTACCAGTGCCAAAGTGGAAATACGAAAATATATACACATACTTCATTGTGGGACTACCAAATACTTCTCTAGGTAACAATGAAATCTAGGTTATTGTTGACCGACTAACTAAATCTGCACATTTCCTTCATATTCATGATACAATGTCTTTGGATAATCTTTCTCGACTGTACCTCAAAGATATTGTCGGGTTACATGGAGCGCCTCTTTCCATTATATCTGACTAGGATGTGAGGTTCACTTATAATTTTTGGAAGGTCCTCTAGAATTCCTTAGAAACAAAATTAAATTTCAGTATATCTTTTTCATCCTCAATCAGATGGGCAGTCATAATGAATGATTTAGAATTTGGAGGATATGCTTCAAGATTGTTTAATGGACTACCAGGGAAGTTGGGATCATCATATTTCTTTATTTGAGTTTTCTTTCCAGTATACAGATGACACCTTTTGAGGCATTGTATAGGAACTGGTTTCAAACTCTAGATTTTTGGGGTGAAGTCAGGGAAAAGAAGTTGATGAGACCAGAATTAGTAGAGGAAGTGGTTGAGAAAGTAAAGATGATCCATAAACACATGAGGATAGCTCATATTAGGCATAAAAGTTATGCAGACAATAGGAGGAAAGAATTTTCTTTTGAGGTAGGTGATCATGTTTTTCTTAGAATCTCACAATGGAAAAGTGTTATGCATTTTGGTAAGAAAGGGAAGCTAAGTCCACGGTTCAATGGAACTTATGAAATCTTGGAGAAAGATGGACCAGCCACCTAATGAGTACCTTTTCCTCCGAGTTTATCTTAGGTAAACAATGTTTTTCATGTTTTGATGTTGAGAAAGTATGTGCCAGATGCATCTTATGTCTTGAGCCTTGAAGAAGTTCAGTTAGAAGAGAACATTTCTTATGAAGAGAAACCTGTTCAGATTCTTGATCAAAGAGAAAAAGTATTACAGAATAAGGTAATCCACTAGGTAAATGTTTTGTGAAAAAAACCACATGGTTGGAGAAAAAACATGGGAATAAGAAAATTCTATGAAGTAAAGGTACCCTCATTTGTTTAATAAGTAAATAAAATTGTGAGGATGCAATTTCCATAAGGTGGTGAGAATGTAACACCCCAGGGTTTTAAAAATAAATTGAAATGCATGAAACACTAAGTCTATACATAATGAAACTTTTTAAGGATATATTTATAAACTATCTATTAAACACAATTTTTTCCTCTTCTATGTTTTGAATTTCAAAAAATGGACATCTATGGTTGTGATTAGTAAGTTATTTGGAGTTTGATAGAACCAAATTGTTTTTTTGGTGAATAGTAAATTAACCTTATGTATAGTAATATGAATAGTAATATGACCCCTATGAATAGTAAACCATATTATTATTTTATTTTATTAAGGTTATAAGATAACGAGATCTTGATTAATTTTTCAAGGTGATATAAAACCAGTTATAGTTTTAAAATTATTATTTTTGGAATAAAATATGATTTTATTTAAGAATAAATTAATCATATTTATAAAATTATTTTTTAAAAATGGAGTTCATTTTTTAATTCTGCATTTCAAAAAATGTCTCAGGTAAATTTTTGGGATTTTTCTAAAATACTTGATTTTTTGGTGAATAGTGAAATACGATAATTAACAAAATATGCTAAATAAATGGATTTCTACATCATGCTTGAGTCATGGATGATGTAGATGCCCATTGTTTTGAACTCACATGCACTTATTACTGTTTTGGGTCACATTAATCAAGACTATTCAGTCTTTAGAAAAAATATTAAACTAATGATTAAAATAATGTAAAACCCCTCCTCTCCTCCACTATAAATACCACCCTCACTCTCCCCTTCCTCTCACACCAATAAAGACTTGATTCTTGTAAAAGTTATACCAAATACTCTTCCTAAGCCCCTTCCCCATATACAAGACCTGATGGTCTCACAAAAAGGCCAAAACCAAGGGCTTTAAGGAGGATCTCATGGAGAAGATATTAAGAGGTAAAGATCCTCTTTAATTTTCTTGTGTTTTCTTTTCAATTCATTCTTTTCTTATACTCTCTTATACTACCCCTATCCAAGAGGAATAAAATATCTATTATTATATATATTTTTTATTTTTATCATATTTATGGAAAAATTCATCATCATTTTCCATCTCCTCTTCCTCTTATTCTAAAAAATAAAAACACCGTCCATGATGTGCCGATTTACCAAAATCGAGGAAAATGTGTTTTAAATTTCATTTAATTCCTTAAAAACTGGATATAAAACCATTTTAATGGTTGAAAAATATTTTAAATTGTATGATATATACACTTTAATGTTATATAGTTAATACATATACATAATATTATGTTATATAATGAAACTAGTTCGTGATTATCAAAGAACCGCCAAAATGATCTAAATAGATATCACTAAAGATTTATCTAATGATTCATCCTAATACCATAGAACCAAAATGATTTATGGAATAATTTAATATTAAGTAAACATATGAATACCATTTTATTCAACTTCTATAATTTCATTTCCATATGACAAGAAAATCAAATACAAACTGGCCATGAAAATTATGTAAAGAATGCATCCGAAACAATGGAACTAATAATTAAAGGGTGAAATGATGTTTTGAAATGATTATATAAGGTGTTATAAACATTAATATGTTTTTGTAAGATATTAATAACCCTCTTTTAACAATTATATAGGAGTTTTAAACACATTTTTAAGTAAGATGAACCTGAGGTAAGGAAATTCTTAACCCAATTTTCATTCTTTGGGTTAACCTTCTACTTCATTATTTATGTGGTATTAAAAAGGTTTGTGTGATGAATTTTGTTTATATTATGTTTAATTGTGTGTATTTATAGTGTATATAAATATTCCATCCACTCTATTAAGTATCACTTCAACTTTATGATATTTTTAAGGGGATTTTCTTTTAAAACCCTCTTTTAAAATTCTGTTTTACAAAATTCAAAAGCAGTGTTTTTATGAAATTATTCATGTTGTTTGATTATGTTTTGGTTATTGGGAATTGTTTATGATGAAGGGTGGGACCTATATATCCCTACTATTCATTGGGTATGTGTAAGTTGGAGGTCAGCCGTATGGTTACTCCAAGTTTAACTATGATGGTTACATAAATGTGGAATGTTATGTATGTATTATATCCCAATTCTCTAAAACTCTAAAATTGAAAAGATTCTCAATGTGAAATGAAGTGATTTCTTGACTAAAATTCAATATTATGTAATTTAATAAGGTTGTGTCTTTATATTTATATTTTTCATATAACTGATTAAAAAATATTATATTGTTAAATATGTAATTTATATTTTTAAATGAGCAGAGAAACATTCATCTTACATTATCTATAGATGGTGTGAATCATTTTAGTTTACAAATCATCGCTTATAGTACATGGTAAGTTATGTTGGTAAATTATAACTTTACACTAGGGTTATACATGGAGCGTAAGTACATTATGTTGTCTCTTCTTATTTCATGACGAAAACAACATGGTAATGATATTGATGTTTATTTGGGTCCATTGATCAATGATTTGAAATTGATGTGAGATACATGTGTTACATAGTATAGTGATCATAGAAGTGAATAGTTCACATTGAGATCTATATTGTCCAGGATAAGAAATGACTTTCCCACTTATGAAAAATTTTCTCAATATAAAATTCAAGGAATGTTAGGGTCCTAATTTTTTTAATAAATTACACACTCAATTAGGCCAAAACATCCTTCAAAGATAGTGCTTCTAGAAAATCATCAGTTTTTACCCCAACAACATAAAAACTAATCTTGGATAACATCATTCGATGCATATTCAAAAGAAGGTATGAAACCTTTTCATTTAATAGGTGATGAAAAGTTTTAGAAATTAAAGGATATAGTCACTATTTTTGGTATACCTTTTTTGAAAAGTCTTATGAAAATGGGTTGGAAAAAGATATTAGTTTTTTTTCTTCAAATTACCACATTGAAATTGTTTATACATCAAACATTTTCTTGATTTCATGCTTGTAGAAAAAAAATGTATGCGATATTGTCATTGGAATGTTACTAAATGAACATGAAAAAAATAGATTACATTAAGGATAGGTTGGACATGATTGGTATGAAGATAAGTGAAGAGTTATAACTAGTGAAGGGTGAAAGGCATAATTTTATTACTCTAATGGATTACACTCTTTTATAGAAAGTGAGATTTCATTTTTTTATGTTCTTAATGATGTAAGGGTTTTAGAGGGGTATTAATCAAATATCCATAACATCATTTCAATGACTCATTTGAAGTTAAAGGGATTAAAATCATGTGTATTTTATGTTTTAATACAAGATTTAATTCCCATGGATTTACATTGCATTCTACTTAATAATGTTCGTCACACATTAACCTGTATTTTCTTATTTTTCAAAGCTATATTTATCAAAGTTATAAACCTGAGGATGTTTGTAAAAATGGATTGTAAAATTACCATCATATTATATAAATTAGAGAAGTTATTCCCACTATCATTATTTTATATAATGGTTCACTTAGTTATAGGGATCCAATACATTATAGATAAATGTACCCCAATGAAAGATGTATTAATATTTTGAAAGGGAATTTCAAAGTCAAAGTTGGTTAAAATGTTGTATTGTAGAGGGATATACTATTGAATAATCCATTGAATTATGTACCAACTACCTAATTTATATGGATAACATTGGTCTCCTAAAATCTCATCATAGTGGGTGCTTTGTGGGTGGAATAATTTCTTAAAGAGATGTTATCACAATTACCATTATTGAGTGGGAGTAAGTGTAACATCCCAGGTAAATAAAGAATATAACATTTTCATATTTATTAATATCTATGAATTAAATATTAATTTTACTTTAAAGGGGATGATATGTTTGATGATGTACCCGATACACAATAATGGGTTTCTTTGAAATCTTATGTTGCACACAATGCTGAGTCATACTGAAAAATAATAATATAATATTATTTTAAATGGTAGTTAACACCTAGACATTTTATTGGTGGTAATAGATAGAACTAACTATATTATGAATATACATTTTTTTAAATGTTTTTACATTTATCCAATAAATTTTAGAGGCTTAAAATAATAAAGAATTTGATTTTAAGCATAAATACTCTAATATTCATTAAAAGGGCGATTTACCACATTTTGATGGAAAAACCTATTTAAATATAGTTTTGGTTACTTTTATATGTTATATTTGACAAAATAATATTATTATTTAGAATCGATACATCAAAATTTACTTTGTATAAAATTTTTCTACTTTTCTGATAAAGTTCATTTTTTTATGAATAATGAAAAATACTGTATTTTAATTCAAAACTGAATTTTATTATCTTTGTAAATGGGTTTAAAGTATAATTAGATTATATTTTTATCATTTAATCCTATTTTTGTCATTGGAAGTAATTTCACTTTGAAATTGGACATAAACAAGTGTCAATCTTTTGATAGTTATTATTTCTTAAAAACACGCTTTTTTGTTTTGACAACAGGAATTAATTTTAAATTAATTTATTCCACTTTTATGTTTTGAATTTGTAAAAATGGATTCTATATTTGGAATCATTATGTCCAAATTTTGTAAATAAGTAACTTTTATTTTTAGACATTTTAAATATTTACCTTAGTAAATATTTTATTTACCATGGTTAAAGGGTAAATCTGGTAAATAAGGGTAAAAAAATAATATTATAATAATATTAAATTACCCTATCATGTGTCCTAATACTATTGGTTGATACATGTATGACCGTGGGAATCATTTGGGCCAATTTTGGGACCCCATAGATCCACTTAAGAGTGACAATGACACTATATTAATTAATTTAAAGTAAAGACAAAAATGACTTAAACATATATCTTTTAGTAAATAAATTATTAAATGAGGTTATATAAGTTATATCTTTGACTATAAATAGTCATTTAAAATCTAAAAATATTTTATACATGATTATATATTTTTTATAATTTTTAGACATCAAAAATATAAAATTATTTATGACACAATAATGATGTAGTATTTAACTCATTAATGAATGATTTAAATAAATAAGATTATAAAGATTAAAATAATATTAAAAACCTATAAAATTATTATTTTATTATTTTATTTCGAACATGATTCATATTAAATTCTACTTTAATGAGTTTTGGACCTTTAGAAACTGAAAATCATTATATAATAAAATAACATTTTCAAACTTTCCTAAAGAGTCCCTCCTCCCCCTTATAAAAAGCCCTCATTTATAATCCATTCCTCACACTTCTCAATCCCATTGTCTCATCCAACATCTACCCAATTAAGATCCCTATATCTCTCTCTTCCTCCTAGAATCCTTACCTTAGGTAGAAGACAATTCAATTAAACCTTTTGGTTCAAACAAAAGGGAGATACCCAATTTAAAGGTACTGTCTTCTCTTAATTTCTTTTCTTTTATTTACTTATCCAACCCCCTAATTTTTTTATTCCTTTATTTTATAAAAAACCAGTATCCTCAATATAATAGGTTATTTTTGTGAGAATAATTCTAACTACACTTACACACACCTCCATCTAATGGGTAAAGAACATACTGTTTCTGTGGACGGCGAACTACTGCCTCACGAAACAATGATTGTTCAATCTTCTCCTACCACATATTATGGTGACCATTAAGATGAAACTGTATTTATATGTGATATATATTATATTTATATTGTTTCTATTCTTATTTATCTTCTATTTATATCATACCTTTATGGTTTCCATAATGGGTAAACGTAATAATTTCATTTGAGGAAGTGTGGACTACCACCCCCTCAAAGTGATATGACTCATTCATGCCATAAGTGGAACGTATAAAGGATGGAGTTAATTAAATTAAATAACATATATATTATACTTTAATTATAATATACCTATGTATTATCAAGTTTTCATTCCTTTAAATATAAAATAGAAATGAAAGTAGCGTTCATGCGTACGTACGACTTACCGTCTCCATGAACGGTGTGTTTCATTTCTTAACTCCAATTGATATGGAATATTATAAATACATATATACTGTATATATATTATATCTAAGTCATGAATATAATTATGGATATAATGGACTTTTGACCACATGGACAATTTATAATTATAACAAGTTCATTTTTAACTCAAGGTCCGAACATCGACAAAATGTCCGATATGAACTCAAATAATCAACTAATTGTTATAGCAAGGTAATAATTGATATAAAAGAAATAATAAAATTAAAAAATCTTCTTAATAAATTATAAATTAACTTTATTTTATTATTCATGAGATTAAAGAATGATCAAGTCAAGTCGTACACGAGGCAAGGGATTTCTTATCTCACTTTTAATTCCGTGATATTTCCATTGTTCACCACTTATTTATTGCATGTGGTGTATTTAGTACTTCCATTTGATATATATTATCATGATTATCTTTATATTCATGGTATTATGTGATTCATTTGGTGGTTATAAACTTTTGGTAATACGGCTCGATTTATTACAACGTGGTAAAGGGTTTTCATCTCACTTTTTTATTCCTGTGTGATTCATGCTATATTTTCCACTATTTCCTTTTGTGTGGTTTATGTACTGCACATGATTGTATTAATTGTGTAATATAATTCAATTTATGGATATTTATATCTTCATTTTATGATCCTTATTTCATGGGGTGTATGTTTTGTAAGTTACCAAATCGGTAAGGGAACCTTTCACCTTCTTCTTTTAGCCAAAGACTTCTTTTTTGTTATATCTTTTAATTTACAAATTATTATGTTGGGATATGTTATTATATATCTTTATTTATGTAAATTTTATTTCCAAGTGATGATATACCTTTTTTTCTCTCATAAAATAATTTTCTAAATTTTAAAGTTACGCCGTTAGGCTATCAAATTTTTGTTAGGGAACTTCTTTACCCAATTTTAATTCTTTGGGTTAATCTTCTAATTCTTAATTATGTCATGTTATGATTTTATGTGGAATCACTGTTTATTTTTTTTTTGTAATTTACACTACCCTTTGTGTGGATATACTTTTGATACACATAATCACTCCATTGATAAATTCTCAAGTCATCGATATGAACTTGATAAGATTAATTTTTACTCAATCTCCATTCATTGAGTTAAACATCCAAGTCATTGGTGTTGTTTTTAAAAAAAATGTGTGAATGTCCTCTGATTGATTTACATTAAATATCCAATAATATTTAGTGTATTTATATTTTTCACACATTATTATGTAATTTATTTATCCTTAATCTAAGGATACAGTTTTTATAAGGGATTTCGTCTCAATTTACATTCAATTGAGACTTCATTGTTGTTATGCACCAATTCACTCTTATATAGTGTATATATTGTCATTTGGCATATTATATCATGAATAAATTTATTCTCATGATATTATAAAGTTCTGATTAAATTTTATTCCTCAATTATTTGTATTCAATCGTCTCTCATTTTGTTAAAAACTATTTAACTAAAATATCATTTTAAATGTTTTAAAGATTTATCCATCTGAATATTTATCATTAATGTACATGTTTTCAAAATGGTTTTTAGGATTTATAAATATGTAAATTAATGGTTTCAAATGATAATTCATTTAAAAGTTTCAAAGTGGTATGGGAAACTTTGATTCAAAAATCTCTTTATTAAATATTTTAAATGGTTTTGAAAATTGTTTGATAAAGCATTGATTATGTCAATATCTTGAAATGATATATTGTGATTGCAATTTGAAAATTTTGTCTTTCCTTTATCCTTGATTTATGTGTTATGAATATGTTATGGTTATTGGGAATTGTTTACATATACAAGTGGTTCCATGATAAACCTAGGGTGGGTGAGCCTGAGATAGCTCTGCAATGCATTTGGGTAACATGATGGAGATAAATGTTAATGTTTATCCTAAGAGATTTAGGGAATATACTGTGATGGGTATTCCAACAAAGTCCCTATATAGCTGTGATATCTACAATGTAAGTATGTTATGGATTCCACAAGTTACCTTTATGATTTTTGATTTCTATGTGTTATTCATAAATCTTACAATTTCATAAGGTATATTATGATTGAAAAGTACGGTTTCATTGATATGTATTTATTAATGGGTTAATGTTTCCTTTCCTTATTTTATAACCTTTAATGAGATTTTTATGCTCACCCAAAGTTTTTAAATGTTTTTCACAGGAATTAAATATTAATAGGGTCAAGGATGAGATTTAGGAAAAGTCATGCTGTGTAAAACATGGAATTAGACATGTTTTTTAAGAGTTTTTATTTTATGAAAAAATGGATACTAAGTAGAAGTTTCTACTTTGTAATTTTTGAAATGTAATGTAATAGATATGGCCTAATTCTCTAAAAATCTAAACTTTAAAATATCCTCAATTTTAATTATTGAATTAACTCAAGATTTTGTAATGTTTAAGGCCGAGTCCTTATAGTTGGTATAAAATATCGGTTTATACAACTTTTGGGATTAAGAGTTTTAGTTAAATACATGGTTAGTCCCTATGTCTATTACTTCAGTTAAATACTTGTTTTATAAATTTTTTAGATCAAGGAAAGTCGGTTACAAATGGAATGCGGAGGATATCAAATAACATTCCTATCTCTTCCTGATGACATGCTTGTAATAATTATTGAAAAGTCATGTTCAGATGATTGTGAAACTTTTTATAGAATACAACTCACTTGCAAGCAGTTGTTTGAGATATCAAACACCTCCACTATACCTCGATATCATCGTGGATTATGGGTTGTATTTAATAAAATCATATTTTCTCAATATTCTCATATTTTTAAGAAAGGAAAATATTATCAATGAATTTTTAAATATTTTACCTTATCACAAGATTTTGAAGCATATTATGATTTTAAAAAAGGTGCTGAAGAATGAGACCCTCACGCAAACTATTTATATTTACTTTTAAAATATAGTCTCTCAACACATACTTATGGTATATTAAAAGGACCATTGATTGAAAGTTTTAGCTCAAACTCAGTCTGACTATTTTATAAAAATCTTGTTTTATTAGATGTATTGAAATTATATGTCATACATGATTATTTTCCGAAACTGTTTTTCTATGAACACCCATATGACCCAAGTTATACAAGGTGTATTTGGATGATGGAAGCAAATGATTTTGAAGGATCTATAAATAATTTTTTCAATACATGGAAGTTCTACCTATGTGAACAAGATGATGATGAAACCATATAGACACCATGATCAAGGTATGATGTTCTTTCTATTGGTAATAGTTTTATTTTATCATATGGAGGTGAAAAAAATGACAATATATAATATGTTGAGGTCTTAATGTATTGGGATGAAAATGAAAGGTATAAGAAAACCTTTAAGGTTAAAACATGTTAGGGTTATTTTTGAGTTTTATAAAAAATAAAACTCATAAGATTGGTGACAACCTGTCATATCCAGAATGGATGTAGGAATCAATCCCTCAACTGAAGGGTGACAAGGGCACATCGCCTACCACTGTCCTACGTGAAGTCCCTAGTTAGTATGACTTATTAATTTAAGTTAAATGAGTTTATGGATCAATAATTAGTTGATTTTTGGAACTTATGTTTTATCAAATGGATATCCTTTATATAGGAAAATGAATTGGTGATTAAGTGATAAAGGTTATTTTAGAACATGTTTGATCTTTTGGAAACATTATATGCTTAAGAGAAATAGAATAGTATGGGATCTCATCTGTGGAGTAATGGTTAAAAATTTATTTTGGAAGAATATGTGTTTTTATTGTGGACATATGACAATTTTATTTATTTATGGAAATGATTAAACTATCATGGAGAATATGTGATTAGGTTAATTACTTTTCAGTATGATACTTTAAGAGTAACTGATGTTATTTAGAGATAAATTTTAATATTTATATTGGAAGACTATGTGATTAAATTATTTTGAGATTTGGGTCTTAATATTAGTTCAGATTAATTTGAATAATTTTATGGATAGTTGTATATTGAATGATATTTCTTAAACTTTGGGTTCTTTTTGTTGAATTTTGGGGATTAAGAGTAGTATTTCTTTTTATAAAGGATTATCCTTTTGGGGATTATCTGATCTTGTACTAACCAATTTTGGTTTTGGTTGATGTCTAAAGATAGGGGAAATATATAGTTTATCTTTTGTAGATTATGTGATACTCTAGAAGTTGATTCTAGCACTTTAGGTGTGGCCAAGTCATCTTGAATACCCATCATTTGGAAAAAAGATGAGTTTGTGGTAGAAATATAGTAAAGGATGAAAGTCTACATGAAAAGTAAGTATGTTTCCTTATATTCTTATTCAAGCTCTTAAATAAATTCCTCAACTTTATGAAAAGTAACTTAAACCAAAAACAATGTCCGTTAACTTTTCCTACTATGGAATCAAATACTATTTAACCCATCACAATTTTGTGATTTTCTAGTGGTTAACTTTCTCCTAATCATGTTTTCTAACACTCTACATCAAACCTTAATGGTTTTTTTCTCTTCCATATTAATATTTTCCTAAATAGAATCCTAGTATGGACTATCTCAAGTGACCTTTTTATTTATCTTTCTTTCTTTTAAAGTGATATTTTTATTGAATATTTTTTCGATGTGTGACTTTCAATTAAGTTTCCAATCCCAATTTTAAAATTGAGAGGACACAATTCCCAAAAGGGGGGAAGGATGTAACATCCTAGGTAAATAAATAATATAACATTTTCATATTTCTTAATATCTATGAATTAAATATTAGTTTTACTTTAAAGGTGATGCTATGTTCGATGGAGTACCCGATACATAACAACGGTTTTCTTTGAAATCTTATGTTTCACACAATGCTGAGTCATATTGAAAAATAATAATATAATATTATTTTAAATGGTAGTCCACACCTAGCCGTTGTATTGGTGGGAATGAAAATAAATAACTAAAATATGAATATACATGTTTGTTAAATGTTTTTACATTTATCCAATAAATTTTAGAGTCTTAAAATAAAAAAGAATCTGATTTTAAGCATAAATACTCTAATATTCATTAAAAGGTCGACTTATCACCTTTTGACAGAGAAACCTATTTAAATATAGTTTTGGTCACTTTTATATGTTCTATTTGACAAAATAATATTCTTATTTATAATCATGACATAAAAATTTACTTTGGATAAAATTTTATTATTTTTCTGATAAAGTTCATTTTTATGAATAGTAAAAAATACTGCATTTTAATTTAAAACTGCCTTTTAATATAATTTATTTATATGATTATATTATCTTTCTAAATGGTTTTAAAGTTTAATTAGATTATATTTTTACCATTTAATCTTATGTTGGTCATTTTAAGTAATTTCACTTTGAATTTGGACATAAAAAAGTGTCAATCTTTTGATATTTATTATTTCTTAAAAACACGCTTTTTTGTTTTGACAATGGGAATTAATTTTAAATTAATTTCTGCCACTTATATATTTTGAATTTGGAAAAATGGATTCAGTATTTGGAATCATGAGATCCAAATTGTTTAAATAGGTAAATTTTATTTTTAGACATTTTAAATATTTACCTCAGTAAATATTTTATTTACCATGGTTAAAGGGTAAATCTAGTAAATAAGGGTAAACAAATAATATTATAATAATATTAAATTACCCTAACATATGTACTAATCCTATTTTTTGATACATGTCTGACCATAAGAATCCTTTGGGTCGATTTTGGAACACCATGGAGCCACTTATGAGTGATAATGACACTTTATATTAATTAATTTAAAGTAAAAACAAAAATGACTTAAACATATATCTTTTAGTAAATCAATTATTAAATGAGGTTATATAAGTTATATATTCAACTATGAATATTAATTTTAAATCTAAAAATATTTCCTACATGATTATATTTGTTTAATAATTTTTAGATATCAAAAAAATTAAATTATTTATGACACAATAATGATGCAGTAATTACCTCATTAATGAATGATTTGAATAAATAAGATTATAAAGATTAAAATAATATCCAAAACCTATCCAATTCTTATTGGATGATTTTATTTCGAACATGATTCATCTTATCTTTGACTTTAATTAGTTTTGGACCTTTATAAACTGAAAATCATTATATAATAAAATAAAATTTTCAAACTTTCCTAAAGAGCCCCCCCTTATAAAAAACCCTATCTTCTAACAAATTCCTCACACTTCTAAAACCCCTTGTCTCATCCAAAATCTAATCAATTAATCTCCCTAAATCCATCTATTCCTCTTTGAAGCCTTACCTTAGGCAGAAGGCACTTCAAGTAAACCTTTTGGTTCAAACTAAAGGGAGATACCCAATTTAAAGGTAACATCTTCTCTTAAATTCTTTTCTTTTATTTTACTTCTCCAAACCCCTAAAATATTTTTATTACTTTATTTCATAACAAAAAAATTATCCTAAATATACTAGGTTGTTTTTATGATAAGGATTCAAACTACAGTTACACACACTTCCATCTAATGAGTAAAGAACATACTATTTTTGTGGATGGCGAACTACTGCCTCACGAAATGATGATTGTTCAATATTATCCTACCACCTCTTATTGTGGAAATTAAGATGAAAATTTATTTATATGTGATGTATATTATATTTATACTGTTTCTATGCTTCTGTATTTTCCATTTATAGCATACCTTTATGGTTTCCATAATGTGTAAACGTGATAATTTCCTTTGAGGAAGTGCAGACTACTGCCCCCTCAAAGTGATATGACTCATTCATGCCATATGTGTAATGTATAAAGGATAAAGTTAATTAAATTAAATAACATAGATATTATACTTTAATTATAATATAACTATGTATTATTAAGTTTTCATTCCTTAATAAAATAGAAATGAAAGCAGCGTTCATGCGTACGTACGGCTTACCGTCTCCATGAACGGTGCGTTTCATTTATTAAATCCAAATGATATGGAATATTATAAATACATATAAAATGGATATATATGATATATATGATATCTAAATCATTAATATAATTCTTGAGATAATGTAATTTTTACCACATGTACAACTTATAATTATAACAAGTTCATTTTTAATTCAAGTTCCGAACATCGACAAAATGTCAGATATGAACTCAAATAATTAACTAATTGTTATAGCAAGGTAATAATTGATATAAAAATAATAATAAACTTGAAAATATTTATTAATAAAGTATAAATTAACTTTAGTTTATTATTTATGATATTATATAATGATCGAGTCAAGTCAGACACGAGGTAAGTGATTTCTTATCTCACTTTTAATTCCGTGAGATTTCCATTATTCACCACTTATTTATTGCATGTGGTGTATTGAGTACTTAAATTTGATATATATTATCATGATTATATTTATATTAATGTTTTTATATTATTTATTTTGTGTTTATAAACTTTTGGTCATATGAATCGATTGATTACAATGTGGTAAGGGGTTATCATCTCACTTTTTTATTCCTGTGAGATTCATGATATATTTGCCACTATTTTCTTTTGTGTGGTGTATGTACTGCACATTATTGTATTAATTGTGTAATATAATTCAATTTATGGGTATTTACATCTTCATTGTTTGTTACTTCTTTCATGGGGTGCATGTTTTGTTCGTTACCAAATCGGTAAGGGAACCCTTCACCTTCCTCTTTTAGTCAAAGACTTATTTTTGTTATGTCTTTTAATTTACATATTCTTATGTTGGGATATGTTATTATATATCATTATTTATATAAATTTTCTATCCAAGTGATGAGATACCCTTTTTCTCTCATAAACTCATTTTCTAAATTTTAAGTGACGTCGTTAGGCTATCAAATTTTTGTAATGGAACTTCTTTATCCTATTATAATTCTTAATTATGTCATGTTATGATTATGAGTGGAATAACTATTTATTTATTTATGTTTTAATTTCCACTCACCTTTGTGTGGATATAATTTTTATACACATAACCACTCCATTGATAAATTCTCAAGTCATCTATATGAACTTGATAAGAGTAATTTTAACTCAATCTCCATTCATTGAGTTAAACATCCAAGTCATTGGTTTCATTTTTAAAAAAATATGTGTGAATGTACTTGGATTGATTTACACTAAATATCCAATAATATTTAGTGTATTTATATTTTTCACACATTATTATGTAATTGATTTATCCTTAATCTAAAAATATAGTTTTAATAAAGGATTTAATCTCAATTTACATTCCATTTAGACTTTATTGTTGTTATGAACCAATTCACTATTATATGGTGTATATAATTTACTTTGGAATATTATATCATGAATCCATTTATTCCCATGATATTATAAAGTTTTGATTAAATTTTATTCCTCAATTATTTTTATTCAAGCGTCTTTCATTTTGTTAAAAACTATTTAACTAAAATATCATTTTAAATGTTTTAAATATTTTTTATTATAAATATCTCTCATTAATGTACATGTTTTAAAAATGTTTTTTAGGATTTATTTATATGGAAATTAATGTTTTCAAATAAAAATTCATTTAAAAGTTTCAAAGTGGTATGGGACACTTTGATTCAAAAATATCTTTATTAAATGTTTTAAATGGTTTTGAAAATTGTTTGATAAAGCATTGATTATGTCAATATCTTGAAATGATATATTGTGATTACAATGTGGAAATTTTGTCTTTCCTTTATCCTTGATTTATGTGTTATGAATATTTTATGGTTATTGGGCATTGTTTACATATACGGGTGGTTCCGTGATAAACCTAGGGCGGGTGAGCCCAAGATAACTCTCCAATGCATTTGGGTAACAAGAAGAAGGTTAATGTTAATGTTTCTACTAATAGATTTAGGGAATATAATGTGATGGGTATTTCAAAATAAATCCCTATGTATCTATGATATCTACAATGTAAGTATGTTATGGATTCCACAAGTTACCTTTATGATTTATTATTTCTATGTGTTATTCATAAATCTTACAATTTCATGAGGTATGTTATGATTGAAAAGTATGGTTTCATTGATTTGTATTTATTGATGGGTTAATGTTTCCTTTCCTTATTTTACAACCCTTACTGATATTTTTTTGCTCACCCCATGTTTTGAAATGTTTTTCATAGAACTTAAAGATGAATAGGGTCAAGGATGGGATCAAGGAAAAGTCATGCTGTCTAAAACATGGAACTAGACTTGTTTTTTTAGAGTTTTTATTTTATGAAAAAAATGAATGTTGAGTAGAAGTGTCTAATTTTTAATTTTTGAAATGTAATTTAATAGATATGGCCTAATTCTTTAAAACTCTAAACCTTTAAATATCCTCAATGTGAATTCTTGACTTAACTCATGATTATGTAATGTTTAAGGCTGGGTCCTTATAGTAAGCCCACATTTACATTTTATATAACAATATAGAGGTTTATTCATATGTTTAAACTCACAAATTAATTATCAGGTATTTTAATCCATCTAGGAATGAAATCTGAATATTATATACACATAATATACTATTTATAGAATGGTTTCAAGTCCATATTTTTAGGAGATATCTGAAATTCTAAATTCAATTTTAGAATGGCTTTAAAGGCTATCCAAAAGACGAGATGTTCATGTATTATCTTATAATTATTATATAATTAATAGTTATAAGTTCTATACAAAGGAACAAGATGAACATAGTATAATGAAAAATAGTTGAGTTACTATTGTGGTAGGAGCAATGCATTTATCTGGCACCAAGGACAAAAATACAATTTATGAGAATATGAAATACTTTTAAATCATTGAATAAATATGGGATTTGGATCATACAACATTCCAAGTGATGTTTTTTTTTATGAAAATTGGCTAATTATATAAGTATATTTAGAATCAATAAATTAAGATTCATGAAAGTTAATTTTAGTAAGGAATGATACAAGGATGGGTCATTAATAATGAAAACACAAGAAATGAAATTATTTTATGCACTGGATCCTACAAACACAAACTGGTCAATTTTTTTATAGATTAAATCAACTGCAATGTCAAATGAAAATTTTTCTAAGGATGACCCTTTTATTGGGACATCACAACGATTTCATGGTGGTTTAATGTAAATAGCGTCTTTCATGTTAGAGGGGACTATAATGAGGGGATTTGGATACTTGATGGAGGGTTCAAATCCCTTCAAAATTTAAAGAAAAATTTTTTTCAATGAAGAGTTGAAATGTATTTGATTAGTTTTTTTATATACAAAGTGTTTCCTTATAATATTTTATATTCAATACTATATTTACTTAATCTAAATTAAAATTTTAACTAGTTGTTCAAATAATGGCTTCTTCACCTGTTAATCTTACCAATTTCAAGGAAAAAAACAACAACGATGTTGAAATTGAGAAAATGTTTAAAGGAGAAAAACATTTTAAGGTGATAAACAACCTGAAGGTGAGAAAGTAGGAAAAAGTGATCAGGTTGAAAAAATATAAGAGCAATGTAGAATGATAGTGTTATTAAAAATTATTAAGGTGATAAAAAAAGTTTAAAAATTTGAGGTTGGGTGGAATGCACATTTTTAATGTATTGACCCCAAAAAGTCCATTTTCATTAGATTCATTGGGTCCAATACTCAAATGCATGTGTCAATTGGTATAGATATGTAAAAAAATGTTTTGAATTCATTTAAGATAAAAATTTGGGAAGTCATTATTGTAAAACTATGATATACTGTCTATTTTATCAAATAATAAAATAAGGAAATGTTGATATATTCTTCATTATCCTTTTCACCATATATTTATATTAGAATATTTTTAGATAAAATTTATAATAATGGTCACTGGAAAGGCTCATAGAACATTTCAGGTACTTATTATAAAATATCATCTTAGGGATGCTGAGGGGAAAATAAAACCCCACCTACCATCCATATACACATACATCATAAATCAAGAAACCTTGGATGATTTCATTATCCTTTGAGAGGAGAAAGAATTTACGATAAATTTTAACTAGTATTATTTTATTTTACATTATGCATATTAGTCAATTTTATTCACAGTTATTAATTTATGAAATAATAAAAAAGTATAAAAAATAGATAAAATGCATCAAAACCACTATACTCATATTATAAAGAAATGATGGGGTATGTTTCACTTGAAAAAATGGTATGTATTTTAAATCTATAGTAAAAACTTTATATGATATGAAACAAAAACATAATTATCTTACTTTGTTTATATAAATATTGATGAATTGAAATCTCAAGACACTTCCAACCCATGAAATATGCTATGGAAGGATCCTTGTGTAAATAAAAAGGGACAAATAGTATATGAAAACATAAAAAAGTATGATAATCTTGTGTAATTATTACATAATAGAATTTTTTTATTCTTTAAAATAGTATTACATAACAATAAATACTTATTTTTCTATATTTTTATTCATTTTAGACATAATAGTCATTATATATTATATCCTATTCACATATATTTTTAGTGGTTTTGGAGTATCTAAAACATTATGGATGCATTATAGGTGTAGGTTTTGAAGTTTCACCACAAGAATAATTTGAGAAATCAAAGGCACAAGAAGATACAATTGATAAAATGAAAAATATGCAGACATAGATAAACACTACAATAGAAAAAGTTAGTTGGTAGGTTTATATAATCAACTAGTTTCTTCAAAGGGATATACACGAAGAATCAACATAGTAGAAACTATAAACAAAGAGTCACACACCACTAGTTTAGAGGCTAACCATTACCCTCAAAGGCTCACCTTACCCCAGTTAATCAATTTTGTCATAATAGTTTTTGTTAAATGTGAATTAAACAACCACTAATACCTTTCTTGCACTAAAATTCTACAAGATGAAATTGATTGTGATTTATATCTATTAATACCCACTCATTGCCTTTTTGTGATAGGTAAAATGTACAATATAAAAAGTTATATTAAACAAAATAAAAAACTTTCAAAAGATCACATGAGTATAGAAATTCACATATCTCACGAGCTGAGTATTGAGCTACCAGTTCCCATTGATGACCATGATATTCACATGGTCAAATTTTTTATTGTATCTTGTATTGCATGTATGTTTAATCTCATAAAGATACATGATGATAATAAGGTATGTCCTTTCCAATTTAATTTATATAAAAAACCTTTTATAGTTAATGAAAAAAGGTCTGAACTAAGGTATTAAATTAAAAAGGAAAAATATAAGTGGAAATAAAAGGTAGAGTCAAGAAGATATAAATGATCAACTAATAGATCAAAAGGACCCACTGAGAGTATCTTTACCCCACCAATTTCAGTGCCTAATTTATTATCATTACAAGTTCATGCAGATACAATGTTCTAAAATAGTAATTTAGTCTGCATTAAATATGAAGAATAAATGTATTGATAGTCCATTACTAACATGATTGTTCTTGAAAATGTAAATGAAATTCTCAAGAATGAATGGTTGTGAGACTTAGTTATGAATGTATACATGAGGTACATTTTGATAATTATTTTCAATAATTTATTTTCTATGTTTATTATAGTTTAATAATTTTTATATTTTCTATAGGTATTTATATCACACCAATTTAAAGGGAATAACTTGAAATGAAAAATTTGGATTTTTTAATCCTTATGCCACTTTATAGAAAAAAATCAATGGAAGAAGATGAAAATTTAGTAGGATCACAACAAGTATCCACAATGTTTGAAAAAAATATTAAATGACATGCTCTTCTTAATACATACAATGAAGGGGTAAAACTCTACATTCTAATAATATAAAATATATTTTCATTTTTTTTCCATTAATTAGTACATTTTATTTTTTAGGGTTCACTACATTCTCATTGTGATCAATTTGGATACTCCAAAGATATATATATATATATATATATATATATTTTTGGATCTAATGCTTGAATATTTAATAAACTGACCACACATGATGTCCATTATTAATTTATACAACAATATATTCAACATTTTACAAGTAAAATTCAAATTATATGTTTTATATTATGTTTTAACTAGTATTTTTTTTATGATAGGGAGATGTTTATATCATCAAAACCATGGTACGATGATGGTTAATCAACCCAAGAAACCTATGAATTTCTATAATTGGATAAGTATTAGGGTGTATGTAATTAGATTTTATTAGAAATATATATATATATATATATATATATATATAATTACTTATATTTATCAATGTTTCTATAATATTCAAAACGAAGTAATTACATCAATTATGGTTATTGCATTTACAGATATAAGAAATATATCATATTCTATCCACAAACTAGTTATTCAACCTCATGTATTTTTATGATTACAATAAATTAAAGTGTTTCTAACCATTGTATTTAATTTTATTTTAGTTATAATATTTGAATATCTTCAAAAGAAGTTAATGGACTAATTACTGTTCAAAGATGAAGTTGTTTGAATGAGGTAGATTTTGAGAGTTCTGTTCAAATTAGTGAAGTAAGTCTTCACCATGACTTATACCACATCATGATGAATTCATCTAGGCTGTGTTTAAGATTATTATGACCGAAGTTGGTGACTATTATCATATCACATGTCATTTTTATCTGGGAAGTCACCTATGAGAAATGAGTAGTGAAAATACACCACACCATTTCACTAGGTGTGGTGGATTGATTGTCTACCTATGAAACCTGAGGAAAGAAAAATGACCATTATAGTGGTCATGGTGTATTAGATGATTGAATGTGAAATATGTCATGATAAATAATACTAAGGTCATGGTTCTTAGTGTATTGAGGTCAAAATATGCAAGAACTTCTCACCATGTCATGGTAAAGGGATTGTCGGTAGGTGACACATCTAAATCTTGAGATATCATTAATGAGGCTCTAAAAATATTTGACCTTGGTCATTAAAGATTTAGATCAACCCAAAGAACCCCCAATGCATATGAAGGCTATAAATAGATGTCTTTGGAGGCTTGAATCTCAACTATTATATTTACAATCATCTATGAAGACTCTTTCAAATGAATGATTCCTTGATAAATCCATGATGTGATATTGAAAGACATCTTCAAGAAAGATTATAATTCTCAAAAGGAAATCCAAGATTCAATTAATTCAATCAAATTTATAATTTTTTTCTTGTTAATCCTTTTTATTTATTCCTTATTGTAATTTATTAAAGGAACTTCCTCTTCCACATTCTCTCTCTCTCTCTCTTCTAATATTTCATTTATTCAAAATCTACTAGAGAGAGTTGAGTGCTTTAGAAAGGTTTTGTTAAAATAAACCTTTATATTCTTAAACTTATTCTTTAGGTGATCACCACCATTAAAGTGAAAGTTCTTGGTTCTTGGTTTCCATTAAAACCAAGGGTATTCTTCAGTTCTTGGTTTCCATTCAAACCAAGGGAGTAATATAACCCTCTAAATAATTCTTTAGGGGAGGAGACGTTGGGGATCATTATTGAACTATTATCAAAATCTTTTATCAAAGTGTGACTTTCTAATTTCTGTAATTTATTTTCCACATTGATTAATGTTTTAATTTATGTTATGCTCACTTTAATTTTATTGTTTTATTATTAAATCGCATTATTGCATGATAATCAATTTAATTTTAAATAATTATTTAAAATTGTTTTTTAAAAATAAATTTACTCCTCCATCTATCCATTTCACATCCAACCAATATTTAGAATCAATGGAAAATCTTTGTGTTTTTCTAAAAAAATAATTGTTTTCTAAAATTAGTTTTAATTTTAAATATATTAATCAATTTCAAAGTTTGATCTTTTTAAATGGAATATTTTTCGAACACCCTTGTCGGTTATAAAGGATTATCTATGGGTCATGCACCCTTTTTTAGTGGTTCATATAGTTTCTGGGAACAACAGAAGCATGCATTAGGTAGTGCCCAACTTTTCTTTTTTTCCATGATCAATGATCAATCCGAGATATATGTGATAATGAATATTGTGATCAATAAAATTGAATCAAAGAAAAATAAAGGGATAGAATTCCATAACCAAGAGTGATGTGATCAACATATATTGTTTATAATCAATTTAATTAGTTAAATAATTACCTATAAGGAATTATTTCTTCATTGATGAATCCGATGTCAGATTTGTAGTGCACTATCACTGCGTTGTAGAAAACAAGTGTATATTTCTTGTAGAGGTGATACACATGTGTTCCAAGAATCTCTAGACATTACTAAAGGAGTATTTTAGTGATAGAATGGAAGATCCTTATGCTTGAATTGTCCACATTGAACACCAATTTAATCAATTCCAAAATGTTCTTCTTGATCTGGTGAGGAGGATTGCTCACAGTTCTTGGGAGCATTCTTGGAGAAGGGATCTCTCTAGGCTTGAGATAATTCTCTAAGATTTTTTGTGCACAACTAAATTAGTTAATGATAGAAATAACATAATTGGGTATTTATATTGATAGGGTTAAAATAAAATAATTGCGCAAGTGCCTTTATTATTTATTTAATCACAACAAAACCCCATGTCAAATAATTATAGTAGTATTATTATTTCTTGAAAAGTGGTTAACTTGTGAATTATAATTAAATATTATTTAATTAAATAATATTCAATATTATTATTTCTCACCAGACCATTAAAATCAGTCCTCCATTCCTCCATGATATTTATTGAGCATTTAATAATGTATATTTATTTATTAAATAAGTATCATGTCATTATTTTCTAATAAATAAATAAATATTATATTCACTAAATAGAAAATAAATAATTATTAAATGTCCCGCTCATAATACATTCTCTAAAATAACCAGTGATGGAATAAATGCGACCAAGCATACATGAATAATTATTAAACCACGTGTGGGAATAATATTTATTCAACCTATTAAATAATAAATAATAATATATTATTTTACTAATATTCATGATACACTTAGTGTGTGACCCTCTAGGAATCCTTCTTAGTGGAATTAGGTGATACTGCCTAAAGTCCAAGGTTAGCATCTAGCAACATGCCAAGGCACCCATAGATAAAGAATTTAATACTGTAATGATATGTTATCTCATATGGATTATTACCATGTAATATAACCCCTTTATCATAATATCTTTAATCGAGCATGTTGTATGCTAGCACCATCAACCTATATGCTCGATATCTCTTTCTTTGAATTTTTGGAAATAGAACTTGCCTATAGAATAACATGACCATGGATTTATTTAGGACATATCATTTCCATCAAAGGTCCTAAGATATTAACTTCCATTAATGAACAAAAGGAATAAATCCTTTCTCACATTATTTACTAATTTAATATTACTTGTGACACACCCAACATATCCTACCTTATTATGAACATATTTCATCACATTTTTCATCAATACATCAAAGTATGTGACTCATATATTCATTAATAATAATCTTAAAGTATAAGGACCAATACACACATTTATAGATAGGAAAATCCAATAATACTTATAAATGTGGATTTCCTACTGATGAGTTTCATTCTCATAATATCCTAATAGATATTACTAAGGGCATACACCATGAGAAGTTTCCCCAAAGTCCGATGAGTCTCCACCCCTGATAGCCTATATCATTTGTGTCCCTAAAATGATATCACCCAGATATAGAACATACATTCAAGAATAGTGTCATAGAACTTTTGGGTTCTCATCATAGCAAGGAACTGATATGACCTTTTAGTGCGACAACTAATCTTAGGACATTATCACATACTACATCACACGGAATAAAAATCATGATGTGATAAATAGTTTATTAATATTCAAAACAATGAATAAATATTTATCATAAAGTACATAGAAGTTGGTTCTAGGGAACCAACTCCAACAGTTCATACTATAGTTATTGGAAAACTCGCATGTTTACTTTTCTTGGTAGTATAAGATATCCTGTTTGTAGAATTGTTATGCATGGATTTTTAACTTCTTAAGAATTGGAGGAAAAATGGATCTCCGATGACATTAATTCTTTTGAACTTAATAAAAAAATATATTAATTCATTATACTATGGTTTAGATCATAACAAGTTTAATCACATTTCTTCTTGTAAAAATGCTTATGAAATTTAGAAATTGTTAGAAGTAACTCATAAAGCAATGAATTAAGTTAAAGATACTAGGCTTGACATGTTTAGACAAGATCCTGAAATATTTAGTATATATTCAAATGAATCTATTATGAAAATTTTTACATGTTTTTCTGACATTTTCAATAGTCAAAAGTATCTTTCTGATGATTTTTCTATAGAAACATTAGGGAAAAATATCCTTTGGGTTTTTTCTTGTTCTTAAAAAACCATGGTGATAAAAATATAAATAGTAAAGGATATAAAGAAATTCCATTCAAGGAGATAATCAAAGCTCTCATAACCTATGAGATCATAATGAAGAGACAAGATAAAAAGGAAGTAAAATATGTTAAGGAGAAAAGTATAATTTACTTCAAATCAATTAATGATGAATAATAAAATAGTGATGAAATGGTTTATCTAGCCAAGAATATGAATATATTCTTCAAAATAAAGAAATCCTACCAATGTTCCAAAAAGGAGGATCATGAATGTGAAAAATAAGTGACATGATTCAAATGTAAAAAGAAGGGACATATAAGACTAGAATGACCCTTGATCAAAATGAAGAACAAGGGAAAAAATAATAAAAGCAATAAATACTTCAAGGTTTCAACCTGAAGTGAAAGAGGTGACTCTCTCTCATCAATAGAGTCAAGCGATGAAAGAGATGCCCCAATAAGCGGCTGGGGTGGCGGGGGGGGGGGGTGCCATTCGCAGGGTCAATTCCCCATACCACTTTATTTTATAGTTTTTTGTAGCATGTGTGATTCCATTGGTAGTTATAACCCACCTTTTAAACTCAAACTCATCCTCTTCTTCTTCCTCAAATTTTTCTTCCTTTTCTTCTTCTTCTAATAAATTAATCTAAAAAGTTCTAAAATATACTCATGATTAACTTTAATAAGGTTTTTGAAAACCAAATTTAACATACAAACAACTTAAAAATAAATATAATCAATCACTTAAAGAAAAGTATCAAGTTATAATTAAAAAGGATGAATTATCAAAAAAGTTTAATGATCAATCAAATGTGCATAAATCACAGTTGACTATTGCTGATCTCAAAAAATCTCTCACAAAATTCACTAAAGGTAAACAAACTATAAATAAAATTTTGGATTATCAATGAACTATAAAAAATCATTTTGGTTTTGGTTTTCAAATAATACTAGTTCTTCTAATAATAATACTTTTGTAAAGGGGATTTTGAAAAACAAGTTTTGTAATTATTTTCATAAAACTGGGCATTTAATTTATTAACATAATTGAAAAAACTCTCGATATGGTAGACCAAAAAAGTATATATCTTTCATCCCATATTTTATCTCAAAATATTTTATCAAAACAAATTTGGGTACCCAAATCTCAATTAGCTAACATATATGGACCCAAAACATGGGTACCAAAAACTTAATTTCATAATTTTATAATAATTGTATCTAAAGAGTAAATTCAAAAAAGAAACATGGTATATGGATAGTGGATGCTCTTGACACATGTGTAGTGACCCATCTAAATTTTATTAATTTGAAAACCTGATGGAGGATACTTGAATTTTAGTGATAATTCAAGAAGTAAAATCACCAGTATAGGTAAAACCAGTTTTCTCAATTCGATGATTATAAAATATGTTTTATTAATTGATGGTTTAAAGCAAATTTTTATAATCATTACTTAATTGTGCAATAATGGTTTAAAATTTCCTTTGAAAAATATTTTTGTAAAGTTTTTAATCTCCAAGGAAATTTTTTTTACCATGTTTTATTTTAAAAATGTTTATATTATCAATTTAAAATATATTTATTCTCAAGATGTTAAATGTTTGTGCATTTAAGATAGTGATTCTTGGATTTGGTCACTATAACACACACACACTCATTAAGCACAACTGACATCAACAAGTATGAGATTTACCAAAATTATATTTTGATGATAGTATTGCTTGTGAACCTTGATAACTTTTTAAGAAACAAAAAACTTCTTTCAAACCAAAACAATAAGTATCAACCTCTAAAGCTCTTAATCTTATTCACCATGATCATTTTAGACCAACTCAATTTAAAAGTATCAAAGGAAAATAATATTATTTTTTGATTATTAATGATTATATAAGATTCACTTGGGTATTTTTATTGACACACACAAATGAGGCATGTAAAGTCTTTGTAATATTGAACAAGAAGTTTAAAAATTAAAAAGGGAAAAAATCAATTTTCATTTGAAGTGATCTTGGGGTAAAGTTTGATAACAAAGAGTTTGATGAAATTTTTTCTTCACTAGGTTATAATCATAATTTTTACACTCCTATAACACCTCAAAAAAATTAGGTTATTAAAATAAATAATAAAAATCCTCAAGAAATGTAAAGAGTCCTCTTAAATGATTTCAAACTCCCTTATAAATTTTGGTTTGAGGTAGTAAATATCCCTTTTTTTTGAAGGGTGAGGGTAAAACCCCCTTTGATTAAGAAAGAAAAAACCATATTTTATAATGGGAAAGAGGAAAACCATTAAAAGAAGGGAACAAGCATTAAAAAAACCAAATGAAACTTAAAAGTGAATAGAAACAAAAATCCAAGTGGAAATTAGAAAAACTCATCGCCCCCTTGCCAAGAATTGCAAAGTGAGTCCCATTAAGAAATTGTGTTTCCCCCTCTTCCAAGAAGTTACACTGTGCTGGCAGCACAACGTGTCAGAGCACCTCCCCAACCAAAAACGTGGAGGAGATTCGGATGAAAGGTGAAATCACACATTTCTCTCTTTCAAGCCACCCGCTTGACAAATAATGAAGAAAACTTTAGCAATGTCAACCTGATGCAATGCAAAAAAACTGAAAAATCACTGAACAAATGACATTGCAAGGCACCCATACACCCATCAAGGAGATGACACATGGAGGGATAAAGGAATTCATAACATCCCTCCCTCTATCAAGGATTCCTACCTAATAACACCTAAAAACTACTATAACACTTTTCCAAATTAAACAAGGAGAACCAAAACCCACAAGGAAAGCTACTTCTCATAAACAAGCAGGAGAAAAATGAAAACAGAAAAATAGTTTAAAGCTCAACCAATGTCAAGATCACACTACATCAAACAAGATAAATCCCTCAACCTCTACCCAGAACCTCAAGAACCAAACTACACCATTCTAAGATCATCAACAGTGAAACCAGAGGAAAAGATCCCAAAAAATCCATGCAATTTGGAAATGAGCTTTCTGCAGAATGACCTACCTCTAAGTGAAATTACCTTCATTGATCCTTGAATAACTTTGTTTATATGATACCAGGAAGAGAAATCCCAACAATATCACTGCCGAATAGAGAATGATCACACTATACTAGAGTTGAAAAGATCTGAAACTAGATCGGAACCAGAGGGGGAAGCATTGTGAGGCATAGGTGGGCCACAACATCGATCAATGAAAGAAAATATCAACCAGATCATCCATCTCAATAGTGGACCCAACACAACAGAACTTGAGAGAACCTCAGATGTCAATCGAAGAGAAAAAATGAACATCACCTGAGATGAATTACCAAAGATCCATGTAGGCGCAAGCCTTAAGAGCTTTGAACAGGAGAAGCTTGGCCACCACCATTCGATTTTTTGAGCCTTCAAAGAACATGAACGCCAAATTCCAGGGCAACCTAGATCTGAAGAAAGATCCAGGAAAAGGAAATTATGCATGGTGAGCATGCTGGATCCAAGATTTGATGATAAGGGACGCACAGAAGAGAAGTCAAAAGAAAGCTCAGGTGACGAAAGCAAGGGAGCTCCACCGTGAGGGGAAAGGGGAAACCCTAATCATGAGAGGCACTGCAACTAGGGGAGTACAGACCCATATGTTATATTTTTTTTTTGGGGTAGTAAATACCCCTTGTTATATATTAAATCATGTTATCTCAAGACCCTTCCTTAAAAAGACCCCCTCTGAACTCTGAAAAAATAAAATTCCAAAAGTTTTATTTTTTAAAAGAGTTTGGATGTAAATTTTATATTCTTTACACTAAATAAAAACTAGGGAAATTTGATCCAAAATCAGATGAAGAAATATTTCTTGGACACTAGAAATCAAATAAATCCTATTGAGTCTTCAATAAAAGAAAAAAACTATTAAAGTATCTAGTCATATCAAATTTGATGAAAATATTCATAGGACCTCATTCTAATTTGAATATGTGGATAACCTTAAGCCTTTGACTTTGAATGATACAAAACATCCTAAAATACCCATCCAAGTTGAATCACTTCCTAGTAATTTACATCAATATTTAAAAAAAATCAAAATACCATCCCTTGGAAAATATTATTAGATATTTTTAATATGGCACTTTTACTAGGTTTTCTTTCTTAAATGAAGTTGATAACTATTATTTTATTAATTCTATAGAACCTAAAAACCTTTATGATGTTATTAATGATTAAATTTAGGGTTTTTATATGTAAGAAGAGTTAAACACATTCCAATGGAGTAATTTTTGGAATATTTTTGAATGAATCAACAATCATTTCATTATTGGTTCAAAATAAGTTTATAGAGATAAGTTAGATGAGCAAGGTAAAATCACATGCAAAAAAGATATAATCATAGTGAAAATCTATAATCATGAAGAATACATTTATTATGATGAAAAATTCTCACCCATTGATCAACTAGAATCAATAATAATCTCATTAGCATTCACCAACCCATTGTATTAGTGTAGCCTGATCTGTTTGGATGATATTGGGTTGAATGATAGTGGACCATACAACACACTAGCCCGCAACTATCATTAGTTGACCTTTTCAATGAGCTCATTAGGGGTTGAAAGGAAGTAACACACCCCTGATATGGGGGTCAAAGGCCCATAAGATAATTTTTGAGGAATTGTAGCAACTATGACTAACTGTAGTAGAGCTGAATGGGCAATATCAACCTGAAACTATAGTAGTGATGACTTGGGAATAGTTACTATAGCATCTCAGGTTTTGGAGGAAATTGTAATATAGCTCCATGTACATCTATACATTTAACATTATAACATCTTAGACTTGGGTGGCTACAACACTGTAACAGTGTAGGCTTCCATACACTATTCATAGTAACACAATGGACTTACTATGTAGTTGGTGGCATAATGATTCGTCTTCATTATTATCTCATTTGAGCTAGGGTTTTTTGAGTGAGAAACTCTAAAACCTCCTTGTAATTATGCTCCCAATTTTAATGAAGTGATTCTACCTTTCCATATATATAGGGATTATTCCCAAACCATGTAAATCTCTGTATCCATGTTCACCATCATATTCTTCTTTTGTTTTTGACTTTTCTTCATCTAGAAACCTCTATCACTATGAATCCCAGTGTTTCTACAACATGCCCATATTATTTTCAAAATTTTTCAAATGAATGTTATAATTTATTTTTCAAATGTTTTTAATTCTGATTTTTTGAACAATCACCTAGTTTTAAAAATCCAAAATTTCTAAATTCCATTTTAAAGTTAACCAAATATTTATATGGTTTAAAATAAACCCCTTAATCTTGGTATGGAAGGTTAAATATTTTTCCTTTATCAAATGATTTCAAAATGGGGAAAGTGGATTAAACATTATTTTTAAAAAATGTTCCAATGATATTTTAATCATTCAAATATATTTTGATGACATAATTTTTGGATCAATAAATGAATATCTTTGTAACAAATTTTCAAATATTATGATAAGAGAATTTGAAATGAGTTTTATGGGTGAGTTAAAATTATTTCTTAGTTTTCATATCTCTAAAAATTAGGATGACACTTTTATAAGACAAATAAAATACAGTAATGAGCTTCTGAAGCATTTTGGCATGGATCAATCTAAGAAGATTAATACACCCATTAGTATTTATTGTAAGATAATATTGGATGAAGCTGGTAAACCAGCTGACAACAAGATTTAATGAAGTATGATTGGGAGTCTTATTTATATTGTTATGAGATGGATGAACATTATGTTTAGTGTCTATCTTTATTTTCATTTTCAAGAAAATACTAAAGAATAAAATATAAAATCTCATAATTTTTTTATTTTTTAAAAGGTTCTAAAAATCATGGTTTATTTTATTCTAAAGAAACCAATTTTAACCTTTTAAGTTTTTATGATGTTGATTATGGAGAATTTAAACTAGATAGGAAAAGTAAAAGTGAGACTTGTCACCTTATTGGAAATTTCTTAATCTCATGGAGTAGTAAAAAGAAAAATCCATTTTCTCTTTCTACACCCAAATCCAAATATATAACCATAGGGAGTTATTGCACCCAAATTAAATAGATGAAACAAAATATATTAGATTTTGGGATAAAATTTCCTAATTTTTAATTAAATGTGATAGTTATAGTTCTATAAACATCTATATAAATCCTATTTAGCTTGAACATACTAAGAAAATTGATACTCAACAACACTTTTTGAGATACCACTTTCAAAAAGAAGATATTGTGTTAGAATAAATTAGCACATATCTTTAAATTTTTTAATATATTCACAAAACCCATTTCTTTAACTGTGTTAATTTTATTAAAGGTAATCTAGAAATGAAATTATTATTTTTTATTATCTTTTCTTGTTTTCACTTTTAAAACCTTGATTATTTTTGAAAATATTTTTTTTATTTTTAAAACATCCTATTAAAATTTTAAAATCATGATTTTATGACCACCCTTTATTATCTTATCTCTTTTACATATAATTTTTTTTGCTTTATAATTATTTTTTTAATTGAAAAGGGGATAAAGGTTCAATGTCAAATAGAGATAAAGATATAATGTTTATGGGGTGAAAATTCTAATATTTTAAAAAATGAGGAATATATCTTTTCAAACAGAATGTTGTAAAATTAAGAGAAGAATCTTATTTCAAGGGGGAGACTTATGATTTCATGGAAAACATGAAAAAATGTTAATTATAAATATTTTATATTTTCCAATTATTCTTTAATCTTTATTCTTCAAAACCTTTTTATCCTTTTTTTATTTTTATCTTAAATGAGTGTTTTTGATCCTCAATAAGGGGGGAGATTGTTGAAACTCATGTATTTTTATGATCAAAATCACTTAAATAGTTAATAAACTTTTTTTGAGTGTATTTTAGTTATACTATTTGAATATCTTCAAAGAAAGACAATGGGACAATCATTGGCTAAAGATGAAGTTGTTTGAATAAAGGAGTCTTTTAGAGTTTTGTTTAAATTGGTGAAGAAGGTCTTCACCACGGATTAAACCATAATGTGGTGAATTCAAACATGCTGTTTTGAAGATGATTATGGTTAGAGTTAGTGACCATTCCCATAGCACTATGAATTTTGATTTGGGAAGTCACCTGTGACAAACGACCAATCAAAATTCACCATGTCATTTCACTAGGCGTGGAGGGTTGATTATCTACTTGTGAAACACAAAAAACAACCATTGTAGTTTTCTTGGTACATCATACGAGTACCTATGAAAAAATTCTTTTAAAATAATAATATGGTCTGGTTATTAGTGCATTGAGGTAGAAATTGGCAAGAATTTCTTACTATACTATGGTGAAGGGTGTGTTGGAAGGCGATGCATCAAAATCCATATATATAATTAATGAGGATCTTAAAAGAATTTACCCTGGTCATTAATGACTTGTATCAACCTAAGGAAACCCCAATGCCTATGAAGGCTACAAATAGACATATTTATTGGATTGAATTTCAAATCCAACATCTATAAACATCTATTAAAACTCTTTCCAATGAACAATTCCATGTTCGATCCATGACATGATTTTTCAAGATATCTTTAAGAAATATTAAAATTCTCAAAAGGCAACCCAAGATTTAATGAATTAAATCTAATTTTTAATTACCTATTTTTTTAATTGTTCTTCTTACTCCCTTATTTTCATTTCTTAAAGTCTCTCCCTCTTCTACCTCCTCTCTCTCTCTCTCAATATTTTATTTCTTTTAAATATTCTAGTGAGAATTTCATGATTTGTAAAGGGTTTGTAAAAAAAAAAACCTCTATCTTATCCATATTATTATTTAAGTGATCATAACCATTAAAGTGATGGTTTTGGTTCTTGGTTTTAATTAAAATCAAAGGTATTATTTAGTTATTGGTTTCTATTAAAACTAAGGGATTCTTTAATTTCTTATTTGGTTATTGGTTTCTATTAAAACCAAGGGATAGATATAACCCTCTAAATAATTATTGATGGGAGTAGATATAAGGGATAATTCTTAAGCTATTTAAAAACTCTTTTATCAAATTGTGCCTTTTTAATTTTCATAATTTATTTTCCACAATGCTTAAAATTTTAATATTTACTACGCTTGTTTTAATTTGATTTTTTTATTCTTAAAACATATTATTTCATGATAATAACTTTAATTTTATAGAATAATTTTAATTTTTTTAAAGGAAATTCACCCCTCTCTTGTCATTTTATCTTCTAATTATACTAGCATCCCTGAAGCGGTATTTTTGAAGGTAATTACAGTTTCATTTAAAATATTTATTAGCTATTTGTTTATCTATCTTTTCAAATACCACTAGGACTATTGAAAATCTACATATTCAAATGAGTAATTAGATTTTTTTAAGTGAGTGAGAAAATTACATGGTTTCAAAATGTTTGCAGACATCATGAAGAGGTGGTTTCCTATCACCTTTGTAATTTTTTTCTTTAACATAGATTATGAAGAGGTATTTTATATATTTCTTATTTAGTTAATTTTGTATCAATTAATTTCTTTATTAGTGAAATTTATTTTAGTTTTATGTGATTCAAATCTTGTCACATGACTCGAAATATTGAATACATTGAGAAAATGAAACAATAATATTGAATAAAAAAGGATACACCAATTGTGTGAGTATGAGATTATCAATAACTAGTTAGTAGTTTTTATCAATTATAACCACCAAATAAAGAAAATTGAGTTCATTTTTGTATGAACATATCTATTTTTCATATTAATTATCATCATTAATGATAAATAATATGATAAAAAGATAGGTTCACACATAAACGAATTCAAGTGACTTTGTGTTGTGGTTGTGGTTGATAAAAAGAACCAGCTAGTTTTTGAAATTCTCATACTAGCATGATTGGTTTGAAGATTCCACTGAAAATTTATATATGAGATTTGTTAACAGTTTTTTTATAATTATCAATATACTATTGTTATAGAAATATTAACTATGTTTTTTATATTATAATTATGCATCCTCTATAGTGACCCATACTTTTCATACATAGATATTACATATTAATATACGACTATTTAGTATATAACATAACTATCCATTCCATAATCGTATAATTATAGTGAATTTGGAAGCATGGATACATAAATAATCTCCCACATAGTTCTTCATAACTATAAACCATATTAAACATATCATACTTAAAATATTTCTTCTTAAACTAGAAAAAGGAAACATAAGAAAGGGTGAGATCTGATGCCTAGTAAGGGTAAACAAGGTGGATATCAATGATCACTTAAACATAACATGATCATATAGGTATATGAACATGATAATAACATTTCAAAACCATACCCTATATATATAGATCATAATCTTGAATAATGTCATAAATATTGATAGTTTATAAGACATGAATCATAAATCAATCAAAGAACATGATCCATGATAGTATAACATTGGCATAAGGAACATGTTTGAGGCATACACATAAGCATAGAAAATCATTTACTTAGTAGTAAAGGATCATTTATAAGAATATCAAAGTGTATTGGGTTTACTACCCAAACCATCATAGTGGTCAATATTCGCTCCCAATACCATCAGAGTGGAATGAGTCCCTTACTAAAATGGATTCACTCCACATTCTAGTTCTATTTATCTCATGAGATTTCCATCTTTACCCAATGCATCAGGGGGATATATAATTTTGGGACCACCAATCACATAATTAAAATCATAAATATATGTTATATAAGATCATAAAAAATTAATCATATCATAACCCATGGGAAATAAATGGGTTTCATAAATATTTCATCATAGCATAACCTGTGGAAAATATATAGGTTTTATAAACATTTCATCAATTCATTATAACATAACCCATAAAAAAGGTATAAGTTTCATAAATATATTATCATCATACTTATAAAATATCCCAAGAAATAATAATTATGGTATCATTGGATCATATCTCCAATAAAACTAAAGTAACATAAAATCATTTCAAATGCGAAGTGTTTATTTTGGGGTTGGACCTGGAGACCTAACAAACTCCCTGATTTCCTACGGACTACGCTGCTTTGTTCTACAATTTGAATTCACTTTGTTTTCCTACTGATTATGTTTGTCTACAGCTTGCTCTGTCATATGGGCACATGACCTTATCAAGAATCTATTTCACTGGAATACAGTGAAGAGTGCAGAGCATGTCGTATGGGATGAATTTTGTGGTTTTATAATCAGATGCTCCTATTTTATTAATTCTGCTTCACATCGTACTTTCTTGCTATGATTATCTTCTCTTCCTATAAAGATGTTTCAGCTTATGGAGTTCAAAGGGATGATGGATGGGATTTCTTAAAGACTTGCAGTTCCTCTCTTTTTTCATTCGGTATGTATTTTTTCTATCTTCATGTAATTTCTTTCCCTTTTGCTGGTGTAAATTCATTGCACCTCGATAATTCATTGTAATATTTCTTTTTTTTTTATAAATTCTATATAGACATGGGTTGGGAGACCAATCCATGTTGCACTTTTTTCAAAAAAAAACATTTCTTTCATACTTTTGTAAAAAGTCAAAATGTACCTCATTTGTAAAATGAAAATAATATTCATTTTAAAATGTTTTTTAAAAAGTAAAAAATGGTTAAAAATGAATTTAAACAATCATTATATAATATTAAAAACATTTTTGAAATATTTTTTTGAAAACATGGACATAGAAGAGAAAGGATTTCTGACCGAAGAGAGAAATAGAGTTGATTTTGCTTAAAAACACCATTTTAGTATCTTGAGTACTTAAAGAGAGGAAAATAAAATGAAAACATATATTATACATAAATAAATATAGGTAAATAAAAATCATTATATTCCTGAGAGGTATATCATTAAATTTCATCATTGGAAACATAATCATAAACAATCCTAATAAATAATGAGATTTTAACATAAAACCCTTAACAATGGTCTGAACTCCTTCATACATATTAGAGCCTCCTGTATAATAAATATTGATTTAATATACATATATTATATAAAAATACTCATATATATCATACCATATATGATTTTCTTATAACATTTTATCACCCATTTATTAACAATGCTTTATTAAAATCACTATTTTGGGTGATAACTGCTTCATTTTTCATGTATGTTTTTGTTTGGTAGTTTTGATCTTTATAATTTTATCATATATCAATCATATAATTGATTTTAATAATTATATAAATATAATATATATTAATTATCTACATATTTATATTCATTCATGAAATTTAGATATATAAAAATGAATTACACCGTTCATGGAGACAGTAGGCCGCACGTTCGCATGAATGTTGTTTTCATTTTTCAACAGATGAAATGAAATAAAGTTAAATAGTAGTAAAATTTACATAATAATTATTATATCATATATATCATATAAATTGATTAATTATATCCTTATTACCATCCAATACAAATGGAAATGAAAAATGAATCACAACGATTTGTGGAAGGGTAGTCTACACGTATCCAATAGATTGGATAGAAAAAAGGTTGACATAATATTATCATTCCAGAATAATAGTTATTTCATAAATATAATATATAAATATTATAACCATCAATAAAATATGGTGATGAAAAATGAATTGTATATCTATGTGGAGACGGTAAGTTGTACATACACACGAATGATACTTTTACTTCACATTTGATGGGAAAGAGGGTGGATAATGGTGGTTTAATAATAATAATAAAATTTTGGTATATTGATGATAAAAAAATTATTATTTTTTAAAAAATACCATATATCTATATGTTTTAAAAAAATAAGTACAAATAAATTGATCTATTAAGGCGATTACCTATTCTTTGGAAGAACTCCTTTGGATATCCTCTTAAGGACACTATGGTTGGTTTTCTGGGGAGAAAAGAACCACTAAAACATGTATAGAAAATTTTATAAGAGAATTAGTCAATTATTTATCAATATAGAAGGCTCAAGGTGGTGTAAAGAAGATAAATTAGGGGTGTACTTTTATAAGAGAGGGAGATGACACACTTGGAATTTCTTAAAAGATTAAAATATAATAAAGTCATTCTCAATAAAAATGCTTCCAAATGGACATGGATTTGAATAAAAATAGTATAGGTTTGAAATAACATCATCCAATGAAATTTATATAGGTTTTTGTATCATTTTAAACCTATTATTTTTTATTAACCCTCTTTTTAATCATTTTTGATCTTAACCACGACACTATTTCAATCATAAATGGTTAAGAATGTTATCATAAATAAAAAAATGACTAATAAATGGACCATGATAAATATTTTATACTATATTCCACAATATTTTATAAAGAAAATATTTATATGAATTTTAAATCATTTAATTAAATATTATTTATTACAAAATATCATTAATGTCAATTTTGAAACTATTCCTTTAATTTGACTTTATAGACACTAAGAAAAGGATGGTATTCATATCTAATCATTTCAAATAGCCTTAATATTTTACATGTATCTTAAAAATTCAGTGGGAAAATTATTACACCTATGATATTTATGAATCATCCCCTCAAATAAAAAGGCCATCACGTCACAAATCTTAATGAATTCACCCATACTTATTTTCATGTCATTGAATCCCCAAAGTGGAATAAGTATCTAAGAATTTTCCCATTCTTACTATACCTTAGTTCCAATTTCCAAAAATATATTGTTTATTAATCTTTGGGATTACTTTGAATATTTGGTTAATAAACTATCTTCTACCCTCTTCTCCATATAATGTACGAGGATGATTTTTCCGTTAGACTTGGCAGGCACTGGTTTCTCCATTGCTTCACTTTCCTATCCTCTCTCATGATTGTCCAATTTTTTTACTTTTCCTATATATCAACTTCTAAATCCATGAATCCACTTACTTTAAGAGGACCCTGTAATGACCCAAATTGTTATAAATAAAATTCCCCTTTTTGTTTTAATTAAATATCTTATTAAGTAATATAGTTATAGAAAACACATGTAATTATTTTGTTTTATTATATCTAATTAGATTTAAAAGACCATTAAGTATCATTATCATCGATCATATAGATGTTGAACAATGATCATATGATTAGTATAAATATAGTTCTAACAAATCCAATTGACATAGACAAAGTAAGAGATAGCCTCAACCAGTAGGATCGTATCATATGAAGCCCATTTATCAGAGCTTCCAAGGGAGATAAAATCTCTAATATTTTCCCTTGAAAAAGGCCAAGATTATATCCAATAGATTAAGTATGATAAAAAATGTTTACGGGAGAAGTTCAAGCTCATCAAGATCACGATCCAAACCATGTATACCGAACCACCCCATGAAAGTCTCACCATCACACACCTTACTCTTAGGGTGTTTGTGGGTATATTAAAGGTATATGTTTCAAGACCCTAGAAATATTATTATGTACATTATTTTTTATAGAATAATTAATATATTTTCATCCTATTATTGTTACTTTATAAATGATTTTTATATTGATATAATAAAACACAAATAGTATTTTTGCGTAATATTCAAATTCAATTAAGGAATTTATTTTGATGAATTAATGGATTTTAAAAATAAACAATATTTTAATAAAATATTATTATAAATAAATTTTATTAAATATAAATGATTATATAATTTTTATGATGTCAAATGTAATTTTTATAAGGGGTTGAAAACTAATTTTGTAAAAAACCCCAAATTTCTTAATAAATTTTGATTTTATTTTAAAAGTAAAAATTTAAATATTTATAAAATTATTTAGATAAAATTAATATTATTTTTTGAATTATAACATTGTAATTATATAATGGTGATTTTTTCATAAATTTCTGAGACAATCAATTTTTAAGGTAAAAATTAAATACCGTATAAATATACATTGTGTATTATGACATCATAATGATCCCAAAGTGATATAATAAATATTATAAATAGGATAAACTACCAAATATATTTTTTCAATTTAAATTAATAGGATTTTAAATTTATTTTATTTATTTTATAAAGCCATTATGAATCCTCCAAAACCATTAATATATTTTTAGGTTTTAAAATCATTTATTTAATAGAATGACTCACCTCCACATAATAAAGGGAATTATTTTATTAAGTTTGGACCTTTTACTTATAAAATAATAGAAAAAATTAAATTTGGAAGAAACCATGGGTAAAAACCATGGTAAGGTTTGTGGTTTTTGTTATTTTATTTTGTAGAGTCCAAAACCTAAATAATAAAGAAATTCCCCTAATTTCATATATAATCCCACTAAATCTCCCATTTATCTTCACTAAAACTCCTTTAAGTATTTCCATAATCTTACCTTAAATCTATATAGTACTCCCAAGGTGCCCCAAGATCTTAAGAATCCCCTCCAAATCATTTGGAGTCACACACTCAAGTAAGGGTTCTTTGTTTTCTCTTCTTTATTAAAGTTTATTTAATATCACATGCCTTATATTTATAATTAATTATGTTGGGAAATGTATTTACATATAAATATTACTATCAATTTCATGTCTTAAATGATTATATACCCCTTTATATCTCATCAACCTATTTTATAAAATTTTATGTGACGCCGTTATGCTGCTAAAATTTCACTGTGATTTTCCATGCCAAAATAATTGTGTAGTGAATAACATACCCATTTTATATCAAGGGTATTCAAATTTATACACATATAATTATTTTATTGGGCACTTACATGTAATTATTATAAAATCATTTATCATGAAATAAAATATTATGATGAATGTGTCCATGTTTTATGATCTATGTGGCACACTTAATCCTGAGAATGAAATGGAAGTGATGGGTGCACTCGGAATTATATAGCACTCCAATACATTGGGTAATGTTTAGTATCATGATTCATCATTTTGGGATAGGTAATGAACATGATTCCTTTTTGGGAATTTTTCTATCATAATGTCTTGGCAGTTATCCTTGACCTATGTTTGTGATATAGTGTTTTAATTTGTTTCCACATTTCCCATGTTGCCTTTACAATTATCATGCTATATCATTATTCATGTTTATGATTAATAATCCTTTTATGTACTATTGATATTAATTGTATAACATTTATTAATCCCTTCACATTATTCCATGTTTATTTCCTAACTGGGATTTATATGTCATCCCTTTCTTATGTATGTACCCATGTTATCCTGTGTAGTTTTAAGTGAGAGCATGTTAAGGAAGTTTTCAATAAAGATATTATTTTTCATGTTTTAATTTTTAAGTAATATAAATAATTAAAAAATACACTATAATTCTCAATATTACATGTTTTATAAAGTGTAATATTATGTAATAAATCATTTATTATTTTGAAATAAAGAGCAGTGTTTTTATAGTTGGTATAAAAGGAAAAGTTTAGTTATTTTTAGGATTAGGATTAGAAAACTCTAACAAAAGCCTTAGGAATAAGACTAAGTATAAGAAAACATACTTAAATTTTGGTAAGTATATATTAAGTGGTTTATCAATCAAATACATCATTTTATGGATACTATAAGTAGACATGGTTCTGGAAGATACGTACCTAGGGGTAACAATACCGACAAGGTGTACTAGGCTTAACTCTGTGTAACCTGGTACATGACAACGGGACTTACTCCGAACATGGTATGACACTCCTAGGGGATATTATTTGGTAAATTCATATGATCATGATGAACCATTATTAAGGGAAGAAAAAAATTCCCATAATAATATATGTTAGGAAATACATCATGGATAACATAGATTGAAGCCTAGAAATTCATAAGTTAAGAAATAAATTTAATTTATAAGTTATACATTTAATTTAATTGGTTTACCATTTTTTTTAATAGTTTAAAAATATTCATCCCTAATTTTTCCTTTTATTCTAGACAATAGCCAGAAATAGGAGGAATCGAGTAAACAATCAACACAATGGGAAATATAATGAATGCCATAACAAGATGCCCAACCCAATAGGAGACAGAATAAAAAACTTTATGATAATAATATATCATATGAATCAGGTTTTTAATATAAACCTATATCATGAGGAGAACCCAAACCCCCCAAAGAGAGAACAAGTCTTATTCATGCAACAAATCCTCATACTTTTAATGGATCATCTGATCCCTTAATCGTGGAACAATAGATCAACCCCATTGATAAGATCTTCTCCACCCTTAAATGTTCTAAAAAAGAGAAGGTTCTACTGGATGTTTATCATATAGAGGTATAATATGATTAGTGGGGTACATTGATCAATAATGAAAATCCCAATGAAGGTATCAATGTGATGGAGTGGAAGGAATTTAGGAAAATGCTTTTTGATAAATATTTTCCCTCATACTATTTGACTTAAAATGGAAAGGGATTTCCTCGCCCTCAAGAAAAAGATGATGAATCTATTAGAGAGTAAGTGGAAAAATTTACAAGACTTTCATGATACACCTTCAGTTTTTTTGTTTACCCGGAATTCAAGGTTGACCACTTATTTGGTGGGCTAAAACCTAGTCTATGAAAATTTCTAGAGATCCATGACTTTAAAATCCATGAGGAAATTTTCCGATGTGCCCCCAAATTTGAAATAAAGATTGGGGAATATTAAGGGTATCATGGGGATAAGAAGTAGAAAGTGTAGTTTAATTCTAGTGGTCTGATGGAGAAATCTAATGGTAATAATAAATTTCAACATCCCACTTGTCAAAGGTGTGTAAAGAAGCACCCTGAAAATTACATAAGGGGGAAAAGGAAATTATTTAGGTGTGGGAAGGAAGGGAACCTAGCTAATGATTATTGATAGGAGAAACCCTCTAATATGAATAAGTAAAGTAATTACTTGTTAAAACCTCAATGCATTTTTCATTTCTTAAAATACAAGGAATTGGGGCACTTTTCAAAATCAAAGTCAAGGGTTTTTAGAGAAAACCAAAAACCTCAAAGTCAGTAAGAAAGAGCTTTTTCCATCATAATCATCGAGGTGGATCTCTACAAATAAGTCGTGACAGGTACTCTAGTTATTCATACAATAATAGAAAACATACTTTTTGATTATGGTTCTACACATTCCTTCATATCATGAATGTTTAGTAGAACTATTCAAAAACCACCACAAATCTTGGAAATAGAGCTATTAGGAAAAATGGAAAATGGGGAAATTATGAAATCCCAAGTATATAATTCCTCCCCAGTCACACTTTGTGGGATGAAATTCCCAAAATTTTTTTTCATCCCATCACTGGTGGAATTCGATTCAATTATGGGTATGGATTTCCTTTCCCAATATAGATCCAACTTAAAGTTTTGCGAGAAAAAGATCACTCTATGCATTGTGAATCGACTCCCAATTATATACAAGTGCAAGGAGGAGGATGAATCTTATTTACCACCAACATCTCAAGAATGTACATTATTTCCCTATGATTAAGCGTATCTAGATCAAATTATTGAGTCTAAGGAAGGAACTAATCCTTGAAGACATGCATATTGGGAGGGAATACACTAATGTGTTTCACGTGGAATTGGCTAGTCTTCCTCCTAGATGAGAGGTTAAATTTTCAATCTATCTTATACCTAGGGAATTTCCATTATCCAATAATCCATATAGAATGAATTTTGTAGAACTTAAGGAGATGAAGAAACTACTACAAGAGAATCTGGATAAAGGTTTCATATTCCCAAGTGCTTCACCATGGGGTGCACCGGTCCTCTTCATCAAGAATAAGGATAGGTCAATGAACCTTTTCTTTGATTATAATGAGCTCAAAAAGATAATGATAAAGGAAAATTATCCTTTTCCATGGATTGATGACTTAATTGATTAGCTATGTGGAGTGTAATATTTCTACAGGGTAGATCCGTGGTTGGGATATTACTAAGTTAGGGTAAAGAAGGAAGAGCATGAGGAGCATATGAGTACTATACTAAAGACCCTACTAAAGGAGAAGCTCTATGCCAAGTAAAAAAACGTGATTTATGGTTGAAGGAAGTATCATACTTGGGGAATATCATCATAAGAAATGGGATATCTATGGACCTTCAAAATAAAGAAGCAATTGAAGGATGATCAAGACCAACATCTGTGATAGATATCCGCAGCTTCCTTGGGTTAGCTGGGTATTATCGCTGATTTGTGAGAAATTTCTCACAATTTTAACACCCTATTACCAAGATAACTTAGAAGGTAGTAAAGTTTTCATGGAATTATGAATGTGAAGAGAGCTTCATGGATATGAAAAGGAGGCTTATCACTACCCCTGTGATCACACTTCCCATAAGTGGAGAACTTTTAATAGTATTCAGGGATGATTTGAAGAAGGGATTGAGATATGTGTTGATGAAGAATGAAAAATTCATAGACTATGCTTCAAGTTAGTTGAAAGTTAAGAAACAAAACTACCCAAATACATGATCTAAATTTGGCTACAATGATCTTCACTTTGAAAATATGGAAGAATTATCTATTTGGGGAGAAGTGTGAAATATATACAGATCAAAAATACTAAAGTGTATATTTACACAGAAAGAGATGAATATGCACCAAAAAAGATGCTTAAAGATGATAAAATACTATGAATACTCAATCCAATACCATATTGGGAAAGAGAATAAATTGAAAGACACTCTAAGTATAAAGGATTCAACAATATTATCATTAATAAGAATTTATAGGGGTCCAATATTATTGGATTTGAAAAGGATGGACATGAGAATCATAAAGGAAGGAACATCATAAATTATTTCACAAATTATTGATCAACCATATCTTTTAGTGAGGTTAAAGGATACACAAAGAAATGATGTAGGAATTCAGAAGAAATTGGAAACTTTAAGGAAAGGAAAATCCTCAAATTTCAATGTTAATGAAGAAGTAATTGTGATACTTCTATAAAAACTATGTGTTCCATAGAATACCAAGTTAAATAAGGAAATATGGGATGATGCACATATTTCATCATTCTACATTCACCTAGGAATCACAAAGATTTATTGAAATTTCTGTGAGCACTATTGGTGGGACAATATGAAGAAGGAGATCACTGAATATACATTAAAGTGCTTGGTATGTCAGAAAATGAAGGATAAAAGAAAGAAGTCAAGGGAGATTATGCAACCATTACTCATACCAACATGGAAATGGGAAAACATCACCATGAACTTTGCACCAGAATTTCAAATAAATCCAGGGGAAACAATGTTATATGAGTTGTTTTGGATATTCTTATAAAGATAACTCACTTTATCACAATCTGAGAGGACTTATCATGGGATCAACTTGCACAGATATACATAAGAGAAGTGGTAAGGATGTATGAAGTATCACTATCAATTATATCCAATCAAGATATGAGATTCACCTATAAGTTACAGAAAAGTATCCAACATGATCTAAACACTGAGATGAACTTCAATACGACCTATCATCCCCAAATTGATGACCAATATGAGCAGACTATTCAGACACTAGAATACATGTTGTGAGTATGTTATATAAACTTCAAAGGAGGATCTAACCAATATATTTCTCTGGTCGAGTTATCTTACAATAACAGTTTCCACTCAAGCATCCAAATGGATCCCTATGAATCCCTTCATGATAATAGGTGAATAATGCTTGTGTATTGGGATGGAGTTGGGGAACAAAAACTACTAGGTTCTGAAATGGTTGAGGAAATGGTAGAGAAGGTTAAGAATATTCAATAGGACATTAATGCTGCTCAGAGTTGAAAGAAGAATTATGCTAACAATCATTGGTGATACCTAGAGTTTTATGATAGAGACATGGTATTCCTCCATATATATACATGGAATAATGTGATGAGATTTGGGAAGAAGGGAAATATTAGTTCAAGATACATCGACCCCTTTAATATCCTTGATCGCATTGGATCGGCGACCTACTGACTAGCACTCCCACCTAACCTATCTTAAGTACATGATGTATTACTTATATCCCTCTTGAGAAAGTACATACCAGACCCCTCACATGTACTCAATCCAGAAGTGGTACTCTTGGAGAATGATCTATCCTATGAAGAGAAACCGATGAAGATCTTAGATAATAGAGAAAAAGTTCTATGAAATAAGTCAATGCACCTGATCAAAATGCTGTGGAGAAAACAAAAGTTTGGATAAGTGATATGGGAACTGGAGGAAGTGATGAAACATAGTTACCTTCATTTATTTAATGTGGGAAAAGAAAATTTCAAGGGTGAAATTTATTAATGGGGGAATATTTTAACGACCTAAACTATTATAAATAAAATTTCCCTTTGTGTTTTAATTAAATGTCTTATTAAGTAATATGGTTATAAAAAAACATGCACTTAATTTTATTATATACAATTGGATTTAAAATACCATCAAGTATCATTACGATTGATAATATAGCCATTGAATATTGATCACACGATTAGTATAAATATAGGTCTAACAAATCCAATTAACACAAACAAAGGAAGTGATGACTTTAATGAGAAGAATCGTACCCTATGAAGCCCATTTATAAGAGATTACAAGGGAGATATAATCTCTAGGATTTTACCTTGAACAAACCCAATATGAGATCTAAAAACTTAAAAATGAGAGAAACTATTTACGGGAGAAGTTCAAACTCATTGAGATCACGACCTAAACCATGTACGCCGAACCACCCCATGAAAGTCTCACCATCACACACCTAACTGTTAGGGAATTTTCATGTGTATCAAAGGGAAATGTATCAAGACCCTAGAAATATTATTATGTACATTGTTTTTTATAGAATAATGAATATATTTTTATCCTATTATTATTACATTATAAATAATTTTTTACTTTGATACAATAAAACACAAATAGTATTTTTTGTGTAATATTTAAATTCAGTTAAGGAAATTATTTTGATGAATTAATATATTTTTTACATAAATAATATTTTAATAAAATATTATTATTAAATAATTTTTATTAAATATAAATTTTCATATAATTTTTATGAAGTCAAATATAATTTTTATAAGGGTTCAAAAACTGTTATTGTAAAAAAACCATCATTTTTTAATAATGGTAAATTTTATTTTAAAAGTTAAAATTAACATATTTAGAAAATTAATTAGATAAAATGAATATTATTTTGGAATTATAACATCAAAATTATATAATAGTGAAATTTTTCATAATTTTCTGAGATGGTCAAATTTTTAGGTAAAAATTAAATAATGTATAAATATACTATGTGTATTATAACATCATAATGACCCAAAACTGATGTAATAAATACTATAAATGGGATCCAAAACCAAATATTGGTTTTCCATTTTAAAAAATTTGTTTTTAAGATGATTTTATTTATTTTATAAATCCATTATGAATCCTCCAAAACCATTAATATATTTTAAGGTTTTAAAATCATTTACTTAAGAGTATAACTCACCTCCACATAAGTAAGGGAATTATTTTATTAAGTAAAGAAATCATCCATATAAAATAGTGGAAACAAATTCCATTTGGTAGAAACCATAGTCAATAACCATGGGAATGTTTGCTATTTTGGTTATTTTATTTTGTAGAGTCCAAAACCTAAACAATAAATAAATCTCCCTCATTTCCTATATAAAATCACCCAAGATCCCATTTATCTTCACTCAGATTACTTAGAGAATGTCCATAATCTTCACTCACCTCTCTAGATTCCTTCTAAGGTACCCCTATGTTCTCAATAATTCCCTCAAAATCACTTGGAGTCACACACTCAAGTAAGAGTTCTTTCGTTTCTCTTCTTTATTAAAGTTTCTTTAATATCATATGCCTTTTATTTCCAATTATTTATGTTTTTACATGAATTTACATGTACTTATTACTATCCATTTAATTTATAAATTATTAGAGACCCATTTATCTCTCATTAACCCATTTTATTATTTTTTATGTGTCACTGCTATGATGCCGAAATTTCACCGTGATTTTCCATGCCAAAATAACTATGTAGTGAATAGCACACCCATTTTCTATCAAGGGTATTCAACATTATAAAGATATACTTATTTGATTAGGGAATTACATTTAAGTATTCCACACTCCTTTATCATGAAATAAAATATGATGTTGAATGTATCCATGTTGTATGATCTATGTGGCACACTTAAGCATCAGAATGAAATGAAAGTGACGGGTGTGCTCAAAATTATATAGAGATCCTCTACATTAGGTAATGTTTAGTATCATAATACATCTCGTTGGTATATAGAGTGAACCTATACTGATTTCTTGGTAGTTATCCTTGACCTATGTTTATTATGTAGTGTTTTAAGTTATTACCACATTTCCCATGTTGCCTTTATGATTATCATGATATATCATTGTTTATATTTATGATTCCTACTAATTTTATGTCCCATTGATATGAATTGTCTAACATGTATTACTCTATTCATGTTATGGTATGTTTATCCCCTTACTGGGCTTTATATATCACCCCTTTCTTATTTATGTCCCTAGGTTATCCCACGTAGTTTTAAGTGCGAGCATGTTAAGGAAGTTTTCCACAAAGATGTTATTTTTATGTTTTAAATTGTTAGGTAATATATAAAATTCCAAAATACACTAGACTTATCAATCTTATGGGTTATATTAAGTGTAATATTATGTAATAAATTATGTATTAATGTGAAATAAAAAGTAGGGTTGTTATAGAACCTCCTCCTGGATGGGGGTGTTAATAATTTTTTTGTTTTCATAAGGATACTCTTCTAAAGGAGGTATCTCTTGGTTTGTGGTAACCTCACTAGGGAAAATTCCATTTTCAAGTCCTTTAAAGAAGGAATGGGAATAATTACTATCCTTAGTACCTTTTTATTATGACCGAGTAGTCATTAGTTTTAAAAGATACAAATAATATTTACAAGCCTTAGTCTTCCTCCTTACATTAATTGGATAGTCACAAACATCAATGGAACTTTTCTACCCTTTCTCCAAACAATTTTTGAAAAATATTGTAGGTTTATCATACACTTCATACTCTGATGATGACTGAGGATCATTATCTATTATTTCCACATTTTCTAAAATTTTCTCCACTAGGGATAGACCCACCTTTTTAACCTTTCTATGTATATATTTTTTCTAAACCCTAAGTCCTTTGTATCATAAATCCATTTTCTAAATTGGAAAATTAGTTCTATAGGAGGATAAGGGAGTTATCCATTATTGGAGGGGATTTAAACTATGACTTAGACCATATACGTGGCCCTTGGACGGATGAGTGCATCTGAGAGGATGAATTGAAAAGAAAACCTGAAGAAAACCTCAAAGATCTATTCACTCCTACTGAAGGTAGATAATTATCCATATTATTTCCACCTCTATACTCTTCATACAAACCAAGATTTCATCATGAGGGTAAAGAAACCATAGCCACATAAGATCTCATAGGTTTACGACCTACATAGTCATCATTATTAAATGAGAATGAAGGATAAGATCCTTGACTAACCAAACCATGTTCAAAGGCCTATTAGAGGTAACCCATATGATGACTAGAGTGGTATAAATATGAACAGTATTCAAAACAAACCACATTTTTGATTCAATATTCATTTTTGATCTCAATCCACACAAAATCATATGGAGACTTGGAAACATCAACCATAACACAAATATGTGGAAAAATTGGATGACATAGGGAGTGAGATCTACTATCAAATCAAAAAAAATCTACCGACTAAGTTTCCTAACGTAGAGTGGATTAAAGGATTTTGAAATGGTAGCGGGAGCCTTGGAAAACTTACCCTGATTGGAAATGTTAGAGGATCTCATCTCAAATAAAAGATGAAAGACCATTGGAAAAGGGACAACCAAACACCATTAAAGTATCTCCGAATATAAGGACCTGACCTTAAAATATTACTTAATCTTGGATTAAATGAATAATTCACATTGAGGATCTTTTTAGGTTTAGAGTTTTAGAGAATTAGGACATAACTATTATATCTCAAAGATTACAAAGACACCTCTACTCAGTTTCCATTTTTTTCACAAAATAAAAACTCTTGAACAAAAGAGTCTTGTATAGTTCCATGTTTTAGACAGCTGTTGACGCTCCTTTTGTCATAGAGTCTAACCACTGAAGAAAAGAAATACCTTGAGCTCCAAAGTTATTCAACCTTTGGACACATATCAAAAATTAACAAAGGAAGGAATAAGAAGAACATTCTACAAGGGTCATGCAAGTTCTAAAATGGCCGCGCAAGTACACTTGCGCGCCGAAATAGTCACGCAGGTACACTTGCGCGCCCTAAGTGATAACCGCTCTAGGTCTTCTCCTGCCTATAAATAGACCCTGTGGGCCCCCCATTTCGAGAGGAATTTTTCCAGAATTCACGGATAGAGCTATGAATTCCCAAGTCTTTTATTCAGGTCTTTTGAAATCTTCTAAGGTAATTCTTTACCTATAATGGAAGGTCTAAACAGGAAGAGTAGGGTATACGTGTTATAATTCACTAACACTTACACGCCTAAGTGTTTTACCCTTAAAAGGAATGAGCACACTTGCGCGCTGCCTTACTTCTTCATTAGAACTTGTGCACCATCTTCTGGAAAGCCTCTAGGGATAATACCAAGGGTTTGAGCCAAGTTTCGCCCAAGTATTACCACAAGGTTTGAAAAGTGCACAAGTACCTATTTGCCGCGCAGGTATACCTGCGCGACATGATTTGCGTGCCGACCAACTTTTTCACGCAGTACCTATGCTCCTGCCAGTATTTGCACGCCCCTTCCTTTTTGGGTGCCCTTATTGCCCATTTCACCCCTCTTAAGCCATTCTACCTCTCCTATTCAAGATTTAGTCTTCAAGACACTCTTTAAATCCATTTATGGCATGATTTCTTGATTTGACTTCCTTATCTGAAAGAAATTCTGTGGAATATCTCTCAAAACCTAGTGATTTACACATATTTATGTCACTAAAGATTGAGATTTCATTCATTCAACCTCATCCTTTAAGGTGAGAGAATTCTTAACTTGGGCCTCCTTTTCAGGAGTAAGCCCCAGTCCCCAAATTATGGGCATCTTCTTTAGGAGTAAGTCCCAAGTCCCCTAATATGGGCATCCTCTTTAGGAGTAAGCCTCAGTATTAAAGTCTCAAATATGGGCTTCCTTCTCAGGAGTAAGCCCCAACCATAATTCCCTTAACCTGGGCCTCCTTTTCAGGAGTAAGCCCTAGTCCCTTAATTTTTCAAGTCTCTTAACCTGGGCCTCCTTTTCAGGAGTAAGCCCCAGTCTTAATTTCTCTTAACCAGTCCTAATTTACCTTTGATCTGGGATTCCTTCTCAGGAGTAAAACTCAAGTCCTCTCCTAATTTGGGCATCCTTTTTAGGAGTAAACCCCAAGTTAGAGTGTTCAAGTCTCCATGAAGCACATATACCTTTATAGACCCTGTTCCTGGATTTCTTCCCTGAAGTAAATCCTAATCTTCATTTATCTGGGCAGTCATACATACATAAGTCCCACATTATTTCTTATGATTTCATCTTTCATAGCACAATTGTCTGTTTTTTACCAATACCTCTTATTTCTCAAACCGAGCATGAATCACGTGAGATTAGAGTGTAAAAGTAATTATGACATCCTTCTTTGATTCATTAATCATAAACATCATACTCCCTTACTTGAACTACGTGGGTTCTGATTCCTTTTCCAAAACAAAGGATACGTAGGTAGCCCATCTGCGGGTTCGATACCAAATCTGAAATAATCCATGTCCTTCTGAATGACAATAAACTTCAAGTGTCCCACTGAGTGGATTTAAAAGCAGCATGGTCATCATAATGACCAAGAGACTTCTATATAAATGTGCCGAAGGATACCATTGACCAATAATCTCTAATAAATACAGATGATTATCTATCGATGAAGAACCTCAAATACATATAAAAGATTCTATAAATTTCATACATATTTAATCATTGATTGTCAGATCTAAAGGAAAGCTCATTTTATACTTGGTAATGTAATAAGGATTCACGAATATAACTTAAATCTATAAAGAGAGTCCTAAAATAGACAATAATCCCCCTCAAAAGGTATGATGAGTCCGACCTCCCATCCCCTCGACCAATTCAAATTCCTAAGCTTCATCAGTCCACAAACTAATGAACGCCTACCTTTGGAAAGTAGGTCCAAATGGATGTGGAATCATTGGATGTTTCCGGTTTTACGAACAAAATCATTGGAAACCTATTGGAATGTTTGAACCTTCAATCAAGAAGGTCATCCCCAAATTCAGAGGGAAATAAAAAATGGTGAACCCAACGTGAATCCTTAACCAAGTTAAAATAATGTTTTACCTATTTGTTAGGCCCCTATTTAAAACTCAATGAGAGGGAAAACAAAAAAAATCATTGACATATGTGCTCATCCAAAAGATGTAGTTGCTGAATTTATCTTCATTACATCTGTTATATCAAACAAGCACTCTTTTTTAAGATCTTATACATTTCCAGAATGGCTGCTCTCAAATTCACACCTGTGAATACTACTGCTGTGAATGCTAATGCTGCTACTCCTGCTGGATCGTTATTTGCTCTGAGGATGACATCACCTACTCAGCATATTCAACGCTGGGTATCAAATGCGCTGGTTAAGGAGTACCATCAAAATGGTACTATTCCAACTTTGGAGGCTTCCCAACAAGCCCTCCAAGTGAACAACTCACACTGGTCTTCCGAACAACGAAGACCAGTGATCAAGAAGCAGGCAGTGCTAACCACCGTATCCAACCGTTTCAGGTCATTATCCCCGGAACGCAATCACCATTCACTCCCATATTCTGGAGAGGTGAATGAGCAGGTCCCTCAGGGCCTTAATTGAAAAAAGAAGGAGTCCTTCATGAGGGCTCCTATCAACAATCGCCACCAGACTCGTGCGACAGTATGACCTCAACATGATGAGGGTACTGACTCCAGGCGTTTGGCTCAGGTTCCTCAATCCCGAGTAGGCAAGATGAACCGCCAGAGATGGAATCCGGTCGACAGTGAGCAGGTTCTCATCTCTGCCATCTTCAGAGAAGTCCACCAACCTAACTTGGTGGCAAGCAACGAGCGGGCACATACACCTACCCGTTTTAATTCCGCTGTCCAGCAGACTCGTCTGGCAGCATCACGCCAATCCTGCCAGGCAATTCTGGCAGAGTACTATAGGCAGTAACATACACCTGTTTATACATCATCAACTAGTCAGTAGGCTCGTCTAACTACATATGATGAAGCTTGTCAACCACGTTCGGCGAAGTGCAATCAGCAGGCACATACACCTGCTAGTATTAATCAAGCCTACCAACAGTCTCACTTGGTAGCATTCAGAGAAGTTAGTCGGAAAGCCCCGACAACAAAAAGGAGGCAGACTCAACTCTCTACCCCCACACTTGAGTACTGTCAGGATTCACTGACAGGAAAAGGAGGACAGGAGCAGGCACATACACCTACTCCAAGCACAGAATGGACGTATATCCCCATTCCGGCAGCTGAAGTCACCAATCATATTTTATCAATGGTGAAAGAGCAGAAGCAAATCCCTTCTCATATTCTGAATGCTTGCCAGGATATTATAACAGCTTCAACAGCATCTCAGGGAAAGACACATAAATCTATCCCTACCAGTGGAGTGACTCATCAAAAATTCACTCCGGAATAGACACACACATATGTTCCAATCCAAGAGGGTTGTGGGGCATACTCCCCCATATCATATAGACACCCAAGTCAGGCACATACACCTGATTTGAGTGGATATCGTCAGCCTAACCTGGCCATATTTCCTGATCAGGCACATACACCTGCTCAGAGCAGCCACTTTTGTCAACAAGTGGTTTCCAAAGCGAGTAAGAAGGCGTCTAAGAAAAAGACCTGCCTAGCACCGTCAGGAGATCAAGATCTAATCTGTAATGATGCCTTGCTCGATGCTGAAGTTCTTGAAGCCCTCAGACAATTATCTATTGGAATTCAAGATTCTACTCCCTCATTTCCCAATAGGGGGAACATTAATTTCGAAGGTCTTCAATAGACACTTCCTCATGAAGGCTTGCTTCATGACAATTCAGTTGATCTTGAAGTTTCATCTTCAAATGAGATCCACAGGAACCCTTTGTGTGGTCAGAAGACCAAGGAGCAAGAGATCTCATCTTTTTCTCTAACCCACTATGGTGGTCCTCCCCATGATGATGAATTTTGCTGCGAAAGTCATCTCTGCAGTAGTGATGCACATTTCCCGGAAAATGCTCCAGTGGACAATGTAGTTTCGAGAAATCCCTCTTATCTTGAGGCATTTGCAAATGCGAAACCAGTCATGTCTGATACTTCATCACTAGCAGGTGAAATACTTTCTCAATCAGAAGATAGCCCAGGGTGTAGGTCATTATCCAAACCACCCCTAAGTCATGAATCTTCTAGTTTGATCAATGATTTCTCTACCAATCTTGTTGAATCTGATGAAGCAACAAGAAAACACCAACTCTAGTCAAATCAGGTAGAAGAGTCTTCATTTAATGATAAAGAGGAAATGCTGAACATTAGAAAACAACTGAAAAAAGGTGAAGTACCAGTCATGTTTTGGCCTCTGGATGACTCTTAGTATGACATTCCAAAGATGTTGATGGAAGATGGAATCCATGATATTCATCTCAACATATGGAAAACTCTTTGTCAGTTGAAGAAGAAAGTATTATCTTATGATGAATATGAAAATCATCTTAAGATAATAGAAGGGTTACAACGTCATATTGATTTGGCATCTCTATCAGTCTCTCGATATCCGAAGGCTGAAAAGCAGTAGAGAGCCCTTCAACCTTCATGCCTTGGCGCACTAAGAAGATTGTGTCAATTAATTTCCAATTATCCATCTGGTATTCATGTCAGAGGATGGGGTGTTCATGGAGCACTACATTTCACAGTGCTCTCCAGTCAGCGAAGCCCGCCGAAAATGGTCTCATGCAATGTTATTTCCCATGACTAGCCACAATCAATGGGATTTGTTTGTAATCAAAATCTTGCCCAAGAACAGGCTTCAACTAGTTCCTCTCAAAATCAAGCATATAGAGAACAAGTTGTTGAATTACTCCTGCATCAAGCAAACGTGAATATTGAACAGGACTCTCGTATGGAGCAAGCACATCATCAAGTGATAGAAGTGTCGGAAATCATCCAACGGTCTTTTGAACCAGGTGATAAAAGTGGATACAGGTTAATGCATCCAACTAATTTCCGGACTAAGGTTCGTAAGATCAGGAGATCATTTAAGAAAGTCTCAGACATAACATGTCAAGAGCCACCCCAGCTTGCCAGATTGGGGACTCTTTTAAACCAACCCTCAAAATCAACAATAGAATTTGAGGAGTTGACCAGGAATAGCAGGAACAACCCTAGTCCACCGAACTGGGGACTTTTTCAAATCATCAATTCCCTCCTCAGAGAAAGTCGGTCTTTTCTCGATTGGGGAAGAATCCTCAAGAGGAACGAAGAGCTAAATTATCAAGAGATTCCCTCCAAATTACGGTTCATCAAGAAGTTCCTGAGGGATTTAATCAACAAAAGGCAATATCTCATCAAATACATGGAAGAAGACAATATCACAGAAATGCTGATAGAAGGGATGCGATGCGTTATGAATCAATCAATGTCATCAATGCCGTTGTTGTTGATCCACCAGATGAGGCTCAATTAGGGGACTCAGATGAAGAGGTTCCTACTCAAGAATATGTATGCACTGACACAAATGAAGAAGGTGTGCGTACAAGAAATCAAATGATTACTCAGAACCTAGGTAATCCTTCAAGTAAACCACTTCCCCCTCTCCGAAGAGGATCCAACAAAGGGATGGGAAAGAATCAGGTTACATATCATTCCTCTGGAGAAGGCCAATCGATCTCACTAGAGCAAAGGTTTGCACAATAGGAGGAAGAAATGAAGGAATTAAGGAGGTTGAATGCAGAACTACTTCAGAGTAGTATTCTTCTTAAGCATGCTAGAGTTAGTCAGCCAAAGGAATTTGTTGCAGTTACTGAGATGGATCAGGAATATCCTCCTTTATCAGTACACCCTCATAGGTCTAATCCTACGGGTCAAGTGAAACAACATTTGGCAGTGCTACCATCAGCTGCAACACCAACCACCACATCTGTCCAAGCTCCAGTCATTGCACCTACCCAAGTCCAAGTTCAACCGGATGTTTCTCAAAAGTTAATAACTACCATTGAGTCATTAACAGCTCGGTTAGAAACTATGGAAGGGAAACGTGTGCAGATTCAACCAGAAAAGAAAGTTTACCCTGAATGGGTAGATTCAATCTCTCCTCCATCCAGTTTTGGAAACCCTGTATTCCCTATTTTCAATGGATCAGGTGACCCTGAACAACATTTGACACATTACATGTCTTGTTGTGATCCTATGATGGGAACTCCAGAGCATCAAGAAGTAGTAAAACTCAGATGCTTCGTACGGACCTTGCAAGGACCATCCTTTGTCTGGTATACAAGCTTGCAGTCCTGGTCAATTACTGGATGGGAGGATCTTTGCCAAAAATTCCTTCTTTAGTTCAGCTCAAATTTGCCAAAGACGACAGTTTTCGATCTTACAAATTGTAAGCAAAGGGAGAATGAAAGAGTATCTAATTTCATTGCTCGCTGGAAGGGATTAACATATTCCCTGATCTTAGCACTCCCTCAAGAGGAACCATTGACAATATGTGTGGAAAATCTGCATGATGAATTACGCACGCCGTTGATCCCTGTGAAATACACAGGAGGGTTTTGAGACCTTACTTCAATCGCTCAACAGACTGAAGATTCTCTTATACAAGCTAAGGATAAATCTCGTGTAATTCCATCAGCTCCAGGAATGAGAATGGGTAAAGCAGAAACTACTACAGTTATGCTTAAACAAGCACTTGTACCTGTTTCTACTTCAAAACCTTCATCTTCTTGAAGGGATCCACCTTCTGAGCGCCAACAACAAAGGCCATTTCGTCCAGATGATCAAAGATATCAAAGATAAAAACAATTTGAGGATCTGAAGAGAAAAACATACTCTTTCCGAAATGGACAAGTTCCTGGTTACTTCATTTCGGCTCTGGAAAATAATCTGGTTCAATTTCCAAGGCCCAAAAGGCCAAACAAGAAAGGAGATAAAGACCTTCCCAATTATTTTCCCTTTCATCAAATGTTGGGGCATCCCATCCAGGAGTGTTTTGTCTTCAAGGACCTCCTGCAAAAGATGGTCGATTCGGGACAAGTGAAATTGAAAGGTTCTTTAGCTCAGGTAGCATGTGTTACTACTACAGTTCTAGAGGAGGAAGGCGAATGGCAAGATGTCAAAAACAAAAATGCATATAAGTATGATGATTTTATGGTCATAAAAACAATCAACCGAACTCATGCTATTTTGTGAACACAATTAAAGAAACCGATTGTGTCTTCTTCCATGAATGTTGTGCCAAAACCCTCTTCATCAGAGGGAAAGTCCTCAAAGAAACGACATGATTCAAAGAAAGAAAAAGAATCAGAAGAAGATGAGTATGTGTCAAAGCCTAAGTTGTCTTTGACTCTAGAAGCCTTCATTCCATCTACTTCAAATCCATGAGCACCACCCCACCAAACGACACAACCTAAATATACTAATCAGGCAGAGTTTTCATCAGACAAAGAGTTAATCTTCGGTTCTGTTAATATGATTCAATTAACAGATCCATATGCCAGTCACAGTTTCGATTTCGATGAGCCTGAATTCCCTATATCAAACAAGGGAATCAGAGGAAGTTCCAGAGGCTTAGGATATAGGGGAAGACGTGGATATTTCAGAAGCCACTACTCCAATTATACCCCTTCTAGAACTGTGTATGCAGCAGAAACTCGTGGTAGAGCCCTTCAGCAAGCTCAGCAAAAACAAGCAAGTTCTTCTACCAATAGAAAATTCAGTCCTGGCACAGTTATTTTGGAAGACTGATTGAAGGTTCCATATTCTTTCTCTCAGTAAGTAAATGGATCTAATCGGTCTAATCTTCCAAAACAAAGGATATTTCCAACTCCTATCCTGATACAAGATGCATCAACTTCCAAAACATCTACTTCCAAGGTACCTGCTAAACCACATATTCCTGTTGGGAAACGTAGAACTTTGGATCAAAAGTATGATGTATTGAAACACTTGGCCCAAGTACCAGCCAAGTTATCAATTCTAGATGCTCTGAATCTATCAAAATATCTTCAAGAATCACTCATCGAGGCTTTTTCAGGTCCTCAGGAGTTTGAAACTGAAATTGTTGTAGCTGAAGTCTATCACATAGAGAATAATCTTGCAGAATTCCATGCAATAATATCTTTTACTAATAAAGATGAAGATGATGTTGTGCATGAGCATATTAGACCTTTGTACTTATCTGGAAAGGTCAATGGTGTAGACGTTCGAAGAGCTTTCATTGACAATGGTTCAGGAGTAAACCTCATGCTCATTCGTACATTTCGTTGATTGGGCCTCACGGAATCTGATTTATCTCCTTCTACCATGATGTTACAAGGATATGATAAAAATGAACAAGAATCACTGGGCGAAGTAACAATCAGAACTCAGTTTGGAGATCTTGTATCCAATTCGGATTTCATGGTTGTTGATCAAGACTTAGCTTTCAACATATTGCTTGGAAGACCCTGGCTACATCAGCATGTGGCTATCCCTTTATCATACCATCAATGTCTCAAATATTGTTTTGATGGTCAAGTTGGGACATTGTATGGTGATAAGGCCCCATTCAAGACATGTGAGTCTCAATACATTGAGGAAGAATTCTATCACATGAAGGAAAGGGAGAAATCCATAACAAAGGAGATTACCAAAGTTAATGCTCCATATGGTTTGGAGAAGATTCCAGTAAATACATTTACACATGTGAGTACAGATTATGTGTTGCCTATCAGTAAAATTGACTAGATAGACCCCATTCAAAATACTCTTATGGAAAGATCCATAATGTCAATTACGGCAATTGAGCTAGACAACATGGGAGAAATTAGTAACCCACCAAGTAGTGATGAAAGAAAAAATGGTGACATCTTCATTTCATCTGCTGAAATCCAACAAGTCTATACTTTTCCAATTAGGCTAGAAGAAGTTATAGCAACATCGGAGGTGAACAATGATGTCAATTCTCAATCCACCATCTCCTCTTTATTACCCAAAGAAGACTCTTCATCATCAATAGGGTCGGAAATGGAAGGTTCCTCTTCAAAATGTACAAATTTTGACATCTCTTCTGATCATGAAAATTCTGCTTTGTCATCTACTATGAAAGTAGAAACGAAAAAAATAACACATGATGAAGAAGAAGAGGAAGATCTCAGAGATGCTCCTCCAGAATTTGAAGAGGGTATCTCTACCACTGTGGATGAACTCAGAGAAATAAATCTGGGTATAAAGGAAGATCCACGGCCCACTTTAATCAGTGCGGCCATGACTCTTGAAGAGCAAGATATGTATATTTCTTTTCTAAAGAGAAATAGAGATATATTTGCCTGGAACTATATAGAAATGCTCGGGCTTGATCCTGATGTTGCTACTCATCATTTGAGTTTACCAGAAGAACATCGAGGATTTAAGCAAGCCGCGAGAAGAACACAAGCAACTTATGCTTCTAAAATTGAAGTTTAAGTGGATAAGATTATCAAAGATAACTTCATCAGAGAAGTTCAGTATCCCAAGTGGTTGGATAATATTGTCCCTGTAAAGATGAAGAACGGACAAATTAGAGTTTTCATCGATTTCAGAGATCTTAATCGTCATTGTCCTAAGGATGATTTCCCAGTTCTGATTACAGAACTTTTAATTGATGTAACAGCTGGTTATGAATCACTTTCCTTCATGGATGGATATTTTAGATATAATCAGATCCAAACGGTCCCAGAAGATGAGGAATCCATAGCCTTCAGATTCCCTCAGGGTGTGTTTTGCTACTGGGTAATGCCCTTTGGCTTAAAGAATGCAGGTGCAACATATCAGCGTGTCATGCATCGTATCTTCAAACTCTTCTTAGGGAAGTTTATTGAATGATATGTAGACGATTTGGTGGTTAAATCCAAACAACATTCTAATCACTTGGCTGATTTGGAAGTCATATTCTGAAAGCTTCGACAACATAATTTGAAGATGAACCCCTTAAAATGTACTTTTGGGGTAACCTCAGGAAAATTTCTCGGCTTTGTTATACGCCATCGTGGTATTGAAGTCGATCCTGAGAAGACCAAGTCAATCCTTGGTATGTCACCTCCTCAAAAATTGAAAGAATTAAGAGGACTTCAAGGACACTTAGCCTATATTCGGTGTTTCATCGCCAATTTGGCAGGAAAAAGTTTACCCTTTACCAAATTGATGAAGAAGGGAGTCACTTACCAGTGGACTGAAGAATGTCAAGAAGCAATCGATATTATCAAGAAATACCTCTTGAGTTTACCGGTAATCATGCCACCTGTTGAAGGAAGACCACTTATCCTCTACGTGACAGCTCTAGAGCGATCATTGGGTGCCTTTATTGCTCAAAAGAATGATACTGGGAATGAAAACAGCCTCTACTATCTCAGTCGAACTATGCTTGAAGCAAAAACCCAATATTCAAGTATTGAGAAGTGCTGCCTGGCATTAATCTTTGCAGTTCATAAGTTGATACACTACCTGCATCATCATGAGGTCCAATTGGTATCTTGCAATAACCTGCTCAAATTCATCCTTAGTTGTCCAATTCTTACAGGACGTCTGGCAAGGTGGGCAGTTATTTTGCAGTAATTCGACATTCAGTATGTGTCTTAAAAGGCGATAAAGGGCCAAGCTCTGGTTGATTTCCTGACTGAGCACCCTTCAGTGGAAGACACATCTTCAGATATTGAACTCCATGATGAGGAAGTATTCTCTATTCAAGAAAGTCCTCAGGCATGGGAAATGTATTTTGATGGTGCTTCCAGAAGTCCAATAGGGAGGAAAATGGAAAATCCTAAATTCAACAAAGTTGGATTAGGAATTGTGCTCATTTCTCCAGAAAAGGTAGTGTTTCCTTATTCCTTCTTATTGTGGGAAGGTGGTACCAATAATGAAGCCGAATACCAATCTCTTATCGCATGCTTGGAGTTAGCGCTTCAAGCACAGGTGAATCACTTAAAGGTGAAAGGCGATTCATACCTGGTAATCAAAAAAGTCAATGAGGATTATGCCATCAGAAAAGAAGAACTAATCCCTTTGTATGATTACGTCAGAGAGTTAATGGAGGAATTACCTTCAGAACCGACATTTTCTTATGTCCCAAGATCAAAAAATGCTCAAGATAATGCACTGGCTAATATAGCCATAGCTCTGGCAGATCCAAATTGGGACGAGACAACCATCAATATTTCCCACCGTCATGAAATTTCACCTTATGTTCGAATCAGAACAAAGGAAATTAATAAAATTAGTCCCATTCCAGAACTGTATGGTCATACTACAGGATGGATTTCAACTATCAGGGAATACCTTCAAGATGGAACACTTCCACATGATAGAACTGAGAAAGAACAAATCCGACGACGTGTGGTCAATTTTACTCTTTATGATAGCCCAAATCACCTAGAGAAAATTCTCTACAAACGTGGTTTTGATGGAGTTCTCTTCAGATGCATTGATGGTGAAGAGACAATGGGTGTCATGAAAGAAGTGCATGCAAGAGTTTGTGGTGCCCACCAGTCTGGACATAGATTTTCTGATCAAATTTGAAGGCTTGGATACTTTTGGCCTTCAATGATACAAGATTGTGTTGATTTCACAAAGAAATGTCATTCATGCCAAGTACATGCCAATTTCATTCATCAACCTCCAGAGTTTCTTCATACAGCTAAATACTCATGGCCATTTTCCATATGGAGAATGGATGTGGTGGGACCTTAACCTTCGGCTACGGCCAAGCAGTTTAAGTACATTCTTACTGCTACTGACTTCTTTTCCAAATGGGAAGAGGCAATACCTCTCAAGGAAGTCAGTTCTAAATGCGTTGTTAGCTTCATCAAGTCTAACATCATTACCAGATTTGGTGTCCCTCATACCATATTGACGGACAATGGAACCAACTTCTGTTCATCCGAGGTGAAGAAATTGTATCAAGAATACAACATCAAATCCAACCATTCATCTCGGTATCATGCAGTGGCCAATGTCCAGATAGAAGCCTTCAACAAGACTCTTTCAAATATACTACAAAAGATGGTGGATAAAGATAATAAGTCATGGCCTGAAAAACTCTTTCATGCTTTATGGGCTTATCGGACTACCACCCACACTGCAACGCGATCAACTCCATATTCATTGGTATATGGAATAGAAGAAGTCTTTCCAATTGAAGTTCAATTACCCTCGCTCAGAGTAGACATTTGTGATCAGTCATCTACAGATGAGTAATATCAAAAGTGATTGAATGAATTGGAACGATTAGATGAGAAAATATTGTGCACTTTGCACCACTTGGAAGTCTATCAGAATCGAATAGCACGAGCTTTTAACAAAAAAGTTCATTTTTGTTCATTCACTCAGGGAGAATTGGTATTAGTTCTCAGAACTCCAATTATATCAGGAAAGAAACCTCCCAAGCTTGAGCCAAAATGGGAAGGACCTTACTCAATACATAGGGTTTACTCCAATGGAGCTTATTCATTAATCTCAATGGATGGAGAACTCATCACTACTCCAACCAATGCCAAATTTTTGAAGAATTATTTTTTATAAACACAAAATATATCATCATTAATGGTATGGTATGACCTTAAACTGCACCACTGTCTAGCAAGACGTTAAACTACATCATCAATGGTCCATGCATATGACCCTAAACTATTCTCGATTTCATCCAACATGACGTTAAACTGTGAAAAAGTCCCTAATTTGTTCTCACTGCATGACATTAAACTGCACAGTCCCCCTTCCGTCCAGCATGATGTTAAACTGTGAAAAGTCCCTAATCCATCCAGCAAGACGTTAAACTGTGTCCCCTTCATCGTCCTTGCTATATGATGTTAAACTATACAGCAACGGTCCATACATATGACCTTAAACTATTTGTATTCCTTTCATCTCACATGATGTTAAACTGTAACGTCCTAACTACATGATGATAAACTGTACAAAAGTCCCTTACGTCCAGTATGACATTAAACTGTACTTTTTCCCTACTACATGACATTAAACTGTGCAGCACCAATAATCCTAACCGCAAGAGCTTAAAACTGTATAGTACCTTCATATGTCCGACATGAAATTAAACTGTGCATTATTAGGGTTGTTGATACCTCTTGTTTCTCACACTGAGTATGAATCACATGATCTTAGAGAAAACCTCAACCATAACACTCTCCCTGGGCTACTAACCATGTGTAAGTCCCAACAACATCATTTTTAGGTCATTGTCTCTAAGAAAAACTTGATCATTTATTAATTCTTTAATTGAACTACGCGGACTTTGATCCTTGCCTTCCAGGCTGGGTACGTAGGCAACCTCCCAAGGTTCAAGCCCAAAATCAATCTCTTCACATTGGTTCACCTCCATCTCATACGATGTTGATTCGTGAAACCGCCCCTAGAATCAATATCTTTACATTTGATTCACTTTCGTCCTTTCTATACGACGTTAAACTATACAACACTTTTGTCCAATATGAAAATAAATTAAAATATTATTTGATATCCTCACTTGAGAGGGAACCATTATTTACATTGATTTTTCAATCATGTTTCATTTAAAAGAGTACGTGCATACATGGAAATGCCCAAACCTTTTATCTTGGTTTAAACCATCATTGTGCTAAAGTCCCCTTTCACCCTTCACATGTACGAACCAAATTTGTACAGAGGGTATTTCTAGAACTACGTGGGCTTGATTCCCATCCTTATGGGATAGGTAGGAACGTTTTAGTGTCCCTTGAATCTAGCCCTAAGTCTTTTGGGCCTAACCCCAAATTTTACTTTCAGTCCCTTGGCTGAAAAGTCCCCATGAAAACACACACTGTGTATTTATTATAATGGTCCAAGCTCTATTACCCTAAACTAATATCTCTAATCCTTTTGTCCCACATGATGTTAAACTATAGTTTAAGAACTATGTATGGCTTGATTCCCATCCTTAGGGGATACGTAGTGAATTCCAACATTTTAATTCAGGACCCAACCACAACATGATTATGGTTAGCATTGATTTGTGTATATTTTTATACATTGGAAAATACCCATCTTTATGTGTCATAATCCTAACCTTAAATAATTTCAGATCTTCATATCCCTTTTCTTGACTTTTAGTCACAAAAATGTCAAATTTCTAAGAGTTCTTTTTCCTGATTATGCAGCACGTGCCCTTAGGCGGCCTTGCATAAACAGTCTACATAACAGACTTGTCAGCCGAAAGATGCTATTTATTTGACTATGCAGCCAATGCCCTTAGGTGGCCCTGCATAATTGAACCCCCTAATAGGTTTGTTAAATAATAGTAACTTCATTCTTGGGAAGAAATACTCTTTTTTCCTTATTGGTCTTAAATGACAGTATGTAGGGATCCACAAAAATAGCCATCCTTAACATATTTGTCCCACATCCTTTTTCATGATCTGAAAGTATTCAAGTCTATGGTTTATATTCTCCTTCCCTACGTTTGAGTCAAACTTTCGTAGGAGTGATATCCATCCAGTTCTTCGATAATCTTGTTTGGAAATATCTTCTCCATATTCAAGTACCTATTTCCATACAACAAACTCTATACTTTGGAAAATTTGAATCTCTATAAAATTTCACTGGCTTTTAGCAGTAGAAAGGTAAATTTTTGAGAGTTCTTTTTCCTGACTATGCAGCACTTGCCGTTAGGTGGCCTTGCATAAATAGTCCACATAACAGACTTGTCAACCGAAAGATGCTATTTATTTGACTATGCAGTCAATGCCCTTAGGTGGCCCTGTATAATTCAACCCCCTAACAGGTTTGTTAAATAATAGTAACTTCATTCTTGGAAACTACTTTTTCTGATGCCTTTTTAGCTCTTCTTTATATCATTTCTCAGATTCAAATATTCTTAAGTCATAGTTTACATTTTTTTCCCTCATACTTGAGTATGATAATATGTTTTCGAATAAATTGTCAAAGAATTGAGTCAATTATAATTCATTCGGTCAAAGCTATTTTTACCTTAAACATTAGCCTCCTTATGTTCGACGTTCATGACTTTAAACTTCCCTCAAAAGACAAGGGAACTCTGAATAAAAGTCAAGATTACAGCTCACTAAACATACATTTTGTGTGATTTAGGTAATATTGAGAAATTAAAAGATTTAAAGTTTGTAGGGTTATTTATAATAATCCTAGTAAAGAAAAAATAAAACTATGCTTACTAGGCCCATTGGATTCGGTAAAATTTAAAGCATATAGAAAAAGAATGCAGGTGCACAAATGATTGAAGATGGAAGTGTTTTTTATTGATACATAGGATATAGAAGGACATCCACAGATTGGAGCCTATTCTCTTTTTCAAAAGATTACAAAAGACTGTCAATATAAGTCTTCACCTGATGTACAACATCCCAAGCTTCATCAGCAGCTACTTGAAGCTCGTGCACTCGACCAGCTTCACTCTTCTCAGCTTGATGGAGTGCCTTCTTGGCATCTGCAATGGCTTTCATACAATTCATTTGAGTTCCCTCCAGTGAATTATTGAGCTGATCAAGTTCTCCAGTAATAGCATCTAACTGTTGTTGGAGCTGCACCTGCTGGATGACTTTTTCTTTGATTTTATGATTCATCTCCTTCATCTTGGCAGCATAATCAGCCTCAGCTTGGGATACCGCAACCTCAAATTTACTGATGTTAACTGACAGTTTCACCCTGTTCAGATCTTCGCAACACTTTTGCTCCTGCTCCCTTCTGAAGATGACCTGTTTCACCGTGGCATGGATCTTTTCATATCCAAAACCGCCAAGTCCTAGAATGACAAACTGGGATGATAATCGAGGGATCTTCAATGATAGCTCTTATAAAGGCACATTAGATATGATTTTCCATATGTTGTTTCATGCCTTGCGTCGTGAAAAGATGAACGCTTTAAGAACCTATGGGTCTGACTCAACATCATCATCACAGGGGGGCATGTAATCTGGGATTAATGCACTTAAGGAAGTTCCCTATTCTGCTCTTTCCCCCCTGACCTATGCTTCTTCGCTTTCAATTCCTGTTGGGGCAGAGGCTGAGACCTCACCTCCAGATCTAGCCACTGCAGTTGATGGCCCTGTATGATTAATTAAAAGCTTTGGTTAGCTTCAAAGGATAACAAAAGAATCAATTGTCTTGAAAATTAAGTACAATCACAAATATTGTTATCTCTTACCCAACAGTGGATCAGCAACCTGAGAAGACTCCTCTCCATATTTCTCAGTCTCAACAGGATCTTCAAGATGAGTCTCAGGAGGGTTTACTGGGTTTAGATCTACTTGAGGTAATGTTTCTGCAATGGTAGGGTTGACATCAATGTCCACACCCTCTTCAGGAATTGGCAGTTCAGCAGTTTCTATGGATGGAACTGCATATTATTTTCAGTCATGATTATAAGTGTAAATTATAAGAAAATTTACTGGGTGAAGGATAACACTCATGGCCAAGGTCTTCTAAATCACATGACAACTTAGCATAATCATAAAATTCTTCGAAAGACATGCCATGATTCATCATTTCATCCAATGATATTTCATAATCCTGGTTAGTCTCACCAGTGGGAGTGTTTGATGTGTCTTCTTGATGATTTACGTCCTGCAGCCCCTGACCCTAGACAACATCTTTGGGTAAAATCACAGCATCAGTTTCATCAGTTTCAACAGTCACCAGAAGATCTAATGTAGGATTTGAACCTGAAGTATCACATAATGAAAGTCAGTCAGTGTTTCGTTCAACATTTTTATGAAGCATTGTTGACTTACCAGAAATAGGTTCTTCTCTTCTTGCAACAGCAATAAGAGGGATACTAGGAATAGATTCTAGATCTTCTCCAAGAGAATTCAAGTCAGCTTGGATCTGTGATTGTTCCACAGCACCCTCTGTGGTCTTTGAAGGAGGATCAATCCTTTCCCTCAGGGGGTAAATTGAAGAAGCCCCTACAATCCCCAAAAATATGAGTAACCATGTGGTCATGGGTATAAACTCATGATTATCCGAAGGACTTACCACTTCTAATAAAGCATTTAGCTGCGGACTTCCTCCTTTGTTGCCTTTGCTTCTTTGGTTTTTTGGGAGTATCGGTAGTCTCCCTTATTGGAACTTGGATTGGTGAATGGAAGGCTATGTCCAACGCCTCATTCATGGTCTGTTGTCCTAGAGATATCTCACCCGATTCGCGAGGAGAATCAACAGTAGCCCCGATGGCAGTACCACCAGAGCTATACTGTGGTGAAGGAACCTCAGTTCCTTTCTTTTCAAGCTGCAAGATGAAGAAAATAACTTCCTTAAGTGATAAAGCTTCGACTAGAATCAAGTTGCAAAGAAAATAAGGAAAGAAAATTTACATCTTCAGGAGCCACATACTCATGCCACTCCTCATCTCCAGAACCACCAGCCCCCTTAGTGGTGCCACGATCAATCATTTCCTTCACCCGCCTGATGACAAGAACAGACTCATCAGTGGAATATATGAGCATTTCCAGCTCTCTGATGTAAGACCGCACTTCATTGGGGTTATCCTCATATTGCATATCTATAGAATCCAGAATATTTCCTATTCCAGGAAGTTGTAGGCCCTCACATAAATCCAGCCAGGAGGTCTTAGTACCACAGTACAAACTCTGCCATAACTAGATAGCCTATGGTCTTAGATATGAAGGCTGTGAGGAAGGTCCTAAAATCTTTGACTTCAATTTCTTCCCAGCTCCCGCAACTACAGATAGAGAATAAGAAAATAAGACTTATTGCTTTATAAAGTAGCAGTGATTAAATTACTACAATGAAGTAACTCACCAGGAGTTGATGGAGTGGGTCTTTTAATTCTGGTCGAAGGATTATATTAGGCACGAAACTGCTTTGCCGCTGATTGTGCCTCATCATCCCCATCATGGGAATCCGGTGAATCAGTTCTAGAGGAGGAGTCTTCCAAATCAACTTCAGGTGGGGAAGCATCACCTTCATGAGGAAGGGTTTCTTTCTCTACAGTCCTCTTCCTTCTCCCCACCTGATAAACTGGGCGATTCAATATCCCTTTGGGGTATGATGTTATCCAGTGTTCGGCATAATGTGTAGTCAAATTATATGCCGCTTTTTCAACTGGTAGATCAAATACTGCCCCAGTCTTCTCCCTTGACGTCAGTAACCATAGTTACCAAGAAACCATCAGATGTTGCTCTAACCTGACATGTACTGGAGGAGATACAACAATCTGTTACAGACATTTTAATTGACGTGCAAATCTATATGGAGCATAGGCCTCACATATAATTTCTCCATCAATCCTGGAAACTAGCACACCATCCCTGCAAGCTAGCCTGTATGCCCTCAAATCCAAATGGGTTGTTCCATCATCAACAAACCGCCCGGTTGGTGGAATTCCATAGGGAAAGAAGTTGAATTCCTTAAACATGCTCAGCCTCACTTTCAGGTCATAGGCATTAACATCTAATGGACCAACTCCAGAGAATTCTTGCACTGACGACCTGAAAGAACTTCCAGGAATTTTTAATCCATTCTTTACATTGTAAGTCCTGAAGTGAGTGGCGATCCATCCCTATAAAACTTGGAATGGTCCCACTATTCTTAAATGAGATTTACCCAAGAAGACATGAATTAAACTCCTATGAATCTTTTCTAAAATGGGGGTAGCCAACCCAACCATTTTTCCCTCAGCCAACTTTGCCGCAATGATGAAGGTCCCTGGCCTGATGCCTCCCTTCGAATCCCTGACTGGAAAGAGATAAATTCTGAGCCACATTGCCAAGAAACCCTCCAGAAGAATCTTCTTTGGGATCCTTTGATTCACCTCATATCCCCATTTCTCAAACTCTCCTGCTTCTAGAGTTGGACAGAATGTGCCAGGCACACCCCTCTTCTCAGGTTTTGGGTAGGTGGTAGGATGTTTGGGCCTTTTATTCTTGGATTTACTTTTCTTGGATCCTTTATCTTTCGTCTCCTTCTCCTTTGGATCATTTTACTTCTTCTCAATAAGAAATATATTCATCCAATCCTCCAAATCAATATCCTTTCTAGAATGAGTTAACGAGGTCTCTGAACTCTTGAGCCTGTGGAAGATCTTAAATAATTCCCGAGCTAAAGCAGGAGTTTTCTCTGAATCATTCCAAGTCACCTTGGGAGGAATGAATTCATCATACATATCACCCAAAATTGGAGCCCCTGATATCTTGTGGACATCCCACAGACTGATACCTACTTCTCCATGGGTCAGATGGAAAGAATTAGTTTCTGGGCTCCAGTGGCTGAGTATCTCCGGCATGAAGTTATCATGTCTGTAAACATATGTTTTCCCAACCCAAACAGCTTCGTATATCACCACTCCTTTCATATCCTCGACAAACTCTGAACATGTTTGTCACACCCAGTATGCCCACATCCAAGTTGGCTTCACACCTCCCCCAGGATGGAAGTACCAACTTTTCTTCCAGCCTTTGGATTGATCCATCTGAGCATTTCAGAAGATTGAAGGATAACAATGTGGTCGCAGTTCAGGCGTATGAGGTTTTAAATCTGGCGTACAAGGGCTATGATGCATCACGTGGGCCTTCTCCACTGTTCCAGCATTTATAAATCCTCCTCCACATGAGATATTTGCTGAAGAAAAGTTGGTATAACTTTGAAACCATGAAAATGGAAGATATTCCTTTGCTTCTGGAATAGTGAATTCTTGTAGATGACCATAGCCATATATAAGAAGATAAGTGCTTTGGGGGAAGTCGTGATGATATTTCTTCAGATACTTAGCCAAATCCAGAAGAGCGATATCTTTGACGGTATAATAATCGTGGCCAATGATGTTCATCATATCATCAATCTGCTTTCTAGCAAGTTCATCAACTATTCCGGGTCTAAGAGCCATTGATTCTGCATGAAGGTTGAATAAATTAACTTTTAAGTAAGTTGATTTTTCAGAAAATTTATTAAGGAATTTCAGAAACATGGCTAAGGCATTAAGGCGCGCAAGTATGGATATGTCGTGCAAGTGTTAATGTGTCACGCAAGTTTTTGGCATGAAAATATCACCGCTCAAGTCCTATTACCTTGACAACAGTGCGAAAACAAAGAAATAGTGGAAAATGAGCAACCTGCACGGCGAAGGAGACCTGTGCGGTGAGAGCTCAAGAATCCGGAATCAGATGCTATGCGTGGCAAATGACCGCGTATTTATAGGCCAGGCTGCCCACCTGCGCGCCTACATCCAGCGCGCTCCAGCCCTGCATGACTCCCACCTGTGCGCCAAGTGTTGCACACTGAAATACTTGAGCACCGCCTTTCCTTTGGTTCTCTTCTTTTCCTCAGAGTCAAATCCTCATTTCTTTTTGGATCCAACTCTAAGGGGGGACTTTTGTTAATTCTCCTTTCGTCACAGAGTCTAACCACTGAAGAAAAGAAATACCTTAAGCTCTAAAGTGATTCAACCTTTGGAAAAATATCAAAAAATAACAAAGGAAGGAATAAGAAGAACATTCTACAAGGGTCGCGCAAGTTCTACAATGGCTGCGCAAGTATACTTGCGCACCGAAATGGTTGCGCAGGTACACTTACGCGCCCTAAGTGATAACCGCTCGGGGTCTTCTCCTACCTATAAATAGACCCTGTGGGCCCCCCATTTTGAGAAGTTTTTTCCCAGAATTCATGGACAGAGCTTTGAACACCCAAGTCTCTTCTTCAGGTCTTCTGAACTCTTCTAAGGTAATTATTTACCTAGAATGGATGGTCTAAATAGGAAGAGTAGGGTTTAAGTGTTAGAATTCACTAACACTTGCGCACCTAAGTGTGTTACCCTTGAAAGGAATGAACACACTTGCGCGCCCCCTTACTTCTTCATTAGAACTTGTGCGCCATCTTCTGGAAAGACTCTAGGGATAGTACCAAGGGTTTGAGCCAAGTTTCACCCAAGTATTACCACAAGGTTTGAAAAGCGCGCAACTACATATTTTCCATGCAGTTATACCTGTGTGGCATGATTTGCGCGCCGACCGAACTTGCGCGCCGCCCTACTTTTTCATGCAGTACCTGCACGCCTACCAGTACTTGTGTACCCCTGCATTTTTGGGTGCCCTTCTTGCCCATTTCACCCCTCTTAAGCCATTCTACCTCTCCTATTCAAGATTTAGTCTTCAAGACACTCTTAAAAGCCATTTATGGCATGATTTCTTGATTTAACTTCCTTATCTGAAAGGAATTCTGTGGAATATATCTCAAAACCTAGTGATTTACACATCTTTATGTCACTAAAGATTGAGATTTCATTCATTAAACCTCATCCTTTAAGGTGAGAGAATTCTTAACCTGGGCCTCCTTTTTAGGAGTAAGCCCCAGTCCCCAAATTATGGGCATCTTATTTAGGAGTAAGTCCCAAGTCCCCTAATCTAGGCATCCTCCTTAGGAGTAATCCCCAGTTTTAAAGTCTCAAATATGGGCTTCCTTCTCAGGAGTAAGCCCCAACCATAATTCCCTTAACCTGGGCCTCCTTTTCAGGAGTAATCCCCAGTCCCTTAATTTTTCAAGTCTCTTAACCTATGCCTCCTTTTCAGGAGTATGCCCCAGTCTTAATTTATATTAACTAGTCCTAATTTACCTTTGATCTGGGATTCCTTCTCAGGAGTAAAACCCAAAGTCCTCTCCTAATTTGGGCCTCCTTTTCAGGAGTAAACCCCAAGTTAGAGTGTTCAAATCTCCATGAATCACATATACCTTTATGGACCCTGTTCTTAGATTTCTTCCTTAAAGTAAATCCTAATCTTCATTTATTTAGGCAGTCATACATACATAAGTCCCACATTAATTCTTATGATTGCATCTTTCATAGCACAATTGTCTGATTTTTACCAATACCTCTTGTTTCTCACACCGAGCATGACTCACGTGAGCTTAGAGTGTAAAAGTAATTATGACATCTTTCTTTGAGTCATCAATCATAAACATCATACTCCCTTACTCGAACTACGTGGGTTATGATTCCTTTTCCAAAACAAAGGATACGTAGGTAGCCCATCTGTGGGTTAGATCCCAACTCTTAAATAATCCATGTCCTTCTGAATGAAAATAAACTTCAAGTGCCCCACTGAGTGGATTTAAAACCAGCATGGTCATCATAATGACCAAGAGACTTCTATATAAATGTGCCGAAGGATACCATTGACCAATAATCTCTAATAAATACAGATGATTCTATATCGATGAAAAACCTAGAATACATATAAAAAATTCTCTAAATTTCCTACATATTTAATCATTGATTTTCAGATCCAAAGGAAAGCTCATTTTATACTTGGTAATGTAATAAGGATCCACGAACATAACTTAAATCTATAAAGAGAGTCCTGGAATAGACAATAATTTCCCTAAAAAAGGTGTGATGAGTCTGACCTCCCATCCTCTTAACCAATTAAAATTCCTAATCTTCATCAGTCCACAAACTAATGAACGCCTACCTTTGGAAAGTAGGTCCAAATGGATGTGGAATCATTGGATGTTTTCGGTTTTACGAACAAACCCATTGGAAACCGATTGGAATGTTTGAACCTTAAATCAAGAAGGTCATCCCCGAATTTTGAGGGAAACAATAGCATGACATTTCCTTGATCCCATCCTTGACCCTATTCCACTTTATGTCCTGTGAAAAACATTTCAAAAACTTGGGATGAGTATAAAAAGCTCAGTAAGGGATATACAAATATGGAAATAAAACATTAGTCCATGTATACATAAGAATCAATGAAATCATACTTTAATCATAAAACATAAGCACATTAACATACCTCATGAAATCATAAGATTTATGAATAAATCATAGAAATCATAAGACATAAAGGTAACTTGGGGAATTCATAACATTCATAGGGAGTAACACTCATGGTTACGTTTGGAATACCAATCACAGTATATTCCCTAAATCTCTTCATAGAAACCTTAGTGTTTAACTCCTTCGCATTACCCAATGCATTAGAGAGCTATCTCGGGCTCACCCACCCTTAGTTTATCACATAACCACCCATCTTCATAAACAATGCCCAAGAACCATAACATAATCATATCACATAAAACATGCATAAAGGAAACATAACTTTTCCACATTTCAATCACAAGATATCAATACAACACATTGATATAATCAAAAAATTATCAAAACCATTTTCAACACCAAAATAAAATAAAAGTAAAACATGGTATTTATTTTTCATTTAAAAAAAGTTATGGCTTGTATAGGAAGCTGAAACTCAAATAATGGACACGGTGGTAGAGAAGTCGTTGTCTCCGCATATGTAAGACAAAAACATTCCTTTTGTCATTTAGTAAAACGCTTCATGTAAAAAAATTACTTTTGAATGAAATTAAAATTCAATAGGGTTTATTATACAACTAATAAAAGAAGGTCGTATGTAAATTGAAGTATGCCTCAACAAAAGGAGATTGAGACGAAGTCCCTTACGAAGACGGTATCCTTAGATTAAGGATAAATAAATTACATAATTATGTGTGAAAAATATAAATACACCCAATATAAGTGGATATTAAGTGTAAAACAAATATAGGTCATCCACACATATTCATAGTATGAAATAATCAAGAAGTATAGGTTTAACCCAAAGAATTGAAATTGAGTTAAGAAGTTCCCTTACAGAAATTCGATAGCCTAACGACATCACTTTAAAATTCAGAAAATGAGTTAATGAGAGATAAAAAGGGTATATCATCACTTGGACATAAAATTTACAGCAATAAGGATATATAATAACATATCCCAACATTAAGAATATGTAAATTAAAATACCTAACAAAAATAAGTCTTTTAAAAAGAGGAGGGTGGAAGGTTCCCTTACCGATTTGGGTAACTTTCGAAACATACACCCCATGAAATAAGGACTATAAAATGTTGATGTAAATACCCATAAATAAATTTATATTACTCTATGATTATAATAATGGGTATTAAATACACCACTCAAAGGAGATAGTGGCAAAAATAGCATGAATCTCACGGGAATAAAAAGTGAGATAAAACCCCTTACCTCGTTGTAATAAATCGAGTCGTATGACCAAAAGATAATAAAAACCAAATGAATCATATAATAACATGAATATAAATAGAATAATGATAATATATATCAAATGGAAGTACACAATACACCACATGCAATAAATAAGTGGTGAACAACGGAAATCTCATGAAATTAAAAGTGAGATAAGAATTCCCCTTACCTCAAGTCCGACTTGCCTTGTTCGTTTCTTTATATTCTTGAATAGTAAACTTTGGTCAATTTTTAATTGCTTAAGGACTTCCTTTAAAGTTTATTATTCAATTCATATCACATATTATCATGCTATAATAATTATTTAATTATGTGAGTTCATATCATATGTTTTTTCGATGTTCAGTACATGAGTCAATAATGAACTTGTTTGAAGAGAATTGTCCATGTAGTTTTAAGTACATCATATCCGGAATGGTATTCATGATTTAAATATCATATATATCCAGTAAATATTTATTTAATAATATTCCATAATGTTTGGAGATAATAAATGAAATGTACCGTTCATGGAGATGGTAGGCCATACGTATGCATGAACGCTACTTTCATTTTTGTGTCATATTGATGGACTTTAAAACTAAATGAGACATAGATTTATTATAATCCCAGTATAATATATATGTTATATAGATAACATAAGTTCATTTATTACATTATTTATAAATTCCATGTTTGGCATGAACGAGTCACATCACTTGAGGGGGCAGTAGTCCACACTTCCTCAGATGAAATTATCGCATTTGCACAACATGTAAAGCATAAAGTTATATTTTAAATATAAAATACAGAAGCATTGAGAGGACATAAATATAATAAATATAATATATAAATATAGTGGCATCATAATGGCCACCATGAAAGGTGTTAAAAGAAGATTGAACAATCATCGTTTCGTGAGGCAGTAATTCACCACCCAAAGAAACAATATGTTCTTTAACCATTAGACGAAGGTGTGTGTAAGTATAGGTAGAATCATTATCATAACATAATACTAGTATATTGATAATACTGGTGTTATTATGGGATCAAATAAGAAGAAGATAGTGGTGAGTGAAGAAGGAAAATAAAAGAAAGAAACTCAAGAGAAGACATTACCTCTAAATCTAGTAACTCTTTTTGATTTGAGCCAAAGGCTTCCTTGGAAAGACTTATGCCCAAAGAGAGGATTATAGGAGTAAGAGAGGGATTTGGAGGGATAATATGAGCAGATTTTGGATGATCCAAGGGCTTTATATGTGTGGGTAAGGGGGTAGAGGTGGGGGCCTTTTATAAGAGGGAGGGGAGTCACTTTTGGAAAGTCTTGAAATGTTACTTTATTATAAAATGGTTTTCGGATTTTAAAGGCCCCACAAAGATATATTTCTAGGATATGGTGATAAGGGTTAGAAATACACCCATCCAATAGGTTTTATACACGTTTAAGTCTTATATTTTACCTTATCTTTTCATTTTATTTAAATCGTTCATTAATGAGGTAATCACTGCATAATCATGGTGTCATAAATAAATTTATTTATTTAATGTCTAAAAATTATAAAAAAATACCATGATGTAGGAAATATTTTTAGATTTATAATTAATTTTTATAGTCTAAGATATAATTCATGCAAACAAAATTAAAATTGTTTTACTTAGGTGTTACATAGTTTGGTTATATTTTCCTTTCTTTAAAAATAATACGATAAAAGGTCACTATCACACAAAAGTGATTCCATGGGGTCCTCAAGTTGGTACAAGGAATACCATGGTATTAAATGACACAACCAAGAGTATTTGGACACATTTTGGGGTCATTTTATATTATTATGATATTATTTTATTACCCTTAACTACCCGATTACTAATTAATCACGATAATTAAAGATAATTGTCGTCGTTACTATTCATAATGTCCGAAAACAAGAGTCTTAATTAAATAATTTGTAACTTATGATTCCAAATATGAAATCAATTTTACCAAATTCCAAACACAGAAATTTTAGTATTTAATTTAAAAATAATTCCCATTGTCACAACCACATACGGGTTTTTAAGAAGTAAAATTTATCAAAATATTGACTTGTTTTTACATCCAATTGAAAAGTGAAATTACTTCCAATGAACAAAATTGTGTTAAGTGATAAAAAAATAATTCAATTACACTTTAAAACCAATTAAAAGGGAAATCTAAATATATAATTAAATTATATGAAAAATTAATTTTGAAGTAAAATGCAGTATTTTTCACTATTCATTAAAAATAAACATTTTTCAGAAAAATACCAAAAATTTATCCAAAGTAAATTTTATATTTCAAATTAAAAAATGATTTCAATTTTAACAAATTCAAAACATATAATTTTCATTACTTAATTTTATAATTAATTCCCGCTGTCAAAACAAATAGTGTGTTTTTAAGAAACAATATCTATCAAAAGATTGACACTTGTTTATCTCTAATTTCAAAGTAAAATTAATTACAATGACCACCATTGAGTTAAATGGTAAAAATATATTTTAACTACACTTTAAACTCAATTAAAAAGATAATATAACCATATAAATAAATTAAATTAAAAGGTGGTTTTGAAATAAAATACAACATTTTCACTATTCAATAAAAAAATGAACTTTATCAGAAAAATAACAAAAATTTACACAAAGTAAATTTTGATGTCCTGATTATAAAGAAGGATTTTATTTTGTCAAATATAACATATAAAATTGTCAAAAAGTGGATTTAAAAAGGGTTCTCCATCAAAAGGAGGTTAATCGACCTTTTAATGAATATTAGAATATTTATGCTTAAAATTGGATTCATTCGCATTTTAAGCCTCTATAATTTATTGGGTAATTGTTAAAATATTTAAAAACATATATAATCATTTTTTAGTTAGTTTTGTTCATTCCCGCCATTACAACGGCTAGGTGTCAACTACTATTTAAAATAATATTATTATATTATTAGTGTGCAACGTAAGATTTCAAAGAAACTCATTGTTGCGTATTAGGTACGCCGTCGAACATAACATTCCATTTAAAGTAATATTAACATTTTATTCACAAATATTAATAAATATGAAAATGTCATATTCTTTATTTACCTGGGATGTTACACCTAATGTTTTTCCATGTAGAGATAAGATCAACCTATATCTCAAATAGAATGAGAAGATATTAGGGGTCTAGGACCCCTATGATTGTGTGATGTTACAAATCACATGAATTAGAGATGAATCAGCTGAAGCTGTAAACTAAATTTATATTCTTGTAGTGACTTATACTTTTACCTATTAGATTTTGGAATATTTCCAAAGCCATGAATTGGGTTAGCATAGGAATCCGAGGCCCAGACAGCCTCGACGTGATGATTTTACAAATATTAAATATATTTCATCACATGTGTGAAGTTTCTTTTGAAACGTAAAATAAATCCCAAGTGGAGTCTCAAATCATAATTTTGAGATCATGGTTGAGTTCATAATTTCATGTTTACCCTATGTGTGATATAAACTTTTTCGGCTCCGGGTGTCAGGTTGGAGGTGAGTTGGTATTGGGGTGTTAAATAGAGAATATTGTTTTAATAAAATTAAAAAATATCCCTAACCTCCCTCCCCCTTGGTGTGAACAATGGCAGGAGACACTTTCCCTATTACTATTTGAGCGACATACAACCCAAGGACCTAATTAAGGAAATGAGGTGCCACAAAACTCTGATCTCAATGACAATCGCTCCTCGAATCATGGTGTAGTAGATTTAGTGTGCAGATCTAACCTAAAAGCTTCAAAGTTTCTCCATGAGGTAAGAAATTTGAGTTTTAAGTCCTGATCCCTTTGTTCATGAATTATTTTAAGGTATTATATCTCTTAGACGCTTTCTAGGGACCCCTTATGGATTGATCTGTGTGTTTCGGGGAAAACAGGGGTGATCTGGGATGCTCGTAGGGAATTTATGAAGAATTTTTCTGTTTACATGACATTTTGACCTAAGGAACACATTGTGTGTTCTTCCCACTTTGGTAAGATGGTTTTGGGGACTACACATAGTGTACTAGGGTTATATGCCTTGTAGTTACCCCTTACCATGTAGCCTGAGGGCATGTTCAGGGAAGCCGTGTGAATATACATGATTATGAAAAGTATATAGCTAGAGTACATGGTTATGGTGCACTAGACATGAACATGATAAAGATACATGGATGAGGGGCATGTATCTGGGACACGCTGTGTGGTTGACATGACTGGATGATCTATGTGAAGGGAATACATAGATAAGGTGTGAGTGAGGTGAGCCACGTTGTGTACCATTGGTACACACCATGTAGTCCCTCATGCCTATCCAAGCCATGTGTTCAGAGGACACATATGAGTTTTCAAGTGGGGCCACACACCGTGTTGACCCCCTTACATACTGTGTAGTCTCTTCTTGGAGGAGTTTCCTCCCAACAAATATCCTCCTTCAGAGCTCAAATTTAGGCTTATGAGTAGTCTATCCTGAGTAGTTTTCTACATAGAATGAGATGTTGGACACAATTTGGGCCTAAGATATGTGGGGTGAGGCAATGATGTGGTAATCTTGGTTTAGTTATGTTCGGACCAACAATGGTTGAGTGAGTTCCCTTAGTTTATCCCTTTGAGGGTACGTGTGGCATTATATCATCGGTACATGATTGTGATCCCCTTGATATGATGAGCTTGGATAGAGGCTTAGTATCCCTCCAGAGATTCTAGGGTGGGATACTCTATCATATTGTTGGAGTTGTTGAATCCCTCCATAGAGGCTAGGGAAGGATCCTCTAGCATACCATTTCCCTAGACTGAGTTCTCAGAATCTCTGTGACCAACACTACATAGGTGAAAATCCCCCATCTTACAGAATAGCACTTCAGGGTTTGTGGTATCATTGGTTATATGATCCCCTATGCAGTGGGTAGTTTCAGTAGGGTTGAGGCATCATTGGATATATGATCCCTTAATTAGAAGAAAATTTATGTCGGGTTTGTGTATTGTTGGGAGTACAATCCCCTATTATGTGATTTATACCAAATGGGGTTTTTGGAATTGTCATGAACAACACTACATGGATGGTGATTCTCTATTTGAGTGATGTGATCATAAGGGTGTTAGATTGGGTTGCGGTGCCCCCATAATATCATGGGAGTGATCCCCTTTCTAATTGAGAGATTTGGGTTATCGGATTGGGTTTTTGGTGTCCCCTAGAGGATCCAAGGAGTGATCCCATATTTGAGGATGTGTGGTTTATGATTTTCTAGACTAGGTTCATAGTGTCTCCCAATGAATCTTGGGAGGGATCCACTTTCTAAGCTATTAGACCTTTAATGGTTCTAGTAGGGTTTTTAGCATCCTTCATCAGGGATGGGTGAGATCCCCTATCTAAGTATCATGACCTGCTGAGTTCCAGCATGGTATTCTTAGTGGTGATATCCGATTAGCATGTTCTCTCAGATGTATTCCCTTTGGGATGGAAGTTTTGTGCCATTGGATTTGTGATAACTAATTGAGTGTTATCTCACAGATGTGACATCAGGGATGACTGATTTGTACCCAATGGAGTGATATCTCTTAGAAGGGTTTCATATGGAATGATATGGATTGTGTATTATATTATCCTAGCTAAGTGTTACTTTATATTCCTGAGTAAGAACCTATTGCTGGCTATGAGGTTGGTACCTCATGAGAATTGAAGTCTAATGCGAGTATATTTGGGCGTGTATTTTAGGGTTTCCTTGTTGTGACATCACATCTTGAATGACATTATATGTGGTATGAGCTGAATAGTCGTGTTTATATAAGGATGATTTTGAGATGGAGTTTCTATCATGTTTGGGTTACCTTTGGCTGGGTCTAGTGGACTATTTCCTTTTCGTTTTTCCTTTTTCTTTTGGGTATTTGGGCCACCTAATGAGTATTTTTATACTCACCTATGTATGGGATTTCCCACACATGTTGTTTCTTATATAGACCATAATCATTTTGATAGTCCTAGGAGGAACCGAAGTAGGCATAGCTTGGTGATCTAGACCGACTGAGGTGTTTAGTGGATCTTGGATGAGGAGCTTTCCAGCTAGTTCATTTGACAATGATTCACTCCTACTGAGAAGGTTGGATGCTTATATAGTTTACTTTTTGTGGGCATGTATTTATCCTTTTTTGTACTTCTGCTTTAATTTGGTTTGGGATAGATTCATGCAAACATTTGTTTTCGGTTTTATATATATTTCTGCACTGTTACATGGAGGTTTATGTGGGTGCGTGTGTACATGTATGTTAGTATAAGGACTCCTATTTGTTTTTGATAGCCTACTTGGTAATGTAAGCCAACCCTTGGCATATGGAGGTGGGATTGGGGATTTGCGGTTTGAGCCCCACTGGGCCGGGTCATGAAAGAGTGGTATCATAGTAGTTTCCACTTTGGGAATGCAGTGTCGTGAGTTTGGTTTGGGTTACATAGAGATAGTGTTAGAGTGTTTTGAGTTGGAATTTCAGGCCAGGGACTCCAGTGTTGGTGCGGTGGCCGGTTTATCCATTCACCAAGACTTTGATAACCTGCTTTTTGACTCAGTACATTAGGACACTAGTCAAAGGGAAATAATGGCACATGCATCATATAAGATTGGGTTTTGGTTTTTCCTATCCTTCTTGAGTCAGTTCCCTACATATATTGTTTGATCCATGGTGTGTCTTGATTATGTTTTAGTATACCTCCATGATGATAGCCAGATAGGGTTCTGTGGCAGGATTGTGGTGATGATCTGCCCTAAGTTGAGACTTCGGTGTAGGGGACTGGTTCTAAGGATATAACTCTAGGTGTTCAGCTCGTTTATCCATCACCCATCAAGTAGAAGGTTGTGCCAGAATTATAGGCTAAGGATGTGCATTGGTTGAGTGTGCTACAAAAGTTCTAGAGGCAGAAACCTCTGAGGTTTTGGGGTGATTCAGGCCCCCAGACAACTGATGACTAGCCCAAGGTAGTCACATGATTTTTCTACCTTGTGAGGAAATATCCTGATCAAATTTTGGTCCTAATGGCGAACCTTATGCATGGTTAATATGAGAAATGGTGGATTCTTGTGACGTAGAACCATGAGGAGGAAATAATCACTTGGGATGAGTTTGAGTGGATCTTTAGGAATGAGTTCTATTCAGAAAAATTATGGTCAATGCATATCTAGGAGATTTTATAGCTTTGACAGGATAACATGACTATGGTGGAGTACTCAGTGAGGTTCACAGAACTATCACATTAATCCCTAAATATGGTTTAAGATTTGTTTTTTAGAGCACAGAACTTTGAGCAGGGATTGCATTGGGAGATTAGGGATTTAGTGGTGCCACTGCGCATTACCACCTATGTTGGAGTGCTTGAACGAGCCTTGGTGGTGGTGAGCTTTTTAGATTAGCAAAATCTTATTATTAGTGCTGGGAACATGGGAGATGATACCTCAGTAGTTGGTAGATAATGAAAGGATTAAGGATTTGGGTATCCAAGTTGCTTCAGGAGACAATCCTAGGTTAACGGGTCTGAGGCTTAAGGCTTATAAGATGATTTTGGATAGCCGTAGGAGAGACAATACTACTCTTGAAAAGGCTAGGGACATATTTCTAGAGATTTTATGACCCTCCGTGCTGCTAAGAGGGAGTTGGTCAATATACTGACTTGGCATAGGTAGTGTTTTGAGCTTAGAGGTCCACAAATAAATAGATGTGGTGTAGGAGAGGGTAGAGTAGTAGTTGGTGGTAGACGATATGATTTTCCACCACCAACATCATGTGGTCCACGCTAGGCTCAGGGAGCTAGAGGATAGGGGTGAGGTCAGTTTCAGGCTGTAGAGGCTTTTGACTCAGAATCTCCAAGGATGGATAGAGGTATGCTCTATGTCCTTTCTACTTTCTATAGTAGTATTTCTATACACTGTTGTGATATAATATTTTCTCTTCGCTTCTTACTCGAAGTTTTTTTAGGGTGACATGAGGTGTTGGTAAGACCTGGTGTTGGTGTTGTTTAATGTAGCTTCAAATGCATGAAGAAGAGTGATCCTTCCCTCAAAGAGATGCATTTTTGTGATGTGAGTAAAACTATGAGGGAAATTCAGTTCCAACCAAAGTGGATAGTGTCAAGGTGTGGTGGATAGGTCCCTCTTACTTGTGTGTTTAGGTTAGGGTTGTGTGTTAGAGGTTTGTGTTGAGGGACCGATAAGACCGAGTGTTTACACTTGGGAAGCCCTATTTTTTCATTGGTACCCTCACATTTTCAAAGTTAAATTTTTATACAAGACTCTTAAGGAGGGCGTGGTTAGATGATGTGGCTTTAGACCCATAAGAATTTGGGACAATTTCCCCACTAAGATGCGTTATTAAGACCAGATGAAAAACCTTGTGAGTGAGTTAGTGCCCCCAAATTATATATTATCGAGGTATAGTGGATGAGTTCTTTTTAATTGTGTATTAGGAGTAGGGTTTCATTGGTCTCTATGTCAAGTTAGTGAGGTAGTGTTCTGCTAGACCTTATGGCTACAGACCGACCAGGTGTTTGGTGTTTTCCACCTGTCACAGCAGAGGTGAAATGTTCCGTCGTTATTACTTGATTTCGACCTAGTTGAGCTAGACCCAAGTGTGGTTGTGCCTTGAGGTTCCCCTAAGTGCATAGTCATAGGAGGCATGGGAAACCTTGGTGGCCTTTGTGGTGGTCATGGTGAGATAACTAACATGAGATTCCCAATTGAGAGTTAAGTTTCTTTCCCATGTACCTAGCATTTCTCTTTTTGAGGATGAAAATCCTTAAGGTAAGGAGGATGCAGTGACTTGGGTTTTTCCCTATAAGACTTCAGAATATTCCTAAGAATATTTCTAAAGCTAGGATCTGAGTTGGCGTGAGAATCCAAGGCCCGAAGATTCTCAGTGTAGTGATTTTAAAATTTTTAAATATATTTTATCACACATACAAGGTTTCTTTTGAAATTTAATATAACTCATGAGTGGAGTCTCAAATAAAAATTCTAAGACTGCAGTTGAGTTTATAATATCGTGTTTACCCTAGGCATGATATAAATTTTCAGCACCAAGTGTCAGGTCAGAGGTGAGTTGGAAGCAGGGTGTTAAGTGTGGATATTTTTTTAATAAAATTTAAAAAATATACCTTACCTCCCTCCACTTTGGTTCTCATACTGACCAGAGCCTCTCCCCCTATTTCTCTTCGAGTGATTGATGACTTGAGGACTAAATCAAGGAAATAATGCACCACTGATCTCTTATCTTGATGGAGATCACTCCCAGATCATGGTGTAGTGGATTATGAGTGTGGGTCTGACCTCAAAGATTAGGTGTTTCTCCATGAGGTAGAGAATCTGAGTTTTAAGTCCAAATACCATTTTTATTCATTTTTTTAATGTTTCAGAGCCCTTACACACATGCTAGGGACCCCTTGTGGATTGATCTATGTGTTTTAAGGAAAACAGGGGCGATCTAGGTTACTTGTAGGGAATTTATAATGGATTTTCCTATTTACATGATGTGTATACTAGAGGAACATGTAGTGTGTTCTTCCCATTTGGGGAAGATGAGTTTTAGAGACTACACACCGTGTATTGGGGTCACACACTGTGTAATGACCCCATGTTGTGTAGCCTGAGGGAATGGCTAGGGAAGCCATGTGAACGTACACAACCGTGTAAAAGTACACATCTAAAGTACATGGGTATGGGGTGTCAGAAACATACATGATCAAGAGGAATGCCTAAGGGGTCATTTAGTAGGGACACACCATGTACTAGGGGGTACACGCCATGTCATTGACATGAATGGATGAGCCATGGGAAGGGAATACATGGCCAGGGATCAGGTGAGGTGAGACATGACATGTACCAACAGTACATTCCATTTAGTCCCTCATGACCAACCAAGTCATGTGGTCAGATAACATGACCGATTGTTTATGCAGGATCACATGCCATGTAGAACCCCTTCCACACCGTGTAGTCACATCTTGGAGAAGTTTACACCCAATGTATCTTCTCCTTTAGAGCTTAGATTTAGGATTTCGAGTATCCAATCTTGAGTAGTTTTCTGTATATAACATGATGGTGTCCACAATTTGGGACTATGAGATATAGGGTGAGTCAATTTAGTGGGTTTCTTGGGTTAGTTATGTTCATACCAATAGTGGTTAAGCGAGTTCCCTTGGTTTATCCCTATGAGGGTCCCTGTGGCATTACATCCTTGGTATAGGAGTGTGAACCCCCTCAATAGGATGATCTTGGATAGAGTTGTAGTATCCCTTCAGAGAGGCTGGGGTGGGATCCTATATCATATTATTGAAGTTTTTTCATCCCTCTAAAGATGTTAGGGAGGGATACTCTAACATATCATTTCCCTAGATCAGGTTCTCAGAATCACTATAAACAAAAATACATGGGCGGTGATCCCCTATCTAGTAGGATAGACCTGTAGGGTTTATGGTATCATCAGTTACATGATCACCTATATATAAGTCAATTTCAGTAGGGTTATGAAATCGTCAGATATATGATTCCCTACTTAGAAAATGGTTTATGTAGGGTTTTTGGTATCATTGGGAGTATGATCCCCTACTACACATGTTATACCAGATGGGGTTTGTGGAATTTTCATGCCTAATACTAAATGGGAAGAGATCCTCTATCTAAGTGATGCAATCACTGGGATGTCAGATTGGGATGTGGTGTCCCCCAGCAGATCTTGGGAGTGATCCTCTTTCTGAGTAAGAACTTTGGGTTACTGAATTAGGTTTGTGGGGCCCCTAGTGAATCCTTGGAGTGATCCCCTATCTGAGGAGATATGGTTTATGATTTTATAGACTGGGTTCATAGTGTCCCCTAGTAGATCCTAGGAGGGATCCTATTTTTGAGTGATGATACCTTTCATGGTTACAGTAGGTTTTGTAGTATACCCCATCAGGGATGGGTGAGATCCCCTATCTAAGTATTGTGATCCGTTAAGTTCTAGCTTGATGTTCTTAGTGGCGATATTCGATGAGTTTTTTCTCTCAGATGTATGCCCTTAGGGATGGAAATATTGTTCCGTTGAATTTTTGATACCCAATTGAGTGGTATCTCTCAGATGTTCCATCAGGTATAGATGAGTTTTACTTGATGGAGTGATATCTCTCATAAGAGTGTCATCTGAGATGATAGGGATCATGGAGTGTATGCCCCTGGTTGAGTGTTTATTTATATCCCCAAGTAGGAACCTGTTGCTAGATATGAGGTCTGGACATCATGAGACTTGGAGTCTGAGATAAGTATATCGAAGTGTGTATTTATGGTTTTCTTTGTGGCAATTTCTCATCTTGGATGACATGCCATGTGGCATGTGCTGACTAGTCCTGTTTAGTCGAGGATAGTTTTGAGATGTAGTTTCTCTCTCATTTGGGTTTCCTCTGGCTGGGTTGAGTAGACCGTTTCCTTTCAGTTTCTACCTTTGTATTTTGGGTATTTGGGGTGCCTAATTAGTATTTTTATACTCACCACTAAATGGGATTTTTCAAAACGTGTTGTGTCCTGTGCAGACCACATGACTTTTGACAGAGTCCCAGGAGGACCCAGAGCTAGCAGAGGTTGGTGAGCTAGACAAATTGGGGTGTTTACTGGAGCTTGGCCTAGGAGCTTTCCAGTTGGTGAATTTGACAATGATCCCCTTATACTAAGTTAGTTGGATGATTTTATAGTTTTATTTTTTTGCACGTGTATTTTTTCATTTTTGTACTTATAATGTACTCTAGTTTGGGATAGATGTATACATTCATTTATTTTCATTTATATATATATTTTCAATGTTTCATGGAGGTGTATGTGGGTTCATGTGTACAGGTTCTATAGTCTAAGGACTCCCATGTGTGTGTGATATCCTACTCATCACTGGAATACAGCCCTTGGCCAATAGAGGCGGGCTTGGGGAGTTGTAGCTCGAGCCCTGTTGGGTTTGGTCGTGAAAATTTTGACCAAAGTGTGCCACCAGGGAGAGCCTGTGTAGGTTCGATGCCTTAGTAAACTTCAACATGGTGATCAGAAGTTTGGGGATTCCCTGGATAAAATAAGGAACCTTGGGGTCAAGTTGAATTCTAGGGAAGAGAGGAAGACGAAGAAAATTAGAAAGGGGTTTGAAAGTAAGAGGCTGATCATAGTTTGAGTGACCCCTCCCTATGTGAACACATAAGAGATATTTAAAAGCAATAGAGTGAAATTTTATATTTTTTTTCTTAAATTAATATAAAGGAAATATTCAAAGAAATATGGAACCAAGTGGCTATATATTTGAGACTTTATGGACATGTACAAACACCAATCATACAATAGGACAAAGGAAAGTGTTATATAAATTTTAAATCCTTATCCCAAAGTTTTAACCCTATTTTACTAGTTTTACCCTTACTAAGGTGATAAAAACTTACCATGGTTACTATTTATATTGAAAAAAAATAAAAGGGACTTATTTAAAAAAAATTATTCATAATTATAAATATGGAATCCATTTTTCACAATTCAATTTCTAAAAGTGGCATAAATTTATTTTGAAATAGGTTCACAAAACACAATGAAAATCATTTTTTATAAAAATACATTTTTAAGCATAAAAATAAATTTATTCCTATACCATGGATAGAAAAAACATTAAATGAATGTTAAAACATTTAACTGAATATATAATATCTAAATTTAATTAAAATAATTCAATAATGGTGATTAATTTACTTTATTAAAATAAAAACACATTGCGTGCATAAAAACAATTTTTCAGAAAAACATCTCCTTTATTTCAAATGATTTTATTTTCACTTATAATTAATTAAAAACCAATGAATTAATTTTATACATGTGTAATACATATGTTTTTCATAATTTATTTAGTCTTATTCATACCCATCAATATAATGTCTAGGTGATAACTATCACATTAAATAATAATATTTTAATAATATATCATGGTTCGTTTAAACTCGGTGTTGCATGTAATGCATTATATCAAAGAAATAAAATTTATTTAAAGTAAAATATATTCTAAAATATTGGGGTGTTACATCCTAAACCCCTTAAAATTAATTTCTACCTCTAAATTTAATCACTATGATAGAAACAAATGAGGATATATCTATTTCATTACATACTTGAGTTCCCAAATAGCTTCTTTGAATTTCAAATTCCACTAGAGGACTTTAACTAGATGAATAGTCTTGTTCTGTAACACTTTATCTCTATGATTCTACATTTTTACTGTTTTTATTCATATGAATGATCATTCTCCTATAATATGACCTCTTAGTTTAGTACATGTAAGGGATCATGTATGTACTTCACCAGGAGAGATATATGGAACACATCATGAACTTGAGAGAGGTTTAGTGGAAGTGACAAGTGATAAGATACCATCCCTACATGATCAAGAATCTAGAATTGAAAAATATACTAAGGGATCAAATTTCATTTCTTATCAAATATCATAACCCTTTTCCATGTAGAAATTCATAGAAATACCTTCTCACTAACTTTGAACTCCAGATCTTGCTGACGATTATCAAAATAGCGTTTCTATGAACTCTGAGTTTCCTTGATGTTTTGTTGAATGAATTTGAATTTCTATAACATTTAATCAGCTATATTAGGTCCCAATATCTTTCTTTTTGTAACTTTATCCCAATAATATGGATTTATACACTTATTTATATAGAGGTATTTATAAGGATCCATCTCAATGCTCATGTGAAAGCTATTGTTGCAAGAAAACTCTACTAGAAGAAAGTGTTGATCCCAACCACATTTTAAATCAATAGAATAAGATCACAACATATACTCTATGCCCTTAATGGTTCTATTATACTAACCATCTATATATGGATGATAATTCATACTAAAACTCAACTCTATATCTAGAGCCTGTCGAAGAATTCACCAGAACTTTAAGGTAAACCTTATATCCCAATCAGATAAAATAGAATGTGGTACTCCATGAAACCTTACCACTTAATTCATGTATATTTTTCAAGATGATCAAATAAATGAAGTGTGCTAAATTTTTAAGGTGATTGACTACAACCTAAATAGCATCATGGCCATTAGATGTTTCAAGGATTCCGATGACAAAATCCATAGTGATATTTTCCCATTTCCATTATGGTATAGGTAATGGTTTTAAAATACTCTTATAATTCTATCTCTTAGTCTTAACTTGCTGAAATATCAAGCACCAAGATATATACTCTATAATATATCTCTTTATACTATCCCATAATAAATAATCTTTTAGATATCTATACATCCTTATACTTATAGGATGAATAGAGAATGATAAACTATGAGTCTCATCCAATATCTTTATATTCAAATATTCTATGGAAAAAACAAATATATAGTTTCTGAACCTAATCATTATAACATAATAAATGTTGAACTCAAGAACATTTCTGACCTTCTTATGCAATTCCTTATATTCCTTTTTCACCTCTTTAATTATCACATGGATAGATGGTTGAACACTCATTAGAGAACGATAAGATTTATCCCCTTACTTAAAAATTTCTAGATCCATCCTTTAAAAATTAAAAAATATTGCATCATTTTTGATCCTCATCTGAGATGATCTTGCATTATCCTTTTGATTCATAGCTTTAGAAACCTTGTTCACTTTCCTGGGGTGGTAATTTATTAAGAATTAATAATCTTTAATCATCTCTAAACATCTTCTCTAGTTCATATTAAACTATTTCTATGTGAATATATACTTTAATCTGTTATGATTAGTATATATATCACACATTTCTCCATAAAGATAAATCCTCTATATATTTAATGAAAAAATTACCACAGCTTACTATAAATCATGAGTTGGGTAAATTTTCTCATGAAAATTCATTTTTCATGAGACATAATCTATCCCTATATCATTATTCATGAGAAACAATCTGCCCCATTATTCTATGCATCACTATATATCACAAAATCTCATCCACTATAGGTAAATGTAATAATAGGTGCACCAAATAATGTTCTCTTTAGTCCTTAAATTTTTCCTCACATTCATATTTCCAAAGGAATTTGGATCTATTTTGAGTTAACTTAGAAAGTGTATTAGATAGTTATGAGAAATTATCTACAAATAAATGATAATATCCAACCAAACCAAAAAAACTTTGGATCTTAATCACAATTGTTAGTCTGGGACAATTTTCAATAACATTCGTCTTTGATGGATCCACTGATATACCCTCGCTTGATATTATATGACCCAAAAATGATTTTTTAGAGAAAATTCACACTTTGTAAAATTTTCATACATTTTTTTCTTCCTTAGGGTCTTTAGTAAAATCGTCAATTTGTCTCCATGCTCTTCCTTACTCTTTGAATATATATAATAAAATCATCTATAAAGACTACCATAAATTGATCAAGGTAATCTCTAAATAATTTATTCATTAAATATATGAAGATATCCAGGGAATTAGTAAGACTAAGCAGCATCACTATGTATTCATAGTTCACATACCTTGTTCATAATGATATCTTCAGTATATCCTCCTTCTTGAACCTCAATTGATGATATCTAGAATGAATATCAATCTTGGAAAAGTATTAAGCACCATGGGGTTGATCAAAAAATTCATCAATATATGGTAGAGGATACTTGTTCTTGATTTTGATCTTGTTAAGTCAACGATGATAAATGCAAAGTCTCATTGATCTATATTTATTCTAAAAAAAATAACATGTACACCCCAAGTTGACACACATAGCCAAATAAATCCATTTTCAAGATTCTCTAGGAGTTTCTTCTTTAATTCCTACAACTCAATTGAGGCTATTCAATATGAATTCTTTGAAATAGGTAAAATACCATGTATGAGTTCTATTGAGAACTAAACTTCATGATTTGTTGGAATACTAAGAAACTATTCTAGAAATACATCAATAAACTCCCGCACAATAGGAATATCATCGATGTTGAGTTTCTCCCTAACCATCTGAGATAAACACCCCTTTTGAATAGAAATGAAGAACCATAAAATGGATGTGATTTCTATAGGAGGTTTATATGTATCATCAATATGATTAATGATCATATGTTAGTTTGTAATATCAAACACGACTTCCCTTCCTTGAAAATTGATGCGGGCTTTATGTAGAGAAATACAATCCATGCCTAAGATAAAATCAAATTCAACCATAGGGAGAATAACAAGATTTATAGGAAGCATATTCCCATAAACTTAAACCAGAGAAGAATAATAGGATTAAAATTTGATCACCATACCATTAGGGGTTTTCATTTTTAATTCAATATCTAATCATTGAGGAGGTACTATGATACCCTTATAAAATTATTAAGATATAAAAGAGTGGGTAGATCCAAAATCAAACAAGTCATTAGTAGTTCTAGAGTGGATGGTAAGCGTACCTTTCACCACATCCATATCATACCCCTCATCAGAAATAACAATTTTATATGAATTTCCTTTGTCTATATAATTAAGAGGCTGATAACATCGATCAAAGTCATTAAGATTCACATTTTTTCACCAATTATCATAATGTCCATACTCCTTATATTTGAAACATTGGAGTGTAGGTGGTGAATTCAATGGATATTTCTCTATTCACATCATTAACTAACTTATTCCCATCACTTTGGAATTTTATTTCCTGATGACCTTCCTATCCACACTTAAAACATTTACAGATCCCCTTAATATAATTTCTTATATACTCCATTCCATACTTAAAGCATAAAATATGGCTCATCTTATTATTTTTAAAGTTTATAGAGTTTTCTTCAAATTCCATATTTCTTTTCTTATCAAAACCACGAGATTGATGTATAAATCCAATCTCCATTTCAACATTGATAGAACATTAAACGATTTATTCATAGATAATAAATTAACTTATGACTAATACCCTTCATAGACTTGGTTTTAAGCCACTTAAGAATCAATAAAACTTACTTTCAGGTTGGATGATAATACCAGAAGCGTACCTTGAAATCCTTGTAAAAATTTCCTCATATGTACCGCCAGATTCATCATCCTTATTCTTTAGCTCAAGTAATTACTTCTCTATTTTCATATGAATAATATAAGAAAAATAATTATTGAAAAATAATCTCTTAAACTCATCACACTCTATAGATTCAATTTCTTCTTGTTGCCTTGTATTATTGATAAGATACAACAATTGATCCACTTCACCTTCCAAATGATAAATAGAAAAAATAACTTTTTTTTATGTTACGAACACTGGAGAATAGAAAATATATTTTCAATGGTACTTATTCATTACTCAATAACTAGTGGATTAACAGACCCACTAAAATAAGGTGTACGTTTCATCATGAAGGACTAAAAAAATGTTGTTCCCAACTTTTATTTTTTCGAAGTTCAACATGATTCATAGTTTGAATAGTTGCATAAGCATAAAAAAAATATTTTTAATTACATCTCCTATAACATTTGGTTTCCTAGGAGGAAAATCATTGAATTATCTATCACATTAAACATTAACATAGTTTTTTGGGTTCTATCCATTGACTAAAACCAAAAAATCATAGTGTGAGCAACAATAATCATAGTGGTAAACTATATAATCATGAAAAATAATTTATAAGATATCTAAATCATGAAACATTATTTTTAATATATGAAACCTTAGGTTTTAACTAGGTCATTTGTGATCATTATATATTTAAATCCTTCATGATGGTTTATATATAAAATGTGAATTAACCTAAGAATATCCCCCACGAGTCTCAAACTAGGTGCAAAGTAAGGGAATACTCACTATGAAATATAATGATGGATGATATACACTTGAAAAACAATTTTTGGGGTTATTACCTCTAGATGAATCTATTACAAAACCATATCCAATTGTAGTATCTAGAAAGAGATGTTTTAATAGGAAAACAACACTCCTTTATTTACCATAACTTAGAAAATTCTCCTATACTATGGATTATCCTTAGAGTTATCACTAAAGTTTTCTCATCCTAGTTTCCAAAGGTTAAATGAACCTTGATATAATACCAAATATAAAAAAACCATAATTTTCATACATATATATTACTTATTAATGGATGAATATCTATTACATAACAAAATTATCCATGCTATAATCATATAGTTCCAGTGACTTTAGAAACTTGGATATATAAACAACTAGTTCATAATTGAACTACATAATCTCCCACTTAGTTCTTCATAAATAGCTCCATTATTAAACATATCATACATAAAATATTTTTTCCTAACATGGGGAAAGGAAACATAAGAAAGGATGAGCTTTGATGCTAAGGGTGAAAAGGGAGATATCAATGATCACATAAACATAAAATGAGCATATGGGTATGAGTACATGAGCATAACATTTTAAAACCACAACCTGTATATCTAGATCATAATATTGAATCATGGCATAAATAATGGAATTTTATATGAAATGAATCATAAAGGAATCAAATAACACGATCCATGTGATCATAACATTGGTATAGGGAATAAGTTTGTGGAATATACATAAGCATAAAAAATCATTTACTTAATAGTCAAGGATCATTTCAAAGAATATCATAGTGCATTGGGTTCACTAAAAAAACCATCACAATATTCAATGTTTACTCCCAAGACTATCATAGTGGACTTAGTCCCTTACTAAACTAGGTACTCCCAATTTTAGTCCTGCTTTCCTCATGAGATATCCATATTTACCAAATTCATTGGAGGGATATATAATTTTGGGCCCACCCATCACATAATTAAAATCATACATATGTTTTTTATAAGATCCTAAAGCACTCATCATATCATAACCCATAATAAAGAAAAACGTTTCATAAATATTTCATCAGAACATAACCCATAGAAAAGAAAAAGGGTTTTATAAACATTTCATCAATTCATCATAAAATAACCCATGGAAAAGGTACAAGTTTCATAAAAATATTTTCATAATATTAATAATAAAATATCCATATAGAAAATAAGGATGATATAATTGGATCATATCCCAAATATAAATTAATTAACATCAAATTATTCCATCTTATATAAAAAATGTCTTTAAAATATCAGTTAGAACATTTCCATAGGAAAATACCCTTTTCTATTTGAAATAAATTATTTAAAATATAAAATTTTGCAAATATAAAGGAAAAAAATTTCTTTGAGAATAAACTGGAAAACCTATAAAGTAATATTCAAATCATTGAGTGTTTATGACAGCAAGAAATTTTTATCAGGACATATAAGTTAGAATAATACATTTCTTTCATACTTTTTGTAAAATGTAAAAAAAACAACTTGTTTGGAAAACAATAAAAAGATACTTTTTGAAAGATTTTAAAAAAATTAAAAATGGTTAAAAATTAATTTAAACAATAATTATAGAATAGTAATAATATTCTTGAATAGAAAACATCAACATGGAGGAGAAAAGATTTTTGACTGAAGAGAGAAATAAAGTCAGTTTTTCCAAAAAACATTCTTTTGGTCTCTTTGAGTACTTAAAGAGAGGAAAATGAAATAAAAACATATATTATATATAAATAACCATATTTTAGGAAAATTCATGATATTATTGAGAGGTATATCATTAAATTTCATCATCAAAAACATAATCATAAACAATCTTGATAAACAATGTGACTGTATTATAAAACCCTTACCATAGAACCGACTTCCTTCATACTTTTAGAAAACTCATGTATAATAAATATATATTTATTATAATTATATTAAAAAACCATATTAATATATACCATACCATATATTATTTACTTATAACCTTTTATCACCTATTTGTCAACAATTCTTTATTAAGATCACTATTCCAGGTGGTAACTTTTTTTTTTCATGTTTTTTATTTTTTTTCATTGTACATTGATCATGGTTAAATAAAATTAATAATTTTAATAATGATATAAATATCATATATACTCATTTTATATGTATTTATAGTCATCTATAAAACTTAGATATAGAAAAATGAATTACACTTTTCCTAGAGATGGTAGGCTGTATGTATGCATGGATGCTGTTTTCTTTTTCCAATGGATAGAATAAAACAAAGTTAAATAATATTTCAACTTAATGAATCATTATTATATCACATATATCATATAAATTCATGAAATAAATCCTTATTATCACCCAAGTGAAATGGAAATGAAAAATGAATCACATCAATTTGTGGAGGTGGTAGTCCACACATACGACGAGCGACAATATCATTTTCTAATGGATTGGAAGATAAGAAGTTAGGTATGATATTATTATTATAGAAGAATAATTATTTTATAAATATAATATATAAAAATTATAACAATAATAATACCCATTCTTAAAATATGGTTATGAAAAAATGAATTGTATCGCTACGTGGAGACAGTAAGTCGTACGTACGCACGAGTGATACTTTCACTTCCCATTTGGTAGAAAAGATGGTGGATAATGGTGGTTTAATAACAATAATAACATTTTATTATATTTAGGATAATTAATTTATTATTTTATGATAAATACAATAGTTTTATAGCAGGTAAAAGAATAATTAAAAAGAAAGTGATTGGTTGAGGCAATTACCTCTTCTTTAGAATAACTCTTTTAGATATTATTTTAAGGACCCTATGGTTGGAATTTTTGAGATACGAAAACCTATAAATAATTTATAGGCAATTTTATAAGATAATAATATATGTATTTTATGGGATATAAGTCTCAAAGTGTTGTAAATAGAAGAAATTATGGGTGTCCTTTTATAAAGGAGGGAGAGGATACACTTGGATTTTTATAAAATATTAAAATATAATAAAGTTATTATAAATAAAAAAGATTCAAAATGGAAATTAATTCAAATAAAAATAGGATAGAGTAAAAATAAAATTATATAATTAAATTTATATAGGTTTTGGTTTCATTTTAAACCTTATCTTTTTTATTAATCCCTTCGATAATCATTTTTATCTTCACTGCTATAAAAACTATTTCAATCATAAAGTGTTAAGAATGTAAAAATAAATGAAAATATGACTCATAAATGGAACATGATTGAAATTTAAAATATTATTCCATTAAACTTTTCAAATATATGTTTTTTATGAATTTTAAATCATTTAATAAAATATTATTTATTATAAAATATCATTAATGTAAATTTTAGAACTATTCATTTAATTTGAATTTAAAGACACCAAGACAAATATTTAATTAAAATATAATATTTTTAAATAGCCTTAATATTTCACATATTTTAAAAAAAATTATGAGACACTATAAATCACTCAAATTATATTACTTTTAGTTTTTTAAATCAATTATTTAATATTTCTATTAATTAAAGAAATATTATGTCAGTGTTTTGTAAGAATTTAAGATAGTTATATAATTAATAAAAATTAGAAATAAATTAACATCATTAAAATGATTTCATTATTCTAAAAATAACCATTAATCAGAACTTTATTTTGTACCTATGTGAACACATAGAAGAAATTTAAAAGTCAGAGAGTGACATTTTTTTTAAATTAATAAAGGTAATATTCAAATAAATATGGTACTAAGTGACCATATATTGGAGATTTGGATATAAAATACCAAAATAAACTCATAAAATAGAATAAATTCATGTTTTATATAAATCTTAAAGCCTTATCCCCAAGTTTTAACCATTTTTTACCCATTTACCCTTACCAAGGTGATATAAATTTATTATAGTTAGTATTAATATTTATCAAAAATAAAAGAGACTTATTTAAAAAATTTTAACATCCTGATTCCAAATATAGAATCCATTTTTCAAAATTAAATTTTGATAATTTTTATAAATTCATTTTAAAATAAGTGAGAAAAATGCGATGAAAACTATTTTTAGAAAAATACATTTTTAAGCATAAAACTAGATTTTTTTTCTCTCCCATGACTATAAAAACATTATATGACTTTTAAATCATGTAATTGAATATATATTATATAAATATAATTAAAATCATTCACCAATATTAATTAATTTAAAATTTTAAGATAAAAACACATTGCGTGTATAAAAACAATTTTTTTAGAAAAATATCTCCTTTATTTCAAAATGTTTTTTTATTTTAATTAGTAATTAATTGATAACTAATGAATTAATTTTATACATGTTTAAACCTTATATTTTTTATAATTTAGTTATTCCTATTCATTCCTGCCAATCCAATGGCTAGATGATAACTGGAACATTAAATAATAATGTTTTAATAGTATATTGTGGGTCGTTTAAACTTAGTGTCACGTGTATTACAATCCATCAAAGAAAAACTTATCTAAATATAAATATATTTTAAAATCTTAGGCTGTTACAACCACTGGAAAATTTTATATTCTTATTTATATTTTTAAGTTTCCAACCCTATTCTTAGAAATATATTTATCTCCATTTTTAATTTTTGTTCCAAATGTTTAGAATGCACGTTTTCTATATGAAACTAAAATCTTAATTCAAAACATACATAAAATAGTGAAAATTAAGAAAACATGATCATATTTGTTTGATACTTTATAAAAATAAAAGGCTATTTGTTTATGTTTTTCCCAAGTGTTGAATTTATTATCAATGAGTCAATATGTGAGTGAAGATGAAGTGGTGAGGATTGGAGAATTGTTATGAATTTATATTATGTATTGAATTTCATGCTTAAAAAATTATCCATTTTATTTAAATCTGATGATTGTTGGACATATCTTAATGTCAAATAAATTTTTCAAGGAGGAAACATTGTTTCATACTACATTGGTAAAGAATAAGACCATGAAATCTCTCTTATTTTATGAGGATGGGGATATGAAGAGTTCCATTCAACAATATATTCATATATTTATTACACGAAGAATAATTTAGGGGTATATTTGAGAATGCCTTGATGTTCAAATTTATACTTAGATATTTCTATGTATTATTTATAATGGAGACCTCATTAAAAAATAAAATCCAACCCACAAGCCTGACTAGGATAGGCTTGACCAAGGCTCTCTGGGACCAAGAGGTCAATCATGCCCAAGGGAGCCGACTTGGGCTAGTCTATCGGTGGAATAGAAGCATGTGTAGTTATAGTTCCCACATAGTACAGGTAGGCCTATGTATAAGGCCCATAGAGATAAAACCCAAAAGGTGCATAGGTTGGGCTACAAGCCTACTGGGCTGAAGCTTGGGGTGTGTGAATGTTGTGATGGGTGATGATCTCCCGTAGCCAGCTAGAGCTGACAATAATAAAGTAGATAAAAGTTTGGTGTAAATTTCAATTTGGGACTCGGAAACATGATACACTATTCCTCCATCATTTAAAGATATGGATATAACACCCGCCCCATTGGATCGATTTAATATTTGTCATTTGATCACAACCCAAGTCATCCTCAACCTCACACAGCCCTTGATGTATTCATTCAATGATGATAATCTCCAATTGCGAGAACTGAAAGAAATATTGATAGCCTATGACCATATAACTGATCATTTCAAAGGGAAGAAGGTGAGATCAATATTTTGAATTCATGCATGAAACTAAATCATACATACATGCTGATTATGCAAAGAAATATGATGATTGTAAGAGATGATCACATGATGGCATCACATGATGCTATTAAGATCATGCGACCAAACGGAAACAATTAGTTATCCTTCGTGAGAACATGTTACATTGCATGAATATACTTTTAATAAAGAGGTTTTGTAATGAGAGTCCATGGGTATTCAAAAATGAATATCTCATGCAAATAATGATTAAAACATGAGCTTTCAAATATTTATGATGAGATGCGGTGTATTTGAATATACTGCTTAAATAATGAATGAGATGCATGCTAATGGTATTGAAAATAAAGAATCCACATGAATAAAAAATATTTTCCTGAGTCTTTAGGCATTTACAGTGTGAAGAAATAGGGTAATTCACATGTGATAATGAGAAGAAATGGATACCCAAATTCCTCAAGTATTATTTATGCATGCATGTAGAGGTTGATCCATGAGTGATCACTTAACCGTGTGACAATAAATGAAGAATATGAAAACCCATAGAGAATTTGAAATGCACTATAAGAAGAAGAAAAATACCCATATAATAATATGGGGTATTTAATATGATAAATATAATACCCAAAAATTACGGGGTATTAAAAATAATAAATATAATACCTTAGAGTCTTCAGGTATTCATACCAGAAAGATGCAGGCCCAGGCCGAATGCCTGGTCCCATGAGAATCTATTAAAGAAAAATCAGTACAAAGTACAAAGAAAATGAAATGATATGAAAACACCCCCAACAACAGTGCCAGTCAAAATGTGTCAAAATCTCCAACATCTCCATCCTCTGAATCATCTGGATCTGCCGACTCCCACTCAGATGGAGCATATTGATTGAGCATGTTGAGGTATTTCTCCCTAAGACATAACTCTCTTTCAGTCATAGATGTCCCGATCACTGCCTTATTTTGTCCCTTCTTTGAGTTTACTTCTTTCCCTTTTCCATTCTTGGCAGAGGACCTAGTAGACACCGTCCTCGGCATGTTGGAGTAGTCTTTTCTTGGCTTCTTCTTTTTTGGATCAGTTCCTGCCCCCATACTCTCAATCCCATTATCAAGGGTTTCCTTCCTTTCTCCTCGAACCATGTCACTATAAGAGGCTTTGAGCACCTCCCTCTCATTTTCTCTCTCTCCATTGGAAACATCTCCCCCCTTCTTAGGAGCTTCTCCCAATCCCTTGAAGAAATCATTCCTTCCTGACTCCACTGTTCCATCCCTCAAGGAAGTTTGATTTAAGTCGATAGGGGTTAAACACTGATTCTTCAAACCTGGAAATTCCACATCCTCAACCACTGCAACCTCCACAGGCTTCAGGTGATCTGCTTCAAAGTTCGAGGTCTCCTCCTCCATCAGTTTTCCACCCAGAAAGCTTGTCTCATTATCTGCTTGCTGTGGATCAAGCCGATCAGCTTCCCCCACTCCTAGACCATCATCAGGTTATTCAACCCCATCCAGTGCAGCAAATTGGTTCATGGAGCAGAAATCTGGTCCAGATTTAACACCCCCTGGGTGCCCATGTCCGCTACCCATACTTTGAGGACATGGGACAGAGATAGGTTCCTCACAACATCCATTCTGGGTGTTGGGCAGCCTGCTTGAGTCCAATTCAGCTTCCTGGTCACCCTACATCTCAACACCATCACACACTTTCACCATTGACCTTGATGCATCCGACATAGAGCTAAGACTCATGTCATTCTTTAGCCGTTCAAATACAGCAGCAATAGAGGGCCCTGACGTCCCTATCAAATCCTCCCTCACAGCTCGCATAACACCCCCATTTTCCTGAACATCACAGACCTTAGTGAAGGGGGCATCATCCTGTATCAACTCTTCATTGACATGGCCAGTTGATTTCTCATCAATCATGGCCTGGACAGTTGGATCATTTGTAGCAGCAGGACACTCACGCACTCCCTTCTTGCGACACACATAAAGATCATGCCCCTGTTTGTGGCAGAAGGAGAAGTAATCAATCCAGGACTCATAGTATATGGGTTGTGCATACCTGTATTCCCCCTCAATTACAAACCACACCATCTCAGGAGGGGGCCGGGAGAGTTCCAGTTCAACACACAGCCTCGCAACACTCGGGTTCCTCAAGGTAGCCGTTCGCTGATCAAGGCACAGGAGACGACCAATAGAATTCCCTATTGAACCTAACAACGCTGGGTTTTGGAATGGTAAAGGTAAACCAGGAAGTTGAATCCAAATCGCAGAGGTAGAAGGGTCGCGATTCATATGAAATTCAAAAGTCCAGCGAAGCAGATGAAAACGAAATCCGCGAGTCAACCTACTAGCGTTGGACCAAGACCGCGCTAGGTCATCTTCATCCAGAAAGTAAAGAAGGAACTGACGCGGACCCAAGATCCCGAAAACCACCCGGTGAGTAAGACCCCAATTTTCATTCACAAATTTCTCAAATACCTCTATCGAAGGCCGCCGTCACACGAACCTTGCAACCAATGCGTTGGAGAAAAGAGAGGATGCATCAGAGAACTCTTGAAGAGAGACTGGAACCACTGGCTGTCCAAGGCAGATGCCAGGAACCTTCGGAGCAACCTTGATGTTGGGGAAGAGAGGCACATCCACATCTGATGGCCAACGATCTGCACGCCATCAACCCTGAGGAGGATTCTGAGACCCCTCCCCCGGGGGAAGAGGGGCCGCCGGGACCTCCATCGCCGCTAGGGTTCACCCCCCTTCAGGTATTCATATTTTTAATGAGGAAAATTAAATGTTTTATTATTAACAAATTAAAATAAGGATTTAAATAAGCGAATTTAAATCAATTAATTAATGAGATAGTATCCATTAATAATGATTTTTTCGTTGTTGAAAAAAATATTCATCCAGGTAATGAATAAGTGTGTGAAAAATATATTAAGAATCCTTACGTCCATTATGAACGAAGAATTTTTATAGTGAGAAAAAGCTGGGTAGTCCTTGAAGAAGGTTATTACATGTACCCGAGAATTTGAAGAAGAGAATATAGATAATTCTTGATCATAAAAGAGTTTCAAGACCAGAAATTCTGAATTTATTGAGTAATTAAACAAAGAAGGAACATTTAACTTTCCTTTTGGAGAGGATTATCTGTGGAGAAGATATTTTTAGCACTGGACCAACACTGAAGAGGAATATTGTGGTTGGGGTGTCTAACCAGCTACTAGAGTCTTGTTATTAGAGTGTCTAACCAATTAAAGAATAATATTAATTGGGATTTATAACCAATTTTATAAATATTGTAACTAGGTTGTATAACCGGTTGTATTTACTCACGGATATAATTAAGAGAATCTATATTGGGGTGTCTAAACAACTTGTACAGGAGTAGAATTTTATGTTGGAACTTATAGATATTAAGTGCTGATATCTACTCTTTATTACTACACATGAAGGTGAGGCTATAGGAAATCATTGAGAGGATTTAGAAATTTAAACAGTTCAAGAGGTTGAATTTAAAAGAAGATAAAATTCTTAAAACAATAGAACCACTGATTTATACTCCCCTATCAGTGTCACCTAACTAGTCCTTAGGTACTTCAATTAGTATCAGAGCACCTATCACCTCTAATGATTCAAGAAGTTACTATATAAATGGATAATCTAAATTATATAAATAGCTAATGAGTTTAAAATTTAAATGGATCAAATTATCACAATTAGAGAAATAAGATGCAACCCTACCTTCTTTCTCTTAGCCTTGAAGTAACATATGCTTCCACAATAGGTTTTACACCTATTTCTAAAGATTCTCTCATCACTTATTCTTATAAGGGGAATTTAGAGGTTGATGGGGATCAAAAATTTCTATCATAATTTTCTTATCAGAAAAGGTATATACTAATGTCATGAGTATTCAAACTGCACATGAAATCTATGAGAAAATAAAATGTAGTTATGAAGGAAATATCAAAGTCAAGGAATCCAAGTTATAGTTATAGAGAATAAAATTTGAAGGCATAAAAATGACAGATAATGAAAATGTTAATTATTATTTCAAAATAGTTAATGAGATTGTGATAAATAACAGAGGGTGAGGTGATAAGCTTGATGATTAAATTATTTTTTAAAAACTATTGAGTAGTTTTTTTGATTGATTTGATTCAAAAATATCAACCTTGGAAGATAGATAATATTTTACTGTTGATGAGATACACAATATACTAATTTCATATGAAATGAGAAAGGTATCTACTTTCAAGAAGAAATCCAAAGATGATACGACCTTTGAAGTAAAGAGAAAAGGAAAAATTAAAGAATAAGGAACTATTGAATCCAATGATTTTGAAGATGCAGAAGGTGAATATTATTTCAAGAATATTGTTCCTTTTATTTCAAAAAGGTTTGGAAAATGTATGGGTAAAATCCAAAAATCACTAAAGTGTTGGAATTATAATAGCCTTGGACATTTTTCCTATGAGTTTCTAGAAAAAGAAAAAGAATCTGAATTTAATAAGGATGAGGAGAGACCCCATAGGAATAAATGGGATAAGAATAAGAATTAATCCACTTTCAAAATATAATTTTAATGAGAAAAAGATAGAAAGATGATTTATCTGGTGATTCACATGATGAAGTAACTTTCTTTTATTGTGTTGAGAAAAGATTTTAATCATTAAGTAGTGGTGATGAAAGAGAAAATAATATCACAAAAGGAAAGAAGACTCCATAATGAGCTTGGAAAGAAGAAGAAAATAACGACGAGAGAAAAATATAACCTTGAATGTTTCCACTAAATAAATAATAGGTTCCTTCTTATTCTCTATTATTTTATGTGTTATGAGATAATATATAGGTAATTTAAGGATAAGTGTTGTTCATAATGTATTTTATTAATTTCCATGATGATAAATATGAGTTTATCCCTTAAAGGGGAGATTTTAAGAGATATAAGGTATTTCAATCACACTTCAGTTCTTTTTCCTCAATTGTATTCATTAAGGTGGAGTTCTTGGTTGATGGTAAAATTAGAAAAATGGGGATTTATTTATTTGAACCTGAACATTTTGATATGTTTGTTAAAGTATGTGCATGATTTTTCATTTCTTTAATAAATTTGACCCCAATATTGAGAATTGAGTAACTACGAGCTTGATATCATATGTGAGTATGTTTTATGGACAACTTAGAAAACCATGGATATTTCACTATTGTTTTATACAATAGGTTAGACTACACATACTTATATTTAATTAGATAATGACGCTTTTCTAAGTATCATGTGATATCATTAATTTCTTTTAAAATATGTGAAGAAGTTTTTGAGAAGAAAGATGAGATGAGAAGACACCCCAATTATCCTTTGCATTTGATTGTAAAAAATGGGGATATGAATTTAAGTTTACACATATTTAGTTTAATGATGTGAGTAGATATTGAAAATAAAAGAAAAAGGAGTATATTTTTGTGCTCAAGTGTTTAATTTGTTGTCAATGAGTTAATATGTGAGTGAATATGAAGTGATGGTGCTTGGATAATTGTTTTGTTTCTATATTATGGAATTGAATATCATGCTTGTACAATTATCCTTGTTATTTAATTCTGATAATTATTGGGGTGATCTTAAGTTCAAATACATGTGTTAATTAGGACACATTGTTCAGTACTATGTTGGTGAATAATAAGACCATAAAATCTCTCTTATTGCCTGAGGATGAAGATGTGAAGAATGCCATGCAATAATATATTCATACATTTATTGCATAAATAATACTTGAGGGTTATATTTGAGAATGGATTGATGTTTAAATTTATACTCATATATTTCTATGTATTATTTATAATGTAAAACTTATTAAAAAATAAAGGCCAATCCACAAGCTAGCCTAGGCCAAGATCGACGAAGGCTCTGTGGGACTCAGAGGTCAACCACACTCAAGGGAGCCAACCCAGGCTAGTTCATGAGAAGCATAGGAGCATTGGTAGGTATAGTTAACACATAATGTGGGAGTGGCCATGTATAAGTCCCATAGAGAGGGTGCCTAAAAGGTGCATAGGTTAGGTGAAAATCCTGATGGGTAGAAGCCTGTGGTGTGTGAATGGTGTGACAAGTGCTAATCCCTCATAGACTGCTCGAGCCGATGCTAACATGAGATCAATAATAAATAGGATACAATTTTGAAGTAAGATTCAATGTGGGACTTGGGAACATGACACACTATTCCTCCTTTATTTAAATATATGAATGTAACACCCACCATAGAATCGATTTAATATCCACTGTTCGATCTCAACCCATTTCATCTTCAACCTCCTACAGCCCTTGACACATTACTTCAATGCTGATCATATACAGTAGTGATCACCAAATGAACTCATAACAGTTAATGACTATGTCACTGATCATGTTAAATGGAAGAAGGAAAGCTCAAAATTCCAAAATTTGTTCATGAAACTACATCAAGCATACATGATGATTATGCGAATAAATGCGACGATTGTAAGAGATAATCACATGATGGTGTCACGTGATGATCTTATGATTGTGGGAACAAATGGAAACAATCAATGAGACATTATGAAAATATTATATGTTTCATGAATATACTTTTAATGAATAGGATTCATGATGAGAGTCCATGGGTATTTACAAAAATTAATATCTTGTATGAAGAGTGGTGAAGACCCAAGATTTTAGATATTTATAATGATTTGTTATGTATTTGAATATACTGTGTGAATATTGAATGAGATGCATGTTATGTGTATTCAAAAGGAAGAAGATGCGTGAATAAATAATATTAATCTGAGTCTTCAAGAATTTATAGCATGAATAAACAAGGTGATTTGCGAGTGATAATGAAAAGAAATGAAAACCCAAATTCCTTAGGTATTTCTTATGCATGAATGTAGATGTTGAGCCATGGGTGATCACTTATCCACATGAGAAGAAATGAAGAATACCCAAAACCCTCAAGAATTTTAGATTCACTACATAAAGATGAAAAATACATAAAAAATATTATGGGATATTTAATATGGGAAATATAATACCCACACATTATGGTGTATTCAAAATAATAAATATAATACCTTTGATTCTTTAGTTATTCACATTTTAAATGAAAAAAATTAAATGTGTTATTTTAAAAACATTTAAATAAGGATTTAAATAAGGGAATTTAAATCATGTAATTAATGAGATATTACTCACACACAATTATTATTTTTATTAGATAAATTGTGCATGTGAGTAAAGAATAAATGTGTGAAAAATATATTGAGACTCCTTGCGCCCATTGTGAAAGAAGATTTTTGAGAGTTATCCAAATCCAAGTAATTATTGAAGAAGGTGATTACATGTACCTAAGCATTTTAAGAAGAGAATTTAGATCATTCTTGATTTTAAAGGAGTCTCAAGACCATCATTTCTAAAGTTCTTAAAAAGTAAACAAGGAAGGAATATCCAGATTTCTTGTGGGGTAAGACTATTTGTGAAGAAGATATTTCTAGTACTGGAACAAAATTAAAGAGGAATCTTGTAATTGGGGTGTCTAACCAGCTACTAGAGGCTTTCAGTTGGGGTTTCTAACCTATTAGAGAATAAGATCAATTGGGGTGTTAAACCAATTATGGGGAGATTACAACCAGGGTGTCTAATTAGTCATATTCACTAGTGGAGATAGTGAAGAGAATCCATGTTGGGGTGTCTAACCAAAATGGAAAGGAGTAGGATTTTATGTCAAACCTTGTAAATACCACGTGTTTCTCTCTACTCTTTATTACTGCACATGAAGGTGAGGATGTGGAAAATCATTGAGAGTATTGAGAACTTTAAACAGTTTGAGAGGCTGAATTTAAAAGGAGATAAAATTAAAAAAAGTGGCACCACTGATTCACCCCCCCTTAGTGACACCTAACATATCCTTGGGAACTTAAATTTTTGACATGAATGAATTAATTTCATGTCAATTTGGTGGACTATGTGGATGATATGACTGAAATTCTATGTTTCTAATTTAAAAGTGATATTTTAGTTCAAAACACACATCACATTGTCAAAATTGATAAAAGGAGTTTAGATTATCATGATAATTTAAGAAAATTATTGGTTATTCATTTTTAATATGTAGTAATTAACCCCATGTAAATATGACATAAGGTGTAGCTGGCATGAATAAGAGTGTGTGTTCAATTTTAAACTTAATTTTTTGTTCAAAAAATTCTTCATATAGTCAAAACTGGGAAAATATAATTGGATTAACCACGCACCAATTTGATATGTGGTGCGTCCAATATGATTTAAAGTACATGTTTTTAGTTAAAAGTGACATTTTAGTTTAAAAAATGCATCACATACTCAAAACTAAGAAAAAATGCTTGTATTATCACGATACATTAGGATAATGATAAATCATTCATTTATTATGTGTAGGAATTAACTAAACATTAATCAAATACATGATGTTTATATTATGACTGAATGTGTGTGTTTTTAGTTAAAAAGTGATATTTTAGTTCAGAACACATTCCACATACACAAAACCTATCAAACACACTCAGATTATTGTAATACTTTAGGAAAATGATCTGTGGTTCATATGTGACCTGTAAGAATTAAATGAAATTCATTTTGACACACGATGTGACCAGTTGAAAAAATGTGCATGTTTTAATTTAAAGGTGACATTTTAGTAAAAAACATGCATAACATACTCAAAACTGAGAAAATAAACTCAAATTTTAATGATACTTTAGAAAAAAATCTATCATTGATTTGTGACATGTAGGAATTAACCGCACATCAACTGACACATGGTTTAGCCAATATGACTAAAAATGTGTGTTTTCATTTTAGAAGTGAAATTTTTGTTCAAAAAATACTTCACATATTCATAATCAATAAAACATTCTTGTATTGTTATGATACTTTAGTATAAATATCAATCATTCATTTTTTATATGTTTTAATTATTCGCACATTATTTTGACACTTGATGCGGTTAATATGACTAAAAGTGTATATTTTCAGTTAAAAAGTTTTATTTTAGTTAAAAAACACATGAAAAATAACTAAAACCAAGACACTACACTCAAATTTTCATGACACTATGAAAAAATATATTGTTCATTTGTGACCTATTAGAATTAACTATATACCAATTCGACACTCTATGTGGTTGGTATGATAGAAAGTGCATGTTTTAGTTTAAAAATGACATTTCATTTAAAAAACGTGTTACATTCTTAAAACTAATTAAACATACTCATATTATCATGTTATATTAGGAAAATGATCCATGAGTAATTTTTGACATGTAGGAATTAACCTCATATCTATCTGACACACAGTGTGACCAGTATGATTGAAAGTGTTTATTTTCATTTAAAAGTGACATTTTAGTTCAAAACACACATCACATATTCAAAAATTGAGCAATCACACTTGAATTATCACAATAATTTATGAAAATGATTGATCATTCATTTATGTATTTTGTTTTATTATTTATGCTATCCATTTTATTAATGTTTTTATCATGAATTAATGTAGATTTTTTTATTTTTTATTTAATATTATTAAAATAAACATTATTTTTTATCACATGTATACTCTTCTTTTCTATGAGGTTTGGTCAACCCATGTAGAAAATATATTTTGAGTTGGATTATTTTTGGGTTGTTTATAAATTGTAATTATTTGTAAATAATTGTACATATCTACTAGAATTGTAAGTATTAAAATGTTTTAATGTAAATTTATTTGTATTAAAATTATGAATTGTATTTATATTTTTAATATATTAAAATATTTTAATTTTTTCAATATAAATGTTGTTTTTAGATTAATATTAGCTGCTACAGTGTGTTGTTCATGTATTAGCATTTGCAGCAGCTGACATAACTTTTATCAATGCTAGTTTTAGTACTAATAAGATCCTCTTTATCTATACTAGTTTTAGGGATGATAAAGAATGTTTTTATCAATGATATTTTAGTATTGATAAATCCAATGAGAAGTAATAGTACTCACATAATCAATGATTTTAAAGTGATTGTTTCCAATATGCCCCTATGCCCATGAGGTTTTATGTTAGTATAGAACTTCTTTCCAAAGGTATAAAATCACTAGGGTATACTAGTGACACTTTGGGTGTGCATTGGTCGATGGTATGGGAGGTTAGCTTAAAATTTTAGGGTTATGATGCCTAGTTTGGGATTCTCATAAATATTTAATATGTATTAGTGAATCATTTATAGTAATAACATTACTACTAGTTACCTATATGAAACTGATTAATAAAATCCATGCATCTTACTAGTGATTTTACAATGGTTTAAATATGTAAAGCTGGGAACTATGGAATTTATCGATATCTTGGGAGGTTATATTTGTTGTGGAGTTAGGATCAAGCCCATGAAAGAGGCTTCCTACTTACCCCTATGAAGGGAATCAGAAGCTACATAGTTCGTTGTAACTTAATGGGACACGATATACCTCTTAAGTCTATGTGACAAGGACATTATTGTACCTTTTGAGGTCATACAACCATGAAAATGTGAAGCTACTTTTAAAGCATATGTCTATGACCTAATGAAATACATTTTAAAGTTGTTCATCCATGACTAAGTGAAGGGACTTTTAAGTTTGTATGTACAAGACCTATGATGTTTTGTGATTAAATACCTAAGATATGTTCTATGTATCCCATTTAATAGAAATGAAACCCCACATATTTTGATTTACATAGTTTAAGGTCTTTTTTCAGGATTGGTACATGTAGTTTAACATTATGCAGTAAGCATGATTGTATCATGAAAGGGGAAAGAATAAGAGATCAAACAAAGGTAATTCATGGGAAAGCCTTTTTGGTGCATCCTTCACATTGACATTGAAAGATGAAAATATGTGGTTGTGGATTACACCTAGTATGTTGTAAAAGTGGGTTCCCTATACCCAACTTGAACATCACTATTGATTACCATATTGTTTATACAATTATATATACATGATGTATTCTTACCATTATAGTGTAGATATTTCTGCGTCCACCATTTAATGGTAATGACCATAGATTAATTATCGTATCAAAAGGTTATAGTATATCCCAGGATATAATGAGAAACTTGAGATACCATGAAATTAATCTTAAACAAAGGTCCTATGGTCTAGATACATTATATTAACTAGATGCAATAGATGTTTGAATATCAGGTGATGTGGACTCATAATCACTGAGACTTCTTCTCATGAATTTCTCACTTGGTGATCTCTAGTAGTGAGATCATGAGGATATACCCACCAATAGGAACACCACATGTTTTAGGTGTCATTGGTTGTTCCTATCTACAGGCATGTGTATTGGTCTCCTAACTTGAGATCATTACCAGTGTGTGCCATTTGATCGCGTACTTTGATGCAAGGAAAAACCATGATAATGAAATCATGGAGAGGTAGCTTGTGTTGGGTGCATCATTGACAGTATGAAATTTATTGAATGGTTAAGAAAGTATTTGTTGCTTCCAAGTTAATAAAGTTATATATCTCAGGCCTAGTTTAATAGGATGGTACTACATTCATAAATCTTTGTCCAAAGTAGTCAAAAGGTAAATCCATCTAGTTATATCAACAAATAATAAAGCAAGAAAAGGGAGATGACACAAGTGTGCATCCTTCTTTATGATATATTTAAATACAAAGATATTATAGTACACATTAAGTGTTCATTGGTTGGTTGTCATTGCTATGACAATCCTTATCTCTTTAGGGACCTTGATGGGTTGCTAGAATTCACTCTTGGTATGTGGATTTTATTCACTGCTATCGAGATAAGGGTCTATAAGGTCACACACAATATCATATTCAAGAAACTTCCCTATTTATTTGAATAGGTATATTGGACATCATGGGCCCCACCATAGTTTCTGAGTGTTTTACAAGTTATCGATCACTAATAAATGTATAAATTCACATTATTAAAGTTATGAATAATTGATTTGAATTTATTTATTAAAATTATTTACAAGTTATGTAAATATTATAAATAATATTAATCAAACAAATTTTATTTTAATATATTAGGTTCATTTAATATCAACAGGAATGAAATATCAAGCCAAATGACTCAGTTTTATCACACAATATATTTTATATATATTATATGAATGTGATAAATTGTAAATAATATTTATGGTGTATTTTAGTTCATCATAATTATTATTTAGTGGATGTTAAATTTCTAGGGGGCAGGGAACCCTACTTGGTGTTGTGAATATCCACTATAAATAGAGAGAGACTCTTGCACAATGAGAATCATTCATGAAAATTTCACCAGAGCCTATGGATCCTCTCTTTATTCTTAGAGAGATAAGTTCTCGATCCAAGCATTCAAATTGAGCTCTCTCTCACGCATTGAAGTCACATCGATGAGGTTATTGTCGGGACATCAAAGGTGTCATCGAATCTCTACATTAGCACATGAAATTCGACAATTAATGCTCTTGTGGATTTTTAAAGAACTTGTGCATGATCGAGTGTGACTTCAGATCTAAAAAAGGTATGTTTTCAATTTATGTTTTTGTACTCTTTTTAGTTTACATAAGATCCTCGGACCATAATAGAGCTCATATTTTTTAAAGATGACAAGTTACTTCACTCTGACGACGAAATTTTTTAAAATCCCCAGCCCACTGGCTTTCATTGTAATCCCAATACCTCCAATTGGTAATAGAACGATTGTGTAAATTTTCCAAGCCTAGGAAAATTTAAGTTGCTTTAAATTTAAGTGGAGGATTTTATTTTAGTTCTAACAGTTCTGACCACGATTCGATCCAAGTTCAATTGACCAAGTATGGTCATCTGAAAAAAATTATGGATTGTTTGCGATTTGTTCATGGGTATTAATTTTTTAATAATTTTTACTAAATTTGTTCATTCCACCAGTTTAGTGGATATTTAATAATAATAATAATAATCATATTATTAAATTTTATAATAATAATAATAATAATTTATTATTATAATAATAAATATTATTATTCAAAATTATATTGAATAGATGTTGGAAAAATGCATATGAGGCCAAAGGGGCGGTAGATGTGGAGAAATCCACACAATCAATCCGTTAAAAAAAATTAAAAAATGGGAATTACTTGATTGAAAACATAATACAATTGAAAAATAAAAAATAAAAAGCGGCCGCCTGGGTCCCTCCTCCTTTGGCCGGTCACACCAAGGGTCCCAACCAAGCCAAAACGAAACCCCAACAATGGTGACACCTCCTTTTTTAATCGGCCAGCCACGAACCTCCCTGCCCTTCCTCTTTGTCTACTGTGTCATGGTTCTGCATCAAATCTAGTCACTATCTCCCATGAATCAACCCTCCTGATCACTAAAGAATCCCACCATCATTTGAGGCCACACCAGCTAGATCTAGTGCCATGTCATCCTTGCTATAGCGAGGTAACTCTCATCCCAATCCAGATATGCACAGGATGAGTTCTATTAGATCTAAATCACCATGAAAATGGCCCAGGCTAGTCTATCCAACCCTGAACGGGTCTGGGAGGACCTTCCTAACCTATAATATCCCAAACACAGGCTTTTCTCGACCCGTTATAGGTCTGCACGGGTTCGATGTGACTTGTAATGGGCCAGAGCGGCGTTTTTGGGCCTGATTAGTTATTTAAATTAATAAGAATTAATCAATTTAATTTTATAATTAAATTAAATTAATTAATACATTTACTTTGGTTTAAAATAATAATTTTAATACCCGAGAATTGAATTAATTTAATTTGGTTATTAAATTAATTAATTAATTAATTTAATATTTGGTATTAAAATTAAATTAGTTATTAGACTGAATATTATTAAATTATTTGAATTTAATTAATACATTTAATTTAATTTAAATACCCTCACACTTTATTTAATGCAATTTAATTTTATCGTGCTTATAATTATACTGACCAGTCTTAAGCAATGACCCGACCTGTGTATATTTACCTTTATTTAATTAATTATTTTAACTGTTTGTGATGATTGCAATTAATTATTTAATATGGTCTGCGCATTGTATTTTATTTTTGGTTAATATATATAAGGACCTACACATCTAAATTCATTTGATGTACATTGTAGCCCTAGTCCCCCTCGCCTGCGTGTGAGTATTTTTGTACTTTGGATGAAGATTATGTATAAAATAGATCCTTCCAAGATGAGGTAGTACATCCCAACGCAGATGGTGTAAGATATAGAAAACGCCAAGTCTAGGAATTACTCTGGATGAGAAGCAGACATACTAGATGTGGGGGAGCTGCATCACGAGTCAAGCGATGACTCAGATATGATTCCACTAGGTTGTGGATGGTCCATTGAATTTAAATGGATCAACCAATATGAGATAATCAAGACTAGTCAGACATTAGATTTCTTTTATGTAATTATTTATTATTTTATGCATTTTATAATAGCAGAAAAATACATAAAATGATAAATAATAAAATGCATAAAGAAGTGGTGAATGTTTTTTCTATTAATGTTTAGTTGTCAGCATGACAACATAGATAAACAAGATTAATAGAAATAGATTACATTCATCGAGATAAAAATAAAAAACCCTAAAAGAGATATTATGTCATAAATTTTTTCCATCATTAAAATTTGGAAAAAACACGGTGTTAGGGGTGCTTGTCAGCCATAGTTGAGAGTGCCTATTACTATTGGGGAGTTATTATGAGAGTGGTGGGTTGAATTAACTAAAATGGTAAAAAGTATTATCCAAATATAACTTTATATCATTTTAGAGGAAAGTGTTGAGTAAATAAAGTTATGATTTTAGAAGTTGGGGCTTCACTCAACAGATCAAGGAACCACAAGTTAATGTGGTTAGCCAGTTGAATGCTTATATTAAAACCTATGAGTAGTGGTGTAGCCAAAACTTGTAGACTATGAGGGGAGGTTCAAGGATCCTTTCCACTAGAATACTCAAGCGACAGAGTATTCTAATTCTAATATAGAGGGTTCCTAGAATTTGATAAAATAGTGAAATACATTTAAATGATTAAAATAATCAATAATTTCTAAATAGATAATCAAGATAAAAGTACTAATCCATTAGTTTTTATTTTTTTTATAAAAATGGAAATTAATATCATAAGATAAACTGTGATAAATATTGGAAAAATTAAATGTCCAAACTAATTTTTTTTCCAAGTTTAGTACATGCACTTGTTCACACCACTATAATATCAAAAATTCCATGTTTGGTGTCCCTATACCCGTTAAGACACCTCAGAAAGTGAGGGTGTAAAATTGCTTACATGAGACTCATGTATAGAGCATATGATGGTTATATCATTACGCTATCATCAACGTATGATGTTTTTTTGGTTACAACATTGAGACATAGATGATATAACATGTAGTCTCATCTTCAAGAAGTTTACAAGGAGAAAGTGAAGCAATATTTGAATGGGTGATCAATTACACCGACTTTGTGTAAATATAAAATAAGGATCACAATCTTTCAAGACATACCAATATTACACCCAATTACTCAAGTTTTTTTTAAGGTTAAAAAATTAACATGATGGAGTAAATGTTTCATTACCTATTTAGGTAAGGTTTACTAAGTAAATAAGAATATAAAAGACAAATTAATCTTTAATTCTTATGGATAACAAATTTAAAGGAAAATTTAAAAGATCCATGGAAAGTGTAATTCCAATGGAATATTCACAACATCCTTCAATAAATTGAGGTTGGTTATTAAATAGGAGGGTATTTTCATCACATAACTTGAAATAAATTCTATGGAAGTTTATACATAATAAAATGAATTAATGAAGAAATTTATCACTTCTTTTTCAGGAATATTCATCAATATAACATGTAATGTTTTTGAAATACTACTTGGGTATTAAATACAACATGCCTTTAACATATGTGTATTGGACTACAATAACCAATTAATTAATAGAAACATTATAAAAAGTAAGGTGATTTCTCTAAGCAGTTGAGAAAGGGTGATTCCTAAGTCAGTGATGGGAAACACATAACTTCTAATTACCATGTTGATGATTTAAGTCAATATATTATTGAGTATAACCAAAAAATTTATCTTTTATATCCATTTTACATTAGAATAAATTATTCCAAGTTCATGAATTAGTGTTTTTTATTGTGTATTATACTCAACTAATAGTTTAGTGATACTTGAATCATATGAAATATTTGATAAATATAAAATGCATGACTTTTACCCAGTTGTAGAAAGATAATTATTTGTCAAGTAAAACTAAAAGTGTATATAAATGATATACCCATTTTTTTAGACCCATTATATCTAAAAACCTTTGGTATTATCTACATATTTATTTTAGACATATAATCCTTTAGAAATAATGATATGACATAAAGCTTTCAGAATTAGTTTAAAAAGAGAGTGTGAAATATTCAAAGGCTAAGACAGTGGTAAATATACTTTATATGGTTCCTTTAAGTAATTAAGGAATGTGAAAGTGAAGTATGTAATCTTTATGGTCATATGATATAATATTATTTTGGCCTACATGCCAAAGAATATCTTGACCAAGAATACATCGATCAAAATAATGTAGCATGGAGTAATTCCTAAATTTACATTACCTTATACATCATGAAATTGATGTTAATAGGGAGGATCAATGATAAGTCTTAAATGTTAACATTTTCAACAAAATGTAGCATGGATAAATTCCTAAACACATATTTTATACATCAGAGTCTTGATGTAAGTAGTACCAATGTTGAAACTTTCAGAAAATTCCATTATATTTCAATACATGCTTTGTCGACAACCATATGCCAACTATAATGAAAAATGGATATCATATAAGTCATTATATGATTTAAATCCATTATGTTATAAGATGTGTTTAGGTGACAAGAGTTTTTTGAGGATATAAACAAACTTGCATCAAGATAAACATATTATGCATCTAAGTAATTATCCTAAAAGTTTCTTAGGATATTAAAAAAATTCCTAAGACAAAAAAGTGGTAGTCAAGTGATAGAAAACATTTCTATGTAAGGGTGAACATATCTATTAGAGATAGTGGGAGCTATATTTAATTGGGTTTAGTCAATTCCAAAGATGCACGTATAGTTGGCATAAGAACTAGTTCCATAAGTTCATGTGGAACATGAATGTTCTAGAGACACATACTGCATAGGAAGATTAAAACCATAGTTATGGTTTTATATTCACTATGATGAGTGATAAATTATTCATTATAAATAATAATACCTACAAGTAAGTAGTATATGGAAATCATATAATATTTAAAAGGTTAATTAAAATTCAATAATGGATTCCATGTATTAAAGTGCAAAGAGGATTAAGATTTTGAATATTGTGATGGATATTTAGGTGGAATGATACATAAATGGTACAAGTGTGGTGCCAATAACACTCTATTGGCTATAAAAAGTCGATATTCCTAAATGAATTAGAATTTTACTTTTCATAGCTAATATCTATAATCATTTTATTGAGCATTTAATATGATTAACACCATATGTGAAAGGTGTCTATATGACACAACCAGAAAGCAATGGTCACATCATAGAATTCTAATAAAGGTTGTAAGTTACTGAAATCCAGTTTAGGATTGAAGTAAGCAACTAGATCATAGAATATTCATTTGGAAATAATATTTTCCATGTTTCCACTAGAGGTTAGTGGAAGTTCTATTGTTTTTAAGTAAAATATATTCGACCACCTATAGAAAAAACATATTGGTCTTATATTTGGTTAAGACTATGATGCAAGTGATTATCCAGTAATTAAATTAATGTAAAAACCTCAATTATAGGGAATTGGATCTACTGAGGCAGATCTAATGGTTTCTTGGACCTAGTTAATCATATATATAGTGACATGGTTTTGAAAAATACAATATAGAACAATTCAATAGAGAATTTTTACTAATGTGACATGTAATAAATCCCTCTAAGTAGACATGAAATGGTATAAGAGAAGATTAATTAGAGAGTTGAGTTTCATATGATTTAGCAATGGATCAATCAAGCATGTCATGATATGTACAAGAAATGATATTAACAACATATAATTTATAGTAGTATAATATCTGTTATTTCTAGGAGAACTATGATTCAATTAGTTAGAAATATCTGATTGTACGAGAAATTAAAAAAGATATGTACCTGGTAAGTGGAGAGGAGAGTATACTATTTTTTATGAGAAACATACTAGTCTTCCTTTAGATAAATTTGATCCAGTATCATAGTTATATTAAGGTTTTGAGAGAGACAAGCTCATAAAATCCAGTGGTAGCAATACCTAGAAATACCGAGTAAGTTGCAGCTTCTAAGGCAGCTAAGAAGTAGTTATTAAATGCAAAAATTTGTTTAGTTATTATAATTTTACCAATTAAAGTTTTTTATAATTATAATTCTATTACTGATACTATCTAATATGTTATGTTTTAATAGTGGAAAAAAGACTTTATACTCAGGGTTTCCATATCTTGAGAAGTTTTACTCTAGGAGACGAGGTCGCATATTGAAAAATAGCCACATGGTGGAAATGAGACAGACCCAACAACTAAATTTGTTACTCAATAGAAACATGATATTTATCATGTGAGTGCTAAAAAGGTTCTTTAGTAAGTTGGATCTAGTGCAAGTGGGAGTGTTGTAAAAATGGCTTCCCTAGAGCCAAATTGAATTTTTTATTACCATATCATGTATACAGTTAGATACACATGATGTATTCTTACTATTATAGTGTAGATATTTTTGTGTCCACTATTTAATGGTAATATACATAGATTAATTATCGTATCAAAAGATTATAGAAGATCCTAGGATATAATGAGAACCTTGAGATACTGTGACATTAATCTTAAAAAAAGGTCATATGGTCTAGATACCTCATACTGACTAGATACAATAGATGTTTTACTATCAGGTGCTGGGGGTTCATAATCATTGAGACTTATTCTCATGAAGTTTTCACTTGGTGATCTCTAGTAGTGAGATCACGAGGACATATCCTTCAATAGAAACACCACATGTTTTAGGTGTCATTGATTGTTCCTATCTACATATATGTGTATTGATCTCTTGAATTAAGATTATTACCAGTGTGTGCAATTTGATTGCGTATTTTGATGAAAGGAAAAAACATGATAATGAAATCATAGAGAGGTAGCTTGTGTTGGGTGCGTCATTGGTGGTATGAAATTGGTTGAATGGTCAAGAAATGATTTTTCACTTCCAAGTTAAGGAAAATATATATCTCAGCCCCAGTTGATTAGGATGGTATTATCTTTATAAGTCTTTAGACAAAGCATTCAAAATGTAAATCCATCTAGTTAAATCAACAAATAATAAAGCATGGAAAGGGAAATGACACAAGTGTGCATTCTTCTTTATGAGATATTTAATTATAAAGAGAATATAGTACATAGTAAGTATTCGTAGGTTGGTTGTCATTGATATGACAATCCATATCTCTTTAGGGGTCTTGATGGATTTCTAGAATCCACTCTTGCTCTATGGATTTTATTTACTACTATCAAGATAAGGGCCTAGAGGGTCACACACAATAGCATATTCAAGAATCCACCCTATTCTGGTGCATATGTATATTGGACATGGTGGGACCCACCATAGGGTTTGAGTGTTGTCCAATTTATCAACGATTGATAGATAAATAAATTTATATTATTCAAGTTATGAATAATTTACTTGAATTTATTTATTAAAAGTATTTATAGGTTAAGTAAATATGAGAAATAATATTAATCAAATAAATATTATTTTAATATTCTAGGTTTGTTTAATATTAGCAGGAATGATGAGTTGATTTAAATTATTCAGTTTTATCACGTTATATATTTTATATACATTATAGTTTTGTGATAAAATTATAAATAATATTTATGGAATAGTTTAGTTCTTCATTATTATTATTTAGTGGATGTTAAATTTCCAGGGGATGAGGAACCCTACTGAGTGTTTTGAATATCCATAATTAATATAGAGAAGATCTTGCACAATGAGAACTATTCATAGAAGTTTTTCTAGAGCCTATCTCTCATATCCCACTTTCTAGATAGATAATATCTCAATCTAGTCATTCATATCGAGTTCTTCATCATGCCTCGAAGGCATGTTAATGCGGTGGTTGTTGGGACGTCAAAGGGGTCACTGGATCTCCGTGCTAGCACCTAGAATTCAACAATCGATACTCATGCATATTTTTGAAGAATATATGGAAGATATAGAGGGATGATACTATGGATCCTTCAAGCAGAGATTACTGGAAAAAAGAATATGTCGAGTGAGAATTCATATTTGAAAAATGTATGTTTTTAGTTTTTCTATTTAGTTTATGCGAGATCCTCATACCATACCCGGACTCAGATTATTGGATATGACAAGTTCCATTTCTCTAATAATGAATTTTTTTAAAATCCTTAATCCACCAGCTTCCACTGATACCTCATTACCTTCATAGTAGGAGGCCCATATGTGGGCACACACCTCCTGTCTGTTGGTAACTAGATAGGTAAGAATAATTAGTAACATGAGGAATATGGCATCATGAGGAAGAATTGGGGTTTACACTAGATAAGAGGCCCACATATGGATGTCCACTTCCCATCTATTGGTAACTAGATGAGAATGGAATACTAGATACATGGGGGATATTTCCCAATGAAAAAGAATTGGGGCTTATGCATGGGTGACTGATATGTGGATTTCTACATTTTATTTGTTTCTAACTAGATGAGGAAGGAAGACTGGAATCATGGGGGATATAGCCTAGTGAGGAAGGGTTGGGGATTACACCTAATGGGAATACCAAATGGATTGTTGGATCATTGGGTGAAAAAATGGGCCCATTGGACGTTGGAGCTGAAATGAGGATTAATATGGGGTAGCCACGATGAGAATCATCAGCCATGGTAGATTCCATCAGTATAATAATGATAGGACCCTCGTTATCAGGAGAATAAATGATTGGAAATACCCTGAGGGTCCTATTGGTGAGAGAAGATTTCCTAGGGAAGTCCTTTCATGGGAGGCCCAATCCACATTATCAAAAGAATAAATGATAAAATGGGAACACTCTAGAATGCATATCCCTATCATGTACTTCAGTTAGTCATGGAGAAGGAATTGGTAGATGGGTGCCCAGATAGATGACCTAAGGGAATCAAGCACCCAGGTAAATGACTTGGGTAAATATGTGCCTAGGCGGGTGACCCGAACGAATGTGCTCCTAGGTAGGTGACCTAGAAATGACCGATTTAGATTTACTTGAGCACCATTAAAAGGTAGGTTAACATATAAAATAAAAATTTCCCTAAGAAAATGAGAAAATGGGAGCTCAATTCAGTGTCTTATGGGATTTGGGCATGGAATTTTAAGGTAGACATAGGCTTAACCCTTTTGGGATTGACATGGTTCCTGGATGGCATGACCTAGTCCCTTGAATGCATCTCTTTGGGTGGTTCTGTCACCTTACACTTGATGATGACCTAATAAAATTTGTATTTTAATATTAAAATTTATTAAAAGATACAATTACCCCTATCTTCCTTCCTTTTCCCCTTATTTTAGAGTCAGAACTAACCTAAATGGGAGTTTAGAGGAGTTGAGTGTAGATCTCAGGTGCTCAGGTGTTGTTAGGGATTATACATCACACATCAGATTCTATCCCTCACACTTGGTGTCAAATCTTGGGGTTATTAAATAGGCATTGAGAAGTGGGTACCTAGGTAGTATTGGTGGCTGCCTTAGGCACTAAACTTTTTTGGGCAAGGAAAGTGATGTGAGTTGGAAGTATGATTTTGTGTAACGTGATGAAAATAACCAAGGAAGATAGGGTATGCGATTATGCTTCAAGAGTTGGTCATGAGATGAGCTATCTGGGACTTGGAATGTGGAACTAGGTGTTCACCCATTATCCCCCCCTTTGGCTTCAGTCTTCTCAAAGTACAGTGGAATTATTCCTTTTTCAAAATTTGAGAACCCCCTTAGAATTAGACCCGATCGACATGAAGAGGATCTAATTCTGAGGTAAATACATGAATTGGAAATGATCTAGGTTCAGAATATGAACTCATATGGTAGGAGAGGTCAGGTGATCATCTAACCCATGCTCTTTTTGGAATGCGCACTGTCATCATCTATAAATATGGAGACCCCCTCTGTCAATTCACACATATGAACCCAAAAAAAAAGCTACAAATGAAGCTATCTATTTTCACTCAAGTCACATTATAAGGTTTTAGTAAGTCATTATTTCCATATCTTTATCAGTGCGGAGTGTGGGGAAGAGATTGCATAAAAGGGAATAATGAGAAATGGTGTAGTTTGATATGTGTGCATCACCTTTTCCAGTGAACTAGGCACGTATGACTGAGCATGGTCACTTGGTCATCCACACTTTGGTGTGTGAAACTTATAGCTATCCACTTGAGTGTCATGACATGAGCATGAAGATATAGGTGAATATTCACACCTTGTAATTTTTTTTCTTTCTTACCCTTGTGCATTATCTCATACTCTCCATCTTTCATGTTTTTTTCTTATTTTTGTCATTTAATTGTGAATATGAAATTTGATGACTTACCCTATAGAGAATGGTAGGAAATTCAAGCACTAATGTTGTTGAAGTATTTATTTCTTTCACTATATAAATTAATGAGGACATAAAATTAGGGAAGATTAAATAGTGAATAATATGTATGTTTTCACTTTCATATATTCTACCAAAGAATCACTAAGAACTACCCATTTCATACTTCCTACCCTTTTGTGCCATGGGATACTGAGTGATGCCACCATCCCCTAACCAGGCCACTACCTACCATCATCCTGGTTTAACTACTACTTAATTATAGAGTGGGTGAATATCTTAATGAATTTAATATATATCAAGGAAGATTCTGTGGATCAAAATTATATCACATGGCACATGCAAGCCACTCTTGATAACCACACACTTCAAACAGATTTTAAAACTCACTATTACCCATTGATATATTGTCAAGTAGAGACAAAAAAACTCCAGAGGTGGAATGAGAGTTGGGACCTTTATCCTTTGATTAGTTTCAATCCCAAGTGGATGTGGGATTTCTGAGTTTTGTAGACATGTAAAGAGTTTGAGAAGTAGTTTTGGGATGTAGACATATACATGTACATATGGTTAACATAGGATTACATTTATAAGAATGTGTAAATCCTCTTAGATCTCCTCAGTTGATAGATACCCCATACCAAAAACCTCCATTTTGCAAATGGAGAGGTGGGGATGAGTCTTTAGAACATGTACAAACTCTTCATGGAACTGATCCTTGGAGATATGTATGATGAATTCCTCCCACCCGAAGCTATATGGGGGGATGATGAACATGTGAAATGACTAGATTAATCACCACTGAAGGAAGTTGATAAGGATTATGGGGAGTAACCTAAGCCCTGTATTGATATAAATTTTTAGATATGGTTGAATTTCTTCCTTGTGGATCATGGTGAAGGGATAACCTCATAGCACCCCACATTATACCCCATGATGTAGAAGAGGGGAACCCTAATCACATACTATCTTAAACTTGAGTGAGGTAAGTAAAGATGGGCATATTCTATGCTACCCAACCTTGGATCACACATAGGTGTGATACCATGCACATTTGTGATATTGTTGAGGCATTCAGATGAGAACCCAAGGTCTATTAGTCTGGAAATATTGATGTTGGACAATATATACTGGATCCTTCTACATGTCTATAGTTGGAAGTCCCCATACTATGTATTTGTACCATTATTGGTTTTATATTGCTGGATAACAACACAATTCAAGACATACACACTTCATAACATGGTAGATATTCCTATGAGAAAATTTAGACTTTATATTGAGGCTGTTTCTAGAATATGAGTTCTACTGATAGATAAGATAATGATCATTAAGACTCTAGGAATATACACATAGTCAATTTTTTTCCATACATTGAATCTTAAACATATGGAGTAATTGAAAATGATCATGGGGGATATGATCAATGATCATACATCATGGCCTTGCATGACTTTATTTTATCAACATAAATAGACCATGATGTTATTTATAAGAATTATGTTCCCTACCAATTTGATCACCAATTTAGGTGCATGAAATAATGGGTCCCTACAAATTTTTTGAATTCTAGGAAGGAGTGAAATCATATAATTTCAAGGAATCTCTAGACAGTGATGATTTAGGAGGACACCCATGTCAAGATAAACCTTTATTCCTCAGATGTTGGTATTGGGATAACATCCAATTATGCGAATGCATGGATTTTATCCTATCCATGAAACATGCTATCTCAAAAAATTCACAGGGTCATCACATCATATTCTACTAACAAGGGAAAATGTGAGATTAGGAATCCTAAAAAGGGAAAATCTACAATAAAACATTCTAATTGTTCAAGCCATCAATACACTTTTCCCCCTTAATAACTAATCATCGAGGAGACAACACACCCTAAACTTGTAGCAAGGTGGTTGATAAATATGAATCAAAATATATTTAGGTCATAAGGTCATAGTCCAAGAAAAATTAAAATATAAAGTGGTCTGAGGCCTCTCTGATCTATGTATAGATTAAGGCCTTCCATTTCTGGAGTGGATAGCTATCCACTAAGAAGGACAATGATCTATTGATTTTTCTTCAAGGTAGTACAATAATACAAAGGATTTGGAATGATAAAACCATTGTAGTCATCATTTAAACATCCCAAACCAACTCACCTCTAAGGTGGTGGCCGGACCAGTGGGTCACATGGCCTCAAATGCATCTCCCTAAATGACAGAGGCTGCCGACTAGTAGCTAGGGCCTTTTTAACGTGTCCATGGGGTAGACCACTCCATCATAGGAAAAAGGTAATACACAGTAGAAGAAAAGAAATTTATAAAAAATAGTGGAAGAATATAAATAAAATAAACTATAGTAGAAGAAAATAAATAATCCAAACTAAATAAATGACAAGTAAGGAAGATAATAAATAAAACCAGATACACAATGATGTCATGATATAATGTCTGTACTAAAGTAAAATCATAGAAAAATAAGAATACAAGCATGCTATTAAAGCTGTAATGAAAATGACACAAAGTGAAACAAATGCATCTCGAGTAAAGGCTCAATCTTCTTCCACTAATCTCCATCCTAAGTAGTAAGCAACAATCAAGTATTAGAAGCAAAACACTTCCCTTTATCCATACCAGTTAACATATAATCTACTTGGGTACCAAATGATTCCTAATAAGGGTGTGAGATATAATCTCAGTAGGTTGGAACCCACGATGTCAAGACCTTTCCATTTCATGGTGTATACAAATAGCAGTGTTATATATATAAAAATGAAAGAAATTTAAATAAATGAAAATAATTGTAACTTGGTACGGGTTCCCAAGTAGACACCTGTCCCTTACAACCTACTTCAGCCTAAACTAGGAATCTAAATGAAGTACCTGTATAAAATAGGATGTATATATATAATCCTATAAAATAGAAGACATACTAAAAAAGAGCATACCCTAAGCTTGTTTTATAACTTGGGGTCTAATTTATGTGTAAAATGAAGTGTTCTTCAAGGCACCAGAGTGGTATCAAAATTCACAAGGAGCTCAAAGAGGCATAAAAAAATCTTCCTCGTATTATCATTATTATTATATTAAATTTTATAGTTGGATTTAGATCACTTACCGAAGGTATCACTAAGGTAAATCCTTCAATTTATCCAATACCACCGAGCATGTCCATGGAAATCTTCTGAAAGAACAAGTATCGATCGAGGTATGTTTTTATCCAGAGTCCATCCTAGGTATCACACATAAGGGGTCGAGTATCACCTCAGGCTTTGTGTATCCATTTTTCCAATGGGTCCATCCTCAATTGTCCCTTAGGGAACCGGTATCACTCATGAGTATATAGATGACCTAGGGAAACCCTCATATGGAAAATCCTAAGACATCACCTCCTTGATGCATAATATGGTAACCAATTGGGAATGGAGAGTCCATGTGTGGCACTTTCTCTCTGCCCACCCTGAATTTAATTAGATTTCAAAGAAGCAAATATCACAAAGTACACATTTATAATTGCAACAAATAAATTTAAGAAACTAAAAGCCACACATTTCCTGATTATTCAATCCCAATATTCACAACCAAATATAAGTAGAACAATCAATATATCAACACCCAAACATACCTAAATAAAAAAACTCATCACATTTTTGGTTGAAATCAGTACACCTCCATTAGAGGAGTTTTATTTCAAAACATGACAATAATCTTATGGAAAATAATTTAACCAGTTAATTTAATATTATAGTCCAAGGATTATTAAGAAAAAACACATTATCAGTGAAAGAAAAATAGAAATTTATTTTTTCTATTATAATAGCATAGAACGGTAATAATTATAACAAGGAATCATTAGGCATAAAAAAACCAATTAAACCCCAAATTTCATGGTTCACATTTATCCCAAATAATTTATTTGATTTAAAACTCAACCAAAGAAGGTTGTGTAAACACATACAATTAATAAATTAATTATTCAGGGATAACGGAATTTAGAAAGATTATATCAGCACAACCAAAGGGGTATCCAACGATGTTGTAACAATTACAAAAGTTGGTTCACCACAAATGAGGTAACATGGAACCAGGCTAAACATTTTAATCAAATTAATAATTATTATTTAAGATTCTCTGGCAGACACTAACAAGCGGCACAACAGTACAAATTGAAAGAAGCAACAAAATGATGAGAATGAATAAAGATGACCTACTTCATATTCATAGTATATCACACATTCCGTGACAACCTTTGATTTGAACTAAAATGGGAGAAATCATAGGATTTAAGAAAGATCCTAAATTCGGGTAAAAACCTTCCACGACATATCACGTGACAATGAGTAGATGAAACTCAAAGATTCTTGGTGAGGAATATTATCCTTACTAATATTTTCACAATGCTTCCAATGACGTTGAAAAATAAAGAATAATTAGAGGTGCAACGGGCTTCCGAAGCAGTGATGGGGGGAGGGTGGCGCACCACTTAGAGAGGTGGGGGTGCGACACACAGAAGAGGAGAGGGAGAGAAGAGAAAAGAAAAGAAAATATAAAGAAAATAAATAAGGAAAGAAGAAAAAACATAAAAAAGAAAAGAAATAAAAAGTAAAAGAATAAAATAAAATAAAATAAAATAAAATGGAAGAGAAGGAAAAATAAGGAAAAAATAAAAATGGCTAAACCCATTTTTAATTATTTTTACTCTTCTCATATCTGATTTTTATTTTATTATTTATTGTCATTCCTTTTTCATCTCTTTTTATTTCTTTAAATTTATTTTTATTCATTTAAATCCTTTTTAATTATTTTTACTCAAACCTTGCGCTAGGGCATGATGTATTATTTTACATAAATCCCATGCAAATATTTAAATAATTGAATAACTACTCAGGAACCACAATAGGATTCCAAGTAATATATATATATATATATTCATTCATTTACAACCCCCCACATATATATATATATATATATTCCACACACACACACACACCAATGTTGTCCCAATCTAATAATAATAACAATAATTAAAATTATTGTTATTTAATACAACCCATCAATGACACCATTAAAAATTTAAAAACAATAAACATTAAAAAGGGGATAATGGTTATTAAATTAATATTGATTGTGCATTTTTATTTAATGATAAAAATTAATAATATCATAATTATTACATTTCTTACTTATTGTTTACACCATAACACAATTTATTAATTGTGGAAGTATATTTTCATTCTTTTTCAAAAAAATAATAATAAAATTATTATTATTATTTATAATAGCCAATAAAATATTTATAAACTAATTAAATTTTCTTCATGTGTGATCTAAAAATATATCTAACGCTTGAAAAAGTTATATCCTGTCTAGGGTAAACCTAACATTCTGGACCTAAATGTGGTCTCAGATTTCTCATATAACACACTATTTGGGAGTTATTTCATTTTTTTTGAAAAAATGAAAAAGTTTAGGAATAAAATATATTTAATATTTTTATTCTATCAATGTCGAGGGTATACGGGTCTCAGAATTCCAAGATGACTCAATGTTCAATTTTGAAAATATTTCAAAGAATATTTCAAAGTGATAAATAAGGATTTTACCCTTCATTTAATTTATTTACCTTTTAATTTTAATCTAATTAATTTAATTCAATTTCTTTAAAAGGCACATCATAGTGTCAAATATTAGAAATAAAAAGTTTTAATGATCAGTTTTAAAATCGGCCTACCCAGTTAATAAAAAAATTTAATTTTATCCATTTTTCATCTGGTTTAAAATGCGGGATGTTATAATCACACTCAATAATAATTTAGAGGAATTAAACCTGTATATTAGCAAGATAGAACCACTGATGTACATCATTTATGATGGTGTCCTAAAACCATACATGTGTAGGAGATGATGGAAAATAGGAATGTTAATGCGATCATTAACCAATCCATTGATAAAGAGTGGAATGAGACCCTTGCACCTGATGATGTATGATAAATATCCTCTTAAAATTTTTTCCTCAATTATCAGATCATTTTCTTCATGTTTGATCTTACTTCTTTTTTCAAATAATGAAAGAAGTAAAGGCACCAATAAAATATACATAGTATAATGAGGGTGGGACTCTAATAAGTAGTGATGTGAGGTTGGAGACCCCAAAAGAAAAAGACATTTCACTTGAATAGAGGACGATGTTAGAGGTAGAGGGACATGACCTATTTTATACTTTCCTATCTCAAGGACCTTTTTCTCTAAAGGTAAATCCAGATAGACCTCCTCTACTACTTAGGAATCATTGGAGTGATGAAATATTGGAAACACATATTCATAGTGACATGAGAGGATATTTTCTAATTTCCATTCCTATATTTTATTCCTCATTAAGATTCCAATACCCCATATATTTTCAATAGATGAATCAAATTTCTCAGAGAGGTAACCTTATGAAAAAATCCCAAACTAGTGTACCTACCCTTAGTAAGTTAGATCCCCATCCTTAATTAGGTTCTCTACCATATTTTTTATTGGAATAATGGAATTGTTACTTCTGAACCCAGTGCCTTACATATCTAAGGTGGATCCATCTCAATCCGAATTCCTCACCACTATCGATGAATTCACAATCCCTCAGGCCGATGTTTGAGCTACCATGATGGAGGCTTTAGAAGCAGAGGTTGTTGGGGCTCTGTTTGAGCCTCTGATTGTAGTGAAGATACATCAAGGGTGGCTTCCATGAGAATCCCCAATGACTAGGAAGTGAGTCATATCAATACATCACTTGGAGATACTAATTAAACACTATGATGAAGCTAACCATCTAACAATAATAACCCCTAATCAAGTCACAACGTTTGTAGAGATTAAACAAGGAATGAGGGAGGCCACATAAGTGGATTACCTAGATCATTATAAATCTTTCCAAGAACTCTTAGAAGCATTAGATGGTGTTTTTTAGGGGATCATAACTTATAAAAACATTTTAACCACCCCATATGATGAGTTAGTGGAGAAAAGGTTTATTATCTCCCTTCCTTTAACCAATACAATGACTTGAGAAGATATATCAGTAATGTAGGATGATCCCAATGATTATACTAGTGGATTAGGGTAAATAGGGGAAGTATAAATTCCCAAAAATGATGGAAAACTCTGACATTTCTTACCTTCTAATGGGATATCCATTGACTAATATGATTGGGTCCTATGATATTCCATAGAAACACCACCACTAGAGGTTATGGAGTGTTAAATAGACCACGTGGTTGTTATAATATACCCTTGACCAGAGAATTTTATGAGTACTAAAATCATTTATCACATTTTAACATTAAGTGACTTGATTCCACCTTATATTTTGGTCACCCTAGTGAGTTCTAGCTCAAACCTATAGTTCATTTCTCTTTAGTGATGAGACATATGGTGTTGAATTATATTTTATTTCTAATTATTGGGGTTCCCATTGAGAATATACACAATAAATTACCCAATATTGAGAATATATTCACTACTATGAGGTATGGTGGATTTGACTATAGTGAAATATAAAAAACTGGTAATAAAATTGTTGATGGGAAGGAGAATCCTGAGAAGACCCAAAAGAACTTCTCAAGGGATGAGGATAATTTTCACCCTACTAACCTTAGAGATATGGCACTTTGTAAGCTACCTCAACATAATGAAATGATGTTCAAGTAATAATTATTTTACATAGAAGTGATATCCATGGTAGACTATATTTGTTATCATCTACCTTCACTCGAAGAAATGATAAGTGAGCATGAGAGAATTGCTGAAGAAGATGAGAAAGTAGAAGAATATGAAATTATTAGAGCCCATGTGACACTATCAGAGGATGAGTTACATGTTTAAAATATGGAAGAACTTTATCGAGAGATTGATGACTCAAAGAGATCAGTGATACAAATTTAAGATTTGATAGAACACCTATTTTAGTGGCCTATACACATTTTATCCTTCTCTAATTTTGTAATAACCTGGAGAGAGGATCTAATTCTATAAATGTTCTACCAATTCCATTCAATAAATAATAAAATTTCATATCTTAAAACATTTTCAATTTCTTATCTCTTGTTTTATCTCAACCATTAATCATATGATAATTTTTAAAACTCATAAAGAGTAATATCATGATACCTGAATCCACTTGAACATTGTTTAAGAATGGATCATAAAAATAATTAATCTAAAAAACTTTAGTCAATGATGATTATGAATCAATACAATGTATTTTAAACATATAACCTCAAAAGTATATAGGGGATCCTAATATAGTGGCACATATACTATCATCATAATCCTAGGCGAGTTCACGAGACTAAGGACCACGAGACTTGTATTTGTTAGAAAAAACCCACTTAAAGTGGTTTAGATTGTTTTTGTTGAAAAGTATATTGAAATAATTTCTAAAACAGCTTATAAAGTCATGGGGTAAACATTATATAAAGTTTAGAGGTGCATTTAAATTATTATAATATACTTATGGATATTCTGGTTTTGAATGGGTTTGTAAAAATATGGATAAGTCTAAATTATAAGGGTAAATAGTGAAATGGAAAAAATGAGATAGATGATAGAGAACCCTCACCAAGAAGATCTTGTAAGGGTCATTGTATTTCATGAGAGTCAGTATCTTTGAGGTGTAGAAAAATGACTAAATGATGGAATTATAAAGGTTATTACAAATTCCACAAAATTCATTTTTAGATTCTATAAGGATCATTAAAAGAACTATAAGGGTCACTCTATTGAAAAGGAATAATCATAAGATTCATCAATCATTTTGTAAAATTCATTCTGTGGTGAAGGAAAATTTCTTAAATGTCTTTTCAAAAATCATAAAAACCATTCTATAGAACTATTAGTGTGATTTTATGACAAAGTAAATTTCTATAAGGATTATTATGGCATACTATAGGAGTCATTTGGGGAATCATAAGGGTTATTTTCTTAGATTGTAAGGGTTATTCAGGGAAACTATAAGGGGTTCCCTAATTTTTTTTTGAAAAGACCATCCTTGAGAAATTCACATATTTTTTGTTAATCATTAAATGTGATTAATATCTCAGTCGACTGTAGAAGGATAAAATGATGTTTATATTAAAGGATGGATCAATCTATGATATTTTAGTAACTTAAAACCAAGGCTTGTGTATATTTAATTGATCTAGTTTTGACCAGATGAGGAACTATAGAGAGTGGAGTCACATGATGTTGATAACGATGAAAATTTCAGCTTTAAATTAAAATATGGGATTTGAGTGAAGATCAAGGATTTTATTTATTTAAAAAATAATATATGATTTTGTTGGTATTGAATATTAAATTGAATATCACTATCTATTTTAGAGTTTCTATATTCGAATATGGAAATATTTATTACATTAATATTCAGTGAATGGAATATTAAAAAATATAAATAAAATAAATAAGGAGATCATAGGGACTCTAGATATAGAAAAATGGATATATATTTAAAACCCAAAATATGATAAGGCAAAGATAAGAATTTTTTTGAAGATTATTATTTTGATAAGGAAAGAAAAAAATTCTCTATGTAGTGTTGTAAAGTTGCAGAAGAGGAATAAGGTGTTCCAAGAAGTATCTCACTAGAAGTTCATAGAATATGTATTGATTTATACACTAACTCTAGTGTAATTACTAATTTCTATTTATGTAAGGAGGGTGGTTAAAATTAGATCAGTGTGTTTTATCTTATAGGGAGAGTACTGAATTATTTATTTTTTAGTGAATGTTGTAAACTTTAAGGGATAGTGAAACCACTCAATATTATAAAATAAATGTTGTGAGATTAGGTTTTCTGGTAAATTATCACATCACATTTGCATTCTATTTGGATTAGCTCGGTTTGGGTGAACCAAGTAAAAATCTTTGGTGTCTTTATTTTAATGTTTTAATTATCTATATTGATAGATATAAATAGAGAGGTGTTCCTTTTAAAAGTGATATAAGATCATTGGAATGATTTGTTTAAATTATTTATAATACCCTAATTAACTCCTCATATCAGGCTATTGAACTTGTTCAGGACTAACCAGAGGAATAAAATATAGGTTCTTGGTGATGTTTCTCTCTCTATGAAGTAATGTAAATTGTTTTCAACCCCAATGTAATGCCTATTTTTATGGGAATAATTTTTAGTTATGAAAGAACCAGATACAAAAAATATTTGTGATAATTGAGAATGGATTTCTACACAATTTCTATTCATTAGATTTCAGTTAATATAGAAAGTAGAGCTTTATTAGTGAAATAAATACGAGAGATTGCTGTCAACACAAAAGAAGTTGATTCATTGATAATATCACTATACATTGCTATTTACATGAAGGTGAATGTAAATCCTTACATGCCATGTGTAAGAAAACATCTTAATATTTATAAAAGAGACTCCAAGGTACTTTAAATGAATTTGTATCTACTTTGAAGTTGGTATAAGGACTTAATAATGCACTCAAATGAGTTTGTTGAGGCATTATTTTATTGGATGAACATCATATTAGAGGAAATTTACAGACTTGGAGAGAACCAATATGATATCAAAAACCATAAAAAGTATTATGAGAAGACTACCACCATGTTTCAACCCAAAAGTATTAGTAATTGAAGTCAAAGACCCAATGAAAGTGTCTTTAGATTGTATTAACAACACTCTTATAGAATATGATACGAGTAATGATGACAATGAGTCTATAAAAAAGGAGAAATATTAGGAAGTTTCATTCAAATTAATAAATAATCTCATAATATAGGATGATTTCGAGGATAAATATGTTGATGATTTAATATCATTTTCCCCTCAAATCTCAAAAGGTGAAATGAAAATTAAAAGGAAAGATTAAACATTCTTGATTTCAATGTGGTAAAGTTGGGTATCTTACTGAAATATTCCCAAATATATCTGAAGGTGATGATGAATAGGAAGATTCCATGAAAAAAACATTTAAGGGTGAGAAAATAAATTTAAAACTACAATAGAAATTCCTTAAAAATAAGAACTTGATTTCCCTAAAAGATTTAAAATAAAAAGAAACAGAAGTGGTGTAAAGACCCGTAAAATTCAAGGAATTTTTTTTCTTAATTTTCTTTGGAATTTTACAAGATGCAGTTTCTGACAGAACCTGATTCCGAGGCCCAGTGTGCCCGAAATCATTTTTCGAAATTTGGCTCGGGTACGTTCAGTGAACGAATGAGCGGGGTTTTCTAACTTTTTAACCGGTGCTCGGAATCGAATTCCAAGGGAACCGATGGAATCGCAGCGCCGATATTTGCTTTGAAACGCCTCTTCCAGAGTTGCATGTGCTCGGGTGTGGTTTTTTAATTTTTGGGCTTTAAGTTAAGAAATAAAATAATGTGGTACGACAAAATTTATTTTATTTCACTTAAAGCCGCTTAAAGCCACTTTAAGTGGCTTAAGCTAAGTTGAAGTGGATAGGGTGGAACCCAAAATATCCTACCCTCTTGGTAGGATATTTGTGAGGTGGGGCCCGTATGATCCCCACCGTTTATTTTCCCCTAAGTAACGCACCCGCGAAAACCCTTTTTAAATAAAGTCAACCGACGTGTTTTCTTAAATTCTAAACGCCCCTATTAATTGGGTAGTTAAGTCGTACCATTAATTCATCAAATTAATGGTTCATTACTTAACTTAGAATTTACGTTTGTTGGCATGTAATAAAAATAAGACCAAAACTTTTTATTTTTGAGTGTTATTCGTTGAGAGGATTTGACAGAACTTAAATACTTCATCCTCCTACGCGAAGAACGCGAAGAACGCAAAGAACGTGAAGAACGTAAAGAACGCCGACCTTCGATGAAAGGCGGCGAAGAACGCCGAACCCTCGGAGATCGACGACGCGACGCCGTGTTCCGCGACGCCGACGATTCTCCTCCTACGACGTTCTTTTGCGACGTTTCTCCTCCCGCGACAAATATTCGAACATCCGTTCGAGGTAGGAGTTTACAAATATTTTAAATTTCTTTGTGGATTATAACAACAATATGGATTTAATAATTAAATCTGAATGTTCTTGATCCTCGTAGTTCGTCGACGCGACGCCGTATACCGCGACGACGCGATGCCCCTCCGCGACGCGACGACCCTCTTCTTCCACGACGATCAATTCCGTGAAGAACGCACGTTCGACGACTTCGATGAGGTAGGGGTTTGATTCTTTAAATCTATGTGATTAAATCCTCGGTCATTTAAAATTGTTGGGTAAATATCTTTAAAACCGCTAACGCGGTGGGTGCGGACTAACGAACAAGTCCGAACCCACCGCACATTTTCGTTCTTGGTGCGCGAAACGGAGGACGAAGACAAACGAGGTCGCAAGGGTGATTCGAGGGCCTAGTAGTGAAGATCGGGACCCGGGAGGAGCTACGGCGCAGACGGAAGTGAAATCGGACCACCGGAGCAACTCCGGTAACCCGCGGACTCCACCGGCGGTGTGGGTCGCCGGCGCGGCTGAAGCCGTGACGGCGGCGGCCAGCGGACCCGCGACCGCGCGGGTCCGGCGAGACACGGGACGCGGCCTTGCCGCGTCCGCTGACCAAGGGCGGCCCCCCGCGGGGGCTGCGGCGTTCACACGTGAGGGCAGCACACCCCTACCCCCGGACTCCCCTCGCTCGGCCGATCGGCCGAGCCGACCCGCCGGCCGGGTCGCGCCCAGGCCGGGCCGGGCCGCCCTGGCCGGGCCGGGTCGCGCCCAACCGGGTCGGACCCGAACCCGGGTTGGGTCAACCCGGTTCGGGCCGACCCAGGGGGGTTGGGCCGGGTCGACCCGGGCACAGACCCCCCATTTTCGGACCTTTTCGGTCTTTTGCCCGTATCTTGAGCTACAAGCCTTCGATTGATGCGTAGTCAGTGGCAACGAGATCCTTGGATCGAGACGGTCGTTTCGGTATATTACACTCAAGGTTTCGGAATACTTTGGGTTCGGCCGGGTTGGTTCGTCCACGAAACCAACCGGGCCCTCGGAGCGGAAACGCTCATATCTTGAGCTCCAGACGTCCGATTGACGTCCCATCGACTTTGGTGGATTCCTATAAGTGAGACGGATCTTTTGGGTCACTCCGCCTGAGGTTTGGATGCAGGTGGAGTATGGTCGGGTTGGTTTTGCCTTAAAAACCAACCGGGCCCATGGAACGAAAAAGCCAATAACTCTCATACCGGGCGTCCGATCGACGCGCCGTCTGTGATGTTGAGTTCCTTTTGACATTACGAAACTTTTGGATACATCAAATCTAGACTATGTGTCAGTTTATGTATCAGCCTCTCGGCTCGTGGAGTGGACCCTCCTGAACGAGCTTGCTGTGTGCGAGAACCCTAGTGTTGGCTGCGACTGCGACTATGACGACGACTGTGCAGAGATCCTCCATGGATTCGACGACGAATGTGTAGAGATCCTCAGTGGATTCGATTAGGACGACTTCAGCGCTCAGCGGTTCTGTGTGGGCCTGCGCCTACAGATCCTGTGTGGATCTGATCCTGTGTGGGTCAACGCTTAGCGGTTCTGTGTGAGCCAGCGCTTACAGATCCTATGTGTTTCCGATCCAGTGTGGGTCATTGCGGGGGTTAGTTACCTATCGATCCTGTGTGGGTCCGATCCTGTGTGGGTCATTGCGGGGGTTAGTACCTTTTGATCCTTTGTGGGTCTGACGACTTATATGGATCAGTGATCATCTCTATCGTCATTCGAAGAAGTATTCCTGTGTGAGATGAATCCTGTTTACCCTCCTTTGTGGATTGTGTTGTGCTATCCTATGTGGATTACGTTTTTCTTTCCTTTGTGGATTGTGCTATCCTATGTGGATTTACGTTTTTCTTTTCTGTGTGGACTGGGTTGTGCTTGGGCTCGGATTTTGGAGCCGAACGAGAATTGATGACTTAGGTATATGTATGGGCATATACCTAAGCAGTGTCGGATTTTACTTCGTGATTGTATCTTATCCTTTGTGGTTTATCCTTTGTGGATTTTGGGAGACCTTCGGGGGTATCGGGGTCCCTACTAGGTAGCTTATACTCACCCCTGCACGGGCTATGCCCGCACTACGTTGTGTTGGTTGCAGACGATGGACATCGCTGATCATGGTCAAGGATTGCGGAGCAGGACGGTACCTGGAGGTGGACCACTGGGCGGGGTGTACTCGGAGCGGACGATTGGACCGAGGAGCTGTGGAGTCTCTCCGTACTCACCCTTCAGGTGGGAATTCCAGAGGACGGCTCGACGCTGCGGCTTTTCTTTCAGTTGCTGTTTTTCCTTTTTCGAGTTGTACTTTACTTTACAGTTGGGCTTGTATTTCCAGCCCCCTTTACTTTCCGCACTTACTATTGTAGCCAGTTTTCTTCTAGTGTTTACTTTTTCTTCCGCTTGTACTCTGTGGTGTTTGTTTACTTTACAAATGCAATGCTTTCCCTTTTTACCAGGATTTACGCCTTGGTGCTAGTCGCCAGCCCCTGGCCTATAGAAGGCGGTATTGGGGTAGTCACAACACGGGCCCCAAGGACGGGTCGTGACAAATTGGTATCAGAGGAGTTCAGTTCTACCACAGACTCTGATCTTTCTTCTATGTGAAGAAATAGTGTTAAGAGTATTGAGTGTGGATATCAGTCTAGGGAGCCCAGTATTGGTGCAGCGGCCGACGTATCCGTACATCAGGACCCTGACTTTTGATTTCCGACTTAATGCACGAAAACATTGATTGCATGTGTGTTTCAAGTTTTCTTTGTGATTACTTGTGTCAGCTCACTAGGTATACTATTCTAATCGTGGCAAACTTGTTTCCTTTTCAGGATGGCCCTACGATGAAAGATAGCTAGGGTTCCGAGAGTGGTACGTGATGACAACCCACCGAGTGATGAGGCCTCGGTATTGGGCCCTTTGACAGTAGAGGTCCCGACGGTACCGCTACCCACCGAGCCGCCGATGCTTCCAACCCCGACTGCTGACGATGCACGTCGCCTTGGAGATCTGCACGAGTTCCAGCACCAGCGACCACCTAGGTTCCGTGGGGAGACGGACCCCCAGGCAGCTGAGGACTGGCTGAAGGCAGTCGTACGAGTTTTCAGGCTAGTGAGGACACCAGCAGACCTCATGGTGATCCTCGCAGCGAGCCTACTGCACGCAGCAGCGTGCCAATGGTGGAGTTTGATTCTCCAGGTGCACAATGAGGAATCTCTCCTCTGGATGGACTTTGAGAGCCTCTTCCGCTCGGAGTTTGTCCTAGCCACCCTCTGTGTGGTGCGCATCCAGGAGCTTCTTCAACTGCGGTAGGGCAGCTTGACAGTCGCCCAGTACTCGGCAAGATTTACCGATCTTTCTCGATACTCGACCGACATGGTACATGACCCTTTCTTCTGGGCCCGGACCTTTGAGCAGGGATTGAGACACGAGATCAGGGCATCGCTGATCTCCCTCATCATTCCGACTTAGGCAGGAGTACTGGAGCGAGCCCTTTTGATTGAGAGCTTTCTTGCTGAGTTCTCATCAGCAGCGAGACCTACCGCAGGGCGGTAGGTAGCGGAGTCTTCTGCGGCAAGCAGTCGATGGATTACTCAGGGGTCCAGGAAGACCAGACCCTCTCGTAGACGACCTCAGGACACTGGATCAGCTGCGCGGGGCACACAGCGCGGAGCCAGTCTTTCGAGAGGCAGGCAGTGCTACGCCTGTGGCGGCCAGGGCCACATGGCTCGTGACTGCCCGACCCACCGTGCCGAGGAGCAGCAAATGGTGGAGGGGCCACCCAGGCAGAGGCAGAGGGTCGACCGTGGAGGTCCGCATGGAGGAGGCGGACGAGGCAGAGGAGCTATCCAAGCAACGGGTGGTGGGCGACGCTTTGAGGCTCTACCCCCACCACCACCAGGAGGGCCACCCCGACCACCGGGAGCTGGCGGGCAGAGATAGGCACAGATCCAGGCAGCGGAGGGCTACGACCACGGCGCGCCCGAGATGATTCAAGGTACGATCTGTGTCTATTCCAACCTTGCTACAGTTCTTATAGACACTAGATCGAGTCACTCTTTCATAGCCACTGCCCTTGTTCGGAGCTCGGAGATTCCGGCAGAGCCGTTGGCTCGATCCTTACGGCTAGAGACTCCTACGGGAGCGGACTTGACGATTACGCACTAGTTCCGGCAGTGTGAGCTTACTCTAGGAGGTGATAGATTCAGATGGGATATTCTGGTAGCAGCGTCGAGGCCTTATGACGTCATCTTGGGCATGGATTGGTTATCCATAGTCCATGTTCAGATTGACTGTATTAGGCGCAAGGTGTGATGTGTACGCACCGACGGGAGCATGTTCACCTTTAACAGTGAGAAGGGAGCCTTTGCAGCACAGGATGGACTTCCGCAAAGGAGAGGAAAGCCCATCACTCATCAGTTGGCTAGCCTCATCCTAGGAGAAGTTGACGTACGGAGTCCTGGTTTTCCTGCAATGGTGGAGCAGTACACGGACGTCTTTCCCAACGATGTTCCAGGACTACCTCCTTGTAGAGAGGTAGACTTTCATATTGACCTGTACCCTGGGACAACCCCGATATCGAATCCAGCATATCGGATGGTCCCCACTGAGTTTCGAGAGCTACGGGTACAATTGGAGGATTTGCAGGGCAAGGGATTCATCTGACCCAGTGTTTCACCCTGGGCTTCCCCGATATTGTTCGCCAAGAAGGCAGACGGGAGCTTGCGACTGTGTGTCGACTATCGTCGCCTGAACCAGGTGACGGTGAGGAACAAGTATCCGCTACCGAGGATTGATGACCTCTTCGATCAGCTCAAAGGAGCACGGTGGTTCTTGAAGATAGACCTCAGGTCAGGCTATCATCATCTCAGAGTTCGAGATGAGGACGTGCAGAAGACAACCTTCAGGTGTCGGTATGGCCACTATGAGTTCTTGGTTATGCATTTCAGCATGACCAATGCTCCAGCAGTGTTCATGGGCCTCATGAATAGGATATTTCAGCCATACCTCGATCGATTTTTCGTGGTCTTCATCGACGACATTTTGGTATACTCGACGACTGAGGAGGAGCACGCCTACCACTTGCGGGTTGTACTAGACACACTCCTAGAGCACCAGCTTTATGGAAAGCTCTCGAAGTTCCAGTTCTGGTTACGTGAGGTCCACTTCTTGGGGAACGTCATTTCTGAGGTGGGAGTTGCGGTGGATCCTGCGAATATTGAGGCAGTGCTAGCTTGGGATCCACCCAGGAGCGTGACGGAGGTGCGAAGTTTCTTGGGACTAGCTGGATACTAACAGAGATTTGTGCCGGACTTCTCCAGAGTTGCGGCGCCACTCTCGGCTTTGATGAAGAATGGGGAACCCTTTGTGTGGTCAGACAGATGTTATCAGAGCTTCCAGGAGCTGAGACAGAGATTGACCATCGCACCTATCTTGAGGTTGCCTGAGGAGGGAGTAGGGTACGTAGTCTACTGCGATGCATCGGGGACCGGACTCGGATGTTTCCTGATGCAGGAGCGGGAGGTGATCGCCTATGGATCACGTCATTTGAGGCCGCATGAGCAGAACTACGCTACCCATGACCTGGAGTTAGCAGCAGTGGTCTTCGCTCTGAAGACATGGCGACACTATCTGATGGGCGAGCGCTTTACAGTCTTTTCTGACCACCAGAGTCTCAGGTACATCTTCTCTCAGAAGGATCTGAACCTAAGGCAGCGGCGATGGCTCGAGTTCCTCCAGGACTATGACTTTGAGATAGTCTATACTCCTTGGAAGGGGAACATAGTAGCTGATGCTCTCAGCAGGAGGACGGGCATTCAACTACTTGAGGAGGTGACAGAGCAGTTAGCCACCTTGAAAATATCTTTTGTGGATAGAGATGGAGCAGCCTTCCTTCAGTCTCTCACAGTATCTCCTCCACTTCTACAGTGGGTCAGAGAGGCACAGCGTGGGGATGCTGACTGTGAGATGCGACGTGCACATATATCCTCAGGTCAGGCACCTGATGGTTTCTCCCTTGGGGCAGAGCACGACGTCCTTTTTGGAGGACGTACCTTGGTACTAGTTGCTTTACGGGAGGAGGTGATGAGAGAGTTTCACACTTCTCCTTTGGTGGTACATCCTGGAGTGGCGAAGATGTACCAGGACCTCAGACGACAACACTGGTGGCCGGGCATGAAGAAGGATGTGGCAGAGTTCGTTTCCCGATGCCTCACCTGCCGGAAGGTGAAGGCAGAGCATCAGGTACCAGCAGGCTTGGTACAGACCTTGGAGGTCCCGGAGTGGAAGTGGGATGGGATATATATGGACTTCGTGACTGGACTTCCACGCACTTCCAGAGGTCACGACTCCATTTGGGTGATTGTTGACCCACTTACCAAGTCGGCACACTTCTTACCCATCCGAGAGAAGGGCTCAGTGGAGAGCTTAGGGCGTCTCTACATTCAGGAGATTGAACGTCTTCACGGAGGGCCATCATCTATCATCTCTGATCAAGATGCTCGCTTTACTTCTCGGATTTGAAGGGATTGCAGGAGGCGTTTGGGACGCAGCTACGTCTGAGCACCACCTTTCACCCTCAGACGGATAGTCAGACGGAGAGGACCATTCAGACTCTCGAGGACATGCTCCGCGCATGTGTCCTCCACTTTGGTCACAACTGGGAGGACCACCTACCCTTGGTGGAGTTCGCGTACAACAAGAGCTACCACTCCACCATCGGGATGACACCATACGAGGCGTTGTACGACAAACCTTGCAGATCTCCTTTGTGCTGGACAGACCCTGGGGAGTCAGCACTCATGGGACCAGAGATGGTCCGGCCCACGACAGAGAAGGTCCAGGTCATCCAGGAGTAGATGAGGATAGCTCATAGCCAGCAGGAGTCTTATGCTGACAGGAGGTGGAGGCCACTAGAGTTCGAGGATGGTGACCATGTTTTCTTGCATGTCTCACCTCGACGTGGATTACAGAGATTTGGCCGAGGTAGAAAGTTGTCTTCACGCTTCATCGGACCCTTCCAGGTCCTCAGCAGGGTTGGATAGGTGGCTTATCGCCTGGCTCTACCACCTCAGTTGCACCGAGTGCACGACGTCTTCCACGTATCTCAGCTGAGGAGATACGTGCACGACCCGACGCACATCATTGACCATGGGGAGCTGGACCTTGATGATGGGGCAACTTTTGCGGAGGTCCCAGTGGAGATCGAGAATCGATAGGAGCGCGTCCTACATGGATGATTGATCCATATAGTGCACATCAGATGGCAACACGGGAACCTCCAGGAGAGATCTTAGGTTCGGGAGGCTCAGATGCGTGCTCAGTACCCACTTTTGTTTCCCTAGTTTATGATGTATCTTTATAGGTACGTGAAGCCCTGAGGTGGGAGTGATGTAAAGACCCGTAAAATTCAAGGAAATTTTTTTTCTAAATTTTCTTTGGAATTTTACAAGGACGCAGTATCTGATGGCACCTGATTCCGAGGCCCGGTGTGCCCGAAATTATTTTTCGAAGTTTGGCTCGGGTACGTTCACTGAACGAAAGAGCGGAGTTTTCTAAATTTTTAACCGGTGCTCGAAATCGAATTCCGAGGGCACCGATGGAATCGCAGCGCCTGTATTTGCTTAGAAACGCCTCTTCCAGAGTTGTGTTTGCTTGGGTTTGGTTTTTTAATTTTTGGTCTTTAAGTTAATAAATAAAATAATGTGGTACGAGAAACTTTATTTTATTTCACTTAAAGCCGCTTAAATCCACTTTAAGTTGCTTAAGCTAAGTTGAAGCAGATAGGGTGGAACACAAAATATCCTACCCTCTTGGTAGGATATTTGTGAGGTGGGGCCCACACGAGCCCCACCGTTTCTTTTCCACTAAGTAACGCACCCGCGAAAACCCTTTTTAAATAAAGTCAACCGACACGTTTTCTTAAATTCTAAACGCCCCTATTAATTGGGCAGTTAAGTCATACCATTAATTCATCAAATTAATGGTTCGTTACTTAACTTAGAATTTACATTTGTTGGCATGTAATAAAAATAAGACCAACACTTTTTCTTTTTGAGTGTTATTCGTTGAGAGGATTTGACAGAACTTAAATCCTTCATCCTCCTACGCGAAGAATGCAAAGAACGCGAAGAACATGAAGAACGCGAAGAATGCGAAGAACGACAGCCTTCGACGAAAGGCGACGAAGAATTATGAACCCTCGGAGATCGACGACGCGACGCCGTGTTCCGCGACGCCGACAATTCTCCTCCTGCGTCGTTCTTCTGCGACGTTTCTTCTCCCGCGACAAATCTTCGAACATCCGTTCGAGGTAGGATTTTACGAATCTTTTAAATTTGTTTGTGTATTATAACAACAATATGGATTTAATAATTAAATCTGAATGTTCTTGATCCTCGGAGTTCATCGACGCGACACCGTATACCGCGACGACGCGACGCCCCTCCGCGACGCGACGACCCTCTTCTTCCGCGACGATCAATTCCGCGAAGAATGCACGTTCGATGAATTTGATGAGGTAGGGGTTTGATTATTTAAATCTTTGTGATTAAATCCCTGGTCGTTTAAAATTTTTGGGTAAATATCTTTAAAACCGCTAACGCGGTGGGTGCGGACTAACGAACAAGTCTGAACCCACCGCACCTTTTCATTCTTGGTGCGCGAAACGGCGGACGACGACAAACGGGGTCGCAAGGGCGATTCGAGGGCCTGACAGTGAAGATCAGGACCCGGGAGGAGCTACGGCGCAGACAGAAGTGAAATCGGACCACCGGAGCAACTCCGGTGGCCCGCGGACCCCACCGGCGGCGCGGGTCGCCGGCGCGGCGGCGCCGGCGGCGGCCAGCGGACCCGCGACCGCGCGGGTCCGGAGAGACACGGGACGCGGCCTTGCCGCGTCCACTGACCAATGGCGGCCCCCCGCAGGGGCTGCGGCGTTCACACGCAGGGGCAGCGCGCCCCCGCCCTCGGATTCCCCTCGCTCGGCCGAGCCGAGCCGACCCGCCGGCCGGGTTGCGCCCAGGCCGGGCCAGGCTGCCCTGGTTGGGCCGGGTCGTTGCCAACCGGGTCGGACCCGGACCTGGGTCGGGTCAACCCGGTTCGGGCCGACCCAGGGGGGGTTGGGCCGGGTCGACCCGGGCCCAGACCCCCCCTTTTTCGGACCTTTTCGGTCTTTTGCCCATAGCTTGAGCTACATACCTCCGATCGACGCGCCATCAGCGGAAACACGATCTTTGGATCGAGGCGGTCGTTTCGGTATATTACACTTAAGGTTTCAGAATACTTTGGCTTCGGCCGGGTTGGTTCGTCCACGAAACTAACCGGGCCCTCGGAGCGGAAACACTCATATCTTGAGCTCCGGACGTCCGATTGACGTGACATCGACTTTGGTGGATTCCTATAAGTGAGAAAGATCTTTTGGACCACTCCTCCCGAGGTTTGGATGCAGGTGGAGTATGGTCGGGTTGGTTTTGCCTTAAAAACCAACTGGGCCCCTGGAATGAAAAAACCAATAACTCTCAGACCGGGCGTCCGATCGACGCGCCGTCTGCGACGTTGAGTTCCTGTTGACGTTACAGAACTTTTGGATACATCAAATCTGGACTATGTGTCAGTTTATGTATCAGCCTCTCGGCTCGTGGAGCGGACCCTCCCGAACGAGCTTGCTGTGTGCGAGAACCCTAGTGCTGGCTGCGACTGCGACGACGACTGTGCAGAGATCCTCAGTGGATTTGACGATGACTGTGCAGAGATCCTCAGTGGATTTGACGACAAAGACTTCAGCGCTCAGCGGTCCTATGTGGGCTAGCGCCTACAGATCCTGTGTGGATCCGATCCTGTGTGGGTCAGCGCTCAGCGGTTCTGTGTGAGCCAGCGCCTACAGATCCTGTGTGGGTCCGATCCTGTGTGGGTCACTGCAGGGGTTAGTTACCTATCGATCCTATGTGGGTCCGATCCTGTGTGGGTCATTGCGGGGGTTAGTACCTTTCAATCCTTTGTGGGTCTGATGACTTAGATGGATCAATGATCATCTCTATCATCATTTGAAGAAGTATTACTGTGTGAGATGAATCCTGTTTACTCTCCTTTGTGGATTGTGTTGTGCTATCCTTTGTGGATTATGTTTTTCTTTCCTTTTTGGATTGTGCTATCCTGTATGGATTTACATTTTGCTTTCCTGTGTGGACTGGGTTGTGCTTGGGCTCAGATGTTGGACCCGAACGGGAATTGATGACTTATGTATATGTATGGGCATATACCTAAGCAGTGTCGGATTTTACTTCATGATTGTATCTTATCCTTTGTGGTTTATACTTTGTGGATTTTGGGAGACCTTAGGGGGTCTCGGGGTCCCTACTGAGTAGCTTATACTCACCCCTGCATGGGCTATGCCCGCATTACGCTGTGTTGGTTGCAGACGACGGACAACGCTAATCGTGGTCAAGGTTTTCGGAGCAGGACGGTACCTGGAGGTGGACCACTGGGCAGGGTGTACTAGGAGAGGACGATTGGACTGAGGAGATGTGGAGGCTATCCGTACTCACCCTTCAGGTGGGACTTCCAGTGGACGGCTCGACGCTGCGACTTCTCTTTCAGTTGTTGTTTTTCCCTTTTCGAGTTGTACTTTACTTTACAATTGGGCTTGTATTTCCGGCCCCCTTTACTTTCCGCACTTACTATTGTAGCCAGTTTTCTTCTAGTGTTTACTTTTGCTTATTCTTGTACTCTGTGGTGTTTGTTTACTTTACAAAGGCAATGCCTTCCCTTTTTACCAGGATTTACGCCTTGGTGCTAGTCACTAGCCCCTGGCCTATGGAAGGCGGGCTTGGGGTAGTCATGGCACGGGCCCCGAGGATGGGTCGTGACAAGTGGAAGTTGTGGATTGCAAAGATCTCACTGAGTAACTTTTGGTTGATGTCAAAGACAAACCACAATTAGAGGGCAATGATGATGAAGGTTCTAAAGTAGAGGGAAGAGATAACATCGAGTCTAAAATTAAAGATTCTATTTAAGAAATTTATTTTTGGAGATCCAAGATAAATAAATCAATTGTAGTGGTATGTGACTCTAAGAATTATATGCAATAGAAAAAAGGATAAAATTTTGAGTTAAAGGATAAACTTGAATGACTTAAATCTAAAACTACTGGGGACTCAAAAAAGAAAGTTGATATTAAGATCATAATTGAATAAAATGCCCATATTATTAATGGTTTGAATGGGTAAGTTAAATATATCATTAAAATAATTTATGAACTTGAAGGTAAGGTCATGATGATTTAATGAAATCTTGATAATCAAGAAATACATCAAACTCCTAATATGACACCAAGAAGTTTGAGTGTAATGATAAAAAAAGAAGCTAAGGAAGTGCATGGGGAGTCAATGGAAAATGTTTTCAGTTTTTGAAAAGTATAGCAGTTAAAAGATAAAGGTAAATACATTATGGTTATTGATCATAAGAAAAAATCAATGGTGGTTGATACAAAAATGAAAGCACCCACTCCCTAGAAGAAGGTTGTTTTGAATGAATCACAATAGTCACAAAAATATATAGTTGTAACAGCTAATAAAAATAATAATAAGCCATATATATAGTGTTATTTTTTATATAAATATGGGTGAGATACAATATATATGTTGCATATATAGAAGTAATTTTAGATCTGAAGAAAAACAAATGAGCATAATTTCCTATAATTGGTATGTGTTTAATAACAATTTATTTTATTTCAAGGGTTATGGACACAAATCTATGAATTTATCATAATGGTACAATGAAATGTGTTAGGAAAGACCCAAAGAAGGATATCATAGTAAATAGAAGTGTTATAAAGTGTTCTAGAAACTCTTATTAAATTTTCATCCTTTCAAGATGAAGATGATTCGATGGAGCCAGAGGTGGAAGAATCTTATTCTCCACCAAAGGAAGTGAAGTATAGATCATGGATCAAGAAAGGAAAATATGATAAGGATAATTTTATTTAAATTTATTTGAAGGAAACATATAGAGATAGAATATGAATTCTAGATAGTGGTTGTAATTCCCATATGATGAGAAATAAATATCTTTTCCTAGGCATAAAACATGACAAAGAAGGTGTCATTTTCTTTGGAAATAAAGAGTCTATGAATGTATTTGACTCCAAAAGATCAAAAATTAGAGGAAGAGACTTGAGGAACTTGGAAGTTTTTGTGGTTGAAGGTCATAGTCAAAACTTTATAAGTGTCCGTAAATTATGTGACTCATAGAATGTAGTTAATTTAAATAAAAATACTTGAATCATAAAAGGAAGAGGTAAAACAATTTTAATGTAAGGAAAGAAGATTAAGGGGAACCTATACCTCATTTTTGGAGAAAAATATAGGTGTTTTTTATCCAATGAAGAGGAAAAATAACTATGGTACAAACGACATGGCCACTTGAGCCAAAAATACTTAGAAGATTTAGTGAATAATGAAGGAGAATGTGATGTCCCTAAGATCACATGATATCTCACTCACATGTGTGATAATTTACAAAAGGGTAAGATCATTCTGAAGAATTAGATTAAAAGGTAAAAAAGATGAAAATAATTCTTGAGTTGGTTCACGTCAATGTGTGTGGGACAATATCACTCAAATTCATGGTTGGAAAGATATTCCATATTCTGTTTATCAATGATTATAATAGGATGACTTGGATAATGGTTATATCTCACAAGTTTAAAGTGTTCTGGTTCATTACCCATTATTGAATATTGGAAGATAAAATGTTTAGATTAAAAATTCAGAATTTATAAACTAATAATGGTATATAATTAAATAGTAATTAGTTAAAATATTACATTGAAAAGCATGGGATAAGGCATTAAATGTTGGCAGTGATGACTCCTCAACAAAACAGAACTATTGAGAGGAGAAACCAAATTATAAATTATATAGATTTGAAAATTATTCTAGAGGAAAATATTTTAGATATATATTGGAGAAAAGAAGTTTTTACATCAATTTACATCTCAAATAAGGCTTCTTTATATCTAAATGAAGAGAATACACCCTATGAAATATAGTATGGGAAGAATCTATTTTTGAAATACCTTCAAATCTTTGAAATTAAATGTTTTATTTTCGATAAGGAAAATAACTAAAAGTCTTAATCTTATAGGGATGGATGTATTTTCATCATATATTCATCCAATAGTAAGAAATATAATTAATATAATAAAATTTAAAAAATTATATAAATCCAAGATGCAACAACTATTGAAAATGAGAATATTTTTAAAAAATGAATATTTTTCAATAGAATACTAATGAAATGTATGAGTAAGATGATTTTGAAGTTTATAGATAAAGGGAGATGAAATGGGGGAATAAAAGTGTAAATAACTCAACCCCAGTAGCTAGGATACAATTCCTTAATTCTTTACATTGGTATTATGAACAAGTGTTCGCATCCCAAAGGGACAAATAGTTTAGTAGTTTTAGAAAACCAGATACAAACATAAGTTTTGAATTACAACTTGAAAGGAAAAAATATAAAAACTCTATTGGAAAGATCCACAAATTCAAGATTATCCCTACAAGTCATTAATAATATACATCTTCTCATCACGGGGGAAAATAAAACATAAGAAAGGGGGAGCTTAAATGCTCAGTAAGGGTAAATAATACAACATAAAATTTTATAAACATGAACAATAAGGCAAGGTGAATAACTGAATTACATGCCAATAAAATAAAATAGTGAGCATAATATTCTAGAAACAGAAAATGAATTAATAAGGCTATATAAATAATCACATGAAACATAACCATGGATATTATACTAGTCGAATAATCACATGATTTATCAATTACTAATATCATAATGAGGTAATACATAATGCAAGATGTTATAAACATACCATCAAGGATTTGACCAAAAATTTTACATAAATGGGTAAGGCCTCAACCAAAATATAGTCTAGTTTGTCTCATGATACCTACCAATGCATCAAAAGGCTATAATGGGCCCCTCCCATCACTTACAAAGTCCAATGCATTCCTCATATATCAAAAAAATAAAATGAAAAAGATATATTTAAATCAAAGTATCCCATAACAATTTGATATATTTTAATCACAATAATATATGAAAATACTCTAATAAAGTCATTGATAAATTCATGAGACAAATAACCTTTACTTTGTAAAGAAGAGTTATTTTGGAAAATAATTTTTATTTGTCATAAAATCAGATTGTAAACATGTATATCCTATAAAAGGGAATAAAAATATATTTTGGGAATATTAAAAGAAAATAAATTCTGAAAATTTTCAACTGAAGTGAAAACATGTAAAAATAGTGTTTAAGAAAATTTAGAAATGAGCCACTTAAGTGTCGTTTAAGAGAAAATATAAATGTGTATTTAAAGAAGGAAAAGGATTAACTATTTACATAAAACCAGAAAAGAGATAAGATAGTTTTTCATGGTAGAAATATTTATTTTAGGAAAATATAGGTGTCTTAAAATATATTATGGAGTTTACTTAAAAATGGGTACAAAATTAGAAAGTACTATTTAATTGGGCTTTGTTATCAGGAGGAATTGAAAATGAAACCTTATAAAACATATATTTCCCCATGAAATAATAATGAATTAATCTGGATACATGAGTTTGGAACATATAAACACATTTTATAGGAAGTATATAAAATGAAAGAAGAATTACATTAGGGTAAAGAGAGAGAAAGTGTAACCTGAATGAAAAATGGAGGTTCAGAGAGAATCCCTTACCACTTTGCAAACAGTCGAACCATATACCTCATAAAATTAATGATAAAAAAATAAGACATTTAATACCATGAAGATAAATAGATACATTCTATGATAAATCAATGGTAATTATACTTACACCACACATAATAAATAATGGTGAATAAGGTATAGCTCATAGAAATAAAAGTGAGATGAGAAAACCCTTACCTTTTGTCAGAAAGTGTTCTACACTTGATCTTAATATCCTGACTAATCAAATTAAATCCATTAATTAATTAATAATATTTTATACATTTATTTTGTTTCTTATAATTTTACTAAGTTCATTTATGGTCTTTTTATAAGTTATAAGATTCAATTTAATCATTTGGAAGTGTTTGTTTTCTTGGTTTTCACAGTTGGTTCACTTGTATACATGTATGAAAGATCTTTTGAAATGGAAATAAATATCTAAAATTTAAGGTATATGTTTTTAATTGACATACTTAATATTAAATGGTTATATAATTCATTTGGTCATTTGGGGTGATGATGAATCATTAAATAAGACGTTAGTGATAATCGTTTAAAATATTTTTGATAGTTTTTAATCATCAAAAACTAGTTTTGCCTTATTAGCTAATATCATGTATTTATATTGGTTCCAAAACACTAAATAAATTATAATATGTATAATAAAATATGTTTTAACTATTGATAACAATATTTCATTCATACATTTCTGAGTATTTTAATGTGTTTATTTTTGTATTTAAATGAATAATCTTTCCAAATTTGGAGTGTTTTGATTTTTTTTATGTTTTTATGGTAGGAAAAACAAATTTATTAAAAATTAATAAAAAGTGGAGAAATTATGAGAAAAAAGATGCTACATGACACCATATTTTTGAGGATATTTGATGCTAGAAAACCGGACAAAACACTATAACAGGCCGTGTAACATGATTACACAATATGAATTCATCGAAAAGGAAGGTCTCGACCAGGACAAGTCATGAAATGAAAACATGATATGAAAGAAAATTACATGTTGTGTAACTACATTACAAAATGTGACATTTTCCAAGATTTATTTTTAGAGATGAAATACGTCTAAATTCATAGGATCTAAAGATTTAAAGGTTATGCGTCATGAGTCCTGATTTCATGTCGTGAAAGGAGTCAATGGTCAAAATTCGCATATGAGATTCACATGAGATTTTAACAGATTTAAAAATCATAGAGGCAACTTCAGATCAGGATTACACTATGTGTAATCACATTACACATCATGAAATGGGTGAAGCATAACCTTTCTAGAGCCTATAAATAGAGAGTTGGCCTACATCTGTGGGGAATTGAGATTCGGCTGAAGGAAAACACTTGGAGAAAATATGTTGCTCCCTATTTGAGTTATTTCCCTCTTTTCTTAATGTTTTCATTTTATTTTCTCCTTCCCTCTAAAACACTCATCGTTAGGATGAGGGGGTAATCCTACCATGTTCTAGAGTGATGTAATCAAAGGGGAAAGGTGCATTGGATTTCTTTATTATAATTATTCATGTATTTGTTTTGTGCAATTTAATCTTCAACATACAATCCATTTATTTTTATTTTATCATGACCATTGATAATTTAATTAAAAGGAACATTAAAATTATACAACTGATAACCTTAAAGGAGGCATGAACATTTTCAACTTTGGGGGAATGCAGGTTTAAATATGGTATCGAGACAAACTCGATTCGATGAAATCCTATATTACCAGAACAAGGAGAATAGAGTATTGTCACCTTGAGGAGGAGATACCATGACCATTGTATCTAACTCATCTTGACTCTGACGCCACTCATGAATTAATCAACCTACTTTCTAAAATCCAATTGCACCACAACCTAGAAATTACAAAATACTGACACACTTTCCACATCTGATCATAATCCAATCAATTGGATGCGCTTTGTTACCTTTCATTTTTCAATCAAAACCAACCAATACACTCTTTTATCATCTATTTTTTCCAATAGAATAAAATTTAATCTTTTTGAAAACCTAATCAAACAAATTTCTCTGTCTTTGTGGGTTCGATCTCGAATGTCCTCTTTACAATATTTTATGTAATTGGGTAGCATAAATTTGTTTTTGCATATAACTGTAGGGAATAAATGACGCCATGTGGGGATATCAAACATAATAATGATTTTATAATAATCCTTGAAAACAGTAATGGAAAAATAAGTTGCATCATCCATCACTACAAGAAAATAGGCGTTTTGCGGCTATTTTTTTCACGGCAGTTTTAAAAACCACCGTGAAATAGATTTCGGGCCAGTATTTCGCGGCGGTTTTAAAAACAGCCGCGAAATGTGTAAATTTTTTTTTATTTTTTTTAATTTTTTTCGAGTATTAGCGGTGGTTTTTTAAAAAACCGCCGCGAAATAGCGGCGGTTTGGGTAAAACCGCCACGAAATGAAATGAAAAAAATAAAAAAACATGAGAAACTGTGAAATCACTAAAATGAACATAACTTTTGATCCGGGGGTCCATTGGAGCGCCACGAACAGTCAAATCGAAGCTCATGAAGAGATCTAGAAGCACGTATAATAAAAACCATGAGAAGGTCTAAGGTGCGGAAGATATGAGAGTTGTAAGAAAGTTGAAAAAAGTTCTCCAACTTCAAACGACCATAACTTTCTCTCCGGGTATCCGTTTGGGCTCTACCACATATCAAATCGAAGCCAGCGAAGAGAGCTACGCACCAGATCAATAGAATCAAGCTTTGGTCATGTTTGTTAACCCCAAAAACTCCTCTGAAGGCCTCCAAAACCCTGTTTCCGTCATCGGTGTCCCGTCGAACTTGTCTTCAAAGGGACCTAACTTTCGATCCGCGTGTCCGTTAGGACTCCTCCGCCTGCCAGATCGTAGGTCGTTCCATAATCTTCGGTTTGACTGGTCGCGACACCCACATGGACTTCTGGATCATAAGTTATGGATTTTTTAGTGGGTATCAGGTTTGTTATGTTTTTCGATGCCTCGTTTCTAGCACCTGTTCCCCGTCAGCTTTTTTTTAAACAGTCGTAACTTCCGATCCTTCAGTCCATTCGGTCTCTTTCACCTATCAGCTCGAAGATTGTTTTAGGATCTTTGATTTGACTGGTCGCGGATATGGAACGGACTCTCGGATCATAAGTTATCTCTGTTAATGTGAGTCCAATGTTTTTGTCACTTTATGACCGTTTTGACGGGTTTTAACGGTTGCTCCATTTATTACTGCTTATTTAGGTTTCCATGACTTGTTATCTTTATCAATGGTTTTTTTGTGGGTTATTATGATGATTGTGTTGAATTCTTAAGGGGTTTTCCAGAGTTTTCAGGAATTTTCATGCTTTCTCATTCTTTCTAATGCCTCATTCTTCATGCTTCTCCATCCGTTTTCATACATTTTCATGATTTTTCATCCTTTATCACATCTTTTCATACTTTTTCATGTGTTTCATTTATCATTTATTATTTATTATTTATTATTTATAATATACTTTAATTTATTTATTATCTATTATTTGTTACTGGTTATTTATTATTTATATTAATTTATTATTTATTATTTATATTTATTTATTATTTATTATTTATTATTTATTATTTATTATTAATAATAATAAAATATTATTATTATTATTATTAATATTTGTTTCTGGTTATTTATTATTTATTATTTATTATTTATATTTATTTATTATTTATTACTTATTATTTATTACTTATTATGTATTATGTATTATGTATTATTTATTATTTATTATTTATTATTTATTATTTATTATTTATTATTTATTATTTATTATTTATTATTTATTATTTATTATTTATTATTTATTATTTATTATTTATATTTATTATTTATTATTTATTATTATTATTATTATTATTTATTATTTGTTTATTATTATTTATTGTTTATTATTTATTATTATTTATTATTATTCTTTATTCTTTATTATTATTTATTGTTTATTATTTATTATTTAATATTATTTATTTATTATTTATTATTATTTATTTATTATTTATTATTTATTATTTATTATGTGTTATTTATTATTTAATATTTATTATTAAATATTTTTATTCTTTATTCTTTATTCTTTATTATTATTTATTATTTATTATTTATTATTTATTATTTATTATTTATTATTTATTATTTATTATTTATTATTTATTATTTATTATTTATTATTATTTATTTATTAATTATTAATTATTAATTATTAATTATTATTTATGATTTATGATTGATGATTTATGATTATTATTTATTATTTATGATTTATGATTTATGATTTATGATTTATGATTTGTTTATTATTATTTATTATTTGTTATTTATTAATTATTAATTATTAGTTATTATTTATTATTTATTATTTATTATTTATTATTTATTATTTATTATTTATTATTTATTATTTCGTATTTCTTATTTATTATTTATTATTTATTATTTATTAATAATAATATTTTATTTATTATGTGTTATTTATTATTTAATATTTATTATTAAATATTTTTTTATTTCGTATTTATTATTTATTATTATTTATTATTATATATTATATATTATATATTATATATTATATATTATATATTATATATTATATATTATATATTATTTGTTTATTATTATTTATTATTTGTTTATTATTATTTATTATTTATTATTATTTAATACTTATTATTATTTATTATTTATTATTATTATTTATTCTTTATTATTATTTATTATTTATTATTTATTATTTATTATTGTTTATTGTTTAATATTTCTTATTTATTATTTATTATTATTTATTATTTATTATTTATTATTTATTATTTATTATTTATTATTTATTATTTGTTTATTATTATTTATTATTATTTATTATTATTTATTCTTTATATTTATTTATTTATTATTATTTATTATTATTATTTATTATATCTATTAGTTATGTATTTTTTTTTCAATTAATATATATAAGTATATTAAATTCTGTTTATTAACCACATGGCGTGCTTGCTGGAGTGGTAAAGTCTTTGGGAAATATGCAAGAGGTTAGGGGTTCAAATCTCACCAAACTCAGTATTTCTTTATATTTCATGGGTATGTGCATTTGCATGTGCATGAGATGTGCATGCATGGATAAATAAAGTAAATAAAGTAATAAAAAATAAATTAGAAAATAAAATAAATAAATAAATAAATAAAATAAATACGAAATAAAATAAATAAAATAAATAAAATAAATAAAATAAATAAAATAAAGAAAATAAAGAAAATAAATAAATAAATAAACAAATAAACAAATAAATAAATAAATAAATAAAAATAAATAAATAAATAAATAAATAAATAAAAAAATAAAAAAATAAAAAAATAAAAAAATAAAAAAATAAAAAAATAAAAAAATAAAAAAATAAAAATAAATAAATAAATAAATACATAAATAAATAAAATAAATAAATAGATACGAAAAATAAAAAAATAAATAAAATAAAAAAATAAATAAATACGAAAAACAAAATATTAATAAATAAAATAAATACGAAAAAAAAGAAAAATAAATAAATAAATAAAATAAAAAATAAATAAAAAATAATTAAAAAATAATTAAAAAATAATTAAAAAATAATAAAAAATAAAAAATAAAAAAAACCACCGCGAAACGTTCTGCGTCGGTTTTGAAAACCACCGCGAATAGTTTCCTAACGCACGATTTCGCGGCGGTTTTTCAAAACCGTTGCCAATCTATTTAGCGGTGTTTTAAACCGCAGCGAAATGTAAAATCAAACCGACGCTAAATGCCTTTTTTGCCGTAGTGCATGATGGTGGTAAATCAGCACATCACAGATGATCTTTTCATTTTTAGAATAAAAAGGAGAGAAGAATGGGTTTGATAATGGATATTCCATTGAAATAATAAAATTACAGTATATATAAGGTACTATAGTAATTATGCATGTTTGGATAGAATAGGTAAGGGTAGAATAAGAAGAAAATAAATATAAAGAGAATAAAAAATGATTTACCTCATGAATTATTCTCCTTGAGAACCTCCTTAAGGAACTTTTGAAATGGTCTTTTGGTGATAACATAAAGATCAAAATGTGGGTGAGAGGTTTGGGAGAGTAAATGTGTATAATATAAGAAAGATTTAAGGTTTTTGAAGTGTGACTAGAGGAGGTGGTGAAGGGTGGTATTTACAGTGGATGAGAGGGGTGTTTTTTTGAATATTTTATTCATTTTTTTTATTATTTTGGATCAAGACTCTGAATAGTTTAAGAATTATCATCAAATATATTAAAATAATGAAGGTCAATTCTAGATTATGGTGATTACATCTGAAATGAATCAAGGAATAGTGTATTTAACTTATAATGTTTTTATACTATAAATTGCCATATTTTACTATTCACAAGAATTCATGTATTTTAGAAAAATCCCAAAAATTCATCCTATCGGTTTTTCAATGTGTAGAATTAAAAAAAGAACTCCATTTTATGAAAATAATTTTCTAAATATGATAAAATTAATTTTTAATTAAAATCATCATTTATTTGAAAAATACCAATTTTAAAACTATAACTTATTTTATAACACTTCAAAAAATTAATTAAGGCCTCATAGAATTATCTTATAATCATAATAAAAAAATATTAATTATTTAATACATTTTATGAATATAAATTTTCTTTTAAATCATTATATTAAATATAAAATTGAAAATAAAAATTTATGTTTTATAAAAATGTCAAAATTTCATTAATAATTTCAAAAACATTTATTTACTTATACTATGATATAATTATATCATATTACCATTTATAAGATGCATAAATTTTATTTATACTTTTATCGGTGAGGTTATTGTTCTAATTTATATATTACTATTCCTAAAGGTCACATTGTTATTCCAACGATCTCATTACTATTCATCAAAAATGAAACTTATCAGAAAAATACCAAAATTTAAATAAAAGTAAATTTGGATATTACAGTTTAAAAAATAATGTTTATTTTTTTCATATATAATTTATAAAACTGTCAAAAATTATATTTAAAATAAGTTCTTCATTAAAAGTTGGTAAAACCATGCTTAAAAAAATATAGCCTTTTTATGTGTAAAATTAGATTTATTCTTATCTTATGCCTCTAAAAATTTTCTGGATGAATGTAAAAATATTTGATTGAATATATAATATATAAATTTCATTAATATCTTTGAAAAATATTGATTAATTTATTAATATAAAATGTCATTATGGGTATAAAAAATGTTTTTATAAAAATACATCCTTTGTGTTCAATTGGTTTTTATTTCTAATTAATTAGAAACCAATGAATTAATTTTATAAACATGTGTAACCAATATTTTTATAATTTAATTAATCTCATTTATTTCTACCATTACCAACATCTAGAGTACAAATATAATAACTAAATAATAATATTTAAATCATTTTTTAAGCTGGTAAGCTATCGAAGAAGTTAAATTTTAAAAGAGGCATGCTGTAAAATCTTAGAGTTTGACATTCTCCCCTCATTCAATAAATTTCATCCACACAATTTTAAATTGTTATAAATAATCCGAGGTTGATACTTCAAAATTCCTTTATGGGAAACCCACATTGGAAATAGGGTTAATAAAACAACCTCTTAATAAGAGGGAAAGGGAAATGAGGTGGTCACCAAAAAATTAATCTTTTGAAAAGGATGATATTAGTGTGAAGTGAAAACCTGGACATGAAAGAAAAATATAACTATCAAGTTCTGATGGAGAGTTATTTTGAATATGGTCATTATAAAGTTAACCACCACAAAATCATAAATACGTGATTAGTTAAAAGACTATTGATTTCTTAGAAATAAAAGTAAAAAATGATGTTTTTGTTCTAAAATATTTTTCCTAGAGTTGAGGGTTTATTTTACTACCCAAAGAATAACTTCAGAAAAATTAACTTACTTGATTCCTTTCTATTTCATAATCTAATCCTTTGGTTTTTCTTCATCTATCTCCACTTTATTTCTTAAATCTTGAGATGGATATTCAATACAAATTTTTATGCCTAAAGAACTTGTACGAATCAATATATCCACAAGTCATTCCTTCATCCTTTAAATGTTTATTGAATTCAAAAAGTTTAGAACAAGTTATCCAATATGATAAATCATAATTTAGTCTTAATCAATGATATCCTTAATCCATTCCAAAAGTAGTTAACCTTAAGATTCATCCAAAATAAGTCTGTATGAATTCAAAGACAAAAGATTTAGAAGTAAGGTCACTAAATTTCTAAAATAAACTTAAAATTAGATTCCACAAACAACATAATGTAAATCTTAAGGTCACATAGAAAATATATGAATACATCAATCACTATTAACCATAATTAAAACATGTATTCTTCCAAAATTATAATCTCAGGTTGCTGAATATATTCCTTGAATCCAAACATCTAATAATCCCAATAAACATAACACATACCATAAAATTACTAACCACCTTCAGGGTTACTGATAGTATCCCATAAACATCTCTTTCTCATTATTGTATCAACAACAGGCACATATTAAGGGTTATCTTCCCTCAATCATGTGTTTTTTAAAAGATCAACTTTCCACTAAATCACTTTTCTTGGTACATTAAACACACACTTTCAAATCCTTAATGAAAAGTAATATAGTACACTCCATATATATTTCATAATTATTACAACCAGAATATCATTTATTAATATACTCATAAGTATTGAATCCAATTTCAATAACATTACTCATTCTACTTTATTAGTAGTAATGACCTAAGCTTGACTTTGATCCCTTAGCTTCTTCTTGTGTATATTCCCTTGGTGCTTAGGGCATTAATTTTCATAGTTCCCCATTTTCCTATAGTTGAAGCTTTGAACATTAGAAAATTCTTTCTTTCCCTTTCAATCCTAAGCATAGTGTCCTTTTTATCCAGACTTTAAGAAAACTACATTTCCTTTTAAGAATGTACCAAGGAGTTTCCTTACACAAGTATCCCATGTTGGAAAATCCTTCTTTCTATTCTTTCCTTTATCCAAATTTTTTCTAACTGTACTCTTGTTGTCTTTATCCCCTCCAAATACATAATACTTAGATAATTATTTCTTTGTCCTATTAGCACATGATACTATCTACTCATATGATGAGAATGTATGTGAGACTTGTTACCTTTGAAATATTGGAACAAGTCCATAAAAGATTTGATCATCCTTACTCATTAGATCATGTGCATTGGCGAGGTCCCCATTACTTCTATGAGGCACCATTTCTAAATAAAAACACATACTGGATTATATTATATCATTATGAAAAATAATGTATAATCCCAAAACTAGTGAAATACTTAACATAAATTGAAAATTTTATGCATCACTAATATCATAATCATAAAAATGGTTTCTTTAGGGAAATATTTACTTTTAAATACTTTATAATGGTTTTTAAAGAAAATGTGAATTATCCTAAGCATATCTCTAAGAGTGTTAAACTAGGTGTGCACTTAGGCCGATTTTCATCTACCAGGTTATGCCGATTCAGACCCAACACACTTTGTCAGAGTTGTTACTCTTAAGTATATCTGTGCCAGAACTACATCCACTTGTAGTATCCAGACATGGGTGTATTTCTAAGAAGACCCACATAATCTCCACCTTACGAAAATTCTAGGATATTCTTATATGAATATCTTCAAAGTCTATATTAGGGTTATGTTCCCTAATATGGTATTTCCTAAACCTAGTTTCCAAAGTTTCTATTAAACTTTCTCTAATAACAAATATAAATATTCCAACCCTAGTAGCTTGGAGCCAGTGCCTTAATTCATTACATAGATACTATGAACAAGTTTTCATATCCCAAAGGACTGAATAGTGTAGTATTTTTGGGAAACTAAATACCAACATAAGTTTTACATTACAAATTTAAAGAAAAAACAACATAACAACTCCATTGGAAACATCCATAAGTCATATATTACCTCTAAAAGTCATTTATAATATAAATCTTCTTATCCTAGGGAAAAATAAAACATAAGAAGGGGTGAGATCAGATGCTCAATAAAGGTAAAAAATACAGAGAAAGCTATCATAAACATGATCAATAAGGTATGGTGAATAACTAAAACACATTATAATAAAACACAATCCTAATAATTATATTTAAGGAATAAAATATGAATATATAATTCCATAAAAATAATCACATGAAACTTAACCATAGATATTCTAATAGTCGAATAATCACATGATTTATCAATTAGTAATATCATAATGAAGGAATAAATAATGATGGATATCATAAACATACCATCAAAGCCTCTTCGAAGAAGTCTATATAAATGGGTAATGCCTCAGCCAAAACCCATTCTAGTTTGTCTCATGAGACCTACCGATGCTTTGAGGGGTTATAGTGGGCCCCACCTATCACTCACTAAGTCCAATGCATTACTCATATGTCAAATAATGAATTTAATATGATATATTTAAATAAATGTGTCCCATACCACTTTTATATATTTTAATCATAATCATAGATGAAAATACTCTAATAAAATCTTTGATAAATTCTTAACACAAATACCCTTTACTTTCGAAAGAATAGTTCTTTTGGAAAATCATTTAGATTTGTGATAAAACAAGATTGTAAACATATATATTCCAAAAAATGGAATGAAAATATATTTGATTAATATTAAAAGAATATCGATAATAAAATTTATCAAATGAAGTGAAAACATGTAAAAAATAGTGCTAAAGAAACTTTAGAAATGATCCACTTTAGTACAGTTTAAGAGAAAATATAAATGAGTATTTAAAGTAGGAAAAGGATTAATTGTGTATATAAAACCAGAAAACAGTTAAGAAATTTTTTTATGATAAAAATAGTTATTTTAGAAAACTATTGGTTTCTTAATAAATATTATGGAGTTTACATGAAAATGGGTAAGAAATTGTGATGTACCCATTAATTGGGCTTGGTTATCGGAAGGAATTGAAAAGGGAACCTTATAAAAATGTATTTCCCCATGAAAGAATGAGGAATTAATTTTGAGACATGAGTTTGGAATATATAAAAATATTTTATAATAATTATATAAAATTAAATAAAAATTACATTGGTGTAAAGAGAGAGAAAGAGCAACCTGAATAAAAAATGGAGGTTCTGGGAGAATCCCATACCACTTTGAAAATAATCGAAGCATATGCCCCATAAAATTAATGATCATAAAATAAGACATTTAATACCATTAATATAAATGTATTAATTATATTACACATCAATGGGTAGTATAAATACACCACACACAGGAAATAGTGGTGAATAAGGCATATGTCACAGAAATAAAAATGAGATGAGAAAACCCTTACCTTATGAATAAGGCATATGTCACATTACTATTCATCAAAAATGAAACTTATCAGAAAAATACCAAAAATTTAACCAAAGTAAAATTTGACATTATGATTTAAAAAATAATATTTATTTTGTAAAATATAATTTATAAAAGTGTAAAAATTTATATTTAAAACAATCTCACCATTAAGAGGTGGTAAAAATATGTTTAGAAAAATATAGCCTTTTATGTGTAAAATTTGATTTATTCTTATCTTTTGATTCTAAAAATATTTTGGATGAATGTAAAAATATTTGATTGAATATATTATATATAAATTTTATTAATATATTTTACTAATAGTGATTATTTTATTAATATAAAATTTCATTGTGTGCATAAAAATAGTTTTTATGAAAATACATCATTTATGTTCAATTGGTTCTCATTTCTAATTAATTAGTAACCAATGAACTAATTTTATAAACTTGTATAATCTATATTTTTATAATTTACTTATCATTCATTCCTACCATTCCCAAAATATAGGAGATAAATATAATAATTAAATAATAATATTTAAATCATTTGTTAAGATGGTAAGATATCAAAGAAGTTAAATTTAAAAAGAGGCATACTGTCAAATCTCAAGGTGTTACATTCTCACCTCCAATAAATTAAACCCTCATAATTTGAAATTTTTATAAATAATCATAGGATGAGACTTCAAAATTCCTTTGTGGTAAACCTACATCATAAATAGGGTTAATAAGACATCCTCTCAATAAGAGGGAAAGGGAAATGTGGTGGTCACCAAAAATTATTCTTTCGAATATGATGACATTAGTAAGAAGTGAAAACCTGGACATGAAAGAAAAATATAACTATCATGTTCTGTTGGAGAGTTCTATTGAATATGGTCATTATAAGGTTAACCATCACAAAATCATAAATCTATGATCAGTTAAAATACTATTTATTTCTTATAAATAATAGTAAATAGATGATGTTTTTGTTCCAAAATCCATTTCCCAGAGTTGAGGGTTTATTTTACTATCTAGATAAGGAATTTATAAAAATGAACATACTTGATTCCTTTCCATGTAACAATCTCATCCTTTGGTTTCTCTTCTACCTAACTCAACTTCATTTCTTAAATATTTTGATAGATATTAAAGATAAATTTTTATTCTTGAAGCATATTTATGAATCATAAGATCCACAAGTCATTCCTTCATCCTTTAAATGTTTAATGAAACCAAAAAGGCCAGAACACATTATCCAATATGATAAATCATACTTTAGTATTAATCAACAATATAATTAATTCTTTTTATAAGTCGTTAACCTTAAAACTCATCCAAAATATGTCTATCCAAATTCAGAGACTAAATATTTAGAAGGAATGTCATGAAATTTCCAAAATCAACTTTGCATTAGATTCCCCCAAAAAAATAATGTAACTCTTAATTTCCCCTAGAAAATATATGAATACCTTGATCACCTTTAACCTTATTGAAAACTTTCATTCTTCTAAAAGTACAATCTCAAGTTGTTGAATACATTCCTTGAATCTAAACATATAATAATCCCAGTAAACATAATACAGACCATCAAATTACTAACCACCATCATGGTTACTAATACTATCCCATAAACATCTATTTTTCATTATTGTCTCAACATCAAGCACATATTAAGGGTTATCTTCCCTAAATCATGTTTTTTTCCAAAAGATCAAATTTCCACTGAATCAATTTTCTTGGTAAATTAAACACACATTTTATAATCCTTTATAAAAAAGTACTATAACAAAATCCATATATATTTCATAATTCATACAACCAAAATATCTTTTATTAATGTACTCATAATTCTTGAATCCAAATTCAAGAAAATTACTCATTCCACTTCATTAGTAGTAAGGACATAAGATTAAATCTGACCCCTTCACTTCTTCTTGTTTATATTCCCTTTGTGATTAGAGAATTAATTTTCATAGTTCCCCATATCCTTATAGTTGAAGCATTAAACATTATAAAATTCTTTCTCTCCCTTGAAATCTTGATCATGGTGGCCTTATTATCCATACTTTAAGAAAACTTCTTTTCCTTTTAAGCATGTACCAAGGTGTTTCCTTCCACAAGTATCACAAGTTGGAAAATTATTCTTTCTCTTCTTTTTGTTATTAAAATTTTTCCTAACTATACTCTTGTTATATTTCTTCCCTCTGAAGTTATAATACTTAGATAATTATTTCTTTGTCTTGTTATAACATGATACTATGTCCTCATATGATGAGAATGTTTGGGAGACTTGTTCCCTTTGAAATATTGGCACATGACCAAAAAATATTTGATCCTACTTACTCATTGAATCATATGCATTGGTGCCCATTCCTTCTGTGAGGTTCCATTTCTAAATGACTACATACAATGGATTAGATTATATCATTATGAAAAATAATTTATAATACCAAAACTAGTGAAATACTTAACATAAATTGAAAAGTTTATGTGTAACTAATATCATAATCATAAACATTGTTTTTTGGAGACATATTTACTTTTAAATCATTCTATAAAGAAAATGTGAATTATCCTAACCATATCCCTTAAGAGTATCAAAACAGGTGCTCAGTAAGACCCGTTTTTGTGTACCAAGTTATGCTAAGTCAGGCCCGACAAATATTGTCGGAGTTTTTACTCCTAGGTACATTTGTTCTAGAACCACATCCACTTATAGTATTTGGATAGGGATTTATTTCTAATAAGACCCATATAATCTCCACCTTAATGAAATTCTTGGATGTTATTCTATGCTTATCCTCAAAGTCTATCTTATGGTCATATTCCATAATCTAGGATTTCATAAACCCAGTTTCCAAAGTCTCTAATAAAATTTCTCTGATACTAAATGTAAAGACCCTAACCCCAGTAGCTCAGAGTTGGTGCCTTAATTCATTAAATTGGTACTATGAACATGTTTTCTCATCCTAAAGGACCAAATAGTTTATAATTTTTAGAAAAAATATAGAAAAATAAGTTTTACATTAAAAATTGAAAGAAAAAACAATATATAAAATCTATTGGAAACATCCATAACTCCTAGATTATTCCTTCAAGTCATTCATAATATATATATTTGCATCCTAGGGAAAAATAAAACATAATAAAGGGGTGAGATTAGATTCCCAGTAAGGGTAAACAATACCAAAAAATATATGATAAAAATGAACAATAATGTAAGGTGAATAACTGAAACACATGACAATAAAATATATTCCTAATCATAATATGGGAGGAATAAAATCTGAATAAATAATACCTTATAAATAAACACATGAAACTTAATCTTGGATATTCTACTAGTCGAATAATCACATGATTTATCAATTACTAATATTATAAAGAGAGAATTCATAATATTAGACATCATAAACATTCCATCAAGGCCTAGGACAATAATTCTACATAAATGGGTAAGGCCTCATCTAAAACTCATTCTAGTTTGTCTCATGAGACCTACCGATTCATCAAGGGGCTATAGCGGGCCCCGCCTGTAAAATACCAAGTCTAATGCACTCCTCATAATCAAATAATTAATTTTAAAAGATATTTTTAAATAAAATTTTCCTATACCACTTTGATATATTTTAATCATAATCATAGATAAAAATAATTTAATAAAATCATTGATAAATTCTTGAGAGAAATATCATTTACTTTGGAAATAATAGTTCTTTTGGAAAATCATTTGTATTTGTCATAAAATCAGATTGTATATATGTATATATAAGAAAAAGGAATGAATTTTTTTTTGAGGAATATTAAAATAATATTCATACATAAATTTTGAAACTAAAGAGAAAAAATATAGAAAGAGTTTTTAATAAACTTTAGAAATGAGCCACTGTAGTGCGGTTTAAGAAAAAATATAAATGAGTATTTAAAGAAGGAAAAGACTTAATGGTTTACATGAAAAGAAAAAATATCTAAGATAATTTTTCATGATAAAAGGATTTATTTAAAAAACATATTATCATATTAAAGAATATTATTGAGTTTACTTGATAATGGGTAAGAAATTTGGAAGTACCCTTTAATCGGGCTTGGTTATCGAGAGGAATTGAAAAGGGAACCTTATAAAAAATTTATTTATGATGAATTAATATAGATAAATTAGTTTTAAACATATAAATATATTTTAGAATAAGTATATAAAATAAAATAAGAATTACATTGGGGTAAAGAGAGAGAAAGCGTAACCCAAATGAAAAATGGTGGTTCAGGGAAATTTACTTACCACTTTGCAAATGATCGAATCATATGCCCCATAAAAATAATGATGATAAAATATAAAATATAATAAAATTAATTTAAATATTTTCCTTATATGAAACATAAATTGAAAGTATGCATACATCACACACAATAAATAATGGAGAATAATTCACATCTAACATAAATAAAAATGAGATAAGAAAACCCTTACCTTATGTCTGAAAGTGTTCTGCACTTGATCCTAATATCCTGGATAATAAAATTTAATTAATTAATTATTTAATTCAGAAACTTTTCTACATTTAATTTGTTTGGTATAATTTTATTAAGTTCATTTATGATATTTTTTATGAGTTATAAGATTCAATTTCATCATTTGGAAGTGTTTGTTTCCTTGGTTTTCATGATTGGTTCATTTGTATACATGTATGAAAGATCATGTGAAATGGAAATAAATATAAATAATTGAATTTATATGTTATTAATTAAAATTAAAAATATTAAATGGTTATATAAGTCATTTGGTTATTTGGGGTGATGATGAATCATTAAATAAGACGTTAGTGATAACTGTTTAAATGAATTTATCCGTGAGGAAGCTCGGCAGAATGCTCTCGGTGGAACCCTAGATGGCGTAGCGCATGAGCTCACTGTGGGAGTCCCCCTCTGATCCTTGTCCAAGAGGGGTAAATTTCTCTCCTTGTCCTCTGAGATTTGATCCCTCCTATTTCCCTGATTTCCTGGAGGTTGAGGTATGCCTTAAGGTTCCGAATCGGGTGAATGGTGAACTCTCGGTCCCGATTTCTTCTCTGGAGCTTGCGAAGGCGGTGTCGTGGATGGATCTTGTCCTCGTCGCAATATTTGGCAAGAATCGACCCTCAGTTGATAACTTTCACAGGTTCATATCCTCTTCCTAGAAGCTTAAAAATCAAGCAGTGGTAGGGCTATTAGATTTGAGGTATTTTCAGATCCGTTTCTCTTGCGAAGATGATTTAGTTTTTTCTTGGTCTTCTGCACCAAGAGTATTTGATGGGTTCAAATTCTCCCTTTTTCACTGGTCCTTTGAGTTTCATCTCCATCGTGATCCTCCGACCACGGCGTTATGGGTAACTCTTCCCGTCCTTGCATTACCTTTCCAAAACCCTGCAATTCTACGTGTTATTGGCAATTTGATCAGTCGTTTCCTGTGTATGGACCTGCAGACCCGTGTTGCTTGCCACCTGGCTTCCCTACAAATTTTCATTGAAGTTGAAGTTTCGAAACCACCGGTTGAATCTGTGTGTGTTGAGGTTGAGGGTGAGATCCGATGGCATCAAAGTGTATACTTTGAGTCATGGACACCCTTCTGTGTGAACTGTTGTCGCCTTGTTCACTCGGTTACCCTCTGTCGCCACATTCCTCACCACAGAGAGGTCGACGCAATCCAACCTCCTAATACTCCTGTGTTTCACACTACATCAGAGGCATGTGGATCGAAGGATGCTGTTATTGATACAACTACTGGAGAGGCAAGCTTGGAGGCACCAGGTGATACTGTTTCTGCTTTGAGGAAGGAGTCCAATGGAGGCATTAATCCATCAGTCAGAGAGGTCTTTGACAGATTGAAGCATGATCTCAATTACAGTGCTGCTTCTGAGTCAAGAAGGTTGAAGGAGCTTTCAGATTTGGAATGTGGCAATAGGGTGTCGGGTAAGGGAAACGATGATGTTGGCCTAAAAAAAGGCAGCATCATATCTCTAAGTAATTGCTTTCCAAAGTTTTCTGATCTGGATTTCAATGATCATGAATCACAACACTCAACTTAGGAGATGATCGCAGCCGAATATGATAAGTCTGGTCATTGTGATAATAAGGGAATGAGGGAGGCTGTTGGGGACCCAACTGTCCTAATACAGAAGGAACTAAATGAGGGATGTGGTGGGCCACATAAGCGTGAACTTATGAATCTGGTGAAAGAGGTTCCTGAAAAAGAAGCTGAAAAATTTTCTAAGGAAGTGCTGAATGAGAATGCTATTTTGGAGCAGCACGATGTTGAGGAGATATCCTTGGATAGGCATGAATTCCTAGAGGCAAGCGGAATGAATCAGAACAATGGAGAGTATTCTCTGTGTTTGACACCTATAGATGGTAACAAGGAACCATCCCGGGGTACAGCCTCCTTGGTGCATGAGAGCCCTCAAATGGTGTATGAGGGGAAGGAGAACCAAGGATGCTGTCCAAATGGTCATATAAAGGAATAATATAGTGAGATTCTCAGGAATGGGGTGAAAAGGAACGAAAGCAATGAAGCTTCCACCGCTCCACCAAAGAGGAAACCCAGAAAAGATTACTCCAACATGCTGAGGACCATATCCACCGGGTCTTCTACAAAAAATGGAAAAGTGAAAGACACGGGTCAAATGAGAGGACGAAGCAAGACCATTGAACCCATGTCCCTAGTGTAGTTACATTGAAGGGAGAAATACATACAAATGTTAAGTCAATACACTCTGCATTCTGAATGGGATTTAGCGGATCCGGATGAGTCCTTAGAAGGTGGTGGTGGTGCCATCTTTGATGCGTTCTGATATATGATGTTGTGAGGTATGTTGTTTTGCTTTATTTTTATCCTCTGTAATATTTACTTTCTCTCCTTTTTTATTAATATATTTTTGGGGGACTAGGCACTTAGCCTAGTCCTGCGCCTTCCTTGTGATAATTGTTTAGATTATTTTTGGCGGTTGTTTGATCATCACGAACTAGTTTTGTCTAATTAGTTAATATCCGATATATATAATGATTATAGAATAATAAATAACTTATAATATGTATAATAAAATATTTTCTAACCATAATAATGGGTTTTTAACCATCCTTGAAGGCGATAATTGAAAATTAAGTCGTATCGTACACAATGGTGGTAAATCAGCACATCACATATTATGTTTTTATTTTTAGAATAAAAGGAAGAGGAAAATGAGTTTGATGATGGATATTACATTGAAATAATAAAATTATCGTATATATAACATACTGGAGTGATAATTAATTTTTGGATAGAAGATTTAAGAATATAATAAGTATACAAAAATTAAAATAAATTGAAAGAGAATGAAAAAGGATTTACCTTATGAATTCTTCTCATTGAGAATTTTTCTAAGGAACTTTGAAATGGTATTTTGGTGAGACCATAAAGACCATAACGTGGGGTAGATATTTGGGAGGAGAAATGGGGGAGAATATAATCAAGATTCAAGGATTTAGAAGCGTGATTAGAAGAGGTGGTGATGGGTGGTATTTATAGTGGAAGAGAGAGGTGTCTTTTGAATATTTTATTCATTTGTTTATTATTTTGGCTCAAGACTATGAATAGTTTGAGAATTATCATAAAATATATTAAAATAATTAATGGTATTTCTAGATTTTGGAAATTACAGCATAAATGACTTAATAAATAGTGTATTTAACTTATAATATATTTATATCGTAAATCATTATATTTCACTATTCACCAAAAAATTCGAATATTTTAGAAAAATCCCAAAAATTAACCCCAACCATTTTTTGATGTGTATAATTTAAAAATGAACTCTATTTAATGAAAATAATTTTCTAAATATGATAAATTTATTTTTCAATTAAAATAATCATTTATTTAAAAAATATCGATTTTAATTATAACTGGTTTTATAACACTTCGAAAAATTATTTTAAGGTATCATAAAATTATATTATAATAATAATATAACAAAATATTAAATTTTGAATAAATTTTATGAATATAAATTTAATTTTCAATCATTATATTAATTATAAATTTGAAAATAATCATTTATGTTTTATAAAAATATCAACACTTAATTAATAATTTCTAAAACATTTATTTACTTATACTATGATATAATTATATAATATTTACATTTATAAGATTCCTAAATTTTATTTATAATTTTATAGGTGAGGTTATTTTTATAATGACCATATTATTACCCCTAAAAGTCACATTGTTATTCCATCGATCACATTACTATTCATCAAAAAATGAAACTTATCATAAAAATACCAAAAAATTAACCGAAGTAAATTTTTATTTTATAGTTTCAAAAATAATATTTATTTTTTCAAATATAATTTTCAAAAGTGTCAAAATTTATATTTAAAAAAAGTTCACGATTAAAAGGTGGTAAAATTGTGTTTAGAAAAATATAGACATTTTATGTGTAAAATTAGATTTATTCTAATCTTCTGCCTCTAATTTGTTTTGTATGAATGTAAAAATATTTGATTGAATATATAATATATAAATTTAATTAATATAATTCACTAATAGTTATTAATTTATTAATATAAAATGTCATTGTGGGCGTAAAAATAGTTTTTATAAAAATATATCTTTTATATTCAATTGGTTTTTATTTTTTATTAATTGGTAACCAATGAATTAATTTTATAAGCATGTGTAATATATATTTTAATTATTTACTTAATATAATTTATTCCTATCATTGAAAAAATTTAAAAGATAGCTATAATAATTAAATAATAATATTTAAATCATTTTAAACTGGTAAGCTATAAAATAAGTTAAATTTAAAAAGAGGAATACTGTAAAATCTTGGGGTTTTACATGAATAATTAGAATAATAAATTTAAAATGTAGATATATATAAGGTTCAATATCTTTAAATTGAGATATAATAAATTAAAATAAGTAACAAAAATATTTTTGGTGACCAAACAGATCTGGTAAAGACAATGAGAATGAAGGATTTATAATAAAATTATTTTATATCTCAAGTAGAGCCTATTTTTTTTAATAGGATTCCGAATATAAAAATTTGGTCAAATAAATTCATGAGGAACTTGAAAAAATAAAAAATAATCTAACTTGATAAGTTTTTATAAGGCTGATGGATAATAATGTCATGAGAACCAAGTGGGTGTTCTAGAATAAACATAATGAATATAAAAAGGTAACTCAGAATAAATAATTGATGTTATATAGAGGATATTCCCAAATTTAAGGGATTTACATTTATGGGGATTTTTCTTTCATTTCATACTTCGAAACCATTAAAATTTTATTGTAAATTTTAGTGAAAATAGGATTCAAGGTGTATCGAATGGATGTTAAATCACTATTACTCAATGGAGTTATTTAAGAAGAGGTATACATTGAGTTATTATATGGGTTTCTTATATATGAATATGAAATAAAATTTTTTGTTTTGAAGAAATATTTATAAGTACTAAAGTAAGAACCAAGTGTTTTGTATTGAAGGATGGATTAATACTTGAGAAATCTTGGATTTCAATGAGTAAGAGTTGATCACAACCTATATATAAAGAATAATAATGAGTATATGATGTTGGTGTTCATCTATGTGGATGAAATAATATTTATAGGATTTCATTATTTACAATTAAAGTTTTTTTCATAATATATGAGGTATAAATTTGAGATGGAAATCATTAGTGAGTTAATATTTTTACTTAGCTTAAAAGTGACTCTAGGAAGGGATGTAACATTTATTTTCCTATAAAAATATTCTTAAGAAGTACTTAAGAGATTTTTAAATGAATATACAAAGAGAATAAAAAATTATATGGCTACCCATATTAAATTTTCAAGAGATTATGATGAATAGAGGTCAATAACATGGAGTATAAGTAGATTATTGGGAACCACCAATACTTAATAGTAACATGACCTATCATTATGTTTTCCAAATGCCAAGATACATGATACCAAACACCCCCAAGGAAATACACATGAAATTATTGAAGGGGATACTTTGATATATTAATTATATAGTGTATTTTAGGTTGTTTTATTACATAAAATCACAATAGGATTTTTGGGATATACATATCCATATTGGGATGGTTCTATAGATGATCACAAGTCGACATTAGGTGGTGAATTTTATCTTATAAGCTCATGAAATTCTTGGACGTATAAGAAAAAATATTGTATTTATTTAAGCACTAAATATGTTGAATATATTGTTTCTACTCAATCATGTACTAAATTTCTCTAGATGGAGTAATAACTTGACGATGTTGGAATTTAGGTGAATTTTCCTAATTCTATTATATGTGACAACTTGAGTGATATTAATATTAGAAAAAATGCTTTCCATCATTCAAGAACAAAGCACATAAATATTAAATATAATTTCATGAAGGATAAGGTTGAGAAAGGGCTAGTGAAGATGGAGTATGCATCAACACATAATCAAGTTGTAGATATTATGATGAAGGCACCACAAAAAGTAGATTTTGAATTGAATATGTTGGATCTTGAAGTCCAACCTACTCCCCCAACTAGATTGTTCATATACAAGACCCCCACTCCCCCATGTTATTTACTATTTATAGAAAGGTATAATAATTATCTTGTATTAAATGCTTGTATTTCTAAAACCTATTTTATAAAATTTCAAATATGTTCTCTATGGGTTCATTAATAAAGTGAGATAAGTAGTTCATATATTACTTGGGAGGGGATGTATTTTTTTAAAGTGGTTTGGGTGTGATATTTCCTATAGAAAATATGGAGAAATTATATGATGGTGTTTTTAAGAGGGGGAGATTATTTAATTATTTAACTAGGGGGATAATATTTTTGGAGGTGTTAAAGAGTATGAAGAACAAAGAATTGTTTTGATAAGGATATTTTCATTTAACTATTATTTCTCATGAAGATCTTGAATCGTGTAGGATTATAATTGTTTTTAGTGAATCATTAATGAACTATATGAATTCAATAGGTTTAGAAATTATTTTTGATCTTTTATGGTTATATATGAAGTTTTTATGTGAATTTATACAAAATCTATTTTTCAAATTGACAATATATCTAAATAGGGATATTGCTAGAAAAAATTATCTTAGAATGGTTTTGGGTTATCTTTGCTGATATGAATGTTAAAGGAACTTCTAAAATAGATCATGAAGTCACATGGATCACATTATATGAATTATTGATGTGAATTATAAGTATTATAGTGTAATTATAGATATTCTAGTTTTGATAAGGTTTGTAATAATTTGTCGAAGTTTAAATCATACGGGTAACTAGTAGTGGACCAAAAGTTTAGAAAATGATAGAGTACCCTTATAGTGGTGATTTCATAAGGGAAATTGTATTTTTTTATATTAATTATCTTTATGCTATAGAAAAATTACCAAGTGATGGGACCATAATGGTCATTAAATATTATGTAAGAGTTATTTGCAGATTTTATAAGGGTCATTGGAAGAACTATAAGAGAGATTTTGTTACAAAGGTAAAATCATAAGAGTTATTCTATGGTAAAGGGAAATTTCATAAGAGTGATTATGAAAACTATATGAGTCATTATGTAGTAAAGTAAAATTCTATAAGCGTAATTTAAAAACCATAAGAGTTATTTTGGAAAACCATAAGGGAGTTTTTTAAAAAAAGGAAATTTTCATAAGAGTCATTCTAGAAGGCCATAAGATTCATTCATGAAAATCATAAGGATTATTTACTTAGACCATAAATTCCATTCAAGGAAACCGTAAGGGTCATTAAATTATCCATTTTGGAAAATAAATACTTCATTAATTTACATAATATTTTGTTAATAATTAAATGTGATTAATATCCCAGTCGGCTATGGAAGTAGAAAATGATGTTGAGATTAAAGGAAGAATAAATTCATGATATTCTAGTGACATAAATTCAACATCTTTATAGATTTAGTGGATTTGGTTTTGGGAATACAACAAACCATGGATAGTGGAATTTCATGTTGTGCATACGAACACTAGTTTTAGTTTTAAAATCAAATATGATATTTGACTCAAGATTGGGGATCTGATTTATTTTAAAAATAATATGTTATTTCTTTGGTATTGAGTATTTAATTGAATCTCGTAACTAAGTTTGGAGTTTCTATATTAAAATATGGTACTATTTCTCACATGGATATTTAGTGAATAAAATATTAAAAAAGATAAATAAAAGAAATGAGTAGAATATGGGGACTCTAGATATTGAAAAAGGGATATATCTTTCAAAATAAAAATAAGAAAATACCGAGAGGTGACATAGGTTAAGGATTATTTTTCTAAGAAGGAAAGAAAATAATTATAGGTAGATCATTGGAAAGTTTCAGAGGAAGAAGAATGTGTTCTAGGTGGAATATCATTAGAAGTTCATGGAAGTTTTATTTATTTATACATCAAATCTAGTGTAACTACTACTTTCTATTTATAAAAAAATAAGGGAGGTTACAATTCGAGCAATGTGTTCTATATTATAGAATGAGATATGAATTATTAAATTGTTTGGTGAAGTTTGTATACATGAAGTGTCAGTTCAAATGCTCCATATTATAAAATAAAGGAAATATTATTTATCTTTTAGGTGCATTGACACATTACCTTTTCATACTCCTTGGATTATCTTGATTTGTGTGAACCATGTAAAAATATTCCATGTCTCTAATTTACTAATTTATTGATTCATATTGACCATTAGAAAGAGAGTGATGTTATTATTAAAATTGGGACAATATCATTGGAAAGGATTGTTTAATAAATTTATAATACCCTAATTCACCCCCCTCTTAGGGTATTCACCTTGTTTTGAAAAAAAAGGTGGTATCAGAGCAAATTTATTGGTGAATTTTTTCTCTCTCTAAAGTAATGAGAACATTTTTCAATAAAAAATGAATTATTTTTTTTGTTAAAAATAATTTATAGTTGTGGAAAAATTGGATGAAACATTATTTTCAATCATAGGGAATGAATTTCTACATAACTACTATTCATGGGATTTTGGCTCACAGGTAAAGTTGATATTTATTAGAGAAATAAATAAGGGATCTTGATTTCAACAGAAAAGGATTAAATATATTGAGAGTAGCACTATAAAATTCTATTTACATCAAGGTTAGGTTATGTAAATCCTAAAATAGAATGTGGGAAAAATTTCTAAACATTTATAAATGTGACTCTATGGTATATGAAATTAAGTTGCAGGTACTTTAAAGAAATTATAAGGAATTTATAATGTACCTAAATGTTTATGTTGATGAATTATTTTTTTGGGAGAACATCATAGTTGAAGAGATGTGTAGACTTGAAGATAACCTCATTGATATCAAAATTGTAAAAAGGATCCTAATAATACTACCACCATGTTTCAACCCAAAATTATCAGAAATAAATGATAAATAACCAAAGGAAGTGACTTTGGATAGTCTTTACAATAACATTTTATCATATTAGATGATTTTAAGCTCAAAATTAAGGAAAAATTTAAGTTAAAGTTTGAAATTGAATGACTTAAATCTATAACTACCAAGGAATAAGAAAATGGAGTTGATCTTAAGATCAAATTTGGGAATAAGATGATATTGTTGATAACTTAACAGGCTTAGTAAAATATATGGTTAAAAGAATCTAATAACTCAAATGAGAAGTAATAATTATTCATTAAGATATTGATGATTAAAAAGGACTTCTAACAACCCAATATGATATCAAGAAGTTTTAGTGCACCAACAACCAAAAAAGCTGAGTAAGTGCATAAGGATTCAATGAGAAAAGTTGTTACTTTTCAAAAAGTTTAGTGGTTCAAGGATAAAAGTAAACCCATTATAGGAATTGATTATAATAAAACATCAGTGGTAGTTGATGTAAAAACGAAATCACCCAATCCCCAATTTTTTTTATCTTGAGTAACTCATAGGAAACTTAAAAAGATACAGTTGGAGTTTTGAAGACACACAACAATGCACGAAATATTTTATTTTATTATTGTGAAAATATGGGGAACAAAAAATATATGTGTTTATTTATAATAAAATATTTTAAATATCAAAATAAAGAAAAACAAACAAACCAAATTTCCTATGTTCAGGTTTTTTAATGACTATTTATTCTTGTGTGAAGGTTATGGACAAAAATATGTGAATTTTTCATCAAGGGTATAAAGAAATGTGCTATAGGAGAACCAAAGAGGGATATCATTTCAACCAGATTTTGGGAAACAATACTTTTTATTGTACTTATTTTTAAAATCATAATATATATATTTATTAACTTTTATTATCTTTATAATCCTTGTTATCTTTATTTCATCTTATATATTTGTTTAAGTTGATGTTTTGAAGTTTCTTAAATAGTTATTCCATTTTAGATTACCTTAACCAAAAGAACATAAGTACATTATAAGTAAGTTTAACAGAATGATTCTTTAAGTAAGTATTTGTTATTTTATATTCATATAAATCTTTTTTAAGGAGTTGTTTTTGTTTGGGTTGATGTTTTCTTTAAGGAGCACTAAAAAAACCGAACAAAATTCATCAGTAGAAGCAATACACATATAGATTCATAAAAATAATAATAGACGTGATCGATTTAGTTAAAACTGGACCCAACAGACACATAATCTTATAATTGAATCTGTCACAAAATATGTATATAGATATAAAAACAAGATTGAGTTAAATAAGTACATATGATTGTGAAGTGATATAATGTTGTAGATTCTTTGAATATTTTCAAAAACTTATTACTAAGAGCGCATTTATTTGATTTTTTATAGATATTTTGTCAAGGTATATGTGCAAGATGTATTACTTATAAATAATCTAAATATTTTACTTTGTAATTTTCATTGTTATGATCACATAGATCAAGGTCTCCCGAGTCCAGGGAGACAATGGTTTATTCAATATTTTATCGATTAATGGATTCTAAAAAGAAGAAAGATATTATTATAATTAGGTGGATCAAGGGATTCCATGTTTTTGAATACATACTTTATGATAGGTTTATAATTAGGGATACTAAAAGTCAGGTCTATAAACTTCCTTATCACTTTGGTTAAAAGTGGAGACCTCATTTTGTGGAGGTGTTGTACATTTTGTTATATTCTTTTATAAAAATTTAGTTGTACATTATTATCTTTATTTTAGTTTAAAATCTATATTCATACATATTTTATATCATACCATGATTAAATAACTATTTTTATATACTATTCTTTAGTTATTTTGATTATAGTTATCAAAAGGACTATTTCCAAAAGTCTATAACACGATGTTTTTTTGTCTAATTATACAAGAGATTAAATTTTAAATAGTTTTTAAAACTAAAATTAACTCCCAATTTGTTGTATTTATTCCATAAATTTGAATGGAAAATATGGTATAAGATAAATATATCTAGATATATTTTTTCTTCTTACACTAACTGTGCTAGTATAGAAAAGAGTTTTTTATTGAAATTTTATCTGTTATCACTTTAACGAATCTAAATCCTATCATACATCCAATATTTGATGGTTCTCATTATGAGTACTAGAGAGAATATATAAATACATTTGTGATTAATACTATATTTTATAATTTTATTATGATTATTGGTAACTATAATATTCATGATAAGTAAGTGATATCTTTTATGAGAGAAGAGAAAATTGAATATCTGTTAAATTTTATAATTCAAAATACTCTACTGCATTCAATTAAAAATAATATCTATAATCAATTATCTTCTTATGAGATAGCTAATAATATCCATATAAAGGTTTAAGTAATATATTTCGTAATGTTTAATGTTTTAAGAACTAGAATAGAAGTGATTCATGATAATTATCACGATTTGATTTCTTACCTTGTGAATCTATTGCACATATGCATTAGAAATTTGTAACTATCAGGAATAAATTACAATTTCATGGATATAAAGAGTTGTTAGATGAATAAATTATTTAAAACATTATTGATATTGTGACTAAATAATGAGAATATAAGATAAAAACAATAGATGACACAAAAAATCTATCAAATATGAGCCTTGATGATCATATTGGAACTCTTATATATTATGAGTATAGTTTGAAGAGAGATACAGAGAAAGAAAAAAGAATGGGGTAGATTTTTCTTATAATTCCAGAATATTTATAGCTATAAACACTAATACTAGTGAAAATGTTTTAAAATACTTTAATGTCTAAGAGGAAAGATAAAGATGAATCATAATATATTATCTTAGAGGAAAGTGAAAGTAAAATTTCTCATTTGTTGAAATAGATGAATAATATTATTAGAAAGAAAGATTTTTATTATAAGTACATAAAGAATAAGAAGTATAGAAGTGAGAATAAGGATAATTATTAGTTTATCTGTTATGAATGTAGGAAACTAGGGTATATCAGACTTGATTTTACAAGATTTAAAATAAAATAAATAAGTTAAAAGAAATATTATAAAAGTAAAGGGAATAAAAGTTTTAAGGCTTTAAACACTTAGATTTAAAGTGGCAGAGACACATCTTCAGATAGTTTTTTTAATGTGAGTAGTGATAGTCATAAGTTTATTGTATTTTATATTGATATTATGAAGACTAATCAATGCTAATTGGATAAATAATATGCTAAATATTTTTCAAATTAAACACTAAATACAAATTAACCTAATACTTATGATGAAGAATTATTTCAATTTATTTAGAAGAAGAAAAATTTGTCACATCATAAGATGAGTATAATTAACATTATTTTGAAAAAATTAGTAGATATGTAACTTTACTTGAGAAAAATAATTCTAAATTATTGAAAGAATATGATTTTTCTAAGAAATATTTTTCTAAATACAATAGTAAAATTTAAAAACTTACACATGAAATTTCTTAACTTACATCAGAGTTAGATAAGAAATATAATTCTAGATCAACTCACAAATAAAATAATTTATTTGAAAAAACAATTCTAGAAATTATTAGTCTAATTTTTTTATCAAATTTTACTTCAGGGAAGGAAATATTTTATTATATTTACAGATATTTGAGACCACATAGAATAAATTCAAGAATAATTTTTACCATAGGAAATTATCATTTTTAGTCAAATTATCTTCTTCCTAAAATTAATCCTTTTTATAAAAAATTTACAAGGGTATGACATTATAAAAATAAATGTTCTTTAAATCACTCTTAGTATTTTGGTTTTCATAAAGCCTATGTTTCTAAAGAATTTAAAACCTCACAATATAAGAAAGTTAGAAAAATATGGATTTCAAAAGTTTTATTTTCTAATACTTATAGAATAAAGAAATTATGGGTACCAAAATCTTAATATAATGCATAATAAAATCCAAAAATATGGTACATGGGTTGTGGATGTTCATGACATATGATATGAAATAAAATGTTTTTATAAAAAATTCAAAAAATAAAAGTTAGAAACACAAATTTTGGAAATAATGATCAAGGATAAATCTTTGGAATTAGTGATTTTGAATTTAATAGAAATTATTTAATTGATAATGTTTTATATGTTTCATTAATTAAGAAAAATCTCATAATTATAAGTCAAATATCTAATGAATTTTACCTTGTGAACTTTAAAATTGATAAATGTATTGTTCAAAGTTTGAAAGTTAAGTCTATTATTTCTATTTATTGGAATGAGAATGATTATACCTTAAACCTATAGAAACCAAGATATACATTATTTAAGTGAAATAGAAGATCAATATTGGTTGTAGAATAGAAGTTCAGGACACTGTAATGTTCTAACTTTAGCTAAAATTTATATGAAATGAGTTGTGAGGAATTTACTGAAGCTAAAGCTTAATTATTAAAAATCCTATGATCCTTCTCAATATAGTAAGAAACATAAGTCAAAATTTAAATCTATTAGTGAATTATCAACTTATGAAGATTTATAATTAGTGAATATGGATTTATTCGATCTAACACAAAATAGAAGTATTAGAGGAAAATAATATGTGTATTCCTTGGTTAATGATTACCCTAGTTATATTTAGATATATTTTCTATCAAATAAATTAGAAGATTGTTTTTTTTTCAAATTTTTTATAGACTTTTTTAAAAATGAGAAAATCCTTCCTTTGTTTATTATTCAAAGTGATCATGATGGCGAGTTTGAAAGTTTTGATTTTGAAGATTTTTAAAGTAAAAATTGCATTACACACAACTTCTTATCTCCTAGAACACCTTATAAAAATGGTTTAGTTAAATGAATAAATATATTTTCTAAGAAATTACTAGAACTATATTAAGAAAATACTGAATTACTAAACATTTTGTGCTTAAGTTTCTCATACTTTTTTCTAAACTACAAATCAATTTTTTTTACTTTAACTTTTTTTTAATAAAATTATCTATGAGTTACGGACTATAAGAAAGAGGTTTTTTTACTTCAGAGTTTTTGGATGAAAGTGTTAAATTTTATTATAAAATACAATTTACATAAATTTGTTCCAAAATGTTATGAGGGAATACTTCTTTTCTATTATAAAAATAGTAATACATGTCATTATTTTAGTAAATGAAAATAAAATATTGAGTAAATGGTGCATATTAAGTTTGATAAAATTGATCATTTTGTTTTTAAACACCTAGAATCTATACTTTAAATTGTTGTTTTTAAAACTAAATTTCAACCCATGTTAGAAAATTCATCTCATAGAATATCAATGGAAGAAATTTTTTCAGAAATTTTTTCCTTTGAAATAAGTTCAACCTTTTGTTGAAAAACAAAATTTTACTTATTTAAGGAATCAATAAATTTTAATAAATAATCCTAATGATAATATCATTGGATATGTTAATCATACACTAAAAACTAATAGTTCTGTAAAAAATGAATGTGAACATTGTATATTTTTATCATAGTTTGGACTTAAAACACCCAATTAGGATTTAGGTGATAAATATTGGATAATGATAAAAAAAATATGAACTCAATAAATTTGAACTAAATAGATATTGGGATTTGGTAGACAAACATAAATATATTCTTATGATTGGTGTAATTTTTTTAAAATAAATGTGATAAAAATATGATTATTGTTATAAATAAAGTCTTGTAACAAATGTTATAATCAACAAGAAGTCATAAATTATAAAGAAACATTTTCACCAGTAGTAAGACTTGAATATAAATGAATACTTTTAGAGTTTACATCATATATAAATTTTAATTTTTATCAAATGGATGTAAAGTGTTTTTTTCTTAATTGATATGTTTTGGAGGTAGATATTTTAGAAAAATCTCATGGTTTTGAACATAATTTTTTTAAAACATGTGTTTACACTTACCAAGGTACTCTATAGATTTAAATAGGCTCCAAGAGCCTAGTATAATATACTTACTAGATTTTTACTCCATTTTTTAAGGGAGTAGCTGATCTCAATCTTTTTATAAATTAATTATTTAAAGATACCATCATTGTTGAAATTTATATAAATGACATTATTTTTGGTTTAACATGAAAATATATTTCCCATTACTTTTTACAACTTATGAAATATGAGTTTGTAATGGGCATGATGGGTGAACTATATTTTTTTTCCTAGTTATCAAATTTCTCAAAAATTAGAAGGAATATTTTTATCTTAACAAAATTTTAATAAATATTTACTTAATCAGTTTGGTTTTTTACAATGAAAAGAGTATAATTACTTTCATAAAAACTTAAAAAACCCTTGATCTTGATGAATATGGTGAATTAGTTGATCAAAAACGTTTTAGAGAGATGATAATAAGTTTACTATATCTCATCACTTGTAAACTTGATTTAATGTTTTTTTGTGTGCTTGTGTATGATATTTCGATAAAATATGAAATAGTCACATATTAAAGCTATTAAATTAATTTTATTTATCTTAAAGGAAATCCAAATCATGGTATATTTTATTCTTTTGGGTGTGATTTTGAACTGAAATGTTTTTCATTTTTTGAATTTGGTGGAAGTAAAATGTATAGAAAAATTACTTCTAAAAGTTTTCACTTTTGTAAAGAAGCTTTAGTATCTTGGTCATGTAAGAAAAAACACTTAGTATATCTTTTTAATACTAAAGATGAATATATAGTAGTAATAAGTTGTTACAACCTAGTGTTATAGACGCAACACACACTCACTAATTTTGGCATGAGTTTTACTAAAATATGAATTTGTGTGATAACACAAGTACCATTTCTTTTTCTAAAAACCCAAAAAATCATTGAAGAGAAAATCACATAGATATAAGACACAATTTCCTTCAAGATCAAAGAAAAAAAGGAGATATTATTCTTTAATTTATCAGAATTTAAAACCCACTTGTTGATATTTTTACAAAACATCTTAGTTTTGAAAGATTTTAATATATTAAACAAAAGTTAGGAATGATCAATACAAAGTGATTGTTCACTTTAGTTTTTATTTTAATTATCTTCTTATAGTAAAAAATTGACTCAAAAAGGTGGATGACATTTTTTTTCTAACTTATCTTATTTGTTTAATATTTTAAAGGGATTTATGTAATATATTTTTTTTAGACATTTTGAAGGATTTTTTATAAAATATTTTCATTAAAAGATGTTTTTACGGAACCATCCTTTTTTGGAATAAGTATTTATAGAAGGCATGTTTCTATAATTTTTTTAGAATGAATGTTTTTTAACTTTTTAGAATGTATATTTTCTATTATTTTTTCTTAAAATATATTTTTCTTAAGTTAAATATAAATAATTTTTCAAAAGTTAGGATATTATTTTAAATCCTTAAATAAAATTATAACATTATGCTTACATTAATAGATTTAATCTCAACCATTGATTATCTAGGAAGCAGAATTATATCCTTCCAATCTTATTTAAAGGAATAGAGGTGATACCTTTTATTCTACAGATTAAAATCTTGAATGTCTCTTGACTATCAATTTTATGTTATTACATTTAATTCAAGGTTCTTTTTTTTCAACTAAAATTTATTATTATTTATTAATTTCTCTATAGATTCTTGTTTTGATATTTCTAAAAGGTAGATTGTTAAAGAAATAATGATAGATAAGTTTTGGTTTAATAATTATGATTCATTTTTAAGAATGTTATTATGTTCCAATGTTGGGAATCCCTTGTTCTAATGAAAGATAATCATGAATTGTCTTATCTGGTTGTTGATAGACATTTCTATAGAAGTTTAATTTTTAGTGAAGTTAATATATTAAAAAGCGTTTCTTTCAATATTTTTTTAAAATAACTATAATTTTACATTGAAAATAATGGAAAAAATTAATGAATTATCTCTAAAAGGATATTATGTTTTAATATCACACAAGATAACTGATGTTTCATGATCATTTATAAAGGTAAAATATGAATAAAATCTTTTTTTACTAAATAAAAAGGTCATTAAATGAACCGTATTTTACAAGAAGGAATAATATTGTTCCTAGGGATAAAATATTTTATTCTCCAAAGGAAAGGGGTTAAGGATACTATAAATGTTAAATATGTTTACATTATATATTTCTTATGTAATATGGAAAAGTTCAATCTAATACAATTACTTTTGGAGTTAAATTGAGGTGATTCACTCAAATGTTATATAGTTGAAATTTATTCAGTATCTAAAATTCCTTATGAAGGTAATAGTTAAGTTTCTTGAAGTATATAATATAATGAACTTAGTTCTACCTATAAGGGAAATTGAATCTATTTTTGGAGATGAAAACATATCAAATATGTGATTGGTTTATTATTTAGATTGTGAATAATTTGTTGGAAATTAAAATAATCTATTTTTAGAAGAACATCTTGAAACTATGAAAATAAAAAATGAAGGAGGAAATAATAAGATAAATGTAAGAACCCGGATCTTCTTTTTAGGTATGTTTTGGAGTTTTCTAGAGTTTTTGAGAAAAGTGGAGATTCTAGAAATTTTTGAAGTACACACCGTGTAATTTATGAGTACACGCCGTATACTCCTTCTCCACACAAGGCCGTGTGATGGATGTGTCTGGGCCACACACATGGTATGTAGGGGTGATGTGGAGGCTGCTTAAAGAGGAGTACGGAAAAGTCGAGTATACACCGTGTACTCAAGAAGTAAATGCCATGTATTTTCTTTTTTTATTAAATGGATCGGGGTCATGTCTAATCGACAGAAACATCTTCTTCTCCAGATTCTTGGACCGAGTGCATCCCGTATGGCCACGAACATCCTCCAAGCCCCCGTTTGTTTGCGAAATCGAGTGTCGTCGATTGTGTTGGAACCACAACGATGAGCTCTTCCTTCTTATTGAGTTTCATTCCATGATTTTCCCTATTTCTCAAGTTATTGTGGGTTGAACGTTTCATGCATCTTTGTAGATATATGATTTTCTAAGGATAATCAAGCCTCGTGGTTCAAGTATATTGATCTCCTAGCATCAAGGTTGGTGGTTTGTGCCTTTTCGTTATAATTCTTTGAGTTTTATGTACAAATTCCACCAATACTCATGAAAAGAGTATTGCATGTTTACCTTTTTTCCCCTTTTGTTTTCCTACCTTGCTTGTATGCTTGTGTAGAGGTAATTTGATCATGCTGAGGATATTTGTTGTGCTTGGATGTTTTTCCCATGTATTTTTCTCATTTTCTTTTGGCCGTTATACCGGTTTTCCAAGCCTTGTAACCTTAGGATGGAATGATATTCTTGATATGATTGTTATGCTATAGACTGGTTATCCAAGTAGCTCTATAGGTGTACTTTGGCCTTATAGCATTATTATGCACTGACTACCACGGGACCGTGAGAACCTGGTGTTATAGACTATAAGGGATAGACCAAGAGAGCTTCCCAGAGAGTCTTATACATTATAGACTATAAGGGATAGACCGAGAGAGCTTCCCAGAGAGTCTTGGACATTATAGACTACATGGGATAGATCGAGTGAGCTTCCTAGAGAGTCTTTGATATTATAGACTACAAGAGGGTAGACTGAGTGTGCTTCCTCAGAGAGTCTTTACTTGTTTGAATTTCTTTAAAACCATTCCAGGCTAAAGGAGAAATTGACCGAGCAAGCTTCCTTAGAGAGTCTGTGATAGACCTGAGACTATAGGAGGAATTGACCGAGTGAGCTTCCTTAGAGAGTTTCTTGACCTTGGGGCTATAAGAGGGTTAGACCGCATGATATCCCTCATAGAGTTCCCTGAATACCCTAGAATATAAGGGGAATTGACCGTGCGAGCTTCCCCAGAGAGTATTATAATTTCGTAAGACCAAACCAGAGGGGTTAGGATGAGTGCACTTCCCAGAGGGTTGTTGGTACTTCTTGGATAGGACCAGAGGGGTTGGCTGTGAGTACTTCCCAGAGGGGTTCCTATTGTGGTTAGCTGTTTGATTCTCTGCTTCTTGTTGTTATGTGGATTGATCACTGTTGTATATCATCTTTTTATTGCTTATTGATTTCTGTATGCTGTTTACTGTTACTGCTTACTAATTTCTGTCTATTTTTTACTATTACTGTTTACTACTTTCTATGCTGTTACCTGCCATATACTCACTGACTGTTAGGCACAGATATTTGGGTGATTTCTTACTAGGATTTAGTCTCACACCCTATTTGGGCCATGCTTTTGGGCCCAAACAGACTATTTTGTTGTTGGTATAGACAAGGGAAAGTGCCCTTCGACTTCTGGTACTTGATTGCTTGGAGCAGAAGAGCATGGGACCAAGCTTAGGCTTACGATGTTGAGGAGCTGTTTATCTTTTCTTTTTTACTTGTTTTGGTACTATTTGTATTTCCCGCATTGTGACTTGTTTGGCTATTTTCCTAGATATATGTATCATGCATTATTTCATATCTACATATGTGCCCCAGCTGTTTATTGCCTTAGTCTTCCGCTGTTTGTTATTGATTTATATTTACTGTTTGCACTATTGCATATGTTGTTTATTTCTTATATGTACTCTGCCAATGAGGGCATAGTTTCCCCACTATCACACCCAAGGCCCTCACTGCTAGTCAGCAGTCTCTGGCATTTGGGGAAATGCACTTGAGGCTATGTGACCAACCAGGTATGGGGCGCCTCTGGGTGGTATCCAGAACTGGGATGTTACAATAAATCTATTGAGATCTCAAGAAATAAAGAAAATATTATTTCTAATAAAGCCTTTAATGAGTTAATAAAAAAGAATAAAAAACATATATAAATAATACCTTAGTTAAATATTAATAAGTAAAATGCATTATATATTAAAGAGAAACTTATAAAAATTTTAAAGAGGAAGAGAAGAAGAAGAAACAATTTGAAAATGATAAGGAGGAAAAAATTTATCAATAATTCCTAAAATGAATCACTATCAAAGATTATGTTAAACCTAATATATTTTAAGGAAAAATCTTTAAGAAAAGTAAGTTATTGGTAAATGGAAGGAAGTTGTTGTTGAAGGTTCTGAAGAAGTCAATATAAAAATCCTTCAAAAGCTAATCCTTTAAAATATGCAGAAGATTCAAAGATAAAGGAAAAAGTTTATTAGAATGTTCATTATCTAAAGTAACATTCCTTGCATACTTATTTATCTATAACAACACCCTAATTAGAGAATAAATCATAAGAATATTTCGTTAGTTTAGAAGAATAAAGTTTAAATAATGTTGAAACCATAAAAGTGGAATAAGTCTAAGAAGAAAAAGATACTAATTTTGATATAGAGGAAATCACACCTAAATTTGAAAGTAGAGAATATTCTCAAAAACCAAGAATCAGATAGAATCCGCTTATACAATTTTTTTTTGAATCCTCAACCAATACTCTACTTGGTGGTTAAAAAAGAGTAAAGATGAAGTTAAATTATTTTAATGAAGTTATCAATAATTTGGACAAAATATTGGATATTTTCTAATATGTTCAATCAAGGTGTAAGCTAATTGAACAAAAAAATATTAATGTTCTGGATTATAAATGAAATCAATAAGTTTTTTATTATTTGTTAGAAACCAAGGATGGTTTGGGGACTCTTAATGAAAATTACTCTACTAACTCAAAGAAGTTAAAATGAATTATAAAGTGGGACAATTAATTAGATATAGACATGGAGTTATTTGATGAAAAAGTAATAAGAATAATTGAGTCTAATAAAATTTTGTTCAAGATAACTAAATGTGTAAGGATGGAACATGGTGAGAATTAAAGAGTTGTTTATGGTATTAAAACTATTGAAATTAAATATTATAATGAGATCAAAGATATTAAGATCAAGATGAAGGATAAAGATGATAATAATGAAAATTTAGAGAAAGAACTCAAGAATATTAAGCATGTTGTGAATATATATTATATAATTATTAATTTTTTTTGGAATTCAGAATATTTGAAACTTTATTTTTTATTGACATAAGAATTAATGTTTCTTATAAATTTTTTATATATTTATGATTAATTCCTTAAGTTTTTTTTTTAAATTTTTTTTTAAATTTTAAAGATTTATTACTCAAATTTTTCTATTACTCCTATGTTATTTTTGAGAAACATAAATGGGGAGAAAAGTTGAACAAATAAAAATTATAGAACAAAATATTTTTAAAAAGGGGGAGGTTTTTTGTTTGTATGCTTGTATTTATAAAATTATTAACCTTTTGTTTTTTATGAATATATCTTGTGATTTTTAAAAATGAGAGATTATTGTATCAAAATGATAATTCATATAATTATTTTAAAAATGAAATCCCATATGTTTATCAAATTTTATTATCTTTTAAATCCTTGTTATATTTACTTCATATTATAAGTTTACTTATGTTTATTTTTTGAATTTTCTTGAACCATCATTTTTTACATTAACTTAACCTAAATAAAATTAAAATAGTGTAATTATTTTTAATGGAAGGATTATCTAAGTAATAATTTGTTATTTTATATTTATATAAAAGTTTTAGAAGGAGTTTTTTTAGGTTTTCTTGAAATATGGTTCTAGCGGTTATTAATAAACTACATAAATAGAAGTAGTTCAAGGGTAGATTCATTAGAAAGATAACTGATTCTGAAAATGCAGTTACAACTAAACCTGAGAAATATAGAATTATGATGTTATAGTCATTACAATTGTTTTCTATAAATAGACCTATGAGCTCAAGGTAAAGAAGAAAATACAATTGTGAAGTGATCTTAATTTGTACATGTTTTGAATATCTACAATATATTATTGATGATAGCAATTCAATTTATTTTTATTTAAATATCATTGCTCATAGTATACATGTGAGAGCTCTTAATTGCAAATACTCTAAGTTTTTACTTTGTATTTTTTTTATTTAGATCATGTTAATCAAGTGATCCTAGGGCTATGAAGATAGAGGTTTGTCTGATCTTGTATTGATTGAGGGATTTTGGAAGAAAGATAAATGTTATTCCAATAAATTTGATTGAGGGATTATAAGGTTTGGATGATAATACTTTTGATAGGTTTAAAATTAGGGATACATAAATTTGGGTCTACAGACTTCCTTATCACTTTGGGTGAAAGTGAAGACCTCACTCAGTGTTGGTGCTGTATTTTTTATTAAATTATTTTAGAAAAATTTAGTTATACACCATTATGTTTTTTTAGTTTGAAATATGTATTTATAAAAGTTTTATATTCCACTATGCTTAAATCATTATTTTTATATACTGTTCCTTAGTCACTCTGATTGTAATTATTTGAAGTAATCATTTTGAAATTCTACAACATTGGTGTTTTTTTGTTTACTTATACAAGTGAGTGAATTTTTAATTGTTTTTAAAACTACAATTCATCCCCATGTTGTTGCATTTCTTCCATACTTTCATTGGAGACACCAGATTCATCATCAAGTAGTCTAGAAACTCATAATATTTTTTATCCTTGCAAGATGAAGATAATTTGATACAGCAGAAGGTGGAACAATCTAATTATCCACTAAAGGAAGTGCAACAATAGGCATAGATCAAGAAAATAAAATATAAGGTCAATGTCATTTAAATTTAATTGAAGTGAAAAAATCAATACATGATATGTATTTTAGATAGCAGTTTCAATTCTCTCATGATGAGAAATTTTGTTCTTATCATATTCATAAAATATGATAAAGAATGTTTTTTTTACTTTAGAAATTATGAAGGGTAAATATTTTTGGCTCCAGAAGATCTAAAAGAAAAGGAAGAGACTTGAGGCACATTAATGTTTTGGTGGGTGAAGGCCTTAGTCACAAATTACTAAGTGTAATTCAATTATGTGACTCAGAGGATGAAGTTAATTTTTTTTAAAACATTCATAATCAATGGAAGAGATGGAACTATTTTAATTAAAGGGAGAAACATGAAGGGAAACCTTTACCTCATTGATGGAGAAGAATATATGTGTTTTTTATCTAAGGAATAACAAACCAACTATGAGATAAATGACTTGGAAATTTGAGAAATAAATCATTATAGTATTTAGTAAGGAATGAAGTAGCATGTCATGCACCTAATATCACCTGAGATCTCACTAAAACATGTTATTCTTACCAAAATGGGAATATTAATAAAAAACTTACATGACAAAGTAAAAAAAGTTGAAGAAGTTTCTTGATTTGGTATATGTGGATGTGAGTGGTCATGCAATTATATGAATGTAATGTGATACTATGTTTTTTTTAACAATTATTAAAATTGGATGACATAGCTAATAGTTATATATTACATGTTTAAAATGTTCCTATATATTACACGATATCAGAGATTGGCCAAGAAAATGATTGGATTGAAAATTTATAAGTTTTGGGATGATAATTTTATAAAACTCACTAATAATAAATTAGAATAATATATTTAAAATAATGGGATAAGGTATCAAGTGTCGGCGATGAATACTCCTAAAAAACATAGTTGTTGAGAGGAGGAATAAAATTATAAATAAAATGGCCCAGAAAATACTACTTGAGAAATTTTTACTAGAGATTTATTGGAAAGAATTATTGATTACATCAATTTACATCTCCAAAAAGTCATTTTTATTTTTTAATGAAGATAATACACCCTAAAAATGTGGCATGGGAAGAATACTATATTAAAGTACTTTTTAATATTTGGAATTAATATTTTTATTCCAAATTAGGAGAAGAACCAAATATTTAAATATCATGGGGATAAAGGTATTTTCCTTGGATATTTATAGAAAATTATAGTGTATAAATACTAAAATAAAAGTATTTGGAAAATTATATAAATCCAATACGTAAAAGTTTTTGAAAATGAGTAGATTTTACAAAATAGTGAGAAGATTTTATAATATAACAATGATTAAATGTATAAGGAAGATGATGTTGATGTGTGAAGTTAAGGGGAAATAAATGGGGATGTATAAGGCTAAAAATAAGATACTATTAAGGAGGAAAATATATAAGGATTAATAGATACAAATAGAGAAATACCAAGAAGATCAGGAGCTAGGCACACTAGCTTCTTGAAAACTTAAGTGATTATAAAATCATTGATGAAAATATTTTTGGTGATTATAAAACTTTAGTGAAAACATGGATAATGAAGGATTTATAACAAACTGATTTTCTATATCAGGTATATCCTAAGTTTTTTTAATATAACACCAAAGATGAAAGTTGGTTCCAAATAAGCATGATAAACTTGAATAAATTGAAAAGAATAAAACTTGTGATGTTTTTCTAATGCATAAGGATAAGAATGTTATTAAAAACTAATGGTATTTCTGGAATAAACTTAGCAAATATGGAAATGTAACTAAAAAAACAAAGATGGTGTGAAAATGATATTCCTAAATTGAAGGGATTGATGTTGATTATGATTTTAACTCTAATTTTTTGTTGGAATCTATTTCAATTTTCATGTTAATGTCAATTCAAATAGGATTTAAGGTGTACCAAATGAAAGTTAAATCAATATCACTCAATAAAATTCTTGAGGAAGAGGTGTACATTGAAAAATGAGATAGATTTTTTATGAATTAATATGCAAGAAAATTGTTTTAGTTAAAGAAAGAATTATAATGACTGATTAAATCACAACAAGTTTGGTATTTACGGTTGGATCAATAAATGAGAAACTAGGATTTCAATGTGGAAGAGGTGATCACAACCTCTACATCAATAAGGATAATAATTAAAGGATATTTTTTCTTATTTATAAAAATAATATAATTTTTAGAGGATTAGATGATTAAAAATGTAATAAATTTTTATAATATATGAGGTTAAAATAAGATATGTCTATGATCAATGAGTTTAAATTTTTCCTTGTATTATAGGTGACTTAAGGAAGGGATGCTACATTTATTTCCTAGTCAAAATATGAGAAATAATTACTCGAGAGATTTTTAATGAAAAATTACAATCCAATTAAAACTCTGGTGGCTACTTGGATGAAATTTTCAAGAGATGATGGTGGAAATGAGGTTAATATCATAGAGTACATGATGGTTATTGGGAGATTATTTTACTTAATATTAACACTACTTGACATTGTATTTTATAAATTCCAAGCTATATGATACCAAAGATATTGCAAGTAAATACACATACTATTAGTGAAGATGATTATTTTATAAATTAAAAATATAATTTTTTTCAAGCTATATTATCATAGAACATTACAACATGAGTAATTGGGATATACAAATACAGATTTGTCAAGTTCAATAGATGATCAAAAATTGATATTGGGTGGTGATTTGTATCTTGGAATTTCATGCATTTGTTAGAAGAGTAAGAAGAAAAAATGAATTTATTTAAGCACCATAGATTCTAAATACATCACTACTACTCAAGCCTGTACTCAATTTCTAATGGATGAAGCAACAACTTGGATATGCTAGAATTGAGGTGGTTTCTCCTACTACTATCATGTGTGATAACTCGAGTTCTATTAATCTTAGAAAAATCCAATTCATCATTCAAGAAAAAAACACATTAAGATAAAACATCATTTCATTAATGAAAAGTTTGAGCAAGGTATAATGGAGTTGTATTATGTTTTAACATATAATCAAGTTGTGGATATTATGATAAAGGAACTACCCAAAAAATATTTTAAAAGGAATTAGATGGATCTTAGAGTCCAATTGAATCCCTCTATCTAGTTTGGTTAGACATAGGACTCCAAATCCCTTAAATGATTTTATATTTATATAAATTTAGTTAAATTATCTTTTATTAAATTTTTGGTTATCTAAAACATCACTTTTAAACATTCAAAGAAGTTATCTTTGGGTTCGTTCAAAAAGGGGATAGGTAGTTCATAAATTTCTTGGGAGAAGTTTTTTTTGAAGTGGTATGAGAGTGTTATTTCCTATTGATTTTGAGGGAGAAATTATGTACTTGTTATTTTTGAATAGGGGGAGATTATTTAACTGTTTAACCAGGGGATAATCTTTGTGGAGTAGTTAAAGAGTATGAAGAACACAGAAGTATTTTTATGAGTATATTTTCATTTAACTCTAAATTATCATTAATTCCTTGACTCATGTTATATTAGAGTTGATGATTAGAAAATCAATGATGCACTATCTGAAGATAAGTGATTATTTTTTATCAATTCGAGTTAGATATATATTTTTAATTAAAGTTCAAAAAAATCTATTTTGAAATTTTTAATAAATCCAAATGGGGATATTGTAAGAAAAATCCCCTTAATAATTGTTTTTGGGATGTGTTTGTTGAAAAAAATATTGAATAAAATTCCAAAACATCTCATGAGGTCACAGAGATCTCATTTCATGAAGGATTAAGGTGCATTTGAAGTATTTTTTATGGAATTATGGATATTTTGGTTTTAATCAAGTTTGTGAAAGTATGGATAATTACAAATAAAAAGGGTAACCCATGTAGTGAATAAGAAATGAATCAAAGTACATAGCACCCTCATAGAGGTGATTTTATAAGGGTCATTTCATTTTATAAGAGTCCTTATCTTCAAAATGATGAAAAATGAATAAGTGTTGGAATTATAAAGGTTTTTAAAAATTAATTAAGAGATATTTGTAGATTCTATAAGTATCATTGGAATAACTCTAAAATTCATTCTAAAATAAAGGGAAAATCATAAGAGTCATCAATCATTCTGTAAGAGTCATTCTTTAGAAATGGTAATCTGTAATATTCATTCTATGTGGAAAAGAAAAATTCTATAAGAGTTATTTTATAAATCCTAAGAGTTATTTTGGATAACTTTAAGGATGATTTTATAATAAGGAATTCCCCAAAGAGTCTTCCTAGAAGACTATAAGATTCATTCAGAGAAACAATAAAGGTTATTTACTTGGATCATAAGTGTCATTTAGTGAAACTTCAAGGGTCATTCCCTTATAATTTTTTAAGAAGTCCATCCTTCAACAATTTACATAATAGTTTTTTAATCATTAAATGTTATTAATAGCTCAGTCCTCCATGTAAGGAGAAAATGATACTGATATTAAAGGAAGGATCATGCCATGATATTTCAATTACTTAAATTCAAGGTTGTTAGGATTTAATGAATATAGTATTTACTAGATGACAAGCCATAACGTGTAGAGTCACGCTGTTTTATAACAGTAGTAGTTACAGTTTTAAATTTAAATATGATATTTTATTAAAGATTAAGGATCTAATTTATTTAAAAAATAATATGATATTTGGTTGGAATTGAATATTGAAGTGAATCTCATAGATAAATTTTAAACATTCTATATTAAAATATTGAAATTATCATTTAGATATTTAGTAAATAAAATATTAAAAAATAGAAATAAAATAAATTAGGAAATCACGGGTACTTCTGATATAGAAAAAGGAGATATATTTTAAACTTAAAATAAGACAAGGTTGATAGGTAACATTGGATGAATATTATTCTTTTGAGAAGGAAAGAAAAGAATTCCAAATGAAGAACTATAAAGATGCAGAATAAGAATAAGGTATTCCAAAAGGCATCTTAATAGAAATTTTTGGAAGATATTCTAATTACTACATAGACTTTAGTGTAACTCATACTTTCTCTTCATGGAAGAAGGATGGAAGTTACAAGTGGAGCATTGTGTCCTATCTTATACAAAGATCATTTAATTTTTTAACTTTTTGGTGAATGTTGTAAACCTGGAGGGCCTGTGTGTCCACTCCATACTATAAAATAAATTTACTAAGCTCAATGTTTTAGTTTTATGGCACATAACCTTTTAATTATCCTTGTATTATCTCAGTTTAGGTGAAACGTGTAAAATATTTTTTTCCTCTCTTTTACTTATTTTTTATTAATATCTACCATGAAAAAGAGAGAGGTGTTCCCATTAAAAGTATAAAATAATCATTGTAATGGTCTATTTAAATAATTTATAATATTTGGATTCACCGCCTTAGGGTATTCACCTTGTTTGGGATGAACATGTTTCCTCTCATGCTTGTTCACTTAGACAGATATCAGCAGACCGATTACGGATCACATATACCATAATTTTAATCCATGATTAGTTCACATGGATGAATTTATCTTTATTGTGTGATATTATATGGATATAGGAAGACCGTATATGGAAGAACATATCCCATCACCGAAATATAAGCTTATTCCATTCAGATGTGAGAGAGTTGAATGCCTCAATATAATGATGACTATACAGAGGAATGTTGGAATGATGATTCCAATGTTCAAAAGGGCTCTCAATTACTCTTGAAATTAAACCTTCATGCATTTAACACAAATAATCTATACTAATATGAGAGAAATATAGGGGTTGTCTAATATTTTCTTAGGCTAATGGAACTAGTGAACATATATTGATTTTTTATAGGGTTATATGGTGGGCGCCACAATATTTATGTCTTTTAATTATTTCCCTAACTTTTTCCTAATTCAGGGATGGGGAAAGAATTTGTGGGTAGGTACTATACTTCTGATCAGGCTTCACTTTGTAGGTTTTGGAATTTGGAATGTTTTTTCCATTTTACTTTTATCAAAAGCTTAAAATATTTCTTAAACTATACGAGGTGCTTTCTTAGTGATCAAAGGATAAATTTTTTTCCTAGGATTCCCTTTGAATGTTTCTAACCTGCTGATTACTATATCTATTTTCTTTATAAATTTAAGGTCTTACATTCTTGACTGATAATTATACTGTTACAGTCAGAAATCTTTGACTAAAAAGATGAGGAAATCTACCTTTTAAAAAGGGTGAGGTAAACCCAATGTGAATGGAGGACCCATTACTAGTATATATAACCTAAAGGGTAGGTGCACAGAATTTATGGTAATAGTTATTGTACTAATTAAGCTAATGATTAAGTCCAAATATCTTTGACCATAATGTGAGGTAGTCTATATAACAAGGGAAAGGTAAACCTAACATATATGGGGATCCTAATTCTAGTATAGACAATATCATTGATAGTGGTCATAATTTAAGGAATAAATCTTGTACTAGAGGTTTTTTGAGGTTTACGGTTACATGATGAGGTCTATATACACAATAAGAATTTTCCAAGATGATAATATCAACTCAAGAATTTTTTATTATCAAGAAGAGTATCTTGACTCAAGGAATATGAATTTTCATAGAAAATGAATACCTAGATATAAAAGAGTACACGAATAGGATGTCATGATATTTCTTTGAAAATGGGCATGATGAAAAAATATGTAACATTAAAAGTACTTGAAACCACTTGAATAATTAGGTTATATAAATTTTAAATCATAACATAATAATTTCAGAGTTAATGGAAACATAAAGATATGTGGGAATAAGTTAACCGTTGGTAATAAATATACTACCACTACACCATTTGGAAATAATGCATGGATTTAAGGGGGTACTTTCTGATAAGACCAAAATATCCCCTAGGTGTTACTTATCATCTCAAAGGAAACTATGATATTCACCATCTATTCCTATCAGGGTCTGTTCAGATCATTCAATTTCCTAGTTACCATTTTCTATGAAAGGGGAGGTTAGGTGGATATGTTCATGGTTTTTTGGGTTGTCATGAGGAGAATATAAAATCAATAATTTGGATTGGTGATGATTCAGACATCAAAGGTATGAAGTAAGTTCCTTTATAAAAGGATATTAAATAAGGGTTCGATCACCCTAAAGGTTATGACACATGTATTTAACACATTCTTAGGGTAGAGGGATATAACATGACGTTTCTCAAGTATGTGATCGTCTAAATGAGAGGTCCTAATAAATGTGAAGAAATTAAATTTTGTTGGAAGACAATATACCCATGGTATAATTTAATACCACTTATCATGAGTAAAATAGATCATCTCTAACTTTTTCCAAGACCAGTGGGTCCAATGAGTATAGGTTGACTTTTCTAGGGCCAAGTTTTAGTCCATAAAATCATTGAAACCATTTCATTTTACTCTCTAAATTTTTCCTAATACATGAAAGGGAATGTATTATATAGTATAAGATTAACTTTTTCTCAATACACCCTTTATAGGTTTTCAACTTGATAATAATTTGTGAATATTTCATTTTCAATTTAAGGTCTTGTAATTTGGACCAAAATTGTGTGTCAAATGTTTAAGGTCATACAAATTAGACCAAAAAATTATCAGAGGTTGTGTGTCTGATAGAGAGGCAAGTATGACCTAATGTGAATGAGATAAGGTCTCTATATGTACAAACATACTTGGAAAAGGTGTATGTTGTTTATGTTCATAGTGTCTGGACCATTGATAGAGAGTGTGGTATGAAAATACAAATGAGAATCAAGTGTTAGGAGTTATCTAATAAATTTTTAATAAGGAATGATGATAATGAAATTCATAACATTATTAACTTGATTTAGGAAGTGATTATATAGAAAAAGAATTCTAAGGATGACCATTGATCAATATTTGAATGATGGGTTCCATTCTAATGTTTTCAAGGGATCATGGGGTTAGAGGACATTCTCCTTAGGATGAAAGGATTCCTTTGGTTGGTAGGTATGATATGGAAACACCAATATCATTACCAAGTATAAGTGTTCTTTTGAAGTTAAATACACTCATTACCAATATACAATAACGATTAATGGTGATCCAAACACTTAAGGTATGAAGTGTTTTATATAGAAATAGGATATTCTAGAATGATTAGAATGTTAAAATCCTAAACTAACCATGGTTGGGATATTATGAGATGTTGTAGTGGAGTGAAAGTGGGGTTGATTTATGGATGGGCCCAAAATATAAATTATATACATCCCTATATATCCTAAAAAATAGGAATTAATTCACACATAGTTCTAATAGAATAAATGTTATCTTATCATAAACCCTATTGTGGGAAGAGTCAATGTAAATGAGAAGGCCCAAACATTAGGACATTAATCTTTAAACTAAGTTCATTTTTTATAGCATAGGTTTATAAAAAATGAACCATTTTCCAAGGACTCTTATATAGATTTTCCTTCCATGAAAGGAAACTTGTACATATTACATGGAATTATCCAAGTAGTTTAAGGACATTTTGGGTGGACCATATATCATATAGTCTAACATATTACAATGAGGACTCTAATTCCATGCTTTTTAGGATCATACAATGAGGATATTTATGTATAGGGACTTTTATATATCTAGATCATTCTCAAAAAATGATATGGATTCTTATTAGTGTTTAAATCATGGATAAAACTCAATATGAATGAGTGGAAGTTTAAGAAATTTGATTAAATCTAGTATAGTTTGTGGATAAACCTTGGTTTAGACACTACATATCCTGTTATAATAGGAATCAATCCACACATAGTTCTAAAATTAGGTATTTTTTATTTTGGCATGGGATTAGAATTAGAATAATCTTCATACTTGTACCCAGGATAAGCGATCATGGTTTTGTATATGGTTTAACAATTTATGGTCAATATAGAAAACCCACCATGAATAAGGAGACCATAAACTAGGGGGATTTTTATGAAGTTAATATTTATGGATGGGTCTAGGAAATTTAATCCCAACATTACTACATATCCAATGAAAACCAGAATAAATCCACATGCAGTTATAAAATGGTAGACCATATATAGTCTAAGCTTATATACATGGGAAATATTATCAACACTAAGATATATAAAGGGATGAAGTTAATAGGATTTAGAGTTGGGATCAGGATACAAGATCTTGACATCACTGTATATCTTTAAGGAACTAGAATCAAGGCATATATAATTATAAAATGGGTCTTTTCAAAAATCTATCTCATGTGTAATGGGACATGTTAATAAATTGAATGGATATCCTAGTGTAAGAATAGAGGAAACCTAATGAAAATGGAGCCTCAAAACCAAGATAGCTTAAATTTGTCCCATCCTAATGCATGATAATGGTAGGACCAGATATAATCCACTACAAGTCTCATATTCTAGGTGAGTTTAAGCATGAAGATAGATTTTGTGGTTGGGGCTAGAATGATAGATATTTTCATCTCTATATATCCTAAAATAACATAAATTAATCCACATGTATTTATAAAATGGGGTTCTATATATATTTGGATCATGTTCATGGGGACATAGTAATGAAGTCAATGACTATCCTAGTGTGAAAAGGTGTGAAGCCTAACGTGTATGGAGTCTCAATACAAAGAAAACCTAAAATTGTCCCATCCTAATGCATATACATGGGAAGAAATGATGTGATCTGATGTTGGTCTTATCACTTGGGTGAGGTCTGACATGAAGATACAATCTATGGCTAGGCTTGACATAATATATCCATGCAACACGATGTATCACATATTAAAGGAATCAATCCATAGTTCTAAAATAGAATATCCTTGTACATATCTGGTTCATGTATGATATAGAGAGAGAGATAAATGTATGGATTATCTATTAAGAGAGAAGGGTTAAACCTAGTATGAATTAGGAAATTCCTCGTTACTAGAGTAGATCTAGGAATGAAAATTAAAGCTACAATTATGTTGGGATGAGTGATCCAGATATCACTATTTATCTTGAGGTAGAAATAATCTAGACACATATAGTTATGGTAAGAGGAATTTTTTTTCATAGTTTAGGTGGAATGTGAAATTATAACCATATAGTGTATCAAAAATGTTCATATCCTTGAATGGAAGAAATCCATCTTATATATTAAGATATTTCATGGGGGAATTTTTATGATTTGAGGTCACACAAAATAATACTCTCTAAGAAGCTTAGGTTCATGTGTGATAGAAAAATCAAAAAAATTTAATTTCATTTGGGATGGACTATATATCGTGTAGGTTAATGTCATGTTATAAGTACCATGTGCTATGCAGTTTATGTTTGTGCATCTAGGACTTATGCTACACAGTCTAAAGTCATGCATCTGGAATTATGTGTATCCATTATAAAATTATTCAATTCATTTATTAAGAAACCTTGTAATAGAGGCATGCATAATATAGTATCCATACATGTTAATAGAGGAATAGGCTCCATTGGAGTTGACCTTATGCATGGTGTGATGAACTTATCATTTCATCTCCAATTTTAGAGGTTTCTTCCCATGTATCATGGGAGTTATCATGGATAACACCACTTCCCATTGGATAAATAAGTAGAGGCAAACATATTTTTTGAATTCTCTCACCACTTGATTCTAATATATGTCAAGGTTGCACAATATGTGTAACATTTTCTCTTTAAGTCATTCTATTTCATCAAGTTATATATGAAACTATTCATTTTAAGATAGTTGATAATAGAAAGAGATTTAAAGTGAGGGAAGTTTTACCTTGATGGGCAAGGATTCCTCTATCCCATAAAAATGTGAATATATGGTTTTTTGTTTGGTAGTATGGGTTGTGGTATGATAATCCCATAGAGCATATAAGATCTCTTCTAAACAAGACTTCTTGTATTTATCCATTGTCTTCTAAAGGATACTATATAGAGTTTTGTTAAATATCTCTATATATCAATTATCCCCTACATGATAGTAGGATGAATGGTTTGGTTGGATATTATTTTCCTAATATAGCCTATTCAAATCATAAGCATAGTCTGTCAGTATTGTGTTAGAGACACCAAATAATGTAATGATTTTAGACTTCAAAAAACTAATGAAATCCTTTGTTATTAATTACTTTAGGGATATAACCACATCCCAATTGAAGAAGAAGTCAATTAAAGCAAGTATGTTCTTAAACTGCCTATATTTAGTTAAAAGATATGGCTCGATGATATCTATTTCCCAGATGGAAAATGACCAAGAATATTTGGAGGTGTGCAACAATTACAAGGGTTTATGAATAAAGTTATCATATAGATGAAAAACATGAAATTTCTTTATTAATTTTATAAAATATTTCATTATTGATGGTTACAAGTATCCAAGTATCTTGATTTGGTGAAAGATATTTTCTCTTGGATAGTGGGTTCCATAGACCCCAATATGGACTTCTTTTATAACAACAAGATTCTCTCCCCTTCAATTCATTTGAGAAAGACTGTATCAATTCCTCATTTAAAAAATACCATATGGGAATTTGGGCAATCATAAATGATGAAGTCTATTTCTATTCTCTGGATCTACTCTTTATTTGCTTGATATGGTGGGAGAATTCTATTTTAGTGGTTGTATTTTATGGGATACATCAATCCAACCATGATATCAATCAATAAGAACATGGGAGCTCCATGATCAGGGGTGGTGTTAAATTTATTGATCTATTCCATGTCACTACTGGTGAATAGAGATACCACCTTGCAATGTGATATGTAAAAGAATGACTTGTATCGATCAGAGTTTTCAGGGTAGTAGCTATATTAGATAGTGAACCTTCATAGGATTTTTTAAAACATGAAATGTGAGACATTGCTATCTTTGGTGAGAATTAAACCATCAACCCTCATACATAATCAAGAAAGGGAATTATCTTTCCTTATTGATGGAATAATTTCTATTGGTTTTCTTGTTTACTAACTCTAAATCACCCTTGATATCCAGTTAGGCCATAGGTATCTGTAGGGATAGTTATAATTCTATAATAAGGGCCTTATATTATGTCTCATTATTGGTGTATTATTCTGATAGTAAGAAGTAAGGAAAAATTTATTTTGTTGTAAATAAGAATACGATCCCCATACCTACTCAATTTAGTTTCAAGTTTTCCATCCTTTTACCTATTGAGACCCTATAGGAACCATCAAAGTACATCTCCCATGATTGTGATGTTCCAAAAATGGAGAAAAATTCTTTATCAGGGAGATATGTGTCTACCAAGTATTTCTCTGGGATGGGGTGTATTGTGACGAAGTATGTAAACACTTTCCATTTTATTTTCTTTTAAGACACGTACTGGATGTCAAACTATTATAGAATGACCCCCTAATTTCTATACACCCATCTAATATTGGGAAACTAAGGATATAATTTAGAAGATCAATATGGGATAAAATATAGACCTCATGGTGTTGTAAATAATGTCTCAATTTCTATAGTGTGAAGATTAGTTCAAGGAAATTATTCCCAATATCAAAGTATCAGGTCTCAATATCCAACATTATTCTTCAAATACAATACAAAGTGATTGTTCACTTTAGTTTTTATTTTAATTATCTTCTTATAGTAAAAAATTGCCTCAAAAAGGTGGATGACATTTTTTTCTAACTTATCTTTTTTGTTTAATATTTTAAAGGCATTTATGTAATATATTTTTTTTAGAAATTTAGAAGGATTTTTTATAAAATATTTTCATTAAAAGATGTTTTTACAGAACCATCCTTTTTGTCATAAGTATTTATAGAAGGTATGTTTCTATAATTTTTTTAGAATGAATGTTTTTTAACTTTTTAGAATGTATATTTTCCATTATTTCTTCTTAAAATATATTTTTCTTAAGTTAAATATAAATAATTTTTCAAAAGTTAGGATATTATTTTAAATCCTTAAATAAAATTATGACATCATGCTTTAATTGAGAGATTTAATCTCAACCATTGATTATCTAGGAAGAAAAATTATATCCTTCCAATCTTATTTAAAGGACTAGAGGTGATACCTTTTATTCTACAGATTAAAATCTTGAATGTCTCTTGACTATCAATTTTATATTATTATATTTAATTCAAGGTTCTTTTTTTTCAACTCAAATTTCTTATGATTTATTAATTTCTATATAGATTCTTGTTTTGATATTTCTAAAAGGTAGATTGTTAAAGAAATAATGATAGATAGGTTTTGGTTTAATAATTATGATTCATTTTTAAGAAAGTTATTATGTTCCAATGTTGGGAATCCCTTGTTCTAATGAAAGATAATCATGAATTGTCTTATCTGGTTGTTGATAGACATTTCTATGGAAGTTTAATTTTTAGTGAAGTTGATATATTAAAAAGTGTTTCTTTCAATATTTTTTTTGAAATAACTATAAGTTGACATTGAAAATAATGGAAAAAATTAATTAATTAACTCTAAAAGGATATTATGTTTTAATATCACACAAGATAAATGATGTTTCAAGATCATTTATAAAGGTAAAATATGAATAAAATATTTTTTTACTAAATAAAAAGGTCATTAAATGAACCGTATTTCACAAGAAGGAATAATATTGTTCCTAAGGATAAAATATTTTATTCTCCCAAGGAAAGGGGTTAAGGATACTATAAAGGTTAAATATGTTTACATTATATATTTCTTAAGTAATATGGAAAAGTTCAATCTAATACAATTACTTTTGGAGTTAAATTGAGGTGATTCACTCAAATGTTATATAGTTGAAATTTATTCAGTATCTAAAATTACTTATGAAGCTGATAGTTAAGTTTCTTGAAGTATATAATATAATGAACTTAGTTATACCTATAAGGGAAATTGAATCTATTTTTGGAGATCAAAACATATTAAATATGTGATTGGTTTATTATTTAGATTGTGAATAATTTGTTGGAAATTAAAATAATCTATTTTTAGAAGAACATCTTGAAACTATGAAAATAAAAAATGAAGGGGGAAATAATAAGATAAATGTAAGAACCAAGATCTTCTTTTCAGGTATGTTTTGGCATTTTCTAGAGTTTTTGAGAAAAGTGGAGATTCTGGAAGTTTTTGAAGTACACGCCGTGTACTTTATGAGTACACGCCGTATACTACTTCTCCACACAAGGCCGTGTGATGGCTGTTTCCGGGCCACACACACGGTATGTAGGGGTGAGGTGGAGGCTACTTAAAGAGGAGTACAGAAAAGTCGAGTACACACCGTGTACTCAAGAAGTAAATGCCATGTATTTTCTTTTTTTATTAAACGGATCGGGGTCATGTCTAATCGGTAGAAACATATTCTTCTCCAGCTTCTTGGACCGATAGCATCCCATATGGCCACGAACATCCTCCAAGCCACCGAGCCTCCATCTGTTTGTGAAATCGAGTGCCATCGATTGCGTTGGAACCACAACGGTGAGCTCTTCCTTCTTCTTGAGTTTCATTCCATGATTTTCCCTATTTCTCAAGTTATCGTGGGTTGAAGGTTTCATGCGTCTTTGTAGATATATGATTTTATAAGTAGAATCAAGCCTCGTGGTTCAAGTATATTGATCCCTTAGAATCAAGGTTGGTGGTTTGTGCCTTTTCGTTAGAATTCTTTGAGTTTTATGTACAAATTCCACCAATACTCATGAAAAGGGTATTGCATGTTTACCTTTTTTCCCCTGTTGTTTTCCTACCTTGATTGTATGCTTGTGTAGAGGTAATTTGATCATGTTGAGGATATTTGTTGTGATTGGATGTTTTTCCCATGTCTTTTTCTCATTTTCCTTTGGCCGTTATACTAGTTTTCCAAGCCTTGTAACCTTAGGATGGAATGATATTCTTGACATGCTTGTTATGCTATAGACTGGTTATCCAAGTAGCCTTATAGGTGTACTTTGGCCTTATAGCATTATTATGCACAGACTAGAATGGGACCATCAGAACCTGGTGTTATAGACTATAAGGGATAGACCGAGAGAGCTTCCCAGAGAGTCTTAGACATTATAGACTATAAGGGATAGACCGAGAGAGCTTCCCAGAGAGTCATGGACATTATAGACTACATGGCATAGACCGAGTGAGCTTCCTAGAGAGTCTTTGATATTATAGACTACAGGAGGGTAGACCGAGTGTGCTTCCTCAGAGAGTCTTTGTCACGACCCGTCCTCGGGGCCCGTGCCGTGACTACCCCAAGCCCGACTTCCATAGGCCAGGGGCTGGCGACTAGCACCAAAGGCATAAATCCCGATAACTGGGAAGGCATTGCCTCTATAAAAGTAAAAAAACACACAGAGTATAAGCGGAAGTAATATACTAAGTAAAACTGAGTACAACAAAAGGTGCAAAAAGTAAAGGGGCCCGGAAATACAAGCCCAACTGTAAAGTACAACTGAAAGGAAAAACAGCAACTGAAAGGTAAATCCGCTACGCCGAGCTGTCCACTGGAAATCCCACCTGAAGGGTGGGTACAGATAGCTCCACTTCTCCTCGGGTCCCGCCATCCGCCACGGATCCTACCTGAAGGGTAGGTACAGATAGCCTCCACAATGCTCTTGCCCGTCAACCTCCTCCGAGTGTCGTCTCACCGTGAAGTCCACCTTCAGATACTGACTCGTCGTGTATTCCACCTCCGGGTACCGTCCAGTCCTCAAACACTTGGCCTCCGTCAGCACTACCCGTCGTCTCCAACCAACACAACGAGGTGCGGGCATAGACCGTGGAGGGGTGAGTATAACGATACTCAGTAGGGACCCCGAGACCCTCAAGGTCTCACTAAAACCAACAAGGATAACCATAAAGAAGATCTCAACAGATAACTTCTACTTAGGTATATGCCCATACATATACCTAAGTTATCAAGTAACCCATCTCAATCATGAGGAAACACAAGGATTTGTGAAATCAACGGATAACCACTACCCAGGTATATGCCCATACATATACCTAAGTTATCAAGTAACCCATCTCAATCATGAGGAAACACAAAGGTCATTGACTCAGCTCAAACCAGGATTTTCATTATCGAAACCGTAACTGCTGAAGAGCCCCGTCTCTGGAGTGTACAGTGGTCCTGTCACGACTCCGAGGTACTTCTCACTAACCGAAGACTGCTGAGGTACTCCTCCTGTCGAGTACTGCGGGTTTGCGGCCAACTACTAGGCACTCCGTCCGCTGAGGGTCTGTCGCCAAATACCGGGCGCTCCCCCTTATATCCTACAGAGGTACTCCTCCTGTCGAGTACCGCGGGTCTGCTGCCAACTACCAGGCGCTCCGTCCGCCGTGGGTCCGCTGCCAAATACCGGGCTCTCCGTCCACTGGGCTAGTCGACTCACTCCAAGTCGAGTCGGTCAAGCAGTCGTCAGGTCTCATTCGTCTACACGGTCTCCGTACTCCACTCGCTCGTCTCTGGGAGGGTCCGCTCCACGATATATAGGTCGATACTCCAAGTATCTCAAAGTCCCACGAAGAAGTATCTCAAGGGACCGCCTCGTCATAGTGGTCTCAACGCAACAGACGGCGCGTCAATCGGACGCCCGGTCTGTGAGATATTAGCCTTTCCGTCCCAGGGGCCCGGTTGGTTTCGTGAGCGAACCAACCCGGCCCTATCTCAACTGTACCCCTAACTCCCATATGGTATACTCATAGGGACTGTTTCTCAACGTGATCATCAACGCCGCTGACAGTTCGTCAAACAGACGTCCTGTCTGTAAGATATCAGCTTATCTGTTCCAGGGGCCCGATTGAATTTCGGGTACAATGCAACCTGACCAAACTCCAACAGTGTCCAAAACTCGGGCGAAGTATGCCAAAAGATCCGTCTCACTTAGAGGAATTCAACAAAACAGACGGCGCGTCTATCGGACGCCCGGTCTATGAGTTATTGGCTTTTTCGTTCCAAGGGCCCGGTTGTTTTCGTGAGCGAACCAACCCAACCACACTCCGACAGCATCCAAACCTCGAGCGGAGTAAGCCAAAATATCCGTCTCACTTAGAGGAATCCATCAAAGTCGACAGCACGTCAATCGGACGTCCGGAACTCAAGATATGAGCATTTCCGCTCCGAGGGCCCGGTTGGTTTCGTGTACGAACCAACCCGGCCGAACTCAAAGTTCTCCAAAACCTTGAGTGAGATATACCGAAACGACTGTCTCGATCCAAGGATCGCATCGCCACTGACGACGCGTCGTTTGGAGGTCTGTAACCTGAGTTATGGGCATTTGAATCCTAACCGCTCGGTAACGGTGGTTTCGGGCCTGGGCCGTCCCGACCCGAGACCCCCCGGTTGGCCCGAACCGGGTCGACCCGGCCCGTCCCGGCGCGGCGCGGCCTGGCCTGGCGGACCGGCTCAAGGCAGCGCGCTGGGCGCGCTGCCAGCTCGGCCTTCGGCCGAGCTGATTGAGAACGGGGGGCGCCTGCCCCCCTTTTGTGAAACCGCGACCCCCCTCATTATGGGGGGCCATTTATGCTGGCCGGGGGAATTTAATTCCCCCGATTTTCCTCCTTTCCGGCCAGCCCGACCTGGCCGGCTGGCTTCTTCCCAACAGGACCGACAAAGGCCGGTCCTCTTCCGGCTTCCGACACCGGCGGCCCGGCTGGCCGCCGGTCACCTTGTTCCGCCACGGCCCGGAACCGACTGCGGCCTATGCCGTCCGGCGTGGTGCGACAGCACCGCGCCCCTCCGCCGCGGCCCCGCTCCGGCCGCGACGCCTTTGATTTCTTTTGATGCGGTGCGACGGCGTCGCGTTCTTGAATTTCATTTCACGACACGGCGCGACAGCGTCGCGCAATAATTGCCGTAGAATACCCGCGTGGTGCGACGACCCCACGCCATCTCGTTCCATCCGCAAGAAACAAATATGAACAAAGGAGGGGGGTTCGGCCGTGTTTGTGCGGTCCGACCCCCCTCTCGTTAAATGATAACATTTATTCGTTATCCTCGAAGTTCGACATTCTAGAATTAAGAATGGAAATAATTAAATAAAACAACAACAATTCGCTACCTCAGTTTCAAGTGCGGAGCACGTCACAAGCCTCGGAAGACAAGCGTCGCGGAGGTCAGGCGTCGCGGGAATCGTATGTCGATTCCATTGACGTCGAGGTGCGTCCGAAGAGGTACGTCGCTGGTGAAGCTTCGTAAGCTGACGAAGAAGTCCAAGGAGGAAGCGGCGTCTCCTTTCGTTGACACGAGAAGAAGATCGAAATAAGCGGCATTCTTCGTCGGAGCTTAAGTGTTCTTCGTGTTCTTCGTCAAGGTTGAAGAAGATGAAGAGAGAGCTTCCCAAAACCTCTCAAGGTGGCAAAGGATACTAACCAAAATAAAATAAGCTTAAAGCTTATTTTATTTACACAACTAAACCACTTGAATTTCAAAAGTTTGAAATTCAATAACTCATCTCAATTAATAACTTAAGTTGTCAATATTAATTAGAGAGGAGTTATTGGGAGTTTAAAGGGGAGATGAAGTGTTAGGGTTCATGTGGGCCCCACCACACTTACTCCTCTCAAGGGAGGTTAAGTGGATGTGGGTCCCACCTCTACCTCCCTTTGGGTGGATATAACCAACATGGATAAAAAATAAAATGTGTTTCCACATTTTATTTAACTTCATTTTAATTCCCCCAAAACTAACTCTCAACCCGGATAAAACACAAATTCAGAAAAGGTCACCTTAAGCGAATATCGGCACTGCGAGTTCATCGGTGTCCTCAGATTTCAATTCCGAGCACCGGATCAAAAGTTAGAAATTCCTTCTCATTCGTTCACTGAAAGTACCCGAGCCAAACTTCGGAAATTGATTCCGGGCACACCAGGCCTCAGAATCAGGCGCCGTCAGAAACTGCGTTCTTGTAAAATTCCAAAGAAAATTAAGAAAAAATTTTCCTTGAAATTTCTGGGTCTTTACATTACTCCCACCACAGGACTTTACGTCCCTGTAAAGCTTCAACAAAAACTAGGGGTCACAAAAGTGGTACAGAGCACGCATCTGAGCCTTCCGCTCTCATGTGCTCACCCGGAGGATCCCGTACTACCATAGAAAGTGCACCCGAGGAATCGATCGTCCTCGTAGGATCTGCTCCTATCGATCATTGATCCCCACTAGAACCTCCGTGGAAGTAACCCCATCGCCATTGTCCTGCTCCTCATGGTCGATGATATGCGAAGGGTCGATCATGTATCTCCTCAGTTGAGGTAACTGGAAAACGTTGTGCACCTAGTGCAACTGAGGTAGATTAGTCAAGTGGTAAACCACCTCGCCTAACCAACTGAGGACCTAGAAAGGTCCGTTGAACCTTGGAGATAACTTGCCTCCCTGGCCACATCTCTGTAAACCTCATCGAGGTGAGACCCATCTAAGGACGAGATCGTTATCCTTGAACTCTAGAGACCTCCAAGTCCTATCAGCATAAGGATTTTGTCGGCCCTATGCTGTCCTCATCGGATCTTGTATGACCTGGACCTTCTCTAGTCTCAAAAGAGCTGCTATGATTTTTTCTTTTTCGATAAGAGAAATCCGGTCTCATCCCCTGGATGAACCACAATCATTGCCTAATACAGTCAATCCTGACATGAGTGATGCATTCATTCCATGGATGACGTCGTAAGGCCTCGACGTAACTACCAAGAGATCAAACTGTCACTCTCACCTCCAAGGGTCGAGTCACACTGTTGGCATCAGTGTGTGGTCACTATGTCTCCTTCAGTAGAAATATCGAAAGTGAGTGTCAAGTCAACAGTCTTAACCAGGACCACTCAGTATCAAACAAACAAAAAGGACAGGAAAGAAAACATCACAAAGATAAGTGTCTTTTCATTATTGCAGCTCATAGTACAAAGACACAAAGCAACTACAGACAAACATCAACAAAACTAGAAGCAACAGGATCAATAGCCTCCAGGTCAGAAGCTAGTCCCACTCCTGTACATCTGCTTCCGGAGCTCCATGACCGTAGGCCTCAGCTGCCTGAAGCTGAACTCTCCCATGTCCTCCTGTCCCCTGCGGTCGGGGTGGGCCTCCTGGTGGTGGGGGTGGCAACACCCCGAAGCATCATCCACCTCCAGCTGCACAACCAGCTCCTCTTCCATGGCCGCCTGCTCCTTGCAGTCCGCCCTGATCGAACCTCTGCCTATGACTGGGAGGTTCTTCATTTAACCGCTGGTCGTTTGCATGGCGGGTCAGACAGTCACGTGCCATGTGACCAATCCCACCGCAGGAGTAACACTGTCCACTCTCGGCACGATTGGCTCTGACTCCACCCCGGTTCCCCCGCACAACTGAACCTGAGTCGTGCAGTCGTCCACCGGTAGGTCTGGTCCTCTTGGACCTTTGCGTCATCTGTCTACTGCCTGCTGTAGAGGACTCTGCCGCAAGCCGGCTAGTGGTGGGTCCTACTGTTGGAAACTGCTCAGCAAGGAAAATCTCTACTAAGAGGGCTCTCTCAAACACCCCTGTCTGCGTCGGAATGCTGTGAGAAACAACAGAAGCTCTAATCTCCCGCCTGAGCCCCTGCTCGAAGGTTCGGGCGCTGAAGAACGAGTCCCGTACCATATCTGTGGAGTAGCGCGAGAGGTCTGTGAACCTTTCTGAATACTGTGCCACTGTCATGCTACCCTGCCGCAGCTGAAGTAGCTTCTGTATAAGCATCGCTCGAAGGGTGGCTGGTACAAACTTTGCCCGGAACAGGCTCTCGAAGTCTGCCCAAAGAAGTGTTGTCTTGTCATGCATCTGGAGCATCGGGCTCCACCATCTGCCTGCTGCTGCCTGAAGAAGGCTGACAGCAAGGATCACCATGAAGTCTTCCGGCGTCCCCACTAGCCTGAAGACTCTGACCACAGCCTCCAGCCAGTCCTCAGCCACCTGCGGGTCCGTCCCTCCCTGGAACCTGGGTGGCCTCTGGTGCTGGAACTCGTGCAGCGCGCTTAAGCGACGTGCACCCTATGCTGCTGGGGCTGGTGGAATCGGTGGCCCAACGGGTAGTAGTACCGCTGGTGCCTCAACTGGGATAGGGCCCTGTACTGAGGCCTCGTTGCTCGGCGGGCTGTCAGTACGTACTACTCTCGGGGCTCTAGCTGGTCGTCCACGGAGAGGCATCCTGAAAGAAACAACGTGACACGGTCAAAATATTATCCCTGGTGAGCTGATCTGGTTTGAGCTGACATTTAAATAAAACTTTTGGAAAACACACACGCAATCAGTGTTTTCGTGCACAAAGTCGGAAATCAGTTGTTAGGGTCCTGGTGTATGGATACGTCGGCCGCCCGCACCAACACTGGACTCCCTGAACTGAAAACCACACTCGGTACTCTTAACACTATTGCTTCACAGAAAGAAACATCAGAGTTATAAGATCTACGGTAGAACCAACTCCTCTAATACCAATTTGTCACGACCCGTACTCGGGGCCCGTGCCGTGACTACCCCAAGCCCGCCTTCCATAGGCCAGGGGCTGGCGACAAGCACCAGAGGCATAAATCCCGATACTGGGAAGGCATTGACTTTATAAAAGTCAACAAACACACAAAGTATAAGCGGAAGTAATATACTAAGTAAAACTGAGTACAACAAAAGGTGCGGAAAGTAAAGGGGGCCAGAAATACAAGCCCAACTGTAAAGTACAACTGAAAGGAAAAACAACAACTAAAAGGTAAAGCCGCTACGCCGAGCTATCCACTGGAAATCCCACCTGAAGGGTGGCTACAGATAGCTCCACTGCTCCTCGGGTCCCGCCATCCGCCACGGATCCTACCTGAAGGGTAGGTACAGATAGCCTCCACAACGCTCTCACCCGTCAACCTCCTCTGAGTGTCGTCTCACCGTGAATTCCACCTCCGGATACTGACTCGTCGTGTAGTCCACCTCCGGGTACCGTCCAGTCCTCGAACACTTGGCCTCCGTCAGCACTGCCCGTCGTCTGCAACCAACACAACGAGGTGCGGGCATAGCCCGTGTAGGGGTGAGTATAACGATACTCAGTAGGGACCCCGAGACCCTCAAGGTCTCACTAAAACCAACAAGGATAACCACAAAGAAGATCTCAACAGATAACCTCTACTTAGGTATATGCCCATACATATACCTAAGTTATCAAGTAACCCATCTCAATCATGAGGAAACACAAGGATTTGTGAAATCAACGGATAACCACTACCCAGGTATATGCCCATACATATACCTAAGTTGTCATGTAACCCATCTCAATCACGAGGAAACACAAAGGTCATTGACTCAGCTCAAACCAGGATTTTCATTATCGAAACCGTAACTACTGAAGAGCCCCGTCTCTGGAGTGTACAGTGGTCCTGTCACGACTCCGAGGTACTACTCACTAACCGAAGACTGCTGAGGTACTCCTACTGTCGAGTACTGCAGGTTTGCGGCCAACTAACGGGCGCTCCGTCCGCTGAGGGTCTGTCGCCAAATACCAGGCGCTCCCCCTAATAGCCTACAGAGGTACTCCTCCTGTCGAGTACCATGGGTCTGCTACCAACTACCAGGCGCTCCGTCTGCCGTGGGTCTGCCGCCAAATACCGGGCGCTCCGTCCACTGGGCTAGTCGACTCACTCCAAGTCGAGTCGGTCAAGCATTCGTCAGGTCTCATTCGTCTACACGGTCTCCATACTCCGCTCGCTCGTCTCTGGGAGGGTCTGCTCCATGAGCTACAGGTCGATACTCCAAGTATCTCAAAGTCCCACTAATAATTATCTCAAGGTACCGCCTCGTCATAGGGGTCTCAACGCAACAGACGGCGCGTCAATCGGACGCCCGGTCTGTGAGATACTAGCCTTTCCGTCCCAGGGGCCCGGTTGGTTTCGTGAGCGAACCAACCCGGCCGTATCTCAACTGTACCCCGAACTCCCATAGGGTATACTCATAGGGACCGTTTCTCAACGTGATCATCAACGCCGCTGACGGTTCGTCAAACGGACGTCCTGTCTGTAAGATATCAGCTTATCCGTTCCAGGGGCCTGGTTGAATTTCGGGTACAATCCAACCCGACCAAACTCCAACAGTGTCCAAAGCTCGGGATAAGTATTCCAAAAGATCCGTCTCACTTAGAGGAATTCAACGAAACAGACGGCGCGTCAATCGGACACCCGGTCTGTGAGTTATTGGCTTTTTCGTTCCAAGGTCCCGGTTGGTTTCGTGAGCGAACCAACCCGACCGCACTCCGACAACATCCAAACCTCGAGCGGAGTAAGACAAAAGATCTGTCTCACTTAGAGGAATCCATAAAAGTTGACGGCACATCAATCAGACGTCCGGAACTCAAGATATGAGCGTTTCCGCTCCGAGGGCCCGATTGGTTTCGTGTACAAACCAACCCGGCCGAACCCAAAGTTCTCCAAAACCTTGAGTGCGATATACCGAAACGAACGTCTCGATCCAAGGATAGCATCGCCGCTGACGGCGCGTCGTTTGGAGGTTCGTAACCCGATTTATGGGCATTTGAATCCAAACTACTCGGTAACGGGGGTTTCGGGCCCGGGCCGTCCCGACCCGAGACCCCCTGGTTGGCCCGAACCGGGTCGAACCGCCCCGGACAGGGTCGACCCGACGCAGTCCGGCCCGGCCCGACCTGGCCTGGTAGACCGGCCGGGCGCGCCGGTCCGGCTCAAGGCAGCGTGCTGGGCGAGCTGCCAGCTCGGCCTTCGGCCGAGCTGATTGAGAACGGGGGGCGCCTGCCCCCCTTTTGTGAAACCGTGGCCCCCCTCATTATGGGGGGCCATTTATGCTGTCCAGGGGAATTTAATTCCCCCGATTTTCCTCCTTTCCGGCCGGCCCGACTTGGCCGACCGGCTTCTTCCCAACAGGACCGACAAAGGCCGGTCCTCTTCCGGCATCCGACACCAGCGGCCCGGCTGGCCGCCTGTCACCTTGTTCCGCCGCGGCCCGGAACTGGCCGTGGCCTATGCCGTCCGGTGCGGTGCGACGACACCGCGCCCCTCCGCTGTAGCCCCGCTCCGGCCGCGGCGCCTTTGATTTCTTTTGACGCGGCGCGACGACGTCGCATTCTTGAATTTCATTCCACGGCGCGGCGCGACGACGCCGTGCAATAATTTCCGTAGAATACCCGCGTGGTGCGACGGCACCACGCCATCTCGTTCCATCCGCAAGAAACAAATATGAACAAAGGAGGGGGGTTCGGCCGTGTTTGTGCGGTCCGGCCCCCCTCTCGTTAAATGATAACATTTATTCGTTATCCTCAAAGTTCGACATTCTAGAATCAATAATGGAAATAATTAAATAAAACAACAACAATTCCCTACCTCGGTTTCAAGTGCGGAGCACGTCACAAGCCTCGGAAGACAAGCGTCGCGGAGGTCGGGCGTCGCGGGAATCGTATGTCGATTCCATTGACATCGAGGTGCGTCCGAAGAGGTACGTCGCTGGTGAAGCTTCGTAAGCTGACGAAGAAGTCTGAGGAGGAAGCGGCGTCTCCTTTCGTTGACACGGGAAGAAGATCGAAAGAAGCAACATTCTTCGTCGGCGCTTAAGTGTTCTTCGTGTTCTTCATCAAGGTTGATGAAGATGAAGAGAGAGCTTCCCAAAACCTCTCAAGGTGGCAAAGGATACTAACCAAAATAAAATAAGCTTAAAGCTTATTTTATTTACACAACTAAACCACTTGAATTTCAAAAGTTTGAAATTCAATAACTCATCTCAATTAATAACTTAAGTTGTCAAGATTAATTAGAGAGGAGTTATTGGGAGTTTAAAGGGGAGATTAAGTGTTAGGGTTCGTGTGGGCCCCACCACACTTAATCCTCTCAAGGGAGGTTAAGTGGATGTGGGTCCCACCTCTAACTCCCTTTGGGAGGATATAACCAACATGGATAAAAAATAAAATGTGTTTCCACATTTTATTTAACTTCATTTTAATTCCCCCAAAACTAACTCTCAACCCGCATAAAACGCAACTTCGGAAAAGGTCACCTTAAGCGAATATTGGCGCTGCGAGTTCATCAGTGTCCTCAGATTTCAATTCCGAGCACCGGATCAAAAGTTAGAAATTCCCGCTCATTCGTTCACTGAACGTACCCGAGCCAAACTTCAGAAATTGATTCCGGGCACACCGGGCCTCGGAATCAGGCGCCGTCAGAAACTGTGTTCTTGCAAAATTCCAAAGAAAATTAAGAAAAAAATTTTCTTGAAATTTCTAGGTCTTTACAGTCTTTACTTGTTTGAATTTCTTTAAAACCATTCCAGGCTAGAGGAGAAATTGACCGAGTGAGCTTCCTTAGAGAGTCTGTGATAGACCTGAGACTATAGGAGGAATTGAACGAGTGAGCTTCCTTAGAGAGTTTCTTGACCTTGTGGCTATAAGAGGGTTATACCGCATGATCTCCCTCATAGAGTTCCCTGACTACCCTAGAATATAAGGGTAATTGACCGTGCGAGCTTCCCCAGAGAATATTATAATTTCGTATGACCAAACCAGAGGGGTTAGGCTGAGTGCACTTCCTAGAGGGTTGTTGGTACTTCTTGGATAGGACCAGAGGTGTTGGCTGTGAGTACTTCCCAGAGGGGTTCCTATTGTGGTTAGCTGTTTGATTCTCTACTGCTTGTTTTTATGTGGATTGATCACTATTGTATATCATCTTTTTACTGATTATTGATTTCTGTATGCTGTTTACTATTACTACTTACTGATTTCTGTCTGTTTTTTACTATTACTGTTTACTACTTTCTATACTGTTACCTGCCATATACTCACTGACTGTTAGGAACAGATATTTGGGTGATTGCTTACTGGGATTTAGTCTCACACCCTATTTGGGCCATGCTTTTGGGCCCAAACAGACTATTTTGTTGTTGGTATAGACAAGGGAAAGCGCCCTTCGACTTCTGGTACTTGATTGCTTGGAGTAGGAGAGCATGGGACCAAGCTTAGGCTTACGATGTTGAGGAGCTGTTTATCTTTTCTTTTGTACTTGTTTTGGTACTATTTGTATTTCCCGCATTGTGACTTGCTTGGATGTTTTCCTAGATATATGTATCATGCATCATTTCATATCTAAATATGTGCCCCAGCTGTTTATTTCCTTTGTCTTCCACTGTTTGTTGTTGATTTATATTTACTGTTTCTGCTATTGCATATGTTGTTTATTTCTGCTATGTACTCTTCCAATGAGGGCATAGTTTCCCCACTATCACACCCAAGGCCCTCACTGCTAGTCAGCAGTATCTAGCGTTTGGGGAAATGCACTTGAGGCCATGTTACCAACCAGGTATGGGGCGCCTCTGGGTGGCATCCGGAACTGGGACGTTACAATAAATCTATTGAGATCTCAAGAAATAAAGAAAATACTATTTCTAATAAAGCCTTTAAAGAGTTAATAAAAAAGAATAAAAAACATATATAAATAATCCCTTAGTTCAATACTAACAAGTAATATGAATTATATATTAAAGAGAAACTTATAAAAATTTGAAAGAGGAAGAGAAGAAGAAGAAACAATTTGAAAATGATAAGGAGGAAAAAATTTATCAATAATTCCTAAAATGAATCACTATCAAAGATTATGTTAAACCTAATATATTTTAAGGAAAAATCTTTAGGAAAAGTAAGTTATTGGTAAATGGAAGGAAGTTGTTGTTGAAGGTTCTGAAGAAGTTAATATAAAAATCCTTCAAAAGATAATCCTTTAAAATATGCAGAAGATTCAAAGCTAAAGGAAAAAGTTTATTAGAAAGTTCATTATCTAAAGTAACATTCCTTGTATACTTATTTATCTATAACAACACCCTCATTAGAGAATAAATCATAAGAATATTTAGTTAGTTTAGAAGAATAAAGTTTAAATAATGTTGAAACCAGAAAAGTGGAATAAGTCTAAGAAGAAAAAGATACTAATTTTGATATAGAGGAAATCACACCTAAATTTGAAAGTAGAGAATATTCTCAACAACCAAGAATCAGATAGAATCATCTTATACATTTTTTTTGAATCCTCAACCAATACTCCACTTGGTGGTTAAAAAATAGTAGAGATGAAGTTAAATTATTTTAATGAAGTTATCAATAATTTGGACAAAATATTGGAAATTTTCTAATATGTTCAATCAAGGTGTAATCTAATTTAACAAAAAAATATTAATGTTCTGGATTATAAATGAAATCAATAATTTTTTTATTATTTCTTAGAAACCAAGGATGGTTTGGGGACTCTTAAGGAAAATTAATCTACTAACTCAAAGAATTTAAAAAGAATTATAAAGTGGGATAATTAATTAGACATAGACAAGGAGTTATTTGATGAAAAAGTAATAAGAATAATTGAGTCTAATAAAATTTTGTGCAAGATAACTAAAAGTGTAAGGTTATAACATGGTGAGAATTAAAGAGTTTTTTATGGTATTAAAACTATTGAAATTAAATATTATAAGGAGATCAAAGATCTTAAGAACAAGATGAAAGATAAAGATGATAATAATGAAAATTTAGACAAAGAACTCAAGAATATTAAGCATGCTATGAATAAATATTATAAAATTATTAATTTTTTGGGAATTCAGAATATTTGAAACTTTAATTTTTATTAACATAAGAATTAATGTTTCTTATAAATTTTTTATATATTTATGATTAATTCTTTAAGTTTTTTTTTAATTTTTTGTAAAATTTTAAGGATTTATTACTCAAATTTTTTTATTACTCCTATGTTATTTTTGAGAAAAAAAATGGGGAGAAAATTTGAACAAATAAAAATTATAGAACAAAATATTTTTAAAAAGGGGGTGGTTTTTTTTTGTATGCTTGTATTTCTAAAATTATTAACCTTTTGTTTTTTTATGAATATATCTTGTGATTTTTAAAAATGAGAGATTATTGTATCAAAAGGATAATTCATATACTTATTTTAAAAATGAAATCCCATATGTTTATCAAATTTTATTATTTTTCAATCCTTGTTATATTTACTTCATATTATAAGTTTACTTAAGTTTATTTTTTGAATTTTCTTGAACCATCATTTTTTACATTAACTTAACCTAAATAAAATTAAAATAGTGTAATTATTTTTAAAGGAAGGATTCTCCAAGTAATAATTAGTTATTTTATATTTATATAAAAGTTTTAGAAGGAGTTTTTTTTTGTTTTTAGGTTTTCTTGAAATATGGTTCTAGCGGTGATTAATAAACTGCATTAATAGAAGTAGTTCAAGGGTAGATTCATTAGAAAGATAAATGATGCTGAAAATGCAGTTAAAACTAAACCTGAGAAATATAGAATTATGATGTTATAGTCATTACAATTTTTTTCTATAAATAAACCTGTGAGCTCAATGTAAAGAAGAAAATACAATTGTGAAGTGATCTTAATTTGTATATGTTTTGAATATCTACAATAAATTATTGATGATAGCAATTCAATTTATTTTTATTTAAATATCATTGCTCATTGTATACATGTGAGAGCTCTTAATTGTAAATACTCTAAGTTTTTACTTTGTATTTTTTGTTATTTAGATCATGTTAATCAAGTGATCCTAGGGCTATGAAGATAGAGGTTTGTCTGATCTTGTATTGATTTAGGGATTTTGGAAGCAAGATAAATGTTATTCCAATAAAGTTGATTGAGGGATTATAAGGTTTGGATGATAATACTTTTGATAGGTTTAAAATCAGGGATACATAAATTTGGGTCTATAGACTTCCTTATCACTTTGGGTGAAAGTTAAGACCTCACTTAGTGTAGGTGCTGTATTTTTTATTAAATTATTTAAGAAAAATTTAGTTATACACCATCATGTTTGTTTTAGTTTGAAATATGTCTTTATACAAGTTTTATATTCCACTATGATTAAATCATTATTTTTATATACTGTTCTTTAGTCACTCTGATTATAATTATTTGAAGTAATCATTTTGAAATTCTACAACATTGGTATTTTTTTGTTTACTTATACAAGTGAGTGAATTTTTAATTGTTTTTAAAACTACAATTCATCCCCATGTTGTTTCATTTATTCCATACTTTCATTGGAGACACCAGATTCATCATCAAGTAGTCTAGAAACTCATAATAATTTTTTATCCTTGCAAGATGAAGATAATTTGATACAGTAGAAGGTGTAACAATCTAATTATCCACTAAAGGAAGTGAAACAATAGGCATAGATCAAGAAAAGAAAATATAAGTTCAATGTCATTTAAATTTAATTGAAGTGAAAAAATCAATACAGGATTTGTATTTTAGATAGCAGTTGCAATTCTCACATGATGGGAAATATTGTTCTTATCATAGTCATAAAATATGATAAAGAATGTTTTTTTACTTTATAAATTATGAAGGGTAAATATTTTTGGCTCCAGAAGATCCAAAATAAAAGGAAGAGACTTGAGGCACATTAATGTTTTGGTGGGTGAAGGCCTTAGTCACAAATTACTAAGTGTAATTCAATTATGTGACTCAGAGCATGAAGTTAATTTTTTTTAAAACATTCATAATAAATGGAAGAGATGGAACTATTTTAATTAAAGGGAGAAACTTGAAGGGAAACCATTACCTCATTGGTGGAGAAGAAGATATGTGTTTTTTATCTAAGGAATAACAAACCAACTATGAGATAAATGACTTGGACATTTGAGAAAAAAATCATTATAGTATTTAGTAATGAATGAAGTAGCATGTTATGTAGCTAATATCACCTGAGATCTCACTAAAACATGTTATTTTTACCAAAATGGTAATATTAATAAAAAACTTACATGCCAAAGTAAAAAAAGTTGAATAAGTTTCTTGAGTTGGTATATGTGGATGTGAGTGGTCATGCAATTATATGAATGTAATGTGATACTATGTTTTTTTATCAATTATTAAAATTGGATGACATAGCTAATAGTTATCTATTACATGTTTAAAATGTTCCTATATATTACACGATATCAAAGATTGGACAAGAAAATGATTGGATTGAAAATTTATAAGTTTTGGGTTGATAATTTTATAAAACCCACTAATAATAAATTAGAATAATATATTTAAAATAATGGGATAAGGTATCAAGTGTCGGTAATGAATACTCCTAAAAAACATAGTTGTTGAGAGGAGGAATAAAATTATAAATAAAATGGCCCAGAAAATACTACTTGAGAAAAGTTTACTAGAGATTTATTGGAAATAATTAGTGATTACATCAATTTACATCTCCAAAAAGTCATTTTTATTTTTTAATAAAGATAATACACCCTTAAAATGTGGCATTGGAAGAATACTATATTGAAGTACTTTTTAATATTTGGAATTAATATTTTTATTCCAAATTAGGAAAAGAACCAAAAGATTAAAGATTATGGGGATAAAGGTATTTTCCTTGGATATTTATAGAAAATTATAGTGTATAAATTCTAAAATAAAAGTATTTGGAAAATTATATAAATCCAATATGTAAAAGTTTTTGAAAACGAGTAGATTTTACAAAATAGTGAGAAGATTTTATAATATAACAATGATTAAATGTATAAGGAAGATGATGTTGATGTGTGAAGTTAAGGGGAAATAAATGGGGATGTATAAGGGTAAAAATAAGATACTATTAATGAGGAAAATATATAAGGATTAATAGATACAAATAAAGAAATACCAAGAATATCAGGAGCCAGGCACACTATCTCCTAGAAAACTTAAGTGATTATAGAATCATTGATGGAAATATTTTTGGTGATTATAAAAATTTAGTGAAAACATGGATAATGAAGGATTTATAACAAACTATTTTTCTATATCAGGTTTATCCTAAGTTTTTTTAATATGAAACCAAAGATGAAAGTTGGTTCCAAATAAGCATGATAAACTTGAATAAATTGAAAATAATAAAAATTGTGATGTTTTTCTAATGCATAAGGATACGAATGTTATTAAAAATTAGTGGTATTTCTGGAATAAACTTAGCGAATATGGAAATGTAACTCAAAAAAACAAAGATGGTGTGAAAATGATATTCCTAAATTGAAGGGATTGATGTTGATTATGATTTTGACTCAGATTTTTTGTTGGAATCTATTTCCATTTTCATGTTAATGTCAATTAAAATAGGATTTAAGGTGTACAAAATGAAAGTTAAATCAATATCACTCAATAAAATTCTTGAGGAAGAGGTGTACATTGAAAAATGAGATAGATTTTTTATGAATTAATATTCAAGAAAATTGTTTTAGTTAAAGAAAGAATTATAATTATTGATTAAATAATAATGAGTTTGGTATTTACGGTTGGATCAATAAATGAGAAACTGGGATTTCAATGTGGAAGAGGTGATCACAACCTCTACATCAAGAAGGATAAGGATTAAAGGATATTTGTTCTCATTTATAAAACTAATATAATTTTTAGAGGATTATATGATTAAAAATGTAATAAATTTTTATAATATATGAGGTGAAAATAAGATATGTCTATGATCAATGAGTTTAAATTTTTCCTTGGATTATAGGTGACTTAAGGAAGGGATGATACATTTATTTCCCAGTCAAAATATGAGAAATAAGTACTTGAGAGATTTTTAATGAAAAATTAAAATCCAATTAAAACTCTGGTGGCTACTTGGATGAAATTTTCAAGAGATGATGGTGGAAATGAGGTTAATATCATAGAGTGCATGATAGTTATTGGGAGCTTATTTTACTTAATATTAACACTACTTGACATTGTATTTTATAAATTCCAATCTATATGATATAAAAGATATTGCAAGTAAATACACATACTATTAGTGAAGATGATTATTTTATACATTAAAAATATAATTTATTTCAAGCTATATTATCATAGAACAATACAACATGAGTAATTGGGATATAAAAATACAGATTGGGCAGGTTCAACAGATGATCAAAAATTGATATTGGGTGGTGATTTGTATCTTGGAATTTCATGCATTTGTTAAAAGAGTAAGAAGAAAAAATGAATTTATTTAAGCATCATAGATTCTAAATACATCACTACTACTCAAGCTTGTACTCAATTTCTAATGGATGGAGCAACAACTTGGAGAAGCTAGAATTGAGGTGGTTTCTCCTACTACTATCATGTGTGATAACTCGAGTTCTATTAATCTTAGAAAAATACAATTCATCATTCAAGAAAAAAAAAACACATTAAGATAAAACATCATTTCATTAATGAAAATTTTGAGCAAGGTATAATGGAGTTGTATTATGTTTTAACATATAATCAAGTTGTGGATATTATGATAAAGGAACTACCCAAAAAATATTTTAAAAGGAATTAGTTGGATCTTAGAGTCCAATTGAATCCCTCTATCTATATTGGTTAGAAATAGGACCCCAACTCCCTTAAATGATTTTATATTTATATAAATTTAGTTAAATTATCTTTTATTAAATTTTTGGTTATCTAAAACATCGCTTTTGAACATTCAAAGAAGTTATCTTTGGGTTTGTTCAAAAAGGGGATAGGTAGTTCATAAATTTCTTGGGAGAAGTTTTTTTTGAAGTGGTATGAGAGTATTATTTCCTATTGATTGTGAGGGGGAAATTATGTACTTGTTATTTTTGAATAGGGGGAGATTATTTAACTATTTAACCAGGGGATAATCTTTGTGGAGTAGTTAAAGAGTATGAAGAACAAAGAAGTATTTTTATGAGGATATTTTCATTTAACCCTAAATTATCATTAATTCCTTGACTCATGTTAGATTAGAGTTGATGATTAGCAAATCAATTATGCACTATCTTAAGATAAGTGATTATTTTTGATCAATTCGAGTTAGATATATATTTTTAATTAAAGTTGGGAAAAATCTATTTTGAAATTTTTAATAAATACAAAGAGGGATATTGTAAGAAAAATCCCCTTAATAATGGTTTTTGGGATGTGTTTGTTGAATGAAATATTGAATAAAATTCCAAAACATCTCATGAAGTCACAGAGAGCACATTTCATGAAGGATTAAGGTGCATTGGAAGTATTTTTTATGGAATTATGGATATTTTGATTTTGATCAAGTTTGTAAAATTATGGACAATTACAAATCAAAAGGGTAACCCATGTAGTGAACAAGAAATGAATCAAAGTACATAGCACCCTCATAGAGGTGATTTTATAAGGGTCATTTCATTTTATAAGAGTCCTTATCTTCAAAATGTTGAAAAATGAATAAGTGTTGGAATTATAAAGGTTATTAAACATTATATAAGAGATATTTGTATATTCTATAAGTATCATTGGAATAACTCTAAAATTCATTCTAAAATAAAGGTAAAATCATAAGAGTCATCAATCATTCTGTAAGAGTCATTATTTGGAAAAGGTAGACTGTAATATTCATTCTATGTGGAAAAGAAAAATTCTATAAGAGTTATTTTATAAATCTTAAGAGTTATTTTTGGATAACTGTAAGGATGATTTTATAATAAGGAATTCCCCAAAGAGTCATCCTAGAAGACTAGAATATTCATTCTGAGAAATAATAAAAGGTTATTTACTTAGATAATAAGTGTCATTTAGTGAAACTTAAAGGGTCATTCCCTTATAATTTTTTAAGAAGTCCATCCTTCAACAATTTACATAATATTTTTTTAATCATTAAATGTTATTAATAGCTCAGTCCTCCATGTAAGGAGAAAATGATACTAAGATTAAAGGAAGGATCATGCCATGATATTTCAATTACTTAAATTCAAGGTTGTTAGGATTTAATGAATATAGTTTTTACTAGATGACAAGCCATAAAGTGTAGACTCACACTGTTTTATAACAGTAGTAGTTAAAGTTTTAAATTTAAATATGATATTTTATTAAAGATTAAGGATCTAATTTATTTGAAAAATAATATGATATTTGGTTGGAATTGAATATTGAAGTGAATCTCATAGATAAATTTTAAATATTATATATTCAAATATTGAAATTATCATTTAGATATTTAGTAAATAAAATATTAAAAAATAGAAATAAAATAAATTAGGAAATCACGGGGACTTCTGATATAGAAAAAGGAGATATATTTTAAACTTAAAATAAGACAAGGTAGAGAGGTAACATTGGATGAATATTATTCTTTTGAGAAGGAAAGAAAAGAATTACAAATGAAGAACTATAAAGATGCAGAATAAGAAGAAGGTATTCCAAGAGGAATCTTACTAGAAATTTGTGGAAGATATTCTAACTACTACATAGACTTTAGTGTAACTCATACTTTCTCTTCATGGAAGAAGGATGGAAGTTACAAGTGGAGCATTGTGTCCTATCTTATACAAATATCATTTAATTTTTTAATTGTTTGTTTAATGTTGTAAACCTGGAGGGCCTGTGTGTCCAGTCCATACTATAAAATAAATTTACTAAGCTCAATGTTTTAGTTTTATGGCACATAACCTTTTAATTCTCCTTGTATTATCTCGGTTTAGGTGAAATGTGTAAAAATATTGTGTTCCTCTCTTTTAATTATTTTTTTATTGATATCTACCATGAAAAAGAGAGAGGTGTTCCCATTAAAAGTATAAAATGATCATTGTAATGGTATATTTAAAGAATTTATAATATTTGGATTCACCGCCTTAGGGTATTCACCTTGTTTGGGATGAACATGTTTCCTCTCATGCTTGTTCACTTAGACAGATATCAGCAGACCGATTACGGATCACATATACCATCATTTTAAAACATGATTAGTTCACATGGATGAATTTATATTTATTGTGTGATCTTATATGGATATAGGAAGACCATATATGGAAGAACATATCCCATCACCGAAATATAAGCTTATTCCATTCAGATGTGAGAGAGTTGAATGCCTCAATATAATGATGACTATACAGAGGAATGTTGGAATGAGGATTCCAATGTTCAAAAGGGCTCTCAAGTACTCTTGAAATTAAAACTTTATGCATTTAACACAAATAATCTATACTAATATGAGAGAAATATAGGGGTTTTCTAATATTTTCTTAGGCCAATGGAACTAGTGAACATATATTGATTTTTTATAGGGTTATATGGTGGGCGCCACAATATTTATGTCTTTTAATTATTTCCCTAACTTTTTCTTAATTATTGGATGGGGAAAGAATTTGTGGGTAGGTACTATACTTCTAATCAGGCTTCCCTTTATAGGTTTTGGAATTTGGAAAGTTTTTTCCATTTTCCTTTTATCAAAAGATTAAAATATTTCCTAAACTATATGAGGTGATTTCTTAGTGATCAAAGGCTCAAATTTTTTCCTAGGATTCCATTTGAATGTTTCTAACCTGCTGATTACTATGTCTATTTTCTTTATAAATTTAAGGTCTTACATTATAGACCGATAATTATACTGTTACGGTAAAAAATCTTTGACTAAAAAGATGAGGAAATCTACCTTTTAAAAAGGGTGAGGTAAACCCAATGTGAATGGAGGACCCATTACTAGTACATATAACCTAAAGGGTAGGTGCACAGAATTTATGGTAATAGTTATTGTACTAATTAAGCTAATGATTAAGTCCAAATAGCTTTGACCATAATGTGAGGTAGTCTATATAACAAGGGAAAGGTAAACCTAACATATATAGGGAGCCTAATGCTAGTATAGACAATATCATTGATAGATGGTCATAGTTTAAGGAATAAAGCTTGTAGTAGAGGTTTTTTGAGGTTTAGGGTTACATTATGAGGTCTATATACACAATAAGAATTTTCCAAGATGATAATATCAACTCAAGAATTTTTTATTACCAAGAAGAGTATCTTGACTCATGGAATATGAATTTTCATAGAAAATGAATACCTAGATATAAAAGAGTACATGAATAGGATGTCATGATATTTCTTTGAATATGGGCATGATGAAAAAATATGTAACATTAAAAGTACTTGAAACCACTTGAATAATTAGGTTATAGAATTTTTAAATCATAACATAATAATTTCAAAGTTAATGGAAACATAAAGATATGTGGGAATAAGTTAACCATTGGTAATAAATATACTACCACTACACCATTTGGAAACAATTCATGGATTTAAGGGGGTACTTTCTGATAAGACAAAAATATCCCCTAGGTGTTACTTATCATCTCAAAGGAAACTATGATATTCACCATCTATTCCTATCAGGGTCTGTTCAGATCATTCAATTACCTAGTTACCATTTTCTATGAAAGGGGAGGTTAGGTGGATAAGTTCATGGTTTTTTGGGTTGTCATGAGGAGAATATCAGATCAATAATTTGGATTGGTGATGATTCAGACATCAAAGGTATGAAGTAAGTTCCTTTATAAAAGGATATTAAATAAGGCTTCGATCACCCTAAAGGTTACGACACATGTATTTAACACATCCTTAGGGTAGAGGGATATAACATGAAGTTTCTCAAGTATGTGATCATCTAAATGAGAAGTCCTAATCAATGTGAAGAAACTAACTTTTATTGGAAGACAATATACCCATGGTATAATTCAATATCACTTATCATGAGTAAAATAGATCATCTCAAACTTTTTCCAAGACCAGTGGGTCCAATGAGTATAGGTTGACTTTTCTATGGTCAAGTTTTAGTCCATAAAATCATTGAAACCATTTCATTTTACTCTCTAAATTTTTCCTAATACATGAAAGGGAATGTATTATAGATTATAAGATTAACTTTTTCTCAAGACACCCTTTATAGGTTTCCAACTTGATAATAATTTGTGAATATTTCATTTTCAATTTAAGGTCTTGTAATTTGGACCAAAATTGTGTGTCAAATGTTTAAGGCCCTACAAATTAGACCAAAAAATTATCAGAGGTTGTGTGTCTGATAGAGAGGCAAGTATGACCTAATGTGAATGAGAGAGGGTCTCTATATGTACAAACATACTTGGAAAAGGTGTATGTTGTTTATGTTCATAGTGTCTGGACCATTGATAGAGAGTGTGGTATGAAAATACAAATTAGAATCAAGTTTTAGGAGTTATCTAATAACTTTTTAATAAGGAATGATGATAATGAAATTCATAACATTGTTAACTTGATTTAGGAAGTGATTATATGGAACAAGAATGCTATGGATGACCATTGATCAATATTTTAATGATGGGTTCCATTCTAATGTTTTCAAGGGATCATGGGGTTAGAGGACATTCTCCTTAGGATGAAAGGATTCCTTTGGTTGGTAGGTAAGATATGGAAACACCAATATCATTACCAAGTATAAGTGTTCTTTTGAAGTTAAATACACTCATTACCAATATACAATAATGATTAATGGTGATACAAACACTTAAGGTATGAAGTGTTTTATATAGAAATAGGATATTCTAGAATGATTAGAATGTTACAATCCTAAACTAACCATGGTTGGGATATTATGAGATGTTGTAGTGGAGTGAAAGTGGGGTTTATTTATGGATGGGCCCAAAATATAAATTCTATACATACCTATATATCCTAAAAAATAGGAATTAATTCACATATAGTTCTAATAGAATAAATGTTATCCTATCATAAAGACTATTGTGGGAAGAGTCAATGTAAATGAGAAGGCCCAAACATTAGGAAATTAATCTTTAAACTAAGTTCATTTTTTCTAGCATAGGTTTATAAAAAATGAACCATTTTCCAAGGACTCTTATATAGATTTTCCTTCCATGAAAGGAAACTTGTACATATTACATGGAATTATCCAAGTAGTTTAAGGACATTTGGGGTGGACCATATATCATACAGTCTAACAAATTGCAACGAGGACTCTAATTCCATGCTGTTTAGGATCATACAATGAGGATATTTATTTATAGGGACTTTTATAGATCTAGATCATTCTCAAAAAATGATATGGATTCTTATTAGTGTTTAAATCATGGAGAAAACTCAATATGAATGAGTGGAAGTTTAATAAATTGGATTAAATCTAGTATTGTTTGTGGATAAACCTTGGTTTAGACACTACATATCCTGGTATAATAGGAATCAATCCACACATAGTTCTAAAATTAGGTATTTTTTTATTTTGGCATGGGATTAGAACTAGAATAATCTTCATACTTGTACCCAGGATAAGCGATCATGGTTTTGTATATGGTTTAACAATTTATGGTCGATATCGAAAACCCAACATGAATAAGGAGACCATAAACTAGGGGGATTTTTATGAAGTTAATATTTATGGATGGGTCTAGGAAATTTAATCCCAACATTACTACATATCCGATGAAAACCAGAATAAATCCACATGCAGTTATAAAATGGTAGACCATATATAGTCTAAGCATATATACATGGGAAATATTATCAACACTAAGATATATAAAGGGATGAAGTTAATAGGATTTAGAGTTGGGATCAGGATACAATATCTTGACATCACTGTATATCTTGAAGGAACTAGAATCAAGGCATATATAATTATAAAATGGGTCTTTTCAAAAATCTATCTCATGTGTAAGGGGACATGTTAATAAATTGAATGGATATCCTAGTGTAAGAATAGAGGAAACCTAATGAAAATGGAGCCTCAAAACCAAGATAGCTTAAATTTGTCCCATCCTAATGCATGATAATGGTAGAACCTGATATAATCCACTACAAGTCTCATATTCTAGGTGAGTTTAAGCATGAAGATAGATTTTGTGGTTGGGGCTAGGATGATAGATCTTTGCATCACTATATATCCTAAAATAACATAAATTAATCCACATGTATTTATAAAATGGGGTTCTATATATATTTGGATCATGTTCATGGGTACATAGTAATGAAGTCAATGACTATCCTAGTGTGAAAAGGTGTGAAACCTAACGTGTATGGAGTCTCAATACAAAGAAAACCTAAAATTGTCCCATCCTAATGCATATACATGGGAAGAAATGATGTGATCTGATGTTGGTCTTATCACTTGGGTGAGGTCTGACATGAAGATACAATCTATGGCTAGGTTTTACATAATATATCCATGCAACACGATGTATCCCATATTAAAGGAATCAATCCATAGTTCTAAAATAGAATATCCTTGTACATATCTGGTTCATGTATGAGAGATAGAGAGAGATAAATGTATGGATTATCTATTAAGAGAGAAGGGTTAAACCTAGTATGAATTAGGAAATGCCTCATTACTAGAGTAGATCTAGGAATGAAAATTAAAGCTACAATTGTGTTGGGATGAGTGATCCAGATATCACTATTTATCTTGAGGTATAAATAATCTAGACACATATAGTTATGGTAAGAGGAATTTGTTTTCATAGTTCAGGTGGAATGTGGAATTATAACCATATAGTGTATCAACAATGATCATATCCTTGAATGGAAGAAATCCATCTTATATATTAAGATATTTCATGGGGGCATTTTTATGATTTGAGGTCACACAAAATAATCCTCTCTAAGAAGTTTAGGTTCATGTGTGATAGAAAAATAAAAAAAATTTAATGTCATTTGGGATGGACTATATATCATGTAGGTTAATGTCATGTTATAAGTACCATGTGCTATGCAGTTTATGTTTGTGCATCTAGGACTTATGCTACACAGTCTAAAGTCATGCATCTGGAATTATGTGTATCCATTATAAAATTACTCAATTCATTTATTAAGAAACCTTGTAATAGAGGCATTCATAATATAGTATCCATACATGTTAATAGAGTAATAGGCTCCATTGGAGTTGACCTTATGCATGGTGTGATGAACTTATCATTTCATCTCCAATTTTAGAGGTTTCTTCCCATGTATCATGGGAGTTATCATGGATAACACCAGTTCCCATTGGATAAATAAGTAGAGGTAAACCTTTTTTTGAATTCTCTCACCACTTGATTCTAATATATGTCAAGGTTGCACAATATGTGTAACATTTTCTCTTTAAGTCATTCTATTTCATCAAGTTATATACGAAACTATTCATTTTAAGATAGTTGATAATAGAAAGAGATTCAAAGTGAGGGAAGTTTTACCTTGATGGGAAAGGATTCCTCTATCCCATACAAAAGTGAATATATGGTTTTTTGTTTGGTAGTATGGGTTGTGGTATGATAATACCATAGATCATATAAGATCTCTTCTAAACAGGACTTCTTGTATTTATCCATTGTCTTCTAAAGGATACTATATAGAGTTTTGTTAAATATCTCTATATATCAATTATCCCCTACTTGATAGTAGGATGAATGGTTTGGTTGGATATTATTTTCCTAATATAGCCTCTTCAAATCATAAGCATAGTCTGTCAGTATTGTGTTAGAGACGCCAAATAATGTAATGATTTTAGACTTCAAAAAACTGATGAAATCCTTTGTTATTAATTCCTTTAGGGATATAACCTCATCCCAATTGAAGAAGAAGTCAATTAAAGCAAGGATGTTCTTAAACTGCCTATATTTAGTTAAAAGATATGGCTTGATGATATCTATTTCCCACATGGAAAATGACCAAGAATATCTGGAGGTGTGCAACAATTACAAGGGTTTATGAATAAAGTTATCATATAGATGAAAAACATGACATTTCTTTATGAATTTTATAAAATATTTCATTATTGATGGTTACAAGTATCCAAGTATCTTGATTTGGTGAAAGATATTTTCTCTTGGATAGTGGGTTCCATAGACCCCAATATGGACTTCTTTTATAACAATAAGAGTCTCCCCCCTTCAATTCATTTGAGCAAGACTGTATCGATGCCTCATTTAAAAAATACCATATGGGAATTTGGGCCATCATAAATGATGAAGTCTACTTCTATTCTCTGGATCTACTCTTTATTTGCTTGATATGGTGGGAGAATTCTATTTTAGTGGTAGTATTTTATGGGATACATCCATCCAACCATGATATCAATCAATAAGAACATGGGAGCTCCATGATCAGGGGTGGTGTTAAATTTATTGATCTATTCCATGTCACTACTGGTGAATAGAGATACCACCTTGCAATGTGATATGTAAAAGAATGACTTGTATCGATCAAAGTTTTCAGGGTAGTAGCTATATTGGATAGTGAACCTTCATAAGAATTTTTAAAACATGAAATGTGAGACATTGCTATCTTTGGGGAGAATTAAACCATCAACCCTCATACATAATCAAGAAAGGGAATTATCTTTCCTTATTGATGGAATAATTTCTATTAGTTTTCTTGTTTACTAACTCTAAATTACCCTTGATATCCAGTTAGGCCATATGTATCTGTAGGGATAGTTATAATTCTATAATAAGGGCCTTATATTATGTCTCATTATTGGTGTATTCTTCTGATAGTAAGAAGTAAGGAAAAATTTATTTTGTTGCAAATAAGAATACGATCCCCATACCTACTCAATTTAGTTTCAATTTTTCTATCCTTTTACCTATTGAGACCCTATAGGAACCATCAAAGTACATCTCCCGTGATTGTGATGTTCCAAAAATGGAGAAAAATTCTTTATCAGGGAGATATGTGTCTACCAAGTATTTCTCTGGGATAGGGTGTACTGTGACGAAGTATGTTAACACTTTCCATTTTATTTTGTTTTAAGACACGTACTGGATGTCAAACTATTGTAGAATGACCCCCTAATTTCTATACACCCATCTAATATTGGGAAACTAAGAATATAATTTAGAAGATCAATATGGGAGAAAATATAGACCTCATGGTGTTGTAAATAATGTCTCAATTTCTACATTGTGAATATTAGTTCAAGGAAATTATTCCCAATATCAAAGTATCAGGTCTCAATATCCAACATTATTCTTCTAAGACAATAGATACAATTCTCATATCCCACATCATTATTTTAAGGTAGGAGTCTACTTAGTGATTGATCTAGGGTAACCACATAGAGGATGAGAGGATTCTATTCTATTGATGACATCAAGATTGGTGGATGTTAGAGATATTTATTGAGATCATTTATGGGTATTTTAAAATCTTCATTACACAAATATGTAACCCCTTTCTTCATAAATTTTTTTAAGGATAAACATTTTTTTGGTGAGGTTAGTTATGAAGCATTAGATATAGGAAATACTCCCTTGATGTCCTCTTAATTCCTTGAGGTTTTGAAGATTATGTATATCTAGTATTTTTTTATCATTTTAGGTTAAAATTTGATACTATAATGGAATACCATAAAGATGAGTAATTTTCCTGATGTTTTCGTAAAACCAAACTTTAAGGGGGTTTATATTCATGTAATTTTTTCATAGTTTATTCAAAATTATCTGAAGATTTATAATATGATTATATAATTGGTGGTATTTTACCACCATATCATTTATGTAATATTGTAAGGTCTTCCCAGGAGGGACTTCAAGATATGATGCATGGAACATTGATATGTGATGCCAAAATTCTTCAAGGAAAAGGGTATTACTTGATAACAGTATACCCCTTGGGGTTCCTTGAAGGTTATTGACTTCTCATCTTCAAGGTACATTTGGATATAGTTATAGTACAAATATCTATCTATAAAAGAGAGGGATTATAAGCCAACCATTTCATCGATTATTATTTATGTGATAAAGACTAGGAATTCATCCTTTGGATAGTATCCATTAAGATCCTTGAAATTAATGTAGAATATTATTTTGCTATTATTTTTCATGAAGTTAATAATGTTAGTGATACACTTTGGGTATTGAACTTCCTAAATAAAGTTGTATTTGATTATCTTATCAACTTTAGCTTGAACTTTGTAAGCATTGGTTAGATGCATTATTATTACTACCATTTTATAAACATAGTGGTTTTATGGTAGACCCCAATTATGGGTGGCCACATAGGAATCCAGTATGTCCTTTTATATATAATTCCATGTGAATACATCTTGATTCTCTTTTAATAAAGAGATATAATTATCATATTCTCTGATAGTCCTGGTAGTATTGATCAACATAATACATGATTCTTCCTTCATAACTAGATTAATATGATTGATATCATTGGAAATAGTCAAGAAACATTCCTCAAATAATGGAGGATCATCTTTTATATCTTCCTCTCCTTATTCATCATCATTAAAGGAATAAGTAAAACTAGAATCTTAAAACCCGAGAGATGATATGGTTGGTTTTTTATTTCTATAAGAATTAAATCCTTCTTCCAAATTACTAGGTTCATATGATATAACCAATAACATGAGAATATGAGTGAATATACCTAATCCATGTGATTTTATTCTTCTAGGATTCATATCCATTTGGTTAAAGATCCTTGGATGTGTTATTTGAATTTTAAATACACTTTCTTTGTGGTAGTGATACTAAAGGGAGATATTGATATGCATGGACTGTGTAATTGACTTTTGCTTCCTTAGAAGTGACTAGTAAATGAATATATCCACTCAATAAACATATGATAGGGATGTTATTAGAGGTTTTAATTCATTTTTTAATGATACCCGCTTGACCCAATGATTTCCTAGATCTAGAGATTTCACATTGTTTTTTTGATAGAAAACATGTAATCTTCACTGATTTTTCTCCATAGATTTATATGAGTGTTTTCAAGACCATTTAGGGTGGTGATATGAATATTTTTATTTACCATTGGATAATTCAACTCCTTTTTGAGAACCCTATATATATATTTATATTTATAGGACTCAAAGGGAGAACTATCACAATAAAAACCCCAAAATCCCCATTAACAGAGTACTTTAGGAATTGATGATATGATGTGGGAACTAACATGTGTATATGTAGTCACAATCTTACTAGAAAGATGTTAAAATCCATATATTATGAAAAACTATAAAATCAGAGTTAGAAATAATATTTTAAAAATAGGTTATCAAATTGATCTTTTTAGGGGCATTTGTTCACTCTTATCATATACCTAAACTACTAGGTTTGAAGGAGAAAATTTATATTCATTTTATCCTAAATTTTGGGGGTCCATATCAGAATGAGGTTGATTCTAGAACCATTATAAAACGGGGATAAACAAATATTGATATTTTAAAGCTTTATAGATATGTATAATGTTATTATTTTCACATGTACAATATCATCCCTATGTTTTCCTATAAAGGATATGTTATTATGGAATTTTATAGAGAAAGTTTCCATGTGACATTCCTTAGACATAACAATTTCATCCTTGAACTCTTGAGGGCTTAAAGGGGCCTCAATAAGAGATACCCTAAGTTCTGGTGATAGGTTAAGGGAATTTGAAATTGAGAGCCTGGACATATCAATGTCCAAATTCTTTAATATATCATACTTATAAACTAGGTGATTATAACTTCTACCATGATGTTTATCCCTGGCTTGAGGATTATAATCCAAATATGATTGTTCCAATAACTCATTCTATTGACATAAATTAGAGAAAATATTTGTAGTTTGAAGGTTGGGATGAATTGAACTTCCCACACCTTGACATTGACTGGATAAATATATGTTTTCTAGTCATTCTTCTAGTACTATTGGGTCCAAATGAGCATTGAATGATTTAAAATTATATTAGTGTTCCCATTGATCTCATTTGAGTGCCTATTTTTGGGGTTCAACTATGTATATGGCCTAAAAAAATGGTTCCTAAACATCAGACTACACCATGAATTTTTCTTCCCTAACCTCCTTAGCCTCTACAACCTACTCCCCAACTATTAAATGGGAAATTAGTTTTATATAAATCTTTATCATTGATAAAGGAATTTTTCATGTGAATAAAATTGATGGATATTTATTGAAAATACTCATCATATATTCGCTCTCTTTGGTAGGGTAGTTCCCATTTTCAATTTTGGTGGCATGGTGCTCAATATCTATTTTGGTGGGATGGTTCTCATCCTCTCAATGATGGGGGTAAGAAGTCCTGGAGAGTCTTGACCGACCTATGCACTAGTAAGGGATATTCATCTAATTCCTTCTTCTATTGATATTGATTTTTACAATTGTTGAAAGATTATGATGATGAATATGTAATATCTTGCTTCCCAGGGGGAATTGGGGTAAAAACTAGTTGAATCAGTTGTTCCCTAATTATAGCATGTGCACAATGTTGAGCAAAGTATTGTTGTCAACAATACATATTAATGTTATTTAAAGGAGTAGATTATTGAAAATAATACTCTGTTTCTTTATGATCATTTTGATGCTCACAAATATCCTTAGTTATTTTCTAATGATTTTATTTAGTATTTTACAAGAATTTATTAATTTATTTTACTCTTGAAATAACGAGAATTTATTACTTACGCGGAATCTGCTTTAGCACATTCTAGAATCACTGTTCATACCTTACGTAGATAAATATAGCACGGAATCTGCTTTAGCACGTTCTGGAATCACTGTTCATACCCTACATGGATAAACGTAGCATAAGGATGAAAAGCGTGTATACTTTTTGAGACAAGAGAAAAGTATGGTTAAACAACCATACGTTTTCAGAAAAGTATGGTAGGAGAACCTTACATTAGGAAGGAAGCTTACATTTTGGTTATCAGCAAATTATGGAAGGAGAACCGTATGTAAATTCTAAACATTACATTTGTTTCTCAAAAGTATAGTTCATAAACCATACTTTTTTAAACAACCATAAGTTCTTGGAAAAGTATGGATCAAGTAAAAGTATGAATCTTTTACTGTATGTTTGAGTGTTGAAGAAAAATTATGGATGAAAAACCCTATGTTTATGTTCAACCTTACATTGTCAACCTTACGTTTGAAGACTATGTCACCAACCCTACGTTTGGAGGCCACGTCATCAACCTTACATTTGGCGTCAGAAATTATGACAGACAATATTTATGTGCAACGATCAGTAAGCTAATTTCTGGGTGGATTTCAAGCCATATTTAAAGTCGTTTCTAAAGTATGACTTTGAATGATTCAAATACGTTTTATTAATGGATTTAAGATCGAGTTAAAAGGATCTTTTTATGTCGAGTCTTAAGGGGAGTTACGACTTCTCTGCAAATTCAAATTTTTGAATATCACGAATCAGATGGTGACTTTTATGGATCTAAATGTACAAGAGATATGATTAGATTTAATATATATGTTCTCTCTGAAACACCAGGTACATGAAGTATGTAGTCGATCTATTATTGAAAAATGTGGAAAACAGAGAATGCAACTATTTACGTTGATCTGCTGATTCAAAAGGAGCGTCAAAGCTCTGTTTGTTCAAGAAGAAGGAACTCGATAGAAGATTCACCTGTTCTACATTGAATATCTACTGTGGATCTATTACTGCTGAAGTTTTGAACTATATATATATATCTATTGAAACTGGATCAACTCAGAACTGCTTCGTCTTGAAGATCAATATTTCTAGAGACTTCGATCCATCTGCTGTCAATTTCATTCTGTTGCAATTGTGAAGATCAACTGGAAAATTTATTTCTGAAATTCTTTTTATTCTTGAGTAACCAGCTTCTCATTCTAAGCTATGTAGGTTCATGTTTGAACTAGAAGGATTTGTTTTTCCTTGTATTGTAAAGGTGTCAACTGCCTGTACTCAGTTGTGAACCGATCTGTGGAAAAGAGCACCAGATAGTGAAAATCACCAAGCTCGTGGAGTTGAGAATTGGTGGAGTGGACTAGGGGACTTCTGTTCCCCGAACCACTATATATATTTTTGTTCTTGATTTTACTTATTCTACTGCATGATCAAATCTGATAAAGTATAAAGGATAGAACTCGTTCAAGAAAAGAGTTATCAAAAAAATTTGCAAAATACACAATTCACCCCCCTCTTGTGTATAATCTGTAGATTCAGATCCAACACACAATTGAGAAACTTTATAGTAATATAGTTATATAACTTTTACACATGTGTTTCTGGGATATCTTTCCACTCTCCCTTTCATTTTAGTGGGATGTTAGTGATATAAGTCACACACATTGGTAGTTTACCCAATTTAACCTATCTAGATTCTACCATCTTCTAGAGTATATCCTTGAAGATGAATCATTTCTGAATATTATTGTATTCATTATTTTTTAGGAGGATGTACCACATGGTATTGTGTGCTATTGGAAAATAGAGTTGGCATTGGTGTTAACTTGAGCATAATAGTTTTATTATTCACTCTATTAGGTTTTTTATTATATTTACTATATCATTAGCGATTTGGCCTTAAAAGACAAAATAACATATTCTAGTTAGTATTTGAATACTTCAAACTCTTAGAACCCACCAGGGTACTTCAACAGGGATAATTGGCATTGATAGCTCATTTTAGATATTTTCTATACATATATCTAGTAGATTATCTTACAAAATATACATATTTAGGGAATAGATTAGTCCCTTCCAGTTGGCGATGAATTCTAAGACCCTCTTATTTTAACATTTATTTCAATACAAGATGTCAAGGATATTTGTATTCTTTAGTATAGAGTTGAAATGGAAGAGAAACTATCATAAAAGGTTTTTCAATATTCCAATAGACCCTATTATTAGGTTTCTATACTAGTTGAATGTTATTCCTTCCAATGATTGCATGAAGCACTTGAGCTTCATTACTTCCTATTTCTTTGGGGTTCAAATCATGGGGCCACATTAAGAAATGATGTTTTTTTATGTTTCACTGGATCTACCATACCATTGAAAATATGGAATGTGTTATTCAAAAATTTAGATAGAGTAGGATTCAAGTCGAAAAAATATATATATAGTTCCCTTTTTAGTTGCATGGTACAAATTACCCCTCTATGGATTCTATCCTAGTTTAAGGGGACTTGATGGAGTCAAGGAGTTATAATGGAACTATTTTCTAGGATATCACTCAAGTGGAGGCAGTTGGTAGATCCTAATATTTTTATCCCTTTTATGCCTTCGTTGGATATCCAACTCAGGTCTACTTGGGTTATCCCACTAAAAATAGAGGTGTTTACTACTCCTAGAGAGTGTATTATTGATATTACAAAACCATTGGGGTTAGATAAACTTGTTGAATGATCCTTGGGTTGGCTGGATGACTAGACTCAACTCTTACTGAATAAGCGATTCTCACTTATTAAGGAGGATGTACCAAAGTATATATATTAGTCTCAACTAGGGAGTTTCAATCAATATTAACATTTCCTTAGATCAATTTAGCATTGATTCACCCTAGCTTATCCAAATCAAATTCATATTGAGCATTCCTTTCCTCAATAGAGAGATGCTTGACTTCTTCGAGTGGTGAGTGGAATATGTACATGTATTTACCTTTATATTTGGCCAAATATTGGAGTGTAGGTAGTAGGTGAATATTTATAGGATCTCCTATATCTTGAGTCTACCTTTAATGTAAAGTACACACACCTTATTAACATAGTTCATTGTGTACTATATATCAAAGGCATGCATTTTCATTAGGATTATTTTCATTGGTATCATTCCCCATGTTATTTGTGGTGGAAACAATAATGAATTTCACTGATGAAAATTGCACAATGGGGATTATATCCTCATAAGAGTTATAAGGGTATTTATAATCATGAATATCTAGTGAGAAAAAATCCATAATCCTCTTTGATATTTTCCTTCTTGGTGGTCTATTTTTCCTTACAAAAATTTCAAGGTTTCACATTCTATTCTAAATGATCCCCCAAAATCAATTTATGGATGATAATCCCATGGGAGATTTTAGTGGATTGCACTCAATATTATTCCAAATAGGGATATGGATCACTAGGTATGGGAAACCATGAAGGTGTTTCCAGTGAAGCTACTAAAAACCCATAGAATACCAAATTATTTAGAGGAAGAGGGGGTAATAATGTCCCAAATCCTATGGGTTGAGGTATATTTTATTATACTACCATCACATTTTGGATCTGCTGTGGATTTTATGATCTATGGAGTGGTGGGGGTAGAAAAAATTACCCTAGACACATGTGTTGGTGTTGTTATTATAATTCTATTTATGAAGATACTACTACATCCTTATTATCCTTTTTGGATTCTATTCTAACATGATATGGATGCATTTTATATTCTTAGTGAGTGATACTTGCCTATGAGGGATAATTTTTGGTTGTGGTATTTTATTTCCTCTAGTGGGAGGCTAGTTTCATTTTTCGAAAAACCTAATATAGGAGTCTATCAAAGGATTACTCCTTTTGAGTTCACCTCTTCTAGGTATTAGAAGTTTTAGGTTTTTTTGGATAGACCAATTGGCATATGTTGACCCAAGAAATGAGATTTTTCCTAGAGAAATGACGTTTTTGGATTTTTTTCCTAATAGACCTTGTTGGATTATTAGAGGGGTGAAATATAGAGATCTATATTCATCCTAAACTTTGATATGCACATTAGGTGGGATTATAGGGACTTTCTGATGAACTTAATTTATTCTACAATGACAGATATGTTGAAGAAACTTGTAACATTTCCCTAACATAGGGTTCTAGGCCACTGAAAATGTGGTTAGGTCAACATTGCAGAAAAGATCATCCAAAATCCTAAAATAGTCATAATACTACCTTCAAGTCATGTATCCATAATTAAGGTGTTAGAGATTCACTCATAGGATGTGATAAAGGTAGGATATTTACTCCTCTTTCATTTCCACTAGAATGTCATAGTGGGGAGTGGCGATGTCACAAAAAATTATTAGTATTAAATCCTTTGAAAATTATTTCCACATTACCATAGAATTATAATTATCATTTATGAGGGGTTTTTTGACATGACCTGACCATAAATTGTTATTTATCTGCTTCTTTTCAAGAGGATAAGGCTCATTTGAAATATACTCAGTTTCATTAGAGGGTAAATAGTTTGGGGGAGTCATATATGATGATCGCTACCTCAGACTATATTATGACAGTAATTAGATGTGTCCAGTCAGTGATGAGGCTCTTGATGCAACTGACTTCTATTTCTTGAGTTCCTCTTGGTAAAAATAAAAAAAATCATATTTTATTTGGCATATGGAAGAATTCATATTGAAAATATAAATCATCATGTAGATAAAATTTACAACGAGCAGCAAGGGAGGGCCTCCATGGTTGATACTCGATAAAATTTCATGGGGAGGAACTCTATTCTAGTTATTTTCCTTATTTAATGGAATAAATATACATATATACCTTAGGGTAGAATATAGAGATCTTTTCTTGGATTCCACATAGATGACCTTCATAGTTACTATTTGATGATGAATTTGAAAAGGAGGATATCCTTAATGGTTGATCTTCATGTTATGATGATGACCTCCACAATTAGTTTCATGAGGAGAAACTTTATGATTGATCTTCATATTACCACATAAAGTAATTTAATGGTGGGTAATATAGGGATGAACTCCAGAGTTGTTGGTCATGGTATCATATGGAGGACCTATGTAACTATAAATACCTTCCCCTATTGATGAGGAGACAAAAAATTCATGGGACAATATTGAGATATAGAAAAGAGCCTCAAGAATATCAATGTTGATAAGGTAAAGGAAATGGTCCTTCTCATGGATTTCATGTTTCCCTTGAAAATAATTACTTATAGATGGTCTCAAATATGAAATTAGGGTTAGAAACTCGATCATAATCAAGGTCAAATAGTGTGTAAAGTGATACTCATGATTGGAAAACCTCCCAAGAGACTCCTTAATTGGATTTGAGATATAAAAATGACTATTTTGGATGGGAGAAAAAAATATTATCTAGCTCTAGTGTCACCACTGGAATATGCTGATGCTATTCTTGAGAGTGGCAAGGAATGTGAGCTTACTCTATGGTTTTCAATAGAGTATGATGGTGGGATTCATGGGTGTTTTTAGGGATATGAAACTTCTCTGATATCTCCATCAGGATATACTAGTGGGATTCATAAGTGTGATCATGGATATGAGTATGCTCCTAAGTTTCTATTGGAATATGATAACGATCTTCTTGAGAGTAGGCATGAATATGAGTTTGCTCCATGGTTTCCACTAGAATATGATAATGTTATTCATGGGTATGAGTTAAAATATGAGTATTCTCCGTGGTTACATTGAGTCATGTCGATTTATGGCTGTATGAGAGTAGGGATATGATCCTGGTCTTATGATGCTTCCATTATACGTTGATGAGTTTACTAAATTTTGATGTGAGCGGGGATATGAGACTGCTCCAGAGTCATCACTAAAATAAGTTGATGAGTCTCATATATATTAATGTTAATAATAATATGATATTTCTCTATAGAGTTTTTACAATAGTATATTCTAACAGATTTCAAAGATGGAAACATAAATGTGTACATGTTTCTACACTTTAGTTTTTATCCTTCTTAGGCGATCCATCCTTTGGGGTTTCTTAGTTCATAAAATTGGGGCTTGAATCTATGAGGTGATTTCCTCAACATATTTTATAATTTTCTATAAATTCCATGTAATTTTTTTAATTATAAGAGATTATTATAAGACCAGATGCTTTGAAGACACCTGATTATGAGGCCTAGTGAGCCCAAAATTTTTTTTGAACTTTTTTTAAGTTCATTTAAATAGGCGTCCGAGAAAGTTTTTCTATCTTTTAAACCGGTGCTTGGATCAAAATTCATAGGTCACCGTTTAACTCAAAATGATAGGATTATCCTAGAAAGGTCCTAACTTCGACTGGTGAGGGTTAACTGGAAAAGATAATTTTCAGAAATTTTAGAAGAAAAATAAAATAAAATAAAAGTTAATTTATTTTTTTATCTTCACCATTGAGTGGTGGAAAATCAGCACTATAGTGCGACTACCAGGTGATGAATAGTCGCATTAAATAAATACCATTAATTAAGATCTTAAATGTGTAGTGTAATGACTCATTTATTGAAGCATAATTGATACATTGTTTCATAAATGAAACAGTGTAATGATGCAATGACGCAACATAATAGAAATTCTATGACGTGTTTCTATTGTAATGAGATAATATGTTGGATAATTAGAGAAATAATTTCTTTTAAGGACAATGAGAAAATTATCTCCAACGAAGAACACCGACAAATCACTAGCGACAATGACACACCTCAAAGAATAGGAACGAAGAGTGATGAATGCCAACAACTTCAAATGAAATGTGAATCCCCATGGATGGATTTATTCAACAAAAAATCTATCCTAGGTAAGGTTTTAATTTTTGTGTTTTGAGTTTCCCTATTCTTCATTCTAAAACAACGAATGCAGATCAACCCACGAACAGTGTGATCTGAGGATCACTTGTTCTTGTGGGAGGCTTCTCATTCTTGGGGTTTTACATTAGGGTTAAATTTTTGATCAAACCTAAATCTTTTTCCCCATGTTTAAACTCTAACGCAGAGGGTGTTGGCTAACATGAAAAAGGACCAAACCCCTATATCATGGGAGTTCTTGGGAGTTCTTCATGACCAGACTTTTGAGTTGATAATAAAGAATTTTTGAGGCCGTAGCAAGGAAGAAAACACCCCATGGAGGCCAGAGGCGCAGATTATCTGAATAATGGACCACCGTAGTGGACCTGGTGGTCTACGGAAAATTCTATTAGTGTTGGTGGTGGCCTGTGGTGGTAGCTGTGGGCGGGTGGTGGGGTGCTATGACGGCTCATTGAGGCGGCACCTGCAGCCGGCTTGAGCTGTAGCAGTGCAGCAGGAGCCACCAACAATGGGCTGATGGTTGGCGGATAGGGAAGCAACATGGTGCATTGGCACACGGTCCAGTGGGGACCTCATATAGAATCATGAGGTGTCTGGAATAGCTGGCTGTGGGTAGCATGAACTTGATGCCCTCCTAGTGTCTGGGCTGGAGAAGACTGACCTGTTTTGCAGGCCAGGCCTGAGGGCATGAATCGGGCCACTGAGCGGCCTGGGCTAGAGTAAGACAACCCAATGTTGTAGGCTGGGTTAGTGGGATAAAGTCAGGATGTCGGGAGGCCTAGTATTGGAGAGAAATCTGGCCCGCCAGTGAAAAATGGGCTGGATAAGTCCGGGTCGTTGGGGTGACCCGGCGAGTTGGACATAGGGCCGAACCGGGCTGGGTCCCGTAAGGACTAATGGGCCTGGATCAGTAGCCAAGATGGACTGGGCTAACCCAGACCCAAATAGATTGGGTCGGGTTGTCCGATTCGGGTCTGTTCATGTGGGTTGGTTGGGTCGGTCCGGGCCTGGATACAACTGACCCCTGTTTACAAAAACGTCCATATCTTTCAAACATAGCATCTGTTTGAAGAGGCATCTACGGTGTTGGGACCCTTGCAATGAGAAGGACCTTTTGAGATACTCTATGTGATTTATTGAGAAATATGGAAGGAAATTTATTTATTTGAAGAGTATTCTCTCCCGATACAAGAAGACTTTGGGAAGAATTGGGGTGGTTATTATAAATAAATGTTAGGATAGTTACTCCCTTCACGAATCATGGTTTGGGTACTCCTTATACCTATTATTAGGTAGAGATGAGACTCTCCATGTTATGGGTGCGGGTTCATTTTTCTATGAGTGTATTTTTTATATGGGTGTTACTCCCCTTTTGGATTAGGGCGCAGGTTTTCAGAGATGTTTATGAAGGAAGAGTAGGTACTCCCCTATGGGAACAAGGAGTAGGTCCTCTAACCTTAGATTTGGTACTCCCATATATAGTAGGGAGAGAGTCCTTTATTGTAGGAGTCAGTAATCCCATATTTTCCTAGGGTGTGATTCCTCCTTATGCTTAGTTATGGTAGAGTCAGTACTCCCCTATCATTCTTGGGTGTGGGTTCTCTAGCCTAGGGTCAGTATGCCCCTAACATAGTAGGGTGTGGGTCCCCTATAGTGAATAAACTGATATATTCAGTAATCCCCTATTTTAATGAGGTGCGGGTACTCTAGTCATTGAGTAGTACTCTCCTACAGGGTAGGGTGTAGGTCCTCGATTTACGAAGTAGTACTCACCCATCAAAAAAGGGCTCATGTGCTTTATGAGTAGTAATCCCCTGTTGGAACCAGGGAATGGTTCCTCACTTAGAGAGTAGTACTCCCCCGCCTCTGAGTTGCGACGGGGAGTGGGTCCTCTATAAGAGTTGGATCTCCCTTGATTGTAGCACACAACTATGAGGATAATTCCCCTAAACTTGAATAGATCGATACCTAAGTAGGAGAAAATGCACCCTTTATGGACTAAGAAATGGGCCTCTCCCTAAAGGAGCGACTGAGGTATCACAGGTTAGTCTGGAGTAGTGCTCTCTCAACTCTGCACAGTGGTGAGGGGCAGGCCTCTTCAATTGGGGTTCCTTAGTCTTTCATTGGATGCAAGAATGTGATGAATACAACTCTAGTGTCAGTAAATAGATTTGGACCTAGTAGAATGTTCCCAAGGGAGTGTATCCCTTAGATAGGTGCCACCAGAGATGGCTGTGCTCGTGGAGTGTGCTCTCTTAGTTTATGTGTTATGACTTGAACCTTTGGAGAGAATCCTAATGTTGTCTATGAGGTTTGGACCTCATGTTTCTTAGTGTATGAGACAATTATATCTGGATGTCTATGGTATCTATATGGGAATATACCTGAGTAGAACTTATTTTACTTTTCTTCATGGTTTTTATCGTGTGTTTTACCTTTGGGGTTTCGGGGTCCCCTACTAAGTATTATTTTACTCACCCCTACACAAGCTCTGCCTGCACATATCGTGTCCTGGGCAAACAATCGATGCTTTAATGGGGTCCAGGGAGGACCAAGACCAAGTGGTGTTTAGTGATATTAGACAGGCGACATGTACTCTTATAGATTCAAAATCTACCTTCCACCTACCCTTTAGGTGGGGTCTTCTGCGGATGTCTTACTGAGATCTTTTGTAATTTCCTATTTTTAGTTTGTATTTTGTTGGGTTTTTATTCTGTCCCATTTGACATACATATTGTACCTTTTCTCAATGGTTGTTTAGTGGCATGCATGTTTTCCTTTTCATCTATTTGGGACATGGTTGTGTGTGTGCGTGCATACAGGTACTCAGGAAAATTCCTCCCACTCATGGGATAATGCCTTCAGTTCTAGTTGCTAGCCCCTGACCTTTGGGAGGTGGGATTGGGGTAGCAAGGCATGAGCCCTAGAGGATGGGTCATAAAAAATTAGTATCAGAGCAGGTCAATCCAACTCAAAGACTGGGATTATATGGTTTTGTTTTGGGGAAACAATTCTAAGTGTTTTGAGTTCGGGTCTTAGGCCAGAGACTCCAGTGTTGGTGTGGCAGCTGACATATCTATACACCAGGAATCTGGATGCATGATTTCTAACTTGGTACATGGAAACACTGGTTGTGGAAAATAAATGGTACATGCATAATATAATAATGGTTTGTGCATTAAATTTTCTTCTTGAGTCAGCTCTCCAGATATACTCTTTTAACCACAGTACATCTCGATCCATTTCAAGATACTACAACACAGATTTCTAGTCAGGGTTCCAGGACAATACCACGAGTATGGTCCACCAAATGATGAGGCATCAGTACAAGGGCCAATATTGGAGATGAACCTACTAGGTGGTTCACCAGTGATACCACCGCCATCGATCAGAAGTTTCTACTAGCGCTAACTGTAGAATATGAGTGTAGGATGAGTGCACTAAATGAGTTCTAGAGGTAGATACCTACTAGGTTCAGGGGTGAGACTAACCCCCAGGTGGCCAGGGATTGGTTTGAGGTAGTTACGTGAGTCTTTCACCTAGTGAGGACGCCTCTCGATTAGATGGTGATCTTAGACGTGAGCCTTATTTAGGGATCAGTGGGGAGATGGTGGATCTTGACGATCCAGATGCATGATGAGGAGACCATCACCTAGATAAACTTTGAGCACCACTTTAGGGATGAGTTCTTTTCAACAATGTTACAATCTATCCGTATACACGAACTTATACACCTACAGTAGGGAATCATGATGGTAGATGAGTACTCAGTGAGATTCACGGATATTTCTCACTAATACATAGATATGGTGTGTGACCCATACTTCAGGGACCATACCTTCAAGCATGGATTACACTGGGAGATCAGGGCATCAGTGATACCCCTTAGCATTCTGACATATACTGGGGTGCAGGAGCAAGCCCTGATTGTTGAGAGTTTCCTGGTGGAGGAGTATATGGATGTAACCTATGGAAGAGGTCATGAGGTAGAGACATCTTCTGGAGCTAGTAGATGACATGTGACATGATCATGACATAGGAGGCATACCCATGCCTACACATAGACAAGTGTGTCTGTGGTTCAGGATTAGTGCCAAGAAGAATATCAGTAGAAAGAATGGCAGTGTTATGCTTGCAACAGCCAAGGACATATCACTAGAGATTGTCTAACCCATTGTTACACTAAGAGGGAACCAGATGATGAGTTTCCTTGGAAGATACAATGCTTGGAGTGAGGAGTTCAGAAATATGGTGAGTAAGGCATAGGAGTTGGATGAGCGGTAGGGGGTGGCAGACAGTTTGTAGCATTTCTACCACCACCCTAGGTAGTCCGCACCTAGCTCAAGGAGCTGGAGGACATGGGTAAGGATAGTTTCATGCAGTCATGGGTTATGAACAAGAATCTCCATAAGATATTCAAGTTATGATCTATGTATTTTCTTTTGGATGACATTTTAAATAGACACAGGTGCTAGTTTTTCTCCTTTTCTCGTGAGTTCTTTTTGAGACTTCAAGGTTTTGGTTGAACCGTGGACTTGACCCTCACACTTAGAGATTCCTGCTAGAGGAGGCCCGTTGATCACACACTAGAACTAATAGTGTGACCTAACTCTTGGTGGTGAGATTTTTGGTTGGGATATCATAGTCATGGCTTCGAGGCCTTATGACGTCATTCTTGGTATGGACAACTTCCATTCATACCAGGATTGATTTTATTAGGCAAAGGATGCAATGTTTCTGTGAGGGTGAAAACGGGATTTCCTTTATGATGAATTAGAATCCCAAGCATCATGAAGTAGACTCTCACAAAGAGTAATGCATGAGATCATTCAGTGGTGGCATAGTTAGACCCCATGATGTTTCCGCAGTATAAAATGGTTTCTTACCATCCATACTTAGCTGGGATGCCACTAGTGAGTGTGGAAGTGTTCTTGTTTTTTAAATTTGTGTGGATTCTAGAGGTTGTAAATAGAGGGCCTAGTAAGACCCAACATTCACTATTGAGAATCCCTATTTCACTTGTAAATACCCATGCGTGTTTAGTGTCAACCTTAAATGTGTATTTCTTGTGGATGATTTATCACAATTCATCCAAGGGTTGATGTGAACTATGGGTTTATGTCTGTATATGTGTTAGGTTAGCATGGAGGTGATCCACTAGACTCCATGACTGTAGATGGATTGTAGTGCTTGGTACTTTTACACTTATCGCAGCTAAAGAAACAGGTTCATGTTATTACATGATGTTGTCGTAGTAGAAGCTGGGCATTAGAGTGGTTGATCTCAGTGGTTTCTCAAGGTGCATGCTTATAAGCAGCACATGTACCCTTGGCGAACTCAGTTTTCTTCCCTTGAGTGTAGGCTTGTTATTTTCAGGGATGAAAATCTTAAGGTGGGGAGAATATAATGTCTCAGAAATTCAATGTATTGTTTTAATTATATGGGATTATTAAGAGACTAGACACTTTGATGGAACCTGATTCAGAGGCTCGGTGATCCCAAAATAAAATTTTGAACTTTTTTTAAGTTCATTTAAATAAGTGTTCGAGTGAGTTTTCTAACTTTTAAACTGGTGATTAGATCAAAAATCTGAGGACACTGTTGAAATCAGAATGAAATGTTTCGCCTATAAAGGACCTAACTTTGACTGGAGAGGGTAAAATAGAAATGATATTTTTCAGAATTTTTAGAAGAAAAATAAAATAACTTTAAATGTTATTTTATTTGTTTCTCTTCAATATTGATTGGTGGCATATCGGCACTACGGTGCGGCGACGAGGCAACAACGAGTCACATTAAATGAATCCCATTAATGAAGCTCTTAAATGTGCAGTATAATGTATCATTAATTGAATAATAACAAATACATTGTTTCATAAATGAAATAATGTAACGATGTGGTGGCACAGTGTAATAGAAACACTGCGATGAATTTCTCTTTTAATGAGATAATGGGTTGGATAATTATATCTATAATTTCTCTGATGGATAGTGAGGTAATTATATCCAATGAAGAATGCTGATGAATCACTAGTGACACCGACACACCTCAAAGAATGGGACCAGAGAGTGAAAAATGAAAAAACCTTAGAATGGACCATGAATCCCAATGGATGGATCACTTCAACAAAGAATCTATCCTAGGTAGGGGTTTAATTTTTTTGTTTTGAGTTTCCTTGTTATTCATTCTAAAACAATAAACACAGATCAACCAATAAAAAGGGTGATCAGTGGGTCACTTGTTCTTTCATGAGGGTGCTCATTCTCAGGGTTTTGCATTGGGGTTAAATTGTTTATAGAACATAAATTTTCTTTTCCCATGTTTTAAACAATAATGCAGAGGGTGAGGGATGACATAAACAAGGCCAGGGCCCCTCCTCCATGGGAGTTCTTGTTCATTCTTCACGACCGGACTTATGAGTTGACGATGAATAATTTTTGAGACTGTAATAGGGAATAAAGAACCCCATGGAGGATAGAGTCATAAACAGTTCGAAGAACAGACCAACATAGAAAACCTGGTGGTCCATGGAAAATCCTTCCAGCGCGTCGATGCCAGCAGCGACTGCGGGAGGGTGGCGGCGTGCCACGACGGTGTGCTGAGGCGGCAGCCACTACCGGCTCGACCTGCGACGGTGCAACAGGATCCACCGACAATGGGATGGTAGATGGAGGATAGGGATATGGAAACCCAACTGCATCGGTGGAGCGGGTCATGGCTGGGGCCGTGGCATGGTGCACTAGAACGCGGTCTAGTGAGGATTGCATGTAAAATCAAGGGGCGACCAACTTAGCCTACCACGAGGCGCACGAACCAGATGCCCTCCTAGAATCAGGGCTATAGGAGACCAGCCCACTATGTGGGATAGACTAGGGGCACGAACTGGGCCATTGAGAAGCTTGGTCTAGAGTAAGTCGACCCACTGGCAGCATGGGATGGGAAAGAATACTAGACCGCTACTATAGACCAAGATGGATAAATCTGAATAGCTGGTCGGACTAGAGGGCTAGACCCACGACCGATCCGGGATGGGTCCAGTAAGGCTCAATGGGAATGGACCAATATCCAGTCTAGACTAGGCCAACCCAGACTCAACTAGGTCAGGTCATGTGGGGCCCCTAGGTTGGGTTGGTCAGGTCGGTCTGACTAGGTCAGACTGGGCCTAGATACAACTAGCCCCTGTTTACTAAAACACCCATATCTTTCAAACATAGCATTTTTTTGATGATCCATATGAGGGGTTGGGAACCTTGAGACAATATGACCATTTTGATATACTCTAATTTATTATTTGAGTAAGTTAGAGGACATCATATTGATTTTAAGAGTAGGATATCCCAGTACAAGAAGACTTTGGGAAGAATTGGGGTGGTTATTATAAAGAAATGTTAGGACAGTTACTCCCTTGATGACTCAGGGCACAAGTACTTCTTATCCATCTACACAGGTAGATAAGAGACTTCCCACACCATGGGTGTGGGTTCGTTTTTCTATGAGTAAATTTTCTCTAGGGGTGTTACTCTCTTATTGGATTAGGGTGCGAGTTATCGAAGATGTTCAAGACTTTGGGCAGAATTGGGGTGGTTCCTATAAATAAATGTGAGTACATTTACTCCCTTGATGACTCAAGGCACATGTAATACTTATCCCTATTCTTAGGTAGAGATGAGACTCACCACATCATGGGTGTGGGTTTGTTTTTCTATGAGTGAATTTTCTCTTGGGGTGTTACTCCCCTATTGGATTAGGGTGCGAGTTCTCGAAGATGTTCAAGACTTTGGGAAGAATCGGGGTGGTTTATATAAAGAAATGTGAGTACATTTACTCCTTAAATGACTCAGGGCACATGTACTCCTTATCCCTCTTCTTAGGTAGAGACGAGACTCCCCACATCATGGGTGTGAGTTTGTTTTTCTATGAGTGAATTTTCTCTAGGGGTGTTACTCCTCTGTTAGATTAGGGAATGAGTTCTCAAAGAGTTCATGAAGGAAGAGTAGGTACTCTCTTGTGGGACTAGAGATCCAGTCCTCTAACCTTAGAGTCAGCACTACCCTACCGAGTAGGGAGCGAGTCCTCTATTGTAGGAGTTAGTACTCCTCTACTGTCCTAGGGTACGAGTCTTCCTTACGCTTACTTCCGGCAGAGTCAGTACTCCCATGTCATGCTAGGGTGCGGGTCCTCTAAAATGGGGTTGGTACTCCCCTAACATACTATGGTTTAGGTCCCCCATATAGAATAAACTAACAGAGTTGTTACTCACCTATTTTACTAGGGTGCATGTCCTCTAGTCACTGAGTAGTACTCCCCTACAGGGTCTGGTGGGGGTCCTCAATATACAAAGTAGTACTCCCCTATTATAATAGGGCGTGGGTCTTTCATGAGTAGTACACCCCTGTTTGAACTAGGTCCCAGGTCCTCACTTACATAGTAGTACTCCCCCACCTCCGAGTAGCATCAGGGAGCGGGTTATACCTAAGAGTTGGAGCTCCCTTGACTATAGAACACAACTATGAGGAGCAAGCCTTTCCACTTGAAGAGATCGATACCTAAGTAGGATCAAGTTCTCCCTCAACGGACTGAGGCACGGGCGACTCCCTGCCGGAGTGACTGAGGTACCACAGGTTAGTCTGGAGTAGTGCTCCCTCAACTCTGAACAATGGATAGGTACTTGCATCTTCACTTTGGTTTCCTTAGTCTTGCATTGGGTGCAAGACTGTGATGACTACACCTCTAGTGTCGGTCACTAGAGTTGGACCTAGTAGAATGTTCTCGAGGGAGTGTATCCCTCATATGGGTAGTGCCATAGATGGATGATCTCATGAAGTATGATATCTGAGTTTGTGTGTTATGAATTGAGCCTTTGGTGAGAATCCTGATGCTGGATATGAGGTCGGGACCTCCTGTTACTTAGTAGATAAGAAGAGTATATCTAGATGTCCGTGGTTTATGTATGGGAATATACCTGAGTAGAGATGAATATAATTTTCTTCATGTTTTTTCTCTTGTGTTTTACCTTTGGGGTTTCCAGGTCCCCTACTGAGTACTATTTTACTCACCCCTACACGGGCTTTGACCACACATGTCGTGTCTTGTGCAGACAACAGATGCTTTGATGGAGTTCAGGGAGGACCAGGACCAGGTAGTGTTTAGTATGAGTAGACATACGAGACGTACTCTACGGAATCAGGTAGCTACCCTCCACATACCCTTCAGGTGCGATATTCTACAGACATCTTACAGAGATATTTTCTACTTTTTTTCAGTTTTTCTTTTGTTGGGTTTGTATTTTGGCCCATTTTACTTACAACTTGTACCTTTTCTTAGTTGTTGTTTAGTGTCATGCATGTTTTACTTTATAGCTATTTGGGATGTGGTTGTGTGCGCGCACGTGAATAAAGTTACTCAGAAAAATTCCTACCACTCATGGGATAATGCCTTCGGTGCTAGTCGTCAGCCCATGACCTTTGGGAGGCAGGCTTGGGGTAGTCATGACATGAGCCTTTGGGGACAGGTCGTGACATATTTTCAAGGTGATGAAGTTATGTGACACTGAAGATGATTATAAAATAGTGGGATACATCCTTTTTACATCTTGTGTAGTGGTGGGGATGACATCTATGACCTTTTCCACCACCCTATTATATGGGAGGACAGTGTTTTTGTGCTCCAAGGATAGGCTCCTAAAGTGTTTGGATGTGGAAATAAATTCCACCTGATTTTCTACAACCCATCAATGATTAAAAAAACAATAGGGATTCATCACCTAAATTATTACATGTTCCATATCTAGTTTCTTGATAGATCCACAGATTTTGTACTCCCATACTAGAGAATTCACCAACTGGAACTATAGGAAATGAGTTGGTGACACGATATGTTGATGCGCTAGGTTCACAACCTTCATGGTAGCTGAAGAATATGACCAATGTGTTATATTTTCATGTATAATATCTTGAGGTGCCTTTCAACTACTATAAGTTGATCCAGATATCTTAGAATTAAATGTTTCATTATATAGTTCCATTGGTATTAAAGGGAGATCCTAAAGGTCTTTAAAAAAAAATATAAATAAGAAATCCATTAATTTAGGATCACATGAAAGAGTTCATGACCAATTGAACTCTTCTATGGGTAAATGATTCAGATCAAGATCACCAAAATTTTTTCAACATGCCCCCAAGACCATAGAGTTTTGATTTAGTATGAAAATTATTTCCAAAGGAATGTATTCAAATCATTCCAATGAAACTTTGGGTGAAAATTGGTCGATAGGATGAGGGATTGGATCTAACATTTTTTTTCTAGTGTGAGACTATTTTATAGGATTTAAGATTTATTGATAAATACTTCATGATAATAATATTACTAATAGTTACCTCTGTAAAAGTGATAGATTGAATCCATGAATCTTACTAGTGAATTTACTATGGTTTAAAGCTATACAATTTGGTGCTATAGAATTTATCACCATCCAGTTAGGCGGTAGGTGTTGTAGAATTGGGATCAGTCCCATGAGAGGGGATTCCTAAATATACCAATAAAGAAAATTATAAACCATGTATTTTATTGGTTCTTAATGGGACACATAACAACTTTTAATGTCATGTGAGAAGGATAACTATGGTTCCATTTAATATCACGCATCCATGAACAAGTGAAGTTCCTTTTTTGTTTGTGTGTCCAATACCTAATAAAGTTCCTTCTAAGGATGTGTATCCAGGACCAGGTGAAGTGTTTTTAAGGTTTTACATACAACACCTATGATGTGTTGGGATTAATCCTTAGATATACATCCTATATATTCTGGTTAACTGAAATAAAATCCCACATAGTTTGAGTTTCATGGTTTAAGGCATTGTGTCAGGATCAGTCTATGCAGTTTAACATCACACAATAAGAAATATTGTGTTATGAAAGGGGTTACCACAATAGATCAAATGAAGATTATACATAGGTGATATTTTCTATTCATTCTGTATATCGATAATAAAATTGGATAATATATGGTTAGGTATTACACTAATTAGGTGGTCCATACACGGGCATCCACCTCTTATCAATTTGAAACTAGATAGGGAATGTCGATTGGACCGATAAGAAATATGTCCTAGTGAAAATGAGTTGGGTATTACACGGGATATGATTCCTAGATATGTATGTTAACTTCTTGTCTATTGGTAACTATATGATGAAGGAATACTAGAATCATGAGGTATATGGCCCATTGAGATAGAGTTAGGCCTTACATATGGGAAACCCATATGTGTATTTCTACTTTTTATCTGTTAGTAACTATATGAGGAAAGAATAATAAACTAACAAGGGATATAACCTTGAGGATGGGTTGGGAAATACACCTGATGGGTGGTTTGTATAGATCCCTAGTTCCTTGAGTGGGTGAAAGGGGCTCATTGGATACTAGGGATGATAAGAGGCTTGATATGGGGAACCTGAGATGAGCATCACGATCCAAGGGAGGTTCCACCAGTATTCACATGTTAGGGACCCTTATTATCAAGGGAATAAATGATTTTAATCCCCCTATGGGTCTTATCAATGGGATAGTATTTCCCATGTAAGAACCTTCATGGGTGGATTGATCCTCATTATCAAAGGAATACATGAATAAAGGGGATATATTTGGAATGAATATCCCTAACATATACTTTAGGAGGTTCTATAGGAGGTATGTGTAGATGGGTGCCTAGATAGTTGACCAGGGTGAATGGGGAACTCAATTAAATTACATGGGTGAATATTTACCAATTTTGGTGACCTAGGAATTACCCCTTTAGAAGTATATGAGAACTAATCTTTCTAGGGAGACCAGGGAACCATGCAAAGAAGGGTTTAAAATATTATTACATTAAAACATAGGGGGGAGAGTAAACAAGAACTATTTTTGGTGGACTCTAGGAGATGGGAATGACCTTTTAGGGAATACCAAGGCACAAACCTTCTAGATAGATAGGTGCCTAGATAGGTGACCAAGGTGAATGGGGAACTCAGGTAAATTAATTAGGTGAATATTCACCAAATTTGGCAACCTGGGCATTACCCATTTAGAAGAACCTAAGAACGAATCTATCTAGGAAGACCATTGAACCATGAAAAGGAGGGTTTAAGATAAAATTACATTAAACCCTAGAGACTAAGTGAACATGAACTCTTTTAAGTGGCCTCTAGGAGCTGGGTGTGACTTTTTTGGAAAGACATGGCATGACCCTTCTTGGACAAACAGGGAATTGAGATGGCATGTCTTGGTCCCTCAAATGCATCTATTTGGGAGGGTCATTCACCTTGATCTTTATGATTACATGAGAAAATTTTTATTTTACCATCCATATTTATTAAAATATAGAATTACCCTTGTATTGATTCAATTTACCCTAGTTTAGAGTCAAAACTCACATGGAGGGGAGTTTGGATGAAAAGTTGGTCATGAATCTCAGGCACTTAGGAGTTCTTGGGGCTTCACCTTCATCATTAATTTCTCTCCCCCACACTTAGTGTCCAAATTTGGAGTCTATGGATCCTTATATAATAATTTTTATCTTAGTTTCTTGGTAATATTGGTGGTTTTATCGGGCTCCCAACTCCTTTGAGTAGGAAATGAGATGCAGATGTGGATAATTGTTGGGTGTGTCATGCATTGTAGAACCAAGGAAGATTGGAAACATGAAACTAATTCAAGAGTTATGTATGAAATAAGATATATGGGTATGGGTGCTAAAATTAGGTGCCAAAAATTCTTCCCCTCCAATTGGATTTAGTTTTCTCAAAGCATGGTGAAATTATTCCTTTCTTAAAATTCAAGTGCCAATAGTACTGATAAAAGAAATTTTTTATGATAATAAATCCATTATATATAGTGTTTCATATCATCCACCATAAATGTATGATTCATGAACCTTCCTAATGCTTTATTTAATGTGATACTACTCTACACTCATACATAGTTCCTTCCCTCCTTCCTCTATGTTATGAATACTCCTAAGATTTCACAAAGAGCTCGCCCATCCCCATCCATGTGATTCAACCTAACACTCACACAAAGAACCTACCTACTTGAATTCACCTGACACTAATGATCTAAAAATTATTATAGTTTCCACACTCCATGATGATATCATCAATTTACAAAATTCAATTCTTGATAATTAACAAATCCATAATAACAAAACAAATTAAATCCAAACTATGATTTTATCCCTTAAAGGGGGTTATGCCAAGGAGCAATAATTATTACACTAGAATCTCATTGAAATAAAATGACCCAAAAAATGAGTTGGAAAACCAAATCATACTCCCGTAAAATTTAATAAAATAAATAAATAAATAAACAATATAAAAAACAAAAACAACAATTTATATTTATATAGAGGGTATTAGAAACCTCAAAGATGCACACACCTAATACACCCAAGTGGGTAATGCCTTATCCATAACCATAATGATTTATAAGAACCCACCAAGAGAATTATTATTTATATTATATATATGTTTTAAATTTCCTTATAAAGAATAATTATTTGTTTAAGTTTATACACTAGAAACTTTTCTCCCCTACCATCAAAGAGAATGTTCCTTTTGTGGTGTTATGTCACGAACTAGTCCAAATACCCTGGCACCCTAATACCTGATCCAACAATAATAAGGAACTTACGACATTACAAATCCTCATGGGTTGGATACAATTATCTAACATTATACATGATCAGTGGGGAAAACATTTTCCAAAAAAATAACCGAAGATAAAAAAACAAGTCAGTATGATCAACACTCGAGAAAGGAGAAGTACCAAAAACATACAGTTATCATAAAAACCAAAGTATATAGAAAAAATTCCCAAAGGAAACTGAAATGTCAAATAGACAAAAGTTTTAAAATCTATGCATAAAAAGTGGAGAAAATTTCCATCGGTCACCATCACCACTACACGGTCCAAAGTATCATGAAAATCAATTACCACCAAGTTCCACTTTCCCTTTATTTGGACCTGACACAATGAAATATACAAACACTCGAAGGAAAAGGTATCAAGTGAGATATAAATATTAGTATGATCTCTTCAAGTTTTCTATAATATATTCCATAAAAATAATCCAGTAATGATTTTAATTTAAATAAAATAGGGCATTACATAACATATCATTTTCATATTTAAAATGAAACATTCTTTGTTTTAAATGGATAGAAAACATTTCAAACATGGATTTAATAACAATTTTATATAAAATTATTTATATAAATAATTTTTTCATGAGTAAAATAGTTCTATAATAAATGGAATATATAATTAAATCACACACAATAAGAAACATAGTTATCTTGCATGAAGTACTTTAGTTTCTGGATTTAGTGTCCTCACACATCTTAAATCAATGATCACTTCTAAACATGTGTGAACATGTCCCTCGGCTTAGGCCAAATATGAATAATTAACATCCCATTAGGGATAATATTGATTTACTTATTTTTTAGTGTTTTAATCATCAATATATTTCCATGGGATCAAGATCCTATCATTCTTATCCCAAATTACCCACTAACTACCTATAATTTAATGTTCTTAATCAATTAATTAATAGTGGGAAAATCATTTAATTTTAAATTAATCATCATTTTCAATTCAATTTACCAATTTTTTAGTTTCAATATGCCAATTAAATTTCAAAAACAATAATGGGTTTTCATCATTTCAATTTAATATATTATCCCAAAAAAAATCAAATCATTTCATCAATTACATGATTCTAAAAATTCATTCCAGAATTCCAATACCATTGAAATTCTAGGGTTTTCTCTATTCCATGCCATTTCAGAGAATCCTATGGGCTAGGAGATTATCTCACAATGGAATGACATACTATGAATTATGGGATAGAAATGTGAAGGGAAAATAATGATCTATATTCGGTGGAGACAGACTCTGAGATTACCCTACACTACCTACAAGGTCAGATCAGGGTTCCTTAGTCTATTACTTACCTCATTCACTATTGTAAATCTTTGATCAATGAAAATACTAACTTAATTTATAATTGGTGTGAAGGGAATTGGGACACCGTATTTTGGTCTTTAAGATTATACCATGATAACTTATGTACCTACTATTCTAGTCTTAGATATTTTTCTCTTGGATATGTAGATATTATTAGGAGTGATGCTCTCAGTCTCTACCATTTTAGGCCCCCGTGATCTTTCATTCTCTTTTGTATTTTTAGTTTTAAATAAAATAACTAATATTGTGTGTGTGGAAAGAGAGATCAAAAGAAAACTTATTAGAGGATATCCACTTACCAGGAAAGATAAACTGCAACAAAAATGATGATCAATCACCAAATGAAAAATCTGGAAGGATTGAAAATCTCCAAAATTTCCTAGGGAAGTATCTAGGTTGAGAGAGGAAGGTTTCATGATTGAATGAAATGAAAATCACTCATACAACACCCTAATAATTGTAACTCATGAGAATTACATGACCTGTAATCAAATTACACATTGTGTTGTTTATGAAGAATGAAAACATTAAGAAATGCATCACATTTTTATTAAAAATTTATTTTTCCCTTACATGTCTTCAATTCCAAGTACATGGTGTATAACCTCTCATGACCTGTAAATATTTATGACATGTGGAGGGTAAAAAATAAAAGTTGTATAAACCAAATCCACAACATGTAATCTCCCAACAGACAATAGAAAACCCTATTTTTAATAAAAAAACAAAGAAACAAAAACATTCTACAAACTTGGGGAGAACCTCATAGTGACACTATCCCATTTATACCCAAAATACATTAATTCAAACAAACACACATCCCTGAAATTTAATTCATTTTTCCCAAAAAGTCTCTCAACCCCTGTGAAGCCCACAAATGCACCCAAATGAGGATAAAAACAAACCATGGACAAAGGAGTACCTGAAAATGATAACAGAATGTTAAAAAATCTCCACCATAAAAACTTTCTATCTTTATAAATCTTATCAAAAAGTTTCTATATAAAATAAATGAGTCCGCTTCTCTATCATTAGTACCTCATACTCCCATGTTTTATGAGATTCAAAACCATGCTACCAGAGAAGACTGACCAAAGGTATCATACTCCCAGGAAGTACCTTTGTCTCTAAATCAAAAAACCTGAATGGATGCCCAATCATGGATAAATCAGGCTCAACATCAAGATCCTCCCAAACCATGACATGAGATGGGTCAGAAAGATAATTATAAAGCTGTGATATATGGAACACATCTTTCATCAATGCAAACTACGGTGGAAGTGTTAAATGATAATACAATTTCCCTACCTACTCATCAACCTCAAAATGTCTAGAAAAATGAGGATAAATCTTGTAACACCCTAAGATTTTATGGTATGTATCTTTTTAAATTTAATATCTAAGACAAAATAGGTTGCAAAAAACACCAAACTTGAAGGAACAATGATTTAATATCATTATTTTAAAATGAAAATTATAAACTAGCTATTAAATTAGTGGGAATGAATAGTTTTAACCAAATTATGAAATTAATATATTATATATTTAAATAATTTTTTTAAATTCATCAAAATGATTTTATAGGCAGAAGATATGAATGAATCCCATTTTATACATTAAAAGAATATTTTTCTAAAGGAAATTTTAATACCTTTTAATGATGTACTTGTTTAAAAAAATTATTTAAACTTTTATAAATTATATTAAACAAAATGAGCTTCATTTTTGAAATAAAATTTTTAAAATTATCTTCTGGTGAAAGTTTTGTATTTTTTTAGAAAATATTTATTTCATAGTAAATAGCAAAAAATTGTATTTTTTATCAAACTGTCATTTTCATTATATTATTAGTATATTTATGAATTGAATATCAAAATTACCTATTAAAGTATAAATAAAATTTATGTATCTCATGAATGAGAATATAATATATTTATATAATGGAATAAGTAGATAAATATTTTAAAAACAATAAATTAAGTGTTGATATTTTGTTTTTGTGAAACATAAATGATTATTTAAAATTTTATAATTAAAATAATGATTTAAAATAATATTGATTTTCATAAAATAGATTTATAAATTAATATTTTTTGTCTTATGATTATAATATAATTTTATGATATCTTAATTAATTTCTCAAAGTTTCATAAAAAGAGTTATAATATTAAAATCAGTATTTTTCGAGTAAATGATAATTTTATTTAAAAAATTAATTTCTTATATTTAGAAAATTAATTTCATAAAATGGATCCCATTATTGAATTATACACATCTATAAATGGTTAGAGTGAATTTTTGGTAGTTTTCTAAAATACTTGAATTTTTTGTGAATAGTAAAATACGATAATTTATGGTGTAAATATATTATAAGTTAAATAAACTATTACCTAAGTTATTGATGATATAATAAAAAAATCTAGAACTCACATTAATTATTTTAATATATTTGGTGATAATTATCAATCAATTAATAGTCTTTAGGAAAAATAATAAATAAATGAATAAAATATTCAAAAAACACCCCTCTCCCCCACTATAAATACCACCCCTTCTCCTCACACCTCAAAATCCTTTAATATTGTAAAATTTATGCCCATTCACTCTACCAAGCCTCTCTCCCATCTTATAGGATTTTCTATTTCTCACCTTAAGATCATTTCAAAGTTTCTTAAGGGGGTTCTCAAGGAGAAGAATTCAAGAGGTATAAATCCCCTTTCATTCTTTTAATTTCCTTTCAATTTATTTTATTTTCTTATCCTCTACTTAACTACTCTATAAATAAAATGAATGATAAATCCCATATATTATATATACTATAATTTTATTATGATAATTAGATATCCACCATCAATTCTCTTCTCTTCCTCTTTTTATTCTAAAAATGAAAACATCATCCGTGAGGTGCTGATTTACCACCTTCATGGACGTTGATTTTTAGGTTTTCAATTTATCCTTAAAGGATGGTCATGAAACCATATTTATGGTTAAAAAAGATTATAATATATTTTTTACATCCTATTTAGTGTTCTATAACCATTATATATACATGATATTATTTAATTAAACAAAACTAGTTTGTGATGATCAAAAACCACCTAAATAATCTAAATGATTATAAATAAAGTATTTTCTAATGATTCATCCTAACCACAAATAAATAAATGACTTATATAAAAATTTAATAATATTAATTTTCATTAATAAAATATATTTTCAATACTGTATATCTATTCCCATTTTACATGATCTTCCATACACGTACACAAGTGAACTGATCATGAAAACCAAGGAAACGAACGCTCCCAAATGATAAAATTGTATCTTATAACTAATAAAAAAGGCCATAAATGAACTTAATAAAATTATAATAAATTATATAAATGTATAAAATTTAATTAATTAATTAATTAATTGATTTAATCTTATTATGTAGGACATTAAGTATAAGTGTAAAACGCTTTCAGATATAAGGTAAGTGTTTTCTCATATCACTTTTATTTCTATAATATATGACTTATTCACCACTATTTCTTGTGTGTGGTGTATATATACTTATTATTGATGTATAATATCATGAATATACTTATCTTCATTGTATTTAATGGCTTATTTTATGATCATTAATTTTATGGGTCATATAGTTTGACTGTTTGCAATGTGATAAGAGATTCTTCCTGAACCTCCATTTTTCATCCGGGTTATGCTTTCTCTATATTTACCCAAATGTAATTATTCATTATTTTTATATAATCATTATAATTGTTTTTTATATGTTCCAAAATCATGTATCTAGATCATTTTATCTTTATTTAATTGGGAAATACACATTTTATAATGTTTTCTTTTCAATTCCTCCTGATAAACAAGCCTGATTTAAGAGATCTTTCCAATTTCATACCTATTTTTAGGTAGACTCCATAATTTGTTTTAAACCACCAATATTTTTCTAAAATCACTATTATTATCATAAAATACTATTTTATTTCATTACTGGTTTTATGTAAAATATTAATCCTTTTTCCATTTTAAAGCCACTTTAATATTTTCTCTTAATCCACACTAAAGAGGCTTATTTATAAAGTTTCTTAAAAACTATTTTTACATGTTTTCATTTCATTAAGACATAATTTATACCTCAAACATAAATTAATTTTATTTATATTTTATTTCTACGATATTTATGTTTATAATTTTATTTTATGATAAATAGAAATGATTTTCCAAAAGATCTCTTCTTGCCAAAGTAAAAAATGGTTTTCTGATATCACTTTTACTCATGTGAGATATATGCCTTATTATCCACTTATTTCTTATGAGTGGTGCATGTACTGACCTTGATATATCATATCATGAGTCTTATTATTATCATGATATTATAAGTTTGATTTTATGATTTAAATGTTTCAAAGTTGTATGGGACACTTTGGAATGTTTAAAGATTATTTTCCTAAATAAATTTTCAATGGTATAATTTAAAAGTATCTTTAGATATTTCAACATCATTTTTTGAATCTTGTTCTTCATTGATTTTTATCTCTTATGATAGAATGTACCATATGTTTTAAAGGTTTTATGATCATTGTGGCTATGGATGTTCTATTTTTATACCATTTATGGTTTTTGATTAAATTATTCACAGTTCATATGATATTTTTTAAAAAAATGTTTATATTTTTTATATTTTAACCTTTTCATATGAGGAATGTGTTAGACTTAGTAAGTGATGTGAAGGGCCTTCTATAACCCCTCAATAGATCGGTTGGTATCATGATATGAAATCAGTTGGTGACAAACCCTTCACATTTGTTTCCAAGCAGTTTTAAATTGCCAGGAGGATATATCTTGACATAAATCAGATTGATTTCTACCCATAGACTTAGATTATCATGAGGATAGATCTTGATAGTAACTATCTTGAGGATAGTGCATATTTATAACATTATGCATTCCATAATTATTATTATTCCACATAATTATTATATTAGTTAGAACATACATGGTTAAGTTTCATTCTCATGTGATTATTTATATGAAATTATTTATTCAAATTTTATTCCTTCCATATTATGTTCATGATTTTTTAATGGAATGCGTTTTTATTTATTCACCATGCATTATTATTTATGTTAACTTATGTTGTATTTATTATCCTTACTGAGCATCTGATATCACCCCTTTATTATGGTTTATTTTTCCCAAGGATGAAAAGATGTTTATTATGAATGAATTATAGGGATAATGTAGTAGTTATGGATGTTTTCAATGGATTTTATATGTTGTGTTTTCATTTAAAGTTATAATGTAAAACTTATGTTGGTATCTAGTTTTCCAAAACTAATAAATTATTCAGTCCTTTGGGATGCACACAATTGTTAATAGTACAAATGTAATAAAGTAAGACACTGGATATGGGATAATAGGGCCAGTGTCTCTATATTTTGTATTAGAGAAATTTTAGTAGGAACCTTGGAAACTAGATTTATAAAACATATATTATGAAACATAACCCAACATAAAATTTGAGGATAATAATATAAGAAAATCCTAGAATTTTGGTAAGGTAGATATCATGGGTGTCTTCTTAGAAATATATCCCAGTCTAGATACTAAAAGTGGACATGGTTCTAGAATAGATATACCTAGGGTTAAAAAAATAAAACAAGGCGTATCAGGCCTAACTTGGTGTAACTTCGTACATGAAAAGAAACCTTACTGTGCACCTGGTTTGACACTCCTAGGGGATGTGATTAGGGTAATTCAAATTTAATTTAAAAACCATTATGAAGGATTTAAAAGTAAATATGTCCCAAAAGGAACCATGTTTACGATTATGAGGTTAGCTAGGCATAAATTTCCAATATATGTTAAGTGTTGGGCTTGTTCGAAATTATGCATTATGATTCATAACATAATTCAGTGTATTCCATTTTTTAGAAATGTCACCAAGTAGAATGAATAAAAACCATATAAATGCATGTATTACAAGTAGGTATTTCCCTCTTATATAAGATAATGATATTACAACATGAGTTGAAACTAAATATGAGTAACTTATAACTATACAGGGACAATTGAATTAGGTAATGAATAATATCCTTACCCTTATGGAGAATCCCGATTGAGAATTTTGAGGATCAATGTTAGACCGCTTCCTAATATAACAACCTCCAATATTCAATGGGACTACAAATCTATTTTAATATGAACAATGTATAAGTTTCTTAGAGAATATATTTCTTACTTTAGGAAGCAATGAAAAAGTTAATGTTGTCATGGAATTTTATCACCTCTTGGAAGATGTAAATTACTTATGTTTATTGATTCAAAACATAAATAAGTATGAAGAAGTATAAAACATGTAATATAAGAAATTTGAGGAACCTTTCTTGGAAACATATTTCCATTAAGAACAATGAACAGATATAGAGAAGAAATTTATGAGTCTGATAAAAAAGGAGGATGATAATGTTTCTAATTATGAACCAAATTTATAAGGTTATCAAGGCATGTTGAAGACTACATACATAACCCAGGAAGTAAGATTAATATTTTATTTGATGGGTTAAATTAATTACTTCGAAGGGAACTAGTCTCCCAAAATTTATCATCATATGAAGATATAGTCTCATATGTTATGAAGATAGAAAAATAATTTTCTAAATATTATTATTTTAAAGGAAAGTAGGAGAAGAAGATAACAACACAACAAAAAATAAATAAAGGGAATAAGGGAAATGTTTTTTTCCAAATTTGATAATTTTGGAAAGAATCACCCAGGAAAGTGCTTGAAATGATTGGGTGTTTGTTATAAGTGTGGAAAAAAGGGTCACTCGGAAAAATAATGCAAAGGGAAGAAAGAAAAGACTAATATTTAGTGTTTCAACTATATTTAAATTAGGAACTATGCAAATAAATGTCCTAAGCATCAAGAAAATATACCTCAAAATAAAAAAATGGATCAGATTCAAGCATATGCTATTACTAAAATTAAAGGGGAATAATTAAAGTATTTTTTTCTTAGCTTCAAGATTTATGTAGTAAAATTATTTTATCAATGATACTCTGGTTATAAGAATCATGGGATATATAAGGATTGTACTATAGTACTTCTTCTTTAAGGATTCAGAAGAATTAAAGGAGATTAAGGTATCCATATATTTGGTATGTGATATTAATAGTTACATTATGATGTTTGGGGAATATAATTTTGGAAATTTAGTGATATTTTTACTAAATGTTTAGAATTTTAATTTAGATTGAATTATTGTGAATGAGTCTTAAGGTAAATACTTATGTAATAGATTAAGTTGAACTTTAGATATTATTGTTTGAGGTTAAAGTATGATTTATTAAATACTTTTCTATAACCTTTTTGGTTTTAGTAAACATTTAAGAGGATAAAATAATGAATTAAGATCCATATGATTCATTAAAAGTGCTTCAGGCATGGAAACATATATCTTGAACATTCATTTAGAGTTGTAAGATATGAAGTGAAAATAGATCGAAGCACAACCAATGGATGAGATTATGCTTATGAAATGAAAATTAATCAAGAAATTTTATTTTCTCAAAGACTTATAGGAATATTAAAATAATTCCCCAACTATAGGGAAAATTATTTTAAAATAAACAAATTATTCATTTACTTTTATTTCTGAGAAGTCAGTGGTCTTTTAACCGATCACATATTTATGGTTTTGTGATGGTTAGATTTAAAATAAAAATGTTATCTATCAATATCTATTAGAACGTGATATTTATATTTATATTACATGTTCATGTTATCAATTTCTAATAATGATTTCATACCCTAAATCCTATTTTTGGTGACGTTATATTTTCCCTTTCCCTCTTCTTAAGAGGATATTTTATTTACCCTATTTTCAATCTGGGATTCGAACAAAATAATTTTCATGTATCAACCTTTGATTTTCCAAGTGAAATTTTAAAATTATTAGGAATTTTTTTTTGAATGATGGGAGAGTGTAACACCCCAAGAATTAATGATATTAATCTTTTTAAATTTAATTTATTCGATATAATAGGCTTCACAAAACACCAATCTTAAAAAAACAATGATTAAATATGATTACTTTAAAACGACTGTTATAACCTAGTTGTTAAATTAGTAAGAATGAATAGTATTAAACAAATTATGAAATTTATATATTATATATTTAATTAAATTTTTTGACATTCATCCAAATTATTTTATAGTAATAAGATAAGAATGAATCCAAATTCACATATTAAAAGGATATATTTTTTTAAAGGTAGTTTTACCACCTTTTAATGGAACACTTGTTTTAAAACTAAATTTTTACCATTTTATAATATATATTGAAAAAATAAACTTCATTTTTAAATTTGGAATGTCAAGGTTATCTTAGGGTGAAATTTTGGTATTTTTCTAGAAAATATTTATTTCACAGTTAATAGTGAAAAATACCGATTTTTATAAAACTGTAATTTTCATTATATTAATAGTATATTTATGATTTGAATAGTAAACTCACCTATGAATGTTTAAATAAAATTTAGGAATCTTATGAATGATAATAAAATATATTGATATCAAGTAATAATTAAATAAATGTTTTTAAAATAATAAATTATGTGTTGATATTTTTTGTGAAACATAAATGATTATTTACAATTTTATAATTAAAATAATTATTTAAAATAATATTTATTGTCATAAAATAGATTAATAAATTTATATTTTGTTGTATTATGATTATAAGATAATTTTATGAGACCTCAATTAATTTTTCAAAGTGTTATAAAAACAATTATAATATTAAAATTAGTATTTTTTTTTGAGAAAATGATGATTTTATGTTAAAATATTCTCATGTTTAGAAAACTATTTTAATAAAATAGAGTTAATTTTTGAATTCTATATGTCCAAAAATGGTTTGGGTGAGTTTTTGTGATTTTTTAAAATACATGAATTTTTGGTGATAGTAAAATATAATAATTTGTGGTATAAATACATTATAAGTTAAATAAACTATTCTATCATTCCTTGCTGATGTAATAACTAAAATATATAACTACACTTAATTAGTTTAATATATTTTCTGATAATTCTCAGAAAATTCATAGTCTTGAGGTAAAATAATAAACAAATGAATGAATTATTGAAAAAACACCCCTCTTCTTATCACCCTCACCACCCCATATCCTCACACTTCTAAAACCTTGAAGCTTGTTTAATTTCTACCCATTTTCCATCCCAAAAACTCTATATCACATTCTTGTGTTTTTTATCTCACCAAAATACAATTTCAATGTTCTTTAAGGAGGTTATCAAAGAGAATAATTCTAGAGGTAAAAATCTTCTTTTGTTCTTTTAATTTCCTTTCAATTTCTTTTCTTTTTTTATCCTTTCTTTACATAATCTGTCCAAAAATGCATGATAACTCCAATATATTATATATAGTAGAATTGTATTATCATAATAGGATATACACCATAAATTATCTTCTCATTCCCTTTTTATTCTAAAAATGAAAACATCATCTGTGAGGTGCTGATTTACCGTCTTCATGGATGATGAGTTTTCATTTTTCAATTCCTACTTCAAGACTGTTCATGAAACCATATTTATGGTTAAAATAGATTATAATATATTTTTATAGACTATTTAATTTTATAGAACCATTATATATACATGATATTAATTAATGAAACAAAACATGTATGTGATGATAAAAAACCACCAAAATAATCTAAACATTTATCACTAACATCTTTTCTAATGATTAATCCTCACCCTAAATAACCAAATGAATTATAAAAAAATTTAAAATTTTGTATGTTCATTAATAAAAAATAATTTTAATTCTAGATATATATTCTCATTTTATATGATCTTCTATACACGTATACAAGTGAACTGATCATGAAAACCAAGGAAATGAACACTCTCAAATGATAAAATTATATCTTATAAATCATCAAAAAGGCCATAAATGAACTTAATAAAATTATAATAGATAAAATATATGTAGAAAAGGTTATTAATTAATTAACTAATGGATTTAGTCTGATTATATAGGATCTTAGTTACAAGTGTAGAATGATTTTAGACATAAGGTATGGGTTTTATCATCCCATTTTTATTTTTGTGAGATATGCCTTATTCACCACTATTTCTTGTGTATGGTGTATGTATACTTTTCATTGATGTATCATATAATGAATATATTTATCTTTATGTTATTAAATTTTTTATTTAGTGATCATTAATTTTATGGGGCATATGGTTTGACTGTTTCCATAGTGGTAAGAGATTTTTCCCGAACCTCTATTTTTCATTCAGGTTAAGCTTTGTCTCTCTTTACCCCAATGTAATTCATCATTATTTTTATATAATTTTCCATTTTTTTTATATTTTACCAAATCATGTATCTAGATTATTTCATCTTTATTTTATGTGGAAATATATGTTTTATATGGTTCTCTTTTCAGTTCTTCCTGATATGAAAGCCCGGTTTAAGGGAACTTTCCAATTTCATACCAATTTTAAAGTATAATCTATAATCTATTTTAAACCACTAATATTTTTCTAAAATAAATATTTTTTATCATAGAAATATATATTATTTAATTTCTAGTTATATGAAAACAATTATTCCTTTTTTTTTATTTTTAATTCTCTTTAATATTTTCCCTTAAACTGTAAAAAAAGAGGCTCATTTCTAAAGTTTCTTAAAAACTCTTTTTACATGTTTTCACTTCAGTTAGACATAATTTATATATAAAACATAATTTCATTGTACTTATATCTTATTTATATGATATAAATGTTTATAATCTAATTTTATGAAAAATAAAAATGATTTTCCAAAATAAATCTTCTTTCCAAAGTAAAATGGGATTTCTTATCTCACTTCTACTTCTATTAGATATATTCCTTGTTTACCACTTATTCCTTATGAGTGGTGTATGTGCTACACTTGATATATCATATCACGATTCTTCTTATTCTCATGATATTATAACTTTCATTTAATATTATTCCTTTATAGTTATTATGATTTAAATGGTTCAAATTAGTATGGGACACTTTAGAATGTTTAAGGATTATTTTACTCAAGAATTTTTCAATGGTATCATTTAAAAGTACCTTCATCTATGTAAAAATACATTTTTTAATATTGTACTACATTGAGGATTATCTATTATGATACCATCTACTATGTTTTTTTGAATATTTTATGATTTTTTTGACTGTGGATGTGCTATTTTGATATCCTTCATGGTTTATGGTTAAATTATTTACATTTCATATACCGGTTTTTTAATATGAATGTTTATATAGTTTATATTTAAAAATTTTAATACTAGTAACTTATTGTACTTATTAAGTGATGGGAAGGGCCCTCTATATCCCCTAGATACATCGTTAGGTCACATGAGACAAAATCAGCTGGAGAAAAACCCTTCACGTTTGTTTCCAAGCATTTTTAAATTTTCAAGAGGATAGATATTGACACAAATTAGACAGGTTTCTACTCACAGACATAAAATCTCATGAGGATAGATCATGATAGTAACAATATTGAGGATATATATTGATAGTGAAGACATCTAACATTATGCATTCCATCATCATTATCATTATTCCATGTAATTATTCGATTAGTTAGAATACTCATGGTTAAATTTCATTCTCAAGTGATTATTTATATGGAATTAATTATTCAGCTTTTATTCCTACCATATTATGCTCAATATTATGTTTTAATGGAATGAGTTTTCAATTATTCACCATGCCTTATTATTTATGTTAGCTTTCAATTTATTATTTACCCATTCTGAGCATCTGATCTCACCCGATTCTTATCTTTTATTTTTTACTTAGGATGAAAAGATGTATATTTGAATGACTTATAAGGATAATCTAGGAGTTATGGATGTTTTCAATGTATTTTTTTTATGTTTTTCCTTTCAATTTGCAATGTAAAACTTATGTTTGTATTTATTTTTCCAAAAATAATAAACCATTCTATCCTTTGGGATGAAAAAATTTCTTCATAGTACCAATGTAATAAAGTAAGGAATAAAATCTTTGATACTAGGGTTGGGGGATTTATAAATATTCCCTTGAATCCCAATCCATTGATGAACCAAATGATGCAAAACGTTAAAAAAATCCTGGTCACCAACCAAAAACTCAAACAATTACCTAAGATAATTTGTATAAAATTTTTAAAATATCTGTTCCATCAACATTTTTTGAAGAATCAATTGAATATTTACTGTTGTCTCTTTGAACAAGCTTGGTAAAACCAAAGAAATTTTACCAATATCTAACCAAGACAATAGATATTTTCCAGGCTGTCCAAACAAGGCCTTAAAAAGAGCCATCCGAATTGCATACCGGTAGCTATTGTTGTAAGAAAACTTAACTAGTCCCAAATGGATATTCCCAAATCCACCAAAATTGAGGAATAAAGCATGGAGCATGTATTTGAAAATATGTATAGCCTGTTAAATATGGACATCCATCTATGGATAATATACCATGTTCAAGCACACTTAAGATCACATTGACTCTTAGAGGCCATTCTAAAAAAGAGAAGTGAATCAAGGATTCCTATGAGAGACAATCAAAAATAAAATACTATGAAACCTAAAAAATCCTATACATATGTAGTATTTTTAGTTCCTTAACTTTGGTTATATCATTTATGGGTATAAAGTGGTCTGATTTGGTCCACTGATTGATCAAAACACATATCACATTCTTCTTCCGAGGGGTATGAGTAAAACCCACCATGAAGTATATAAAAACCTCATCCTAATACCATGTTAGCACTGAATGGGTATGGAGAAAACCCAAGGGTTTACAGTGATCTAAATAGAACTATTTGTAATTATAACAATGTGAAACAAAGTCAGTAATGTCCTGTCACTAAACTTGCCACCAGAATTGTCACCATATATCATAGAACATCTTCATGGCACCTGAGTGCACTACCCACTGAGAACTATGATAGTCTCCCATCATAGACTTACTCATAGAATAAGTCACAACACACCATTTCTATAAACATAGGATACCCTAAAAATAGAACAACTATTATTCAATGGTCTCCCCACCTTAAAGAAAGCACCTAATTCCACAGAACTCTTCATTATGCTTCTTCTCCTGAAGTATCATCTAGAGAAGAGAGGAGGTCAACTGAACACTTTCCAAAATTACCTCAGCCACATACTCCTTGACTATAAAATGAAACTGAGAAAAAAGATCCATCATGTTTCACTCTTTTGATGATTATATCATACAATGGGTTAGAAGTTTCCCTCTCAAAGCATCAAAAATAAAATTCACCCTCCCTAGGGTATACACAATGTCGAAGTCAAAGGAGAGTAGAAAATCCACCCAAAAACTCTGATAAAGATTCAAATATTTCTAAGAGAATATATAATTCAATATATTATGTTTGGAAAACATGATAAACATTTCTCAAGAAAGGTAATGCCACCAACTATTAAATGTATACATGATGTATTATAGTTCTAGGTCATGGGTCATATAATTCATCTCATGTTCCCTAAGATGTCAAGAACCATAGGCCACCACATGATTACCCTACATAAAATCAAAAGGCATTTCATATAAATAAAATACCTTTTAAATTTATCATCCCTAGTGAACTTCACCCCCTTCCAGGTGAGAGTGATTATCAGAGAAGCCAACATTGAGAAATATTTGACAAACCTATGGTAATACCATGCTAAACCCAAGAAACTCTAAATATCAAAAACATTACATGGTTGATCCCATGTCATAACACCTTTCACCTTATGAGGAAAAAATGTGATACCATGTTTTGACACCATGCGTCCTAAGAAATTCACTTCTAAAATCCAAAAAATCACATTTTGATAGCTTGTCATAGAGTCATTGATCTTTAAATATTTATAGAACTACTCTCAGATAATGCACATAAACCTCCTCAAACTGAGAGTAAACCAAGATGTCATCTACAAAGACTACCGTGCACATATCAAGGTACACATGGAAGATAATGTTCAGAAAATCCATAAAGACTACAAGAGAATTGGTTAGGACAAAAGGAATAACAAGATACAGAAAGGGAACATACCTGCTCTTGATGGTAGTATTATGAATGTCAGATTTCTTTGTTCATAACAGGTGATAACCAGATCAAAGATTAATCTTTAAGAACCACTTCACCCCTTTCAACTTGTCAAACCGATCATCAATCCATGGAAAACGTACTTGTTCTTTATCATAACTTTGTTGGGTTTCTGCTAATAAACACAAAGTCAAAGTGTTCTATTATATTTCCTAGAAAATAAAATAGTATCTTTCCAAAGTGACACACTTAGGTGTATAAATCCATTATCTAATAGATCATTTAACTGAGTCTGAAAATCTTTTAACTCTTATGGTTTCATTTGGTAGTAATGTATAGATACAATTTGAGTACCAGATACTGAATTAATATAAAACTCTATCTCTATCACTAGTTTCAAGATAAAGAAATCATAAGGAAATTTTTTAAAAAACTCAACAAAAACTAGAGGGAGATAAAAAAATAACTATTCTCACTCTAAGTCAAAAGAAAACCCAGATATTACCCAATACAATTCTGAAAAATAAGTTCTAGATCTACTCAATAATGGATACCATTCTCCCGTAAAGACACGAAACACCCCATTGACAGTGGTAAAGAAAACCCATTGAAGATAAAAGTCAATCTAGGCATGATTAGTGATTATCCAATCCATCCTAAGGATAATTCTAGGGGATTTCATATTGAGAACCAAAAAATCCCAAGTAAGTTCAATCTTTGATAAAGTGAAAAAACAGAACAACAGAGACCCTACCATCTCTTCATACCAAGGCATGTAGTAATATCCATAAAATAGTATTGAATATTTGTAGGAAGGGTTATAAAATAAATAACATGGGTCTATATGAACTAGTGATATGCACTGGTATTAAATAAATTAATAAATAAGGATAAACATATTGTGATGGTACCTCCAAAAATCACTAAAACCATATCAAATTCCTTTGAAGACTCTTCCACTTCCTGAAGAAGCTTTTTTTGGATGCTTATGACTGGAAACCCTTTGTTCTTGAAGAATATTATTTCACCACAACACTTTTAGGTGGTGATGATCCTGTTCCACTAAGGGGCATAGAAAATATATAAAACATTTTCTAAAACTGACATGAACATCCGTATGAACTATATATCTTGGGTTCCTCAGTTTAAACCTGTTCCAAATTACCAACCTTTACACACTAGAAGAATGTCAAAGGGCCTCTTCCTAGAACTTCAAGAGGTCTAGAAGAATCCCACTATTGAGATCCACTATAAGACTCATCACAATTTCTCTTTATTTTAATGGAACTCATAGAACTTACACTAGGAGGGAAAGGAACTCCCACCAACCCTGACTTACCATTTAGATCAAGCTCAACCATCAACGCCCCATCCATCATGTTAGTATAAGAAGAAATATCCATCAAGAAAAACTAAGAAATAATATCAAGTCAAAGACCCATATATAATAATAAATTCATTATATTTTCATTCGATAAAATCTCTGGTGAAAACTGCATAAGATCAGAAAAGTTGTTTACATACTCCGTCATGGTTCTTTCAGCCATCTTGAGGCTGAAAAACATCATATCCATAGACAATAATTCAACCTTAAAGGTATCACACTTTACGATAATCAAGTTAAGATTTTCTAAGAAATCAAAAAGAAGTTATATCTTTCTAAACCAATCCTTAACCTTTTTATTATCATTAGAAACTTAGAATAATGGTTGATTTTGGAGAAGAAACTCTTGAGCGTGATTATGAGATTCATACCAATGAGGTTCCCCAAATGGAGCCTGAATGGGAACAATTGTAGGTGCTTTTTCCAGAGCTTGGAAATCATAAGCAATAACCTCAACAAGATTTTGCTCCATAGAAGGATTCACTCATTGTGGTTCACCAATAACTTCCCCTTGGGGCATATTCAAACATCTTATTAGAGGCATGATGCTACACAACATCAACAATAAACATTGAAGACATCAGAAAGGATACAAAAATTAAAAAAATTAAACAATAGGTATAAGAATATTAATTCTATTGGGAAGAAATTTAGATTGATATTTCATCATTCCAAAACAATTATGGAAAAGACTAGAATAAGATCAAAATATTCATTAATATACTTCTCCCAAACACCCATGATGACTTAAGGCTCATTATGATGATCACTGGCCAAGAAATCCCTCACAAATACCTCCTAAATCCCATAAAGACATCCCAAACTGCATACTGAAACTAAGGAAAGATGATTAACCTACACCTTTAATACCAATTTTTCACAAACCAGACCAGATACCCTGGTACCCTGATACCCAAGCCAAAATAGACATAGCCCAAAGGTTGTTCTTGATCCCCATGGGTTGGTTACTAACACCTGACATCATTCATGGTCATGGGGAACAAATTTTCCATAAAAATAGTGGAAGATAAAAAATTTTAGTTTGCTTAGCACTCCAAAAAGAAGAAAATACCTGAAATAGATAAGTATCACATAAACTAGATAATATAGAAAAACATCTCAAATGAAACTACAATGTAAAATATATAATATTCTTAGAATCCCTTCATTAAAAGTGGATAAGAACTCCACCAATCAACATCACCACTCCATGGTCTAAAGGATCAAGAACATCAACCCCTTCAAGTGGCACTTTCCCTTTACCCATACTTTAAAAAAAAGTGTGCAAACCCCTGAAGGAAAAGTTAGGATGTGAGTTATAAATCCTAGTAGGGTCTCAAAAAGTGTTTTATAATAGATTATATAACAATAAACCAATCATGTTTTCAATTTAAACAAAATAGGTCAAGGAATAACATATCATTTTTTATATTTAAAGTGAAACATGATTTCTTTTAAATGGATGGAAAATGATTCAAACATGGATTAAATAAAAATTTTATATAAAAGAATTTATAAAAATTATTTTTCATGAGAAAAATAGTTATATATTCAATTAAATATATAATCAAATCATAAAAAATAGGAAACATAGTCATATTCCCTAAAGTATATTAGTTTGTAATATAAAATCATCACACTTGTCAAATAAGTGATCATAGATAAACATGTGTGCACATCTCCCTCAGGCTCAGGCTGAAAATGAATCATCAACATCCCATCAGAGATAATCATTATAAAATATTTTTAGAGTTTTCATCATCAATAAATTTACATGGGTTTAATATCCTATCATTGTTATCCCAAATAACCCACTAACTACCCAAACTCACATGTCCTAAATAAATAAATAAATAATGGGAAAATTATTTTATTTTAAATAAATCATCATTTACAATTAAATTTCCCAAATTTATAGTTTTAATATGATAATTAAATTTAAAAACCAATCATGGGTTTTCATCATTTCAATTTAATAAAATTTCTAAAAATAAATCTAAAATCATTTCATCAATTCTGTCATTCTCAAAATTCATCCCAAAATTCCAATTCCTTTGAAATTGGGGGGTTTTCTCAAAATGAATGCCATTTCAAATTCCAATTTAAAATCATTTCAAATTAGTGTTTTATAAATAAATTAAAATCTATTTCAAAAAAATCACACCATTTAAGGTTTCAATTTTATAGAAAATCTCAAATTGGGCCAACTACTTTCAAATCAAAGATCCAGAAATCAAGACCCACAATGGGACTTTCCAACAAGGAATAAAGGAATGAAAGATCTAGGAAGAAAATATAAAATCAATATCCAGTGAAAATTAGTTTAGATCTATCAAAATATAAGGAGGAGAGAAATATATATCATAAGAAAACTCATAAGAAGAGATCCACTTACCCAGAAATATGAAACACAACAATAATGATGATCAATCATTGAATAATTGATCAAAAGGATTAGAGATAAACAAAATCACATAGGGAAAGATCTAAGTTGAAGGAGGAAAAATCAACGATCAAATGAAATGAAAATAACTCATTTAAAACCCTAAAAACAATAAATCATGAGAATTACATGGTGTGTAATCCCATTACATAGCATGTAGTCCATAAAGATTGAGAAGGCCAAGAAATGAATTATCTTTTTATTAAATTTCTGATTTTTTCCATTACGCATATTGAATTCCAAGTACATGGCGTGTAGCCTTTCACACCCTATACATATTCACAACATGTTCCTAGAAAAAAAATATGCATCATGTAAACCAAATACACGGCGTGTAGTCACCCAAAAGATAGCAGAAAACCCAGTTTTTAATAGAAAAACAGCAAATCACCCTAGAAATTTTCTAGAATTGGGTAGAAACCAAAAAATACACTATCAAATATATACCCAGACTCCATAAATTAAAAAACATACAACCCCTAAATTTAGTTCATTTTACCCAATAAAGGATATCCACCCCCGAGAAGCCCAGAAACGCACCCAAATAAGAAAGAAAACCAAAAATAAACAAAGGAATACCTAAAAAGCGTAATATAATGTTACATGTTGAGTCCCATCTATATCTTATGTCAATGAAACCCACCTTTACTATTTTTTCCTTAAACCTTGATATTTAAAGTAATCCCCACATCCCTATGGTTTCATAAAATATAAAACCCATTATGCAACATCCTACAACACATTATACACACATTAATCTTGGTTTAGTTCTAATAGCTATCATTAAAGATGGTAGACAAAAACATTCTTCACAATCTGTTAGTTGTGAGTCACCCCTACAAGTTTGTGACAATGTATGAACATGTTTCTATGTTTATAGTGCTAAAAATCTATAATTCACACTACCCAACCGAATATGATGATAGAAACACCACCCCAGACACCTACGAACCATAACACCTAATGAAGTCAGACATAAAATTCCATCAAAGGAGACATTAGGGGTTGATCCCTAGGCATCCCAATGTGAATTAGGATTCACATCCAAATAGTTTACAAGATCTTTCACATAATAGTAATAGTAATAATAATAATAATAATAATAATAATAATAATTATATATCTATCATTAGTTTATTGATGATAATATTTATTAATATTTACTTTGAAGAAAAATTTAAAAATAATTTCTTTTGAAATCATGTTGAAGAATATTTTTATTTATAATTTTTGTTCCCATAGCAGCAATATCAAAAAATAAAATTTTATTATTTATTATATCCTTATGGATTAAAAATACTATCTATTTTAATTATATTGATATCATCTCTTGAAGTGGATACTTATTTTATATTTCATAGTGGATTCATACCTTTTATTATGAGATATATTTTATGCAATTAATTTTATTACTCGAAGTTTTTAAATAAAAATCATAATTATAAATAAAATTAGTGTTTTTTATGGGATCATAAATGTTAATAAATAATGGACTATCATCAGAGAATCATGAAAACCAATGAATTATTTCTCAAATTCATTCCTCAATGTGAATGTAATTTTAATTGTTTTATTTCACTCCTTGAATAGAATGAATATATTCATTAAATTATTTATAATTTTTTTACCAACCATGAATATTTAGAAAATCATAAAATTTTATCAAATTATTTTCTTTTATTTATTAGAGATAATGTGATTATAAAAATAATTTTATGAAGTATAATTATATCTCTGATGAGGGAAGTTTTTTGAATCCAAAATATTTTTCTACATCACTTATCATAGTTACAAGAACCTACTATAAAATATATGGGGCCTTCTATCTCTAGTATACACTATTTAAAACCATTTAGAATAGAAGTTACATGGTAAATAATATCTACTAAGTTGTGGTTTTAACCCATTGTAATTATTTATAAATTTATTTAATATGCATAATGGAAGATCCTAAATATCTTATATATGTCTATCATGAAGCATAAATTTTATAGAATATTATTTTAATTAAATTCCCTCTGAATATATCATATGTATTTACTATTAACGAAGATCTTAAAGAGAAAGTATATGCTCATCTAAGTACCATAACCATTAGTGAAAAATTAATTTAAGCCTCTAGAAGAGAAAAAATATTCCCACATTATTCTATACACATTTTAGTAAATAATGCTTTGTTTTTACTTAAATATTGATTAAATATGTTGAATTTAAAATTTATTAATGAAAATGGATATCATATTGAGACTCTAGGTGAAAGAGGTGTTAGATACCTCTCTATATAAAAATCATTCATAATAGGAAAAATGATTTGAAATAATTTTTAAGGTTTTATTTATATTATTGTAGTGTATAATTGAATCAAATATGGTAAGTAATAAGTTTTAAAATCCTAATACATTTAGTGTATTACATTGTCATTTATGTTATTAAAGATAAATTATTTTAAAATATAGTGGTAAATGTAAACATGATTATCAGTTTTTCAATAAAATAGTAGGCATCCATCATGGGGAAAACCACGAATTTTATTATTTAATGAATATTTACTAAATTTTAATTTATGTAAGAATTTTTCATTATACTATTATACACATATGATGATTTAACATGGATTTCTTATTAATAAAGTAAATTACTCATATAATCAATAGATATATATAAATTAAATTTAAATTAAATATACAAATCATCAATTATAATATATATATGAGTGCACCCACCGACCATGTATAACATATACTTGTTTTTTGAAAGATACATGTATGAAATAGTCACATGTATTATTATCTACTGGTGAATATATATTTCATATTTTTAATTTTTAGTAAAATAAATATTGATCATTACATACCATATATAAAATGATCCAAAATAATTATTTATAATATACTCACAACACTTATATAAATAATTTAGTTGTAAATTATTGAAAATCAATAATTTGATATACTTATTATACAAAATTGAAATGTGATTGAACTAATTATATTATATAATTATTCATAATGAATAGAAAATAGTAAATAAATTGTTCCAAAAAAAGTGAAAACAATTATATTAAATGAAAATATGTCTTTAAATATATTTCCCCAAAAGCCGCAATGGCATGAAATAAATTATAAGATCTCATTAGTTATTTCTAATGATATATTTCAATTTATGAATGATTTTAAAAATGTTTCTTGATAATGTATTTTGAGAAATGTTGTGAAAAACTAGGTAATGTTAATAATAAATCAGTTTCATGTCTTAGTAATATTCATTATTATATTTTATGGAGTCATATTCACTATATAGATTCTAAGAAAATTTTCAGGTGAAAAAGAAAAATATTTTTCTAACTATATTGTTTTTCATGAATTATATGTTTCATTTAAAAGTGGAATTTATAAATTTTAGTAATTTAATTTTATAAAATAGAACTAAATTTTTATATCATTATATCAAATATATTTTAGGTTAATTTTTTTTATATTTTTTTTAAAATATTTATTTTTTATTAAATAGTGAAAATACTAATTTTGAAAATATGTCATTTATTTTATTTAAATAAAAAAATTTAAATGTAAACTTATATTTTGTATTATTTTAAATTAAAATAATATCCTTTTTATTAAATATAATATAATTAATTTGATATGAATCCAGATTATATATTTTTTGTATAAATTAATTTTTCTGCTTAAATACGCATTTGTTCTGAAAACTGTTTTTCATTGTGTTTTGTGAACAGATATAAAAATTATTTTTTTACATTTATATTAATTGATATATGAAAAATGGATTTCATATTTTTAATCTAGAGGATCAATTTTAGTAATAAAGTTAATTTCATTTTTGGTCATTATGAAAAGAAACCTCAATAAAAATGTTGTCACTACAGTAAAAGGGTAAAATAAGTTAATTAAGGTTAAAACCAAGTGATAAGATCAAAAATGTTATATTTAATCTTATTGTATGATATAATTTTTACCATTATCTACTTATATTTGATATTTAATTATTTATGTTCCAATTTACCAAGAGTGTTACTTAATACTACTTTAGAACTTTGAATAGTTATACGAGTGCCATTCCCCTCACTTATAAATGGGATCCTCCTCTCCTATCTTATTTACATACTTGGAGACTTTTAGCATTAAATATTCATAAACAAATAATTATAAACATCCCTAGCCATGTTTTAGAGGTCCTAATTTCTCTAAAGGACCAATCCTAGAAGGTTTAAGGTGAAAGTTAAAGGAAGTTTACCAAAGAAGATGTGTAACTCTTAAAAAATTATTTGTTCTAAAAGTTGTTTTTTTGTTGTGTTTTGAAAAATTATATTAAAATTAAAATTTTCAACTTATATTAATTGAACCATGAAAAATTTATTTGTTATTTTTAATTTGGAGGTATAATTTTAGTAACGAGTTCAATTTCATTTTTTTTTCATTATGAATAGAAACCTTGCTAAAAATGTTGTCACTATGGTAAAAGGATAAAATAGGTTAATTAAGGTTAAAAATAAGTGATAAGATAAAAAAATATTATATTTAATCTTATTTAACGAGATTATTTTGAACCTTATCATCTTATATTTTATCTTGAATTATTTATTTCCACTTTACCAAGAGAGTGACTTAATATTATTTTAGAACTTTGAATAGTTATAAGAGTGCCACTCCCCTCACTTATAAAAGGGAACCTACTATCTGATCTTATTCACATACTTTAATCCTTTTAAATAAAAAAATACCCACCCAAATAATTATAAAAATCCCTACCCATTTTCTATTCATTTTGATTTCACCAAAGGACCAGTCTTAGAAGGCTTAAGGTGAAAGCCAAAGAAGGTTACCCAAAGAAGAGGTATACCTATTAACCATGTGTTTTAATGTTTATTTGTTATTTTACAAAGAAATATTCTTTAAAAATACTGATATAATAAAATAATTATCTTATATATACTAAAATTTTATTATTTTTATTGCGAAACCCTTTTTAATCTCTTTTTTAATCCCATGGGAAATAAAAACTTTACTCATGTGTATATGTGGATTACCACCTTGATGAAACGATGTTTTTAATTTGTCATAACCAACACTTATGGTTGGTTAAAATGATATATTAAATAAATATATATGATATTTAGGGAATATTTATGATTATTTTAATATAATATATTACTTACCTTCTTATCCTTCCATCTTTTGAAAGATGATAACATTTTTTATGTATATGCATGGACTACCACCTTCATAAAGCGATGTGATTCATTTTTCATTAATCCCTTTAATGGATTTTTTTACGAATGATAATAATGAATAAATATGAAGTTTACAACATATTTATGATTATATCAAAGTAATATATTATCTAGTTTCTTTCTTTTCCACCCAATATAAAAATGATTACATTATTCTTGTGTATGTACGAACTACCATATCTATGAAATGATGTTCTTAATTTTTCATGATCACTTTATATGGATGATTATAAAAGAATATTGAATTTATAAACGTGATAATTATAATTTTTTATGATTTGGGAGATGATTAAACACAGAACCCTTTGACTGTGGTCAATGCAAAAATGATATTTTTAGGTTATAAATCAAACAACCCCATAATGATCAACGTGAACTTAACCATTTTAGTGACTAAATAAAACATGGTAATAAATGAAATAAAAGGAATAATGATAATGGAATGAACCTGAATAAGTTTCTTAATTAATTAAATAAATAATATAATTTTACTATCTAGTATTTAGATAATGTTTTAAGTTAGACAGGATTTAAGGTAAAGGATTTCTTGTCTCAATTTCCTTTCTTTAATACTTTTTACATTTTTAGCATATGTTTTCCTATTTTGTGTAGGAACGAAATGATACTGATTTTAGTATCAGAATAATGATGTAGATGCTCAATATACAAGAGGGGGTGAATTGTATAAAAATTCCTTTGTAAATTTTAAAGATGGTAATGTTTAACAAAGTTAAACAAGGTAAATTCACAAAACCTCTTAGTTCTAAAAACTTGCTTGATTATGAAAATGTGGTTCTGGAAATGAAACTTAAGAAAATTTTACAAAGATAAAGATTCTAACTTAAAGCATATAGAATCTTACTAACCAGAGTACAATTATGAGAAAGTATAAGATAACTATAATTTACTCAACAACCAAAATGCACCGGAAAACATTAAACAATACAAGTGACAAGTAGTAAATCTTTTAACCCAAAGAGAAGGGTATCCAATAACCTTGGATAATGTTCCCTTGATTTATACTTTCAAGAAAGTCTGTCTTACCCACACCAGGGTAAGACCTCGATACGAATATCAGAGTCTGTCTTGATATCCTTGCAAGCCCTCAAATTTCATGGTAGTTAGCACCTCTGTCTTCCTATCCCCAGAATCCCTCGAATGTACTCAGAAATATTCAGAGTCACACGAATAAATTTTGAACAAGATGTTCATTTCACACAAAGTATTAAAGTATCTCTTTCTAGAAATCACTTCAGCAGCATGTAATCTCTAGATTGATCAAGCTCTTTTTGAGATCGTTCAAATGAGCAGCTATTTATAGGTACATCTTCAATGGTCTACTCCCTCCTCCAACAGTCATATTTTTACTTGAATTTTGGAGGGACCTGTATACATGTCACTCAAACAATGATTAATAAGTAACAAAATGCATGAAATCATTTTATAATTATAACAAAGGTAAGTAAAAATATGATTTCTTAACCAAATTCATATTTCAGAGTGTAAGGAAAAAATAAAAGTTTGGAGTCTAAGAAAGTTAACCTTCAAAGTCTATATTACAAGGATATTCAGATTCTGTCTTCAAAATAATTTGGAACCTGAATTATAAAGAATCCTGGAGTCTGAACTCATAATGTTCGGAGTCTGAGTTCATAATAATTTAGAATCTCAATTCTTCGAATTCTGGATTCTAAACTCAGAAGGTTTAGAGTTTGAATTCATAGAATTTGGAGTCTGAACTTAGAAAGTTCAGAGTTTGAATTTATGAAATTCAGAACCTAAATTCAGATCATGAAAACAAAATTCTCTATGTCTAAGTATTTATAGGATTTCTAGGTTTTTTATACGAAACTGAATTTTATACTTAGAAATAAAATGAGTTAGGTTTAGAGAAACTAAGCCATGAATAATGAAAACAAGGTAAGGATAATATTTTCTCGAGGGAGGAAAATTTCCCGTATGAATGAAAAAATGGGTAAGGATAAAATTTTCTTGAGGAATGAAAATTTCCTTAAGTAAAATTATTCTTATAAAGATAAAACAAAGGGGAAAATAAATTTGCCTTAAGATAGAGTTTTTGTGATTTTCAAAACAATAAGGAATGGTAAAGTCATAAGGAAACCTTATTAACTCAACAATATCCCCCTATTTGGAAGGCACAAACATCATTACAAAAAAGAATATAAGGACTTAGAAAATATTTTTCTGGACTTTAAAAATAAAAATTATCTCCCTCAAAATATGGGAAAAGATCAATAAGACTAACTCCCCCTTAGTCTTTAGAAACACTAAGGATCATATTCTTGATTTCTGGATTAAGACTTAGCATTTTATTACATATGAAAATATTCTTGGATAATAACTCCCCCTTAGATGAACTCCCCCTTAGATGAATTCCCCCTTACTTAGGGAAATTTCTTCTTTTACTTATTATTATTTTTTATCATTCATTTTCCCCCTTTTTGATTTTCAAAAAGGATTAAAGGGAATGGAAAAGAAAATATGGTACCTGAAATATTAGTACTAAACAACCAAAAGTATAAAGAGAAACCGAAAATTTTATTATGATTGAAAAAATTTATACAAGTAAGGAATACAACAAAATATCGGAATTGAATAAGATTATCCTTTCTTATCCTTCGGCATCAACTTCTTTCTATAGTTTTGAGCTTCTTAAGTTCCTTGTGGTCTTCTTCTACAAATTTGAGAAGCTTATCTTAATCTTCTGTTTTCTTCTCCAAGGTTTTGATTTTTTATTCCTAAGACTTAAGAGATTCTACCTATCCTTTTAGAACTTCTTCTTGCTTATCAAATTTTTTCCTTAAGTTTGATTCTAAGATCTCTTTCCCTCTTCCAACTCTGAGAAACTGAATATAATTTCCCATTCTGGTCATTCACTTCTAGTATCTGAGAATTCTGTTCCAGAGTTAGCTTTTCCTCAAAAATATTTGTGAGATACTTGATCTTCACATCTTCAGTATCAAATTAATCCTCGAAACTTTCTTGGAACTCATCAAGAATTCTCATGTATTCTATAGTTTTCTTTGACCAGCTGGTCATTTTCTTGCAAGTTTTTTTGTGGGCTTCGTAATTTATGAAAAAGGTTTTGAAATCAGTCGTAATCTTGATACACTTATCCATCACCATGTATGCTGAATTTGATTTTTTATTTAAGGAATGTTGAAGTATTTAGCATCTTGAGTCTATACTGGGAAATATTGGTATATTTCCAACAAGATTATTCAAATACTGGACTACAAAATCATATCCAAGGGAGGAAGATTCTGAATCAGAGATTTTTCATGGTGAGATTTCTTTTTCTAACTCAGCAACTTTCCTCTTTGAAGAACCACCAACATATTTCTTCTTTATCACAACCTTAGTAGGTGTAACAACTACTAACTCTTTTCCCTTATCAACCTTTAGAATTACTTACTCTTGATCAGAATATTCATGTTCACTATTAGAGAGGTGAACAATTTTGTCTTCATAAAATTCTTCCTTTTCAGCTTCTACCTCAGCATCCTCTCTGTGAATGAAATCTTTATTGATGATTTCTTCTTCATATGGTTTGTATACTTTATCTTCAACCTTCTATTCATCCTTCCTAGGAGTAGAAAGATTTGATGATTCATCTTGAGAGGTTCGAAAAGATAATTTTTTAGAAGGACTTTCCTTCTCATGAAACTCCTCAACTTTCTTTATCAGATCTTTGACATCACCACTGCCTTCTATTATTCTTGTTCTACTTATTTTCCTTCTACTTATTTTTCTTGGACTTTTCAGGAGTTACAAACTTCTTTCCTGGAGTCTCTGGTAATTATTCTATCAAGAAGGATTCCTGTACCAAAATATTCTCGGATGCTTTCTCAGCAGCCTTTAGAAAGGATTCCACTATTTCATCCTCAGACAACTTCTTCTTTTTCTTCTTTTCTTTCTCTTACTTCACAATCTCTTTAGCTGCGTTTTCTTTCAATGATTTTGATTCAGTAGGGTCCAAGAAAAACTTAGACTCCCCTTCTTTCTAATTTCTCTTGTCTTCTCTCCATTTAGCCACAATCTCATCAGGATATGATTTTTTTATTTGGCTTCGGTGGTGCGGATTGGGTTTTCTTAGCCATTGGGGGTTTTTCCTTCTCCTCTACATCCTTTAGCTTCCTCTTCCTTCCACCCTTTTTAGAGATCTCATCCACCTCCTGTTTCTTTGAAATAGCTTCTACTTCCTCTTCATGAAAGTCATATAATTCTTTAGATTCTATATAAAATCCAACTTTATATATTCTTAAAGTGCCATAACTTAATAAAATAACTTTGCAATTCCTCGACTTAGATCTGCAAGGAATTTTGAAGGATTGTAGACACCGAACAATCATCTTTGAAAGAATAGTTGGTTACATAATAATCTGAGCCTTCATATTTACATTCTTTATGTTCTCAATCATAACCAAGATATGCTTGAACAAGTTTATTTTCCTTAGGTTTACCATGAAATCTAGAATGTACATATCACTTTTCTTCAAAGTATCCTTGTCTCCTTTCCTCAGTATGATGAATCCTTGAACCCAAAATTCAAGAATTCAATAATTTGTATTCAGGTGAAGAATCTTTAGAGTCTTTACTTCTGAGAGACCAAGGAAATATATAACCTTCACCTTATCAAAACTTCCTTGAATATCAAGAAGCTTATGAGAACTAAACTAAACTTCCCCTTCATAAGGAATACCAACCAATCTTGCAGACTTGGTGTAAGAAAGTGAATATGTATTTCCATAACACTTGAAAGAAAACTTACTCCTCCCTTCTTCCTTGAAGAAAATTACTAACTCATATAATTTTATTAAAAATCAAGATATACTAAATCCTGATCTCTTGGTTTTGAAAGGAAAACACTTTCCCACCCATTCAGCTTTATATTCTTAGAGATAATAGAATCATACTTTGCGAAAAAATTTGGATCAAATAACATTTCTTTGTATATCTACCATTTAGATATTAGTTTGATAGTTGAAATATATTTCTGAGTGGATACTTCAGTAGACATTCAGATGTAAGAAAGATCTGAGAAGTTTGGAACGAGCTTATGTAGGAGAGAAGAGCTTCAGCATGCAAAGGATTGAGTTTTGATGTGGGACAACCACCAGGGAGTCCTTTATATAGGTAATTGAGGTGACGGTTCAACTTCCATACTCAATATAATGGTTGAAAAACCTTATGATCAGATCTAATGGTTGAGATGATAGCCAGAAGGAAATTTTTATAGATTCTAATCTTTTGAGGTTTTTTAAGAAAAACATTTGGATTTAAGAAAAAGTGAATATGAAAATTTAAAAATAGATGAAAATACCAACAAGTAAAATCTGATTATGAAAATATAAGAAAGAAAACATACCTTTCAGATTTCTAATAAGATTATTCATATTGAGAAAAATTCTTGTTGAAGAACTTTAGATTCCAAAAATTTTGATTACGAAAATTTTCAATATGAAAATCTCCTTTATGAAAATTTTAAGTACAAAATTCTTCATTATGAAAATTTTAAGTGCGAAAATCTTCATTAAGAAAATTTTAAATATGAAAATATTCATTATGAAAATTTTAAGTACAAAAACCTTCATTACGAAAATTTTAAGTATGAAAATATTCATTATGAAAATTTTAAGTACCAAAATCTTCATTACAAAAATTTTAAGTTTGAAAATCTTCATTATGAAAATTTTAAGTACGAAAATATTCATTAAAAAAATTTTAAGTATGAAAATCTTCATTATGAAAATTTTAAGTATGAAAATCTTCATTATGAAAATTTTAAGACTACAAAAAAATTTTAGACTACGAAATTTTTTTAGATTACCTAATAATCAAATGTACTCCCCCTATGAAAAGGAGTTTGTTCCTGTAAGAAAATACATTTCAAAAAGAAGTTAATAAGGATGATTACCTTATGGTTATCATTCCTAAATTATGTTTAATGTATTCAAATCTATCAGATGGTAAGGATTTTGTGAAAATATCAGCAAGTTGATCTTGTGTTCAGATAAATTGAAGAATGATATCTCCTTCTTGTGTGTGATCCCTAAGAAAGTGATGTATAATATCTATGTGGGTTGCATGAGAGTAATGTGAAAGGTTTTTTCTTAGGGAAATGACACTAGTATTATCACAATTTTTTTTGTTTTGGTAAAACTCATTCCATAATCTGTGAGTGTGTGTTGCATCCATAACACTTGATCACAATAACTTTCAACTGCTACATATTCAGCTTCAATAGTGGAAAGTGCTGTTGAGTGTTGCTTTTTTCATGACCAAGAAACTAATGAATCTCCTAATAAATGAAATGTTTTGGATATAATTTTCCTATCCATCATACATCCACCAAACTCAGGATCTGAATTTTTTTAAAAAAAAAATCATTTCCAGAAGTGTAAAAGAGTCCTATATCCTTGTTTCCCTTTAAGTAGCGAAAAATCCTTTTCAATACCTTTAAATGAGATTCCTTAGGATTGGATTTATATTTTTCACAAAAGAATACTAAAAACATTAAGTCTAGATGACTAGCTGTCAAGTAAAGTAGACTTCCTATCATACCTCTAAAAGATGTTGGATCTACTGGTTTCCCAGCTTCATCAAGATCAAGTGAATTTGAGGTACCGATGGGAGTACTTATACTCTTAGTGTTGTCATATACATACTTTTTAAGTAGATATTTAATATACTTATGTTAGGATATATATCTTCCTTTTGGTTTTTGATAAATTTGAAAACTAAGTAAAAATGTTAACTCACCCATCAAACTCATTTCAAACTCAAATTTCATTAGATCCAAGAAGGAATTAGTTAAAGATTTCTGAGTTGAACCAAATATAATGTCATAAACATAAATTTTTAAAATCAATTTTTTTATTATCTTTCTTTATAAAAAGGGTTATATCAACATTTACCTTAACATAATTATTTTGAAGCAAAAAACATATAAGTCTATCATACCAGGCTCGAGGGTCTTCTTTGAGTCCATACAATACTTTGGTAAGTTTGAAAACATGTTTAGGATGTTTTTTATCTTAAAAACGAGGAGGTTGTTCAACAAAAACTTCCTCTTGAACATAACCATTATGGAAAGCACATTTCACATCCTTTTGAAAATGTTTGAAATTGAAGAATGCTGTAAAGGAAAGTAGAATATGAATAGATTCAAGTCTAGTTACTAGAGAATAGGTTTCTTCATATTCTATTCCTTCTTTTTGATTATAGCCTTTAGCAACTAATTTAGCTTTATTTAGTAAAATGATTCCATTTTAATCACACTTATTTCTAAAGACCCATTTTAATCCAATAACAGAAGTTTCCTTAGGTCTTTCAACCAAGGTCCAGACTTTATTCCTTTTAAATTTGTTTAGCTCATCTTGAATGGCTTTTATCCAATCATCATCACCTAAAGCTTCATCAATAATTTTTTAGTTCTAATTGAGAAAGGGATGCTAGATGTTCTACTTCATTTCTTAAGGTACTTCTTTTCCTTACAGGTTAATTTACATCACCAATGATACTATCAATGGAATAATTCTTAAGTAACAACTGATTTGGGTTTTGTAAAACCTATTCATCAACATAAGGTAGGAAATATTCTGGGGTAAATTTTTCAGAAGTATCTTCTTGAACACTTTACTTATCAGAAGGATCTTGTGTCAAGGTTTTATAATTAGTTTTTGAAAACACATCCGAAGATGTAGGATGAGATTGTTTAAAAACAAAAGGGTCCATTTCATCGAATTTAACATGTAATATTTCTTCAATAGTACAAGTGTTTTTATTGAAAACTCTATGAGCCTTAGAAGTTGTGAAGTATCCTAAGAAAATTCCTTCATCAGATTTTGGTGTGAATTTATATAGATTATCTTTAGTATTCAGAATGAATACCTTGAAACCAAAAAACATGAAGTATGAAAGTCTAGGTTTTCTACCATTCTATATCTCATAAGGAGTTTTGTTAAGAAAAGGTCTAATCAAAACACAATTTATAGTATAACAAGAAGTACTTAAAACTTCTACCCAAAAATGTTTGGCTACCGAATATTCACTCAACATGGTTCTTGTTATTTCTTGAAGAATTCTATTTTTTCTTTCAATAACACCATTTTGCTGAGGTGTTCTGGGTGCAGAGAAGTTTTGAGTAATGCCTTTTCTACTACAAAAAATTTCAAAATCAGAATTCTAAAATTCTTCTTCATGATAACTATGAATAGTTATCAAAGGAAGGTTTTTCTCATTTTTAACTTGGGCTCTAAAAGTTTTGAAATAAGAAAAAGCTTCAGATTTCTTTTCTAGAAAATAGACCCACATAAATATAGTGTAATCATTAACTAAAACAAATACATAATATTTTCCTCCACTGCTTCCAGTTTGTCTTGGACCAAAAAGATCCATATGTAATAACTGTAATGCATCAGTAGTTGAGACTTCACTGATTGATTTAAAACATGATTTATATTGCTTTTCATATTGACAAGGATCACAAACTTTTGAAGAATTAAATCTAAGATCTTTTAGATCCTTAACTAGTCTTTTCTTAGAGAGTTTACATAGGTTCCTAAGGTTAAAGTGTCCTAACCTTCTATTCCATAACCAAGAAAGATCTTCCATTTCACTAAGACAAGGTAGATCTTGGCTTATAAGGTCTTCTAAGTTTAGTATGTAAACATTATCTTGCCTATTGGTAGAAAGAATTAACTCTTCCTTGGAATTGTGTACTAAGCACTTTTCATTCTTAAAATTCACAAGGTAACCTTCATCAAATAGTTGAGTTATGCTAATGAGGTTGTGATTAAGACCCTCAACAAATAATACATTTGAAATCAAAGTTTTTCCAAGAAGAACAATGATACCTATACCAATAATTTCTCCCTTAGCATTATCTCTGAAAGTTAATTTTCCTCCTTTCATCTTGATAATATTTTCAATGAAGTTTTTGTTAACATTCATATTCTTGGAACATCCACTTTCCATGTACCATGTATTATTGTTGGTACTATATTTATTTTCCTAAAAATAAGAGTGTTAGACTTTCAGAATCCAAACCTTCTTGGATCCATAATTGTTAGAAAATATAATTTTGGGTATCCACATTTGTTTAGAAAATTAAGATTTATGAAACCCAAGGGATTGAACATTATTTAAAGAAAAATTATTCTTCCAATTCCCAAAACTTTGACATTTAGTAAAAAAAGGGGCTCTAGGAGGAACAAAATAATTATTTCTAAAAATGGGGTTTTCATGAGAATAACCTAATCCTTGATTATTACCATGAGGTAGGATTTGAGAATACATATTGTTAAAATTTTCTTTACCAGAAGTAAAATTTTCAAGATGTTTCTTCAAAGAAAAAATTTCATACTTTAGTCTAAGGACAAAATTCTTATCCTTTGGAATAATAGACTTAGAGTTAAGTTTATCCTCTAATATATATTTTTCTAAAAATAGTTTTTTAAGATCCTTAGAAAGCTTATCCTTCTCAGAATTAGCTTCTTTAAGTTTCATAGTAATATAATATAAAGCATCATTTTTCTTATCAAGATCTTTGGTAAGATCTAAAATTTCTTTTGTTATAATAAATTCTATAGAATTTTCTTTTTCTAGTTTCTAAGAAACTTTACAATTTCTTATTTCTAGAAACTTATAAAACCTAGAAACTTCCTCATAGGAAGGTAAATAATTATCATTATATGATGAAGAAGATTCTTCATCTGAAGAAAAATCTTTATCAGGAAAATTTTCACTCAAAGACATATTGGTTAAGGATTCAGAAGTTCATACCTTAGCCACAAGACATTGATCTTGAAATGGATCTCAGGATAATAAACCAATATTCTATTTCTTAGAAGATTCATAATATAAAAGATATTCAGAAGAATCTCCACCATTGGCACTCCAAGTGTCATTGGCTTTTAGGAATTTCTTATGTTTTGATATGTAGATCTTCTTCTTGTTTCTTTCAGAATTTTTGTCCTTCTTGTCTCTTTTCTTAAGTAAGGGAAAATCAGGTCTGATATGATTAGTTCTTCTACATTCATATCATGAAACTTCTCCATATTTCTTATCATTTTCATATTTCTTCTTATATATATATTGAAATTTCTTTTTCCAAACTATCATGTTCATCCTTCGAGAAAGATTAGCTAGTTCATTCTCATAATTTTCACTTCCACTTAATTCAGATAAAACAATGACTTTCTTTGATTTAAATCTTGTAACTTTCTCAGGAGTCTTAGATTTCATATATTTTGAGGTAGTTATAAAAGCAACACATCCATTCCCATTCTTCTTCTAAACATTGTCAACATCTCTCTTCATTCTAGTCTCATGTTGAAGAAGAGTACCAAAAATCTCATCTAGAGTAATATGTGAGACTTTCCTATTCTTATCTATAACTGTTTTCTTTGATTCCCACTCATTTGGAATGATGTCTATAATCTTTTACACAAAAGCCTCATCAACCAAAACTTTTTCACCCATGGATTGTAGGTTGCTGATAATAGTCATAAATCTCTATTGTACCTTACATATAGGTTCTATATAAGGAAAGAAAAAACCATGGTACTCATTTCTAAGCATAGATTTTCTAGTTTCAATAACTTTGGAAGTTCCAAAATGTGTAACTTCAATTTTCTTCCAAATAAAATTTGCTGCTTCACAAGAAGAAATCTGGCTATATATATTCCTGGTCATGGAACACAACAAAGTATTGTGTACCTTATAGTTTAATTGATATTATGACTTCTCTTGATTAGTGAAAGTTATAACTTCTTTATCAGGAATCTTGTAATCTATAGTAATCATAAAAAATTTGTACACTCCAATGTTAATGAAAAAGTCTTCATAAAATCTCTCTAATATTCGTAATCATTCCCATCAAAAATAGGTTTTCTAGTAGGGATTATGATTGTCAATTGAACTGACATTAATTACTGCCATCTTAAAGAAAATGTATTTCCACTCAAACTGGTTATTAATAAAATTTTGAAAACAAGGATGAAAATTCCTAGGCAAGGAAAAAAATAGAACAGTGAAAAACTTGAGCAAGGAAGCCTATATGTGAATATAAGTATTTCAAAGACCAGTCCTCTAATACCAGTTATAGGATTGAAATGATACTGATTGTAGTATCAGAATAATGATGTAGATTATCAATATACAAGAGGTGGGGGGGGGGGGGGGGTGAATTGTATATTTTAAAAAATTCCGTTGGAACTTTTAAATATAGTAATGTTTAACAAAGTTAAACAAGGTAAATTAAAAAAACCTCTTAGTTCTATAAAATTGCTTGATTATGGAAATGTGGTTCTGGAAATGAAAATTATGAAAATTTTACAAAGATAAAGATTCTACCTTAAAGCGTATAGAGTCTTTCTAATCGGATTACAAGTATAAGAATGTATAATATAACTATACTTTACTCAACAACCAAAATGCAGTGGAAAACATGAAACAATACAAGTAATAAGTAGTAAATTTTTTAACCCAAAGAGAATGGTATCCAAAAACCTTGGATAAAGGACCCTTGATTTATACTTTCAAGAAATTATATCTTACCCACACTAGGGTAATCCCTTAATATAAATATCTTAGTCTGTCTTGATATCCATGCAAGCCCTCAAACTTCAAGGTAGTCGGCACATCTGTCTTCCTATCCCCGAAATCCCTCAAATGTACTCAGAAATATTCAGAGTCGCACAATTTTTTTTTTGAACAAGATGTTCAGTATACAAAAAGCATTAAAGTCTCTCTTTCTATGAATCACTTCAGTAACATGTAATATCTAGATTGATCAACCTCTTTTCGAGCTCGTTCAAATGAGCTTCTATTTATAGGTACATCTTCAACGGTCGACTCCCTCCTCCAACAGTCATATTTTTCTTTGAATTTCAGAGGGACTTCTATGCGTGTCACTCAAATAATGGTTAGTGAGTAATATAATGCATGAAATTGTTTTATACTTATAAAAAAGGTAAGTAAAAATATAGTTGCTTAACTAAATCCATTTTTCAGAGTGTAAGAAAAAAATAAAAGTTAGGAGTCTAAGAGAGTTAACCTTTGGAGTCTATATTACAAGGATTTTCGGATTCTATCTTCAAAAGAATTCGGAACCTAAATTATATAGAATTCCAGAGTCTGAACTCAGAATGTTCGGAGTCTGAGTTTATAAGAATTCAGAATCTGAATTCATTAATTTCTGGAGTCTAAACTCAGAAATTTCAGAGTCTGACTTCATAAGAATTTGGAATCTGAATTCATAGAATTCGAAGTCTGAACTTAGAAAGTTCATAGTCTAAATTCAGGAAATTTAGAACCTGAATGTGGATCCTGAAAAAAGAATGCTCTATGTGTAAGTATTTATAATATCCTGAGGTTTTAGATACGAAACCGAATTTTATACTTAGAAAGAAAATGAGTTAGGTTTAGAGAAATTCTTCCATGAACAATGACAAAAAGGTAAGGATAATATTTTCTTGAGGTAGGAAAATTTTCTTAAGGAAAGAAAAATTTCCTTATTAAGATAAAACATAGGGGAAAAGAAATTTTCCTTAAGATAGAGTGTTTGTTATTTTCAAAACAAGAAGGAATGGAAAAGTCATAAGGAAATCTTATTGGATTAACATGTTTGTGTATAATATTCTATATGGATTTATTTAATAAATTATTTCCTAAAATTATATATTTTTTCAAATCCATTTCATGTTCTATCCTTCAATGTTCTTTTAAATTAAAAGCTACTAAAGATATAAGATATTTTCTTTAAAACCATGTTTTAAAGTACCCCTTTCAAATATTTATTCTCCATATTTATGTTTTTGAAAATATTATATGAATTTTATTATCTATACATATAATATTATTAAAGTTTATTTTTAATGAAATCTAACTTTATTTAAATTTTTTTTCAAAATGGAATCTTTTTAACATTCACCGTACAAGTCATTTTGAATTTTTTTACCAAAGAGAAAAAGAATGTTTTTAACATATACAAATTGACCGTATCCATTATTAATTTTAAATATTCCTATATAATTTTTCATGAATTTTAAGAAAAATATCCAATTCCCTTTATTCTTGTAATTTTTTAAAAAGTATTTGAATATAAATAGGATTTTCTTCTCTTTTTTATGAGATAACCGAAAGTTCTTTTTTTATGGGTTCAAATGATTTTCTCAAGGGTTTTATGATAAAAATGTGAAAAATTATAATATTTTTATTCATGATATGGTAATCATACATTAAATGTAATGATAGGTGAACCTGATATAAATCATAATGAAGGGTGATCTCGATATTTCTCTCCAATGTATTTGGTAATGTATAGTCTTTAAAGGTGTAAAATGAGGAAGATAAATTAGTAGGTTATATATATAGAATTAAATAGGAATTTTTTATTCTTATACAAGATAAAAATGAGTGAATAAATGTTTGAATATGATTTTACAAGGTTCTTACATCGATTTTCAATGCTTATGATGAGTTTTAAGAGAAATCTTTTGATTTTAAAAAGAAGGTATATGTGATTTTAAAAGTAAAAGGATTATTTTTCAAATAAATTCTTTCATGAGTTCTCATATTTCTCATGATTCCTTCATGGTTTCCCAATGGATCCTAATGGTTTTAAAAGGTTTTCTTTGAGAAAAGTTTTATTTTCTCATGTGGCTGTTTTTATTTATATGCTCAAAGTTTTATTGTGAAAAGGTAATCATTTTCATCGGTTTTCATGTTTTTCACTAGAATACCATGTTTCTATTATTTTTTTATCACAAAATGTGTTTGGTTTTTCTCATCCCACATTTTAAAATGTTATTTACATAATATAAGGATGATTTGAAACTATATAAAGGCTAATATTTTTTCTATGGTGACTCATATTAAAGGAAAAAAATTCTAAAAAATGAAATAGAGGTATAAATTTAAGAACACATTTTTATCAAAAAATATAAATTGTGTAGAAATGTGTACACTTAATCCAGTAATGGATTTCCAAATTCCCTAAAATTTTAAACCTAAAAATATCCTCAAAATGTAATAAAGAGAAACACTTTTTATAAGTCATTTAATAAAGAGTTAATTATGAAATGAGCCATTATAATTAATATAAAAGGAAATATTGAGATAACTTTAGTGGATAAGATGAAATTTAAATAAACTTTAAAGAGACTATAATATATGTTTATATTATCTTCATATAACTTTTAAATATTTCCATTTTTCTTCATCTAATCAATATCTGTTTTGAATGGTTTTCCATAGAGGAAACAAGGAAGTTAAAATAAGAAGAAATCAAGATGATATTAAAATTATCAATAAGAAACTTAGAGTAGTTTGAATAAAGAAGTTTGTAGAAGTTTTAGATTTGTAAACACAAGCTATTAACTGTGGTATCCATGAAAGATATTGACCGAAATATCTATAGAGGAACATTTCTATAGTAGAGAATTTCTTAAAATAAAACCCTCTAATTTTAGAGTTTTTTTAAGAACATGTAGAATCTAAAGAATGTATAAATGTAGTAAATAATATATTTTGAACTTTAGGATGAATTAAATAAGAAAATTTAACTCTTATTATTTATTATTTTAAAGGTAAAGCTGATTAGTGGTGGTATTTGATTATGAATACTAAGGAAAATAATAAAATTGATTTTATGGGGTGGATGGTATTTAAAGACAATTTTCTTGAGAAGTATTTTCCTAAAGTTATTTGAATTAGAATAGAAAGAAAATTTCTAGAGTTGAAGAAAAAGGAAGAAGAATCAATGGCCAATTATGAGAAAAAGTTTACTAGATTGGCTAGCTATGCACCAAATTTCATTCTGGACCATGAAATTAAAAGTGATAGATTTTATATAGGTATAAAATCAAGAGTATGGATAGTGTTTTACTCTCATGTATTTAAAATTTACGAGGAATTTTTTTTGTTTTGATAAAGTTGTAATAAAGTTTTCCAACACTTAAATACTTTATAAAAAAAGAGTAAGAAATAGTCATGATGAAGGGAAATGGAGAAGTAGTCAACCAGTAAATATGGAGGTAAGCCCCCCCAAATATTAAAAATATAGAAAAACCCATTTTAAAGAAAATTTTATAGGATTAAGAAAGTGTTCTGAATTTGGTAAGCTTGATCATTTGGATCATATAAGTAAGGAGAATAGTTTTGATTAGAAAGGTAATGGGAAAACAGATAGTTATCCAATAGTGAAATGTTTTAGTGATAATGAGTTGGGTGATTATACCAATTCATGTATAAATATTGTTACTAAAGGTAGGAATCATCAAGATTAAAAACATAAAGGTGTAGAAAATCCTGTTTCTAACACTATGATAGATGTTTTACCATTAAATAAAGTTGTATCAAGTACATTAATTATTTATTAAGACTATGAAAATGTCTTATTTGATTTATGATCCACATATTATTTTATTAATGATAAATTTACTAGTAAAATGTAAATACAATCTCATGATACGAAGTCATTTATTTTGGTAAAAACACATGCAGGTAGTATTAAGGAAATAAAAATTTATAGGAATCTTCCTGTTATTATATGTGGAATGGTTTTTATTGAAATACTTTTTCCCCACTATAGAGTTTGATGTTATTCTAAGTATGGATTAGATTTCTGTTTATCATACTAGGATACATTACAAAGCTAAAGAATTCATATTAAATTTTTTATTATTAGTTTTAGTTTATATATAAGAATAAATTCATGCATCTGATAACTTATCAAGAAGCTAAAAAACTGATTAAATATAGGAGTGAAAGTTTTCTTGCACATATCATTGAAAATAAGAGAACTGTTCAAGTTAGTGATGTTAAAATAGAAAATTAATATATTGATGAATTTCCTAATGATTTCCTAGTGTTATTTCTGATCAAAAGGTTGAATTTACTATTGACATAGTGCCTGATGCTAATCCAATTTCAAAACACCCTTATCAAATGGATCTAATAAAACATTTGGAATTAAAAATTTAGTTACAAGATTTTCTTGATAAGGGTTTCATTCATCCTATCACTTCAACTTGTGGTGATCCGATTTTTATTATTAAAAAAGGATGGTTCCATGAGGAGTTGAATTAATTATATATCACTCAATAAATTAATTGTTAAGAACAGTTATCCATTTCCCCATATCGATGACTTGATTTATCATCTCTAGGGTGCTCAGTATTAACAGACCAACCTAAGTCAACTAGACAAGCCACTTGAGCCATCCCCATAATGGTGGTAAAGAATAACAAGAAAATAGAAAAAAGTCTCATATAAACCAAAACAAGAGATAGAAATAGAGTATAATACAAAATAAAAAGATACATCCAAGATTCATACAATATAAGAAAAACTGGTTAAACCAAAAAGTATGATAAGAAAAGATAAACAAGTATCCATGTGAACAACCATCACCTCCCAAACGTCCTGAAATAAAGGTAATGATGAAAAGAGAAGCTGACATGCAACAAAATGACCTTTCATTTACCTAAGACTTGAAAAAATATGTATGCATGTTCCTAAAGGAAAAATAAGGGTGTGAGAAAATATTCTAATAGTATACCACCACAAAATCTATACAAGGCCTAATATAAATAATACAATAATTCTATATTTTAAAATAGAAATATTTTTACAAATAATTTTCATAAATCTAAATCCATTTATAAATCATTTTCCTTTGGTTTTTATAAAATACTTTCATATTCACAAAGAAAGGAATATAACAAGTATAAGTGATAAAACAATGAGGAATATTCACACACCATAAGTTAAGTAAGTAAAAACATATCCATGACATAATCTATCATGAAAATCCATGTGATACAACCTCATGTAAAAATAGATGAGAAACAATCCATGAAAAAATCAATCATGCGATAAACAAACCAAAAATAACAAATCACACCATATTGGTCCCTAGCCTATGATAATATATACTATACATAAAATATTATGAACTAAGAATATGTTGGTACCAACCGATATCAATTCCTAACATAGTCCATCAGTCTCCCAAAATAAACCCCTAGTGGTTCCACACATGCTAAGGTCACCTATGTCCCTTTCCCGATGCACCTAAGGTTCCCAATGTGCCAGGTTTGTCAAAATACTTTTCAAAACCATGCTCAAATTTTATAAAACATTTTCAATGACAAAAAAAATACTATTCTATGTTTGAAAACCCATTTCCAAATAAAAATCACCATTCAATAATTTAATCAAATATTAGGTGTGAAAAAACCCATTTTAAAGTAAAACATATTAATAACATGAATATTTCAAAGAAATTATGTGAAAAAAAATCATTTCAATTAAAATAATAAAACAAAGTAATTCTATAAGAAAAATAAGAAATTTATAAAATTAACCCTTTTTATAGAAACACCTACATCATAATTGAGGTAAAATCCAATCACCTTTGAAAATAGAGACCAGGAAATAGTATATCAGGTCCTCAAAATCTGAGATCCATAAGAAACAATGTCAATCCTCTATAAAACCAATTATATATAGAATTATTGACCATTTGGGTTCCATAAAGATTATAGGATAATAGATATAGCATAGATCTACAAAAATAGGGGAAACCAGATAAAAAAATACAAAATAACTCAATGCGATCTTTCAAGAACAAAGGAATTCCACCTATAATACATAGGGAGAGACCTAAAAAGAACATAGGAAATATTATAACAATATAAAGTGAGATTAAGGGTTATTAGGATTTAAAGTTACGAAGGTAAATAGGGTAAAATCCCACATTTCAATAGTTCGGAAGGGGGTCGCGCAATGTCCGGGAGGAGGCTGCATAGTTTTCCACAACCCCACCTTCCCAGATTCATGAACCTGGTCACCTAAACCTATGATTCTCCCTATAATACCTTGTTTTTCTTCCTAACACACCACATTCTATTACCCACCAGGGTCTCTTATCATACTAATGATTTCCCCCTTAGCCAACACATGTTCTTTTAGTTTGTTTTTTCCTCACACACACACACCTTGGAAAACATCCCAAGATGTCACCCATACTGATCACTAATCTAGGATAAGAACAATTAACTATAGAGTTCTAATTTGGTATACCCCCAAAAATAATGGTGCACCTTGTTGAAATGGGTAGTAACATTTAGTCTTTTATGTTTCACTTTTTTAGGGGTGTTACACTCTACATCCCTTTAAAGCATACCACCCTCATTGTGGACCCCAAAATTCAATCCTAGGAAGTGTCTAAGCACTTATGGATGAGTATTAGATATAATTTTTTTTTTCATGACTCGAACTTCCCTAATCCATGAACATGGTCACCTAAACCCACGGTTCTCTCTATAATACCTTGGTTGACATCCTAGAAGACCATATACTATTACCCACTAAGGTCATTTATCGGACTAATGAAAATACCAATATGCCCACACATGTTATTTTAGTGTGTTTATTTCTCCCTCACACACAACCTGAGAAACTTCCCATGAATTCACCCATCCTGATCACTACTCGAGTCCAAACACGCTTAACTATGGAGTTCTAATCAGACATGCTACTAAAAATAAAGGTTCACCTTGTTGACATGGTTATTAATATTTATCCTTTTAAGTATCACTTTTTTAGGGGTGTTATATCAGTATTTTTTAAATATTAAGCTTAGTTATGGGTATCATTAGCTGAAAGTGAAGGAGGGAGACATTTTAAGGAAGGAATTTCATACTTGGTATAGGAATTATGCGTTTTTTGGTTATGCCTTTGGGTTGATGAATGTACCCACTCTATATATGGATATCAATTAATAAATGTCTTTTATTTTGAAAAATAGGGAAAATAATATATAGAGGGCCACCGAACAACAAAACAATGACCACGAGAGATACAAAACTACAGACCTGTAGTAGGGAATCCTAAGAGAAACCCCTCTAATAAGATTTACAACTTCAATGGTCAAGGATAGAAAGTCCGACGGAAGAAATATCTTATGACCATACATTTCCAAAGAGGTGAGGTGATAAGATACCTTGTTTCCTTCTCTACATGTGTTAAGGATGTCTATGTTGTTGCTGATTGAACCCCTGGACCTTCTCATGATGTAAGAAATAGACCACAGGGAATAGAAATTTCCCATGAGTATTTGGATAAATTTTTGGTGGTTTTCATTGATGACATTATAGTTTATACTAAAATTTATGAGGAACATAAGAATAATATTTGGTTTTTTAAATATATTTTAAAAGAAAATAAGTTATATGAAAATTCTAGTAAATGTGAATTTTGGTTAAAAAAATTCCTTTATTTGGGTATATTATTTCTAATGATGGCATAAATATTGATCATACTAAAAATATTTTTGTGTAAGAATATCGAAAAACCTAAAAATGTCATTGAGATTCAAAATTTTCTTGGATTATAAGGTTACATCCAATGGTTTGTTGAAAACTTTGCTAATTTATCTCACCCACTAACTAATTTAACTAAAAAATTAGTTAAATTCATCTAGACAATGGGATGTGATGAATTATCCAAGGAATTGAAAATAATATTGATTAATGACCTAGTGTTATACTTTCCCACAAGAAATAGTGAATTTGTTATTTATAGTGATGTTTTTATAAAGGGACTTGGTTGTTTCTTGATGTATTATGATTAAGTAATTTAATATGCTTCATGACAATTGAAACTTGATGAGAATAATTTATATATGCATGATATTGGGATTAAAATAGTAGTTTTTTACTTTAAATTTTTTGATTCATCTTCTATATGTAAAAAATGTGAAATATATACTGAGCATAAAATTTCAAAGTAAATATTATCTCAAAAAGAGTTGAACATGAGCCAAAGAAGATGGTTAAAACTGATATAGGATTATAATTACACGATTTCCTATTATCTAGGTAAAGAAAACAAGGAAATTAATTCATTGATTTTAGAAGACAATGTATCATTAAACATGATATGTTTGGAACATTATCCTTTTTTTAATATCTAAATAAGGGTATGTTAACTAAATTTAATATTGAAAAATAAAGAATTATTAGATTTGTAAAGAGGCTGTGCATGCCAAGTGATTCTTAGTTAAAGGAGTAATTGTTAAGAAAATCTTATAGTTCTCTATTTTATATTTATCCCAATAATACTAAAATTAATAGATACCTTCCAGAGTATTATTGGTGTGGTGTAATGAAGAAATATATTACTGATTTTACAATAAAATGTTTAATTTTTCTACAGGTTAAAGTTGAATGAAAACTACTGAAGGCGATTCTTTTTCATTTTATAGTTCCCAAATATAAAAGGTAGAATATATCCATTGATTTCATGGTGGTATTACCAAATACATATTGAGGTAATAATATGATTTGGGATATTATTTATTGTTTAAATAAATGTATTCATTTATTTTCTATTCAAGATACCATGTCTTTGGATAAACTAGCTAAAATATATCTTAAATAGATAATGAGATTACATGGATTACTACTCTATATTGTATTTGATTATCTTCCCTGATTCATCTCAATTTTTTGGAATGGACTTTAGAATTCATTGGGTAATGAATAAAGTTTCAATCTATCTTTTCATCCTCAATCTGATAGATAGTCCAATCGAACAATTAAGACTTTGGAAGATATGATTTGGGCTTACTTGTTGGATTATCTAGGAAGTTGTGACCAACATATTTCATCGATGTAATTTTCTTATAATAAAAATTTCCACTTTAATATAAAAATAGAACATTTTGAAGAAATATATAGTAAATGGTGTCAAACTACATCATGTTAGGATGAAACTAGTGAAAGGAAGTGTTTGGGACCAGAATTGTTAGAATAAACAGCTGCAAAGGTAAAGATGATTCAACACTCTATGAGAAAAAATTATAATAGGTATAGAAGTTAGATAGATAACCAGATAAAATATCTCTATTTTAGGTATGAGAATATGTTTTTCTTAAAGTTTCTCATTTGAAAAATGTTATGAGTTTTGGTAGGAAAGGAAATTTAAGTCCATGGTATATTGGTCGATGTGAAATTAAAAAAATTATGGGATGATTTTCATTATGAGTGTTCTTACCTATGAGTATATTATTTTTAAATGATGTGTTTCATGTTTTTTTGTTAAGTAAATATTTACCTGATGAATCTTATGTCTTGATCCCTGAAGTAGTTCAGTTGGAAGAGAATATTTATTGTGAGGGAAAAAATGATTTATATTTTAGATTATAGAGATAAGGTATTTCAGAAAAAGGTGATTCGCTAGGTAAATATTTTATGTAATAACCATATAATTGAAGAAGAGAAATGGTAATCTGAAAAAATCTATGACAGAAAAATACTCTCACTTATTTAAGAAAAGAATAATATTATGAGGACGTAATTTATTAAAGGGGTAAGAATGTAAAAACTCAGGAAATATAAATAATAAATTAGTTTTATGTATTATTAATATTCATGATTATATTTTATGGATTTATATTCCTTAAAATGATTTTAAGAAATTTTTATGTTGAAAAATAAATAATCATTTCTAACTAAATTGTTTTTCATGAATTATATGGTTTTATTTAAAGGTTTAATTTCTAATTTTTTAGAATTAAATTTGATAAAATGGACTTAATTTATTATATTAGTATATAAAATATATCTTAGGGTGTATTTTTGGTATTTTTATGAAAATATTGATTTTTGAGTGAATAGTGAAAATGTTGATTTTTGTAAAACTGTCATTTCTTCCCATAAAATAAAGTAGTTTAAAAGTACCATTAAAATATGGATTTAGTTTTAAATAAAAATAATATCCATTTTATTAAAAAGAATTCAAATTAATTTTATAGGAGGTATTGTTATATTTTATTTTTGTATGAGTTCATTTTTATGCTTAAAAATACATTTATTCTAAAACAAATTTTTTTTTGCGTTTTTCACACATCTATTAAATGAAATTTTATAAAAATTATAAAAATTTAATAATGAAATTTTTATTTTATATTTTTATTCTGGATGTTAAATTTTAATATTGAGGTAAAGTTATTTTTTTTGTCATTATGAATAGCAACCTTGGTAAAAATATCATAAACTCGATAAAATGGTAAAATGAGTTAATTAGGGTTAAAAAAGTGATAAGGTAACAAAATATTATCTTTAATATTATTTTATTTTAGTATTTCTTAAATTATCACAATATATTTTATCTTTTAATTGTTTAAGTTTCACTTGGACATGAGAGTGACTTAATATTATTTTAAAACTTTAAATAATTACAAGAGTGCCTCTCCCATCACTTATAAAAGGGAACCTCTACTACTGTCTTATTAACATACTTTGAACCTTTTTTTCAACCAATAAATACCACAATACATTACCAAAACTCATCCCCACATCCTAGAGGTCCTAGTTTTACCCAAGGACCAATCTTATATAAAATAAGGTTTAATCCAAATGTGGTTTCCCAAAGAAGAGGTATAACTCTTAAGTGAGTGGTTTCATGTTTATTCATTCTTTTACCTCCTTAAAATATTATTTAAAAATATTTTATAATAAAATAATTATATTAAATATACTTAATTTTATTATGTTTTTGTAACAAACCATTTTCATCACTTTTTCTATCCCATGGAAAATGAAAACTTCGCTCATGCATACTTGTGGACTACCACCTCTATGAAGTGATATGTTTCGTTATTCATCAAAAAATCATATGGTTGGTTAAACCGATAGATTAAATAAATATATATGATATTTATGACATATTTAATATTCTATAAATATAATAAATTACTTACCTTCTTACCAGTCCATCTGTTGGAAAATGACAACGTCACTCATGCATATATGTGAACTACCATCAATACAAAGCGATGTGATTAATTTTTCATTACCTCCTTATATGAATTGTAATAATGACAAAAAAATGGATAAATATAAAATTTATAACATATTTATAATTATATAAAAATAAATTATGATTTACTTTATTTATTTTCATCCCAATAGAAAACTTAAAAGGCCATTCTTGCATATGTACAAACTACCATCTCCATGGAATGATGTGATTCATTTTTGATGTAAAATTTACATATATGGTTATAAAAATATATTGAATGTATAAAAATTATAATTATAACATGTTTATAATTTTCTATATAATGTAATAATGAACCATTTGAATACATTCAATGCAACAACATTATTTTGAGTTTATAAATCGAACGACCAACAAAAAATGATGTGAAATTAACCATTTTTTAACTAAATAAATCATAGAAATAAATTAAATAAAATTAATTATTATTATGGAAATAATATTAAAATTATATTAATAAATTAAATATATAATATAATTTAACTATTTAAGATTTGGATAACACACAAAGCTAGACGAGACTTAAGGTAAGAGATTTCTCATCTCAATTTTTTTTCTTTGAGACTCATGGAATTTTCACCACATGTTTTTAAGTGGTTTATAAAACACCACATAGATTTATTTTATAAAAAATTTCCTAAAATTAGAGTAGTTTTTAAACCCCTTTAATTTTATCTCCTTCAATATTATTTTTAATTAAAAGTTAACAAAGACATAAGATATTTTTCTTTAAAACCATATTTTAACGTATTAATTTCAAATATTTCTACTACATATTACTGTTCTTATAAATGATTCAATAATATTATATTTTTACATAAAAATTTTTAAAGTTAATTTTAAAAAAATTAATTTCTTTAAAAAGGTTTAAAATTTTACCTTTTTAGCATTTACCGTATGAGTCATTTTGATTTTTTATCAACGTGAAAAAGAATGTTTTTAATGTATACAAATCTATAACCCTTCCCCACAATCACAACTATTATTAGGTATAAATAATCCTCTAAAACTTTCCATGGTTAAAAAAATATATTATTATATTTTTTTTAATTTTTAGATATTTTTTTTCAATAGAAAATAGGTTTTCTCTTCATTTTTACAAGACAGTTGAAAGTTAATTTTCTTATGGGTTCAAATGAATTTTTAAATGGTTTTATGATGAAAAAGAGAAATATGAAACGTTTTTATTAATGATACAATAATTTTAAATTGTATAATATGATGGGTTATCCCAATACAGCTCATAATGATGAGTGATCTAGATATAGATCTACAACTCATTGGGTAATGAATAGCATTCGAAGGTGAAAAATGGGGGAGATAACTTGATAGGTTAATCCTATGGAATTAAATGGGAATAAATTATTTTGACACATGTTAGAAATGAGTGAACACAAGTTATAATATGATTTCTCAAGGTTCATATACGGTTTTTAAATCCTTGTGATGAGTTTTAATGCAAGAATATAGTTTTCAAAAAGAAGGATACAAGCTTTTAGAATTGAAATGATCTTTTTCAAAGAAATGTTTTCATGAGTTATCATGTTTCTATTGATTCCTTCATGGTTTTTCTATTATTTATAATAGTTTTAAAATATTTTCTTAGAGAAAAGGTTAATTTTATCATGTGTAAATGTTTATTTATATGTTCAAATTTTTATTGGGGAAAATTTAATCATTTTAATGGGTTCTCATGTTTTTCATGGGATTAATTTGTTTCTGTTAATTTTATATCCCTTAATGATATTTTTGGTCCCATACCACATTTTAATTTTTTTTTCATAGGATATATAGGTGTGTAGACTCTATGTAAAGGCCAATCTTTACACTATGGTGACTCATCTTAAAAGACGTAAAAGTGTCTTGAATGAAACATAGATGTAAAATTTTGAACCTATATTTTGGAAAAACTATACACTGTGTTGAAATACTCACTTTATTATGTAACTATTATATAAATTATATATAATTATAAACCAAAAAAGGTACTGAAAATGTGAAAAGGTACCACCCTTGTTATAAATCATGTAATTATGGGTTTATTATAAAACGTGGAATTATATATGTTGATATAAAAATAATTATAATGTTTTGGATTGGTTATCCAAATAGTTAATACTATTGAATATAAATTTTATTATTATAAAATATTTATTTCTTATGATTTTTTTATATAAAAATTTGAATAAAGTTTAATTTATGTTGTCATTATTTATCTATATAATGACATTGATTAAAAGATCTATATATGAGTAAATTATGGGTTTAAAATGACTGAAGTATATTTGAAATTATGAATGTTTCACCTATTAGTAAATATTACTACATTATTTAAACCCATTAAGAAATATCTAATACAACTATTTTAATTCTAAGAAGTAATAATATAAAATTTATTTAATAATCCCATGTTTTGTATAAGTAAATTAATTTAAATTAATTATCATATTAGTTTTCTTTTATGATCACATGTTCATGCGTTTTTTTAGTTTTTTCTTTGTAATTAGTTTATACTGGTTCCTACTTAGACATAAAGTGGTTTATTATAAAATAAAATAAATGATTAGAGAGAAATATCTTGAAGAGTTTTTGAAAAACTATAATATTTGGATATCAAATCAAAAATATTTAATCTCATTTTGAAATTAATTATTCATAAAATGAAATCTTAAATTTTGGTAAAATTGTATATCTTCATTAAAATTTCCTTAATTAATAACTAAATATATTACTTTCAAGTGGGATATATTTCATGCATGATGTGATAATGAAGAACTCATTTTACTTTAAAGGATTAAATATATATGTATATATAATTATTTTAAATGTGGTGACATGTTGGGAATTTATATCTTGCATCCGTAATGATTTTCTACACTTTGTAATTTTTCCTATTATAAAACATTGAAAATGGATTCTTTGGATTCCAAGAATTTCAAGAGGTCATTTTTAAAGTTTCTTTGTGAGGGCGTCCTGCGTTTTTTTCTTTTCCATTCTTGATTTTTGAAGGTTGGAATAAAATAAATTAATGGGTTGTGGTTGAGGTAACAAGTAAATGATTCGCTGACATATGGTAGATTTTGTTGGCTTCATTGTCAAATATATTTCCCATCTCAATTTGGATAACTTAAAAACTAGTGGGATTATCATTATTTTAAATAATAATGAAAATAAATTATCATTATTATTATTTAAATATTTTTAAATAATATAAACTTATAAATTCAAATATATATGTACATAGATACATCATATTAATTATCCATATGTCATATATAAAACCTTATATAATCAAAAAACCTAAATTAATATATTGGATCCTATTTAATATTTTTTATTGTTTTAGTATGGATCCTATAAAGGAGTATTTATGCATTTATTTAGAGTGGAAGGATGTATTGGTATTTTTTTTGAAAAAATTAAATATAACATTGAAAAAATTATTTTGTAATAAATAATTTATTATTTTATATCATATTTTTATCATAGTTTGTTATGAAATAATAATAATATTATTAATAGTCACAATTCCAATAAGTTTTTTTATTCCTATGGCATCTATTATCAAGGGTAATAATTTTTATGACCATTACTTTTCCAAGTCTTATTGCATGTCAAAAATCCTAGCCATTTCATATTTATTATAGAATATAGGTTAATCTGGATTATTGATGATATTTATATATAGTCTATATATGTCAACATGATAGTAACATGAAAAAACTTTTGACACTACATTTAATTTATCTATTATGTTCATATTTACTTACATTATATGGTGTATGGTGTTTATACTCATTTGTTTTCAACTTCACACTTTATCTATGATCAATACAATAATTTTGATTTTGAGAAACCTCCTAGTTTCAATCAGTGCTAAGATTTATTTTCTTATTATGTTATCTAAATGATCATATTTTCATTGTGACTAATGGAAACACTACCTCTATAAGTATAATTATATTTAAATATTTACCCAATGAACATATTTATCTTGTGTTCTTCAGGAAATAATTTTTAACATGACTCTTCACATGAAGCAATCCAACCAAGTATCAAATTTTTGTGTCACACATAAGTAGTCATCACGATTGATGACTTAATTATTTATATTAATTTTTAATAATTACAAAATAAGGTTTTTATTATTATTATTAGAATAAATATTTTAAATAACTTCTTTGTTATAGGTTTTTGGAATTAGAAGAATTCATTTTTTGGTGGGATTGTAACTGAGTTTTTTTGGATTCAAAGGGCATTCCTGGTTTCTAGACATTAAATATAGAATGATTTTAAATGTATTTAGAGGTATTTTAGATGTTTTTTTATTTTAAACACATAGTGATGAAATGAGTGATAATGGAAATTAATACCACTTGGTTCCTCATGGAATTGAATTGGGTTTCCATTATTCATGGTGGTGTGCTGAACTTATGTCGTATATCACTAGATACCTGGGGGAACTCACCAAGTATATCTTATCAGGAATAGAGGGGTGTAAAATCCCATATTAACCTACTGATTACCCAATATTTATCCACCAAGTACTCAATGGTAGCTAGGGAAATTTTATTTATAAAGGAGAAGAGATATTTTTAGGCCTTAAAATCAAAATACTCCCTTAGGGTTCACTTATCCAAGATGAACGAATAATAGGGAAGCTTTCCTTATACCCTTCGCATTTAAATTATTCCCTCTTGTTCCATAGTGGACCAGGGGATTTAGATTATTTATTATGGTGAATATTCCTGTTATTCTTCCTTTTTTTCAATTATCCTTTTCCTCCCACATATTTGGATGTATTGGTTTAAGGATTTGATGAAAAATTTCTTTAAATAATTGTTAAATTGATTCAATATCAAGTGTATTTTGTATTTAAAACCTAATAAGAATGAGAGATGTTGTAGGTAACTTATCACTCTTAATTTATATTAAGGTAAGTATTTTAGTGGGGTTTTCTAGGTAATTAAACATTTTTATTCTAAATTTATGATCTATTGGGTTTCAAATAATATGGATTTTTCTCATGGGAGTACTAGAGGAATCCAATAAATCTTATCATGTGTTTGGTTGTAGTTTCTGCGATTAGATGCTGCTTAGTGAGTTTTTAGGGTTTATTGTAACATGATTTAATTGTTAATTATTTAGTTAATCAATTAAAAATGTTTATTATTAGTTAATCGATATTTTCAGATTGGGATAAGAGTTTATAAATGTTTGTGATGGTTAGTAAAATATTGGATGATAGTTTTGGAAAATTATGACTAAAGGAGGGAAAATCTAATAATGAGGTAGGTAGTCCTTAAATTATCAATCCATTTATATCGTGGGTTTTGTGCATGGTGTTATATATGAGCATGTGTAATTGATTCTAGGATAATATAGTGATAACTAAGCGGTCTCCATGAAAAATAGGATGAAACACTAAGAACAAAATGAAAATTATGTTCACAACATAAGGTTTATAGAATTACTTATAGATTGAGAGATTATATGATGTGCATGTTAGTTATAGAATGATTATGAGGGGTGTCTGAGGGTGAAATTAGGTATAGGGGTCCTATATTAGTCTCTTGTTTTTTTATAGATTATTTCACATAGATAACTTGAGTGATCTAGTTTTGTTGATGAGTTTTAAAAAAATGGGGGTGCTCTTTATAAACTTTTTTTGGGTGGCCATAATATCATGGACATCAACTTAGGGTGATTTAATGGTACAATATGAGGTTTTCCATGAAAAATTCATAAGGAAAAGTATTCTATAAAGAGACATTCTAATGACCAGAATAAGCTATGGTTTGACTTGAGATTCAAGGTGTGACAATGGAGGGTATCTCTAGTGGGATTGGTAATCATCAAGGAGATGACTTTGAGAAAGATAAGTAATTCCTTGTATGAAAAAGATCAACAGGTGTGTGGCACTTAATATAGATGGTTATTAGTGTGAGGATATGCTTAGTGTATTTTTTGAGAAACTTATTATGACTTAAGGATAACAAAATTCATGATGGGTAATGTTAATAATTTATACATGAGGGTCACATAATCATATGGCTGAAGGCTAGACACATATAGTGTAGTGCTTGATTTATTGATGGTTCTTCATCTGGTAAATCAGATTATAAGAGATAAATGTGAGATGGGTCCTCTTCTAGTAATATATTATCCAAAGGGGATTACTATGAGATGAGTCTATTGGGTTAAAAACCCACTTTTTTATCATTTTTTTAAAAATCACAATATACTTAATCTGAGTTTGATTTTATATGAATTTTTTGTTTAAGTTTTTACTGTGAAGATAGAATATTAGAATATTTACCAACCAATAAAATCATCATATATACTTTAGTTATAGTATGTTATGAAGACATACCAAACATCATCCTATAAAAGTCAGTTAATTTTAATGGAATATAGAGTTGAAAACATTATATAAAAGATTTTAAAGATATATCCATCGAATGATAGTGAGAAGCGCTTGATACTGTTGCAATTGAATCCTAAGAACTCAAAATATGACCATATAATTTTGTAATGTGAGCATATATAAATTCAACATGAGGATTCAAGGATCATAAGAAGTTACCTTGAGTGATATAAAGTGTTTCTAATTTATTTTATGTTTTCCAAAACATGTTTCCTAGAGTTCTTCCAATTATATTTTTCTTTAGAGATATTTCACTTAGAGTATCTATTTATGACATTCTCATTTTAAAATATCTAAGTCTTTATTTTTTTAATTTTTTACCCAATACTTATAGAAATAAATATTAAAAGTAATGGAATATAGAGTCTGTATCTGATCCTTCTTGATTGAGGTTTTTCATGATTTGGAATATAGAGTTTGTCTAACCATGATGATCAAGGGATTCCATGGCAAGGAAGACAGAGTGTCAGTTGATAGGACACTGATATCGCCTGATGGGTTTCAGTATAGGAATAGTGGGTCTTGGAATTGATATACATAGGATCAAGATTTTATATACTCATACTACTTTGGATAAAAGAAAAGGATTATATTGATTGTAAGTGTTTTGGTAGTTGATATCCTTTTTTGGATATTTGAGTTATCACTTAATAATTTGTGTATTACTTTATGTTTCATTGTATTTTTAATTTATAATCTTAGAAATTTATCTAACAAACAATTTATATTCTATATTATCTATACTCTAATATATATTGATTTGATAATAATATTGTATCATTTGGTCAAATTACATTTTAGTTGGATTGATATTTCTAGTTTATTTTTAAATACAATTCACCCCATATTTTAGTGCCATATCTTAAAAAAACTTAGAACCAAAATTTGGTGTCAAATATAGACTCTTGTTATTGGAGATTAACTCAAATATGATTTATTTTTTTGTTTTTCGTTTTTAATTTTTAGGGAACCTTCAATATTTTTCCTTACACTAACATATACAAGAGAAAAGATCTTTTTATTATATATGATAGTAATACATATGGAATCAATTGATTATATAAATCCAAATAGACCACTATTTTTTGGACGTTTGAGACTATTATAATTTGAGATATATTATTGAGATATATGTGATAAACACTAGAATATAAAATTCGATGATTCTTATAAAAAAATGTAAAATTCATAATAAAGAAACCACTTGATTTTCTCCAGATGAATGAGTAGAGTTACAAATAAATTTCTATGTGAGATATACTCTATTATGTGTGATGAAGTACATATTTTCAAATATTTTATTTTTATAATTCAGTTATTAAATTTTATAAATTTATCATTTTAATAAAAATTATCACAATTTTGTTTTTAGAAACATTTTGGCCATTTTTATGAAAATTTATTGATTTTGGATTTCAATTTTTTTATTTTCTTTAATATTTCATATATAACATTTTATACACTAATAAAAATCATGTAAGTAACTTTGTTAATATTAATTGGTTATTGGGATGCTATTAATTAAAATAGACCTAAAGTTTAATACAATCATAGTTAACCCAAAGGATGGATGCAAGTGGGGAATTAAAATCAATGCTCAATTTTGAATAATTTTGATGATTAACTCATATCTCACAACATACTAGTCTAAATGAGATGAAATTTTAAAGTAGATACACAATAGGCCAGAGAATATTTAAATTAACTATATATTCTCAAGATTCAATATTATTTAAGTCTATTAATGGATGGGAAACTAAAGGATTAGGATTCAGGAAGTTTTCCAAGTAAGAAACAGTTCCTCTAATAACTCACTCACAACTTTGGAAAAACATGTCCAATGAAGCTAAACTGTTTTTAGAGAGAAACCAACCACCCCTATTTCTTAATTGTTTTTATCCCAAATTAATTTAAAAGGATTAATGAATATTATGTAGCTAATAATAGATTCTTCTATTATAATAGTTTCCTAAATTTATGATGTATATTAGTTTATTATTTCTATTATTCTTCTCTCGCATTTCTCTTTTGTTTTATCCCTCTATGAATCTCATATCTTTGAAAATAGAGAACCAACTTTGACTATTGTTAGACGGTATAGATAAGTGTAATTCATTGTTTTATTTGTGATTCAATATTTCCATTTATTATATTATGAGAATTTAAGTTGTGGTTAAATTGATTAAAATGAGTGGTTGCCATGTTTTCACTACTATTGTGTTCTTATTCCTTTTTCTTCAAGATTATTTTCCTTTAATATAAATATAATTCGAATAGTGGAGTTTCCTTTGGTTTTGATGTGGAATAGTATTATTCCACATGAATGGGCCTATGTTTGGGGTAGAAATAATTAAAAAAGGGGGTGTTGAGTGATAATTAGTGATCTTAAAATTGGATATAATATTGAGAATATTATAAAGATCCATTATTTTAATCATCGTGAACACACAAGAGCAACAATACTTATATTATTTATTTATTGATAATTAAATTCAATATTTATATTAGTTTTAAATTGAATTTATATATTTATATATGAATTTAATTTTTATGAACCCCAACTATATTAGTATATAATTTTATAGTATATATATAAGAATATAATAGTGATAATATAAAATAAGTTTGTGTAAGTGGAATCCTTGTGTGATCCTACCTAAGAGTAATATATTTTGTAATCTTAGGAAAAAATAAGAAAATATTGAGTTTGGATTTGTGAAAAATCCCTGCCATAAATTTTTCATCATTTACAAGGATATGAAACACTTACACACACTATTTTTCACAAAAACACACAAAAAAATCATGAATTTCAAAAAAACAAAAAAAAAAGAACTTTATTGTATAAATTTAATTTTTAGGTAAAAAATGGAGTTTCATAGTGGTTTTTAATATTATTAATCTATTAAATAATTTTATAATATTGAAATAAAATATTATTTAAAAAATTTAGTGGATTATAATTTTAGAATGTTGGAATAATGGGCAAGAAAATAATGGTCCTTTCCACTTCTCTCAAGGAAATTGAATATCTGAGGTTGGAAAAACAATAAAAGAAATAAAAAATAAGTAAATATTGATACCCCTATATTCTTAATTAAATAACCCATAGATTCATAGAGATATAAACTTAAATACCAACCATCAGACCTCTATCAACCATTTTTCAAAGATGTTCCTAAAGAGTACATGCCAATAAATGTACAAGTGGGGGATACAAATTATTTTAATAAATATTGGAATACCTTTTTAAGTATTTAATTGAAAATTTATTCTACCATAATCAATAATGAAAAATCATTACTTATATACTTATATTTTTCTTTACAATAAGGCACTATTTAAGTGGTGTAATTTGATGAAAATTTGTGGATGATTGAGTAGATGACTCTAACTCTAAGAACATAAATCCAAGTGACACTAAGAAGAGAAGAATAATTAAAATCTAATCTAACTTAGGAAGATAATATTTTATTGAAATAATATATTTAATATTTTCTTTAAAATTAATTGATTATTACCTCCCATTACTTTAAATTTTAAGATTCATCTTACACATATATTTCCTTAGAGGGTGATGAAGGAGAAGAAAATACACCCACATAGACTATGTTCTCAACGACCCTTCCTATAAATATAAATTTCCAAGATGAAATAATTGAAGGGAATTTATTTATATTTATTTATAGTTTTTTAATTTTATTTAAAATTATATTTTTACTGAAACCCCCTTTACTAAAATTTATGACATAGCACACAAACATAACACCCTATAAGTCAAATAGGAGGTCATACAAGTAGTGGTAGTAGAAGTTGAGGGACCATTATTTTTTACCCCCACCATATAATATACAATTAATTTCAATGGAGAAGGATCTTCCTTATATTATCCATGGGATCTTCTATAACTAGTATATGTTGAAGAGAAATAGAAAGAATATGTATTATTGGTTCATGAGGACAAAACCACTACCAACATTAGATTGGGGATAAAGTGACGCAACTTCCTAACTAGGGGAAGTAAAAACTTAACACCAATTTGGGGTGGGGGTTACCCAAAATATGTTTTTTTACCCTCTATATTATTTTTTAGGTCCTTTTTTCTTCAAAGAAATTTATCATTTTTATCATTTTTATTGTAGTTCTAAAGTGGATGTTTTTAGGATCTTAAGTCAAGGAAACCATTGTTCAAAAATAAAATCAAGTTGTGTCTCTATTTATCTTTGGGTTTTCTATCCTATTCTTTAATTTGACATTTAGAAAAAAGGTAGTTATATATTAATTTTTTGTGTGTGTGTGTTTGGGGGTGTTAACCTATTTTTTTGTAATTTCTATGTTTTTACCTTTTGTTTTTCATGTTTTAAAACCTTTTTATAATTTAATTTTATGTTCTATTTTATGTTATTATTTTTGGAGTGTTTTTAGGATCTTGATATTAATTGAATTATTTAGAAAATTCATACAATATTTTTTTACTTTTCTGGGAACACTATTTAATTTAAATTTGTAAGGGATTTATATGATTTCTAAAATGGGGTTTTCTTCCATGATTTCTAATATTTTCAATTAAGAAATTTTTATTTATTATGCAACTTATGTTTACTAGTACTATATATAATAATTATATTGCCTAAACCAATTGTTTTATAAACTTTTTATGAAATACTATTTTCATTTACCTATTTCTTAAGTGTTTTGAGCCATGTTTTTAGATAAAATATTTTCTATTTATCTCTTTTTCAAAGTGTTAGAGTTTATAAAATGTGTTAAGTATAATTGGGGAACCATTTTAAAATCCCCTTTTCACATGTAACTATTATTTTTTTCTACCCTTACATATGAACTTTATTAATCCAATATTATCCTTGAAATATCATATTAGAAAGCCACATTATAATCCATTTATAATTTTTAAACCTTCACTAGACGTTAATTAATGATTATTGTTGACCTCAACTGTGAAGGGATTTTTTGCTGGGTTGAGCTATTTTGAAAAACATATTTGATCTAAAGTGGACAAGAAATACATATTTTTTCTACTCTTTTGGGTAGAAAAATCAAGATAGAAAGATGGAGGATGTTCCAAAATATCATTAAAAATAATGGAAAGGGATTACAAACTAAATTTTTAATATCAAATCTCCCTCTTAACCTTCATAAAAAATTTGTGCTAAAAATTTCATAATTGAAACAAACCAAAAAACACTGTTATAAATGGGTGGAAGAAGGAAGAAATATTATTAATAAAAAATATGACTATTTTTGAATTTTTTGTAGAAATAAAGGGGTTTTAGGTAAATTTTTACAATATAAGTGAGGATCACACCATTATTAATGGAAATTGTTTTTATGATTTTTACTTTACATCACAGCTTAACCCTCCTCATTGAACCTCTGATATTTTTACATTTTAAAGATGCTAACACTTAGCCATTGAACAAATGATATAATATCTATAACGATTGAAAAATTTATAAATCTATTATGTGGAGATAATAGGAAGACATCATGCCTATGGAGATCATGTATGTGATAGGGAATGAGAAAATATCTATTTAAAATTTATGAGTGAGAGATAAATACTTTTTTGGGGAGGTTGGTATGACATGAACATAATAATTAAAATGATATTGAATGTATTTTTATGATTAGTGAGGAGTTATGGAATTGAAATCCATATCCAAGGCATGATATTTTCTTGGGGGTATTTTATTTTAGTAGTTTTTCAGATTATACCATAAGAATTTTGTTTCAACCATAGTATAATTATTTCCCTATAGTGAAATATTTATGTGTGGGGGATTGATAAACCTCATATTTTCATATATTTTATTCAATAATTAATTTATTTAATCCCAAAATTTATCATTTTAATGTTAATAGTCACATTATTAGGTTTTAGTAACATTTTGTACATTGTTTCGAAAATGACTTATTTTATATTTTTAAGTTTTTTATTTACTTTCATATTTTGGCCATAACATTTTCCACACTAATAAAAATTGTGAAATTAATTTTTTGTAGAATTATAAGGTTATTTCAATAAATTTAGTTTTAATGAATCTAAAGTTGAGTACAACCATAGATGGTCTAAATGATGCATGTAGGCGAGGCCTTCAAATCCTTGCACAGTTTTGATGAATTTTGATGATGAACACATATCTCAAAAATTACTTGCCTAAATGAGAATAAAGTTGAAAGAAGGTTATAAAATAGGCCTATTAGAATTTTATTTAACTATATATACTCTATATTATACCTTTTTAAAGTCCATTAATGGATGAGAAATCAATGGATTGGAATTCAAACACTTCACGATGCCAATCAATATTTCTTTAATAATTTATTTATAAATTTTTTAAAATGTGTCCAATGAAGTTGAACTTTTTTGGGAGAAAATATAATATATATAGGAAAAATTTCCAAAATCACCACTTTTCAATATTTGATAATTTAGTGGGTTATACATATGATATTTTTTGAAGGAACAAATTTTAGGGAAAACAACCACTCATTTGGCATATAAATTTATATTCCCACTTAATTTCAAAACAATTAGATATTTTATATAGATAAATAGGGTTTTTTATATTTTAACAGTTTTCTACATTTTTGATATATATATATATTATTTTATTTTTTCTATTTTTCTTCTCTCTTATTTTCACTTTTTTTATTTCCCCCCATGAATCTCGTCTCTATGAAAATTTAGAAATGACTTTGACTGTTGTTTGAAGGGAGGGATAATTTTTTACTTGAGTTATTTGTGCCTAAATACTTCTCTATATTCTATTATGAAAATTTTAGTAGTTGTTAAATTGATTGTAGCGAGTAGTCACCTTATTTTCACTAGTATTGTGTTTTTCTTCCTTGCTCATCAATATTCTTTCCCTTTAATATTTAATTCATTCAAATGATAGAGTTTAGAATAAGTTCTGATTTTGAAGTGTATTATCCTGTATACCATGGTCTTGATATGGGGTAGTAATAATTAAAATAATGAGGGCGATGAGTGATAGTTCTTGATCTCAAAATTAGATAAAATAATGAGAATATTTTATATAATCATTATAATAATCACCGTGAACTCCCAATAACAACAACCCTTATATTATATTCTTTTCATTATTACTAATTTAATTATTTCAATATAGAAGTTTTGAATTTAATTTATATATTTATATATCACTTATATTTTATAAACCCCAACTATATTAGTATAACATTGTGTATTATATTTTAATAATATAATAGTGACAATATAAAATTAGTTTGTGTAAGTGACCTCCTTATGAGATCATACTTGAGATTGTACTATATTGGATTTTTAGAAAAATTAAACAAAATATTGATTTGAGATTCATAAAAAAACTCTCCCATAAATTGTTACTGTTTTTGGTGTGGTGAAACACTTATATACAATTTTTTCATAATAACACTGAAGAATAATTAAAAATTTAAAAAACTAAAAAATATAATTTCATTTATCATATTTTATTTCCTATGTCAAAGATGAATTTACATAGTGAATTTTCATATTCTTGGAATATTAATATATTTTATGAGTTTAATAGGGAATAATATTTAAAGATTAAAGTGGATTATAATTTTTTAATTCTATAATAAGTGAGCATAAAAAATTAAGGACTCTTTCCACTTCTCTCATGGAAATTAAATCTTTGAGGTTAAAAAAATGAAATATGAAGAATATGTAAATCTTACTCCACCTACATTCCTAGTTGAAGTACATGATCATGAAAAGAGAAAGAAACTTGAAGACTTACTAGATGAAACCCCTAAACAATTTCTTGAAGAGGTTCTTGTAGAGTATATACCAACAAATGAAAAAGCGGAAGATCAAAATTATTTGTATGAATATTTGTAATATTTTTTAGGTACTAAATTTCAAAGTTATTATCCCATATTTTACAATAAAAAACCAGTATATATCTACCTCTTCCTTTATTTATAGAAATACACCACAGAAGTGGGGAAATTTAACGAAAAGTTAGAGGATATTAACCACTTGTCTCTAACACTAAAAATCCATCTTTGAGTAGCACTAAGAAAAGAAGAATAATTAAAAGATGATCTAACTCAATTAGAGAGAATTTTCTTGAACTCGTATATTTATTATTTTATTGAAAATAATTTGATTATTACATCCCATTACTTGTAATTTTTAGATCTGGATAACACATGGATTTCCTTGGAGGGTGATGATGAAGAAGAAAATAAACCTACTGAAACTGAGGTCCCAATGTCCTTTCATGAAGAGATCAATTTCCAAGATGAAGTACTTGAAGGGGAATATTTTTATATTTATTAAATTTTTTTTATTTAAATTTTTATTTTTACTAACATTCCATTTAGTTAAATTTCTAACACAACACACTTGAGGCAGACCACACAGGTAGTGTCAGTAGATGTGGAGGGGCCATTATTTTTTCCCCACATGAAATGATGTAATAAATTTTAGTGGGGGAATGAAACACCTTGAGATTTTAAAATAAGGACATTGTGTTTGATAACATATATGACAAGCAATACTGACCTTAAATGACCCATGAAATATATTATTTAAATATGAACAATATAATATTGATATTAAATTAGAAGCTATGAATTGTACTAACTAAATTATAATAAGTATTTATTTTAAAAATTTATAAAAAATTTATTGGTTATCAATTTAGTTGAAAAAATATTAATCATTTAAAATAAAAATAACTTTTATTTACAAAAAAAATATTTTTTTTTATAAAAAGAGGTTTCGTCGTGTTTTGTGCCCTTATGTTAAAATTAATTTTGATCCATTTTAGAAAATTTAACTGAAAAAATTAACTAAATTTTAAAAATAATGATGTCAAAATTATCTTAAATTTATTTTTTGATAATTTTATGAAAGGATTAAATTTTCAATAAATAGTGAAAAATACTTTTTATTGAAATATGACTTTTATTTTAAAGTGTTTAAATGTAAGATTTTATTTTTAACATAAAATTATTAAAATTATATAATAATTAATCCAATTTAGTTTATTATAATAAATTATATATCTAATTTTGATATAAAAAACGTTTTATACTTTTGAAAACTTTTCCTTTAGAAAATAGTTTATCATCACATTTGTCAGTTTAATTTTAATTCAAATTCCACCACTTTTATGAATTGAATTTATGAAAATGGATTCCATATTTTTAATTATCATAATTAATATTATATATAAAGTACAAATTAATGTTTTTTCATAATTAATTGTAAAAATAGTAAAATTAATTACTGTAGTTAAGGTTCAAATAGGTTAACTGGGGGACTAAACTAAATTGATAAGGGTTAAAATGACCTAAAAACTTATAAAATTCCTATTTTATTGAAATATTTGGACCTTATATAATATAATGTTGTATAATGATCCATTTTAATCATTTTTAATTTAAACAACATGCGTATAATTTATTCTTCAAAAATTTTAAGTGTTCCCTCTCCCCTCAGATAAAAGGAAACCCATTATCCTCTCCTTTTTACACTTCCAAAGCCAATTTTTTTGTAAATAACTATAGAAATAATTTCCTTAAATCCCTCCCCATGAACAAGAGTGCTTTTTATGATAATAAAAGTATTTTAGGAATGTTTTATGTGCAAACCTAAAGAGATTCTTCGAAGAATTGGTATAGTTCTAAACCAGACATCTATGTTTTATTTCTTCATCTAACCATTGATATATTCTAAAAACAAGAAAAAAAAATCCATAAAATTATATTTTATTATGGTAATTTCATAACCTATATCCATTTCCTCTTCCATAAAATATAAAATAAAAGCGCTGATCATGTGTATGACATAATACCGCCTCACGAACCAATATAATTTGTTTTCGTTCACTGCCACTCATGGATAGATATAATTATGTATTAAATATATATATATATATATATTATATATGAAAAAAATATGTTTTTTTAAATTATAATATCACATCTACCTTCTATCCTTCCAAATTATTGGAAAAGATAACGTCGCTCATGCGTACGTGTGAACTACCAACACCACGAAGCGATGTGATTCAATTTTTATTTTACTATGACATGGATGGTAAGTAGGATAGAAATTAGGATCATATATGATATAATAAATATTTTTTAATATTTAAATATTATTTACTTTTTTTTTAATTCTGTTAAAAAAGGAAACATCATTCATGCATACGTACGACCTACCGTCTCTATGAACGTTGTAATTTATTTTTCTATTTATAAATTTTATGCATGATAATATATATATATATATAATGAATATATATATTTAATTTAAAAAATAATTAATAGTATAGATATTATTTCACCATTATCAAAATATAAGTACTGAAACTTCTGAACCAAAACGTACCTGAAAAACGAAGCAGTTAGCACCCGAAACAATTATTTTAGCAAGGAATTGTTAATAAAAATTTGATAAAAAGTTACAAGTAAATAATATATATTATGATATATATGATTATGGTTATTTAATATATTTATAATAAATATATATTTATTATAAAGGATGTTGAGACACTTACAAATGAAATCAAACCTAAAGTAAGGGTTTCTCACCTTACTCTTACTTTCGTGAGACATGTTTCATATTCACCACTTATCTATTTAGTGTGTTATATATACTAACAGTTTGATATTATATAACATTAATTACTTTATATTTAATGTATTTAATGTTTCATTTGAAGTAATTTATTTTATGTTGATTACAATTCACAAGTTACCAAAGTGGTAGGGGTTTATCTCACAATCTCATCATTGTTCAGAATTGTTTATGTTTTGGCCTACCTTTAAGAAATTATTTGATATTTTTATCTTAAATTTTTTTTTTATAATTTGGAAATTTATGAAATTCTCAAGAAATAGTACCATTTTTCTATCTCTGGTACTTAAAATGATTGAGAAAATTATTTCAAGAAAAGATGAATTTATTTCCCTCTTTGGCTAAAACTCCATTTTATTCCATATCCATGTTTTATAAAAAAATTAAAAAATGTATTTGAAATTATAAAAATTATTTATTTAGGAAATTTTTACCCAGGTTTTACTTTTTACAAAATGGTATGAAAGTATTCTTTTTATCATTTTCCAAATAAGATACTTTTCAACCTTCTTACAATAGTGTGAAGAGAATGTTTTTTAACTTATACAACATGTATGGAATTACACACTATAATTAACACTCATTGTTTTAAATATTCCATTAAAATTATAAAAGGTTCCCTTTTATTGAATTTTTTTACAAAATTTATGGAAATTTATAGTTTTTAAAGTGATTTTCAAAGTGAAAAGGGTTTTTTCTTAAATATTTTTTGATGGAATTTTGATGGTATTTATATTAATAAATTACAACAACCATTATTTTAATTATGCTTTATTTGGGATATATTATAATGATACTATCCACATTATTTATATGGTTAGTTTATGAAAAATTTGAAAAGGTATGTACTATTTTGATACCATTTTCCATATTAATCTAGATGTTTTATGATTATATTTATTGATTGGAGAAATTATTAACATTTATTATGATAGTTTTTCAATATGAATGTTTAAATTGATTATATTTCAACCCTTTAATATTAATAATTCATTAGACTTAGTAAGTGATGGTCATGGACCTCTATACCCCTCTATGAATCGATAGGTCTCGTGATAAAAATAAGACAGGGTATTTAGTAGAGGCCTTACCCATTAATATAATATGTATTATCTTGAGGCCTTGAAAGTTTGTTTATGATGCTCATAATTAGGAACTAAATTATTATGAGATTAGTTATTGATGTCCATGTAATTATTTTATTTATTAAAATATATGTAGATAAGTTTCAGGCTTATGTGATTAGTTATGTGGACTTATTTAATCATTATTTGTTCATCTCAAATTATTCTCCATGATAAATTCATTGATTAAATTAAAAGTGTATTTAGTTATTTACCTAGCCTTATTGATACCGCATGTATTCATGATAGCTTCCACTATATGCATACCCTTACTGATTATCTGAGATCACCCATTTATTTTTTTCTTTTCCTTAGGATTCCATGAAGTGTTTATTATTTAAATGAATAGATATTATAAATGGAATAATTGTGTTATCAAATCAAATACCATGTTTCATTTTATGTTTTTAATTTTAATGTGATATTCATGTTTGTATCTAGTTTTAAAATAATATTAAACTAATAAGTCTTTTGGGATTCAATCACTTATATCTATCACCATTATAATAAATTAACCACAAAATTTGGACTACTAGGGTCAGGGTATTTACAGTTGGTATCAAAGAAAGTTTAGTAGAAACTCTGGGAACAAGATTTGGGAAAACCTATATTTGATAACATAACCCTATGACTAACATTGATGATGATTATAAGTATAGTATAACATTATAATGTTTTTATAAGGTATATATTATGTTTATTTATAAGAAATAAATACTAATTTTGATACTATAAGTGGATGTAGCTCTGGTATAGTTGTACCAAAGGGTAATAACTCCAAAAATGGTGCATTGGGATTTGACTCGACCATTATATGGTACATGACAATAAGACTTTCTTCACAATTAGTTTGATACTTCTAGGGGATATTCTTAGGTTAATTAACATTTTTTTTACAAACTATTATGAAGGATATTATTTTTTTACTATAATTTGAAAATATTCCCAAAGAAACTACGTTTATGATTATGAGATTAGCTATGCATATTTTTTTTTAATTTACATTAAGTGATTCACTAGTTTTGTGATTATACATTATGTTTCATAATGTTATGATATAATATAGTGTATTCTATTGTTTATAAATGACTCTTAGAGGAAGAAATGAAAACTATATCAATACAAATAATCCTTGTAGATATTTCCCTCCTATGTATGATAATGAAGATGAGGATGGTACTGTAGATGGAGATGATCGTATTATAACTATATTAGGTTAGTTGACTCAGGTTGTGGAAAATAAACTTAATTTTATGGATTAGCCTACTGATCCACAATGTAGTGTAATAATGTTTGACAATTTCATGTGTTAACAAACTCCAACATTTAATGGTACTATAAATTCATTTGTATCTAAGAAATGGATAAGTTCATTAGAAAAGATATTTTTCGCTTTGGAAAATAATGAAATAGACATGGTTATCAAGTTATTTTATCATATATTAGGATATACTGATCAATAGTGGTCATTTATACAAAACACTAAGGATAAATAAGAAATAAAAAACTTGGAGTGAGAGAATCTTAAGGCATGATTCTTAGAAATATATTTTCCCCATGAGCAATGAGAATATATAGAGAGAACATTCTTGAGTCTAAGATAAAAGGAATATTATTATTCTTTTAAGTATGAATCATTATCTACAAGTTATAAAGGTAAGATTTATACTATATACATAATCCAAAGATAAGTATTGACTATATCTTTTATGGGATTAAAATATTTGTTCAAAGGGAACTAGTATCCCAAACATTATCATCATATGAGGACATAATATATTGTGATATAAATATTGAGAAAGAATTATATAAGTATTATGGATTCAAGGGGAAGAAATAGAAGAAGAGGATTATAGAGAAAAAATGGATAATGGGAAGAAGGGAAAAAATAATTTTCCCACAAGTGATAGTTTTGGAAAGAAACACCATGGTACTTACTTGAAGGAAATGGTAGTTTAATTAATGTATGCAGAGAAAGTACATCAGGAGTGTGAATTAAAGGGTAATAAAGAAACCTAAATTTTTTATTGTTTCAAGTGTAAGGATATGAGACACTACAAAAAAAAATTCCCCAAGAATCAAGATAATATACCTCAAAATAAACTAAGGGATCAAGGTCAAGATTATACTATTAATACAACTGAATTAGAATAAATAAAGTGATTTTGTATATGGATTCAAGAATTACATTATTTTATGAATTATATCTTGGTTATAATAATCATGAAATATATAAGTATTATACTATAGTAGTTTTTTATTAATTATTTGAAAGAGTATGTGGAATGGTACTCATAAACATAAAATATTATTTAGTGGTAAGGTGATATTTTTGTAGAATACATGAATAAGGGAAATATAACCCTTAATATGTGCCTGATGTTGAGATAATAATGATAAAGATACATTTATGTGATAATATTGGTGACCTTGAAATTAGTTAGTGATTTTGTGGTTTATGTTATCTTTGTTGGAGTTTACTATATTTTTGGAATTATAGAATATATTATATTATATGATATTTTATTTAAATAATTGTAGAGACCCGTATCTTGACATACATTGACATTACATTACATTTGCGGAATACTTAGTACATAACAAAAACACACACACAAGGATCGTAATAGTTTAGTGTCTTTGGAAACTCGGAATATAATCTTCTAACCCTGGTGAAAGATCTTCAACATCTCCCATAAATATCTTCTTTTTTTTATACCTAAAACCTTTCTTTATATCCTGGGGAAAAGAAAACATAAAAGGGTGAGCTCAAATGCTCAGTAAGGGTAAACAAAAGAAATATCAATCACATCATATACATAAGCACATAACTTTTGGAAATCCTAACCTGTAAAAGAGATCATAATTTCATAACCTGGGATAACTCATGGTAGTGAAATGTAATCACAATAATCATAACTTAAAACATGAAACTTTTTGGTATTCACACATAATCATAGAGAATCATTTCTTGTTAGTCAAGACTCATTGCCAAGACTATCTAAGTGGACAAAGTCTCTTTCTGAACCGAGTCACCCTCGTTTCAGTCCTGTTTCACTGAACCGGTATAACCTACCGTTCCAGCCATGTCTATCTCATGAGATATAAAATCTTTACCCCATGCATTGGAGGGAGATATAGGTCCCACCCATCTCATAATGATACCATTCTTATGTGTGCCACAAAATCATAAATCATACATCATTGCATAACCCATGTAATACAAATGGGAATCTTAAACATCATGACATCATAAAACAATTCATATAAGATAAAGGAATTCATAAAAATAATTCCATCCCAACATAACCAAATCAATGTAATAATAGGGATAGAAATAGAACCTTATGTTATCTTATATGGAAAATAATTTTGATAAAACACTTGAAATGAATTCTTGAGGAAAATATCCTTTCTTCTTCAAAATCAATTTCTTTTCACAAAACGTCATGCAATTTTAAAAGAAAGATATTTTATTGAAAATAGTCATGAAATATTTTGGAGGAATCTTCAAGAAAATAAGGATTTATAAAACCGTAAAAATCCGTTCATGCTGTATAAGTTAAAAAAAACATTCTTCGTACTTTTGTCGGAAAAGTCAAAAAGTACCTCGTACGAAAAACGAAAAAAGATTCCTTTCATATATTTTACTAAAAACTCACCGAAGGTTAAAATAGGTTTTAAAAAATTGTAGGTGGATGGAAATAATATTACATATTGAGGGAACATGGATGTGGATGATAAAATACACCCCAGTAAATACCAAAGTATAAGCAATCTCAAATAAGAATGAGATTGTGATATTTCTCTTACCTTAGGTCCGACTTGCTTTTTAAGTGTCCGAACCTCCTGTATAATTATTTAAATAATGTTATTGACTTATTCCAGAATCATACTTATTTTTATGATATCATATATGGTCATATTCTTAGCTTCTTAGTAGTAATATTTCATTGCTACTTGTTATTCGGGTGTTTATAACTTTTTGTTCTTATGAGTGTTTTGTCGAATAAATTATTATTCTTTTCTTTAGGTTATAGATAACTAATTTCCAGAATGGTATTAGTGTAATATATATCATATTCATTCAATTCAATTCTTTTATATAATCATTATGAAATGAAGATCATGTAGAACGAGTTGCATCACATCGTGGAGACGGTATTCCGTACATACGCACGAGTGATGATATCGTTCCAATGATCATGGAATTGTATTGGAGTATATGTATACTATTTTAGAATCAATATAACTTTATAATAGTCATATATAGTCATTATTTACACCATTATACCCATCCAAGTAAGGTGGTGGTGGAAAACAGATTACACCACGGCGTGGAGACGGTATTCCGTTACTTACGCACGCGCGGTGATTTCTTTTTATGTAGGATGGATAGATGGTGAAATAGGGTTGTTTCATACATATAATAACATATAAGTATATTAGTGATACTGATGTTATTACTTCATAATGAAAAAACTAAAGAAGAATAAGTGTAAGAAGAAATAAAGATGAAAGAATCGGTAACAGACATTACCTCTTCTTTGAAGTGCTTCTTTGAGACCTTCTTTTAGGGCACTAAAATTGGTCTTTGAGGAAGAAACAAACCTCTATGATGTTTCTAGGGAAGTGGAGATGAGAATTGGGCAGGTGTTGGCCGAGCATGAAGGCTCAATGTTGTGTGAGGAAGAGAGGGAGGAGGTGCCCTTTTATAAGGGAGGTGAGGGGTACCTTTGGAATAACTAAAAATATTATTTTATTATAAAGTCATGTTCGGTTTTAAATAGATCCAAATTGATTTATTTCGTGGCTAAGGTGGGGATGGGTCGAAATCCTCTCATCCAATAGAATTTAGACAAGTTTAGGTTCCTATTTTAACCTTATCATTTAGACTTAACATTAAGTTAAATAATTTTACTTTTACCGTGTCTTCTTGTGTTCTTACACTATAAGGTTAATAAACTTACTATAAGAAGCCAAAAGAACACAAAATTGTTTATTATTAATATATATAACCTTATCTAAGTCATTTGGCCGAACCTTAGATTTTTAGGAATAAAATAACAATTAATAATATAATATTTGTTTTAAAAACTATTTTATGTCAATTTTGACACTATTTAGTAATTGATTTTTGTGAAAATCATAACAGAATGATAAGTTCGAAAAAAGTTAATTAAATAAATACTAACATGTCATAGTAACCAAGAAAATTAGTGTAATTCATAAAAAGTCTCAAATTATATTTATTTGGGTATTTATAACATTAATTATGTCAATATTTTATTAATAAGATAATTACTGCATCATCGTTGTGTCATAAATAAATTAAATTATTTAATGTCTAAAAAATTACAAATAAAATAAAATTATGTAGGAAATCTTTTTATATTTCTAATGAATATTTATAGTAGAATTTATCTTATGTATAACCCCATACTAAAAATGTTTTAGTAAATAAACTTTGATTTTAACTCTTTTAACCCTTCTTTAAATAAATTAATAATAAATGTCCTAATCTAATCCAAGTGGGCCTAAATGGTCATATTTTATTCCTAAGATTGTTTTGGGTCGAATTACACTTGTCCAATAGAATTAGGACATGTGTTAGGGTAATAATAATATCATTTCTACCCATAATTACCCTATTTACTTTTAACCGTGGTAAAAAAAAGTAAAAAGTTACTATTCACCAAAAAATTATTTTCATCTCATTGAAGCATATTCTAATTACTGACATCGACCATGTCTCTCGGATTTTTGAAATTCCACTCACAGAAGTGGTAAAATTAATTTTTATGAACAATTCAGTTTTTTTAACTACCACTTAGTGGTTTCACTATTCATCAAAAATTGAAAGTTTTTAGAAAAATACCAAAATTTAGGCCTAAGATATATTTGATATTATGAACTCAAAAATGATTTCTATTTTACCAAATTCAAAACATATCAGTTGCATTAATTAATTTAAAAATTAATTCCTGTCGTCAAAACAAATAGCGTGTTCTTAAGAGATAATAACTATCAAAAGATTGACACTTGTTTATGTCTGGTTTAAATGTGAAATTACATCCAATAACCATAACTGTATTAAATTGTAAAAATATATTCTAAATATACTTTTAAACCACTCAAATTAATAAATTATCACTATTAATTATTTCGATTAAAAAAGTTGTTTTTAATTAAAATTTAGTAATTTTCACTATTCATCAAAATATGAATGTTATCCGAAAATAACCAAAATTTAACCCTAAGATAATTTCGATATTACGAATCCAAAAATGAATTCCATTTTGAAAAATAAAATTACAAAATTTCAAAAAGTGGTTATTACTATTCATAACGGCTAGTTTAATAATATTTTAATAGCATATTGTTGTTTAGTGAAACTCGTTATTGCGTACTACACACGCTATCGAGGAAGGTCACGATTGCGTGTAATGTAAGGCAAATCAAGGAGGCGTGTTGTGAAAGCTACTTTTGGTGTAGCGTACAACACAAGACATCAGTGAAATTAAAAAAAATATTTTTCATAAAATCTTGGGCTGTTACATTCTACCCCCCTTAAAATGAATTTCGCCCTTGAAATTCGTCGGGGTTATAAATGGTTTACTATTCGAAAGTTTCTTTAATCGAAACCCACATCGTAAAAAGGAATACCAAAACCAATTTTTAAAAAAGAAAGTATGAAACGTAACGGTTACCCAAATAAACTAATCACTGGGTTTCCACATAGGTGAAAATATGGATATGGAAGAAAAATCTAACCATCATGTTCTGATGGAGAGTGGTAGAGAACATGGCTATGGAAAAGCCAACAATCATAAATCCATAAATTTGTGATGATCTAAGGTACCATCCGATTAATCAGATATAAGAGCACTAGGACAACATTTTTGGTTTTCAAGATCGTTTCCCTAAAGTTGAAGAATTTGAATTAGAATAAATACTTACTTTATTTTGGTACAATCTCACTATTGTTCGTGCCTTGAACAATTTCCACTTCATCTCTTAAATAAATGAAGTTGAATTTGTTATTCATGAAGTGTTAGCAGATCATGTGATAGAATGATGGGTCATTCCATCTGTCTCAAACAAAAGGTTAGCAAAAGTTTTTAAATATACATAAGTCATTCTATAGTGAGATTAATCATATATGGTTCCTAAAATGGACTTATACTTCATATATCATACTTCTTAATATAATAAAACTAGTTTCTACTAAACAGGGACTTCCTGTAGTCAGTGGTAGGCGATAAAGGCCAGTCGCACTTCAGTTGTGGGTTCGATTCCCACAGCCTTGTCCGACGCGATGGGCTGTCGCCCGTCCTGTAGGTTGTCCTTTTTCTAAAACTATAACATCCCATCAATAATATCGAAAAAACTTCTATCCTTAAACAATACTAACTTATGTCCAACATAATCCATTCCAATCTTTAGGCTTATCCATAATACTGCAGTCCACTCTCATAACATAGTGAAAACGATTACCAGAGATTTAATACCATCGTTGATCCCCATATATCATAAGATATGTTTTGTTGGTCACATTCCAAACATTCAAAGTCATTAATCATGTATTCTCTTGAATAACCATTGAGCCTTAGTGAAAACATGAATGTAGTTAAAAGTTAACACTTTCCACATACCAAAATCCTCAAAATTCTATATACTCAAACCATGATATCACTTAGTCCTTATATCAATCATGATCTCATGAATACTGTCAAATATTTCATTTTCTCGTTTCCCTTCATTATGTGCATATCATTCTTTTTCCAAAAATATCTCAAGCACTTTGAATACCACATTAGACCAACACATAAATATTCCAATAATTTATGATACAACATTATTTTGGAATCCCATTACATAAACACTTAATCATTCCACCACATCGTTGTCATATTCAACATCGCCAATAGTGATCGCATGTGACTTCCCTTTGTCCTTTGCCTTAAGTGGTTGCTCTTGTTGATCATCACTAACCCTTGTATTAGGGAATTTATTAGCATAATGCCCCATTTCGTTTCACTTGAAGCATTGAAGTGTTGGTGGTGCGTTCTCTGCAGTGTTTGCTTTATTCACATCATTAGAAACCCTTTTTCCATTACTTCGACACTCAGATGCTCGATGACCTTCTTTTCCACACTTAAAACATTTTCTAGTCCCTTTAAGACAATCTCCACCATGCTTCTTTCCACACTTTGAGCATAAGGAAACATTCATTTTCTTTTCACCATTATTCTGAGATTTCTCCTTGAACTCCATCTTTCGTTTCTTTTCAAAACCATGAGATGGATATGTAACACCAACTTCCATTTCTACCTTCATAGCACAAAGCACAATTTCATCATAGCTACTAAAGTCTCTTATAGCTAATGCCCTTCAAAGACTTGGTTTTAAGCCACTGAAAAATCGATCAACTTTACTTTCAGGTTGGATGATAATGCCAGATGCATACCTTGCAAGTCTTGTAAAATTTGCTTCGTATATACCAACAGATTCATCATCCTTCTACTTCAGCTCAAGTAACTCCTTTTCCATCTTCATTCGAAGAATACGAGGGAAGTACTTACTGAAAAACAAGTTCTTGAACTCGTCCCATTCCATGGACTCAATTTCATCTCTTGGCCTCGTATTCTTGATAATATTCCACCATTGATCAGCTTCACCTTCCAAACGATATACTGCTAAGATGACTTTATCATGTTCAGAACATTGAAGAACTGAAAATATCTTTTCAGTGGTACTGATCCATTGTTCAGCAACAATTGGATCAGAAGACCCACTGAAAGAAGGTGGACGTTGCCTCATGAAGGACTCAATAGAATATTGTTCCCTTCTCTGCTCATTTGGAAGTCCAGAATGATTCATAGCTTGTGTAAGTATAGAAATAAGATCTTTCACTCCATCTCCCATAACATTTGTTTGTTCAGGAGGACAATCATTGCATTTTCCATTGCATTGATCAACACGGTTCCTTCGGGTTCCAGCCATCGTCTAAAACCCAAAAAGAATAGTGTGAGAGGAAACAAATCATGCTAGGGAAAACAACATAATAAAGGGGGAGTACCTTCAATATCTAACATCTTAGGTTTAATTCTATAATCTTTAGCGTAATTCTAGTACTATAACCTATACGTATACTTAACCTTAGGGACATCCCAAGACATACCTTAGAATAACTCTAGGGATCTCACTAACGTTTTCGCATCCTAGTTTCCAAATGTTGACTAAACCTTTCCTCTGATACCAACTGTAGAGACCCGTATCTTGACATACATTGACATTACATTACATTTGCGGAATACTTAGTACATAACAAAAACACACACACAAGGATCGTAATAGATTAGTGTCTTTGGAAACTCGGAATATAATCTTCTAACCCTGGTGAAAGATCTTCAACATCTCCCATAAAGATCTTCTTTTTTTTTATACCTAAAACTTTTCTTTATATCCTGGGGAAAAGAAAACATAAAAGGGTGAGCTCAAATGCTCAGTAAGGGTAAACAAAAGAAATATCAATCACATCATATACATAAGCACATAACTTTTGGAAATCTTAACCTGTAAAAGAGATCATAATTTCATAACCTGGGATAACTCATGGCAGTGAAATGTAATCACAATAATCATAACTTAAAACATGAAACTTTGTGGCATTCACACATAATCATAGAGAATCATTTCTTGTTAGTCAAGACTCATTTCCAAGACTATCTTAGGGGACAAAGTCCCTTTCTAAACCGAGTCACCCTTGTTTCAGTCCTATTTCACTGAACCGGTATAACCTACCGTTCCAGCCATGTCTATCTCATGAGATATAAAATCATTACCCCATGCATTGGAGGGAGATATAGGTCCCACCCATCTCATAATGATACCATTCTTAGGTGTGCCACAAAATCATAAATCATACATAATTGCATAACCCATGTAATACAAATATGAATCTTAAACATCATGACATCATAAAACAATTCATATAAGATAAAGGAATTCATAAAAATAATTCCATCCCAACATAACCAAATCAATGTAATAATATGAATAGAAACAGAACCCTAGGTTATCTTAGATGGAAAATAATTTTGATAAAACACTTGAAATGAATTCTTGAGGAAAATATCCTTTCTTCTTCAAAATAAATTTATTTTCACAAAACGTCATGCAATTTTAAAAGAAAGATATTTTATTGAAAATAGTCATGAAATATTTTGGAGTAAGCTTCATGAAAATAGGGATTTATAAAACCGTAAAAATCCGTTCGTTCTGTATAAGTTAAAAAAAACATTCTTCGTACTTTTGTCGGAAAAGTCAAAAAGTACCTCGTACGAAAAACAAAAAAAGATTCCTTTCATATATTTTACTAAAAACTAACCGAAGGGTAAAATAGGTTTTAAACAATTGTAGGTGGATGGAAATAATATTACATATTGAGGGAACATGGATGTGTATGATAAAATACACCCCAGTAAATACCAAAGTATAAGCAATCTCAGATAAGAATGAGATTGTGATATTTCCCTTAACTTAGGTCCGACTTGCTTTGTAAGTGTCCAATCCTCCTGTATAATTATTTAAATAATGTTATTGACTTATTCCAGAATCATACTTATTTTTATGATATCATATATGGTCATATTCTTAGCTTCTTAGTAGTAATATTTCATTGCTACTTGTTATTCGGGTGTTTATAACTTTTTGTTCTTATGCGTGTTTTGTCGAATAAATTCTTATTCTTTTCTTTAGGTTATAGATACCTCATTTCCAGAATGGTATTAGTGTAATATATATCATATTAATTCAATTCAATTCTTTTATATAATCATTATGAAATGAAGATCATGTAGAACGAGTCGCATCACATCGTGGAGACGCTATTCCGTACGTACGCACGAGTGATGATATCGTTCCTATGATCGTGGAATTGTATTGGAGTATATGTATACTATTTCAGAATCACTATAACTTTATAATAGTCATATATAGTCATTATTTACACCATTATACCCATCCAAGTAAGGTGGTGGTGGAAAACAGATTACACCACGACGTGGAGACGGTATTCTGTACGTACGCACGCGCAGTGATTTCTTTTTCCGTAGGATGGATAGATGGTGAAATATGGTTGTTTCATACTTATAATAACATATCAGTATATGAGTGATACTGATGTTATTACTTCATAATGAAACAACTAAAGAAGAAGAAGTGGAAGAAGAAATAAAGATGAAAGAATCGGTAACGGACATTACCTCTTTTTGAAGTGCTTCTTTGAGACCTTCTTTTAGGGCACTAAAATTGGTCTTTGAGGAAGACCAGAACCTCTAGGATGTTGCTAGGGAAGTGGAGATGAGAATTGGGCAGGGGTTGGCCGAGCTTGAAGGCTCAAAGTTGTGTGAGGAAGATAGGGAGGAGGTGCCCTTTTATAAGGGAGGAGAGGGGCACCTTTGGAATAACTAAAAATATTATTTTATTATAAAGTCAAGTTCGGTTTTAAATAGCTCCAAATTGATTTATTTAGTGGCTAAGGTGGGGATGGGTCGAAATACTCTCATTCAATAGAATTTAGACAAGTTTAGGTTCATATTTTAACCATATCATTTAGATTTAACATTAAGTTAAATAATTTTACTTTTACCGTGTCTTCTTGTGTTCTTACACTATAAGGTTAATAAACTTACTATAAGAAGCCAAACGAACCCCAAATTGTTTATAATTAATATATATAACCTTATCTAAGTCCTTTGGCCGAAATTTATATTTTTAGGAATAAAATAACATTTAATAATATAATATTTGTTTTAAGAACTATTTTATGTCAATTTTGACACTATTTAGTAATTGATTTTTGTGAAAATCATAACAGAATGATAAGTTCAAAAAAAGTTAATTAAATCAATACTAACGTGTCATATTAACCTAGAAAATTAGTGTAATTCATAAAAAGTCTCAAATTATATTTATTTGGGTATTTATAACATCAATTATGTCAATATTTTATTAATAAGATAATTACTGCATCATCGTTGTGTCATAAATAAATTAAATTATTTAATGTCTACAAAATTACAAATAAAATACAATTATTTAGGAAATATTTTTATATTTCTAATGAATATTTATAGTCTAATTTATCTTATGTATAACCCCATACTAAAAATGTTTTAGTAAATAAACTTTGATTTTAACTCTTTTAACCCTTCTTTAAATAAATTAATAATAAATGTCCAAATCTAATCCAAGTGGGCCTAAATGGTCATATTTTATTCCTAAGTTTTTTTTGGTCGAATTACACTTTTCCAATAGAATTAGGACATGTGTTAGGGTAATAATAATATCATTTCTACCCATAATTACCCTATTTACTTTTAACCGTGGTAAAAAAAAGTAAAAAGTTACTATTCACCAAAAAATTATTTTGATCTCATTGAACCACATTTTACTTACTGACATCGACCGTGTCTCTCAGATTTTTGAAATTTCACTCACAGAAGCGGTAAAATTAAGTTTTATGAACAATTCAGGTTTTTTTAACTACCACTTAGTGGTTTCACTATTCATCAAAAATTGAAAGTTTTTAGAAAAATACCAAAAATTAGGCCTAAGCTATATTTGATATTATGAACTCAAAAATGATTTCTATTTTACCAAATTCAAAACATATTAGTTGCATTAATTAATTTGAAAATTAATTCCCTTCGTCAAAACAAATAACGTGTTCTTAAGAGATAATAACTATCAAAAGATTGACACTTGTTTATGTCTGGTTTAAATGTAAAATTACATCCAATAACCATCGTTGTATTAAATTGTAAAAATATATTCTAAATATACTTTAAAACCAATCAAATTAATAATTTATCACTATTAATTATTTCGATTGAAAAAGTTTTTTTTTAATTAAAATTTAGTAATTTTCACTATTCATCAAAATATGAAAGTTATCCGAAAATCACCAAAATTTCACCCTAAGATAATTTCGATATTACGAATCCAAAAATGAATTCCATTTTGGAAAATAAAATTTCAAAATTTCAAAAAGTGGTTATTACTATTCATAACGACTAGTTTTTATAATATTTTAATAGCATATTGTTGTTTAGTGAAACTCGTTATTGCGTACTACACACGCTATCGAGGAAGGTCGCGATTGCATGTAATGCAAGGAAAATCAAGGATGCGTGTTGTGCAAGCTCCTTTTGGTGTAGCGTAAGACACAAGACATTAGTGAAATTAAAAAGAATATTTTTCACAAAATCTTGGGCTATTAGAAGAATAAAAGGATAATTATTTTTGGAAGCATCCATGTTTTAATTAAGGTTTTATGGTGATCATGGTAGTAACATATTTGGTATTTGACATTAATATATACTTTATATTGTTTGTGGAGTTTAATGTTATGTTTATTTGGAAAATTTAGTGACATTAATTATAAATTTTTGGATATTTAATTTGGTTATACATATTTTGGATGAGTCTTAAGGATAATTATTTATTAAATGGATTAAGTTGAACTTTGGGGTTTTTGTTGAGGTTTTAGAAATTAATGTATTATTGGATGAATTGTTCTAAATATTTTTGTTTTGGAAAATATCTAGAGATAGGAGGAATGGATTTTTATTATTTTATAGTAATTATAATCTATTAAAAGTTAATTTTAGTACTTAATGCATGAAAAATTCTTTTTTAATACTCTTCTTTTGAAGAAAAAGATGATATTGAGGTGGAAATTGATTAAAGGATGAAATTATACTCATTAAGAAAGTATATTTCCTTCTATTATTAGTATAGATGGTATAAGAATTACTAAAATATATGAAAAATATCTTGAAAAAATAGTATCCTTGTACCTTTATTTTTGATGATCTCATGGCATTTTCACCCATCACATATTTTTGGCTTTGTGGTCATTAACATTCTCTTGAACATAAAACAAATTACTCTCTGTTTATCCTTTGACATTAGTTTAATACTCAATGTCCAAATTTTCACTTCCCACTATATTTTCCTACTTGGAAACACATTTATGTGTTATTCTATATGACCTTCATAATTCCCTTCTCTCTTATTATGGGGGAGTTTTATTAACCCTTTTTAGATTATGAAATTTCAAAAAAGGTATTTTCAGATTGAAAACCCTAGTTTTTCCAAGATTAAGATAAAATTATGAGGATAAAATTAATTGAATATGGGGGAGAATTTAACACCCCTAGATTTTAAAATAAGAATTTTGTGCTTGATAGCCTATACAACACACAACATCGAGATTAAATGACCTGTGAAATATATTATTTAAATATAACTCTTATAAAATAACAATTAAATTGTATTATATAAATAATAATAACTAAATTATGAAAATTACATGGTTGAAACATGTATAAATAAAATTATTTGTTATCAAATGCATATAAAAATCATTAAAATCATTTGAAAGAAAATAAAATGTTTTTCTAAAAAACTGTATTTTTTCTAAGAACAGGTTTGTTACATTTTGAACACTTATGTTAATTTTTTTTACCAATTTTAAAAAATTTAATTTAATAAATTAAATTATTTTTTAAAATATTAATTTAAAAATTATCTTAGAGTGATGTTTTGAGAATTTTATAAAAAGATCAATTTTTTGACGAATAGTGAAAAATACTAATTTTCATTAAAAACCTCTTTTTAATTTAAATAATTTACAAGTTCCATTATGTTTTATTTTTTTAAAAGGAAAATTAGTTCAATTATATTATAAATAATCCAATTTAGATTATTTTAATCAATCATATTTTTAATTTTGATATAAATGTTTTTATACTTTTGAAAATGTTTACTTTGGAAAAATGTTTTTGTTGTGTCTAAGAGTTTAATTTTAAATCAAATTCTAAAACTTATAAGAATTTAATTTGTAAAAATAGATTATTTTTTTAATAATAATAATTAATATTATATAATAAGTTCAAATTGATTTTTGGGCATAATGAATAGTAAAACAGAAAATATTAAATACTGTGGTTAAGGTTAAAACAGGTTTACAAGGGAGGGGATTAAATTAAAATGATAAGGGTTAAAATGAAATAAAAAATTAAAAAATTTGTCTTATATAAAATTATTTAGATCTTATATTATATAATATCCTATAAAGAGACATTCCGTATCCTTTTGGAATGTAAAAAATGTGGGTATAATTTATTATTTTCAAAAGCTCCAAGTGTGTCCTCTCCCCCACTTATAAATGGGATCCCTCTCTCCTATACTATTCACAGTTCCAAATCCCATTAATTTGACCAATACATACTCAAAATTTTATTTAAATACATTCCCATTTGCTAGAGTCCCTTATTTTATCATAAATCTATTCTAGGAAGGATTTAGGTATAAACCAATTGAGGTTCTCCAAAGAAGATGTATAGTTCAAAACCATGCATCATCATTTTATTTATTCCTATACCCCATAAAAATATTATAAAAATAATAAAAAAATCATATAATTATATGTTATTATGTTAATTTAATAACCAATATCCATTCTATATTCCATGAAATAGGAAATGAAACCGTCAGTGGACTACCACCTCCCGATCTAATGTAATTCTTTTTCCATCACCACCGCTCAAGGATAGATATAATTATGGATTTAATTTTTATATATGATATTTAATAAAAAATTATACTTATTAAATTATAATATCACAAATAACTTATTAAATTTCAATCTTTGGGAAAATGATTACGTCTCTCGTTCGTATGTGTGGACTACCGCCTCCACAAAATAATTTATTTGTTTTTCATTTCTTTTTACATGGATAGTAATAAGGTTATATTTTATGAACATATATAATATATATGATATAATAATTATTTTTCAAATGTGAAATATTATTTACCTTTTGTTTGTTCCATCTGTTAAAAATGGAAATATCGTTTATGCGTATGGATGACCTAACATCTCCATGAATGAAACAATTCAATTTTATGTCTCTAAATTTTATGGATGAAACTATATATATATATAATTAATATATTTTATTATTAAATAATAATTAAAATTATATATATGATGAAACCATGGTCAAATCATTAGAACCGAAACTACCAAACCAAATACATGAAAAATGAAGCATTTATTACCAAGAAAAATGATTTTAAAAAGGACATATAAATAAACCGGTGATAAAAAGTTATAAGTAAATCATATAGGGTATGATATATTTGAGTATGGTTCTTTAATATATTTATAATAAATCTATATTTATTTTATATTATATTCATAAAAATATGATGGAAATCAGACATGAGGTAAGGGTTTCTCATCTCAATTTTACTTCCATAAGACATAAGCCATATTCACCAGTTATCTCTTTTATGTGGTGAATATAATACCACCTTTTAATCATATACTATTAATATATTTATCTTAATTTTATTTAAAGTTTAATTTGAAGTTATTTATTTCATGGGTCTTACTATTCAATAGTTACCAAAGTGGTAAGAGTTTATCTCAAAATATCATCATTAGTCAGGATTTTTTATGTTTAAGCCTCATTTGGGTTTTTTTATATTTCTAAATTAAACCCAATATATTTTCTTATCCTATGATTATTTATGAATTTTTCAATTAATATTACCATTTTCCTTTCTTTGGTACTTAAAACTACTGATAATTGTTTTTCAAGAAATGCTGAATTTATTTCTCTCTTATTTAAAAAATCCTTTCTTATTTCTATATCCATGTTTTCTAAAAATATATTTACAATTTTTTTTAAAATTATTAAAATTATTTAATAAATAATTTTTTACCTATGTTTGATTTTTTACAAAATTATTTTTATTTAATTTTCTTTTCATTTTTCAAACAAGGTAGTTTTTAACCATTTTAAAACTGTGTGAAAAGAATGTTTTTTAACTTATACGAAATACATAGAAATACCCATAATCATTAAAACATATTGTTTTGAAGATTTATTTAAAATTTTAAAAATTTATTTTGAACGAAAATATATTTCCTATTATTTTTGAAATGATTATTTTTTAAAAGTGATTTTCAAAGTGAAAAGGATATTTTCTTGAAGAATGTTTTTAATGATATTTTTATGGTATTTATATTCATCAACAACTATAAAAATTATTTTATTTTTGATCGATTAGGTATATATTTCAATGATACCATCCAACTTATTTATATGGTTTATTTATGATTAGTTTTACTAATAATGTACTATTATGATACCATTATCCCTATTACTAGGGGGTTTATGGTTATGTTTATCAATTGGGGAAATTAATTACATTTTTTATGCTAGTTCTTTAATATGAATGTTTTCATTGATTATGTTTATCCAATTTCATATTAGGAATGAATTGGAATTAATAAGTGATGGATGGGTCCCTCTATATCCCTTCTATACATCGGTAAGTCCTAATGAGACAAACTAGATTGGGTATTTGGACCATACCCATTTATGTAATATGTCTTTTCATGAGGACTTAAAGGTATGGTTATGATTTAAAAAATATGAATTCTCTCATTATAATATTAGTTATTGATTTCCATGTGATTATTTGATTATTTATGATATTTATAGATAATTTTCAAGCTTATGTGATAAGTTATATAGTGTTATTTGATCAACATTTATTCTTGCCATATTATTCTTTATACTCAAGTTATTGATAAAATGGATTATGTTTTCAGTTATTTACCTTTCCATATTGATTATTCATTTTGTATTCATGTAAAATTCTATTATACACATAAACTTATAGATAATCTGAGATCAGACCTTTCTTATGTTTCCTTTCCCCAGGATTCCAGGAACTTTTTAATGATTGATATATAGGGATATAATAAAGGGAATAATGGTGTTTTAAATTAAAAAACAATTTTGTTTTTAAAGTTTTAAATTGCAATGTGTGATTAACATATGTTTCTATTTTTATAATAATATTAAATTATTTGGTCCTTTGGGATGTTATATCTTATATTTAGCACCAATATAAAAAAGTAACCACTAACTCTATGAAACTGTGGTCACATAATTAAAGGAAATTATATACTATACATTGTTCATAGAATAATCTACAACTATTAACAGATGAAGAGACAATTAATAAAATATTTTTTGCTTCATGAGCAAGAACCACACCCAACATCTAATTGGGGATAAAGTGTTGCAATTTTTTGAATAAGGGTAGTGAAAACACAACACCTCTTTGGTGGATTTTACCTAAAATCTATCTAATTTTACATTCTATTTTATTGTTACTTTTTTTATCCAAATAAATTTCTCATTTATACTATTTTTTCTAATTTTTTAAAGTGGTATATACTAGGATATTAACTTAAGGTTACCAAAATTCTGTTGGAGTTGGTGGTCTAGAACCAACTACTTTGTACTTTATTCATTAAATAAAAGCCTTATCACATCTTGATTATTCTTCTGAGTGACATTTCATGTGATAATGTCCTAAGAACAGCTGTTGCATTAAAGGGTCGTAGCGGATCCCTGCTATGATGAGAACCCGGAAGTTCCATAACACTGTTCTTGAATGTATGTTCTATAGCCGAATGATATTATTTTAGGGACACAAATAATACAGGTCATTAGGGGTGAGGACTCATAAAAATTTGAGTCACCTTCTCATGGTGTGCGCCCTTGGTAATATCCAGGAGGATATTATGAGAACGAGACCCGCCAGTAGGAAATCCACATTTCATAGTGTCATTAGATGTTCTTATCTATGGACGTGTGTATTGATCCTTAGACTTTAAGATTATTATTAATGGGTATTACAACTCACGTACTTAGATTTATTGATGAAAAATATGACGAAACACTGTTCGCAACGAGGTAGGATATGTTGGGTGCGTCACGAGTAATACCGCATTAATAGATAATGCGAGAAAGGATTTGTCCCTTCCGTTCCATAATGGAAGTAGATATATCAGGCCCTTTGATGAAATTGATATAGCCTAAATAAATCCATGGCCATGGTAAGGTATGGGCAAGTTCAATTTCGGGAAGTCAAAGAAAGAATAATCAAGCACATGGGTTGATGGCACCAGCATGCAACCCGCTTGATTGGAGATATCGTGACAAAGAGATTATATAACATAGTAAGCATTCATAGGAGGTAACACGTCATTGCGGCATTAAATTCTTTCTCTATGGGTGCCTTGGAGTGTTGCTAGACGCTAACCTTGGACTTTAGGCAGGCTCAGCCTCATGTCACTAAGAAAGAGGCCTAGAGGGTCACACACTAAGTGTGTCCATGTATCTCAGTTAAATATTAATTTAACAGGTTAAATAAATATTATTCCCTACTGTGGTTTAATAATTATTTAAGGATGTCTGATCGCATTTATTTTGACACTAGTTATTCAAGAGAATATATTGTGTACGAAATAATATATTTATTAGCGAGTAATGCAGTTAAATTTATTTAAGAAATAAATAGTCATTACTCAAGGTCTAATAAATGTGGTGGAGAAAAATGGAAAATAAAAGTACATGCCGTGTATTAATTATTACACGCCGTGTAGTTTTTCCAGTTGGGATTTTGAGGATTTAATATTGTTTTATTAAATGATATTTATTATAATCAGCGTGGATGCATGTCAAGGAATTAATAATTCGACATGGGCGGTTTTCAATAAGAGTTAATGAAATAAATAAAACGCGTAACGCGTTTATTTATTGTCATAACTCTATTAACCTCAAACATGATTATAAATATCCTCACAACCCCAAAATTTTGGAGAGCCATTTGTTGTGCACAACGGATTTGGAAATACTCTCAAGCCAAGAGAGAATTCCCTTTCCACCAAGAACGCCCTCAAGTTACGAGAGCAAGATCCTCTAGCGGATCAAGGCCGTCGAAGGTGGACATCGCAAGCGAAGGTTCTTCCGCGCTAGCACCCGGAGATCTCTTCGGCGATGTCTGGAGATACGTGACACACGTGTGGATCACCGCTAGATGAATACTACACTTGGATTCTACGACGCAATGATGGATCACCAAATCGTGACCAGACACATCAACGAAGAAAGAATTCCAACGAGTTAATTCTTATGCATTAATTAAATTAATTATAATCAACATATGATGATCCTCCTCAAGGGTTCTGGGACTCTTCTTTTCTTTTCGTTCTTCATTCTATTTCGAAGATTCGGCGTTTTATATCATGACGAATCTCGGATTGAACATTGTTTAACGTTAAAATTAATGTTGGGAAAACCCACCAACGCGCTTCCACTGTGCCCGGAACCTTCAAGTGGTATCAGAGCGGTCATATCGTTGGTTATAATTATTTAGTTTTTCATTGGTGATTTACGCATTTAATAATTTAGTTATTTCAATTCATGTTTAATCGTTCTGGAAATCTGAATCTTGAGATCTGTTCCTCCTCCCTCGTTTCTCATTCACCTCACAGAAACGCTTTTTTTATTTTAATTTTGATTAAAATAAAATAGAGGAACTTATCCGGAGGAGCCAAACGTTTCTGGCCAAATAACACCAGAATACACGGCGTGTATTCAATATTACACTCCATGTAGTCTAGGTTCAATGCATTGACTGATCCGCCAAATCAGGCCGTGTATTGGATTCTTTCTAAGAATTTAAGACACCGTGTGTTGACCAGAAATAGGTGGCACATGGTTTCCAGAATACACGCCATGTGGTCCAATGAACACGACGTGTAGTCCCTTTGGGTTTGGGTTGGGTCGTGTACTCCGTACACGGCCTGCCCGGCTGGAAACCGTGTAATGCGGAAACTACACGGCGTGTGTCCCACTGTACATGCCGTGTACTCCGAAAATTTCCGAAGTACATTAACACGCCTTATCCTCGGGCGTGTACTTCGGATGGACGGTGAAGAAAAAGTACACGTCGTGTAGTCGGAACTACACGCCATGTACTCACCCAAATTACGCAGATTTATTAAAATTTATTATTATATTATACAAACCCTTGAGACGTGTACCATGGTGCAGGCGTAAAGCTGAGGCACAACACGTGACAGGTGTTTTATATATATGTGTTTAATTTAACATCTGCGTAATAAATGGGAATTCACCGGATTTCCTCCAAGGTACAAGTTACATACAAGGATAATTTTAAATGAATTTATTTGTTTAAAATTATGATGGATGAGAATCTCAAGGAAATTCAGAAAAAGGGATTTAAGATAAAAAGAATTTATTAGTTAAAGATAATTAATTGATTCGAGCGTGATTTATCTTAAACAAGAACGATTAAAGAATTTAATGCTAGTTTTATTTATGCATAAATATCGTTGCATGTATGGATGATCATGAGCTAGACCGAGACCTTTGTATTTGAATGGTTTCTTTTAATTTATTTATTTAAATTAAATTTGTTGGCCTGCGAGCCATCTCCTCATTAATATGTAGGGCCTGCATTCCCAAGGATTCTTTTATGTAAAAACCCCTTTTTCCCCTCACCTGCATGTGAGATAAATGCATATGTAATGGATGGAGCTCCCAAGCCAGTGGAGGCGGCTCAAGTCAGGAGCCAAGGTGAAACCAATCCAAGGAGATACAAAGGTGGACAGGTGGAAAGCTGTAAACACGAACCCGAAAGGTTCAAGGTGTTTATCCTCTAGGTCTTGGGTTAGTTTATCAACCACTAGATAAACTAACCAATAGAAAAGCTCATGATCATACCATTTATTTTATTTCTGTCAGTTGCATGGTTTATTTATTTTGGGTGTGTTGTCACGATCACACAATTAATGAATTAAACGAGCATGCAAGATGGAACTAAAATAAAACTGGCTTATACGTAAATATTATCTTAGACATGGTTAATCACTTAAGTATATCCCACTTAATATTAACAAGCATGTAATCAAAGATAATAAAATGGCAATTTACGTATAAGGATAAAATCCCTCAAAACAAATATTAAGTCGGCATAGCCTTCCATAATCTTGGTTAGAATCGAACCATAGTTCAAAGTGCTTGACCAACCCTAGTTGGGGTGCTTTCAATTATCGGGGAATTCTAATTCATGGTTTTGGGTTGACTTGACTTGATTTGCATCAAGGGTTGACTGACACAGCAGGACTTGGTGTGACCAAGAGGCAAAGGTTGAGGAAATCCAAAAGGATTTCAGGATTGGGGAGTCCACTCAGCAGATCAAGGAGCTGCGAGTTAATGCAGTTGGCATTTGGAATGCCTACCTAAAACCCTTCAAGTTGCTTGACCAACCCTAGTTGGGGTAATGTGAAGGACAATATGGATCCTTGCCACTAGAATATTCATGCAATAGAATATTACGAAGTCAATAGTGAGGGCTATTGGATTTCGATAAAATAGTGGGAGACTAATAATTATTAATTTATTTATTTGTCTCAAAATTTTGTAATAAAGTACTAAATCTTTTCTCATCTTAATTTGTAGAAACGGAAAGAAAATGACTTCAAACTTATCATTGCGCACCATACTCGAAAAAGAAAACCTTCTCACCAGAACCAATTTCCAAGAGTGGCAGAGGCGTTTACGCATCATCCTTCGCCACGAAAGGAAATTATATGCGCTAGAAGAGCCTATTCCAGTTGCTCTTGGGAAAGAGGCTAGTGATGAGGAATTATCTCTCTACATGAAACACATGGATGATGCCACAAATGTCCAGTGTTTCATGCTATCGGCCATGTCTAATGAGCTCTTGAAGCAACATGAAAACATGGACGCGTATAGCATGATGTCTCACCTTAAAGATCTCTACCAAGAGAAGGCGAGACAGGAGAGGTATGAGATCTCCAATGCTTTGTTTACCACAAATCTTGGAGAGTCTGCGCCAGCTGGGCCTCATGTAGTCAAGCTTATTGGCTACATTGAACGCCTGGACATCTTAGGGATTAAATTCCCGGATGAGTTGCGTACAGATCTCATCCTATCATCACTGCCAAAGACCTTCTCTAGCTTCATTGTCAACTATAACAGGAGCAACAATGAGAAGAGTATATCGAAGCTTCTGACCTTGATTCACCAGGTAGATAAGGACATGGGGCGTGACAAACCCGCGGTCCTTATGGTGAACAAGAAAAGGAAGGACAAGACAAAGGGGCCAAAGACTTATAAACGGTCTGAAGCCCCCTAGCACCGTCCCTCCAAGAAGGGGAAGATCCAGAGGCAGGGAAAGGAACGGGAGGCAGTGTGTTTTCCATGTGGCAAGCAGGGCCACTGGAAGAGGAACTGCACCCAGAAGCGTGGGGATGCTAAAGGTGCGTTTGTTATCGAGTGGAATCTTTCTATTTCTACACATTGGGTATTAGATACAGCTTGTGGGGCTCACATCTGTATTCAAATGCAGGAACCAAGTAGATTTAGAAAGATCTCCATAGAAGAGGTGGATCTTCGAGCTGCCAATGGCGCAAGGCTGGCTGCGTTGGCTATTGGCGACTATCACCTCTCATTGCCAACTGGCATGATTTTGGTTTTACAAAACTGTTATTTTGTGCCTAGTGTTACGAAGAACATAATTTCTGTATCTTGTTTGGATATGGATGGATTTATTTTCATGTTTGGAAATAAGGGTTGTCTCTTTTATAAGAACAACATATGTTATGGTATGGCACATTTGAATAATGGTTTGTATGTATTAAATTACGAAAACCAAGTGTTGGCAATCGATAACGAAACAAACTCACATGACTCATACATCACCCAGTTATGGCATCACCGCCTTGGTCATGTGAATGAGAAGCGCTTGACAAAGCTCTGCCAAGATGGCTATTTAGACTCTACTGAGCTAAAACCACTTGATAGATGTCACGCTTGTTTACAAGGGAAAATAACCAAGCCGCCTTTTGGTGGACAAGGTGAAAGGGCCACAGAGCTTCTAGGATTGGTACACACAGATGTGTGTGGACCATTTCCAGTAGAAGCTAGAGGTGGATATTCTTACTTTATTACTTTTACTGATGATTTGAGTAGATATGGCTATGTCTACTTAATGAGGTATAAGTCAGAGTCCTTAGAGAAATTTATGGAATTCAAAAATGAAGTAGAGAATCAACTTGGTAAGAAGATAAAAAAGATTCGATCGGATCGAGGTGGAGAATATCTGAACCAAGAGTTCATCGATCTTCTATGGGAGTCTTGGATTCTATCTCAGATCACTCCTCCTTATACACCACAGTGGAATGGTGTTAGTGAAAGGAGGAACCACACCTTGTTGGACATGGTGAGGTTGATGATGAGTCATGCGGATCTTCCATTATCCTTTTGGGGATATTCATTACAAACTGCAGCATACACATTAAACTGAGTACCAACTAAGGCAGCAAATGGAATTCCATCTGAGTTATGGAATGGAAGGAAACCCACTTTGTTGCACACACGTGTATGGGGATGCAAGGCGTTTGTTAAGGCCTTCTCAGGCAACAAACTAGCACCCCGGGGCACGATGTGTATCTTTATAGGATATCCCAAGGAAACGAAAGGATATTACCTATATAACCTCCAAGACAAGAAAGTGACTGTCTCCAGACAAGCCGTCTTTCTTGAGAGGGAGCACATCCTGAAAAAGGATAGTGGGAGCAAGATTGACTTCGACGAAGTTGATGCTCAAGATAAACAGGAGTTGGTACATGAAAAAGTTTTACAGGTCCCCGTGGAAGAGGTTCCAGAAACACAAGTACTGCGTGGGAGCTAAAGAGAGGTAAGGGAACCAGAGAGATTTGGTTTCCTAGTCACCGAGGATGGTGAATCATTATTATTGGACAATGATGAACCTCTCTCCTACAAGGAAGCAGTAGAAAGATCAGAAGCTGCAAGATGGCTAGAAGCTATGAATTCTGAGATGGATTCCATGTATCAGAACCATGTTTGGGTTTTGGTCGATGAGCCAGTTGATGTAAAGCATGTTGGATGCAAATGGGTATTCCAAAGAAAGCTGGACATGGAAGGTCAAGTTAGCACCTATAAAGCAAGGCTAGTGGCTAAAGGATTCAGACAGCGTCAAGGAATTGACTATGATGAAACCTTCTCGCTAGTTGCCATGTTTAAATCCATAAGAATCATACTTGCCATAGTAGCTTACCATGACTACGAGATTTGGAAGATGGATGTCAAAACAACATTCCTTAACGGGAACCTTCAGGAAGATGTCTATATGACACAACCAGAAGGGTTTGTGACACCAGGTGAAGCCAAACGGGTTTTCAAGTTGCAGAAATCCATTTATGGATTGAAGCAAGCATCCAGGTCATGGAACATTCGATTTGATGAAGCTATAAAGGAATTTGGTTTCATTAATAATGAATGTGAGCCATGTGTTTATAAGCGGTTTAATGGGAATGCGGTCGTCATCCTAGTGGTATATGTTGATGACATATTGCTTATTGGAAATGACGTACCAGCCTTACAGTCAGTTAAGGGCTGGTTGAACAAGTGTTTCTCCATGAAGGACTTAGGAGAAGCAGCCTACATTTTAGGGATCAAGATCATTCATGATAGATCCAAGAGGCTTCTTGGACTAAGTCAGGGTACATACATTGACCAGATACTAAAGAGATTTAGTATGGAAAAATCCAGGAGGGGATTCATTCCAGTGTCACATGGCTTACATCTTTCTAAGAAAATGTGTCCCCAGACACAACAGGAGAAAGATAGGATGATCAAGATCCCATACACTTCGGCTATAGGATCCATCATGTATGCCATGTTATGTACCAGGCTTGATGTTGCCTATGCACTGAGCATGGTAGGCAGATATCAAGCAGATCCAGGAGAACAACATTGGACTGCTGTTAAGACTATCCTTAAGTATCTGATAAGAACTAAGGATATGTTCCTGGTGTATGGAGGAGACGAGGAGCTTGTCATCAGAGGGTATGCTGATTCTGGTTTTCAAACAGATCAGAATGATCTGAAGTCGCAATCTGGATATGTTTTCTGTCTCAATGGAGGAGCTGTGAGCTGGAAGAGTTCAAAGCAGCCAGTTGTCGGTGATTCTACAGCTGATTCCGAGTATATAGCGGCTTCTGATGCAACCAAAGAAGCCGTTTGGATTCAGAACTTTGTCCAGGAGCTTGATGTGGTGCCTAGAAGTAAAGATCCCATTACATTGTATTGTGATAATACTGCAGCGGTGGCTCTTGCAAAAGAACCAAGGTCACATCAACAGACAAAGCACATACTCCGGAAGTATCACCTCTTGAGGGATTTCTATCAAAGGGGTGACGTTGCAATGAGCAGAGTGTCCACAGAAGAGAACGTGGAGGACCCCATGACTAAAGGCCTATCTCAGCAGAAGCATGAATATCATGTGAGAGCTAGCGGGTTAAAGGTTGTTAGCAGTTCGCTCTAGTCCAAGTGGGAGTCTGTTGGAGTTGGTGGTCTAGAACCAACTACTTTGTACTTTATTCATTAAATAAAAGTCTTATCACATCTTGATTATTCTTCTGCGTGACATGTCATGTGATAATTTCCTAAGAATAGCTATTGCATTAAAGGGTCGTAGCGGATCCCTACAATGATGAGAACCCGGAAGTTCCATAACATTGTTCTTGAATGTATTTTCTATGGCCGGATGATATTATTTGAGGGACACAAATAATACAGGTCATTAGGGGTGAGGACTCATAAAACTTTGAGGAACCTTCTCATGGTGTGCGCCCTTGGTAATATCCAGGAGGATATTATGAGAACGAGACCCGCCAGTAGGAAATCCACATTTCATAGTTTCATTGGATGTTCCTATCTACGAACGTGTGTATTGATCCTTAGACTTTAAGATTATTATTAATGGGTATTACAACTCACGCACTTAGATGTATTGATGAAAAATGTGACGACACACTGTTCGCAGCGAGGTAGGATACGTTGGGTGCGTCATGAGTAATACCGCATTAATAGATAATGCGAGAAAGGATTTGTCCCTTCCGTTCCATAACAGAAGTAGATATCTTAGGCCCTTTGATGAAATTGATATAGCCTAAATAAATCCATGGCCATGGTAAGGTATTATAGCATCCCGCCATTTTATAACATAAACTTTCATTACATTACACAAAACTGAGGATCGTTAAGGTTTAGTGTCTTGGAAACAAGGATCATAATACAAAAAAAAACATAAAAACATTCTTCTTAAACACTTGAAAGGCTTCTCCTTTAGTTCATCCTATGTTCATTATGCATCTCATAACCTGGGGACATACATCAAAAGAAAGGGTGAGCAGAAGGCCCTGTAAGGGAAACAAGAGGAACATTTTACATGTGAACTTGAGATACTTCAATAAGGACATGAAAAGAACTTTAAGGCATGAGAAAGAAATCATGAGGCATTTCATAATAAAAATAACATTTTTCATAACTTGAAGATGTGGCTACATCATTTAACATAGACAATCATGAACATATCACCAAGGTCCATCCCCAAGGTGTCATTTGAAAATTACCAAGGTTATTCACCAAGGTATCATGAAAATTGTAATCTCTAGTGGTTACATCATTACCCAATGCATTGGAGCGCTATCAGGGCGCACCCTTAAATTTGCCTTTATTATCATGTGAGCCACACATATCATCATCAAAAATTTCATAAATAACCCATATAGCATAAAATAAATGGGTTTCATTTCATAATCATAACGTTTTAAAAACTGCTTTAAAGACATGATCTTTACGGCACTTTAAACCCACGGAAGGGAAAGTGGATATCATGTATGTAAATCCCAGAATTTAAACTAGAAAATTTTGATATATATGTGAATACCCTTGTAGAAATAAGAGATTTGAGTATTCACTTTATAACATAAAATAATTTTGAGAAAAGAGGGAGAGGCATTTTGAGACGAAAATTCTGCAGCATAACAGCTATGTTTTGGGGTTTTAGAAAACATTGAAAAGAGAGGGGACATGGGTCACCCACTCATAAATGATCCATAAAACAGTAGGGGACAGAATAAGAAGGATATATGGACATGGTAATGAAATCTGAAGGACATACCATTTGAAATGAAAAACATGGAAGGAAGACAAAAATTAGATTTCTCTTATGAAAATTCGGCAGCCTAACGGCGTCACTTAAACTTAAATAAAAAAGAATTGACAAGATCAAATAGGGTCCCTCATCATATGATCATAAGAGATCAGTATGATAGATATGGAGATCATACCCCAACATAATAAAAAGGAACTTGAAAGACTTGACATGAAAGTAGAACTTTGAAAAGAATGAGAAGGGTGAAAGAATCCCTTAAAAATTCGGCAGCCTAACGACGTCACTCAAACTTTCATAAAATGAAATGATGAGAGTAAGATGGGATCTCTCATCATATAAACATGAAAGGGCAGTAAGAGGAATATAAAAGAACATCCTCTCACATAAAAGCATGGAGCATAAAAGGAATGACATAAAAGAGATTACATGAAAAGAAAGAGAGGGGTCGGATCCCTTACCTTAAAACGTGACTCTTGAAACTCAAAGGATTGGACCTTGAGGGCTTGGGGGCACCTTGGGAGGACTCCTTGGAAGGTAAGAAGACCAGAACTTCGTTGGGGGAGAGTTGGGAGTGAAAACTAAAGGAGGAAAGGGTGGGTATTTATAGGGAAAGTGAGGGGACAAAGCATTAAAGGCCAAGGGACACCTCACTTGTGGTTTTGGAAAAACCATGGGCTTGCCCATGGTATTTGCCCATGGTATTGGCCACTTGGGACACCTCACACCTTATCTTACTATTCATAATTCGAACATATTGAATATATACTTAATACATCATTTAATGATGTCATTAAACACTCGTAACTTAAAAACTATACTTTCACTATTCACCGAAAATTCAACTTTCTCAGAATAATCCCAAAATTTCACCTTAACCAAATATCAATGCTATGATTTCAAAAATGAACTCCATAAAAATAATTTTCTAAATATTTTTAATTTTATTTTTAAATAAATACACTATTCATCGAAAATTCATTTTTTCAGAAAAATCCCCAAAAATTACCATAACATAATATCGATGCTCTGAGTTCAAAAATAAAGTCATTTTTATAAAAATAATTTTCTAATTATTTTTAATTAAATTTTTAATTAAAAAACACTATTCATCCGAAAAAACTAATACTTGAATAATAATTTATGAAACTGTTATTTACCCATTTTATTGAATCACATTACTTAATCAAGGTGCCTAGATTATTTTAAAACTTTCTTTAAGTGAGATTACTAATCCATTTGGTCACATTACTAATCCTAAGCATAAAATCACTATTCATAATTTACTATTCATAAAAAATTAAGTTGATCTTATTAGACTCCAAATTCCTTAATGAACACTTTTGTAGAAGGCCATTTTTTTAAAAATCATTACACATCATTAGTTATTTAGGGTTTACATAAATATTTCAAAATATCCCTTTTTCAAAATTCATCAATAAAATACATTCTAAAATTATCTAGACATTTGAAATTTCACAAACATCACTAAAGGAAGAAATCTTAATTTATTCACCCGAAAGGATTACACAAGGAAACTAGGGTCTCATCACATAGCCCCTTATAACACTGGCATAAGACCTAAGTGTAAGGTGTGCTATGGTGAGAGAATCTGAGGGAGTCTCAGATAACATTGCCCTAGTAGCAATCTCCACTAACTTGAACTTCTCCTGCAAGCGTTTTTGTTCAAGCTTGACACGCTGGAGCTCGGCTTGGGCTTGGTCCAAAGCGAAGCCCACAGATGCTACCTCCTTCCCAAGCTCTGATAAGTGGACTTCGTAAGGGTTGAGTCTACTGGATGAAGCCATCAACTCCTCTTTCTGCATTAACCATTAACATCTTAATAAATCATTAAGAGTAAGTTAATATAATACTCAAAAAGATTGGGTCGTTACATTCTTCCCCCCTTATGAAATTTCGTCCCTGAAATTTATACTTGAGGCCTAGTCGAAAAGGTGAGGGTACTTTTGCTTCATTGTTTCCTCTGGCTCCCAAGTCGCCTCTTCATATTTATGATTCCTCCACAACACTTTCACAAGGTGGGTAGTCTTGTTTCGTAGAACCTTGTCTCTATGGTCCAAGATCTCCACTGGCTGCTCCTCATAAGAGAGGTCATGTTCAAGTTGTACCACCTCTGGGTTCAGTACATGCGAAGGGTCGGGTATGTACTTCCTCAAGAGAGATACATGGAAGACATCATGAACTTGAGCTAGGTTCGGTGGAAGTGCTAGACGATAGGACACTGCTCCTATGCGATCAAGGATTTCATAGGGGCCAATGTACCTAGGGCTGAGCTTCCCTTTCTTCCCAAACCGCATGACTCTCTTCCATGGAGAAATTCGAAGGAAGACTTTGTCACCAACACCAAACTCCAAGTCCCTTCGACGATTGTCAGCATAACTCTTCTGCCGACTCTGAGCAGCCTTTATGTGTTGTTGGATGGCATGAACCTGTTCCGTCATCTCTTGCACGAGATCAGGCCCAAGAAGCTTCCTCTCACCAGTTTCATCCCAACAAGTAGGAGTTCTACACCGCTTTCCATACAGAGCTTCATAGGGTGCCATCTGAATACTCGCATGGAAGCTGTTGTTATAGGAGAACTCCACTAATGGGAGGTGTTGATCCCATCCACCCTTAAATTCCATTGAGCATAATCTCAACATGTCTTCGAGTGTCTGAATAGTCCTTTCAGATTGGCCATCAGTTTGAGGATGATAGGCCGTACTAAAATTCAATTCAGTATTCAGAGCATGTTGAAGACTTCTCCAGAATTTTGATGTGAATCTTGGGTCACGATCAGATACGATGGATAGTGGTACCCCATGCAGCCTTACCACTTCCTTCACGTATATCTTGGCAAGATGATCCAGAGAGAAATCTTCCCGAATAGAGATAAAATGGGCTGTCTTGGTGAGACGGTCCACAATAACCCATATCGCATTGTTTCCTTTGGATGTTTTTGGGAGACCAGTTACAAAGTCCATGGTGATATTATCCCACTTCCATACTGGTATGGGTAGCGGTTGTAATACCCCCTTAGGAAGTTGTCTTTCTGCCTTTACTTGCTGACACACCAGGCACCTTGTAGTGTAATCGGCAATCTCCCTCTTCATGTTATCCCACCAATAATGATCACGAAGGTCTCTATACATCTTAGTGCTTCCCAGATGTATAGAGAAAGTAGAGCTATGAGCTTCATCCATCAGTTCTTTCTTTATCTCCGGAATATATGGAACACATAGTCTTGTACGAAATTTCAATACACCTTCTTGATCAATATTGAAATCAGGGAACTTCCCATCCTTTACAGCCTCAAACTTCTCCTGCAGCAAAGGATCTTCTTTTTGAGCCTTCTTGATCTTCTCTAGTAATGAAGGTTGAGAAATCATTTGGGATAGGGTTGATGATGTCCCTTTCCTTATAATTCCCATGTCCAGTTTTACTAGATCTTTAATCAAGGGATCTCCTAAGATCCTCATTGTTGCCAAAACAACAGGATCTTTCCTGCTTAATGCATCAGTGACTTTGTTTGCTCTTCCCGGGTGATGATGAATTGAACAATCATAGTCTTTAATAAGATCCAACCATCTCCTTTGTCTCATGTTCAATTCTTTCTGTGTGAAAATATACTTTAGACTTTGGTGGTCAGTGTATATATCACATTTCTCCCCATAAAGATAGTGCCTCCATATCTTTAGAGCAAAAACAACTGCCGCCAGCTCTAGATCATGCGTAGGATAATTCTGCTCATGAATCTTCAACTGTCGGGATGCATAAGCAATTACTTTTTCATTTTGCATGAGGACGCACCCAAGCCCTTTCAGAGATGCATCGCTAAAAATAACGAATCCTTCTCCGATAGAGGGTAGTGTTAACACAGGTGCAGTAACCAATCTCTTCTTCAGCTCTTGGAAACTTTCCTCGCATTCCTTTGTCCAGATGAACTTAACCCCTTTTCGAGTCAACTTGGTTAGTGGATTAGAAAGCCGTGAAAAGTTTTTCACAAACCTCCTATAATATCCCGCTAAACCAAGGAAACTACGAATCTCAGTTACTGTTGTGGGTTGAGGCCACTCCTCCACAACCATTGTCTTTGCAGGGTCAACCGAGATTCCTTCATTGGTTACGATGTGCCCCAAGAAAGCCACTTGTTGTAACCAAAACTCACACTTGCTGAACTTCCCAAAGAGACTCTCCTTCCGTAGAGTTTTCAAAATAACCCTCAGATGATCTTCATGCTCCTCACGACTTTTTGAATATATCAAAATATCATCAATAAAACTACCACAAAGTTATCAAGGTAGTCCTTAAAGACTTTATTCATCAAATCCATGAAAATAGCAGGAGCATTAGTCAAGCCGAAGGGCATAACAGTAAACTCATAATTCCCATATCTTGATCGGAAGGCAGTCTTTGGAATATCTTCCTTCTTCACCCTCAGTTGATGATAACCAGATCGAAGATCAATCTTAGAGAAGAATTGAGCCCCACGAAGTTGGTCAAATAAATCATAAATTCTTGGAAGAGGGTATCTGTTCTTCACTGTGATCCCATTCAGTTCTCTATAATCAATGCATAGCCGCATTGATCCATCCTTCTTCTTCACAAAGAGAACTGGTGCTCCCCAAGGAGACACACTCGGTCGGATAAACCCCTTCTCCAACAAGTCTTGGAGTTGTTTCTTTAGCTCCTCTAGCTCCACATTTTCCATTCTATACGGAGTCTTTGATATCGGTTGAGACCCAGGTACGAGTTCAATGGAGAACTCTACCTCTCTTTCCGGGGGAGGTCCAGGTAACTCCTCAGGAAATACATCCATGTATTCCTGAACAATCGGAACATCTTCAATTTGTATGCTCCCTTTCCCTTCTTCATCATCACCGATTAACTCCATAAAGAAAGCTATGGGAGGTGCTTCTAGATAGGGATCAGTTCGGGATATCTCTCCTCGGAAGATAACTGTAGGTCGTTCATTCAAGACTACTGAGATTTCCTTACTTCTGCATTTGATCTTAGCATTATACTTTGAGAGCCAGTCCATCCCTAGTATAACGTCGAATTCCATCATGGGGATGACTACTAGATTTGCGATAAGATTGTGCTCACCAAAGTAAACACTAGAGTCTCTAAACACTGTTGATGCATGGATAATCCCACTTGGAGTCTTGACTGACAACTCTACCTCAAGCAATTCGGGGATTGATTCTATATTCTTTGCAAACTTGGAAGAAATAAAGGAATGCGTAGAACCAGAATCAAATAAAGCACTTTCTAGTTTTGAGAGGACAACAAGAGTACCTGCTACCACATCGTTCGGAACTTCAACTTCAGTTGTTGTGATAGCGAAAGCACGACCATGCTCCCTTGGCCTCTGCTGAGGTTGATGGTGATTCTCCTCCACCGCCCTCGGATTTGGACATTGATTAGCAAAGTGCCCAAGTTGTCCACACTTGAAGCATGTGACTTCGGGTAGGGCCAGAACCATCTTTCCTCTGTCGTTAGTGTTGGGAAGTTGAGGCTTCACATCACCATGACAATTCCGAGAAATATGGCCTTCTTTTCCACACCTATAGCACTTGCCACTTCCGATCAAGCAGTTCCCCGGATGCTTCTTCCCACATTTATTGCATGTGGCATGTTTCATATGCTTTCCACCTCTTTCCTGATCAAAACTTCTTCCCAGGCTCGGTTCTAGAGTTCTCTTCTTCTCATTAGATTTGTGAGACCACTGTGTCTCCCCAAACTCTAGTTCAACATTCATGGCACTTCGAACTATTTCTTCATAGCTATCATAGTCCCTGTTGGCTAGATTCTTCCGCAGATGAGGTCTTAGTCCACCAAAGAATCTATCAACCTTCCCATTAGGGTCCATGACAAAACTTGAGGTATAACGGGAAAGCCTTGTGAAGTTCATCTCATAGCTTCCGACAGATTCGTTCTCCTTCTGCTTCAGCTCGAGAAACTCTTTCTCCATTTTCGTTCTCATTGAACGAGGGAAATACTTGTTAAAGAAAATCCCCCGAAATTCTTCCCACTCCATAGCTTCCATCTCTCCTCGTGGCTTCGTGTTTTTGATCAGTGACCACCACTGATCAGCTTCTCCCTTTAGGCGGTAAACAGCAAGGGTGACTTTTTCTTGTTCCGAACAATGAAGTACAGAAAAGATCTTTTCAATGGAGCTTATCCATTGTTCCGCAACCAATGGGTCAGTAGATCTACTGAATGTTGGTGGTCGTTGACGCATGAAGGACTCAACAGAGTGTTGTTCCCTTCGTGGTGAGGTCGGCCTCTCAGCTTGATTCAAGTTATTACTCATAACTTGAGTCAGTTGGTTCATCATTCTCATGAATGTTTCCATTCCGGCTTCCATCGGAGGGCCGTCAGCACATGGTGCATTGCGGTCACCATCAGCACAGTTCCTCCTATTGCCCGCCATTTCTAAAAGAATAAAACCTTAGTAAGAAACTTATTTCATTTATGAATCTTTTAACTAAGACTTAATGCTTAGACAATTACACTTTTCTATAATTCCTTCATAATGATTCATAAAAAGCTTGTGATTAACCAAACATATCCCCCGGGAGTGTCGTAACCAAGAGTGCAGCAAGGACCGTTATCGTGCACCAGTTCCCGTTCGAGTCTAGCTCAAAGCGGTGTTTTCGGGTTTTACCCCTATGTACATCTGTGCCAGAGCCGCCTCTACCTGCTCGTATCCAGACAGGGATGTATTTGTTTGATAAACCACTTACTCAATACTTACCAAAATACCAGGAAGTTTTCCTATATTTAAACTTTTCTATAGGGTTCTTCCTAAAGTTTTTATATCCTAATTTCCACAAATAACTAAACCATCCTTTGATACCAACTATATAATCCCGCCATTTTATAACATAAACTTTCATTACATTACACAAAACTGAGGATCGTTAAGGTTTAGTGTCTTGGAAACAAGGATCATAATACAAAAAAAAAACATAAAAACATTCTTCTTAAACACTTGAAAGGCTTCTCCTTTAGTTCATCCTATGTTCATTATGCATCTCATAACCTGGGGACATACATCAAAAGAAAGGGTGAGCAGAAGGCCCAGTAAGGGAAACAAGAGGAACATTTTACATGTGAACTTGAGATACTTCAATAAGGACATGAAAAGAACTTTAAGGCATGAGAAAGAAATCATGAGGCATTTCATAATAAAAATAACATTTTTCATAACTTGAAGATGTGGCTACATCATTTAAAATAGAAAATCATGAACATATCACCAAGGTCCATCCCCAAGGTGTCATTTGAAAATTACCAAGGTTATTCACCAAGGTATCATGAAAATTGTAATCTCTAGTGGTTACATCATTACCCAATGCATTGGAGCGCTATCAGGGTGCACCCTTAAATTTGCCTTTATTATCATGTGAGCCACATATATCATCATCAAAAATTTCATAAATAACCCATATAGCATAAAATAAATGGGTTTCATTTCATAATCATAACGTTTTAAAAACTGCTTTAAAGACATGATCTTTACGGCACTTTAAACCCACGGAAGGGAAAGTGGATATCATGTATGTAAATCCCAGAATTTAAACTAGAAAATTTTGATATATATGTGAATACCCTTGTAGAAATAAGAGCTTTGAGTATTCACTTTATAACATAAAATAATTTTGAGAAAAGAGGGAGAGGCATTTTGAGACGAAAATTCTGCAGCATAACAGCTATGTTTTGGGGTTTTAGAAAACATTGAAAAGAGAGGGGACATGGGTCACCCACTCATAAATGATCCATAAAACAGTAGGGGACAGAATAAGAAGGATATATGGACATGGTAATGAAATCTGAAGGACATACCATTTGAAATGAAAAACATGGAAGGAAGACAAAAATTAGATTTCTCTTATGAAAATTCGGCAGCCTAACGGCGTCACTTAAACTTAAATAAAAAAGAATTGACAAGATCAAATAGGGTCCCTCATCATATGATCATAAGAGATCAGTATGATAGATATGGAGATCATACCCCAACATAATAAAAAGGAACTTGAAAGACTTGACATGAAAGTAGAACTTTGAAAAGAATGAGAAGGGTGAAAGAATCCCTTAAAAATTCGGCAGCCTAACGGCGTCACTCAAACTTTCATAAAATGAAATGATGAGAGTAAGATGGGATCTCTCATCATATAAACATGAAAGGGCAGTAAGAGGAATATAAAAGAACATCCTCTCACATAAAAGCATGGAGCATAAAAGGAATGACATAAAAGAGATTACATGAAAAGAAAGAGAGGGGTCGGATCCCTTACCTTAAAACGTGACTCTTGAAACTCAAAGGATTGGACCTTGAGGGCTTGGGGGCACCTTGGGAGGACTCCTTGGAAGGTAAGAAGACCAGAACTTCGTTGGGGGAGAGTTGGGAGTGAAAACTAAAGGAGGAAAGGGTGGGTATTTATAGGGAAAGTGAGGGGACAAAGCATTAAAGGCCAAGGGACACCTCACTTGTGGTTTTGGCAAAACCATGGGCTTGCCCATGGTATTTGCCCATGGTATTGGCCACTTGGGACACCTCACACCTTATCTTACTATTCATAATTCGAACATATTGAATATATACTTAATACATCATTTAATGATGTCATTAAACACTCGTAACATAAAAACTATACTTTCACTATTCACCGAAAATTCAACTTTCTCAGAATAATCCCAAAATTTCACCTTAACCAAATATCAATGCTATGATTTCAAAAATGAACTCCATAAAAATAATTTTCTAAATATTTTTAATTTTATTTTTAAATAAATACACTATTCATCGAAAATTCATTTTTTCAGAAAAATCCCAAAAAATTACCATAACATAATATCGATGCTCTGAGTTCAAAAATAAAGTCATTTTTATAAAAATAATTTTCTAATTATTTTTAATTAAATTTTTAATTAAAAAACACTATTCATCCGAAAAAACTAATACTTGAATAATAATTTATGAAACTGTTATTTACCCATTTTATTGAATCACATTACTTAATCAAGGTGCCTAGATTATTTTAAAACTTTCTTTAAGTGAGATTACTAATCCATTTGGTCACATTACTAATCCTAAGCATAAAATCACTATTCATAATTTACTATTCATCAAAAATTAAGTTGATCTTATTAGACTCCAAATTCCTTAATGAACACTCTTGTAGAAGGCCATTTTTTTAAAAATCATTACACATCATTAGTTATTTAGGGTTTACATAAATATTTCAAAATATCCCTTTTTCAAAATTCATCAATAAAATACATTCTAAAATTATCTAGACATTTGAAATTTCACAAACATCACTAAAGGAAGAAATCTTAATTTATTCACCCGAAAGGATTACACAAGGAAACTAGGGTCTCATCACATAGCCCCTTATAACACTGGCATAAGACCTAAGTGTAAGGTGTGCTATGGTGAGAGAATCTGAGGGAGTCTCAGATAACATTTCCCTAGTAGAAATCTCCACTAACTTGAACTTCTCCTGCAAGCGTTTTCGTTCAAGCTTGACACGCTGGAGCTCGGCTTGGGCTTGGTCCAATGCGAAGCCCACAGATGCTACCTCCTTCCCAAGCTCTGATAAGTGGGCTTCGTAAGGGTTGAGTCTACTGGATGAAGCCATCAACTCCTCTTTCTGCATTAACCATTAACATCTTAATAAATCATTAAGAGTAAGTTAATATAATACTCAAAAAGATTGGGTCGTTACAGGTATGGGCAAGTTCAATTCCAGGAAGTCAAAGAAAGAATAATCAAGCACATGGGTTGATGGCACTAGCATGCAACCCACTTGATTTGAGATATCGTGACAAAGAGATTATATTACACGGTAAGCATTCATAGTAGGTAACACGTCATTACAACGTTAACTTCTTTCTCTATGGGTGCCTTGGAGTGTTGCTAGATGCTAACCTTGGACTTTAGGTAGGCTCAACCTAATGCCACTAAGAAAGAGGCCTAGAGGGTCACACACTAAGTGTGTCCATGTATCTCAGTTAAATATTAATTCAACAAGTTATATAAATATTATTCCCGAATGTGGTTTAATAATTATTTAAGGATGTATGATCGCATTTATTTTGACACTAGTTATTCGAGAGAATATATTATGGACGAAATAATATATTTATTAGCGAGTAATGCAATTAAATTTATTTAAGAAATAAATAGTCATTACTCAAGGTCTAATAAATGTGGTGGAGAAAAATGGAAAATAAAAGTACACGCTGTGTATTAATTATTACACGCCGTGTAGTTTTTCCAGTTGGGATTTTGAGGATTTAATATTGTTTTATTAAATGATATTTATTATAATCAGCGTGGGCGCATGTCAAGGAATTAATAATTCGACATGGGGGGTTTTCAATAAGAGTTAATGAAATAAATAATACGCGTAACGCGTTTATTTATTGTCATAACTCTATTAACCTCAAACATGATTATAAATATCCTCACAACCCCAAAATTTTTGAGAGCCATTTGTTGTGCACAATGGATTTGGAAATACTCTCAAGCCAAGAGAGAATTCCCTTTCCACCAAGAATGCCCTCAAGTTACGAGAGAAAGATCCTCCACCGGATCAAGGCGGTCGAAGGTGGACATCGCAAGCGAAGGTTCTTCCGCACTAGCACCCGGAGATCTCTTCGGCGACGTCCGGCGATACGTGACACACGTGTGGATCACCGCTAGAGGAATCCTACACTTGGATTCTACGACGCAACGACGGATCACCGAATCATGACCGGACACATCAACAAAGAAAGAATTCCAACGAGGTAATTCTTATGCATTAATTAAATTAATTATAATCAACATATGATGATCCTCCTCAAGGGTTCCGGGACTCTTCTTTTCATTTTGTTATTCATTCTATTCCGAAGATTCGGCGTTTTATATCATGACGAATCTCGGATTGAACGTTGTTTAACGTTAAAATTAAAGTTGGGCAAACCCACCAACGGGCTTCCGCTGCGCCCGGAACCTTCAAATTCAAAGTAAACTCATACTATTAACCTCATTATCTTTGGTTTTTCTCCCCTATTATTTAATTTAATCTAAAATAAGAGGTAGTTAGATCTTTATTATGGGGGGGGAGAGGGGGTATACAATAATCCATACTTTTCATACATAGGTATTACATTATGTTGTATGAATATTCATTATATAACATAACAATCCATACAAGAATCTTATGGGTTTACTATCTTTTGAAACTAAGATATATAAAAAAATAGTTCATAAGTGAACTACATCATCTCCCACTAAGTTCTTCATAACTATAACCCTTCTTATACATATAAAACCTAAAACCATTATTTATAACTTGGGTAAAATAAACATAAGAAATGGTGAGCTTAGATTCCAAGTTAGGGTAAGAAAGAGAGATATCAATGATCAATTAAACATAACATGTGCATAAATGTATGAGAACATGAGTACAAAATTTGAAAATCATACCATAAATATAATAAATCATAATATCGAGTCATTACATAAATTTTGTAAGTTTATAATACATGAATCATAAAGGAATCCAAGAACATAAGCTATAAGAACCTAACATTGGAATAAGACATATATTTTTGGAATACACATAAGAATATAAAATCATGTACTTAGTATTTAAAGATTAATTCAATGACTATAATAGTTGATTTATTTCACTCCCCAAACCATCATAGTAGTTAATGTTTACTCCCAAGACGATCATAGTGGAAAATTTCCTTTACTGATCTGGGTTCACTCCCCGTTCCAATTATATTGATCTCATGTGATTTCTATATTTACCCTATGAATACGAGGGATATATAATTCTGTACCCACCTATCACATAATTAAAACCATACTTAAGTGTTCCATAAGGTCATAAAACTTTCACCATATCATAACATGTGAAAAATAAATGGGTTTGATAAGCAATTTATCATGGAATAACCCATGGAAAAGAATTGGTTTTTGTAAATACATTACCATTATAAACCATAAAGGGAGATAATAAGGACAATATCATTGGATAATATCCCCAATAAATCCTAATTAACATAAAAGGATGTCATCTTAGATAAAAATTCCCTTAAATTATCACTTGAAATATTTCTTGAGGAAAATACCATCTTCACATTGAAATTACTTATTTAAAATATAAAAAATACTAAAATATTACGAAAAATAATTTATTTGAAAATAACTATGAAAAAATATAATTTAATATTAAAAACATTTAGTGTTTATTACAGTGATAAATTATTTTCTTACCATGTACATTTAAACAAATATTCCTTTCACATTTTCAGTAAAAGGTTAAAAGTACCTTGAACTAAAAATGATATGAATATTACATTAAAAATATTTTTTTTAAAAGTAAAATATTGGTTAATATTACTTTAAAAAATCATCCAAAAATATTAAAATCATTATTAAAATCATTTCTATAAAAAATAGAATTTGAATAGAAAGGATTTTTGACTAAAAGAATAAATAAAGTCAATTTTCATTAAAAATATTATTTTGATATCTTATGTTATTAAAGAGAGGAAGATAAAAAAATCATATATTATAAATCAATAAAAATAAGAGAATAAAAATAATGATATTATTGAGAGTTATAACTTTAAATTTCATCACTAGACACATAATCATAAACAATCCTTAAAAATAATGATATTTTAACATCAAACCCTTACCTTGAGTTCTATTTACTTTCAAAGCACTCTAAAATACTATATAGTAAACTTAAATTTATTATAATTATATAATTGAATCATTAAAATACTTATAATATAACATATGATCTAATTTTATAATTTGAATAGCCATTTATTAATTATTCATTATTAAAATTGATGTTTTAGGGTGTTAACTATTTTATTCTTCATAAGGATTTTAGTTCCGAAGTTATGATCCTTGTTATTTGATCATAGTTAAATTATATATATAATTTTAGTCATGATATAAATATCATATAAATTCATTATATATAAATATATATTCATCCATAAAAGTTACAGATCGAAAAATGAATTACACTAATTATGAAGATAGTAAGTTGTACGTACGGATAAGCTCTATTTTAGGTTTTTGATGGATAAAAAAAAGAAAAAAATAAATATCCCTTATAGAATAATTTTTATATAATATAAATCATATAGTTTTCAAATAAATTATTATTTATATCAATTTAAAACAAAATAAAAAATAAAAAATATCACTTCGTGGGGGTGGTAGTCCATACATATGCATAATCAATGTTATCATTTTTCAAAAGATTGGATGGTAAAAAGATAGATACGATATTATATTTAAATAATAATAAGTTTGTAATAAATAACATATATAAAAATTATAACCATCATAATACTCACCCATAAAATATTGTGATGAAAAATTAATTGTATCACTATATAAATACAATAAGCCATACATACACATGAGCGATACTTTCACTTCCCATTTGATGAGAAATAAAACGAATAATGGTGGTTTAATAATCATAATAACATTTAATTATATTTATAATACTTATTTTTTTATTTTATGATAAATATCAAAGATTTATAGGTGGTAAGAGAAGAATAAAAAAGAATGTGATCAGTTAGGGAGATTACCTATTCTTTGAAATAACTCATTTGGATATCATCGTAAGGACCATATGTTTTAGTATTTTTAGTAAAAAACACTTATATGACATGTATATGGAATTTTATAACATAATTGGATAGGTTATGGTTAGTATTGAAGGCTCAAGGTGGTGTAAAGAAGATAAATGAAGGGTTTCCTTTTATATGGGAGGGGGAGGACACACTTTGAATTTCATAAAATTTTAAAATACAATAAAGTAATTATCAATAAAATTACATAGAAATGACCATTAATTTTAATAAAAATAGATTAAGGTTGAAATAAAACCATCCAATTAAATTTAGGTTAGTTTTGGTGTAATTTTAAAACTTATCTTTTTTATTAACACATCCACTAACCATTTTTGACATTAACCACAATAACAACTATTTCAATATTAAAGGGTTATGAATGTCCCCATAAATGAAAAAATGTCTAATACATGGAAAATGGTTGATATATTCAGCCATATTATATTTAACTATCCAAATATAATATTTTTATGAATTTTAAATCATTTAATAAAATATTATTTATTATAAAATATCATTAATGTTAATTTTAGAACTATTCATTTAATTTGACGTTGAGGAAACCAATAAAATGATGAAATTAAAATATAATCATTTAAAACATATCTAATATTTCAAATATACCTAAAAAAATTTGGGAACACAATAATTCACTCAAATTGTATTACTTTTAATATTTTTAAAATCACTTATTTTCTTTTTTTATTAATTGAGTAAATATTGTGTTGGTATTGCATAAGCACTTAAAGTAATTATTCAATCATTAAAATTGAAAAATAAATTATTATGATAATAAAACTATTTATATTTCAAAATAATCATTTATAACCAAACATATCCTCTTTTTATCCTTATATAAAAATTTTAGAGACATTAAATCCATGAGAGTGACAGTTTGTATTTATTTTTTCTTAAAATAATATAATGGTAATAATCAATGAAATATGAAACCAAGTTACTATATATTAGATAATTTTATGGAAATGGGAAAAAAAACATCATAAAATATGATAAAGTCAAGTGTTAGATAAATTTTAAAGCCTTATCCCAAAGTTTTAAATATACTTTACCCATTTTAACCTTACCAATGCGCCAAAAATTTACCATGGTTACTATTTATAATGACCAAAATTAAAATGGAATTATTTAAAATTTTTGATCATATTGATTCAAAATATGAAATTTATTGTTCAAGATTCAATTTATTTAAGTATCATAAATTAATTTTAAGATAATTATGAAAAACACGATGAAAACCATTTTTTTTAAAATATTTTAAGCATAAAAGGGATATATTTTATTAAATAATGCCTAGAAAAAAATACTAAATGAATTTTAAAAAGTTTTATTGAATAAATAATATAAAAATTTCAGTAAAATTATTCCCAAATAAAGATAAATTTAATTTATTAGAATAAAAACATATTAGACACATAAAAATGGGTTTTCAGATAAATGTCTCTTTACTTACAAATACATTTTATTTTGATTTCTAATCAATTGATAGCCAATGAATCTATTTTTTACAAGTGTAAAACACATATTTTTTTATAATCTAGTCACTCTAATTTAAACCCAATAATTTAATTTCTAGGTTATAATGGTATAATATATTATGGTAAATTTAGACTTGAGGTGACGCGTATCGCAAACCATCAAAGAAATTAAATTTATTTGAAAAGAAATATATCATAAAATCTCTAGGTTTTATAATTTCAACTAGTTTCTTGAAATTTTTGTGTCTTCCCTTTTTTATTTCATTTTTTAAAATCTTCCTTGATTTAGAATGAAATTTTTATTTTCTATTTTTATTTTTGGAGTGTTTTTATGGTCTTGAACTTAATTGAATGTAGTAGGTGGTGACGTCCCCCTTGGGTGGTGGCGATGGCCAATCTACTAGAACTCCCTCTTCCACTAAGAAGATAGGATACAATAGCCTTATCCCCTGCACTAACCATTCTATTTTACCTAACTTCCCATGTATCCATATTTTCTCAAAAGTACCATCTCTTCATCATGGGGTCCCTACTCTCCCTCTCTGCCTCTAGGAGTTCTTGGATTCATCATCTCTTCATGGATTTCCCTAGTGGCATGTTTCAATTGATGATTCCAATATCTTAATAGATTCAATAAATTTTTCAACAACTCCTAAACCCTATAAGAGAGATCAATTTTTGGATTTGTAGATCCCATCCATTTCCTTATTCAATTCACTAGTGCTGTTGACTTCGCCTCTATATTGTCTATGAGAAAATGCTTCTATGAAGCCTCTCTATTCTCCCTTCTCAGTCAGGGTTGTGAATTTCACTGGAAGTGTGATCCTACCACTATTTTTATTTGGGTATGTTTTTAGGGACCACCATTTCCCTTACAAAATCCCAAAATTATTTAATTGTTGGGTAACCTTTTTATAAGAGTTTTGGATTTTTATGATCGTTTTTGATCCTTTTGTTGCCCCATTGTGCCCTAAATTTGCATATAAAACTTAATGTTTTTAGGCCTTATATTAATGGTGTTTGAATCAAGGTCGGTGAATAGATTCTTTTCCATCAACCAATGGTGTTCAATAACTGGTATGATTTTATAATTCATTTTATTGTTTAGTCACCTACAATATAACTTCTGCATGAATTTTATAGGGAAGTATCAAGTCCTGGATATTAGCTATTCGACACTCGATCCTTATGAGGGAAGCTCTTATAGTATCTTTGTAAATACATGTTTTTTTACCATGTGATCCTCTTAAAAAGGAGGATGGGATTATGAAACCATACTTGAAGGTTAATGACATAAATTTTGGGTGGAGGCGTGATTTGGAAGGACTCAAGAAGATTGTGTCAGTAGAGGGGGAGACATGGTTATTCCCATCCAAAAATACTTTATAATTTTCTAAAATGGTCTCTTTTAGGGGGGGTGTGAAAGGTAGGAGTTTTCTCCTAGAGTTATTCCAAGATCTCCTTGCTCTAAACTAGTTGGGCCTGCATTGATCCTGTCAGATGGAGAATTCCTCTAATGTAGGAGCCTTCTGACCAGCGGGTCTGCACTTCCATAACACATCTAAATAATCATTTTTGGACCTTATAAGTACCTATTTTTGGTGATACTGACCAATAATGGTGGTAGATGGTTCTTAACAAGTGGAAAATTAAGATTACTGGTTCCAAGAACCAGGTTGATCTAGTGTAGATCACTAAAGAAACAAATTCCCTACCTATTTTAGACGGTGAGTAGGATCTTCAAATGACCGGTGATGAAATATCCAGTTAGGTATCAATGGATAGTGTTGAAAAAATGCATGGTATAGTACTTTACAACCCATGGTGGTATAAGGATAAGAAGGTAACCTAAGACGTAGGTATTCACACAATGCTTAAGGGGAATAAATCCAAAGGGCATAAGGACTACACTTAATTTCCCAAACCCATGGATATAAGGTCTTACAATAAGGGAGGGGAAAAAATGAATTTTTATATGTAAAGAAACTATATATGATGAAGCTCATAATAATAACATTAATCTCTAAGATTTAAACCAAATTTTTGAGTTTGACATATCTAAGGAACAATTACATGGTGGTCACAAGACAAAAGTTACACATCAGGTGCAATGAGACTTAGTGTGTGTGGGTGAAGTTAAAAGTGTTTTCCAAACAAAAATTATTGAAGTATCTAACATATTAGTTTCCCAGGAATTAGTAATTTTTAATTAATTAAATATAATGGCTAAAATTTTGTAATAAGAAAAAGAAGAATGTCTGGAGCTTATTCTCCATTCGAAAGAATAAATGTTTGAAGGGTTTCAATATATCAATATTATAAAGGATGATGTTAAATGAATATATAAACGAATGATTTGAGTTGATATTAATGAGGATAAAGTGGTATGGATCAAAAAACAATATCATATTATGGAATGAGTATTCAATGAAAATAAGATCAATTTGGAGGAATATATCCAGACATGGGACAAAATGGCCCACCATTTTTAAGATATTATTAAGGAAGACTCGAATAATAAGGTATCTACACTGTAATGAGGATTATATAGATTGATTGATTATAATAATCTTAGAATCATACTTAATGATTTTTAGATTTATTTCTATGTTAAATGACCTTCTGTTATTCTCTTGTGAGGATTCTCACTTTTTCCACAAAAGTGATTTTGAAAAAAATTAATTTTCATTCACCTTAATTGAATGCTTTGGTAAATTTACAACATCTTTGTATTTTTTGGTAACACTAATTGATTTGAGTTTATAAAGAATTTATGTTATTTTTAATCGGGAATTTTATTCCCTAATTTTCAATATTTTCATTTAAGAACTTTTGATTGATTGTGAAACTCATGTGCACTAGTACTTTCTAAAATGATTATCTTTCGTAATATAAGATGTTTATAATTTTTTTTTGAAATATTATTTACATTTATCAATTTATTTAGTTTCTTGATTCATGTTTAGAGATAATAAATTGTTTTTTTCTTTATCAAATATGTTAGAGTTCATGGAATGTTTCAAGTATGAATTATGAACCATTTTAAAATCCCCATTTTAAATGTAACTCTTATTTTGGAATTACCATACATCTGACCATTATTAATCATCTATCAGACATGAAATACCTTGTTAGGAATACAAATTATAATAAATTTATCCCTTTTAAACCTAATATTAATGTTAATGCATGATTATTGTTAAAATCATGTGTGGAGGGATTTTTTTTCTATGTTGAAATATTATTTAGAATATGTTTGAGCTAAAATAGAGAAGCACTGCATAAGTTTTCTATTTTTTGGGATATTATCAAAACTAGAAAGATGAAGTATAGTATAAAATATCATTAAAAGATATGAAAGTGATTTCTCAGTACATTTTTAAGATATAAGTTTCCTCTCTTCCTTCCAAAAATTAAAAACATCCCATATAATTACCAATTTGAAATAAACCAAATAGTGCTACTTTAAATATGGGGAAGAGAAAAGAAATATTGATGCTACAAAATATTCTCAAGTGTCGATTTCTTGAGAAAATAATGTGGTGTTTAGAGGATTCCTTTTTAAAGGTGAGTGTAGAGAACACCATTTTTTATAGAAATGTTTTTCATGAAATTTACTTCACTTTAGATCCCAACCCTCATCATTCCACTTTTGATATTTTTATATTTAAAACTTTATAACCCATAGTGTTTAAATAACCCATGTTAAAATCTTGACGCATAACTATTGTGGGGTGTATAAAAATAAATTTATTTCCCCCTAGGGGTGTAGTATTAGTAGTAACTAAAGTCATCCCTAGAGAGTAGTGTTTTAATCTAGTTGTCATGAGTGAAAAAATAAATAAAAGAACTAGTTTATATTGACTAAAAATAAAATAAAAATGGATTTATGAAATTTAGATGAGTGAAAAAGTTTGGGTATAGGTTTGGATCCCCTTTTTACAATACTAACACTATTATTTTCACTAATAAAAAACTGTGCTTTAGTAGCACTGTTATTTATCAGCGCTAGAAGAAAATGCTGATAAGTGGAATATTTATTAGTGCTAAAGAAATAACAGATAAATTTAACCTTTTATTGGCACTTTAATTTTAGTAATGATAAAGGGTATCCTTTATCATCGCTTTATTTTTAGCACTGACAAAGGGTATCCTTTATTAGTGCTTTATGTATAGCGTTGATAAATATTTCTTTCATAAACACATTTTTAGCACTGATAAAATGAAATAATGAAATAAATAAAAAATAAAAAATGCGTTTATTAAAAAAATTATAAACTTTATTAATTAAATAATTATTGATAAAAATTAATTAATTGATTATACATTATTAAATATTCAAAATTTTATTAATTAGATAATTATGATAATTAATGTTATTAAATTGTATATATTAAATATATAGATACATATTAATGTATATAAATATGATTATATATTACCAAATATTTATGTGCTTTACATTAAATTGTCATATATTTATTTAGTAATGATATATAATTAAAAATTAATATGAATTAAAAATATTGACTAATTTCATAGTACTCGACATATAACTGAATGTCATTTTATTTTTCAATATAAATAGATCAAAAGTGTGTTATATTGATTCACACATATGTATATTTAATGCATTTTTATATACAATATGCACACACATAGAACTTTTCCATTTTTTTCAAAATTATTAAATTATACCTATATTATTAATTTATTCAATTTAACTTATATATATGCATGCACTCAAAATTAGATATTCATTAATAATGTTAAAAACATATTTGTAAAAAAATTATATTTAAATATATTTATAAATAAATATATTTATAAATGTACATTCACTATATTTATAAAATTTTATATTTATAATTACAAATAAATAAATATTTTTTAAAAATTATTTGTATAATTATAAAAAAATAATTATTTATATAATTATAAATAAATAATTATTTCTATTTAAATAATTATTATAGTTATAATAAATTTACTTAAATAACGGATATATTTACTATATATATATATATTATATATAAATATATAAAGATTTATAATGATATAAATAACATTTTTTAATATATTTCTATAATTATAAATAAATAATTATAAAATTCTAATAAAAATATTTAAAAATGAATATATTTACTGTATTTATATTTATATACATTTATTATGAATTTTTAAGTATTTACAATTTTTTATTTATAATTATAATTATAAATCCTTTAACAAAGCTCAAGTAATAATCATTGATAAAGGAATCTTTATCAATGCTTTTTAGCACTGATAAATTGTCCTTTTATCAGCGCTTATATAATAAGTGCTCATAAAAGGGTTCTTTATTAGTGCTTATTAGTAGGTGAAGATAAAAGTGTTCCGATATATTTTAAAAAACCTAACAATTTGTGAACCCGTCCTGATATAGATGCTTTCCGCAGAAGCCACCCCCTACCGGTGCCCTTCATTGGTGAATCAAAGGTCGAATCGCTCCTCCTCGGTGAATTGAAAGTCGAATCACACCACTCAACTACCTCTGAAAATCTTGTTCGACATCCTAAGAGGGTCTCATATTTTCTTTAAACTTGAAATATAGGCATTCCAATTGTCTTTTTGTATTTTAGGTTTTATTTTTGATTTCTTCTTATATGATTTTTTTATAATCCATTGTTTATGATCTGTTGTTTACGATTTGTTTTTCATTTATTATTTAAGGACCAATTTGTGTTTTGTTGTTTGTATTAACTACCAATGTATGATATATTGTTTATATCTGAGACTGAACCTTGGATTTATTCATTGTTGATTTACTGCTATTTTTTATAACTTCTTACTAAATAATTTTTTCATATATGTATATAAATGGATAGAAATTCTCATGTATATTCTTGTTTATTGACTAATAATTTGAGACACATTGGTGGCCCCTAATGATTATATATATGTTGAAACCTTTCATGGACACCTCTATGGACATGCATCTTTAGATTCTTTTTTTCAAGAACCAAGTTAGTGGAGTGATGTATGTTCTTCTATTGGTTATATGTGTCACATGATCTAGTTCCTCTTAGAATTCACTATGTTCCTTAGTTTTCTTATGGAGCAGATTCAAAGGGTCCATCCCCAGTTAAGAACACGAGGTTTTATCACATCACTCCTTTACTTTTTGAATCATTATCGTGCCTTTAGTTCATGTTATGTTTGAATATCAGGTTTTTATCTATTTTATATTACTTATATACTATAAGTGAATGAATTTTTATACCAGCATGACATGTATGTGTGTCTATATAGATATTATATCATTTATTTCCATAGTTTTTTGTTTAACAAGTATTCTTATATCAGGTAATGATGATTTTGGGTTTTCATGTCTATTGACCTCAAGGGTCATTCTAGAATTTTGTTCGACCTCTGGTACTAATAGTTTCTATTTTTTTGGGGAGGGGGGGGGGAACCTCCCATTTATGGGGTTTTACACCCAAATTTTAAACCATCCTTTAGGGACTCTAAGATGTGTTAGAGGTCATAAGATGATCTGACCTAGTGTTGTTTGGGTAATTCTGGATAGATTCATTACACTATTCATCTTCCAGTTTACACCTACAAAATTTAATGATAATATAAATTATTATCTTACTTTATCTCCCTCTATTTTTTGAAATTCCAAAAACCATTATTATTGGATTTGTGTTATCTAGGTGATTAGATATTCTAGTAGAAATGATATATATTTCCCTTATTATAATTGTCTATAACTTTCACTTTTGATGATGAATATCTTATGTGTATTTATTTATATATCGTATAAAATTAAACTTCTATGAACCCAATAGGATAGATATGTACTGAAAATGGATTCATACTAATTATTTGAAAAATGAATATGAAGATGGATTTAAAGATTTCATCATGTTTGAAAGAGAGAATGTAGACAACCCTTCTAAAATCTTTTTTCCGTGTTTACATTATTGTTATTCAAGACAAATTAATCCAAAAGAGTTGGAAGAACATTTTATTTATCATTTAATAGATCAAAGATATAAATGTTAGACTAAAAATGGGTAAAAATGAATGTGGACATCAAAGAGGATGATACTACAATTTATGAATCATTCGATATGAATACATTTGTAAAAGATGATAGAGATCACATAGAAGAAATGAAAATTTCAATTTAAGATGACCTTCATGATTTCCCAAAGATGTTTGAGGAGTTAAATAGACATTATATGAAACCATTGAATACCTATTGTACTAAATACACAACATTGTCACTTGTATTGAATTTATAAAATTTGAAATCTGGAAATGGATGGAGTGACACCATCATTATAGAACTACTTGGTCTTCTAAAAGATATTCTACCAGAATAAAATAAACTACCATGACGAACATATGACACTAAACAAATGTTATGATCAATGGGAATGATCTCTAAGAAAATACATGTTTTTCCAAATGATTTTATATTATTTTGTAAGAACCATGAATCACTCATCAAATTCTATATTTGTGGCACAGATTGATACAAGAAAAATGAATCAAGTCCTTTGAAATATATATGGTACTTTACTTTTATTCCATGGTTTAAAAGACTATATATATTTCAAGAAACTGCATGAAAATTAACATGTCATGAAGATACAAGAATAAAATATGAGAACTTATGTTATCAAACAAATTCTCCTTAATGGAAGAAAATTGATTATGTGTTTCCTGAATTTGGAGATAAACTAGGAAACTTTCTTCTTGTGTTATCTACAGATAGAATATATCATTTTGGTGTATAGTGTAGTACTCATAGTACTGACTGGAAATTATTTTTTTATTAAGGAAAACACTTTTGTGGGAAAAGTTAGAAACCAAAGAGTCCAGCAAAACACCCAAAAAACCCCAAACAAAAATAGAAATATATAGGGTCACATCATTCAAGACACAACAACAATCACCAACCCCATGCAGGACACTCGGCGATCCCATGCAAGCATGGTCCCTCTCGATGTTCCCATACCTACAAATTAGCCTTATCCCAAATAGCCTACAAATGTGATGAAAGAGTTTTCTAGCCCAACGAAGATGACCAGACTACCCTTCCCAAATCAAACCGGGGGAGAAGCCTCATAAGAAAAGGAAAAATTACCAAAACATAGCCTTAAACTATTATTTCATTCCTCCCTGTAAAGATTCCAATTCATTATCCATACCTTGGCATCTGGATCTTCCCAAATAATATATTCCAAACGGTCCGCCATTTTTTACCTTGTCTGGATGTATTCTTCTTTGCTAATTTTCCGATCATTGAAGACTCTAATTAAGATCAAATCTTGTTTTTCAATCCACTTAGCCTGCTCATTGTTGACCTCCACTCTTACAGCTCTTCCCATCATGTCAGCCTCTTCCTGTGGAATGTCAACATATAGAAATTATTCTACCATGTACTCCTCATAACAAAGGATGGGTTCCTTTATGTTCTTTACCATTTTAGTAGTTCCTCCATTTTCATTAATGTTTCCCTTGATTAGAACCTGAGAATCCTCCTCCACCTCGTTGGACAATAACACCGGAAAATTCTTCGCAGCGCGGGTATCCAAAGGTGGGGGAAGCGAGGAGTAATCCGTCTTCCTCTTCTTATTTTTAAAACTCAAGTTGTTCTTTGGAATTGGTACCTCTTTTTCCGAATGATACAGTTCACCTAGGTTGGATTCCTCCAATCCAACCTCATCTTCCTCACTTGGTGCAATGTGTTCGAAAGGCATAATATCCTCTTATAAGCCTTCAAATCTATTAAATAGATGTACTGGGGTCCGAGTCAAGCCCGAACCCCTTGTTACGTCCACCATTTGCAGCTTCCTTCCATGTGTAGATCCACTGTCACCCAGATGCATCTTCGTAGTACCCAAACTAGCCTCCTCAATAAGCACACTTTGACCAGCTGCTTCAGTCTGGTTTTCTAGGAAGATGCCGCTCCCCATGAACTGATGTGGGAAATTCATTTCCTCTGAATTCACCTCACGGTTTGCACAAGATACTTGCTCCATAGACCTTCCCTCATTGAAAACTGGCTGGAAAACACCTGCAAGGCTGTCTTGTCCGGTCCTACCATCTGCATTTTCAATCAGAGCAGAATCTGTCCTACTCACTCCATTGAGGCTACATAACAGCTTGAAAAAGACATCTTGGACTTTTGGCCCAGGAGGCAGAGCAGGAGGTTTCCCCAACCTCGCCTGGATTCCCGCACCTGCAATCGTTGATCCTGGACCAACTGAAAAATCACCTTCCCTTTGTTCATCTTGGACCGCACCCTCATTCAGGACCACCCGAGCAAGACATGAGGGATCACTGCCTTCAGGGGGTCTGTTGATGGCCGATTCTCCAGGTACTTCCACCAACACATTCCCTGCCATGTTGTTCTCCGAGATTCCATGATCACCAGTCCTCGCATTCCCAGAACTACTACAATCACCATTGCTCACGTTCCTCTGGGAGCTAACATTCCTTGCCCTCCTCCTGCAATTCTCCAATGAATGGACCAACCATTTACAATCCGAACAATAATGGGACCATGATTTGTAAACAACCTGATTTTTCCACCGAAACTCTTCACCAACGGTGATCCAAACAAAGTACGACAGATCCCTCGAGACGTCTACCTCCACACACACTCTAGGATTAATCGGATGGCAGACAGCCATGGTCTGGCTATCAGAGCAGAGATATCTCCCCCGGAGATTCCCAAGCATTCTAACAATCGATGTATTTTGAAAAGTTAAGGGAATATTCAGAAAACTAACTAAAATCTCCATGGAAGCATAATCACGTCGCATATGGAAATCATACGACCATCGATAAAGATAGAACCGAAATCCGTTGAAACTATGAGGGGCACTCGACCAGGATCTGATCAAGTATTCCTCTAATGCAAACCGAATCAAGATGTTCCTATTTTCTAAAAACCCTACCATTGAATTTTCTTGCAAACCCCAAGAACCGAAGAAAAATCTGTCAAACAGATCAACTGAGGGTATTCTCTTCAAAAAACGAGAAACCAGCGTCAAGTTATGCAGATCCGAGGCTTCGTTAAACTCTGCAACCAATAGTGGGATATTAGAGCGTCCGTCGTGTAGATATGCAACCTTAGGGCTCAGAAAGCATCGAGGGAAAGGAGGAAGGGAGTCTGGGTTGGAGAAGGGGAGAAAGGGAGCATCCTATCTAGTGTGCTATGGCTTAGGTCCCTCCCCCGGAGGGGGAGGAACCTGCTCAGTGGCCACTGCCCTTGCCAATCAGGGGTCGAAACCGCCGTCAACACCGCTCCTGCAGCCTTCAATTACCTTACACTCATTGTACATGTCCCATCTTGTTGGTAAATTATAACTTACCACCATGGTTATATATAAAGTACAAATACATTATACTATTTCTACGTATATCTTTACCAAAGCAACCCTATAATGATGTTAATGTCTATTTGGATCCATTGATCGAATATCTGAAATTGATGTGGGATAAAGGTGTTACAATATATAATTCTCATAGAAGTGAAGAATTCACATTTATGGCCATGTTTTATAGATTGATAAACGACTTCCCCAATTTTGGAAATTTATCAGGATATAGCATTAATGGAATGTTAGGGTATCCCATTTGTGAAGAACACACATACTCAGCTTGGTTGAAACATTTCTCAAAGACTTTGTTATTAGGAAATCAAATTTTTTTACCTTGATGATATAAATACCAATCATGTATGATATAATTTGATGGAAATATTGAACAAGGTATAACATTGTCTCCAGTAATAGGCACTAAACTATAAAAAAAGTAAAAAATATAGAAACTATTTTCAGTAAACAATTTTTGAAAAACCTGTAAAAAATTAGGATATAAAAGAGATCAATTTTCTTTTAATTACAATATTGGAATTGTTTGTATGTCAGGAATTTTCTTGATATCATGCATATAGAAAAAATGTATTTGATAGTGTTATTTGAACATTACTAAATGTTTATAAAAATATAAAATATGGAATCAAGGCTAGTGTCGACTTGATTGAAATGAGTATATGGGAAGAGATGGCATTGGTGATGGGTAAAAGGAAGACTTTTCTTACTCTACCAACTTACACTCTATCCAGAAAAAAATTCCAATCTTTTATTTTCATCACGAGTATAAAATTTACATAGGGGTATTCATAAAATATCAAGAATGTCATGTCAATGAATAATTTGATGTTATAAGGACTAAAATCAAACAACTATTGTATTTTTATTCAATATTTAATTCCTATTATGTTCCATTGCATTCTGCCTCAAAATGTATGAAATACATTATCCAGACTCTGCTTCTTTTTCAAAGCCATATGTAGTAAATTTATAGATCTGGTGAAGTTTTTCATCATGAATAAAGATATTTCAACCATATTATGTGAATAAGAAATGTTCTTCCCACCATTATTCTTTTCTATTATGGTCCAACTAAGGGTTCACTTGGTCAGAGAGGTTCAACTATGTTCTCCTATCCATTACAGATGGATATAACCCATTGAATGGTATATAAAGATTTTGAAAGGGTATGTCAAGAATCGAAGTTTCCCAAAAGGTTGTATTATAGAATGATATATTGTTAAAGAAATTATTGAATTTTTTATTGATTACCTATAAATGTTGAAATAATCAGTCTCCCAAAGTCTCGTTATAGTGAACACTTTATGGGCAAAGGGATTTCCAGAAGAGATGGTGTTACAATTACCTTTATAGAGTGGGAGGAAGTTCATATTTACATATTACATAATAGTGAAGATTTTGATCCATATGTTGAATCCCAAAAATAAATTCTTAGAGATTTGAATCCATAAAGGGAATAAATATGGACATGAGATTCACATAATCAACATTTTATAGGATGGTTTAGAGATCAAATGTATAAGGAGTTATCTAAAAATATTAATTCAATTGTCAAACAACTTTAATAGATAACTAGAGGACTGAATGAAATTATTATATCTTACACTGGGTTTGTAATCAATGGTTATACGTTCTATATAAAACAACATGATAAATTCAATACAATAAAAATAGTGGTGTTACGTTTGTGGTTAAAGTGATGCACATATCGGGTTCTAAGGATAGAAAAACAATTTATGAAAAAATGTCATATTTTGGCATTATCGAACAGATATATGAGTTGGATTATACAACATTTAAAGTGTCACTTTTCCATTTCAAATGGTTTGACGATATCAATGGAGTGAAAGTTGATGAAATTGGATTTATGAAGGTGATTTTTAGTGTACAAGGTAAAAATATGAACCATTCATAATGACATCACAAGAAGTGAAAGTATTTTATGTATCTGATCCAATAAACAAGAATTGGTCGATTGTCTTGCTGGCGACTTAAAAAAATGTTGAGTCAAATAAAAATTCAACCGAGGGTGACCCTTTCATTGGAACATCCAAATATGTTCATTCCAATACCACTATAGACAATGTATTATATGTTAGAGGGGACCAAAAAGAGTAAATTTAGATTCTCGAAAGAGGAACCAAATCCTTGAAAACATTAAAAAAGAAAGAGAGTTCAATGATAAGGTAAAAGTTTTTTTAATATATTATGTTTTTTCTCATAATATTATATGTTCTCTAATGCATTAACATAATCTAAATTAAATGTTTGACTACTCATCCAGACAATGTATTCTTCACAAGATGATGTTACCAATCCCTTATAAGAAGAAACTATAATGAGGGAAACAATTTGGATAGATGAAAAGGTAATGTTACAATATAATTTCTCTATTTTACCAGAAAATTATATAATGAAACATTGATTTAAATTATAATATTCCTTACAGAGTTTATATATTTTATAATATTTTTATTCATGTGTCATGCCTTGGTAAGAAGAGAAACAGTGTTGTCTCTCATCAATCATCGAGGTAATCTTGATGTTTACATAGTAAAATGATTGTCCATATAATTAATATATTGCTTAATATTTATTTTTCATTTATTTATTTTTATTATTAATCACATAAGAATTTTTTTCTTATATAGGTGGATTATTTTGTTCGAGTTGGTTGTGCTCTATCTGAATTTCATGCTCCTTATCAATTAAAACCTTTTCACCCCAAGAGTGGTGTATTTATCACTCTCTTTCAAGTTACCTTCATAGAAATTTCATGAAGAGAAATGATGTTTCCTTTTCTCAATTATAGAGGTAATATTGATGTTTTCACAGTAAAATCATTGTATATAGAATTAATTTATTATTTCATATTTATGTTTTATTAATTTATTTTGTGTATTACTCACATAATACTTTTTTCCTTATACACATGGATTCTTTTGTTCAAGTTGTGGGTGATCAGTCCAAATTTCTTTCCCCTTATCCCTTAAAACTTTTTCACCCCTATAGTGGTGCATTTTTCACTTTTAGTCAAGTTACCTCCAATGCCTTTCTAGGAAAAGAAATGACACAACCATCGCTTAATTATAGAGGTGATATTGACGTTTTCACTGTAAAATAATTTTCCATAAAATTATTGTATTATTTCATATGTATGTTTAATTTATTTATTTTTAGTATTACTCACATAATAATTATTTTCTTATACAGGTAGATTTTTTTTCGAGTTTTGGTGCTTTTTCCATATTTCATCCTATTCTATACGAAAACTTCCATAGACTTCTTCTCTCACAAAACATTTCACTTCTATAGTGTTGACATTTATCACTTTCTTTCAAGTTCCCCACACTACTCAATCATAGAGGTAATTTAGATATTTTCAAAGTAAAATCATTTTTCATAGAATTAATTCCTTATTTCAAATTTGTGTTTAATTTATTTATTTCTAGTATTACCCATAATAACTATTTTCTTGTACATGTCGATTCTTTTGTTCGAGTTGAGGTGGTTGTTTTGAAAATAATTCTGTAATGTTGGTATTTATACAAATAAAGTCAATGAAAATCATTGTAACATTGAAAGTTAGGATTGTTTTTGAATATATGTAATAATTTTTATTTATGTAATTGTATAATTTTTTTTTTGAAATGTCTATAATATAGTGCTTTTCTGGTATTTGTGTTGTAAATTTTATTTTATTTAAATTATGTATTTGGACTTGTTTTTGTTTATATCTAATGTGTTTCTGGTGCTATAGTGTGCTATTATATCATACTGCAGTATGGACCTTTATCAGTGCTTTTAAAAGTTCTGATAAAAACATTTTTATCATCACTTCTAAAATCGCTAATAAAATCCCATTATCAGTTCCTTTAGAAGCACTAATAAAGGGTTCCTTTAGAGGCACTAAATTAAAGTAATGATAAATGGGTATTTTATCTATATTTTTAAAATAACAGATAATGATACTATTTATTAGTGCTTTTTATCATTGATAAATGACCTCTTTATGAGAAATTTTTTAGCAATGATAAAAGTCCTCAGCTTTTAACATCTCCCACATTGTTAGTGATTTTATTGCATGGATAAAGTCCATTTCTAGCACAATTAAATGCCAGTTTTGTAGTAGTGTTTGGCGTAATGGTTAAATAAATGGACTAAAAATAGTTTCCCTTTTCACTCTTGATTAATATTGATAATTATGAGAATAATGTTAAACAATTTCTTTGTTTGGGTTATTCTATATCCATGTGTGAAAGTTAGAATGTGTATTTCTTGAATTATTTAGGCAATATCAAATCTGGTATTGAAATTACCAAATAATCAAATTAGTCCATCATTTCTTCCCCACATGTTCTGTAATCACTAAACACTTCTCCACTTGATTTTATATCTACTAATCAGTGCAATCCAAAACCATGTAAAGGGAGAATAAAATAATTAATCAAGTAAATCTTAAATATCCTAATTAAATTAACATACAATCACATTCAAAATAATTTATAATATTAATAAATTGGAAATTCATTCAACAAAAAAATATATTTGATAATTAATTAATAAAAAATACACAAGCATCCCAATATATTTAAGTCACCTCTCCTTTACTAAAGCATGAGGATTTGTACCCCACCATTGAAGTGGGAACATTGAAGAAAAAGATTTAGAAAAAATATCTCGTTAAATAAAGAAAATAAGGAAGGAGGTAGTAGATGGACATAATGAGGAAGAGGTAGTGGGTCTACCTTTTCCTTCTCTTATATATTGTTTCATTGTTTGAAAAGTCCCTTCACCCAAAAACTAAAGTGTATTTTTTATATTATAGTGTTCCCCTCTTCATTAAGCCACACGTTGTACCCCTCTCCTTATAGGAAGTGAGATCTAACTCATCCTCCCCTTCTAAACACATCATTCAGAGTCTTCAGTCTTTATTTATAATCTAAAAGTTAATATATCACTAGTTCTATGAGACTTGGGGTGGTAGATTCTGAAAATGAAACACCCAAATACTTAGGGAGTTCAAAAAATAATATCATCCATGGATGGTGGCTTTAGTATGGCCTCTCTGCATGTGCATGAAAATATTTTCCATGTTGCAGCATTGTATGCATCTGTTGGGGCTCAATAGGTTTAAATATTAGTGAAGGAACTCCACATCAATCCCTTCGACCTTCACAATGGCTGGAGGGGACTTTGTTAGCATTTATGGCATCGAGTTTATTTGATGGGGGAATAATCAAGGTCTTTTTAGGGTTTAAAGGACGTTTATGGTGGATCATAGCACCAACAATGGAATATGAATCAAGCTCAACCTTCGTTGGGTTGTATAAATAGAGATACTTGATCATATCTGGGGGAGGCGATGATTTCAAGTGGAATAAGAGTGTTGGAGTCGAGTGTGAGGAAATATTAAAGGGGGGGGGGGGTGGCATGAATATTAGGCATGAAATTAATATTTGAATAAAAAAATGAACAATACCAAATAAATTTCACCGTACATCAAACTTGATAATGAATGGGTGAGTAATTAAAAAAAACATAACTAAATCATAGTGGTAGTGAAGTCGAATTATGGTTAGTTTTAATACACACCTATCATAGGGTGTATAAAAAATAAAATTTCTCTATTGTTTCCTTGTAAAACATAGTGGCTTACTAGGGCCATCTCATTTGTAGAGATTCAAAATATCTTACATACTTATTCTAATTCATAAAAATCTAATTTATTTTCTTGTTTTAAATTATTTATGAAATCAATGTAATATGAATTTGGGTTCTTGTTTATTTTATAAATAATAAAAATAAAAATAAAATGAATATTTTAAAATAAACTCACATGCAATGCTAAATATAATGAGATTAGAAAGAAAAAACTTTATCCAAGGATTAGTTTGGAATTATATCATTATTATAGTTTATTATTATAAATATATTTTGATAATATAATCATGAAATATCATGTATAAATTATTGTAATTTTATTTAAAACTTTGAAATATAAAATTATTAAGCAATCTAAATTCCACATCATCTAGTAATCAAGCTCTATGGAACACCTCATTTGAGAGTGTGACATCTTCTAGGACCCAGATCCCTTGTATGTCATTTCATCCATTGATCAGCCTATCCTAATCATGTGGAGAGATAATCAATGGAAGGGAGGTAAAATAAAATAAATAAAACAATAAAAGTATATTTATGTTTCATGTTGCGGGAGATAATCACTACACCAATTAATGTCACTTGAATCTACCTCAAACTTAACATAAACTTTATAAATGAATTCTTTAACACCTAATCTCCCTCAGAACACACCTCAGGTCAGCCCCTAATTATCAATGGTAAGATATCTGTTGTGGGAAATAAATAAGACAATAAAAGAAATAAAATTAAATTAAAAGATTAATTAGGGAAGTGATATAGAGATAAAGAATAACAATAAAATAAAAGAGAAAAGAAAAGAGTACAAAATGGAAAAAATAAAGAAATTAGAAGAAGAAGAAGAGAAGAATAAGAAAAAGAAATAAAGGGATGGAAATAATTTAAGTGAAGAAGAAATAAAATACATATGTAAATTTATTAAAAGTAATTGAATTAAAAATAAAACAAACGATTAAAACTAAAAAAATAATATAGAATAAACATAAAAATGGTCCGGAAGTGTCCTTATCTCCAACAGATATTGAAATACTCTACATAAGTGGTGACCTCTTCTTTTATAAGTAGGTAGAAGCATCCCTAGCCTCCAAAATCTTGGTGTTTGAATTATTTTAAATGAGTCATCCCTGAGATCAACATCTGTTTGAATGAGTAATTTAAAAGTAATCCCATGGATATTGGGTGTTGTCTTCATGGAATAAATCCATGGGGAAACACCTTTCTCATGTGATTTATGGGTTTTGTGGGATTTTTATGTCCTTGGTAAGGGAATTGCATGGGATATAGCGTAAAAGTGGTGTATGGAAGTGGTTAACAATGCTCCCTCAAGTACTCCAGCCTTTATAGTGGCAGGAGGGAGCCCCAGGAATGATCATGGAATCAAAATCCTTTTAATATGGGTGTAGGGTAGTCATCTTTATTCCTAGGTATGATCCATGAAGAATAATGGTGGTAGAAGAGGAGGTTTAGCTCAAGACCTCAATTCTAGGGTGTGACAATGGAGATCATCAGTGTGTTGAAGTGGAAATGCCAATGTGGATTAAGGTAGTAAGCGGTGGAGGATGTTGGATGGGATATGTGTGATCATGGGGTCATGAGATTGAGCGGGACAAAGTGGTTCAATTTAAAATATGAATATAAACCCACATGAAAGAATCCCACATCAGAAATGATAACCAACATGATGATCATTTATAATAGATTTTATGGCTTCCACTACATAGAATCCTGTACCTGGGTGGACCCCTGGATTCACACATACATACACAAGTTCCATGCCTCTCCTATGTGGACCAAGTGGGATTAGGACAACCTATTTTCATGGGTTGTCTCATGGTCCAGACAAGCCACTCAATGGACTCTCTCTCAAGCCCACTTAGACAGTCTTTGTGCCTTCATGGGCCTTGAGGTTTAGGTTTGGTTAATATTTGAGCCATATTCTAATTACCAATATAAATCATTTTAGAAACATGAAGTAAAATTCAAAAAATACAAAACAAAATTCAAAATCAAATATTGTAATTCATTTTAAACCTTTCTTAATTATTTATTTAAAAATTCCCAATTTTGAATAAAACATCTAAATATATGGAAACAATGAGTAAAAACCATTAAAAACATTAAGAATTTTTTTAAATATGCATAAAAAATGAGTCTTTCAAATACCACCATAGTTAAACTATTTTTATACTCAGGCATAAAATCTCAACATTGAAAATCACAGGGAACCAATGTTACAATTATTAAAATATAAAAAACTATTAAATTAAATGATTATCAATGTTAAATCAAAATTTAAAAAATCTACATATATTATATTCATTATTTCAATTTTGAAAGAAAAAAATCAATTATAGTATTTTAATTTTTCCATCTAAAAAATGATGGTAATTATCCTCTCATTCATTCAATATCATCAATTCATTATTATTAAACATTCCAAATCATGATTTACCTCACTTCTGAATATTTTATATCATTACTCCCAATACAATTCAAGTAGAGTGATACTCATATCACGAGAACATGATACTTAACCATAAGCTTGTAAAGGACAAATTTATCCACTTTTTTAAGAAATAAAAAATCATAAAATCATGAGGACTTTCTATAAAGGTTAAAATGAATTTGAGGCTTAAGGTTTGTAGGTTTTGGCATTTAAAAATTATGGCTCAAAAGAGGAGGTTTCTCTCTTAAGTACGGTGCGTGATACAAAAAGTAAAAGTGTAATGATATTATTCCATTTAAATTATAAACTCTCACTTCCCCCAAAATCAAAGTAAATATCATGATCAAATAATTCATAATGAATGATTTATGCACCAACATTATTTTTTCTCTACTTTTATAATTTTTTTTTCTAAGTATTTTTTCATTTTTCAAATGTTATGTTTAGAATGAATCTTACAGCCACAAACTAACAACATATGATCAAAATAATTAGTCTAGTAATGGTGATTTTTGATTATTCTAAGTCATAACTAATTATTTTTTCAATTTTTTATTTAAAAGGGAAAAAACAAAGAGTAAAATCTATGAATTTAAAACCTTTATCATTATACAAAATTCTAAACCCTACACTTTTTTTCTAATAATGCATTTCAGACCTTATACCATGATTTACTTCACCCTTACATTTCAACATTAAAATATCATGAAAATACTAAGAGTTGGCTAAGAATGGATAAAATTTTATTGAAATGTTTATCATCCCTGAGAAGGTTATTCATGGTCTCTATGGGATAAACAATAATTAATTTGAAGGTATCCTTAAGGAAACATTATTATTAAAAAATTACTCAATCATTTTAAATGTGTTTTTTCAAATTCATTAGATTTGGAAAGTTTTAATGAAAGAAATAGTTGGTCGCATGTCCGAATATCACTTAAGAAATATACTCAAGATAAAATAGAAAGTAATTGGTATATAAATCCTCTAAGTAATGGGAAATTTGATATTAAACAATCACTCAAGGCATGAATAATAAAAATAAATCAATTCACTTGAGTTTCATAAATTCAAATCATAAAATATGATATCAAAAATTAATTTAGATGAATAAAAAATTCCCTCAAATAATGAGTCCTCATTTTAATATCCATGCTTCTCTCTAATAATTCAATTCCACATTTTACTAGTTAAATATCATCATAATTGAAATATAAAACACGAAATCATAGGATTCCTAAAAAACAAATTTATCCTAGATAATTAATGTAATGAATAAATTCAAGTGTGGGAAAGAAGATTCTAGTTGAAAGATAAAAACATGTTTTTAGTAAAAAATATATGGAATTTAAAGGACAAACATTAAAAGTGAAATCCCATTTTAAATAAAGCTTTTGATCCTCCACTTTAAAACTCTTCATAGGGGATTACTTGTTCCATCATATCCTTAAAAAATTAAATCAATCAATTAAGAATAAGAATCATGTATTTTAAACTAAAAAAGAATAGGGTGATTGGGATTATTCCTAAATTAACTCCTAAGACTGAAATTAGAATTTATAGAAAGAAAGAAAAGATAAATATTGATATATTACCCCAAGTGGGCCTACTTCCTCTGAAGGTCATTACTAGATTTTTACATAGTTTTATAGTGGGTGTATATTCTTGTATTTAAACCACCACATATGGATTTTCCTATCTTGGACTTCTTTGTCAGTAGTAAATAATTATTCATGGATAGAGTATACCAAATCCACACCCTTAATAATCAGGTATAGATTTCATGGTGGGGGTAGGATGAAGTATGAATCATCCTCTTTCTTGGTTGCTACTTATGGAACCTCCTCTTTATTTTCTATATCCAACTCAATGTGGTTTTCATTTATTGAATTATCAAAGGGAAAGTAAGTAGGTATTTTCAATTTTGAAAAATTAAAATTAAAATTAAAATTCTACCTTTAAAAGTGAGTTTGTTTTCCTTAATATTATCCACTTTTAATTCTTCATGGGCTTCTTCAAATTCATGTTCATCAAAATTAGGGAGCTCCAAGTGTTCCTCAATAGGTGCATGCACTATTTTTTCATCTCCCTTTAAGGAATAACAAAGATTGACCGAATATGAATGTTCATATAAATTGAAATTTCTACTCAATTCATATCGAATATAATCAAATGAAATAGTGTTTGAGATAAGATTAACTCCCTGAATTGGGTCATCTTCAATATCTTCTTCAGTAGTGAGCGCCTCTTAAAGTTTTTTCTTAGTGGATGGAAGCAAGTAGTCAAGATACTCAATATTTTCTTCAAATTACATCCCATGAGTTGTGTATTAATCCATGTATAAAAAAATACAATAGTATTAGCTATTTTACTTTATAAAGAATTTTGAGGTCAACTTGTACCTCATACTCATTCCATAAGTCATCTAGATCTTGTTGATCTCCCATACGTACATCACCAAGAAATTATTTATCATCATGAATCTAATAAAACTCATTATGATCACCTTAGATATGGTTCCTAATTTTTTTAGATATTTATGGTCCTCTATTAAGGCCTCAAATTCTTGGATATCTTCAAAAAAAGTGGGGAGCTTCAGTGGTACCTCCCTCTTGGCTTTGAGTCTGTGCATGTCAGTTCGGAGTTGTTTAAACATTCTCATCAAATCATGTGGTAAGAGTCATATATCTATGAAAATTTTCTTCTTCTTTACCTGTATGGTAATTACACCAATACTTCATTAGAGGGACTCCTCAGTATAGTCTTTTTTTTCTTTCACCTGTGAGTAACTGTTCCTTGAATTAAATAATTATTTATTTTAAAACATCATCGAATTTTTTTTATGTTGTTCAATTATTTAAATATAAAATTTTAAAAACCATCTAGAATGTGAATATAGAATGTTAAATAAAACTAATAATTGGATCCTTATAAATGAAACTAGTTTTGATGTAGTTATCTCATGGGGTGTGGTTAAAGAAAGTTTCTAAGTTGTTTCTTAGTGAAGAATTGTGGCTAACTAGAGTTGTCTCACTTGAGGGGCTTCAAAATTTCTTACTTAATTATTCTAATTCAAATAAATAAAACTTTTTGTATGTTTTCTCTTATTTATGAAAGAAATGAAATATGAATTTAGTTTTTTTATTTTATAAATAATGAAAATACCAGAAAAATGATAATTTTAATCTAAACAAACATGAAATGATAAATAAAATGTAACTAGAAATAAAGAACATAGTCATAGGTTAAATTTTTATTCCTATTGTTATCCTTCTTTACTTTTTTTAAATTTAGTTAGATAATACAATAATAAAATATCTTGAATTAATTAACATCCTTTTATTTAGAAGTTTTGAAATTTCTAATTCCAAAGAAATATAAATTCCACCACCTTCCATAATAAATATTGATGATACTTTTTAATTTTGAGTGTGACATCTTACAGAACCTAGCTCTATCATATGCTATTTTATCCATTGATCAGATCAACTCCATCAATTTAATATATGATCAATTAGGGGAAGAGAAAAGAAAATAAATAAAACAATAGAATTATATTGGATTTACATATTTTTGGGGGAAAATCTCCATAACAGTGCATGTCACTCGATCTACCTCAAATATAAAGTAAAAATTAAGATATATTTCAAGAAAAACTAACCTACCCTAGTACAAAGCTTGAGTTAGCCTCTCTTTTTTGACAGTAAGAGATTAGTTGGTGGAAAATTAAGAGAATAAAATAAATAAAATAAATTTAAGAGAATAATGAGGGAATAAATAGATAAATATATAAATAGAGAAAGAATAAAAATAAAATAAAAGAGAAAAGAAAAGAGAATAAAATGGATAGAATGATTAAATTTGAAGATGAAGAAAATAATAGGAAGAAAATATAAAGAATAATAAAAAAAATAAAGTAATGGAAACACTTTAAGGGAAGAATAAATAAAATGAATATATCAATTTATTAAATATAATATAATTTAAACTAAATAATATTTAAACTTAAAAAAAAGAACAAACACAACAACATCCTGAAAGTAACCTCCTATCCATTGGTTGTCAAAATCCTCTTCATTAGTGGTGTAATTTTCTTTTATAATTAGAGAGGGGAATTATCAACCTCCCAAATCTTAGTATTTGAATTATTTTAAATGAGAAATCCTTATGGCCCACTTCTATTTGAATGTTAATTTTTAGAAAGAATCCGTTTGATATCGGGTGTTTTCATCATGGAATAAATCCATAGGGCATAAACTTCTCTATGGGAAAGTAGTGGTTTATGGAAGTAGTGAATGGTAATCTCTTAAGTAATCTATCCTTCATAGTAGCTAGAGGGAGATCTAAAAATTATCATGACATTAAACCCCTTTGAAAATGGGCATATAGTGGTTTCTTTCTATCCCATGCATGATCCATTGTGATTAGTGGTATTGGTATATAATCTTGAGCTCGAGATGAAGATTATTGGGTGTATCAATGGTGGTCTCTAGTTTGTTTTAGAATCATTGGCGATATGGATGTAAGTGACAAGCGGTGTAGGATGGTGTCTTAGGCATGTCCCAGTATGGGGTTTTGGGAGAAAGAAAGACAACAACATTTGATTTAAAAGAGGAAAAATAACCAACATGAATGAGTCCAACATTATAAATGATATCTGATGTGATTATCATTTATAATATATTCCATGGATTTCGATACTCAAACGCTCGCACTGGGGTGGGCACCCATATTCACACACACACACACATGGGCCACACCTCACCTATGTAGCCTGAGTGAGTTTATTCCCACCAATGCTCACAAATTTTCCTACATTCCAAACATGCCACTTAGTGATCTCTCCCTCAGTCCACGCTTGTCTATCCGACCCACTTAGACTTGCTATGTGGTTTCATGGACCTCGAGGTTGAGGGATGAATGAGATTTGGCCCAAATTTAATAACCTATATAAATCATTTCAGTAATATAATGTAAAATTCAACATAATATAAAATCAAATTAAAATCAAAAAATTTTAATTCATTTTAATCCTCTTTAAGTTATTTATTTGAAAATTATCATTTTTGAATAAAACATTGAAATATATTGAAAATTGAGTGAAAACTATTGAAAACCATTGTGAAAAAATTTTAAAATATGCATGAAATATGAGAATATATATTACTCTTGATTAACAGATTTATAAATTTATTAAGTAGCTAAACATGGAATTTATAATCCTAATATGTTCATGTTTGTTTTTGGGAATGAGAAAAGATCCATTAAAAATTATTTAGTGAGAGAAAAATACTTTTTTAGAGAGGTATATATGAAATGAACATTAGGATTCACATGATATGGAATAGTTTTTTATGATTAGTGTGAGGTTAGTGAATTGAAATCCATGTTTAAGGAAAGATTTATTTTATGTGTTTGAGTTGAGTAATGTTTATAATTATATATTGAGAAGTTTGTTTTGACCTTAGTATAGATGATTTCCTAAGAGTGAAATTTTTAAGGGTGGGGGACTGATGATGCTCATATTTTAATATATTTATTCTATAATTTAGTGATTTAATCCCATAATTTTATATTTTCAAGGGAAATTATTACATTTTTATATTTTAGGAATATTTTGTAAATTCTTGGAAAAATGAATTAGTTTTTTATTTTTAAGTGTCATAATTTACTTTAATATTTGGTCCATAAATTGTTATGAACTAATACAAATTTTATAATTTATTTTTTAGGGTTATATTATTATTGGAATAAATTTCATTCAATGGTCCCTAAAGCTACAACCAATCATTAATGTCCAAATTGAATCATTCCATTGGGTCCTCGAAATTTGCGTATTGTTTTGATGAATTTTAGGTATGAGACTATATCTCACAATGTACTAGTCAAAATGAGTAGAAATTTTAAATAATGATATGGAAGAGGACGAGTAATAATTTCTTTAACTATACCTACTTGATATTCAGCCTTTTATAAGGCCATTAATTCATGGGAAATTAGAGGATTTGAATTCAAACCGACTTCTAGGGAAACATGTTTTTCTCTAATAATTTGGTCATAAATGTGGAAAAAACAAAGCCAATGAATCTTAAATTTTTGGAAGAATAAATCAGATATAGAGGAATAATATTACATAGTACCACATTACAAGATCCATCTATTTAATGGTATAAAATTCAAATACCTTTCGATGGAAAAAAGTAGATGGAATCCAAACACCCCTCTTTCTTATAGATTTATATCCCTACTTCATTTAAAAAGAGTTTGGAAATTTTAGTAGATAAAAAGGGATTTTTATTTTTTAATAGTTTTATAAATTTCTAATATATATTAGTTTATTATTTATCTTCTTATTCTCTCTTGTTTTTTATCCTACTATTAATATCATCTCCATAAAAATAGAAAAACAATTATAACTATTGTTTGAATTAAAGGAGTGGTGTTATGCTTTGAGTTATTTGTGATTTAACACTTTATTAGTTTTATTATGATAATTCTAGTTTTGTTTAAATTTATTATATTGTTTTTTATCCCTAGTTTTACTACTAATGCATTCCTCCTCCTTATTCATCAATATTCCCTCCCTTTAGTATTTAAGTCATTCAAATGGTGGAGTTTGTCTTATTCTTTGATGTGAATGTTTATTATTCCATATGTAGAGGTATCATTGTTGTGTTTTTAAAATTATAAATAGGATGATGTTGAGTAATATTTATTGATTTCAATATCTAATAGAATATTTATAATATTTTAATTAATAGTGATAGGAATAACTGTTACCTTGTAATAATAACAACTCTTCCTTTATATTCATTCTTTATTACTAATTTTATTCTATTTTTATGTTAGTTAAACATTGAATATATATATTTACAAATAACTTTAATTTTTATAAACCCTCAATATATTATAATATCATTTTTAGTATATTTTATGAATATAATAGTGATAATATATAATATATTTATATAAGTAGCCTCCTTATGAGATCAACATAATTATTTCACTATATTTTATTTTTAGGGAAAATAAGAAAATATTGAGTTTTGATCATTGAAAAATACCTTTAATAAATGTTCTATTAAAATAAATATCTATATTCAAGTCTCATATTGTCAAACTACAAATGGTATTTTGAAGAATCTAGAAGTAACACATTTCACAACTTCAATTTTTTTTGAAACTAAATAAGCTATTCTCAAGGATGATTAAAAAAGTTTTCAATTTCTACCTATTGAAATTGTTCCCTAGATGCATCAATTATTTATGTATATAGTTAAAACCTTTATGCCACTTGGAGATAAAAAATATTAAATGAAACATTTTTTGATAAAGTTATTGATGTCTTATCAAAGTAGTGAGAATTTAAACAAACAATGGTACATGACACAAATAATATTACAAATCTTAGTCTTGATGGCCAACATGTTAATGCATTATGATAATCACATGAAGATAGATAATAAAAATAGAAAAAGGGAAATAGAGTTTAAATTAATTTTACTTATTAAGATTTAAATTAGAGAGATCAACAATCAAATCGTAGTATTTTAAATATAAAAACATCTAAAAGTTATTCACATAATATTAGTCTTGAACTCAATGAAGGGGAACATGATCAACTTACTATAAAGATATTTTAAAGATAACATTTACATAGAAATTATCAGTTTGAACAAAATAATAAAAGTGATAAACTTGATAGATAATCCTCAAAAACTATATTCTATAAGTGTATGAATCCAGAAAACATTGGACCAAATTATGTGGATGTTAAGAGAAGGGTAAAAATATTTTTCAAGATACATTCTAAAAGAAAATTAAATAAAAGTATAAAGGCTTCAAAATAATAGTGTGCTTGTGATAAATTTAAAACTTATGATATTTTATCATACTGAAGAAATGATATAGTTTAATTATTACTTTTTATGTTAATGTGTATTGATTTGATCCATTAAATTAAAGGTATTTTAATGGTAAAATGACAGATGATGATTTTTATAATTTATCTTTATAAAATAAGTTTTCATATTCATCAGAAAATAAATATAAATATAAAAATGTGGAGGAAGTGGTTCCTTGAACTAAAGTGGAGACAAAGGAATATATAGTTGAAATTGAATATACCTCTCAAATACTATTCAAGAGATACACTATACTAAAAGATAAATTTGATTAACAGAAATTAGGGCTTACTATGGTTGATATATCTTCTAAAAAATTATCTATGAAAAACTTATAAATTAAAAGTAAAGTCACAAAAAATAAAGCATAATATTATAGGTTTGTATGAGAGTTATATTAATTATATAATGGGAATGAAAAAATTATATCATTATTAGATAAGTGAAATATTAAAAATTTAAAACTAGTATATGATAAGAAAGGGAAGATTGTATCCTTAAAAAAAGATAAAAATTATCCGTTAAGAATAAAATATAAAGTAAAAAGTCTTAATAAGTTTTGGAATAACTATACAGCTAACAGAATATATTTTGAAAATATGTACAAATTGATGAAATAAAATATGAAGATTTCTGGAATGGGAAGTTAATACGTCGGAAGTTAACATTATCAATGCACCTATTTTGTCCCAAACAATTCCCCTTTAAGTATGAATTTTCAATGAGGCGGACACTGTAAGAAAAAATTAACATTGATTAAAGTTTATTTTATAGGTTAACAAAAAACATACGTTTCAAAGGATCTTTCCAATATCGAATAGAAGAGGGATCCCTAGATATGTGTACCTAAATTGAAATTCGAATATATATCTTGAATTAAGTATGTCTATATTCCTTATATGTAATATATATTAAAATAAAATAATTGGTTACCAAAAATTGAATCCCGTTATATGGTTCATAGTAACCTTTTTGTTTTTAATCAGAAATTTTTTCATTTACATTCAATTTGTCATTATTTTATAAGTTTCAATATTTAAAATGATTTCTTTGAATATTAACTCTCTTGTCAATGGGGAGTTATTTTTTTGTTTGGATAACATTATTATAGATTTTTCCAAATTTTTCTTTCAATAGAAGATATGAATTTTTTAATTTTTTCTTAAAACATATTCTATGGAAGAAGATAAATCCATATTATCATAAGATAACTTCCAAAAGTTTTAAATTAATTTTTTCATATATCTTATAATCCATGTTAAATTGGGTGATCATTTTTTATCTGTTTTTTTTAAATCAACTTTTATAATTTTTTATTTTTATTTTTTATTTTATTAAATGATAACCATTAAAAAAACTCAAAAATAAATATTTATGATATTTGACATCATAATTTCTGTTAGGATCTTGTTTGGATTATCATATTTACCAAGTTTAACGATATAGGTTATTGCTTATAAAATGGGCCATGGGACCCTTATTTTTTGACTATCTTTTAGTGATAATCTATACCACTTTAGAATTTATGATTTTAATATCTTAATAAAACTTTTTATAATAAAATATTTCTTCTTATGAAGGAATTTAATCCATGGAAATTATTTTGGAAAGGATAATTATCCAATATGATTCTCTCTTAAATAAATTTATTTGTTTTAAAGGATGGAATTTTATATATCTACTTATAGAAGAACATGACATATTCTACCTTGGTATTATCCATCAGTTTTATGGATCAATTTTTTTTGATATTTATGACAGAGAAGATAAAGTAAGTTTTTCACTTTTGGAGAAAAATTTCATTAATCCAATGGGGAATTTTTCAGAGATTATAGTTACCAAATCTTATCATAAATAAATAATAAATATTTTTAGATTAATATTCAATACATTACATAAACAAAATCTCGAGGACCATAATAGTTTAGTGTCTTTAGAGACTAATAACACAATATTCTAAATTGGTTAAAGATCTTCAATGTCTCCCAAAATAATATTCCCCTTAAGTACTCCTCATAGACATAAACTAAATAAAACCTTTCTTCATAACCTAGGGAAAAAGAAACATAAGAATGGTAGAGCTCAGATGCTCAATAAGGGTAAAAAAGGGAGATACTTAAGCATAACAGGAAAATAAGTGTTTCATAATATGAGAATAACAATTGAAAATCATACCCTACATATCAAATATCATAATATTGAGTCATGGAATAAATATTTGTAGTTCATAATACATGAATCATATGAAAATCAAAGAAAATTATCCATGAGAGCATAACATTTACATAAGACATAAAATTGTGGCATACACATAATCATAGAAAATAATTTCTATAGAAGTCAAGGCTCACCACCAAGGCTATCATAGTAGAATGGTTTAATTACCCAAACCATTATAATAGTCAAGCTACACTCACAAGATAATCATAACAGAAAAATTTCCTAACTGAACTAGGTTCACTCCTCATTAAAGTCTTGTCTATCTCATGAGATATAAATATTTACCCAATTAATTATTGGGATATATATTTCTCAACCATCACATAATGAAAATCATACATATGTGTTCCACAAGATCATAAAACATCCATCAAATCATTACCCATGAAATGTAATGAGTTTCATAAACATTTCATCATATCATAACCCATGGAAAAGAGACAGATTTTAAAATTATCTCATCATTTCATCAAATCATAACCCATGGAAAAAGAAACAGGTTTCATAATAATTTTAACTTGGTATTAATAATAGAATAGAATTAAGTTTCATAAATATCCTACCATAATAAACATAAATAATTTAGAGAAATAATAATAATTGTATCCTTGAATTATATCCCTAGTAATGCATAAGTAACATCAAAATATATCATCTTAGATAGAAAATGATTTTAAAAAGATCACATGCAACATTTCTTGAGGAAAATAAATTTTTCTTCGAAAGTCACTTCTAAAAACTAAAAATTCATAAACTATTCTTGAAATAATTTACTTTGAAAATAACCTTGAAAACATAATAATGAATCTTTAAAAGTAATTTAAAAAATTTCTTTAGAAAAATAGACTTTCCACTTTTAAAAACACCTTTTAAAATATCTTTAATATTTGTTTTTACATTGAAATAATTTATCCAAAAATTATTTTTTTAAAATATTAAGTGTTTTTTAAATAAATTTTAAAAATTTTAAGGGAAGTCTAAAATCATTGATTTGTCTTGAAATTAGGTATTCCAATTCATGCCGGGCATATTAAAAACAAAAATACTTTTCAAATATTTGGTAAAATGCAAACAAGAAAGTTTAAAAAAATGATATAAACATTCCTTTCAAAAAAAATTTTAAAAATTAAAACATTGTTAAAAAATTATATAATAAATCATTTTAAAATGTTAAAATCATTTTTGAAAACATTTTTAAAAACATATTTTTTGGAAGAAAAAGGGTTTTCAACCGAAAAGATGGTTTTTCATAAAAATGTCAATTTTGAACTCTTGAATACTTGAAGAGAGGAAAATGAAGGAAAAAAATTTATTCTCATTACAAAAACATATTATAATAAAATCAATTAGTTTCTTGAGACATAGATCATATTATTTGATCATATTCATAAATAATTTCAATAGATGATGTGATTGTAACATAAAATCTCTACCACTTTGGTAACTTTGAAATGCAATACCCATGAAGTAATATCATTAAAAAAATGTACAATATCACTAGTTTAAATAAATTAATAATATTACATGTAAAAATGGATGTATATACACCTCTCAAAATAATATATCTACATATCATAGCCATATGTATCAAAGAAGGAAAAATGAGACAAAAATCCTTTTCCGCTTCGATAAATTTTGAACTGTAAAAACCATAAAATAAAGATACTCAAATGGATATGTAAATACCCATTATTTTAAGTATAATTATCATAAAATAAATTCATGGGTATTATATACACCACATAAAATAAATATGTGGTGAATATGGAATGTTTCACATAAAAGTAAAAAATGATTTAGTAATCCCTTATCGTTTTAGTAATATTTTGGATCGTAATCCCCAATAAAACATACCAAAAAACGAAACTTTAAATATAATCAAAATAATGATATTAATTATATAAAATTTAAAATGTTTAGTATATAAACCACACAAATGAAAAGAGTGTAGAATTTCCATATGTCTCCTAGAAATAAAAGAGAGACTACAAATACCTTACCTTAAGTCATGAATTCCTTCATAAAAGTTTGAACCTCATGTATAATAAAAATAAGTTTATTATAAATTTATTATATAACTATAATTATATATATTATATCTTATATGATTTACTTATGACCATTTATTACCTGTTTATTACCAATTCATAGTTAAAATCACGTTTCGAGTAATAACTGCTTTGTTTTTATAAATTTTTGTTTATTTTTATTTTTAGTCCTATTAATTTTATCATGGTTACATAATATCCAGAATAATAACAACATAGTTATCATATTTATACATCAATTTTACTTTTATTACTAACCATGAAATATGTTCTTGATAAATGAAGTATGTTACGATCATAGATATGGTAGGTCATATATACACACGAGTAATGTTTCCATTTTTAAATTATCATTATGTAAAGGAGGTAAGTAATATTTTATCTTTATATAATGATAATAATATCATATTATTTATTTATATTTACTTATAAATATCATCCATGTGGTTTAGTGATGAAAGGAGAGAGTAATATTGCTTCGTGAAGGAGGTAGTCCACATGTACATGAACGACGCTATCACATTTTAGTGAGTGAAAATATAATAAAGAAAATGATATATTACCTTTTCAGAATGATAAATATGTCATTGATATCAAAATAATATCATTTATATCACATATATTCATATAGTTTATCCTTATAATCTTCCATTTACAATGTTAGTGAAAATGAATCACATCACTTCACGGGATGGTAGTCCACCATATACACGAACGACGTTATCTTATCCCCTACGAAATGGAAAGTAAAAAAAATAAATATACGATATAATGATTTTAGAGGTATAATTATGTTATAAAAATCATATATATACTTTATATCAATTGTCATTCCCAACCATGATAGGTGCTAATGGAAAAACAAATAACATTGGTTTGCAAGGCAGAAGTCTACAATACACATGAATGATAATTTCATAACCCATTTAAGGGAAGAGAGGATGGTTGTAGGTCATTCTATTAACATAAAAAATTATAATTATATGGAATATACTAGGTTTATTATATCATCATGTTTTAATAATAATTTAATGAGATGGTGGGATAAATAAAATAAAAACACTCGTTGAAGAACATTACCTCTTCTTCAGGTATCCTCCTTGGGTTTGCATTAAAATCATTCCTAGGTTGTATTTACATCTAAACTAATGATTATAGGATTATAGGAGAGATTTTGGGAAGGTATTTGGGTAGGTGTTTTCTGAACGGAAATTGTTAGAAGATATGAAGAGGATAGGAGAGGGGATGACCTTTTATATGTGAGGTAAGTGCTACACTTATAATTTTTTGAAAGGAAAAGGGTATACCCCCGTTTTTATTATGACACAAGGATCAAACATATATTATTATATATAATTAAACCTTATAGGTTCAAAATATGTCCATAAAATATATTTTAGACAAATTTTTTGGTCATTTTAACCCTTATCATTATAGATTAACCCCTGTTAATCCCATTTTACCTTAATTACGGTAAATAATTTATACTCATTTTACTATTCATTTTGGTCAAAAATTAAGTTTACCATATTAGATATTATAAAATATTATTATTCTAAATATTTAATAAATTTTTACAAATTACATTTAAAAAATTATAAAAAAAATTATTTAAAATTAATCCAACCGACGTGACGAGAAAGTGAGTTTCCAAAGAGAAAATGTTTAAACCTTTAATTTTTTTTTATATCTAATTTAAAAATGAAATATATTCCATTGAAATTTTTTATTAATATATATATATATATATAATTTAACTAATTTTATTTTAAAAACAATTTAATATATAATTTAACTTTATAAATAATTTAAATGAAAAAGAAATTTTTAATTAAAATTTACTATTTTCACTAGTCATAAAAAATATTATTTTCTAAAAATTCAAAAAAACTCACCATAATATAATTTTTACATGATTATTTCAAAAAATAAATTTTATTTTTTAATAGAAATTATCTATAATTGGAAAAAAATTAAATTTAAAACAAAACTCATAGACACGACAAAAAGAAGGTTTTTGAGAAGGGTATTTTTTTCATGAGTAACATGATTTCATATTAAATATATGTATAATAATAATCATTTTATGATTTAAAAATAAATTTTATTTTTATATAAACTATACATTTTATTCAAAACATTCCTCATTATGGATTATTTTAATTCAATAAAATGGAGAAACATTATGCACCTTAAAATAGTTTTAAGAAATACCCATTTTAAACCCAAACACAAACTTATACTAAAATCAAATATAAAGTTTATTAAAAGTAATTAAGTGGTTTAAATATAAATAAATAATAATTATGTTACTTTAAAACATAATATGAAATTTAAAATAATTAATTTATTGAAATGAAATGATAGTTTTACAAAAATCAGTATTTTTCAATATTTACTAAAAAATCCATATTTTCTAAAAAACCCCAAAAAACCAGCATAAGTTAATTTTGATATAATTATTTTAAAAATTAATTTCATTTTATCAAATAAATTTTCTAAAATCTATACAGTATTTTCTCATAAAAATCAATAAAAATTATTTTTATGGAAAATATATTTTTGAGGAATATAATCACATTACTATAAATTCATTTATAAGTTACTAAGAATTTAAAAATAAATTTATATTGAGTTGGAAATTTATATAAATGTTTTTTATATTAGTTAAACTATTCCTACAAGACTTCCTAACAACTAGTTTATAATAATATTATTTCATGATTCGTTGAAACTCGATGTCATGTGTCATGAACACTATTGAAGAAACTCATTGCTGCTTATAATTCAATCTAAAATCATTATTGTGTGTAACAAAATCGATACTCAGTGTTATATATGAAACAATATATACTTAGTTTTTTATATAAAAAAATATCAAAAATTTCAAATTCACTCAAAAAACATATTTTACAAAAGCGTAGGGTGTTACAGATATAATTGGGTTTCCAATAGAAGGCGAGTCCTCTTTCATTATATATAAACTTTCAGATTCATATGGATCTTTTAATAAATCCAGGGAAAAAGAGACCCTCATAATTATAAAGAAAAGATTTCATAAAATGAACCATCTTGATCCAAATGCTATAATTCTATTTCAAATGGTCCAAGGATTGCTGTTACCTTAGAAATAAGACAAACCTACTGTCAAAATCTAAGATGTCTATGTGTTAGGATTCTAGTGTAATATAATGAAGTTCAATACTATAAAATTATTATAGAATTATATTTAAGTTGTGTTCACTATAATGATTCAAGTTAATATACTTCCATATTCATGGAAATTGAACCTGATTCTTTTAAATACTATAATATATGAATAAATAAATGTTTTAACAGTAGCTAAAAGAAAGTGATGATCCAAAACAAAGATATAGTTTCATTGATGAAAATCATTTATCACTTCTATTTAAAAGGTTTTCTCAAAGTAGAATGAAATTTAAAGCTATGTTGGACACTTAAAAGAAGAAAAATATTGAATGGAATGAAAAAATAATAACTTTTGGAAAATTAGGCCTAAAATAATCACAAGAAGAAATATTCCAGGAATGAGTGAAAAGAACTGGAATAAAACGAACTTACAACAATAGATCAACCCATAAAAAGTAATAATAATGTTTTTAATATCTTAATAAAAATTTAAATAAACTTATAGAAATTTTATATATAATTAGGAAGAGTTAATGTTGTTAATCCATCCTCAAATATAAGAATAGAAGGCTGACAATCCCTTCTTCTGAATATCTAAGTTAGAGTTGTTTTCTTAGAGGTAATAAGGGGTAATATAAATGAAAACGAATTAAAAAAAGTATTTTTATTTGAAGGTTAGTAAATAAAAACTTCCACAAACTCTTAGTAAATATATTCTTGAAGTTCAAAAGAAATTAAGATCCAAATAACTAATGAATAGAAAAGTAAAAGAGAGAGATATTGAAGCTAAGGTTCCCCATTCATGAGAAACAACGTCAGATCCTCCTACAGTATAAGGAGAAAGAGTTTTAATTATTAGTTAATCTATAGTTCAATTTCTTCTAAAGGAATTAAACCCTCATAAATATTCAGAATGAAAGTTTACATCTACTAGAAATATGTTATCTTTGAAATCAAGATTGATATAATTAGGGAGTTCTGTTAGGAATAATATTGGTAAATCACCAGTTCATGAAGGAGATAATTCATCGAATGATTTATATGTTTTTGAGAAAAGTTAAGGACATGATAAAAGTGATACTAATCAGAACGGTAAATAGAATACTCTATAATAATTAAAATTAGATAAAAAAAATCATAAAAAGTACATCTTCTTAACCTTTGACCAATATGGAATGAATTTAAAAGATAATGGATTTTATGTTTGAATATTTGGAAAATATATATTTCAATTCTAAAATAATTTTAGGCATGAATAAAAATATAAACTATCTTCATGAACACCATATATGACTTTCAAATATCTATACTATAGAAACAAAATTGTTGATAAAAAATTAATCATTAGAATTTTTTTATTCAATTTAAATTCTATACATGAATCCCTTTTCTCGAACTTAATGAAGGATTTTTAGAGAGTCATGGAACATCACACAAACATTGGCATTTTGGTTGATAAGAATATCAATATTAATAATTTTTTTTCAAGATAATGTTTTAGAAGATATAAAATTAGAGATTTAAGATATGAAACTGTCATCATAAGATTGAAAGAAAAGTCCAGAGAAGATGAAAGCTCTAATATCAATATCCACTAAAAAATATCATAAAGACTAATCATCATATTCTTATGAATGTATAAAAGTAATACTCAATATTTTTATTCATAGTATAATTGATGATAAATTAATGATATGGATGTTAAATTTTTTTAACTTAGGTTTGAAGTATTTTTGAAATATTAGAAATAGAGACAATATCCATAAATTATGAACTCTAGATGTTATTGAAAATAAAAAGTTTTTTCCCTTAAAATTACTAAGAGGGGGAGTTTGAGAAGGATATAAAAATTATTTTTTTTGAGATTAATATCCTTTTATTGTGGGATTATTTTTAAAAACTCTCAAAGGGTAAAATATTTTGTAAGATTTTCCCTATTGAAATGGGAGTATTTTTGGATTGTAAGTTTTTATTATAATGCTAATGACATGTTGTTTTTAAGATAGATCTGAAAAAGGGAGAAATGTATAATCTTATAAATTTTCTATCAGATGATAAAGGGAGTTTTCTATTTATGAATTCATTTGAACATACCTTTTCATTGCATATATTTTGGTTATAAAAAATGGGGGTTTGTTTGGTCACAAACCCAATTTCATATCATTTTTTAAAAATCATAGTACTCATAATTTTAGATTTATTTTTATTGAATTTTTTCTACGTTTTTGTTATATAGACATAATGTCCAAACATTTACTTTAAATAAATTATTCGGATGTACTTTAGTTCTAGTATTTTGGGAATCTAAGATTAACTTCATCCTACGGACCTCCATTCATTATAATGGAGAAAAATATTGAACACATAGAACAGTGGAGTTTGAAGCTATAACCATCAGATGATGGTGAGTCTTCCTTAATTCTATTTCAATTTAACCCATAGAATGTGGAATCTGATTGTTGATGTTTTTATATGGTTCTCTATAAATTTATCCCAAGTATTTGAGAATTATAGTTACCATGAGTGAACTGAAGTGTTTTCAATCATTTTAAAGTTCTCAATTTCTTTTTTCCTAGAGCCCTTATGATTTTATTTTTATCTAAATATATTTTTCTTAGAGAGTCTAATTATGAGGTTTTCATTATAAATTATCTAAGAATTTATTCTTGTAAATATTGGTTGTTTGATCTATAGAGATCAATGTATTCAATAGATATGAAAACAAAGTGTGTCTCTAATCCTTCATGATAAAGGGATTTAGTGGTTTGGAAGACAATGTTTGTATAATTAAGAAGATTGAGGGATTTTGTTTCTAGGAATGTGGAGTGTCAATGGATATAACACTAATATCATTCAATGTGTATTTAATCAAGGGTGTTTTAATCTTAGAACTTGACTATCTAGGATCTGTTTTATAGATCCTCCTCCTACTTTATATAAAAGTGATGGGTTCTGTTGATTAGAATTTTTTTGTAATTAATATCCTGATTGAGGCATTAGAGTTATTAATCAATACTATATAAATTATTTTACATCAAATTGTATATTTAATTTGTGTGATTCATTTTTTAATTTGAATGTCTTTTTACAACTATAATATTTATATTCTCTTTAATTTATACTCTAATATAATTTTATTTTGTTAGAATGTTCTATCATTTGATTAAATTTTATTTGAGTGGGATGAAAATTTATAATCTTCTTTAACTATAATTCACCTCCTCTTGTAGTTCCATATCATACACCATTTTTGGGGCAAATGGGTCCTACATCAGTCTTATTTTCTATATAGGGGATGTCTATAAACTACGTCCTCCAACATCTACATGTTTTTTGCAGGGGATAACTGATGTTGTTAATATTTTCATGAATTATTATATACTATCTTTACTGATTTTATATTAAATGTGCATAATTTTTTTCAAATATTAATTTTTTAATATTAAGTATAATTTTTGAGCATTTTTAGAAGTAGTCCAAATGATTCATTTTACTATTTTAATAATAAATATCTCTATAATGATCCAAATTGTGTGGTTCTTGTTTTTTATGATACTAATTTAAATATAAAACATTTCATTAGAAGAGATCATGAGACAATTCTGCCATTTGAAGGGTCATATGGTCCACACAAGAAGGGCTAATGAATCTGTGAACAAACTAGACCATCCTTGAAGATTGATTTTCTGGGCTCAATAGATAAGTCCAAAAACATTAATTCTCCACCATAATTTGGGTGACACTACATTTCATCTTTGATAAAAAATTAAAGGCCCAAATCTAATTACAAGGGGCCAAACTGATTCATTTAAACTCAGCCCACCATTCTGTCCGGGAATTGAAATCAGCACACCAATGCTGACTTTTCTCCGGATTTAGACATCCATTCAAGCTAAAATGTTTTATTTTGAAAGCCAAGATATATTCTACCAACATTTTTGAAGAAATTATATTTATTTTAGGGCATCTTACTATGCAAAAACCCATTCACATTTTGGCCATTGAAAAGTCTGGATTGAAATAGACAGAATGACATTATTTATTAAAACCGCCATAACATAGGCTAAAAAAGTCTATAGGCATCCAAATTTTGAGAGTCGACAGAAGAAATCCATCTATACATCTTTGAAGAAGACACCAGCTCGTGATTTATCTGTCTATATTTTTAAATCTGTTATTCAAGTGGAGGGACAGTTTTGGAATGCAAACAGTCCACTCCTTGGGATATAAATACTCTCCCCTCCTCTCCTTGAAAGGGGTTGGCACTTCAGCACTTAATAAGGAGGTTTGGCATTACTAGAGCCTTGAAAAGGTTCTGGGAGGATATGCTTTGATCTTGTTTCAACAAGAGAGACCTCTCCTCCACTTCTCTTTCATGTTTGTTTATGTTTTATTTTAATTGTAATTGTGTAACTTTGTTTTCATTTCAATCAAATTATAGTGCTTGTTTCTTATTGAATACCTCTTATTCTTCTCCAACTTATGTAGTATAGTATTAATGGTCTTAAAATAGTTTTAATCATTTCAAATTATAGTCCCTTATTTTGCTTCCTCATTCAACCGAAATTCCATTTTTGATTATCAAAATCTTTCATGTGTGTGTTAGGCACACTACTCTTTTATTGTCCATTTCTTTGTCTAATATTTTTAAATCGTCACCATAAACATTAAACCCAAATTATCAAAAATCCTAATGGCTGAGTAAATCTACCATTGGGGTGAGTTATAATTCGGCGATGTAAAGTGATTGAGAGTTTTTGCTCGATGAGTATTCTTTAAATTAATATTGTGTATGTTAAAATTAAGATGTCATGGATTATTGATATGTTTTTTCGACAAGTGGTTTCTATGGATTATTGGAACCATAAATACACTACCCTAAATAAGTTTTGATTGAGATTAGAACCCTATGTTAAGTTAATCCTTAGATTAAAGTCTTAACACTTAGGAATTCCTATCAACGTCAACTTATGACATGGGTGTTAATTTAATGCAATACAAAGCAAGGCTCAAGGATATCACAAGCTTAACTCCCCAATAATGAACTCACCCCAATATTCATATATTTGTTAAATCAAGAATCAACCATAAATCATTTCAATTTAGCTCCGCAAACAAACCCCACAAATTAAAATACAATCAACTAAAAAACAAATGACTATTACAAAGTATCATCATTGAGGATTCGACCTGAGTGCTGCTATACACATTAGCAGAGCACTGGAACCTTGACTGGTCAATCGGTGACAATCGGCCATGCATTTCAAATGGATCTGTTGCCAGTTAAGGTTCTTTAAGTAGTCATTAGTTTCTGGTTATTGTAAAAAACACAAAAAAAAAATTTCAAAAAAATTAAAAAAAAAACAGAGAGAAAGACCCGTATTCTCATAAAAATCATAAACTAAAAAAAATAAAAAGAAAAAATCATCTTCCTCTTTCTTCCAACATCACCCTGAATGCCCCGTAGCCTCCCAAACAATCCCTCCGATTTGTTTGACCCTGAAATTGAGCGACCACTTTGCCAACTTAGTAGGAACATAAGAGATAATCAACTCATTCAAGAACCAGTCCTCATCCAACGAGTTGAATTTGAAATGGCCAATCCTAGGGTACACACCCTTAAAGAACTCACTGCCCCTGATATGAATTACCAACCTATTTGTATTCAATATCCAAACATAGAAGCTGACTTCAAACTCAAATCAGGTTTGATTCTTCTTTTCCCCCATTTCCATGGGCTAGCCGGCGAGGATCCACATCTCCACCTTAAATAGTTCCAAGTGGTGTGCTCTACCATGAAGCCTCAAGGGGTTTCAGAAAAACAAATCAAACTTTGAGCATTCCCTTTCTCCCTAGCTGACACTTCTATGTTATGGCTTTACTACCTACCTCTTGGTTCCATAACCACATGTAATGACATGAAGTGACTCTTCTTAGACAAATTCTTTCCTGCTTCTCGTACTACTTCTATCCGAAAGGAAATAAGTGGTATCTGTTAGTTCCCAAGTGAATCACTCCATGAATACTGGGAGAGATTCAAAAATCTTGTTGCAACCTTCCCACACCACCAAATCCCTGACCAACTCTTGATCTAATACTTCTATGAGGGGTTATTGGCTATGGAGAGAAATCTTATAGATGCGGAAAGTGGCGGTGCTCTTGTTGATAAAACTCCTACAGAAGAAAGAGATCTCATAAGTAACATGGATTTAAACACACACCAATTCCACACTTGAGCACATTCTCAAGTCAAACAAGCCCAATATAATCAACCAATTGAGCTGAACAAGATGACCGAGTGGATGAGTGAACTTACAGGTCTTGTGTGACAACTAGTTGTGGCATCCAAATCCCCATCCTTGTCTTCTCCACAATCAATATTTCTTGGAGCTGTCAGAAACTGTGGAATCTAAAACTCTCCATCTCATCCAACTAACACATGTCCACAACTTCAAGAGGATTAATCTGATTCATCTAAACCAATGGATCTCGATGCAGCATATGCTCAGTGGAACACTAATCCTCAAATATCAGGTAAGTTTGTTAGAAACTTCAATCAACCTCACTCTGAGCCCTTCTTTTCTTCCTATTACCAAGGCCACATCTATGGCAATCCCATATCCCATCCTCCTCAATTCCCTCCTCAAAACCCAAACCAATTTCAATATGGTCAAGGTGTTGGTAACTTCCAACAACCTTATCCTTTTGTCCCTCAACCTCAAAGGATCAATCCTTCTATTCCTCCTCCTAGATTCCACTTTCCTAGTGAACCTTCCCAATTCCCAAACCAATTCAATCACTTTCACAAGAACCAAAATCAAGGTAACCCCAATTCGGGACTAGCCTCTTCTTCCAAGCAACCATGGGAAAGTGTTGTGGAAGATCTTGCCTCCTTCACCCATTCAAGCCTCAAGAACATTGAAACCCAAATTGGTCAAATATCATCCCACCTTAGTCTGCAGCAACCATCTAATTCTTCCCAACTTCCAGCTCAACCATTACCCAACCCCATGTGTAATGTAAGTTCAATTTCACTTAGATCGGGAAATCAAATTTCTATGCCTCAAGATAAGTCCTCCAACCCCCTTTAATTGTTGACCTAGAAAATGAAAAGAAAAATAAAATTGAAAAGGAACCTAAAACCATTCCCTCACCTCCTTCAATTCCACTTAAGAATCCAATTCCTTTTTCTAAAGCTGTTTCTAAACCAAGGAAGTCCTTTGAACCTGATCCTGAAATGATCGACATGTTTAGATGTGTTGAAGTCAACATTCCCCTCTTAGATGCCATAAAACAAATTCGTAAGTATGAAAAGTTTCGCAAGGAGTTGTATTCCCACAAGAGGCAACTTAGGACCTTCAAAAATGTTTCAACCCAAGAGTACATACCCATTAAGTGAAAAGATCCAGGGACCTTTACAGTTCCATGCCAAATTGGATGTTCCAACTTTGATGATGCACTCATAGACCTAGGAGCCTCAATTAATGTCATGCCCAAATCCAAATTCTCCAACCTTGGTCTAGGTACCTTACATCCTACAAGTGTTTTCATTCAATTGGCCAATCGAAGAATAGCCAGTCCCGAGGGAATAATTGAGGATGTCCTTGTTCGAGTCAATGATCTTATCTTCCCTGCTGATTTCTATGTCCTTGACATGGAAGGTGAGATAAACTCTTCTCGATCTCCCCTAATTCTAGGAAGACCATTCCTCGTGACTATGAGAACCAAGATTGATGTCCATTCAGGCATCTTATCCACGGAATTCGGTGACCAATTGGCCATGTTCAACATTTTCCAAGCCATGTGATACCCATCTGAGGATCACTCTGCATTCTCAATCCATGCTTCTAAGGACACTTCTAAGAGTCAATCGAACCCCAATCCACTATGTTCTTCATGTTCTAATGAAAAAGGATCTTGTGAATTCTGCACCATGATTAACCAAGTCATAAATGGTGAAGTTGATGTGGACCTCTCATTCATAGAATCCATCAATCTAGAAAAACTTGAAAACTCTCTTGAATCCCACATCAACTCTAATCTCTACTTCTCCACCATGGATAGTATTAAAGAAAATGAATCTAAAGCAACTAAAGTCCCTTCATCCATTCCTGAGATGTCTAACCCACAAATGAGAGATGTGACTGATCTGAAACCTCTTCCTAAACACCTAAAATATGTATTCCTCTTCCATTATCACTCATATCCTGTCATTATATCTGCCACACTTACTGAAACTGAGGAGTCCAAACTTGTTCAAGTGTTAGAGGAAAACAAAAAGGCCTTATGTTGGACCCTAGATGACATACCAGGAATCAACCCTGCCCTTTGCATGCATCACATCCATCTTGAGGATTCATCCAAACCAATTAGACAACCAAAAAGAAGACTCAATCCACTCATACTTGAGGTAGTTAGGGAAAAGATCACCAAGCTTCTTCAAACTGGTATTATCTACCCAATTCCTGATAGTGAATGGTTTAGTCCAATTCAAGTTTTACCTAAGAAGGGTGGGATAACTATTTTCACAAATGAACATGGGGAGGTAATCACAACTTGAGTGAATAAAAAATTTTGTGTGTGCATCGACTATAGAAAATTGAATGTTGAAACCTGAAAATATCACTAACCTCTTCCATTCCTTGATCAAATTCTAGAAAGATTAGCTGGAAAGTCACACTATTGCTTTCTTGATGGATACACTGGCTACTTGCAAATCCCAATCGCACCTCAAGACCAAGAAAAGACTACTTTCACATGACCCTTTGGAACATATGCATATAGAAGAATTCCTTTTGGCCTTTTTAATGCTCCTGCAACATTCCAGAGGTGTATGATGAGTATCTTTTCTGAATTCATTGAACACTGCATGGAAGTCTTCATGGATAACTTCACCATTCATGGTGAGTCATTTGAGTCGTGCTTGCATTCACTCTCTCTAGTCCTTCAAAAGTGTGTCAAGTGTAAACTTGTGTTAAATTTTGAAAAATATCACTTTATGGTTGCAAATGGGATTGTTCTAGGGAACATAGTTTCAAAAGATGGTATTGAATTCGATCGTGCCAAAATTGAAGTGATCCAATCACTTCCTGAACCCAACTCTATTCGAGACATTCATTTATTCCTCAATCATGCCGCTTTCTATCGCCAATTCATCCATAATTTCAGTACAATTTCCCTCCCACTCACTCTTTTTCTCCAAAATGATGTCACATTCCATTTTGACGAGGTTTTAAAGAGAGCCTTCATTGAACTCAAAAATACTCTTACATCTGCCCAGATAATCCAACGCCCAAATTGTTCCTTACCCTTTGAATTGATGTGTGATGCTTCTGATAGAGCTATTGGGACTGTTCTTGGTCAAAGAAGAGAAAAGATTCCTCATGTCATCTATTATGCCTAAAAAAATTGGATGAAACTCAATCTCACTACATTGTCACTGAAAAGGACTTTTAGCTGTTGTTTTTGCCTTAGATAAATTCTGACCCTATCTCTTAGGTTCCAAAATCATCATCTTCACAGACCATTCTTCTATAATGTTATTACTCAAGAAAAGGGATTCCAAACCAAGGCTAATATGATGGATCCTAATTCTCCAAGAGTTTGACCTTGAAATAAAAGATAGACCAGGAAAAGAAAACCCTGGGCTGATCACTTGAGTAGAATTTCTAATTCTTCTCATTCTGAAATCATCGATCCTGAATTCCCTACTGAGCACCATTCATCACTCACTCCAAAGCTACCATGGTATGCCCCAATTGTAAATTACTTGGTTTCTGGTGTTTTTCCTGAAATTTTTTCAAAAGAATAGAAAATGAAATTGAAAAGTGATCCAAAAAAATATTTTTGGGAAGAAAATTAACTTTGTAAAACTGGGGTAGATATGGTAATTAGGAGATGTGTTGATAAAGAGGAACATTAGTCTATTTTATAATTCTGTCACTCAATGCCTAGTGGTGGCCACTTTGGTCCACAAAGGACCTCTTGAAAGGTCTTAGACTCTGGATTCTTCTAGCCTAAACTCTTCAAGGACTCACTTGAGTTCTGTCAATCATGCCCCACATGCCAAAACTTTGGAACAATTTCAAAGAGAAATGAAATTCCCCAAAAGCCTTTAATTTTCTGTGAGATATTAGATGTTTGGGGTATCGATTTCATGGTACCATTTCCCCCTTCCAATGGATTCTCATACATCCTTCTTGCAGTTGATTATGTTTCTAGGTGGGTCGAGGCCAAACCCACTAGAAAAGATGATTCACATACTGTTAGTGAGTTCCTAAATACACACATATTCCACTGATTTGGCACACCTCGTGCCTTGATAAGTGACTTAGGAACCCATTTTTTAATAAAACCATAGAATCTATTTTGAAAAAGAATGGGGTTGTACATAAAACTTCACCTGCATATCACCCCCCAAAAAATAGAATGGCTGAACTTTCTAATAGAGAAGTGAAAAGAGTTCTTGAGAGAATTGTAAAACCCACCAGAAAAGACTGTCCTAAAAGACTTGGTGAAACACTTTGGTCTTATCAAACTGCCTATAAAACATCCATTGGGATGTCTCCTTTTAGGATAGTTTTTGGTAATGCATGTCATCTACCTATTTAAATCCAACATATGTCTTTTTGGGTTGTGAAAACCTGTAATTTTGATCTTAAAAAATCTAGTGAAGAAAGATTGTTGCAATTGGCTGAACTGGAGGAGCTTAGACTTGATTCTTATGAGAATTATAATCTCTACAAAGAAAAATCCATGGCACTATATGATAAAAACATCCTGAGAAAGGTATTTCATGAAGGTGAAAAGGTAATACTCTTCAATTCTCGATTTCGGCTTCACCCAGGTAAGCTTAATTCTTGTTGGGAAGGTCCTTTTGTTATTATTAATGTTTATCCATTTGGTGCAGTGAAAGTCCAAGACCCCTCTTCCAAAAGGACATTCATAGTTAATGGACATCGGTTAAAGCATCACCATGAGAGGACTCACAATCCTGGATCAACATCAACTTCTATTGGATCCCCAACTTCTCCAGTCGACCTACCACTAGATGGAGATGGTGACCCGAAAAATCCAAACCAGGGGAACCTCTTTCCCTTTAACTCTCTCTATCACTTCCTCTCTCTACTTCTTTCTTCTGCTTCCTCTCTCTTTCATTTTTTAACCACTTTCATCATCAAACCCTTTCATTTTCTCACTCTCTTTTGTGTGGGTGTGTATTTTAAAGAACACTAAAAACTAAAAAAAATAAAAAAAATGTAAAAAAACCAAAAGAGTCATACTTACTCACTTTCAATTTTTAAATTTTGTCCAACCATTTTCGGGAGTTAATAGACATGTTTTCATCTAAAAAATTTTGTATTTTCATCATGACTTTGGATAAAGAATTTTGTGTCAAAATTAAGAAATTTTGAATGCTCAATTTTTGATTTGGAAAATGATTTTCTCGAACCATGAGGAACAACATTTTCTTTCATGCCAAGGCCACCTATGGCCATCTTTTCAAAATGCGTGTTTTCACCCACATTTTTTATTGTTGTGTTTGTGGACATTCGAGCTAAATTTCCTACTTTAGTGTGAATTAATAAGATAGAGGAATTTTTTTGAACCACATGAGAATTATAATAGCCAAATAGCCTCCCATTTCCTTTACATTAATCCTTCTTTTGAAAGCCCCTTCGAGCCTATGAAAACCTTTTATTTGATAGCCACATTACAATCCCAATACCTTTTCCCATCCAATATCAACATGGATTTTCATTGCATAATTTTTTGAAATTTAAGTGTGGGGGGAATGGATTTCATTGTTTGGGTACCCTATTATTGATTTTCAACGAGTTATCATCTGCTTGACGGTAAGAATCCATCTCAGTTTGGGGGAGAGGTTGTCATTCAGTGTGTTTTGGGGAATGTAATTTACATCCATTTATATAATTTTGTAAATATTGTGGACAAGTATTAAAAAAAATCAAAATTGATGAAAAAAAACCAAAAAAACAATGAAAAAATGGGTTGTGTCTTGGGTAGGTCAAAAATCACTCTTTCTCAACCTTTGATCTTGTTATAACTATTACAATTAGTGTCTTGAAGAGATCAAACATGAGTTGGGATATGAGTGTGAGATCTGTTTCAAGGTCAAATTTTGAAAAAAAAGAAAAAACAATGAAAAGAAAAAAAAGAACACTTGCATTATATTATTATTGGGAGAAGTTTTGTGTCTTGTAAATATTCCATTATCTCATTACCTTTATATTTTCTTCCTTTATTGTTTCTTTCTTCACACAATCATTCCCTTGTAAATATGTGTTTTTATTTCCTTCCATGTTTTATTTCAAAAAAAATGTTCATTGCTTTTTCCATATTGGTGTTTTAACCCTCTTCTTCTCTCTCTTGGACATTATATTCCTACTGTCCCATAGCCACAGAAAAACCCCTTAAAAATAACTCTTGATTATTGTGCACTTTGGATCGGGATTGGAAGCTGAGATATATTTTTCAAACTCTAAGATTTTCACTTTTGGTTGGTGAAAGAGTGAACCTCCACAAATGAATTTTATCATCTTGAGAGGTGTGAGTTTTGAGTGTCCATATTTTCCATTTCTAAATTTGAGCATGAAAAAATGAATTATTTTTGGAAGATTGTTTCTGTAACAACTTGTGGTGGAATTCAAAATGGATGAGTGAAATAGTCTAAACCTCCACTGATTGGAGAAAAAAAAATTTTAATATCTATTGGTGAGTGAAAATGATTTTGTTATGTTTTTATATTTTTTGCACATGAGGACATGCACAAGACTATGTGTGGGGGAGTTGAGGTTGTTAATATTTTAATGACTTATTATATACTCTCTTTATTGATTTTATATGAAATGTGCATAATTTGTGTGAAATATTAATGTTTTAATATTAAGTATAATTTTTGAGCATTTTTAAAGTAATCCAATTGAGTCAGTTTAATGTTTTAATAATAAGAATAACTATACTAGTTTGAATTGTGTGGTTCTTGTTTTTTAGGATTCTAATTTAAATATACAACATTTCATTAGAATATATCATGAGACAATTCTGCCATTTGAAGGGTCATATAGACCACACAAGAAGGCCCAATGAATCTGTGAACAAACTGGACCAGCCTTGAAGATTGATTTATTGGGCTCAATCCAGAAGTCCAAAAACATTAATTCTCCACCATAATACGTGAGACACTAAATTTCATCTTGGATAAAAATTTCAAGGCCCAAATCTAATTACAAGGGGCCCAACTGATTCATTTTAACTCAGGCCACCATTCTAGACGGGAATTGAAATCAGCACAAAAATGCTGACTTTTCTCCTAATTTAGACATCCATGCAGGCTGAATTTTTTCAATGTGAAAGACAAGATATATGTGGCCAAATGTTTTGAAGAAATTATATTTATTTGAGGGAATCTTACTATGAGAAAACCCATTCACATTTCGGCCCTTAAAAAGTATGTATTGAAATAGATAGAATGGCATTATTTATTAAAACCGCCATAACTTTGGCTAAAAAAGTCTATAGGCAGCCAAATTTTTAGGGTGGATAGAAGACATCCATATATACATATTTTAGGAAGACACAAGCTCGTGATTAATCTGTCTATATTTTAAAATATGCGGTTCAAGTGGAGGGACAGTTTTGGAATGCAAACAGTCCACTCCTTGGGCTATAAATACTCTCCCATTCTCTCCTTGAGAGGGGTTGGCACTTCAGCACTTAAGAAGGAGGTTTGGAATTACTAGATCCTTGAAAAGGTTCTGGGTGGATATGCTTTGATCTTGTTTCAATAAGATATACCTCTCCTCCATTTCTCTTTCTTGTTTGTGTTTGCTTTCAATTGTAATTGTGTAACTTTGTTTTCATTTCAATCAAATATTAGTGCTTGTTTCTTCTTCAATACCTCTTATTATTCTCCACCTTCTATAGTATTTTATTAATGGTCTTAAAATAGTTTTAATCATTTTAAATTACTTTCCTTATTTTTCTTCCTCATTCAACCGAAATTCCAGTTCTGATTATCAAAATATTTCGTGTGTGTGTTCGGCACACTACTCTTTTCTTGTCACTTTCTTTTTCTAATATTCTTAAATCGTCACCATAAAAATTAAACCTAGATTATCAACAATCCTAATGGATGAGTAAATCTACCATTTGGGTGAGTTATAATTCATGGATGTTAATTGATTGAGAGTTTTTGCTCGATGAGTATTATTTAAATTAATATTGTGTATGATAAACTTAATATGTCATGGATTATTGATATGTTTTGTTTAAAAAGTGGTTTCCATGGATTATTGGAACCATAAATACACTACCCTAAATATGTTTTGATTGATATTAGAACCCTAAGTTAAGTTAATCCTTGTATTAAAGTCGTAACACTTAGGAATTCCAATCAACATCAACTTATGACTTGAGTGTTAATTTAATGCAATACAAAGCAAGGCTCAAGGATATCACAAGCTTAACTCTCCAATAATGAACTCACCCCAATCTTCATATATTTGTTAATTAAAGAATCAACCATCAATCATTTCAATTTAGCTCTGTAAACAAACCCCACCAATCAAAATACAATCAACCAAAAAACAAACGACTATTTCAAAGTACCATCACCGAGGATTCGACCCGAGTGCTTGTATACACATTAGTAGAGCACCGGAACCTTGACCGGTCGATAGGTGACAATCGACTATGTGTTTCAATAACCACACATTAGGTCCTTATTACTATTCGTATTAGTGTATGACCACACATTTCATCCTCTATACAAATATTCTCAGTGTATGACCCTGTACCGGGTAATTCATATAAATATTTTTAAGGAATGTCCAAAAGTTGGGTCCTCCATACAAATATTATTAGGAAAAAACACATTTTGGGCCCTCTGTACATTTATTCCTAGGAGAATACCATGTTTTCGATCCTTAGTATTGTTCTTCCTAGGGGAAATACATTCACTTGGTCTCAATACTGTTCCTTCTATGGGATGAAAATAATATGGGTCCTCCATAAAGTCACACTTTGGGGATGAATATAAGACGTGTCCTTTTTAAGAGTCCTTTTAGGGTACAATAATGAGTCAAGTACTATGGAATATGAATCTATCAATGGCTAGACTATATGGTTACCATACTACTAGATAAAATTATTTCTCAAATGATGAATATGATTCACTGGAATTGGGTTGAAGTAGGTTAGGTTGGGAATCGTGGTGAACTAGTTAGCACACAATGGATCATCTTATGCATTGCATATTGAGTGTTATATATCTATGTATTATATTATACATACATTCACATATACTCATGTTGGAATATTTTAGGGTCTTTGATTGTAATATTCTCACTAATCACATTGTCTTGGTCTATATTATAGGTATTAATAACCATTGGTGATGTACCGAAGACACAAAAAAATAAAAATAAATGCTAAGGGATTACCTATAAATTGGGTGATTATTTTCCCTTTAGAAATAATAAAACCTATAAGGAAAAAATTCAAACAATCAAACCAACTATATGATGCATGATTATAAAAAATAACACTCAAATGAAAATCAATAAAAAAATATTACCTGAGTAGTGTCAATAAAGTACAACAAAGTTAATTAAGAAAACCAAAATAAATCTTGAGACAACAACACAAATTAAATACCACTCTAATGAATCAATAATATAAACTCCAAGATCCAACTATATCCTAAGGAACTAACATCATAATGATCCTCTAGAGAAATAAATGACATTTCCATTACCTATTTCATGAATAAAAACATCTTCATACAAACCAAAGTGTATATACAAGTGGTGAGTAATCATACTAAGTAGGATTTCCCCAAGATACTTCCCAACTCATGACACTAGGATAAGAAAATGTTACCTCACCATTTAAAATATAATTTATTAAAAAAATAGGAAAATAAAAAAGTTTTCCAATTTAGATAAAGTTAAATAAAAAGTATAGAAATTTATCCACCAATACCACTTGGCTTATGAATACCACATCTATCCATTCACAAACACACATGCATGTTGCTGGATTTGGTTCCCTAGAACAAAATTCTATATACATTATGATTAGTAGTATTCATTTTATTGAATATTAATAAACTCATTATCATGTTGAAGCTTAGCAGCTATCTCTTTACCAAGCTCTAATAAATAGGCTTCATATGGCAAAATTATACTAGTATAGGTCATTGACTCTTTTCCTGAATTAATTATCCATTATAATTTCTTTTTATAAACAATAATTATAACATTAAAAATTATTATTATTTCCAATGGTCATACTAAACAATGGTCTAATAAGAGTAAAAACTCAATTGTTACGTTTCAATTGTACTTATATATTTTTATTTATTACGACATAGTAAACCATACATTTTTAGGAAACAAAATATTATTCAAAAGTTCAGGTCATTAAATTACATTCTTCCCACCAATAGGATTTGTATATTTATAAATTTGGAGATTTATGGTTCCTTGAAAATTATCAAGACACTTTTCCAACATAAATCCTTCTCTTTGCAATGTATGTTCTTAAATATTTCAATAATACCATAAAACTTTTATTAAATAGATCCTCTTTCTATGTAAAAATTTCCCTTGTTTATCCACAACCTCTATCTACATGTGTAACAAGGTATCATCTAGTGAAAGATTAATGTGGCCCCCTAAGATCACATGGTTAGGATCGAGATGATTGTTATTAAATTTAGATACATGAAATATATTATGAACATATTTGGTAGTAATTCCAACAAATAGGATGAATCACTAATCCCTTCTGGAATTTTAAAAGGATCAATGTACTGAGGAGGAAATTTACCCTAATTACACAAATATAAATGTACTAGCCTTAGAGATACTTTCAATAACTCTTGATATCCCACATAAAATGTTAAATACTGAAAATAAAGATTCACATATGATTTCGATCAACCCATATTGGTGTCCATCATTTTCATGATCATATGAGTTTTCTCGACCATCTCTTGAAAAATACTAGGTCCCAACAACAAAGTTTATTCAGTCTATACCCCACTAAGTTGTGACCAACATGTAAGAACATAAAATGATTCAAAAGGATCCATATATATGTAGTCTTGATACTTTTTATTATATGATAAATCCACTATTGGTATATAATCCTTCCATGAACCTCTAAAATATTTAACAAAATATTGGAACATGTATTCTAATGTTTGGATAATTTATTTCGATTTCCCATCCATTAGAGCATCATAATCCATGATCATGTTCAACCTGGTACCCAAATATTTCTATAAATATCTAAAAATATAAGAGTTAAAATGAGGATCTCTGTCAGAGATGATAAAAATTGGTATTCCATATAACTTTATAAACACACGAATATAGAGGTTTTACTTATCAAAAACTATATAGGATTAATGAATAAGGATGTAGTGAGAAAATTTTTGATCTGATACACAATCACCAATATGGATTCTTGTTTCCAAATTTTTTTTGTCATAATTGTGACAAAATACATATCTGTGTTATCCCATTTCTAGATAGGTATAGGTAAATATTGCAATATTCAATCTGGTTATTAGTTCTCATCCTTGAATTGCTGATAAGTGAGGCATCTCAAGACATACTATTTAATTTTGTTATCATACTAGCCCACCATAAATGGATTAAAAACACCTTACAAAACTTCTAAATTATAGGAAAATATCAAATTTTAAGTAATGGTAACCAAGAAATAAGTTTTTCTTGAAAAGGTAGAAAAACAATTATTCAATCTTGAAAAAGAAACATAGAGTCCAAATATTATTTCCATGCTTCAATTGTCTCCCCAATATTGGGTTTTGAAATAGATGTAAGGAAATAAATATCCATTATTTGATAAATATTAACTTTCTCAATGAATTCAAGAAAAATATTCGTCAGATATAAAAGCAAAACTTTATTTTTCTTAGTGTAATCTAAATTCATGTCCTCTATGATAATCATAAATTTACACTGATTACAATGTTTTTAGATAATTTATTTTATGAATTATGGATTAATTCATTAGCCACATAATTGTCTTTTATAGGTGTATAAACCATGTCAAAGTCAATCATTTTGAGATATTCCATCCATCTTCTTTGTCTTGGGATCAAATAACTTTATGAAAATATGTGTTTAAAACTTTTATAGTGTATGAACATAGTGAATTTATAACCAAATAGAAAATGAAACCATGTTTTCAAATCATGCACTATTATTTTCAATTCTAAGTTATGTGTTAGATAATTATTTTCAGTAATTCACAACTATATTGATCCATTTTATAGAATATTATCTTCATTCTTGATATCGCAACTGAGTACAAACCTAGATACATCACAATAAACCACATAACCCTTTTTAGGTTCTTGATAAATAAAAACTAGTGCTGAAGTGAGAATTTCATTAATATACAAAAAGGATTATTTATAATAACCACTCTAATGGAATGGATTACCATTTCTCGTGATTGATTTTATAAGATATGAAAGCCACAATAAGTCCTGAAATGACTAATGATAGTAAATTAATAAGACCAAAAATATGTGTATCTAAAATATATACTTCAATAGTTTTTAAGAGATGAAAGATTCATTTTTTAGAATCTACTGATAATTCTTTCTAATAAATCACATTTCCATGGAATCAAATTTATTTTTTCCAAAAATCACATTTAGTGAATCTTTTTCATATAATTTCTTCTCTCAAAATATGCCAAAAAATAACTAAATATTGTTTAGATTCTTTTCAAGCACGAGAATACACCATAATGTAATCTATAAATACCACAATAAAGGAGTATATGTATTTCTGAAAGACATGATTTATCAATGCAATGAAAACTACTGGTGCATTTGTAATACCAAAGGGCATGGGAATATATTCATAATGACTATAAAAACACCTAAAATTAGTTTTTGGGAATATAATCTTTCTTAACATGATGTTAGTGATACAAAAAGCATAGAACAATTTTAGAGAACCATTAGTCTCCCTTCAATTGATCAAAAATGTAATCAATATGAGGCAGTGGATATCTATTATTTATTATAACTAGATTTTTCTTATGAGAACCTATAAAAAGTCATAAAAAACTATCAACCATCATGAGTAAAATAACTTAAGTATCCCAAAGTGTCAAACATGGTATTATAAACCCTTTACATTACAGTTATTTTAATTATATCATCCATTAATTCAATTACATTGGATTCATTATATATGATGAATGTGAAATTGTATTTTCCCTAAAAGAAGATCAATAAAAAATTAAACTTCCCTTTTAGGTGGAAAACTAGTGAAATATTTTGGAAACACATTTGAATATTGATATAAAATTGATGTAAAATTTCATGCATCAGTTATGTCATTAGTCCCCAAAGTTAATAATGTTAATTGATAAAAAATATTTTTAACCATTACTACGAAAGGTATTATTCTTTTAAACTTTACATATCAGTATTTTAAAAAAATATACAATACCTCATTCGAATATGTGAACTTTACTCATCACACATAACAATAAATATGGTCCTTGAATGAAACTAACCAATTTATTCCATAATCAATACAAATACATACATGTAAAAAATTAAAAAAGTCCTAATAAAATGGAATCCTTAATTTTATTAGAACAAGATGATCATTTAAATATCCAACAATCACACTATCTAAGTGGTTTCTGGATACCCATCATGTATGGCATTATCTCAAACTATAGCCCTATTTGGAAACAACACATGAACAAATAAAAGAGTGGGATGAACCACTATCAAATAGAAATTTTATAATAGTTGAGTTGAGAAGAATCATAAATTTTATAGTCAAAGGACCCGGTTGGTCTTTCATGATCATCATCTCAACACCGTACATCTACTTAATTACTCCCCCTTGTTCCTTACTTCCCTATTTTGGTTGGATTTTCTTAGGATTTGAGGTGTTCCTAGAATCACCTTGGTTTACTTGGTTTTGAAGATGAGAATTATTTTGATTTAATCATCTAGTTTAAGCATAATACTTTTGAGACACATGAGATGTATTTCTTGTAAATGAATTTTTAGTGTTAGGTAAAGAACACTAAACATGTCTTATATAATTACAATTGTGAAAAGATTTGTGTTTTTCTATACAATCTTGCTTCAAATACTCTAAAAAACCACATTAGAAAAATATTATATTGATTTTGGGTCATGGGGGAAAGTTAAATAATCTATTAGTTTTATTATGTGATACTATACCTCCTTGGAAGTAGGTTACCCTCTTCTACTTGTTCTTAACATTAGAGTTCCCACCTGTTCCCATAGAAAAAACATACATCCTCCAGCCAGATTTCTTATGATATCCCTTTTCACCACTATCTCTCTATTAAACATCCCTGTTTAATTAGTGATACATAGAACATATATCTTAGAATGAATTTCTTGTTATAGTCCAGACTCAAAGTTTTATTCCTTTATATATATGATAATAGTTACATATTGAGAAAAATAAACTAATTTAATAAACATATCTACATATTATATTAGTAATAGATTATCTTACTTATGTATAAACACATATGTTATTCTTGATATATTGATGGTTTGTGTGCGTGTGTGGGGGGGGGGGTATAATTTTATGTTTAACAATTATTCAAATGAATCCTATGTAAGAATTTTATCATCTTTATCTTGGATTGATAAATAATACTATTGGTGTGTAAGATCCTCCAATACATAGACTGCTAACTTGAACTTTAGATTAGTTAGTATTCTAAGGAAATCAGAAATCTAATTCATTATATTAATCCATGATTATGAATTTTTTGGTTCTGAATCTCCCTAAAATATTGGTGGATTTTGTTTGGAAAATTACACATAATTATCCAATTATCCAATTTCATCATTTTAATTTACCTTATTAAACACATGAAAAGATTTATTTTTTTAATAAGTTGTTTCTCCACCCATGGATCTAGTAAACCACATATTATGATACCTCCTCTTATGAGTTTATTTTTCATATAATTGGTATCATTTATTTATAGTCAGAACAAAACACCAATTAGATATAACTTACTATAAAAACAAAGTCTTATAAATATTCCAAATGATCAAAAAAACAATCATTATCCATTTTTATAAAATCATGAAACATAATATGAAAAATATAGCCATAATGGGAATTATCTTTGATAATGAATGATATTCTATAATCATTAACTAACCCCATGATGATGAGATGAAAACACACCTTTAGGTGTCTAAAACACCTTTTGTACTTATACCACCTTGGTAACCTTAATTTTAACATAAATAAGTTAGATACGTCTTTTTATAATATACATTTCATGTTTTAACATTCCTATCTCCTTACTACCATCCCAAGATGACATATAGTCTAAAATTGATACCATTTGTATTATCCCAACCCAAATCATTGTCTTGGTCTGGGTCAGAGGTGAAAATAACTTTAGGTGATGTCTGCAAGACACCAAATTCTAAAAATAAATTTACAGGGCTTACTTAGATATTGGGGGCATGATTTTCCCTTTATAAATAAGAAATTTTTTGATGAAAATATACAAATAACCAAACCAACTATATGATGCGTGAGTATAAATAATACAACTCAAATGAAATCCAATAAAATAATAATATCATAGTAGTAGTGAAAAATTATAGAAAAGTACCCCAAGAAAAAGAAAATACATCTTGATGTAGTAGCACTGATGTGGTATCAATATAATGACTCTATAAGATAAACTCCATGATCCAATTGCATCCCAAAGAAATTGCATCATGATTCTCCATTAGAGAAATATGATTCCTTTCCTTTATTTATATAATAAATAACAACACATTAATATAAACCGATGTGAATATGCATGGAGTGAGTAATAATACCTAGTATTATTTCTCTAAGAGACTTCCTAAATCTTGTCACTAGGATAAGAACACATTAACTCAAAAGTGAAAATATAATTTATAAAAATGATATGAATATCAAAATAATTTTATAATTTAAAACAATTTCAACTAAAATAAAAATAATTTATCCACCAATACCATTTGGAATACCCAAACCTCATCCACCCACTCACACACACATTCATGCCAGATGAAAACTCTATTCTGATGGTTAATTACTCATTACTCCACCCAGTATTCACTAGGTGATCATTCTCTAGGAACCTCCAGTTTGACACCAAATCCCTTATTCAAGGTCATGTCAAACGTAAATGGAATCACACCAAACATGCATACCAAGTTCTCATATCAATTAATTTCACATAAACCAATTCATCCTTTTAAAATATTTCATCGAACATCTTCCTTTTATTAAAAAAGTTAATTTAAAGCCATAAATCAGAGGGGTTTCCAAAATCCATTAAAATTCCCAAGTTCCCTAATCATAAAGAAAAAGGGTTTACTTAAAGAAACAATATAATGTTTCAAATTAAAATACAAGTTTTTTTTAATAAAACCAAAACTTTAAGTTCTGGAATAGGTGGAGTAGATTGAGAACCCACCTAACTCTCAACAGGTGTCAAAAATGAATAGTATCAAAACAAAAGATCAAGATCCAGTCTCAAGAATCCTTTCCTTTAATAGATAGACATAATATATCATCAAAATAAATTATGAATAATATATATAGTAATATCATATTAGATATAATATTCCATTTGAGAGGAGATAAATATATCTATAGAGAAAGAGAGAAAATAGATAATTATAATTGATTCTAGATATCCAATCCACTAAGATTAATCAAAAATAATTTAAATATCAAAGGGAAACCATAAATAAATCCTATGAGATATTTGAGGTTTGAGATCCTAGTAGAAGAGGTTAAAAATGAGGGTTTTGAGGGTTAAAACTCTGTTAGACTTTAATTTTAGAGTATTTATTGCACATCACATGGTTAGGCTGCATGATTTAGAAAAATTTTCATTAATCATTCCTCTTGAACTATCTCTAAACCTCCTCCTCACATAGTTTCTTTGAAGGGTTTGACAAACTGTGCAATAAAAATGATTCACTCCCTATCTCTTCTTTCATGATTTCTCCAAGGAACTCACATGTTTTTGAAAAACCATCCATTAACTATTATGTTACTAAGTAAATCCTAGAATCACACACACAATTTCTTAAATAAGGTGCATGAATTCCCTTAACCGCACTCAAACCATACACCCTTAATAATACTTCCAAAACAAAACTAAAATTTCTAGAAACAAACAAAAATATACATAATTATTATATAACTTATAAATAAATAATAAGAGGGTGAGTTACCTAAAATCGGGGGGTGTTACATTATTGGTGGTGATCTATCAATTTTTACACTTATAACCTGCATGTGAACCTTAGTAGATATAGAAACCTTTTGGTCGAGTTGGAGGTTAGGGAAAGGGCATCATGAAAGGGATTGGTATTGTAATATTGGAAAGTATGAGAGTGGGTTCTGAGTTGAGGTATAGGACTTGGTTGGCTACATTTTTATCAATTTTACTTATTTATTTTTACCTATACCATGTATATGACTGACTATAATGGACAATATGAGTTTTTGTAATTATTTTTTGTAAAACATGATTTCATTTTGATAAAATATTTATTGTGTGTTTATTATGGATGTGAACAACTCTAATTTCATAGTTATTTCTATGGAATATTTATATTTCACTAGAAAAAACAAGATCTCAAAAGGAACTTTTGGGAACATAAAATCATTGAAAAAATATAAAAAATTATTAAACATAGTGATATTTGAAATGATGTATTTGGAATTTAAAAGATTAGGAACCCCAACCACACTTTGAATCATCACACTTCAACATAGAAAAAACATTATAAACATGAAAAAAACATAGTGAAACACACTCACATAGAATTAAAACACGAAAGTTTATATGGTTTGATACTTGTCACAATCCATAATAGAAACACTTCTTATTTTAGTAGAAATGGAAGAAGAATAGAAACAAAAGATAAAAAATACAGTCGATATAACCAAACACTAAGTGACATCATCTAACTATTTATATCCAAGTCCATCCATTTTCAAGGTTCCAAAACCTTAATAATTATACTCTCCACTATACACATCACAAACGGCCACTCCCAACTGCCCTATAAAAGAACTGAATCTGAAAAACTTATGGAAAATAATGATATTGATTTAGGAACTCATCCTTACACTCTTATAAACCTTGTATTTTTGAAATTCCACCTTTTCAAAGTTACACAGACAATAAAATCTTTCGGTTCTATAACCCATATACTAGAATCCATCCTTTCAAAATGAAATGTTATAAATCAAAATATTTATCTCCACAACCATGATAAAAAAACCCACTAGAAGACTACTTTGAAGACTTCCTACCAACACTTTATCAATTGGAAAATTACACTTTTTCATAAATGAATATCCTCTTCCTAACCTCCTATTATACAATCCTTACTGAGGTACATCAATTCCCCATACATTACTAGACTACGATATTTCTCAGTATATCAACCAGACTTGTAAGTGGTTACCACTAAACCTCAATGTGGTTATTATAGAAAAGGATTTATAGAACTATGTCCTAGAGTAGATTATAGATTAAGTGATAATTCAACTAAATATGTTCCATCTATGAGTTAAACACTGAATTATTCTCAATTTTTATTTTTATCTGAGTTTCATAGACAAAATTTTAATTTTCCTAACACTTTTTTATTTCCAACAATAAATGGTTTATTCAAACAAGATCCTTCCCAGCCTTTTTAATGACTACATACTCATCTTCTATAATAGAATGTGCTAATACTAGATGTAGCCTAGATATCCTACCTATGACCATTCCTCTAACATAAAATACAAAACTAGTGATAATATTACATTTAACCATATCTCTAACCAATTCTGAATCAATATAACCATGTAATGGATTTCCATTCAAAAACTCAAGACTAGTTCTTCCATTCCCTTAAGATATCATAGAGTCAAATTTATTGATTCCTAGTCCTCCTTTCTCTGATTCAACATAAATATACAGACAAATCTTAGTGCATAAGAAATGTTCGACCTTGTATATACCATGACATATATAACACTTCATGTTGTAGATGAAACCATAACCATCACTATCTACTTATACTAAGTTTCCATTATAGGGGATTCTATTTGGATAACTTCAAATGTATGACCAATCGGGAAGTCACATTCTTAGATATGGACATTATGAATCTTTTTAAGACCTTTTAGATATAACTATTCTATAAAAATGCTAATATTTTTATCTTTATTACCCTTCTAAAATTTATCCCTTAAATCCATTTGGTTTTCCCAAGATCCATCATATGAAAACTTCCACACAAATCTGCTTTAAAATCCTTAATCCATTTCTTGTTTTAACCCACCCAAATCTTATCATAAAAATATAAGAGAAGTATGGTGATTTTTTTTCATTTGACACCTTTTGATAGAAATAATGATCCATATTTCCTTGGATAATACATATCACTTCCAAAAATGATTTTAACTTTCCATTCCAATGACTGGGTGCTTGTTTTAGCCCATAAAAAATTTATTTAATCCAATACACTGGTTGTTCCATTTAATTTTATAAAAAACCATTGTGGAAATTTATATTGATTTAATCCTCTAAGAACCTATAAATAAAATTCATTTTCACATATAATTTTTCAAGATGTAGTCCTTCCTATGTAATGTGGATGATTACTATCTAGATTTTTGCATGCTTAACAACTAGAGAAAAATATTTTTGGAAAATTTATAAATTTATTTTGTCAAAATCCTTTCACAACTAACCTAGTATTATACCATTTCTTTAATTAAATTCACACATCAATCATTATGCACTTTTATTTTATAAGGAATTCTTCCCCCATGGTAGTTATGTTAACTCCCATGTTTTATTCACATTTAAGGAGTATATTTACTCATTAATTTTCTATTCCCAAAATTTTGAATCACTCATTTTTTCAACAACTTTTGGGATTTCAGGTTCCAGTCCATCTATAAGAATCAAGTAATAAAAATCATTTTTAACCTTTTTAATAACATTATTATCATAAAAAATCTCCTAAAATGAAATATAAGTTATGCTTTGGTATTTATTCTTATAAATTTTTTATTTTAAAAATTGACCTTAAACTTCCATAGTCTTGGAATAATTTGGTACTTTTTGCATAATTGTCTATGATAGATCTTCAATACTCATTTAAAATTATAGAACTTCTAGTATAACATTTAGATAAAATTGAAAATTCTTAGTTTATTCTTTGATCACAAACACATCTTTCACTAAGTTTCAATCCTTCCATTAGATATTTTTATTGAAGAGAAGATTTCAAATTTTAGTGACCTTATATTGATCATTATCCTAGAGACAAAATCCATTTTTTTCATCATCATACCCAATAAAGAAACATTCTAGAGAGTTTATATCATGATTATACCTTAATTTTTAATTAATATGGACCAATGAACCCTTCCAAAAAAAATTAAGTGAGAAACATAAACTGGTATTTTGGTCAAGAGTTATTACAGAATCACATACCCAAGTGGTGTGAAAGGACTCCGAATCAGGAGATAAAAAACACACCCAAAACTTCCTACCAAAAAATATTTATGAAGATAAAATGTAACCTTTTACTTTGATCTCTCTCATTCAACATACTATTTATCCATTTCACGACATTAATTTTTTCTGGTGTTCTAGGTACCGTTTCTTAAAATTGGATTTCTTTCCTCCATCAAAACCTCTAGAATTATTCTATTATACACTCATATTTTTTTATCAACATGTTATCATCACCAAAATCAATTTTACCCCATGGATATCCATTGAATGAATGTTTTGAAAACCTTATATTTATATTGATGTAAAAACAACCACATTTTTTATGCTACATAATTGATAAAGGTAGCATAGTACAACAACCATATATGAGAAAGAACAAGAGATAACTTCTAAAAAACATGTGAATAATCTCTAGATTTGGAGTCTTAAGTGTGATTATATAGGTAATAAATGACACCTTTTTTATTCCGAAGGATATAACTCTCACATGTTATATATTCCATGTTATTGAGATTTAATATGCCTTTAGCTTTCAAGAATTTCTTACATTTCTCACTCATGTTCCCAAGAATTCCATCCCACAACATAACACTTCTAAAATATGATTTCTTGATAATCATTGTTCCATATGAATATCCTATCAAAACTACTAAGCTCACATGATTCGTGCTCGATGTGGGAAACAAGAAGTAGTGGTGGGACATTCCTGACATAGGAAGGGACATGGTAGGGAAAAGGGATGCTCGGTAAATACCAGCCCAATGATGCTAACCCATCGATGTAGCAAACCTATACGTGTAAAGAGATAAAGCCGGGTATGTCAGAATTCCCCTTGAACATGAGGAAGAAGAAATGTGTGAATCATGATGCTCGAAATTTGAATCACAATGATGGAGGCGTGACGATAGAGTATAACTATTGACCATGGCCAAAACACAACATCCATATCGCGTTATCCTGGAATGGGGACAGACAAATGAGGGGTGACCGTTGACCATGTTCGAAACATAGGACCTAATGAAAATGTCACTCGAGATCCTTAGGGACCTTGGCCCAAAATTATAGGAGAGCCCTTAGGACCAACATCCATGGAGAGCCCTTAATCCAAGTATCCATGCCTTATGAGGGACCTTTTAGATGTGAAAGAGGATGAGGATCCAAATAGGGAACACACAAAGCTTGGACATGGAACGTGAAGAATTTCCTCATGAAAATTCCACACTTCGGGCTCTTTGTCAAAACCCATCTGAATACGACAACGAGATGTACTATATAGAGGGATTTGAGTCCTTCCCATAGGGAGATCCTAGTTTAGGGTCATAGAATTTGGACCATGGATGGGAGGAATGCGGGAGACTCATAGAGACTAATTAGAAAAACCCGACGTGAATGGGAACCGGGGGTTCTGATCACCACGTGTTCCTTGGAGAGGTTTTAGGTCAAGGGACCGAAAACAAGAGTTGAAATGGGCCCGAGGCAAAGTGCACAGGCATTCCTATGTACCCCATGAGGATGGGGATAAAGTTTCACGTAGTTCTTGGGATAACACGATAAGGTACCAGTGCCAGAGATAAAAGGGTTGCACGGGTGTGGCCCTCACACCAAAATAAGTGGAATTTGATAAATCGTGTTTCTCCTTTAAGGTGAGTGATTTTTTTTGTGTAGTGACAGGCCTAGGGTAGCAGGCCCTGGCGTCGGCACAAGAATCAAGTTGTATACAAGATTTGACAAATGGTATGGTAAATGACCGATACCCAACGTGATGTCCTCTTGAGTGAGAACATCACAATGCAGTGCCGTTTTTCATCATGAATCCAGGACGATAATGTCATAGTTTAGGGTCATGTGATAGGACCAAGAATGCATTTTAACGTCATGCAGCACAGACGTAGCAGATATGATTCTAGGCGGGGAATGTGTACGGTGAAATAAAACACACCCTATGTGAATGGGGAAATGATCTCATATCACACCATACACCATTCCGAGAAGGGAACCTCGAGACAAGGGGAACAAATAGAGGTAAGAGGGAAAGGGGAAGGAGAAACTAGCCCCCAAATGAGATAGACCCAAAAGCACGATGTCCGGGTGACCCCATGTATACCATAGGGATGAGGATCGAGCTAGACATAGCCCTTAATGAAGATATTAGTTTATGGTCTTAGAGATCGGACTGTGGGAGACCCGAAGGACGCCGTATTGCAGCTTTGTCCCCCTGACATGCAAAGGTGAACTGATACATAGCATCATGAGTGTTGAGATTCCACCTGAACATGATGGGGTGGAACATAATGTGAATCATGCAACCAACATTCAAGGACTGAAGGGGCTGACATGACGACAGAGGATTATTGCTGACCATGTTTGCAACACAACATCCTATACCGTTAGCCTGAAATGGGGACAAAAAAATGAGCATCGACCACTGACCATGTTCGCAACATGGAATTTGTATCAATTTGTTGTCCAAAACCCTTGGGGGGCATTGGACCGTAATGGTAAGAGAGCCCTTAGGTGTGGCATCCAGGCTATTCTTGGGGGTCCCTTCGAGTGTGAGAGATAACGAGTGCCAAAATGAATGGGAACACGAAGCTTGAAATTTAGAAGGAACTTGCCTAAGTTGAATCTGAAACACTTGGCCCTAGACCAGAGTACTCTTAACACATGGGTGAACCACTGCAAGGGGTCGAGGGACTTAACTTGAGGGCGGCCAAGAGATGGAGGATTCCCGAGATAAGGGAGGCTTGGTTCCAAAAACCCTGTACCACACCTATATATCCTCCTTGTGGAGAGGGACCGACCAAGGGGCCTAGGTGACTGGGAGATCGGGAGATCTCTAATAAGTGGGGCTGGACCTAAAGTCTAGATATTCGGGTGGTCCTACGTATCCAATAAGTATGGGAATCAAGCCACATGTAGTCCTGGGAGCACAGTTTAACATCATGTAGGATGATGAGGGGCATCTCATCTGGGGATGTGTATGGAATGGAGAGTAACCTATCATGAATGGGGACATAATCCCACAGTACGCCATACAATCCCTTGAGAGAGAACCTAGGACAGGGGCCTGAAAAGGCCAAGGGGCCTGAGGCAGGGCCTCGGTCAGGATGGCCTGACTAGATTGCGGTTTAACGTTTTGTAGTGAGGATGAGGGTCAGGGGCCCAAGAAGGCCAAGGGGCCTGAGGCTGGGCCTTGGCCAGGGAGGTCTGAATAGCTTGCAGTTTAACATCTTGTAGTGAGGATGAGGGCCAGGGGCCCAAGAAGGCCAAGGGTCCTGAGTCTAGGCCTCGGTTAGGAAGGCCTGACCGGCTTGTAGTTTAACATATTATAGTGAGGACGAGGTCTGGGGGCCCAAGAAGGCTAAGGGCCCTGAGGCTGGGCCTCGGTCAGGGAGGCCTGATCAGCTTTCAGTTTAACGTCTTGCAGTGAGGATGAGGACCAGAGGCCCAACGATGCCAAGGGGCATAAGGTTGGGACTCAATCAGGGAGGCCTGACCAACTTGCAGTTTAACGTCTTGTAGTGAGGATGAGAGCCGGGGGCCCAAGAAGGCCAAGGGGCCTAAGGCTAGGCCTCGGTCAGGGAGGCCTGACCAGCTTGCTGTTTAATATCTAGCAGTGAGGACAAGGTGTGAGGGAAGATACCCCAAACAAGGGAGGTTTACGGAACGGTTACTAACCCGGCGTGAATGAGGACATAATCCCACACCACACCGTACACTATGGGTAAGAACTCGAGCTAGGGACCAATAAGGACAAGGGGCCTGAGGCTGGGCCTCAGTTAGGGAGGCCTGACCAACTTGCAGTATAACGTCTTGCAGTGAGGATGTGATCGGGTAAAGTCTCATCCGGGGATGTGTACGACATGGAGAGTAACCTGTCCTGAATGAGGACATAACCCCACATCACACCATACAATCATGTAAGAGAGATCCTAGGCCGGATGAAAGTTCATACGCCCTCTTGTACGGTTATTGCCTCGTCACAGATCCTAAGCCCATGTGAGCGGTGCTCGGTGTGGGAAACAATGAGATGGTGTCAGCTATCTCTGTTCATTGGGTCCTGATAGCTGACGTCACCCGAGGGGAGTCCGTCATTTAGAAACAATGGGGCAGAACGAACCAACACACTCGATTTTTGGGACATCTAGGGGTGGTCCTAATGATCCAGGACCACTGTTGACTATGTTCGAAACACAACATCCCCATAGTGACCTAAAATGGGTGCAACAAATGAGCATCGACCGATGACCATATTCGCAACGTGGGACATGTATCAATTTGCTGCCCAAAATCCTTGAGGGCGTTGGCCCGAAGTGGAAAGAGAGCCCTTAGGCCTAGAATCTATACCATTCAGGGGCCCTTCCGGATGGGGAAGGTGATGGAATCCAAGTCAAGGAGTGGGTGAAGCATAGCTGTACCCATCGATGAAAGTGGAAAACATCTCTATAGAGGTGGATGTACAGTCGGATCGAGGCTAGCTCGACATAAATTGGAGAAAAAGTATGCACCCCACCATATATCTTGAACCGAGGGGAAGATTATGGAATTGGGCTGGGCCAACAGAAGAAATGTCCGATTATTCCTACATATCCCATAAGGATGGGAATCAAGCAATACACAGTTCTTGAAGGCCATGCAGTTTAACGTCATGCGGTGAAGACGTGGGAGGATATAAGAACGGAAGTGGGCACATAGTGTGACCACTATAATACTCATATGAGTGGGGATAAGGAAGCCTACTCCATATCATGTAAGGAACCTCGGAGGAAGCTATACCCAGGGAGAATAGTCAAAGAGAAGATATTAGGGCTGGGCTCAAGACAAGGCGTCTGAGCATTCCTACGTATCCCATGCGAATGGGAATCAATCCATACGTAGTTCTTAAAATGCAGTTTAACATCATGTAGGACGATGTGCAGTTTAAAGTCATGCAGGACTGGATAGTTTAGGGTCATGCGGGACCGACAAGTAGTTTAGGGTCATGCAGGACCCTTGGGGCTCAGGAAAAGTATTACTTGTGGAACTTGGAATTGGTGGGAGGAGTTATGTGCTCACCATCCATGGTCACCAAGGAGTATGCTCCATTGGGGTAAACCCTGTGGACTATGTAAGGTCCTTCCCACTTGGGCTCCAACTTGGGTAGTTTCCTACCAGGGATCATTGGTGCTCGGAGGCCCAATACCAGGTCACCTTGCAGAAAATAACGGAGGTGAACCTTCTTATTAAAGGATCTAGCTACCCTATTCTGATGCCTCTCCAGATTGTGTAGGGCATAGATCCTATTTTCGTCAAGTGCTTCCAATTAATCTAGACAGACTTCGACCACCTTATATGGTGCCTACTGGTTATAGACCACAGTGTGTAATGACGGTAGCTGGATCTCTATGGGCAGGATGACCTCAGCCTCATACACTAGGGAGTATGGAGTCACCTGGGTGGAATTGCGAGTCGTCATCCGATAAGCCCAGAGGGCGTTTGGGAGCTTGTCCGGAAAACTCTTATTATTCTGGCCAACCATTTTTTTCCGAATGTTATAGAGGGTTTTTTTGAACACCTTGATCTGTCCATTTTCATGCACATGATAGCGAGAGGTATGGTTAGAGCGAATGTTGTACTTGGTGTACAATTTCTTCATCTCGGCTGCTCAGAAGTTGGTGTCGTTATCGGTGAGGATAGCGTGAGGAACTCCAAACTGGTGGATGATATTGGAGCTCATGAAGTAAATGATAGAACATGCCTTGACTTCCTTGAGCGGAATTACCTCCTCCCACTTGGAAAAGAAATCCATGGCGGTCAGGATAAACCTGCACTGGCGAGATGTCACCGGTGGGTACGGTCCCACGACATCAAATACCCATACCGCAAATGGCCAAGAGTACTTGGTGAAGTGAAGAGGCTCTGGTGGCTGATGTAGGAAGTTAGCATGCATTTGGCATGCGTGACATCTCTTGGAAAACTCAGTACAATCATGGATCATAGAGGGCCATAAGTACCCCAGTCTCTGGATCTGATGGGATAGCTTTGGCCCAGCCTTGTCAAAACTGCAGGAACCGACATGAACCTCTTGCATGACCTGAGAAATCTCAACTCCTTGAATGAAATGGAGGAGAAAACCATCAAAACTGTGCTTATAGAGGATCTTCTCAAGACTGGGACCACTTTGAAGGGTAAACTGCAGCACACAATGTTGGATTTGCTCACGCTCGACCCGATTAGCCAGGAGGCAACCACTTTGAAGACACTCGACAAAAGGGGCTCTTCAGTCAGGAGTCATTTTAATCATTTAATATGAATAAACTGAGTCTTCTAGCATGGATGATCCAGTAGTAATATGGCTTACTCACAGGCCATCGTCATCCTCTAAGGTGATGGGGGAAATGAATCTCTGGTGTGCCACATGTATTATCAGATCATCCTGCTCGGGCTCTGCAAGTGATGCAGCTAAGCTTTTCAAAGCATTCTCTCGACCATTCTATGATAGAGGAACATGGGTAACCTCTGGTCGAGAAGGGAATTGAGCCATTAGATGGAGGGTGCACTCCAACAATGGCACAAGATCTGGCTTTCTGACAACATAGTCATCGTTGACTTGCTTGATGACCATCTCGGAATCTCCATTCACATGCAGATGGGGCACATCGATCTCAAGGGACAGCTCGAGACCGGTGATGAGGGATTGATACTCAACCTCGTTGATGGTGCAACCTTCTAACAATAAGAATGAGTATGTTATAATGGCTTATGCTGAGGTGATGAAGATGATACCCAGTCCCACTCTGTTGATCCTAGGATCGTTGAGCCTTCTACCGGTGGGGCTTTGGGAGGCACCGTTGAAGTGCATTTTCCAACATGGAGCGGTATGATAAACTGAGAGGATTGACTCATCAGGAAAATTTAGGTCTAGGGACTGATACATGGAGGTTGGATGGGAAGCTAGAAAGTATGCCAATGCTTTCCCCTTGATAGCATTCTGAGGCACGAACCTGATGTCGAACTGCTAGAGAATCACGGCCCACCATGCTAGTCAGCCAGTCAGCATGGGGTGACTCCAAATGTACTTCAGCGGGTCTACCCGAGAGACCAGCTGTACCTCATGGTGCTATAGGTAATTCCAAAAATTTTGTATGGAAAATACGAGTTCCATGCAGCTCTTCTCGATGGGGGAGTATCTGGTCTCCGTATCGAGGAGCATGCGGCTGAGGTATTAGATACTGTTATCTGTCCCCTCATTGTTCTTCAGGGAGAGAAGGGTGCCGAGAGATCGGTCCAGGGTGGTGACATAGAGGACCAAAGGCTTTCCAAAGATTGGTGGCATCATGACCGAAGGCTGGAGCAAATACTTCTTGATTTCTTCAAAGGTGGTCTGGTACTCCTTGTCCCACTCATAAACAGAGCCTTTCTTCCTGATTTGAGAAAAGGGCATACACTTTCCTTCCAGATTCACAATGAATCGTAGAATGTAGTCTAAGTAGCCTTGGAGACCTCAAAGCTCCTGAATATTACTCAGGGGAGGCATCTGGCTGATGGACCTGATATTCTCAGGGTCGATCTCGATGCCTAGGTACCTAACAACAAAGCCAAGAAACTTCCCGGAGGTGACCCCGAAGGCACACTTCAATGGGTTCATCTTCAAATGGTGGGAACGGAGGAAAACAAACACTTTCTCAAGGTACTTGAGATGGTCCTGGTGCTGGAAAGATTTTACCACCATATCATCCACATAGTACTCCAGTAAAGTCCCCAGGATTGGCTTGAATATGCGATGCATGGCTCGCTGATAGGTTGCACCTACATTCTTTAGGCCGAAGGGCATAACCTGGTAACAAAAGGTACCTTGGAAAGCCCTGAAAGAAGTAGACTCCTCATCCTCAGGGGCTATCCGTATTTGATTATATACAGAGTAACAATACATGAAAGAGAGGGCTTGGAACCCAGCCGTAGCATCGATCAAAAATTCTGTCACTAGAAGGGGAAAATAATCCTCTGGACAGTGGCGTTTGATATCTTAGAAGTCGATGCAGACTCGGATCTGTCCATTCTTCTTCCTGACTGGTATGATGTTGGATACCACTTGGGATATTGGACTTCCTTAACGAAGTTGGCTCTGATGAGCTTGTCAACTTCGACCGCCACCATGGCACCATAAGACGGGTGCATCTTTCTGGGAGGCTGCTTGAACTCACGATGGTTTGTCGGGAGACCGAGGCAGTGGATGGCTACCTGAGGATCTAGTCCAGGAATCACGTCACAACTCCATGCAAACACATCATGGTGCTCTATAAAGAAGTTTATGCATCCCTGCAGCTCCTTGAGGGACATGGTGGCACAGATCAATGTGGGTCTCAGATATGCCTCGCTACCCTGGTTCACCTGTACTAGTTCTTCGACCGTGGTATAGACACCTTATTCAAAGGCAGGGGTAACATCCTATAGATCCTCTTCTCCACTTATGGAGGAATTTTCCATGGGGAAAGTTACTTCGGAGCCACCAGACTCCAACTGGAGGCTGGTTCCATCTTGAGCAGTAGTGGTCATCACATCAGGAGACTCTTGCGCCACTGAGACCATAACGATGAAGGTAGTCGATCCAATCCCATCTGGTCTTCGGCCCAGGGGGCTACACTTGATAACATCAAAAAATTAGTGGCGTGCCATCTTGATCTGGTTAATTCCAGCCCAGCGAAGTAGACACATATGATGTATCGCCGTTGCCTTGAGCCGGACGTCCCGATACCGTACAAGGGTAGGAGGTTCCAGGATCACCCGAGCCTGGTTTGGGTAGGAGTATGAGGTGATTTTCCTCTATCACTTGGACTTGAGAATATTCCTTCCTCTTGTACTGAAAACAATAAATCACTACCCCATGACGGGGGTCGTGGCCTCCAACTGATTGATCGAGAAGATGTAGGTGTCATCTAGACCTTCCCAAGGGTTAGTTGTGACCGGGGCGAGTTCAACCTCACTTTCCAGAATATTCTTATCCTTGATCTTGTAATAGTCAGCGCCCAGATAACAGGCTTCAAAAGAGGCAGAAAGAGATGTATCACCTTAGAGTATGCCTACTCGACCATTAAGGGAGTAATTGAGGCATTGGTGATATGATGAGGGGATAGCCATGTGCAGATGGAACCATGAACTACCCATTAATGCATTGTACACGGTCTCCTGGGAGACAAACATGAATTCAATACTGGAAACTAGGCCGTCGAACTGGGTCTTCACGCGGATCTTGCCGACTGACTTCTGCTCTGTCCTTTCATACCCTTGGATCCTTAAATTAGATGGAGTCAGATCATCCTCGGATAACCCTAGCTTCTGCAGTGTTCGTGTCTGGATAAGGTTGATCCCGAAGATGGTGTCAACAAGACAGTGACAGACATCCACACCATTGAAATGCCCAATGATGTACAACGGGCGGATGTGCCCATGTATAGTTGAGACTTCATCTTCTCCCGAGAATGAGATGACGACCTGACATTCATCATCCTCAACTGTTTCAGTATGGAAGGATTCTGCAGCTACTACCTCCGTCTCAAACTGAAGGGGTCTCCTTAAAGCCTCAATGAGGGATTCATGCATATATGGAGACAAGAGAAGGGCTTCAAGGATGGAGAGCCCCACTGGGATGTTGGCATGGTGCATGAGGACATCATACTTCCACACCAGGCATGGACTTCTGCTTACAGGAGGCCACTCTGTGATTGGTGGCATGGTGGGCCCTGTTGACTGGACCAGCGGCTGACTGGTACTGTGTACATCCCGCTGCTTGCTAGTCGAAGCTTTGCGAGTCGCTACTGGATGAGGACCGGGAGACTGAGATCGGCCTATAGTAGGGCGAAGCTGGTCGCGGTGTAGCCGAAGCGACTCTGCCTGATCCAGTAGCACAAATGGTGGTAGAGGAGGTCCTGATGACATTGGATAGAAAGGTTGTGCACACTGAGCTCTACACTGGGCCTGCTATCTAGTCTCAATGGATTGTACGGCTTGGCTAGAGGTGCCAACTGATGTGACCTGACGACCCATGTAGTCGCGGCTCCGCCGATGTTGACGTCGGCTGGGGACATTGGGGAGATTCTCTTGGCGTTCCCCCTTGTCAGGAGTCATATAGGGGTTTACCAACTCGACAGTGTTAACCGAAGCGTACCCTTGACTTTCACTTGACTAATCATCCACCACTGGGAATATTCTGGGGGGAATCTCCATTTTGGGGGGCATGAAGTCACTGAGAGTGTGAGATGGTGACAAAAATGGTGGAGCGCATTGCTTCTTCTTGCGTCACCGATGCTTGCTCTTATGAGAAAAGGCTGGCTGAGATGATGATGCAGAAGTGTTGTCCGTAGCTTACAAAGGCTCTGGTTGATTTAGGTGTGCCCGAATGATTCCATGGGAACGAGAAACCCTTTTATGAGCCATCCAGTCATCATACTTCTGGGACCCGTGGATGGGAACCTGCTTCCACTCTCCTTCACCGTCGCTACCGCTTTCTAACCTCAGGAAGACACCCACCACTTGGGCCGGGGCCGAGCCCAACCTGACTATGTTGTTATCGACCTAGTCTTGGATCCAGTCTTTAAACACATAGCACTACTTGAGAGTGTACCCTAGAATTAGATGATAGGGGTAGTATTTGGGGCGATCAGTGAACTTTTCCTCTTCCATCCTTCTACACTCTGGAAAGCGTACAATTCTTTACTTCAAAGCACTACAGAAGTAACTGGGGACCTAATTCTTGATGAACGAGTAAGTATGGCGTCTTCTTTTTGGATAGGGAGCCCTTGGAGCCCGGCCATGACGAGGAGCTGGAGGAGCCTGTCAAAGAGGTGGACCCTGATTGTCCCACCCGGGTGGTGGAGGTGTATTACACAGAGGCGCCTTCTGGTTCCGAGGACGCTGCGAAGCCAGCGGCTGCACCCGAGGCGGAGGGACTTTGTGAGGCTACAAGTCCAGTGCTACTAGTAGCAGTTCTAGCTGCTTGGGGTCCTCTATCTGGTCTACCATAGCGGGCTCGGCTCTGGAATCTCTTCTTGCTGGGATTGCAGGGGGCAATGGACGTGCCTACCTGGCCTGTTGCAGGGATTCTTCGAGGTGCTGGGCCTTATCTGAGAAGTCTCGGAACCCTACGGGATAGTTCTGAGTAATCAGGGAGGGACCCTATTCCATCTTGACATTTCCCACACACATCGTCAGTAATTTCTCCTAATTCAGTGGCATGTTAAGAGAGTATGTGAGCCCCTTCCACTGGGAGATAAAGTCCGCAGTGTGCTCATCAGGCCTTTGCTTGCACTTAAAGAGGTCTGTGATGCTGGTCTTCTGGGTGGTAGAGCTAAACTGGTAGAGGAACTACCTGTGAAGATCCTCCTAGCTAGTCACGGATCTGACAGGGAGCTAGCTGTACAAGATGAACACCAACCCCTCTAGTGTCTGAACAAAACAGAGGAGCTTGACAGCCTCCGGCTGCACTGGAGTGCCTAACATGGGCCCACACTTTGAGTTGAATTGGTTCAGATGCTGCAGCGGGTCCCTCGTCCCATTTAAGGTGGAGAAGGTTTGATTCCCAAAACTCGGAGCCGCCATCATATCATCCATCCATGCCAAGTATGGCTTTCCATCATGTGGGATAGCCACCTATCGCGTTTCCAAAGCCTCGAGGCAGGAGATGAGCACCGCCATAGGATCATCTATGTGGGGATCCATATCTTGATAGGGATCCCTAACCATGAGTGTGTTGTCGGGCTCTTCGACAAGGTAGGTGGGTTCAACGACTCATGGAGTGACTGGTGGAATGACCTACGAGGCAGCTGGGGGAACCTGTGCTGGATTCCTCAGATTTCCTTGCCGTTCAGGAGGGTTTGGTGAGACATACTGCGCCCTCTTGCTGTGAGTTCTGGCTTCAACCCTGTTAGTGGGAGTAGCATGGTCAGGGTTGCTCGGAGGCATCTCACTAGGGGGAAATTGTTCCTGCCCCTGCTGCCCCGACCTAGGATCACCATAGTCGGGTCGTCTTTCAATCGTGCGTTTAGCCATGAGTTTTTCAAACAACCTCTTTTGCTCAGCAGGTTGCTGGTGCAACACAGCCTTCTCGGGGTCCTCCTCCATCTTCTGCACTGAGGTGGACGGGTCAGAGTGTTTGATAGCTCCGACAGGCTCTTTTCCCTTACTAACATACTAACTGAGTACCAATGACTCGGTAGGCGCAGGGAGACCTATGAGGTTCTTCTGCTGATGGGTAATCCTCCCTGATGGGTCCAATAGTGGTGGAACACCCTCATGGGGTAAGTCTCCAAATAGAAACTCTAGATCATCCTCCTTGTCCACTATGTCATCCATGTGGACTGTGACCCTTCTTGGGGGCATGTCCTCAATATCGCATAACGAGTCAAGATGCCACTGGATAGGAATGAAGAGGAGGGTGGAATACTTCCCCCAGCCACAAAATTTCATGTGGGGGGTTGCTTCCATGATTATTTTGTGGAGTACCTTAATACTCTGAACGCATTGCTGCTGGAGGGCCTCGCGACGACCTGGTGACTCGGGGCATTGAGCTACCAGGAGTGCGGCCAGATCGACTAGATTTCATTTCTTGCTGACATCTTTAAAATGAACTTGGATCCTTGGATAAACCACGTGCTGATGACAGAGACTGAAATGCATCTCCCAGAGGGTGTAGTGGAAGCACTCAACTTCCTTCGGGGCGAGAGACTCAGGTATGTGGAAATACTACGCTGCCGCGGGCCAAAACTCCTTGGGGAAGTGATTCGCTGCAAGAATGCTCCAATAGCTCCTCAGTTCTAATTCAGGGTCTGGCCCTTGATTTCCCCACTCACCAATTGGGGGTGGTTGAGGAACCAACAATGGTACAGAGGCAAACCACTGGGGCAGCAGGTTGGCCGGTAGAGAATACAGTGAACAAGATGACTAGATGACGATCCTCAGGCTATCCTCTGAAGAGTGGAGCGACCTGGCCGCTACATTGCGGTAGGAGGGGATGAAGACCATCATTCCTGGCTCGGGAGCGAGGGATGCTGGTGCTAGGTCGCGATGCTGCTTGCTCGACATTGGTCCCCAGAATATCTCTCTCTGATCTCTCATGGAGGTAGAAAGCGCTTCCAGTAATGATGGTGGTGACTGCGCAACCATAACCTGCAGGGTCTCCAAGTCTTCATCCTCCTAGATAAAACTGTGGAGGGAGGCGGGAATCTTGTGGACCTCTCATTCTGAAAGTACCAGGCTGATACGCCTTATCCCTACCCCAGCCCTTGACTCGAATGAGCGGGGGAAGGGTTCCTGAGATGATTGACACTCCGCTTCTAAGTCTGAGATGTAGACTGGTTTGATCTCCGTCTGGGCCTTCCCAAGATTCTTCTTGTGCTGGAGACAACCCACCCTCCTACCCCTAGGTGGCTCCTCAGGATAGGGCTGACTCACGACATGTGGTCCTGGGGCCGCACTGGTGCCAGGGCGGAGAGGACTTCCACTTGAGACAGCCGGGGTGCGAGGAGCACTGGGACAAATGTCGAAGGGGACATCAGAAGGACTTCCATGAATAGCACCTGAGCAGGCGAAACCTCCGTTGGAACCGGCAAGAGCATTGGGAGGACCTCCATGCTTGGTGCGGGTGGAACGAGGCTGACCTTCATCCCTCTGGCCGCCGGGGCGAGGAGGACCATCACCAGCTATGTAGAGAACGTAGGGAGGATCCCCATGTCAGAGAGGGACCTGATGGGAAATGTCTCCACATCAATGGTCGGGGGCCGAAGGAAGAACTTCATACCCATTGTGGTGGGCATGGGAGAGGCTTCCCTGCCAAGCGTCACTGCCACGGGGCAGACCTTCATTCAGGTTGGGGGTAGCACGAGGCATACCTCCATGGAAAGAATCGGAGCGGGGGAGGCCCACGCTCTGTGTAGAAGTGGTATGGGGAGGACCTCCGTACGTGGTGACATCACCGCGGGTTGGTCCGCGACAATTACCACTCATGCTTGTGTCCAGTAGAGTCATCCCAGCCTGCCCGTGGGGTGATTGGGGCCTTGATCCTGGTTGGGCATATAAGTGCCTCTGCTTAGTGTGTATAGGGATCTGATGATATGAGCCGGCGGTGGCTCAGGCCACAGTGGCCGTTGATGTTGACACCCCTCAACAGGCATCCTCAGATCGGGCTAGACGCAGGCATCGGGCCAGGCGAGCCGGTGCTGGTGGTGCATGCACATAGCCTACCTGCTCCTCTGGAAAGGCTGGATGGCAGCATTGATGTAGCCGGGTGGGGGCCTTTTCATGGATCCCTTAGATCAGGACTCTGACCAAGCTAAGACGAACATCACCCACCTCATCAGCGTAAGGAAGGGAGTCGTTAAGGCATTCCGGGGATAGGCTCCCGAAACGATTGAATGTTAGGGTGGGGAGAAGGGGCTCCCTGCACAGCCCTCGGGGGCAATGTTGACGGCAAGGCCTGGACCCTTCCAGGTCTAGGCAGGCCATATCCCGATTTGGGATTATTCCCTCTTCATAATGATGCACAAGGTCGTCAATCTCCCTTCATTGGATGACTTCCAATGGGGAAATGGGGCGTGGGTGCCCCACATTCGTGGATGCAGACACCGTTGCGGCAGTAGTGGAGCCACGTGGAGTAGATATGCTGGCTCTTCCCCTACCTCTGCGTAGGCGGGTGGGTGGTGATCGTATTCCTGTGGAAGAAATCAGATTCTTGAGAAGTAGAGAGATGAACTCATCAGTGCTTAAAGAAGAGGAATCGACGACTAATTCCCCAGCTCCGTCCTGTCTCCCGTGATCGGTAAGAGGGATCCATGCCAACAATGTCACCGGACAGAATGCCCAATGTTTTACTGCCCCAAATTCTAGTGAGTTTCATGCCAGGCCTGATATTTGACTGGCGGGACCTAGCACCGGATAGTTGGATCCAGTGACACGTCAATCCATGGATGCCCCAAGCGATACTAATCTCCATATTGAGGAGAAGAACTTCACGTCGGGTTCACCATTTTTGTTTCCGACGCTTTCACCGGGGCGCATGCATCCGTCTCATTCGGGAATGAAGGACATGGATTTTTGTTACCCCACATCCCTACTTTCCAAAGGTGGGCGACATCCACTCTTTGTTTAGGAAAATCTACTCCTTGATCGAAACGGGATGATGTAATGTCGGTTCTTCCTTCCATGGATTCCTCCTCGGAGCTCGTCACCTAGTCCGGGACTCCCTAATAGATTTAATACATTGTTTGTGAAAATCTTCCTGGCACCATATCTTCATGAACACCAGTTAATTACACTGCTTCTGTTAAGACATTCCAAGGGGTCCGATCAAGGCAGCAACCTTCGGTTAGGGGAGTAGTCATGCTGGGCATCACTGGCATCTCTCCAAATTGGGGATTAGTGTGTATTTCTTCTTTCCCTTATTATAGGGCTTCTCGAGGGCGCGGAAGCCCGAGGCATTCCACATCGAAAATGAGGAATCATATTCCATAGGTATGTATCTAAGATTTTCCTCATCTTCTTGTGTTTAACACAGTGTATGCCACAATTTAAATGTCCATCGGAGACGGATCAGACTGATCAGAACCCTGATTAAAGTGTATCAGATTGAAGAACCCCCTTGAGGGAACACCGATATTGGGGCCAACACATGGGAGGCTTCCCGAATGCTGTGGAGAGGAATGAGATGTCATGATCTCTCCTTGGTGTGGTGGCCCAGGTAAGAATTAGGAAGGATGATGGTTTTTTAGGCTTGATCCTCGAAGAGACTTCCTACGTACCATGCCTTGACATGGATCAAAGTCCTCGTAGTTCGGGATGGATGTGTGGGGATTAAACTCTAGGTTGCCCAACGTGGTGGGTGAACTGACGTGAATGAGGTCAGAATGACCGGGTGGTGGGCTTAAACCTCATGGAGGCTTCCTACATACCATGCCTTGATATGGATTAATGACCATGTAGTTCAGGGTGGATGATAGAGAACCAACGTAAATGAGGACCTTGGTCCAATGGATGTTGGGCTTGACCCTCATGAGGTTTCCTACGTACCATGCCTTGACATGGATCAAAGTCCCCATTGTTTGGATTGGGGTGTGTCGGAGAACTGACATAAAATGGACCTTGGTCCGATTGATGTTGGGCTTGAACCTTGTGAGGTTTCCTACATACCATGCCTTAACATGGATCTAAGTCCTCATAGTTCAGGTGGATCACAATGTTTTACTTCTAGATTGGGATGCAATTTAACGTCATGCTGGACGGGGGCATCTGGGACTTATACTATGAGGCGGCTCAATATGGAGGGGCTTAAACCTCAGGGAGGATTTCTACGTATCATGCCTTGACATGGATCAAAGACCACGTCGTTCAGATGGTACAACTTAATGTCATGTAGGGCGAGGATGGTGTTGGTGAACCGATGTGAATGAGGACATTGGTCCTGGTGAGTGGTGGGATTGAACCTCGTGGAGGCTTCCTACATACCATGCCTTAGCACAGATCAAATTCCACATAGTTCAGAAAGGGTGTGGAGCTTACACAAGGATGCTGCCCAAGATGGAGGGGTTTGAACCTCAGGGAGGCTTCCTATGTACCGTGCCTTGACATAGATCAAAGTCTCCATAGTTAGGATGGTACAATTTAATGTCATGTAGGATGAGGATGGTGTCAGTGAACTGACTTGAATGAGGACCTTGGTCCCGGTGGGTGGTGGGATTGAACCTCGTGGAGGCTTCCTACATACCATGCCTTTGTACGGATCAAAGTCCACGTAGTTTAGAAAGGGTGTGGGGCTTACACAAGGATACTGCCCAAGATGGAGGGGATTGAACCCTAGGGAGGATTCTTACGTACCATGCCTTGATATGGAACAAATTCCCCATAGTTCAGATGGTATAGTTTAACATCTTGTAGGACAAGGATGGTGTCATGGTCGATGCTTACTATAAGCCCATGTGAGTCGTGCTCTATGTGAGAAACAAGAGGCAGCAGAGGCCTGATGACCATGTCATGAAAGGTGCGTCCGTGGGAAGTGAAGAGGAGTGGGTCTTATGCTCTGAGGCAGCCCAAGATGCAGGGACTTGCTTCAGGATGGAGGCCCCTGTGCGACAAAGTGCAGCGGGAGAGGGACTTGGGACCGAGGAAAGGAGGAGCCTCGTTCCCTATCATGCCCTCTGCTGGCCTTGGCACGAGGAAGTGAGGAGGGGCATGGGTGCTTCCTCCTGCAAGAAGAGCTAGGGGATTACACCAAAGTGGCTACCCTTCCCCCATGGAAAAACGCCACTCCTAGGAGGAAGATATCATCCCTTGTGGAGACTAGGGGGCGTGGAGAATGTCCAAGGTGAGGGAACCCCACGTGAGAGGCACGGGGCGATGTCACAGTTTAATGTAGTGTGTTGAGGATGAGGTGGTTGGCAGTTTAACGTCCTGTAACTCGAATGAGGTGGGTTGGCTCCACACCCCCTAGGACTTACATAACTAGTACCCTCTGCCCATTAGAGAAGGGATGGTATCGGCAAGGCCGTGGTGAAGGGGGACCTCTGAGCAAACCATCGAGGGGTCCACGTTATCATGGCTATGTGAAGAAGCAATAGCCATTAGCATGTCTATACAAAGAAGCATTAGGATAAGCAAAGCTACAGGTAGTATTGTCCGTGGGACTTTGAAATCACATCGTGCAAACCTAGAGGGTCACCCGGTAAAAGGAATTGCCAAGCAGAGGGGTCCATAGGTAGGGGCCTTGTAGAGCTCTATTTCTATGGGTGGAGGAGAGCACTTGTGAAGGGGTGTTCTTTGCGATGTGTGGTGCCTTAGCCTTATCATGGTGTGGAGGTGAAAATGGGAGGTTCTTTGAAAAGTGGAAGGTCATTCGCAGAGAACAGTCTCACGTAGAAAAGGTGCCTTACGGAGCAAGGTGCCGGGAAGCAGTGTGCGTCATGAAGTACAATGATCTTTCCTTATCAAATGGATCATGTGTACATTAAGGGTGCTTTGTGAAGCATAAATGCTCTGCGATGACCCGGGTCCCCTTGGGGATCCCCTTCCTTCGCGAAATCCCTTAGGCTTCACTAAAGGCATCCCTCTCGGAAGAGGGGATCAAAATGAGACACTGGGGAGGCACTTCACGAAGTGAAAGTACCTCGTGCAGCTCATGTTTCACTGAGCGGAAGAGTGCTTCACGATTTGGGATATGAGAATCCGAATGGTCGGATTGTCCATCTAGAGAGCTTAGGGGGAGCTCAGTATTTATAGGCAAGAGGTGCCGCGGAGTAGAGATCACACTGTGAGAAGAGGGGTGATGGTACTTCGCGGCGGGCGTGTGTACGTAAACTGGGGTTGCCGAGCATCCCACCTCCTGGGCTTCACGATGGGCTCACGAACGTCAAATGAAGTCGTGGAGCCTCCCACCTCCTTCAAATTGTGGCGGGCTCGCGAACATCAAATATGTTTGTGGAGCCTTCCACCTCCTGTGCTTCGTGGCAGCCGCAGTGCTGGGGGCTCCGCTAAGGGGCTTCATGAGGCTGTCCTAGGGGGGGGGGGTGTCTTGGGGCCTTTTCTTCGCTCCAAATTTTTGCGCCAACAATATTTTTGATATTCACTATGATTAATCCATTTATTAATATAACCACTACAATTATTTAATGATGTTCCTTATTATTATTATATCCTTGAAGGACAATATAAAAATAATATCATTTGATAATCTGTTGAAGAATATTGTTAATTATAAATTTTTAGTCTTATAATAGCACTATCATGTTTATTTATTTATTTAATCTATATAGATTAAAAATATTATATCTTATAAATCACTCTATATTAACTCTTGAGATGAATATGTTTTCAAATTTCATCAAAGACTCATAACTTTTGTGATGAAATATATTTCTTAAAAACAATTTTTTTCTAAAGTAATTAAATAAAAATAATAATTATTAAAAAATTAGTTTCTTTTCATGAGATGATTAATGTTGATAAAAAATATTCGCTCATTAAAGAACTATAAAAAACAATGAATGGTTTTTTAAATTTATTCCCTGATATGAATGTAATTTTAATATTTTTTTGCATTATCTAAAGTGAATGAAATTATTCCTATAATATTTTAGAATTTTTTTATTACCCAACATTAATATTAATAAAATATAAAATTAGATTATTTTTTTCATTAATTTACTAAATAAAGTGTAATTGAAAATTCATTTTATAAATTATAATTATGGCTATGTTGAGGGATGTGTTGTGAATCCTAATGATTATTCCACTTTGTTTGAAATAGTTACACGAACCTTCTTTGAAATATTTGGGGACTACTCTACCAAGTAGAAAATATTTAAAACCATTTGGACTAGAAACTATAATTAAAAAATTATCTTCTAAGTGATGGGAATAACCCATTGCAAGTTTTTTAAAAATGTATTGAATATGCATAATAAAAGATCCCTGGGATATTATATACAAATATTCCAAAGCACAAATTTTATCAACTATTATTTTAAATAAATTTAATAGACGAGATCATATATGTCTACTATTAATTAAATCTCTTTAAGTGTTAGTTTATGACCATATAATTACCTTAACTATTAGTAAAAAATAAATCAAATCCTTAAAAATAGAAAAATATACTAACCTAGTCTTATGTAATTTTTAATAAATAATGATTTTATCCTTATTACGTCTCAATATTATCTATCATGTATACAAGAAATTTGAACAATTTGATATCATATTGAGACCACAAATTAAAAAGGTGATGAATTCCTCTCTATATAAAAACCATTCATAATAGATAAAAAATGTTTTGATATAATTTTTCTTCGTTTGTTTTTTATTTGTAATTCATATCATTGATTCATATATAGTAAATCATATGTTTACTAGTATTGATACATTTATTGTATTATGTTATCATTTATGTTATCCTGGATCAATTATGTTGAAAAAATAATGGTAAATGTATACATGAGAATCATGTTTTTGATAAAATTGTAGACATCCACTAGAGAGTGGATCATATATTTAATTTATGGATGTATGCCTTCTAAATTTTATTTTATGATATAATTTTTCATTATATTATTATAATTATATGATTATTTAAAATGAGTTACATATTATTAAAATAAATTACTTGTTTCACCCACAAATATATAGAAAGTAAATTTATATTATCTATATGAAGTATTAATTGTGAAATATATATGGTTGAACCCACCTACCATGTGTAGCATAAAAATATTTTATGATAGATGGATCTATGAAATGACCACATATATTATTATTTACTCATGAATATATATATTTCATGTTAATTAAAATAAATGTTTAGAATCACATACCTTATATAAAATGATCTATTAGAATTATTTATTTTAATGCTCACAATACTTATATAAATAATTCATAAGTAAAGCGTTAAAAAGAAATAGTTTCATATATATATTATAAAAAAAATAATTTTTTATTATGAGACGAAATAAAAAATAAATTATTTCCATAAAGTATAAAATAAATATATCAATGATAATTTTTATTTTTAGACATTTTCTCAGAAGTGACATTGGTACTAAAAAAATTACGAGATCACATTAATAGTTAATGACATATTTCAATTTTTTAATTATTTCCAATCACATTGAGGTTATGGGATTTTGAGAGATGTTGATACCATAATAATTATCCAAAAATAATTGAATTAATATTTTCAATGTTCAACTTATAAAGTTTCTGATCGGTTATCTAAATTATTAAAACTATTGAATACAAACGATTTTATTATAGAAGTGTTTTTCCTTATGAATTTGGTTATATATAAATTTATATTATATCCAAGTGATGTGGTAATGGTTTATTTATACAATATTATTAATTAAAATATATAAATATATGAATCTATGGAGGGTTTAAAATTCCAAAAGCATATTCACAATCATTAATGCTGGATCGAGTCAGATAAACTATAACATGAGTTGAATTGAATAATATATATTTTATGTAACTATTTTAATTGATAGAAGGAAGAATTTAAAATTGAATCTATCATCTCATGTTTTGTTTAAACTGATAAATTTACATTAACTATTTATTTAGTTATATATTTTAAATAAGACCAAAACCCCAAAAGATATTATAGAAGAAGTTGAATACTTGGTCATCAAATTAAAAAGAATATAATTATATTTTTTAATTGATCATTCATAAAACTAAATTATAAATTTTGAAAATATTTTAGGTATTAATTATAACTCCATTAATGAATAATTAAGTCACTTTATTTTAGGAGTGATATATTTAATGCATGAGGGGATAATAAAGAAATTATTTTCTCATATAGGGTTAAAAATAAATGAAAAATTTATTAATTACTAAAGGATATCCACATATATATGAAAATATACCTCGAAATAATATGTGGTACTATTAAAATAGATTTTATAAAAAGTAATATTATTTATAATCACTGAGATTGAAAGGGTATAAATTATTACTTATTCCCAAAATTAGAATTAAAATTGGTTGGTTATATTGATGCAAAATATTTTTCTAATACACATAAATCTATACCTAAAACTATATATTTATTCACATATGGAGGAATGAATATATTCTACAATTATATATAAGAAAAAATTTCAATAAATTCCTCAAATCTTGTTAAGTTAATTGAGATTCATGAGAAAAGATGAGAATATTCTTGGTTGAGATCCATTATTCATCTTATTGAAATAATTATGGAATAACTCAGAAAAATGAAAATACTACCAATTTACATGAGTATAATACAAATTTTAAATCATAATTGAAGTGTGGGTATATAAAAAGTGAAAATACAAAAATAATCTCCCCAAATTATTTATGTAGTTTGATTTAAATAAATGGTAAGATAGACATTTAACAAATTAAGTCATTTGATAATAATGATGATTTATTCTAAAGGCACTATACACTAAATTTTTTAAGAAGATAATATATTAAATTGGGATATAAAGACTACACATTCTATCATAATTTAATTAGGGGGAGTTGAAAATTATACACTCATTTTCCTCTTATCAGGTTTTCCCTATTAGATTGTACTCATATGGTTTTTAATGAGGCAATTTATAATTTTCCAAGAAATTAAATTATTTATAATTAAATATTTTCCAATTGAGTTTTTAAGTGATAATAAATAATATTCCATGAAATTTATGATATTTAAGTGAGAGGGTAGAATTTAATATAATTATTATAGATTTTCATAATTTCAATGGGTATTTATTTCTATTAGATTCATTCTCATGGGAAGCAATTACTATGCCCATTGATCTTCTACACCCTATTACATGTAAAAAAACTTACGTTTTTGGATATTATAGGGAGAATAGGGATTGATTTTTAACATTGACAATATTTTCAAGTAGAATATATGTATATATATAAATATATATTTCAACATGATAATAAAATGAAAAAACATTTATCACTATATTTTTTTTCAATCTCACATGTTCACCATTAGTTATATTGTGCACTGTATAGTGTTTGTAATCATTGTTATTGAATTCAAGTTTTTTATCCACCCCATTATTAATACTTCATCTAATTTAAATTTTTACTATTAATTCAAACCCTTATTGATCAAATTTACATTATACTTTGAAAAAACATTTTATAATACATTTTACACAATTAATCTTTAATAGACCTTAGAGAGTACAATGGAAAGATCATAATATGACTAGTAAAGGGGATATCAATGTTTGGATTCCCTATAGATATCTATAATTTAATGAATAATATAATAAAAATTAGAATGATTTTTTTTCTAAAAAATATTAGTATTGTTAATTAGATTATTATGATAAAACCATATAAATTACCTAGGAGAGATCCTGATATGTTGAAAGATGCTGGTACTATAAAATATGAAATTAACTGTTAAATGATAAATACCATTTTCTATTCAATAATTTGAAATATTTTTAGTCATGTATTTACATGTTTATACTAATTATGATATAAAGAGAATTTTATAGACCACTCACCATGACATAAAAAAATTACAAACAACTAAATTTGAAATGATAAGGGCTGGGTGATTTTTTTTTAATAATTATGTACTTTGAAAAAATCGTTGAGATATACACTAGGTTCATAATGATTATAAACATATTAATAGATAATTATATTCATATTGAAAGTATACTCATGGAACTAAAAATACAAGGAATTATAGTATTTTTTAAATTCACAAGAACAAACTATTCATAGAATAATCCTTGCAATAATTGATTTATTAACTTCTAAAATTTGAAATTTAACTAAATAAAATCAATAGAGAAGAAAAAACTAAGAAAAATGATGTTTCTATTAAGACATTAAATACTTTATCCTATAACTCTTTTAAAGATGAAAAATCTTTTAACAAATATGATTCAATTTTAAAAATATAATGAATGATAAAAATTTATATAAAAATATGATATATTATTAAAATAAACAAAATAAGCATGAAAAGAAAATGGATATGAGATGTAATTATATTATAACTATTATTAATAGATATTATGTCACTTGTTATGGTGAAAAATCAAAGATAATATAAAACATGATTTCCCAAAGTTAAAAGGAAATAATGAGAAAAATTACAAAAATTTAAAAAAGATATGAAGTGATCATGGAATTATATTCTAAAAAATACATTGAAAAATATAACCAGAAGAAGAAATACATAAATTTATTTATGACATTTGAATATTACAAGGTATAGATTTTTAAATTGTAATTTAAAAATTAATCTACTAAATAACTTAATGAATCATTTGATATGTAATAGGATTCATATGAAACTATTAATTCAATGTATATGAAAATTTTTATAACTAAAATGTTAAATAGTTATACCCAGGGAACCTAGGGAGATCAAGATAACCAATAAATGAAACATTTTCTTTTAATCCTCACCCATGATCAGAAATTTTCCCATTGCTAATAAGAGTTATGTTTCAATATATAAAACTATAAATGTATCCAAAGTGAATATAACGAATACAATGAAAGTAAATCACACAATAACACATTGTTTTTACTTGGTTTATCCATATTAGGCTATTCCCAAAGAGTATACACATGATGATGTGATTATGTATATAAAATTCACTAATAATATACTATTCAGTGTATAAAATAATATTTACGAAATGATAACTCACACTAAGTCCAACTACCTTTATAATATCTGTAGGTATTTCACACTACTTCCCAAGGATGATTTCTTACTCTTCCTTCTTCATACATTGATTCAAGGAGAGCATCGAATGGTTATAGATTTATAGACATATTCAAGAATATTATAAATAAAACTGATATGATTTCATCAACATAGTCTATATGTGGTGCATCAAATTTATAAAAGTGTTTACTTTTAATTTGGTGGATATATAAATTAAATTACTTATTAAGGAATTTGGTACGATTTCTATTAAAAATAACTACAAAAAAATTCCTTTATTATGGATCTCGATAAGTTCAATCCCTTGTTAAAGTATTTCTCTCTAATAACCCTCATCACCATATTATTTAATAAAATGGATATGTTAGTGTTCTTATATAGATGAATATATTCCCATCTTATGTACCATGTTTTTCAATATTTCTCTCCCCCACTCTCCCCCACTTATATTTTTTCCACCATAAAAGAATATAAATAATAATATAATCTCTATTCCCTTCATCCAATGGATAGAATAAATTTGGTTCTTCATAATACTTTGTAATCATGAAAGTTTCTCACACATTTAAGTGAGTTCAAAATCATCCAAGAGTTTTTGAAATGATTACCTATATATATTTAACCCTCACCATGATGTGTTTTTAACTTTATAACATCATGGTTTTTCTATAATCAACCCAAACATATTTAGTTGATTTATCCTTAAAGAATCTAATCTCTATGTCCATCACCATTACTATTTATCCAATTTTTCATTAAAATGAAAACAAACCACGAACTTAATTATTATAAGTATAGTCTCATTTAGGTATTCCGTCAAACATGATATTAAACCCTGACATCCACTAGGAAATGGTTTAATTAATATTCTTATTTTTTAAACATATATAAGTTCCATAATCAATATTATTATTTGGTTTAATCATGAATCATTAAATTAAAAATCTAGAAAAAACTATCACCATTCTATATAAAACCAAAAGTAATATGATCCTTTATAAAAACCACATTAATAACAATGATGTGGATTATTCGTCCTATAATAAAAAAAATACTTCCAAAAAATCTTATAAAAAATATGGAACATAATGATGGTAGTTTTAAAAATATATATCGGTTTATACATCTATATAAAGGTTTCTCTATATGTAATTCTCTATTTATTATTTTTCATTAATATCTATTATTTTAGAACCGTAACCTTTAAAACATCATTAACTATGACATAGTTAGCTTATTTTCACTATATTGTCTTCTATCAATCATAAAAATTATCAAATAATGTTAATACTTTATCAAATTCATAAATATTCCATAATAAAAATATTAAATCATTTGATTAAACCATAAAATCTAGATAATGAATACATATACTTAAACTAAAATTCATATAATTTAAATATTATTTAACCTTTTTATACTAGACCATCATATATATCTTCACCTTTTATCTTCTATAGACTCCATATTCATTATGATAACTTTAATAGATAATTTCCCAATCATCCATATATCACTATAATCAACTATATTTTTCAATTCCATGTATTTTAATATCCATTTTTTATTAAGATCTTCTTACTTCACCATATATGATCATTACATTATTTTATTTATCTCTTTTCTAGTATCTTACCAAGAATTATTATGACATAATATCTATCTTCCTCCTTAATAACAAACTCATGGTTGAAATATTATTCTCTTTGAAAAAATTGTAAAAGGTATAACCATAAACCTATACTTCATTTAATCTATTTAAAACTTATAACCTATGAATCATATATCATCTCTAGATTGATAGGAAGTAAAATACCTTATTATTTGAAAAAACTATAACAGGAAACAATTGGTTGGATCATTACCATACTTTTAATTTTATTTCTAATTCATACATTAATCCATATTCATAACATAAGTTATTTCTTTTATAAGAAGTGAAGATATTGTTTTCTCCTATTAGCAATAAATATAATTATTTAAAAAAATATGGATTTATGGAACATTTTATTTACCTAATTTTATAATAAAATTCAAAGGAAATGTTCACATATTTTGAACCAATTTTAATTATTAAATTAAAAGGATACCATCACTGATTCTTATACCATTTTATACATATCACACTAAAATATTTTTTTTTATCACATGAAAAATAATCTACTTTTAAATATTTTTCTCCATTTTATCTCCCCTTAGGCCACACTCTATTACTTATATTTAGTATTTATGTCTAATATCACTTGCGGTGTTTACAAAAAATTTATGTTAGCACTTATAATTTTTACTTTATTTTCTAACCCCAATTCATTAAAAAAACATGATTGGACCATGTAGTTCATCAATATTATATATAGATACAACTTTCAAATACATTAAGTGAGTGAGATAACCATTTTCAAAGGGACATCAATAAATACTTTATGTTTACTGAGCCAAAAATTATAATAAAAAATAATAAAATAAGTTAATAACACCAATTGTATCCATTTTACTTACTTATGGATATAAAAGTTTATCATTTACTTCTTTTAAGAGTCTCCTGCTGATTTCAACCAATGTTTCCTAAAATTAATAGTGAATAAACCTGAAAATATAATGTGTTTGAGTAATAAAACTTAATAAAATGATTTTACATCTTCCATCAGATATCATTAATTTATCTAAATTAGTCTAGTAACATTTATATCCTATCCAATGTAAAATCCCCTTGGGTGTTTTCCTATTTAGAATTAAATTTTAACACGATAAAGTTTATACGAGTATGTTTCTAATTTTTATTTTTCAAATATATCCTGTATATAAAGATGATACCACCTTTTAGTTCCAGATAAAATAGGCCAAGAATTAATCCTCGATTTTTTTTATTAATCCTATAAAATTAATACTTCCTATTCATTATTCAGGGCATGATTCCACTTTTATAAGATTCCATTTAATAAAACCTGTAGAAAATATTTGATCCACTTTAAGAAATTAAACTAATCTCAAAAGGATTGTATTCCCCGCTTGAATTTATTTCTTTCATTTGATATTAATTTTTTTAATTCATGATGATAAAAATTGTCTTATAATGATAAAACATTATTTTTTTGTTTAGTATTTGAATTATATATTTATTTCCTCATGAACTTCCAAATGAATTCCTTAAAATGTACACTCACGATGTATTATATAACCCACTTAAACCCACATCATCTAAACACCAATTATTTTAATTTAGAACATTGATGAGATGGGCACATCAGATTCATCCTCAATTATAGGTATGTGGGAAATATTCTCAAATAAAAAATTTTCTTCTAACTCGGTCTGAATTCGTATTTGTGGATATCCTTTTAGGGATACCACTTTTACAAAATTATTCTTTGATATTTAATTTTACATCCTCTAAATTTTTTATCTTAAAATTAATCTTCATTGTGATATTAATAAAAATAATTCATGTTTCCTCTTTTAATGTATCATTATTTTAAATACTTATTTCTATATGAGAGTGTCGTACCATCAGTTTTTCTTTATTGAATTGTAGTGGGATTTTTCAATCTGATCATGAATGAGTTCTGATTACTTTATTTGTATTCTACTAAAACTAAATTATAATTCCTCCTAAGGGAATCTTTATTCAATTGTTCAACCTCCTTTGGTGTAACAGATGCTATATTCCCATTTTCTAGACTTTTTATTTTATTCTTTTATTTTCATTATGGTTGTTGTAAGTAGTTAACAATTATGGACTGATGAACACTCATTTTTATTCTAACATTTAATTTTTTTTCCAATTCTATTAATCTATTTTTCAATACCAAAGTTTTTTATACCATTTTTTTGCATCCCCTTTGAAAATATATTGAACCAAACCACTAAATCGAATATTAATACAAGATTAATCCCATCACATTAAACGAGGTTCATTCATGATCATCATGGGATGGAAAAAGTGACATGGGAATCTACTATGAACATTGGAAATTATTTATTCCATAGAGATAAAATGAAATGATGAAAATATATCATACATCAACAAAATACTCCAAAATTATACAGATAAGGGATAATATGTATATCAAAATATAAAAATGATGAAAAATGTTTTGTGTATCAAACACAAGATTAGATATAAATAAAAAAGACAGACAACTAAATCTTCCGGGAACATAAACTCCTTGTATTCTATCACGTCCACCGCTCTACAGATGATATAATTGTCTAATCACTTAGAACAAATAATATTATAACTATACTTGTAAAATATATATATAAAAAATAATTTACATACAGCCATGAGTTGAATATTAAAAAAATATATTATTATATATTGTTCATTTTTCTGAATGACATTAATGTAATGATTTCCTAGAGTATCTGTCACATTGATAAAGTAAAAGAAATTACCTACTATGATGAGATTCACGAAGTTATATGATGATTTTATTAAATATATTTCTATGTTTGGATAATGTACTATGATAGGACACATAATATATATATTTTTAGGTGCATATACTTATAAGTGGATAAGGATTATTCTCCTGATGTACACACTTGGTAATATCCAAGATGAGAAATTATGAGAGCATACCCACTTATAGGAATTCTTCATGTTTTAGTGTTATTATATATTCCTATATATGAGAATGTGAAATGATACTTAGAATTTAATATTACCATTGATTCATTTCATGACTCACACAATTATATTTACTAACTAAAAACCATCATGCTATAAGTTTGCAAGAATTAGGATATTTTGGGTGTGGCATGAATGACATTTTATTAATGGATAAGTAGAGGAAAGAATTTTCCCTTCCATTTTTATGGAAACATATACCTCGAGCCTTTTATTGGAATATAAAAATAAAATAAAATTACATGTCCATGGTTTAATAGTGATTTTATTTCAGATAGTCAAAGAATAAAATATTGAGAACATTGGTTGATCACAAAAATGTGAAACCTTCTTGATGAGATATCGAGACAAAGAGATTATATTACACCATGAGTGTCCATATGTGAATTTCAGAGTTGATACATTAAGTTCTCTCTCTTAGGTTATGTGACCAGTTTCTAGATATTAATATTGGACTTTATCAAAGCTCAGCTAATTCTAATAATAATGAATCCTATATTTTCACACACTAAGTGTTTCAGTTGATATTGATTAAATTCTATTTGAATTTAATTGTATGAAAAAATATTATTCTAACGATCGAGGAATAATTTTATTCATGTTTTATTGATAAAAAATATCTATTAATGAATCAAATATTTAATTAAATATTTATGTGGGTATTCAATAAATGATGAAGATTTAAAACAAACCAAGATCATATTTGGTGATAAATATTAATTTAGAATCCAGTAAAACAATATTTTTTATTGCACAAGTTAGCATACATTCCATAAGATAATAATATTATTATTATAATTTTTTGGCCAAGGGTTTAATAAATATTATAGAATTATTTAAGGTTTGGCTTGAAATTATATAATATTTTTACCCAAACCCTAGCTCTATAAATAAATAGTTATTTCTATTATATAGGGTTAATAAAAAACTAAGAATATATAATCATCACACACAACAAACTTCCACCCTCCCTGTCTAAAACTCCTTATCAATTCCTCTCAAGAACAATAAGAACTCCTTCAAGTATAAAAGATCTCATATCGATTAAGACAAATAATCAAAGACAATTTATTCTTCATAGTATAACCTAGAAATTAATTAGTGTTTCTTCGAGATCAATGGAGCACAAGTGGATCACCGGTTGAAGGACTATACACTTGAATACTTATAAAAAAATGAAGGTAATCCAAAAGTCTTTGTAAACCATTTTCAATGTTATTGAAGAAATGATCCTAAGGTGATATAATCCTTTCTTTATATCTGAATAAAAGAATTTTAAATTTAACTTGAAAGATCCTCTATTGGGGTTTTGAGAAACTCTAAATTAAAAGAAATTATAATTTTATGTCCACTAAAGTCCCTTATATTACACCTATAACCTTTAAGTGGTATCATAGTGGTCACATTTCTAATTTTTAAATATTTATTTGATTGTTGATCTATATTCACAAAATATGTTAGATTTCCGTTTCTATAATTATTCATTCATTAATCTAATTGTTTAAATTAACATTCCTTACACATTTTAATTTCGTTATTCAAGATTCCAAATTTAATGAGTCCAAGAATTGATGAAGAATAAATTTAGATGACATCAGGAACTATCGAGGAATCTGTAATGATAGTATGATATTATACGCCAAAGTACACGCCTTCTACCCAAGTGCACTGCACTTGGATGTTTCATGGGATAAATAATGCACCAAGATGAAATCATAGAAAGTGTATTTATTTCACACTGCTTATAGACTAGGAAAACCTAAAAAATGAAATATTAGATTACATGGCATGTAGCTTAATACACACCATGTTGTCTATATTGTTTAACAGTAAAATTAATACAAACCATCTGGTTAAGTACATGGTGTAAACCGCATGAGACTGATATCCATAATCATTAATGAATTAAACGATGTTTAGATGACATAAACAGTAGTAGTTTTATTATTTCCTATATATGAAATACATACTAAGGTCCTTAATGAGTTATGTGTACAATTGAAATATGAGATACACAGTCTGTAGCTAGATTCTACATGTTGTTTAGTCCCACATCTGATGAACACCTAGAGTTTTTTCAATGGTTTGTGAAGACACACAAAAAATGAAACACATGGTGTGTAGTTAGTTACTACACATCATGAATTCTATCCAAGGAACACACTGAAGCCCCAGGTGTGTACCTTGGATACATGAAACCAAGGTAAAAAGTTTGTTTCTAGAAAATACATGTCTTGTAGTCATCCAGTAATGTAAAAATAATTAAAATTACAGTAAATTACTAATTTAATCATGAAAAACTTATTATATTTTATATAACCTCTTGTTATTGACAATTTAATGATGGTTTTAATGAATTTTAAAATCCCAATTAATTTATTATAATAATATATAATTATTGGTTCTGGATTTTATTTTCCTTGAATGAATTTATGATGGGAGTCTCTAAGAGAATTAATATGTTCATTAAGTTGAAATAAAACTAATTAATTAATTAATTAATTCTAGTGAGTTTAACTTAATAATAAATAAAAAAAGAAATGAATGTTAAATGATTATAGATTTTTGTAACCATTGTATGTATGATTTTTATGTGCTATAAAAAGACCTATGAATGTATTGGTTGTTTTAATTTAATTTATTACATGGGTTTGAAATTATTTATTATTAAATTAAATTTTATTCCCTGCAATTCATACCTCCCTCTATTATTTAGAAGGACATAGATATCCAAGGTTATTTATGTAATTCCCCTTAACCAATACATGGGTTCCCCTCACATGCATGTGAGTTATAAATAAATGTAATTAATATAGTATCCTAAGAAATAGGAAGGTGGTTCAAGATGAAATAATATTGGTGACAACCAAGGTGATACACAAGTGGATAGGTGGAAAGATGTAACTCATGCCAAAACCGGCACAAGGAGTTATTCCCCTAGTCCATAGGTTAATTTATTGTCTGGACAATAAATCAACCATTAGATAGTCTTATTATTTGTTTATTTATTTATGTATTTATATGAATTATTTAATTTATGGATTCAATATCGAGATCTAATAAATAAATGAATTAATGTGAAAATATGGAATTTAAAAAAATGGATTATATATAAATGTTATTTCCAATGTGGTTAATTAATTAAGTAAAATCCACTTAATATTAACAATCAATGTTAATGATAAAATAAGATAATATTTACAAATAATAAATTAAAATTCATTAACTAAATATTAAGTCATACCTATCCTTTCATTACATTATTAGGAATGAAAAAATAGAACTAAGTGTTTGGACAACCATTGTTGGGACACTTACTTTTATAAGGGGATTTATCATGAATGTTTTGGGTTGACCTAACCATTTTACATCAAGAGGATAATCCCTTTAAAAACATTTTTTTTTAATTTGGAGTAAAGTGTTGAAGAAATCCAAGTAATGGATTTCTAGATTGGGGAATCCACTAAATGGATCAAGGAGATGCAAGTTGAGACTTGGAAAAGACCTTCCTACCTAAAAAAACGTCAAGTATCTTGAGCCACTCTTATTGGGGTTATGTGAATGGGAATAAGGATCCTTTCCACTATAATTTCCTAAATAATAGATATTCTATGGTCAATTGTGATGGTTTTTGGGAATTTATAAAATAGTTAGATATTTAATAAAAAAATTAATTGTTATTATTTTCTCACACAAATTTTAATAAATAAAATTACTAATAATAATATCTATTTAAAATTTAAAATGTTTATCATACACACTATCCCTATAATAAATATTAGATAAATACTATATCCTCACTGGAAGTAACATCCAAGAGTGGGTTACATGTCTTTTCATTATGATGCACCATGAACTGAAATCTTAAATGCTAGAGTCCTCAATGCCTGATCCGCCAACCATGGAGGCAACTTGTGAATATTTCCTTATCTATAAAAAACATATGAATGAAGCTATCAATATTTAATGTTTGATGATATCATCTATGTCTAGAAAACTCATGAAGTCTCATAAAAACATGGATTTATATAGGGTTATTGATCATATCTGTGGTCTATACCAAGGGAAATAAAGACATGGATGATTTGAGATATCCAAAGAACTCTTTCAAAAAAATCTTATAGAGGGTGTTCTGGATGGGACTCATGTACTAGATATCATTAGATATATTATACACCTATAGGTTATAGGGTTTAAAATTAATAAAGAAATACCCACTGTTTTTGCATCACTCCCACAAAGATTTTGCATAATTGTTGTGAATTTTAATTTGAACAACATTGAGAAGTCTCTCCCATATGTCCTCACTCTTATTCACCAAGTTGATAAGGATACAATACATGAAAATCCATCCATACTTATGGTGAATAAAAAAAATGGAAATAGAGTATCTCTATGACCAAAGATTCTTCATAACCTTCCAAGAAGTGAAATTCCAAGGGGTCAATAAGGGAGTAGGATGATACTTGTTTTTCATGTGTCAAGAAGGGACATTGTAAGAAAAAATGTACCTAGATGAAGAAGAAAGGGGAAGGTTGAAGTGTTCTTATTATCAAGTGAAATTTATCTGTTTCTATAAATTGTGCATTATATATATCTTTTTGTGTTCACATATGTATTCAAATATTGGAACCAAGTAGATTAAGAAAGATTGATTTAGGGGAGGTAGATCTACAAGAAGCCAATAGATTTAAACTTGATGCTATAGATATTGGAGAATAATACATCACATTTCCATTGAGAATTATCTTGGTTTTAAAAGGTTTTTATTATGTTCCATCTGTTACCAAAAACAATAATTCTATATCTTGAATTGATACAGATGGATTTATTTTCAAGTCTGGGAATAAATCTTTCTTCTTTTATAAGGATACAATTTTTAATAGTAAAGAATATTTAAATGAAAATATTTATTTTTTGGGATACACAAACCAAGTAATGGGAATCTATAATGGAAAAAATTCACATGAATTATACCAAAAAAACTTTGAAATCACCTGCTGGTTCATGTAAAAAACTTTTTTTACTATATTGGACCAAGATGGATATTTATATTATTTTGAACTAAAAGAACTTGGAGTATGTCATGCATGTTTACAAGGGAAAATGAAAAAATTCCCATTTAGGGGAAAGGTTAAAGGGCCAAATAGATTCATGAATTAGTTCATAACGATGTGTGTGAACCATTTTATATAGAATATAGAGGTGGGTACTCACAATTAATAACTTCTACTGATGATTTTATTATATATGGATATGTCTACTTGAGGAGGCACTAGTTTTATTCCTTTAAAAAATTCAAGGAGTGAAAGAATGAATTTGAAAACCATCTTGTTAATAATATTAAGAAACTATTCTCAAACCATAGAGGATATTCTCTTAATAAAAACATCATTGATTATTTGTTAGATTTTGGGATTCTATGTAAACTCACTCCTCCTTATACACCTCAATATAATGGTGTAAGTGAAATGAATAACTACACCATGTTGTACATGGTGAGATTAATGGTAGTCATGCAATTCCTTCATTATCCTTTTAGGGATACATTCTATAGATAGTATCATACATACATAACCAATTACAAACTAATAATATAAATGGTATTCCATATGAAATTTAAATTATAATAAAAACCATGTTTTTGAATTTACATATGTGGGGTAGCGAAGAAATTTTTTAAGTCCTCTTCAGGTAAAAAACCTGCACCCTATGGCACAAAATGTACCATTATAGGATACCCCAAGGAAACAAGGGGATATTACTTATATGAACCTTCAAAATAAAATGTAATAGTAAAAATACATACCATATTATTTGAGTGGGAGAAAATATCTAAAGAAGATATTGGGATAAATATAGACATTAATGAAGTTTAAGATAAAGGTACACAAGAGTTGGTATAGGAAAAAGTTCCAAAAATTCTAATAGAAGAAGTTATCCCAAATACATAAATACTAAATAAGAATACAAGAGTGGTTAAATAACTATAATGGTATGGTTTTCATGTCCCTAAGGATGGTGATTCATTATTATTTGATAATAATGATCATTTAACCTACAATGAAGCAATAAGTGGCATATATGTTTCCAAGTGGCAAGAATCCATGAATTCAGAAATGTATTCCATATACCAAAACCAAGTTTGGATTTTCATGGATCTTATAGTGGGTGTAAATATCATTGTTTATAAATGGTTATTCAAGAAGAAACTAGACATTGATGGAAAAGTCAGTACCTATAAGGAATTACTGGTAGCAAAAGGGTTTAAATAAATCAAGTATTTGACTATGAAGAAACCTTTTTCATTGGTTTCAATGATGAAATAAATCAGAATTCTACTTGATATTTCTGCCTTTCAAGACAATGAGATTTAGAAAATGGATGTAAAAAATCTTTCCTTAATGGTAAAATTTATGAAGATGTATATAAGAAGAAACATAAATATTTTTTAATTCCAATGGATTCCAATAAGATATTAAAATTTAAAAAATCCATTTATAAATCAAATAAAGAATATAAGTCTTAGAAAATTCAATTTGGGGAGTTTGAAATGGAATTTAGTTTCATAAATAATGTATATGATCCTTGTGACTATAAATTGTTAAGTGGGAGTGTATTTGTTTTATTAATATTATATGATGATGACATATTACTTATTGAAAATGGAATACTAGCCTTATAATTTGTTAAGGCATGGTGGAATAAATGATTCTCCATAAAAGACTCAGGTGTTGAAGTATACAGTCTTGGGGTTTAATATACATATTGATAGATCCAAGAGAATACTCAGACCAAGTCAAGGTACATATATTAACACAATATTTAAGATATTCAGTATAGAAAAATATAATATTGGATTGTTTTCAATGTTATATAGAATTTATCTTTCCAAGAAAATGTGTCCTCAAACACAAGAGAAAACACTAAGAATGGAATGGATTCCATTCATGTCAGTGATTGGAGCAGTCATGTATGTTATGTTATATACTACATTAAATGTCATTTATGTCTTAATTGGGTTAGAAAGATCTCAATTTGACCTAGGTGACCTCCATTGGATGGCAGTCAATACTATCTATAAGTCTCTGAAGCGTGCTAACGATATATTCCTTATCTATGGTGGAGATGAGTAATTAGTCATTATAGAATACATAGATTATAGTTTCCAAATAGATCATGATGATATGAAATCGAAAAGATGATACATATTTACTTTGAATAGAGGCACTGTGAGATGGAAGAGATAAAAGCAAGTTGTGGTTATAGATTCTATAGTATATTCTGAGTATATTGAAAACATTGAGGAAGACAATGAAGGAGATTTGATAAAAATACATATTATAATATATTTAAGTGGCACCTAACTATAATGATCCTATTACAATCTATTGTGATAATACTACAGTTGTGGCCCTTTATAAGGAGACAAGGTCTAATCGAAAGATAGAGCATATACATAAAAATTATCATCTATTGAGGGTTTTTTATTATATATATGAGGTTGTAGTGAGCATTATTTCTATATAAAACAACATGGAGGACCCCTTGACTAAATCCTTTACCCAACAGAAACATGATTACTATGTGAGGCTAAATGGAATGAAATTCATAGGCAGCTAGGTCTAGTCCAAGTAGAAGTCTGTTGGAGTTTGTTGGAGTTAGTGTCCTAGGACCAATTGATTATAATTTTACTAAACATATATTCGATGAATTTAATAACAATAAAATATTTAATTTCATATTTCTCATTATTATTCATGAATATAATGCCATAATGTCCTAGGGTATCTGTCACATTGATAATGTCATAGTAGTTCTCCGCAATGATGAGACCATTGAATTACTATGATGATATTATTAAATATAGTTCTATTTTGGGATAATGAACTATGATAGGACACATATTTTTTATAATGTCAAGTACGAGTACTCATAAGCAGTTAAGGCTTCTTCACATGATGTTTTCACTTGGTAATATCTGATATGGTAGATTTTGAGGACAAACCCGCTAATAATAATTATATATGTTTTGGTGTCATCATATATTCCTATTTGTGAGAGTTTTTAATTTTCATTATACTTTAATGTTATCATTGATGAATATCATGACTCGCACCCATATATTATTTGAACAAAACCATCATGCCATATGTTGGTGGGAGTTTGGTATATTGGGTTCATCAAGATTAAAATGTTATTAATGGATAATTTGAGGAAGGATTTGTCCCTCATATATTTATGGAAGATTATATCTCAAAACATTTATTAGAATATAACCATCATGTTAAATTACAAGGCCATAGTGAAACGACATGTTTATTTCAGATAGCCAGAGAAAGAAATATTGAGCACATAGTTTAATAAAAAAGATGTGAAACATGATTGATGAGATATTGAGACAAAGGAATTATATTGCACAATGAGCATTCATATATGGTTATCAATTTTTTAACATTAACTTCTTTCTCTTGGGTGTTGTGACCCATTACTAGAAACTAATCTTTGATAGTAGGAATGCCCACCTAATTCCAACAAAAAATAATCATAAAGGTTCACACACTATGTGTTTCTTTGATATCAATTAAATTATTTTTAATTTAATTATTAGAATGAATAATATTCTCAGGATTAAGGAATAATTTTATTCATGTTTTAATGATCAAAAATTATTTATTAATGAATGAAATATTTAATAAACTACTTATTTAGGTGTTCAATAAATGTCAATGAGTTCGAACGGATAAAGACCATGTCTAATGATAAATATTAATTTACAGGCTAGTAAAATATTTTTTTATTATTCAAGTTAACATTCATACTATAAAATAATAGTCAATGTAATCTTTTTTATGTGTTATGAGGTTTAATTGAGATTATTATATTATTTAAGTCCCAATACATATTAAATAATATTTTAACCTAAACCCTAGATCTATAAATATATGGATATGTGTTTTGTATAGGGTTAATCAGAAATTGAGAAAACAGAATAATTGCACACAATATTTTTTCTCACTCTCCCGAAATCCTTATCTCTTCCTATAAAAAATGATAAGAACACCTTCAGGCCTTAAAATTATTTTAGTGATAAATAAAAACTATGCGATACAATTTATTCTTCATGATAACATACATAAATAAATTTTCATTTCATAGAGATCAAATAAACATGTGTGTATCACTAATAGAGGAATTATACACTTGAAACCTTATAGCGCAATGAAGGTAATTTGAAATAGATTTTATAACATCAACAACTTCATAGAATAACATTTCCTAATATGTGGTAATAATTTCATTATATATAAATAAATAAACTTAAAAGTTTATATTAAAGATCCACTATTGGGGTTTTTGAGAAACTCTAAATGAAAATAAGTTTTAATTTCATGCCCACCAAAGGTTCTTCCTCTTTTCCCAGAACCTTCAATGGTGTATTTATTATGTGAGAAATAATTACTAGTAGGATTACACAACATTATCTTTATATAAACATTATAAAATAAATTGTAAAATTTTAATTTAAACTACATTTTTGAAAATACCATTTCACATTTATAAGTAAAACAAGTAATATGATTTTATTTGATTTGAAAGAATACTTAAAAGAAAAATTGGTTAAAATGAGCATGTAAATTGAAAAAAATTCTTTAACAAAACCAAACATTAATCATGGTAATGGACCTAGTGAAACTATGTCATATAAAACTAGTATCCTTGTACATAATAATAATCTCAAATAACATGCTGAATCCACTAGGAATTATTTCATCATGTACTAGCATGGACCCCAAGGCTAATTGAGTGATATATATTAGCCATGACTTTTTCATGAACTAATGTGGACTCATAATGGAAAGTATAATGATATTAATTAATCATTTTGTTACCATACACTTACATGAACCCATAATGGGTAGTATCAAGTCATATCTACTAAGTATGTTGTTCTGATAATCCTTTCATGGTAGTTTTCCTAGGATTCCACTGAATTACAAAAGGTTTCCCATGAAGCATATCAATGTTATAGAGATTAAATAGATCAAAACATAAAAAAGTAACAATTAATTTAAAATTTAACACCATATTTCAATGAAATAAAATTATATACACATGATCCATAATTAATGAAGGAAAATTGATATAAATAAAATATAGTTACAACATTACCTCAAATTAATCTAAATTCTCCCTTTTTATTTCAAAATATTACATTAAATGACTTCAATAATAAATTATGAATTATATCAAATCATTCCATTGAATATTTATCATATAATTCATTGAAAAATCATGTAGGAATTTTTAAAAACACTTAAAATTCATATTTTCTATATAAATAGAAATCATATTTTTGAAACCATAAATATACCAAAATATAGTGTCAAAAAAGTGACTATAATCAAATATTTATCATACATTAAAAAAATTCATTATATATATAATTCATAGAATTTAAAACATATTTTAAAATAAAAAATAAAATCATGTTTCTATGAATAAGGGAAGATACATACATCCATCTACCTCTTTAGGTCTGTTTAGAAATTTTTGTGTGTATTATTCAATAATTTCAACCTTTTATACCTAAAGAATCATTAATAATAAATTATAACCCAACAAACATAATAATTATATAATCTTACAACTCCTTATAAGTGAGAAAACTTATTGATAAGATGTAATATGAAACCAAAACCTCAAACCAGATGTGGATGAATCATAAATGTATTCCCTCATGATATCTCTTGGAAGACCCATGGATTTTTGGTGTTTCACATTAGAATTGAGAAAATCATAAATCCAACAACCCTAGGTTTATAGAAAACATGAGAATGAATAAAAAAATAAAAGTTCAAGAAGAGAAATAAACTAAGAAGAATAATAGTGGGAGGCATACCATTGATTTCCATAGTGATAGATGGAGAAAAATATTGTAAAAGGTAGTGGAGAGAACTCCCATATACCCTTTAGTGCATATCAAATGAATGATAGGGGTATAGAGGAAGTGGTTACTCCCCCTATTTACATAAGATATATTTTTAAATAAAAACAATATTATAATTATATAAACTAATTTAAAAAACAATAAGTTTCTTAAAATAAATTATATTAATTTATTAATTTATTTTATTATCATAAAACAAATACATTAAAATTGTTATTGCATGATAATATATAATTATAAAAAATATTTTATATAATATTATTGAAATCAAAAAATACACATTGAATCTAACAATATATACATATATATTTTATAAAATAACATAATTTAAATACTTATAACACCAATAATTAACTATATGATCCTACTAAACACTCAAATATAATATAATAACAATCTAATTTATAATTAAAAAAATCATTAGGATGTTCTATCATTAAATTTGAATGTATGAGTATCATTCATGGAATTAAATAAATAATAAATATAAATAATTTAAAATAATAATAGTGAGGGTGTTACAAGAAAGGGTATGGTGAATTTCTTTATTGAAATACCTATTTACATGTTAAAATTTTCAGTATGTTTTATTCCTTTACAAAACTTATTGGACTTTAAACACACACACATAGTGTTTGATATACCTTTATAGTAGTAGAACCTATTTGTTTCACTCCTTTGAGAGTTTTTCTTTCCTGGTTTTATAACCACCTCCCTTTATTTAACTAAATCCATATTTTATCCTTGTATACTCCACTAGTTAAATCCATCATGTGTGGGTTTTCTTATTACCTATTATTATTTCAATAATTTATCATATTTTCAAGATACTAAATTTTCAATCCCATTTTCTTTTGTTGGATAACCATCTTCTCCAACTTGAAACATGTATCTTCACCAGATTTCATTCTCTCTTCGAGATGGGGCTTGAGGGAGATCATGTTTTATTTGAGTTCCCATTATGTGGCCATTTGATTCTCCACCATATATGTTCTATGAGTAAATAAATTTTCTCCATAATTTATTAATTCATACTTATAATGAAACATTTCAAGTCCATATACTCTTAATTTATCCTTTCATTATCCAAACTTAATTCATATATCAAATAAAATTCAATGATTTACTTGATTTCTAGATATTAAGCCTTTTTCATTGTAGAGACCCCAAACTTGACATACATGGAAATTACATTACTTTTGAGGAAGACATAATACATAACAAAAACCAACACTCAAGGACAGTAATAGTTTAGTGTCCTTGGAAACTCAGAACATTATCTTCTAATCGTGGTGAAAGATCTTCAACATCTCCCATAAAGATCTTCCACTTTTGTTTTCTTACCTAAAAGATTTCTTTAAATCCTGGGGAAAAGAAAACATATAATGGGTGAGCTCAAATGCTCAGTAAGGGTAAACCTGAATAAAATAAAACAAATCATATACATTTGAACTTAAAAACATGAACATAATGTTTAAACATCAAAATATTGAGTAATGACATAAAACATAGCAGTACATAAGGCATAGATCAAAATGGAACATCAATAATCATAAAATAGCATGGGAATAAATCATGTAATTGTGGAAAACCATTAAGCACTTGATATGATTTCCATAGTAGCCACGACATTGCTGCCAAGACCATCTTAGTGGACAAATTCCCTTACGGAATTGAGTCCACTCCTCATTCCAGTCCTATACCACTGAACCAGATTAACTTACCGTTCCAGCCATGTCTGTCTCATGAGATAAAAATCTTTACCCAATGCATTGGAGGGAGATATAGGTCCCACCCATCTGTCATGACCCGCCCTCGGGGTCCGTGCCGTGACTACCCCAAGCCCGCCTTCCATAGGCCAGGGGCTGGCGACTAGCACCAAGGCGTAAATCCCGGTAAAAAGGGAAGGCATTGCCTTTGTAAAGTAAACAAACACCACAGAGTAAGCAAGTGGAAAGTAAACACTAAGCAATAGCAGAGTACAACTGAAAGTGCGGAAAGGTAAATGGGCCAGTATACAAACCCAAACTGAAAGTAAAGTACAACTCGAAAGGGAAAACAACAACTGAAAAGTAAAAGCCGCTACACCGGGCTGTCCACTGGAAATCCCACCTGAAGGGTGGGTACAGATAGCTCCACTGCTCCACGGGTCCCGCCGTCCGCTCCGAGCACGTCCCGTCCAGTGGTCCACCTCCAGGTACCGTCCTGCTCTGCAAGCCTCAGCTAAGATCAACGCTATCCGTCGTCTGCAACCAACACAACGTAGTGCGGGCAAAGCCCGTGCAGGGGTGAGTATAAGCTACTCAGTAGGGACCCCGAGACCCCCTGAAGGTCTCTCAAATCCACAAAGGATAAACCACGAAGAAAGGTACAATCACGAAGTAACAATCGACACTGCTTAGGTATATGACCATACATATACCTAAGTCATAAAATTCAAATACGATCCAACCTCCGAGCCCAAGTACAACTCAGTCCACACAGGAAAGTAAATGTATTCCACACAGGAAAGCAAAACGTAATCCACACAGGATAGCACAACACGATCCACACAGGAATGCAACAGGATTCAGCTCACACAGGTATACATCTTCGAAAGACGATAAAGATGATCTCTGATCCATCTAAGTCGTCGGACCCACGAAGGATCGATAGGTAACTAACCCCCGCAAAAGACCCACACAGGATCGGGCCCACGTAGGACCTGTAGGCGCTGGTTCACACAGGACCGCTGAGCGCAAAGACCCACACAGGATCGGGCCCACACAGGACCTGTAGCACTGATCCACGTAGGATCGCTGAGTGCTGAAGTCGTCGTCGTCGAATCCACACAGGATCTCTGTACTGTCATCGTCGCAGTCACTGTAGCAGTAGTAGTCACAGAACAGTCGCAGCCAGGACTAGGGTTCCCGCACACAGCAAGCTCGTTCGGAGGGTCCGCTCCACGAGCCGAGAGGCTGATACATCAACTGTCACAAATTCCAGAGTTGATGTATCCAAAAGTTCCGTATCGTCAACAGGAACTCAACGCAACAGACGGCGCGTCGATCGGACGCCCGGTCTGAGAGTTATTGGCATTTTTGTCCCCGGGGCCCGGTTGGTTTTTAAGGCAAAACCAACCCGACCGTACTCCACCTGTGTCCAAACCTCGGGCGGAGTATGCCAAAATAACCGTCTCACTAAGAGGAACACAACAAAATTAATGGCACGTCAATCGGACGTCCGTAGCTCAAGATATGAGCGTTTCCGCTCCGAAGGCCCGGTTGGTTTCGTGAACGAACCAACCCGGCCGAACTCAAAGTATTCCGAAACCTTGAGTGCGATATACCTAAACGACCGTATCGATCCAAGGATCGCGTTGCCGTAGACGGTTCGTCAATCGGAGGTCCGTGGCTCAAGTTATGGCCAAAAGACCGAAACTGATTCGAAACGGGGGGGTCCGGGTCCGGGCCGACCCGGCCCGACCCCCCCTGGGTCGACCCGAACCGGGTTGACCTGACCCGGGTCCGACCCGGCCCGGCCGGCCGGCCTGCGGCGCGACGGCCTGGCGCCGCATGGAGGCAGCACGGGGGGGGGGGGGGGGGGGGCAAAGCCCCCCGCTTCTTGGAAAGGCGGCGCGACATTATGCCGTGCCCTTGTGTCAACAACGGCCCCCCTCCTGGGGGCCTGCTTCGTGGAAAAACAGGGGGGCCGCCTGCCCCCCTCAAGGAAACCGCCCCCTCATAAATGAGGGGGGTTTTTTAAGAAGGCAGGGGGAATTTATTTCCCCCCCCTTTTGACCTTCCAGCCGGCCAACTGCCGGCCGGTTTTCTCCAACGGGACCGGAAAATCCGGTCCCCTTTCCGGCTTCCGACGCCGGCGGCCCGGCCGCCGGTCTTCTCGTCCCGCCGCGGCCCGGAACCGGCCGCGGTGTTCGTCTTCCGGCGCGGTGCGACGGCACCGCGCCCCTCCACCGCGCCTCCGATTCCCCTTGACGCGGCGCGACGACGTCGCATTCTTGATGATTCTTCCACGGCGCGGCGCGACGGCGCCGCGCAATATAAACATACAATTATCCGCGTGGTGCGACGGCACCACGCCACCTGGTTTCCACCCACAAGATAAATCAACAAGAACGATGGAGGGGGTTCGGCCGTGTTCATGCGGTCCGGCCCCCTCACGTTAAATGATAACACAACTTAAAATCCTTACGTTAGTCATGCATGAACCACGAACAAGGATAAATAAATAAACAAATTACAACAACACCTACCTTGGGTATAGGTTCGAAGATTTTTCAACGTTCCGCGGAAGACAACGTCGCGGAGGTCTAGCGTCGCGGTAGTCGTTCATCAAATCCGATGATGAAGAGGTACATCCGAAGAGATACGTCGTTGGAGAATCTTCGTATGCCGACGAAGGGAGTCCGAGGAGGAAGCGGCGTTCCCTCTCGTTGACACGGAAGACGAAGAAGAGAGGAGCGGCGTTCTTCGTCGGAGCTTGAGCGTTCTTCGTCAAGTTGAGCGTTCTTCGTCAAAGATTGAAGAAGAAAGAAAAGCTCTCAAAAGCTCTCAAGATGGCTAAAGAGTTCTAATACAACAAAAAAAGATAAGAGCTTATTTTATTCACAAACTTAACAAATGAATTTCAAAGGTTTGAAATTCAAAAAGGATAACTCCAAAATTAAATAACTCATGTCATTTAAAGAGGGGTTAAGGGAGTTGGGAGAAGATGAAAAGTTTAGGGTTAGTATGGGCCCCACCACACTTAATCCTCTCAAGGGAGGTTAAGTGGGTGTGGGTCCCACCCCTAACTTCCTTTGAGAGAAGTTAACTAATAAGTTTAAATAAAAAAAATGTAATCCACAATTTTTATTTAACTTATTCTAAACTCCCAAAAACTAACTCTCATCCCGAAATAAACGCAACCTCGGAAAAGGTCTCTTTAAGCGAATATCGGCGCTGCGAGTTCATCGGTGCCCTCAGATTTCAATTCCAAGCACCGGATCAAAAGTTAGAAATTCCCGCTCGTTCGTTCACTGAACGTACCCGAGCCAAACTTCGGAAATTGATTTCGGGCACTCCGGGCCTCAGAATCAGGTGCCGTCAGAAACCGCGCTCTTGTAAAATTCCAAAGAAAATTATGAAAAAATTTCCCTTGAATTTTACGGGTCTTTACATTACTCCCACCTCAGGGATTTACGTCCCCGTAAAGATACATCAAAAACTAGGGAAACAAATGAGGGTACTGAGCACGCATCTGAGCCTTCCGCTCCCATGTTCTCTCCTGGAGATTCCCGTGCTGCCATCTGATGCTCACAAGAGGAATCGATCGCCCATGCAAGACCCGCTCCTGTCGATCCTCTATCTCCACCGGGACCTCCGTAAAAGTCGCCCCATCGTCAACGTCAAGCTCCCCATGGTCAATGATGTGCGTCAGGTCGTGCACGTATCTCCTCAGCTGGGATACGTGGAAGACGTCGTGCACCCGGTGCAACTGAGGTGGCAGAGCCAGGCGATAATCCACCTCGCCAACCCTGCTGAGGACCTGGAAGGGTCCGATGAAGCGCGAAGATAACTTGCCGCCTCAGCCAAATCTCCGAATACCACGTCGAGGTGAGACCCGCAAGAAGATGTGGTCGCCATCCTCGAACTCTAGTGGCCTCCGCCTCCTGTCAGCATATGACTTCTGCCGGCTCTGAGCTGTCCTCATCCGCTCCTGGATGACCTGGACCTTCTCTGTCGTGGCCTGGACCATCTCCGGTCCCACAAGTGCTGACTCCCCAGGGTCTGTCCAGCACAAAGGAGATCTACAAGGTCGGCCGTACAACGTCTCGTACGGTGCCATCCCGATGGTGGAGTGGTAGCTGTTGTTGTATGCAAACTCCACCAAGGGTAGGTGGTCCTCCCAGCTACGACCAAAGTCGAGAACACATGCGCGGAGCATGTCCTTGAGAGTCTGAATGGTTCTCTCCGTCTGACCATCCGTCTGAGGGTGAAAGGCTGTGCTCAGACGTAGCTGCGTCCCGAACGCCTCCTGTAACCCCTTCCAAAGCCGGGAAGTAAAGCGGACATCTCGATTGGATACGATAGACGATGGCACGCCGTGGAGCCGCACAATCTCCTGAACGTAGAGACATCCCAAGCTCTCCACTGAGCCCTACTCTCTGATGGGTAAGAAGTGTGCCGACTTGGTGAGTCGGTCAACAATCACCCATATGGAGTCGTGACCTCTGGAAGTGCGTGGAAGTCCAGTCACGAAGTCCATAGATATGCCGTCCCACTTCCACTCTGGAACCTCCAAGGGTTGTACCAAGCCTGCTGGTACCTGATGCTCTGCCTTCACCTGCTGGTAGGTGAGGCATCGAGAAACGAACTCTGCTACTGCCTTCTTCATGCCCGGCCACCAGTGCTGTCGTCTGAGGTCCTGGTACATCTTTGCCACTCCAGGATGTACCGCCAAAGGAGAAGTGTGAAACTCTCTCAGCACTTCCTCTCGCAAAGCGATTGGTACCATGGTACGTCCTCTGAAAAGAATGTCATGCTCTGCTCCAAGGGAGAAACCATCAGGTGCCTGTCCCGAGGATATCTATGCACGCCGTGTCTCACAGTCAGCGTCCCCACGCTGTGCCTCCCTGACTCGCTGTAGTAGTGGAGGAGTGACTGTGAGAGACTGAAGGAAGGCTGCTCCATCTCTATCCACGAAGGATATCTGCAAAGAGGCTAGCTGCTCTGTCGCCTCCTCAAGTAGCTGAATGCCCGTCCTCCTGCTGAGGGCATCGGCTACTACGTTCCCCTTCCCAGGAGTATAGACTATCTCAAAGTCATAGTCCTGGAGGAACTCAAGCCATCGCCACTGTCTCAGGTTCATGTCCTTCTGCGAGAAGATATACCTGAGACTCTGATGATCGGAAAAGACTGTAAAGCGCTCTCCCATCAGATAGTGTCGCCATGTCTTCAGAGCGAAGACTACTGCTGCTAACTCCAGGTCATGGGTAGCGTAGTTCTGCTCATGCGGCCTCAACTGATGTGATCCATAGGCGATCAGTGCCCGCTCCTGCATCAGAACACATCCGAGTCCGGTCCCTGATGCATCGCAGTAAACTACGTACCCTACTCCCTCCTCGGGCAACCTCAAGATAGGTGCGCTAGTCAATCTCTGTCTCAGCTCCTGGAAGCTCTGCTGACATCTGTCTGACCACACGAAGGGTTTCCCCTTCTTCGTCAAAGCTGTGAGTGATGCCGCAACTCTAGAGATGTCTGGCACGAATCTCCGATAGTATCCAACTAGTCCCAAGAAACTCCGAACCTCAGTCACGCTCCTGGGTGGTTCCCAAGCTAACACAGCCTCAATCTTCGCGGGATCCACTGCAACTCCCGCCTCAGAGATAACGTGTCCCAAGAAGTGGACCTCACGTATCCAGAACTGGCACTTCGAGAGCTTACCATAAAGCTGGTTCTCTCAGAGTGTGTCTAGTACAACTCGCAAGTGATAAGCGTGCTCCTCCTCAGTCGTAGAGTAAATCAGAATGTCATCGATGAAGACCACGACAAACCGATCGAGGTATGGCTGAAAGATCCTGTTCATGAGAGCCATGAACACTGCTAGAGCATTGGTTACACCGAAAGGCATAACCAAGAACTCATAGTGGCCATACCGACATCTGAAGGCCATCTTCTGCAGATCCTTGTCTCTGACTCTGAGCTGATGATAGCCTGACCTGAGGTCTATCTTTGAGAACCACCGTGCTCCCTTGAGCTGATCAAAGAGGTCATCAATCCTCGGTAGCGGATACTTGTTCCTCATTGTCACCTGGTTCAGGCGATGATAGTCAATACAAAGTCTCAAGCTCCCATCTTCCTTCTTGGCGAACAATATCGGGGAAGCCCAGGGTGAAACACTGGGTCGGATGAACCCCTTGCCCTGCAAGTCCTCCAACTGTACCCGTAGCTCTCGAAGCTCGGCGGGGGCCATCCGATATGCTGGAGTGGATATCGGGGCTGTCCCGGGGTACAAGTCAATATAAAAGTCTACCTCTCTACGAGGAGGTATCCCTGGAACGTCGTCGGGAAAAACGTCCGCAAACTGATCCACCACTGTAGGAAAACAAGGACTCCGCACGTCAACTGCTCCAAGGATGAGGCTAGCCAACTGATGAGTGATGGGCTGTCCTCTCCTCCGCGGAAGTCCATCCTGTGCTGCTAAGGATCCCTTCTCGCCGGTGAAGGTGAACCTGCTCCCGTCGGTGCGTACACATTGCACCTTGCGCCTAAAATAGTCAACCTGCGCATGGACCGTAGATAGCCAATCCATGCCCAAGATGACGTCGTAAGGCCTCGACGCTGCTACAAGAAGATCCCAGCCGAAGCTCTTGCCTCCTAGAGTAAGCTCACACTGCCGGCACCAGTGCGTAATCGTCGAGTCTGCTCCCGTAGGAGTCTCTAGCCGTAAGGATCGAGCCAACGACTCTGTCGGAATCTCCGAGCTCCGAACAAGGGCAGCGACTATGAAAGAGTGACTCGCTCCTGTGTCTATAAGAACTGCAGCAAGGGTGGAATAGACACAGATAGTACCTCGAATCATCTCGGGTGCACCGTGGTCATAGGCCTCTGCTGCTTGGAGCTGTGCCTGTCTCTGCCTGCCAGCTTCCTGTGGTCAGGGTGGACCTCCTGGTGGTGGTGGTGGCAGAGCCTCAAAGCGTCGCCCACCACCGGCTGCTCGTCCAGCTCCTCTGCCTCGTCCGCCTCCTCCCTGCGGACCGCCACGGTCGACCCTCTGCCTCTGCCTTGGTGGTCCCTCAACCGACTGCTGCTCCTTGGCACGGCGGGTCGGGCAGTCACGAGCCATGTGGCCCTGCCCGCCGCACGAGTAGCACTGTCTGCCTCTCGAAAGACTGGCTCCTCGCTGTGTACCCCGCACTGCTGAGCCAGTGTCCTGAGGTCGTTTGCCCGAAGGTCTGGTCTGTCTGGACACCTGAGTCATCCGTCGACTGCCTGCTGTAGATGACTCTGCCACGTGCCGCCCTGCGGTGGGTCGCTGCGCTGGTGTAGACTCAGCAAGGAAGCTCTCGATCAGAAGGGCCCGCTCCAGTACTCCAGTCTGAGTCGGTATGCTGAGGGAGATCAGCGATGCCCTGATCTCGTGTCTCAAACCCTGCTCGAAGGTCCGGGCCCGAAAGAATGGGTCCCGTACCATGTCGGTCGAGTAGCGCGAGAGATCAGTAAATCTCACCGAGTACTGAGCGACCGTCATGCTGCCCTGCCGCAGCTGAAGAAGCTCCTGGATACGCACCGCACGAAGGGTGGCTGGGACGAACTCCGAGCGGAAAAAGGCTCTCAAAGTCCGTCCAAAGTAGAGATGCATCATCGTGCACCTGGAGCATCAAGCTCCACCATCGTCCTGCTGCTGCGTGTAGTAGGCTCGTAGTAAGGATCACCATGAGGTCTGCTGGTGTCCTCACTAGCCTAAACACTCGTACCACTACCTCCATCCAGTCCTCTACTGCCTGGGGATCCGTCTCCCCGCGAAACCTGGGCGGTCGCTGGCGCTGAAACTCATGCAGTGCGCTGAGGCGACGTGCATCGTCAGCGGCTGCTGCTGGAAGCATCGGGGGCTCGGCGGGTAGAGCTACCGCCAGTGCCACTGCTGACAAAGGGCCCTGCACCGAGGCCTCGTCGCTCGGTGGGCTGTCGTCACGCTCGACTCTCGGAACCCTAGCTAGCTGCCGTCGTGGGGCCATCCTGAAAAGAAAACAGGTGCGCCATGGTCAGAACAGTATGCCTGGTGAGCTGATATAAGTAATCACAAAGAAAACTTTGAAACACACACACAATCAATGTTTTCGTGCATTAAGTCGGAAATCAGAAGTCAGGGTCCCAGTGTAAGGATACGTCGGCCGCCGCACCAACACTGGACTCCCTGGACTAATAACCACACTCAATACGTTAAACATTATTGCTTCACATAGAAAAGATCAGAGTTCGCGGTAGAACCGAACTCCTCTGATACCAATTTGTCACGACCCGCCCTCGGGGTCCGTGTCGTGACTACCCCAAGCCCGCCTTCCATAGGCCAGGGGTTGGCGACTAGCACCAAGGCGTAAATCCCGGTAAAAAGGGAAGGCATTGCCTTTGTAAAGTAAACAAACACCACAGAGTAAGCAAGCGAAAAGTAAACACTAAGCAATAACAGTGTACAACTGAAAGTGCGGAAAGGTAAATGGGCCAGTATACAAACCCAAACTGAAAGTAAAGTACAACTCGAAAGGGAAAACAACAACTGAAAAGTAAAAGCCGCTACACCGGGCTGTCCACTGGAAATCCCACCTGAAGGGTGGGTACAGATAGCTCCACTGCTCCACGGGTCCCGTCGTCCGCTCCGAGCACGTCCCGTCCAGTGGTCCACCTCCAGGTACCGTCCTGCTCTGCAAGCCTCAGCTAAGATCAACGCTATCCATCGTCTGCAACCAACACAATGTAGTGCGGGCAAAGCCCGTGCTGGGGTGAGTATAAGCTACTCAGTAGGGACCCCGAGACCCCCTGAAGGTCTCTCAAATCCACAAAGGATAAACCACGAAGAAAGGTACAATCACGAAGTAACAATCGACACTGCTTAGGTATATTCCCATACATATACCTAAGTCATAAAATTCAAATACCCTCCAACCTCCGAGCCCAAGTACAACTCAGTCCACACAGGAAAGTAAACGTATTCCACACAGGAAAGCAAAACGTAATCCACACAGGATAGCACAACACGATCAACACAGGAATGCAACATGATTCAGCTCACACAGGTATACATCTTCGAAAGACGATAAAGATGATCTCTTATCCATCTAAGTCGTCGGACCCACGAAGGATCGATAGGTAACTAACCCCCGCAAAAGACCCACACAGGATCGGGCCCACGTAGGACCTGTAGGCGCTGGTTCACACAGGACCGCTGAGTGCAAAGACCCACACAGGATCAGACCCACACAGGATCGGGCCCACACAGGACCTGTAGCACTGATCCACGTAGGATCGCTGAGTGCCGAAGTCGTCGTCGTCGAATCCACACAGGATCTCTGTACTGTCGTCGTCGCAGTCACTGTAGCAGTAGTAGTCACAGAACAGTCGCAACCAGCACTAGGGTTCCTGCACACAACAAGCTCGTTCGGAGGGTCCGCTCCACGAGCCGAGAGGCTGATACATCAACTGTCACAAAGTCCAGAGATGATGTATCCAAAAGTTCTGTATCGTCAACAGGAACTCAACGCAACAGACGGCGCGTCGATCAGATGCCCGGTCTGAGAGTTATTGGCATTTTTGTCCCCGGGGCCCGGTTGGTTTTTAAGGCAAAACCAACCCGACCGTACTCCACCTGCGTCCAAACCTCGGGAGGAGTATGCCAAAAGAACCGTCTCACTAAGAGGAACACAACAAAACTGACGGCACGTCAATCGGACGTCCGTAGCTCAAGATATGAGTGTTTCCGCTCCGAAGGCCCGGTTGGTTTCGTGAACGAACCAACCCGGCCGAACTCAAAGTATTCCGAAACCTTGAGTGCGATATACCGAAACGACCGTCTCGTTACAAGGATCGCGTGTCCGCAGACAGTTCGTCAATCGGAGGTCCGTGGCTCAAGTTATGGCCAAAATACCGAAACTGATTCGAAACGGGGGGGTCCGGGTCCGGGACGACCGGCGGCGCGGCGCCCTGGCGCCGCATGGAGGCAGCGTGGGGGGGGGGGGGGGGGGGGGGGGAAGCCCCCCACTTCTTGGAAAGGCGGCGCGACATTATTCCGCGCCCTTGTGTCAACAACGGCCCCCCTCCTGGGGGCCTGCTTCGTGGAAAAACCGGGGGGCCGCCTGCCCCCCCTCAATGAAACCGCCCCCACATAAATGAGGGGGGTTTTTTAAGCTGGCAGGAGGAATTTATTTCCCCCGCCTTTTGACCTTCCGGCCGGCCAATTGCCGGCCGGTTTTCTCCAAAAGGACTGGAAAATCCGGTCCCCTTTCCGGCTTCTGACGCCGGCGGCCCGGCCGCCGGTCTTCTCGTCCCGCCGCGGCCCGGAACCGGCCGCGATGTTCGTCGTCCGGCGCGGTGCGACGACACCGCGCCCCTCCACCGTGCCTCCGATTCCCCTTGACGCGGCGCGACGGCGTCACATTCTTGATGATTCTTCCACGGCGCGGCGCGACGGCGCCGCGCAATATAAACATACAATTATCCGCGTGGTGCGACGGCACCACGCCACCTTGTTTCCACCCGCAAGATAAATCAACAAGAACGATGGAGGGGGTTCGGCCGTGTTCATGCGGTCCGGCCCCCTCACGTTAAATGATAACACAACTTAAAATCCTTACGTTAGTCATGCATGAACCACGAACAAGGATAAATAAATAAACAAATTACAACAACCCCTACCTTGGGTATAGGTTCGAAGATTTGTCAACGTTCCGCGGAAGACAACGTCACGGAGGTCGGGCGTCGCGGTAGTCGTTCGTCAAATCCGATGACGAAGAGGTACGTCCGAAGAGATACGTCGTTGGCGAATCTTCGTATGCCGACAAAGGGAGTCCGAGGAGGAAGCGGCGTTCCCTCTCGTTGACACGGAAGACGAAGAAGAGAGGAGCGACGTTCTTCGTCGGAGCTTGAGCGTTCTTCGTCAAGTTGAGCGTTCTTCGTCAAAGATTGAAGAAGGAAGAAAAGCTCTCAAAAGCTCTCAAGATGGCTAAAGAGTTCTAACCCAACAAAAAAAGATAAGAGCTTATTTTATTCACAAACTTAACAAATGAATTTCAAAGGTTTGAAATTCAAAAAGGATAACTCCAAAATTAAATAACTCATGTCATTTAAAGAGGGGTTAAGGGAGTTGGGAGAAGATGAAAAGTTTAGGGTTCGTGTGGGCCCCACCACACTTAATCCTCTCAAGGGAGGTTAAGTGGGTGTGGGTCCCACCCCTAACTTCCTTTGAGAGAAGTTAACTAATAAGTTTAAATAAAAAAAATGTAATCCACAATTTTTAATTAACTTATTCTAAACTCCCAAAAACTAACTCTCATCCCGAAATAAAAGCAACCTCGGAAAAGGTCTACTTAAGCGAATATCGGCGCTGCGAGTTCATCGGTGCCCTCGGATTTCAATTCCGAGCACCGGATCAAAAGTTAGAAATTTCCGCTCGTTCGTTCACTGAAAGTACCCGAGCCAAACTTCGGAAATTAATTCCGGGCACTCCGGGCCTGGGAATCAGGTGCCGTCAGAAACCGCGCTCTTGTAAAATTTCAAAGAAAATTAAGAAACAATTTCCCTTGAATTTTACGAGTCTTTATAAACATCATCCCACCCATCTCATAATGAAATCATTCTTATTTGTGCCACAACATAAACATAAACCATTGATCATAACCCAAAGAATAAAAATGGGTTTCATAAACATCATCTCATCATAACATAATCCATGTTAAACAAATCGATATCATTTCATTATAAGAAAAGTAGAACCATGTAAATCATAGAGACATTATACTTGAAACATACACACATGAAATAACTTCATCTTAGATGAAAACTGGTTTTGATAAAACACATTAAATGAATTATTGAGGAAAATAACCTTTATTCTTCAAAATCATTTTATTTTCACAAAATTACATGGAATTTTAAAAGAAAAGTATTTTGTTGAAAACAGTCAATAAATCTTTTAGAGAAATATTCATGGAAATAAGGCGTTATAAAACCAAAAAAATCCATTCATGCCATATAAGTTAAAAAAACATTCTTCTCATACTTTTTCCAGAAAAGTCATAAAATTACCTCGTAATGTAAACAAAAGAAAGATTCTTACATACCATATAGTAAAAGCCAAAAATGGATAAAAAGGACTTTAAACATACATGAAACCATTTTTAGGTATGATATGCTTCGTAAATATCTAAACCTCATGTATAATGATTTAGATAATGTCATTGACTTATTGAAGAATAATATTCATTGTTATGTTATCATATATGATTCACTTATGACTTTATATTACCCGTTCATTTGTAAATTCCAAGTTAAAGCATCATTTTAGGTAAAATTGTTTTATTTATCATACGTGTTTGGACTTGTTGTTATTGATATTATAATTACTTATATGATGATTTACTTACTTACAGAATGTAAAACATTATTTATATACCATATATATTCAGTATATATATATATATATATATCATAGATAGATAAATTAAATGAAACACACCGTTCATGGAGACGGTAGGTCGTACGTACGCATGAACGTTGTTTTCCTTTCCATATTGAATTGAATGGAAGTAAGTAGAAGGAATATATAATAATAAATAAATCCAGTAGCTTTATCATTTCATATATATCATGATTACTTATTATATATACTTTATAATCATTCTTGAATTGTTAACATAGAAAATGAATCTCATCGCGTCGTGGAGATGGTAATCCGTACGTACGCACGAGCGATGATATCATTTCCATATTTATTGAATGGGATTGGAGTGGATGATATAATATGTTAGAATCAGTATGATGTTATAATAATCATATATAGTTATTCTTTACACCATTATACCCATCCAATTAAGGTGGTGGTGGAAAAACAGATTACACCATGGCGTGAAGACGATATTCCGTACGTACGCACGCGCGGTGATTTTGATTTCTGTAGGATGGATAGAAGGTGAAATAGGGTTGTTTCATATTTATAATAACATATCAGTATATAATTAATACTGATGTTATTACTTTATAATTAAACAACTAAATAAGAAGAAGTTGACGAAGAAAGAAATTTTGAAAGAATCGGTAGAAGTGATTACCTCTTCTTCAACGCACCTCCTTTAAACTTCTTATTAGGGCACTAGAGTTGGTATTTTGAGAAGACTAGAAACTGAATGATATAACTATAGATGTATTAGAGTAATTTTCAGGGGTTGGCCAAGCTTCAAGGCTCAAAAGGGTGTGAAGATAAGAGGGAAGGGGTGCCCTTTTTATAAGGGAGGAGAGGGGCACCTTTGAAAAAACATAAAATATTATTTTATAATAAAGTCATATTCTGTTTATAATAGCTCCAAATTGATTTATTTCAAATCTAAAGTGGGTATGGGTATAAATCATCTCAACCAATAGGTTTTAGAAAAGTTTTGGTTACTATTTTAACCTTATAATTTAGTTTTAACTCTAAGTTAAATAATTTAACTTTTACCGTGTCTTCTTGTTTTCTAACAATATATGGTTAATAAACTTAATATAAAAAGACAAACTAACAAAAAGTGGTTCATTATTAATATATATAATCTTATATAAGTCATTTGGCCTAACCATAGATTTTTAGGAATATAATAACAATTAATAATATAATATTTGTTTTAAAAACTATTTTATGTCAATTTTGACACTATTTGGTAATTGATTTTTGTAAAAATCATAACAAAATGATAAGTTCGAAAAAAGTTAATTGAATAAATACTAACGTGTCATATTAACCTATAAAATTCGTTTAATTCATAAAAAGTCTCAAATTACATTTATTTTGGTATTTATAACATCAATTATGTTAATATCTCATTAATATGGTAATTACTGCATCATCATTGTGTAATAAATAAATTACATTATTTAATGTTTAAAAATTATAAATAAAATACCATTTTGTAGGAAATAGTTTTATATTTATAATGAATATTTATAGTCGAATTTATCTTATGTATAACCCTATATTAAAAATGTTTTATTTATTAAAGTTTGATTTTAACTATTTTAACTCTTCTTTAAATAAAATAATAATAAGTGTCCTAAACTAATCCAAGTGGACATAAAGGGTAATATTTTATTCCTAATTTTTTTTTGGTCTAATTAAACTTATCCAATAGAATTAGGACATGTTTTAGGGTAATAATAATATTATTTTTACCCTTAATTACCCGATTTACTTTTAACAGTAGTAAATAAAAGTAAAACGTTACTATTCACAAAAAATTATTTTTATCTTATCGAACAACATTTTAGTCCTTGATATTAACCGTGTCTCTTGGAATTTTGAAATTCCACTCACAGATGTGGTAAAATTATGTTTTATGTAAATTTTCAAATTCTCCTAAGAGGTGGGTAAAAGACGGTGAAAAGTTCAATAAAATTTTAATATATCTAAAATTATTATAAAATGACTCCAATGAATTAAATTAAACTTATATAATAATTATGTATCTATTTTGAAATAAAATAATTTTAAATAAAATAAATAATTATTTAAATAAAAATTCGGTTTTTAAATTGTAACCTAGTGTTTTTCACTATTCATCAAAATTTGAAAGTTTTTAGAAAAATGCCAAAAATTCACCCTAGGCTAATTTCGATATTCCGAATCCAAAAATGATGTCCATTTTGAAATTTAAAATTTATAAAATTTCAAAAAGTAGAAATTACTATTCATAACGCCTAGTTCATATAATATTTTAATAACATATCATTGTTTACTGAAACCAGGTATTGCGTACAACACATGCTATTGTGGAAGGTCGTGAATGCATGTAAAGCAAGCCAAGTCAGGGCTGCATGTAGTGAAAGATTTGTTTGGTGTTGCGTATAACATAATAAAAAATTAATTCATCTATACATTAAACAAAATCTATACTTAATGTTGCGTAGAATAATTTCCACAAAACAAACTTGAAATTTTGTGTATCATGAGCCAAGAATAGTGTCACGTATACTGCAAGCTAATATGGTGTCGCGTATAGCGCAAGATAATCTTGGTGTAGCATACAACAGAAGACATCAAATAAATTGAAAAGAATACTTCTCATAAAATCTCAGGTTGTTACATTCTACCCCCCTTAAAATGAATTTCGCCCTCAAAATCTGTCAGGGTTATAAATGGTTTACTACTTGAATGTTTCTTTTATAGAAACCCACATTGTAAAAAGGAATAATAAAACTTCATTTTAAAAAGGGAAGTTAGAACCATAACAGTCACCCAAAGTAACTCAGCACTGGGTTTCCACATAGGATAGCATAGGTGAAAATATGGATATGGAAGAAAAATCTAACCATCAAGTTCTGATGGATAGTGGTAGAGAACATGGCTATGAAAAATCCAACAATCACAAAGCCATAAATTTGTGATAATTTAAGGTACCATCTGATTCATCGGATATAAGGACACCAAGACAACATTTTTATTTTTTTTCAAGATCATTTCCCTAAAGTTCAAGAATTGTTGAATTAAAAGAAATAATTACTTGATTTTGGTATAATCTTACTGTTGTTTGTGCCTTGAAAAATTTCCACTTCATCTCTAATAGAAATGAAGTTGAATTTTTCTTCCGTGAAGTGTCAGTAGATCATGCGACAGAATTTTAGGTCATTCCATCTATCTCCAACAAAAGGATAAAATAGTTATTAAATATATATAAGTCCATATATAGTGAGATTAATCATATATGGTTTCTAAAATGTCCTTATACTTCATATATCATACCGCTTAATATAATAAAACTAGTTTCTACTAACCGGGGACTTCCTGTATGCTAGTGGAAGGCGATAAAGGCCTGTCGCACTTCAGTTGTGGGTTCGATTCCCATAGCCTTTTCTGACGCGACGAGTTGTCGCCTGTCCTGTAGGTTTTCCTTTTTCTAAAACTACATTATTATAACATTCCAAAAATAATATCAAAAAAAAGGCTGAGCATTAAACAATACTGACTTATGTCCAACATAATCCATTCCAATCTTTAGGCTTATCCAAAATACTTCTATAACAGCTCACTGTAAAAAGAAAACAATTACTAGAAATGTTATCTGCTGAGCATGTGAATACCATCATATATCCCCCATATATCATACGATATATCTTGTTGGTCAAATTACAAAAATGTGAATACCTTAATCATGTATTCTATTGAAAAATGAATACCCATTGAACCATAGTGAAAACATGAATGCTGTCAAAACTTAACTCTTTCCACATACCAAAATCCCAAAATTTTGTATACTCAAACCATGATATCACTTTGTCCTTATACCAGTCATGAGCTCATTAATACTATCAAACATCTCATTATCTCCTTATAATTTCATTATTCACATATCATCTACCTTCCAAAAATATTTGAATAACCTTTCATGGTTACCAGTACCATTCATCATATACTTTCAAAACTCAAGAAAAGGAAACAATGTAACAATCCTTAGATTTTTCTTTATTCCATATTACCATACATTATTCTTGATAAACATACAATCATTACACTACCTTCTTAAATCACTGAATTAGCTTCATAATTTCTTCCATATCATATATAATTCGTGGTCTCTTCATCATCATCTACATAAATACTACCCATATGACCATACTGATTCTCTTTATGAGATTTTCCCTTAGGGAATTGGTTTGCATAATGCCCATACATTCCACATTTAAAACACTTAACCGTTGTTGATGCCGTAGCAATACCATTATCCTTGTCCATGGTGTTAACTGAACCTCTTCCTTTACACTTACACACTTTGTGTCCTTCATTTTCACACCCAAATCATCTTCCAGTTCCTTTGAAACATTCTCCCTGATGCCTCTTCCCACATGATTTACATGAGGGAAATTAAACTTTCTTTCCTTTATGATCATCATGAAACTCCATCTTTTTATTATTAGTTGAGTCGGGAAACTTACCAAAGTTGAGATTATTGATCATATTATGAGATTTCTTATTAGGCATAACAACGATATGTGGACTTCCAAATCCAATTTCATTTGGTTTCTCATGAAGAATATTATTTCATTGTCCATCAAATCCTCCATTATTGTGAATCTTCTGGTTTCTAGCCATTTTCTAAAACCCAAAAAGAATAGCGTGAGAAGAAAAAATCATACTAGGAAAATAACATAATAAAGGGGGATTACCTTCAATATCTAATATCTTTGGTTTAATTATAATATCATTACCATAATTCTAGGACAATTACCTATACTTTTACTAAACCTTGGGGACATCCCTAGACATACCTTAGAAATATCTCTAGGGATCTCACTAAAGTTTTCACATCCTATTTTCCAAAGGATAACTAAACCATTCCTCTGATACCAAATGTAGAGACCCCAAACTTGAAGTACATGGACATTACATTACATTTTCAGAATACTTAATACATAACAAAAACCAACACTCAAGGATCGTAATAGTTTAGTGACTTTGGAAACTCGGAACATAATCTTCTAATCATGGTGAAAGATCTTCAACATCTCCCATAAAGATCTTTCCCTTTTGTTTTCTTCTCTAAAACCTTTCTTTAAATCCAGTGGAAAAGAAAACATATAATGGGTGAGCTAAAATGCTTAGTAAGGGTAAGCCTGGATAAAATAAAACAAATCATATACATTTGAACTTAAAAACATGAACATAATGTTTAAACATCAAAATCCTGAGCAATGACATAAAACATGGCACTACATAATGAATATATCAAAATGGAACATCAATAATCATAAAATAGCATGGTAATAAATCATGTAATTGTGGAAAACCATTAAGAACTTGATATGATTTCCATAGTAGCCAAGGCATTGCTACCAAGACCATCTTAGTGGATAAATTCTTTTACGGAATCGAGTTCACTCCTCGTTCCAGTCCTATACCACTAAACCAGATTAACTTACCGTTATAGACATGTCTATCTAATGAGATATAAATCTTTTCCCAATGCATTGGAGGGAGATATAGTTCTCACCCATCTCATAATGAAATCAATCTTACTTGTTCCACAACATAAACATAAACCATTCATCATAACCCAAAGAATAAAAATGGGATTCATAAACATCATCCCATCATAACATAATCCATATATAACAAATGGATATCATTTCATCATAAGAAAAGTTGAACGATGTAAATCATAGAGACATTATAATTGAAACATACATATATGAAATAATGTCATCATAGATGGAAAATGGTTTTGATAAAACACATGAAATGAATTCTTGAGGAAAATATCCTTTCTTCTTCAAAATCATTTTATTTTCACAAAATTTCTTGCAATTTTAAAAGAAAAGGATTTTTTTGAGAGTTAATAAATCTAGTAGATAAATCTTCATGAAAATAAGGTGTTATAAAACCATAAAAAATTCATTCATGCCTTATAAGTTAAAAAAACATTCTTCTCGTACTTTTGCCGAAAAAGTAAAAAAAGTACCTCATAACGTAAAAAAAAGTAAGATTCTATACATACCATGTAGTAAAAGTAAAAAATGGATAAAAAAGACTTTAAACATACATGAAACTATTTTTATAAAATAGGGACATGGATGATAAATATAACCCCAGTAAATACTTACGTATAAGCAATCTCAGATAAAAATGAGATTGAAAAATTATCCCTTACCTTAGGTATGATATGCTTAGAACGTATCTAAGACTCCTATATAATGATTTAAATAATGTAATTGACTTATTTCAGAATCATATTCATTGTTATGATATCATATATGGTTCACTTATGACTTTATATTACCTGTTCTTTTGTAAATTCCATGTTAAAGCAGCATTTTTGGTAAAATCGTTTTGTTTATCGTACATGTTTGGACTTGTTGTTCTTGATATTATTATTACTTATATCATGATTTACTTATTTAAAGAATGTAAAAAATTATTTATATATCATATATATTCAGTATATATATATATAATAGATAGATAAATGAAATGAAACACACTGTTCATGGAGATGGTAGGCCGTACGTACACATGAACGTTGTTTTACTTTCCTTATTGACTTGAATGGAAGTAATTAGATGAAATATATATATATATAAATAAATACATTAGATTTATGATTTCTTATATATCATCATTAATTATTATATATACTTTATAATCATTCTTGAATTGTTAACATGGAAAATGAATCTCATCATGTTGTATAGACGGTAATCCGTACGTACGCACGAGCGATGATACAATTTCAATATTTATTGAATGGAATTGGAGTGGATGATATAATATATTATAATCAGTATGATATTATAATAACCATATATAGTTATTCTTTACACCATTATACCCATCAAATTAAGGTGGTGGTGGAAAAACAGATTACACCACGGCATGGAGACAGTATTCCGTACGTACGCACACTCGGTGGTTTTGATTTACATAGGATGGATAGATGGTGAAATAGGGTTTTTTCATATTTATAATAACATATAAATATATAATTAATACTTATGTTATTACTTTATAATTAAACAACTAAATAAGAAGAAGTTGAAGAAGAAAGAAATTTTGAATGAATCGTAGAAGAGATTACCTCTTCTTCGACGCACCTCCTTTAAAATTCTTCTTAGGGCACTAGAGTTGGTATTTTGAGAAGACAAGAAACTCTATGATATAACTAGATAGGTTTACAAGAGTAATTGTTAGGGTTTGGCCGAGCTTCAAGGCTCAAAATGGTGTGAAGAGAAGAGGGAAGGGGTGCCCTTTTTATAAGGGAGGAGAGGGGCACCTTTGAAAAAAATTAAAATATATTTTTTAATAAAGTCATATTCGGTTTATAATAGCTCCAAATTGATTTATTTTGAATTTAAAGTGGGTATGGGTCGTGATACTCTCAAAAAAATTGTTTTAGACAAGTTTAGGTAACTATTTTAACATTATCATTTAGATTTAACTCTAAGTTAAATAATATAACTTTTACCATGTCTTCTTGTTTTCTTACACTATATGGCTAATAAACTTACTATAACAAGCCAAAAGAACCCCAAATGGTTAATTATTAATATATATAACCTTATATAAGTCATTTGGTAGAACCTTATATTTTTAGAAATATAATAACAATTAATAATATAATATTTGTTTTAAACTCTATTTTATGTCAATTTCGACACTATTTGGCAATTGATTTTTGTGAAAATCATAACGACATGATTAGTTCAGAAAAATTTAATTGAATAAATACTAACATGTCATATTAACCTATAAAATTATTGTAATTTATAAAAAGTCTAAATTACATTTATTTGGGTATTTATATCATCAATTATGTTAATATTTCATTAATAAGGTAATTACTACATCATCATTGTGTCATAAATAAATTAAATTATTTAATGTCTAAAAATTATAAATAAAATACCATTATGTATTAAATCGTTTTATCTTTATAAATAATATGTATAGTCAAATTTATCTTATGTATAACCCTATATTAAAAATGTTTTACTAATTAAACTTTGATTTTAACTATTTTAACTCTTCTTTAAATAAAATAATAATAAGTGTCCTAAACTAATCCAAGTGGACCTAAATGGTAGTATTTTATTCATAAAGTTTTTCTGGTCGAATTAATCTTATCCAATAGAATTAGGTCATTTGTTAGGGTAATAATAATATCATTTTTACCCTTAATTACCCTATTTACTTTTAACCATGGTAAATAAAAGTAAAAAGTTACAATTCACCAAAAATTATTTTTAACTTATTGAACCACGTTTTACAACTTGATATTAACCATTTCCCTCAGATTTTTTAAATTCCACTCATAGAATCAGTAAAATTAAGTTTTATGTAAATTTTCAAATTCTCCTAGGAGGTGGGTAAAAGACGATGAAAAGTTCAATAAAATTTTTATATATATAAAATTATTGTAAAATGACTCCAATGAATTACATTAAACTTATATAAGTATTATGTATCTATTTTTACCTAAAATAAATTTATATAAAATAAATAATTATTTAAATAAAAAGTCATTTTTTAAATAGTAACCCATTGTTTTTTACTATTCATCAAAAATTGAATGTTTTCAGAAAAATACCAAAAAATCACCCTAGGCTAATATCGATATTCCAAATCCAAAAATAAAGCCCATTTTTAATGATAAAATTTATAAAATTTCAAAAAGTGGGTATTACTATTCATAACGGCTAGCTTATATAATATTTTAATAACGTATCGTTGTTTAGTGAAACTGGTATTGCGTAAAACACATGCTATCATGGAAGGTCACGATTTCATGTAAAGAAAGACAAGTCAGGGATGCATGTAGTGAAAGATCCATTTGGTGTTGTGTATAATATAATCAAAACTTATTTCATTTATACATTAAACAAAATCTATACTTAATGTTGTGTAGAATAATTTCCACAAAATGAACTTGAAATTGTGTATAATACGAGCCAAGAATAGTGTTGCGTATAAAACAAGCTAATACGATGTTGCGTATAGCACAGGATAATGTTGGTGTAGCATACAACACAAGACATCAAATAAATTAAAAAGAATACTTCTCATAAAATCTCGGGTTGTTACATTCTTAAATATTAAATCTTCTAGTGATTCCTTCAAGATAATTATGTTGTATTCTTACTTGATGTAACATTATTTTATTTAATAGAATCATCATACCATTCCATAATTGAGGAAGGATATGATTATATTGGTTTTTAAACTTCTTCCAAAGTAGAATTAATTTTAGATATACAATGAAATTGATTTAATTAATCTCATTGGGAGTGTTCATCCACTTTATCACCTTATTATTAATAATATTATTATTAATAGTATTATTATTTCCCTTTATATAATAAAATTATTTTTAGTTTTACCAATAAGTGACACATCATCTCTAAAACATTATTCAGTTCTTAGGGGAGAAGAAAAAAACATTCTTCTTTCATGGATTCTTCATTGAGATATCTTTATTCTTACCATAATTAAAAATATACATAAAAATGGAGGGTTTTCTTAAATACCTCATTAGTTAGAGAATAATTAAAAATCTTATACACCTTTTCATAATAAACACTTCCATAGTTCATTATTAATCAATAATATGATCCATACATGCTATAATTTCATCACCACAAGTCTGTAGATAACAAATAATATAATTCTTTTAAATTTTAAAGGTAGATCTATAAAAAAACATGATTGAATTTGAACTACATATGTGGCATAAACATTAAAAAATATTTGACAGTTTGAAATCGAAGTCCAAAATATTAGGCTATGATATCACTTCTATGGACCATTCATTTAAATAGTAAGACCTAACACACCCTATGAGAGGGAGGGTTAATCAAAGTGAAATCCAAATATTTTTTTATTTCAATCATCACCGGTCATTGGATATTTTTAATAAGTTAAAAAAATATTAATTTCAATCAATTTAACTATCAATTCATCAACACTGAATATAAATCATGTGAAAAAAGTAAATCACACAAGAACCCAATGAGTTTTTTTGTTCACCCTCAATGGATAACATCCAAGGAGAATACACAAGTTAATGTTTTGGTGTATAAAATATTGAATAATAATGCACTATTTTATGGATGAAAAATATTTTAGTCAAGGTGAATCGTCAATAAGGATAATTCACTTTTTATAATGTTTAGGGATTATTTACTAACTCCTATGGATCACTTCCTCTTACTCTTTCTTGAAAGGAGTAGGTGAAATTTTACCGACCACTAGGAGGGAGGGATGTGAATCATTTTTCTAAAAAAATATTCTAATAGACATCCAAAATATAGTGAAATTAATGGACCATGAAATAATCCAATAAAATACGATGATGAGTGATAGAGAGCAAGAAATAACAACACATGACACAAGTGATTTTTTCTTGGTTCACATTTTATTTTGAGTATATAAATATTTATTTCTTATTAGTTATTATCCAAATTTACATGTCCTTAACCTATTATAAATAAGGATCATAGTATAAGTATAATGAATATTGTTCCGAACTATAGTCTAATAAAGAGAGAAAAAAAGTGTTAACAAGGTTAATTGGTCTTCTAAAATCCTCCTAATGTGCCTTCAATGATGAATTAAATATTTACCTTTTTTCTTCTCTTCAAACCCAAAAAATTATTATCTAGAAATATATTCATAATGTTTTGTCAATTGTCACAATGTTTCATCTAACTTTTTAAGAAAAATATATCATTTTTATTTAGAAAAATAAATCATGATGTAGTAATTCATGTTATGGAATAAAACATGTTCAAAATCATATCATTAAATAAATGAATTAATTATCATATTAAAATCATTAATATATTTAACTGAATCAAAAAAATCCATTCATATCTTAAACTCATTGGAATAACATAGTAAATATCAAGGAACAATTATTCTAGTTATCTAATTCCCTTAAAAGATAAAAAAATTAACTCTAACATAAATAATAAAACTATGATGTGAAACTTTGTCTATAAATTTAAAAAATGGACATAAAAATTATATGGTTTAGTGGTTATCGTGTAAAATCCTATGCTACAACATAATTCGCTAAATTTATGTGTAACTTACAAACAATAGAAAAAAGGCAATAATTATTCTTTAAAACCTTTAACCTAAAAAATACATGGCAATGTATTACAACATGAAACATGTGTATGAGTTAATTTGTAACACCTCAAGAAGAAACCATGGAACAAAAATCTGAATTGTGATTTTATTTTCATGTATGTACAAAAATGCTCCAACTTTCAGGCTATTATTGTGTAACGAACAATATATCATGACATAGTTTTCAAAAACTAATGAAATATTCATTCTTTTCCCATTATCATAGCTCCAATAAATATCTAACACATATATGAGAATGTTGAAAATAATAAATATAAGAGAAAACCTCAAAATCATAAATTGATTCACTTAATAAACTATCCATAGTAAGATAATGAACACAAGATTTACTTTAAAACCACATTATTTTAAAGAATAATATTTTTAATTGTTCTTCAAAACTCAATATAAAGTTAAATACTATATTTAAAAAGATAAAATTTTTTCCTTTTAAAATCACACTTCATGAATTCAATTCACGAGGGTTGTTTAATCACTAAGGGTTATTCAATATTACACTTTTTATTTTTTGGAAACATGATAAAATGTTATTTTAACTTCAATTTCACCTACCAACCAATTCAAGACCCCTACATGGAAACTCTATTTCTACAATTTGTTTTCAACATAAAAAGTGATTACAAGATATAACTATTTATAATAAGTGCTCCCATAATGTTCCCCACCTTTTTTGATAAACAAATAATAATTAAATAGGAAACAATAAATCTATGTACTCAGAAATTCAAAAGAGGATAGTCTCCTAATAATAATTTCAATTAATGGAAGTCTTCCCTCTTCAATTTATTTTTCAAGATATCTAAAATATTTACTTTTATTGAGGTATACTATAGATTTATCTCATAGATTTCAACTTTATCTTGTATAAATTGGAACTTGATACCAATAAGTTTTGGCCTTAAACAAGATTCTTTGAAAAATTGATTGTACTTTAGTTATCACACCTAATTACATATGCCTATGTGACTTCCACCCACATATATTTATGTTATGACGTAATACACATAATTTGAGATGTATATTGTAGTTATGTAATATACTAAACTTATTTTTTTCTTAATGTGACTAATGTTTTGTTATTGGAATGAAAATAAACACATCTTCTTCTAATAAAAAATGCTCATACATAAGTTAGTGTCACAGATGACCATACCAATAAACATTTTAAAATTTGTAAAGATGTAAATATTTTTTTTGACACACCTTAAGCCAATGTTAATATTTCCTTTAATATATGGAAATATCCAATTCACTACTATAATATTTGATTCATTCTAATTACTTTGGAATCAAGATTAATATGTAATGAAAAAACATGATGTTTGATATAGAAAATTTCAAGTATATTTATGTTTTTAATAGCCTAAAAAAATACTTTTTATCCAAACTCATTTCTTATTTAGCTAAGGAAAATTTAGTCTTAAGTGAAATAGATTCTAAGACTTCTCTCAATTCATCCACACCAAATTACTTTTCCAACTACTGAGTTAACCTTTATTATGTGAGAAATATGTAATCTACTACATTCAAAACTTGAAAACTAAAAAAGAGTTTCATTTCACCAATCACTATCATTATAAATAGTTTTTCATTTGGGAAGTCCTTAAGAAAATAATTTTATCAATATACACAATCATAATGAGCAAGTTTGTGTCATCTCCTTTGATCAAGATGTTTTAATCCACCTTTAATATCATTAAATTAATAACTTTCAAGCTACTATATAATTTATAATACAATGATTGAGAAAATTTTTAAAGAATATGAAATTATCTATTTAGATTTTATACTCTAAAACTGTAATTATCAAATATAAAACTTTCTAGTTATTTACTTTACCACTGCTACTGGAGTTTTCTATTAAAGAGAGATAAATTTACATATATTTGTAACTCTTTATTGTTTCTTTGAGTACATATTATAAGAAAAATATAAATCATATCAATATTTTTGATTAGGGAAAAATTCTCAAAAAACAATATACCCTAAATCTAATATCAACCTTTTCAAATAACACCATATTTATTATATGGTACTTCCCCCTTCTTATTAAGTTTATTTCTAGAAAACCAATTTTCTAATAATTACATTATTTCCCTCGGTATGTGAATCCAATTCCAAATTTCCATTCTACATAATATGATTAAACTCTTGATCTATAATTATGATACAATTTTTATCTTGTAAGGCTTTATTAACACTCTTTGGTTTTAACTGCGAACAAAATATAGTTTGATTTAAATTTATCAACTTCTTTATGTTTGAATTACCATTTTATTATATTTGATGACATTTCAGGATAATTATTTCTAATAATAATTTAAAACATATACCCTCTATATTTTGGGCCTTACTCATCACTAGAAACTTTCAAACCATATAGAGTATTTTTAAAACCTATCGTACTAATTGAAGTAATATCACAAAATCCATCACTTTCTTATCGATATTAATTTATCTCATCATTAATATGAAATGATGTTAAATGATTTACCTTGATCATAAATGATAATAACATAATAACTTTTAATTATTTTCTTTATATCCATGTCATAACACTAATAATATCTTCTACTATTTTTATATATGATGTGCTCTAGGAAAGCAGAGTGAGAAGAAATGGGGGGGGGGGAGGATTAATTAGTAGGAAAAAGAACTTTGATTCAAACTTAATAGTGTACATTGGTTTGTTAAATATAATAACTATATATATATATATATCAATTATTATTAGATATAGATAGTGAGATATATCACATAATGTAGGATAATTAGTGTGGTCCAACATTTCCTACTACATCTTAAGTTTTAGTTCTAAAAAACCAATGATTATTTTAGTGGTGACATTATTTTCAGTGAGTGATATTTTATTTATTAATTTTTTTAAAGAGTTTCTCAATAATAAATTATATTGATATTATCTTATCTAGATATTTTTGGAGAAAATTTTATAATTATAAAACCTTATGTTATGGTTTGGTTATTCATTAGAAAAAAAAGAAAATTTTAGAAACTATTCTTACATGAAGGATTTATCAAAGTAAAATATCTTATAGAGTTACAAGTTATTCATAAATAATTTAAAAAAGTCAAAATTTATTCATAAATGATTAAAACTAGTTAATTATAATATCTTATAAGATCTTATGTTCTCTTCTAGCCCAGGATGAAAAATAATAGAGAAACAAAATACATATCCTAAATTGTTGTTAAGAAGTCTATTAGGGTACCTAAAAATGGCCTAAATAGGGTGTGAGATAAACTTAATAATCCAACAACACAAGAGTTTAATGGAATAAAGTCTATGAATATAAAATTAAGTAGTGTCCATGACAACAATAAGGAAATGAATAAATAAATGCAATCTAGCATGGATCATGTTTTTTAGGGACACCTGGACAACTATACCTTCTTCGTGCATGAAACATAATGTACAATTAATGATGTGTTTTTTCATGTAAAAAATCATAATAATGGTAATGAAACATCATGTCCAACAAACAATAATGATGTAAAATTCTATGTCTAACATCCTAGACCAATGGGGTGTGAAGCATCCTGTCTAACAATCCTAACTAAGGTCTCTCAGAAATATTTATTTATATGATAATGCCACATTCCCTATGATCCCTTAACCAAGTAATTATATAAAGAGTATCCTAGTATCTCTCAAAGAACAACATAATTTAATCTAACCCTTGAGATATTCCAAGGAATTATTACTTGGGAGTCCATGGTTCACTCATGGAGTAATATAATGAGTAATCAAAGACTATCATAAATAGTCTTATCATTCCCAATTTATTAAAATCAATCTTAGCCATTAATTTAATAAAGATAAACAAAGCTCAATGTATGTAGTAATAAGGGGTTAGGTGTACTGTCCATAAATAGTTGACACCATACATGAAAAAGATATATTATATGAAATCATAACTTTCCATTCCAAAATAGATAAGATTCATCAAGATCATTCTGTTTATCAATTCAAGTCAAACAATTAGTCCATTTCATTTATAAAAACTAGAAATTTCATGGGAAGCATATATACCATCACATTCTAATTACTCATTTAGGCCGGTCTATCAAAATCATCAAGCTTAAGGTAAAAGGATCAAGGACCAAGTATTTTTATCCAACCCTCCTATTAATTCATTTCATTCAATATAAAAAATCTTCTTACACTTGAAATAAGTAAATAATCATATTTAATAATATAATTATGGTCCATGTTTATAACTGTATACTAAATATTCATTTAATTACTTTGAGGTGTTCCACAAGAAAGTGACAAGAACAACTCACCCAAATTGGTGGGTTAATATAATAGAAAATCAACGTTAATTAAGATAATTTATTTTAACACACCTTATGTAGTGGTTGGGGTTTAGTTCATTGACCTCCAACTATGTTAAATGCGTTTTGGTCAGGGTCTAAGCATTCATTATAATTAATTTCATGTTTAAGAATCAACATAGGAAAGTTATAGAACATGGTACAATATCTCATGTTATAAATGATAAAACTATTAAGGGAATGAAGACAAAAATCCTACCTTATATGAGCGGTGTTTCACTCATCTATTCTCAGGATTTGATTTGAGATAAAATGAGAGAAATAAGATAAATAGAAAAAGGATCAAGGGTGATCAAACATGAATGATGACATTTGATTATGAGCTCAGATAAAGGATAAACCTCAATTCATAGCTTTAGGGAGAAAATGAGAGTCGAGGGGAGATAATATGTAGAGGTGAAGATAATAAAGGTATGAATTTCCTTAAAAGGATTAAGGGGAAAATTTACATTTCAAACTTCTTAAAGAGTTTCATGGTTTGGAAGCATAGTTTACTAAACCGTGCACCAACATGGAACACCCAATATAGAATCCCGACATGAATTTACACCCTAACAATGATTTAGGGATGGTGGTCCATTGGCCTTAGGTTCACCTCCCTGTATGATAAATGCTGTAAAATTGTATTGAGGGTGTAAATTATAACATTGTGGAGTCTATACCCTATGGTGATAGATTATAATACTGATATGAGTATATTATATAATATGTAGTGGAAAGATAAAACTCAATAGAATCAAAACAGACCCGAAAAGAATAATCACATTAAATAATACAGAAATTACAGAAGCAATAAATAACCATAAGTATTGGAAATAAATAAGCATACCATCATGACAAAAAACCACTTGTAGAAACTAAAATAAAAACAATTAGAGCATGCATCCCAATATAGGTTGTACAATATAATATACAGAAAGGGTTTACCAAAGAGATAACTATGTAGCTGTATATATATAAAAAGAGGAATGTTAATATAGAAAATAAATGCTAAACAAAACTTCCAACTAGGAAAGAACCTAATGTCCTGTGAAAAAATCCATGCAACCAGCTACTAAGATCCAACTCCTGAGGTTCATCCTTTACCTGAATATAAATTCATAAAATCTAAATGCATCCCGGAGGACCCATGAAAGATGTGAGAATGTGGCCTAGTAGGATACCACCCGATGGTGTGTACCTAGCATATGTTTTTAACAACACATGAATAATAAATAAATAAGAAATATCACAATGAAAGAAATAATCAAAACAACTACTCTAGTGCTCAAAAACCACCAAGAAGTGTCACATGCTTCGACCATCGCTAGAATATCAGAAGTAAAGAGGGTCCCTAGCCCATGGACCAAGGTAACCCTAATTACAATGGTCTATGTGAACCCTCAGGTTACACCTCAATCAAGTAACCTTACAACTTATTCTTGTTGACACCTCATGTCTCAATATAATACCGGTGTCTTGAAGGCATGCCCAAACAAGTCATTGGTTCCTCAGACCCCTGCTTGAATGATCACATTGGCCCATGTCCCAACAAACAGAGGCATAATGATACCTATCCTCAAATAAATATAGTCCCATGACCTCAAGCACAACAAGACTCAGCCCCCAACCGATAGCCCCATTGCTATCAAATGAAGGATCCTCACCTTCAACGTGGCATTATACAACATGTACCCTAAATAAGAAGTCAGAAGACACTCTACCAGGGGCCCCTACCCACATTATTGAAAAAAAAACATTATCATAGGGTAAAAATGTGAACACACAACTCAATTCAGTGCTTTGGCTATCATAGGTTAGCATTAAACACCAAATAATAATTCCTAATCCACATAAAATAGACCCCTTGTTCCCCTGTAACTATGTCTCTCAAAACCGATGGTCCAACTATCTAATATCATGGGCCATTCCCAACCTGACGACCTCTCTTCCTCAAACCAACTTCCATGATGCCTAATACTATGGTCAAACCACTTAAGAAAATCTGAGCCATTACTAGCCATATGACCATGCCTCTTCAATCCCAATGGTCATGCCACCCCAGTATCCTGGGCCATTCCCATATTGACCCCAAGAAATTCATCACATTAAATTAATCAACTCATATTTATAAATAAAATAAACAATTCAATTAAAATAAGCAATTCAATTTAGATGATAGAAATGTGAAAACAAAACATCTATAAAAATTTAATATAGAGGTCTTGAAGGCATCTAATTTTTTTAAACAATCAAATTCATTAATAAAATTCAAACTACATGAATTAAACAACACTAGTTAAATCACATAAAGATCAAAGACCTCTAACTTCTCCCTGATCAAATGAAAAAATATTCAGCATACCCATAAGCATCCCATAGAATCACCTGATCATTTTGATATGAAGAAACAAACAAAAAAGGGCTCACTCAAAATAACCAATTGCACACTAAAATATTCACAAACCAAATGATCATGAAAAAAAATCAAGATATGAAAAACCTATCTTAGAATCTTAGATGAAGGCACATCTGATATTGATCTCTAATTCGAAGAGGTTTGGCATATATCAATTTTTTATTCTAACACCTTGAAAAAAAGTTGAAATGAGTCAAACAGATTTGGTAATCTATGAGGAAAGAAAAAGAATCCAAGAGGGGAAGGTGTGGTAATCCTTACTGAAAAAATCTTATATCCACCAATGGATTGAAGATTGGATATCGAACAATGAGATTGGAGGAAATCCGACAAAAGGAAGAAATGTGGGAGAACCCATTGTTGTGTGCAGTCAATAGGGGAGAAAAGGAATAGAAAGAACAAAGAAAAAGAAAAAAACACCCTATACATATTACATGGTTTACTTTCATGGTTTTCGAATCTGTGCAACTACTATGGGATAACCACTACCCAAGATCTCCAGGCCCTCCTGGTTACCCCACACAGTTTACCAAACTAGAGAAAACCATGTTGTAGAACTTTTTAAAAAATGAAGATATGGAAACATGACCATGCTCCCTCTCACACGGATTACCCAGAATAGGCTGCAGTTCAAAATTTGGCCTCAAAGTTAGTTGGAAGGGGAAAAATGATTTATCCTAAACTATGTACCCCAATATACAACTCCAAAAAATTTTATTTAGCCACCAATGCTCTTGAAACCGACTCCAAAACACATGAGGCACTATCAATGCCTATAATCCAACCCAAAAATATCATATAAATCTAATGTAACTATCATAATTTAGTTTCAATCAATGATATAGAAAATGGAATGGCCTCTAATTGAAAAATTCAAAACAAGGGTGAATTTTGAGTAGACTCATAAACCTAGGATGTTATAATCTTTCCACCTTAACATATCCCATCCCTAAACTTTACAAAGAAACCTAGAGATGGTACCAAACATACCGATCTAGGTAAAACCAACACAGACTACCCTGGTCTCAAGGGCATAGGAAAATTACCTCAAGGGGGCACCCCACCTTAGGAATTTCCTAGCCCGTTCCATTATAATTAAAAATTAATAGTAATAAAAGGTCTAAAAACCAATTCCCAAACCCAAGGTCCTCCTACAATACATCCTCACTCCTGCACCTCATTAGGTGCTCCCATGTCATACCAGACACCCATTCACACCCCACACCACATCGGTGTCCACCTCGAGCCACATCACATAGAAAACTATGAGGTCCCACATATCAACTGATTCTCAAATCAATACCCATGACTTGCACCTCACGTAACCCACATCCTCAATCCCTTAATTCCAACCCACCTCAAAATCTTACATCCATCGATTCTCATGATGATAAACACCTGAAAACCCTGCACCCACATTGCTCAGGTATAAAACCTAGTGCCTAAAACTATATATATATATATATATATAATGTATCTAATATAATGCCAAAATACTGACCATTATCTTTTTACTTAATATGTTCAAACTGTGAAACCAGTGCAACCCAAACTAACATGCCTCAATAGGCCATTGAAAAATAAAAAAAATAGTCATGGAAATGCATATGGTGTACCTATGGAAATCATAGACATACCCGTATTATAATCCCTTAGAAAATCCATCAATACCCATGACTTGCACCTCACATAACCCACATCCTCAACTCCTTAATTCCAACCCACCTCAAAATCTCACATCCATCAATTCTCATGATGCTAAACATAGAAAAAACCAGCACCCACATTGCTCAGGTATAGAACCTAGTGCCTCAAACTATATATATATATATATATATATACTTTATCTGATATAATGCCAAAATACTGACCATCATCTTTTTACTTCATATGTACAACCTGTGAAACCAGTGCACCCCAAACAAACATGCCTAAACAGGCCATTCAAAAATAAAAACAAAATAGTCATGACCACACATATGGCGTACCTATGAAAATCATATACATACTAGTATTCTCAGCCCTTAGAAGCTCCATGGTGTAAAACTGGCCTAAAATTTGATTTTCTAAAGCCTAAACTACCTGTAGTGCTACTCTAGGCCCCGACTATTAACCTTAATAATAGGTCTTGTTATCCCTGCCATGACCTCTGCATGCATTTGAACCTCAACTTCTGTCACCTGGTATTAATCATGAATCGATATCAGAAGCCTGTGTCTGCCCCTGAACATGACCTCCATCTAAATGATAAGGAATCCTCCAGAACATCTTGAGATGTATGACCTACCCAAATTCCTGACACTCCTTTGGAGGCCACTCACACTGAGTCCAAATATGTATGGGCTACTCAAACTGAAATAAGACAGTAGAATACCCTCTACGAGGTGGTCTGATCGAGTCATTGGCCTTACATCCCTACTAGAACTCGTCCCGAAATCATTTCCTACCATCATAAACATCACTAATGAAGTCACCTAAAGATGCTTCCTTGTTTGAGTAAGACCTGTACATCATATTTCCCTTGGATTTGAGAACTTCGTTCACTACCTCTAAGAATGAGGCTAATCTAAAAATGTTTACATGCACCTGAATTTCATGCTAAACCATCCTCAAAGTGCCTCAAATTAGAGGTATCATTACTCCCCATACTGGATGTGAAGCGAGATAGTTCAATGAACATTGCTGCATAGTCCATGATGGACATGTCGCCCGACTGAAGGCTTAAGAACTCCCAAGACCTTTCAAGCCTTAGTGTCTCTAAAAAGAAGTGATCGATGAATATGACCTCAAAATACTTTCAGGCCAATCCATCGTGTCTTCCATCTTTCACATGCACATCGTACCAGTTCATAGCTATCCCTATGAGCATGTATGTATCCAGATTCACCCTCCCACCTAGTGGAATCTTGAGCTACATGAAAGTCATCTCCATGTTCTCAATCCATTTTTAGCCTCTTGTGGATAATAAATAAGTAGTATCACAATGAAATAAATAGAAAAACCACTCTTATAGTTCTTAATAGCCACCAAAAATTGTCACCTAATTCAACCATCACTAGAATCTCAGAAATAAAGTAGGTCCTTAGACCATGGCCCAATGTACCCCTAATGTCAATAGACTTGGTGAACCCTCAGGATCTGCCTCAATAAGGTAACCCGAAACCTCATTCCTCCACACACCTCATGTCTCAATATAATACCATCATCTCAAGGGAATACCCAAAAAATCCACCGATCCATCAGACCCTAGGTTGAATGACCACATCATCTCATAGACCAACAATTAGTGTCATAATGATTCCTTTCCTCAAATAAATATACAGGACCACGACTTCAATCATAGTGAACCTCAGCCCTAACAAATACCCTCATAACTATCAACTGAAAGATCATCACCACCACATGACTTTCTATACAAATAATCCCCAATAATAAGTCCTATGTCACACTACCGAGCACCTCTACCCACAAGGGTGGTCAAAACTACCTCATCACAGAGTCCACCTGTGTGAACACGACTCAATTCTGTGCTTTGGCCATCAAAGGTGAGAAGAAATCACTAAATAATAATTCTTAAGCCACATAAAATTGGCACCTCATGACCCTGTGACCATGTTTCTCAAAACCAATGGTCAATCCATCCAATATCACATGCCATTCCCAACCTGAAGGCCTCACCACCTCAAAAATAAATCCACGACACCCAATCCAGTGGTCAAACCACTCAAGAAAATACAGGCCATCCCAAAAAATATGACCATGTCTTCTCAATTCCTATGGCCATGCTATACCAGTATCTCGAGAAAGGACCATCTCGAAACCAAGGGCCTCAACACATGAAATTCATAAATTAACATTTTTAAATCAAATAATAAATTCAATTTAAATAATCAATTCAATTTAGATGATTGAATTTGTCAATCCAAACATCCATAGATATTTTATATAGAGGTATTGAATGACTCCAATTTGAATAACCAGAAAAATTAAATTAAAACAATTAATATTAAATGAATTAAACACCCCCAATCAATTCACCCAAGGAGTGACAACCTCTAACCCAACCCTGCTCAGATGAAAAATTATTGGGCATTCCCATAGGCACCCTAAAGGATCACATGGTCATTTTGATATAAAGCAAAAAATAAATGGGAATCACTCAAAATACCCGAATGTGTGATAAAGTCACACCACCCAAATGACCAAAAAAATTAAAGATATGAACCACCTACCTTAAACTCATAGATGTAGGCATGTCTAATATCTAGCTCTAATTCGAAGTGGTTTGTCATAGATCTAAGTTTTCATCCAAAACAATGAAAATAAGAAGAAATGGATCAAATAGATTTAGTGCTATGTGACGTGAAATTAATGAAGGAAAGAGTGGAGGGTGCAGTAATCCTTACTAACATGGTCTTATAGACACAAATGGATCAAAGGTTGGATGTCAGGTGAGGATATATGAGAAAATCCGGCAGAAGGAAGAAAAGTGGGAGAACCCATTGTTGTGCACAACCAAGAAGGGTGATAAGGAGAAAAAAAGAATGAAAAATAAATATAAAGAAAGAATAAAAACTTAAAAAATACCTTGTACATGCCACATGGTTTAACCGTATGGTTTTCCAAACTATGTGTAAGCCATGTAGCCACCACTGGCCAAGTTCTCCAAGCCCTCATGGTTACCCTGAACAGTTTACCAAACTGTGAAAAAACCATACAGTAACCCTCTATAAAAAAATTCAAACATCACTGCATGGTCATATGCCCTATTTTAGAGTTTAAGCAAATCATGTGGCAATTCAAAATAGGATTCATGGTTATCTTGAAGTGGCCTCATGGTTTACCCTAAACCTTTCACCTAGAACAACAACTCCAAAACAAGCCGTTTGGCCTTAAACACACCCAAAATTTACTCCAAGACACCCGATTCACTCTCTATGCCTCTAAACCAACATGAAAAATCATATAAAGAAAATTTTACTCCCAAAATTTAGTTTTAATCAGTGATATAAAAAATGGAATAGCCACAAATTGAAAAATTCAAACCAAGAGTGAATATTTACTAGACTCAAAAACTTAGGATGTTACACCCACTGTCCAAAGGCACATAGCCTCACATAGTTAGTTGAATGGTTTGAAAAACCATGTGTAACCCATTAATGGATACTTTGTATGTTTCTCACCTCCTCACATAGGTAGGCACATAGTTTTTAAAACCTTATATAGCCTATGTGAGTCCCCTTTACAATTTCTCATTACTTTTTTCATATCAATGAAACTTTCCATTATTATGTTTAGAAAACCATGTGGAACCCCTATAGGGTCACATTTATGAGGTTTATGGTTAGAATTAATCATGTTACTCTTATTTACTTTACAAAAACTAGGCTTTTGAAGATCAATACTTCTAGAACCCATCTTAACTCCTAATGAACTACTCAAGCCTTAACCTTCATAAAAAATAGTTTTAAATGTTCTGAAGCTCAGATGTACATTTAGACGTCTAGTTCAAGATTCAGCCCATACACTAAAAAAAACTTAAAATCCTTTGAAATTATTCAACCATTACAAAAACCTAGGATGTTAAATTTTTGGATTTATGAAATCTTGATATACGGGATCATGTTAATTTTTGTAAATGAAATGTTTATGAGATTTTACCATCCTTGAATTTTAGATATTTTCATCATTTTATTTTATTATTATTATGTATTTACAAGAGTGATTTTCCCAAACATTCTTCTCATTCACAATACATACTAAAATTAAAATACTCCCCACTCCTTCTATAATATATTTCTTGAAAAACATGGGAATTTTCTCTATTAGAACATTATTAGTGTCTTATCAAATCTATGACTAAGAAGAATCATTTTTAATATGAATGAGTCATATTTTGTTTCACCATTTTTCCATGGACCGACTTTGAATTAATACTTTTTAAACCTATAGAATCCATGAATATCCTTTTTAGTAAATTAGTTGTGTTACAAGCCTCTTTTATAAATTACTTCCCCACTCACATTATATTACATTTTATTTAAAAGAATAAGTGTCGTGGAGAGACTATACATTATGGATAGGGACATACATTATTGAAGATATTTTCTTGGTTTTCATGAGATTTTTAGAGAGGACATGTATCATTCACTTTAATTTATCATTATTCACCTATCTTGCTATTTTTCTTAAAATGAAATGAAAAAACATTGTGTTTTATATTGGGAGAATAAAATATAAACATTTATAAACTGAAGATCTTTAGATCATATGTGTTTAGTTGGTAGACGAGAGTTTTTTCTAAGGCATAACTTTTAAAAAGAATAAAAAATAATAACAATAAGAAAGATAAGAAGATTCATTAATCATTCATACTTTTATCATGAGTTTAAATTGAGATTATTAGTGGGAAGAGAGAGATGACATCTACAAAGGGAAATTTTTCTTAAACATATATTTTGATATAATGTTCTGTGATTTAGAGTAAAACCTCATTTTGGATATTTCATTTTTACCTAATTTACCCACATACCCTGAATCCCGTGAATCATTAGAACCTAACGATGAAGATATCATGATTATATATAATTTCTATCTTTACAAAATAGAGATTATAGATTCCTTGAAACCCAATGGTATGTAAAATATTATTGAGGTATGTAATGGGATTTTTTCAAAATTTTACCATTATGTTAGTGGAAAAAATTTAAGTGATGTAAAATATGAATGAAATGCATATAAATAATGAATTTATAAATGAAAATAGATGAATGAAAAATTTTGTATTTTTAAAAAGGGAAAAAGTAGAATAGATGGTTGATTTGATTTCTTTTAAAACTGAGGTGTTGATGAGTTTACATGTGTGATTCCGGAACACATAATTTCCGATTTTATACATTGATTTTATTAACATTGAATTTGAATAATGGTAATGTGAGGATCCTTTGTAGTATGTTCAGATTCTATCCTCAAGGATAAGTATAAATTCATGTGTGGGGGATTTTATATATCCAATTATTGCTTTCTTTTAATATTAAAAAGCACTACTTTAATGGATTAAATGATTAATTCTTTCCCAGATATTTAATATATTTTTTATTTATTTTTGGAAAGATGAAAAAATTTATTTTAAAGATAAACATTAGCCAAAAAACAAATATTTTCATCAACATATGACATTCCTTGATAAAGGATATATTTGAGATTCTTCTAGCAGTGGAAAATGAAGAAACATGGTGAAATGGTGGTTCCAGAACTTGAAATTAATAATTCATTTCATGAAATAAGTTTTGAACAGGAGATGTTTAAAAGGCAAGGAGGTAAAATAATACATTAACCATTTTATAGAAGATAATAATTTTTCATGGTGTGACATAACATTTCACACTATGAAAATGTATTGATAGACCCATTTATGAATGTTTTTATGAGGATTTCAATAGAAGACCAAAAATTAATGAACCGAGAATCCATTTATCACCTTGGGAGGACCTAAAACTAATAATGGGCCATATTAATAGATAATTAAATGAAACCAAATCCCCTTATGATTATATAAATATAGGAATGCTGTATTTCTTCCAAAAAAAGATTCCAGAGACAAAATCTTGGGGTGAGAAGCTGCTCTTTGTAAGGTCCTCACTAGTCGACCTCTCTGCTTTCTTTCTCTTTTATTTTTATTATATCCTTCCACCTTAACCTCTCATCACTATGATTAGTGGACAAATCCCTCTATGTTCTATAATTATGTAGATGAAGGGGGAAGGTGATTTTGGATTATATTTATTTATTTTATTAATGTTGGGTTTTTGAAATAAATTGTTTTATAATTCCCAATCACTTTATTTTTATTTTAATGACCATTTAATTGAAACTATAATAACCATTTAAAATGAACAATTGGTTATCCTAAATTAACCATATTCATTGTGGCATTTAGGTTAACAAATTTTAAAAATGGTATTATGAAAAAATCTATACATCAATTCCCTAAATTACTTGTCCATGGGAGAAGGGTGATTGTCACATTGAGGAGGGGATACCCTAAACATTAGATCTACCTTGACCCAAATCCAACACTAACCATGAATTAATAAAAATCATTTATAAATATAATTAAACCTAAACCCTAAAACTATAAAACCCTATAATTCCTTCAAGCATGATTTCAAAACACCAATATGCATTTATTTTTTACTTTCTTAAAACTACTTTCAAAACAAAAGAATGATTATTTCCACTTTATTAAAATCTATAATAATGTTTTATTTTTTAAAAAAAAATCTAATTTTACCATCTCTATGGGTTTGACCTCAACACACTTCTATCTATATTCAATTTAATTAGTTTAATACATCTATCTAAGTTTTATAATGAATTTCAATTTATACCTGTAGGGAATTAATGATTCCCCATGGGAGGTTATATGTCATCATGAATTTCTTCAATCTTTCTTATAATAAAAAATACAAAAAATTATTTCTATAAAAAAGGACCATGGAGAAGAGAATGAATGTAATGAGTTTTTTTTCAAATAATGGTATTAAACACAAATTTTATTCCCCTAGAACACCTCAAAAAAGTGGTGTTGTTGAAATATATAGAAGGGCTCAATAATAAATTGATAGAACTATGTTATATAAATATATATTACCTAAGTATCTTTGCGATAAAGATATAAATGATGTTTTATATATCTGAAATAAAGTTTTAATAAGGCCCATATTCAAGTAATACCCTATCAGTTATAGAATTGGATGAAAACAAAGTTAGATTCCTTAATATGTTTGGATGTAAGGTTAATATATTGAATAATATGTAAAATGTTATTAAATTTTTTCAAATATTGATGAAGGATTATCCCTTAGTTATTATTTTACTATTAAAGCATATATAGTTTTTAATAAAAATTCAAGCATAGTTAAATAATCTATTAATGTTAAATTTTTTGAAAGTTATCATTTTATTCATAAAAAAATACTATTAAAAAACGTAATTATTCTTTTGAAAATTTGATATTTGATACTCCTAACAACATTAAAAGGAATAATAACAAGTTATATGTTCTAATAGAACCAATTCCAAAAGATAAACTAAATCACCTTAGATAATATTTCATTAAAATTATATAACCGTAAGAGGAAATCCATTTTATTATATTATTAGTGGTTTAAATGAATGTGTTAGGACTATATGAAATGCTATAAATATAGAATAATTCTATTCCATTATCTCATATATTGAACATAAAACTATAAATTTATCATTGAATAATGAAGGTTAAATGTTAGGCATACAAGAAGAGTTTAACAAGTTTTAGAGAAAAAATATTTGGGAATTAGTTAATAGACCACATTATTACCTTGTTATAGGAATCAATTTGGGATTTTAGAAACAATTGTGATGATAAAGTTATAATTTATAGGAATGAGTCTTTGTGAATGGATAAAGGTTATAATCAAGAGGATGCAATATACTATAAGGAAACCATTTCACCTTTTTATAGGTTAGAAGGTATTATAATCTTCTATGTTTATGTATAACATATAAATTTAAATCTTTTATAGGTAGATGTTAAATAAACTTATTAAAATGGTTGTCTCATGGAAGAAATTTATGTTGAATAAATCATGGTTTTAAAAATATTCTTTTTTACAATTTTTTTTAAAAATAACATAATATTTATATGGTTTTAAAGATGAACATAGATTTTATTATGAGTAATAAGTTCTTTTATTTTATTAAATTGTTATTCAATTGGTAGGGAATACCTTAATTTGTCCTAGAAAACATCACATTCTGATTTTTTTAGTTCAAATATATGATGATAATGTGTGTTTAAATTTAGAAAACTATAAGATATGTAATTAATTTTCCAACTCTTGAAATATGAGTTTAAAATGAGAATTATGGGTGTGATGAAAATTTTTATTAGTTTTCGAATACGTTGGGATTGCATTAAATCAAATAAAATATAAAAAGAATTTATTAAAAAAGTATTTACGTAAAAATAGTAAATCATATACAACTACTATGAGTTTTAATATTAAACTTGATATAGAGTAATCTAGGAAACCAATTGAAAAAACTTTTTATAGAGGGATAATTGGGAACTTGTGATGTCTTACTTTCAAATGACCAAATATCCTATTTGTTCTATGTCTTTGTTTTAGATTTCAGGATAACCCCAATGAATCTGTTCTAAATGACACTAAAATAATTTTATAGTGTCTTAAAGGATATATTTATCTTTGTTTTTTTGTTTCAAAAATCACTAAGATTTGATTTGACTTTATATTTTAATGCTAAATTTGGAAGTTGTAGACAAGATAGATAAATTACCCTAAGGACCTGTCATTTCTTTGAAAAATTCTTAGTTTCTTCATAAAGCGAGAAAAAGCCCTATATTTCATTATATATATATAAAATTTTGAGAATATTATAGCTGGTAGTTATTATGATCAAGTTTGGTGGATGAATAGACTTTCAAGGACTTTGCATTTAATTTGATCATGTACCTATAAAATGTAATAACAGTAGTGTTATCTATATTTACTAAAATCCTATAGTACATTATAGAACAACACACATAAATTTTAAGAATCATTTCATAAGAGATAATATTAAAAATGGTTTTATTTAAAATGAATTTATTAACATTTAATATCAATAAGAAAATATATTCACAGACTCTTATTTCTAATAGAATTGAATTTATCAAAACAGATTTGGGTTTATTCAAATTTAAGTGATTTTTATGTTGTTTCTTTGAATTTTCTTAATATAATTTTTACATTTTTTGGGGGAAGTATTTAATCATACATGAATTCTGTATGTTTAAATTGAATCTTACATTTATAATTATATTTTTTCGTTTAATTTTATGTAATATCCATTTGTATTCTTAAGTATCCTTTTCTCTTACTTTTTAATATTGTGTATGTTTCAACATATATTCAATTTATGTTTTTCATAATATTAATTTGAGTTTATTAATAGTTTTTTAATATTAATTTTTTTTTCATGTATGATTAATTATTTTTATTGTTAAATGTTTTTTAATCATTTTACATCTTCTATTTATCAATATTCTTTATAGTGATGATTTCTTGATTTCTATCCCAATCATCTATAATTGTATTTTTGAATCAATTTCTCCTTGGATTGATGATACAATCTATTTTAAATCAATGATCTAATCTGTCATGACCTGAAATGTACTAGGGCTCGAACAGAATCTACCCCAAGCCTACCCTTATAGGCCAGGTCATGGAGACTAGTGCCGAAGGCACACAAAACACATGGATTCCGTTGCCTAAGTACCTATATGAACACACACAACCTACTAGATGCAAAGTGTAGAGGGATAAAAGTAAAAGATAAAAATAGTAGAAAAAGTAAACTCATGCATGCATTGAACACCAAAATGATATAAGTACAGTAATGTAAATAGAAAAAAAAGGGGAAAAATACCTTCCCAACCAGTACAATGTCCCAAGATGATGGAAAAATAAAAGTAAAGTTGTTTAAGAAGCTTTGATCTGAGAAGCCAACTATGAGCACCACACATGGCCATGACACCTGTGATCTTTAACTCCCTGATGTCCTGATCAAACAATTCCATCATCTTCATAAATCACAGTATGTGTGGGAAAATCCTATGTACAGGTGAGTATAAAAATACTTAGAAGGATTCCTCGAAGAGGAGGGGGAGTATTAAGAGAGACCAAGGAAGTAAAACAAATAGGACAAGGTATAGTAAATGAGGGTAGTGGAACCCAACAAGTAATGTGAAGTAAGATCATCCACACAATGAGCTAGAGGCAGTGATAATTTGAACTTATCTTAGAGTTTTTTCTATCTATAGTTGGAGAGTAGACTCATCCAACCATGAAAATCTAGATATGGAAAGCGTGTGGAATACCCCACACATCTTCATCTATACCAAAAGAGGACTAAACAGAACCCTTGGAGTGGGAACTGCAATAGGGTGTAAATATTTATATTCTCAAACCGTAGAAACCCAAACGACATAGAGTAAGGGGATCTCTATCTCAACGATTAGCCTAGGTAAAGAGTCATTAATAGTTTAATGAGTAACCACCATCGATTTACAATGTCCTTATGTCTACCTGAACTGCAAGTCAAAGGGGATAAAACAACACACCTAGATACTATCTGATTTGGACATGTCTTTCTTGTCTGAATTGTTTTAATTCCCATCACCATGATGCATATTGGTGGGGAAAGTACCCCACTTACTCATGAGACCAATGTTACTCCAAAACATGCATCATCACTAATCCACTGTAAAGAAGTCATATCAAGTCGAGGAACCATGCCCATCCTGACTAGAGGATGCCTCTCTAGTGTCATTGAGGACCCGTTCCCTGCCCAGTTAGATGGTTCCACTTTTTTAGGTCAAGGACCCATGCTCAACCCAGATGGAGGGTGCCACTAAAGTAGGTCAAGGACCCATGCCCATCCTGGCCAGAGGGTGCCACTCAGAATTTTTTGATATCATCATCTGATCCCTGCTATCATAAAACATAGCCTAAATATGGATAGAGTTTTAAAAAACTTTCTACATAAATCATACTTTGAAACAGAGGTCACCATTATGTTATACGTGAAAAAACACATAGGATAGGCTATGTATTTTCCCAAAATGGACAACCGATGGAATGATTTCTCTTCACTGAAAGACACATGACCGGGTCAATGTGGGGCACACATATTGAATGTTAAATTATCAAATTTTTATCAAAATTTTCCTCACAAATATAGGAACACACTACCATAGACAGCGCATCAATCAGACACCTATTTTAAAAGATATGGGCATTTTAATCTACAGAAGAGGGTTCTGGGGCTGGTGGATGGACTAGCCGTTGGTCCACCTACCACGACAGTCAACTGCTGCGGTTATTTTAGTCTTTGGTCGATTGGTTGACCAAGAACATGCCATGTCAGTTGATCATTGTCCAACCTTGGGATGACTCAGGATTCGACCTGGTTTGGTCAGACCCACAGGGTGGGACCCAACCCCTTTACCCGACCCGGGCCGCTGGCCTGGCCTTCTCAACTGACGCGCTACCGACATCTGGTCCGACCTGCAGTCCAGTTGCTTCCGATGTCAACATATCTGACCATCCATATGGGATTCATAGTGGCAGTCACAACATGAGTTCATGTGGAACAACCCCGCCCAAATGACAGTCATTCCACATGGAATGAACACATCGCAGCACCACCACTACTATGGTACCACTATCGCTCCGCTGACCACCAGCGGAGCGGCTGGCCACCGACGCCCAAAAAGACTATTCCATGGACCACCAGGATCAATCTGGTCACCTGGTCATTATTCTATTAGTGGATTAGGTACCCCTATAATGATTCCTTCACTGAAACAACCTCATATAGTCGATACCCCCAATGATCTCGCATTCCCAAAAGTTATCGGTAGAAAACTTGAAGAAAGGGACAATAAGTACAATTTAAAAAATGATCAATGGCTGTGTTCATGAGGCCATTGATGATTTGAGGATATAATAATAGTTAAATATCCTTAAATTGAGTAATAGAAGGAAAAAATGAAATGGAACTCAAAAATGCAATAAATCCCACCTTGATCCGGCTGTTTGTTGTAGGCGATTCGTCCACTACACTCTTTCTTTGACCCACTGATGATTTGTTAGAGTTTTCTCCTTTTTCTAGTATAGAATGACAAATAATGACTAGATAGAGAGAGGTAGATCTTATAATTTTTATAGAGAGAGGGAGATTAAGTTTTAACCCAAATCTGAATCACATAACCCTATTTATAGCCATCCGTCTCGGCGCAGAGAAAATTAAACCATCACGACCTCTAATTTTATGTCATAGCTAGGAAAAACACTCCATTATGAACTCAAAAGAGGTCTCATATTTTCAATCCATGACTCCATTTTAATGTTATTTTTCCATGACATCAGGGGTAAAAAAATATGTTTAATTACAATTCTTCCCTTCGATAGCGTTTTCCATAGGAGTCCCGCACTGATGAATTTTATACCCCACCTTAGGTAAACGACACATTTTAGACTCAAATGTGGCCTCATATTTTATTATTTGAGATATTATTTTAGATTTATACCCTTTCCATTGTTTGAATAGTAAAAAATATACTTGAATTTTATATAATTTATTACGAGCACACTAGGCCTCATAATTTCCTGCTGTCTAAGCGTGTAACTATGGAAAAAAATATAAAAATATTTCAAAGTGTTACAAGGCACAAAATTGGTCTCCACATCATTCCCTTTTTCAATATTTTCATCCCTAGAAATAAAAAACTACAAAAACAACTCAGGATATTGATCAATATTCTCTCCCATTCCCATGAACTCTCCTACATGTTTCCATGCTTCCATAGGATGAGAAAAAGGGGAATGGCCCTTCCACACAATGTTTTCTCCTACCAATCCTCAATCAAAACTAGGTGCTCCACAATGGTTGCTTCATCCTCGATGTCTAGATTTCCCCAGTCGATGATGTTCATAGAATCATGCACATATCACCTCAGCTAAAACACATAGAAGACATCGTTCACCCTCTCCTAGTGTGGGGGGGGGGGGAAAGGCGATAGGCAACGCTAACCCATTGCATGGTCTCAAACAACCCAATGAACCTTAGGGATAAATTTTCACCACATACAAAACTACACATTCTGCATCATGGGGAGACTCTCAAGAAGACGTGGTCTTACTTCTCAAACTCCAAGGGCCTACTGCAGTGATATTCATATGATTTCTATCTACAATGGGATGTCTTCATCCATTCATGGATGACTTGCACCTTCTCCGTCATGGCTCGTACCAACTATGGGCCCATGAGAGATGGTTCTCTAACCTCCATCCAACATAAATGTGACCTGTTTGGTCTCTCGTATAGGTCCTCATATGTTTCCATGCCAATGGTAGAGTGGTACCTATTTCTATACATAAACTCCACTAAAGGAAGGTGATATTCCCAGCTCCGATGAAATTCTAGTATGTAGGCCCTCATCATATCCTTCAGTACCTAGATAGTGAACTCTTTCTATGCATTGGTCTAGGGGTGAAAGGCCACCGTCATCCACAATAGGGATCAAAATGCCTTCTATAGGTGTCTCCACAGCCATGACATAAACTACACATCACAGTGAGAGAAAATTGTCGAGGGTACCCAGTGAAGGCGGATGATCTCCCACAAGTAAAGTTGCCCCAAAATCTCCACTAAACTCTTCTCCATGATAGAAAGGAAGTGCGATGACTTTGTGAGTCAATTCTCTATCACCCAAATGAATTCATGGACCTTCGCTGTGCACAGAATCCCTGTGACTAATTCCATGGATATGCCATCCCAGTTTCACTCCAATATGTTGAGAGACTGCAAAAAACCTACTAGAACTAGATGCTCAACCTTCACTTGCTGATTGATAAGGAATTAAGGGACAAACTCAGCAATACCTCATCTCATGTTGGACCACCAAAATTTCTACTGAAGATCTATGAACATCTTCCCCACACTAGGATGTACAACTAAGGGTAAAGTATGGAACTCCCACATCACTTCCTCTCTCATCGTAACTAGAATCACTATTTTCCACATGAACAAGATCTTGTGATCTCCTTCAGAATACCCATAAGGTGTATTGCCTATGGTTATTTGGTTTCACAGAACCTCAATGTTGATATTTACTAGCTGGGACTCTCTCACATTCTCATGGAGTGAAGGATTTAGCAACATCGACTGTAGAAAAGATGTTCCCTTCTAATCCACCATGGTCAGTTACAAGGAAACTAATTTCTCTAAAGCTTCCTGAAATAGGAAATCCTGGATCTTCCTATTAAAGTAATTGGATACAAAGTTTTCCTTCCCCAGGGTATATATGATCTCGAAGTCGAAGTCCTATAGTAACTCCAACCAACATCTCCGCCTCAGATTCAGATCCATCTAAGTAAAGATATACCCAAGGCTCTGGTGGTCTGAGTAAACCAAAAAGCATTATCTGAGGAGGTAGTGTCTCCAAATCCTCAGGTTGAAGAATAAAATTGTGAGATACAAGTCATGAGTCACATATTTCTTCTCATGGGGTCTCATCTAGCTCAATCCGTACACGATGAATGCCTATTGTTGCATCAAAACACAACTGAGTCCCGCTCCTAAGGTATCATAGTACACTACGTACTCAACACCATCCTCTGGATGTATTAGAACTAGAGGGCCCATCAAACTATACCTAAACTCTTAAAAGGACTTTAGGAACTACTCAAACTAGGTAAAAAGATGTCCCATCCATGTTATAGTTTTTAATGGGGATACAATACTAGAGAAGTCTGCAACAATATCTGGTAGTACCTAGACATACCAAGAAAAATCCTCACCTTTAACGTATTCTTGGGTGGTTTTTAAGAAGAAACATTATTGTTCTTTATAGGATCCATGGATAAACCCTATTTAGAGATGACATGCCCTAGGAAGTGAACCTCGTGTATCAAAAACTAACACTTCAAGATATTTCCATAAAGCTGGTCCTCTTAGAGTAAATATAGGACCATCCTTAAGTGCCTTTATTTCTCCTCCTCTGACATCGAGTAAAAGAATATGTCATTGGTGATGATGAAAAAAACTAGTCCATGTATGGTTGGAAGACATGGTTCATCAAATACATGAAAACAAAAGGGGATTTTGTCATGTTGGTGGGAATCACAAGGAACTTTTAATGCCCGTATCAACATTGGGAGGACAACTTCAGGATATTAGCCTAAAAAACCCATAGATATTGGTTCTTAGACCACATATCGATCTTGGAGAACCACCTCACACCTAATAACTGTTCAAATAGGTAATTGTTCCTCGATAAGGGTTACTTATTCTTTATCATGGTCTGATTTAGGTGACGATAATCCACAAAAATCCTCAAAATACCATCAACCTTCTTCACAAATAGAAATTGAGATTCCCAGGGGGACACACTGGGCTTGATGAAACGCTTATCATGAAGGTCCTACAACTGTAAACATATCTCCTGGAGCTGAGTGGGTGGCATCTGATACGCCGTAGAAGATATCAAGGTTGTCTCTGGTTTTAAATCGATGTAAAACTCCAACTGTAAACTTACAGGTAATACCAAGACATCTTTAGGGAATACTTCCATGTAATAATCCACAACTGAAGGACCCCAAGTTCATGAAGAGTCCACTAAACCAAGGGTTATACTCCCCATATGATGGGAAAAAGGATATAGTCTCTTACAAAAAACACTTTCCTGCCCCAATATGAGGCATATTTTACTAAGAAAGGTAAACCTAGTCCACTCAATATGTAGACATGTGACAAGCCTGTGGTGACATTCAATCTGGGCTCAAAACATAGAAATCCAATCCATGCCCAAGATGACATCATAAGAATATATAATGATGAATAGTAAGTCCCATGTGAATATTTATCCTCCAAACAAAATATCTCATTGTTGTTGGATAAAAGATAAAGAAGAGTCACTTCTTATAGGAACCTTGAGACAAAGCTGCTATGATAGTTCATATGCTGGGATCTCAAAATCCCATACCAGGAGTAATGAGATAAAATAGTGGTTAGCACTTATTTTTACTAATACTGATGCAAGAGTAGAATAAACAGATATTATAACTTGGATCATATCATGTGGTGGAGGATAAAAAACATACCTCACCTGAAGCTGTCTGTATCCCCAGCCATCAGCTCCCTAAGCTTGATGTTGTCCGCTCGATGGTGGTGGTGGGGGAAACTCGTAACGTCATACCCCACCAGTCAATCCTACTGATCCTACCCCTCTAACAACTCTACCTCCCTAGGGACCACCCTGATCATGGTGCTGCCTCTACTGTGGTGGTCCACCTCCTACCAACCCAGGATGTTCAGCTTGTCAGGTCTGGAAGTCTCTCACCATGTGATCTCTCCCACAACACATAAAACGCCACCCATCTCAGGGATGACCCAATGATTTGTGTTTTCCTAGAGATATCTGACCATGTGGATGAGGGTGATCCTAGGTAGGCTTCATGTGTCACAGTCCAGCTACCTCATGTTTTTCAACTAATGTGGATGTATCCTCTTCGAAGAAACCAATTCCAGTACCAGGTGAAGGGAATCCCTCTTCGAGGAAACTCTCTATCATGAACACACTCTCTCGCACCCCATCATAGGTAGGGATTCATAGGGGAACTAATCTCACATGGATCTCTTAATGGAGTCCCTCATTGAACTTTCATGCCTTTAAGTAACCATCACAAATCATATCCAAGGATTAGCGTGTAAGATCAGTAAACCTAGCCGTTTATGCATCTACTATCATGCCTCCCTGTTGTAGCTGCAAAATCTTTTGAATCTTGATGGTACATAATCTTGAGGGGAATTACTCCTTGTGAAATAGTTGATGAAACTCATACCATGAGAGATCTATCTTATCATGCAACTGGGTAACTATACCCCACTAGTGCCCAACCGACCCGAGGAAAAGGCTGGCTTCCAAGGCTACTATCTGGTCTGCCGGTGTTCGCACCAGCTTGAAAAGATAGATCACTAGCTCCATCTAGTCTTATATCGATTGTGGGTATGTATCACCATGAAAATTAACAGTATTCAATGATATAACTCATGAAGCATACTCAGCCTACGCTCATACTTGGCATGTGCTGCCAGTACTAACAGTTTTCTCACCGGTGGAGGTACTACTATTGGTCCAACTGGAGGAAGGAAATCATGTGACTGCCCCTGAACTATGACATCATCACTCACTAGTTCAGTCATCATGATCTGGAGTGGTTAACCTAGCTGGCTGTCTTTGTGAAGGCATCCTAAAATTTATCAACGAGAACTATGATCAGATGAGCGTGCGCGCGCGCGCACACACACACACACACACACAAGGAGAAACAACAAAGGGGACCAGACTCGATAAGGGCAGTCAAAGACTCAATCTTATATAATGCATGTACCATTAATCCCTACATGAAGTGTCTTAGAATACTGAGTCGACAAGTGGGTAATTTGGGTCCAGGTGTATGGCTACATAATCTGCCACCCCATCACAAGACTCCCTAGACAGAAGCCCCTCCCAAGACATGCCAACACTATTTCTCTATACCCAACCAATACATTTTTAGGGAAATGTGAGAACAACATCCCATGGGTCAAACCACCTTTGATACCACTTTATCATGACCCAAACCATAAAGGGGCTCGAGAAACACTACCCCAAGCCTACCTCCATAGGCCAAGGGGTGGCGACTAGCACCAAAGGCACAACAAACGTGGGGGGACCAGTGCCTAAGTACCATTAGGAACACACATAACCAACTTGATGCAAAGTACATAGTGATAAAAGTATAAGATGAAACTTATTGTAAATGTAAACTTATGCATGCATGGAGTACTAAAATGGTATAAGTACAGTAATGTAAAAAAAGGAAAAAGGGAAAAAAATACATGCACAACTAGTACAGTTTCCCATACCAAATGAAAACTTATGGTAAAGATGTTGAGGAATCCCTACTCCATGAATCCAACGTGGCCCAGACACCTATAATCCTGAGCTCCCTACCATCCTGATCAAATCTTCCCATCATATACATAAATCACAATACATGTGGGAAAATCCCATGCAAGGGTGAGTATAAACATACTTAGTAGGATTCCCCAAAGAGGTGGGGGAGTAATAATAGATACAAAGAAAGTAAACCAGATTGAACAAGGAACAATAAAAGAGTGTAGCTCAACCCAACAAGGAGAGCGAAGTAAGATCATCCACACAAGGAGATAGAGATAGTGAGAAGGTGAAATTGTCTATGATTCTTTTATACCTATAGTAGGAGACAAGACTCATCCAACCACCAGAAGGTAGACACAAAATGCACATGGTATACCCAACACATCTTCACCTCTCCTAGACGGAGACTAACTATAACCCAAAGAGTGGGAACTTCAATAGGGTGTAAGTATATATATATGATCAAACCAAAGAAACCCAAATGAGAGAGAGTAAGAGGATCTCTATCTTAAAGCTCAGCCTTGGTAAAGTTCCACCAATAGTTCTAGGAGTAACCACCATTGATGCCCAATGTCTGTACGTATGCCTTGAACTATAAGTCAAATGGGATCAAACACCACACCTTTGATACCACTTTGTTACGAACCGAACCGTACCAAGGAATGTGCTGCAACTGCCCCAAGACTACCTCCATTGGCCCGAGGGTAGTGACTAGCACCGAAATCACAACAAACATGGTGAGGAATTTTCCGAATTACCTATACGCACACACACATACAACTCAATGCAAAGTGCATAGAGAGAAAAGTAAAAGATGAAACCTGTAGTACAAGTAAACTCAAGCATGCATGGACCACTAAAACGATGTGATTAAATTATTATAAATAGAAAAGAAAAAGGAGAAAAAACATGCCCAACCAGTATAGTATCCCAAACTGATGGAAAACTGAAAGTAAAGCTACAGAGAAAACCCTACCCTAGGAATCCAACTATGAACACCACACCCGTCCCAAAAACATGCGATCCTAAACTCACTGAAATCCCAATAAAACCTATCCATCATCTTGATAAATCATCATACGTGCCAGAAAATCCCATTCAGGGGTGATTATAAACATACTTAGTAGGATTCCTCAAAGAGGAATGGAGAAGTAAGAGATACAAAGAACGTAAAACAGACAAAACAAAGTACAATAAAGGAGTACAAATCAACCCAAAAATAAATGTGAAGTAAGATCATCCAAAAAGGAGCTAGATATGGTGATAAGGTGAACTTATCATTGAGTATTCTCTATATATAGTAGGATAGTAGACTCTTACAACCATGTGAAGCTAGACACAGAAAGAACGTGTCATACCCAGCATGTCTATTCCTATCTCGGTAGGAGAGTAACCATAACCCAAGGAGTGAGAATTGCGATAGGTTATATATATATATATATTCTCAAACCCAAGAAAACGAAATGAGAGAGAGAAAGAGGATATCCATCTCAAAGCTCAGCCCAGGTAAAGAGTCACCAATAGTTCTAGGAGTAACCACCATCGATGCCCAACATCCGTATGTCTGCCCTGAACAGCAAGTCAAAGGGGCTCAAACACCACACCTTGATACTCTACACTTTGGACGGTTCTATTTCAGACACATGGTTTTAGGTCTCATCACCTGGACGCATCTTGGTGGTTAAATCACCCCACTTACTCAAGAGTCCATGGTTACGCCAAAACATGCCTTGTCACTGATCTTTAGTAAAGAAGTCATATCAAGTTGATGACCCATACCCAACACGTCTTGAGGGTGACACTATAGAGTCATCAAGGACCCATTCCCATCCCCGCTGGAGGGATCCACTCTTGTAGGTTGAGGACCCTTTCCCATCTTGGATAGAGTGTGCCCCTTAGAAGTCCCTGATATAATCGCCTGATCACTACTTCCATCGAACACTGCATGAGGATGCATCATGTTTAGAACACCTCACTTCATAACATGGATGTTGAAACAAAGTCCACCCTAATATTCTATGAGGAAAAAAATGTAGTATAGACTATGTATTTCCCCAAAATGGATAACAGGTGGAAAGGGTGATTTTACCCATAAGACACCCGAATGGGTCAAAGTGTGGCCTGCATGCCAAATTTCAAATTCTCAAATTTATTTCAGAAGGACCATATTAAAGAGAGGAACATTCTTCCATAGAATTAACATCAATAAAATGATCGGTTTAAATGATATGTGAATTTAAATTTGCAAAAGAGCGTACCTGGGTCGGTGGACTGACTCGTTGTCGGTCCACCTACTTCGGCGGTTGATCACCGCGCTCGGTTCGGACCATGGTCGACTGGTTGACCATGACCATGCCATGATAGTTTCCATAATAGTTGACCTTGGATTGACCTAGGATTAGATCTGGGTTCAACCCACTGGTTGGGACCAGGCCCGAGCCACTATCCCAACTCAGTCACCTGGCACGACCCGACCCACTTCCTACAGTGTGTCTGGCCCGCGGTCTGGTCTCCGCTGATGATAACATGGATGACCAACCATGCATGATTCTCGGTGGTGGTTTCCTCCTAGGTTCATGCTGTGAAACCCCACATAGTCGACAACTGAGATACGTGTCATGACCATGTCGTGGTGCCTCCACTAGTTCACAAACCACCGACGGAGCATCCTACCATTTGAAGTCACACCAGTGGCACCCCGACATTCCGTTCTGTAGACCACAATTCTCTATATGGTCATTCTGTCATGATTCTATCAGTAGATCGAGTACCCATACGATGAATCCTTTACTAAAATGACCTCAGATCATCGATTTACCAGTGATCTCACACGCCAAAATGCTGTTGGCAGAAAACCTGAAGGACAGACCGAGAATGACAATTTAAACATAGATCAATGGCTATGTTTGTTCTTCCATCAATGATTCGATGACTGAAACAAAATTAAACATAAAAGAATTTAGTAATAAATGGATAAACTCAAATAGGACTCAAAAATGTGATAAATCCTATCTCGATATGGTCATTCATTGTAGGCGATGTGTCTATAGCACTCATACTTTGATCTGATGAAGATTTGGAAGAGTTTTCTCTTCATTCAAGCAAATACCGATAAAGAATGACTAGAGAGAGATTATTCATTTTAGATAGAGAGAGTTGGGTTTAACCCTAATCTGAATCACTCAACCCTATTTATAGCCATCCCACTTGGTGCAGAAAAATCTAAATCGTCACACCCTCTCCTTGTATGTTGTGACTAATAAAAAAACCGCATTCTAAAATTAATAAAGGTCTCAAATTTCAAAGCTGTAACTCCGTTTGAATGTTATTTAGCATGACATCATGAGTAAAATAATTACATTTAATTACAATTATGCCCCTAGATAGAGTTTTCCACTGGAGTCCCATGTTGATAAATGTTATGCCCCGCCTAGGATAAACGCCATGTTCTAGGCTCAAATGTGGCCTCACATCTCTAATCAAAGCTACCGTTTAAGAGTTATCCCATTTCCATTACATTCATAGTATAAAATATACTTAAATTTTATATAAGTTATTCTGGGAACACCAAGACTCATAATTTCATGCCGTCTGAGCGCCTAACTCTAGAAAAAATATAGAAATATTTCAAAGTGTTACAAGGAGAAAACCGGGTCTCTACATACTCACTTATTTCTTAAATTCAAAACCTATAATCTTGCCTTATTCAATTTTTTAAATGGGTATGTTTAGATGAATGGAGTTTGAATCATCCTATACTTCAAATAAATCAAAGAGATATATATACTAAAATATTTTACCAGGCAAGGCTATTGATATTAAATAGTTAAAAAAGAAAAAACTTATATTAATGAAATATTTGAGTTTTCATAATTGGGAATTCATTTTCTAAATGAAAATAACTTAGTATATCAATGAATCATAAGTTTAAAATATTTATAAGAATGTTGAGATTTTATTTTAGAGAACCATGAGAATTTTCAAATCAAATGAAAACAAAAAATATATTTTATTTACGTAAGTGGTTATTGCTATGTTTTTTTCACTTTCCATATGAAGGAAGGGTTATGTATGATATATATTTATGAGATGAGGGTTAGATAAAATTTGTTGATAAAATTTTCTATATATTCGGATCTACATGAATGAATACATAAAAATTTAAAGTGTTATTTTCTAAGCATAAACTTATTTGAAATTTTTTTTCAGATAGGGATTTCTCAGAGGGAAGGGGAGTTTGAAAAAATTATTTTTTAAGATATATACCTAATTGGAATGATTTTAAATATCAAAAAAGTTATAATTATTATATGCATGATGAGATTGATGGATCAATATATCATGGGAAAGTGAAGGATCAAATACTACCCAAATATAAGGGTTGTTACATTATTTCCTATGAAGTTTAGACTTCCATTAAAGTAAGAAAGAACCCTAAAATTCAATCACAATAACACTATATTAGTTATAGTTTTTTATTTTACATGTTATATAAAGATTTAATCCTAAAATTGGTTGGTACTAAATAATAAAGATGACGATAAATGTGATTCGAAAGAGGAAGATGAGATATCTACTAGAGTTTGTGGAGAGTTTATCAGATAAGATATTATTTCTATAAGAGTTACTATTTTTAAATTAATGTAATCAATAAAAAATATATTGAAGATAAATATACGAGGAGTAAAATTGAACACTTATAATGTTATAGAAAAAACTATTTCTATTAAGATAGATCCTACACCTAAAGACAAAACGGACAATATTGAGTTTAAAGAAAATATATATTTAGAAAAAATTAATTTAGATGTTTAAATTACACCATTAAATGATATTATTGGTTTAGAGTATGTTCAAGGTTAGTATTCTGTTGCTAGTATGAATATTGATATTTCTATTTGTTCATTTGATACTAGACATGATTTCAATAAGAGGTTAAGTGAGAAAATGAGAAAGAAATTTCAAATTCTCATTTGAAAATTTGGAAAGTTGAAGAAACTAACAATGTTGATGAAAAAAATAACTAGGTTATTAATGATCTAATTGATGTTATAGAGGATAAGGACAAAGCTACCATGGAACAAGGTGATGATGGAACTGAGAATATAGAAATAAAATATAAATGTGAATATGAAAAATATGGTCATGAAGATTTATAATATGACAATGTAGAAGTGGATTAGGAATGTAAACCCATTAAAATATAAAGAGTTATCCTTGATGAAGATAATTACCCAGTGGTTTATAAGAATCGACACCAAATTTCGTGTTGGTATATTCTATCCATTCTAATAGTTTTAAAATGAAATTTCAAACTTGAAAGTATATTTGAAGGAAAAATGATTATTTGATGTCTTGGTTCACTCCCATGGTCATCTTAGTAGTCAAGGTTCACTCTCAAGACCATCTTAGTCTAACTCATTAGATATAAATATTTACCCAATTAATTGGAGGGAAATATAGGTCCCAACAATCTCATAATAAAATCATACAAAAATGTTCCATAGGACAGTAAAAAATCACATAATTACCAATAAAATGAAATGTGTATCATAAATATGATATCATATATTAACCCATGGAAAATATATATTGGTTTCATAATCATTTCATCAATTCATAACCCTTTAAAGGAATAGGGTTTTATAAAAATATAATCCATGAAATATGAATGTGTTTCAATGAAATGTATCCTAAGAAAGAGAAATGGGTTTCATACACATCATTCCATCAATACATCAACCATTCAAATAAACAATATGATTTGAATATTTGAATAATTTCCCGAAAAATTCACGATTAACACCAAACGATGCCATCTTAGATGGAAAATAATTTTGAAATTTACATTAGTAACATTTCTGGAGGGAAATGTCTTTCCTTCATAAAACCATTTGAATACTGTTTTTCTTGTAAATGGTTATATAAAATTATAATGGATGCTTTAAAAAAATTTGAAATTATTTTTCCACTAAACATATAAAAAATATTTTAATCCATTTCAAAACCATTTTCCTTGAAAACTTATAAATGGATCTTGAAAACAATTTTAAAAAAGAAATACTATTACTAAAAGATCATATAATGGGTATGTAAATACCCATAGATTTAATTATAGGTGGTATAGAAATTATTCAGGGGTAGTATATAAAATCCAAAAAATATAGGCAAACATGGAATGTATCTCATCGATATAAAAAGTGGGTTTAAATTTCCCTTACCTTGTTTCTTGACTCTTGGAGTACTCGTTCAAACCTCCTCTTAATTGGGAAACTACTTTTGGTTTCCACCAAAGGGCTTTCAATGAAAATAATTATATCTAATATATGATTCATGAAATATGTTAGGGGTGTTGGGGACCTATTTGGAAATATTTTGGATGATATTAAGTGCATTTATATGTTTGTGGAAGTGGGAGGAGAGGAGGAATTTTATAATGAAAGAGTGTCCAACTCTTATAAAATTTTGGAAAAATGAAACCCCACCCACGTTTTTTATTGAATATGGATCCAATAGTGGTACAATGTATAGATATTGGAGGATAATGTCTAAATATGCCTGTCAAATTAGTTAATGAAAAGTGAATCGGCAGTTTTGGGCCTTAGGTATATGGTTTAGTCCCTTATTAAATAAAATTTAACATTAATCATTACAATTAATTCTAATTACATTAACTAATATTTTAAAAAATAAATAAGATGAACATATTACAGATTATAAATAATAATGATTAAAAATATATAATCTATTTTTCTAATTTTCTATCACATAACTGGCATAAATTAATTTAAATAAAATTGCACAGACGGGATGACAAGGCATATTTTTAAAGTTAAAACGTTCATAAGATTAATATTTTTTATATCCAATATCAATTATAAATTGATTACAATGACCTAAATTGTAAAAAATGATAATTTATTTTATCTAATTAAAAATTAAAATAAATTAAAAATATAATTTTTCTATATAAATATACAAGAAGGAAAATAATGTTTGAGTTACATATTTTTTTATTATTAACAATTCATTAAAAAAATAAACATCCGAGAAAAATTCCTAAAAACCAACCTAACATAATTTTATATTTTTGACATAAAAGTTGGAGTTTAATTTTTCATATAAAAATAATAAAATTTCGAAAAAAAGTATTTAAAATAAGTTCATCATCAAATGGAGGTAAAAATACCTTAATAAATATATATATTTTAAGTGTAAAATTTGGTTTGTTTTTATAATATGACCATAAAATCGATTGAATGATTATAAAAAATATTTTATTGTACATATAATATATATATTACATTAATATCACTCACTAACTATAATTAATTTTATTTACTATCATGAAACATATTTCTAAGCATAAAAACTTTTTATGTAAAAATATTCTCTTAATTTTAAATTGGTTCATTATAACAAATGAATTTATTTTATATTTATTTAAAACATATTTTTTCATAATATAGTTATTAATATTCATAAATGCTCACATAATATATAGTTTAGGCCTTAATATGAAATTTTATTAATATATTGTTGTCTGGTAAAACTCGATGTTGTGTGTAATGTACACCAAGTAAGAGTCATGTGAAACAAATTTTTGACACGGTGAATTGAAAATAATCAATGAAAATAAATCCCTATTATAAAAAAGTATATAAAAACTTATGTTGTTACATTATACCACCCATAAAAGGAATTTAAACATCAAAATTATTTATTCTAGTAAAAAAAAATGAGGATAATTTTTGTTCATTATATATTTAAGTTCCCAGAAAACTTCCTCTAACTGGTGATATCTCCCCCAAAACATTGACCAGGCGAGTGGTCATCATTTATAGAACCTTTTCTGTGTGATCCATAATTTCAATTTTTTTCTCCTTATAATAAATCTCCTTCTAAAATGATATAAAATTTGAGTTTAATCCATGTGATGGTCCATGTATGTACTTCACCGGGAAAGATAAATGGAACACATCTTGGAATTAAGAGAGATTTGGAGGTAGTGTAAAGTGATAGGATACCATTCTGATAGGATCAGGAATTTCAAAAGTTCTGATATTCCTGTGGATTAGTTTGACATTCATCCTAAATATCATAATCATATCCCATGGAGAGAATTGTAGAAACCCCTTTTTCCTAACTTCATATTCTATATTACTCCAATGATAATCAACATAATATTTTTGTAGAATTTGAGATGGCTGGACATGCTACTGAGTATTTCTAACATTATATACCAATTTTTTAGTGATCTCAGATCCAAATATATTTCTTTCTCTAACTCCATCCCAACATATTGGAAATATACATTTTATCCAATAGAGGACATCATAAGGTTCCATCTAAATTATTGTGTGAAAGCTATTATTGTATGAAAACTAAACTAGAGGGGTGTATTGATCCCAAAATCATTTTAAACCTAGTGAATTAGATTTTAAAATATCCTATAGGGTTTTATTTGTAATTTTAGACTCACCATCTATCTCAGTATGATAAATACAGCTGAAACTCAATTATGTATCATGTGATTACTGGTAAATTTTTTACAATTTTGAGGAAAACATTAGATCCCTATCTGATTCAATGGAATTTGGTACATTGAGAAACCTTACCACTTCCATAATTTATGTCTTGGAAATATAATCCATAGAGAATTATAATCTGATAGAAATTAAGTGTGATGACATTGGAAGGTGATCAACAACCACACATATATCATGAAACCCTTTGGAGGGTTTGTGTAGTTTAATGACAAAATCCATAATGAAGTTCTCACATTTTCATTCTAGTATGAATAATGGTATCAGAATCCCAATATAATTTTTTATTTCATCCTTAATTTGTTGGAATGTCAAAAAAATGAGATAGAAACTTAAAAATATATCTTTATGTGGCATATAATTAGAAATATTTTTTCAAATCCCTATAAATCATTGTACTTCAAGGATAAATTGAGAATGAAGAACTATTAGCTACCATTTATAGATACGTCTTCAAATATGGTATGGAAGTAACACATAAACGGTTCTAGAACCATATAATTACATTTTTATCATCATTAATCTGAGGAATTTTTTTACTTTATTTTGTTCCTCTATATCTTCCCTCCACACCTACTTAATCATCACATGGATATAGGTTTGAACTGTAAATTTAGAAATTTATAATTTTCCCCTTCCCTCATGATCCCCAGATCCATACTTTTAAAAAATAGAAATATTGGATCTTTATAATATAATCATCATGCATAATATTATATGATCATTTCAACTTAATGAATTGACCACCTTGTTCGCTTTCTTAGTGTGTAAATTTATTGAGAAGTCATATTCCTTTATCATCTCCAACCATCTTCTCTGATGCATGTTCATATCCTTCTTGGTGAATATAAATTTTATTAATTTTTATCAATATATATATAACAATTTTCTCCATAATTTTAATTTCTCCATATCATTTTTGCAAAGATTACCACTGATAACTCTAAATCACGATTAGGGTAATTTTTCTCAGGAAGTTTCAACTCTCATGTGGCATAGTCTATAACCATGTCATTCATCATAGGAAAAAACTCAATTCCTTATTTGATTCATCCCTATAGACTATATATACTTGTCCAATATAGGTTAATGTTTTCATAAGTGTTTTGAACAACATTTTCATTAGATCTAGAAATTTTCCCCACATTTATTTGTCTGTAGGTATAAGAATAATTTCCATGTTAACATGGTGAGGGCATTAGATAGTCATGAGAAATTGTCCATAAACCTTCAAAAATATCATGTTAAACAAAGAATTATATAGATCTATGTCACCATGGTTGGGTAAGGATAACATTAAATATCCTCTATCTATTATGGTTCTACTGATATAATCTCTCTTAAAATTACGTGACTAAATAATTAATACTTTTATGGCCAAATTCACCCTTTTTATTATTTCATATAGTTTATCATTCCTTGGTGTCTTTATTACAATTACCTAGTGGTCTTTAGGCTATTACTTTCTATTTGAATAGATATGTGTAACATTGATAAATACTACCACAAACATATTGAGGTAGTATCTAAAGACTCCATTCTTTACATACATGAATATAGAAGGGGGTTAGTTAAACTAGAAAGAATCATAATATACTCATAGTGTCTATACATTGTAATGAATGTTGTCTCCAGTATATCCTCCTTCTTTATAATCAATTGATGATATCCATAATGAAGTTCAATAATGGATAAAAATTTAGATCTACATAGTTGATCAAACACATCATCCATATGTGCAGAGATAAATTTTTCTTGATCATGACCTCATTCAAATATTTATAATAAATATAGAGTTTCATTGATCAATCATTTTTTAAAAAAAATAGTGTACCCCAAGGGGACATACATGGATAAATGAATCCCTTAAATGCTTTTCATGGAGTTTTTTCTTCAATTCCTAAATTTCAATTGGCTCCATTCTATAAGGAGTCTTTGAAATTCGGTTATAATTACATTTGAGTTCTATTAAGAACTCAAGTACACATTTTGGTGCAAGTCTAAGAAACTCTTATGAAAATACATCCACAATTTCCCTAATAATGGTAATGTCATCGATTTCAATTTTCTACCTAATAATTTTCTCTAAAAAACCTTCTAAAAGGGAATTATGACCCATACATTGGATTTAATATCTACAATACGTTAATACATATAATCACATTCATGGATGATCATTGGAGGTTCTACAACATCAAATGTAAATTCCCTTCTATGATAGTTAATTTGATCATTATATAAATAAATATTATCCATGCCTTTGATGAAATCAAATTCAACCAAATGAGTAATGAATAGACTTGATGGACCTATATTCCGATAAATGATAACTGGAGATGAATTGTAGACTAGGAATTCAATCATCATACCTCAGGGATATTCAATTCAAATTACACATCAAACCATTTTGGTGGAATATTAATATACTTAATGAATAATTTAGATATTAATATATGGATATATGAAGAATAAAATTGAACATTATCAGTTCTATGGTGGACGGTATGTGTACCATTCATCATGACATTGTCACATCCCTCATTAGAAATAATGATTACATGAGACTCTCACTTACCTATTGGATTTAGATATTTCTTACGTACATAATCATCTCTAGAACATGGGTTTGGAATATTATAAGAATAATGACCATTATCCTTACATAAATAACATTGAACCATGGGAGGCTCATTCAGTGATGATTTTCCTCATTCATTTATTAGATAAAATCATCCCATCACATCCGAAATAAAATACTTGATAACCATACCTTCAAAGATTAAAACATTTATTTGACCCCTTATGTAAATTTTTTTCTATGCTTCTTCCAATAATTATGGCATAAAATAAATCTTTTGTTCTTCTATTCATGGTCTTTAGATTTTCATTTAAAATCTATCTTGTTATCCTTCTCAAAAACATGGGATTGATACAAGACTCCAACTGCCATTTATAACTTGTTTGTACAATAGAAAATCTCTTCATAGGTACTAAATTATCTTTTATTAAACTACCTTATGAAACATAAATTAAATTTACTGAAGAACCTAAAAAATTTACATTTGGGTTGGATGATAATTCGTGGTGTTTACCTCACATGTCTTGTAAAATTAGCCTCCTAGGTATTGACAGATTTAACCTCCCTTTTCTTTACCTCATGGAAATCTTTCCCCATCTTGGTAGGAATAATCTAATGAAAGTAATTATTGAAAAATATGGCCATGAATGCATCCCAATAATTAGACTCAATCTCTTATTGATTCCTCATATTCTTGATTTGAGTCCACCACTGGCCCACTACACCTTATAAATGATAAACGACCAGAATAATATTCTCATTCTTCAGACACAAGAGAATGGATAATATCTTTTCAGTAGTAATGATCCATTATTTTGTAACAAGTGGATCAGAAGACACTCTGAAATAATGTGGATATTTTCTCATGAAAGACTAAATAGAATGTATTTTTGTCCATTGATCATTTGGAATCCCACCATGATTCATAGCTTGAGAAATATATGTGATAATTTGAAAACAAATAATTACTAATCTCATAGAATTTGGTTTCCCACATGGAAAATAATCTCATTTTCCATTTAAATGACCATTAAAATTTTTCCTTCAGGATCTACCCAATTACTAAAAGAAAAAGCATAGAGTAAGAAACATTTATCATAACAAGGAACACAAAATCATTACAAAGTTACTTATATGATGTAGAAATTATGAATCCTTCCATAATATATGACACCATAGGTTTATACTATGTTATTGGTATTCTTATATTATTCAAATCCCCCATAATGGTTCATGATGTGTTTGTGAATCTTCAATGATTATCTCATAAGAGTGTGAAACCATGGGTACAGTAAGACACATTGTCATGTACTAGATTACCCAAAGTCATGCCTAAAACCTCTTGTTAGAGTTGTTACTCAAATGTATATCTATTCTAGATCCATATCCAAATGTAATATCCAGAAAAAATACATATTTCTTGGAATCCACTCACTATATCCATTACCAAAATTATAAGTCATTTTCCAATACTTTTTTATATCCTAATACTTATATTTAGAAATTTACTTATGGTTCTTACTATGTTTTTCTCATTATAGATTTCAAATGATACCTAAACCTTCATTCTAATTGAGACTATAATGACCCAATATTTTAATACATAAACATTACATCACTTTTTCAAAATACATAAAACATATATCAAACTGACAGACAAAAACAATACCAGCCTAGTTCCATTAGAAACATGGAAACATGATAAATGATACATAAGGGGATACATTATCTCCCATTGGGTTCTTATTGACTAAATCCCATCTTAGACACATCAAATATAATACATATATTCAAAATATAGGAAAGGAAACATTAAAAGGGGTGAGCTCAGATGCTCATTAAGGGTAAATAAGTGAGACATGAAAGTTTAAATGTGAGCATATAGGGTATGAGAACATGATAAAAAAATTAAAACCATAATTTGCATTTCAAAGATATTAAAAATTAATATTGACATAATTATTGAAATATTATAAGTATTGAATAATTAATAAATAAGTAATATAATCTATAAAATCATAACATTGAAATGAAACATGTAATTATGTAAAAATAATAATAATATAATATTATTTTCATTGTATCCAATGTATCACTATTAATACCCTATTAGTAGTGTTTTTTCACTCATAATACTATATTGGTATTCATGGTCTACTTCCATGTACATCATAGTAGCATGAGTTCATTCCAATTATAATTTTTGTATCCATGGTTCACTATCAAGTCTATCTTAGTAGACAAGTTTCACTGAAAAAACCATCTTAGTCTATATCATTAGATATAAATATTTACCCAATGAATTAGAAGGAGACATATTTCCTCCTATCTCATAATGAAATCATACATTCATGTGACACAAGATCATAAACAATTACATAATAACCCATGAAATGAAATTTTTATCATAAACATGTAACCCTATCATAACCCATGAAAAGAACACATGTTTCAAAATCATTTAATCGAGGAATAACCCTTAAAATAAAGTGGGTTTCATAAGAATATCATTTTTGAATTAGTAACAAGTTTGATAACCATATAACTAATTAATGTGAAATGGATTTCATAAAAATCAAGCCATCAATACATAACCCATTCAAAGAAATAAAATAAATGGAATATTTGAACAATTTATAATGAAATTACTATGTGAAACCAAAGGATGTCATCTTAGACAGAATATTATATTGATCTATCTTTTAAAAACATTATTTGAGAAAAATATATATTCTTCAAAAAAACTTTTGGAAACTGTATTCCTTGTATATAGACATGAAAACACATAATATAAGATTTAAAATATTATAAAATCCTTTTTACATTGAACTTCTAAAAAATCATGTAAATGATTTCAATACTTTTTTCCTTGAAAACCTGTAAATGTCTCTTAAAACCCCTTTTTGAACATGAATACTATAAAATAAAGATCATTGAAGGGGTATGTAAATACCCATATATTTAATTATAATATTCCTAAAATACATTCATGGGTATTATATATACCCAAAAAATGGATAGAGTGGTTAAAATTGAATGTATATCACATATATAAAAAGTGAGATTAAATTCCTATAACTTGGGTCTTTACCCTCGTATTACTAGGTCAAACCTCCTCTTAATCAAGTAACTCTGTTTTTTTTAAAATAAGCACCTTCCATAGAAGTATTTATACCCAAATAAATATTAAATGAGTATGGGAGGGATGTTGGGGAACAATTTGGGAATATTTTTTCTAACATTATGTGGCTTGAGAGGTGTTTCAAATTGGGAGGAGAAGAGGCATTTTATAAGGGAGGAGGAGTGGAAATCTTGTAATATTTTGGAAAAATTAAACTCTGAAACCGTTTTTTTATTTAATGATTATCCAATAATGGTCCAATGCTAGTAAAATAGAGGATAGGGTCTAAATATGGCTATCCAATGTCTTTATCACAAGTGAATAAGTTTTTTTGTGCAATTTGGTTATGTATTAGTCCCATATTAAGCTTAATTTACCATTGATAATTGTAATTAATTTTAATTACATTAACATTTTTTTAAATACTATATAGACCATATAATACATTATAAATTATTTTGATTAAAAATATGAAATACATTTTTAATAAAACCAATCAATGAAGTTGAAAAATTATTTTAAATAAAATCCCATAGATGAGACCATAATGAGGGGGTTTAATGTAAAAATGTTCAAAAGTTTGACGTCATTTTATCATAAATTTCAGAATTAAATTTATTAAAATGACCAAAATTGGAAAAATTGATAAAAATTTGATCTAATGAAAATTAAAAATCAATGAAAAATATAATTTTACTAGATAATTAAATTATAAGAAAAAATAGTTCGGATTAGAAAATAATTATTTTTAACTATTCATTTAAAAATCAATCATCAGAAGATAAATACAAAAAATTCACTCTAACTTAACTGTTATGTTTTTATTTAATAAATTATGTATATTTTTACATATAATTTTTTTTTAAATTTCCAAAATTTACAATTTAAATAGGTTCAGAATCAAAATGCGGTAAAAGTGCCTTAATAAAAATAAATTTATCTTATGTGTAAATTTTGGTTTGTTCTTTTCTAATGCCATTAGAATCAATTGGATGAATAGAAAAATTTTATTTTTCAATATATATATATATATATATTACAATAATATCACTCATTAATTTTTTTTAATTAGATTTATTAGAATAAAAGCGTTGTGTGATATTAAAATGGTGTTAAATAAAAATATTACCTTAATATTCAATTCGTTCATAAAAAATAATGAATTCATGTTATGTTTTTTTTAAACATAGGTTTTCATAAGTTCTATATTAATATTCAGAACCCCAAACTTATTGGATCTATTAGGTTATAATATAATATTTTAGAAATATATTGTTCTTTAGTAAAACCTAGTGTTGCATGTAATGTATGCCAACTAGGTGTTGTGTGATGGAATGTTTTACTAAGTGAATTGAAAAAAACAATGAAAAATAATTAATTTGAAAAAAAGATCCATAAAAACAGGAGGTGTTAGAGGAAAAAATATATTACATAGCTAACATGATCATCAATGAATCAAATTCGACATGCTGAGAAAATGTACACATCAATCGACCTCTTCCAAACACCTGATCTTACCCTTCCCTTCTTAACTGTAAGAAATTATAGTATAGATTGACATGTCTCTAACTTAATTCCAATATAAAAAATATTAGTCAAATATAGTGAACATGTGTACCATGAATTACCGCCTAGATAACATGATCTCTTGATGACACATAAAAAAGGATGTGATCGTTTAAAATAATCGAAATATCATATAATCATATTAGAAAACAATAATTAATATTTCTCACACGTTTAAACACCCACAAAATAAAATCACATTTAACTAAATATAAGAATAAAATATGACTACCTCTATAAAGGTAGATATTCCATGGTTTTAACATCATTGACCCAAGAGCCACTAACAGGTGCCCCGAGCTGAGTCACCACATGACCAAAGGCATTACTCCCTCTATGCTAGAGGGTTCTATTTAGTGAAGAGGGTATAATTAATCATATTGGGAGATTATAACCTCTATTACTGAGTCAAATAAAATAGGTATCATATTAAATTATGGAAACAACAAGAGATCCACCATAAACATGCACTTCAAACTGATTCTCAAATAGGGTACAAGCAACAAGAAAACAATAAATATGTAATGTCATGCGAACAATATAAAAGTGAATAATACTCAGAATAAAAACATCAAATGAATCACCAAAACTGTTCCTAAATCAAAGTCCATATCTTCATCCCTAAACACCCTAATCCTAACACAACTACCAATCATAAGACCATTTCCCATGTCCTGAACTACAACAATGAAGTCGTCTTGTCTACATAATGGAAGCTCGAGAAGGTTGTGAGTAAAACGCTTTATGTCACCACCAATGGTGTCTACAAAATAGATTGTTTGAATAAATAGTGAATGAAACCATAAAATAAATTATAATTATAAAAAAAGACAACTCAGGATCCATTAGTTAAAATTATAAAATTTAATATTTCAATCATTATTTCTATTTTCCTCACTTATACCATCTTTTTTACTACATTTATTTCCTTCACATGTCTTGTGGGTTAGGAATTTACATCATTTCACAATATCCTAATACAAATAATTTTCATGAAAAAAAGGAATATGTCATGTTTCATATCTCACTAGGAAAAAACAATTCATTAAAAATACATCACACATTCCATGGAGCCTTGGTACCAAATATTTCATAAAATGAAACCATTTGATGTATGGATCTTTGGTCCCCTTCCCTAAATCATGCATTTTGGGGTGGGTTTTGAGCCTCCACCTAACCCTACATGTGTGCATAGATCCACATGTCCAACAACCAATAAAAACAAATCCATGTTATCATGATTATTTTTTCCATTTACCAAACATACCATATCAAAAACCAATCACAAAACCATATGAATATCATTCCCAATTCACATTCCATTTAACCCAAAAATCACATTTATGCTTTAAACCACCAATATACTTACCATTTAAATAGCATAGTACATTCAAACCATATCCCATTTCACAGATTAGGATATTTATCATAATTAAAATTCCAATACCTTATCCAATTTATGTTATTTGTCAATAAATATACAGTAGTCCATTTACACATGAATCAATTCATAGTCCTCAATCATGATACATATTTCCATTGAAATTTCATAATCAAAATGACACATTCACATTAACCCATTTTAAACAATTTTCAAGATATGAAAAACAACCCCTTTTTCTATTACTATCAAGTAGACACAACCACTATTATATCCATTTATAATTCAAACTAACTTATCAAATCATTTATTGTGGGATATATTTAAATATATAGAAACTCTAGGATTAATGTTATAATTTACCATGTTCGGGAATATTGGTGGACCCCATGGGTGGATCTAAACCAGTCAAATAAATAACAATGAATACTATAAGGAGCAATGAGGGGTCTAAATATTGATTTTCAATTATTTTACTACATAATAATAATTTAACCCAATACACATTAATATGAAATAAATATCATAACCTCGCATGTGAAAATATATAACAAAACTATGAGATATGACTTGTAGACCACCCACATAGAATTTTAATATGAACACACCAGTAACCATAGATTTACATTCATTTTCAAATGCTCCTTGAAGCCTTAACCTGAGATGGATCAGAAAAATAAGGTTTCCTGAATTTGGAAGAAGAATAACAAAAACACATTCCATAATCTGAAAATGAGATGCATGAGTAAGATTAGACACACCTGAAGCTTCAATTCAAAACAAAAAATGATCCTAATGTCCTAGAATCTAAAGATATTGACCCCTCTAAGGATTGGGAGAGTGTGTTCACCAATAGGATTGAGAGGATACAAAATTTAGATGAAATCAGATGAGGACGTAAATACTTTGGGAGAACATTGGAAAATTATAACTTTTTAATGGGGTTCATGGTTTTACCCCTTAGTTTTCCATACCATATGAAAATCATGTTCCTACGACTATCCAAGAGGAGTTGACTCAAATAGTTACCTTGGGAGGCCTACACAATTTGTAAAGTTGTGTTCCAACCAGGTGGAATGCCTCTATCAGGGACCACATGTTTAGGCCTTTCCCCCATTCATCAATTAACTTAATCATGCACCTCTCCTCCTAGATAGCTCATTTTTGGCACATTTTTATCTATAACCATGCGTCAATAACATAACATTCATAGGATGGACAAAATCCATTTTCATTCAAGCCCTGAACCCCTGAAACACACCCAGCCACCTTATACACCTATATCATGAACCACATGGTTTGGACTTTTCCCCTTTCATTGTTTTACATAATAGTACCCCCATACTCCTAGAAAGAATAGTTTGGGCACATTGTTATATCTAACCATGCGTTAACAACATAAAATTCATAGGATGGCCAAAATCCATTTTTATTCAATCCCTAAACCTCTAAAAGACCCCCATTCACCTCATACACCTGATAAAAATTCCCTTAAAAAATATATATTCAAACAAACATTTTAATCAAAACATACGTCCACAAAATACAGGATCAAATAACATCCCCACTTTATAAAGGCTCTTCTTCAAGCCTCACTCCCAAGAATAAATATGTTTTGGAAGAAAAAACAATTTGGATAATGATCCTACAGATCCAAATCCATTTCCTATTTTCTTCAGGAATATTTACTTACTTTAATACAACTTGAACTAGGGGTATATCCTTTTCTTATAAGACTTTATAGCTATGGTCCACAATACATACTGAATTATCCTCAAAGGATGAATCATCCTCAAGCTCAACACCCTCAACATCGATCACATGATATGGGATATAGTGATACAACTGAAGCTATGAAATAGAAAAAACATCACACATAACACTATCACATTGTGTAAGTTACAATCAGTATTCCACTGATCTAACCCTCTCAAAAATCTCAAATGACCCCCATACATGTGTGCTAACATTCCCTATTTCCGAATTCAACGGTGACCCAACCTTGGAGATACCCAAATAAACACACAATCACACCCAAAAACTCAAGAGGTCAACAATAAAAATCTAAATACATATTTTTTTCTTACTATAAGACATGACCATATGTTTCCAAAACAATAGAACTTTTTACAACATCTTCTACATGAGAATCAGTACCAACAATTTTGATTCTCCAGATTCTATAAAACACAAAAGATATCCACATGATCAGAAATAGTTTTCCTCATATTCTTCCATCTGAATCATAGCCTATTGATTATTATTCAAGGAAACCTCAACATGTTCAAGGTTCCATTCCTATCAATCATCAAAATATAGTACACAAGACCTCAACATGTCCTCTAAAACTAGAATAGTATGCTCCCACTACCCACCAATCTGCGGATGAAAATTCATACTCAAATACTCATTGGTACAAAGTGATATCATTAATATCTTTTAGTTGTGAATGTGAAATGAAGATCAAGATCCAAAACAGTAGTTTGAGGTTCCCAATACAAAATAATTGTCACCTAAACATATAACTCACCCAACTGATCCACAATGAATGTCTATCGGATCATTAAGAAATGAGATACCTTAGTCAACTAATCCACTACCACCCAAATAATATCATTCTTCCAAATTGTATTTTTATTAACTACATCAAAATCCATTTTCATTTCTTCATTTTTTCATTTTGGAATGGCGAAACAAAGAAACAAGCCACCAAGCTGGTGATTCCCTCCTTTCACCTACTGGAAGATAAGGGAACAAGAAATGAAATTTTCAGCATTATTCTTCATCCATAGACACTAATACCTCCTACGAGGATCACAATACTTTTTTTTTCATATTCTGATGCACTACCCACTTCAATGAAAAAAACTCTCATATAAAATATTCTCACATACTTGTTGGAAGAACCACACAATCATGAACTTAAATAATCCCATCATCTCTAGTAGTCCATAAAGATTGTGACATCACACCATTAAAACTCTCCCTCAAGTCCACACATTTAGAATCATCATAATTACCTTACTTAATCCGTATTAGAAATGCAGACTCAACTACCAATGTTAAAAGGGACATCTACCATTGACCATCCAGAACATCAATATTCATCTTAGAAAAAATGTCATTTTCTTCGATTTAGAACATTTTCTTGAACAAAATGATTTTTATTGTTTGGACTCAAAGAATCTACATCACTATTTCCATTTCCTGATGTGTATATTTTCTCAAAGGCAAAGTATTACATATATTCAACTTATCTTCACTGAAGATAACTCATATAAAAGTGGTAGAACATGTACATTGAGATTTTAAGATTGGAATACCCCATAAACTGGTCACCCAATAATTAATTCCACCATAATTTTAAGGAATGAACCATTGTAGCTAACTTGATATCAATAATAGGATAATTTCTTTTATGTGGTTTCAAATTTCATGACCCATATGCCTTGATTTGATAATACTACCTCAAAACTACTCCAATCCCGACACTAATGCTGGCCTCCGGAGTTCTCTAATGGTGTCTATCCCACTCAGAGAGAAGCTGGAGTTCATCCTAACCCCCTGAAGGACAAAACTCAATCATCAACAAGGTCAGAGATGAAGCACAAAGAACCACCATGACAATTCTCAATGCCAAAGTCGCCGCACCTAGAACCATTAGATCTGGATCGGAATCCAGGTCCACAACTGCCTGTAATCGACATGTCACCAATAGAGGGCCATGGAACGACTGAAACACAAATACTGGGCCCAATCACCTGTCACACATGGAAAAGGGTGAAACTTAGAGGAAGTGATGATTGAGTGGAAGAACCTAACCCCGGGGCTAGGAAAAGACAAACTGAAACATGTCAATCGGGGACGGGGGGGGGGGGCACCAAAAGATGGAAAACAACAAGTAGCGAAACAAGTCTTGAGGAACCAAAGGCGCCGGCGGGTGAGACCCAGCCCCACCTAGAGCAATGATCGTGTTATGATGGAACTGTCGTGGGCTTGGCAACCCACGAACGGTTTGCATGCTTCAGCACCACTGTGCTCAAAGTCGCCCCGATATGGTTTTCCTGTCTGAAAACATTCTGGAAAACAAGGACACCAACGGTATTTCCCTGAAGTGTGGTTTCCAAGGATGCTTTCCGGTGCCGAGACAAGGCCGTTCTGGGGGCCTCTATCTCCTTTGGAAGGAAAATATTGACATAAAAATTTTTTCTTTCTCTTCGCACCATGTGGTTGCAACAGTTCAAATGGACTTGTACCCACCCTAGACCTTTGTGGGATTCTATGGCTGGTCGTCCGATGCTGATAAGGTGCGATCATGGGACCTCCTGGGCAAGCTCCGACACGATCTTCCTAGCCCTATTTTTTTTGGTGGTGACTTCAATGAGATCATGTTCCATACGAAAAAAATAGGTGGAATCACTCGACACCCAGTCTCGATGGCTAACTTCAAGGACACAATCACTAGGGCGGACCTGGTCGATCTGGTGTACACAGGTAATCCTTTTACATGGTTCTGCGGCAACACTGAAGGCACCCATATTGCTGAGCGACTTGATAGATTTCTGGGTTCTGCTGATTGGATTAATTTGTTCAACATGTTTCATGTGGGCCACTTGGCCCTTAACTGTTCGGATCATTTCCCTATTATCATTGGCTGTTTCCAAGGAGAACGACAGCGATAACTCAGCAGACCCTTCAGATTTGAGAGCTTCTGGTCAAAAGACCAGGAATGTGAAGAGTGTAACGCCCCGACCCCAGCTACCCAGAGTTGGTGCATTACTTCGTAACATTGGCATGATCACAAAGGATCAAGTCTTGAAAGAACGATTAGTTTAGTAGCCTTGGAAACACTAGATACATTCATAAGTCTTTCATTACATAATAAAGTAAAAAAACTACAATAACATGGTCTTCATAGTCCACACTCATATCCCTTCCTGACTATTCCTGAAGGTCATTCATAAAATACTTCTTCACATCCTGGAAAATATTAAAACATTGAAAGGGGTGAGCTCAGATGCTCAGTATGGATAACAATATTGCGGAAGCTTTCATAAATAAACATTAACATTTAAGGCAATGTATAACTAAAACAAAAGCCTTTTAAACTTTAACTACAATATAATATGGAAAAAGTAAAATGAGATAATGCCATATACTTCTTCACATGGATATTCTACTGGTCGAATAATCACATGCAATATCAATAACCACTTTCATAATGATGGAATGCATAATTCCAAACTATCATAACCACATAATGAAGGCCTCGTGCCAAGACCACAACTAAGATTTTGTCAAGGCCTCATGCCAAGACACTAGTTTGTCTCATGAGACCTGCCGATGCATCGAAGAGCTATAGTGGGCTCCACCCGTCACTTATTAAGTCCAATGCATTCCTCATATGAATAGGTTTAAACATATAATAAACCATAACATAATCGTATCACCTAAAACATGCATAAAGAAACATAACATTTCCACATTTCAATCATAAGATATCAATACAACACATTGATATAATAAAAACACTTTCAAAACCATTTTCAATACCAAAATAAATTAACGGTAAAATATGGTATTTATTTTTCTTTTTAAAAAAAGTTATGGCTTGTAGAGGAAGCCGAAACTCAAATAATGGTCACGGCGGCGGAGAAGTCGTTGTCACCGCATACGTACGACAAAAACATTCCCTTTTGTCATTTAGTAAATGCTTTGTATAAAAAGATTCCTTTTGAATAAACGTAAAAGTCAAAGGGGTTTATACACCGTATAAAAGAAAGTTGTGTATAAAACCAAATATGCCTCAATGAATGGAGATTGAGACGAAATATCTTAAAAGATAATTTTCAAATAAAATATATCTATTATGTGTATTCACTATATGTATACATAAAGAAAGTATAAATACAAGATAGGACATAACAGTATCATGACATAATTTGAAAGTAGGAGATTAACCCAAAGAATGGAAATTGGGTTAAGAAGTTCCCTTACCTCGTGTCCGACTTGACTCGACCGCTCTTTAACCTCCTGAATAATAAACTAGATTTAATATCAACCTTCTTATGAACCTTTTTCTAGTTCATTATTCCTTTTATATCACTTATTACCATGTCATGAACATTATGTAATTATTTAAGTTAATAACGGTCGTTTTGTCGATCTTTGGTACTTGAGTCAAAAATATATTTCTTATAATTACAAGTTGTTCATGTGTAGAAATATCCATTATATACAGAATAATTTTCATGATGTAGATATCATATATATCATATATATCCAGTATATACATGCATTTATAATATTACATAACATTTAGAGGTAAGAAATGAAATGCACCGATCATGGAGACGGTAAGCCGTACGTACGCATGAATGCTACTTTCATTTCTATTTCGTATTTAATGGAATAATTTTATAATTATATAAAGGTATAATATAATTCCAGTATAATATAATGTATAATACCATTTACTCCATCCTTTATACATCCCACATATGGTATTAACGATTCAAATCACTTTGAGGGGGCGATAGTCCGCACTTCCTAAAATGAAATTATCGTGTTTACCCATAATGGAAATCATAAAGGTATGCCATAAATGAAAAATACAGAAGCTTAAGTAAAACATAAAAATATTATATATCATATATAAATATAGTGACATCTTAATGTCCACATTTGAAGGTGTTATATGAGTGTTGAACAATCATCGTTTCGTGAGGTAGAAATTCACCATCCATAAAAACAATATGTTCTTTAACAATTAGATGTAGGTGTGTGTAAGTGTAGCTAGAATACTTCTTATAAAAACATCCTAGTATATTGAGGATACTGGTGTTTTTACAAAAGAAAATTATAAAAAGAGTTTAGGGGGTTAGAGAAGAAAAATAAAATAAAAGAACACAAGAGAAGACATTACCTTAAAATCGGGTAACTCTTTTGATTTGAGCCAAAGGCTTCCTTGGGAGGACTTCTGCCCAAAGTGATGCTTCTAGGAGTAAGGGAGGAAAGTTGGGAGAGTATTTGGGCAGAGGTTGGCCGAGCCAAATGGCTTGAAAGTGTGAATAAGGTGTTAGAGGTGGGGTCCTTTTATAAGTGGAGAGGAGGGGCACTCTTGGAAAGTAATGAAATATTACTTTATTATACAATGCTTTTCGGATTATAAAGGTCCCACACATCTATAATTCGAGGATAAAGTGATAATGGTTCGAAATATACCCATCCAATAGTCTTTGGACAAGTGTAATCCTTGGATTTTACATTATCTTTTCATTTTATTTAAATCATTAATTAATGAGGTAATCGCTGCACCAACATGGTGTCATAAATAATTTAATTTATTTAATGTCTAAAAATTATAAAAAAATTATGATGATATAGGAAATCGTTTTATCTTTCTAATGAATATTTATATTCAATAATATGACTTGTATAACCCCATTTAAAATTTTATTTAGTAAAACAACTCTTGTTTGTGACCTTTTTATTTTAACATTAAATAAAAAGTTATTTATGTCCTTTTCCTACCAAAGTGGCTCCATGGGGTCCCCAAGTTGACCCATGGATTGTCTTGGTCAGCCACGACACATCCAATAGTGTTTGGACAAGTGTAAAGGTCATTTAATATTTTTATAATACCATTTTTACATTAAATTTCACTAATTACCTTTAATCGCGATTAATTAAACTTAAAAGTTACTATTCACCAAAAAAATTATTTTAATCCCATTCAACCACATTTTACTTCCTAATGACAACCATGTATGTCGGAGTTTTGAAAATCAAATCAAAGAAGTGCTAATGTTTAATTTAAATGAAAAATAAGTTTTTTATCTACCACTTAGTGGTTTCACTATTCATCAAAAATTGAAGTTTTTCAGAACAATGCCAAAATTTCACCATAAGCTATAATTGATATTCCAAATCCAAAAATGATGTCTATTTTACAAAATTAAAAAAATATAAGTTGCAGTAATTAATTTTATAATTAATTTCCGCTGTTACAACAAATAGCGTGTTTTTAAGAAACAATATATATCAAAAGATTGACAATTGTTTATGTCCAATTTCAAAGTGAAATTAATTCTAATGAACACCATTGGATAAAATGGTAAAAATATATTCTAATTATACTTTAAAACCACTCAATAGTATAATTTATCACTATTAATTATTTTGATCAAAAAAGTAGTTTTATGTATTTTTTACTATTCATAAAAATTGGAAGTTCTCAGAAAATTACAAAAAATTCACCTTTGGATAATTTCGATATTACGAATACAAAAATGAAGTCCATATTGAAATATAAGATTTCCATAATTTTAAAAAGTGGGTATTACTATTCATAACGGCTACTTTGATTAGTCGCGGTGTGTTAGAACTCAAACTTGCGTACAGTGCAAGCTATTGCATTATTGAAAGAGAAACAAATAGTGGAAGCTCGGGGTGTTACATTCTCCCCTCCTTCAATAAATTGTGTCCTCGCAATTTGAAATTTTTCTTTGAAAATAAAAGGTTGAAAATAGAAAATACCTTTGTGGAAAACCCACATCGGAAATAAGGTTAATAAAATTTGTCCTTAATAAGAGGGAATAGGAAATCAAAAAGTCACCACCAAATTATGATCTCAATAAGGAGAACATTGGTGGAAATTAGAGACATATAATTAGAGGAAAAACTTAAATATTTGTATGGAGTGATTGAGGTCATCAATCACAATCAAGTGTAAAATTGAGGGCCTCAAATCCTTCAATCTATGTTGATTTAAAATATTATCAGTTCAACAAGACATAAGGTATTTGGATAACACATTTTTTTTGTTTTAATATCCCTTTACTAAAGTTTAAGAATTAATTTATTCATAGAATAAGAGATAGGTATATATATATTTATGCTTGAAAAGTAGAGTTTCAACCTTCAACTAATTTCTACCACAACCTCATCTTTCACTCAAAAAGATAATAGAAATCCAAAATATTATATTTATCCTAATCGTACAAGGTTAAAAAAATTAACACATACCATTTAGATTAGAAAAAATATTTTTTAATAACCAGGGACTTCACATAGTCCAGTGGTAGGTGATTAATCCCAATCGCACTATGGTTGTGGGTTCGATTCCCATAGCTTTGTCTGACGTGATGGGTTGTCACTCGGTCTGCATGTTTTTCTTTTTATAAATATCCAAAAATAACCTTAACAATCGTATCCAATGTAAAATATAATCCATTACAACCTTTATAGTTATCCAAAATACTTCTGTCCAACTCACAGTCCAGATTTTATGAGGAAGGTAAACATAATGAAGCTCCTTTTTTTCTACGTAACAACATGTGAACACCTTCATCATGTATTCTTTTAAAACACTACAACATACTGAATTACCATAAATCCTTATAGATTACATTCATGATCCCTTATTCCTTATAGAAAACTAGATATACTCCTTCTATCCAAAAATGTATACAAATCATTAATCAGTTTCAAGGATGTTAAGAATATCCAACATAATTTATCCAAATCAATCGTGTATTATTCCAAAATCACTATCTCTGTATCAGAACCATATTATGGTTTATATTTCTATCAACCATATATTTTCCAAAATTTAACCTGCTGTGGAGTCACCTTTCTTGGTTCCACACAACCTCAAGTCCTTGATGAAATAGTACTGCAGTACAATCCTTATATACTCTATAATTATTATAACTAGTGCATCATTGATACAACACTCAAATGACAAAATTATTTAATAACAACATAAGAACTCTAATCATTCCTCCTTATCTGTGGTAGTATCATAACTTAATTATTATCCAATAACATCATTTGGGGCATACTCTGATGATTTGAACATTGGTTTGTGTAGTGTCCCCACTCCTTGCAGATGAAGCATTGTACATTTGAAACCTTTTTCTTACCCTTGTAGTCACGCACTTGGTGTCCTTTTTCTCCACACTTATAACAAACTCCCATTCCCTTCAGGAAAATTCCAAGGTGTTTCTTCCCATAGTTATCACATATTGGAAAATTCTTCTTTTCCCTCGTCCCATTATCCATCATTCTCTCTTCCATCCTTTTCTTCTCTTTCATCCCTTCAAATCCATAAGACTCAGAGAATTCTCTACTTATATTATTAACACATGATACTATTTATTCATATGTTGATAACACATGGGAGACTATTTCCCTTCTAAATGTTGGATTAATACCATGAAAGATATGATCCTTCTTACTCTTTGGATTATACGTATTGATGAAGATCACATTCCTTCTACTGGGCGCCATTTCTATACAATTCCATAAACTAGGTTAGTTTATGAATCTAAATACATAATAACAAACTTGAAAACACTTAACAAAAATTGAACTATTTATGGATATAATCCATAATCATAAAAATGTTTTCTTTTAGGAAGTATATACTCATAACCCTTCATAGTGGTTTGTAAAGAAAATGTGAATTATCCTAAGCATATCCCCCGGGAGTGTCGTAACAAAGAGTGCAGCAAGGCCCGTTGTCGTGCACTAGTTTTTGTTCGAGTCTATCTCAAAGCGGCGTTTTCGGGTTTTACCCCTAGGTACATCTGTGCCAGAGCTTCCTCTTCTAGCTCGTATCCAGACAGGGATGTATTGCTCGGAAAACTCACAACATCTCTATAATACCAAAATTCTAGGAAGTTCATCTATACTATTCCTCAAAGTCTATCTTTGGGCTATGTGCTCTAATCAGAGTTTATCTAAATCTAGCTTCCTAGGTTAGTACTAAACTGCCTCTGATACCAACTGTAACGCCCCGACCCCAGCTACCCAGAGTCGGTGCATTACTTCGTAACATTGGCATGATCACAAAAGATCAAGTCTCGAAAGACCGATTAGTTTAGTATCCTTGGAAACACTAGATACATTCATAAGTCTTTCATTAAATCATAAAGTAAAAAAACTACAATAACATGGTCTTCATAGTCCACACTCATATCCCTTTCTGACTATCCCTGCAGGTCATTCATAAAATACTTCTTCACATCTTGGAAAATATTAAAACATTGAAAGGGGTGAGATCAGATGCTCAGTAAGGATAACAATATTGCAGAAGCATTCATAAATAAACATTAACATTTAAGGCAATGTATAACTAAAACAAAATCCTTTTAAACTTGAACTTCAACATAATATTGAAAAAGTAAAATGAGATAATTCCATATACTTCTTCACATGGATATTCTACTAGTCGAATAATCATATGCAATATCAATAACCACTTTCATAATGATGGAATGCATAATGCCAGACTATCATAACCACATATTCAAGGACTCGTTCCAAGAACACAAATAAGATTTTGTCAAGGCCTCGTTCCAAGACACTATTTTGTCTCATGAGACCCGCTGATGCATCGAGGAGCTATAGCGGGCTCCACCCGTCACTTATTAAGTCCAATGCATTCCTCGTATTAATAGGTTTAAACATATCATAAACCAAAACATAATCGTATCACATAAAACATGCATAAAGGAAACATAACATTTCCACATTTCAATCACAAGATATCAATACAACACATTGATATAATAAAAACACTTTCAAAACCATTTTCAATACCAAAATAAAATAAAGGTAAAACATGGTATTTATTTTTATTTAAAAAAAGGTATGGCTTGTAGAGGAAGCCGAAACTCAAATAATGGTCACGGCGGCGGAGAAGTCATTGTCGCCGCATACGTACGACAAAAAAATTCCCTTTTGTCGTTTAGTAAATGCTTCATATAAAAAGAATCTTTTGGAATAAACGTAAAAGTCAAAGGGGTTTATACACCGTATAAAAGAAAGTTGTGTATAAAACCAAATATGCCTCAATGAATGGAGATTGAGACGAAATCCCTTAAAAGATAATTTTTAAATAAAAGATATCTATTATGTGTATTCACTATATGTACACATAAAGAAAGTATAAATACAAGATATGACATAATAGTATCATGACATAATTTGAAAGTAGGAGATTAACCCAAAGAATGGAAATTGGGTTAAGAAGTTCCCTTACCTCGTGTCCGACTTGACTCGACCGCTATTTAACCTCTTGAATAATAAACTAGAGTTAATATCTACCTTCTTAAGAACCTTTTTCTAGTTCATTATTTCTTTTATATCAATTATTACCATGTCATGAACATTATGTAATTATTTAAGTTAAAAATGGTCGTTTTGTCGATCTTTGGTACTTGAGTCAAAAAATATATTTCTTATAATTACAAGTTGTTAATGTGTCTAAATATCCATTATATCCAGAATTATGTTCATGATGTAGATATCATATATATCATACATATCCAATATATATATATGCATTTATAATATTACATAACATTTATAGGTAAGAAATGAAATGCACCATTCATGGAGACGGTAAGCCGTACGTACGCATGAACGCTACTTTCATTTATATTTCGTATTTAATGGAATGATGTTATAATTATATAAAGGTATAATATAATTCCAGTATAATATAATGTATAATACCATTTACTCCATCCTTTATACATCCCACATATGGCATTAACGATTCAAATCACTTTGAGGGGGCGGTAGTCCGCACTTCCTAAAATGAAATTATCGCGTTTACCCATAATGGAAATCATAAAGGTATGACCTAAATGAAAAATACAGAAGCTTAAGTAAAACATAAACATATTATATATCATATATAAATATATTGACATCTTAATGGCCACCTTTGAAGGTGTTATATGAGTGTTGAACAATCATCGTTTCGTGAGGCGGAAATTCGCCATCCACAGAAACAGTATGTTCTTTAACCATTAGATGTAGGTGCGTGTAAGTGTAGCTCGAATCCTTATTATAACAACATCCTAGTATATTGAGGATACTGGTTTTGTTACAAAAGAAAATAATAAAAAGAGTTTAGGGGGTTGGAGAAGAAAAATAAAATAAAAGAACACAAGAGAAGACATTACCTTAAAATCAGTTAACTCTTTTGATTTGAGCCAAAAGGCATCCTTGGGAAGCATTTTTCCCAAACTGAGGCTTCTAGGAGTAAGGGAGGGATGTTGGGAGAGTATTTGGGCATAATTTGTCCGAGACAAATGTCTTTAAAGTGTGAATAAGGTGTTAGAGGTGGGGGCCTTTTATAAGTGGAGAGGAGGGGCACTCTTGGAAAGTAATGAAATATTACTTTATTATACAATGCTTTTCGGATTCTAAAGGTCCCAAACATCTATAATGCGAGGATAAGGTGATAAGGGTTCGAAATATACCCATCCAATAGGCTTTTGACAAGTGTAAGCCTTGTATTTTACATTATCTTTTCATTTTATTTAAATCGTTAATTAATGAGGTAATCGCTACATCATCATGGTGTCATAAATAATTTAATTTATTTAATGTCTAAAAATTAGAAACAAATTATGATGATATAGGAAATCTATTTATCTTTCTAATGAATATTTACAGTCGATAATATGACTTGTATAACCCCATTTAAAAATTGTTTTAGTAAAACAACTCTTATTTGTGACCTTTTTATTTTAACATTAAACAAAAAGTTATTTATGTCCTTTTCCTACCAAAGTGGCTCCATGGGGTCCCCAAGTTGACCCATGTATTTTCTTGGTCGTCCATTACACATCCAATAGTGTTTGGACAAGTGTAAAGGTCATTCCATATTTTTATAATACCATTTTCACATTAAATTTCACTAATTACCTTTAATCGCGATTAATTAAACTTAAAAGTTACTATTCACAAAAAAAATTATTTTAATCCCATTGAACCACATTTTACTTCCTAATGACAACCATGTATGTAGGATTTTTGAAAATCAAATCACAGAAGTTCTAATGTTTCATTTAAACGAAAAATCAGTTTTTTAACTACCACTTAGTGGTTTCACTATTCATCAAAAATTGAAGTTTTTCAGAACAATGCCAAAATTTCACCCTAAGATATAATTGATATTCCGAATCCAAAAATGATGTCTATTTTACAAAATTCCAAACATATAAGTTGCATTAATTAATTTTATAATTAATTCCTGCTGTCACAACAAATAGCGTGTTTTTAAGAAACAATATATATCAAAAGATTGACAATTGTTTGTGTCCAATTTCAAAGTGAAATTAATTCTAATGAACACCATTGGATAAAATGGTAAAAATATATTCTAATTATACTTTAAAACCACTCAATAGTATAATTTATCACTATTAATTATTTTTTTCAAAAAAGTTGTTTTATGTATTTTTCACTATTCATAAAAATTGGAAGTTCTCAGAAAATTACAAAAAATTCAACTTTGGATAATTTCGATATTAAGAATACAAAAAGGAAGTCCATATTGAAATATAAGATTTCCATAATTTTAAAAAGTGGTTATTACTATTCATAACGGCTGCTTTGATTAGTCGCGGTGTGTTAGAACTCGAACTTGCGTACAATGCAAGCTATTACATTATTGAAAGAGAAGCGTATAGTGGAAGCTCGAGGTGTTACAAAGAGGCAATCCGATCATGCTGGGAAAGTTCTCATGAAGATGTTGGCCTCAATCTCCAATAGGTTTCATCCAGTCTGAGAGCTTGGAGTTACAAGAAATTCCACCAATCTGGTAGGCTTTGCGAAATCCTTGAGAAACGTTGCACAACCTTCTCAGGAAACCCTCATCCAATGGCAATATCTCCAGGATTGGCGCTACTCAAAGAGATCTGGACGGGGCCATTCATGTTAAGTAAATATTTTGGGATATGCGGGCGTGTGACAACCACATTAAAGGGGGTGATGCTAATACAAGGTATTTCCATCTGAAAGTGTCAACTAGGCGTCGCAAAATAGAATAAGTGTGGTTTTCAACATCCTCTTCAATTATGGAAAGGCGTCCTCACAATCCTAGGACCACTGAAACCTAATACCCTTATTAGTGTAACCTAGAAGTGGAACTACCAAAAGGGAAAAATAATTAATGGACATTCAGTATTGACCTTCCAAACCTAGAAAACATTGAACATTAGAAACATTAATGGGATTCTCCAAAGGACGAACGTCCTCAACCTTATCTGGATCCCTAGATTCACCTTCCTCCAAGAATATGTTACCTAGGAAATGTACCTTCTCAATATAGAAGTGATTTTTGGACATATTGGCATATATCCTACACAACCATAGTGTACCCAAGATGATATCAATATTTTAGGAATGATTTACATGAGTTTTATAGTAAAACAAGATGACATCAACCATGTCAACTTAAAAATTATCTAGATATGGGTGATGTATTTGATTCATTCAATCCATAAACCCTATTGGTGCATTTTTCAACCCAAATTAAATCATAATAAACTCAAAATAATAAAAAATTCTCTTGAAGGAAGTATAAGTTACACCAGAAGGTATCACCCTTTTATGACAATATCTTGATCCCAGCTAAATATTAGAGAACAATGATGAACATCTCAACTAGTCAAACATATCATTGATTCTAGAAATGGGGTATAAATTACTAACAAACATTTAGTTCATCATCATATGATAAAAAAACAACAATGACTCATCAAAACTCAAAGAACACATCATCAGAGATCCCTAAGGTGACGTACTAGGGTGAATAAACCCTTTAGTCTCCAACTCCTTCAACCATGTTTTTATCACTTGATGTTCTTCTAGTTACATTATATATGTAAAAATTGAAACCAGACCAGCTCCCTATAATAACTATATCATGAAATCAACATCCGTATTGGGTGTTAGGCCCAAAATATCATTAGGGAATGCATCATAAAACTTTAATACCAATTTAAGAAAGACAGATTGCTCTACTCTCCCATCATTTAGCATAAGACAATACCCTTGGGTTGCGTGTCACCCAACTGTTGACCAATTGGACCTATACAGCTTGCCTCGACATACCATTCTCCATTATTTTCATACATGTCTCACACAATAGACGTGAAAATTACCATATAATGGTAATAGTCAGTATGGTGTTGGTGTAACACTAGCAAGTTCATACCAAAACTCAGATCAAAACCCAATATCTCAAACATGAAAAAGGGATATAATAAACAGTACCCACCATCTGCAAGGTCACACCACTTACACTTCCAGATATTATATTCTTATGCACCCAATAGTGTATCAATTGATATGATCCCCCACATAAATTCATCTGATATATCGAACATAACAAAAACTATACTAGAAATAAAAGATTGTGTGGAACATGAGTCAAATAAATCACTTGGGGGCATGGACTCTAATATGATCATAAATTAAATTGTTGATGAACTAGCCATGCATCCCCTATGTGTAGACTAAACCACATAAAGATGGTCATCTCCTCAAATATGTGTCCTGGTCTGAGTCCCTGGTGATGCACTACCCTACCAGTTTGGACGCTTTCACCTCAGAGTACCATGTATTCCACCACTACTAGTATGTGAAATAAAAATCCAACTACATTCCTAATAATGGGTAATAAATCACATACCGACACTCAGAACCAACCTCGATCCTCCTCATGGGATCAACTGTTGAGTGTTTCTATTGATCCACTACACATTCACAAGCTTTCTATAGGCTTGGAACATAAATAGTGGTTTGGGGATCTAACAAAAATTGTGACTCATCCTTCCACGCTAATAGAAAAATTCTTGTTCTCCACTCCAAGAGGGTTTTACTCTCTTGAACCCACTATTTTTCACTTACACCTTAACGAAGCTTTCTAAAACGACACTTCTTACCCTCAGAAGTCACACCGCTGGTTCATGCGATTGGAACCACAAATACACTACCAAAATCCTCCTTGATGTTCCCTTAAAAAATAACGGCCTGATCCACCACTATTAAAAACAACATTTAATAGATGATGTTTACCTAAGACTTGATCTCATGTGCATTCCCATCCTGGAAATGTCTCGTTGTCACGACCTCGTCTCCTGCCAACACTAGAATGAAGTAGTACAAGTAAGTTTAAGGGAATGTATAATATATCAATGACATCATTATATAGAATGAAACACATCATTGTGGTGTAATATTTATATAGTGATATGAATTAGTCTTAGAACATATAACAACAAATATTTAACAATTTTAAAAAAATAAATCTCTTCACTATTCATATGAACTTATCCCACATGAATTATTCCAAAGAACATCATCATGCCAAGAATAGTACCCTCAACAAACCGTACAATTCTTCATGTCTAACGTGGGATGGCCAATATACATAGACATAAATAATTCATTCCACACCATTTTAAAACCATTTCCTCACTCACAACACATACCATTCCTCTTAATCACATTCACCATTTTTTATAACTATTATATTAAATCATCTACAATCCTTTATTTAGTCAAATTAAATAAAATTTCATTATCATTTGTACTTTCACAAACATTAATCATATTTACTAGATATAATTTTCTTTCAATTTTCAAGATGCTAAAATTCATCCTACCATGAATATCCCACACACCCATCACGTGTATGCCTATGCTCATGCATGTCTCCTATAGACATAGGGTCCTAAAATGATGCATGAATAAACAACCTCATACCATTTCGTCCATGAGAAAAATATCATAAAAAAGACACATCACTGAAAAAGGTTATAACCCAATGTTAAAATATAATTCAATTATAAAAAAAACACATCAAAAACAAAAAATGCCACCATAGATAGTTGGGATTTTCCCCATACACACGTTAGGTACTCCCATGCACAAGAATATTACTGAGGCCTAACACATCATAACCACCTATCTGTAATCCCAAATAGCCAGACCACATAATATAACCACTATGTTAGAACTTTGTAAAATCCCCAACCTAAGGTCTACTAATTTGTGTCCTGATCCCAATCGCTACATGACCTCAGGCACTCCTCCACGTACACTAGAGGTTTCTGACTTATAGAGAGGGTTTGATTAACCACATTTTGAGACTATAAAAATATTACTATAGTAACAAACATCTGATAAAATATGAAATAAATGAAAAAAATAATAAATTTCCCTTTACTATGTATTACAATAAAATTACTATACAAGGTACAAGAAACAACCAACCAATAAATATGTCATGTAATGATATTAGTACCAAAGTGAATGACACCAAGAGTAATGTAAACTAAAAAATTCATAAAATAGTTCATCATCCTTTGTCTATATCCTCATTCGTGCACAAACCAATCCCAAATCAAACCCTTAGCATAGGGCCCATTACCTTGTCCTGACCAACAACAATGAAGTCTGCTTAGGTGCCCAATGGAGGCCTGAGTAGGGTGTGAGTAAAACTTACCAGACCACCAACAAAAGTGTCAAAAAATATACTATCTAAATAGAATGTGTATACAAGAATAAAATAAATTACAATGAAACCCAAAGAAAACATTGGTTCTATTACATAACGATATCCAATTTAACCATTTTCATCGTTATTTCGATTTTCATAACTTATTCCATCTTCATTACTAAATTATTTTCTTTCATATGTTTCATGGGCAATACATTTACATCATTTACAAAATGATCAAAGATGAATTATTATCTAGCTTAAAGAAATTTTTCAAGTTTACTATCTCACTAGGAATACACATTTCATAAACAAAGACATCATACTTACCATGGATCCTCCGTCCATATAGATTCATAAAATGAAACTGTTTGAGGTTTAGATCATTGGTCCCCTTCCTTATCCCATAAATTATGGGGTGGGGTTTAGAGTCTCATTCTAACCTAGATCGTGGGTGTATATCTTCATGGCCAACATCCCCTAACTAAACATTCCTACAGAAATTATTATTTTATCCATTTACGGAATATAACATAGCCCAATGCATTCACATAATAATACAATTCACATCCCCAATTCACATATCATTTATTACATAAATCATCTTTTTTTCTTTAACCCATTAACACAGTTACCATTTACATTGTGCATCTCATCTAACCCATATCCCATTTCATAATATAGCCCATTTATCCTAATTAACAATTCTTATACCTTATCCCATTTAATTTAGTTATAAAAAAATTCATTAATCAATTTACACATTAATCAATTCATATTCCTCAGTCCACATATGTATTTCCATTCCAATTTCATAATCCATTTAAAACACGCACATTAATCCATTTAACAAACTTTTCATGTTAGGTCAAAAAATATGTTATATTATTAATAAAAAGTAGACACAACCACTATTTGTACCATTTATAATTGAAACTAACATATAAACACCTTTATCATGGGATCTAATTCAACATAAAGAAATGAACTACATAACATTTTAATTTAGCATGTTTGGGAATATTGGTGTACCCCATGGGTGGCCCTAAACTCATAAAATACATCTCAATGCATCCAAAAAGGAGAATTATGGGTCTAAATCATCATTTAACCAACAATTTTACCAAATCCTTATAATGTAATAAAAAAAAATTAATAGGGAAGAAATACCACAACACATATTCCCAAATCTAAAAAACAATATTGGGATTTAAATTGTAGACCACCTACCTTAAATCTTATGATGAATGCACCCTTAACCATATAATTATATCAATATTCAAAAAAACCATGAAATCCTAACATATGATCCACTAGAAAATTATTTTTAGGGTTTTGGATGACGAATGAAAATTTTACAAGCCCTAATCTAAAAAAGAAAATAAAGAGGGATATTTTAATCACCAAGAACGTCGATTCACAACCAACGGTGCTCAACACTGCCTAGAGTCGAAGGTGGGTGATCCCTTGGAATCTTGGGAGAGTTTGGTTCATCACTATGGCTGAGAGAAAGAATCAATGGGGAATAAATTGGGTGAGGATCATAAAAATCCTGAAGGGGAATTTTGGTAAATTCTCACTTTTTAATGGGGTACACGGTTTGGATGCTTGGTTTAGAAAACTATGTTAAAAAATTGTGCTTACAACTATCCATGATGAGTTGAGTCACATGGTTATATGGGTAGGCCCACACAAATTGGAAAAAATATGCTAATCATGTGGAAATCCTTTATCAATCACTGCATGGTATTTCCTTTCCCCTAGAAATATTTTACTTAACCGTGCAACCCTCATCTTGTCTATAATGTTTTGGGACAATATTTATCTTTAACCATGAACAAAGTGTGAAACGTGCATTGGATTTCTGAAATAATTTTCATCCATTTCCCCAACCCAAGGAACACCCTTGGCCCTCCTAATACACCTGGTTAACATTCCATTAACCAAAATTAAGATATTTAAACAAATATTATAAACAGTAACATACCTCCATAGAATATTGGATCTGTTAATGGCATCCCAATAAATAATTATTTAATATATATAACAAAATACAACTACATATATAGTTATTGGTATACAATGAAATCCAAAAGAACCAGGATGTTCTATTTCATATAAAATTGAAACATACTACGGATTTAAATTTTCAAATTAAATAATTAAAATATCCAATAGATATTTGGGATCAATATTTAATAAACAAATAAATGAATACACCTTCGGTAAATCATTCATATATTTATTCATTAATCACTTCAAAAAATAAATATTTTTAAATAATTTTTAAATGGGGAAAACACTCCAATAATTCAAAAAACAAATTTTTTTTAGTTATTTTTAAAATAAAAAAATTAATACATTCAAGAATAATAATGAAGACCCAGTCATCAATCACTGATTAAAAAATTATTATTCTTCTAAAATATATTTCATATCAGATCATATGAGAAACACCATTTTAATTTTTTTAAATTAAAAGTGCAAGAAAGAAAATATTTTTTTTAATAAAATGTATATAATTTAATACAATAGAATAAATTAATAATCCATCATAAATAATAAGAAGTAAAATATTCAATTTTAAATACGGATGTATGTGACCCCTTCACAAAACACATGGAATTTACAACAACTAAATTTAATCATAAGATAAAGAGAATGTGGGGTCCTAATAATTAATAAATTTACCTCTATCATGAATCATTAATAATTAAACTAGAATTTAGTGAACCCATAATCAAAATACAATAAGGTAAACCACCTAATATGGTGACCTTTAGAGATACTTATCAATATCGTGGTGTATTTGGGTTCCTCTTCCTCTCCATTCAACTAATTTGTATGAAATTTGATTAGGAAATTTTTTACCCATAGATATATCCATAGTATACCTTATATATGATTTTGTCTATGAAGAAGTTGTTGGATTTAAAATAACAATGAAGCATACATCTGTACATTTAATTCTCTAGATCTTATGTCATTAGATGTGATAGAAGATTTTCAGGGGGGAAGTGAGTATCAATAATCACTAAGTGGAAGCCTCTGTGTCATTATCCTTTGGAGTATAATAAATAATGAGGTTATTGGTAGGTTTATATAGTTTCATAAACAATTTCCTATTTAATTAATTTTGATTTCATGGTTTTTTGACTTGGATTGGAAAATTGTGCACCAATTGTGCACATATTTCTACATATTGATAAAGTTTCACAGTTGGATCACAAAATTAGAACATCCATTTACTAATAATGTGGTATTACACCATCACAATCCACTAAATGAAACATGGATTACTTTTAATTCCTCACGTTTTGGAATATCCATTTAAAACAACGTGTATTCCCAAAAAAATACAAAATCTCACAAAAATATACCAAGAAACCTCTAGAGAGGTTTAAAATATAATATTGATAAAATAATTAATATTTATATATGAAATGGACACCAGTATGTGAAATGGGTAATTTTAGAAGTGTGAATATATCCATATAAAGAAATGAGTAAAAAATATATTGGGGTAGTATTTTAATTTTATTAGTATAGTTTTTATTAGGGGTCTAGATATTTTAAGTAGTGATTAATAATGGCAATGTAGGGTATTAAATAAGATATTTGGGGTTTCTTAAGTGAATAAATATATTGATAAAATTTAATTCTTGGTTGACATTAGATGTGGATATTGATAGTTTCCATCCCCCATCCATGAATGAGAGTTCTTCTTCCAAGTTTAGTTTTTCTATCTCATAATACAGTATCTACATCAAACAAAGAACTGCATAAATTAATTCTATTGTTACACTAAATTGAATTCATTTTCTCTCTATCCTTTATCTCACATTGACCTAAAAATTGGTAATTAGAAATAAGGTAAATTAATATAGTTATAGTTTTCTATAAATTTTTAGTTAATATTATTTGGTTATACTAGAATATTTTGTGACTAAGGAAATAAAATACATAAGGAATGTGATTCACTCAATTTACCACAATTTGATTGTCTTTATCTTTCTATTACCCCTTTCAGAAATAATCATATATATTTTTTATTCCGATATTCATATAAATTTTTTTTATGGAACATTTATATTAATTTTTATATAAATCATATATGGGGGTTTTACTCATAAATATTATCTCTCATTTGGTACTCACAATTTTATACTTCTTTATTAATATTTTATGAATTATATAATTTGAATTAAATTTATAATCCTTCATTTTTCTTTCACTAGGATGTAATTTCATTTCCAACATTTTCATTATGTTAAAAATGCGATATTATTAAATCATTATCCATTTTATTTCAAATACTATTTATTTTTCCTGATGTTATGTAAGATTCATAATGTAAAGTTTTTATTAGAGTTCATATACACTTTTTAGTTTCCAGGGATATATATATTTTATAAATATTTATTATTCCTTCATATTATATAAATTTTAAAATAAATTATTTTTTTCAATTATAATAATTTCACTTCTCAATAACAATCTTTTTATTCGATAAATATAATTTTTTAGTTTGTTTGTCATTTGATTTATCTCTTTATCACTCATATAAAATATTTTTGTTGAAAATTTGTCCATATTTAATGTATCCTAATACCATTATATTAAATAACATGTTTATTTTGTGGGTATTTTGGGAAATAAGAATTCATATATGTATTGGACGAAATGAAAAAATCTATGTCATTATCTATTAAGATTGGATTAAAAAATATAAAATAAGGAAACCATAAAATAAGTATACCTCATTATTATTTCTCTTAATCTTCAATGTATATGAGATTGATCTAGTTTATTTAAAAGTAACCAATAGGTTCATACCTCTAACAGTATCCACCATCCATTGTAATTAATGATCATTTGGATGAGACATATTCATGTCGTCCCGAAAACCATTCAGTATTGAGGTCATTTGGTGATTTATTTTTCTTCCAATGAGGTTGATCTTCTATCCACAGACTCGCGATTCATGATTTATGGAAAATTTATTAGGCGTTGACCATCATTAATATTTTTGTGGAAATCTATCGAAGTAATTGGGTTTGTTAGTTTTCAAATTGCTTTTCTTAATTCCTCCAACGTCATTCTTGTTGATTCAATAAGGTTTTCCTTATGACGTTTCCATTCCATCATACTTGGGGGATATTTTCGAGTCAATAAGGTTTCCTTATGATTTTACCATTCATTCTTGTTTTGAAAATCATAAAAACCTTATCTTAAGGAAAATTTCATTTTACCCTATGATTTTCTATCAAAAGGAAAATTTCCTTCCCCAAGGAAATTCGTCATTACCATGTTTTTCATAATTCATTATCATGTCTAAATATAAAATTCAGATTCATTTCTAAAACCTCAGAATCATATAATACTTAGATAAAGAGCATTCTATTTTCAGGATCTGAATTCGGGTTTCGAGTTCTCTGAATTCAGACTCTGAACTCTTATGAATTTTGACACCGAGTTCTCTAAATTCAGACTCCGAACTTTGTAAGTTCAGACTCCGAACATTGTAAGTTCAGACTCCGAACTTTGTAAGTTATGACTCCAAATTTTCATGAACTCTGAATCCAAACACTGTATGTTTTGACTCTGAATTCTCATGAACTCTTACTGAAAACTATGTAAATCCAGATTCTGAATTTCCTAGAAATTCATACTCCGATATACTATAGAGTTCAGGTTCTTAATTCCTTAGAAAACAGAATATGAATATCCTTTTATTATAGACACCGAATATATTTTGGTAAGACTATGAATTTTTATTTTATTAAATTACGAATATTTGATTATGGTTATGTAACCATATTCTTTCTTACACTTGTTTTTGTTATAAAATGATGTCGTGCTTTCAGTTACTAACTAACCATTGTTTGAGTGACACGTGTACATGTCCCTCTAAAATTCAATGAAAAATATGACAGTTAGAGGAGGAAGTTGACCGTTGGTATTGTGCCTATAAATAGAAGATCATTTGAAAGAGCTCAACACCGTTATATGACTCTAGAGATTACATGCTGTTGAAGTGATTTCTAGAGAGAGAATCTAATGCTTTGTGTGTACTGAACACCTTGTTCATATTTTCTTGATGTGACTCTGAATGTTGCTTATTACATTCGAGGGATTCAGGGGATAGGAAGACATAGGTGCTAACTACATTAAGATTCAAGGACTTCCTTACTATAGAAGAAAGAGGTGCCGACTACCTTGAAGTTGAGGGCATGCAAAGATAGAAAGACTCTAATATTCGTATCAAGGTCTTAACCTGGTGTTGGTAAGACAGACATTCTTGAAAGTATAAATCAAGGGACCTTTATAAAAGGTTGTTGGATACCCTTCTCATTAGGTTAAAATACTTACAACTTATTACTTGGTTTGTTTCATGTTTCCCACTATATTTTTATTGTTGAGGAAAGTATAACTATCTCATACTTCCTTGTACTTTTATACTCTGATCACATAATATTCTATACGCTTTAAGGTAGAATCTTTATCTTTGTAAAATTTTGTTAACTTTCATTTCTGGATTCAATTTTCCAGAATTGCTTTCTCGGAATCATATTTCTGGAATTTAGCAAGTGTGTAGAACTAGAGGTTTTGTGAATTTCTTTGTTTAACCTCATTAAACAATTGAAATGATTCTTACCAACATTAAATGTTCCCAATGATTTTTTAAAGTATACAAGTCACCCCCTCTTGTATTATGATCATTATTAGATATTCATTCAGTATATATATTATTTCGATCCTACATTTGGTATTATAGAATATATCATACTCCACATAACATCTCAATAATTGGTATCAGAGGTTGGAAACCTCATACTCTGAACCAATTCAACAATTGGTTTCACATGTTTGGTTCAATCGGAATTTATATCACGATTAGATTCATAAGAATGTTCGTCTTTTCTTTTTCCAAAAACAACTTTTCTGACTCATAAGCTCGGACTCATAAGTTCAGATTCAGATGTTCGGATTCATTTTTTATTAGAGATTCGGTTGTCCTTTTTTTGTTGTATTTTTCTTGTTTACAAATCTTACTACTAACAAGTTTGTGTGGAGATAGTTTTTAATTAAGATGGAAGGATTCAGTGTTGGTTCCATTGAAAACCTAAATCCACATAGACCAATTATTTTTTGATGGGAATTATTATGAATATTGGAGAGATCCCATGAAGACCTTTATTATCAATACTGGAGTATAAAATTTTGTTATGCTCACTGGAGGGTATAAAATCCATGACAAGGAAGTTAGTACCTTCACCAATCAAGAAAATCATGAATATCAACTGAATTATAAGGTACTCAATACATTTCCTTGTTCCATGACTAGAAATATATATACCCTAATTTCGTCTTGTGAAGCAACAAATTGTATATGGAAGAAACTTGAAGTTACACACATTGGAACATCCAAATTTATTGAAACTAAAAGATCCATCCTCAGAGATAAATACCATGGTTTTTTCATTCCTTATAGATAACCCATATGTAAGGTACAAAAAATATTCATGAATATCGTAAATAGTTTACAACTAAAGGGTGAGAAATGATTAGATTACGAAGCCCTTGTTAATAAGATCCTAGACATCATGTCGAATGAATAGGAATCCAAGAGAACATCTATTGATGAGAACAGAAAGGTTACTTAGATTTCTCTTGATGAACTTTTTAGAAATCTTCTTCAACATGAGACTAGAATGAAGAGAGATGCTAAAAACATTAATAAGAATAATGGGAATGGCATTGTTTCTTTTACAAAAACTTCAAATCATATGAAATCCAAGACTCCTGGGAGAGTTACAAGATCCAAATCTAAGAAGGTTGTTATAAAATATGAATCTAGTGGAAGTGAATCTTCAGAAAATGAACTAGTCAGTATTCCTCAAAGGATTAACAAGATAGATGTAAAGAATAACTTTCAATCCAGATACAAGAAGAAATAATGTAAAGATAAGAAATATTCAGAAGTTACATGCTATGAATGCAAGAGAGCTGGACATACAAGGCCTGATTGTATTATTCTTAAGAGAAAAGAAAGAAAGGAAAAGAATTCTGAGAGAAACATAAATAAGTACTACAATGTTAAAGCTAAGAAAGTCTTGAAAGCTAATGACACCTGGAGTTCCAGTGGTGGAGACTCTTTAGATGAATAATCTGATTATGAATCTTCTAGGCAAAATTATCTTGGTCTAATATCCAGACTACCTATTGCAAATCATTGTTTGATGGATTAGGTGCAAAATGTTGAATCAATGACCAATGTTTCTTTAAATGAAAATTATAGTGATAGTAAATACTATGAATCTTTGGATGAAAAATCTTCTTGTTATGAAGATAATACTTTACCTACCTATGATAAAGTTTCTAGGTTTGCTAAGCTTCTTGAGAATTAAAATTCTAATGTCAACAAAAAGATTGATAAGGAAAATTCTAGGATTTCTATACTTACTAAAAAAATATCAGATATTTCTAAAGATCTTGATAAGAAAAACCTTGATTTTGAAAAGATTTCAAAAAATCTTGAGGAAGTAAATTATGAGAAAGATAAACTTTTTAAAGATCTAGAAAAAGTAATTTCTAAGAAAAATGTTTTTGAGCCTAACTCTAGTTCTAAAGATAATGTTTTGGAAGATAAGAACTTAGTTATTAGACGAAAGTCCAAATTTTTTTCCTTGAGGAAGTATTTTTCAAACTGTAACTTAGGTATGGATAACATTGATATGATGTATTCTAAAATCCAAACTCTAAGGAATAGTTTTGGTTTTGGTTATACTAGTTCTAAACTGATTTTTAGTAACAATTATTTTGTTTCTCAAAGTTCTCCTTTCTGCACTAAGTGTCAATGTTTTGAAAATTGGGAAAAATATCACCCCCTAAACAAAACTCAATTCTTAGGATTTAATAAAGCCTATTTTCTAAGAAAATGTGGGTGCCTAAAATTTTCCTTTCTGAAATTTCTGGATACAAGAAAGTTTGGGTTCCAAAGGTCTAACTCTTTTGTTTTAAAAAAAATAATGAAATTACCAGAAGCAATACATGTTACATGGATAAAGTATGTTCTCGGTATATGACTGGTAATAGAAACTACTTTAAAAATATTATCAAGATGAATGGAGGGAAATTAACTTTTAGAGATAATGATAAGGGATAAATTATTGGTATAGGTAACACTGTTCTTCTTGGAAAAACATTGATTTCAAATGTTTTTTTGTTAAAGGTATTAAGAAAAATCTCATTAGCATAAGTCCATTATGTGATGCAGGTTACCTTGTGAATTTTAGGAAGGACAAGTGCTTAGTACACAATTACAAGGAAGAGTTTATTCTTTCTACCAATAGTCAAGATAATGTTTACACACAAAACTTATAAGACCTTAGAATCAAAGAATTACCATTCCTTAGTGAAATGGAAGATCATTCTTGGTTGTGGCATAAAAGGTTAGGATACTGTAACCTTAGAAATATATGCAATATCTCTAAGAAAATATTAGTTAAGGATCTACAAGAGCTTATATTTTATTCTTTAAAAGTTTTTATCCTTGTCAATATGGAAAGAAACATAAATCAAGTTTTAAAGCAGTCGGTGAAGTCTCAACTACTGACGCATTACATTTAGTGTATATGGATCTTTTTGGCCCAACACAAACTGAAAGCATTGGAGGAAAATATTATGTATTTTTTTAGTTGATGATTACACTATATTTACATGGGTCTAATTTCTAGAAAATAAATCTGATGATTTTTATTATTTCAAAAGTTTTAGAGCCCATGTTAAAAAAGAGAAAAACCTTCCTTTGATAACTATTCATATTGATCATAGAGGAGAATTTCAAAATCCTGATTTTGAAACTTTTTGTAGTAGAAAAGGCATTACTCATAACTTCCTAGCATCTATAACACCTCAACAAAATGGTGTTGTTGAAAGATGAAATATAATTCTTTAAGAGATAGAAAGAAACATGTTCAGTGAGTATTCTGTAGCCAATCATTTTTGGTCTAAAGCTGTAAGTACTTATTATTATACTATAAATAGATTTATTATTAGACTTTTTCTTAATAAATATATTTATGAGTTATGGAATGGTAGAAAACCTAGACTTTACTACTTCAAGGTTTTTGATTGCAAGGTATCCATTTTGAATACTAAAGATAATCTATAAAAATTCAAACCAAAATATGATGAAGGAGTTTTCTTATGCTACTACACAACTTCTAAGGATTATAGTGTTTTCAATAAAAGCACTTTTACTATTTAAGAGATTGTACATGTCAAATTTGATGAAACTGATCCTTTTATTTTTAAACAACCCAAACCTACATCTTCAGATGTGTTTTCAAAAACTGATTTTCAACCTTTGTTTGAAGATCCTTCGGATAAAGAAAATGTCTAAGAAGATAATTCTGAAACATTTACCCCAGAAGATTTCGTACCCTATGTTGATGAACAAGTTTTACAAAACCCAAATCATGTGTTTCTTAAGAATTATCCTAGTGATAGTATCATTGGTGATTTGAATCAACCTGTAAGGACTAGAAGTTCCTTAAGCACTGAAGTAGAACATCTAGCATTTCATTCCCAATTAGAACCAAAAAGCATTGGTGAAGCTTCAGGTGATGATGATTGGATAAAAGGTATGAAAGATGAACTAAATGATTTCGAATGGAATAAAGTCTATACCATGATTGAAAGACATAATAAACTTCTATAATTGTTGTAAAATGGGTTTTTAGAAATAAGTGTGATGAAAATGGAATCATATTAAGAAATAAAGCTAGATTGGTTGCTAAAGTCTATAATCAACAAAAAGGAATAGTCTGTGAAGAAACCTATTCTCTAGTAGCTAGACTTAAATCTATTCGTATTTTACTTTCCTTTTCCGCATTCTTCAATTTCAAACATTTTCAATTGGATGTGAAATGTGCTTTCCCTAATGGTTTTTCTCAAGAGGAAGTTTATGTGAAATGTGCTTTCCCTAATGGGTGATTTAACATTTTTTCCTTGGTTTTCAAATTTCTCAAAAACGAGAAGGAATATATATATCCCAAAATAAGTATATTAAATATCTTCTTATAAATTATGGATACGGAAACACTAAGAGTATTAGTATTCCGGTTGGTACCTCAAACACTCTTGATCTTAATAAAGGTGGGAAACCAGTAGATCAATCATCTTTTAGAGGTATGATAAGAAGTTTTATTTACTAGAAAAATAGTCTTCTAGATTTAATGTTTTTAGTGTGCTTATGTGAAAGATATCATTCCAATCGTAAGGAATCTCATTTAAAGGTAGTGAAAAGAATTATTTTCTACTTAAAGGGAACCATGGATTTAGGACTCTTTTATACTTCTGGAAATTATTTTATTTTAATTTTCTTTTCATATGCTGACTTTGGTGGATGTAGAATATATAGAAAGAGTACATCCAAAAGTTGTCATTTCTTAGGAGATTCATTGTTTTCTTGTTCAGGCAAGAAGCAACACTCTGTAGCACTTTCCACTGCTGAAGCGGAATATGTAGCAACTGGAAGTTGTTGTTCTGAAGTGTTGTGGATACAACACATACTCACAAACTAAGGTATGAGTTTTACCAAAACAAAAATTTTGTGTGATAATACTAGTGACATTTCTTTAAGAAAAAACCATTCACATCACTCTCATGAAAAACAAATAGATATTAGGCATTACTTTATTAGGTATCACAAAAAAAAGAGATATCATTCTTCAATTTATCTAAACACAAGATCAACTTGATGATATTTTCACAAAATCTTTACCATCCGATGGATTTGAATACATTAAACATAAGTTAAGAATGATAACCATAAGGTAATATTCGTCATAAAAGTTCTGTTGAAATCAATCTCCTTACAGTAATAAAATCACTTTCATAGTGGGAGTACATTTTTTTTATTAGGTTTTTCAAAAAACTTTGTAATGAAATTTTTTCATAATAATTTTTTCATTAATTTTCAAAGTGAAAATTTTCATACTCAATTTTTTTGTAATGAAGTTTTTCTTACTCAAAATTTTTTGTTATGATGTTTTTCTTTTTGTAATAGATTTTTTCAGAATCTAATGTTCTTCAAGGAATTTTTTTTCTCAATATGAATAATCATCCTTGCAATCCGAAAGGTATGTTTCCTTTCTTACGTTTTCATAATCATCATTTACTTTCTGGTATTTTCATTTGATTTTAATTTTTTTTTCTATTTTCCTAATATCCGAATGTTTTTATTAAAAACCTCGAAAGATCGGATTCTATCATGTTTTCCTCGTGGATATCATTTCAACCATCAGATCTAATCATAAGTTTTCTCAACCGTGGGATTGACTTTGAAGTTCAACTATTGCTTTAACAGCCTATATAAAAGACCCCCCAAAGGTTATCCCACATCGGATTTCAAGCCATTGCGTGTCAGAGCTCTTACCCTCTTTCAAAAGCCCATTCTGAACTTCTCAAATCTTGCTTAAATCCAAATTTCTGTTGAAGTTCCTTATCAAGAAATGTCAATTATCAAGACAATATCGGAGTGGTAGATTTACAGAGAGAGGTAAGTCCATCCGAATATCTTTTCCAAGTACGATTCAATTTTATCCAAGAATATCAGGTTGAATGGATGGGGAAGCGTTTGTATATCAAAGATATGAACTCAATAGGTATTTTATCTGGATTTTCTTGTGAAATTTTATGGATCTGTGAGCTTTTTCAACGAATAAGAGAGGTGTAAATTTTAATTCAAAAGTTATGGAAAAACATAAGCCCTTTAATAAACCAATGCTTCTACCTTGGTGGGGTTGTCTTATGAAGGGGAAGCTAAATTCTGTTCCCATATATTGCTGGATGTACAAGGACGTTTTGTCAAGGTGAAAACTATGGAGTGTCTTGGACTTTCAGATGTCAAGACTCCAAATATTTCTCATTTGTCAACAAATAATCTGATCCTTGAATTATGTGTTCAAGGATTCATCATTCCGAGAAAAGGTGATAAGGACACCTTGAAGAAGAGAGACATATACATCTTAGATTTTTTGGTGAATCTGAGGAATATCAACTTGATGAAGCATATTGTAATTATGATTGATAATATTAAGAATGGGAATTCTAAATCATAGATAATCATGTATCATTCCATCCTCTCTAGGCTAATTGTTCGGTACCTTGAGTCTTTCAAGATTCCTTGCAGTTCCAAGATGAGGAATTATAATGTCATGTTAGTAAGTGATGATAAATTGAATAGAATAAATACTGGTTTCTCTAAAGATTTCGGAGAATTCTATGACTTACTAGAGGAAGAGGCTGAAGCTATTTAGAAGGAACAAGATGTTTCTGAACCATTGAAAAAATTATGAAAGAATAGGAAGTTGAAAGAAGTTGTAGTTGAAGTTAAAACCCCAGAGGCTAAAGGAACCCAATCCGCACCTCCAAATCCCAAGAAACAAAAATCCTATCCAGATGAGGTTGTAGCCAAGTGGATAGAAGAAAACAAAAATCAGAAGGAAGGGGAGCCACAATTTGGCTTGGATCTTGTAGAAGCTAAGGCTATAAAATAAAAGACAACTGATGAGCTTGAGAAGCAAGATAAGGAAAATAAGCAAAAAAAGAATATACCATCAGCTGAATTTGTTCAATCCATTCTAAGTGATACAAAGAATGAATCTGAGAATATCTGTGTACCTAAAGTTTTCTTGGTAGAGGCCTTACCTGAGACACTGGGGAAGAAATTTCTCACTCTGGAAAAAGTACAAGAAAATATTGTTAAAGAAAAGGATGTTGTAGAAGAAGTACAAGAATAAGAAAGTAGTGGTGTAATATAAGACCTCATAAAGAAAGTTGAAGACTTTCATGAGAAGGAAAGTACACCCAAAATATTGTTACCTCTCAAGCCGGATCTTCAAATCTTGCTACTCCTGGGTTAGATGAAAAAGATGAACATGATGTGAATAAGCCCTCAAACGAATAAAGTTATAATCATAATTTCATTCACCTTGAATATGTTGAGCTAGGAGTTGAGTAGGAGAAAATAGAGGAAGAAAGAATTGTTTAGCTATCTGACAGTGAACAAGAGTCTATGGATAAGGAAGCTATTCTGAGAACTGATAAAGGGAAACAAGTGATTGTGGACACACCTATTAAAGTTTTTTTAATGAAAAAATAAGCTGCTGGATCTTCAAAGAGGAAGCATGTCGAGTTAGAGAAAGACCCTTCACCAAGAAAAGTCTCAGATTCGGATTCATTATCCTTAGGACATGATTTCGTCATTCAATCACTAAAGAATCTTTTTGACACTATTATGATCTTTCCAAGCATTGACTAGAGATGTCAGATGCTCCAATACAGCATGAGTAAAAAATCGGATTCTATATCCTTGGTGATGGATAAGTGTGTAAAAATTGAGGCTGATTTAAAGAGCTTCTTCATTAACTATGATGCCCACAAAAAATCTTATAAGAATGTGATTAGCTGGTCAAAGAAAGTAGTTTAATACTTGAGAGAGCTTGATGAGTTTCACCATGAAGTTAAGGAATCTTTTGATAATGTAGATAGTAAAATTAAGGATCTCATGACTAGCATTGAGGAAAAGCTAACTCTTGAGTAGAATACTCGGATTAAAGAGGTAAAAGATTTGAATGGAAAGTTTCATTCTGTTTCCCAAATTCGTAAGATGGAAAGGGATCTTCATATTGAGATCAAACAGAAGCAATTTAAGCAAGATGAGTTGTTGAAGGATCAGGAAGAGGCACTGAAGGCTTAAGAAGAAAAGATCAAATCTTTAGAGAAGAAAGCATAGGAGCACGATCAACTCCTAAAGAATGCAGAAGAAGACCATAAGGAAATCAAAAATCTGAAAACCATTGTGAAGAAATTAATACCCATGAATATGGAAGGAAAATATATCCAATCCGATATTTTTTTGAATTCTTTCCTTGTACAAATTTTTCTTATCTTAATGGAATTTTTGGTTGCTCGTTTTTTTGGATTATTTGTACTAATATTTTAGGTACTATAATTTCTTTTCCATTCCATCAAATTGCTTTTGAAAATCATAATGGGGGAGAAAGGAAAAAATAATGCTAAGAAAAAGAGAAATATCCATAAGTAAGGGAGAGTTTATCTAAGGGGAAGTTTTCATTACAGAGATTTTCATACTCAAGATAATGAAAAATCTCATTCTTGAAATCTAGAATACGATCCTTAGTGTTACAAATCTTAATGGGGATTAGTCGTATTCATATTTTCCCATATTATAAGGGATATAAGTTTTATTTTCAAAGTCTAGAAAAATATTTTCTAATTCGTTATATTATTTTTCAAAAGGATGTTTGTGCTTTCAAAAACGGGGGATATTGTTGAGTTAATAAGGTTTTCCTTATGAATTTTTCATTCCTTCATAATTGGGGGAGATTTTTGAGTCAATAAGGTTTCCTTATGAATTTACCATTCATTCTTCTTTTGAAAATCACAAACACCTTTTCTTAAGGAAATTTTCATTTTACCCAGTGCTTTGATTTCATAAATAAAATTTCCTTCCCCATGGAAATTCTTCCTTAACATGTTTTTTATTATTCCTTATCTTGTCTAAATGTAAAATTTGGTTTCATATCTAAAAAATTGGAATCAAATAATACTTAGATAAAGAAAATTCTGTTTTCAGGATCCGAATTCAGGTTCCGAGTTCTCTGAATTCAGACTCCAAACTCATCTGTGTTCTGACTATAAATTCTCTAAATTCAGACTCCGAACTTTGTAAGTTCAAACTACAATCTTTTTATGTTCTGACTCCAAATTCTCATGAAATCTGACTCTGAAAATTGTATGTTCTGACTCTGAATTCTCATGAACTCTGACTCAGAAATTTGAAAATCTAGATTTTGAATTTCCTTGAAATTCAGACTACGGAATTATATAGAGTTCAGGTTCCGAATTCCTTAGAAAACACAATCTGAATATCCTTGTAATATAGACACTGAATATGTTTTTGGTTAGACTCAGAATTTTTATTTTCTTACATTTCAAATATTTTATTATGGTCATGTAACCATATTCTTCATTACACCTGTTTTTGTGATAAAACTATATCGTGCTTTCAGTTACTAACCAACCGTTGTTTGGGTGACACGTGTACAGGTCCCTCTGAAATTCAAGGAAAAATATGACCATTGGAGGAGGGAGCCGACCGTTGGTGTTGTTCCTATAAATAAGAGCTCATTTGAAAGAGCTCAACAATTTTCTATGACTCTAGATATTACATGCTGTTGAAGTGATTTCTTGAGAGATACTCTCATGATTTGTGCGCACTGAACACCTTGTTCATATTTGCTTCATGCGACTCCGAATGTTGCTGATTACATTCGAGGGCTTCCGGGGATAAGAAGATGGACGTTATGACTACCTTAATGTTCGAGGACTTCCTTTCAGAGGAAGAAAGAGGTGCCGACTACCTTGATATTGAGGGCCTGTGGGGATAACAAGACAGACTCCGATATTCGTATCGAGGGATTACCCTGGTGTGGGTAAGACAAACTTTCTTGAAATTATAAATCAAGGGACCTTTATCAAAGGTTGTTGGATGCCCTTCTCTTTGGGTTAAAATAATTACTGCTTGTTACTTGGTTTGTTTCATGTTTTTTGCTGTATTTTGACTGTTGAGGAAAGTATAACTATCTAATACTTCCTTGTACTTGTATACTCTAATCTAGTAAGATTATATATGCTTTAAGGTAGAATAATTATCTTTGCAAACATTTGTTAAGTTTCATTTCCGGATTCAATTTTCTATAATTTCTTTCTCTGAATCATATTTTCTGAATCTAGCAAGTGTGTAGAACTAGAGTTTTTCTGAATTTCTTTGTTTAACCTTGTTAAACAATAGAAAGGTTTCTTACCAAATTTAAATGTTCCCAAATAATTTTTAAAGTATACAATTCACCCCCTCTTGTATTTTGAGTAATATTAGATACTTCATTCAGTATCTATATTATTTCGATCCTACATTTGGTATAATCCACATACCATCTCAACAATTCTTCAGATTTCATATGAAAATAAATACTATAGATTTTGGGTTAGAAGATCATGGGTTTTTGGTGGATGCACAATGAATGTTATGAAATGGTCTCCTAGTTTTGATCCTAATGTTGAATAGACAATTTTTGCAATTTGGCTTGGTTTCTCTAGTTTACCGATTCTCCTCTTTAAGCATATTTCCCTATTTAAATTTGTCATTTTGATTGGATCCCTACTAAATTTTGACATGGAAATAAGAAAACATTCTAGGCCTTCAGTTTCAAAGATTTTTACTGATATCGATGTCTCTAAACTTCTTCCAACAAAATATGGATTCAAAATGGCCAACATGAATTCTTACAAGAGGTGATTTGTGAATGTTTTCCTTTTTATGGTTCATATTTCATTAAAATTGGAAATTTATCCAGTGGATATGGTAAGAAAGTATGTCCAACTACTCTCAAGACTTGGGTTGCGAAGGGCAAGCTAATGATTGACATAATATCTTTCACATGAGAGTCTATAAAAGCGATGGTGCTTGTTGGACCCTCTTGAAGAAAGAACCCCTTTGGTGAGAAAATTGAAGATGTTGAAATGCCTGCTGAAGATCAGTCTCAAGTCATTGTCAATGTTGAGACTAGATTTAAACCTAAAATATTCCAGGGATTTGTTGATGCTATCCATGGTGTTAATAATAACCCCACTAAGAAGGATAATCAAGAGGTTATTTCTCAATCCGACCTGGTCACATGCCCTGCACATAAAACATCATAGCTGGAGACTGATCAGAAAGATGATCAAATTGAAGAGGACATCCTAAAATCAATCTCTAGAAATTTAAAAAACAAATAGTGGATGTAGCTAGATTCATTACTCCCAATCCCAAAAAAATGAGGAAATGTAAGGACTACTCTCAACCGGAATGAACAATTGTCATGTGGTCACTTGATACTAACAAAAAAAATACTAGAACTACAACATCAATGAATTTGGTTGACTGAAGTGAAAACATCTTTGGATATCTCAGAATTATGGATATAGATGCTCCTTCACAACTTGAGATCAATCCTCCTATTTCACCTCCTAAAGATCACTGAACAAAGTCTCTGACCTGGTGGTGATGTTTTCAGACCAGGATATTGAGGAGGTAAATGAGAATTTGGAATCTTGATAGGAACAATGGGACTAATTAGCTTATTAGAGGCTCAAAGATTGTGAAATTTCTATGGAAACTTATCTTTATGTCAAAGGCCGCTTGTTTAGTAAGAATTTGGTGTAGGAGTATAGCCAAACTCCATCATTTCCTTGGATTAGTGCTGCTCTACTCCCATGGCATGACTCACTGCTCTTATGTCATGGACATTCCTGCATGTCCCCTGCCTTGGAGCTAGTTTAGAGTGTCCACACTTGTTTCCTGATGTGTTTGACATTATTTGTTATATATACATGTTATTCTCTCACTTTTTGGTTGGTGTAAACTCATTACACCTCGAGTTTGTATTGAAATACTTTTGTTTTAATAAATTTATTTGGGGCATGAATTGAGTGGCCAATTAATGTCTCTGTTTGTGTTAAAAAAATCCTCAAATTATGATCATATAATTTTCCTTTATATACCGAATTTTTATTGATTTAGTCTTGATTTGATGAACCAATTAATCATTTATGATACCATATATGTACCACTCATCATTAGTTTCTCTTGAATATCCAGGAATGAAAATACATCTAAAGGAGAAAATACAATGTTATAGAAATTATCTGGATCATGGAATCTAGTTTTTATGAATTTATATTAACATATCATTTTATCATTTTACCATTTACTTCATAATTTTAGGATCAAGATTATTTATTGTCATTGAATAATATACTACCTAGACTTGGATATTATAAAACAATATCACTTTTTTTAGATCATTTCTACTTATTACGTATTACTAGAACATTCCTATTCCACAATATATTTTGGAAATTCATCATATTTCAACATGTATTTAATGTCGTGAATTGACTTTAGACAAGTAAATATATCTCCCACTACCTCAAATAGATGTGTGCAACAATTTATATAAATTTTGTATGTCACTTGAGTATAAATTTTCTATCCTAACAATTTATGTAATATCCAATTTATAAATTAGGATAGTCACTGAGTGGAACTGTTTTTCATGATGGATGTTTGTTTATTTTCAATGGATTTGCAAAATCATTGCATCTAAACAAAATTTTGTATGAAAAAATGGATTTATTTTACACTATAACATTTATGATATCCCTTTTTCATTATATTTTTCACCTAATATGTCAATATAGTTATAATACAGTTAATAGTTAGTGACGTTATTTTGAATACAAATCACTAAAAGATAATAAAATATATTAATGGACAAATATGTAGCATCATTTCTTCTTTTCATTATTACATTCTTAATAATATGTGTATATGGTAATATGAGTTTAGAAATAAATACTTTTTACATTTTAATGATCAACTGATTAATATAAAAATCATCATCAATCCTTTATTCAATTATATTATATTAATGACGAGTAAAAAAAGTGAGTATAAGAATAAATTAAATTTACATATTTCATGATAAATGAGTGATTGGTTAATATTTTCATCAACTCACAGGCTTGAAGACACAAATTTGTTCTTACAATGAATGTTACATACATTACTTTTACATTCCTTATATTTATTAAATGAATCTCTTACATTATTAAAGATTTTCCCTAGATTTCCATTGGAATAGTTCTTATATTCAATATAGACTATCCATGGATGATGTGTGGTTCAACATTGTTGGAAGAGGATCCTTGGTCCAATTTAACATATTTAATAATGAAATAAAGAACCAAAGAGTTTTGGTACAGAAGGAGTCTGAAATTACATCATAAAAACGAGTTTACATTTTTTTTCTGGATTTAAATGACAAATAATTAACCTTCCATAATTTGGTATTATTGATTAATATAATATATATTCAACATTTATTTCTAAGGATTATAGTTTTATATAACTAATAATTGAGTGTGATACACAATAACCAATGTTAATTCCATAATTAAATAATGGATTTTTGTGTCCAATAGGAACATGATAAATTCTTCTTGTAATAATTAATATTAAATAATGTGTAGTTAAAATCACCCATATTTGATCAATAAAATTATTCTTACACATACTAAGGGAATATGAATTACCCTTCCTCCAATACATAGATAATTCTATTTGTATATTGTAATGTTTCTAATCATTATTTTTACTTTATTTACATATAAATGTTCAAAATAAATAGTATATAATACCCTTAAATTAAAATATAAATATAACATGAAATAATTAATATACATGAGTTTGAAGCCTCCACCTTCTTCTACATCAATTCATTATAGGTTCTGTTTTAGAGACCTATCATGGAACATGTGAAGATGATTTCATCGCATTCAATTTCTTCCATATTTACCTTGGGTTTCATATAATGGCCTTTCAAAATATACATTAATATAGAAATTTTCATATTGTTTTCAACATTGTCATTCTCCTTGTTCCATATAATAAAAAGTTATTTATGTTTCATTAATTTCTTATCACTCTATCTAAACCTTCCCAAAATAAAGTAATTTTGTTTTAAATAAAATTCATTTAATATTCCTAAATAATACTAGAGTATGTGGCTGGTATGGATAAATGGATTTTATACATTTAGAGATCATGATATATTATTAAATTCAAAAATGTTCAATTTAAGAGTAATCTCCGTCAATTCAAACATTAATTTCTCCTCACAAACATATAGAAATGATATAATAATGGTGTTACTATCCATGTCTTGGTATTTCATTCATGATCCACTGAACATTAATGATGGAATTATGATGTGAATATCAAATGAATCAATCATGTCATTCCAATAATATTAATATAAAGCATCACTTGCTTAATGAGGTGGCATAATAGGTAGACAGGTCTATAACACACACAAATTACATTCATATCATAGCTCTATTGATACAAGCCAATACAATTCAAGAAAATTTGATCCTATTAGGATGTGTTTTCTTCAAGGTATTAATTACTACATTTTTTATTTCATTATATTTTCTTAAAAAACAAATCATTCAAATATTTTATCTTTTTTCTTGAATACTGATAATTAGGCATTATATATTCATGAAACACCTGATTCACTAACTAGTTTATAAACTATTATTATATATTAACTACTAGATTAAAAATACATGGTTAAATAAGTATTTAATGAGTATGAGACTTCGAAATCTCACTTCATGGTCAAATTGTTATCTATGCCACAAATCGAAGAGTTTTGTGAGAAGATTTTGGATGAACAACCACATTAACACATGGATCCATGGTATATTGAGTCGAGTCACATGTTTTATATGTCATTAATTTTATTCACTCAGTGATTTTCCTAAATATTTTACCAATATTTATGTGGATACTAATTTGATGAAAAATTTATTTTAGTTGGCGTACGAGTTTCATAAGAACTCCACTGAAATGATAGGCAAACTCCAAAATGGTTGATGAAAACATGACACATATAGTTGTGTTCAAATTAATGTTATTGAAGGTATTTATTAATTATAATTTTCATTGATGTTTTTAATAGTTTTATTACTGAATGAAATTTGATTCTATTTATCATACATTTAACTATGTGATTGAACTCAAAAATCAAACATTCATAAAAAGGGAACATTTATCACATGTCAATTCCATTTTTATCTATTCAAGAATAATTATTATTCTATGTGATCTCTTATAATAATTTCATAAACAAATAATAAAAAAATCATGCATATATAATAATATATTTATGAGAACCAAATAATATTTAATAGTTGATTAATTATCCGAGTGATGGATAAGCCAAATGACATTTTTGTTAAACTAGGAGTCACATATAATACATGTTGCAGAAATATAATTATCTAATGTGTTTTAATCTCATATAGTATTTTGATAAATCTCATTATGAAATAATAAAATTTTCATCCTCCTCATTATACTAAAATATACTCACATGTAGTTGAGGATATATTTGGAATGTGGGATAAACATATATAAGTTCACTCATGGATGCATAAAACCTTATAAATATAATTAGAAGAGGGAAAATGATGAAACCATCATTTATTAGATAATTATTTCAAACAACACAATTGAAATTAATTAATAAAAAATAAAAGAAAATAAGTTATCAGTCTATGATCTTGATTAGTTAAAATGTAGTAAACTTCAATAATACAATTAACTATTCAATTATTTCTAATCAATGGAATAATTATAATTTAAAATAAATTAATCTAATTTAAATTCTTAATTTTCTTATCACATTGTCACAAAATTATTTTTTAAAAATTCCCCATTTAATTTTTCAGATTTTTTATCTTTTTATATATATTTTTGTTTACCACGGGTTGGAAAAATATAATTGAAAGTGTTCTTAACCGCTAATTGTCCACGAAGGGCCAGTTTGGTTATGTAAGAGTTGTCTCAGATGGATTTTATGTTCAGTGGTAGGTAATGTCACATAATGGTGTGTGTGTTTATTGGTGATTTGTCACATATATGAATTGTAATATGACATTAAAAAATTATTTATTTTAAATACCCCTACCTATAACAATTTATGGAATCTTTCCCCATATTACTGCTCCACAAAAAAGTGGGGGGGGGGACATTTTAGGGTGACACATTTTCTACCTATGTTAATATTTTTGTGTGTTTGTGGATTTATTCAATTACCTATAATTTAATATATGATTTTTTATTATAAATATGCATAGACATCATGATCATGTCCCATCCCTGAGTACCACTCATTGGACAAAACGTTGACACTGGTGACACTCCTCTCCTATAGTGATGTATGAATATTATATATATAGATATATAATTATTTTTTTGAATAAAAAAATATTTTAATAACTGGATGGATATTTCTTATCTATCTAACCTCAAATAGAAGCACTATTGTAAGAATTATAACTATATGACTCCACCTAAATAAATATATGAAAATATAGTTTTCATTTTCATTTAAATAAGCTCATTATCACCATGATTCTAGATTTTGGTACTGTAAGAACATTAAATGTAGGGAAGCATGATAAATTGAAATCTTTATTCTATGAATGATGTTGTAATATCATCTATATTTCAAATACAACCCAATTTTCAATAAAAGCATCCCATTTGATATAATTGAGAATAAAATATATAAATCAAAACATAAATTGTTCAATGTAGACCAAACATTGTACCAGATCACTTTCTGAGATAATTTCATGGTGGATCTAATGACATAACCCTATAGATCATCAACACACAATTTAGTAGCATATAAGATCACAAATCATCAATTTTTTTGTTTCCATTTCATGATGTAGAAAAATATATTTACTTCCATATGGCATAAAAACAAAATTTATTTGAAATGGAAGATAGAAATTTGATTTAATAACACTAAATAAGTCTTTCCCGCTATAATTATTGAGAAAGAGTATATGGAGTCTCAGATTTCAATGGTTATGAATAGAAAGTAAAATTGGAGAGTAAGTTTCTTTAAAGAGGCTGAATAAACTAAGTGAAATTTTATCTTTTTCCTTTTAATACATTTATCCATACAAATATGACCCCAATAGTACTTATGACCAATTGAACATGTCAATAAACATCATAAATAATTTATAACTTACATTTAGCATCGAAATGATGTTTTTTGATAAATTGTTATCCCTAATATCGACTGTTTCTCTTACACAAAATAGTTAATAAATATTTTATTATAAATATTAAATATCTGTTAAAAAATATTTTTTTGTGTATTCTTGATCCATTTTTTGAATATAATAATTTGACAACTTCGGTTTTTATTCTTATAAATTAAAAAAATATCAAAATTTATTTATTTCATAAAATTGTTAAAAAATCATTCATATTTTGATTGGCATTTTCTATACAACTATATATTAAAATATAATTTAAAATAATTGGTTAGCTTCTGAAAAAATTTTTTATTTGACCATGAATACCCTTATCTATGGAATTACCCTTTGGATCAGTGAATAAATTTGATAGGGATGGTGGGTAAATTAAGAGTTTTACTTGTATTTTCTAAATTTCATATCTTCTATGAAACATTAACCCAATTTGGTTATAAACATCTATTATCACTTATTATAGTTAGATCAATATTAATATAACTATGACATCAACACCACATGTTGTGTAAGAAAGAATGTAAAATCATCACATGATGTTTTTATAAGGTTATGTGAAAATACCTACACTTGGGGATGATTGTTTATTCAACCAAAGCATGGTTTCGACACTACAATATATTAATGATGAAATGGAATTTACTTCTCAAACTAATGAATATTCGCACTATTTATACACATTCATTCTTATCATAATAATTCAAAAATATCTACATATTCCCATTATTTTCACAAAGTCAAAATATGATAGCGATGCATACATTGATGTGCACCAATTATTGGAATTCACACCATATATATAATAATATGTTTCTTTCTGCTCAATTATAATGTAGATTTCTTATTTTTTGGGGGATGATGAAACATCTATAATATGGATATCCTTCTACCCATTGTTAAGGCCATTTAATTCCAATAAATCATTAAGTGAAAAAAATACAACAAGGTTTCAGTTCATAGATTAGTTTATAGAATATCAACATATTTTCACACCTATATTTCTCAAGTCAATTTGAGATCCTATGTTATTTTCATATCTAGAAGGCTCCATCTTCTGATAGGATCAATTACATGGGTAAAACAATTCAAAATAGTCTATTCATTCATCTTATCATCATTATATTCTTCTCACAACATAATATTAATTATATTAACATGGTTTGATGGTTACCTCATTCTTCATCTTCTATCTTCAATACATAATATATCTTCCCTTTAAAACTATATCAATTATCTACATTATTCATTTATATTATCAGTATTATTATAAAACTATATATATCAGCATTAAAATCTAATAGAAACATTACAATCCTTATTTTTTTTGATATATAGGTTGCCAAAATTATTTTACAGTATTATGAATTTTGAGAATATCATCGTGGTGCTGAAAATCATTAGTATAATTTTTTGTACATTAGAGTGATATCACAACCTCAAATTGTTTTTCTCCCCAACCATTTATATTTTTGTATTTCTAGAATTACACTAAAATTTTCATTTATTCAAAATTTTTTCATTCATTCATCCTTATATTTTTTTCTTATAGTAGGCTCTAGTTCCTCAACATATTCATCTCAAAATATGGATAATGAATTTAAAAATAACATACTCTATAGGTATATTAAAATAATATAGAAACATTTACAAAAAACATGGTAGTAGATTAATTTTATAGCGATAGGCTTCATAAGTCCAATCATTTATAGTTTTACTAAGTATTTTTTAAACACCCCCAATGAACACTTTCTTCTTATTCTTCTCACTAATGAAGCTCAAACACTTCTTCTTCTTCTCTAAAAACACACAAATGAACTAAAGATATCACATCTATACACTCATATCATCTTATCTCTATATCTAATCCCTTATAAAATATTTCTTATACCATTCTTGTAATATTTTCAAACATGTGTTCACAATATCCATGTTATATGAGATAATCATAAGTATCATTTAAAATAGATTTTCATATTTTTTAGAATTTCATAATTTAAATATTAATTTAATATTATTTAATTTCTAAAATATTAATCTTCTTCTCTAATATTTATGATTTAATACACATATATTTAATTAATTAATCACATAGCATTTCAAGTGTTTACGAAATTTAAATGTATGAATAATTGTTCTTGCATCATCTTGACTAATTCCATCAGAATCCAAAAATATTGATAAACTAATAATTCTCATAATGATATAATAATCCATATAGTTTCATTCTAACGGGTTTATTCTTATGAGAATAATAATTGTTAATATATCAATATAATGATATATAATAATTTTGGTAGTGAGATCATACATTTGATTGTGACCCCTGAAACACCTCATCCTTGTGGGCTTATAAAAATACAACCTTATGACTACAAAAAATTATATATCTATCATTATTATACTGATCACACTTACATGGATCATATTATGATTACACAACACATATTTCATGAACAAATATTATTTTCTTATACTGGATAATAATTTCATATTCTTCTAGAAATAATATATGGGTTTCAAAAATTCATAAATTAGAAGCATCCATCAAAAATTAATTGACTAAATTATTGTAAACTCCCTCCAAAACATCATACAAATCTGGAAATATAATTTGAGATTCACAAACATCATTGATGGTCAAGAAAATGTATTAAATTAAACACAATTTCAAAAATGGTAAAAAAATGTATCATGTGCTACAACATGTCTTAATAGTATACATAATATCATATGGTAATATATAATATCATATGAATAATAATTTTTCTATGAAGTCTTATACGATAATTTACCTATCCATTTCTTCAGTTATATTAAATAATATTATATCTTCTTAAAATATATTCAAATTAGATTTATACATTCTAATGAACTTATAATCTCTTCCAAATGAAATTAAATTACATTGTAATTTATAATAATAGTTATAGTTATTAAAAATAAATATTTACATCACATGAAATATCTGGACATGCGGATGAATACTATAAATAACATATACTACACTCATAAGTAAAGTTTCTATGCAAATAATTCCATGGAGTATTTTTTATGAAGTTGGGTATTTTATCTCACAAATTAATATATATTTTACACCACTAATTTTAGATTATTATAGCTATAAACATCAACTTGTATTTCATTATTATAAAAAATTATTTGGAAAATATTCTCTAATTTTTGTATATTCCCTAGTTAGAGGATACTCTTATCCATCACCCATAAATCCATGTATAGACAAAATTTAATTATTTTGTTTTGTAGGATCTCACTCCATCACCCATGTTTCCGTGATCATTGAAAACAAAATATTTTACATGATTTATTTGAAACAAATTCCATTTACAAGAAGGATAATCACACACCAATGGGGATTTCAATAACCCCATTTAGACTTTTATCAATACGTTGAGCATATAAATACACTAAAATTCATGGTAATATTCAATAATAAGTTAATTTTCCCTACCACCATAATTTATATAAATAAATACAATGAAAATTTTTTTGTCTCCAATTTTTTCATAAAATAAATGAGAGGTAAGGTCTTTAAAGAAAAAAATTTCCTCTCCCACATTCTCTCCTAAATTCAATAAAAAAATTATCCCCTTGATGTTATATTTCTTTCTTGTGATAATGATGGATCAAAAAAATATTTTAACAATGGCCTTATGTTACTATAATCTAAGTCAATATGGGATTTCTAGATGTGAAAGAGAAGAATTATTTTACCAATGATTAAAAGATATCAATTTTTTTTTAATAATTTGACACCAACACTAAAATTTATATCCATTAGGTTATCTATACATATTTTATGAAATTTAATGAACATGCACAAAACATTAAAATACACATTACAAAATTCATGTGAGAGTATTTTTCCTTGCCTTTTATTTTATAGTAAAAAATCATTCATAATAAATCATTCATAAACTAAATTTTTATAAGATAGTAATATCATACCTTAAACATCGATTCATTATTGGAATATTCATAATTCATGTGTCAATAAAAATGAGTAATTCTTTAGTAGCTTTACTCCAATTGTTTTTCCCTCTAAATGGATGATTTGCACAATTCTTCACCATGTTAATATTATTCCACAAATAAAATCTAATCACTTTTGATAATTAATCATGTTTGATAAAAACTGAAATAAACTATAATAGGAAAATAAATATTGATAATAGAAACATTCAAACATTCTTTATCTTCTTTTATTCAACATATATTATCCCCTATAAAAGGTAACAGAAAAAAACATCAATGGTAATATGGTCGGTTTCTATCAACTCTTTAGTAATTAAATTGGGTTCAAAACATCTTTTTAGACCTAATAAAACATTTCATTATTTATTTTAAATGACTTTTCTTCTTTATGACAAAATAATTATTCACTTTCATTATATATTCACCTTATTCCACTATGGAGTCCTAATTTTTTTTATATTTTTTATTATATAGAAATGAATTCTTCAATTTTGTAACAAGATTGATATTTTATCGATTTTCATCCCTTGTTTATCCTTTTTAAATGTATACGAATTTATGATTAAACACTATTCATAAAAACACTTTTACTTATATTTCCCTATAGATTTTTCTTTTACAACATAATATTTGGATCTTAGAATTTTTTGTGATCTTACATTCCCACTAATCAATTAATTTTGAACGTTCATCCATATAAAACATTTTAAATCACTTTAAACAATCCTTTTACACCTTCCATACACATTTTATTTTTGATTACCATTATCAAGAAACCTCTCAAAATCTTTACAAGTAGTTTTCAAAAAATTTCTAATTATTATATACCTTTCGTGAAATGAAGATTTTTTAGGTTCTCTCTTGTTCCTTCAATATTTTATTTCAATGCCTTTTTTCACAAGTCCATAATGTTCCTTCTCTTACAAACATTATAATAAACTTTATTTTCTTCTATAAATTGTGAATATATTCTTCGATTTCATCACTATATTATTGAATATAATATGGTCAATAAATAACTTCTTGTATTTAAATTACATTGTAGAAATATCTTTAGCTATTTATTTCATTTGATGTGTTCACCATTTTAACTTATCAAAAAAAGGATTCAAATTAAGATATGGCATATAAAAATATATAATATGTGTGATAATACTTATAAAAACAATTCTTGAAATATAATAATATTTCAAACATATTTTTAGGTGAAAGATTTATCTTCACTTGCGGAAACTACTTTTTCATAGTAATTTTTATTCTAACTTCAAGACAAACCCCCACTGTAGTAATTATATATATTATATGAGTTGACATTTAATTCCAAAAATAAGTGTACATATTCAATTTTGTAATGTATATAAAAATCTTTCTATCTGAGTACCATGTTTCTTTCTAGTAAAAAAATAATAATTTCCACTCTTTTAGGGGAGTTTTTTTTAAAAAAACATAATGACATCCACCATTTTTACATTGTTGGTAATAATGTTTTTTGTTATCACACAAATTAGTTCATAATTTCACTTATTTTCCATAGTTGTAGATAAGACGTACATAGAAATTACAAATTTTTTAGTCTAACGTTATACCTCCATCCATAATAATGTAATGGTGGCTATTTTATATGTTATGATACTCTCTACCACTGATATGAGTCACTATTGTGGTAAAATTATTCTCTCACACATGAGAAGTAGGAGTTGATTTCTTCATCCATTGGGAAGGTCTATCTAATCTTGATTATATATATTTCAGTTTAACAAAATAAACTAAACACATCATGTTAAAGTAACATATCTCAATATCAAATGCATTCAATATCTCTTCCCTATCATTATTCATCATCTTAACATATGCATCATTTATATTTCCAATCTCATTTAGTGAGATATCAATTCCTTAACTATTTTATATCTTCAAATCCAACTGATTATCCTTGAAATTCAAAGTGAATTTGTGAGGTTTATCTAATGTATATAATACATAAATAAAAATACATGTAAATACCTCACGGTAACAAATAATTCTTTATAATTTTTTTCAGTCATAGAAATGTTCAATTTTAATTCACTAGTTTCAAGAGGGTTTCATATCTAGAAACTTATTTCACCAATTTATATCCATTATAATCAGCTTCATTATATATACGTGACCTATAATCAGACATTATCTTATAAAATATAGTATGAAAGTGATAGCTTTAACAATATCCTTCTAAAAATAAAATTTAAAATAATATTATAAGTAGTTAACTATTTTTATCTCATTACACTCATCACATATCAGACATAAAATATCAAAAAAATTGTTATTAGATTAAATATATATTAACATATCACTTTTTTAAATCTTAATAAGTTTTTCATCCTTCTACTTCATCAATATTTTCCTCAAATTCTTTTCCTCCATTTTCAACTGATTTTTTCTGTCTTGGAAGTCATAGTAATTTATGTTTTGATATGTATGAAATCTTGATCTTCAATATGATGCATGTCAAATACCTCTACAAATATTAACTTCATAAATATGAATAACAATAATATTTAAAATAAACATTGATTCAACATAGGGGAAGCTTCATTTCATACCAATTGAAATTCCTTTTATGATCAATATAGACACCCTGAAGGGTGTGGGGTGGGGGGGGGGGGGGGGTGAATCCAGTGTTTGAATAATTTTTTCTAATTACCAATTCATCTTTAAAACCATAACCTAATATGGTTAGAAACTATTTTTATGTTTTTCATATATGGATAAATTTTATTTTTACCTTTAAATAAAAACCCCATATAACATAGGAAAGTAAGTAAAATATTAATATGAAATAATTGCATGGTTTGACAAAGAGGAATACTCCTTTATATTATTAGTTACTCATTTAATTTTGGGTCCCTCCTCTATGATAAATTATATACTACATTGGTTTATGAATCTCACACATACACTTAGTCTATCTATGAAATTACATCATTATTTTACATTGTGAATTAAAAAATCACAATAGTTTTCCAATATAGTGGAATACTTTAACTATAATATCTCTATATACCATGAGTCAATTAGGTTCTATGACATCACCACATTTATATGAATGTTTCAATTTAATATCCATTATGAAATAGATCACAAAATAGTTATGGGAGATTCAATATCTAAAATTTATGTCTCATTAAATATAATCGAATAATATTTTAATTCCCATTGATCTTAAAAAAATTCATGAGTCATGGTATTAGATGATATCTCAACTTTGTATAATGTCAACATATTTTCTCACATTTATTTCTCAACTCAGTATGATCTCCTGTGGTTTTCTATAATCTATCATAATCTCATTTTATAATATAATGACACAAAGAGTAAAATAAGTCACAATATGTTGATATATCCACTTTTACTTTTCTATGTATTCCTCCTAATTTTAATTATATATTTGAACATGGAATGATGGTTAAATCATTTATTCTTACCTCATCGTCAATATACAAGAGATGTCCTACTTCAAACTGTATAATTTTTTTTTATTTAGGGTTATATGTTCTTCTACTATAAGTCAATATATCTACATGAAAATATCAAACAAACATCTTTCAAAATAATTTTATTTTTTATATGAAGGTAACCATAATTTTATTTTCCTATATTTTTAATTTATTAAATATGAAATCAAATTTTTTCCCATGAACCTCAATCATCATTTTTGTACAAGGGAGTGATTCAACTATCTAAAATTATTTTTTATCCTGACAACCATAGTTCCTAATGTATTTCTAAGAGTACCCTTTAATGTTATTTTTTTATCAGTAGTCTCAATAAACTATTATTATTAAATATTCTTATAGAGAATATGAGTTTTTATTTTTTATTGTCTCAAAATAAAACTGTTGAAGTCTATAAAAGAAACTCTCCATGGATGTATAAAAATAATATATTTAAAGAGAAATGTTTCTTGGAACAATATTAATTTTGGATTGATAGGATCTGAATATCCCATATATTTTAGATTAAATAAATACTCTCAAATCACCCCCACTGAACTCATTATATTCTTTTCACTGATGTATCAAAAAAACCTTTTCTTCAGTTGTTAGAAAAACAAATCTATACAGCATAGCTCATCTCATTACACTTATATTAAACATTATCAATATATCCTATATTATAAAATATTTTTTCAAAAATACATGGATCAGGACTAAATATGGATCCATTATATCCATAACAGATTGGAATAGAATATGCATAAACTAATATAGGTTTTCACATATTCTATAATTTCCTAATTAATTAATTCATTTGTTATTCTATAATTTCCCACAATTTCTATATTATTCGACTAGATTAAAGACCATATCCTCATACTACTAATACTTTAATAACACATTATTATACTTTTTTTTAGAATTGAAACCATTCATATTAGTACTTTCATTATCCAACTGAATTTATTTATAATTATTAAATTCCAGAAAATAAAATTTTTTAATGGTAAAATGATCCTTCCATGCTCAGGTTTATGGGTTCATTCTTATAATAATTACTTCTATCTATCAACACATGGTTATTATGAATCATATTTTGTATAGTTATATAATCCATATGTATTAGACCAACATAGAACCTGATCGTTATAGGCCCAACATAATTCATCCAAAGGGATTCACCGAAACTATAGTAATCTCTTGCTTTTAGTGATCATGCTTATATAGATAAGTTTATTTTTACATATAAAATAAGTCATACATGTCTATAAATATCACACATTATATTTATAAAGTCATACACATTCTGAAATTTTATATGAGCTTCTCAAAGTCATATGGGATCCACCAATTCTGAAATGAGTTAAGAAAAAATATCATATATTGGCTTAAAAACATCATGTACTTCTTCAAATATCATATAATATTTAAAATCATCATACATGGAAGAAAAATATTTCTTATGTTCTACATAATTCATTAAAAATACATAAGTCTATTACATTCTAAAAATGTCTTATGACCAAGCCAAATGACTTAGGGAATCCAAGAATATGATTAATAACCCCAAATATCATATAATGTCCCATAACATTATTGACATATCCATTTTATTAGTTCCGTCGTAGAATTTAAAATCATCTTAGAATCTCTTGTTATCATTTTTAGTCATTCTTAATTACTTTTAATCTCCTACAAATGAATTTATATTTATTTAATAAATATGAACATAATTCCAAATTCATATATAGTATCTAAACTCAAATTTAGGTCTATCCATGAAACTCCACAGCCATAATGAACAACATTTGTTGGATGGATTTCAAGAACATGGATATTATATTTAAATATTTATGTTATATTTTTTACTCTACCAATTATGGCTACCCAAATCTATGCACCCATCCAGGTTATTAATTTTTTTTATATTGTTTTTGAAAATAATTTGTATTTAGTGGGTGGAAACATCAATCCATCACCCTCAATTCCAAAGCTATCCATCATTAAATTATTTAGTTGGGTGGAATCACATTCCATCAAACATAATTATATGATCACTGAGAGCATATATGTTGAAATTTTTTCATTTATAAAAAATAACATTGATAAAAACATAAATCAAACACCAATTAACAATTTTATTTGTAATAATTCAAATGCATAGCTTATAACCCTCACAATGTCCCATTAATCTATATACTCTTGGTATCCCACCTGTATAATTTTGTTTCCCTGATAATCAATCCAACTTTATATGGAAACATTCCTCATGAAATGGGCTATATCATACCCTTATTATCAGTCACATGTGATTATACCCATTCCTTAACAATGGGCTCTCTCTTACTAACAGTCCTAAATAATATATAGTGTTTTTAGTCCAGGCCATGAACACTTGAGTGGAGTTATATAAAACCCCGGGTCCAATAATCTCACCATCATCTATACCCTTAAAGCTACCCCATGACTCAAATACTAGGTACAAATCCTATTCAAATCTACAAGTTCCCTCAATGTTCCATGAAACTATCCAATATGGGTATATCACTCACATATTTTTCAACAAAAGGAAATCATAGCCACTTGCCATAGGAAAAGGGGTTCTAGTGGTTGTTGGATAACACCTTTATTATCATGTTTAAAAATTACTCCCCATGCTCCAATATGAGACTCAGGTCTTGCTATTATGAATGAAAAAGCATTAGGGTGGTTAGTCTGGATCATGAACACCTGAGGGGAAGTATGAAAAAACCTGGATGCATTAATCTCAATATAAGTGAATCATACCCAAATACTATGATAGGTCTATAAGAATACATCATGGACCTTAAGAAGATAAATTTTTTCATTGAATGGATATCCTTCAATGAACACATAATGTGATATATAATTTCATTGTTTCATGATTTATCATAAAGAAGGAATCAAAATATATGTCATTGACCTTATTGGATTTTTTAGTCCATGAACATACAAGATATATTTAAATTCTTATATAACAAAAATGGATTTATTAATGGTAATACAATCCATGGATAGAAGGTCTATGTAATATCTTCTTTTTGTAAGGGATAATACCCAACATATTTATTCAATAAATCTCTTACCATGAATGATTAATCAAAACCATGTTACCTCACAATATAAAATGTAATTAATTTCATCTTGAATCAAATTATGTGGTCAAATTATTCACATTGATAATGATTCATAGTAAAATTACCAATACATTCAAATACATAGGAATATTGGATTATAAAAAAAGATGTGGCATTTTCTTTTGTAGGTCAATTCTCATGATATCTAGTACCCGAGATCACTAAGTGTGAAAATCTTGAGAATATGTCATAAAAAATATGAGCCTCCAAAAATTTAAATTCAAACATCGTATGTGTCCCATCAACATGATGTATCTAATCTATCATACATATGTTCAATATTACTGTAATAATATTTTGAGGTTCTTGATATGGCTTGGAACTTCTATAACTGATTGGTACCATATTTAATCAATAAAAATTACTATGTAAATAGTGAATGAAGAAATATTAATCCTATTATTGAAATAATTTATCAAGTGTATATCCCTATATACATGATATGTTAATCTAAAAATATTTCTCTATTTGGGTTTACAGAAAACACATTCATAAAAGTTTAATGGATCTGATGTACTATGTAACATCATGAATCATGGTGGCCTAAGATGAACATGAAGACCCAACGTATATTATTTTAAATATTCTGTGTACTTAATTTATTTTTCATGTGAATATAATTGGTATATCATGTTTTAAATTTGGGACCCCATTGGCAGTTCCCTAATAATATTTATTTTTCACATAATAAACATGCACTATGGGGGATATTAAATCCATAAGTTTGATATGAAATTAATTGTTAGTGGTGGAATTTTAAAAGGCTTGGAGAATTATATTATCATTTTTGGAATACATTTAAGAGGTTGAAATAGTTATTGTAAAGCCTCTGAATGATTTTTTCTTTGGTTATTTTTTTAGGATGATCCCTATGGAAAAATAATTTGATGACTTGGATGCATGACTATATGACATGTATATTAACTTTTTATAATATGGAAGTATTGTTTGTGTCTTGATTTATTGTTATATATATTCCTTATGTGTACTCTAAATCTCAGTTATAGATGTTTCTATTATTATATGTTATTTTTACATAATTAATCAGAGTATAGTCTCTTCAACATTAATTATATAATTGAATGATTAGTCATCGACCTTTATTATATGGGGAGGAATTATTGATGACATGTATATAATGTAGGTGATTAATTATTCTAATTGGCCTGGGTTAAGGAATTACATGATATGTGATAGAGAACCTCTTATCTCCTTCAACATAATGGTAAGCAATCTGGTGATCACCCACTTTGTCCAAATAGACATTTTTTATTTCATTCATCATAGAAAACCAAGGATATTAACAAAAAATACTATTTATAATGACTTGTACTTAAATTCATTTATATTCTATAGTATAATTTAATTATGGGTAACACCATATTTATCCTTTTAATAAAACATAGTGTTCTAAACTTCCAACTGCAATAATTTCAAAATATTTAAAACAGTAAAATTAACCCATAAATATAATGAAATAATGAAACTATTATAAAAATTATATTTTTATAATTATATAATTATTTATATCTATAATGAAATGATTATAAAAAAGATTTTTTATATATTTTATATACTATTTATAACAATGAAAATGAATTTTAAAATATATAAAATCAAGGTTATATATTTAAAAAGAGAATGTATATAGAACCAAAAACCAAAACATGATAGAATATTTGGAAAAAATGTGTTAATCCATCAAAATTTATTATATTAAATCTTTTAAAGAAGAATCGATTCTAAAATTAATGAAATGAATGATTACTTTTATTCTATGAGGAACCCTAAGCTATTATAACCAAAATATGGCATGAAAATAGAATTGAATGATGGATGAAGAAGAAATAAAAGATATTAATGGATCATAAATTGATGTATCACTAATATTTTATTATAAATCTTAAATATCAAGGAGATAAAGATATAAAATATGGGTAAATTCTTTGAGCTCTCCATATGTTGGATGTGAATTTATTAGATTGAACCCAATTTCAACATATTTGAAAAAAATAACATTTAAATTGGTAGAGAAATTTTTATGCATGATAATATTAACTATGATAATGTTTATAGTTTAGTTACTTCAACCATGAACAAATATTCAGAAAATTTATTTTTTTCATGTTCCTAACATTATATTATGATATCATTTCTTCAAAATTTATAATTTCTTAGTCGAAATTTCATGAAAAACTAAGACAAAATAATATTTATAATATATTCACTGGACACACATTATGTGTCCTGATAGTTGTAACCAATAATCAAGACTTATAGATGTAATTTTATTAGGTTGGTCCTTAAAAAGTTCATTGTATGATCATAAGATATTCTTTTGTTGATAATTTCTCATTTTAGTTATTTATGTAAACTGAAGTTAACCATATAGGGTTTTCATCACATTACAGATACATTTTAACCATAAAATTCAAGAATATAAAAAATATATTGATTTATTATATTAACATGAAATTATTAATTAATTAATTAATATTTTATTATTAATAGTCTATAGTAGTGGGAAAATATTAAATTATAAATAAAAATATTTTCACCAAAAACTTTGGTATGTTCTTTTAAAATATAATACCAACTATCCGGTGATAATGAATCGATATATATTTCATTAAAATTTAATCTCATGGAACCTAATACTATATAAAAAATTTAAATTCCAATAAATAGTAAAAACAACTATATTGTGTTATAAAATATAAATAAATTTTATAAAAGATAACTATACCTGATATTTTCTGATAAAAAATCTGAGAACCTGCTATGTGGGAATCAATTTGTTTTTTCATGAAATATTAAATTTTATCAATGCATATTATAAAAGAAAATTATAAATAAAATAAATAACATTATGAGTTGTTATATTTTTTTGTTACAATACAACATTGTAATACCTTATGTGTTATTCCATTAAATATACAGAATAATATCATACATTATCCAAAATACAACCCTCAAAGAACCTTCCCATACTCCAGTTTAATTCTAATATATTCCACATAAAATTCACGACACAACCTATACAAAAAGTACATACATTTTATATGAAATTAATTCAAAATTAATAGTTGTGATATTAAGACAAAAACATCAAAATGGATGAACATCTAACATTTAAAATTATAAAAATTTCTGGTATATAAATTCTTTCAACAATGAATTTCAATATTATAATAAAAAAATTCATACCATTCCATTTTTTTGTAATATTTTATTCTTCAAGGAAATTATCTAATATATCATATAATTTTAATCTATAAGGTGTCTCACCGTTCTATTCAATAATATAATAGGATCAATTCGTGTATGTTGATATTATTTGTTGTCCATAACCGATATTAAAAAAATAGAACAATAATATTAATTTATTTATATCCTAGAAAACTATCGTATCTATTTTGTGATCTCCTATAATGTTACTAATAAATACCTGAAAAATAAATTTAGTTATTTATATATATATAATATATATTCACCATGATATACATAAAAAATGGGTAATACTATACTACGTTGGAGTATATGGATATTCAAAATTCTATCTCAAGATAAATTATTCTAAGGATACATTAGGTATATTAATTTGGATAAAATGGTTCAAAAACACATCTATAGTACATAAGAATCTAATTGGACCACTTAAAGTGATGATGAATCCATTTAACCAGTTTTAGAAGACATCTTGGGTTATATATGTTATTTTATAAATAATATTTCCAAATAAAATATTTTTTTTATAAAAATACTGATTTAGAAAAATCCAACCTTTGGATCATAAACTATAAGAAATATTTGAAATGATTAAAATTACATGGCTCCACATACTCATTGTATATGGATGTAAGAATCATCATACCATATATTTTAACGGATCTACCCAAACATCAAAAATGTTATATTTTATTCTAATAAATATTAAATATAAGAAACAAAAAAACCAAATATAAAATGAAACAACTGATGTCAAAGGGATTTAAACATATTCCCAGTCCTTTGGAAGAACAATATAAGTAATCATTCATGATATAATTAAATGAAATAGAAACAATTTTACATGATCCATATCATCTAAAAACCTACATGTAAATAAAATATGAAATCATTGCTTCTATGAAAAATACATATAGAAAGAAATCTTATCAAAATTACTATATATGGTGATCTATAGTTCTCTTATACCATTTACCTATAAAATTGTACAATATATTTCTATTTATTTGTGTGACACCATAGCATCTATATGGTTCTTAATTATCCATTACCTTTAGTTCCTTATGGGTATTTGAGACATCATCTAGGATGCCACCAACTACACCACTGGGACACCAAATCCACTTTTGATCATCATTGATAGTGTAATAATCCAAAAATTCATCCTTACACTTCTTCCACACATCCATTATCCATAATTAGTTTCCACAACTGTTTCTTCCAATATTTTAATATATCCTTAGTTTCTCTATACATACTCCACATCACATTCACATAATCATTTTTTGAAATTTTAACATTACAAAATAAAAATATTTATCCAAACAATAGTTACCAAAACCAAAATCCAATTATATCCAACTAGAGAAAAACTTTCATAGGTTAATAATATCAGTCACCCACTTGAGAAATATTATCTAGGCTTTAAAAAATGTCTAAGTATCAAATTCAAACATCCCTTATTCTATATATTCTATCTATAGTGTCAAAATTGTTCTCCATTATGCTGACAAAATTTTGATCCTCACTAAGGCACAATACCACCTTATAAATTTCAATACTATGACCACCTATTCTATTATCCAAAAAATTTATAATTTCTCTGTCTATTTACATTCATATAAACAACTTTGTGCACTCAATAATTTTTTGAAACCCCACAACAATTCATGCCATGTAATGTGTCCATGAGCCTTATCCTTTTGATAAAAAATAATTTTCTTAAATCCACAATGATATTATGAAATAAAAGCTAATAACAATGCATTACTCATTAGTGATACCAAAAGAATAAAAAATCGCTCATTAAATAATTCTTGAATTTCTAGTATCATCAAGACTATCATATTATCTAATAAATTGGAACCATATATCCATCTACCAAATCAAACTTGTCATGAATATATTCTATTCTCTTATCAAAATATTTAACATGATTTTATACCCACTAAAGGATCTAAAAATTGAAGAGGAAATTCATGACTCTTAAAAACTTCTATTTGTCACAAATATGTAGTTAGAGAACACGTCCTTGACCAAAAAATCCAAAAAATATTAATGGGGTTTAAAGTTGTCCCATAACGTAACTGAAACATGAGAATAAGAAATATTACAGAAATTATACATTGGTAGATTCCAACTATCCTCCCATATATGTTTTTTTATAAAAGTATTAGGTCTAATAATAATTATGGACTGTTTTCAAAATATAACCCACACATAATAAGTTTTTTCACAAATATCTTATAAAAAACTGGAATATTAAATCATGCCCCTATATTTATTATCAAAAATATAAAACATCTCCTCCATGAAATGAATCTATATTAGTAGTTCATGTATACAATTTTCAACATGTATTCTTTTCATACAGTATGAACTCAAACTCTCTACAACATGACTCTTCCTTCTATCATACCTCAAAGATTCCATCAGACATCTAGTCTCATTTTCCCCCATGCCACTCTCTTGTATGAAGAATCTAAAAACCTGGAAAATAATTTTAAATAAATAATACCCATAATTTTCAATCCACATCATAATGAAATTAAAATATCATAGTGATCTATCATATGAATAAAACGAGGCTATTCCCAGTTATTTTGAAAGATCAAACATATGATTCTGATTCACATATTCTTTACCAACTGTTTTGAATGATAATTTTTCTGCATATAAAGTATTCAGTCATTACATATTTTATACACTACGTATCAATTTTATAAATAAATTCAGTAGAAAATTCTATCAATCCCATCTATACCATGTGTCAAAGAAAACAATTCCATTTGATGTTTTACATCCATTTATTTTTTTAAATTCTTTGTTAGATATAATGCCCCTTATAATACACTGTTTTATATAGACATAGAACCAAATTTGATTTATCAAAATTCATTCACAAAATTATAAAAAATTACAACATATAGCTGAAAAATGGATATATTATTATTCATTTACCAAGGTATATGTCGCACCCCCAATAATTTCAACAAGAATCCATTCATTATTGATAACAAAATATCACCCATTCTAAAAATCATGACTTTTTATCTGTCCATTAGGTTATCCTTTTTAATTCTTTATGTAATATTATTTATCTTTCTACATTTATTATATGTTGAATGAAAAAAACCAATGAGTGAATAATTTATAAAAAAAAGATATATAATAAAACACTAAAAAATAATAAATTAATCCTCATATCTAGTGGATTTTGGTTATTATAGAAATATAATATCTAAAATTAACATTTTAGTTATTTTAGAATTAAAAATTTACCTATATTAATCAAATAGAAAATATGTGGTATTGAGCCCCAAAAAATCATATCTTCTTATAATTTTATCATTCCTCATGATGTTTCCCAATATTGTCTTAAAATATGAAGTTTTTTACAACTTTTTTATCTTAAAGGACATATTTCTTTCTAAAATATTTCCAAAAAATATTAAATTCCTTCTAGCCAAGTCTTTTGTTTTTCATCAAAATAAATTTATTCCAAATTTACTCCCAACAATGGAAACTATAAATATATTAAGAATAGTAAATCATGTATCTGTATTGTCTAAAATTTTAAATATTTCCAAAAAACCATTTCAATATAGAACACTTCGTCTTCCAATGCATCATTTTGAAATATAACTCATACTAAAATGGAATAGTGTAATGGAACATGGTATGGTCTTCCAGAAGAATATTAGTAGAAAAATCCTAGAATGACACTCTTATTATGACATGTGTTTTTCATCCTTACATTTTTTTGGATATCTTCATCCCTATGAAAGTACAAAACCAAAAGAATATAGACCATTTGGAGTTTTCATAGAATTAGCAGGAATTAATAGTAGGAAATAAATTTTAAAATATATATTTATATAAAGAAGAAAACAAATGGATACCACATTAAATATTGAATCAATTATTATTGATTAGAAATTATGATAATCATTTCTATAAAATATATATTACCTATTTTTACATATATATTATTAACACCAATTTAAGAAGAATATATTATATTCCAAAAAATAATTTACGCTATTGAACTATTTTTGTGATATTATATAATTTTATTTTAAATAAAAATGTATTAATTTTCATATATTGATTTAAAAAATTTATATGTATGTTTTTTATATTTAAAAAACATTTATAAAAGAATAAAATATTATTTTAAAAGTGTATTTATTAATTTAAACATGTTGGTTTTACTTTATAAACACAAATTATACATTTTATAACTTAAGCTATATTTAAAAAAGGATTTAATATATAATACATTTGGTATTTAGAAATTAAATTTAACAACATTAAAAAGTGATTAAAAAGGGAAATTAAATTTTTAATCATTGTTTACTTTTTATTTAATAATTACTACTTTATTTTTGGGAATAAAGGATACATTTCCTTCATAAAATCATTTTACTATGGTGAAAACTAAAATGGTATAAATGAGTAACCTAAGATGTAAATTAGAAAACATGATTACAACTAGTTTGTAATTAAGTGGTGGAGTAGTAGTTATAAATTATTACTTTTAAACTCAATTATTTATAAATTTTAGTTCCACTACCTTTGATAATGACTTCCTGTTATTTAATGGTTTTCGGTATTTAAAATAATACCACTCCTTTTCACTTATATACGGGGAACTACAATCCTCACTTCCCATAACAAAAAACGTGACTAAATTTTTTCTTAAATATTCCCAACACAATTATACACTGTAATATAAAATCTAAAAAGGTTGTATACTTCTCCTAAGTCCAACCCTATAATGTGTAGTCCCTTATGCAATGAAAATATTCATATATGTGAGGTATAAGTTTCAAACCTCTATTTCTCTCTTATATAAAATTATGTTAAATTTATATCTATAAAATTACATGTCTCAATCTTAGAATTATTATTTATGTAATATTTTTATAATATTAAATTAATATAATTATTTTATAATAATTAACCCCCTCCCCCAAATTTCTTTTAAAAAATTTTTGAATTATTATTTGGATGGGCTAACACCCCCACAACATGAAAAGTTTTACTTTCCAACACCACCATATTCGGATGGTCCTAATAGGCAATATAATATATAAATTTTAAATTATTGAGATATTTTATATTCATAAATGAAAACTATTACTATTCTTCCCCAATTTAAATAAAAATAAAATCATCAACCATGAATATGTTTAGAATAACACCTCCGCATAATGGTTGATTTCCATTTGTCATTTCATCTTTTCCCTACATGGATGGTCATGATAATGCTGTAAAATGATAAATATGACCTATATTATACCAATACGAATCTATTATGACAATTTTGAGAACCTATTAATAATATGGTCATTAGATTATTGACAAAAATTCATTATTTTAAAATAAACACTACAATACGAAAATATTTAATTTAAATAATAAAATATTTTATATCCATTATTTTTTCATAAAATTACTTTATAATTCTAATATATTACACTAATTAACCCTAAAATACTTTATTATTCTTCAATTTAAATAAAATTTTGTCTAAATAACATCATAATCATCAATAATCATGGTATTCTCATGATTGGGTATCCATGACAACCTACATGCAAAATTACATGAAACTAAAAAATGGATGATTATGTAAAAATAATTATTTTAATAGTATGAAATAAATATATAATGAATTATTTTTTATGTAAATTTTACATGAATATTTAAATCATTAATTATAAAAACACCATTCATATATTGAAGATCACCAAAAAAATGTTCATCATCAATTTCATATTCTATAATAAGGACTAATGTAATCATGAATTGAAATTTATAAACAAATTAGTCATTATAAATATACCCCTATATTAACTTTAATAATCTTGTAAGGATGAACTTCATAACTTCTACTATGAATCTATTATGATAAATCAAAACTATAAACACCTGATGTCGAAAATTTTGAAAAAATTAAAAAATATACATGTAGATAAGGATGATAAGTGAAAATAAAAAATATTATTATGTATTTAAATGGTTTGAAAATTAGTTATTAAGATATTTGTTTTAGAATTTCATAGTGTATTTTACTATGTGAGTACACAAGCTAATGGGTTCTTTATCTTAGAGTTGAATCCCTTGAAGCATGTTTATGTTATACCCCATGATCACATTTCATTCATGTAAGTACTACCCCACTATATTATTTATAAAATTATTATATTTTATTATGATATAAAATGTATTATTTTATTTTAGTCTAATCATGGGGTTTTAACTCAAAAGTTATAGAGGTTGTAAGAGGTTTTAGGAATCAAATATTTTTATTGTGTTATCATCACTCTTCCTTAAAAATTATATTTCACTGTTGATATATTATTATGTAATGTTCAATTATTTACTTATTTTAATGTTCAATCACTTTTATCACTAAATTATTATTCCTTAAGGATTTTATTACATTCTAGATATTTTTTTTAATAATTACCTTTTCAATTAATATATTTTTAATACACATAAATGTTTTCACTTCCCATAAATGTTATCATTTTCCTAGTGGAAACTAATTTTTTTATCTGCTATGTACATTAATCTCTTATTTATTTATTTTAAAACAATGGTTTATCTATACTAATAATGATCTAGGGTTTTTGAGTGGTTATTTCAACATTATCAAAAAAATTATCTATCATTTCAGAAAAAAATATTAAACTATCCACATTTTCATTGGAATAAAATAATATCTAATAATTTATATTTTATTTATAATTTTCTTAAATACTCTAACATTTTAAAATGTTTTGGGGTAAATTTTTTATTTTCACCTTTATTTACCATATATTGTTTATCATTTATGAAACAATGTTTTCACCAACCTCTTTATATTATTGTGATATGATTTATTTTTGAAATTTTTATTTTTATATAAAATGATTTATTAAGTTAATTTTTTGTGATATTTTCCAAATTTTCATAGAACCTAATATTTTTTGATGAAATCATTAGGATTTGTTATTGATTGATTTTATGTTTCACACATATGTATAGATGATTTTGGGGTTCTGATAATTCCTTCTAATGAATTATTTATGGTTTCATATCACATCAAATGATTAATGTTTTTGGAATATATTTTAGATTATTTGTTCAAAAAAATTATGTGAGCTACATATGGTAAGATTTGTTCCCATATATTTTATGTAAATGAGATTTAGGGAAATTTGTTAAAAAATTATAGTATGAACATGATAAGGAAATTATTTTTCACAATATTATCTATATATATAGTTAATCCAAATTTACATATTATTTATCATGTGTTTCCACAATTTCAAGATTTTTTTAAATTCTATGAAATAATTTATTTTATAAATAATTCTTTATAATGAAATAATCTCAAACATTTGTAATAAGAGAAAATGTTATATGATATTTTATTTATATTTTGAGATTCATTATTTATTTTATTCTTACACAAAATAGATTTTTATGATCTTACAATAGCCTAATATGTTTTATGATTACAATAAAATTTAATTTGATATTTTATTATAATATTTATGAATTCTTTCTTTTTTACTTCATGTTATGATATGTTTTCCCTTTCTAATCATATAATCTCAGCCATTTCTTAGGTTTCTATTATGTGCATTATTAATATGAATAAATATTGTGAGATAAGTATAAACGGGTCTATAGGAGAATTTTTATCAAAAAATATTTTCATTTGTTTTAAATAATACATTATATAGGAAACATACAAGACACTATACATTTAGGTCCATGGGTTGTGTTGTTTATTTTGTGATGTATAATTTAAATGATGATATTATTGTAATATTTATGGTTAATATTATATTGGGTCATATTAGTTTGTACTAGATCATGGATTAGTTATTTTTGGATATTATTTTCGATAACAAAAGGAAAAAACACAATATAAAAATCTATGGGATGTGTTTATGTATATGATAATGTATTAATGTTTTATTAATGTAAATATTTTGGGTTTATCCTATACATTAAATTCATATCATGATAATACATTTGGATGAGGTCTCATACATGGTTTTACCTATGATTCATAATCTTTAAGAGGGATTGATGTGTATTATGTCAATAGTTACAAATTTCCTAACAAATAGGTTTTGCTCAACACTTGGTTACACCTTCCTGGGGATATTCATTATGTAATTAAAGATTCTTTATAATCCATTATGATGTATTTGAATATATTTAACAAGTTTATTTAGATAAAATTTATTAGTTAAGAATGAATAAAACTTATATATTAATAGAATAACATATGATTTTTATATCTGAAATCAAACATTTATGTTTACAGATCCCATTTATGTATATTAATTAATTTAATAATGTGCATTCCCACTTATCATTTTTTTACTTTTGGGGAGGGAACCCAATAAAACTGAGTTAATAGTGGGAATAATGTAAATTATTATTCTCATATCATGAAACCTAATGAGATTGGAGATGGAATTAATATAGTCTTGGAAATGATCAACCTACTATTTCAAGAAATGGAAAACAACCCATATCATTTTTCATCACAAATGCATCAAAAAGATATAGACATTCTATCTAGTCATTTATAAGAAAACATGCTCTCTCTTTTAGTGGGTTTTATAATCCAACAACATATGATAGTGGTTCAATTCAATGTATAATATATTTTTTGTTATCCAGTGCATAGAGTATGTTAATGTTTTTTCAGTTTATTATTTTGATGTTTATGTTGACCAGTTGTAGAGTCTCACTAACAAAACCACATAAAAGGATCATAAATAATCAATGGAATGTGAAGAGTTCATGAATATATTTTTCACTAATTATTTTTCCCTAACATTTCTCACCAGAATATAATAATAATTCTATTATAAAAATCAAAATCAATATAATTCTATTTGATCATATGAAAATATTAGAAGACTCATGGGAAATGCCTCTTGTTTCATCTCTGATACTAATATCAAAATTTATTGTTCCATTATTGGATTAAATAATTGAATTTTAATGGAGTTATCCATGAGATAAATTTGTATCTATGATGAAATTTTTTTAGGTGAAATTAATGTTGAAATGGAATATATACGCACTCATTATTACAATTTTTTTAGATATTAAAAGAAATATGGATGTCAGGTAGTATCAAGAGATAAATCATAATGATGGAAGAAACATCAGTCACCTACATGAAAAAAATTGGGAAATGAATCCATGAATATATCAAAGATAAGAAATATAATGTTTTTAGTTTTTGAATAATAAAATCATAGCTCATTATTCCTAGAAAAAAATATGAAACATGATAGAGGGAAATAATGTCCAATTCTTAAAATTATATCTGTGTAGTAATTATTCAAAGCTCAACCATCCAAATATTTTTAAAAACAAAAATCATATTTGAAAGAATATATGAAATTAATAATAGATAATAATATATAATGGAACACCCCAAGTCATTATTATATATTTTAATTTAAATAATACAATCTCTTTAATATCTATCAATGTATCTAGCACAAGGTTTAAATGAAATTCAACACTCTATTTAAAATATTATTATAACCATTATAAACTATCTAATATATTGTATGGTATGATTTTTATTAGATAAATTATTAAAATTATTTTTTTTACACTTGTATGACATATATTAAATGGTTATATATTTATTTTATATAAATTAAAAACCATATCAATGAAAATGAAATGTATTTTGAAATATTTTAGTTTTTTAAAAGGTGGTGTTGTTATGTTTTGGAAACAATATTTAAAATTATTTTTCACACTTATAAAAAATATATTTGAAAAAAAATTAAATCAATTTTTTAAATGTAAATGTCAAAATTACTTTGGGGTTAAATTTTTTTATTTGTTTTTGAAAATATTATATCTATTATGAATAGTGAAAACTACTTATTTTTATTGAAAAATACATTTTTTTTAAATTGTTTAAAAAGATAATTTATTTTTAAGATTTTTTTTAAGTAAATTAGTTCAATTATATTACAATGAATTTGATTTAGTTTAATAAATTCTATTATTTTTTTTATATTAAAACAACATATACATATAATAATTTTCTCTTTGAATCCCCACATTTTTTCATCGCATTTATGCGTAAACTTTTAAATTGGATTCATCCACTTGTTTATATATAATTATTAAAAATGTATTAAATAATTGGAATAATTATAATTTATATTATCTAATAAACTATAATATTAAGGGTCGAAATGACTTACCAGAAAGTCTAACACAAATTTTATGGTTTTGTTTTGACTTTATGTCATATAAGTTTTGATAATGACCAATATTTACATATTTTTGTATGATAAAAATATCTGTGAAATTGATTCCTTTTAAAAATTCCATTTATGTAATCTCCCCAACTTATAAAAGGATTACCCTTTCTTCCACAATTCACACATCCAAATCATTTATACCATCAAATAAATTCCAAAATATATTACTTACTCCCATTAAAACATCATATAACCCTTTTTTTTATAAAAAATCCATCCAATGAATGCTTTTGGTGAAAACCTAAAGAGTTTATCCAAATAAGTGGGAACGTTATTAAAAGATAGTTTTTTTATTCTTCTTGATCCATAAAATATTTAGCAATCATGACAGTATAATAAAAAATTAAATCTTGTATATAATAAGATATTATTATGGTTATTTATAAACCAATATGACTCTCCTCTTCCATCAAATGAGTAACGAAAACCCTTGATCCTATTTATGGAAGATTTCATCCTCATGAACTGATGAAACTCATTTTCCATCAACAACTCACATGATTGAAAATAATTATGGTTTTAATATATGTATATTTATAATTTTTTATATAATTATTATTATGGAATTATAATACCACAAATAATTTTTTTACTTTCCCTTATTTTTAAAATATGATAACATCCTTTGTGTGTATAACAGATTACTGCCCCGTGAAGCGATCCGAATCATTTTTCAGTTTTGATTTTCATGGAAGGTAATAATGATAAATTTATTGAATATATATCAAATATATGACATCATATAAAATATTTAAAAGTAACATATGACCCACTTACGTACCCTTTCACTCATTAAGGGAATGATGTCGCCACTCATGTGAACATGACGCCTACCATCTCCACAAAGTGATGCGATTCATTTTGAATTCCAAAAATTAAAAATTGTTACAATAATGATTCTATAAATAAAATATGCTACTTAAAAATTATTCTCATTATTATGCTATTTAATTTATTTCATATGTACATGAACATTATCTTTCATGAATAAACTCCAATGAGAAAATAATGAAATTAACACACCAAACAATGAATATAATGAAATATTATTAAAAAATGGTTACTAACATATTATAAGAGTATCACATATGATTCTATAAATATGAATATCATTTAATTATAAATTAATAACTTTTTTAAAACCAATATACAGTATGTTAAATCATGTTAACAAGAAATAAGTCTAATTTAGTGTATTTCGTCTAAATTTCCATTTCACTGAGTCTTATTTGTTAATATGATTCTATTTACTATTATATGGATTATATAATAAAAATATGATAAAATTAACCTGAATAAATATTTATTAATGATGATTAATGTTTTCTTTATGGTTTATTCTTCAATTGGATATTATTTAAATGTTAATAAAGAGGTAAAAACTTATTCTATAGTCTCAATTTCATTTATGATTGATTTTTTGATCTTAAAATAATCACATATATAACGTCCCAGATCCGAGTGCCACTCAACGGCTGCCCCAAACCCAGCTTGTCACATCACCTCAAGTGAATTTCCCCAAATGCCAGAGGCTACCGACTAGCAGCGAGGGCCCAGGTCTGATAGTGGGGAAACTATGCCCTCATTTGTCAAAGTGTGGTGCAACGGAGAAAATAAATAACATACAACAACAATAGAAGTAATAAACCATACACAACTGAGATGAAAAGTTATAGGAAAAGATAACAAACTTTTATATAGATAATGATGAAACATTTCACTAGTCCTGAGAAAATATCCAGAACATGTCACTCAGTAGTACAATGTGATACAATGGAAAGTATGGGTATATCAGAACAAAACAGAACAACCGGCAGCATCACGAGCCTAAGCTCAGTACCATGCCCCCTACACCTCAGCAACACTCAAGTACCTGTATAGGGACCCTTTCCAATATCCACACGTGAAGTAATATAGTCTGTTTGGGACAAAGACAAGACGAAAATAGGGTGTGAGAAATAAATCCAAATAGGCACCCACCAAAGGCTCATGCCCAATTGTTAGTGAGAAATGTGAAACAAAAGTGTGCAATAAATGCAGTAAATTAGTAAGCACTCATAAGTAACTATCATTACCAGTTTCATTGTCATTTAAACATTCATTTAGAAGTTCAATTTAATAAAATTCATGTTCAATTTAGTAACATTCAAAGTTCCTCACAACTAAGCCTTCGGGCTAATCAGAACCTTTCCCTCGGGAAAATATAACCAGGTCCTCAGGCTAATATAACCATGCACTCAGGATAATATAACCACTCCCTCAGGCATACCCTAAGGTATAACGAATGGTGACCTCATGCGTATGGAAACTCTCCCTCAGGAATACGGAATATTTCCCTCAGGCATGGAAGGTACTGCTCTTAGGCATAATATACGTTGCCCTCAAGCTATACAACTACTACCCTCAGGCTAAGAAAACAACGCCCTCAGGATAAAGTAAAACACTACCCTCAGGCGCAAGTAATCAGGCCAAGCCCAAAGCATAACAATCAGTTATATATACAATTCCTTTCAAGGAAAAAGTAATTGTCAATATAAACATGGCATGCCCTCAGGTATCCGGGCCAAATGGATTAACAGAGGAACGCACCCCTGGGTGGTCTTGGATCCAAGCAGTGATCCCAAACAGTAGTTTTAGACTTATGTTAAATTACCTATACAATTCTAGGTATTTAAATAGCCAAGGCCTCAACCATAAAACACCCCAACATGGGTTTGTAGCACAATGGTACAGAAAAAAACACAACAGTTGGAATGTAAACACTAGACCACTTACCTCGATCGCCCATGATCGATATACGTGAACGACGCTCATCGAAACGCCTGAGAAAGATGTATATATGAGGTGAACATAACCTCGTTCAAACTCAAAAAAATTTTTAGTGGAATAATTGGAAAGAGCTACACAAGGAGAAGGAAAGACTCACCTGTGCGGTCCCAAGGAGGTCGGCGGTGCAGAAAATGGGTTCCCGATCTGCGGTTGGGAGGTCATCCAAGTTCTGGACATCTCTCCCAAGCTCTCCTTAAGTTTTAAGCTTCCTCTGTGAACAGAGGAGGCTACTGCCCATTTTAAGCGAAATAAAAAGACTACACGGTGTGTAGTATTGGTTACATGGCCTGTACTTTTCATTTTTTTAACTATTCCTCTGGTGGCTTCTCACCAGCATGGCACTGTTAATCTGTCGACATGAGTACATGACGTGTAATTACAAATAAACGGTGTGTACTGTCACTCAACATGAATCCACATTCACCACCTTACTATTCATCTGCCGACTAACTTCACGGTGTGTAAATACCCACTATATGGCGTGTAGTCAGTTTTTACACCTTTCATCATCGGTCGGGCTACAAGACCTCTGTACTCATCCCACACAGCCAAAATACACTATGTATGAAAAAGTACATGGCATGTACCGAAAAAATTTGGGATTTTCCCCATTTTCTTTATTTTCATAGAAATACTTAAGGAAAAAAGGAAAAGAAGAGACCTGTACCTCAAGAACAAGAATCAGGTTCTTACAGAATTCCCCTTAAAGAAATTAATCCCTGAATTTCCCTTCCAAGGATGGTAAAGATAAACTCAGAAAAAATATAGCCACTGAACACGTACGTCGGTCTCCCACTCCTAGGTTTTGTCTTGCACTCGGCCATGCTGCCATAGCACCCGTACGAGAGGAACTGATCAACCTCAGAAAACCTTTGTGCTCTTATCAACGATATGAATCAGATTCTCCTTAAAGGATGCATCACCATGAAGCTCAACCTCCTTGGGCTGAAAGACGTGAGACAATTCTGAATGATAACGTCACAAATGAGATACATGGAAGACGTCGTGCATGGCCCGATACCTCTATGGTAACTGCAACCGATAGGAAACCGACCCGACTCTCTCCAGAATCTCAAACAGCCCCACATACCTCGGTGAAAGTTTACCCTGTCTCCTAATTCGCCTGTGTCCCAACCACGGTGAAACATGAAAAAACACATGATCCCTGACCACAAACTCCAAGGGTCGTCCGCGGTGATCAGCATAAGATTTCTAATGAGACTGTGTAGTATCCATCCACTTCTGTATCAACTGGACCTACTCTGATGTCTCTTGCACGAGACGTGGTCCTAGTAAAGCTGCTTCACCTGTCTCCAACCATCACAGGGGTGATTGGAATGGCCTACAATATAAAGACTCGTATGGTTCCATATCAATAGATGCATGAAAACTATTATTATAGGCAAACTCAACCAGGGGTATATTCTTATCCCAAGATCCCCGAAGTCTACGACGCATGCACGCAGCATATCCTCAAGCACCTTTATCGTACGCTCTGACTGGCCATCAGTCTAAGGGTGGTAAGCTGTACTCAGAAGCACCTGTGATCCCAGTGCCCTCTGAAGACTCTCCATGAAACGACAAGTAAAGTGGGCATCCCTATCTGAAAAGATAGAATTAGGAACCCCATGAAGACGCACAACCTCTTGGATATAAAGATTTACGAGCTCGTCAACACCGAAGGTCTCCTTGATTAGAAAAAATTGAGCCACCTTCATGAGTCTGTCCACAAAAACTTACATGACATCATTACCTCGAGGTGACCTCGGCAACCCAATCACGAAGTCCATCTTGACATCATCCCATTTCCACTCTAGGATGGGTAACTGCGGTAACAGTCTGGCTGGCCTCTGATGCTCTGCCTTCACCTGATGACATGTGGAACATCTCGTAACAAAACTAGCTACTTCGCTCTTCATACCCGGCCACCAATAATGACGTCTCAAGTCATGGTACATTTTGGTAACTACGGGATGCACTTCCCAAGCTGAAGCATGAAACTCCTGCATCAACTCTTCACATATATCCCCTGGAACCCATACTCATCCATGGAAACACAATACCTCATCATCACCTATCTTCCACATAGGAGGATTTTCTTCACTTGCCACCGACTCCTAGAGAACTAGGCCTTCCGAATCAGATAGTTGTCTCATCCTCACTCTTTTTATGAGGGTAGAAATTAGATCTAAATATGAAAGATAGGTCTGCCCCTGACTGTCGTGCACCTCAAAATTCATCTCAGAGAATAAATCCATAAGATGCAACTCAACACTGGCCTCTTGCACTACTTGTATTTGAGTCTTCCTTCTCTTTGCATCAGCAACTTCATTACCCTTACCAGGTGTATAGTCATGTTCAAAATTTAAGGACTATAGGGACTCAACCCACATCTGTTGCCTCAGATTCAAGTCACAATGAGTAAAGATATATTTGATACTTTTGTGGTTGGTGAAGATGTTACACCCCAAGATTTTATTTTATTTTAATTTCATTAATGTCTTGTGTTGTACGCTACACCAAAAGGAGCTTGCACAACACACATCCTTGACTTTCCTTGTATTACATGCAATCACGACCTTCCTCGATAGCGTGTGTAGTACGCAACACCGAGTTTCACTAAACAACGATATGCTATTGAAATATTATTAAAACTAGCTGTTATGAATAGTAATAACAACTTTTTGAAATATTTTAAATTTTATTTTTCAAAATGGAATTCATTTTTGGATTCAGAATATCGAAATTATCTTAGGGTGAAATTTTGGTACTTTCCGGATAACTTTCATTTTCTGATGAATAGTGAAAATTACTAAATTTTAATTAAAAACAACCTTTTTAATAGAAATAATTAATAGAGATAAATTATTAATTTTAGTGGTTTTAAAGTTTATTTAGAATATATTTTTACAATTTAATACAATTTTGTTCATTGGATGTAATTTCACATTTAAACCAGACATAAACAAGTGTCAATCATTTGATAATTATTATCTCTTAAGAACACGCTATTTGTTTTGACGACGAGAATTAATTTTTAAATGAATTAATGCAACTGATATGTTTTGAATTTGGTAAAATAGACATCATTTTTGAGTTCATAATATCAAATATAGCTTAGGCGTAATTTTTGGTCTTTTTCTGGAAACTTTCATTTTTTGATGAATAGTGAAACCACTAAGTGGTTGTTAAGAAAAATGAATTTTTCATAAAACATAATTTTACCGCTTCTGTGAGTGGAATTTCAAAAATCCGAGACACACGTTTGATGTTAGTAAGTAAAATGTGATTCAATGAGATGAAAATAATTTTTTTTGAATAGCAACTTTTTACTTTTTTTTACCATAGTTAAAAGTAAATAGTGTAATTACGGGTAAAAATGATATTATTATAAAACATGTCCTAATTCTATTGGATAAGTTTAATTCGACCAAAAACAACCTTAGGAATAAAATATGACCATTTAGGCCCACTTTGATTAGATTTGGACATTTATTATTAATTTATTTAAAGAAGGGTTAAAATAGTTAAAATCAAAGTTTAATAAGTATATCATTTTTAATATAGGGTTATACATAAGATAAATTCAACTATAAATATTCATTAGAAATCTAAAAATATTTCCTACATAATGATATTTTATTTGTAATTTTTAGACTTTAAATATGTTAATTTATTTATGACACAAAGATGATGTAGTAATTATCTTATTTATAAAATATTGACATAATTGATGTTATAAATATCCAAATAAATATAATTTGAATCTTTTCATGAATTCCACTAATTTTCTAGGTTAATATGACATGTTAGTATTGATTTAATTAACTTTTTTCGAACTAATTATTCTGTTATGAGTTTCACAAAAATCAATTACTAAATAGTGTCAAAATTGACATAAAATATTTTTTAAAACAAATATTATATTATTAATTGTTATATTATTCCTAAAAATATGGGGATCGGCCAAATTACATAGATAAGTTTATATATATTAATAATAAACAACTTGGGGTTCTTTTGGCTTGTTATAGTAAGTTTATTAACCTTATAGTGTAAGAACACAAAAAGACATGGTAAAAGTAAAATTAGCTAACTTAAAGTTAAAACTAAATGATAAGGTTAAAATAGTAAACTAAACTTGTCCAAATGATGTTGGATTAGAGGATTTAGACCCATCACCACCTTATCTTCTAAATAAATCAATTTGGAGCTATTTAAAACATAATTTGGCTTTATAATAAAATAATATTTTTTGTTATTCCAAAGGTGCCCCTCTCCTCCATTATAAAAGGGCACCTCCTCCCTCTCTTCCTCGCACCACTTTGAGCCTTCATGCTCTGCCAAACCCTGCCGAATTATCTTCTCCACTTCCATAGCTACATCCTATATGTTCTGGTGTCCTCAAAGACCAATTTTAGTGCCCTAAAAGGAGATCTCAAAGAGGCGCTTCAAAGAAGAGGTAATGTCTGTTACCGATTATTTCAACTTTATTTCTTCTTCCACTTCTTCTTCTTAGGTTGTTTCATTTTTAAGTAATAACATAAGTATCACTCATATACTGATATGTTTTTATAAGTATGAAACAACCCTATTTCACCATCTACCCATCCTACGGAAAACGAAATCACCGCGCGTGCGTACGTACGGAATACCGTCTCCACGCCGTGGTGTAATCTATTTTCCACCACCACCTTACATGGATGGGTATAATGGTGAAAATAAACAACTATATATGATTATTGTAAAGTGGTATTAATTATGAAATAGTATTCATACACTCCAATACAATTCCACGATCATTAGAACGATATCATCGCTCGTGCGTACGTACGGACTACCGTCTCCACGACGTGATGAGATTCATTATCCACGTTAACCATTCATGAATGATTATAAAGTATATATAATAAGTAATCATGAAATATATGACATAATAATGATACTGGATTTATGTGTATATATATGTATGTCATCTACTTAATTCCATTCAACTCAATAAGGAAACGAAAGCAGCATTCATGCGTACGTACGGCCTACCGTCTCAATGAACGGCGTATTTCTCTCAATTTAATGATATATTATATATATGTATATTCTTAATATATAGTATATAAATCATGTTTTATATTTTGTAATTAAGTAATCATGATTTAAGTATTCATATGAATAATTACAAGTCAAAACACGGACGACAAATGAAATGATTTTACCCAAAACGCTCTTTAACATGAAATTTACAAAAGAACGGGTAAAATAAATTCATAAGTGACTCATATATGATATCATAACAATGAGTATGATTCTGGAATAAGTCAATGACATTATTTAAATCATTATACAGGAGGTTTGGACACTTACTAAGCAAATCGAACCTAAGGTAAGGGGAATATCGCAATCTCATTTTTATCCGAGATTGTTTATACTTTGGAATTTACGGAGGTGTATTTTATTATCCACATCCACGTTCTCTCAATATTTAATATTATTTCCATCCACCTACAATTTTTTAAATCCAATTTTACCCTTCTGTGAGTTTTTAGTAAAAGATATGAAAGGAATCTTTTTTCATTTTTAGTACGAGGTACTTTTTGACTTTTTCAACAAAAGTACGAGAAGAATGTTTTTTTAACATATACGGCCTGAATGGATTTTTAAATCATTATTTCCAAGAATATTCCTTCAAAAGTTTTCAAGTTTATTTTTAATCAACTTCTTTTAGTTTATAATTGTATGATATATTAAGAAAGGAAAAGTGTTTTTGAAGTAGAAAGGATATTTTCCTCAAGAATGGAGTTCAAGTGTTTTATCAAAATTATTTTCCATATAAGATAATAAAGGGTTCTATTTTTATCCCTATTATTAAATTTATTTGATTATGTTGTGATGGAATTATTTTTATCTTATATGAATTATTTTATGATGTCACGATGTTTAAGATTCCCATTTTTATTACATGGGTTATGCTATGAGGTATGGTTTATGATTTTGTGGAACACATAAGAATGGTATCATTATGAGATGGGTGGGACCTATATCTCCCTCCAATGCATTAGGTAAAGATTTTATATCTCATGAGATATAAATGGCTGGAACGACAGGTTAATCCGGTTCAGTGAAACAGGACTGAAACGAGGAGTGAACTCGGTTCAGAAATTGACTTTGTCCACTAAGATAGTCTTGGAAATGAGTCTTGACTAATAAGAAATGATTATCTATGATTATGTGTGTATGCCAAAAATTTTCATGTTTTAAGTTATAATTATTGGGATTAAATTTCACTACTATGATTTATCCCATGTTATGATATTATGATCTGTTTTGCAGGTTAGGATTTCCAAAATGTTATGTTCTTATGAATATGATGTGATTGATATTTTTTTTGTTTACCCTTACTGAGCATTTGAGCTCACCCTTTTATGTTTTCGTTTACCCAGGATATAAATAAAGGTTTTAGGTAAGAAAAAAAGGGAAGATCCTTATGGGAGATGTTGAAGATCTTTCACCACGATTAGAAGATTATATTCCGAGTTTCCAAAGACACTAAACTATTACGGTCCTTGTGTGTGTGTTTTTGTAATGTACTATGTATTCCGCAAAAGTAATGTAATTTCCATGTACGTCAAGCTTAGGGTCTCTTCAGTTGGTATCCGAGGAAAGGTTTAGTCAACCTTTTGAAACTAGGATGCGAGAACTTTAGTGAGTTCCCTAGAGATATTTCTAAGGTATGTCTAGGGATGTAACTAAGGTTAAGTATAAGTATAGGTTATAGTACTAGAATTACGGTAACCTAAGATTTTAGATATTGAAGGTACTCCCCCTTTATTATGTTGTTTTCCCTAGCATGATTTTTTCCTCTCACACTATTCTTTTTGGGTTTTAGATGATGGCTGGAACCTGAAGGAACCGTGTTGATCAATGCAATGGACAATGCAATGATTGTCCTCCGGAAAAAAAATGTTATGGGAGATGGAGTGAAAAATCTTATTGCTATACTTACACAAGCTATGAATCATTCTGGACTTCCAAATTATCAGAGAAGGGAACAATATTCTATTGATTCCTTCATGAGGCAACGTCCACCATCTTTCAGTGGGTCTTCTGATCCACTTGTTGCTGAACAATGGATCAGTACCACTGAAAAGATATTTTCAGTTCTTCAATATTCTTGAACATGATAAAGTCATCTTAGCAGTATATCGTTTGGAAGGTGAAGCTGATCAATGGTGTAATCTTATCAAGAATACGAGGCCAAGAGATGAAATTGATCCCATGTAATGGGATGAGTTCAAGAAATTATTTTTCAATAAGTAATTCCTTAGTATTCTTAGAATAAAGATGGAGATGGAGTTTCTTGAACTAAAGTAAAAGTATGATGAATCTATTGGTGTATACGAAGAGAATTTTACAAGGCTTGAAAGGTATGCATCTGGCTTTGTCATCCAACCTGAAAGTAAAGTTTATCGATTCTTCAGGGGCTTAAAACCAAATCTTCAAAGGGAATTTTCTATAAGAGACTTCAGTAGCTATGGAGAAATTGTGAGCTGTGCTATTAAGGTAGAAATGGAAGTTGGTGTTACATATTCATCCCATGGTTTTGATAAGAAACGAAAGATGGAGTTCAAGGAGAAATCTCAGAATAATGGTGAAAAGAATATGAATGTTTCCTTATGCTCAAAGTGTGGAAATAATCATGGTGGAGATTGTCTTAAAGGGACTAGAAAATGTTTTAAGTGTGTAAAATAAGGTCATTGAGCAGCTGAGTGTCGAAGTAATGGAAAAAGGGTTTCTAATGGTGTGAATAAAGAAAAGACTGCAGAGAACGCACCAACCACACTTCAATGCTTCAAGTGCAATGAAATGGGGCATTATGCTAATTAATTCCCTAATCCAAGGGTTAATGATGATCGACATGATAAACCACTTAAGGAAAAGGACAAAGGGAAGTCACATGCGATAACTATTGGCGATGTTGAATATTAAAACGATGTGGCGGAATGATTAAGTGTTTATGTAATGGGATTCCAAAATAATGTTGTATATAGTATCGTGGAATATTGGAATATTTATGTATTGGTCTATTGTGGTTTTCAATAATTTATGGTACCGGTAACCATGGAAAGTGATTGAGTTATTTTGGGTAAGCAAATGGTATGCGCATAATGAAGGGATAAGAAGATAATGATATGTTTGATTGTATTCATGAGCTCATGATTGATATAAGGAATAAGTGATATCATGGTTTTAGTATAAATAATTTTGAGGATTTTGGTTTGTGGAAAGTATTAACTTTTAACTGTATTCATTTTTTCACTAAGGTTCAATGGGTATACATGATTAAGGTATTCACATGTTTGTAATATGACCAACAAGATATATTTTATGATATATGGGGGATAAATGATGGCATTCACATGATTGTTATGTGACATTTCAAGTAATCATTTTTATACTATGAGCTTGGACTGAAGTATTTTGGATAAACCTAAATATTGGAATGGATTGTGTTGGACATAAGTTAGTATTGTTTAAGGATAGAAGTTTTTTTTGATATTATTTATGGGATTTTATAGTAATTTACTTTTAGAAAAAGGACAACCTGCAGGATGGGCAACAACCCATCGCGCCAGACAAGGATGTGGGAATCGAACCCACAACCGAAGTGCGACTGGCCTTTATCACCTATCACTGGCCTACAGGAAGTCCCTATTTAGTAGAAACTAGTTTTATTATGATATAATAAGTATAAGTCCATTTTTGAACCATATATGATTAATCTCACTATAGATCAACTTATGTATATTTAATAACTTTTGTTAACCTTTTGTTTGAGACAGATGGAATGACTCGTCATTCTATCACATGATCTTCTAACACTTCACGAATAAAAAATTCAACTTCATTTCTTTAAGAGATGAAGTGGAAATTGTTCAAGTCACGAACAACAGTGAGATTGTACCAAAATAAAGTAAGTATTTATTCTAATTCAAATTCTTCAACTTTAGGGAAATTATCTTTAAAAACAAAAATGTTGTCCTAGTGCTCTTATATCTGATGAATCAGATGGTACCTTAGATCGTCACAAATTTATGGATTTGTGATTTCTGGATTTTCCATAGCCATGTTCTGTACCACTCTCCATCAGAACATGATAGTTAGATTTCTCTTCCATATCCATATTTTCACCTATGTGGAAACACAATGATTAGTTTATTTGGGTAACCGTTACGTTTCATACTTTTGTTTTTAAATATTGGTTCTAGTATTCCTTTTTACGATGTGGGTTTCTATTAAAGAAACTTTCGAGTAGTAAACCGGTTATAACCCCGATGAATTTCGAGGGCGAAATTCATTTTAAGGGGGGTAGAATGTAACACCCCAAGATTTTATTCTTTTTAATTTCATTAATGTCTTGTGTTGTACACTACACCAAAAGGAGCTTGCACAACACGCATCCTTGACTTGCCTTGCATTACACGCAATCACAACCTTCCTCGATAGCGTGTGTAGTACGCAATACTGAGTTTCACTAAACAACGATATGGTATTAAAATATTATTAAAACTAGCCGTTATGAATATTAATAACCACTTTATAAAATTTTGTAAATTTTACTTTTCAAAATGGACTTCATTTTTGGATTCGGAATATCGAAATTAGCTTAGGGTGAAATTTTGGTACTTTTCGGATAACTTTCATTTTCTGATGAATAGTGAAAATTACTAAATTTTAATTAAAAAGAACCTTTTTACTCGAAATAATTAATAGTGATAAATTATTAATTTTAGTGGTTTTAAAGTATATTTATAATATATTTTGACAATTTAATACAATGTTGTTCATTGAATGTAATTTCACATTTAAACCAGATATAAACAAGTGTCAATCTTTTGATAGTTATTATCTCTTAAGAACACGCTATTTGTTTTGACGACGAGAATTAATTTTTAAATTAATTAATGCAACTGATATGTTTTGAATTTGGTAAAATAGACATCATTTTTGAGTTCCTAATATCAAATATAGCTTAGGCCTAATTTTTGGTATTTTTCTGGAAACATTCATTTTTTGATGAATAGTGAAACCACTAAGTGGTAGTTAAGAAAAATGAATTTTTCATAAAACTTAATTTTACAGCTTCTGTGAGTGGAATTTCAAAAAACCTAGAGACATGGTTGATTTCAGTAAGTAAAATGTGATTCAATGAGATGAAAATAATTTTTGGTGAATAGTAACTTTTTACATTTTTTTACCATGGTTAAAAGTAAATAGGGTAATTACGGGTAAAATGATATTATTATAACACATGTCCTAATTCTTTTGGATAAGTTTAATTCGACCAAAAAAACCATAGGAATAAAATATGACCATTTAGGCCCACTTGGATTAGATTAGGACATTTATTATAAATTTATTTAAAGAAGGGTTAAAATAGTTAAAATAAAAGTTTAATAAGTATATCATTTTTAATATAGGGTTATACATAAGATAAATTCGACTATAAATATTCATTAGAAATATAAAAATATTTCCTACATAATGATATTTTATTTGTAATTTTTAGACTTTAAATAAGTTAATTTATTCATGACACAAAGATGATGCAGTAATTATCTTATTTATAAAATATTGACATAATTGAGGTTATAAATACCCAAATAAATATAATTTGAGACTTTTTATGAATTCCACTAATTTAATAGGTTAATATGAAATTTCCGTATTTATTTAATTAACTTATTTCAAACTAATAATTCTATTATGATTTTTACAAAAATCAATTACTAAATAGTGTCAAAATTGACATAAAATAGTTTAAAAAAATATTATATTATTAATTGTTATTTTATTCCTAAAAATCTAAGGTTCGGCCAAATTACTTTGATAGGGTTATATATATTAATAATAAACAAATTTGGGTTCGTTTCGCTGGTTATAGTAAGTTTATTAACCTTATAGTGTAAGAACACAAAAAGACACGGTAAAAGTAAAATTATCTATCTTAAAGTTAAAACTAAATGATAAGGTTAAAATAGTAAACTAAACTTGTCCAAATTCTATTGGATTATATTATTTCGACCCATCCCCACCTTATCTTATAAATAAATCAATTTGGAGCTATTTAAAACCGAATTTGGATTTATTATAAAATAATATTTTTAGTTATTCCAAAGGTGCCCCTCTCCTCCCTTATAAAAGGGCACCTCCTCCCTCTTTTCCTCACACCACTTTGAGCCTTCATTATTGGCCAAACCCTGCCAAATTCTTTTCTCCACTTCCATAGCTACATCCTAGAGGTTCTGGTCTTCCTCAAATACCAATTTTAGTGCCCTAAAAGGAGATCTCAAAGAGGGGATTCAAAGAAGAGGTAATGTCCGTTAACGATTCTTTCAACTTTATTTCTTCTTCCACTTATTCATCTTAGGTTGTTTCATTTTGAAGTAATAACATCAGTATCACTCATATTCTGATATGTTATTATAAGTATGAAACAACCCTATTTCACCATCTATCTATCCTATGGAAAACGAAATCACCACGCGTGCGTACGTACGGAATACCGTCTCCACGCCGTGGTGTAATCTATTTTCCACCACCACGTTACATGGATGGGTATAATGGTGCAAATAAACAACTATATATGATTATTGTAAAGTGGTATTAATTCTGAAATAGTATTCATACACTCCAATACAATTCCACGATCATGAGAACGATATCATCGCTCGTGCGTACGTACGGACTACCGTCTCCACGACATGATGAGATTCATTATCCACGTTAACCATTCATGAATGATTATAAAGTACATAAAATACTTAATCATGAAATATATGACATAATAATGATACTGGATTTATGTGTATATATATGTATGTCATCTACTTAATTCCATTCAACTCAATAAGGAAACGAAAACAGCGTTCATGCGTACGTACGACCTACCGTCTCCATGAATGGTGTATTTCTTTCCATTTACTGATCTATTATATATATGTATATTCTGAATATATATTATATAAATCATGTTTTATATTCTGGAATTATGTAATCATGATCTAAGTAATCATATGAATAATTACAAGTCAAAACACGGACGACAAATGAAACGATTTTACCCAAAACTCTCTTTAACATGAAATTTACAAAAGAACGGGTAAAATAAAGTCATAAGTGAACCATATATGATATCATAACAGTGATTATGATTCTGGAATAAGTCAATGACATTATTTAAATCATTATACAGGAGGTTCGGACACTTACGAAGAAAATCGGACCTAAGGTAAGGGAAATATCACAATCTCATTTTTAACCGAGATTGTTTATACTTTGGAATTTACTGGGGTGTATTTTATCATCCACATCCATGTTCCCTCAATATGTAATATTATTTCCATCCACCTAAAATTGTTTAAATCCAATTTTACCCTTCGGTGAGTTTTTAGTAAAAGATATGAAAGGAATCTTTTCTCGTTTTTCGTACGAGGTACTTTTTGACTTTTTCGACAAAAGTACGAGAAGAATGTTTTTTTACTTATACGGCATGAATGGATTTTTAAAAAATTATTTTCAAGAATCTTCCTTCACAAGTTTCCAAGTTTATTTTTCATCAACTTCTTTTAGTTTAGAATTTTATGACATATTAAGAAAGGACAAGTGTTTTTGAAGTAGAAAGTATATTTTCCTAAAGAATGGAGTTCAAGTGTTTTATCAAAATTATTTTCCATCTAAGATAATAAAGGGTTCTGTTTTTATCCATATTATTACATTTATTTTATTATGTTGTGATGGAATTATTTTTATCTTATATGAATTGTTTTATGATGTTACGATGTTTAGAATTCCCATTTTTATTACATGTGTTATGCTATGATGTATGGTTTATGATTTTGTGGCACACATAAGAATGGTAACATTATGAGATGGGTGGGACCTATATCTTCCTCCAATGCATTGGGTAAAGATTTTATATCTCATGAGATAGAAATGGCTGGAACGGCAGGTTAAACTGGTTCAATGAAACATGACTGAAACGAGGAGTGAACTCGGTTCAGAAATGGATTTTGTCGACTAAGATAGTCTTGGAAATGAGTCTTGACTAATAAGAAATGATTCTCTATGAATATGTGTGTATACCACAAAGTTTCACGTTTTACGTTATGATTATTGGGATTACATTTCACTACTATGATTTATCCCATGTTATGATATTATGATCTGTTTTGCAGGTTAAAATTTCCAAAATATTATGTTCTTACGAATATGAGGTGATTGATATTTCTTTTGTTTACCCTTAATGAGCATTTGAGATCACCATTTTATGTTTTCTTTTCCCCAGGATATAAAGAAATGTTTTAGGTAAGAAAAAAATGGAAGATCTTTATGGGAGATATTGAAGATCTTTCACTACGATTAGAAGATTATATTCCGAGTTTCCAAAGACACTAAACTATTACGGTCCTTGTGTGTGTGTTTTTGTAATGTACTAAGTATTCCGCAAAAGTAATGTAATGTCCATGTACGTCAAGATTAGGGTCTCTTCAGTTGGTATCAGAGCAAAGGTTTAGTCAACCATTGGAAACTAGGATGCGAGAACTTTAGTGAGTTCCTTAGAGATATTTCTAAGGTATGTTTAGGGATGTCCCTAAGGTTAAGTATAAGTATAGGTTATTATACTAGAATTATGGTAACCTAAGATTTTAGATATTGAAGGTACTCCTCCTTTATTATGTTGTTTTCCCTTGCATGATTTTTTCCTCTCACACTATTCTTTTTGGGCTTTAGACGATGGCTGGAACCCGAAGGAACCGTGTTGATCAATGCAATGGACAATGCAATGATTGTCCTCCTGAACAAACAAATGTTATGTGAGATGGAGTGAAAAATATTATTGCTATACTTACACAATATATGAATCATTCTAGACTCCCAAATGAGCAGATAAGGGAAAAATATTCTATTGAGTCCTTCATGAGGCAACGTCCACCTTCTTTTAGTGGGTCTTCTGATCCACTTTTTGCTAAAAAATGGATCAGTACCACTGAAAAAATATTTTCAGTTCTTCAATGTTCTGAACATGATAAAGTCATCTTAGCAGTATATCGTTTGGAAGGTGAAGCTGATCAATGGTGTAATTTTATCAGGAATACGAGGCCAAGAGATGAAATTGAGTCCATGGAATGGGATGAGTTCAAGAACTTATTTTTCAATAAGTAATTACCTCATATTTTTCGAACAAAGATGGAGAAGGAGTTTCTTGAAATAAAGAAAAAGGATGATGAATCTATTGGTGTATATGAAGCTAATTTTACAAGGCTTGCAAGGTATGCATCTGGATTTATCATCCAACCTGAAAGTAATGTTGATCGATTCTTCAGTGGCTTAAAACCAAATCTACGGAGGGAATTAGCTATAAGAGACTTCAGTAGCTATGAAGAAATTGTGCACTGTGCTATTAAGGTAGAAATTGAAGTTGGTGTTACATATTCATCTCATGGTTTTGACAAGAAACAAAAGATGGAGTTCAAGGAGAAATCTCAGAATAATGGTGAAAAGAAGATGAATGTTTCCTTATGCTCAAAGTGTGGAAAGAAGCATAGTGGAGATTGTCTTAAAGGGATTAGAAAATGTTTTAAGTTTGGAAAAGAAGGTTAGCAAGCAGCTGAGTATCGAAGTAATGGAAAAAGGGTTGCTAATGGTGTGAATAAAGAAAAGACTGCAGAGAACTCACCAACAACACTTCAATGCTTCAATTGCATTGAAATGGGGCATTATGCTAATCAATGCCCTAATCCAAGGGTTAATGATGATCGACATGAGCAACCACTTAAGGCAATGGACAAAGGGAAGTCACATGCGATAACGATTGGCGATGTTGAATATGACAATGATGTGGTAGAATGATTAAGTGTTTATGTAATGGGATTCCAAAATAATGTTGTATATAGTATCGTGGAATATTGAAATATTTATGTATTGGTCTATTGTGGTTTTCAATAATTATATGGTACCGGTAACCATGGAAAGTGATTGAGATATTTTTGGTAAGCAGATGATATGCACATAATGAAGGGATAAGAAGATAATGAGATTTTTGATTGTATTCATGAGCTCATGATTTATATATGGAATAAGTGATATCATGGTTTGAGTATAAATAATTTTGTGGATTTTGGTTTGTGGAAAGTGTTAACTTTTAACTACATTCATGTTTTCACTAAGTTTCAATGGGTATACATGATTAAGGTATTCACATGTTTGTAATTTGACCAACAAGATATATCTTATGATATATGGGGGATAAATGATGGCATTCACGTGATTGTTTTATGAAATTTCAAGAAATCATTTTTATACTATGAGGTTGGACCGAAGTATTTTGGATAAGCCTAAAGATTGGGATGGATTATGTTGGACATAAGTTAGTATTGTTTAAGGATATAAGTTTTTTCGATATTATTTATGGGATGTTATAGTAATTTAGTTTTTGAAAAAGGACAACCTGCAGGATGGGCGACAACCCATCGCGTCAGACAAGGCTGTGGGAATCAAACCGACAACCGAAGTGCGACTGGACTTTATCGCCTACCACTGGCCTACAGGAAGTCCCTGTTTAGTAGAAACTAGTTTTACTATGATATAATAAGTATACGTCCATTTTAGGAACCATATATGATTAATCTCACTATAGATCAACTTATGTATATTTAATAACTTTTGTTAACCTTTTGTTTGAGGCAGATGGAATGACCCGTCATTCTATCACATGATCTGCTAACACTTCACGAATAACAAATTCAACTTCATTCCTTTTAGAGATGAAGTGGAAATTGTTCAAGGTACGAACAACAGTGAGATTGTACCAAAATAAAGTAAGTATTTATTCTAATTCAAATTCTTCATCTTTAGGGAAATTATATTGAAAACCAAAAATGTTGTCCTAGTGCTCTTATATCTGATGAATCAGATGTTACCTTAGATCGTCACAAATTTATGGCTTTGTGATTGCTGGATTTTCCATAGCCGTGTTCTCTACCACTCTCCATCAGAACATGATGGTTAGATTTCTCTTCCATATCCATGTTTTCACCTATGTGGAAACCTAGTGATTAGTTTATTTAGGTAACCGTTATGTTTCATACTTTTGTTTTCAAATATTGGTTTTGGTATTCTTTTTTACGTTATGGGTTTCTTTTAAAAGAACTTTCGAGTAGTAAACCAGTTATAACCCCGACGAATTTCGAGGGCGAAATTCATTTTAAGGGGGGTAGAATGTAACACCCCAAGATTTTATTCATTTTAATTTCATTAATGTCTTGTGTTGTACGCTACATCAAAAGGAGCTTACACAACACGCATCCTTGACTTTCCTTTCATTACACGCAATCACGACCTTCCATGATTGCGTGTGTAGTACGCAATACCGAGTTTCACTAAACAACGATATGATATCAAAATATTATTAAAACTAGCCGTTATGAATAGTAATAACTACTTTTTGAAATTTTGTAAATTTTATTTTTCAAAATGGACTTCATTTTTGGATTCGGAATATCAAAATTAGCTTAGGTTGAAATTCTGGTACTTTTCAGATAACTTTCATTTTCTGATGAATAGTGAAAATTACTAAATTTTAATTAAAAACAACCTTTTTAATAGAAATAATTAATATTGATAAATTATTAATTTGAGTGGTTTTAAAGTATATTTAGAATATATTTTTACAATTTAATACAATGTTGTTCATTGGATGTAATTTTACATTTAAACCAGACAAAAACAAGTGTCAATCTTTTGATAGTTATTATCTCTTAAGAACACGCTATTTGTTTTGACGACGGGAATTAATTTTTAAATTAATTAATGCAACTGATATGTTTTTAATTTGGAAAAATAGACATCATTTTTGAGTTCATAATATCAAATATAACTTAGGCCTAATTTTTGGTATTTTTTTGGAAACTTTCATTTTTTGATGAATAGTGAAACCACTAAGTGGTAGTTAAGAAAAATGAATTTTTCATAAAACTTAATTTTACCACTTCTGTGAGTGGAATTTAAAAAATTTGGGAGACACGGTTGATGTCAATAAGTAAAATGTGATTCAATGAGATTAAAATAATTTTTGGTGAATAGTATCTTTTTACTTTTTTTTACCACAGTTAAAAGTAGATAGGGTAATTATGGGTAAAAATGATATTATTATAACACATGTCCTAATTATATTGGATAAGTTTAATTTGAAAAAAAAAACAACCTTAGGAATAAAATATGACCATTTAGGCCCACTTGGATTAGATTAGGACATTTATTATTAATTTATTTAAAGAAGGGTTAAAATATTTAAAATCGAAGTTTAATAAGTATATCATTTTTAATATAGGGTTATACATAAGATAAATTCGACTATAAATATTCATTAGAAATATAATAATATTTCCTACATAATAATATTTTATTTGTAATTTTTAGACTTTAAATAAATTAATTTATTTATGACACAAAGATGATGCAGTAATTATCTTATTTATACAATATTGACATAATTGATGTTATAAATACCAAAATAAATATAATTTGAGACTTTTTATAAATTCCAATAATTTTTTAGGTATATATGACATGTTAGTATTGATTTAATTAACTGTTTTTGAAGAAATCATTCTGTTATGATTTTCAAAAAAATCAATTACTAAATAGTGTCAAAATTGACATAAAATAGTTTTTAAAACAAATATTATATTATTATTTGTTATTTTATTCCTAAAAATCTATGGTTCAGGAAAATAACTTAGATAAGGTTATATATATTAATAATAAACAACTTTGGGTTCGTTTGTCTTGTTATAGTAAGTTTATTAACCTTATAGTGTAAGAACACAAAAAGACACGGTAAAAGTAAAATTATCTAACTTAAAGTTAAAACTAAATGATAAGGTTAAAATAGTAAACTAAAATTGTCCAAATTCTATTGTATTAGAGCCTTTAGACCCATCCCCACCTAAGCTTCGAAATAAATCAATTTGGAGCTATTTAAATCCAAATTTGGCTTTATAATAAAATAATATTTTTTGTTATTCCAAAGGTGCCCCTCTCCTCCTTTATAAAAGGGCACCTCCTCCCTCTCTTCCTCACACCACTTTGAGCCTTCAAGATGGGCCAACCCCTGCCAAATTCTCTTCTCCACTTCCATAGCTACATCCTAGAGGTTTTGGTCTTCCTCAAAGACCAATTTTAGTGCCCTAAAAGGATATCTCAAAGAGGCGCTTTAAAGAAGAGGTAATGTCTGTTACCGATTCTTTCAACTTTATTTCTTCTCCCAATTCTACTTCATAGGTTGTTTCATTTTGAATTAATAATATCAGTATCACTAATATACTGATATGTTATTATAAGTATGAAACAACCCTATTTCATCATCTATCCATCCTACGGAAAACGAAATCACCGCGCGTGCGTACGTACGGAATACCGTCTCCACGCCGTGGTGTAATCTATTTTCCACCACCACCTTACATGGATGGGTATAATGGTGAAAATAAACAACTATATATGATTATTGTAAAGTGGTATTAATTATGAAATAGTATTCATACACTCCAATACAATTCCAGGATCATGAAAATGATATCATCACTCGTGCGTACGTACGGACTACCGTCTCCACGACGTGATGAGATTCATTCTCCACGTTAACCATTCATGAATGATTATAAAGTATGTATAATAAGTAATCATGAAATATATGACATAATAATGATACTGGATTTATGTGTATATATATGTATGTCAGCTACTTAATTCCATTCATTTCAATAAGGAAACGAAAACAACGTTCATGCGTACGTACGGCCTACCGTCTCCATGAACGGTGTATTTCTTTCCATTTACTGATCTATTATACATATTTATATTCTGAATATATATTATATAAATCATGTTTTATATTCTGGAATAAAGTAATCATGATCTAAGTAATCATATGAATAATTACAAGTCAAAACACGGACGACAAATGAAACGATTTTACCCAAACGCTCTTTAACATGACATTTACAAAAGAATGGGTAAAATAAAGTCATAAGTGAACCATATATGATATAATAACAATGATTATTATTCTGGAATAAGTCAATGACATTATTTAAATCATTATACAGGAGCTTTGGACACTTACGAAGCAAATCAGATCTAAGGTAAGGGAAATATCACAATCTAATTTTTATATGAGATTCTTTATATTTTGGAATTTACTGGGGTGTATTTTATCATCCACATCCATGTTTCCTCAATATGTAATATTATTTCCATACACCTACAATTGTTTAAATCCAATTTTACCCTTCGGTGAGTTTTTAGTAAATGTTATGAAAGGAATCTTTTGTCGTTTTTCGTACGAGGTACTTTTTGACTTTTTCGACAAAAGTACGAGAAGAATGTCTTTTTAACTTATACGGGATGAATGGATTTTTAAAACATTATTTCCAAGAATCTTCCTTCACAAGTTTTCAAGTTTATTTTTAATCAACTTCTTTTAGTTTATAATTTTATTACATATTAAGAAAGGAAAAGTGTTTTTGAAGTAGAAAGGATATTTTCCTCAAGAATGGAGTTCAAGTGTTTTATTAAAATTATTTTCCATCTAAGATAATAAAGGGTTCTGTTTTTATCACTATTATTACATTTATTTGATTATGTTGTGATGGAATTATTTTTATCTTATACGAATTGTTTTATGATGTCACGATGTTTAAGATTCCCATTTTTATTATATGGGTTATGCTATGATGTATGGTTTATGATTTTGTGGCACACATAAGAATGGTATCATTATAAGATGGGTGGGACCTATATCTCCCTCTAATGCATTGGGTAAAGATTTTATATCTCATGAGATAGACATGGATGAAACGGAAGGTTAAACTGGTTCAGTAAAACAGGACTGAAACGAGGAGTGAACTCGGTTCAGAAATGGAATTTGTCCACTAAGATAGTCTTGGAAATGAGTCTTGACTAATAAGAAATGATTCTTTATGATTATGTGTATATGCCACATAGTTTCATGTTTTACGTTATGATTATTGGGATTACATTTCACTACTATGATTTATCCCATGTTATGATATTATGATCTGTTTTGTAGGTTATGATTTTCAAAATGTTATGTTCTTATGAATATGATGTGATTGATATTTCTTTTGTTTACCCTTACTGAGAATTTGAGCTCACCCTTTTATGTTTTCTTTTCCCCAAGATATAAATAAAGGTTTTAGGTAAGAAAAAAAGGGAAGATCTTTATGGGAGATGTTGAAGATCTTTCAACACGATTAGAAGATTATATTCTGAGTTTCCAAAGACACTAAACTATTACGTTCCTTGTGTGTGTGTTTTTGTAATGTACTAAGTATTCCGGAAAAGTAATGTAATGTCCATGTACGTCAAGCTTAGGGTCTCTAAAAAAGACCAAAAAATGATCTCCCAGGAGATAATGTCTTTAACAGTGCAACGCATGAACGACTGCATCCAAGTCAAGGTCATGCGTTGGTTAATTAATCTCATGTGGCCTCAACTGCTGAGACCCGTATGCAACAACTCAATTGCCCTGCATCAACACAACTCCCAGCCTAATACCTGATGCATCACAGTAAACTGTATAGCTCTTCGCCTGCTCTGGTATTATTAGGATTGGTGTTGATGTCAACTTTACCTTCAGCTTCTAAAAGGCTGTATCGCAAGATTCTGACCAAACAGAACTTCACACCATTCTTAGTCAAACCAGTCTACTGCGCTTCTAAGAGGGAGACGTCCTGGATGAAGCACCTGTAGTAACCAGCCAGCCCCAAGAAACATCGTATCTCAAACACGTTCTTAGGCTACTCCCAGGAAAGTACTACCCTCACCTTCTCTAGGTCTAATGAAACTCATGAATCTGAGATAATATGACCTAGGAAGTGTATCTGGTCCATCCAAAAGTGGCACTTTGAGAGTTTAGCATATAGCAGATCCTCTCTTAGTGTACTCAAAACGATCTCAGGATGGGTGGCATTTTAGTGTCGAGTGTGAGAGTACACCAAGATATCATCCGCAAAGACTACCACAAAATAATCCAGGTAAGGATGGAACACATGATTCATCAGATCCATGAAAACTGCTGGCATGTTCGTGAGTCCAAATGGCTTAACCAAGTACTCGTATAGACTATATCTGCTCTGAAATGCTCTAAGCGGTATATCTGATGGTCTAACGTGTAACTGATGATATCTGTATCTCAAGTCAATATTTGTGAACACTCGTGCTCCTTGAAGTTAATAAAAAATATCCTCAATCCTCGGAAAGGGATATCAGTTCTTAACCGTCAGCTGGTCCAGCTTTCGATAATTCACATAGAGTCTGAGGGTACCATCCATCTTCTTCGCAAAAAGGACCGGAGAACCCCAAGGAGAGGTGATGGGTAAGATGAAACCTTTTGACTGCAACTTCTCTAACTGTCTCTTGAGATCCTGTAACTCATGTGTAGCCATCCTATAAGGGGGAATGAACAGCAGTGCCGCTATTGAGACAAGCTCAATAGAGAAATACACATCTCTCTTCGGAGGTAGACCTGAAAAGTCGTCTAGGAAGATATACCTGAAATGATAAACCACTAGAGGGAAATACTTCTAAAAATTCCCCTGAACATCCAAATATAAAATCGTAATCTGGGCTATCACACCACCTCACCCACGATGCTCAGGTCTAGCTCGGCACTCCTGGACATCCCATACACCCTTGTTTAGAAACTCTCCGCCCTCTGGTGATGTGAAACGCACCCTGCGACGATAGCAGTGTACAAATGCTCAGAAGGGTACTAACCAGTCCATCCTGGGAATGACATCATAGATTTTCATCTCTAAGACATAGAGATCCCACAGAAAGTGACACCCTCCAACCTCAAGGGGGAACTCCATACAAAGATGCACACCAGCCGTTCTAGTCCCCAATGGAGTGTCTAGCATCATAACATTAGTATAAGAGGAAACACAGAGCCCAAGGCTCTCCACAACATGCACAAATATAAAACTATGTGTAGAACCCGTATTAAAAAGTATTGAAGATAAAACAGATGCTAGTAGAACAGTACCTCTGACAGTAGAAGGTCTGAGATCCTGCTTTTGTTGGGTTTGTTGCACTGCATATTCTTGCCCAGTGCCACGGCCCTGACACACAACCTGGCTACTCTAAGCTGTACCACCCTGCTACCTCTGAGATCCCGGTGTCTAGTAACCATGGCCACGACCACCATCTTATCCTGCATGCACTGACGTATTCCTGGTTCCCGAATGGTAAGAAGCTGCTGGTCCTTCTCCCACACACAGATTCTGCACAGAACCCCTCTCACTAGACAACAGTGGAAACACCCTGCAATAATGCTAGAGATGACCCATCCTGCCGCAAGCTCGGCACTCCACTGGGTCATGTGGACACTACGGTCTCTTGTTCCCCTCTCTACCACACTGATAGAAAATGATCAGGCCCCCCGAAGCATTTCTTCTGATGGTACTTCCACCATGAGAGAACTCCATCTATATCTTCCTCTTACCGTTAGAAATAGTACCAGTAACTAGTGTCGAACCGCCCTGGTCCGCACAACTATCTTCCCATAGGTTACTCTTAGTAAGCAGTTCCTGGATTACAATAGCATGTATAGTAGGCAACCTGAAAACATTCACCAGTGATCAGATGTCATATCGAATACCATTCGAAAATCGTCTGGCTCTCAATGTCTCATCACCCACCAGAACGGGTGAAAAACGCTGAAGCTTGGTAAAGGGAGAAGAATAGTCCAGCCCTGACATAGCGCCCTACAACATATTCATGAAATCTCAAGCTCAATATTCCCTCAGCATCTTTGGGAAGAAGAAGTCATAGAAAGCTGCCTTAAAATCTTCCCACGCCATGTCCTGGTGATGCGCAGACTGGGTGGTAAAATCCCACCACCTCTTGGAAGAATCACGCAACATGTAAGTCACGAGCTTGACCCTCCGCCCAGGAGGCGTCTCAAGATTCCCTAAAATAGTATGCGTTGAATCCAACCATGACTCTGCAGCCTCTGGTCCATAATCCCCTAAAAACGTAGGTGGATGCTGCTGTTGGAATATACGAGTCAGTTCGTACATAGATGTGGCAGCCTGCGGTGCCCCCTGAAAGGTCTGCATAAACCACATGAAGCCTTCACGAAACTGCGCCTCCATGCCTGTGTCCAGTATAATGGTTGGCGCCACATCTGCCACTACTGGAGGATCAACTGGTAGCCCATGGCCTACTATCTCCGGAGTATAATCGTCGCCACTCTCTTAGAGAACAACTGGTGGTCGTATCTGTAGCATGACTCTACAAGGTCAGAAACACGCCTTAGATTAAGATTATAAAAAACCAAAACAAGGGGATAGGAGAAAGAAAGTATTGATGATTTAAAAAAAAGACTACACAACATGTATAAATACTACACGACGTGTTCTCGAATCCTTATTCCCCACCCGAGTCCTTCTACACGGCTAAGCCACACGACTCACATGAACAAAACTACACACCGTGTATAAAGACTACACGGCGTGCATGGTTTAATTTCCAAATGCTCGTGTCATTCATGACAAGGCATGTATACCCATGCCACACTATACGACATGTTTTCAGAAATGCACGGCGTGTACAAGAATCCCCAGACTGACCCGTGTTGCTCGCTACACAGCCAGCTACATGACTACCACTACACGGCATGTTCCAAGAGAACACGGCGTGTAATCGGAAGGATATCACCAACCCGCGATGTTAGTTACACATCCGAGTACTGGGGTCAGACTACACGGCGTTTTCAATGTGAACACGGCATGTATGTCTTTAGGTTTTCATCGTCCGTGTTGTTCATTACACGGGCGGACACCGTGTCACTACTACATGAACAATACAAATGGTACACGGTTTGTTCTTTCCCAAAACCATTCCCTACCCCATGTCCCCTCCCACACGGTCTATGACACGGGAAGAGACTACATGGCGTGTACTAATGGTACATGGTGTGTACTTAAAAAGTTTTCATTTATTCGCAAACAGAAGTCTAAAAGGCATGTAATCATTGAACTACACAGCATGTATCCTGGGTTTTCCAGATAGTAAGCCTCTGAAAATACTCCGGAACCCAGTAAAAAAACACTGAAACAACACCTAAGTGCCAAATTCCGACTTGTGGGGGCCCATACTCCTCACAAATCAAAGCTTGGAATCTTATATGTGTTTATAAATAAGGTATACAACCAATGATCCACCAAATTCCATTCTATGAGGGCCCATAATCCTCAATAACCAAAGTTTGACATCCATTATGTCAAGGCATCAAACCTATCCTATCAAATAACAGGTATTTAGAAAAGCAGCTATAACAACATCATGCTCTTCGGGCACAACAGCTATCACAACAACATGCAATTTCTAATTCACCTATATGGCATGGAAAAATGCATGACATGTGATTTCTAGCATGTTATTAAATGATGAATGAGATAGAATACCCTTATCTCATCGGGTTTCAACTAAAATAGAACTCACGTATAACATATAAACATCTCAATTACAAGTGTGTCGCCCAACATTGAAAACCAGATCAACTGTAAAATTGAAAAATCAAAAAAATTGCAATAAACATGGTAGGCTGGTTTTCCCTGTACACGGGTTAGCTACTCCCAGGCACAACTTATTACCAACTACCATTTCTATCCTATCCCTGACTAGAGATCCAAACAGTAAGTCAAGGAAAATAACTCCTCTGACACCACTTTGTAACATCCCGGATCCGGGTGCCACTCAATGGGTGCCCCGAACCCAGTTGGTCACATGACCTCAAGTTCATTTCACCAAATGCTAGAGGCTACTGACTACCAGTGAGGGCCCATTTCTGATAGGGGGTAACTATGCCCTCATTTGTCAAAGTGTAGTGCAGCATAGAAAATAAATAACATACAAAATCAACGGAAGTAATAAAACATAAACAAATGATATGAAAAACTATAGGAAAAGATAACCAACTTCTATATAGATAATGATGAAACATTTCTCCAGACCTAAGAAAACAGCGAGAACATGTTACTCAGAAGTACAATGCAATACAATGGAAAGTATAGGTATAGAAGAACAAAATAGAACAGCCAGCAACATCACGAGCCTGAGCTCAGTCCCATGCTCCCCTACACCTCAACAACACTCATGTACCTGTATAGGGACCCTTTCCCTTATCCAAACCTGCAGCAATATAGTCAGTCTGGGCCAAAGACATGACTTAAACAGGGTGTGAGAAATAAATCCTAGTAGGCACCCACCAAAGGCTCGTGCCCAACTGTAAGTGAGAAATGTGCAACAATAGTTTTCAATAAATGCAGTAAACTAGTAAGCACTCAAAAGTAACTATAATTACCAGTTTCATTGCCATTTAAATATTCATTTAGTAGTTCAATTTAATAACATTGAAGTTCAATTTAGAAACATTCAAAGTTCCTCAGAACTAATCCCTCAGGATAATCAGAACCTTTCCCTTAGTCTAATATAACCACACCTTCAGGCTAATATAACCACGCCCTTAGGATAATATAACCACACCCTTAAGCTTACCCTCAGGTGCAACGAATGGTGCCCTCAGGAATATGGAATCTCACCCTCAAGAATACCGAATATTGCCCTCAGGCATGGAAGGTACTTCTTTTAGGCATAAGATACATTTTCCTCAGGCTATACAACTACTGCCCTCGGGCTAAGAAAACAACGCCCTCATGATAAAGTAATACACTGCCCTCAGGTGCAAGTAACCGGGCCAAGCCCCAAGCATAATAAGCAGTTATATATACAATTCCTTTCAAAACAAAAGTAATTCTAAATATAAACATGGCATACCCTCAGGTATCTGGGCCAAACGGCTAAACAGAGGAACACACCCCTGGGTTTCCTATATCTAAGAAGTGATCCCAAATAGTAGTTTTACACTTAAGTGAAATTACCTATGCAATTCTAGGTATTTAAACATCCAATGCCTCAGCTATACAAAACCCCAACATGGGTTCGTAGCACAATGGTACACAAAAACACACAAAAGTTGGAATTTAAACACCATACCACCTACCTCAATCGCCCCTGATCGATATACGTGAATGAAACTCCTCGAAATGCCTCAGAACGATGTATATATGAGGTGAACATAACCTCGTTCAAACTCAAATAACTTCTTTTAGGGGAATAATTGTCAAGAGCTATGCAAGGAGAAGTAATGACTCACCTGTGCTATCCCAAGGAGGTCGACGGTACAGAAAACGGGTTCCCGGTGTGCGGTCAGGAGGTCCTCCAAGTTCCATCCATCTCTCCCAAGCTCTCCTCCAGTTCTAAGCTTCCTCTATGAACAGAGGAGGCTACTGCCCATTTTAAGCCAAAAAAATATACTACACGGCGTGTACTATTAGGTACACGATGTGTACTTTTCATTTTTTAACTATTCCTCTGGTGGCTTCTCACTAGCATGGCACTATTCATATGTCGATATGATTACATGACGTGTAATTTCAAATACACGACGTGTACTATCACTCAGATGGCAGTCGCCTTTACTACCTTACTATTCATCTACCGACTGACTACATGGCATGAAAATACCCACTACACGGCGTGTAGATAGTTTTTACACCTTTCATCACTGGCCGGGCTACACGCCTTGTGTACTCATCCCACACTGCCAAAATACATGGTGTGTACCCACAAAATTTAGGATTTTCTCCCATTTTCCTTATTTTCTCTGAAATACTTAAGGAAAAAAAGGAAAAGAAGGAACCCGTACCTCAAGAACAAGAACTGGGTTCTTACAAGATTCTTGTGAAATTTTTTCATTAGACACTATATTTAAAATAAATATCCATATAATTTTATAATTGATATGAATATTTCCAATACCATATACCATTGTTTACATATTGTGTTTACTTTGAATGTTATTTAACCATCACGGGAAGTATTGTTCAATATTTATCCTTTAATCAATATGGATATTTATGATAAGGAATATAGATTCATGAATTAAATAGAATATTAAATATATGAGTAATGATTTGGAAACAAATTTATGGATGGGTATAGTTATATATATTCCTTCATTGCGTCAATAGGTCATAAGAGGCAAATAAGTTTTCCAAAACAAATGAGTTTTTACTCGTAGTTTTAATCTATTGTGTGAATGGTATTGAATGTAGTGGTATCTATATGCATGTCATAATGATTTATAATAATCAAGAATTTTATTCATTTAGAACTATGTTATTATATATTTATTAATTTCATTCTTAGTTTATTTGTTAAATGTCATGTGTTTTTAGTTAATTGCCTCTCTATATTGATTATGCATTATTTCATAGTCGTGTTATTGATTAAATTTCATGTGTTTTTTGTTATTTAACATTAAATATTGAATGTTATTTATTCATATATGTAACAAAACAAGGTTTTGAAAATAAATTTAGAATGCAATTTTTCCTCTTCTATGTTCTGAATTTCAAGAAATGGTCATCTAGAGTTGTGTTCAGTAAGTCATTTGGAGTCTGATAGAACAAACCTGATTTTTGGTGAATAGTTACATACCCTTATGAATAGTAATATGAATAGTAATATGACCCATGAATATTACATAATGATATTATATAATTTTCTTAAGGCTATATGATAATGGGATCTTAATTAAAATTTCAATGTCACATAAAACTTACTACACTTCAAGATTGTTATTTTCTAAATTAACTATAGACTTATTTAAAAATTAAATTAATAATATTTTGAAAATAATTTTTGAAAAATGGATTTCAATTTTGAATTATACAGGTCTAAAAATGGTAGGGGTGAATTTTTGGGATTTTTCAAAAATACATGAATTTTTCATGAATTGTAAAAATACAGTTTTGAGTTTTTGGTAGTTTAATGACATCATAATGATGTAATAATTAAATATAAAATTATGGTCGACTTGTGTATATTAACTTATGACATGAGGTGTCCCAAGTGGCTAAAAACATTGGAAAATACCTTGGGCAAGCCCATGGTTTGGCAAAAACCACTAATGAGGTGTCCCTTTGAAATTATTAAAAAATTACCTCTCTTTTTCTATAAATACCCACTCATCCATTCATTTTCATTCATTAAAAATCCCTCATCCAAGAATATTTGGTGGTTTTACCTCTCTATGATTCATACCAAGTTGTCCCTGATCCCTCAAGGTCCCATCCTTCAATATATAAGAGTTATTCTACAAGGTAAGAGAATCCTTCATTCTCTTCTTTAAGTCGACACTTTTTTATGTTAGCTATTTGAAATTCCATTCCGATATATTGGGGTTTGATTTTATTTATTCTTATTACTGTCATTTTTATTTCAATATTATGAGATACCCTTTTTTCTCATCATTTGATTTTATGAAATTTTAAGTGACGTTGTTAGGCTGGCGAATTTGGATATCTTAACTTTTCTTTTATTTTCAAGTTCGTTTTTTTATTTTCCACTCCTCACCTCCTCTGTCCAAATGATCATGAATACTCCTATAAAATCTATGTACTGGATTTATATCTTGTGAATGGAAGAACCATCATAAATATTCTTACTCCCTCCCATTTATTTTTATAAATGGAATCCACATCCATGAGGTTCCAATTTATAGCCTTCGTGGACGACGGAGTTTCATTCTTCAATTTCTTCTTCATTACTGGCCATAAAACCATATTTATGGTTGAACCAAACTATAACATGTGTATTATGCCATAATTAATATTAAGGAACCATAATATGTACATATAATTAAGTTATATGACAAAAATAGTTCATAATAATCCAAATACCACATGATAATCGAAGTGGTTGTCATCTAAGGATTCTTCCTTATTCCATGTAACCAGATGATAGAAATGAACAGTACCAATTATTTATGTCCATAAATAATATATAATTCGAACACTAGAGATTTATAACCTTTCCACATGAACTCCATTACTTAAAAACAAGTGAACCAAATTTGAAAATAAAGGAAACGAACACTCCAGAACGACGAAATTCAATACAATAACTTATCAACAAAGACATAAATGAACTAACCATAATTATGGTAAAATAAATAAATGTATAATATGTTCTGAACTAATTTATTAACAAGTATAATTTCATATTCTAGGAGCTTAATAATAATAGCGGAACATGTTTGGATTTAAGGTAAGGGTTTTTCCACCCGAACATCTATTTTAATTCGGGATACTTTCGTTGTTTAATTAACTCAATTAAATTCTTATGTATTGATATGTATTAATCATATATTCTGTTTTAGTATCATATATATGTTTACAAACTAGTAGCCTTCCGTATTTTATGGATAGTTACACATTTTTAAATGATTTTTCAAAATTGTTTCCAAAATAGAAGCCTGGTTCAAGGGAATTTCTCCAATTCATATCTATTTACAAGGGAACTCTATAATCTATTTTTTGAAACCATTACCTTTCTAAAAATACTCATTTTATTATGAAATACTATCTTACTTCACTTCTGGTTTTATACAAAGATTTTTCAAAATAACTCTTCTTTTCAAAATAAAATAGTATTTATCTCAAAATTTCTTAATGATTTTATAAGAGTATTTTCATTCAATGCTCTTGTTGATTCCATGTTATTATTGGGTTTAATCATTTATGAATTCATATACCATATTTTATTTAATGTTTTATGACTAACTTTATTGTGGATGATCTATCCTAAAACCATTCATCATATTATTTCGAATGGTTAGTGTTTATGTTCAATAATTGGTCAAAGCTAGTTACATTTCATATAATAGTTTTAATATGAATGTACATGTTGTTTATGTTGATCCCCACTCATATGATGAATGAATTGGACTTATTATGTGATGGGTGGGGCTAGCTATATCCCCTCTATGCATCAGTAGGTCTCATGAGACAAACTATGGTCTTGACACGAGGCCTTGAAAAAATGATTATTTTGTGGTCCTAGAACGAGGCATGGACGGTATGGTTATGATGTCCAACATATTCACTTACCTCATTATGATGCTATTATTTTATTTTCATGTGGTTATTAGACTACTATAATACCCATGTTTATGTTTTTTATGTCATTATTTATTCAGCTCATATTTCTGCCATAATGTGTTCAAGTTCATTATTAAAGACATGTGTTTTCAATTATTCACCATGTATAAGGCTTATATTAACTTCCACTATATTTCTTAATCCTACAGAGCATTTGAGCTCTCCCCTTTCTTATGTTTCATTTTCTTAGGACATGAAGAATTAATTTATGAATGACTTGCAAGCGTAATCTAGGAGACGTGATGACTCTAGTGAAATAATTAGTGTTGTTCTTCCATTCCATATGTAAAGTTGAACTTATGAATGTATCTTGTTTCCAATAATACTAAACTACTTGGACCTTTGGGATTTGTATTCCTTGTATTTATTCCAACGTAATCAAATAAGGCACTGGCTCTGGGAAACTGGGGTCAGGTCCTTACTTTGGTATCAAAGGAAGTTTAGTAGAGTACATGGAAACTAGACTTAGAAAACCTAGAAATAGGGAAGAGTCCCTAAGTAAATCTTTGAGTATAAACATACAATAAAATCCTAGTATTTTGGTAAGGAATATATTAGGTTGATCATTCAAGTAATACATCCACGTCTGGATACGAGCAGGTAGAGGCGGCTCTGGCACAGATGTATCTAGTGGTAAAACCTGAAAAATACCACTTTGAGCTAGACTCGAACGGGAACTAGTGAATGATAATGGTTCTTTCTGCACTCTTGGTTACGAAACTTCTAGGGGATAATCTTAGGATAACTCAAATTTTCATTACAAGCCATTATGAAGGAGTTTAATGTAAATATTCCTCAAAGAAACCATTTTTGTGAATATGGGATTAGCCATGCATAGGATCTCAATTTTTCTGAGTATTTTTATGTTAAGATTATACATTATGATTCATAAATTAATATAGTGTATGCCATTATCTAGATATGGTGCCTAGTGGATGGAATGGAAATCGCACGAATGTACGTGTCCCCTGTAGGGATTTTCCTCTAACGAAAGATAATGATGTTGGCACTGTTGCTGAGAAACTCATAATTATACTGGGACAACTTACTCAGGTTATGAATAATAACCTTACCCGTATGGAGCATCTAGATCCACCACGTGGAGGAGCCATGCTAGATCACTTTATGGGACAACAACCTCCATCATTCAACGGGACTACAAACCCATTTGTAGCAGAGCATTGTATATGTTCCCTTGTGAAGATATTTCTTACTTTGGGATGTAATGAAAGAGAGAAGGTTTTAATGGAAGTCTATCGTCTATCGGGAGATGCAGATTAGTGGTGGTCCTTAATCTAAAACACAAAGTAGGAGGAAGAGATAGAAGAGATGGAATGGAGGGATTTTAAAGAAATCTTCTTAGAAAAATATTTCATTCATGATCAGTGAGCAGATATGGAGAGGTAATTCTTGAATCTGAGGAAAAAGAAATATAATAATGTTTCAAGGTACAAATCTAACTTCACAAGATTAGCAAGACATGTTGTAGAATACATACGAAATCCAAGGAGAAAAATTGATCGATTATTTGATAGACTATAGCCATTCCTCCGGCAGGCACTGGTCTCCCAAAGTTTTTCTTCTTATGAGGATATAGTTTCATGTGCCATCAAGATGAAAAGGAATTCTCTAAGTTTTATGACTTTAAGGGAAAGAATGAAAAGAAGAGGCTGGTGAAAAACCTGGGAAAGGAAATAAGGAAATGGGGAAGAAGGGAATAGTTTTATTTCCACCATGTGACAATTGTGGAAAGAAACACCCTGGTGAATGCTTAAAAGGAAAAAGAGTATGCTATAAATGTGGTCAGAAAGGACATCTTGTTGGTAATTGCAAAGGGAAGAAGGAAGCCAATGATGTTCAATGCTATAGTTGTCGGGAGATGGGACACTATGGTAATGATTGTCCACAACGTCAAGGAAATATGCAATAGAGAAGGCCAAGGGATCAAGGACAAGCTTATCCAATCACAACTGTAGAGGTTGAAGTTCCTAATGACATGGTGTCAGGTACATTAATAGTTTCCTAAAGTTTATCCAATGCTTTATTTGATTCTGGATCATCGCATTGTTTCATATCTTCCAAGTTTGCAAAGAAAATTAGATATTTTCGATTTGATTTAACAAGGGAGTTGTCAGTAAAAACTCCTAAGGGAAGTATCATTGCTAAAAAGTTCTGTGAACCAGTCCAAATTAGGGAATATAAATGTTCTTTATCTTATGATCTCATCATCATACCCATGATTGGATTTGATATAATCATCGGTAGGTATTGTCTTTCAGACCATGATGCAAAAATTTATTATAAGAAGAAGGAGGTTGTGATTTTTGATGATGATGACAAAGAACACCTTATCTTTAGAGCAGAATCGTCACCACCTGATTCTTATCTAGATCCACCCCAGTAGCTTAAATAATACAATTATTGGGGAGGAAGAGAATGGAATAACTATGGGTGAGGAAAGTAATGTTCAAATAGAAGATGTACCTATTGTGAGAGAATATGTTGATGTGTTTCCAGAATATTTACCTGGACATCCTCCACAATGAGAAATTGAGTTTTCCATTGATTTAATTCCTGGTTCAAGGCCCATATCGAAGACCCCTTATAGAATGGCCACTGTGGAATTATTGGAACTAAAGAAACAAATAGAGGAATTTAGTAATAAGGTATTTATTCACCCTAGTGTTTCTCCATGGGGAGCCCCTGTACTTTTTGTTAAGAAGAACGATGGATCTATGAGGTTATGTGTCAACTATAGGGAGATAAATTCTATAACAATAAATAACAAGTATCTAATACCTCACATTGATGATTTATTTGACCAACTACATGGAGCTCAATACTTTTCAAAGATTGAACTTCGGTCTGGATATCATCAGTTGAGTGTGAAGAAGGAATAAATTCCAAAAACAGCATTTCGAACCAGGTATGGGAATTAGGAGTTTATAGTATTAGTGCCTTTTGGATTGACTAATTCTACCTCAGTATTCATAGATCTAATGAACATAATTTTCAAGGAATATCTCGATGATTTTGTAGTGGTATTTATTGATGATATCTTGGTATAATCCAAAAATATGATGTTCATTAAAATCACTTATGCATTATATTGAACACTCTTATAAGACATGAATTATATGAGAATTTTATCAAGTGTGAATTATAGATTTAGGAGATTTCTTTTATTAACCATATTATCTCTAAGGATGGAATCTTAGTTGATCATGCGAAGACAAAGTCAATCCAATATTGGCCCATGCCAACAAATATAACCATGGTACATAGTTTTATTGGCTTAGCAGGTTATTATCGGTGTTTCCTTCAGAATTTTGACCAACTGGCTAACCCACTAACAAACCTCACACGTAAAGGGGTTAAATTTGATTGGAAAAAATATTATGAAGAATGTTTTGAATAAATGAGGATAAGATTATTCAATTATCCTATATTGACTCTACCATCATGGAATGGAATGTATGTTATTTATAGTGATTCTTCAACGAAATGACTTGGTTGTGTCCTTATGAAAAATGATAGGGTTATTGATTATGAATCACAAAAGCTAAAAATTCATGATAAAAACTATCCTACTCATGATCTTGAGTAAGATTCTGTAATCTTGGCTTTGAAGACATGGAGACATTATCTCTATGGTAAAAAATGTGAGATTTATACTGATCACAAGAGTTTGAAGTATATTTTCTCACAGAAAGAACACAACATGAGGCAAAACAGATGGCTTTAACTACTCAAGGATTATGATTGAACAATACACTACCACCCGTGGAAGGAAAATTAGTTGGTAGATGCTTTGATCAGAAAGGATCATGGAGTTTTGAACAAGATGAGAGTTGAAAGGGATCCTATTTTCATGGATCTAGTAAAGATGGATATGGTAATAACCATGGAAGGCGAAACATCAATTATTTTTTCAAATGGTATCCAAACCATCTTTACAATAAAGGATAAAAAGTTCTCAGGCTGATGATGAGGAGTTTCAAAAGAAGATTAATGCTGTGAATGATGGGAAAATGAGTGACATCGTATATGAAGATGAAATTTTGAAATTTGGGAAGAGACTTTGTGTTCCCGATATACCGGATCTAAAAAGGGAGTTGTTGGATGATGCTCAAAGTTCCAATTTATCTATACACCCTGGTAGAACTAAGATTTATAAATATTTGAAGGAACATTTTTGGTGGGACAACTTGAAGAGGGAAATTGCAGATTTTGTGTCAAGATGTATGGTTTGTCAACAAGTGAAAGCTGGAAGGAAACATCCTGGAGGAGTATTGCAACCTCTTCCCATACTTGAGTGGAAATGGGATAATATCACGATGGAATTTGTCATGAGACTACCAAAGACTCCTAGAAAAAATTATGCAATACGGGTCATTATTTATCGTCTTATCAAGTTAGCACATCTTCTTGATATAAGAGAATATCTACCACTTGAACATCTAGCAAGACTATATATTAATGAATTTGTTAGACTTGATGGAGTACCCCTATAGATTGTTTCTGATCATGATCCACATTTTACATCAAGCTTATGGAAAAGTCTTCAAAAGGCCCTAGATACTAATCTTCGTTTGAGCACTGCCTACCACCCACAAACTAATGGATAATCAGAACAAACTATTCAAACATTGGAAGACATGTTGAGGTCTTGTTAACTTTATTTTCAAGGCATGTGGGATCAGTATTTACCTCGTGTAGAATTTTCCTATAACAATAGCTTCCATTCATGTATTCAGATGGCACCCTATGAAGCATTATATGGGAGGAGATGTCGTGCACCAAATTGGTGGGATGATGTTGGTGAAAGAATGCTCATGGAACCAAAACTTGTTGAAGAAACAATAATGAAGCTGAAGATTATCCAGAACCATATCAAAATATGTTAAAGTAGGAAAAAGAGCTATGCAGATAACCGAATGAAGGATTTGGAGTTTCAAGAAGGTGATCACGTTTTCTTAAAGGTATCTCCATGGAAGGGTATTATATGATTCGGTACGAAGGGAAAGTTAAGTCACAGGTACATCAGAACTTTTGAAATTCTGGACAAAATTGGAGCCATACCTTACCATTTGGCAATGCCGCCAAGTCTCTCGAAGGTTCACAATGTGTTCCATGTGTCAATGTTAAGAAAGTACATGCCATACCCAACACATATACTCACTTATGAAGAAGTATAACTTGAGCCAGATCTATCTTATTGTGAAGAGCCTATCATGATTCTTGATACTAGAGAACAAGTATTGGGAAATCGGACGAATCGTCTGGTAAAGGTGCTATAGAGGAACCATAAGATAGAGGAAACAAAATGGGATCCTGAGTAGCTTATATTAAATACATAACCGAATATTTTTAGGTAATATTTTTTGAATTTTGAGGACGAAATTTTTGTAATGAGGGGAGAATGTAACACCCCATGGTTTTGAAAATAAATATAGAATGAAATTTTTCCTCTTCTATGTTTTGAATTTCAAGAAATGGTCAGCTAGAGTTGTGTTCAGTAAGTCATTTGGAGTCTGATAGAACAAACGTGATTTTTGGTGAATAGTAACATACTCTTATGAATAGTAATATGAATAGTAATATGACCCATGAATAGTAAATAATTATATTATTTTATTTTCTTAAGGCAATATGATAATAGGATCTTAATTTATTTTTCAATGTCACATAAAACTAACTACACTTCAGGATTGTTATTTTCCGAATTTACTATGACCTTATTTAAAAAATAAATTAGTAATATTTAGATAATTATTTTTGAAAAATAGATTTCACATTTTAATTCTACATGTTGAAAAATAGTAGGGGTGAAATTTAGGGATTTTTCTAAAATACATGAATTTTTCATGAATAGTAAAAATACAGTTTTGAGTTTTCGGTTGTTTAATGACATCATAATGATGTAATAATTAAATATAAAATTATGGTCGACTTGTGTATAGTAACTTATGACATGAGGTTTCATAAGTGGCTAAAACCATGGGAAATTCCATGGGCAAGCCCATGGTTTGGCAAAAACCACTAATGAGGTGTCCCTTTGAAATTATTAAAAAATAACCCCTCTTTTTCTATAAATACCCACTCATCCATTCATTTGTGTTCATTAAAAATACCTCATCCACGAATCTCTGGTGGTTTTACCTCTCTAGGAGTTATAACAAGGTGTACCTAAGCCCCCATGGACCCATCCTTCAAGATCTAGGAGTTATTTTACAAGGTAAGAGAATCCTTCATTCTCTTCTTTAAGTCGACACTTCTTTTATGTTATCTATTTGAAATTCCTTTCTCATATATTGGGGTTTAATTTTATTTATTCATCATACTATCCTTTTTTATTTCAATATGATGAGATACCCTTTTGATCTCATCTTTTGATTTTATGAAATTTTAAGTGATGTCGTTAGACTGCCGAATTTTCATAAGGGATCTCTTAACTTTTATTTTATTTTGAAGTTCATTTCTTTTATTTTTCACTCCTCACCTCCTCTATAAAAATGACCATGATAACTCCAGTAACATCTATATAATGTATTTATATCATGTGAATGTAATAACCATCAGACATATTTTTACTACCTCCCATTTATTTTTATAAACGAAATCAACGTCCATGAGGTTCCAATTTATAGCCTTCGTGGACGACGAAGTTTCATTCTTCAATTTCTTCTTCATTACTGGCAATAAAATCATATTTATGGTAGAAACAGACTATAAGATCTGTATTATAACATAATTAAAATTCAGGAACTAGAATATGAACATATAATTAAGTTATATGACCAAACTAGTTCATAATAATCCAAATACCACGGAATAATATAAGTGGTTATAATCTAAGGATTCTTCCTCATTCCATGTAACCAGAAGATAGAAATGAACATTAAAAATTATTTATGTTCATAAATAATATATAATTCCAATCCTGGATATTTATAAACATTACACTTGAACTCCATTACATAAAATAAAGTTAACCGAATAAGAAAATAAAGGAAACGAACACTCCAGAACGACAAAATTCAATACAATAACTTGTCAACAAAGACATAAATGAACTAACAATAATTATGTTAAACTAAATAAATGCCTAATAGGTTCTAAAATAAGTTATTAACAAGTATAATTTCATATTCCAGGAGCTTAAGTACAATATCGGAACACGTTTGGATTTAAGGTAAGGTTTTTTCCACTCGAACTTCCATTTTCATTCGGGATACTTTCGTTGTCTAATTACCTCAATGAAATTCTTATGTATTGTTATGTACTAATCATATATTCTATGTGAGTATCATATATATGTTTAAAAACAAGAACCCTTATGTATTTTATGGACAGTTACACATCTTAAAATAAACTTTCAAAATTGTTTCTAAAATAGAAGCCCGGTTCAAGGGAATTTCTTCAATTCATATCTATTTACAAGGGAACTCTATAATATATTTTGTGAAACCATTATATTTCTAAAAATAATCATTTTATTATTAAAATACTATCTTACTTCACTTCTGGTTTTATACAAATATTTTCCAAAAGATCTCTTCTTTTCAAAATAAAATAGTATTTATCTCAAAATTGTATAATGATTTTATAAGAGTATTTTTGTTCAATGATCTTCTTTATTTCATGGTATTATTGGGTTTAATAATTTATGAAGTCATATACCATATTTTGTTTAATGGTTTATGACTAAATTTATTGTGGATGATTTATCCTAAAACCATTCATAATATTATTCCGAATGGTCAGTGTTTATGTTCAATAATTGTTGAAAGTTAGTTACATTTCATATGATAGTTCAATATGAATTTATATGTTGTTTATATTGATCCTCGATCATATGAGGAATGCATTGGACTTATTATGTGACGTTTGTGGCCCACTATATCCCCTCGATGCATTGATAGGTATCATGAGACAAACTACGGTCTTTGCATGGGGACTTGACAAAATGATTATTTTATGGCTTTAGCACGAGGCTTGGACTGTATGGTAATGATGTCTGGAATATGCACTTCCTCCATTATGATGCTACTATTTTAATTTCATGTGGTTATTCGACTAGTATAATACACATTTTTATGTTTTTTATGGAATTATTTATTCAACTTGTATTTCTGCCATAATGTGTTCATGTTCATTATTAAAGGCATGCATTTTCAATTATTCACCATGTCTGATGATTATATTAACCTCTGATATATTGCTTACTCTTACTTAGAATTTTATCTCACCCCTTTCTTATATTTCATTTTCTCAGGACATGAAGAATTAATTTATGAATGACTTGAAAGCATAATCTAGGAGACGTGATGACTCTTGTGAAATAATTAGTGTTGTTCTTACTTTACATATGTAATGTTGAACTTATGAATGTATCTTGTTTCTAATAATACTAAAATACTTGGTCCTTAAGGATTCGTATTCCTTGTATGTATGCCAACATAATAAAATGAGGCACTGGCTCTGGGCAACTAGGGTCAGGTCCTTACAATATATGATAGAATAAATTATATTCAACCCATTATGAACATTTTACCTCACCCTTATTTTGTTTCCTTTCCCCGTGATGTGAAGAGGAATTCATTGAATGATTTGAAATACAACAAATGTTTTATATTACCTTTCATTTTATTTTGTTTACCTCTCTAAAATTGTTATTAGGTAAGTACCTAGTTCCAAAAAATTAATAAAATGATCAGTATTTGTTATTTTTCCCCTTACATATATTAAAATTTTATAAACTAATCATCGTCTCTGATTTACTAGAAACGGGGCCTTTATAGTTGGTATATGAGGATATTTAGATGAAATCATGGGAACTGGATTAGGGAAAACATATATAAAATAATATAACCCTATGATAAAAAAATTGGGCTATGTATATAATAATATCCTAATATTTTGGTGAGATATATATAATGTGTTTTTTAAAATACATCACATAGTGGATACTATAGTTGGATGTGGTTCTAGAATAGATGTACCTGGGGATAAAAACTTTGAAAAAAGTCATGTTAGTCTTGAATTGAGTGTTACATAGTACACAAAAGGGATCCACTCAAAAAAACAAGTTTTTAACTCCCAAAATACATGCTTATAATAATTCATAATTTCATTATAAACCATTATTAAGTGCTTGAAAATAATTTGATTATTTGAAAACATTTCCAAAGAAATCATGTTTATGATTATTTCTTTAGCAATGCATAATCGTTTCAAATTATATATAGTATTTCACTTGTATTGGGATGATACATTATGTCCCATAATGTTATAAAATAATTCAATGTATACAATTATTTATTAATGAAACAAATGAAAATAAATGTGAACTATATCAATACATGTACCCCATGTCAGGATCTCCCTCTTTAGAAGGATAATTAATTATGAGATGGAGCTGCAGATGTAACTGGACAAATTATTACCATATTGGGTTAGCAGCATAGGTTATAAAAATAAACTTTCCTATATGGAGAATCCTAATAGTCAACAATGTGGTCAAACAATGTTATAAAACATCATCTGTGTGCACCCTTCATCAATTAATGGGACCAAAAATCTATTTATAGCTAAGAAATTAAAAGGTTCCTTGAGGAACATATTTTTTTCTCTATGTATTAATGAAAGAGAGATAGTTTTAATGTAATTTTACTATATATTATGAGATTTGGATCAATGGTGGTAATTGATTCAAAACACTAAGGATTAAATGGATGAATAAAGACTGTAATAGAAATATTTTAAGGTAACAGTCTTGGAAATTTATTTTCCTCAGAAGTAATGAGAGGATATGGAGAGGAAATTACTATATCAGATAAAAAAATAAGATTAAGATGTTTGTTAGTATGAATTAATATTTACAGGGATATAATGGCCTTAAACAAGCTATATACATAATATAAAGTTAAATATTGACATTTTAATTGATGGTAATAATGTAATTCATTAAACTAAACTAGTCTCCCAAACATTCTCATCATATGATGTCATAATATCATGTGATATTATTATAGGGAAATAATTTTCCATGTATTAGGGATTAGAAAGGAATAAATAGAAGCAGGGGATTCTAGTGAAAAAATATATAAAGGTAATTATTTAATGAATTATTTTTTACATGTGATAAATGTGGAAAGAAACACCCTAGTACATTATTGATTGGTTTGAGTGTTTTTTATGACTGTGTATAGAAAGGACACCAAGATTGTGATTTTTAGGGAAATAAAAATGTTCTAAATGTTAAAAGATTCAATGATAAGGATATGGTGCATTCTAAATATTAATTTATTATGTTTCAATGGAACATACAACATAAGAAGAAAATCAATCAATGTTAAGATTGTGCTATTGGTAGAACTGATGTGGAATGATTAATTTTCTTGCATCTGAATTCATGTAATATATTGTAGAATTATTTTATCAATGATAATATAATTATAAGAATCGTAAATTTATAATGATTTTTTATTGCATTTTATTTAATGATTATAGAGAATATGATGAATATAATTGATAACCAAGAAAAGTGATCCAGTGTAAAGATTATCTTTTAGGTAAAAACATGATTGAGGGAATACTATTGTTAATATATAGATGATGAATGGATAACAATGATAAATCTAGGTTTATGGGATAATATTGGTGACAATTAATTTGGTTAGATATTTGTTATTTTATGATATCATATTTATATTTTAATAAATGTTTGGATATATATAATATATTTTATAATATGATATTTTTTTTATAGAAGAATGAATATTTTAATATAGTTTTATGGAGATAAATTTATTCAATTATATTCAACGTCACATTAGATGATAATTTAAATATTATGTGGAATATAATACTGATTTAGTGGGCTTCTGTAAATTTTTTGGGGATTCTAATTTTTAATGGAAAATTTGGGATGAGTCTTATGGTTAACTAGATGTGAAATTGATTATGATGTATGTTGAGTGTTTTTGGATAACATGTTCTAATCATCTTTATTTTGGAAAATATCTAGAGATGTGAGGAATTAATTTTCATTCTATTGATCTTTTAAATGTCCTTCAAGCATCAAAATTCACTTTGTACATTAATTAGTTAGAGTAATGTAACATCCTAGTTTTTTATCAGGTAGAAAATCCCCAAATATTTTGAATTTTTCCTTATAGTGGTTGTGAAAACATTTTTTGATATTATAAAGCTAATTTTATGATTTTTATTGAAAAAATATATATTTCTAGTTGGGTATTAAGTAATGGTATGTGCCTTAGGGTTCTGAGTATGTTTGGAGTGCAATATTCCCTAAAAACTAAATTTTAGATGCATTTTGACATAAGATAACAATATAGAAGAACCATGAAGCCCCCTAGGACTGACTATGTGGTCCTCTTGTGGAACTAAATATCATTTTTCAAACTGTATAGAAGGGTGTGCATGGCTATGTCAGAGATTTGTAGTTTTTTGAATACTGAATCTACACGGGCTACACATGGTCTAGAAAACCATGTTCTTGACCACACACATTATGGTGTTATGGATGTGGGAACCACACTATTATAGCACAACTATCTATACCATGTGTCTAAAAAACCATGTCACTTAAATGAGATAAATCACAGTTTTCCCTACTGTACTTATTTATGCCCCCCCTCGTTTATTATCAATTCCACACATAGCATAGGAGGTTCCCTATTTATCCTACCCACATAGGCATTGATGGATCTTCATTATATATGATCTTATAAGAGCTAAATTGGTCTCATGGTAATTTCAACATGCTTTTCTATAATATTTTACTTTCTTCCAATTCAACTCGAGTTAGAGGCTGATATCTGGTGAGAGATTGTCTAAAAGTACTATGTTGGTGGTTTTTATATTTCCCCTTAGTTATTGTATGTGTTCCATGGGTGAAAATTATATATTACATATTTCATGACCCTATTAGTTCATATTAAACTAAATTATTTTCTTTACATTAGTCAATTCATGATTTGAGATACTTGTGGGCATGCTCTTTCTACACTATAATGGGTCATGCAATGTATGGGCTTGGACCAACTTGGGTAGTTTTGGCCAATTTCATTTTTTTAAATAATTAAAGGTGTTATGATATAATATGTTCCTTGGTAATTGGATTATAAAAGCTTGAGGACTATAGTGATTTTGATCACATTGGTTATAGAAATAAGGTTATCAGGTTTTGAATTGAATTTGATACATTTGTGAGGATGATCACGGGTTGAGGAAACATGGATGTCAGGTTTATGAAATTTGATTATCAAGATTAGGGTAATGGACTATTTTACTTGAAATAGTGATAACCATCATGATTTAGTAACATTTTCATTAGGTAATATGATGTCTCTTTGGTTGTTTTGTGATTTCCACTTAACGTTTGTTGGCTGATGCACCATTGGAGTCTTGTACGCATAGATATGAATCAGATCAAGGAGGTGTGGACAAATCAATATGGATTTATTCCTCATTAGAATCTATGCCTTTTGTGACTTTGTTGAACATTATTTATTATTGATGTTACTCACCATAGAAAGCCACATGGATGATGGTGGGACAACAGTTGACGGTTATGAGAACATCAGCTGGAGGATGAGGTTCATAGTGACACATGAGGTGATGGGTTAGAAAATTAGTATTATGGATATCAAATCACCTTAATAAATATATTATTAGATGATTATTATTATTTTTCAGAGGGAAACATCATTATTCCTTAGGATTTCAGGCTTCGAGCCAATGGGGATTTATGAGTGGTGGTCTGATGGACCAGGTACAAGTTTTGGATTGATTTATGGATTCCAGAAATATGATTGATGAAATGAAGTCCCCGGGATATGATATTAGGTGGAAGATGAGGGTTCATCTAGATTTATTCTATCAGGGGATGGCCTGGGATTTTTTCTATAGATCATTGCTGCCACCGTAGTTATATATATATATAAATACATTTGTTCTTTTCCATATATATACCTATTCAAATGTATATAATCATTTCTGGTGATGACCAAATATGTTAGAGTTCTTCCTTATAGTTTTTGAGAAAAATGGAAGTTGGTATTATATAAAATGTTCATGTGATGTTTTATTATTAATTTAGTACACCCTATCATAATTAGGGGTGTAAAGAAATGACATATTGTTGGTGTCCAAATGAGATTATTCTCACACCCTAAATGGGCCCTTTAAGGAATGTGTAGACTTCTGGTCTCTATGATCAGGTAATGTACTGGGCTCAGGAGATGGACATTAGAGGTCAATTTTTACATTTAGCAAGGGATGGATGATAATGGACCATAGTGGTTCTTATATCAGCTTGTGTTTAACTTCTTGTTTCATCATGCTTTATATATGTATGTACATATGGTCATTTATTGGAGACCCTATTTGTTTATCTATTTCTTGCATATCCTTCTATGATATGGGTTTCAGAAAAATGATTTTTTCTATATCTTTTTATTAGATTATTCCACTAATTTATGGTTTTATTTTGGTCAATATTTATGTGTGGACCATTATTATTATCTCCACGAGAGGGTATAGTCTCTACAATAACACCTATTTGAAACCCCATCACTATTCAATTGACTTTGGTGTATGATTAGGTGCACATAAGGCCCAATTTTCATCCATCCCAAAGAATCATTTAAAGTGAAATCAAGGTCAGAGCACTATAAGTGGTATCAGAGGATTTTTATTTTATTGGATTCCATAGGAGTGTTTGGATGGATAATAATGGAATCAATAGAATTAATTATTCATTTTGGTCTTAATAGTTTAGAAATGGTATACCATAAACTGTGATGTAGTCCCATCTAGGTACAAAACACATTTTTAGGTGCATAAAACATCATGCATGAGGGTCATACCTTGTTCTCAGTGGCCTCAAATTTATTTTTCTACTTTGTTCTTTTACAGTTGATTTTATTTCTATGACATGTGGAACACATGGGTGAGATGATTATCTTTTATATCATTTTGGAGCCTTTTCCTGGTATAGAAAGGGAGGATTTATTATACATCTTTGTAGGCAAATAGGTTTATATGATGTGTTTTAATTGTAATTTTATTTGAGATCATGGATTGTGCTTAAAGGGTTTGGGTTTTTTAATCCATCAAAAATGTAGATAAATAGTGTTTTCTGCTAAACCAATTTTGTTGGCTTTCAACTTAGCCATCATAGTCATCATGTTCTTATTAGATCTATATGTGATGTTATGTCATGTTATATGCATGTGATATATGAGCCTAACTCTAGTATTAGTTTGAATGTATGAAGATAGGGGTGTGTTGTTTAAAGTATAAACCATGAAGCTAAATAGTGTTTATATATATATATCATATTCAGTGGAATTATACTAATATTTCTACTGGATATTTAATTCATGACTCTGATGTGGGTCGGGAGGGGCCATAAGGATGAATTAAATTTTAATACCCAAATATGATTTGGGTTGTTAGGGGGCCATCCGGATGGGAAAACATGATGCATTTCAATTATATAGGTGAGTAATGGGCCAAGAGGATGGATTTTATGTTACAGAATATGATAAGAGAGTGTAGGGGTGGTGAGATGTGATACTTTCCACATCTTTCCCTATCTAAGATATATATAAATTTATCCTATTATGTATTTTTGACAATTATATTAGTATTCATAGGGATTCCATATAGGTGGATTCTAGTTTACCATCAGTAGGGATGTGATTCAGTAGAACATGAGCATACCTTACATGAGTCACCATAGGTTTAGGATGATCAAGAGCCACATTTAAATACACTGGTACAGGTAGGAAAATTATAGGATATAGAAGATCAGGTCAATATTTTCATCACAATCTTAATACGATCTTGGTTCAAGTTATATAGGGTATTGGGAGGTTACCTTAGGGATCTAATCCTTCTTTGGAATATCTGACTTGAAAGTTCAAGTCTCATCTCCCCCATTGTTTCTGGGTGATTGTGTTTTATAGGTAGTAGATAACTAGTTAGAATATTTATAAAAAATCTTTAACCAAATCATGAAAAGAACATGTCATAGGGTAAATCTAGAAATGTATATCCTCGTCTGACCAGAAAAGCAATTTTGTGACATACATGTAAAGAGTGGTATACATGACGGACTAGACTGGAAGGGTTCCAATGTTGTTTCATCAAGAAAGTATTTTTAGAGACACTACATGATGAAATATCCTACGAGTTCAGGAATATTAGATATGTGGATTCTTATTATAGAGACTATGATACCATTTTCATAGACCTATCTAGAATCAAACCCACTACAGTGGACATAAACATGAACATGGTGTGGCCATTTAAGGATGGATTTCCAAATTTCATCAGGTTATAGGTGAATATCATTAGGTTAATGTTTTTCTTAGAAGAATACTACTAGGAATATATAACCAATGTAAATTTGATAGACTGGTCTTTTATGAGTCGAATGATAGAGTCAGGTGAGCTAAATGGTAATGATCTTAGGTATCTAGAAGTGTGGCTATGTGTAATATAATTATAGAAGTCGGGCTACTGATTCCGGTAGACCACAGTGAAGTGGGTCTTCAGTAGTGTGTTTCTTGTGTGGGTAGCTAGGGAATGTATGGACCCAATGTGATTAGGTTCATGAGAAGATACATGTGTATGACTAGTTGAAAAATCTAGAGAAATTATATAGGAAGCCTTCTAAAGAAGTTTGGAGCTAGGAACCAGGGCAGACTCATGGATATGAGGCCAGACTGAGAGTGGTACCAAGTGATATTGTCTACAACTTAATTGCACATAGAAGTCATGTGAATGTTTTTGGGAACCAATAGTGGGGGTAATGGATACAAGCTAGTGTATCTCATTATTATCATAGGTATTAGGTTGTGGGTCTTCAGGCCACATGCTTGTAGAAGATATTCTAGTTGAAGAATAGACTAGGGATCCTACTATAGTTAGAGTTATATTATGATGACAAACAGGACCAGGTTTTAATTTTATTTTGTATAGTCTAGTTTTTATGCACGACATGAATGAGTATGGTTTTTAACTAACCATTTATGGGATTGTATCATTGATTCAATTATGAACAAAGATATATAAATATGAGGTGGGATGGAACCATGATCAATTATGGGAATTGATGTGATGTTGGTTATTCATGATATGTGTAGGAATTTAGAAAATGATGTAATGTGGGTTCCATAAGAGGTGTGCAAGAATCCATATTTTAAAGAGCATGAATGTGAATATATGATGGTGGGTTATTATAATAATCTAATGAGTTGCTGGTATTAGTGGGAGTATGATGATATGGGAGTAATTGCATGTTTTTTTTTCTGGAATGTGTATTAATAGTCATCTAATAGGACAAAGTATTTATATGTGTTAGTTGTAAAAAAGAAATGTTTTGAGAACCTAATGAGGTGATTCTAAGAAAAAGTCACATGTGAGGAAATTTTATTTTGAGGATGGTCTATGTACTGTCAAATATATATCAAGGGTCTGGAAGTAACCAGGTAGGTAACTCCTATTGTGGGAAGCACTTTGAGGGGATTTGGACTATGAAATTATGACTGAGGAAGACTGAATAGATTAGATGATATGGTTATGTTCATAACCCTTTCCAATTAAATCATGATAGCCTATGTATGACTAATGTTTAGGTGGGAATATTATAATGTCCTTAGTTTTTGATCAGGTCTAAATTCATCACCCTTTTTAACTTTTTCGATTTGGTGGTCAGAACAACATTTTCATTAATCTCTAGAACCTAATTTTTGTATTTTAAATGACATAAGGCCTTTTTTAGTCATTTTTATGGTTTTTCATGTGATATGGATTTTTAGGTGAGTTTTAGGTGTATCAAGGCCCGTAAATATAATTTTGTAAGCATACTGATAGAGGAACACTCTTTAATCAAATTGTGCATCCTCTATGGATTAACTATGTGGAACTTCTATGGCACTAGACATGGATTTCCAAAATTTGATGAATGGACATATGGACCATGTGAGAAATCTATAGTTTCTTATAAAAGGGAACATGCATGAGTCTCATATAATCTATCAAACAATGGGACTATCCATGTAGAGTGTTGTATTCAGAATGTGGGAATGATATGATTTTTTAGACAATTAATCCAAACATAGAGGGTCAAGTAAAATGGGAAAATTATCATTTTTTAAACTATACATATTTATTTTATTCAAACTCATTTCTTCTCTATTCCACATGAATCCCATGAGGTTTAACATTTATCCTTCACCCTTAGGAATTGAGGTATGCTCTTCGTCTGAGCTCTGATACAATCAATATTAATCTTATTGGAACCCCTTCATGCATTCATCTAAAATTATTTTTTACAAATCAATCTTTAATTTTAGGCCAATATCATATGATAAAGTCCCTACTAGAATTTGTTAGTTGTTGAAATGCACTGTGTTGCATTTGTTGTCAATGAGGCATGATGTTGTCATGGAATGAATGGATGTCAAAGAATGTCAATATGTGAATGAAAAAGGATGTGATGGTGTTGGTGATGAATGGAGAATGGCCATGGTACTAAGATGCGTGTCACTTAGGAGATTCACTAAGTGACATAGGATGTTGTGGTTGAAACATTCTCCATCGATATCAGACGATTGTAGAACTAATCTTAATGTTTCAATACTTGTATCAATATGATACTAAGTGACAACACTCGAAGAATGGATGATGATGGAGCATCATCATAAAATCAGATGATTGTTGAGCTGTTCATAAAGTTCCAAGAACTTGTATCAACTGGATACAATGTTACAACAATGTTATAAGACCATGCATTGTATTGACAATGCATGAGGAGTTGAAGATGATCCATCCACAATCTCTAAGTGGATGAAGTGGTTTTAATGAAGTCCATGCACTAACTCTTAGTGCATGTGAATTGAAAAAGTTCCAATTGATCTCTGATTAGATCAATAAAGAACATTGAAGATTATAAGTGATTCAGGAGTTCGGTTGATGAAGATGAACCTTTTGAATTCCATATCCTAAGTGAAGATCATATGAGGAGAAGTAATGGAATTCTTATGAAGAAGATGAGAAGAAATGAAGAAGAAGAATGGCTTGGAAGAAGTGGCATTCAGCATTTGAACATGGGTTACTTTGTTTTTATACAAAGTCCCTAAGTCTCTACTTAGGCAAACAATTAGCCACCAAGGGCCAGCCTTAAGGGTTCAACCCCAAGGCACATGTGGGACTCGAGGTCGCCATGCCCAAGGGGGATCCCATGGGGCCAGCCCGAGAGGTCGCGGCCGTGTGTAAGCCGGGGCCACGCAGGGGGATCAGGTCCTGCGCAGCATGGGCGCTAGAGAGCGCGCCCGAAGGATGCATAGTGGGCGCCAATGGCGCGCCCGAGTGGCGTGAGTGGGCGCAGAGCGCGCCCGCAGAGAGAACACGGTGCGGGGCGGCACCGTAGAGGGGGAAGTGCAACTGAGCGTTGAAAGGGAGCGCTAGGTTGATAAGCCGCGAAAAAACCGCGCTCCATTTCGATGTGGGATGCGGAAAAATTTCCAGGAGTGAATCCTGGCCGCTCAATCGATCGCGCGCCAGATCTCGACTGCACGATCGATCCCGCGCAAGATCTTCTGATCGTGGCCGTCCAAAGATCTGATCCAACGGCCTGCGAGGCGTCTCCTTCCTCGAGCTCGTCCGAAGCCACCCACGAGCCTCCGACGAACCAGGCGCCATCCGAGCATGGATTTTGAGATCCTGGCCACCATTTCCGAAGCCGAAGGCTCCATTGAGCTCATCTAGACCTACCGAACACGATCATGCATAAAAATATACTTGCATGCAACAAATGAGAAAATTCGATGAAGGCCGAAGGCAAACGAAGTGCCGAGGCCTCGGTCTATTCGTGCTTTGCGTGGATTGTTTTTAAACGAAGGTATGCATGCATTTGCATGTGCATGCACGTAGAGGAATGAAAAATAAATGAACTCGCGTGGAAACAGAGAGATATACAAGATTTCACAGAATCTCGAAATCTCGAAAAACTCCGGGATTCAAGTTTTATCGCACGCGGATGATCCGGGCATCCCTCTGCCTATATAAAAAGAGCTTGAGGCTCTCATTGTGATTGCTGAAGTTCTTGTTGAAGATTTGTGTCCCGTGAGAGCTCTCTGCCTCGCGAAGAAAGAAGCCCCGCGCATTCTACTTGCGCGGCTGAGGTTCCTTTCACGCACACATGCGTGAAAGAAGAAGAAGGATTCCATGCGCGCCTTCCCCTTGCGCGGCAGGAAGACCCGAGGCCGCATCACTTGCACACCCCGCGGTTGGCCGAGGTCTTGCGCGGCCCTTGTGCTTGAGCTTGCGCGGCAGTGACACTTGCGCACTGCCTTGTGCACCCAAGTGCTTGCGCGGAATTTGAAGACAAGAAGAGGGCCACACCCCCTTGCGCGCCTTGTTTGAGTTTGGGTATATTGAGACAAATACACTTAGTGTGTGTGTGCAAATTGAAGAGGAAGAACCCGAGGCTTGGTTGTGTGTGGAAGTGAGAGAGCAGACTTAAACCTTATGTGGGTGCACATTTTGAAGAACAAGAACACCCTATGGCCATTTAAGTGTGTGCCAAGTGCTAAGAAGACCACACATTGTGTGTGAAGTGAAAAAGGCCGAGAGGAAGTGTGTGCAAGTGGAATAGGCCGTAGCCAAGTGTGTGTAAGTGAATAAGGCCAAAGACCACACCTAGTTGTGTGAAAAGTGGAGAACCTTGTGTATGCAAATTGAAGAACACACCTTGAGTGTGTGTGTTCAAACAAGAAACAAGTTGGCCGAACCTATGTGTGTGCACTAAGTGGTGTGAACACACTTAGAAGAAGTAGAAGACACTCACACAAAGTACAACACACATTTAAGTGTGTGTAATCAAAAGGAACTAAAACGTGTGAAGGAGTGAGAAGGTGTGTGCTTAAAGAGAATATACCCTTTGTGGGTTTATTGCACCAAGAGGAGAAAAAGGGGAGTGCATGCATGCATGCATGCACGTGCACATGTGAATAAAGCTTAATTCAGTGGTGTGAATTTGAGGAGTCCAAGACCGGGAGATCTTGAAGATATTGTGATTCCATGCATTCAGTGCATGAAGTTGATATGCTGTGAGACTGGACCAGACTGAAGTTAAAGATATTAGTTGTCTGAGTATTCAGTAATTGGAGAGAGGCCAGGTCATCCAGAGAAGAAGGTGATAAAGCCTGAGCAAGACGAGAATACCTGATCATCACAAGTGATCAGAGGTACAGAGCAAGGCCATCAGTCTTTATCCCAGACTGCTGAATATACTTGAAGATGCTTAAAGAGAAGAAGAGCTACTCGTGTGACTCGAGGAGCCAGGAGAAGACCCTGTGGGACTCAGGGAGAAGAAGTCTTCAGTGGGATTCTGGAGCAGGCCAGTGGGACTCTGGTAACACTGTGGGACGCAGTATAAAGACCCTCCTGTGGGACTCAGGAGAGATACAGTGGGATGCTGTATCGACCATTGTAATACTAACATATTATAATGGAAGAAACCATGTTGGGGCGTATAACCAACATGGCAAGGACGTAGGCCTTTGGTGCCGAACCTTGTAAATCCTTGTGTCCAGTGCCTTTACATTTATTGCATCATTCGGGGAAAGGTGAGAGATACAAGAAGAGTGGATCGAGGCCTTAACAAGCCATAAAGGTTTAATTGATTAAGAATCAATTAGTAAAAAGTTTTAAAGGATCACTGATTCACCCCCTCCCCCTCTCAGTGATTCACACTGATCTGGGAACTTCAGTTGTTAACTAGCATTCTCAATGATTTTTTGAGTTTTTTGGTGGTGTGACCCATATATGTCAAGTGGTTTTACCAAGATATACCCAAATAAATTAAAGGCATATCATTAAATTATTCAATTCATGATTTTTATTCCTATGGGAATTGTAATAATACACTACAAAAAGTAAATACAGGTAAAAATTTTGTACCAACCTAGGTAGTTTTGGTAGAGTGTTGTATTTAAATTAATTAATTATTTTATGGTATAATCTGTTCCTTGGGAAAGTAATGTGAAGGCTATAATATTTGAGGATATTTCAATAACTTATTCAGAGTTTACATGGTTTTCAGGATGGCTTTGGACTATGAAACATTATAAATGATAATCAATGGTTTAGGTTATATGGTCTTTGGGTTCAGGAAATTTGATCATCAAGATGCGGAAAATGGATTGTGTGAGTTGATATGGAGACAACCATCATGATTTGGAGACATGGTCATTGGGGTACAAGGTTCCAAATGATGTAGATTATGATTGGTTGTGATTTGTTTCTCATATTTTATTATCCAACACACCATTTCATTTATGTTCACACAAATTTTACTAAGATCATGGTGGTGTTGACAAATAGTTTTTGGTAGAGGTCCTAGTATACTATGAGGCTTAGGTGATGTTGTTGAGAAATATCCATGTTTTGGGGTGATCCCCATAGAAATCCCTATAGATGGTTATGAACTATCATTTAATGGTGAAGGGACCATTAGTCTGGGGATGCAGTTCATTGTGATAATTGAGGAAATGTGTCAGGACATTGGGAGGAAATATATCATTCTACATTGCTATGTGAGATTGAGATCAGATTGAGATTATTATTTAGAGGATAGACATCACTGAGCCTTGGGACATCAGGCTTCAATATAATATGGATTCTTGAGCTAAGGTATGAGGGACCAATTAAGTTGTTGGGAATGCTATTTGGACACTAGATATATGATTGATGAAATGAGGTTAGAGTTACATTATTTTTTATGGAACCTGAGGTTTCATCTTGAGTACATTTGTCATGGGGTTCCATGGGATTTATGCCATAGATACTTACCACAGTAGTAATATATATGAATATTGGGGTTTTATTGGATATATATAACTGTGAGAACATTTTTATAGATTTTCAGTGATGGATGAAGCTTTTATAGCACATCCTTATGGTTATTATACACAAAGGAAGCATGTAATTTATTAAAAGTGCATGTGATATCTTTTTTTAGCATACAACTGTATAATTAGGGATATAAGAAAGGAACATGTTGGTGTTGGCCTACTAAGACTATTCTCATAGCCAACATGGACCCTTTTGGACATGTTTGGACCTTATGTCTTTGTAATTATGTAACGGACTGATCACAGTAGTTGTACCTTAGTGGTAATGGTAGACTATTTTTATATGATGTATGGAAAATGACCATAGTGGTTCCAGAATCAGCAGGAGTTTACATATCTATTTCAAAGTGATTTATATATGTTTGTATGGATGTTCAACCATAGGAGACACAATATGTTTATCTACAACTTACATCACCTTCTAGGATATGTGTTCTCTAAAATGTTATTGTTTTCTACTACTACATATTTTGTGCTTCCTCTTTGTTTTTTTTTCAATGGATCTATTGTTTTATTAATGTAGAATATTTATATCTATACCATTCTTATTATCACCACTAGATGTACGTGTCTTCCCACTATCATATCTTTAAAAAAATTTGTCATGTCTATAACATTTGGTGTCTGATGAGGCATGACAATGGCCTTGTGGTCATCATACATTGTGCACTATTTAATGTTTAATAATGTTCTAGTTCTTACAAGTATGAATTTAATTACTAATTGATCAATGAAAAATAGAAGTGTAAAATTATGCATATGGAATAGAAATATACCATGTGGATATATTTTCTTATGTTCTTAGTTTAGATGGTAAAATAATTAATCAAAAATTAAAAAAGGGATATTGAATGAAAGGTTATCATAATACCATCATTTATATTGAATCAATTGCATTTTCAACCATTAGAGTTTTATGAATCTCTGTTCAATAAATTTTCAATACCATTTACTTTCTTGTTCTCAATTACCAAAAACATATCTATAAATTTTTATTCTTTAAATTAATGTCCATATAATCACATTCCAACAATTTTTTAAATTTTTGAAACCAAGTATTTTTTATTCTAGATAAAATCAATATTTATGTTCCTCTATTATTAAATGGATGCTTTATTAACGCATTATTTTGATATGGTGTTTTGATAAATTTATTCAAAAATGTCAAACCCTTTATTAACAAGACCAAGATAAAATATTTTGGGAGTAATTAATATATGTCTTAGAATTAACCCTTATATTTCAAGAGAAACATCATATTTGATATAGTATCTAACACAAAACAACAAGATTAGATAAGAATGTAACACTTGAATAATCTAAAAAATATTTTCTTTTAAACAAATTCAATCTATTTTATATATTGTAATGTATACAACATGAGGTTTAGACAACATATGACATTCTACTAACATAATATCATGATGATTATAACATAATTATTTAGTTAGAGGGTATGAATAGTAATAAAATAATTATAAAAATTATGTGTTTTGAAAATTTATAAAATAAATTCAATGGTTATATACAAATTATAAATAATATAAGAACTATATTAATGAAAATAACTATTTTCTAAAGAACTACATTATTTTAAAAAAGGTGGCCCAATTATGCTTTAAATAAATAATTTAACATTAATTTTTACTATTTTAGAAAATAAATTTTTTAAAAAATTAAAATAAATTTTTAATATATAAATTTCATAAATATATTTGAGTAAATATCTATGATATTTTTGACAATATATAATTTTAATGAACAGTGGAAATAATTAATCTTATTAAGAACATCATTTTTCATTTTAATTAATTAATGAGATAAATAATACTTTAAATTGTTTTAAATAAATAGTAGTTCAATTATATAATAATTATTAAAATTAAAATCAATTTAATAAATTTGATATTTTTATGGGAATTAAAACACCCTATACTTATGATAATTCTCTCTTTGAAACTATGATTTTTCATCTCGATGATGGGTATACCTTAAAACTACATTATTCCACTTCTATGTATTGAATTTACAAAAATTTATTAAATATTTGAAATGTTTCCAATTTCTATTATATAATAATTTCAATTTAATTTTATGCAATAATGAATAGAAAAAAAATCTAAAATTATTTAGCATAGTTTAAGTCAAACCATTTTTACTTGTGGGGATAAAAGTAAAAATATAAGTGTTCAAATGACCATTAAACTTATCAGACACCCATTTTAAATAAATTTTTTAAATAACCACAAATATAGTTTCTAAATGACCCATTTTGGTGGCTTTTCTCATTATAAAAATGTGTGTGTAACATATTCATTTCTAAAATTTCATGTGTCTCCTCTCCCCAACTTATAAAATGTTATCCCATATCATACCACATCACACATACATATCCATTTGGATAAAAAATCCTTCCCAAAATCCTTCCATAATACCCTAAAAACAATATATAGTGCATGTTTTTATGATAAATCCATCATATTCATTTTTGGTTAATACCTAAAGTGGTCGTCAAGAAAACCTATAACATTATTAAATGACCATTTTTTTGTTTATTCTTCCAACACCTTAAGAATTTATTCAACCATTCTAGTTTAATAACAAAAATATCTATCATATACTTATGAATTTTAATTTTTTTGGTATATGATATATTCATATCTACTTTTATTAAATGGGAAAATGAACTGAGAATCATGTGCACGTTGGAATATCACCTCAAGCACCAATGGAAGTTGTTTCCCATCAACACCTCTCATTATCGGATTTATGATGGGTTAAATGTATAAATATGATAAATATGATATAATTATAATTATATAATTATAATATTTAATATACCTTCTTATATTTTATTTTGTTAAAAATAAAAATAATTTTACTTGTGTGTAAAACTGATTATAACCTCAAAAAGAAACATTATTGATTTTTCACTTTAAGTTTTCATGGAATGTAATAAATATATATCTAATGAATATGTGTGATATATATAAAATAATATAAATTATTAATAATTAATATATCACCCACTTACTTACCCTTTCACCTGTTATGGGTATGATATTAGAGCTTGTTCGTACGTACGACCAATCGTTTCCACGAAGCGATGCAATTCATTTACCATGACCAATATTAAAGAAAGGATAAAATAATTTATCTAATGAAAAAGTTATATTTATAACATTATTATCATTATTAATATTATTTATTTATATCCTATATACAATTACCATAACATTCATTACAAAATACGGATGAGAAAATAATGAAATTAAGACCCCAAACAATAAAAATAATGAAATCTCATTTTAAATGAGTTGTAAAATGCCATAAAAGAATTAAATATGACATTATAAAAATAAATATGGTTCAATTATATAATTATAATATTCTTCAAATCATTATATATGAGTTTAAATATTTTATTACCAAAAGCAACTGTGGGATAATGGATTTCATATCTATTTCTATTTCATTAGGACATATTTTCTAATATGTACTTATTAACATTAATGTGGTGATTTAGTAACTCGTTGATGTATATAACATGAATAAATTTTTATTAATAAATATTATAGATTAACATAATTTTTATTTATTAAGGATTTATAATTTGAAAATTTTCAAAGTGGTAAAAAATTATTGTACAACCTCACTTTCTTTTGAGATTATTTAATTTCTATTGAAAATATCCCTTTCTTATGACCATTTTTCATTGGAAACTAAATTTCAATTAAATATGTATATTATGTATGATATATATTATTATTTAATAATCCATATATTATTTTTACATTTAGTGTTTAATTTTAATGTTATTTTAGTAATAGAGAAAGTATTGATAAATTTATATCCTTTACTCAATATGAATATTTTAGTATAAGAATATAGATAAATAGATTAAATAGATTATTACATGTATGGGTAATGATTTTTACAAGCCATTACAAGTGGTCCATGTTTTAGATACCCTCTTAATGCATCAACAAGTATCCTAAAAAAATTAGTTGGCCAAATTAGATGGGTTTTTACCCGTATTTTAAATTATCTTGTGAAATGTATTAAAATTTGAGGTATCATGAAGCCGGATATAATGACATTCAATAATAAATAATTTTCATAATTGAGGATTTAGTAATTACAATTATCCATTATATTGTTTCATTTATATTATCTATTTATGTATTTCATTTTATGTTCATAGATTAAATGTATGGACTATTAAGTTAGTTACATTTTGATATTGATTATGCCCTATATAATGCTCCAATTATTGATAAAACAAAACATATTTTTTGTTATTTACCTTTTCATATTGAATGATATTAATTCCCTCATAATTTCTTCCACTGTATATATACTTTTTAAATTATTTGATCTTATAGTTATTTTTTTCCTTTCCCTATGATATGGAGATTATTTATTGTAATTATCTCATGTGTGAGAATCGTTTTTCATTACTATTATTTTTATTTTATTTCATTATGTAAAATGGGTATCATGTATGTATCTGGTTCTCCAAGACAAAAAAATTGATTATAAATTAGGGATTTTAACCCTTGTATATATACTAATACAATAAAGTAAACATATGATTCCGGGCATCAGAGTTAGGGATATCTCAAAAACAATACCCTCCTCCAAAGATTATTGGTGGAAATACACAAAAAAATAGCCTATAAAAAAGGAACATGGAAATTCATTTGAAATGATAACCACTGATGTGTATTATCATAATTTAAAAACACATATCCTCCTATATAGAGCTATATATGTATTGTTATAGTTTTACTAAAGAAACCCTATATATAAATTATTTGTAATACTATTAAATCACAACCCAAAAGATTTAATTTTTAGTGGAATATTCTAGATATATTACTTTTGGATATTCAAATAATTTTATGGGAATATTATTCGTGTGATTCTTATTGGTCTTAACATTATAGGAATTTAATGGGATTTTGGTCATTAAATATATCGGTTAATAGGGATCTCATATAAAATATGAGAATAATGAAATAAAAATTCATATTTCAAACCAACCTATGATCACAAATCAATTAATTTTTGTGAATTAACTATCTAGGAATTCCAATTCAATTATATTGGTCATGATAAACAATCATGATAGATATTTATTGTGACATAATTTATAAAACTCAATATAAGGTTTGACCTATTATGAGGGAAAATGATATATATTTCCAATATTCTAACTTTTTATATCTCTCAAAAATTTATATTATGAGTCATATATTTAATTTATATAACCTTATATATTTCAATTACTTTGTAGTAATTAAAATTATCAAGATATAATTAATTTAACTTAGTGTAATTTTACAAACATTGTTATTAATCATTAAATAAATATTCTATATGTAAAAAACTCTTCACATAAAAAACCAAAACCAAACAAATATATACCATTATAAGATAGTAATAGAATAAGTAGGTGTAAACAATGGTATGATAAATATGAAGTATATTTAAATATATTTATTTATATAATGAAAATATAAAAAGAGAAAAATTCAATTTAAATATAATCTAAATTAGTAAGTCTAATATATTTGTAAAATATTTTTTATGAAATTTATATTTTTCAATTTTTAATTTTTTATTATTAAAATTAAGTTTATAAAAACATTTAATATACAAAAAAATGATTTACCAAAAAAATAATCATGATATTTTATGATTTTATTATATAGTTAAATGTTTTAATATTATAATTTTATTTTGAAAAAAATAACATCATTTTTTAATATATCATGGACATATCTTCTTAAGATTTTTTTTATAAAAATACTTATTTTTAGGTGAATAATTAGTTATACTATGTTTCCAAATAAAACTAATTTTATTACATTATTAATAGGTTAGTTTGAATTGAAATCCTATAAAACTTAATTCACTGAAGCATAATATATATTATAATTTACTTTACTAATTTAAAATTTTGTTTTTAATTTATAAACAGATTTTTGAAATTTTAGAATTTTATTTATATTTTACTAAAAAATGTTTCCAATCCATTATACATTTAGAATATTAAAATGAATTTTTATCACATTAAAAATTTCAAAAAATAAAATAAAATTTCTATTTAAGATTAAATATGTTGAAATCATATAATATGGTCCATTCTATTTTTGTGTGTTAAAGAAAAGTTACCTAGGAAAAAATGTCTTATCATGGTGAAAAATGAAATGGTAATAATGACTAAACCTTGAGGGAAAGGGATTAAAATGTTTAAACAATGTTTAAAATTGATTATTGGGGCTAGGGATCAACTTATATATTTTAAAATCCATTATTTCTCATTTTTATCCACATTCATTGAGAGTTAATTCATATATTTTAATATTTTATGGTGTTTAAAATCTTTTCCATACCTTTTCACATATAAAAGAAACATTATTATTCTCTATTAAACTCACAAAAAAACCAATTAATTTTACCTAAAAATTAATTAAAATATCTTATAGACATATTGAATCACTAAGGAGGTTATCATAATCTCAAAATACCATCCCTCAAAGGTGTAGTCACCTTTGAAAAAGTGATAACCAATAAAGTGCGATATACATTTCTATTATCTATTTTACACTAATATTTCTTTTTGTGATTTTCTCTTCATAAAATTTTATTTTACATTAAAAATGGTAAAATAACTATAATTATTTAATTGGAATGTTATTATAATTTTTTATGATTCAATAACCACCCACCAATTTTCTATTAAGAAAAACTAAAATGTCAATCATGCATTGTCCAAACTACCACATCCACGAAGCGACATGTTTCATTTTCCATCTTGAATATATATATGGTAATAATATAGAATTTAATATAAATTTTTTATATTTATGTAATATTTTTTTTATAATTTATAACACATATTACTCATTTTCCATGTTATATGGAAAATTAAATCATCATCCATGTGTACATGTGGACTACCGGCACTATGAAATGATCAATTATTATTCAGCATTTCATCACCACCTTTCAAGAGTGTAATTTGAGATGTTTTAAATGATAAATTTTATATATATGATATCAATACGTTTTAATTCTCAATAAATGGATAAGAAATTAATAATTTTATAAAAAAAGTATTACCCTAAATTCAATTATTTAAAACAATTTTATTAGGAGGATAATATTTAATTCGACACATGTAATATTTTAAAATCGATTATTTATGCTTATAATACATTTATAATTATAAGATATATCATGATTAGTCCCTATGTGATATCATTATGAAACTATTGTAATTAAATTACATACAATAAACCACATAATCATTGATAATCACGGTATATTAATTATTTGGTCGGTTTGACCTCTTATTAGAAACATTTTATGAAATTGTTTCACAGATGATTATAAAATTATAATTATATTTATAATATTGTATAATTGAGAAAAATAGTTATTTTTTCTATTTATTTAATGTATAAATCAATATCAAATTTTTTAATTAAGAAAAAAAACATTTTAGGAAGAAAAACATTGAAAATTGGATATTATTGATTTTATCTTTACAGAAAAATAATGATGTAAAAATGAAATGAAATATAAAACATATAAATAATTTTAATTAATCATTTATATCAATATTAATGATAATAAAATTATTTTATTTGAAAGAATAATCAAAATAGACATCCCTAATTCAAAACTACCACAAACTATCAAAATTATAAACACATGATGATAGAAAATATTTAAAATCTACTATTATAATTATAGAAAATAATTTTAAATTGAAAGTTTAAAATTTTTTATAAATGAATATGGGAATGAAATTTCATATTAATAATTTTCTTTTTAAATTATCTTACAAGGCCTCTAACTAAGAAGGAAAACAAGTTAATCAGTTCTTCGACTCAAATTTGAATCCTTTGAGACATGTTTTAAAAACCCAAGAATTTAAAAATAAATTTAATATGGAATGCCTAAAACTCTGATTCTCAAAGAAAACAACACTTTATTATAACCTAAAGAATAAACATAATTTTTTCCTCTTTTATAATTTGAATTTTGAAAAACTAACATACACAGTTATGTTCAGTAAGATATTTAGCATTGGATAGGAGAAAATTAATTTTTTATGAATAGTAACATGCACTTATAAATAGTAAAATGCCCTTATGAATTGTAGTGAATATTAATAAATATGAAATTGGAAAAAAATGGAAACTTAACCCATTAATTTAGAAATACCATATAGACATATTATAAGTGAAAAAATGTTCATTCGATAAGTAAATGTATTTTTTATGTCATAAATATTTTGATTACAATTTTATGATCAATTTAATATTTAAAAATAAAAATGTATTTTCTTAAAATGTAATCATAATTTTTTTTATTTTCTAATGTTTATATAATAATTTTATGGGAACTTTATTAATGTTTAAAGGTGTTGTAAAACGATTTATAGTTTTATTGTTCTTTTTTCAAATAATGGTTAGGGTGATGTTTTGGGATTTTTCTAAAATACATGAATTTTTCATGAATATTAAAAATACATTTTTGCATTTTTGGTATGTTTAATGACATCGTAATGACATAATAATTAATATAAAATATTTTTCTACTTGGTATTTTAAAATATTATGAGAGGTGTCCCATGTGGCTAATAACATGGGAATATACCATGGGCAAGCCCATGGTTTTACAAAAACTGCTAATGAGGTGTCCCATTATATTAATAAAAAATCCCACTCATTTAATATAAATAACCACTTATTCAATCGTTTTCTTTTATTAGAAACTCATCATACTAATTGATATGGTAGTTTTACCTCCCTAGTAGTCCTCCCAAGGTGTCCCCAGGTCCCTAAGGTTCCGACCTTCAAGTCATAGTACTTACTCTACAAGGTAAGTGAATTCTCAACTTCTCTTTTCCATCAAAGTGCTGATTTATGTGGTATGTATTTATTGATTTCATACCATGTTCTTATTTCGATATTATTCTTTACCTATACAATTTTATGAGTCTTTGAGGAACGGTTAACCCCAACCCCCTCTCTTTTAAATGTTTTCAAAAACCATGTTGCATAATAGTTATGTTGTAAAGTTTTCATATCAAAATCAATATTTTTCATGAAATTTTTTAATGTTTTTTATATATTAATTATCCATATCACCCTTAAATTCAATATTATCTATTATTTATGATATGGCCTTTTTATCTCATTAAATTATTTTATGAAATTTTAAGTGACACTATTAGGCTACCAAATTTTCTTGAGGGATTTCTCAAATTTTCTTCCATTTTGAGTTCTATTATTTCCTTTTTATATCCTCATACCCCCCTCATCGAAATGATATGATAACTATTGTAACTTATATGAACCAGAATTTATTTTTATAATGGAATATTACTTCATCATCTATCCTTCCCCATTCTATTATACTAAAAATGAAAACACAATCTGAGATTTCCTAATTTAGCACATTCAAAGACAATAGGTTTTCAATTACTATTACCATATTCAATTCATGACATGAAACATATATTATGTTTGAACCAAACTATAATATATGTATTATGTATCAACTATGGTTATATAATCCTTTTGTGAATATGGTTTTTATTTATAAATAAAATGAGTTTGTGGTGTGCAAAAACCGCAAATTAACCGAAACAACTATCATTAAATAATTTAAATAATGATTCATCTACACTCTAAGTAACCAAATGAAATTTACAATTGTGTATCATTATTGATGTTCACTAATAAAATATAACTTCATTTATATATAACAATATTCAATTTACACGTGTCTCCCTTCATGTATATATTTATACTGATCGTGAAATAAATGAACCCGAACAATGAAATTGAACCTCTTAACCCATCAAAAATTCCATGAATAATCTTAATAAGGTTAAAATAAATCAAGTAAATGTATAAGTGTTTATTAAAATAATAATTAATTAATTTAATTGAGTTATACAGACATTGAAATCATGTGAAGAATTCCACCGGACTTAAGGTAAGGGTTTTTTCATCTCACTACTTTTTTTTGAGATATTTTGTATTCACTACTACTAGTTGTGTATGGTGTATGTGTACTTCCTATTTATGTTTAAAATTAGGAATCTATTTTTTTAATGTCATAAAATTTATAATTTAATGATTATTAATTTTTGGGCATATGATTCAATTGATTGCAAAGTTTTTTGTATTTCCGACTTGATCCTAAATTTTTATTCGGGTTGGTATTATTCTCTACTCAACACAATGAAATTATTATTAATTATAATTTACTGCTCAAAAATTATGTCTCTATGTTATTTATATGTTTAAAAATCATAATAATTATTTATTTTATGAGGTGTTATGTGGTTTAAAAGAATATTTCAAAAATTCTTCTGAAATAAAATCTCGGTTCAACGAACTTCTCGAATTATTACATATTTTCAAGTGCATTGTGTAATATATTTTTGGTGATTATTATTTTTGTAAAACACCAAATTTTATAATGAAATAATATTTTTTTTCATTTATGGTTTTATGAAATCAAGCATAACTTTCTGTTTTAAAGTCTCTTTAATATTTTCCTAAAACTGCACTAAAATGTTTTACTTCTAAAGCTTATTTAAAAGATCTTTCTACATTATTTCACTTCAGTAAGAGATCATTTATGACTCAAATATAATTTCAATTTTCTTCCCCCTTATTTTTACTTGAAGTTTCTTACATATATGATTTCATGATGAATACAAATTATTTTCCAATAGAACTATTCATTCCAAAGTAAAAATAGTTTCTCTTGACTCACTTTAACTTTTATGAGATATATGACTTGTTCACCACTTATTTATTAATTATGGTGTATGTAATGACCTTTGGTATTTCATATCAAGGGTATAAATATTCTCCTCAGATTTTAAGGTTTTATTATTTGAATGTTTCACGCTGTTATGGGAAAATTTGGAATGTATAAGGATTATATCTTCAAGGATTTTTGAATGGTCTCATTTGAAAATATCTTAATCTATGTCAAAGTAATTTATTAAATATTGTACTTGAATGAGGTTTATCTATTATTATATCATTAACTATGTCTTATTGAATGTTTTATGATTAGTTTGACTATGGATGTGCTATCTTAAAATCATTCACCAATTTACTCTGAATAGTTAGTGTTTATGATTAATATTCAGGGAAAGTTATTTACATTTTATATAGTAGATTAAATATGAATTTATATATTTTTTATGTTTATCCCCAATCATATAAGTAATTCATTAGAAATAATAAGTTTCTGTTGGGGCCCACTATAACCCCTCGGTGTATCAATAGGTCTCATGAGATAATATTTGATCTTGGCACAAGGCCTTGAAAAACAGATTAATTGTGGTCTTGGCATAGTGCCCTGATAGAATGGTTATGATGTCCCGGATTATGCATTACCATATTATGATAATAGTATTTATATTTGGTGTGGTTATTCTACTAGTATAAAACCCATGATTATTTTTTTATGGCATTATTATTTCAGCTCTTATCCCTACTATAATGCATTGAATGTTATTTTTAAAGGCATGTGTTTTTATTTATTCACCATACCTAATGTTTAATTTTTTGATATCTTATATTTTATTTCGTACACATATAGGGAGTTTGATCTCACCCATTTATTATGTTTCAATTTCTCAGGACATGATAAAGTTTATTATGATTAACCTGGATGGATAAACTTATAGTTGTGGATGTTCCCATAGAAACTTATATGATGTTTTTCCTTTGATGTTAAAACGTTAAACCTAGGTATGTACCTGTATTTCTAAAACTATTAAACTAATTTGTCCATCGGGATTTTATTCCTTGAATCTTTCCAATGTATTAAAATAATGTACCGGATCCGGGATTTTGGGGTTGGGGTATAACACATGTTCAGGTTATAAACTGTATTTTCTTATCAATGTTGTAAATAATACACCATATTCATTTTAAGGTAATAATTTCATTTTTCAAGATATTCAATATTCTATTTAATGTTCTACCACTCATAGGACCTTGATTCAATATTTTCATAGGTAGTATATAGTTTTCAAGACTCAAATATTTCCCATGGGTCTTAATAACTGTTATTTTAATATTATATTTCAATATTAATATATTAAAAAGATTTTATGCTGAATTTATACCTTATTTTCTAGGTAAATAATGTTTTACACTCTATTATTCTTCCTTTAGGATTCCATTATTTCAAGAAAATTTATTTATGTTAAAACTAATTTCTATTTATTTTAACTAGTTTTTCAACCAAGGATACATTTATCCATCACATAAATGTTTTATTTTCACAGGGGAAAATAAAAACATTTTAATTTTAAATGATCATTTTTATCCCCTTTATTTATTTTATTAAAAAAAACCACCATCATTTTAATGATGTTTCATTTCATCAAGTTTATTTCAACATTCGTGAAATATTTTTCTATATATTAAAAATAATAAGATATATCACCCTCTTCACATTTTATTTTGATAAAATTAATATCATTTTATGAATATTTTACCATGATATATTTATATAATGTTGTTAAAATTTAACATCATTCTTTTCAAAATATTTGTTATCTAATTTATTTTTTAATTGAATTTATGAAAAATATTGAATTTATCCTTATATTTACGCTCCATGGTTCATCATTCATGATCTGATGATTGGATAAACATATAAATGTTATTATGATTTGTTTTAATTTCTAAAATTTGAGTTTTTTAGTCTTTTATTTCTTATATTCATGTTATCTGTTGACTGTTAAAGGTTTAATAAAACCATTCTTTTTTACATGGTTTGATTAAGATATGTCTATGATTTGTTTTAGGTGGCATTAATATGTGCGTTTGATGATGGTAGACTTCCTATATAGCCTTAAAATGAACCACTTAATGTTTAATATCACATGAGATGGTGAAAATGTTGCATGAATTAGAATTATGAAACATTGTTCACATGTTTGTTTTTTCAATTTTGAATTTAATGTTTTACCTCTCATGGGATTTTGATTCAAAATTTAGATAGGTTGTAAGGGGTATTGATGACTCAAATATATTCTATAGGACATAATCACTCTTATTTTACTATTAGTCTATAAGACTGATCTATTTTAATGATTTTATATGGAATTTATACCTAATTATTTATTAAATTATATTTTAAACTGTTTCATTATTCTATTATTATTTTATTATTTTATGAGAATTCATTTTTATTGAGAATAATCCGAATTTATTCTAAGGATTTTATCATCCATGTAAACATTTTTACATCCAATCAATGTTCTTATTTCACTAGTAGAATATCAAATTTTATTAATATGGAATGTCCATTTCCCCCCTTTAATAACATAAAATATATGGATTCATATTCTTATTAATGATGTTGTTTTTTTATTAAGGTTATTTCAAAATTCTCTAAATATTTTTCAATCCATTCAAATTATAAAATCTATATCAATAATAGAAACTATTATTTTGATAACCATTATACCAATAAAAGATACAATTATCATGTAATGTTTATAATATCTTTTTAAAATTTGTTCACATTCCCTTTACAAAAAGTTTTCTATATAATATTGTTCTAAACGGTTTAGTAAATAAAATTATTTTTCACTTATTTTTACCATACATGGTTTATATTTCATGAAGTGATTTCTAGATCACCATTATAATTTCCTTTTTTATGATATATTATGGAAAATTTATGTTTTTGTTTTCAGTTATTTATTTATATTATTCGATGTGATGATTTATAATTGTCTAATAAAATGATTATTTTTCCATGGGTCATTAATATATGTTCATGATATATTTTATGTTGAATATTTATTTTTGTTTGATGATGAGAGAGGTCTTATAAGGCTTCAAATTCATTGGTTATGATTTCATATCCCATGAGATGATGACATGTTACTTTAATGAAACATGAGATTTCATGTTCATAGGATTGTAGGGTGAACGAGATGTGGGAATATTTTCTGAAAATACAATTCTGTAAACAAGATCTGGGTGACATTTTCCACATGTTTTAACGTGAAGGTGATTCAAAAAAATTTCAAAAAAATTTCAAAACAAAAGTATGTTATATATTTTAATGTTGTTCATCAATTTATTCCCAACACTGAAGATGCATTTAAATTTTATGAAATGTTAAAATTTTATTGATAATAATTAATTATGTGTTATACATTTTATACCATACCGATAGGTTATATGATCGTTGATATATTTTTTATCTAGGACATATAATTGATGATTAAATAATTATATTTTTATTATTTCATGTTACTCTATAGTTGTTTATGATTATAATTTAAGGTTATTTTATCTTTGACAGTGATATTTATGTCTTCATTTTGTTCCCTTTCATGTTATGATATGTTTTCCCTTACTGAACATCTGATTTCACCCATTTGTTATGTTTCCCTACCCCAGAAAATGAAGATGAATATTTAATGTATGATGTATAAAAAATTGTTCTATAAGACCATGATTAAGAATTGTAAAGTGTATGTTTGATCTTCATGACACTAAATCTTTTGGTACCTTGGTTGTGTGACTAGTTTTGATATGTATAATGTGAATCATGAAATATTGTACTATTTAAGGTTATGGTTATCCTAAAGAAGTTTAGATCTAAATTAAACTCTAATCATTTGGACAGGGTCTGAATCACCAAATCTATCAATTGGGATTTAATTTCCAAACCCACTAAAAACTCACAAAAAACATGAAATAGTATCCAATAATAATTTTTTGGATAAAAGTCATGATTGTGAATGAAATAAAATCCAAATAAAAAAAGAATAAATATATTTACAATTTCATAAACTACACAAATAAAAAAATATAGTGGATACATTATAAATAATCCAAAATCAGAAGTAATAAATTGATCTTCCCAAATGTTAGGCATAACATTCTATAAATCAATGAATCAGAAAAACAATGAACTCAAAAAAATAAGACAAATGAAGAAAATTAACATGGTTCAAAGTTACTCCAACTCCATTGAAAAAAAATGAAACATTATATTTCAGATAACATGGAATGATACAAAATATGTGTTACAATGGAAATTTATTCAATAACACTAATTGGAGATAGGATAAGGAAACACCACTTCATTGAGAAAAAAGAATTTTTTTCATTCCCATTATAATGAAACCCATAGTGAACCAAAATTTGTCATTTCACATACATAAAAAATGAACCGAACTCATTTATTTATTGATTCTCCAATATTACAGATAACTGGTTCCACTATCTTCTGTTCGTCATGAGTGACCCCCACATGATCAAGGCTACCACCAACTAATTCACTTCATCATCGACTCTATATTAAAATCACGATGAATAGAGTAAGAATCCAATAATATATCTTCCCACTTCATTCACACTTACATCATCATAAATCATTTTCCACTACTACTACATCCTTGATTCCATACATTTCATAGTCTTATTGCACATATTAAGTCCAAATTCAAAATCATAATTTATTAAACCAATATATCTTAAAATTACCATAATTATCTAAAAAATAGTTATCAAAACCATAATAAAAAAAATATTATATTAGAAAAAAAATATTTTATAAAGATATTTTTAAATAAAAAAATAAAAAATAAAAAATAATTAATTTTTTATTAAATAAATATAACTAATTTATGGTGAAAAATAATTTAAATATCAAAATAACATAATGATTAATTTTTAAAATTTTAAAAAACAAATAAATTATTATAATAAAAAATTAAATATCAATGTGTCTCAACATTATGTTATTATTTTCTATCAGTTATACCTACTTGAAAATTTGTCACAATTTCATTTTTATATGAAATGAATAAATTTTAAATGATCAATAAATTCTCACCATAATGAAATATTATTGATTAATAAATATAAATATATGTTTATTTATATAACTATTTAATCTTTGATATTTTTAAAGGATATATTTCTTAATGTTGTAATGAAAATGATGTTTTAGGATATGTCATTTTTACGGTATGGTTGTATCGTAAGGCATACTGTTATCATAGATTAGACAACAGTAGTATTCAATATGTGTATAAAGTAATGATTAGAATAATATAGTATAGTTCATGTGTCATTTTAATGATTACTTTTAGATGTAGAATCTGAATTGATTATTTTTGAACATCACCCACTTCAGTTATTATTTATAAAACTAAACAATTCATAAGATGAAATATTTAGAGAATGATTTGGCCACATGTTATAAAGAGTTGAAGATAAATTAATTTTATTAAAAAGTATGAGTAAAGGCATGGAAAATTTAGGAACATACTCAAGGGATACAAAATGATGATGTGGAATTAAGATAGGGTTTCTAGTTCCTGAAATCCTTACATGATCTCTCTATATAGATTCACTTTATGAACCACATTCATCTTCCTATACTATGAGAGGTACTAAGAAACAAAGAATTGAAAGAGGGTAAAACATGACCATTTTTATATTCATATCAACCAATTCATAAACCATAGAGTATGGATTTTGATGGATGCATATCAGGTATCCTTATTAAAATATTATGATAAATGAAGTAGCATTATTTTTCCAAATTAAAGGAAGACACTTTTATTCCATTTTGGTTTCAAAAATGGAAATATTTAGAATGTCATTTGTTAAAAATCCCACTATGTTTATTAAATATTAATAAGTCTATATAATTCCATTAGAGGTGTCATTACAACACCATGTGTCTTGATTATCAAAATCATGATGTAAATGAAGAAATATGGCATTGTTTTTTATACCATATTTGATGTGGTTAAAACAAAATAAAAAATGGGTTTTAGTTGGATAAACTATATTTCATATTGAATGATATGATAGTGCCTCACCATATGATATGGTATATTATAGGTAATGACATTAATAAAATTGATTGGTTTTATGAAATCATGACATACGATAAGGGGTGTCGTTGTAAAAAAATAGTGTTTCTCTTTGTTTAAACAAAATAGTGCCAAGTATACCCTTTATGCTGTAATATATATCATAAGAAACAAAACATAGGTGTTAAAGGGTTAATCAAACATACACTGGACACTAGGAGCTTTTTTTCATGTCCTCCCATGTGGTGTCTTCATATTACACAACATCTTGTCATGTGCATTGATTTCATGTGTACATTAGGTTACTGCTATGCAGTCCACCATGTCTATAACACGACAGATTGGGTTTTGGGTGCTAAAACATATCAAAAATTTATTACGGTATTCATATATCATTGAATACATTATATTATGAAACTATATTTTTCATACATTCATTTATGAATTGAGATAAATAATTTATAATTGTTCATAAATTATAGAAAAATATATTTTTGATATTTAGTTTATTTATAAAACATTTATTAAAAATATTATTTATTAACTACATATAGCTAATTATTTAATTATTTAAGAAACATATATTAAATACATATTGAATAATGTTTATTTTTAATATTTAAATACATTTTAAAAATTATATTCCATGACTTATACTTTTTATAAAAAAATGATTATATTGAAATTTTATGAATAATTTATAAAAATAATATATTTTAAAAGATAATAAATATATATAAAAACGTTTCTTGTAATATTATAAATTTTTCATTGTTATTAAATTGAATTTTCAAATTAAAATATTTATTTAAGAAATTATTTAATAATTATCAAAAGGGGTTATGATAATTGATATGATCAAGGTTTATATAATTTTAAAGTATGTGATATTTTGATTATATACATTTTCAACATAATAGATTTAGAATATAAAAATGTTTAAATTTTATTAAAAATATCATATTTTATAAGAATTCATTGTATATGGATAATATTAAAAAGTCCATATTAGAAATAAATATAAAAGGATTATATTTGTTTCATTATATAATGTATTTAATGTATGGATGAATTGTAGTGTTTATAAATTATTTACTAACATTTTTTTATAAATATTTATCTAATTTTTAAATATATTAAATATTCATTTATTTATTTAATTCCGTGATATATTTATTAGAAAAAAATTATCATTAAATATAAATATACTCTTTTTTTAATTGTTAAATTGATTCGACAAATTAGTAAACTTTAAGATTAGGATATTTAGTTTATGTACACTAATTGATTTAATTTTATTCAATCTTAAATTTTTCATGTACTTGGTTATGAGCAAGGCTTAATATATTTATTATATATTATATATATTCAATTTTAATAAATATGATGGAATTTATGACCCCCCGTACTAATGTATCATGGTGCTGAGGAACATTGAGTCAAACTTCTCACTAGCATAGAGGCTTATTCTCATCCTAAAAAAACTCTATGTCAACTTTTTGTCACTCCAAAAATACTCTTATAGGGAATTTTTTCCTATAATCCTAATAATTTATATGAATGTGTTCCATGAAATATATTCTTAAAAAGAATTTGTGTTTGCATAAATATAGGGAGTTTTTAAATTTGGTTACTATCAAATATTCAATGTTGTGAAAATGTCACACATCAATATGGTTTAAATATAATGTTTTGGTGGAAGGAATAATATTATAAACTAAATCATCATAAGGAATAATTCTTTTAAATGGAATACATCAAAAAATACAGTGACATTGAATCCCTTTTAAAAATAATACGTGTAAAATTCCTTCCTAATTAAACACTTATCAACACCTCGATCATATAGTAAATATTAATCTAACTATTAGTTTCCCTTAGGTTAACTTTTATAAGTAAATATATTAATATGGTGACATAAGCTATTATATATCTCATTTTTAGAATTTTATTTAGGTCAAACATATTAGGGAATACCTAAACTTCTAAATATTAATGGAATAAATATTATTGAATCCATATGATGGATTAGGTTATATAGTTATTAGCTCAGTTATCTAAGAGTTATATATGATACAACTAACCTGGTTTTATACCAAATATAGTAAATAATTATTCGTGCACCAAAAATGGTTATTTTATTATTAAATAATAATATTTAGACACTAATGGATATGATAACTTTCAAGGGGTCTTCGTTTTATTTGAATAATATGCAATAAAAGTCCTTATTACATGACACACATCTGATAAAATCATTTGTTTTAGATAATATAGTGCAATAATCTTCCATCATGACTATGATATTAATATGATATAAATAAGTGGAATAAGATAAGAAACTTCTTTGATTAGTATAAAAAATTAATAACTGCTTTTAAGAGATAAGTAAAATTATATTTTTTGAGATACCCCTTCCAAAGCAACCAACTGTTTATGTTTTTTTAACACTTTAATGACTATTATAATGCAAATCTTTAATAAATTTAATAGTTTTTTTAATGATATTAAATGAAAAATGACCAAAGGAACATTATTATATGATCTTATATTAAACATGATTAACTATACTATTGAATTAGAGAGAATAATGGTTTCCACTAAAGATTTTTCATGTTATGGAATTAAATTTGATACCATTTTTATAAATTTTTAATCATTGTGGAAGTTGAATTAGGCATTATATGTCATGGATTTATTATTGTACTGACAAAAAAATTTAAAATTTTAATTCAAAAGAATCAAAATTAGTTGAAATTTCTAAGAATGATTCGTCCAGAACATACCAAATATCATTGAAATCTAAAGGTATATTTCAAAAACATGGTTAATGATTCCATAAAAATGAACTATCTATAATACATGAGGATTCCATAAAATATTATGAAATATCAATATCTTGGAATATTTATATAGAAACCAATTCATTTATTTTTAAGTGTATATGAAACTATATATAATATTTGTAAAAATTAACGATAAAAATTTTTAAAACAAAAGAAATTATTTATTGAGATTATTTTTTACATTAAAATGTTGAACTATAGGTTTAAAAAATCATAAAATTGAGTAAAATGAAAAATATCATGATCAGATAGAAATAAAGGGTTTCTCTTTATGTATCATTTATATTTTGATATATGATATCTTTTTTGGAGACATGGGGTTATTGAAAATAATATAACATTTTTCATAATGTTTATGATCTATTGGATTATATATCATTTTTTAAAATTAGAAATGAAAAATTTTGTTTTATCAAGGATAAAAGTGTTTCTCTAGAAGTTTATTATAATACAAGGGATAAGATCCCTTAAAACATAAGTGGTATATTTTAGAAAATAATGTTTTTATTTCATAATATTTTGATAAATAAATAGAATACCAAAAATGATATTGATAAAATAGTAAATTTATTATTATTACTAAAAATATAAAATCAATGTTATTTTATAAAAATAAAAGAGTTTGTGAATCCTGTCATGATTTTTTAAAGTAAATATACAGTTTAGATACTAATGGGAGTATGATTGGTTTTGGGTAAGGTTAATGTTAATAAATAAAAGATTACAATGTTGAAAATTAAATGTGAAATTAAAAAACAAGTCATAAATATTTAAAGGTATGTTGGTAGAATGTTAATGTAAATAGTTACATCAGATATTAGATGTTCTCAAGGAAAAAATTGATGAAAAAAATCCAAGGATTATTATTATGATATACATAGAAATACTTATATTTAGATAAAATGAAACATCATGAAACATGTTTCAGGTACACATCAACCACCCTTTTTTATCATTCTATGGTTGGGGTTTGTATCAGGTTGTTTAATGTTGAAAGTTTATAATTTTTATAAAATATGGTTTGTGGATGATTAGTAACCTATATACCCAAATCATGCTCCCACCCAATCTAAACTATGTAAACACAAATAGTGGGGGTTTTTAGGTTTGGATAATGGTTTTGAAAACTATGCACCCACCCAATTGAAACAGTGCACCCCATGAGAGGGGAAGACAATTAGAGACCATTGTTTCAAAACTATGCATCCCTTCCTAGATAACCATGTGTGTCAAAATATTTAATTTATAATGTTATTTAAATAATTTCTCAACCCATTTATGGCCTACCTATGAAACCTAACTCCATTTATTTCATTTTGTTAGGTCTTCGGATCACCCATATACCCCTTTGTATCCTAAAAACCTATTAAAAAATGGACCAAACATTTTAAAATTGTGTTTGATCTCTCTCATGTAAGAGATTTTCATCCCCTCCCTCTTTCTCTCTTCTATGGGTATTTTTAGACCATCATGTGTTTGATGGACCTAAACTATTTTTTTGATATTGAATCTTTCTTTACTTATAGATATTTATTTAGATCAGTATTCACGTGAAATTCTTACATCATGCTATGTGTTTCATGGTTTCCATGATAATTGTAGGTGGTTCCATTAATACTTTCCATTTAATAAATTATTTATTTTATTTATTTATTTAGATTAATTTTAATGAAATTTTGGAAACCCAATTCGATACAGATCATGATTTAAATTGATTTATCATGTAATTTTGTAAAACCCCACAATTCTAATGGAATTTGAAATTGGGATGTGATTCAAATGTAATGAAATTTAGTAAATGGAATTGTGAAATCTAATTCTAATATAAAATGATTAGATTTATTTTATAGAAAATTAGTATTAGTTTTAACTTGAAAAATAAATTAAATGATGTAAAATCCATTATTTTATAATTACATAGAAATTGGAATATTGAAATTGTCTATGGGGTGATGGTATTTTAAATTCTTCTGGAATAATATTCACATTTTTGATTGATTGATTGAGAACAAGAGATCCTAGTTAGTCAATGGGTTATTTAGTACATGTATTCTAGGAGGGAAATTCTGTATCAATGGATTTATAATGATATCACTAACTAACCCTTTTTCATTTATAAATTTTACATTAAGTGGGAGTGTATTATTGTAATTATACCTTATACAGGAGTAGTTATTATCATGATCATTGACCTCAGAGTGTGAGGATAATATTAAACGGAACTATCATACCACAAGGTAAATGATCATGATGCCTGTTTTTATTAATTTAACATATTTTCCATTAAATTTGAAATTATTTATTCACACCTATTGATTTATATATACTATTTTATATAAACTAAATATTAATCAACTATTTGAAATTAAGTGAATGTTTTATTTTAAATTTGAAATTTTATTTCCATTCCTATTTTATTTAAAATTGAATACATGATTTTGTCAATTTATTAGTGAATATTATTACTGAACACTTGGTGAGACCCTAATGGTCTTTTAGATTACACAATACCTTTTGCTTTAAGTGTTTTTTGATATTCAGCTTCTAGGATGTGGTAAAAAGAACGATCCTTTATGTGGAGGTGGATATTATTATCCTTTGATCTTGGAGTGTTCATACCTTCAAGATGATTGAGTTTTTTACTATTATATTTGAGTAATTTTATATTTAAATTTTGGGTGTTGCTTGAAATATTTTATTTTTGGTACTACCTCATTTGGGAGTTCTTTCACAATACTAACATATACCAGTTTCATGTATTGATTATACATAGAAAATATTTACAATTTTATCTTAAATGATGCTACGTGCTACTCACTAACCCATGGTGGTCAGGGAGGCCTTTTGGGATATGTTAGTTCAATTTTGGGAATCATATTACTAGGGTATTTAGGATTGTTCATGAAAAAAGTTTCATCCAAAGCTAGGATAAGTATCTTTCCATGGTGAATATATTATTTTTTCAATTTTTATGGACTGAAGGGGTGCTTATGAATGAGTTCTTTTCCATCTCGCATTGTATTGATCCTTAAGTCACCATGGGTAGTTTGGTAAGGTCACATTGAGGATTAGTTCTATTGTATTGTCTACCATTTATTTGGATAAGTTCAAATACAAATTATATTTATCTATATGATGGTATTAAATTACATTGTTTCCATTTATTAAATTTTGATCTAAGTAATATTTTTACATCTTCAATGTTTTATATTAATGTTGTGTACCATCAGGCATCGAATAAGATGTGAATATAGGATCCATGTGAAATATGGAAATGAATCCTGGGGAATAAGTCCTCATGCAGACTAGAATATGGTTTAAGTAATTTTGTGTGTTTTCCACACTCTAATATAGGGACTAGAACCCATTAAAGTGTAGGCTCCAATTGTTACACCGTAGAGGTATTTTCTTTCAATTTTATTCCCAAGGGTATATTTTACTATATCCTCAATAATTACAATTCTCAAATGATCCTCAAAATCATAGGGATTGGTTTAGGATAATTTAGTTATTATTTTATCTCTTAGATATGCCTAATGAAATCTTGGTGAAATGTTCTTCTATCATGCTAGAAATTCCTAACATGATATTGTGGAAAATGACGGTGATAGAGAAGAAGAAAAAGGGATTACATTGGTATGAAATTCATATTATTTTAACTTACCATTCATATCCAGAGTCTATGGTGCTGGATAAGGCTGTGTAGTTTTTCAATCTCGATCTAGATGATAAGACTATGATTGAATATATGGACTGATTCACTGAGGTTATTCATTTTTATACTTAAGATTGTAGCGAATGAGAAGATGATGACGAGATGGATTGATATGGGACATCAATATTCTATGCAATTATAGGGTATCTTACTATATATATATCTTATTATACTGATTTAAATGATAGGGAATTGATAGTTTCACATTTTCTGGTTAGTATGTTATTTTTTATGGGAGTTTATTTTCCCCAAGTGGTAGTTTTGTGAGTTCAGAAAAATGGAAGTGGAAGCATAATGAGTTTTATAGTGGTTCTTGGTAGTAGGGTTCCTCTAAAACACATGAAGTTCTTATTAAAGTACCTTTGAATTTCTTCCATTGTGGAAATCATTGAAAATAAAAATGTGTTTTCCATGAGGCACCCAAGATATTTGGTTCCAATATATGTTCACGTCATATTTAAATGTTCGGTCATATTTATAATGATTCATGTAGTGGAACAAGACCATTATCACTTAAAAGTGATGTGATGAAATTGTATGCTTCAAAATGATAGTGTTTCCCCTAACATGCATCCCAAACTAAACATCTTCCCATGGTGGAAGAGTCATTAATGGAAGAATATATGTGTCCATGGACTGTGAGAGGTACCATAATTATACATTAATATTAAGTGTCTTTGTTTTTTGATACTATTGAATCTAATAATTTTATAAAAACTCATATTGTGAATATGATAAATTTTCTAAAAAGAATTTTATATTATACTATGGACACTTCTACACCCTTTAGAACAAAGACTTTGAAGGATATTCATCGTCCAGCATATGTGTTCTCATTATTTGAGTTTTATCTTGTTTGAGATTTCTGGTTCTCTAAATGAACCCAATTGTCATCATCTTTAGAATGGATTGGATCATTGGTAATAAATTCTAAATATATTTTTATCATTGATGGCTCTCCTTTTCCATTCCAGATGGGGTGTTTCATGCCTTTTCGAGAGAATGGGACCCGAGGCTGAGTAGAGGAAATCCATTCAATACAAATTTTTGGATATTAGTACATATTTTGTATTCTATTGATCAGGAGAAATAATAATTGAGAGATGATATCACCCTTGTTTTCTCTATGTTTCCATAACTTTTAACTTCCAGATTATATTTTTTCTACTATTAAGGTAGTAATAGTTTCCTATTGATTTTGTACATTGAACAACACTAGATAATGTTTCCTTATTTCTTAATAGAACCAGCTAGAATAAAATGTTGAGGAATCAGTTGGATGATCATTTTTTGTAACAACCCAAGATTCCATAGTTAATTTCATTTTAAATAAATTCAATTTCTTTTGTAGTACACAACACAAATATATTATTGTGCTACACACAACACAATCTTATCTTGTGGAACATGCAACACCATCTTAGCTTGTGCTACATGAAACATCGAGTTCAAGTGCATCATGACCTATCAAACATGCCATTTAAAAAGTGTTTATGACTAGTATTAACAAAATTTATAATTTTATATATATCACATATAATTTTAACATTCATCCTATCTGTTTCTTAGACATAATATACGTACAATTTCAATTTATCAGATAAAAGATGTATTTTTTTTAAAATAAAGCACTTTGATCATTTAATGGATTACCCTATTTAAATCCAATATTTGACACTTTCATATATTGAATTTCAAATAACTAAATACTTATTTATAAATTTGAAATAAAAATTTAGTTTTATAAATTTATACCATTCTTCTAATAAAATCCATATTTTATTAAGTTGGAAATATTGTATTTTAATTAAAAAAGTCATTTTCATATAACTTATATATATAGTTATTTTAAACATATAATTGGTATTAATGAGTAATTGTATTATTTTTTTATCATTTAATCTAATTTTGGTCATTGTATATAATATTTCATTGAAATTGGACATAAACACATGCCAATATTTTGATAGTTTTTACTTCTTAAAACCCTTATTTCTGGTTTTGACAACCAAAATTAATTCTAAATTAATTTCTTCCAGTTTTGTACTTTGAAATTGTAAAAATTTATTTGATATTTTGAATCATACAATCCAAATTGTGTAAATATGTACCTTTTATTTTTGTAAATTTGTAATTGTAACTTTATAATTACCATTGTTTATTGGTAAATAATGTAAATAACAGTATGAAATATAATTATATTAATATAAAACTACTCTAACACGTTTCATAATACTATTTGATGATAAATGGCCTACCATGATCATCCATAAGTTATTTTTAGGACCCATGTAGCCACTTGGGTGTGATAATGACCTTTTATAATTTTTAATTTAATGAAGAGGGAAATATAACATAAACTTGTATCTCCAAAATAAAATGTTACAAATTTAGTTTCTATAAATGATCTATTCGACAGTATAAATTCAATATAAATATATAATTATTTTTTAAATCATTTAATATTTTTTATAAATTTTAGACACCAAATAAATAAATTTATTTATTACATAATGATGATGCAATAATTACCTTATTAATGAATGATTGAAATCAATGATAATATAATTGTTTAAATAAATGTAATATTAGTTTTTTGATGAAATAAATGTATATTGTGGATAAAATTTAAATTTTATGGATGATTTAATGATTTTTTTCATAAGGAATAAAGTCATGATGACTTTGACAACAATTATTTACTAAATAGTTTCAAATTTAACATAAATGAATTTTTTAAACAAACATTATTTAAGTAAATGATATAATAGACATAAAAATATAAGATTATGAAAAATGACTTATATTATGTTAAAATTTTCATTAATGTCCCATGTTATGTTCACTTTAAATTTTATACTCACCTTATTAACCATATAGTATACAAATACAATAAGACATGTTAAGAGTTAGCTTATTTAACAAAAGGTTAAGGCTAAAAGATAAGGGAAAATTCATGACCTTAACTTGAATAAAAAAAATTGGTTGAGAGTATTTATACCCTTTTTCAATGTATCCTCTAAATAAATTACATTGGATCCATTATAAACTGAAAATCAATTTACAATAAATTAATATTTCTAGACTGTCATAAAGTGTCCCTCGCCACTCATATATAAGGGAATTTTTCATTCCCTATTATTCACACCTCAAAATCCCATTATCTTGGTCAACCACTACCATAACCCCCTCCCAACTTTTATAAATTCATCCTAGAGGATAACTGTTTTGAATAAAATCATCTTATGGAGTACTTTTGTGCAAATCAAAAAGAGACACCTAAAGAAGAGGTAATAATTTTATCCCTTCATTCAATGTTATTTTCTACTTATACATAATCTTCCCAAGTTGTTACCATATTAAAATAATAACACTAGCATATATGATAAATTTTTTTTATTATTATTGTAAAAATTTATTCATCCTTTTAAACGTCCAATAAAATTATATATCACCATGTTTGCATATGTACGGCTTACCGTCTGCACACCGGGGTGTAAACTGTTTTTCATATATACCTTATTATTATGGGTATAATGATGAATATAAATGACATAAATAGTAAATATAACATGATATTATTTATGTTAATTTAATATTCCATCTTATTCTATACCATTGAACAATTAAGGAAATGATATGTCCCTGATGCGTATGTATGACTTACCGTCTCTGTGATATGATGAGACTCATCATCAACATTCACCATCCATGAATGATTATAAAATTATATATATATTATAAATTATTATGAAATATATGACATAAAAGGAAATTTTAATAATATATATATTTGTACATATTTTTTAATTACTTACTTCCAATCAATACAATAAAAAACGAAAACAATGTTCATGCATACGTACGGCCTACCATCTTTATTGAAATTGTATTCCATTTATTATATCTATATATTATATATTATTATATTAGGAATATATATGATATATAAATCATATTATAAATTTTTTATATAAATAAATCATGATCTAAGTAATGTGATTATGAGTAACAAGTCAAAACATATATGATAAACAAAGTAATTATTACCCGAAATGTTCAACTAACTTGTAATTGTTAATAAACGGGTAATATAAGGTCATTAATAAATCATATATGATTTCATAATTATCATTATGATTCTGGTATAAGTTATTAATATAATTTAACCCATTATAAAGATGTCTCTTACTCATACGGAGAGTATTTGACCTAAGGTAAATGGATTTATTCTCTCTTTTAATTTTCGTGAGATATATTCAATGTTCACCATCTATTTCTTGTATGTGGTGTATGTAATGATACTATTATATTTAATATCATGAATAAATTTTCTTCATGGTATCTAAAAATTAATTTTTTTATGTAGGTATTATGATTTAAATGATTAAAGTGCAATGATATGCTTTAAATATTTAAATAATTAAACCATTCCCCATTTTATTATTCTTTATAATATATGAATTTCATTAAATGGGTTTTAAAATGAATATTTTTAAGGTTTTATGCTTGGGTATCATTAACTAAAACATCATTTTAAATGTTTTATGTGTTTATAATTTTAAAATACTTCTCGATAATTTTTTTCTTTTCAAAATAATTGTATGGTTTTATTTATATGGAGATGAATGTTTTGAAATGTTAATTCTTCTTAAGAGTTTCAAAGTCCAATGTGACTCTTTGCTTCCAAAATATATTTTTAATTGAATTATTTTATATTTTCATGAATTTTGAATAAATTATTTCAATGTAAAATATTTTAATTTTTCTCAATAGATTTTTAATGATTTTATTTGTCTATTTTCATCTATGTCAAGATCCATTATTGGATCTTATACTAAATTACGTTGATCTCTTATGATATCATTTACCATGTTTTATTGAAAGGATTTTATCAGATTAATTTTGGATGTGAAATTTAGATACCATTAATTTTCTATGGTTAAGTTATTCATATTTCATGTAATTGTTTAAATACTAATGATTATGTGTTCTCTGTTTCACTATTTTCATACGAGGAATGTACTAGACTTAGAAAGTGATGGGCGGGGCCCACTGTATCCCATCGATGGACTAGTAGGTCTCATGAGACAATATAGATTTGTAATTGGATGCAGTCTTGCCCTTTTATTTTTAGATAAGGATTTGGTCAAGAAAATAACCATTTATTTCTAGATATCTTGGCTGTTGTGTTGACGGTTTGTTCCAGATGTGCTGCATTATGCATTCCCACATTAAGATATTATTTATTGATTTTACATGTGATTATTCAACTAGTATAATATCCATGTAAATGTTTAAATGAAATTATTTGATTTATTCTTGCCACATTATTCTTAAGGTAATTTTCTAAAAGTCTTGTGTTTTAGTTTTGAACATTTACTTAAAAGTTAATGTTTATTTTTGATAGATTGTATTATGTTATTTATTCTTACTGAGAATCTAATATCACACTTTCCTTATGTTTTATTTTACCAAGATTCAAAGAAGTTCATTATGATTGATACGAAGTATTAATATAGGGGAATAATGAAGTTCTTAAAGGATTTTCTTTGTTGTGTTTTTACGTTAGAAATTTTAATATAAATCACTTGTATATAATCTATTTTCTCAGACTGCTAAACTAATCGGTAATTTGGTGTTTAATTCCATGGAATCATTATAATGAATTAAAATAATTAAATTCCTCTGTGCTTATAAGGTTAGGGAATTACATTTTGTGCCAAAGGATGTTTAGCAACAACCTTGTAAATCGCTTTATAAAACATAGATTATGGATCATAACCCTGAGATAGACATTGAAGATATATATAGAAGAACCCCTATAATTTCTGTAACGATCATGTATAACCAAGGATTAAGCATAATATGTTATAAGTATAATGTATCTTCCCCATATTATTTGGTTTTCTTAAATGATATTTTTTTCTCAACCTATTTTTTCTAGACTTAGTTAAGGGAGGAATCTATAAGGAATTATATTAACATTGAGTTTGAAGTAAAATCCAATGATTTGAGCAATAAAATTCGATAATGGATGGATAGAAATATATCGTGATTTTGGAAAATTTGTTATCACGATATATGATTAACAATGTGATCTTTGATGAATTTAATAACACATTTTTTAATAGGAAGATGAACATTTATAAATGTTCAAATTTTATAAATCATAGAGGGAATAATATTTTTCTTCCTACATTTCAAATGTATTAGAAGAATAACCTAGAGTAATTACTCAAATAGAGGATATGATTTTATCCCTATGGGAAAATGGGTAATCAAGTGACCAATTGATATGGAGTTAAACGTATCGTATTTAGAAATCATGGGCATTACCCAACTCAAGGACCAGACATAAGAATATTATTATAATCAAAGGAAAGACTAATTCTATGACAACCATTAAATTTAAAGGATTGAAGTATTTATGTATTTGTATCCAAGAATTAATTATATAATTAGTATTCCATTTATGTTTTTTTTCTAGGTATTTTCATGAATATGTTCAATTGTTTAAATGGACAAGAAAATTTATATTAGGGTAACATTATATATGGAGAACATATGATTAAGGTATAGATAACCTTTAATATATTTCTTATGTGTAGATAATGATGTTTGGATAAAGATATATTATATTTCAATAAATTAATTGAATTATTCTATTCTCTTAATAATTAATTATAGATTTCATGACAAGAGGGTTATTGTGTCATTATTTGAGTATACATCATTTTGAGACTTAAGTAGTAATCCACTATTTTTTAGATTAATGATATGTCCATGTATTCAATAAGGATATCTAAAAAATCTGGTTATCACCAGGACTTAAGAGAATACATGATGAAGGTGTTCACATATTTGGAATTTGACAACCAAGAACTGCCCTATGTGGTATGGGTGATAAATGAAAAGCCACTTTGGTTCACCTATTTCTAATGTTGTAGATTTTTATTTTATGGATGTTTTTTAATGTTATCCATTTATGGATAGTATAATCTAAACTTGTGTTTAATTTTGATAGTTTGTTTTATTACCACACTAAAAGCAGACTTATGCAGATGTGGTAACATGTTCTAACTATTTTTGAGACATAAAGAATGACCTTTCATTGTATTTATAGTTCACCTGATCTTCTAACACACCATGAATGACAAATTCAACTTCATTTAATTGAATAAGAGATTATGTGTAAATTTTTCAAGGCCTGACCAATTGTGGGATTGTACTAAAATCAAGAATTTCATCTCGTGTTATTCAACTTTAGCGAATGGTTCATGAAAACCAGAAATGGTTTCCTTGTTTATTCTTTTGTGATGAATCAACTGGACCCTTGGTTCATTATAGATTTATAACTTTTATAGTTTGTAACCTTTTCCTAATCATGTTCTCTATCGCTCTCCACCATAACATTATCATTAGTTTTTTATTCCATCTCTATATTTTTTACATGGATTGTTCATATATGTTACCTTAGGTAACCCTCTTAATTTTCTTTATCTATTTTAATGTGGATGTTTTATTGACCTATTTTTCCAATGTGGGATTGAAATATTGGGAATTTGAACGATCAAACTTTAGTTACCAAACAAAAATTTTAAAATTATGAGGACACAATTTTTTGAAGTAGGGGATAATGTAAACACCCAAGATTCGATGTTATTTTTCATTTTAAATAAATTAAATATCATATATTACACGCTACACCATGATGATATTGTGGTACATACATCACCATATTAGCTTGTGTTATACAGAACACCGAGTTTGAGGGCACCATGACCTATCAAACTAGCCATTTTGAAAATGTTCATGAATATTATTATACATGTGTTGATTTTTATATATATCCCATAAAATATTAATATTCACATTATATTTTTATTAGACATAATATAAAGAAAAATTAAATTTTTTAGATAAAAGAATAATTTTTTTAAAAATTGATGTTTTTATGCCTTTTAATGAAGAACCATATTTAAATAAAACATTTTATAGTATTATAACTTTAATTTGATAGAATAAAATTATTCATTAGATGTGGGAAATAAAAATTTTGTTAGTATATTTTTTTGGTAATTTCCTGAGAAAATCCCTAGTTTAATAAATAGTAGAAAATACTACATTTTAATTGAAAACAACATTTTCATTTAATTTTTATATATGGTATGATTATACTTTTAATTGGTTTTGAAGTTTAATTAGAATATTTTTTATAATTTCATCTAATTTTGTTAATTTTTAGTAATTTCACATTGAAATTGCTCATAAACACATTTCTATCTTTTGATAGTTTTTACATCATAAGAACCTGATTTCAATTTGGACAATGGGAATTAATTTTAAATTAATATCTTCTAATTAATTATTTTTTAATTAAAAAAATGGATTCCATATTTTTAATCAGAATTTAAAATTTTTTATTAGGTACTTTTTATGTTTTGGTCATTAGGAATAGTGACTTCAATATTTATATATATTTACCATGGTTAAAGAGTAAATTTGGTAAATAATGGTAAAAAATAATATTATAATAATATAAAACTACCAAAATGTGTGTTCTAATACTATTAGATCATATTTGGAATTACATTATCATCCTTATTTTAATTATAAAACCCTATTGATCCACTTGGGTGAAATAATGACCCTTTATAATGTTTAATTTAATAAAATGGGAAATATAACACAAACATGTATCTCCAAACTAAAAATTTTTAATATAAATTATATGCATGATATATTAGACTATAAATAGTCATTAGAAAAAAAAATATTTCTTACATCATTAAAAGTTATTTATAATTTGGAGAAAGTAAATAAAAAAATTATTTATGACATAATGATGACATATTGATTAGTATATTAATAAATGATTGAAATGAATTATATTATAATAAGTAAAATATATGTATTTTAATTTTTATGATTAAATAAAATAATTTTTTGGATACCATTGACATATTATGGATTATTTAATTAATTTTTGAAGGAATCAAGTTGTTATGACTTTAAAAAATAAATTAGTAAATAGTTTCCAAATTGACATAAATGAATTTTCAAATCAAACACTATTTTATTAAATGATATAATTGTCATAAAAATATATGATTAAGAAAAATAACTTTTATAGTGTTAAAAATGACATTAATGATCCACATGAGGTTCTCTTGGAATGTTATAGTAAATATGTTATCCATATATTATACTAATATAAGAAGATATTGTAAGAGTTATGTTATTTAACATAGGGTTGAGGCCAAAAGATAAGGAAACAATAATGACTTAAACTTGTCTAAAACGTAATGGATGAGATTATTTTGACCCATAATCATCTTATCCTAGAAATAATCTAGTTTTAATAAATTAAAAACAAAAAATAATTTATAATAAATTCAAATTTTAAGAATTTATTAATGTTTTTGTCACCTACCTTATAAAAGAGTACTTCTCCTTCTCTTCTATTCACACCCAAAAATCCCACTTTCCCATCCATCCCCTACCCATTACTCCTCCAAAATTCACCCTATTAATCTTAAAGGACACCCTTTTTTCATAACAACTACTTAATTATTCCTTTTGTGAAAATAAATAGGAGACAACCGAAGAAGATGTAATCATTTTATCACATATTTTAAAGTTATTTTTTTCTTCTTCATCCTATTCCAAATTTGATACCATACTGAAATAAAAACTATATAGTTAAATATATTCTAATATGTTTTTATTATTAATGGATTAAATTATTCCTCTTTTTACACATCTTATGAAAAAAAAATATCATCATTTTTGCATACGTACTTCTTACCATCTCCAAACCGCGGTGTAAACCGTTTTTCATCTGTACTTTATTTAGATGGGTATAATGAAGAATATAAATGACATAAATAATGAATATAACATGATATTATTTCATTTTAATTCATATTATATCCTCTTCTATACCGTTTTACCATTAAGTAAATGATATCTTCACTCGTGCGTACGTACAACACACAATCACAACGACGCATAGAGACTCATCTTCCATGTACACCATCCAAAAATGATTATGAAAAACATATATATTATGAATTATTATTAAATATATAAAATAATAAGTTCAATGTAAATATATATATATATATAAACATCTATTTCATTCACTTACTTCAATTCAATATTATAAGAAAACAAAAACTACGTTATTGTCCACGTACGACCTTCTATCTCCAAGAATGGTGTATTCCATTTCTTATATCTAAATTGTATATATATATATATATTATGATAATTTATATGATATATAAATCAAATTATATATTCTTAAGTACATAAATCATGATCAAAGTAATATGATCAATAATAAAAAGTCAAAACATTTCTGATAAACAATGCGATTTTTACCCGAAATGTTGCATTAACTTGGAATTGTTAATAAATGGGTAATATAAAGTTATAAATTAATCATATATGGTATCATTAATTTTATTATGATTTTGTTAGATGTTAATAATATATTTTAAACCATTATACTAGTTTCTCTGATACTTATGGAGAGTATTAGACCTATGGTAAGGGGATTTTGACTCATTTGTAATTTTCATGAGATATAAGAAATGTTCACCACCTATTTATTATATGTGGTGTATATAATACTCCTATTATATTTCATTTCATGAGTACATTTATTTTTATGGTATCTAAATATTCAGTTGATGATATATTCCTTATGATTTTAATATTCAATGTGGAATGGGACACTTTGCATGTATAATGAATTAATCTGTTCTACATTTCAGTATTGTTGATAATATATTAATTTCATTCAAATGTTTTCAAAAGGAATGTTTTTTAAGTTTTTATTTTAGAGTATTTTTAAGTAAAAATTAATTTTAAATGTTTTAAATATATATTCTTTTAAACTATTTATCATTATTTTCCATGTCTTCAAAATCATTTTAAGGATTTACTTACATGGACATGAATATTGTAGAATGATAATTATTTTAAATATTGTCAAATTGGTATATGACACATTGATTTAGAAATATGTTTTTAAATATCATCTTTTATATATGAATGGATTTGAAATAAATTATTTCAATGTAAAAAATGTGTATTTTCCTCAATATATTTTTAACGATTTTACTAGACTATTTTCATCTTTGTCAACATAAATTGCTGGATCTTATTCTTAATTGAGGTTGATATCTTATGATATCATTTAATATATATTTTTTGAATATTTTAGGATCAGATTAATTATAGATGTGCTATTTAGATACCATTCTTGGATAATGGTTAATGTTTTCATATTTCGTTTAATACCTTAAATACGAATGATTATGTTGTCTTTGTTTCTCCATTTTCATATCAAGAATGTATAATACATAGTGATAGGTGGAGCCCTCTATAGACCCTCAATGCATCATTATTTCACATAAGAAAATTTAGATGTGTACTTGGCTACAGACATGCCCATTTATTATTATATATAAATTTGGTCTATGATTTAACCAATTATTTTAAGATTTCTTTGGTGGTGGGGTTGACAATATGTTCGTGATGTTCGAAATTATGCATTCCTTCATTATGAGATTAGTTATTGATTTTACATGTTATTATTTTACTAGTAGAAAATCCTTGTGATTGTTTAAATTGAATTATATGATTTATTCATGCCATATTAAACTTCAGATAATGTTTTAAAAAGCTCTTATTGTTTTTTAACATTTCATTAAAAGTTTATTCATATTTTTGATATCTTCTTCTATATTGTTTTTTCTTACAGAGAATCTAAGATCACCCATTTCTTATGAATAAATTTTCAATGAATCCAATAAGTGTTTTATAATTGATATACAGGGTTATGCAAGGGGATTAATGTAATTCAAAAAGGATTATCATTCATATATTTTATATTAGAAATTAATAATGTACTGTTCATGTATGTAATCTATTTTCCATGAGTACTAAACATATTGGTCCTTTAGGATTTGACTCCATGGAATTATGACTATGTTTCAACATAATGCACTAGATTCAGACTTCTAGGGTTGGGGCATTACATTTAAGTAATTGTATTATATTCCTATATGTCCCACCTTGGGGGAACATATTCTATTTGCTAATAATGATGAAGGAACACTTCACCTATGTGTTCATTAACAAAAACTCAATCGATTCATGGTAAAGAACATGTATTAGCTACCATGGATTTGTGAAATATTGGAATAGTTTAAATGTGTGAAGTGGTTTACAAAGATAGATATTTGATCTGGTAAATAAGAGTTGTGAATAAAAGAATATGACATTTCAAAAAAACTTTTTGGACTAGGTATTTCCATTATGATCACATTTTCATACAATTTGTGTGTAACTAATGATCCTATAGTGTTTATGGATTTCATAAAAAGGATATTCCATTATTATATTGATAATTTTAGGGTGTTATTTTTTTAATATCCTTGTATACTCTATGACCATGGAGGATAATGTGTTTCATCTAATATATGATCTGAAATTATTGATAAATCACTAACAGTAGTTCATGTTATCCAAATGTGATTTCTGGATTTGAGAAGTGACTTTATTGGGACACGTGATGTTGAAACACAGTATCTCAATAAATCATGAGATGGTAAAATATGTAATTACATGTCATCTTATATGAATTTTTTTGGGGTTTATAGCTTCTGGGGTCTAGTGGGATATTATCACCGGTTTGTAAAAGATTTATTAAAGTTGAATTCTATAATGACTTCTCTAACTCAAAAGGTAATAACGTTTTTATGGGATGATGAATATCCTGGTTATTTTTTAGAGATAAAACACCTTTTAAATTTTTCAATGGTGATGAATCATTCACATGTTGATCAAGTATATGTGTAATTCTATGATGAATCAATTTTAGGATTATGTTATGTTGTTATGTAGGGTGATCGTGTCATTAAATTTAGATCTCAATAGCTTAGGCCACACAATAAATATTATATGAATCCTAAAATTTAACATGTGATTATGATAAATTTGATTACAATTTTATAGAACTTCCTTTTTAAAAAAATTATCACAATGTTTTGAAACCACAAGATATTTAGATATATCTTCTCATAAAAGTGTTTGAATCTCCACCAATGGTGTTGGGTGGAGTACTTATAACATTTTTATTTTAATATTTCTTATACACTATGTAAGGTGAATGTAGTTTTAGATTATATGAGTAGGAAAATTCTTACCCAGTATCTGAGGGAATAATCAGAAGAGTAGAACATGATGACTATTTTTTCAAAATTATATATTTGAGTTTAGGGAATAATGGTTGTGGTTTATTTGGATAGTGTTCTGTATACCTCCACACTCATAAAGATTATTCTTTAGAAAAAACAAATTAAAAGTGAATTTCGTAGCATTAGAGACTCTATTTATAGTTGGGACAAAATTTCTGTGTGGTAATTATCCATGGATGGCATTTTATATTTTTGGAATTTTTTTGTGATGTTAGTAGTGAGGAATTCTATGATTGGGGAATTTACCAAATTGATAGTGGTTAGTGTACCCAAAAACCATTAATATGTTTTATGAAATATAGGGATGATTCTCGTGGTTAGGTAAGAGGTAGGGCATTTTTTATTGTGTCTATCATTTTTATACTTGATAACAAGTCTAGGAGGAGCACCAAATACCCTAAACTGTTCTTTAGAAAATTCGAATCTTGAAATGAATTTGGGATGAAATCTCTATAGACATTGGGGATTGATTTCCATAAACATATATATATATATATAATATTACAATAATGTTGTGATCAATAGGCTGAAAAAATAAATATAGTTTATACCCATTCATGATACAACCAATGTGAAGATATGGGAAATATACATATGAGAGCGATTTCTAGTCAAAATGGAGTTCCATATACAATAGTATCTGATAGATATCCCCATTTAATTTTTCTATTATATAGAGGCCTCCAGGAGTCACTAGGTTATTAGGTTCATTTTTTTATGACATACCATTTATAGATAGATAGATAGACATAGAGGGATATACATAATATTTAGGATATTTCTTGTTCCTATGTTTTTGACATTGGTGGAGATTGGGATGAACATTTAGAACTGGTTAAAATCTCTTATAATAACAGTATCCAATCCATGATTTGAATAGATCCTTTGGAGGCCTTGTATAACTAGCCCAGTAAATCTATATTGTAACGGTCGTAGATTATTGAAATTTCCTTTGAGAGATCGAGAAGGGTTCAAGAGATAACAACAATGATTTACTTGATTCATCAGTAAATTTTGATGACACATATTCTGTATAACTCTTATAATGATCATTGTTGTATACTTTTAGGGTTTTCAATTGATGATTAGGTGTTCATGATTGTTTCACCTCGTTTTGGTAATTGATGTCTATGGAGGTAAGGGTATCATTCTCTGCATTTTTGTACATTTTTATGGTTTTGAGTAGGTGGGTACAGTGTATTAGCATTTATAACTTTCACCATAGATGATGTTGATACAAAATGTGTTCTATATATCAAAGCAATGAATGCATCTATATAACACATATCACATTTTGTGATGGGGTGATCATGATGTCGATAAATATTTATCCATGACTGAGAATCTAGTCATTATATTTGATTCTGAAACCAATGTACTTTGAGGGAGTAAGATACCTTTGGATTGAGTATGATGGAATCACTGTTCTCATACTCATGATACTATATATAGAGAGTCACTGATAAGTGAGAATTGGCAGCATATTTCTGAAATGGAAACCTCATGATAGGCCTATTGGGACCAAAATGATTTTATAGTGGTAGGTTGTAACATCCTGTAACTATTTTAGGAATTATTTGATTGAAATTTTGATAATTCATGGGTTGAGTTTCAAGTTTTGTTATTTTCGGTGAAAAAATAACATTTTAGACAGTTTTAGTTTGTGCACAGTTAGTGAACAACTTTCCCAAACTATGCACCCACCTAATGTAAACCGTACAAACCTGAATAATGGGTATTTTCTTCATTAGGAAAATGTTATAAAAATGTGTTCCCACCTAGTAAAAATTATGTATCCCATATGAGGGGATCATACTTTGACAAACCATGCAACACATCCCAGCTAACCTTTTGTGTAGTACATTTTAATTCAAAAATGTTATCTAAAAATTCCTTGAACTCTTTTATGACCACAACCTTTACCCAAAATTGAGGTATTTTGTTGTCTTACATATAGGGAGCTCTAAATTACCCCTTTGGATCCTCCAAACCTTTTTTCATGAGAACAAAATCTTGGAGAATCTTGTTCAGTATATCTAGAGTTAGAGATATTTTCTGACACCTTCTCTCTCGATATATCTTTTTTACTCTCTAGGGATTGTTTGATAATTATGTGTTTTATGGAACTAAAATAATTTATTTTGGATATTGACTATATTTTTTATATATATATAACATTTTCCCTCATTCATTGATAGAAATTCCTACTGAAAGCGTTGTGTTTTAGAAGATGCTAGTATTGGACAATTATATGTTAATTTTTTTTAAATATATTCTAATTTCTGATTGATTGTTTCTGAACATGAGAGTATTGGAAGTTGGTTTGTTATATAGGATAAGAAGTCTATGAGTGTAATTCCAAAGAAACATATTTAAAATTAAATAACTAACTAAACCTCGCTTGACTTTTATTTTTCCATTATGGGGGAGTGGATGAATATAATTCAAACTAAGGTGGTTATTTCCAACGCTTTCCTTGGGGCACGTGCATCCTTCTGTGAGGGAGGAAGCGCATCTGTTACCCCACATTTCTGCTTTCCAATGTCGGGCGGCATCATCTCCTTATACAGATACGTCTGCTCCATGATTGAAATGGGATGATGGGATGTCGGTTCTTCCTTCCGGGGATTCCTACTCGGAGCTCTTCACCTAGTCCGGGTCTCCCTTATAGACTTAAGACATTGTTCGTGAAACTATTCACGATTCCATATCTTCATAGACACCAGTTAATTACACTTCTTCTTTCAGGACATTCCAAGGGGTTTGGTTAGGGAATCAACCATCGGTTAGGGGAGTAGTCACATTGGGCATCACTAGCGTGGCTGGACGCTGAGGGATTGGCATGTCTATCTTATGTTACTTATTATAGGGATTATCAAGGGTGAGGAAGCCTGAGGAATCCAACATAGAAGGTAGGGAATAATATTCCATGGGTGTGTATCTGAGGTATTCCTCAGTTTCCCATGTTTAACACAGGGTATGCTGCAATTTTAACATCCAGCGGAGACAGACCGGACTGATCAGAACACTGACAAGAGTGGATCAGATGGAGGAACCCCTGGAGGGATTGCCGATATTGGGGCCAACACGTGGGTGGATTCTCGAATGCTGTTAGCGGGAATGGGGAACGGCGGTGGTATGATCTCGCCAGGAAGTGGCGTCTCGGGTGAGGATCAGGATTGGTGAGGAAGTAAAGGGGGATGAAACATGGCCATCGCAAGGGAAATGATGAAGATTGGCTTGAGCCTCGAAGAGGCTTGCTACGTATCCATGTGGTAGGGAATCAATGTCCGCGTAGTTTGGTGGGATGATGGGACACCTGAGGAGGCGACCCGTGATAATGGACGCATGGATTGGACCCGGAAAAAGTTGAACATTCGGGTTGGGGCATGAGCTTCCCGAGACACATAGGCCCAAGGGAGAGATTAGGATGAGACAAGAGTGATGGGCTTGAACCTCATGGAGGCTTCCTACGTACCATGACTTGACACAGATCAAATTCCTCGTAGTTTGGGATGGTGTTTGGGGTTTACACTCTAAGGCGGCCTAAGGTGTTGGTGAACTAATGTGAAGATGGTCGGAATGACCAGGTGGTGGGCTCTAACCTCATGGAGGCTTCTTAGGTACCATGCCTTCACATGGACCAAAGTCCTCATAGTTAGGGAATGGGTTGGGGATTACACTCTGAGTCCGCCCAAGGTGTTGTTCAGAGTTTAACTTCATGTGCTAAGGATGATGGGGCTTGGCAATTTAACATCCTGCAGCTCGGACAAGGTGGGTTCCCTCAACACCCCTAGGAGTTACATAACCAGTAGACTCTGCTCCTTAGTGAAGAGAGGGGATAGAAAAAGCCGTAGATAGGGGTGTCATGGAGCGAACCATCGAGCGGTCCACATAAGCATGGCTATGCGATGAAGCAATAGCCACTAGCATTCCTATGCAAAGAAGCATGAGGCGAAGCAACACAACAGGAAGTACCATATAAGGGACTTTGAAGTTACTTAGTACAATCCCATAAGGTTGTATGGGAAAATGGTGTACAATGTGGATGCCCGAGGTGTGAGAGACACCTGCGAATGAAAACCATAAGAAGAGCATCAGACACATGCGCAGAGGTATGCCCAAGGAGTATGGGGAACGAGGTTCCGTAGAGTTGCGACCAACCTTTGAGGCTTCTGTGTGAAATAATAATCCCTGTTCGAAAAACACTGGGCTGGCATGAAATCAGTGAGGATTATGCACAAATGGAGATGAGGTTTTGCGCGCAACTAGAAAGGATTGTGTGGACGGAGTATGAATTACATGCAATTGGGAGAAGCTGCGTGCAATGACTGGTGTGCGCGTAATTGAAGGGGATTGTGTGCAATTGCCCGGTCTGTGCCCAAATGGAAGGGATTGCGCACAGGGGGCGGAACCTGAAGGGATTGGAATACATTCTAAACCAAGAGGGTCTCATGCGAAGGTGGACCCCAGGGCGACTTGGCGTGAAAAGAACAGTACCTGAAAGCCATCTTTGCAGGTATAGAAGGAGAATTTTGTGCACGAGAGATAGTTTAGATTATTTATCCTGGAAGTCGAAGGGTTTGGCTTCTATTTATAAGAGTCCGACATCACAAAAAATAGGTCGGCATGAAATAATTTCATGCCGAGGTCGGCGACGCAAAATATCAGCCACGCAGGTCGGGGTGCGAAATATTTTCACACCCACACTGACGAACTCTTGCGAATCCCGGAACTTTCCACGCAGGGAACATTTTTTCGCGCACTTAGGAATTTTTTTAGCGTAACACCTTCGGGCCCCTTGGACTGGGTCGCCAGATCCGAATATGAATTCTCATTTTTTTGGAACCTTCTTCATCCCTTGATCATTTTTCAGCGTCTAAAAATGACCCCCCCCTCAGAATTGGGTCGGTGAGGGGCCGCAATTATTAGATTCCGAGGGAAACGCCGAAATGTAGAACTCTATGGGGTCTGTGTGCACTAAAAAATGAAGCGGCGTGGAAAACCCGATGGGTGTGGAATCCTCTTTCATGCGCATGAGAAAACCGGGCCCTAATTATAAAAAGCCTTCGTGGGTCCCATCCTCTGTACTAAGTTCCTCGCATGACAAGCTTTGAGCTCTCATGTGCGAAAATTTCTCCGGTACCACACGAAAAACTGCTCCAGTTGCGCGCAATTCCACCAAGATCAGTTGTCGTTTTATGCACAAACTCGAGATTTTTCAAGCCGCATTCAGAAATTTCCCGACGATCCCTAGTTGTTTGTGGCACCCTCTCATATTTTGCACCAGCTACTCGAGCGCTTGTCGGAATAAGATGGCCGCAAACCAGGCTGATGAGGGAGAAGCCGCTGGTGAAAGGGCTGAAATGGTCGCCAACCCTATGGTTTATGGAACCCATTGGATTCTATCTAATAAACATATCCTTTTCAATATTCTAACCCCCGCACAAAAGGAGTACGCCCTGTCCAAAAATCTGCCACTATTGGACTTTGGTATTTTGGAGGAGGTCCCTTTGCCGGGTTTTGAGGTTGATACACCGCGGTCATGGGTGACCTGTGAGGATGATCTCCCTCAATACAAAATCACCAAAAATGGTCATCCATCCATTGAAACCAAGAATATGTACATTTATATCCTGAATCCTAGTACTTGGAACATTTTATGGAGAGACCCTGTTGCGGTGAGTTCCCCGGCCCTCTACGCAATAACCTTTCATCAGAGCGTTACTGACGAGGCTAAAGGCTAGCTGCAGGACTGGGACCTGCGGTCCGGAGGAAACTTCACCCGTGAATGGGCCTGATCATACTAGGTTCACCACACAAGTGACCAATTTGGGGCCAAGCTATGATATATTGGCTTTTTCGAAGAGGCGTGGAAGTCACAATTTCACTTTTACTCCCCGCATGAGCTTGGGCTAGAGCTGTTCACCCTGTGGTCCCCCGATACCAATACCATCCATCTTCATCATGGGGAAGTTGGTGTCAGTCTCTGGGAAATTCACGGCATCAGGGGCATACCTTTGGAGGGCCACCAATATGATTAATTCCTTCCACCGATGAGCACCTGGGGGGATGGATCAAGAACCCCCATGCTGACATGACACTTATTAGAGCTGGCTAAGGAGAGTCTAGAGGTCAAGGATTTCATGAAGGATATCACATTAAATGACAAGTTTAGCATGTTTCTGGAAATGGATCCATTTTTCAAGATGCCAAGGTGAGGGAGACGGTGTCCAATCGTGGCATAGAGGAGAAAGAGCGGATCGTACTAGAGGACCCTGGAGGCGGGGAACTATCAGTAATGTTGCTATGTCATGAATGAGAGATGGGACCTAAATGTTCGGTACACCGGATTCCTCTCCACATTCTTGAGCGGGTGGCTCTTTCCGGTGAGGGACACAATGATGGGAGTCCGTCCAACGACCCTCGTGATGGCTGGCATCATGGTTGCTAACAAAAGATTCAATATGGGGGTCCCCATACTGGATCGATTGTATGACATTTTGGGACACATCTCGATAGGGGGTCACCTAGGAGAAAATGTGGCCCCTTCCAGATCATCTATGGTTGGGTTTCAGATCATTGTGGCGGATATACCTTCCCAAATTCCACCCGTTCTCCAGGTAATGGCCTGCGACCTTCCCTACTGAACATTACCGGGGTCATGCCACTGACGCTCAATGAGGAGGGAGTAAGGATCAGAATTTGTAATCATGCCAACTTTTATTTCAGCGCATTCCCCACCCCAACTATCTAGATGATAGACGATAGAAAAGGATCACTGGAGAAGAGGGAGTACTTACCGAACATCAGAGGCAGGGTGCTCGTGGCCCGGATCGATGGGAAGATCTTCTACGAGCCTTATTTGTCGTCCATGTTTTCCAGGCAGTTTTGGTGCCTCCAGCTAATGCTAAAAAAAGAATACACAGATGTCCGGGAAGAAAGGAATACATGCATTCGTTACCAAATGTGGTTGATGTCTATGACCTATGGCTCCAGTGACATCATCACCTTTCCTCCCACTAGAGTTGACACTAGCCTCTCAACTGAGTATGCTGAACATTGGGCCATAGCATAACCTGAGGGGATTTTTCAGAAGGAGTTCGGCAACTCAGGGTCACTAGTGTAGAACACGGGTGATGAGAGAGCATGTAGATTACCGTTAGAGAGGGAAGACTGGAAGCACATCGGACAATGGGGCACACACCGGCTTGGACTTTAGCAGTGGGGACGTCACATAGTGTGTCCATTCCCTCATCGCCTATAAGAGGAGGGTCCCACAGAGCGACCATGGAACATCACAGGAAGAAAATAAAACATCTAATTCAAACTTCACACGACGCAATCTTCCCAGTTCTATGGTCAGCTTGGATAACCCTATGTTAGTCAATGAGTACCGAATCACTTTGGTAGAAGATAGTGCGAGATGGGATCCAGCTTCCAGAAACTAGGCCTGTTCGGGTTGTCGACAGAGTGAAATTTCATCGTCGGCATGCATATTTGACGTCCATGGGCATGTATGCATGCCAAAGAGGTCGATTCGAGGAGCCATCTTTCATGGTGAAAGTGATTCTCGACTAGGAACATGATCCATAAAAGATGTATTTAGAGAATGATGACGACAATGATGAACTGGAGGATGGAAAGACAGAAGAGGAGGAGGAATAGGGTGAAGGTTAAGGAGAAGAGGAGCCTGAAGGTGATGTATATCAAGGGGTGTCCCACCAAGAGAGTCTCTGAGAGAGCGGTGAGATCATTAGATCTGATATGGATGTGACTAAGCTACTCATGGTGTGCTTCAACCATTATCGATTCTCCTCCTTTTATCCTCTCCCCCTTGCAATAATTAATCCACCCTATTTATCTTACTAAAGAGCATATTGGTGCTGATCAAGAGTCTATAGTCAAAGGATGGGAGTAAGAAAAAATGGAACAAGGTGGGGCACAGACACCCATTATTGAACTGACGAGTGTCGAGGGATCCCCCACTACGAAAACTTCTGTATTGGCTAGAACACTAGAGGATGGTGCCTTGGTTTCCTTTAAGTTCCTTGCTTCGATTCCAGTAATTACCATCGGAGGACTCAATTGATTAGAGTGCTCCTTGTCTCTGTAGTGATCCCTGCATTGGAGGCTCATTGGGCTACAGAGCCCAGACCATCTGCGAGTGAGTCAATGGAAAACGTACCACCCTATCCAAGAAATTCATCCCAATCCAAGTCATCCCCGACAATTAGTGATCAGAGAAGTCTGGACACCATTGGAGCTTCCGTTTGGACAGGGCCGGGAGTTGACGAAGGTTCCACCAAGGTCGAGGCGAGAGAGGAAGGTCACTCAGATGCAGAGGAGCCCAAACCTCTAGGAGGAATATCCGAGGAAGACTGTGCTACCAGCATGTTGGCAGTTTTTCCTATCTATCGGCATGCCGATCCTAAGGAGGTTGATGATTTGGAATCAGAAGCGGTCGAGGAGAGTTGGATGACGCGAAACAAAGGGTGAAAGTTCATATGGATTTTTCACAGTTAGCCTCAGACGGAATGGCTAAAGTGGGTGGGGTCACTCCACACCTAGCTGTGTTTCCTGTGTGCTGGAGGGGAAAATGATAAACACATTCACTCGACGGTTCGTGACTACATGACCAAGAAGATGTGCAAGAGCAGACGGCACTCTGACATCACCCAGTGTCTGGAGGATTTGGATAGTACTTGATAGTTTCTAAAGGTGGAGCAGGAGGTCTGACTCGTCGAACAACAGGCGAAAGAAAAGGCCATATTCATCACAAACTGTTCTGAGCTCACGGAGAAGTTGAGGGCCCAGCTAGAAGATTCCCAAGAACAACTAGTGGAAGGGAGTCACCAGATTACTGAACTCCAAACTGAATAGGTGCGTGCACAGTCTAGGGTCAGCGAACTAATATTCATAGCCATTGATGAACAGAGGGTCCTCAGGGGGCGAGAAGCAGTCTTGGAGGCCACCAGCCAAAAGATAGCGGCGTTGGAATGATCCATCTGGGAATCCGACCCTAAGGGGCCCTGATTTGGCTAAACTCATAAATGTATTTTTTTCATACTACATCTTATTTTGAACTGTATGTATAGACAAATTTATTTACTTTTCCCCTTGGTTTAACGAGATCAAACATAATCTCAAAATAAATAGAAATTCATCCCTAAGATCACGTGGGTCGTACCTGATGTGAGATACAGGGGATGTACCATTACTTCATTTGATCGCGGGAGTGTCAACCAAGCTTCGGCATTCGAGATTCAAATCTGGATTTTAGAAGAGAAGAGGGAGGCCCAATCAAATGAAGAGGACCTCAGACCAATCAATGTATCGTCTTCTCAACGTGCTCTAGTGCATGAGCGGGGAAATTCCAGTGGCATTGGAATCAGTCCGAACATAGGATAATGAAAAATGTGAATCATGTTACCCCAAATTTGGTACACTATGGGAGGGGCATGGAAATAAAAAAATAGTTGACCGTGTTCAAAACATATCATCCCTATTGTGTTAGACTGAAATGAGGACAAGAAATGAGGGTCGATTGTAAACCATGTTCGAAACATGGGACCTAACTCAAAATATTGTCCATCAGTCTTTCGGGACGTTGGCCCAGGATAGCAGGTGGGCTATAAGCTAAGCATCCATACTGTTAGGGGGTCCCTTCCAACATGAAAGAGGGTGAGGGTCCAAATAAAGGGCACGCAAAGCATTGAAGGTGAAGTGGTGGTCTTTTCGAACAGAATTCAACACTCTCGAAATTACACCAATGTAGTGGAAACACATTAGGCAGGCGCATTAATCTGATCATGGATCATTCCTACTTTGAGATAGAACCTCTCTGGTGAGGGAATTATCTCTTCCCAATGTAATTATGAGGAATCCCAAACTTGTTTAGGGAAAATTCATCAATTACACAACTCTCTAAGGGGTCAGGCAAGGGGACACCAGTGGGAGAGGATGGGATTTTTTATTCCCGGGGCTGGACCTGAGATGAAATGTCGTGGAATTCCTACGTATCCCATAAATATGGGAATCAAGCCATATGTATTTCTATAAAAAGTCTTAGTTTTAGGTCTTAGAACTTTGATCATGGACAGTAGGAAATCCGAGAGACTCATGGCGATGTAACTCATACAACCCGACGTGAATGAGGATGAGGTCCACATCATCATGTAATCCCTAGAGAGGTTTTAGTTCGAGGGACCGAAAACGAAATTTATGCTAGGCCCAAGAGTAGGGTGCAATGTCGTTCCTACATATCCCATAAGGATGGGAATCAAGCCATACGTAGTTCTAGAGGGTGTCATGGTAAGGGACCCCTACAAAGGATGAAAGGGACATGCGGGTATTGCCCTCATACTAAAAGTGGCGACATTTGATAGATCTTCTTTTTTCCTTTAGGGTAGATGTATTTTTAAGTGATAATCCAAGGACCCAAGGATCCTGGTATCTCAAAGGTAATCAAGCCATATGATGGCATTGAAAAATGGTACGGTGGATGGCTGATACCCAATGTGATGTCCCCTATGATGAGCTCAACAAAATTTAGTGCCGTTTTTCGTCCTGTGGCCGGGACGATATCATCACAGTTTAGGGTCATGTGATAGGACCAGATAGAACAGTTTAAATTAATATGGCTTGGAAATGAAGGAATGCACACGACAATATAAAGAATACCTAACGTGAATGAGGATGAGGTCCACATTACCACCGTGCGCAACCCCGGGAAAAGAGCCTTGGGCCAAGAGGCCAGTGAGGGTTAGAGCATAAGGGGAAGGAGAAGCTAGATCCCAGTTGAGATGGACCTGGAAACGCGATGTCCAGGTGTCCCACGTATCCCATGGAGATGAGAATCAAGCTATTTCTTAGAGATGAACTTAGTTTATGGTCTTAGAGCTCGGACCGTGGGAGCCCCGTAGAACGTCGTATTGCAGCTTTGTCCCCCTGACGTGCGGAGGTGAACTGAGGGATTGTGCCAAGATTTTCGAAATTCTACCTAGACATGATGGGGTGGAATATAATTTAAATAATGTAACCAACATTTAGGGCCTTAAGGGACTGGTGTGGTCACAAAGGATTACTTTTGACCATGTTCGCAACAAGACATCAATGTCGTGTTATCCTGAAATGGGGAAAAACAAAAGAGCATCGACCACTGAACAAGTTCTCAACAATATACATGTATCAATTTGTTGTCTGAAAATCCTTGGGGATGTTGGCCCATAATGGTAGGGGAGCCCTTAGGCCTAGTATCCATGCGTTTTGGGGGTCCCTTTGGATTTAGAAGATAATGGAAGCCCAAATGAAGGGGAACACAAAACCTAAAAAAGTAATGGAACTTTCCCATGTTGAATCTGACACTCTAGGTCAAAGACTAGAGTACTCATTCACACATCGGTGAACCACTTTAAAGGGTCGAGGGGCTCGACTTGAGAGTGGCCAACTCACATAGATGAGTATAGAACAAAGAAATGGTGAACTCTTATGAGAAAGGGGTCATGGAACAGTGTCCAAAAACCCAACCTGAAGGATGGAATAACTTTGTACCACACATATATATCCCTCTCATGGAAGGGAATAGTCCAAGGGGCCTAGGTGACTGGGAGATCTCAAAGACATGGGGCTGGACCCGAAATCTAAATGTTCCAGAGGTCCTACAAATCCCATAAGGATGGAAATCAATCCACATGTAGTTCATGGAGGTGTAGTTTAACGTTATGCAGGATAAAGTGCATATTAACGTCGTGTGGGACGGTATAGTTTAATGTCCTGTTGGACTGGGTAGTTTAAAGTCATGTTGGACTATTTAGTTTAATGTCATGCTGGACTAAAATGCAGTTTAGGGTCATGCAGGACCGGCGAGCAATTTTGGGTCATACGGGACCAGCGTGGAGTTTAGGGTCATGCAGGACTAGTGTGCAGTTTAGGGTCATGCGGGACAAGAGTGATGTTTAGGGTCATGCGGGACCATTATCTAGTTTTTGGTCATGTATGACAAGACAGTTTAAGGTCGTTCCATACCTGAGGGCTCAGAAAAATTGTTGCTTTAGGAACATGGAGTTAGTGTAAGGGGTTATATACCCACCATCAATGGTCACCAGTGAGTACTCACCATTGGGGTAAACCTTATAAATAATGAAAGTTCCGTCCGTTTTGGGATCCGACCTGGGTGGTTTTCTACCAGGCATCATTGGTGTTCTCAGAGCCAGAACCAAGTCGCCTTGCAGGAAAGAGCATAGCAGAACCTTCTTGTTGATGGCTTAAGCCATCCTTCTCTGGTTCCTTTCTAGATTGTGTTGGGCATGGAGCCTACTTTTTTCAAGTGCTTCCAATACAACTAGATGGATTTCAGCTACTCTATCTGGCGCTTGCTGGTCATAGACCACTGTGTTCAATAAGGGAAACTGAATCTTTATGTGTAGGATGGCCTCAGTTCTGAATACCAAGGAATATGGGGTCACCTGGGTGGAATTACGAGTCGTTGTCTAATAAAACCAAAGGGCGTTGGGGATCTTATCTGACCAACTCTTCTTGTTTTGACCAACCATTTTCTGGAGGATATTTGAGAGGGTTTTGTTGAACGCCTAGATCTGCCCATTTTCCTGTGCATTGTAGCAGGAGGTATGGTTCGAACGGATGTTGTACTAAGAGTACAATTTCTTTAGCTCAGCTGCTTGGAAATTGGAGTCGTTATCGGTGAGGATAGCATGAGCGACTCCAAGCCGATGGATTATATTGGAACTCACGAAGTCAATGATAGAACATGCCTTGACTTCCTTGAGCGGAACTGCCTCTGTCCACATGGAAAAAAAATTCATAGCAGTTAGGATGAACTGACATTGGCAAGCCGTTGCTGGTGGATATGGCCCTAAGACATCTAATCCCCAGACTGCAAAGGGATAAGAATACCTGGTAGTGTGGATAGGCTCCTGTGGCCGATGCACAAAGATAGCATGAACTTGGCATGCATGGAACCTCTTGGCGAACTCGATGTAGTCATGGATCATGGAGGGCCAAAAATAACCTAATATCCAGAACTGGTGAGACAGTTTTGGCCCAGCCTGATGGGCACCGCAGGAACCGGCATGAACATCTTGCATGACCTGTGGAATCTCAACCCCCTGAATGCAATGAAGGAGAACACCATCAAACCCGCACTTGCAGAGGATTGGATCAAGGCTGGGACCACTCTGGAGGGTAAACTATAGCGTGTGGTGTCGGATTCACTCGCGCTCATCCCAATCTGATGGGAGATTACCATGTTGGAGGTATTCAACAAAGGGTGTCCTCCAATCGGCAATCATTTCGATCACTAAATCCGTACGACCTAGGGGTCTTGACACAGAGGCGCCGATGGTAAGATGGATTACCTGTGGAACATCACCACCATCTGAGATAATATGAGCTATGACTCTACGATGTGCCACTTGGATAATCAGATCATCCTGTTTGGTCTTTGCAAGTGATGTAGCTAAGCTGGCCAAAGCTTCCGCTTGACCGTTTTGTGACCGAGGGACATGGGTAACCTTTGGTCAAGAAGGGAACTAGGCCATTAGATAGAGGTTGCACTCCTACAATGGTATGAGCTCTGGCTTCCTTACTACATAGTCATCATTGACCTACTTAATGAGTACCTCGAAGTCCCCTTTTACATGAAAATGGGGAACATCGATCTCGAGGGCCAGCTCGAGGCCAGTAATGAGGGCCCGATACTTCGCCTCATTGTAGGTGAAGCCTTCCGACAACAAGAATGAATATGGAAGAATGTCCTATGTCGGGGAAATAAAAAAGATACCCAGGACTACTGTGTTGAGTTGAGGATCATTGAGCCTACTACCAGTGGGGCATCAGGAGGCACCATCAAAGTGCATATGCCAACATGGGATGGCTTGATCGAGTGAGAGGATTGCCTCATTGGGAAAATCTAGGTCCAAGGACTGGTCAACAGGGGCTTGAAGGGTAGAACGAAATCAGCCAACGCATGTCCTTTGATAGCCTTCTGAGGCACGAACCTGATGTCAAACTGCTGGAGGATTACCACCCACCACACTAGTCGACCAGTCAACCTGGGACATCCCAAGATGTACTTCAATGGGACTAATCGGGACACCAGCTATACCTCGTGGTGCTACTGGTATTGTCGCATTTTCTGTATGGAAAACATGAGCGCAAGGCTTCTCTTCTCTATGGGGAGTATCTGGTCTCTGTAATGAGGAGCATGCAGATGAGGCAGTAGAGTATGTTCTATGTCCCCTCATTGTTCTTCGGGGTGAGAAGGACGCTAAGAGACCATTCCAGAGCGGTGACATAGAAGACTAGAGGCTTCCCAGAGATGGGTGGCATCAAGACCGGAGGCTGAAGAAGATACTACTTGATTTCCTCGAATGTGGGTTGTCACACTTTGTCCAACTCATAAGTATATCCTTTTATTGTGATCTGAGAAAACAGATTACACCTATCAGACAGATTCTCAATGAATCTGCGTATGTAGGCTAAGTGGCCATGGAAACCTCGAAGCTCTCGAATATTACTCAGGGGAGGCATCTGGCTGATGGCCTTGATCTTTTCTGGGTCGATCTCAATGACCTGGTACCTAACAACAAAGCCAAGTAACTTTCCATAGGTGACCTCGAAAGCATACTTCAATGGGTTCATCATCAGGTGGTGGGAACGAAGAAAGCCGAACACTTTCTCAAGATCCTTGAGATGGTCCTGGAACTGGTGAGATTTGACCACCGAATCATCCACATAGCACTCCACCAATGTCTCGAGGACTGGATTGAATATGTGGTGTATGGCCCGCTGATAGGTTTCACCTGCCTTTTTCAGGCCAAAGGGCATAACCCTGTAATATAAAGTACCTTGGCACGCCCTGATAGTGGTAGAATCCTCATCCTCAGGGGAAATTCGGAGTTGGTTATATCCGTAGTAACCATCCATGAAGGAGAGGTCTCAGAACCCAGTAGTAGTTTCGATCAACAATTCTACCACTGGAAGCCAAAAATCATCTTCAGACAATGGTGTTTGTGATCATGGAAGTCGATAAACACTGTAATTTGTCTATTATTCTTCCTGACAGGTACAATGTTGGCCAGCCATTTGGGGTACTGGGCCTCCTTGACAAAGTTGGATCTAATTAGCTTCTCAACTTCGGCCTTGAACGTGGCACCATGAGAAGGGTGGATATTCTTGGGAGGCTACATGAACTCATTATGGTTTGTTGGAATACCGAGGCAGTGGACGAGTACCTGGGGATCTAGTCCTTGAATCTCATCATAACTCTAGAGAAACATGTCACAGGGCTATTTCATGAAATCCACGTACCGTTGTTTCTCCTCGAGGGAACTGGCGGTACTAATCAATGTAGGTCTTTGGTCTGCCTCACTTCCGAGGTTCACCTGTACCAAATCGTCGACTGTGGTGGATATAACTTCTTTAAAGGCGGGGGGCGTGTCATATATATCCTCTTCTACACTTATGGAGGGATCTTCCATGGGGGAAGTTGCTTCTGAGTTACCAGACCCCGATGGGAGGCCAGTACCAGCATGAAGAGCATTTGTTATTGCATTGGGGAACTCTGGTGCTGTCGAGACCATAATAATGAAGGTCGTCGACCCAATCCCATCTGGTCTCCAGACCAAAGGGCCACGCTTGATGACATCAAAGTAGTGGTGGTGCGTCTACCGGAGCCAGCATATTCCAGCCTGAAAAAACAGAAAATTATGATGTACTATCGTTTCCATGAGCCGGGCATCCCAATTTCATATGGGGGTAGGAGGATCCGGGATCACTGAGACTTGATTCATATAAGAATACGACTTGGTCTTCCTACACTACCTAGATCTGGCAGCATGGTTCCCCCTTTTCCCAGAAATGAAAAAACACTTCCCCATATCGGGGGTCGTGGCCTCAAACTGATTAATCGAGAAGGCATAGGCATCATTCAGGCCTTCCCAAGGGTTGGTTGTAACAGTGAAGGGCTCAACACCACTTTTCTATCCTTGTTTATCCTTGATATTGTAATAGTCAGTGTCCAGAAAACTGGATTCACAAGAGGCGAAAAGAGATGAATCACCTTGGAGTACGCCTACTCATCCATTTAGGGAGTAATTAAGGAACTGGTGATACGATGAAGGGACTGCCACGTGCAAGTGGAGCCATGGCCTGCCCATCAATGCATTATACGAGGTGTTTTGGGAGACAACCATAAACTCGGTGTTGGCATCTAGGCCACCAAACTGGATCTTCAAATGAATTTCACCGACCAGGGTCGGATCTGTCCTATCATATCCTTGGATTCTTAAATCAGAGGGAGTTAGGTCATCTTCGGATAACCTTAGTTTCTGTAGTGTCTGTGTCGGGATAAATTTGATCCCAGAGCCAGTGTCAACAAGACAGCGGTGAACCTCCACGCTACTAAATTGGCATGTGATGTACAATGAGTGGATGTTCCCTTATATGGGGGATCCTTCATCCTCTCTAGAGAACGAAATGATGGCCTGACATTAATCATTCTCAAACACTTCAGCATGGAAGGCCTCTGCAGCTGCTACCTCTGTCTCAAACTAGAGGGGGATCCTTAATGCCTCGAAGATTGATTCGTGTATATCTGGTGATAGGTGAAGGGATTAAAGGATGGAAATCCTCCCTGGTATGCCGGTGAGGTTCTTGAAGACATTATACTTTCGTTCTAGGCATGAACTTCTGCTTACAAGAGGCCACTCTACGATTAGAGGCATGGAGGGCCTTACTGGCTGGACCAACGGCTGAGTGGTACTGGGTATATCCAGCTGCTCACTAGTCGAAGCTCGAAGAGTAGCTGCTGGATGAGGACTGGATGACTGAGATTGGACTGTAGTGGGGCGAAGCTGGATGCGACACGATCAAAGTGGTTTTTCCTAATATAGTAGCACAAATGGTGGTGGAGGCGGGACTGTCGACACCGGATGAAGAGGTTGTGCATGATGAGTTTTGTGTTGGGCCTGTTGTTTGGTATCAGTGTAATGCATGGCCTAGCTGAAGATACCAACTAATATTCCTAGTTGACCCATATGGCCGCGGTTCTGCCGACGTTGGCGTCGGCTGGGGACATTGGGGAGGTTCGCCTGGCGCTCCCCCTCATCAGGATTCATATAGCGGTTTACCAACTCGACGGTGTTAACCGAAGTGTACCATTGACTGTCACTTGATGATTCATCTATCACTGGGTGGATTCTAGAAGGATCCCCATCTTTGGTGGCATAAAGTCTCCAAGAGTGCGGGACGATGATGGCATTGGTGCGGTTTGTTTTTTTTCTTGTGTCGTCGATGCTTTCTCTTCTAGGAAGAGGCCGACTGAGATGATGATCCAGAAGTGATGGTTGCAACTTTTGAAGGAACCTGTTGATTCATGAATTCCCAATGATTCCATGGGCCTGATAAACCACCTTGAGATACATCTAGTCATCGTACTTCTCGGACCCGCAGTTAGAAACCTGCTGCCACTCACCTTCACTGCCGCTATTGCTATCTGATATCACAAAGACACCCACCACTTGTGCTAGGGCCAGGGCCCAACCAGACTATGTTTTTGTTAATCTGGAATTGGAGCCAGTACATGAACACATTTAATTTCTTAAGGGTGTCCCGTAGGATCCAGTGATAAGGTAAGTAGTTGGGGCAATCAGTGATATTCACCTCTTCTGGTTTTTGCACTCAGGAAAGTGTACAATTCTCCATTACAAGGCACTTATGAAATAGCTGGGAACCTGAATCTCATTGAATGAGTACGTCCAATTTTTTCTGTCCAGAAAGGGGGTTCTAGGAGCCTAGACCGAACGAGGGGCCAGAGAGTCCTGTCGAGGAGGCGGACCCTGATTCTCCCACCTAAGTGGTGGCGGCGCGTTACGCAGAGGCGCCTGCCGATTTTGAGGCGGTCACTATTGGGATAGAAGTTGTGCCCATGGTGGCAGACCTCTATGGTGATACAGAGCTGGCTCCACTGGAAGTAACTCTAGTTATCGGGGGCCTCTATCTGGGCCACCGTGGTGGGCTCGGCTCTGACATCCCTCCTCACTGGGATTACAGGGGAAAACGGACGTGCCTAGCTGGCCTATTGTAGGGCTTCTTCAAGGTGCTGGGCCTTACCTGAGAAGTCTCAGAATCCTTTGGGATAGTTCTGAGTGATCAAGGAAAAAAATAGCTCCATCTTGATGTCCCCCAAGCACATAATCAGTAATTTCTCTTGAGTTAGCACCATGTCAAGGGAGTATGTGAACCCCTTCCACCAGGCGATAAAGTATACGACACATTCATCAGGCCTTTGTTTTCACTTGAAGAGGCATGTGATTCTTTTTTTTTTGGGTTGTATAGATAAACTGGTGAAGGAATTGCCTGTAGAGGTCCTCCAATCTAGTCCCAGATCCGATGGATAGCTGACTGTACCAGACGAATGTCGGCCCCTCCAGTGTCTGAACAAAATAGCGGAGCTTGGAAGCCTCCTTCTATGCTGGAGTCCTTACCATAGGCCCACACCTTGTGTTGAAGTGGGTCAGGTGCTGCGGTGGGTCCTATATCCCATTAAAGGTGGAGAAGGTGGGGTTTCTGAATCCCGTAGGTGCTGGCATATAATCCACCGATGCTTGGTATGGCTTGCCATCAAGTGGGATTGCCCCCTATCGCATTTCCAATGCCTCTATGCGGACGATGAGTGCCGCCATCGAATCATCTAGATGGGGTTCCATATCTTGTCAGGGATCCCTAACCAAGTGTTCATTTTCGGGTTCCTCAATGTAGTAGGTAGGCTCAGCGGCTTGTGGATCAGATGGTGGAGCGACCCTTGGGGTGAACTGGGGAGCCCAAGCGGGGTTTCTTGTATTGTCGCGCCGTTTAGGAGGGTTTGGAAAGACATACTGTGCCCTCTTTCCATGAGCTCCGGATTTCGCCCTGTCTGCAGGAGCAGCATGATCAGGGTTTCTTGGGGGAAGCTCCCCAAGGAGTAGTTGTTCCTTCCCCTGCTTCCCCAGCCTAGGATCACCGTAGTTGGGTCGTCGCTCTACAATGCGTTCATCCAGGAGTTCATCGACAAAATTTTTCTACTCAGCAAGTTGTTGGCGCAATGTGGCCTTCTCGGGGTCCTCTCCCATTTTCTGAACTGAAGCAGGTGGGTCGGAGTGATTGAAAGCTCCAAAGAACTCTTTTCCCATATCAGAATTACGGTTGAGTACCAATGCATCGATGGGCACAGGGAGACCTAAGAGGTTCTTCTAATGACGATTAATCCTCCCTGATGGGTCAAGTAGTGGGGGAACTTCCTCAGGGAGGAAGTTCCCATCAAGAAGTTCCTGCTCATTTTCCCATCCCGACAGATCGGTCATGTTGACTGGAACTCTTCTCAGGGGCATGTCCTCAATGTTGCCGAGCGATTTGGGATACTGGAAAATAACACTAAAGATGAGGAAAGCGTACTGCCCCCAGCCGCAGAATTGCACATGGGGGGTAGCCTCCTTAATTACCTTTCATAGTACTTGGAAACTCTGAACACATTGTTGTTGGAGGGCCCTATGGTGACCAGGTGATTCAGTGTGCTGGACCGTGGGGAGTGTGTCCAGATCAACCAGACGGCATTGTTCATTGATGTATTCAATGTGTACTTGGTTCTTTGTATTAGTCACTCGCTGATGCCAGAGACATAAGTGTGTCACCTAGAAGGTTCCATGGAGACCCTCAACTTTCTCTAGGGTGAGATATTCTGGTGCAAAAAAATTTGGTCCTGTGACCGGCCAAAACTTCTCAGGGAATTGGTCCACTGTGAGGATGGTCCAGAAGATCCCCGACACAGATTCAGGGTCTGGACCTTGATTTACCCACTCGTCAACTAGGTTTGGCTGAGGAACATGTAGCGGTAATGAGGGAGACCACTCGGACGACGGGCTGGTCGGTGGAGAGTATGGTGAGCAGGATGACTGGCCGCCGATTCTCGGGTTGTCCTCTGAGGATTATAGCGACCTAGCCGCTAGGTCACGATAGGATGGAATGGCGACGAAAGCTCCTGACATATCATCCAAATCTGCCAAGGGTGAGCTATGACCCAGATCTTCCTCCATTGACCCCCAAAATATCTCTTTGTAGTCTCTTGCTGAGGCAGAGGGTGCTTCTGGAGATGACGGTGGTGACTGCATGGTCGGTCCCTAGGGACATGTCAGGTTCTCGTTCTCCAGGATATACCTTAGGAGAGAAACATGGATCCTATGGACCTCACATTCCGAGATTACATGGCTGATGCGCCTTGTTCCTACCCCAGACTTTGACTCAGTAGACTGAGGGGAGGGCTCCAGCGCTGACTCGTACTCTGCCTCGGAGACTGAGAAGCAGACTAGTCTGATTCATGTCCGGCCCTCCCAAGAATTCCTCTTGCAGTGGAGACCACCTTCTCTGCTGCCCCTGGGTGTATCTTTAGGTCAAGTCCCACTTGTGGCATGAGGAGGTCCTTTGGTCGTACCAGTGATGGGGTGGAGAGAACACCCACCAGGTTAGGCCGCATTGCGAGGAGCACCGGGAAAAATGTCGAAAGGGACACGGGGAGGACCTCCATGTTTGCGAGTGACCGGAAGTGCGATGTCTTCATACCTGCGGCCTGTGGTAGGGTGAGTGTCCCCGTACCCAGTGTAGTGAGCGCGGGAGAGAACCCCATACAGAGTGTTTCTGTCATGGGGAAGACCCTCTCTTGGGTTAAAGGTGGCACATGGCATATCTCCAAGCCGAGGTTGGAAGCAGGGTGGACCTGCACTTCCATAGTGGCGGTATGGAGTTGTCCTCCGCACTTGGTGGCATTTCTGCGGATTGGTCTGCAATGGCCACTTCCCACGCCGGTGAATGAAAGATTCGACCCATCCTTCTCGTGGGGTGTTTGCGGCCTCGATCCAGGTCGGGCGTATAACTGCCCCTACTCAACGTATGCAGGGAGTAGGGGATATGAGTCATCGGTGGCTCGGGCCATGTTAGTCACTGATGTTGATGCCCCATGGTGGGCGTCCGCTTCCATTTGTTCCCTACGCTGGTTCCAGGTTAGGTGAACTAGATCCATTGGTGCAGGCGTGTGGATTACCTGCTCCTTAGATCAAGGAACCATGCGGCGGTGCTGACGTAGCCTGGTGGGAGCCCTTGCCGGGAGCCCTTGAAGAGGGACTCCAATCGGGATGACTCAGACATCCCCTACATCGTTGGAATAGGGAAGGGAGTTGTCAAGGCATTCTGGGGACAAGCTCTCGAAATGATTGAATTTCGGGGTGGGGAGCAGTGGATCCTTGTGTGGCTCTCGAGGGTGGAGTTGATAGTAAGGCACAACCGCCTCTAGATCTAGGCGGGCCATATCCCTAGTGGGGATGATCTCTTCCTCCTCGTACCTACGTAAAAGGTCTTTAATTACCCTTTAGTGGATAAATTCTGATGGGGAGAGGGGGCGTGGGTGCCCAGCAGTCGTGGCGGTTGAGGTTGTCATGGAAGAGGCGGGACTACGCTGGGTGGTTGTGTCGATATTTCCCCTGCCCCTGCGCTGATATGTAGGTGGTGATCAAGTTTTGGATGCGACAACAAGGTTCCTGAAATAAGGGAGATTAACTCATTAATAATGATAAGAAAATAAATCGAAAACTAGTGCCCCAACGTCATTACGTCTTCTGTGTCTAGTAAGAGGGATCCACACAGATAATGTCATAGGATGGGATGCTCAACGTCCTGAACGTCCCGATATCTAGCGAGTCTCATCTCAGGCCCACTGTTTGCTTGGTGGGACCTGGTGCTGGATGGTGGGGTCTAGTGACAAGCTCATATGATGATGCCTCAAATGCTAATAGTCTCCATACTGAGGAGAAGACCTTCACATCAGGTTCACCATTTCAATTTCCGACGCTTTCTCCAGGGCACGTGCATTCGTATGGTGGAGGACGCACAACTGTTACCCCACATTCCCACTTTCCAAAGGCGGGTGACATCCGCTCCTTATTCAGGGACGTTAGCTCCATGATCAAAACAGGATGATGGGGTGTCAGTTCTTCCTTCTGTAGATTCCTCCTCGGAGCTCGTCACCTAGTCAGGGTCTCCCTTATAGACTTAAGATGTTGTTCGTGAAACTCTTCCCAACTCCTTATCTTCATGGACACCATTGTATTACACTACCTATTTCATGGAATTCCAAGGGGTCTGGTCAGGGCAGTAGGCTTCGGTTAGGGTAGTAGTCATGTGGGGCATCACTGGCATGTCTGGATGCTGGGGGGTTGGCGGGTCTGTCTTATGTTCCTTATTATAGGTCTTCCAGAGGGTGCGGAAGCCCGAGGCATCCCACATCGAATGTGGGGAATCATATGCCATGGGCATGTATCTGAGGTTTTCCTCAGCTTCCCATGTTTAACACAAGTTATGATACAAGTTTAACATCGAGCGGAGATGGACCAGATTGATCATAACATTGAATAGAGTGGATCAGATGGAGGAACACCCAAGATGGAACGCCAATATTGGGGCCAAAATATGGGTGGCTTTCTGAATGCTGTTAGTGGGAATGGGGAATGGGGGTGGCATGATCTCATCATGATGTGGTGGCCCGGGTGAGGATCAAGATGGGTGATGGAGTAAAGGGGGGATGAAACATGGCCATCGTAAGGGCGATGGTGAAGTTTGGATTGTGCCTCAAAGAGGCTTCTTATGTATCCTTATGGTAGGGAATCAAATCCCACGTAATTTAGTGGGACGATGGGACACCTAAGGAGGCGACCTGTGATAATGGATGCATGGATTGGACCCAAAATAAGTGGAACCTTCGGGTTGGGTCATGAGCTTCTTGAAACACATATGCTCGAGGGAGAGATCAGGATGTGAATGAGTGATGGGCATGAACCTCATGGAGTCTTCCTATGTATCATAACGTTACATGGATCAAATTCCACATAGTTCGGGATAGTTTTTGGGGCTTATACTCTGAGGCGGCCCAAGATTTTGGTGAACCTATGTGAAGATGGTCAGAATGACTGGGTTGTGGGATTGAACCTCATGGAGGCTTCCTATATACCATTCCTTGACAAGGATAAAAGTCCTCATAGTTATATAATGGGTTGGGGATTACACTCTGAGGCAGCCCAAGGTGTTGGTGAACCGACGCGAAGATGGTCAGAACGACTGGGTGGTGGGCTTGAACCTTGTGGAGGCTTCCTACGTACCATGCCTTGACACGGATCGAAGTCCTTGTAGTTCTGGAATGGCATGGGGCTTACACTATGTGGTGGGCCAAGGTGGTGGGGTTGAACCTCATGGAGGCTTTCTACGTACCATGACTTGACATGGATCAAAGCCCCCATAGTTTGGGATGGTGTTTGGGGTTTACACTTTGAGGCGGCCCAAGGTGTTTTGTCATGGTCGGTGCTTGCTCTAAGATCACATGAGTCGTGCTTGGTGTGAGAAACAAGAGATAGCAGCGACCTAACGATCACTTCATGAAAGGTGCTTCCATGGGAAATGGAGTGGGGATTAAGCATGATTAGCGGCCCAAAGAGGAAACTGGGGCTTATTCATGGTTAGAAGCCCAAGAAGTTGGGACTTACTCCATGATGGAGGCCCATGGTGACAAAGCGTAGTGGGAGAGGGGCTTGGGACCAAATAAAGGAGAAAAACCTTTCCCTACCATGCCCTTCGCTTTCCCTGGGGGCCAAAGAAGAAAGGAGGAGCAGGGATGATTCCTCCTATAAGAAAAGCTGTGGGCTTACACCAAGGTGGCTACCCTTTCCCTGTGGACAAACGCCACTCCTATAATGAGGATATCATCGCCTATGAGGAGTGATCCCATCCCCATGGAGATGAGTGGGCATGGAGAATGTTGAAGGCAGGGGGGGCCTACGTGCGAGGCATGGGTAGAGGTCACAGTTTAACATCATGTTCTGAGGACGATGGTGGTTGGCGGTTTAACGACCTGCAGCTCGGTTGAGGTGGGTTCACTCTGCACCCCTAGGACTTACATAACTGGTACAATCTTCTCCATAGTGCAGAGAGGGGACAGGAAAAGTTGTAGCTAGGGGGTATCATGGAGAGAACCATTGAGGGGTCCACATTAGCATTGCTATGAGAGGAATCAATAGTCGTTAGTGTGCCTATGTGAAGAAGCATGAGGCGAAGCAATACAGTGGGAAGAACCGTCCAAGGGACATTGAAGTTACTTCGTACGAGACTAGAAGGTCGTACGGGAAAACAGTGTATGATGTGGATTCCCAAGGCGTGAGAGAGACCTGCGAATGGAATCCATGAGAAGAGCATCAGACACATGCATAGAGGTACGCCCAAGGAGTACAGGGTACAAAGTTCTGTAGAGTTGTGTGCAACCTTTGAGGCTTGCGCGTGAAATAAGCATCCCTGCACGAAAAACACCGAGCTGATAAAAAATCAATGAGGATTGTGTGAAAATGGAGCTGAGTTTTTGTGCGCAACTAGAAATAATTGCGTGCAAGAAGTATTAATTATGCGCAATTGGGAGAAGCTGCGTGCAATGACTGGGGTGCGCGTAATTGAAGGGGATTGCACGCAATTGGCCGGATTGCGCGCAAGTGGAAGGGATTGCGAGTAGGGGGCATACCACAAATGGATTGGAATTTAGTCTAAACCAAGGGGTTATCACGTGATGGAGGACCCCAAGGAGACTTGGTATGAAATGAAATGTACCTAAAAGACATATTTGTTCACACTGAGGGTGAATTTCACGTAGGAGAGCCTGTTCAGATTCTTTAGCCTGGAATTGGATGAGGGTCACCTTATATTTATAGGAGTCTAGTGGAACAAAAAATAGGTCGGCACAAAATAATTGTGCATCGAGGTCGGCGGCGCGAAATGTCAACCGTGTGGGGTGGGGGCATGAAACAATTCTCACCCACACCGAAAAACTCTCGTAAATCCTAGAACATTCCACGCATGGCACATTTTTTCGCACAGTAAAGAATGTTTTGTCGCGCAACTCCTCTAGGTTCCCCGGACTGGGATGTCGGATCCAAATATGACTTCGCTTTGTCGTTTTGAAACCTTCTTTAGCCCTTGAGAATTTTTTTGTGTCTAAAGTGGAAATGCGTGTTGTTGTGATCATTAAGAAAAGATTTTTGGGATCATATAAATAAGAACTATCATACCATAGGGTAGATGACCATGTTTATTTTAGTGATTACATTGATATACATTCAATTGATTATAAATTTCATTATTCATGCCTAATTATTTATACAATTTTGTTTATATGAATTTTTTATTAATCAATTTTTTTAGAAGTTTCCATCATTTGAAATGAAAAAATAATGTTTTATTTTAATTAAGAAATTGGTCTTAGATAATTGTTTTATTTATAATTCAAAGCCGGATTAGGCGTACTTATTATGATTTCTTATTGTGGAACACTTGTTGAGACCCTAGTAGGTTTTTATATCACATCCAACCTTTACATTTAAATTCATTATGATTTTATGCTACAAGGTTTGAGTAAAGGAAATGATATTCCTAGAGGAGGTGGATGTTCATGACCCTTGTATATGGAGGGATGATACCTTTTGGTATTTTGAGTTTTTTCTCATTAGAATTGATTGCTTTTTTGATGTGTTGTTGGGGTTTTATTATTCATGTTTGTCTTATTTCATAGACTCATTTAGGGATTTTCATTGAGCATACTAATATATAATTGTTTCTTCCACAGTTTATGTGTGAACAAATTCCCAGTTTAATCATGTATGATTCTCTTTTCTAGTCACCAACCCATGGGTATTATGAACACCCTTAAGATATGTTAGTGTCAACTTAGGCTTCAGAGTACCATGTTATCTGGGATGCACCATGACATAACATTTTTTATTAACTTCATTACATTGGATGTTTTGCAGTTAATTATTTTTGATATCATGTTGAATGAGTTGAATAGTAGCTATATAATTCATAAGTTTCACTATTATTGCTAATTTATTTCTTAAAATACGTTAATCGATTATTATTTTAGTGTGTTGGTTTTATTATATGGTTACATAGATATGTATCCTGAATTACATGAAGATGTTATGAGTTTAACAAAAACAGTTCAGTACAACAATTGCCAAGTTATTCATGAATTTTATCACATTTGGTGTAATAAAATGAGTTTTTTTTGTATCATATTTTTAATACACATAAAATTTATATAGAATAAAAAAATTGTCATTTATTATTGAATGAAAAATTGATTTAATCATACTTTCATGTTGGATTCATATATACATGAACTTTTTAAAAAATACCTCTCAATGTATAACATTGGATTACCCTTAATTGTTGTTTCTTGTGGATTATTATAAATTAAGAGAAAATTTTAATACTTGAGGGAGTAATATTATGGTATACATATATAGAATATTATCATGAATAAATAAAAAAGTTGTTCATTCATGGGCAACCCATCATATATTCCATGTTGTGTTTCATGCACTATGTATTTTATATACTGGGAGTTTATATTTCCTATTTTATTTTCCCATACCTGAGGTTAATGAGATACATAGTATTATTATATTTATAATTAGATAAATTTCAAATAAAGGCCTTTAGAATTAGATAATATGTGGGTGGTTCGGTATAATACTGCTCATTTTATCTATTGGATCTTAATATAGATAAGATTTATCTTCCCTTTTGATGAATATAAAATATGGGTCATCTATTGAGATAGATTAAAAGAATGTATGACTATATCAAGATAAGTCATAATTAATTATTATCTATAATATTAAGGGTATATGATGTACTTATATGTCATATGAATAACATGTGAGGTTTTCTTAGATATAATGAGCCTATAATCAGAGAATAGATAAAGTATTAGTAACTATAAATAATTTGAATACACTATTACCCATGGTTACTCACTTCATTGGATGAAGGGGTCATATTAAAATTCATACATTCATATGACTCAGCTGGTGGATGTAGGTACGTAGATACAATTGTTTGATGGATATAACAATAGATCCCATTATATCAGGTGAATCACTGATGATTTTCATGTTTCCAAACTTCTTTTATATTTATGAATTTTGGAATTCATACTTTTTTCTATAAAACAAAGGCCCATGTGGTCATACTTTTTTTTGACTAAATGTGGATTGATGCTTAAATTATATAGTTTTTGCAAAATTGTTTTAATGTTTACCTAAAATATGTTTTGTATTGGTATTAAAAAATTATTCTGTAATATGTGACAAGATTTGAAATTAATAAAAACATTTTAAAATGATTATAGAGTATATTTAACATATATTTAGTTAATTTTTTTGAATTTTTTTATATGATATTATATAAGGATAGAAACACTTAGTCTACAAGTATTATGTTTAAGTTGTAGGTTTATACTTATATAATCTAAATCCATAATTCTTATGATGTCTTATGTTATGAAAATTTATATTGTAAGTGTTTATCGAGAGTCATATTTTGTTAGAGTGTTTGTTAATATTAGTATATGATTTTAACATATTATAATTATTAATATCCTCAATTATTATTTATATGGAATTTATATGATTTATTTTAGTTGTGTGATGTAATGTGATAACATTTTAATATCTTCCACAAATGATATAATTGATTAAACCAAAAATTTCATAGCATGAATCATTGGAATAATGATTTGTGTAAGGGTTAAAAATAGTAATAATTGAATGAATTTACTTGAAACATATGAGTAAATACATAAACACTTTATAATCATTATTAAGGGATGTACAATGAGGTCGAGGTATTAAGAGATGTATCATTTCACAGGAAATACTTACTAGATCTCTCTTTACTGATTCTCATTGTGAAACACTTTTCTTTATCATCCATCATACCAAGTAGTAGTAACATACCATGGAGTGAAGCACATTATTAACCAAACATCAAGAGACTCATGTTAACTCATAAATACAAAAATAGAGTGGTGTGGTTTTTTATACCACAAAGAGATTTTCATGAATCCATTATGATAATGGCTGTAATAGTGGATCGATCGATCAAAATTACATACTGTTATTCATTTTTTGTTTATACATTATTTCATCTGAAAACATTGTAGACATTGGGAATAATGTTTTGTGTTACATTCACTCTATAGATTAAGTGTTATCATATCCATAGAAACCCATAAATATTGAAATTATACCAATTAATAATATATATATATATATATATAATACATTGTAGGTAAAATAATAATTATTTTTTTATTAGTATAAGATAACTCTAATTCGTTAAAATAAAAAATAAAATATTTTATAAAATTTAATATTTATAAATATTACATATTTATACATTTAATTATTTCCTTCTTAATTACCTATATTTTTTTCAGACCTATCATTTACATTACTTCTTCATCTTCTACCAGCCTTGTGTGACAAACCACTTCAATATATATATAGTGAGAAAAATATATTTTTTAGTTGTTAATATGGTCCATTATGATAAAGTTACACTTCAATTGAAAAATGAATATTTTGTCTCTATATTTTATGTGCACCAACACGGTCTAAAATTTAGTCACTATATTATCCACATAATATAACAATTTTCACATATAAATCCATTATAAATGAATTATGATAATCACATATCACCAAACAGATATATTGATATATATAAAATATAATTTATCTTAATTTTTACCGATTGAATAGTTACACACACCTATTTGAATAATATAGAAAAAATCAATTATATTTTATATGTAATGATATCAAAAAACAATCAATTGTATCATTGCTATGTGATAGTAAAATAACCATTATATGGTGTTTTTATTCCTTCTACCAGATCAATTATATAATACAAGAATACATTAATATTTTTGATAATTGAATATAATATCCAACCTTATATGAAATCTATTAAAGAATAATAATTATTTTTAACACCTAAACTCAACTTTTATTTTTCCTAATTGTTTATTAGTGTAAAATATGAGACCATCCCAATTAGTCGACCTATAGTTTTAAATACAGATGATTTCTTACTGGAATGATAATTACTTTAGATCTGGTAAAAAAATTAATTTTTATTGAAAATTCATTTACAGATTTAAAAATATCTCAATAATATTGTGATATTGTCAATGGAAATTTAAGTTATAGAAATAGTGTATTTGAGATATTATTTATTCTTCAAAAATGATTTTATATGAACTATAAAACTCATGAGAAATATTAAAAAAACAAATTATAATCCAAATTTGATAATTTTTAAAAATATAATACAACAATTAGAATAAACTATAATTAAATTAACACTTAATTTTATATATACATTGAAATTGAACATGTATTCCTTATTAAGATTCCTCAAAAGAATTATCTTTTAAATTCATCATAATAATAAATAATAAATGGTTTAATTACATTTAAAAATAATAATGTTCTATTTAAATTATTTATTGATCCTTATCAAACAATTTTGGATTTAGTGATTTCTCAAAATAAATATCGAATGAAGTTACAGTAATAAACTTAAATAGAATTAGTTTGTTAACATAAATATTATGCAATATTAATAAAATCTTTTATCCCATAAGAATATGTGAAAAAAGATCTTTAATTAGTTGAAAATTATTATTCATGATGTCAACAAATCAGGAAATGTTAATTAAATATCTACAAGTACCAACACATTATTTTATTCCAGATAGATAATATTATTTACTAATTCTTCACTTAAAAATTATTGTATGACTCTTTCTAATTTCAATTTCTTATACAAATATATTTATATACATTTCTTTTAGTTATTTATTAGCATTATAATGTTAATCATTTTCCTGAACCCACCCAATAGGGTTCAAGCCAAAACTCCACATGCCCACCTCTAATAGGTCGGGGTATTTAAACTAGCACTGAGTAAGAATATCACTTAAATGGGATGTATTTTCATTGAGTGCCTTTATGAACACACCCACAAAGCCATCCATGAAATATTGTATAGATATGAATAATATGAAAAAATAATTAATGCATACATATATCCCAAACCAGAGTACAACAAAAGTATATACAGTTAAATAAAGAAAAAACCACACGCCACTCAAAAGATATAAGTGCCCATCCTAGATAGAATGAGGGGATCACAATAAAATGTAACTGTTGGAAATCCCCCCGTCCCTTCATCATTGAACTCCTGGGTCAACCTCGATCACTTTTCCCTACCTACCACATGACCTCATGATTCTCCATCAAAATACATATGGACTGAATAAAAAACACAATGTTAAGGAAAAGCGTGTGCATTGATGAGTATAAAAATACTCATTAAGAATCCCAAAACCCAAAATAAATGACACAAACTGAAAGGAAATAGTCTACTCAACGTAGCTAGATGGTACCCAATGAAGGTACAAAATACATCTTGAACTATCCTCACCTATACATGACAAGTCATCTTAGTCCACAAGGGGTGTCAACCTAGACACATGAAAACACCACAAGGACTCCAATAATAGCCCATATATAATCATCCCATACTCAATTTCTTATGAGCTTCCGACCTCATTTCCATATACAAGATTATAATAGAGTCTCTAAATGTAACATATAACCATGAGACCAAACTCAATGTGCTCAACCATCCCAGATAAAACTCATCTAAGAGATACACTTATTCTTGAGAAACTCTACCACCCAGATGGTACATTTGGGAGAACATTCTCCATTAGAATAAACTATAACATCTTTGATGATATATCATATGGAATAAAATCCATTGGGAATAATTGAAAAGTTCTACCTCTAGTATCTAGCACAAGAGGTTCTGTCAATGATTACATGTGCTCGGTGCAACATCATAATAACTTAACTGAAGAGGCCCACCACACAACATTGCACATAGTTAAGGGGGAATTACTCCAGACTATGAACTGTATGCATCCTATCTAATGAGGGAGAATGGAGGGAACCTCATGTCACCATTTCCTTATGGTTGAGAGATTACTATATAATATATAACTATTGAAATCAATATTGATCCTATATGTAGTGTCTCACAACTGTCTCCATTAAGGGATCACTAAATACTAACCTATTATCACAATTAACTAGTAGTCAGGTTGATTCCACATAAATGTACTCAACATCAGAGGGAGCACCAACTCAAATGGAGGACCTTCTCCCCTTTTCTACTTGAAGATAGGGGAGTATTACTTCGTAGATGAGGAACCATGAACTAGATTGACATGGGAGTAACAAAAAAATGATTGAGGACCCCCACACTAATATTCAAGGGGAGTATAACTCCATGGATAGAGGACCCACACAACAATATGACAGGTGAGTACCAATCTACAAGAATGGTCACTGTGGGGGACCCAAATCCTAGAATGATAGGATATTACCAACACTTTTCATGATGAATCGATCACTAGTACAACAGGGGTACCAAATATTTGAAAAAAAACATGTATGGATGACCCACAATGTAGAACAACATGGGAGTTTTGACTATAATGATATATTCCCTACACCCCAACATGGTAGGAGAGTACCCGTTATTTATATATATATGTTATAAATGGATTTCATTCACCCTGAAACGATAGAGGAGTACCATCTCCACAAATAATGGACACTCACCCTAACATGACAAGGGGGAAACTACTATATCTAGCCAATGGATATGAAGGGCCCACACCTTAGAACAGAATGGGTCACTTTCTCCATCTTCATGAGTGTTAGATGGAACTCACACCCTTTTCTGACAAGGGAGTACATCCTCAAGATAACTATCACAAGGATAGAGAACCCACATTCATGACATGGGTAGTATGGTCTCTATTAAACTAGAGTGTTAAGGAAAACCCACACTCTAATGCCGTAGCGGAGTACCAGTTATATGGTCTCTCTATAAGAACCACACCAACATAAAACATTGGTCAAGAGCCACTGAAAGGAGAATCGTGTTTATGATATCTCACATTGAAACACTAACACAATTTGGGGACCCACACCCCATTAAAATAGTGTATCTCCACTGAACCGACCTAAGGAGCCAGGGGTACCACATCCTAAGGTGATAGTGATTGGTACCAACCCTGATGTCTACATAGTAATCCATCATGATCCATACTAATGGTTAAGAACCTCTACTTCAATTTAATGATTGAAATAAACCACATCATATCTGATAGGACACTGCATAGGCCACTATTGTGTCCTATAAAAAACAATTTATTGGGATATGCTATGTGAAATCATTAATCAAACTTATGAAGAAATAGATACCTAAGGTAGAAGATCTAATTCAGATCTCATTAAAAGTTTACGACATGCACTATGGTTCACAAGACATGTGAACCAATATGATCCCCTGTCCATCTCCCCTATTTTAATAGAGTGGTTTTATATATATTTATACACAACATGTATAGCCTAGACATGATGTTTATTTACTCAAACATCCCCTAGTATTGTTCTTACACTACAAGTATTATCTTATCAGTGCCTCACACATAGCATGTACCAATAAGTGCATGGCCTATCCAAGCCAAGTTTCAACTTGGTTGTTTCATTTTCTTATTCCAAGGTCCATCACCTCATGTAAATTTACTTTAGATAATTTTTTTTACATTTCCATGTACTGTTACATGGATACCCTGACCATGTCCTATATCCACATGACATGGAATCCCAACATGATTTCTAATCCCGGTACATGGTGTGTAGTCCCCAAAAGTATTCTTCCCTAAATGGGAAGGACACATGGAATTTCAACGGACCTTCACAATGTGATGGTGGTAATTCTGATGGGAATATCCCTGTGGGTTTCCTATATCATCGTGGTTTCCCCTAAAACCAACAGATCGAACAATGAGGGATATCAAACAATCATAATAGGTATCTACAACCAAAAACAACATATTACAAATAGGATATTCACTAAAAATCATGTGATCCAACCTTTATACAGAAACTATGAATATTTGAGTCCAAAATGATGTTTGGATGGTGCTTCTCCTCAAACTGATGATGATCAGTGCCTATAATGGAGATGAGTGGCACCTTGTTCCATCGATCAACATTGATTCGTCCGTCGGTGAAAGGGGGGAGTTAGATCACCTCTAGTATTTTTTTTAAAACCTAATTATGGATGGGGATATGCTTTTATAAATTTATTAATTAAAATTTCATCTAATTAATAATCTCTCCTCTCAACGCCCCACAATCTCACCTTCAGTTGCACACCTAGTGTAGATAACTCTATGTCATGCATAGGGTATACATGAGGATACAAACTCAACAACAGTATCAAAATTATGATTCGAGACCCTAATCAAGATTTATTAACTGTTTCAAGAGAAATTGTGCATTCTTGAAAAAATATATATAATATTTTTAATATCACTTTGTCGAGGCTCTTCGTGCCCTGGAATACCGCGCCAACTTAGTGCATGGCTTCAAAAATATTCCCAGAAATATTTCAAAGTATTAATGGTCAAGAAATGATTTATTAAATTCTTTTAACCATTATTATTTTAATCATTTAAATGAAAAAAATATTTTATACAATAGAATAAAAATGATATCTCCACTAGAACTCTTGCGCTAACAAGCTTACAAAGGGTTTCATTACTTTTTATAAGAACACACTCCAGGGGACCACCAAGGCCAATCCACACCATCATCTACCTATAACCAATTAAATTCCATGTAACAATTTGGAACATAACTCTTTATGTATAATAGGTGGAAAAATATTTATCACCATGATCCATATGTAGTCATATGGCCTAGTAGTACACCACCTCGGTATCCTGGAAAATATATTGAGGTAACCCCATTGTTCATATTCATCCCTGGATGAACTACATCATGACCACCTCAATCATATGGTGTTTTGGTTGATTCCATGAACATGAGTGTACCAAAAAAAGGGGATTCAAAAGTGTAAAAACAATATCTTACAGTTCCCTATCTTCTTCCAACCTCTACCAAAAAAACAACTCTACCAACATAACAAACTACCACACTCACTAGAGGAATCCCAACTGAGTATGGATTTTAGTAAACAAATCCACACATTGGTAAAATTGTAGTGTCTAACTCTACTTCTAAAAATTGGTTCTTTGAAATAATTTACCTCCACTAGGGTTACCAAGAATAAAATTCAATAAGAAAGACCCACTCAATAAAAAATATGTTCTCTGACAGTCTAGCACATAACCTTTCACTAAACAAATATGTCTACAAAAATGATCCAATACACCTCAACACAATCCTCTTTGGGATTCAGTATCTTCTGAGTATGGTTTTGACCACATCATGAAAACAATTCTCATTGGGGGAATGTGTCCCTATTCATCGTGACTCCAAATCCACATAAAAACAACCTCATAAGGTTCTACCGATACCCAACATCACCTTGGTTAAATCCTGATAAAAAAGAAGAAATTATACCATGAAAAAATTTGTATCAATTACTAATATAAAAAAATAAAGGACCAAGCTCATGCCTCTATTCATCCTCGGCGATTTTGTGTCAATGGAATCTATGGAATTCATCATTACCCACCCATATCATCAAGTATCTTAAGCCTAGTGTGGAAAACCTAGGGGTGGTGTTGATAACACCTCGAATCACATGCCACCCCCTGCTACTCTCCCAGTTCCACTTCTATGTATGGTGTTATGCTTAACTACCATCTCCAAATAATTCCTCTTCCAAGATTTCATGTCAACCGACTCCCTCTTAGAAGCTTGGAGTAATGTAAAATCTTTAATAATATTTCTCATTCTATCACAACTGTAACATCCCCTCTCTTATGGATGACCTACTCCCTGAAGTGGCTCATTCATTATAGGCCTATGTGCTTTATCCTAGACATGGGTATGATACTTGTGTAATGATACTGTCATATATTATCTACAAAATGCTTCAGAAGTATCAAACATGTAACAGCTGCTATGGGACACATCCACTCCTTTCTCCACTAGGATGCTCTTTGCAACCATAGCTCACTCCAGTACACCCTCATAATTGGTATAAAATAAAAAGACCATACCTTCTCATAAATATTTTCGGAGGCCCTTATCGAAGGTCCAAGGTATGATGATTGACTCTCAAACCAAATCCACGAGGTATCATGAATGCTCTGTGAACCTAACTGATTACTCTACCATGATAAAGTAACACTACTGAAGATATAGAAGTTTTTGAATATGAATCGATATCAAAGTGGATGAGTAAAACACTTCCCTAAAGAGATTCCCAAATTCCACCCAGGTGAGCATTGCCTAATCATGGGTATGAGTCACCAAGAATCCACCATCACCCATCCAAAAACTATAAAACGATCAAATATATGACCTCCATATCATCAAGAGTTATCCTGAAAATATGGAATACATGCCCGACTACCTTAGGCTAGTCATTAGATACCTGGGGGTTTTAATCACCCAAATACCTCAGAGGTCACTACCATACAAACTTGTTCAACACAATCACCCATTTCACATTCTCATCCTGTACTTCTGACACATCTATTTTTTCAATGGTTGGAGGCTCAATTGGTGGAATACACATAGGTACCATGTTAGAACCAGTTCCATAGACTAAAGCCTCTTCATGGGGAATATTTTCTTCACAATCCCATAGTGCATCTCTATCTGGATGTATTCATGGAACCATGCTAATATAAAACCAAGATGTTTCACAATCAAGGAGTATATATAGAGAGCTAACTCAAGAAGGATAAAGAACCCATAACCTTGTCCAATATGATTCATGTACCATTACATCTCTATTACTATTGTTTTAATATATAGTGTATAAAAGTATCTAATTTGACTTCTAATGAATTGATACATTGACTGCCACAACAACACCAAAAACATCATGTATGACATCAAAACACAAATCATCCTAACACTGGCACTATGAAACCAAAACCAAGATCACAAAAATACTTTCCCAATGTGTAAACAAACTATGATACCTCACTATCACAAACCGACACAATATGGCCCATGCCAAAGCTCCATGAGCCCACCCCTAATAGGAAATGGAATGGAAACTATCACCGAGTAGGCACACCATGCAGATGGGAGGCCTTTTCCTAATTTAATCATACTCACACATGCATAAATAATTCCATGAAATAGAGGATAGATATAAAATTATGGAAACTAAAAGTCGTGCATAGATCGATCCCAAGACAATGTAGAATAAAAGTACTGAAATCATAAAAATGGAACAAAAACATGCCGAATAATACAATTAATAGAAAATGGTGAAACTAAAAGGAAACTATCCCCCAACATGCTAATAGGTAACCCAGTCGTGATAGAAACTCTACCTTGAACCGTCCTTAGAAATACATGATTACTCAGCTCATTTCATAATTGGTTTTATCCCAAACACATGAAAATACATAAGGAATCCTAGAATCAACCTGATATACGCATCTTAGACTCCAAGTTTCATGATGTACTAACTTCATAGCAAGCTATAGGATTCTACTAGAGGATCCAAAGGTTATACAAAACTAGGAAAATACACTCCACAAACTCAAACATCCCACATGGAACAAGACTCATAGATATACTCCATCGGGAAAAACTCTACCATCCCTTGTGGTACACCTGAGAAAACATTCCCTATCAAGATCAAATATACCATCCCATATTGTACATCCAATAGGGAACAATACATTGGGAACAAATCTGGCATCTCTTATGGTAAAATTAAGAGAATTCTCCCAACTATGTAGAACTCACTAGGTCCAACTCTAGTTCCCAACAGGTGGGGACCTACAAAGTCTAACCCACACCTTATGTGATGTTATAAGAACCCAAGTAGAGAGGGATAATCATCACCAGTAAAACCAATTGAGGGAGAATTAATATAGAATATGTGCCCTTTTAATCCTCTCTAAAGAAATAGAAAGCTGGGTGTGAAACCTCACCACTACCTAGAAGCAAGGGAGAACTATAACCTAACTAATCTGTGGAACCTCTTTATATCCATTATGAAGTGTCCCATAGTAGGGAGAACTAACTCAAAGCCGTATATCACACATAAACAGTGTATGATACAAATCATCATAATTGTAATCAACATCTGACGTTGATCTAACTCCAATAGACGACCTGCTCCCCACTGCTACTCGAATACGTGAAAGTATTACACTATATATGATGACTACCGCCATATAACTATATGAGAGTAACACTAAAAAGATAGAGAACCAGCAACCTGATATGGTAGGGGGGATACAAGCCCATGGAAAGCTAATCCTCACCCTGGTATGACAAGGGAGTACAACCCTACGTAGATGATCACTATGGGGGATCGACATGATGGCTTGAAAGGGGAGTACTAACCCCAAGCTGGAGGACCTCATCCTTGGTATAATATAGAATTACCAACTCTCCATGAACAACACATATGGAGGATCAGGAAAGAGCTTTCACCACAGCAGAAGCTAAACGTTTTTCAAGAATGATAGGGTATGACACCTGCCATCGGGACAAGCCTATGCATGCACGGGAATGCCTAACCGAATAGCCATGCGAAGGTGGAGAGATGATTTCATGATGAAGATGCTGGGGAGGTGAAGTTCCAAGTAGTTTTTCTGGGTTGTATGTAATGTTTGATGCCTATGGGAAATGAATTCCTCTAAGGCCTATAGGCCATGTAATACTTATGCCAACGGGCCTTGTAAGGGTTCCACCTCACCCCTTGAAAAGTGGATTATCAAAATCAATAAAAAAAATGAAGGCCTTCGAGCCATTGGAGTTATAACTAAAGGTATAGAGGACCCCATACCCAAAAATGGTAGGGGTGTACCCACTCTATTTGTGTGTTACATATGGAGGACCATCACACTGACATAGAAGGGGGGTATTGACTCCACTTATAGAGGAGAAAGAGATATCCATGTTGGAAAATATCAATAACATCATAAGTAATGTATAATTCATTCACTGGGGTCCACACAGTGGGTGAACCTCTGAGAGAACCTGGTCGTGTCCCCTGTTTACATGGATTGGCTATCCATGTAGGCATACATGGAAATTAAAGCCCGCACATGGTGTTTCCTAGCTCCCCAAGATCAAATATATTCTTCCTCCACACATCTCATCATATTCATTCCTAAATAATTGATTTTACCCCTGGGTACATAGTGTGTCCAAGCCAAATGACCACTTTTCCATGTCATTAAACTGTGTCCATGTCTAGAACCCCATGCCAATTCACTTTGTCCTTTTATTTTTACATGGAAATGTACTATTATAGATATTCCCTGGACATGTCTTCTAGAAACATGACATGGGGTTAGTACATGATGTGTAACTGCAGTAAATGGTATGTAGTCCCCCAAAATATAACTTCTTCGAATTGTAATAACACACAATATATCCACTAGTCTACATACTGAGTACATGATAATCATCCCATGTGTCTCCCGAATCACCTTAGTTTCACTAGAAACCTATTGATCAATCTATTAGTGATCTATATTGATCTTAATATGTCTCCACAACAATACAATTATACAAAACAATAGGGATCAAGAGTAAAACTCAAATCTTCCTACCTTGATGGTGAAACACCAATGCTTCGGGTCCAAAATGATATCTGTATCATGCTCCTCCTAAATCTAATGATATTAGATGATATGAATGGATATTGACAAAGCCTCGACACATTGATCATCCTTATATCATCTATTGTCCAAAGGGGGAGTAGGGTGGAGCCTCAACTAGTCTTGTGAACACCAAACATGGGAAGGGGAGGGGTATAGGTTAAATTATTAATTATATTTTCATTTAATTAATAATATCTCCATTGAACACGCCCCCCAAATATCCCTCATTTTTTCACTCAGTATAAACAAATTATTATAGATCCCTGGTTAATGATGTTGTTATGAACACAATCACGGTATCATAATTTGGATCTCAGACATATATCGGTATACATTCAATGCTTCAATAGAAAATGTACAGTTGTTATAAAATTAATATTTTTAATATTCAGACATTGAGTCTCTCTGGGCCCTAGAATCCCATTCAGACTGAATTCTATGATTTTTAAACATTCAAAGAAAATCTCTAAATTCATATAGGTGAAAAAAAAGTCACAGCATACTAATATTCCCTATTCATTATAAAATTAAAAAATAAAATGTTTCCAATGTTCCTCTCAGTATGTATAACACCATGGAGTAGAAAATTAAATTCCTCCCAAAAACATTTCATCTTCCAGTCAATTTATATTATTATTATATTATGAATACATAAAAATTTATACGTCAAGAAATTTTCCTACTTATATTAATCTAATGGAAATTACAAAATACTATGTTAATATTTAGTCATTCCACCATGATTTATGAGTGTGATAATAAATTTTTTGAATTTTTCAATTTAATTTTCTAATATTATTTTATATATTTAAACATTAATTTGTTAGATTAATCATGGAATTGATGGTGTCACATGAATAAATTCTTTTCCTATAATATAATCATACATAATTAAAATATATAAATGATAATTATAAATGTAAAACTACTGATGTGTTCCAACAATATTAGATTTCAAGATTTGATAAGTCATTGATGGAACTAACAAAAGGAAATTAAAATTTATCCATTTTTTAAAAAATAAATCAAATGAATATAAACCATCTTTGAACAATTTTTTTAATTTTTTGGATTATAGGTTTACAGCATACATCAGTTTAATTCCCAAAAAAATTGATTACCCAAAAAAATAATATTAATTATGAACAAATATGCTTTATAAATATTTATGGAATTATATTAGAAGCAATAAAAAAATTTGTATGATATAATTTGTAATTAAAGCCTAAAAATGTTTGAAACTATCACAATTTTATATAAATGAACAATATTAGGATTTTATGTTAAATATTGAAATTATTAACAAATTATATTTATGGATTTTTCTTATTACATGACTTTTTCATGTATGCATCGATATGAATTTCTATATCAATTCACGTTATGTGATTTACAATTTTATATGTCATAAATAATCATTGAAATTATGGACTTTATGAAAATTCAAATTAACACCTTCACTATAGATAAATTTTATATATCATAATGGTATTGCATTCATTATAAATATCATCATTTCTCACTAATTTCGATACACATGTCTGAAATATTTATAATTATTCTCTAAAAAAATATTATACCAAAACATATAATTTATTAATTTAGAAACTGATAATGATTTTAATAATTAAAATATTTTTTTTAATGATCATGATCACCTAAATAAAAATATATGACATAATATTGACAGAATTAATAATGTACTATTTTTATTATCTCATTAATTACTTTATTAGTAAATCTACAGAGGCACATGATATAGGAAAAAAATTAACTAGAAAATAGATTTTTGAATACTTTTCACTTTCAAAATATAATTCAATATATTTTACAATAATTGATACACATAAATAATATTATTCGAATATAATCTATTAGTTTTATTTATTGATAATTTATAAAATTTATAAACCCAACCCTCGATAGCTATAGTGATAATGAAATATTAGTGGATATTAACCATACAAAATATTATTATTTGAAGGTTTCTAAAAGGAAAAACGTGTATCCAACTTTGGATTTTAGTGTATAAAGATAAAATAATTTATATATGGATTAATGGTTTGATTGAGATAAGGAATTGTTTATTGGATGATACAAAGTAGATTAGAAAAATCAAAATTATAAATATTCTTGGGATGATTTTACTAAAATGAGAAAATATTATCCTAAATATTAACCTGAATAAATATGAATCATCCATTATACTCTATGATTCTTGTTAATTAGGATGGAAGTAATTTCTTTATTATTATGTTCAACCTTATATCCTTCTCAAATACATGATTTATTTATTCAATGTATCAAGATTTAGATTTTATTTGCATGTAATTAGTTGAATGATCTTCTTTTACTAAGGATTATTTTTTCCATATTGTGATTTTATAGTTTAATATCATAAATGTGTCATTTGTGCTGATATCTTAAAAAAATTATATTTTCAAGATAAACTAGTTATAATATCAGATAAATAAAATCATGTTTTAGCATTCTTTTAAATAAAGTTTCATCATTTATCATGTTTTGAAATCAATTTTACACTATCATTTTACTATGTGTTTTCTTAATGGATAGAAAATGATTTTGATTTTTTTACCATTCAGGTGTCCATGGAAAATTTGATGTATATAAAAATCAATAAATTATTTCAATATTAACTACTCACAATCATTTTTTAATACCTCCCAATAATCATTTATTATTTTTAAAATCTAAAAAAATACTCCAAATTAATTACAAAATGAGATGTGTTTTAATGTCTATAAATCCAAAAATTAACAATATATAGTTTATTAACCATTATTTACCACATAAAATAATGAAAAAAAATTCTTACAAAAAAAATCATGAATATAAGAATTCATTTCATCCCAATATGATTTATCCTCTTAAAAAATAAATATCGAATTATCTAGAAATAATGATTCCCAAGTGATTGAAAATATCATATCATTTCAATTTAATTCTAAATGAAAAAAATGATTGTAAATAAAAAAGTTATTTTAATAATAATTTTTATAATTTTTTATAAAGGATAATATGGTCCACTGAGAGGGTTAAATTCATGAGAATTCTTTAGAGTAGGGTCTCTTTTTCTAGGTGGTCAAGGTTCCAATATTGAAAATTTCATTATTTGGACCACTATTTTTAGGGGACAATCATTTTATTATGAATTCTATTATGCTTGGTGGTTATAAAAATATAGTACATAATACAATTTGTAATATATATGTTATTTTCAATAGGGGAATGTGATTTCGGAAACATGGTGTGATTGTGAGAGGGAATAATTAGATTTTTTGTTGACAATCCAATGAAACAAGGTAAAGGGTTTGGCATGTCATGGTTTTTATGTTTCATCTATCATGGAGTAATGAAATTTGGGTTTATTTTGGCCCAATTAAAAATATTTTTCCTATAAGAAATACAGACAATATTTCATATTTTTGTTTGGGAGCGATCAAAGACTTTAGGTAGGTGATTGGTCTGGCTGAGATATCCCTTTGATGTTTGAGTTATAATAACCACTACCTAATAGAAAAAACAATAATAATTAAAATGGATAAAGGAGTTGGGTAATATTTTTTAAGAGTAATTTAATAAAAGTTGATATAATTAAAATTTTATTCTTTAAATGGTGAATTTATTAATAACCTCTTATGAGAACTAAATTTATGAATAAATAGAGTTATTTTAGGTACATTAGTGATATATTAAATAAGAATATATGTTTTTACTCATTTATTTTTTGTGGTTATTAAGAATATTATTGTGGTGATACATTTCTAATATGAATCTCGCATCATATTGAATTCGTTCAATTTTTTTTAAAATGATCATTTTTCCTGTATAAAATTTTTAAAAGGAATATTTGTAATGATATTTTAGTTATCATACATGTTAATATAATAATTATGTATATAAACATGAAAGGGACTTATATAAATTTTATTAAAAGAAATAAAATCTATTTACAATAAGTTATCTATGTTTTTTTATATTTATTTCAAAATTTTAATGAAAATTTTAATTTTTATAGGAATATATATTTTTAATTAAATAAATATTATATAAAATTTTGATATAAATAAAATATTTTGTTCAAATTTATTCATTTTCATATATTTTATCCATGTCATGAAAATATTCTGTAAAGATTTACATGGTTCTTCAACCACTTAATCCTACATTCAACCTTAATCTAGGCTTGAGACATGAAATTTAAAATATAAAACCTACATTGGTGAAGAAATTATTATATATTTCTATCATCGGATTCAAAGTGGTGGAACCAACTGGAGAAAGGCATCTTTAGTGATCGGTGGTATGAAAATTATTTTCAAATTGAAGGGTAAATTTTATAGCACTTGAAGAAAATAAATTCATGGTTGATAAAACAATGCCATATTTCATATCATTATATCGTGATGTCAATATAGTAGTTATATGTTGAATACCTATATTAGGATATGAAGATGTTTTCAATGGTTATTCCAGGATAATAGTTATGAATCAAGTCATGATGACTATGAAATTTTTAGGGATGAAGTGGTGATTCCTGTAGAATTATAATAGATTCTTATAATAGTACTGGATGTTGTGCTTGATCAATTATTCTATATATATTATTGGATTCCATTCATGGAAAATTATTCATAGTATTTCAATAGTGATGATTTATTTTTCTGATCATCAATGTCTAAGACATCTATTACTAAGGACACATTGTTTATACCATGCGTATGTGATTTGAAGGTATAAAAATTAGGTGTTGTGAGTGGAATTAGTTTTTATTTGAGATGATTCTTAATTTATTTTAAATTATAAATTGTGTAACCATATTGATGTGCCCATTTATAAAAAAATAAAATATCACTTACAAGGTAGGATATGGGCTAGCCCTCGATTTCATTTAGGGAGACTCGAGGGTCAACCCCTACAGGAAGACCTTATTAAGGTATAAATTAGGGTGATAGGGTCGTGTATATGGACATGAAGAAAAAGGATGTATATAGGTCCTAAAACCCGTATGCCTGAATGCACAACAAGTAGTCATAAGTGTGCACCCTTAATTATAAGTAACTATTATGTGGCACGGGACAATGGTAAGTGGGATTCGGTACATGGTGGTACTGAGAGTCGTAGAAGTGATTTCTAAGTGGTATGTGGTGGCAGTTAGTTGATATACCTCTCCACTTAACCATTTGGGATTGATATGGGACAAAAATATGTGGTTACTTTTCACCCAAAAATTATTAATATAAAAGGAATGTAGGTTATCTGATTTGTCACCCCAATTGAATTAGATATGTCAGATCTGATGGAAGATATTCTTCTTTCCCCCAAAAGTTATCCCCTCATAGATAAAGCACCTCTAGTATGAGGGATTGTAAAACCTAGAACCCAAAAAATCATACATGATAAGGGATAATTCAACGTTCTTTTACAGTATATGATATCAACTATAGAAAATTTCCAAAAACCATAAAATGCTTTCCGATTGTGGTTCTATTGAGGATGATTGCACGCAATGAAGAAAAGGGTTATCTATTAAAAACAATTAATGGGAGATGGTGTATCATGAGTAATGATATGAATACTATTCTTCTTAGTGAATATAATTTCTATGAGGTCTTGAAAATAACATCTTTTGAGGATTATGTTCTTCATGAATTGAATTTCTATGTCGACAATACTTCCTAGTAATGTCCCTTTTGAATATCCATGTAGTTCATGAATGATTTCATGTGGGATCATGGTTCATAGATGAGTTTTTTTTTATACTTACATGAAGTACGTAGATGTAATTGTTCTAAAATGAACATTGGTTCACATATAAAGTGTTCTTTTTGGGTTTACATATTTTTCACAGTGGTTGTGGTTCGCAGATGAGGAATTTCCTACCAAATTTTTTGAGATGAAACATTTCAAATCGTTATGCATGTTGAGAGTGATATCATGTGATAAATGAAGAAAATAACCATTGAATGTTTTGTTATAAATATTAGGCTCATTCACAAATGATGTATGTGGAATAGATGACTAAAATATTTTTAAAAACAAAATGATGTGAGCAGTGTCACTGATATTCAATGTAGATAATTTTTGAGAAAAATAATATATGTTCACAATGTTGAGATATTTCTGATGATGAAATTAGAAGAATGAGAATTCAGTTATTAGAATTATATGAGAGTGCATATATTAGTTAGTGAAATTAAATATATATATATATATATATGGAAAATATGTGAAAGGAAAATGTTTTATGCTAAATTTTTAAGCTAAAATTCTACACAATGTGATATGTAATAATTATTTTTATGACTAAATAAATTAATAATATTGGATGTTTATGTATCCATGTTGATAGTGAATATAGGCTCAAAATGAATGAATAAGATGATGTTCTGAAAATACATATTGAATATAAATTATGGAAGATGTTTTGTTCACTACTTTAAAATACCTAGTTATGATGTGCTATCATCATTTAAAGAAAGAATCAGCTGATATATTTTATGTATTGAGGAAACTGATCTAATAAAGATGATAAAATTTTGTGACAAATACCATCAAGCTTTTCCTACGTTTTAGGAGAGTATACAGGCATGTGTAATCCAAAATTCACACGTAGGATGATAAAAATATTAACCTACAATGGATCAAGCCTTGAAGAAAGGAATATGTATTTTATGTAGATTAAAAAGGAAGAAGTCTCTTATGTTATTCAAGAAAAGAAATCACTATTGTGGATTATGATTATGGCCAATGAAGATTCTATTAAGTATATGGGATGAAACATAGAGAATATATTATTTGGGTTCAAAATACATATAGTGTGACTATGTATAGCCCAATTAAATTTGTTATATAATTATATTATACAATATGTGTTGAGAAGAATAACTAACATGAAAAAGAGTGCGAATTTCTACCAAACCATGTAAATTATTTTGGTCCATTCCATTGAATTTACAACATTATTCTTGTAAATATGAGATACATATATATTTTGGATCATAATTTAGTCATCCATATTCATTTAATTGAAAAAAAAAATTGTATATAGAAAAAGGGATCATTGATTCCCCCTCCCTTAAGGATCTGACACAAATATGGGTCTTCAACTTGTATCATTGGGATGAACACCTTATAAAAATACAATATAATACAATAGATATTTAATAGTTTAGTAAATAGTCGTGGTATTCCCATATATAATGATGATAATTGTCAAGGCTAAAAAAATATAATGATACCACATCTTCTATCAGATGTGGTAGAAGTGATATATGTAGTTACTTTGGGATATCCACCCGAAATTGATATTTATCCAACAAATTTTGAAGATAATTGGAACGTTTATATAGATGGAAATGATCAAAATGAAATAATTATAGATTTTTCATAAAATTTATACAATAAACTGAAAGGTCTTCAAACTGTCCTTGAAAGTTTTGATAAAGAAGAAAGAGTTATGAAGGAAACATATTGTCAGAGAAGTTAATATGAATATAATGAAAATAATATTTGATGATATTATAATGGTAGATATTAAATGTGTTGATTAATACATTACAAGATTAAATAATATTTTTATTATCATTAGAGTTATTGGTGAGAAGCTAAATGACTCAACTGTTTTTAATAAGTTAGTATGAAAAATTATGGAAAGATTTGATTTAGAAGTCCTACACTAGAGGATCTAGATTTTCAATAAATGGTTTAACATCATTATATTTTCATACAATACGTAATGATAAAAATAGAAACATTTATGATGCATGAAAAGTATAATATGAGATTAAAATCAATGATAAAAAAATGAAACTATATTTGATGAGAAACTATAATCAATTTATTCTAAGGACGAAAAAGATGAAGAGGACTAAAATCAGATGGTATAAATGTTCAAATGGTTTTTTAACAATGATAAATGTGAAAAAGTAAATAATCCACTAAATTCTTTCAACTATCATGGGTTTAATTATTTTCATATAACTATCCATATAAGATTTTATGTGTCACCAAATTTGATGAAGAACAAGACTACTTCAAGAAAATATGAGAGAAACAAATGAGACTATGGTGGGAAACAGATGAAGTGCCCAAATAAAAAAACATAATGATAAGGTAAATAGATGATCCATCATAATATATTGAGATAGATGTTGATAAAGTTATATAAACCTGATTTGTTTTATGAGAAAAATGAAAATACCTAACGACACATTTGAAGGTGCATACATTGAATAGATAACTGAGCTTGAATGATAATTGAATGATAAAATGGTAGATAACATTGAGAATAATATAATGTTCAATAAAGGGTGTATAGTACGGGAAATGGAAAAATATGGAAGGACCAAGAAAGAAGAGACACATCATAATGAGATAATGTAATATGTGATAATGGTAGATGAGATTGAAAGGAATGTAAAAGAATATGAAGAAAATTAATTTGGAATATATGAATTCATCAAATATGATAGTGGATTATTTGAGGAGGAAAAAAAATAAAATATAAGGAGTTTAGAATAATAATATGGTGAATTATTTTGAAGAAAAACTTGTAGTGAAAGATGCATAATTACTAAAGACGCAATCCTTATTCTCTTCCACTCAAATTGAGTTGAAGAAGACGAATGAAAAAATCACCGATGTTTTTGAGCATGGGGGTAATCTTATAAATCTTATATGATGTACAGTCCATAGAAATGGGTTTCTTCAATACCTAATGAATCTCAATGTATATCTATTACTAATGGCAATACATGACTACGAGAAACAAATAGGTCTGGAAAATCCCAAATAATCAATGAGGAAAAAAATTATACAATTGGGGACTATACTAATTAATCATGAAGGGTTACTCTAAATAAAAAACACCCTCAATCTATGAATATTCAAAAAACAAAAAAATCAGATAAGAATATTAATCAATCTTGGAGATCAATCATTTTAGGATACATTTTGTGTTATACAGTGTTTCTTCATAAAACTTATTCATGATAGTATAACATGTCATTACCATGAATGATTCATGAATCAAGGGGGAGTATTTCTGAAAAAATGAGATAAAATTATTTTAAATAAGGGACTGTGACAAGGAAACCATCCAATCTATCAACATATAACAAATTTTCATGTAAGAAGGATGTGTGTGGAGTATGTGGTCAACAAGGTCACAATGTTGAGAAAGGTAGATTTATCTCACCAAGTGAAATTAAACACAATATAAGTATGAATATAAGATAGTTTTTAAAGAGGAAATAGTAACTAGTGCATTTATTGACTAACTCAACCAATATGATAACATAAAAAAGGAATGGTATGAACAAACTAAGAATGATGATAAATATTTTTTTCTTATTTTACTAGCCCAAAACAAAATCATAAAAAATAGGTCGCTAGTAAAAAAAATGAATCTGGTTTCGAGAAGGATAGAGAAGCCATGTCATAAGGGTAAAATATTTGGTAAAGTTCAATAAAACCTCATAAGAAATCCAAAAATAAGAGGAAGTATACACTAAGTGGAAGCTATCATTTTGAATGTTATTTAATATGCACCTCCTTATTCTCTTATATATTTTTGTTTATTTTGAACTAAAAATGAAGGGAATTCAGAGATATGGTTCAGGATGTCGCTTATATCCATCATGATGATATTATAAATCATGGATTCTACTTAATTTCATGAAGTTAATGTGAATTGTGTGTCCCTTAATGGGGATCATTGTTGAAAGGAAGCTTTTAAATCTTCACTACATAGAAAATTTAAAACATTTAAACAGATTTATAAAATTAAAAGTTGAGGTATATCAATCACACATTAATTCCTTGTTCTTTATTTTAGTATTCATATCAATTAAGGAGAGTACCTAATTGATTTCAAGATAAGACAGAGGTGAATCTATAGCATTTCGACTTGAATTTTCGCATGGGTTTTTTGAATTATGAGAATGATAGTGTATTTCTATGACAAATTTGATATTTTCCAATCCCTGTAATTAGTTTTGATATCTTCAAAGAATGATTTCTCATGAATGGTATTAATGTGTAGCCTATAAAAACATAGTTTCATCTCTGTTGTTTTCATCACCATGTTTTTCCATGTCAACTTAACATTTATTACCTAAAGGTGCATTACTAAGAGAACCATGTGCGATCATTCCTCTTTTATAAGTTATCTTGAAATTTTCATATAAGAGAGATGATAAATATTTTGAGAATAAATAAGAGTAGGGAAGAACCATTTCTCTATTTTTATTTATTTTCAATAATAGGGTGAAAATATCGACTTTATAAAGATCTCAATTATTGAAAACAAACACAAAGAGGGAGAATGAAGAGTATAAGTTCATGGCTAAATGTTTGTTGTCATTGTTTTTAGTATATAATAAAGTCAATGTAGTAAATTTTTGTTGAGGATTTATATAAATAGATGTTGATGTTTGATGTGGTGATGCCAAGATAATTTTTTAGGTGAAGTGGTAATCCCTGGAGAATTTTAATGGAGAAACTAGTGAGACCCGGAGAGTTTTTATGGATTCATATAATATCATTAGATGTCACACTAGGAAATTATTCCTAATATGTAAATATATGCCACTTTTGGACAATTCATATACATATTTCAATGTTGTTTATTGATTTTATGACCATCAAAATCAAACACATGTGTTACTAAGGACACATTTCTTACATAAATTATAATAGATTGAATGTAGATAAATCATAAATTGGGAGTGTCCTGATTTTTTATGTGATGAATTGTAATTTATTTTTACACAGAAATTATGTAATTATTCTAATGAATCCATTTAATAAAAAAATTAATAACCTACAATCCACACTATAAGATATCCCTTGACCTTATTTTTGGTGACTCAAGGGTCAACCCTTACTGGAAGGCCCACCTACGTAGAAGATTGGGAAGAATGTTTATGTATATTCCCAAGGGTAACTGGACACAGTATAGGTCTTATAGAGATCACACATGAACATGGTATGGGTGTGCATAGAAACATGCCCAGATAGAGGTATAACCATTTCGTGGAACAACAAGACAGTAAAATAGAATTTTTTGGGGGTTCTGAGAGAGGGTGAAGTGTTTTTTGAGTAGTATGTGTCATGAGTTTGTTGTTATAGCACACCCTCAAACCATGCGTTTTTAACATGGGACAATAATATTTAGATATTATTCACCCACCAATTCATAATACGGAAATACAAAGGGTTTATGATCTATCATCCCATTTGAACGAGATCCAACTGATATTATAAGAGATATTATTCTTCCCCCTACAAGACACCCCTTTGGAGATAAATTACCTTGAGTATGAGGGGTTGTATAATTGAGCACTCATAAACTTGGATTCTAAGATTGTTTCATAAATTTTCATTGGGTTTTATTATATCCCATAAGTAAGATTCCTAGAAAAAATTAAATTATTTGCGATGGTGATTCTTTGTGGGATGATTTCTTTGAAATAAAAAAATAGTGATCTATTAAAAATAGTTCACAGAAGAAGGTGTTTACGGAGTTGAACAATGCAGGAAGTGATTCACTATGAATAAAATTATTCGTAGATTCTAAAAAAGTCATCCTTTGTATATGAATTTCCTCACGTATATATTTAATAAGTGGACAATTCTTTATAGTGAAGTACCATGATAATATCCATGTAGTTCAAGAAAGATTCTGTAAATGATAGTGGTTCATAGAAGAGATTCTTTGCAGATTTACATGCATTATATATAAGAAATGGTTCACACATTTAATAGTTCAATAATGAAGTATGATTCAATTATTACGAGTTCTTTGTGGGTTGATATGTCATTTCAAGTGATTATTGTTCTCAAATGAGGATTTTCCAACTAAAAATGTGGATATGAACAGCTTCAAACTACTATACACATTCATAGTGATATCATGAAACAACATAATAAAATAAATATTCAATTATTTCCTATAAATATAAAACTCATTAATAAATGATTTTTTTTCACAATCGGTTGAATTATATTGATAAACACTCAGAAGTGAGAAGTTTCATTAATATTCATTGTAGATACATGCTAATAAGATTATTTTTCAATCATGGTAGAGATCTATATCTCACAAATAAATTAAAATAATTTGTCTTCTATTTGGATTAGTATATGAGATTGAATATATAAATTAACATAATGATATATTAATGAGCTTATAATACGTGAAAGAAAAAATATATTTTCTAAAATTATATAGAAAGTGATATCTAATACTTATTTTTGAGACTCATTCCAAGAAGAATATCATCAGTCTATACATCCGGGTGATAGTGATTGAAGATTTTATATGATTGATTAAGTTGATATTTTATAGGATACTTCTTCCATATAAATTCATGAATAAGTAGTGTGAACTACATTTATATAACTAGTGACTCAGAATGTTCATTAGTTGATGAAGGAATTAGCCTGGTAATTTGTTTCACTAAGACACCATATCAAATAATGGTTTTCAAATTTTTTTGAGAATGACCATAACGCATTGCAATGGTTTTTAGATCGTACAAGAGAATTTTTTATCGAACAAGATCATTGAGGATGATTAATATATCAACTTAAAGTGGATCTATCCATGGTGAAATAATGAATTTTCTCATGTGGTTTGGGGAAAAAGAAGCCTCTTGTGTGATTCAAGAGCATAAGTCATCAATATAGATTCTCAAGAAGGATAGTGAGGATAGTGGTAAAAATGTGGGATCTAGTATGAATAAAATATATTTTTCATATAAGAGAGATAAAATGTGTGTCTTTTTCTTCCATTTTAACTGATTATAAGATTATAGTTGAGAATTTTTGTTGGGGAGAATAACCAACACAACATGGAGTGTGTCTTTGTACTGAAACATATAATTATATGTGTATTGTGCATTTTTATTTAATTGATTATTTTTTATAATGATGGTAGACATAAAAATATTGAAACTATTTTTTAATCAACCACAATGGTTTATTTTAAGGTAAATAATTTTTAAAAATTTAATGGGAACATTGATTAACCCCTCCCCATCTTTATGATCTCACACTCATCTAGGCACATTAGGACAATTATTAAACATGATATTCTATATAGTAGTGTGTCTTAGATTTTAAAAGTATTCATTCAATAAAAAATAGAGATATAAGAAATATAAATGTTAATACAAATATGTGGGTATATGTAGATGAATAATATAAAAAATTATTATATTAGATAGAAAATTATGTTGACTCGAATTGATGGGAATATGAATAAGACAATATGAAGATATTTAAAACATATCTAAATAAGGCCTAGCGATGAAATTATTAATAAGGAAAACATCATGAAAAAATATCATACAAAAATAAGTGAATGTATATCTAAAAAGAACCTTAAGAAAATGAGTTAATGTGATTTCTCAAAATAGTTCCACTAATAATATTATCTTCAGTGAATCTAATTGGATATGTTAGGTCCATGTATCCAACACCACATAATAAGTTTTATTTCATGTTTATGTATGGTGTTATATGTTTTAAAACCTAATAAAAAAATTAAATTCAAATGAGTAATAATTAAATAGAAAATATTTTTTATATTAGTAAAAAATAATATGACTATATATATATAATCCTATATTCAAAAATACTCTACACATTTTTGAAATATATAAAAGAAATATATTGATTACTCATTAAATTTCACAATATCATTATAATCATATATGATAAAAGAATAATTTCACATTAAATAATATTAATTTTATATTGAGATTATTTATTTAATAAGATTTAAAATATACATGAAATTTGAAAGATTTATGATATTTTAGTGCAAGATTAATGAAAAATATTATATGAAATATTGAAATAAACAATTTTCTATAAATACATAAGGATTTGAAATAAATACTTAGGTTCTATCATATAATATTTACTACATTAACCATTTCTCATGACATTTATGGTTAATTTTTCAACTAACTTATTCATCTATAAAATTTCAAAAGATAAATAATCATGAAGAAATACATAACATATAAATATGATTATTTGTTCAAAAAATAATTATCAAAAATAAAAATTCATAAATAATGAATAATATAAATAAAAATCATATTCAGGGGGAATAATAAATCATGCTAAAATTATTCATGATATAACATATATTCCCTTTATGGGGATTGGATTACTAGTTGATTAGAAACATCATCTTTGATTAGTGTGGTTTCCCTCTTTTCTGATTTGATGTTATAATAGAGAATATAATTCTGACACTAAAGAATAGGGAATAAATTGATACAGAATAATGTACACAGCTAATTAAGGGATCCAAACAAGAGTGTTGGAGTGGTAAAATAAATTTTTGTTATGGGAATAGACAATTCATAGAATATAATGACATGTAGGTGACTATATAATTAGGGAGAAAGAAGACTTTCAATGGGGTGATTATATTAAATTTTTTTCATACAATTAATACAAATACATGAAATTTTTTAAACTGATAACATTAAAATAAAAAAAACTAAATAATTTTTAAAAACAAACCAAATTTCTTATTTAAAAAATCTAGTGACTTTTATTGAAAATTTTTAAAAAATATTATCCACTAGGTATGAGTTTTTGAAAAGTATTAGTGTTATATAATTTGATTTTATTGGAAAAAAGATATTATATTATAAACAATTTGAATAAATATTTTAAAATAAATAATTATACTTCCACACAAGTAACCAACATAGTACTTCTCTCTTGAGATCATGAAACCAAGATAAAAAATAAGAATATGGACTGAAATATTCTAATAGAACCACTATGGAATAAATATTATCAAATTGCTGAATATTAAAGATAATGGATACTGATTAATAAAAATTATGAAATCTAAAATAATTATAAATATAATAGAAATTATCTAGGATAATTAAAATCTATTGACTTCATACTAATTAAAGATAATATATTACAAAGACAGAGAAGGAATATTATATGTGAGTGTAAACATACCTATCTTTGTTTGATAGGTTTAATTGTATAAAATCATCACAAAATTGAAAACATTAAAGTAAAATCATCCACCACATTCATTGAAGGTATGCCCTTATACAAATTAAATTTCTTATAAATGATAGTGGAAATGACAAGAATCTCTATCATCTTGTGCAAACTGGTCTTCTAAGTAGACTGAATCATCCACAAAACACTAAATATGATATGCGTTTGATCATGTTTGAAACCAAATTATAATCACTCCCAACAAAAATATAATATCATTTCTTTTAATCCATGATTCAAAACATATATAGAATCCCAAATGTTAGTAGCCTATATAATATGAGAGCTATGGAAGTAGTAAAAAGTGACCTTAATAAAAACATTACAGTTCCAAAAAAAAATTCAAGAACCTGATGGGATAATAAATCACATCATAGAACCATTCACATTCAATTTTAGGTAATTAGGTATTGGAAGGATCCATATATCAAAATTTTATTTATTTGGTTTTAGTAGAGATAAGAAACATTGAGTAGTTCAGAGATAAGAATGTCATTAATGAAGTAATAAATAATAGTTTTCTAAATTTTGGAATCCATCTGAAGGTCCTTATTGTTATGGTGAGGGGAATCCCTAGAAACACATAAATATACCAAGGAAGAAGGTTGTATCACCCAACCAAACCCAAAAAAACATTATCATAATCCAATAACAAATTGTACATCAACAAGAATGATAAAATAAAAACAAAATCAACCCCTAATGGGAACTGTAGCATGAATAAAACCACAACAATAAGAATAATTATAATATATGAATGAAATAAAATAGTAATTTATGTGTTTTTGACCCCTTCGGTCCTAAAATATGAAAAAAAAACCACCCAAAAACATTATGATTATTAATTAAAGAAACCAATGGTGCATTAAAATAAAAATTCAATGAATGTAAAAAAAAGAAATCATGCTAAAATAGAGGATTTTACATATTCTTACTCATAGTAGGAATAAGAAAACATAAATTAAATAATAAGGGTAAAATTTCTATAGGAACGTGAGAGTATAGGCACAAAACACTTTACCATGGTCAACCACACCTATCATGGAGCCCTCTAAGAATAATTTCATCCAATTTATCCACAAAAAATAATCTAGAACCATGAGATCTATTTGAGAATTGAATATTTATAACAATCCAATATTGAAACCACACACTAGCTCCACTACTGATCCCTCTACCTATAGAAATACTCTTTACCATTAAATTTATACTATCTTCCGTTGTCTTGGAGAATCAGGTCCATCTCTGATGGAACAAGAAGGTACCTCAAGCACATAAAATGAATTAAAAGTTCTCTCAAACAATCCTAAACCACATCAGGAAATATGTTTAGTTAAAAGACTTATAGAAGAATCAATTGAAACATACCTCTAATGGATACATGTGTAATGATAATCATAGTATTCTATATATAAATGTCACTAAGACATTATATGTAATAGTCTTCACCCATTGTGTAAGAGTATGTTGGTGATTTAAAAGTTTTAGTTGAACGCCACCTAAATGTCAACCCTTTCTAGGTAAGGGTCTCTCCATCGAAACCATTATAATTTAAAGTCATTGTTGTATTCATGTAATGATAAAACTATAGAACTCCAAAACTCATAATGGTACTCTCTATTTTACACTATATATATAAAGGTAACATTGATCTTGCATAAAGGTTCCATGATTCCATGTTAGAGGATCTAGATTAAAACCAATACTACCTAAAGGTAATCACCAACATAAATAAATGTGGCATGCATATTACCCTAGATGTGTATGGGTATAAAATCCATATATAAAATTAAACCATGTACATAAAAACATATATAATGGTATAAAACAACTTATATAAGGTTCATATACGAAAACAATAATGTCATAAAAGGGTATACCCCCTTATATAAGGGTAACTGAGTCTCATGTATGGGTTAAACGACTCACGTAAATTTATTGATTCCCTCATGTATGGGTAAAAACCTTACATAAAGGTAAAAAAATAAGATCAAATCCACCAATCTAAAATATAAGAAAAATTAAACTAGTATCCGATGTGAAACTAAGAAATATGATATTATTAATGGATTCAATGAATCAAAAACAAATCATTTTAATTTTTAATTACAAAACATGAATTTTTTTACAAATATATTACATAAAAATAAAATTTAATGACACATGGATGATGTTCTTGTACGTATTTACTACCTTAATTGATTAGTTGGACTAAACAATCATTTCTAATTTGGAAAACCCTAACCTCAAACCAAATAATTTCAAAATGATTGACTACCCAACATGTAGCGTATTAGAATATTTATTCCTATAAATACACATATATTAATAACAACTACCAAAATCTTCTCATAAATGAAATAAAACTGTGATTGTTTTACCAAATCTAGAACCTTCACATACATGATCATCCACATTACATTCCAAAAATCATATGTAATCATTCCGTCAAAGGTCTTGTTCATCTCTCTTGTGCATGCATGACACCTAAAAAAACCAGAGAAGTACCCAATACATCAAATATAAAGAAATTTCAAAAACTAAAAATGATAATCATTAATTTTCTCAAAATACAATATTTATAATGAATGTATAAGGAAAATAAAATAACATAGTAAAAAACTCTTTGATAGGAGACAAGACTATGCCTGATCCCAATCATCTTTTAAACCCAACATTATCTATACCCTCACATACAAACAAGGGCCCCTAAAAATCACATGTTGGATCATTTCTAGTAACATAAGGGAATAAAAATCGATAGGTAAACCTAATATGTAATAAGTGATTGTATAGAAACTCATTGAATATTAACACTATCAAAATATGGGTTTACCACATCATTCAGGGTATATAAACATTGGATGAACTGTTAGGGAAATATCTCTTAATGTGGTCATTATTTTAACATTAGTATAACTATAACATCATAAACTAAATACCATCCTTACTATATTTTCCTCTACCATTATTTTGAACCTTAATAAACAAAAGATCAAGATAAAAATTCATTGCATTTCCCTCCAATTTAGAAACATGAATTTTATGATCCATAGAGAATATAGTTGATTTTAATTCCGCTAAAATTAATCAAATAATTAGTATAATTTGATGTTTGGTATGATTAATTAAAAACATAATCATGTCACTCATATAAAATATCATCACTTACAGTGTCTATGTCAATGAACATATTATTAAAACTATCTAAACGAGTCTACATAGAGGTTCTATGGACCATTTCTAAATTATAAAGATTCTTTTTCTTTTGTATCCTTGCTAAAATATATCAAGTCATGTAAAGATGCTCTAATATCAACCATGTTTCACAGATATAAGTTTCATGGATCAATTTTCAAAAAAATATATGTTATGTCATATCCTAGTATTTTTTTAGGTACTCTTTTATATATCCTTTTATTAAATTTATTATTTTGGTATCTTTTTGGGAAACTCATGAATGGAAAGACTTTTGTGGTGAAAATGACCTAATATTCGGGATTGTATATCTGTTAGTCTTAATGGAGATGGTGTATAAATGATTCAATGTCTCTGAGGGGTTCACCCCAAGTTCATAGAAAATCGTGTTTGTTTTGGTGTTTTTCTACATTGAACTGGGATGTTTGTTATCTGTTATGATATAACAAAATATATAATATTACTACACATTGTGTAATAGTTTTCTAGAAGATTCCTTGAATCTAGTTCATCGATTTAATTTTACATTCCGTGCATTTTTTTTCACATCATGTAATTGATAAAATCGAGTTTGTATAAACAGGCGATGCAAGTTTTGGTGATATGAGCCTTCATAGAATTCATGTTGTGTAATGGGATATCATGATGTGTAAATATCAATAGTTATGTTTTTTAGGGTGTCTTATTAGTGAATTTTTATTTCATATGACCATGAAACCCCCTTTATCTAGATTGAGAGCTCTCCCTATAATATTTTAGTGATATTCATTCCATTTAGATCATTAATATAGTTATTGATCATTGTTTTGGTTGTGATCTTCCACTATGGGAAATCATTAATTCTACTTCTTCCTTCATTTGGTCATGAGTACAAAATTGAATGTGTTTTTGTTTTGTTTTCATTTTTTGATAGTGTTTTATATCAATGATTCACATTTTCATAACACTTTTTTCTTTTTAATGACGATCTCATGGTTTCTGATCACAGATGTCAAAGGTGGTTAGTTTTATACTATTTGAGGTTTTTATGTATATGTAATGGTTTAATTTGATGAATTTATTATTTTCATGATAATTCAATTGTATTATTAATTTAATAGAAGTGATTTGTGGTTTCAATGTACTTCACATATATATAAATGTTTTTAATGTGTTTTCTTTAAAAATTGTTTGTTTTTTATTCAAAAATCTGTTTTTTAGAAACATTAAATTTTTGTATTAGATGTGAAAAATGTGTTATTCATTATGATAATGGTATAGAATAGTAAAATGAGTAAATGTGATCTTTTGGAACCTTTAGAACATTAATAAATAGACATAGACAACCATAGTATGAGTGGCATCACTAGTGGTTGTTTTGTTGATATTGATAGATGGTGAAAATAATCAATATCAATTGGATACATCAAGTTACCTATTTTAGGATCTTTTATGTATACTATATAATTTTTCATATGATATATACCAAAATATAGTTTTCTTTACCACTTATGGTGTATTTTCATGATGGGACAAAACATGGATTGTTTCTCATAGGATTTTATTTGAAGTTGTGTTAGATGTATTTTGATATCGTTATTTCATGTATATGTGTTTACTTTATTACCTTATTATTAATGTACATGATTTCATATTCTATCACATATAATTTTCAAATTTTTCCATTGATTATATGAAATGATTTTATTAAACCCCAATGGAAAAATAATTTTCAAATGGGTTTGGATTTTTTGAAAATAAATTCTAAAACCATTTGGTTTTAAAAGATAGAACTATTAAATACATGATATTAAAAAAATTAGACTCCATGGTGGTTTCAAATTGGGAACTATGATCACAACCTAGTTTCTTCATTGGGAGGTTATAGTTTTTTTAGGATGGATATAGGCAAAGGGATTATAATCTTGTAGCATGTCGACTTCTCTTTTGTAATTTCCTTCATAGTAGGATGGTTTGGAGGTTATTGTGGGTCACATAGAGATTCTTCATACTATTTCTACATTCCTATTTAGCATAGATTTTATGTTTTTTGGTTTTATATATTTTTTCTCCTTTTTACACTATTTGTATGTCTTCTTTTTGTTATATTAAATACTTCTTTCCATTCTATTTTTTATACCTCACTATGACATTCCATATCTATAGGATTTTTTAACGGGAATGGGTTAGCCTATTACAATTTTGTATCAAAATGATTTTCTAGAAGAAGTGTGTTAACACATCATGTTTTTAGTTTTATTTCATGGGTATACAAGATATAGTACGACTAGAATTCATATGGTATGTGGGGAAAAGGGTCCCGACCAACGCATTTAGGGACTAAACCCTAGTTTCCATGGGTGTTCATGGTCTTTTACTAAGTTTGAGACATGAAATTTTGTTACATTTTAATGTACTATACAATAATTTAATTTACAATTGACCAATTACTCTTTATGTAAATTTTTTCATTGGTTGAATTCATAATTTCTTTAAATAATTTTTATTTTTAACCTTTGTTTTGAATTATAAATGTTTTCCTTAGATTATTGAATGTTCCCATGATTTAATTGGTTACTCTATTGTATTTATTAGAAAATTAATTTGAGAAGTCTTGTTCCAATGTGAGAGAGGAAGCAATGAGATTGGTTCCAAAGGTGATTCTTCCAGGGGTCCCATCATTGGTAGAAGTTGTAATCTATACTCTTCAATCTCTCTATAATGCTGGTGTCAACAACCCAGAACATGTGGTGGATCATGGATCAGAATTAATGAAGCATTATCAAACAATATTTCATGGTGAAAAAGAACGACATGACTATAAGTAGTGGATTGAGAAGATTGATAGGATCTTAAATTTCTAAATACTCTTAGAGTCACTAATGTGGGTTTTAATACATACTTGATCAATGGACAAGGAATGAAATGTTGGGAATTGATACTGAAATATATACATCATGAAGATCTACCTTGTACATACAATAAAAAAATATTTACTAATAATTTTTACCCTGATTCATTATCTATAGTGAACACCCATTATCCTCTAACTATAGTGATGGGGGAGCATACAGTTCTTGATTATTCCACCTGTTTCACTGAGTTAGTGCATCTTGCACAAGATCCAGTCAATAATGAGTACATAAATGCTTTATGATTTGAATTTTTATTTAGGTGGAGTATTCAGAAGATATCTATTCTAATGTTCCTTATGATATTTTTTATTTAATTGTAATAAAAAATTGGTTGTGGCAGATAGTTTTTCAAAAATATGTTTTTGTGGAGGTTTGGTTGGTGTATCTAGTATGCATGGTGTATCTTATAGATATATATGTATGTGCAAAGATATCCAGTTTTCATCAAGACCGGTCCCATGGGATTTTTCAGGATATAAATATATTTTTGAATAAAAATGTATTTCCCTGACATACCAAGATGAATTTTTTAGAGGCTCCTAGGATGTCTCCTCTCTATGGATGATCTGGCCATCTGAATCACGTTTTTGATAGGATGACCCAGGATGTAAGGTAGGATAAACATTCACCAACTTATCATAGGTTCATGCAGATGCTTCAAATATTTGTGGGTTATATCCTCAATATAGTGGGGATGTTCAAGTGGCTATGAAATATCAGGAAAGATTTGAGACTATAGGTCTTTAAGAAATGGGGTATGCACTAGAGTAATATTATGTAGGACCAGCTAAAATTAGAGGTATGGTTTTTATTTTGGGTTTTGTGGTTCTATCTTTGTTTGATACATGTTATACTAATTATTTTCTATCATCAATGTTATTTGACGTGATGATATTCTCTTTGAAGATAATTCCATTATTTTTGTATATATCCATGCATTTGGGAAAGATATCCAAACAAGGTTTGATGTTTCCCACATGTTGAGAGCTGATGGTTAGATTTATGGTGGGGTGGGACTTCATAGTGATGAATCATGAAATATTCTACTTTAATATCAACATGGATTGTATTATCAATGTTAAGACCTATATATACTATTATTTCCTTTGGATACATTTCGTATCTATCATTTGATCCTATCATGCTTCTCAGGGTGAGTGAGATTTTGGATCAGTATGGGTGGGTCTTGTTGTTCCACATGTTCAGATAATATCAAGAGACATTTATGATATGTTTTAGGATATAGTTGACTCTTTTTTCAGAGGTTTATTTCTTGATATGATATGTGTGTATCCAAAATTATATATAGATTTTTTTGGTTTATCTTCCGAAAAACCTAAGATTTTCTAAAATATTTTTTTCAATGTTTTTTATATTTTTCATTTCACTAAATAATAAATATAGATTCTGTTATTTGAATGAACTAAGTTTGACATGTGCTTCACACAACAATAAGTAAATATTGAATTACATGAAACACTAATAATTGATTTTGGTAATTTTAATAGGATTTCTTTCCTATATAATATACAATACCATGTTCCATCAATGTCCCCCAACAAACTAAAGGATGAGTTTTACTGAACAACATTATACTATTAATATGTAATTAAAATATTATTATAGATACCACCTTTAAATTGAAAATAAATCTAATAATATTTTTAACTAATGTCTGAAAATATTATTCTAAATTTTATATAAAAGGTTTTGTTTTGTTATTTATTAATCATAAATTTACGTAATATGTTTTTAAAAATAATGAAATTCTTTTTCTAAGATATCTATTCTCTATATAAAAATATCATTTCATATCAATTAATTTAAAAAACTACGTTTAATGAATGATTATAATAAATTTTATATATTATTTATTTTGTATAAAAAATTAAAACTTATCTAATAGATTTGATAGGCAAAAGATAATAATAAATATAATTTTCTAAAGGGAGAAGATGTATTTTTTAAAAAGGTTACAATCCACCATTTAAAATAGAACCCAATTTAAATATAATTATGGGAAACATATTTATTATTTTTTAAAATGACTTTAATTTTTCAAATTATAATATTAATGTATTCCATGAATGAATTTTTGGAATTTTAAACTGAAATTTAAATTTTTTATGAAGATTATACTACAGTAACTTTTAATTCCAAAACTACTTTTTCATCAAATTTATTTATAATGATATAATTTAATTTAATTTTTTTTTATAATTAAGTTAGATTAATTTTAAAACCATTAAACCAATTTAATTCATTGGAAACAATTTCACATTTAAACTGGATATAAAAATATAAAAATATTTTTGAAATATTTTTTACTCTAAAAACCTGCTTTGTCGTCCCGTCTGTGGGATACATTTTAAATTATTTTCTACCACTTATCTGATTAGAATTTTTAATAATTGTCTAAATATTTGTAATAATCATAATTTATAATGTATTATAATTTCAAATATTTTTTAACCAAAAAAATATTAGTTAAAGTGATTAAAATTAAATACAATGAATAAGAGAAAAATTAGCTTAATGAAAAAATAAATTCTAAACATAAAGAGTAAAATAACAATGAAATTTGTACAAAATAATTGGATTTTCAAATATATATTATATATTCTATTTTATTTTTTTCTTACTATTATTATAACCACTTTCAATTTAAAAATGTGGGTGGAATTACCTTTTAACTAATTTATATGAATGTCACCCCTCCTTCACTATAAAAAGGCACTGAACCATTCAACTTTTTTACACCTCTCAACACCTTTATATCATAAAAAATAGGAAAAAATATCCTCCCAAATCCACTAACTTCATACTAGAACCCTCCATTTTGGAATAAATCAATCCTAAAAATCCCTTGGTTCATACCAAGAGGAGTTACCCAAAGAAGAGTTAACATCCTTCCAAAAGCTCCTTTATTTAAATTTCATTCTCAACCACCGTATATATTCCCATTTAATTATTATATAATATAATAATATTCCTGAATATATTTATATGTGTTTAATATAATTTTTATACCTACAATTTCCCGCACTTCTAGATAATGGTTAACAAACGTACTATTTGTGAGTACGGCGGACTACCACCACACAAAACATTGTAGTTCATTTTTCTTTTACCACCTCAAATGGTTTGAAATTATGATAGAAATAGTATTTTTGTAGGTTATATATTATATTAATCATATATTATATTAATCATATATTTATTCTTATTTAATTATCTATATATTTTATAAAGTTGGCATTTTTCTGCCTACGTGTCACCCAATTGAGCTACCACTTCACCAAATTAACAATTACTCCCTCCAAATTCCGCTTATGTCGAACACGATCTCATTACCCCAGCTGCACTATCACTAGTCTTCCCTATCCCTGTTAGGGTTTCCATGCCCGCACTATCCTCCCATGGAATACCTCCCCACTGCATCACCTATAGATGCAGATGTATCTTCCTCCTCACTGAATCCACCGGAAATCCTATCTCGCATACAATCGGGCGATCTTCCACGCCTACGACTACCATTTCCTACTTCGGCACCCGTTGCAAGTCCCATGAACTCTGTCGCCTCTGGATCTCGCTGTCTCCTTCTCTTAAAGAAAGTCTAAATTCAATCTTCGTCACCTGCACAACCCTATGTAACCTTTATCACCCACAAACAAACCCCATATTCGAAATTACATATTTGTGTTCTTCAAAATAACTTTTAGATTTTAGATGAATTTTCATTTTCTCAATAACTTGTAGATTAGAAGCTCAAATCGTTGCTTCAGGATGTAGGTAAATCTTCGGCCCTTTATCTTCATATATGTTTACAAAATTTGTTGGGTTATCCATGACGATCGACTACTGCAACGTCTCCTATGATAGTTCCTTCACCTTCGACCCCCTTCACCTTCGATCTCTAACAGTGCATTCAGTTTATCACTGAAAGTATACTTCTCCAACCTACACTCATTAACTATACAATTCTTACTCCTCCAACTCACGACTTCTATTTCCTTCTCCTTTGGTTCCCATCCGGTATTCATTCCATTTTAAGTATCACTATCCAATGCACTGGACGGAAGCTAAGATCTTTGTGAACCCCTTACTATCTATGATAGCTCATTCATAGATCCAAAAAATCTATAATTCCCAAGAAGGTATATTATCCTAATGGTGTGTAAATTTATTCCCTACTTCCCATCATGATTTATTTGCACTGAAAGACCATTAATTAAACACTATTACTATTTCTTTATGTATAACTGCATACATGATTTTTTGATTCATCTGTTCATTAGGAAATTGGTTCACAAGGAAGAGAATGTTTCTGAATGGAAATGTAATGGTTCAGTTGATGGTGGTACTAGGTAATACTAGACTGCTTCTTATGTAAGCTCATCCAATCTCCTTATTTTTTTGAGATTTTATGGGTTTAACTGTTCTATTCAGGTTTGGGAATGTTCGATGTCTCTCTGCATAGCTGTGAATTCATGGTTGACACTCTTATCCTTTTAATGCATTCATTTTATTAATAGTCGAAGGCAATATAATTTTCCATTTTATTTAGCCTCCTAGAGCCATTATTTGTGTAATGTATATGTATTAAAAATTGAAATATACAGGCTCATATTTATTTCAAATTTTAAATATGCAGGTTCAGAATTGAAATATGCAGGTTCATATTTATCATCCTTGCATAGTGAAGAAGTTAAATCCTCATGAATGTGCATGGGATTATAGAATAATTGTCTTTGATTTACATGCATGGATGAGGATAAACATAAGAGATACATATAATTTATGGCTCAGGGAGGTTTGATCCTGTTTTTTTACCAATTAATTCTTCCTCTCAATTTGATTCACGGTTAAGAACTCATCAATTTTATATTTTTTTAGAACTCAAGGGCTTAATGATACATCTATAATCATGTGCTTCATGATTTTTACTTGACAACATTTGAATTTGGATTTGATGGGCTGGTATGAGTTGTTTTGGTCGTTTTACTGTACAGAAATGATCAATTCCAAATGTATTTTTTCAGCAACCAAGGTCACCTTTTGCTACTTCAAAAATGAACTACTCTCATTTCCTTTGATCTTTTTTTATTTTATGATAGCTTAAATTGAACTAGATGAATATGTTTGGTAGGTATGAGTTGTTTCTCTCAGGTATGTGATAAGAAATTATTATGTTTTCAAGGAGGTGTGATGTAACACCCTGATATTTTATGAGATATATATTTTTTATGTATTATGTTATACGCAAAGGAATACTTCACTACACAAAACACTAGCTTGGCTTGCGTTACAGGAAATCGTGACCTTCCTCGATATCGTGTGTAGTACGCAATACCGAGTTTCACTAAACAACGATATATTATTATAATATTATGAACTAGCCGTTATGAATAGTATTAACTGAATTTTAAATTTTATAACATTATAAATCATCTTATACATTTTCTTGAATGCGGTATGAAAACAAAATCAGTTTTTCGGATAAAAGAAGTATTTTTAAAAAAATGCAGTTTTACCACCTTTTGATGGCGCACACATTTTAAATCTAGTTTTTGACATGTTTATAAATTCAATTTGACAAAATAGAATTCATCTTTAGAATAAGGATATAAAAATTTACTTTGGATAAAATTTTCATATTATTTTGGTAACATTCATATTTTGATGAATAGTAAAAACACGCTATATTTTAATTAAAAACAACTTTTTTCATCGCAATAATTTATATGAATATATTATCTTTTTAATTGGTTTTAAAGTGTAATTAAAATATATTTTTACCATTTAATCCAATGTTGTTCATTGTAATTAATTTTACTTTGAAATTGGACATAAACAATTGATGATCTTTTGATAGTTATTGTTTCTTAAAAACACGCTATTTGTTTTGATAGCGGGAATTAAATTAAAATTAATTAATTCCACTTCTATTTTTTGAATTTGAAAAAATATACATCATTTTTGAATTCGGAATATCAAATATAGCTTAGACTGAATCTTTGGTATTCTTCTGAAAAACTTCAATTTTTGATGAATAGTGAAAACACTTAGTTTTTGGTTAAAAGCGACTTTTTATTTAAATAATAATTTATTTGATTTAAATTTATTTTTGGTCAAAATAGATACATAATACTTATATAAGTTCAGTGAAATTCATTGGAATCATTTTATATTAATTTTATATTTATAAAAAAATTTATTGAACTTTTCATCGTCTTTTACCCACCTCCTAGGAGCATTTTCAATTGTTCATAAAACGTAATTTTACCGCTTCTATGAGTTGAATTTCGAAAATCCAAGAGACACGGTTAATATCAAGGAGTAAAATGTGGTTCAATTAGATAAAAATAATTTTTGGTGAATAGTAACATTTTACTTTTATTTACCAGAGTTTAAAATAAATAAGGTAATTCGAGGTTAAAAGAAAATTATAATAATTAAAATTACCTTAACACTAGCCCAAAACTTTTTGGATGAGTAATGTACGACCATAAAAATCCTTGGGTCGATTTTGGGACCCCATGGAGCCACTTATGAAAGACAATGACACATTAGATTAATTAATTTAATGTAAAGACAAAATTGGCATTAAAAAAATCATTTGTAATTAATTTCTATAATAAGATATATAAATTATCATTTCGACTATAAATATTCATTGGAAAGATAAAACGATTTTCTACATGTTGGTATTTTTTTTACAATTTTTAGACATCAAATAAATTAAATTATTTATGACACAATAATGATGCAGTATTTACCTCATTAATAAATGATTTAAATAAATAAGATTATAATGATTAAAATATGGTCCAAAACATGTCCAATTCTGATTGTATGATTTTATTTCTAACATGATTCATCTTATCTTCATCTTTAATTATTTTTGGACCTTTTGAAACCGAATATAAGTTTATAATAAAATAATATTTTCACACTTTCCAAAGGTGCCGCTCTCCTCCCTTATAAAAGGGCACATCCTCCCTCTCCTCTTCACACCACTTTGAGCCTTCAAGCTCGGCCAACCCCTGACAATTTAACTTCCCCACTTCCGTAGAAACCTACTAGAGGTACTGGTCATCTCAAAAGACAAACTCTAGTGCACTAAGAGGATGTTTAAAGGAGGCACTTCGAAGAAGAGGTAATAACTTCTACCGTTTTCTTCAAGTTCCATTCTTCTTCTACTCCCTCTTCTTTAGTTGTTTAATTATGAGGTAATAACATAAGTATTCCTCATATACTGATATGTTATTATAAATATGAAACAACACTATTTCACGTCTTATCCATCCTACGGTAAACAAAATCACCGCGCGTGCGTACGTACGGAATACCGTCTCCACGCCGTGGTGTAATATATTTTCCACCACCACCATACATGGATGGGTATAATGGTGTAAATAAATAACTATATATGATTATTTTAAATTGTTATTGATTCTGATATATTATACATACACTTCAATACAATTCCACGATCATGGGAATGATATCATCGCTCGTGCGCATGTACGGCCTACCGTCTCCACGATGTGATGCGACTCATTCTATATAATTTTTATTGAATAATGATTATATAAATTAAATGAATTAATGAATATGATATATATTACACTAATACCATTATGTAAATGATGTATCTATATCCTATAAAGAGTAATAAGAATTTATTTGACAAAACACGCATAAGAACATAAAGCAATAAACACCCGAATAACAAGTAGCAATGAAATATTACTACTAAGAAGATACAAATATGACCATATATGATATCATAACAATGAATATGATTCTGTAATAAGTCAATTAACATTATTTAAACCATATTACTGGATGTTTTTATTCATACGAAGCTTATTGGACCTAAGGTAAGGGAAAATCTCACAATCTCTTTTTTATCCGAGATTGTTTGTACTTTGGTATTTACTGGGGTGTATTTTATCATCCACATCCATGTTTCCTCAATATGTAATATTATTTCCATCCTCATACAATTTTTTAAATCCAATTTTACCCTTCGGTGAGTTTTTAGTAAAATATATGAAAGGAATCTTTTGTCGTTTTTCGTACGAGGTACTTTTTGACTTTTCCAGCCAAAGTACGAGAAGAATGTTTTTTAACTTATACATCATGAATGTATTTTTAGAACATTATTTCAAAGAATCTTCCTTTAGAAATTTTCAAGTTTATTTTTAATCAACTTCCTTTGGTATAATATTGTATGACATGTTACGAAAGGAAAAATATTTTTGAAGTAGAAAGGATATTTTCCTCAAGAATGTAGCTCAAGTGTTTTATCAAAATTATTTTCCATATAAGATAAAATAGGGTTCTATTTATATTTCTATTTTTACATTGATTTGATTGTTTTATGATGCAATTAATTTTATGATGTCCTTTTATCTTATATGGGTTATGTTATGATGGCATGATGTTTAAGAATCCCATTTTTATTACATGGGTTATGCTATGATGTATGATTTATGATTTTGTGGCACACATAAGAATGGTTTCATTATGAGATGGGTGGGACCTATATCTCCCTCCAATTCATTGGGTAGAGATTTATATCTCATGAGATAGACATGGCTGGAATGGAATGTTAAACCGGTTCAGTGATACAGGACATGAATGAGTAGTGAACTCGGTTCAGTAATGGACTTTTTCCTCTATGATGGTCTTGGAAATGAGCCTTGACTAATATGAAATGATTTTCTATCATTATGTGTGTATGCCACAAAGTTTCATGTTTTATGTTATGATTATTTGGGATTAATTTTCATTACTATGAATTATCCCATGACATGATATTATGACCCCTTTTACAGGTTAAGATTTTCAAAATGTTCTGTTCTTATGAATATGATATAACTAATATTTCTTTTCTTTACCCTTACTGAGCATTTGAGCTCACCCTTTTGTATGTTTTCTTTTCCCTAGGTTAGGAAAAAGGATATTAAGTAGGATATGCCAAAAAGGGACTCTGGATATGATGAAATAAACGGGAGACAATGTAGTTAATTTTATGAACCTGTTGTTTATGTTTCCTAGTTTCTAAAGACACTATACCAATACGGTCCTTTCATGGTTTTGTTATATGTTGTAATAAGTATGCTTCAACACTGAGGTAATAACAATGTATGTAAAGTATGGGTCGTTATAGTTGGTATCAGAGGAAAGGTATAGTCAACCTTTGGAAACTAGGATGTGAAAGCCTTAGTAAGAACCCAAAAAAATAAGTCTAAGCATAGAACACAATCTTAGTGTTTTAGAAATGGCCATGAACAACCTATGATAAGAACTCAAGTGTGAAATTTTATTCTTGATTATGTGGTTTTCCTATTATGATTAGTGTTGCTCACAATATGCTTTTTGGTTTTAGTCAATGTATGGAACTCGAAGGAACCATGTTAATGCTGAATGTGATGGGTAATGCAATGATTGTCCCTCTGAGCAACCAAATGTTATGGGAGCTGGAATGAAAAATCTTGTAGCCATGCTCACACAACTTTCTCAAGCTATGAACCATGCAGGACATCCAAACGAGAAATAGAAGGAGCAACATTCTATTGAATCCTTCATGAGGCAGTGTCCACCTTCGTTCAGTGGGTCTTCTGATCCATTAGTAGCTGAACAATGGATTAGTACCACTGAAAATATATTTTCAGTTCTATAATGTTCTGAACATGACAAAGTCATCTTAGCAGTGTATCATTTGGAAGGTCATGCGGATCAATGGTGGAATCTTATAAAGAATACGAGGAAAAGAGATGAAATTGATTCTATGGAATGGGATGAGTTCAAGAACTTATTTTTCAATAAGTACTTCCTTCGTATTCTTCGAACAAAGATGGAGAAGGAGTTTCTTGAACTGAAGAAAAAGGATGATGAATCTGTTGGTACCTACTAAGATAATTTTACAAGACTTTCAAGGTATGCTTCTCGAATTATTATCCAACTTGAGAGTAAAATCGATCGATTCTTTGGTGTCTTAAAACCAAGTCTTCAAAGGGCATTAGCCATAAGGGACTCCAATAGCTATGAATAAATTGTTCGATGTGCTCTCAAGGTTGAGATGGAGATTGGAGTAACCCATCAGTCATATGGGTTTGATAATAAGAGGAAAATAGAATTCAATGGAAAATCTAAAGACCACACTAAAAAGAAAATGAGTTTTCATTTATGCTCAAATTGTGGAAAGAAACATGGAGGGAATTGTCTTAAATGGACAAGCAAATGTTTTAATTGTGGAAAAGAAGGTCGTCGGGCAGTTGAATGTTGAAATAATGGGAAGAAGATGTCTAATGATGCGAACAAAGAAAGGGATACACAGAATGAACCTACTACACTTCAATGTTTCAAGTGCAAAGAGATGGGGAATTATTCCAATCAATTCCCAAATACAAGGGTTGTTGATGATGATCGACGTCAATAAACTCTTAAGGCCAAAGACAAATGAAAGTCACATGCAATTACTATCAGCGATGTGGAGTACTATAACAATGTGGTGAAAGGTACACATACCATCCACTCTAAAGTAGAAAATGTTTTATTTCATTCTGGATCCACACACTCTTTTATTTCTGAAGAATTTTCTAAGGGTATCGTCATATTACCTCAACAATTAGATGTTGAGTTAGTTGTGACAACTCCTAATGGCACAATGGTCACATCAAAAGTTTATAATTCTTCTCCGATTGAAGTTTATGGGAAAGTGCTTCCTACAAATCTTGTGATCCTTCCTATAGTATAATTTTATGTGATTCTTGGAATGGATTGGATTTCTTTATACGGAGCTCATATCAATTTCCAAAGAAGGGAAATCACATTTAATATTCCAGATCAATCTATGATCTTCTATCGATGCAAGGATAAACATAACATTCCAGTGGAAATTTCTTCCATCTTATAGGTCTAGATTCCAATAAATGAAGGTTATTTATCTCAAATAGTTGGCGAGAAACTCATGATTATGAATATTCCCATTGTATGGGAGTTTATGATGTCTTTACGGAGGAATTTACGAGTCTTCCACCAAATCAAGAAGTTGAGTTTTCAATAGAAATCATACTGGGTGCTTTGCTTATTTCAAAGACACCTTATATAATGGCCCCAATTGAGTTTCAGGAATTGAAGAAGCAACTCCAAGAGAATCTTGATAAAGGATTCATACTCCCTAGTGCTTCACCTTGGGGAAAACCTATTCTGTTTGTTAAAAAGAAAGATGGATCAATGAGACTCTGCATTGATTATCGAGAACTTAACAAGATCACGATCAAGAACAAATATCTTCTCCCACACATTGATGACTTATTTGACCAATTACGCGGAGCTCAATACTTTTCCAAGATTGATCTTCATTCAGGGAATCATCAATTAAGGGTCAAAAGGGGGGATGTACCAATGATAGCTTTCCGTACAAGGTATGGACATTATGAATTTATAGTGATTCCATTTGGTCTTACTAATGCCCCTGCTATCTTCATGGATCTGATGAATAGAGTCTTTAGAGACTATCTTTATCAGTTTGTGTTAGTCTTTGTAGACTATATTCTTTTCTATTCAAAGAGCAAGGAAGAACATGATGATCACATGAGAATTTTGTTGAAGACCCTGAGAAAGGAGAAGCTTTATGCCAAATTTACCAAGTGTGAATTTTGGCTTCAAAAAGTTGCATTTTTGGGTCACATAATCTCAAAAGAGGGGATATCTATGGATCCATCAAAAACAGAGGTTATCGAAAGATGGTCGAGACCAACAACAATAACTAAGATCTGAAGTTTTCTTGGTTTGGATGGATATTATCGACGTTTTGTGAATGATTTTTCACAATTATCTAATCCACTCACCAGGTTGACTCTAAAAGGAGTTAAGTTCGTGTGGATGGAGGAGTGTGAAGAAAATTTCAATGAATTGAAAAGAAGGTTATCCAGTGCACCTGTGCTCACACTGCCTTGTAGCAGAAAAAGGTTTGTGATATACAGTGACGTATCCAAGAAGGGATTGGGGTGTGTTCTCATGCAAAACGATATGGTGATAGCTTATGCCTCACGACAGTTGAAAATCCATTAGCAAAATTACCCAACTCATGATTTGGAGTTAGTTGCGGTAATCTTTTCATTAAAAATTTAGAGGCATTATCTTTATGGTGAAAGGTATGATATTTATACTGATCACAAAAGTTTAAAGTATATTTTCACACAAAAGGAGCTGAATATGCGCTAGAGAAGATTTTTAGAGCTGATTAAAGATTATGACTTCCCAATTCATTACCACCCTGGGAAAGCAAACAAGGTGGAGGACTCATTAAGTCGACAAGACCATGCTAGCTTATCCATGATTAGGATCACAGAAGATCCAATATTTATGGATTTAAAATGGATGGATCTTGTAATTATAATGGAAGGTAAAAAATCTTATCTTTATAAAATGAATGTGAAACCATCTATACATTTGAAGATTAAAGAGGCACAAAAAGTAGATGTAGAGTTACAAAAGAAGGTGATAAATGTTCCTGAATTCAACCTTGATTGTGATGGGTTAATAAGGTTCAGGAATTGGGTTTGTGTTCCTCCAATCCCCAAATTAATGAAGGGGTTGCTGGATGAAGCTCACAGTTCTTCATTCTCTATTCATCCTAGAAGCACGAAGATGTATTGTGATTTGAAAGAGTACTTCAAGTGGGATGTCCTGAAAAGATATGTGGCTAAATATGTCTCTCGATGCTTGGTTTGTCAGCAAGTTAAATCTGAGAGACAGAAGTCTAAATGGATGTTACAACCATTGCCCATACAAGAATGGAAATGGGAAAACACCACTATGGACTTTGTCATTGGACTTATTAAAACATCCAAAAGCAATAATGTTATCTGGGTTATAGTTGATCGTCTTACGAAGTCGGCACACTTCATTGATATTAGGGAATATTTCACTTTGGATCAGCATTCCAGGATATATGTAAAGGAAGTGGTAATATTACATGGAGTACAACTTTCCATTATATCTGATCGGGATCCGAGGTTTACCTCGAAGTTCTAGAGAAGTCTTCTGCATACTCTAGATACAAAGTTGAGTTTTAGCACTGCTTATCATCCCCAAACAGATGGTCAATATGAGAGGACAATTCAAACTCTAGAAGACATGTTAAGAGATTTCTCTATGGATTTCAAAGGTGGTTGGGATCAACACCTACCTTTGGTGGAATTTTCATATAATAATATATTTCACTCCAGTATTCAGATGGCTCCCTATGAAGCTCTCTATGGAAAGAAATGCAGAAATCCAACTTTCTTGGATGAAGTTGGGGAAAGAAAGATATTAGGACCTGATCTTGTTGATGAGATTGCAGAAAAAGTCCAATCTATTCAAAAACACATAATAGTAGCTCAGAGTAAACAAAAAATTTATGCCGACAACTGAAGAAAAGTACTAGAGTTTGAAGTGGGTGATAAAGTGTTCTTACGAATATCTCATTGGAAGAAAGTAATGAGATTTGGGAATAAGGGAAAGCTGAGCCCTAGGTATATCTGTCCTTTCGAAATACTGGATCGTGTTGGGAAGGTAGCTTATCGATTGGAACTTCCACTGAATCTCTCTCAAGTTCATGATGTGTTCCACATATCTCTCCTGAGAAAGTACATACCCGATCCTTCACATGTACTAAGCTCAGAAGTTATACCGCTGGAGAATGATCTTTCTAATGAAGAACAACCGATAGAGATTCTGGATCATAGCGAAAAAGTTCTACGGAACAAGACTACTTACATCATGAATGTTTTATGGAGGAACCACCTATTAGAAGAAGCTACATGGGAGCTTGAGGATATGATGTGGGAGAGGTCTCCTCATCTATTTGTTACGAAGTGACGAATTTCGAGGGGGAAATTCATTTTAAGGGGGGTTGAATGTAACACCCTGATATTTTATGAGATGTATATTTTTTTATGTATTATGTTATATGAAAAGGAATATTTCACTGCACACAACACTAGATTGTCTTGCGTTACACGCAATCATGACCTTCCTCGATAGCGTGTGTAGTACGCAATACTGAGTTTCACTAAACAACGATATATTATTATAATATTATGAACTGGACGTTATGAATAGTATTAACTTAATTTTAAATTTTATAACATTATAAATCATCTTACACATTTTCTAGAATGAGGTAGGAAAACAAAATCGGTTTTTTGGATAAAAGAAGTATTTTTCAAAAAATGCAGTTTTACCGCCTTTTGATGGTGCACACATTTTAAATCTAGTTTTTTACATGTTTATAAGTTAAATTTGACAAAATAAAATTCTTCTTTGGAATCAGGATATAAAAATTTACTTTAGATAAAATTTTCTTATTATTCTGGTAACTTTCATATTTTGATGAATAGTAAAAACACGCTATATTTTAATTAAAAACAACTTTTTTCAACGCAATAATTTATATGGATAGATTATCTTTTTAATTGGTTTTAATGTTTAATTAGAATATATTTTTACCATTTAATCCAATGTTGGTCATTGGAAATAATTTCACTTTGAAATTGGACATAAACAAGTGATGAACTTTTGATAGTTATAGTTTCTTAAAAACACATTATTTGTTTTTATAACGGGAATTACATTAAAATTAATTAATTCCACTTATATGTTTTGAATTTGGAAAACTAGAAATCATTTTTGAATTCTGAATATCAAATATATATTAGGCTGAATTTTTGGTATTTTTCTGAAAAACGTTAATTTTTTATGAATAGTGAAAACACTGAGTTTTTGGTTAAAACCGAATTTTTATTTTAATAATCATTTATTTGATTTTAATTTATTTTAGGTAAAAATAGATACATAATACTTATATATGTTCATTGAAATTCATTTGAATCATTTTATAATAATTTTAGATTTATAAAAAATTGTATTGAACTTTTCACAGTCTTTTACCCACCTCCTAGGAGCTTTTGTAATTGTTCAGAAAACATAATTTTACCACTTCTATGAGTTGAAATTCGAAAATACGAGAGACACGGTTAATATCAAGGAGTAAAATGTGGTTCAATTAGATAAAAATAATTTTTGGTGAATAGTAATTTTTACTTTTATTTACCACGGTTAAAAGTAAATAGGGTAATTCAAGGTTAAACGAAAATTATAATAATTCAAAATTACCTTAACACTTGTACAAACCTTATTGGATGAGTAATGGCCGACCATGGGCATACTCGGGTCGATTTTGGGACCCCATGGAGCCACTTATAAAAGACAATGAAACATTAGATTAATTAATTTAATGTAAAGACAAAATTGGCATTAACAAAACAATCCTTTAGTAATTAATTTTTATAAGGGGCTATATAAATTATCTTTTAGACTATAAATATTAATTGTAAAGCTAAAAATATTTCCTACTTGTTGGTATTTTTTTTACAATTTTTAGACATCATATAAGTTAAATTATTTATGACACAATAATGATGCAGTATTTACCTCATTAATAAATGATTTAAATAAATAAGATTATAATGATTAAAATATTTTCCAAAACATGTCCAATTCTGATTGGATGATTTTATTTGGACCACGAGTCATCTTATCTTCATATTTAATTATTTTTGGACCTTTTGAAACCAAATATAAGTTTATAATAAAATAATATTTACACACTTTCCAAAGGTGGCCCTCTCCTCCCTTATAAAATGGCACCTCCTCCCTCTCCTCCTCACACCACTTTGAGCCTTCAGGCTTGGCCAACCCCAACCCATTTCACTTCCCCACTTCCTTAGAAACCTACTAGAGGTACTGGTATTATCAATAGACCAACTCTAGTGCCCTAAGAGAAAGTTTAAAGGAGGCACTTCGAAGAAGAGATAATACCTTCTACCGTTTTCTTCAAGTTCCATTCTTCTTATACTCCCTCTTCTTTAGTTGTTTCCTTATGAGGTAATAAAATCAGTATCCCTCATATACTGATATTTTATTATAAAGATGAAACTACCTTATTTCACCTCTTATCAATCCTACGGTAAACAAAATTACCACGCGTGCGTACGTACATAATACCGTCACCACGCCGTGGTGTAATATGTTTTCTACCACCACCTTACTTGGATGGGTATAATGGTGTAAAATAATAATTGTATATGATTATTGTAAATTGTTATTGATTCTGAAATATTATACATACACTTCAATACAATTCCACAATCATGGGAACGATATCATCGCTCGTGCGTACGTATGGCCTACCGTCTCCACGAAGTGATGCGACTCGTTCTATATGATCTTCATTGAATAATGATTATATAAATGAAATTAATGAATGAATATGATATATATTACATTAATACCATTCTTTAAATGATGTATTTATATCATATAAAGAGGAATAAGAATTTATTTTACAAAACACGCATCAGAACATAAAGCAATAAACACCCGAATAACAAGTAGCAATGAAATATTACTACTAAGAAGATACAAATATGACCATATATGATATCATAACAATGAATATGATTCTATAATAAGTCAATTAAAATTATTTAAACCATATTACAGGAGGATCGGATTCATACGAATCATATTAGACCTAAGGTAAGGGAAAATCTCACAATCTCATGTTTATCCTGATTGTTTGTACTTTGGTATTTACTGGGGTGTATTTTATCTTCCACATCCATGTTTCCTCAATATGTAATATTATTTCCTTCCACCTACAATTTTTTAAATCCAATATTACCCTTCGGTGAGTTTTTAGTAAACGATATGAAAGGAATCTTTTGTCATTTTTCGTACGATGTGCTTTTTGACTTTTCCAGCCAAAGTATGAGAAGAATGTTTTTTTAACTTATATGGCATGAATGGATTTTTTGAACATTATTTCCAAGAAGCTTCATTTAAAAGTTTTCAAGTTTATTTTTAATCAACTTCTTTTAGTTTAAAATTGTATTACATGTTAAGAAAGGAAAAATGTTTTTGAAGTAGAAAGGATATTTTCCTCAAGAATGGAGTTCAAGTGTTTCATCAAAATTATTTTCCATCTACAATAAAATAGGTTTCTGTTTATATCCCTATTTTTACATTGATTTGATTGTTCTATGATGGAATTAATTTTATGATGTCCTTTTATCTTATATGGGTTATTTTATGATGGCATGATATTTAAGAATCCCATTTTTATTACATGGTTTATGCTATGACGGATGATTTATGATTTTGTGGGACACATAAGAATGGTTTCATTATGAGATGGGTGGGACCTATATCTCCCTCCAATGCTTTGGGTAAATATTTATATCTCATGAGGTATACATGGCTGGAATGGTAAGTTAAACTGGTTCAGTGATACAGGACTGGAACGAGGAGCGAACTCGATTCAGTAATGGAATTTTTCCTCTATGATGGTCTTGGAAATGAGCCTTGACTAATATGAAATGATTTTCTATGATTATGTGTTTATACCACAAAGTTTCATGTTTTAAGTCATGATTATTTGGGATTACTTTTCATTACTATGATTTATCCCATGAAATGATATTATGACCTCTTTTGCAGGTTCTGATTTTCAAAATGTTATGTTCTTATGAATATGATATGACTGATATTTATTTTGTTTACCCATACTGAGCATTTGAGCTCACCCTTTTGTATGTTTTCTTTTCCCTAGGTCAGGAAGAAGGATATTAAGTAGTATATGCCAAAAAGGGACTATAGATATGATGAAATAAATGGGAGAAAATGTAGTTGATTTTATGAACCAGTTGTTTATGTTTCCCAGTTTCTAAAGACATTATACCTATACGGTCCTTTCATGGTTTTGTTATATGTTGTAATAAGTGTGCTTCAACTTTGATGTAATAACAATGTATGTAAAGTATGGGTTGTTATATTCCACATCGACAATGAGTATATATTGTGCCTAACGGATTCAATGTATTGTTAAAGGTATGGATGAATCCTTCTAAATGGTTGAATCCCCTGATCATAACCCTTTATCTCACTTCCTTTTTTTCTTATATTACTTTTTTGATTTTAGTAAATATAAATGTTTTATTCCTTTCACTGATAGAAATATAATTTAAACTACCACATTCTTTCAATGCATGTGACCATGTCCCCTCTCTATAAAAATTGACTATTTTAATGATTTTGTTAATGTTTCAAGTTTCTTTATTAATGCCTTTTGTTGTACATGTTTTTAATATGCATCTCTAGAGTACAATTATCCTTATGTGACATGATTGTCCCATTTTTAATTTGAGGTTTCATCGAGAACACTTCACAAGGATTAGTTTGGTTTATAATTTTATAATTGGAATTCTTTTGTAGCATTCAAGAGGTCAGGATATGAGAGTGAGAATTCTATAGGACTATTCAGGGCATGTTTCCTTTATTTTATAACAAAGCTTCAGATGTGTGCTTTTTCCTGAATCTCCTAATGTAAGAACATGGAATATTTTTTACACCTTTGATTGACTGTCACATGTGTTCTGTTGTATTTTTCTAATGAACATGACATTTGTTGAACCTGTTGATGAATTTGGGTAGAGATATTAAATATGTTTTTCATATTCTATATAAATTTACTCTATTCAATTATTTTTTATTTTTTTAAATTTATGAAAGTGTTGAAATCATTTAGAGAAGAACATGAAAAGGTTAAATCCCCTGATCATAACCCTTTCTCTTACTTGCTCCTTTTCTTATATTGATTTTTTTGATTTTATTAAATATAAATCTATTATTATTTTCACTGATAGAAGTATAATTTAAGCTAACTCATTCTAGTAATGCATGTGACCATGCCCCCACTCTATAAAAATTTACTAATGTAATGATTTTGTTAATGTTTCAAGTTTATTTTTTAATGCCTTTTGTTGTAAATTTTTTTCATATGCATCTATAGAGCACAATCATCCTTATGTCATTCATCTTCATGATTAAGATTCTAGGATATGTATCTTGGTGGGGCTTTATGAATTTTATGGATGGATTCTGGAACTATTCTAGCATGGGTAAGATATTTTCTGGGTGCATTTCCTACTTCATTGTTTTGTTGAAGTTATATGATTCTCTTCAGTATATACCATACTGGAATATAAGTTGTCCATTAAATTGAATGGAATTGTTTCATTATTACTTCTATTTGTGAAGAATTCCTTTAACATATTTATAACTTATGATAATTTTTTTATAAATACAATTGACATCAATTATATATACAAAAAATGGGTGGATTCTTCCTACGTGTCACCATGCCATGCTTCCAATTCAACCAAAATTATTCATTCATCCCTCCAAAATAAATTATGTTTTATTTTAAAATAAATAATAAATTCCAAAATCATTTGGTTTTACATAGTAATTATGATAGGGACCATGATGAATTAAAACGTTTGGTTATTTTTTATGTTAAAACTGTGTTCAATTTTAGTTATTAGAAAACATTGGAAGCGTATTATCACCCTTTTAGTACTATCCACTTTAATTTATCTAAGAAGTTTATTTTTCTTCAAATTCAAAGTTATTTAAAACTATAAACTGGAGAGAAACAGTCCTTTAAAACAATATTTATCATATAAGCTGAATCTATGGAATTTAGTTCATGAATTCCAAGGCTTTATTCAAGGAGGAACTGCTTTAATTTTTTATCACAATACCTCAGTCATAATGATGTTTTAAAATCTCGTTTCTATTGAAAAAGTGGGTAGTAGGAAGCTGAATTTTTTAAAAAGGTTTGCGGCTAGATTCTTTCAATAGTCTAAGAATTATACTGGGATAGTTCATTTTCAGAATAATGTCAAATTGAACGTATTTCAGTAATATCAGTTACAGATATTGTGGAATTAATTCTTTTTATTATTTTGTGTGGTTTTGTTTACATAGTTTTAAGAATAATATTCTGAATAGACTAGATTTCCCCAATGACAGCTCGTCCATCTTCTCCTACCCATGCTTTACCAGGCTGTGGAAAAAAATGTACACCACTAAGCAAGGTTCCTTCGTGTCCAACCACTCCACACAACTGTCTACACTGGACTCAAATAGGTTCATACCATGCTCTCGGTCATCCTACACCCTCACAGTGATGCTAACTCTTCTCATGCATGTATATCTTAACTATTTCATTTTCCCAAATCCATGTATGTGGGTATATCTATTTATGTTTAAGCAGATTTCAGTTTTAGGTACTTCTACTATCTCAAAAATCTATTATCACGAAGTTATATATTAACTATTTAATTTTCCCAAATCTATGTATGTGGGTATATCTGTTTATGTTGAAGTATATTTCAGTTGCAGGTACTTTTATTTATTTACATTTCAATCTAATATATATCAATGTCGTGTCATCTTTTCCATGCCACAATTGTTAGCCATCTCTTTACCGCTTCTATGTGCATTAAATGTTTTGAAAGGCTCTACATGAAGGGTGTGTCAATACTATATGTTCATGTCTCAATGTCCCCATATATGCACATATTGTGCATTGCATTAGATTGTATATGTTATAGATGAATGGAAAAACCATGAAAAAGAAAATAAAACCAGTTTTTTTGTTTAGTGACCTATAGAACATTGTTTTTATGAGGGATTCATTGGACCTTAAATAGTTGCATTCTAATTACCGGTTGTTAAACTATAGGATACTTGTATATTTTCTTATTCATTTCAATAATTCCAATATAACTTTTGTGTGGTATTATGGCCTTGCTAAATGCTGCTAGTTTTCATTGCACCACACTTCCACATACATCTCTAAATAAATAGAAAAATGGATGCACAAATATTTTTTTTCACTTTTATGGAAACAAAACTAGACAGATTGAAGTTCCTTTTTATGGATTGGTAGATTATTTTCCCTTTGAATAACATGATTACTGAAATATCTTCTCAAATATACATATTTTGTGATAAGGGCATCCAGTTATCCTTTAGGAGTATAGTTTTACAAAGTCTAGAGTTTTTAATAGGAGATATATCATAAGTTATTTACATTTTGGGATTTCAATACGAGTATGATCTTAAACTTGTCTAACATAAACAATTATTTGATGAATAACCTATTGCACTAAGAGATTAGTTTAAGAAGCTTTTCTCATTATTGTGTGTTATTGTTCTATATAGTTGTCTTTTGATTTATTCACATGAAATATGTTAAAAATATTACTATATATATCCTTGTAACAGTGATGAATATGAAAAAGTGGTGGAGCATGGTGGATCTCAGACCCCAGTTATGCATGTTACCTTTTATTTTGATTGATTCACAATTTGTTTTTACATTTCAATCCAAATTATATCATTATTGTGTAACTGTTTCCTTGTATAAATTGTTATCCATATATTTACCCCTTGTATGTGAATTAAAAGTTTTACATTGTTTCACATAAAATCTATTTCAATCGTATATGTTCATGAAAGTCCCCATATATGTGCATCTTGGGCTTACAATGCTATGATGGATGTTGTTTTCCACTATGAGATTAGTTGAACAAACATTACTCATTGTTGTGTGTTTTTGTTCTGTATTGTTGACTTTTCATTACTTCACTGGACATGTTACAAATATAACTTTGGATATATCTACATATTCATTTTATTTTCTTTTGTATATAAGAAGAATATTATACATACCTCCTATTTAGAAACACATCGTCATGTTAACAATCACTTTTTAACACAAACTTATGTCAAGAACAACCTTATATTAAGAATATAAAGTGATTTATTCTTTTTATTATGGTTACTATTTATTTATTTTAGTTTAAAATTCATATTTTTTATTTTTCAATTTTTATATGCATTAATATGTATACTTATTTTTAAACATTTTCTTTTTTCAATTCTGTATAGATAGTTCGGGGCACGGTTCCTTCTTTTGATAAAAAAGCATAAGCAGTTTTCTCCTTTTGTAATATCTCATAATAGGTACATGGAATATGTTTTACACTATTAATGGAATTTCACTTGTGTTATGTTTTATTTTTCTGATAAACAAGGCATATAAGCCTTTTGAATATGGGTAGAGAGAAAAATTTTGTTTTCCATATTTTATATAAATTTAATCTGTTCAACTATTTTTTCATTTTATTAATTAATGTATCTTTGTAAAACATTTAGATATTAACATCAATTGTGGAACCCCCTAACAAAAATATTTCTCCCTATTCCCTCTTCTCACATTTATTTTTTGATTTTAGTAAAGATAAATCCTTTATTCTGTTCATTAATAACAGTATACTATGCATTTTCAGAACATTCCCTTCAATTGCTACTACATTGTTCTGTTTAATTGTTAGGTTGGATTTCCATATTTAAATATTCATTACTACTTATTAATCTATATAAATAAATTTTCATCTACAGAGTTCATTTTATGGACAATGAAGCTTAATAGTTGTTGCAACGACCCTTTCTTCTTGGAACACTACTCAAAAATCACATAGCTGAAAAACAATTACAAACATGCAGTTTATAGACTATTTTGTAATTATAGATTGGGTTCTATCATTTTTTACTCAAATTATTCCTCTTACCACAGTGGCAGAGAAGCAGGAATTGTATGCATTTTGAAATGATTTTCAAACTTCCTCCAAAAACAAAAACTTCTTTTTCTGTATTTGTTCTATGGTCAAACTTTATTTTTTTGTATCCATACTTTTTCCCTTATATTCCATTTATATGTACCAATACTATCTGATTACAAATTAATAAAAAATTCTATTCACAGGTAACTATTACAAATAACATTCTATTTTCAATGAAAACCCATTAATTTAATATGTCGTGCGTATGCACGGGTGAGGACTGGTTATTATATAAAATTTTACTTCACACTTTCCATTTTGTGGAAATATGATAACTTTGTTCATGGATGTGTGGACTGCGACCTCCTCAAAGTGATGTGATTCACTAACACATTACATGATATGTATTAAGGATGGGTTTCGTAACATTATATGATATATATTATGTAATAATGTTATTTTAATTATATATATATATATCATTTACTTTCATTATTTCAACACTAAAATTAAATGGAAACATCGTTAATGTGTACGTATGACCTACCATCTCAATGAAAAGTGTATTTAATTTCATACAGATATAAATAGAAAACTATTATAAATATATATATACTAAATATATAGGATATTTATACCATGTTTTACATTATTTAAATAAGTGAATCCTGATATATATAAAATGACCAAAAATAACAAGTCAAATCATGTACAAAAAACAAAGAAGTTATTACCTAAAATGTAATATTAAGATGGAGTTATTAATAAACACAAAATATAAAGTCATTAAAATATATTATATGGCATTATATATAAGAATATGGTTCCATTATATATTTATAATAATGTTTTTTGGTTATATAAGAGTGTTTAATATTATAATGAAATTCAAGACATACGGTAAGGGTTTTCTAATCTAACTTCTAATTCTATGAGGCTTATGCCTTATTCACCACTCATTTATATTTTTTGGTGTACGCACGAATGTATTATATGATTTATATAATTAAAAAAATTATTTACATATCCATTTTATTATATTTATTTCATGAGTTTTATGGTTTAAAAGTTACCAAATCGGTAAATTATTATTTTTGGTCTCAATTTTCCTTCATTGTGATACATTTCATTTTATGAACATATATTTTTCTAAGATGAATATAAAATACCACTTGAAATTTTATATCATGAATCTCTATATATTATTATATTTTAAGATTCATGTAATTTTATTCTCTCTTTTATATTATTATACAAAGTCACCAAATTAGTAATATTTTATTGCTAAAATCTCATCATTTATCATGATTTTTTATGATTATGATTCAATTAAAGAAATATTATAATCCATATATTAATGAAACTAAATTGTTTTCTTCTATTTTTGTTTCTATTGATATTATCAAGATTTGGTAACATTTTTCCACTCTTTAATACTTAATAAAATTTATAATATGTTTTTTTGAAAATATGAATTTATCACTAACGTCGGTCAGAAATCTCAGTTCTTTCAAAACCATGTTTTAAAAAAAATTGAATTAATTATTTATGATTATATTTTTTAATATATTTTTCAAAATACTTTTATATGTATTTATGAAAAAATTTCTACTTTTTTAAAAGAGTTCTTTATATGTTATGAACTTTATTTTCAACGGAAATATGTTTTCATACCAGTATATGTTTTTAAAAAGCATATTTAAAAGTTTAAAGGATATTTTCATCAAGAAATGTGTTAAATTATTTTAAATGATTCCTTTATTTTTTTTCAAAGTGTTTGTAAAAGAAAATGTTTTTGAAAAATTTATATTTTCTAAAAAGTGATTTTTAAAGAAAATTTATGAAACATGTGTTCTTTCAAAATCTATCCCTAGTTAAGATGACATAATTAGTTATAATTAAAGATTTACTATGGATATGATCCAAGAATAACATTAATATTTTTTTAATAGTTTATGTTTTGATGGAATTTTTTTTATAGTACCTTATTCACTTCCACGAGTTATATGCCTTTAAAACCCATTTATTTTCACAGGTTATGATTTAATAAAATGATTATGAGACTAATCTATTTTAATAAGTAATGATATGATAAAATTTATATTATACACATTTTATTTCAAAGTTCTGGATATGATGATTTCTTATAACCTTTTGGTGAACATTTGTGTGGTTTTATTTTAAGGTCGGTGGGACCTATATCTCCCTCAAATTCATTGGATAATGATCTATGAATCATGAGAATATATGTTATCCACGAACTGTATTGTATGTTCACTAACATATGAATTAAAATCATTTCATGTTCACAATTTTATTCATGAACATGATTATATTTTCACAATGTTGTTCCTGAACCTGGTTTCATATCCATAATTTTATCCAAGAATGTGATTAGATGTTTATAATGTTTTGAGTGAACATAATTACTTGTTTACAATGTTATTTGTGAACATATTTACATGTTCATAATGTTATTCATGTACCTATCATTGTAGGGTCATGAAAAATCCACGAAGGAGAATGGGAATCCTCCCCTTAATTTGAGAAATAATTCTATGAAATTTCCCTCAAATAATTGGAAAAAAATATGGAGAATACTCATGATTTGAAAACTACCGACCGGTCCGCATACTGGTCCAACATTGATGGTACGCAGTCGGTGCAGTGAGCTGCCCCCTCCGCGGACCAGCGTCATTCGTGAAACAGAGGCGAGAACCCCTCTGTGGGCGCGAAGCAGGACGGGTGCCAGGCCGGTCCAACATCACGAGCTTCCCCATCCGTGAAATGCGCCAACTGGCCCAGATCGTACACACTGTCAGTCACGGAACAGAGGCGGAACCCTATGTGGCCACAAAGCACCGATTTTGTTCGCAGATGAGGTGAATTCAATGACCCACCGCAAGTTGCAGATTGACCAAGTCATCCGTCAACCGGGTTTTTGTTCATGGGCCTCCACAAAAGGTGCCGCATGACCATAGATACATCTCGTTCCCCCCTCTACAATAGGACATAGAGGGGGAGAAAAAATTGATCGATTAGATTCGGGTGAAAGGATTCGGAGATCGAGGGATCAATTGATCTGACTCCATCGGCGAGAAGGTTGAGAGATCAACTTTTGAAGGAAGGATTCCAGAGGAAGGAGTTTAGGGTTTCGTGAATAGAAAAGTTCCAATTCGCGAACCAGATCATGTATAAAACTGGAAACGAACTGATAAAGAACCAAAAAATGCATAAAAAATTGGTGAACCGCGAACTTAAAATAAAACAAAATCACTAGCCATGGCCCCTCTGCAGATCTACTCCCCACAGACTAGGGACATTATTCTCGTTTTTTGATTTGACGCATCGCGTAGCACCCGACAATGTGGGAAAATCCCTGACCGATGACCCCCAACCGGGGTCACCCTTGGCCACCGCTGCTCGTGCAGACTCAACCGTGCACCAACCTGGTATGCGGGCCAAACCTGAAGCTACATACCGCCCTGGTACACGAGATTCCTATCGGTCCGCGTACCACCCTGGTATGCGGATGACCTCTCCAGCCGCATAGCACCCCCTACGCGAAGGGCGCCACTCCTCACGCACCCATGTCGCCCGCCAACTCCTTCTGGGTTTCCATTGCCCGAGCCAGATAAAACCCTTCCAATCTGTCTCGATCCTTCTCAATCCCTTAATTGGAATATTCATTGGCCCCGAGCCAAGGCCTCTACCAAAGCCACCGAACCCATATGATAAACCTTCAGGCGCATCAGCATGCCACTTTGAGTTCACATACCCACAGTAGGAAAGGAAAAAGGGGTTAACTCGGCTCTTGAGCTGATTCCTGATGCATTCTTGGGTTCACATTCCCATGGTAGTGTAGGGTCCGAGCCTGGGAGTCCCCTTTGTGCCTCTCCGCTTACCAAGATTGAGGGACCCCGCTCACGTTTCCTTTTGACGAGTGCCAGTGGTGAGAACTTATCCCCTCTCCTAGGAGTGGCTGGGAATCCCTCCTGGAGTAAGCCCCACACCATCCTCTCCGGAAGCCAATGGCCCTTCTCCTCTCATCACAGAAGGTTCATTGCTCCACTACGTGACTCCAACCTTCGTCCAACATCATGGAGAAGGAGAGTCTGGCAGTCCCTGCCTTCTCCTCCAAACGTCGTCTTCCTCCCCTACCCTTGGTAGGAAGAATATGCGAGGCTTGAGAAGTCTGGTGCATTCTCTCGTTTCTCACACAGATCATGACTCATTTGGGCTTAGATATTTGTGATGGTCACGTCGTCCGCACAGTGAAGGCCCTCAAAAAAACTATGTGGGTTTTGATCAATGTCTCCTAAGCAGGGTATGTAGGAAGCCTCCTTGAGGTTCAATCCCAATCTGGGCTACTAACCATGTGTAAGTCCCAATCACGGCCCTCAAAATTAATAACATGGACTGTGATCCCTCTCATGAGGATACATAGGAAGACCGCATCAGGGGTTCGATTCAAATTCTCGAGTCATTATCTGTCCTCCCTGGATGATAATAAAATCCAGAGAACCTAGTTTTGAGGCTTCAAACCTGTGCCGTCTCAATGAGTCCAAACTCCTCAGAGTCATTAATCCTAATAAGGGATGGTAATCCTCAGGCCTAAATGAATCTGCAACCCTACGGTCAGTTGATCATTTCCAACTAATGGGTAATCCATGGATACAATGCTTGGGGATAAACCAAAGATTAGCGAACATATGAATACGTATTAAATCTATAAGAGAGTCCCGGAATAGGAAATAATTCCCCCTAAAAGGGTGTGTTGAGCCTGACTTCCCATCTTCTCGACCAATGTGAGTTCTTAAGCATCACTGGCTGAATCGCCCGACGAACGCCTACCTTTGGAAAGCTGGTCCATGGATCATTGGATACCGAACTGTTGGTCATTTCGAAACGAATACCGATATACCCGACCTGAGCGATTGAGTGGAACTCAGTCCTCTGTAAGATCGACCATCAGGCGTGTTGGTTCTCACGCCATCAGTCGAAACAAAAATGGTGAACCCGATGTGAATCATTAACCAAGCATGACAGATTTAACCAAATCCCACTTTGTACCCCCTTATACCCACAAGGAGGGCCAAACAAGTTCATTAATTATGCATGGGATCATGAGATGCTACTTTGACGGGTTTGCTATTTATATTTGTTAAAATATTTTACAGATACCAATCAGAACTTCCTTCGATCCAATGGCATCACAGAGGAACTCAAAGACGCATACTTCAAGCAACACAATGACTGGACATCTTCACCAACGAAGGACCCCATCACCTACTCAGAATCTTCATCGTTGGGTCTTGGATGCCTTTATTTGAGAGTACCACTTGAACGGTACTCTCCCGATGGTGGAGGTGGCCATGGACGCCCTCCAATCCGCCAAGACCCGCCGATCACCTGCCCAGTAGAGGCCGCGAAAGTAGATCGAGATGGCTCCTGTTGCTGTCTCAAAACGTTTTGGGAGTCTATCCCTGGAACGAGTCAATGCGTACCTCCCTTATCTTAGGGAGGCAGATGAGGTCGACACTGAGGACTTCATCCCTGCTAAACGAGGTTTCCTCTCTAAGGCCTCCATAGTTAGACGATGTCACGGTTATGACACGACTCAATATCCTCACGCTAAGAAGGATTTTGCCCCGAGGATCCAGGCCCATGCTCCCTAATCTCCAGGCCCTCAGACCTCCCGACGAGGGAAGAAAACATACAACCAGGGAACGATCATCACCCTTGTCCCTGAGGAAAAGCTCTACTGCCCCGTCACGTAGACATATTGTGAGCTTGCACATACACATGTCTGCTCCTCCAAATCCCAACATCCAGACATGGCGGCATCATACGAGCAGGAATTCATCCCCACCGAGTTCTATCAAGCCCGTTACTCACACAGGACGACACCTTCCCAGCATGCACCTCTCCCTGCCCAGGGACATGAAGCCCACCAACCAAACATGGTGGAAACCCAATGCCTGCAAGACCAGCTCCTAGCAAATGCTCTTGACACCTACCATCCCGATGTGGTGGCGATCAACAAATCCCTCAATCCAGATGTGGAAGAAATTAATAGGTGGGCACGTCTCCCTACCAACAAAGGCCACCGACTCGATAGGGTAGGGAACCAACATATTCAAGGCCATCTCCCTGCCGATGCAAGTAAATTCTGCCATCTCGATGTGGCAGAAAACGGAGAGATAAACCAGCATATCCTAGCATAGGGGAAGACTCGTTCACCTGCCCTGACACAAGAGAATTTTCAGTACCCACTGACCACTAGAGGACCGGAGTAGGATATTCTTACTTCGATACCAGAATGGGCCTTCATACCCATTCTAGCCAAAGATGTCTCTCTTCATATCCTGGCAATAATGGAGGAGCATGTATCGATCCAAGATCATATCTTATGGACTTTCCCAAATGTGATTATATCAGTGGCAACAGCAAGGACTTGGGCCAGTGAGCTAATCTCGCCAATTGAGGGGACTCACCTAAGAGATGAGATAGCTACCTCGGAGCAATTCTGCATCCCTACTTCCACCCAGGAGGGTCATCAGCAATATTCTGCGATACAAGGGCAACTGAATCGAGAAAATTCACTTGTTCCAACTGGGGGACACCCGTCCATCACATTGGATGCTCTAGAGCATTCATATATCCCTGATAAATGTCAATATGTTCGTCGTCATATCACGCCTGCATCACGGGACCCATAGGTGAAGGCCATTATCAATAGAAGACGGTCCCTTCTGGCTGGAGGAATGCACCTCGAACGCGCCAAAGGAAATTAGAAAATAAACGGGGGTTCATGACTCTGCTCTATTGGAATCCAGGTTTCCCAATGCCGCTCAGAACATATCGAAGGCTCAGAAACTTTCCCACCCATTACCATATTATGGGAGTATCAGTATCAGTTGTGAAAGTCATCCCTACAATGTCGCTACCAGCAGCTTGAAGGTCCTCCCCAGAGCACCCACAGGGTCCTCCCCCACAGGCATATAACGATCGATCATGAGAGCTTCTCTTTTGATGCGAGTCATGGAAGCCCTCCGCGTGACCATAAGATCGAGAAGAAATAAGGCCCTCCACTAGATGAGGTCCACCCTGAAGGTCATCCTCGGGGTATACACTGAAAAAACTCTCCGTGTAGTGGGACTACAGATTATGATAGTAGTCCTCGCTATCGTAGTCACAACTACAGAGGCCCTCCCCGTAGTGGCATCTCATCACGAAAAGAAGGACCTCCCCTTGTCGTGGCCTTCCCTGAAGGTCCTCCCTAGGGGTTACATTGAAATGACACTCTGCCCAGCCATGCATCAGATCATGAAGGTATTTCTCGCCACTCTGATAACGAAGGTCCTCCCCGTAGAGACGTTAAGAAACAAGAAGGCCCTCCCCTCATTGCAGTACATTTTGAAGGCCCTCCCTAGGGTGTACCCTACAGACATTCTCTCTATGGTATCTGTGATGTTATTCCTCACCACCACAACCGGCATTGCAAAGGTCCTCCCCACAATGGCCCCAAGCAACAAAGAGGTCCTCCCCTTGTCGTAGTGTGTCTTGAAGGTCCTCCCCAGGATACACATCGAACGTCAAAAAATGATGGTCATCCTAACCATGATGGAAGTTATTATGAAGGTCCTCCTCGCAATGACATATCATATCGACAGGAAGGCCCTCCCCTTGCCAAATTAATCACGGAAAAGCCCTATTATGTCGAGGTACTCAGAAGGATGGGATCAGGCATGACAGATTCCCAGCTAGTCTCCAACGACACCCTTCTTCAATCAAGAGATGGTCCGGGGCCACGTTCATCTTCTAAACCACCTCGGAATCGCCCACATTATAATTCAATACCTACTGGCCCTACTGCCTCTAACCACACTATCGGTGGGTGTCTCATTTGGGCTGACCAGGTAGAGGAATCACTAGCGGAGGAGTATGCCAACATGTTTCACCTGAGGAAACAACTGGCCAGAGATGATGTACCCGTTTTGTTTTAGCCCACAACGATCTCTCAATTCGACATACCTAGATAGTTTCCAGAAGAATGTGTGCACGACATATGCTACAATATTTGGACAACCCTCTTCCGGCTGAAATCAAGCTTCCTGCCCTACGATGGTTATGTAGACTATGTCAAGACAATAAGATACCTCCTGCATCACATCAATTTATAAGCTCTTCCTTCAGCGTGGAAACCAAGACCTGAGAGACGTAAAAGAAACATTGGATTAGCCTGCCTGAATGCACTATACCAGTTGCGCCGCCTCATTGGTGACGCTCCAACTGAAGTCCATATCAAAGGATAGGGAGAACATGGAGCTCTGTATCTCACTACGCTCCCCGCCTAGATGAACCTGTTCGGCATAATGTCTTGCAACATCATTACTTCAAGACAACAATCGAGTGGGGTCCCTATTCAAGAAAGGTGACACACCCAACAGAGACAGGCCTTGAGTAAGTCCCAGAAGATTCTGGCCCGATGGGAACAAGACCTTCACGAACTCCTTAATTAGGCCACAAAAAGCATATAACATGCCTCTCACCTAAGAGATTCCAATCAGCAGTCATTGCTTTTCTCCTCAGAGGGGATTGATTCACAGGTGAACTCGGCATCAGATCTAGTTCACCCCCGAATGGGGGCACGCAAAATCAGGCAGGTAGCGATAGCAGCAGCCACTGCCGCAATCCAGGGTCAACCCCAGCCTATAGGGATGGGGGAATATTTAACAACAAATTCCCCCATAATACTAATAAAAACGGGAAGACACTCAATATACAAGGAAAGGAGACAGCCCCAGCCCTCATAGATGGGGGCATCTTTACCACCTCAACAAAAACCTCTGCCATGAGAATCAGTATTCTCTCATCTAGGGAGGACAGTTAGAAGAGGGGATTCTTTCCATATCCCATCCTTTTAATCATCATCCCCTTCAAGAGGAAGGCATACTGTAAGGTCGCATCAAAGAACTTTCCACATCACCCTTCGTCAAGGAGTCTAAAAAGTAATCCTAGGACAGAAAGGGGAACACCAGTAAAAGGAACGGGAGATCGTCTTACTATTTGAAAGATGACATATCCTTCACCACGTGATATGCATCAATCAACGCCATAGAGGTTAACCACACAGGTGACACTAAAGATGAAGCAGATTCGTATGGATCAGGAGATGACAGTTCCGGTCAGGCAGTGATTCACAATTAACCATCAGGTGTCCACACCCAGAACCAGAGGGTCTCCCTAAATATGGACAACCCTCCAGCTAACCCTCCTCCACTTACCATGCGAGCTTCCAACAATGATTAGAACAATGGACCAGTTACCCTTAACCCGCCTCCTTCTCTCAATAAAAATTATACACTTACACTCAAAGAGTGACTCGCTCGACAAGAAGAGGAAATGAAAGAATTGAGGTGGATTAACGCCGAGCTACTCTAGAGGAACAATCTTATTGAAAGTGCTTCCCAAGAAGAGCCACACCATGCACTACCAGCAAGTGAACCTCAAAGACCAAGGTTTTCCCCGGCAAGCGAAGCACTGTTAGGGCCCCTGCAAAATGCGGTGCCCAGCCCGTCCAAATACCTGGACAAGGATTCAGATGAATAACAATACTTCCTTCCACTCAAGAAGCAACCGGAGAGACTACGTATGAACCCTCCAAAGGTGTCACAAATGGCATATGCACCCTTGGTTCCAGTCGATCCAGATCCTCATGAAATGCCTAGGGCTACACCTGCCCAAGACCGGGCCCAATAGGATGTAAACCAGGGTCTTGACAACACCATCGAGGCACTGACATCTCTATTGGAAGCAATAGAAGGTTGATGCACTCTGGTATAGCTAGAGAGAAGCCCTACCCAGATTGGGTAAACAACACGCCTCCTTCACCCAATTTTGGGAGCCCTGTGTTCCCTATTTTCAATGGATCAGGCTATCCGGAACAACATTTGATGCACTACAAGTCTTTTTGCGACAATATGACGGGAAACCTGGAACAAAAAGAAGTATTGAAACTTAGATTCTTCATGAGGACCTTGCAAGGACTTGACTTTGTCTGGTATACGAGTCTGCCAGCTCTTTTAATAAAAAGTTGGGAAGAACTTCGTCAGTAGTTCTTGTTTTTCTTTATCTCAACACTGCCTAAAACAATGGATAGTGACCTCATGAATTGCATACAGAGGGAGAATGAGAGGGTCTTAGATTTCATTGACAGATGGAAGGTTCTGACCTACTCTCTGAACAAGACAATGCCCCAAGATGAGATGCTTTCCATATGCATCGATAACCTTCGAGATGAGCTGTGAACACTACTCATACTAGTGGAGTGCACCACTGGCTTCCGCAATCTCTCTTCCATTGCCCATAGAATTGAAGACTCACTGCAACAGACTAATCTGATATCCCGAATAGCCTCACAGGATCCTGCAAAGAGAGTAGTTAGATCTGAAGCTTCCTCTGTCATGCTCATGCCAGCCCCTAAGCCTACTCCACCGGCTAGGCCTCCACCAAATCATCAAGGGCCCCCTGTATATCAGTGTCCAGCTCTGCTTAAGTGGGACGATCAGAGTGGATCGAAGTAGAACTAGTTAGAGGAATGAAAACACAATGTATACTCATTAGGAGAGGACCAAGTCCGTGGCTACTTCATCGACGCCATGAATTTCAATTTTCTCCACCTCCCAGATCCAAAGAAGCCTGACGAAGTTGGACGTGATGATAGGACAGATTATTGTCCCTACCATTGAATGCTGGGGCACAATATCCAGGAATGCTTCGTCTTCAGAGACCTCCTGCAATGGATGGTAGACTTCGGGCAGGTCAAGCTGGGACCACCCCCAACACATGTGATGTATATTTCTACCACCGACTTCGACAAAGGGGAGGGGTGGCAGGAAGTCACCAGCAAGAAGGGGCTAAAATTTGACGACTGGATGACTCAGAAAACTGTCAATCTAGCTCAGCGCATACTCTGATCTCAACTACAGCAGTAAGTGTTGCCGCCAACAACCCCTACTTCCACACGACAAACAATATCGTCCCCACAAACCTCCACAAGCCGGTCATCCAGGCATAATCGAAAAGGGAGGATACAAACGCAGGAGGAGTAGTTCGTAATGAGGCCGAAGTTATCCCCAACACTGTTGGATTTTATTCCCTCAAACATGGCTCCATGGTCTGTAACACCCCATGTAAATAAAGAATATGACATTTTCATATTTATCCATATTTGTGAGTAAAATATTAATATTATTTTAAAGGGAACGCTATGCTCGATGGAGTACCCAATACGCAACAACGAGTTTCTTTGAAATATTACGTTGCACTCTAATAATAAAATAATATTATTTTAAATGGTAGTTAACGCTTAGCCATTGTAATGGAGGGAATGAACGGAACTAAATAAAAAATGAATATATATTTTTTTCAAATATTTTTACTTTTATCCAATAAATGTTAGAGGCTTAAAATTCAAATGAATCCAATTTTAAGCATAAATCTTCTAATATTCTTTAAAAGGTTGATTAACCTCCTTTTGATGGAGAAACCTTTTTAAATATACTTTTGACAATTTTATATGTTATATTTGACTAAATAAAATTCTTTTTAGAATGAGGACATCAAAATTTATTTTGTATAAATTTTTTGGTATTTTTCGGATAAAGTTCATTTTTTAATGAATAGTGTAAAATGTTGTATTTTAATTCAAAAACTCCTTTTAATCTCATTTATTTATATGATTACATTATAATTTGAATTTGTTTTAATGTGAAATTATATTATATTTTTACCATTTAATCCAATGGTGGTCATTGGAATTAATTTCACTTTGAAATTGGACTTAAACTACTGTCAATCTTTTAATAGATATTGTTTCATAAAAACACGCTATTTGTTTTGACAGCGGGAATTAAGTATTAAATTAATTAATGAAACTTATATGTTTTGATTTTTTTTAAAATATACATCATTTTCGAATTCGGAATATCAAAAATATCTTAGGGTGAATATTTGGTATTTTTCTGAAAAACTTCAATTTTTGATGAATAGTGAAACCACTAAGTGGTGGTTAATAAACAGATTTTTCGTTTAAATGAAACTTACCACTTCTGTGATTTGAATTTCAAAAATTCGACATACATTGTTGTCATTAGGATATAAAATGTGGTTCAATAATATTAAAATAATTTTTTGGTGAATAGTAACTTTTAAGTTCTATTAATCGCGATTAAAGGTAATTAGTGTAATTTAAGGTAAAGATAATGCTATAAATAATATGAAATTACCTTGAAACATGTCCTACCCTTATTTCATGAGTCATGGCCGACCAAAAATATCCATGGGTCAACTTGAGGACCCCATGGATTCACTTTGGTAGGAAAATTACATTAATAACTTTTTATTTAAAGTTAAAATAAAAATTTCACAAACATGTATTGTTTTACTAAAACAATTTTTACATGGGGTTATACAAGTCATATTTATGACTATAAATATTCATTATAAATATAAAAGTATTTCTTACATAATTATATTTTTTTAATAATTTTCAGACACTAAATAAATTAAATTATTTATGAGACCATGATGATGCAGTGATTACCTCATTATTAAATGATTTAAATAAAAAAAAAAGATACTGTAAAATCTAAGACCTAAACTTCTCAAAAACCTATTGGATGGGTGGATTAATAACTCCTATCACCTTATCCTCAAAATAGTTTCTTTTGGGACCTTTAAAATCCGAAAATCATTTTATAATAAAGTAATATTCTATAACATTCCAAGAGTGCCCCTCCTCTTCTCTTATAAAAGGCCCCCAACTCTACCTCCTTACCCACACCTCTCAAGTCATTGGCTCAGACAAAATCTGCTCATTTTGTCTCTCCAAATCCCTCTCTTACTCTTAGAAGCCTCACTTTGGGCATAATACTTTCCAACGAATCCTTTGAGCTCAAATCAAAAAGAGTTACCAGATTTAAAGGTAATGTCTTCCCTAGTGTTCTTTTGTTTTATTTTTCTTCTCCAACCCCCTAAAATCTTTTTATTTATTTCATTTGTAACAATAAAAGTATCTTCAATATACTATAATGTTGTTATGAGGAGGATTCGAGCTACACTAACACACACCTCCGTCTAATGGTTAATGAACATACTGTTTCCGTGGATGGCGAATTACTGCCTCACGAAACGATGATTGTTCTATCTTCTCATACCACCTCTAATGGTGGCCATTATGATGGAACTATTTTTATTTATGATATATAATATATTTATTTCCTCTCTATTCTTCTGTATTTTATATTTAAAATACACCATTATGCTTTGCATGTTGTGCAAATGCGATAATTTTATACGAGGAAGTGTGGACTACCGCCCCCTCAAGTGATGTGACTCGTTCATGAAATACATGGAATGTTTAAAGAATGAAATTAATGAACTTATGTGACCTATAAAACATATATATTATAATGGAATGATAATATATATATATCTCTCAATTATTTTTAATTCCATTAATTTGACAATGAAATGAAAGTAGCGTTCATGCGTACGTACGGCCTACCGTCTCCATGAACGGTGAATTTCATTTATTTTTATCTCAAAATGTTATGAAATAGTATAAAATTAATATTCACTATATATATATATGATATTTAAATCATTAATACTATTTTTTAGATGATGTACTTATAACTACATGGACGATTCTTTTCAAACAAGTTCATTTTTTACTCATGTACGAAACATTGAAAAAAACATCTGATATGAACTCAAATTATTAACAAATTATTATAACATTATAATATGTGATATGAAATAAATAATAATCTTTAAAGTAGGTCCTTAAGAAATTATAAATTGACCAATGTTTATTATTCAGGAATATAAATAAACGAACAAGGCAAGTCGGACTTGAGGTAAGGGATCCTACCTCTCTCTTTCTTTTTAAGCACTCTCTTTTATGTCATTTCTTTTAATATCATCTTTATTGTGTTTAGGGATGTTCTTTTATATTCCGAATATGGTAATTATTATTTCAATATTATTAGAGACCCTATTTGATCTCATAAATCCATTTTTGGATGTTTTAAGAGGCGTCGTTAGGCGGACGAGTTTTTGTAAGGTATTTTTCATCTCACTTTTATTCCTGTGAAATTTATGCTACGTTTGCCACTATTTCCTTTGAGTGGGGTATGTACTGCCCATTATTATACTCTTTGTGTAGTATAATTTCATTTATGGGTATTTACATCTTCATTGTATGACCCTTCTTCCCTGGAGTGTACGTTTCGAAAGTTACCCAACTCTGTAAGGGAACCTTTCACCCTCCACTTCTTTAAAAAAACTTATTTTTGTTATGTCTTTTAATTTACATCTTATTTTGTTGGGCTATGTTCTCATATATCCTTATTTATTTAAATTTAATGTAAAAGTGATGAGATACCCTTTTTATCTCTCATCAACTCATTTTCTGAATTTTGAATTGATGTCGTTAGGCTGTCGAATTTTTGCAAGGGTACTTCTTAACCCAATTTTGATTATTTGGGTTAAACTTGTACTCCTTGAATATTTAATTATATGAATATCTGTGGATAACCTCTGATTGTTTTACACTTAATATCCACTTATATTTGGTGTATTATTTTGTCATACCTAATTATGTAATTGATTTATCATTAATCAAAGGATACCGTCTTTGTATGGGACTTCATCTCAATCTTCTTTCATTGAGGCATATTTTGTTTTATACACAACTTTCTTTTATATGGTGTATAAAACCCTTTTAATTTTAATTTATTTAAAACGAATATTTTTATATGAAGCGTTTTACTAAACAACAAAAAGGAATGTTTCTTTTAACATACGCGGTGACAATGACCATTTCCACCGCCGTGAGTATTATTTGGTCTATAGATTCCTTAACAAGCCATAATGTTTTTAAAATGAAATAAATACCATATACACTTTTATGAATTTTGGTATTGAAAAGGTTTTTTATAATATATTTTTTTATGTCAATATATTTAAGTCATATGTTGTGATTGAAATGTGGAAATGTTTTCTTTCCTTTATAATTGTTATTATTTTATAATGGTACTTGGACATTTGACGAGTGGTTACGTGATAAACCATATGACGGGTGGTGTCGTGAATACCAGGATGGGTGGTTACGTTATAACCTCCAATGCATTGGGTATGGAAGTCGGTCGTATGGCTATTCCATTAAGTGATATGTGTGGAAGTCGACCGTATGGTTATTCCATTTAAGTATGTTTATGTCCCAAGTTACCTTTATATGTTATGTGTTCTTTATATGGGTTTTATGGTAATATTTTGGTTACAAAAGGGTAAGTAATGATCTTTTATTCAGTGAAGAGTTTTTTACTACTTCATAAAGTTGAAAAGTATTACTTTGATAAAGTATTTTTGGTTTACTTGTTGTTTTGAAAAACTAACAGTTTTCCTTCTTTGTGTATCCTTTACTGGGCTTTTTATGCTCATCCCATGTTTTTGAAATGTTTTCCACAGGACTTAAAGATGAATAGGGTCAAGGATGGGATCAAGGAATGACATGATATCTAACAAGTGGAACTAGGCATGTTTCTTTTTAAAAATTTTTATTTTATGGAAACTTTGTAGAAGTGTTTACTTTGTAATATTTTGAGATGTAATAGTTATGTACTATTTCTCTAAAACTCTAAACCTGAAAAGACCCTCTATGTGAATTATTCATTTAATTAAATATTAAGTAATGTTTAAGGCCGGGGCCTTATAGTTGGTATCAAAGGTCGGTTTAGATAACTTTAGAGGTTATAGTGTTGTTTAAGCATAAATGACATGTTGTGTATAACCACAATGGTTATTATATTAGATAGATTCATTGTTATTTTTGAATTGTGGAATTATTTTTAGATAACATAGAGAAGTATATCTTAGTTTTTATGTTCCTCTTTAGTACATGATGATTTTTTTGATATACTCACACTGTCCTTTTTGGTTTTAGTAAATGGATGAATCTAGCAGGCACCAAAGCGACAATGGGTTTGAAGGAAACTGTGGTGGTTCTCTGATTAAGAGACTGGATGAAATAGAGGATTCAATGAGAAATATCATGGTCATTCTAAACAGACTATCAGGAGTCATGATCAACCACTTGAACCTTGGTGAGTTCTCTAATGCATCTTGTATGAGAGAACCAACTCGATGTGGAAGTTTAGGTGATAATTATAAAGGTAACCATTAGGGTTTATATGATCCTAAATTTTGAGGTAATTATGGGTTAATATATGTTATGATGGAAAATGAAAGGCATGAGATAAACGTAAGGTTAAAATATGTTATGATTATTTTTGAATATTTTATCTTGTTTTGGGGGATGTTTTAAGAATTATATAGTTTTGGAAAAAGGACAACGCGCAGACCGTGTGACAACCCGTCGCGTCGGACAAAGCTAAGGGAATCGAACCCACAACTAAAGTGCGACTGGTATTTCTCGTCTACCACTGGTCTACGAAAAGTCTGTGGTTATTTTGACTAATTATTTATAGTTAGATGATTTTATTAATCAAGATCTAGTTGATTTTGGGTTATCTATGGAAATTATTAACCCATCAAGGAGGATATGTGATTAGGTTAATTACTTTTCAATATGAGACTTTAAGAGAAATTGATGTTATTTGGAGATAAATGTTAATTTGTACATTGGAAGACTATGTGATTAAATCCTTCAAAATTTTGGGTTTCAATCTTAGTTTGGTTTACTTTGAAGAATTTTATAGAAATTTTTTTATTGAATGTTCTTCATTGAACTTTGTGTTTTGTTGGACAAATTTTGGAGATTAAGAATAGATTTTCTTTTCTATAAAGGATTATCCATTTGTGGATTATGTGATCTTGTTCTGACAATTTTGGTTTTGGTTAAGGTCTAAAGACATGGGAAATATATAGTTCTCTTTTTTGGATTAGGTGATTATCTATAAGTTGATTATAGCTCTCTTAATGTGAACAAGTCATCCTAAATACTCGTCTTTTGGAGAAAATATTAGTTCGTGTAAGAAATATAGTAAAAGTTGAAAGTAAACATGACAAGTAAGTATGTTTCCTTATGTTTTATTTAAGCTCATAAAGAAATTCCTCAATGAAAAGTAACTTAAAACAAAAATGTTGTCTGTTAATTTTTCCTACTGGGGAATCAAATACCGTTCAACCCATCACAAGTTTGTGATTTTCTTGTGGTTAACTTTCTCCTAAACATGTTTTCTATCAATCTCCCTCAGAACATGACCCTTTGTTTTTTTCCTCCATATACATGTTTTCCTACATGGAATCCTTGAATGGGTTAACTCGGGTGACCTTTTTACTTATCTTTCTTTATTTTAAAGTAATAGTTTTACTGACTCTTGTTCCGATGTGGGATTTTCAATGAAGTTTCCAAGCCCAATTTTAAAATTGCTAGGACGTAATTCCTAAAAGGGGGGAAGGATGTAACACCCCAAGTAAATAAAGAATATTACATTTTCATATTTATCCATATTTTTGAATAAAATATTAATATTATTTTAAAGGGAACGTTATGCTCGATGGCGTACCCAATACGCAACAACGAGTTTCTTTGAAATCTTACATTGCACTCTAATAATAAAATAATATTATTTTAAATGATAGTTAACTCCTAGTAGTTGTAATGTTGGGAATGAACAGAACTAACTAAAAAATTATTATATATGTTTTTCAAATATTTTTACTTTTATCCAAAAAATGTTAGAGGCTTAAAATACAAATGAATCCAATTTTAAGCATAAATCTTCTAATATTCTTTAAAAGGTCGATTAATCGCCTTTTGATGGAGAACCATTTTTAAATATACTTTTGACAATGTTATATGTTATATTTGACAAAATAAAATTCTTTTTAGAATCAGGACATCAAAATTTACTTTGTATAATTTTTTGGTATTTTTCCAATAAAGATCATTTTTTAATAAATAGTATAAAATGCTGTGTTTTAATTCAAAACCACTTTTTAATCTAAATTATTTATAGTATTAGATTATATTTTGAATTTTTTTAATGTAAGATTATATTATATTTTTACTATTTAATCCAATGTTGGTCATTGGAATTAATTTCACTTTGAAATTGGACATAAACTCGTGTCAATATTTTAATAGATATTATTTCTTAAAAACACGCTATTTGTTTTGACAGTGGGAATTAATTATTAAATTAATTATTGCAACTTATATGTTTTGAATTTTTTAAAATATACATCATTTTTGAATTCGGAATATTAAAAATAGATTAGGGTGAAGTTTTTCTATTTTTCTGAAAAACATCAATTTTGGATGAATAGTGAAACCACTAAGTGGTGGTTAATAAACAAATTTTTCGTTTAAATGAAACTTTACCACTTCTATGATTTGAATTTTAAAAATCCTACAAACATGGTTGTTATTTGGATGTAAAATGTAGTTCATTAAGATTAAAATATTTTTTTGGTGAATAGTAACTTTTAAGTTTTTTTAATCGCGATTAAAGGCAATTAGTGTAATTTAAGGTAAAGATAATGTTATAAATAATATGAAATTACCTTGACACATGTCCTACCCATATTGGATGATTCCTGGCCGACCATGACAATCCATGGGTCAACTTGGGGACCCTATGGAGCCACTTTGATAGGAAAATGACATTAATAACTTTTTATTTAAAGTTAAAATAAAAATGTCACAAACATGTATTGTTTTACTAAAACAATTTTTACATGGGGGTATACAAGTAATATTTTTTACTATAAATATTCATTAGAAATATAAAAGGATTTCATACATCATGATATTTTTTTAATAATTTTTAGACACTAAATAAATTAAATTATTGAGGACACCATGATGATGCAGTGATTACCTCATTATTTAACGATTTAAATAAAAAGAACAGATAATGTAAACTATAAGACCTAAACTTTTAAAAAAGATATTGGATGGGTGGATTTTAAACTCCTATCACCTTATCCTGGAAATATTTCCTTTTGGGACCTTTAAAATCCGAAAATCATTTTATAATAATGTAATATTTTATAACTTTCCAAGAGTGCCCCTCCTCTTCTCTTATAAAAGGCCCCCACCTCTACCTCCTTACCCACACCTCTCAAGACATTGGCTCGGCCAAAATCTGCTCATTTTGTCTCTCCAAATCCCTCTATTACTCCCATAAGCCTCACTTTGGGCATAATACTATCCAAGGAATCCTTTGAGCTCAAATCAAAAAGAGTTACCCGATTTAAAGGTAATGTCTTCCCAAGTGTTCTTTTGTTTTATTTTACTTCTCCAACCCCATAAACTCTATTGATTTATTTATTTTGTAACAAAACCAGTATATTAAATATACTATAATGTTTTTATGGGGAGGATTCTAGCTACACTAACACACACCTCCGTCTAATGGTTCAAGAACATATTGTTTCCGTGGATGGCGAATTACTGCCTCACGAAACGATGATTGTTCAATATTCTCATACCACCTTTAATAGTGGCCTTTATTATGGGACTATATTTATTTATGATATATATTATATTTATTTCCTCTATATTCTTCTGTATTTTATATTTAAAACCCACCTTTATGTTTTGCATGTTGTGCAAATGCGATAATTTCATACGAGGAAGTGTGGACTACCGCCCCCTCAAGTGATGTGACCCGTTCATGAAATACATGGAATGTATAAAGAATGAAATTAATGAACTTATGTAACCTACAAAACATATATATTATAATGTAATGATAATATATATATCTCTAAATTATTTTTAATTCCATTAATTTGACAAAGAAATGAAAGTAGCGTTCATGCATACGTACGGCCTACCGTCTCCATGAATAGTGCATTTCATTTCTTTTTATCTCAAAATGATATGGAATGGTATAAAATTAATATGTAATGGATATATATGATATTTAAATCATTAATACTATTTTTTAGATTATGTACTTATAACTACATGGATGATTCTTTTCAAACAAGTTCATTTTTTACTCATGTACCAAACATTGACAAAAACGTCTGATATGAACTCAAATTATTAACAAATTATTATAACATTATAATATGTGATATGAACTGAATAATAATCTTTAAAGGAGTTACTTAATAAATTATAAATTGAACAAAGTTTATTATTCAGGAATATAATGAAACAAACAAGGAAAGTCGGACTTCAGGTAAGGGATCCTACCTCTCTCTTTCTTTTTAAGCACTCTCTTTTATGTCATTTATTTTAAGCTCATATTTCTTCTGTTTGGGGATGTTATATTATATTCCTAATATGGTACATTTTATGTTCATATTATGAGAGGCCCTATTTGATCTTATAAATCCATTTTTGGAAGTTTTAAGTGGCGCTGTTAGGCTGCCGAGTTTTCGTAAGGGGTTTTTCATCTCACTTTTATTCTCGTGACATTTATGCTATGTTTGACACTATTTCATTTGAGTGGTGTATGTACTTCCCATTATTATACTCTTTGTGTAGTATAATTTCATTTATGGGTATTTACATCTTCATTGTATGAACCTTCTTCCATGGAGTGTATGTTTTGAAAGTTATCCAACTCTGTAAGGGGACCTTTCACCCTCCTCTTCTTTAAAAAGAATTATTTTTGTTATGTCTTTTAATTTACATCTTCTTTTGTTGGGATATGTTCTCATATATCCTTATTGCTGTAAATTTAATGTAAAAGTGACGATATACCCTTTTTATCTCTCATCAACTCATTTTCTGAATTTTGAAGTGATGTCGATAGGTTGTCGGTTTTTTGCAAAGGAACTTCTTAACACAATTTTGATTCTTTGGGTTAAACTTGTACTCCTTGAATATGTCATTCTTTGAATATGTGTGAATAACCTCTAATTTTTTTACACTTAATATCAACTTATATTTGGTGTATTATTTTGTCACACATAATTATGTAATTGATTTATCCCTAATCAAAGGATATCGTCTTTGTATGTGACTTCATATCAATCTCTTTTCATTGAGGCATATTTTGTATTATATAAAACTTTCTTTTATACGGTGTATAAACCCCTTTTACTTTTAATTTATTCAAAAGGAATCTTTTTATACGAAGTGTTTTACTAAACGACAAAAAGGAATGTTTCATTTAACGTACGTGGTGACAACGACCGTTTATGCCGCCGTGAGTATTATTTGGTCTTTGCATTCCTCAACAAGCCATAATGTTTTTTAAAATGAAATAAATACCATTTACTCTTTTATGTATTTTGGTATTGAAAAGGGTTTTTATAATAGATTATTTATGTCAATATATTTAAGTGAAATATTGTGATTGAAATGTGGAAATGTTTTCTTTCCTTTATAATTGTTATGATTTTATAATGGTACATGAGCATTTGACAGGTGGTTACGTGATAAACCATATGGCGGGTGGTGTCGTGAATACCAGGATGAGTGGTTATGTTATAACCTCCAATGCATTGGGTATGGAAGTCGGCCGTATGGCTATTCCATTAAGTGATATGTGTGGAAGTCGACCGTATTGTTATTCCATTTAAGTATGTTTATGTCCCAAGTTACCTTTATATGTTTTGTTTTCTTTATATGGATTTTATGGTAATATTTTGGTTACAAATGGGTAAGTAATGATCTTTTATTCAGTGAAGAGTTTTTTACTACTCCATAATGGTGAAAAGTATTACTTTGACAAAGTATTTTTGGTTTACTTCTTGTTTTGAAAAACTAACGGTTTTCCTTCTTTGTGTATCCTTTACTGGGCTTTTTATGCTCATCCCATGTTTTTGAAATGTTTTCCACAGGACATAAAGATGAATAGGGTCAAGGATGGGATCAAGGAAAGACATGATATCTAAAACATGGAACTAGACATGTTTCTTTTTAAGAGTTTTTATTCTATGGAAACTTAGTAGAAGTGTATACTTTTTAATCTTTTTAGATGTAATAGTTATCTCCTTATTCTATAAAACTCGAAACCTGAAAATATTCTATGTGTTAATTATTCATTTAATGAAATATTATGTAATGTTTAAGGTTGGGGCCTTATACGGGCACCAACCCACCAAACGGAACCATCAGGGACAACTGACCAGGTTGACCTTTCACAGGACGAGGAGATAATTTTGGTTCCATCAACGTCGTCCATCTAATGGAATTATTCCATGAAGAAGGGTATGGTTACAAACCCAAGTTCCCAACACAAGGGGCCAGGAGGAGGAATCACAGAAGTAGGGGATACCAAGGGAGGTGAAGTCATGACCGTAACCAACCCTATGGTTTTACCCCAGCCCAACCCTTTAATATTGAGGAAACTCGTGGGAGAGCCCTTCAACGGACTCAACAGGAGAAAGAACATACTTCCACCTCCACAAGAATCCACTCTGGCCCCGTTAATCTGCGGTACCCTTCAGAGGAGGAACAAGTGTCTATCCTTCTAGTGCGCACAAACATACCGGCCATGCCGAGTCCCCAGAACATGGGAACACTATTGACATCTGACCTCGTGGATGGTCCCTCCTCATCACATACTCTAGCTCCCAAAGTTCCTGTTAAAACCCTTCCGCCAACGGAGAAGCATTAGCTGCTAGAGCATAAATACGATATTCTTAAGTAGTTGGCGTCAGTACTAGCCAAACTGTCAATCCTAGATGCCCTGAGTTTGTTATAAAATCTCAGGGAGGCGCTTATATAATCCTTTCTTATCCCTGATGAGTTTCAAGACGAGTTAGTTGTCCCCAAGATTTACCAGACGAACGCTGGCCCGTCTGAATGCAATGCGGTTATTTCCTTCACCGATCAGGATGAAGATGCCATCATGCAAGGACACATAAAACCACTATATGTGTCTAGTATACTAAATGATGTTGAGATCCAGAAAGTCATTATTGACAACAGCTCTGGAGTTAACCTCTTCCCTCTACGGACACTTCGTAAGTTGGGCCATAGTGAGGATGATCTGATGCCCTCAGCCACAACTCTGTTGGGTTACGAGAAGAGTGAACAGAATCCAATGGGACAAATCAAGCTGAAAACCCATTTTGGCGACCTTGTGGCCTACTCGGAATTCATGGTGGTCCGGCAGAACACAGCATTCGACACCCTACTGGGAAGGCCGTGCCTCCATAAGCACACGACCATGAATTTATCCTACAACCAGTGTATTAATTATTGCATCAATGGAGAAGGTGGAACATTGCAAGATGACAAGGCCCCTTTCAAGCTCTCCGAGTCACTATATTTAAACTGGGTTTTATGAGAAAAAGAAGAAGAAGACTTCGATCGATGGTATAGCCTGGATCCCCGCTCCAAATGGCCTGGATATGGTTCCTAAGGACCCCATCAAGTAGCTCAACGAAGACTACGTATTTCCCATCAACCATGTTGAGAGAAGGAATTCAAGTCTGGACATGTACTCAACAATCGTCATGACTTCATCCTTGACCCTCGAGCATTGAAGTGAAGAAATGACCGCTAACCCTCAATTTGGAGGAAAATACTTGAGTGAGGATACCCACAATTCCTCACTTGTAGACTCCCAAGAGACCATTCCGAGAACTCTCGCCCCTTCATATCAAGAAGATGAGAATTTGGGGGAAGAAGAAGAGGAAGATCTCAGGGATTCACCTCCCGCATTTGAGAAAGTTATCTCCACCACTGTGGACGAGCACAAGGGAATAAACCTGGTTACCGAGGAAGACCTGAGGCCCACTCTCATTATTACAACAATGTCTCCTGAGGAGCGTGAGGTATATACCTCTTTCTTGAGGCAACATAGAGATTTTTTTCCTGTAATTATAGAGAAATTTCAGGACTCGATCTAGAAGTGGTAATGCACCACTTAGGTCAGCCAGAAGACCATTGGGGCTATAAACAAGACGCCATAAGGACGCACCCCACACATGCTCCCAAAATAGAGTCTAATGTTGATAATCTTATTAAAGAAGGCTTCATTCGGGAGGTCCAATACCCCATCTGGCTAGTCAACATTGTCCTTATCACAAAAAAGAATGGATAAATCCGTGTCTATATCGATTTCAGAGATCTCAATTGGCATTACCCGAAAGATGATTTCTCGGTCCCGATCACCGAGTTATTAATCAACGCAATGGTAGGGTATGAGGCTCTCTCATTCATGGATGGTTATTCTGGGTATAATCAAATTATGATGGCCAAAGAAGATGAAGAATCCACTACATTCAGGGCCCCTCAAGGAGTGTTCTGTTACAGGGTCATGCCCTTTGGTCCCAAGAATGCTGGCACCACATATCAACGCGCCATGCATCGTATCTTTAGAAAATTCCTGGGAAGATTTGTAGAATGATACGTGGATGAGTTGGTGGTCAAATCAAGATAGTGCTTAGATCACTAATTGGACCATGAAACCGTCTTCAACAAACTTTGACAACATATCCTGAAGATGAACCCCTTGAAATGCACCTTTGGGGTAACCTTAGGGAAATTCCATAGCTTCGTCATACGCCATCGTGGCATCAAAGTCAAACCTAAAAAGAAAAAGGCAATCCTTGGTTTACCACCTCCTAGATATCTCACTAAGTTGAGAGGATTCCAAGGACACCTTGCCTACATTAGGCAGTTCATAGCCAACCTGGCGGGTAAATGTTTTCCCTTCACCAGGTTAATGAAAAAGGGGGTTACATACCAACAGACAGATGATTTCCAAGAGTCATTCGACAGCCTAAATAAGTACCTCTTAAGACCACCAGTGCTCATTCCCACGGTTGAAGTAATACCTCTTATCATATATGTGACGGCCCTAGAGCAGTCATAGAGAGCCTTCGTCGCACAGAAAAATGATGTCCGTAGTGAAAATAGTCTCTATTACCTCAGCCGAACCATGATCGACGCTGAAACATGATACTAAAACATCGAGAAGAGTTGTGTGGCCTTGGTCTTCATAGTTCAAAAATTGTGACATTATCTGCAGCATCATGAAGTCCATTTGGTCTCGCATAGTAACCCACTCAATTATATCCTCAGTCGCCCGATGCTGACCGGGCGCCTATCCCGAGGGGAATTCATCCTAAAACAGTTTGACATTCGGTTTGGGCCTTAGAAAACCATAAAATTCCAGGCATTAGTAGACTTTATGGTAGAGCACCCCTTGATAGGGACCACTGCACCGGACATCAAGATACCTGATGAATACATCTTCTCGGTTCTAGAGGAGATCCCATCATGGGAAATGTACATCGACGACGCATCCCGAAGCCCAACAGGGAAGAGGATGGAGGATCCCAAATTTAACAAGGTGGGTTTGGGGATCATACTCATGTCCCTAGAAAAGGCAATCTTTCCATATTCCTTCCTCCTATCATAAGGATGTACGAACAATGAGGCAGAGTATCAAGCCCTCATTGAAGGCCTGGAGCTCGCACTCCAGGCATAAGTATAGCACCATAAGGTAAATTTAACTCAGAACTGTTCGTCAAGAAAGTCAATGGTGACTATGCTATTAAAAAGGAGGAGCTGATTCCCCTGTTTGATTATTTCTGATGGTTAATGGTGTAATTATTCATATAACCAACATTGACCCATATTCCCCGGTTTCAGAATGCCCAGGCCGATGCATTAGCTAATGCGGCCACAACACTAGATAACCCATACCAGGATGAAACAATTATCAATATTGCTCATCGTCGAATGGTCTTGCCGTTTGTTCAGACTAAGACTGAAAAAATTGACGAATTCAGTCTTGTCCCTAAGCCATATGATCCTGCCACTGGCTGGTTGACCCCCATTCCAAACTACATTCAAATGGAAGAACTTTCATTAGACAAGGCTGAACGAGAGAAAATACAGATAATGGCAATAGACTTTTTCCTATATGGCGGCACGGGTCAGCAAGAGGTCCTCTACAAATGAGGCCTTGACGGAGTCCTCCTCAGATGAATTGATGGAGAAGAAACCACTAGTGTCATAAATTAAGTACATGTCGGAATATGTGGAGCACATCAGTCAGGGTCTAAGCTTTCCCATCAAGTTTGAAGGCTTGGGTACTATTGGCCCCCCATGGCACAAGATTTCCAGCACTTTACTACAAAATGCCACTCCTGCCAAATTCATGCCAACTTAATTCACCAACCCCTGGAGTTACTTCATCAGGCCAAGTACTCTTGGCCATTTTCCATCTGGGGAATGGACATCATGGGACCATATCCTCCCGCTACGACCAAACAACTGAATTATATCCTCACAGCAACCGACATCTTTTACAAATGGGTAGAAGTTTTAACCCTAAAGGAAGTTGGGGAAAGAAACATTGTCAGCTTTTTGAAATCCAATATCATCACTAGATTTGGCATCCCTCATACCATACTGACGGATAACGACACCAACTTTTGCACTGCTTAATTAGAGAAACTGTACCAAGAATATGGTATCAAGGCTAACCACTCATCTCGCTACCATGCAGTGCCCAACGGACATATAGAGTCTTTTGACAAGACCATGTCCAACATTCTCCAGAAAATGGTGGACAGAGACAAGAAATCATGGCCAGATAAACTTCTTCATTCATTGTGGGCTTATCGAACAACAACATGCACCGCTACTCAGGCTACTCCGTACTCATTAGTATACGAAACAGAAGCGGTCCTGCCCATTGATCTCCAATGGCCCTCGATCTATATTGCCATTTATGATTAGTTATCCAATGATGAGCAATAAAAAAAATGGCTAGGTGAATTGGAACAGCTGGATGAGAAGTAGTTGTACACTTTTAACCATATGGATGTATATCAGAACCGGATCACACGAGCCTTCAATAAAAAGGTTCTTCTTCTGACTTTCTATGAAGGAGAATTAGGGTTGGTCCTCTGGACCCCAATGATACTCGGAAAGAATCCTCCAAAGCTGGAGCCCAAGTGAGAGGGACCATATGTTATACACAAGGTCTACTCCAACGGAGCATATTCCATGATCTCCATGGACGGGCAGTTCACTATCGCTCGTACGAATACAAGATTTATGATGAAGTATTTCGCATAACCAAAAGTAGTTATCATCCGAGCTGTAGGACGTCAAACTTCCAAGCACCTATCGTCTGAGCTAAAGGACGTTAAACTGCCTAGCGCCTATCGTTAGAGTTGCAGGATGTTAAACTGCCATGCCCCATTGGTCCAAACTCTATGACCATAAACTAATAGTATTTCATCCTCACCGCACGATGTTAAACTACATGGATTTCAGAGAACTACATACGGATTTATTCCTACCCTTGCATGATACATAGCGATGCCAGGATTCTGTATCCTGGCTAGCCATCCCCAAATAAAGTAAAAAGTGCCCTTTTTTCCCTTGTGTACGGACTAACCCTACGCGGGGTGTGTCCCTTTCAGAGAACTATGTACGGCTTGATTCCCACCTTTGCAGGATACGTAGCGACACCAGGATCCCACATCATGGCCCAGCCAACCCAAATGAAATAAAAAAATTCCATATTCTCTAGTGTACGGACCAACCCTGCACAGGTTGTACCTCTTTCAAAGAACTACGTGTGGCTTGATTCCTGCTCTCACAGGATACGTAGTGACACCTGGACTCTATGACTGGGTCCATCCACCACCTTAATCACCACCCTCTTAGCATGCATATTCACATGTTACGCAACCAGGACTTCCGACATTCACTGTTTCTCACAACAAGTATTACTCACATGAGATTACGAATTATGGATGGGTCCCTTTACATGAACAAAAACTACATGGATTTTAGAGAACTATGTATGGCTTGATTCTTGCTTTTATAGGATATGTAGCGATGTCGGGGTCCCCTATCCTAGCCCATACACCCCCAAATGAATATTAAAAATTTCTTTTTCCCCCGTGTATGGACCAAACATGCACAGGGAGTATCCCTTTCAGAGAACTATGTATGGCTTGATTCCAGCCTTTGAAAGATACATAGTGATTCTATAATTCTACACCCTGGCCCAGCCACCCCAAATGAAGTTTAAAATACCCCCTTTCCCCTGTGTAAGGACTAGGCCTGCACAGGGTGTATTCCTCATCCTTACGACACGATGTTAAACTACACAGATAAGAAAAAAAATTCCACTTTCCCCCATACGGACCAGACCTGCACGTGGTGTATTCCCCAAAAAAACTACGTGTGGCTTGATTCCTTCCCTTGCGGGATACGTAGCGACATCGGGATCTTATCTCCTAGACCAGCCACCAATAAAATAAAACACATGTATATATACCCCTCATCCTTACTGCATGACGTTAAACTACACAGAATCCCCTTTTCACATCAATTCATCTTCATCCTCACCGCATGACGTTAAAACTGAATGGACTTTGTCCTCACCGCACGACGTTAAAACTGCACGGACTTCATCCTCACTGCATGACGTTAAACCGCACAGACATTGTTGCGAACCACCAAATATATACGGTGAATCAGGATGAAAATACTCATTGTGCATTTGGATGAATCCTCTCCATACATCAGAATCTGTGGCTCAGATAATTGTGGATCGTCATAACCACCCATAGCCATCGGAAGTGGGAAGTTATCGACCCGTTGACACCTTTGTATGACTATGCATACCATTCCCTCAGTGGCTCTACATATTGATAGCCCATGGCCCATCCTCCAATGGTAATATTTCCTCAGGTGATACTCTTACTATCTCCATACTCTTATCGGCCTCAGAGCCCCCATATCATATCTCCTGATCCAAAAAATTATGGAGCAGTGGTTTACAGGTTCTCTCCCCTCTCAAATCCAAATGTTTCCAGGGTATCCCTACCCGTTTAGCCTGTGTATCTTCCCATGGTTGACATGAAGATCTGCATCTACAAACATCAAGCCTGGGCAAGGCTACTTTGACTCAACGAGCAATTACGGAGAGGATGTTTCTTGTATTCTTAACACCATTATCCCCATATGTCGAACTCTGTGCTATAAGAAATCCTGAATTTTTAAAATCATCCATGGCTATCGGAAGTGGAAATTAATCGACCCATGGAAACCTTTGCATGAATATGCATACCATGCCATCGACGGCTCTGCATATTTATTTCCCCTGGCCCATCAACCAAAGGTAAGATTTACTTAGGTGATACCCTTCCCATCTCTGTACACTTACCGACCTCAGTTACCCACACCATATCTCCTGATTCGGGAAACCCCATAGTTACAGTTTACACCCTCATTCCCTCACACTTGTTCAGAGTATACCAGAGAATCCTAATTCAATTACCCTCCGGTTGATTATAGAAATAGTCACCCAATGGTCTGAACTCTATGACTATTAAACTAAGAGTACTTCTTCCATACCACACGATGTTAAACTGAATGGAGTAAAGGTGCACCCCATGCACAAGATAAATCAGTGCAGTGAACTCTTCAATTTTTAACAGAAACCAAGGAGGAATATCCCCGACATGTCCAGATATTTGATTACAAAATGACAGACTTCATGGCCCGGACAACCGTGGATCCTCATAATCATTCATGGCCATATGAATTGGAAATTCATCGACCTATGGACTCCATTTCATGACTATGCATTCCATTCCCTCAGTAGCTCTTCATATTGATATCCCCTGGCCCATCTACCAAAGGCAAGATTTCCTCAGGATATTCTCTTCCTAGCTCCATACGCTTACCGGCCTCAGAGTCCCAATATCATCTCTCCTGATCTAAGAATCCCCAGAACCACAGTTTACACCATCAACCCCTCTCCACGTCTTGAACATGCCGATATATTCTATCTCAGTTACATCCTAATCAAGAGTGGACTTTGCAACTACGTCCTTACCGCATGATGATTAAAACTGCATGGAACATGTCTTTGCAACTTGGCGTGAAGCTGCAAAGGCCAATCATTAAACATCCAAGGAAATTCCTACAACTACAACCATTTTCACGAATTTTAAAAAAAATGCCCCCCGTCCTCCCTGCACAACGTTATACTGCACAATATCATTAATAATGCTCCCCGTCTTTATTTCATGACGTTAAACTGAATGGAAGCCGTCATTACCGCATGACGATAAACTGCACGAAATTTAAAATTCCCTCTGTCCTCGGAGCATGATGTTAAACTGCATGGATTTAGTAATAATAACAATGCCCTTCGTCATTGTTGCATGACGTTAAACTGCATGGTCGAACTCTTCACGGGTTCAATTAGGAATACAGGTTTTCCTCCTTCCCTCAATGCACGGGCCAGACCTACACAAACTACCATCTCACACTAGTGTGAGAATGGATGACTTTACCCATTTCTGGGAAATTTAGCCTAGATGTTTCTCCTAAATCCAGACACCCTCTCCTCATGAATCACACTCTATACCCAGAAAGAGATGAACCCTTTCAAGACACCCCTGGTGGTCTGAAATCTCAACTTCCTGGATGTTTCTCTTCTATCGGGAGAATACAATCATTGACCTAAGGAAACCATTGCATGACAATGCAAACTATTCCTTCAGTGTCTCTGCATATTGATCACCCCTGGCCCGTCTACCAATGACAATATTTCCTTAGGCAATGCTTCTCTTCATATGCCTCTTGGCCTCTGAGCCGCCATATCCATAATGGGATTCGAAAACCCTCTGAGCCATAGTTTAACAACCTCTTTTACAACCCTCCCTAAATATGGTGGAACGTCTCTTGGGAAATTACCAAGAACTAGAAGAAGCCATTCCATTTTAAAAATAATGTCCCAGCTTCATGAATTTAAACTGTTTCATGATCCAACTATCATTTACTCTAACTAAATGCATATGAAAGTGTCCTTTTAACCACACTTTTGATTATTAAAGATGTTCTCAAATCCTTTCATAAGTCACATACCCTTTTCGATCCACCCCTGGTGGTTTTCATAATTCTCCAAGTCACCCATGGTGGTTTCCATAATCCGGACTTCCATGAAGTCCTCAGGCCATCAAGAAATGGATAGTCATTGACATAAGGACACCTTTACATGACTATGCATACAATGCCCTGAGCATCTCTGCATATTGATCACCCCTGGCCCATCTAACAAAGTCAAGTCTTCCTTAGGTGATGCTTTTCCTACCTCTGCACAATGATACAGCTCCCATGCCTTGTGACATGCCCTGCATGTTGTTCAATCTAAACATGTTCCCCCCACGTGTGCCTGAAAGGTGTTGAGACATCTTTTAATCAACCAAACCTCATCGAGGCCCTTTCCCCATCATATCTGGTCAAATCTGTTTGAACTAACACATCAGTAATGATAGTCATGTCAGCGGGACTTTAAACCACTCAAAATAAGAGGCGCCAATCCCGTTAGGCTGAAAACCCGAAAAGGGCGACCTAAGAAAAAGCTGATCCATACCCGTTGGGTCCACACCAAATGGGCCCATGAAAAATTAGGGTATTTACGAAAAAGACAAAAAGTTTGTGGGGTTTTTCTATAAAATCCTAGAAATAGTCAAACTACGCTCGCTGGATCCCATGGTCCAAGAAAAAATTAGAGCTCATTTCTATTTTATAATTTTCTTGAACTATGAATAATTCTGATTCAGGGAGTTGTTATTTATACCGCAGTCGTTCCAGTAACAATCAAATTTTACAGTAATGAAAAATCGACAGTAGATTATATTCTATTTGGACAAAAATGGAGGGCGTCCACAAGCTGGGGTCTCTTTTTTGCAACAACAAAAGAGGTAAAACAGAGTGTACAGAAATAGCTCTGGAAATCACAAAGGAGCCTAGCTCGACCTCTCCATCTGATCGGCAACTATGCGGTGATGGTTATTGCATGTTTTCTCCATCACATCCTTATCCCTAGCCTCAACATTGGCCATTGGACGAGTATACATCACCATTGATTGGAGACCATTGATCCCTTCCCTGATAGCTTCAAGGTCACCAGTCAAAGATGAGGAACCATATTTTCTCACTGTATTATAAAAAACTAGGCAAATGGTTAGTCCAGAATAAACAAATCTGAACAAAAATACCAAGTATTTGACAAAGGACTCTCTCAAGGAGCCTTCATGACGAAATATGTTGGTTGGCCTCAAAAGGTGGTTCGTGATAGCTGCATCCTGCGAACCAACCCTATGCGGAAGAAGTCCGCAATACTCTGGCCCATGAAGCATTGTCCAGAAAGCCACGAACCAGGCTGCCCTACAGAATCTCAATTTTGAATTTAAATGTTTATGTTCAGAAAATATAAAATATTTTCAATATCTGGAAGATTTCAGGTCCGCGGACCATCCAAAACAGCGTAGCGATTTCCTACGCGGACCGTCGTGACTTAATTTTTAATCGATTAAAAGTTTTAGTTCATGGTTGTGAGATTGGTCTGTGGGTGAAGGCAAGCATGAATGAGGAATGGTTTGTGGAAACGGAAGATGGTTCATGGATGAGGAGTTTCGAAAAAGAGAAGGCGCGTGGAGAAAACGAGCGAGAGCTCCGTTTTCGCGAGGGATCCGGTAAAATACAAGGGTAGGGGGCCTCTTATTTATAGGCATGGTCCCCTACCGGTTCCACTCCTCTACCGCAAACTATCCAAGTTTCAGGACCACTATACATCAAAATAGCCTCCTTTTCATTCTGATCAGACCCCATTATGATGGGGGGAATTTGTAGTGTCCAGAAAAATATGAGGAGAATGGGAATCCTCCCCATAATTTGAGAAAGGATTCTACCTAATTTCCCTCAAAGAATTGAACAAAAATATATAGAATATTCAAGATTGGAAAAGGACTGACCGGTCTGCGTACCGGTCCAACATTGATGTTACGCGGCCAGTGCAGTGAGGCTCCCCCTCAACGGACCAAATTAATTCATGAAACGGAGGCGGTAACCCCTCCGCAGGCGTGAAGCAGGATGGGCTCCAGGCCGGTCCACCATCACAAACTTCCACAGCTGCGAAATGCACCAACTGGCCCAGACCACATGTGCTGTCATTTGTGGAACAGAGGTGGAACCCTACACAACCTCAATGCACCGATTTGGTTCTCGGATGAGGTGAATTCAATGCCCCCCCCCCCCCCCCCGTGAGTTGTGGATTGACCAAGTCATCCATAAACCGGGTTTTCTGTCATTGGCCTCTATATAAGGTGTTGCATGACCACAGATACATCTATTTCCCCCCTCTATAAAAGGACATCTAGGTGGATAAGAAAGGGATCGATTGGATTCAGGTGGAAGTATTCAGAGATTGGGGGATCGATTGATCATAATTCATCTAAGAGATGGCTGGGAGATCAAATTTTGAAGGAAGGATTCCAGAAGAAGGATTTTAGAGTTTCCCGAATAGCGAAGTTCCAATTTGCGAAGCAAAAAAGGTATAAAACTGGAAATGAATTGATAAGGAACCAAAAAATGCATAACAAATTGGTGAACTGTGAACTTAAGATAAAAAAAACCATGAGCCATAGACCCTACAAAGATGTACTCCCCACAAACCAGGGAGTTTATGCCCATTTTTTGATCTGACGCACTGCGTAGCACCCTCCTACGCTGGCCAAGCCCTGACCACCAAACCCCCAACTGGCGTCGCCCCTGGCCACTGCTGCTCGCACGGACTCCACCGCACCCCAACCTTGTACATGGGGCGAACATGAAGCTGCGTACCACCCTGGTATGCGAGATGCCTATCAGTCTGTGTACCACCCTAGTATGCGGAGGACCTCTCCCTCCGCGTAGCACCCCCTACGCGAAGGGTGCCACTCCTCATGCACCCATGCATCCCGCCAACTCCTTATGTGTTCTCATTCCCCAAGCCAGATAAAACCCTTCCAATCTGCCCTGATCCTTCACAATCCCTTCATTGGTCTATTCATCGACCCTGAACAAAGGCCTCTATCGAAGCCACTGGACCCATATGATGAAAAGTTCAGGCGCATCAATGCAAAACTTTGAGTTTACATACCCATGATAGGCAAGGACAAAGTGGTTTCCCCAGAACTTGTGCGGATTCCCGAGGAGTTCTAGGGTTCACATTCCCATGGCAGTACAGGGTCTGAGCCCAGGATTCCACTTTGTGCCTCTCCACTTACCAAGATTGAGGGACCTCACTTGCATTTCCTTTTGACGAGCACCTGCGGTGAGAACTTCTCTCCTCTCCTGGGAGTGGTAGGGAATCCCTCATGGAGTAAGCCCCACACCATCCTTTCCAAAATCCAATGGCCATTCCCCTCTTATCACGAAAGGTTCATTGCTCTACTGCGCGACTCCTACCTTCCATCAACATCATGGAGAAGGAGAGTCGGGTGGTCCAAGCCTTCTCCTTCGCTCGTCATCTTCCTACCCTTACCTCGGTAGGAAGAATGTGCAAGGATTTCCAAGTCAGTTTCATTCTCTTGTTTCTCACACTGATCATGAATCACATGGGCTTAGATATTTTTGATGGTCATGGCATCTGCACAACGAAGGCCCTCAAAATGAACTACGTGGGTTTTGATCCATTTCTCCTAAGCAGGGTACGTAGGAAGCCTCCCCGAGGTTCAATCCCAATTTGGTCCATTATCCATGTGTAAGTCCCAATCACGACCCTTAAAACAAAATACGTGGATTTTGATCCCTCTCATGAGGATACGTAGGAAGCCCGTATCATGGGTTCAATCCAAACACTCGAGTCGTTATTTGTCCTACCTGGATGACAATAAACTCCAGAGTGCCCAATTTTGAGGCTTCAATCCCGTTCCGTCTCAATGAGTCCAAACTCTTCAGAGTCATTAATCTCAATGAGGGATGGTAAGCCTAGGTCCTAAATGAATATGCATCCCTGCGTTTAGTTGATCATTTCCAACTAAGGGGTAATCCATGGATACTATTCTTGGGGATAAACCAAATATTCGTGAACATATGAATACATCTTAAATCTAAAAGATAGTCCCGGAACAGGAAATAATTCCCTCCAAAAGGGTGCGATGACCCCGACTTCCCATCCTCTTGACCAATGTGAGTTATTAAGCATCGCTGGCTGAATTGCATGACGAACGCACGCCTTTAGAAAGTAGTTCCACTGATCATTGGATACAGAACCATTGAGCGTTTCGAAATGAAGACTGATATACCCGACCTGAGCGATTGAGCGGAACTCAGCCCTCTGAAAGATCGACTATCAGGCACATCGGTCCTCACGCCATTGGTCGAAAAAATCATCTTGTACATAAGGTTATGTGTGAGAATAATTACATGCGTTCAATGTTATGCGTGGTTCTAGATTCATGTACATAAGTTTATGAATGTTAAAGATTTAATGTACATAATATAATGACTAATATTGTTTGTACATGTAGATATTCTCAATGTCATGTGATGATGTGTATAACATAATTCGGTTTCATTGTACTAAGTTATGCTTTCATGGATTATTCTCTTGATTTATTTATGATCTATGTCTTGTGAACTAACAATATTTATTCTATGATTCATGTTCATGATATTTGATATTTGTGTTTTAATATTTTAATTTTATAATAATTTTATTATACCCATATATTCATGAAATTGCTCATGTATATCCCTTGTTTACCCTTACATAGCATCTGAGCTCACCCCTTTCTTATGTTTTTACTTCTTGAGGTTATACAGAATGGTTTTTGGTAGGGGTACTATAGGGGAAGATTATTGTTGAAATCATTAAAGATATTTCCCAAGTCTATTATTTTATATTACAAGTATCAAAAGAAACTAAACTAATATGGCCTTGGGGATATGTTTCTGTATTTATTTAAGTATTCCATAAATATAATTTATGTTAATGTTCAAAAAGAAGGGGTCGATATTGTTTGTATCATAGCAATGGTTTAATTACTCTTTGGAAGGTAGGATGAGAAAAATTTATTGATATCCCTAGGGATATTTATAACTATATGTCCAGGGATGTCTCTATGTATAAATTTATAGATGAGTTAATGTATATTGAATTTTCTTGGCATTGTGGTAATTTATTGAGAGATTGGATTCAAATTAATTACATCCATGTATTGATACTATAATTGGATGTAGATATGGAATAGATTTATGAATTCATTACAGTTTAAAAAATGCTTTATTGATCTAGAATCAATAGGGAACTGGTGTATAACAATGAGTGTTGGTGTACACATAGTTTAACACCCCCAGTTAATATTGTTTTGAAATTAAAAAACACTTTACAGCCCATCATGATAGTTTTAAATAAAAAATATGCATTAATAACTCAGGATAAACCGTAAGTGTCATATATTAATGAATGTGTTATGATTTAGAAATAATAGAAATAATGTTTCTTGATTAAGTGGTTTCTCACCATGATAAGAGTTGGTCATACAATTCCTCCGTGTATTTTTTAATAGTATGGAAAAGAAGGAACTAGGCTATTATTGAATTTTTCAGATGAGGAATGTGTTGGATTTTTTAAAATAGATTTATGAAGTGGAAATATAATGAAGATAATTAGGAATATTGTATTAGTATTGGTTATACTTATGAATATAAAGATACATCAAATAACATGTGAAACTTATAGTTTTTCGTCAACTAATATTTAAATTAATATTTTGATTCATGATTAAATTTAGTTTGATGAACCATTAGACATGATTCATATTTTATATTATAGAAAATAGGTATTCAGTAATGGGATGATGAATCCTATGTAATGGTTTAATAATGAATTTGGAAGATTAAATTTAAATGTTTTTTAATTTAAATATTATATTTTATGAATCATGAAGTATATAAATATTTTTTGTAGAATTATTTCTTTATGTATTTTAAATAATGTGTTAAATGATACTGATGACACATAAAATTAATTAATGGATTTCTTACGTTAAGGCATGTTATCTTTTAACCTGTTAATAGGGAATAGAAAATGATATTTTATTTAAAGATATAATGGTATGGATAATGTATAATGGATAGTATTTATGAACTCATAATGTATTTGATGATAGTATGGGCAATGTTATCATGGATGAAGTTTACAACATCACGGATTTATGGAATTTATACAGTAATATTTGGAATAAGAAGGCATGCGTGTTTTCCAATGGGATTTCTAGTAATGTTTTTTGAGAATATATGATGAGGTAATTCTCATCATTGGAATTTAAAAACCAAGAGATACTTTTTGATATATGTGGCATCAATATTTAGATGATTTATTGAACCCAAATTTAATGTTTTTATATTAATATTTGGAAGGGTTACAATGTCAAAAATTTATGAAATAATTTTTTTTCAATCAATAGTACAATTTTAAGAGATAAAAGAATATTCTCTCCGTATTAGGATTTATGCATAATGGATAACATGTGGTATTAATTTTACTTTGGTTTTAACTACATATATATGGAATGTATTTTCATTCTATTTATGGATTTCATGATCATTTTGTTCACTAGTAATGATAAATTCACTCCCATTACTTAGAATAAAAGATGATGTGGAAGTTGATGAAGTCACAACAAAAGGTAATTTTTTCCTGAAATCATGTAAATATATATTTTCTGGAAAATTATTCCACAAAATAAAAGGGTCTTAAAATAAATTGATTTCAATTTATAATCATATATATGATATATATGACATTTTTCAAGACGATTTGCTTTATAGAATCATGATTGTTAACTTTATTCTCTATATTTTAAATATCACTCTTCATCAAAACATGGTAGTTAGATTTTTCTTCCATGTCCATGTTTGGACATTCCACCTATGTTGCACTATGTTGAAACCTAGTTTTGAGTTACTTTGGGTAACTCTTTTGTATCCAACATTCCCATTTTATTGGATGTTTTAGTATTCATTTTGGCGATGATGGATTTTATTTAAGGAACATTATAGTAATAAACTTCCAACCATCCAAATAAATTTTGATGGCGTAATTTATTTTATGGGGGGTAAAATGTAACAACGCTAAATTTGGTGAAATATAAATTTTATTAATTAATTTAATATTTTTTTATGTCATAGAACAATTAATATAGTTAGTTTATATGAATGAAGTATGTGTGGATTGATTTTCACATGAAACCAAATTAAGATTTCATTACACACATCACATAGATTATCTTGAAGTACATGCTACTCTATTTTAGTATTGTCTAACCCAAAATTACAAATTCATTCAATATATTTCATCACACGTAATTCCGAGTTTTAATGAACTACAATATACTATTAAAAAGTTATTAAAATAGTATTATAGTTACCATCTAGATTTTGAAGTGAAATTTAAGAATGTGTTTAACTAATGTGTCAAAATATAATTTAAACCTTAATATAAAATGATACATTTTATTATTAATTATTTTTAAATGAATGTAAGAACAAATAGAAAATAATGAAAGTTATTTTCTAAGAGAACTATTTCTCAATGTGCAGTCATCATTTCATCCAAATAAATTATAAAACCCTAATTGATGAATTTTTTTTTAAATTTTACATATAATATATTTAATCAATTTTTTGACAGTCACACAATAGATTTGATAAGAATTAGATAAGAATAAATTAAATTATATGAATAAAAATATGTATTTTTCAAAAAGGAGACATTACCGCATTTTAATAATGAACCCATTTTAAATATAATTAGTGAAAATTTAAAAAAATGTCTATAAAATTAACATAATTTATGATATAGTAATATAAAAATATTACTTAGGATATGTTTTAGTATTTTTATGAGAAGATCATTTTATGATGAATAGTAAAAACTCTGAATTTTAATTGAAAAATACTTTTTTATCTGATTTATTTATATTGTGAAATAGTATTTAATATTTGTCATAAATATAATTTACAATAATTTTAAATCAATTAAAATTATATATTTTATTATAAAAAATTACACATTGAAATTGGATATAAAAACATTTCATTCTTTAGAACTTTTTTACTTTAAAACTAGGATTTGTCATCCTGTTTATAGGATTAATTTTAAAATATATATTTCCACTTCTAGAATTATAATTTAAAAACATAGATCCCATTTTTTGAATTTTAATAATATGTATATTAAAATAATTGTTATTTATTTATTGAACAAAAATATTAGTTAAAGTGATTATAATTAATTATAACGATTGTGAGAATTATTAGCTTAAAAAGGAACTAAACCATAAAAATTGTGCCCAAAATTATCTATAAACTTCCAAATAAATCCATTTTATTTTCATATTTATACCCTATAATCCCGTTTCAATGTTTTGGTGTAACACCCCAGGATTTCATAATATGTTATCTCCTTAAAATAATTCAATAGCTTGCACCACACGCAACACTGAGTTTGAGCACACTGTGACTTACCAAACTAGCCAATTTAAAAATAGGTTATGAATAGTATTAAATGCATTTTTAATTTCATATACTCCATAGTATTTTAACATCCATATTTTTTAGACATAATATAAGAACAAATCCATGTTTTTTCATAAAAGATGTGTTTTTAAAAAAATGTAATTTTACAACCTTTTAATTGTTAACCCTTTTTAAATCCAATATTTGAATCTTTTATATATTCAATTTGAAAAAATAAACTTCTTCTTTAGAATCATGACATAAAAATTTATTTTGGATTTATTTTGTGTTTTTCTGATAACATTAATATTTTTTTGAATAGTGAGAAATGATAAATTTTAATTGAAACCAGTTTTTTAATCAAAATAATTTGTAATGATAGATTATAAATATGAATTTTTTTGATATATGATTATATTATATTTTTTTATTTAATAAAAAAAATTTCATTTGAAATAATTTTAAATTTAAATTGCACATAAAAAAATATTAATCTTTTGATAGTTATTAATTCTCAAAACATTCTTTTCGGTTTTGACAATGGGAATTAATTTCAAATTAATTAATTTAACTTATAAATTTTTATTTTGGTAAAATAGACTTCATTTTTGAATTCGTAATATCAAAATAATATTAGTACGATTTTTTGGTATTTTTCTGAAAACATTCAGTTTTTTATGAATAGTAGAAAACACTCCGTTATTATTTAAAACCAAATTTTTATTTAAATAATTTTTTTAATTAAAATTTATTTTAAATCCATAATAGATACATAATAGCTATATTAATATAATATAATTAATTTGATAAATTTTATAATAATATTGGAAATATAAATTTTATTGAACTTTTGTATGTCTTTTACCCACCTTCTAGGCACATTTTAAAATTTGAATAAAACGTAATTTTACCACTTTTGTAAATTGAATTTCAAAAATCAAAGAGACATGGTTGAAATCAGTATGTAAAATCTGGTTAAATAGGATGAAAATAATTTTTATGGAATTGTATCTTTGAATTTTATTTACCACGATTAAAAGTAAATATGGTAATTAAAGGTAAAAATGATATTATAATTACCCTAACACATGTCCTAATTCTATTGGATAAGTGTATTTCGACCAAAATCATCATTAGAAATAAAATATGATACATTTTGGTGCACTTTTATTAGATTAGGACATTTAATATTATTTTATTTAAAGAATATTTAAAAGTGTTAAATTCAATATTTAACAACTAACCCATTTTTAATAAAGGGTAATACAAAAGATAAATTCAACTATAAATATTCATTATAAATATGTAACAATTTCATACATAATTGTATTTTATTTATAATTTTAATACATTAAATTGTAATTTTGTTTTGGACACAATGATGATGCAGTAATTACCTTATTAATAAAAGCTTAAAATAAATGATATTATAAATAAAAAATAAATATAAATTGAGTCTTTTGATGAATTCCACGAATTTTATTGGTTAATTTGACATGATTGGGATTATTTAATGTATTTTTATTGATGTAATAATGCTATTTTGACTTTCACAATAACCAAATACTAAATAGTATTGAAATTGACATAAATGGGTTTTTAAAATAAATACTGTGTAATTAAATGATATAATATTTTTAAAAATACAAGTTTTGAGAAAAGGAATTATATAATTATAGATCTGTAATTAATGAACCACTTTAGGTACTCTAGTCATTTTATTGTATGTTTATTAACCATGTAATAAAAAAATACAAGGATACATTGGAAAAGTTAAACTTTTTAACTTATAGTTAAATCTAAAAGATAAGGTTGATATGGTGAGATAAACTTCTATAAAACCTATTGGTTGAGATGATTTCGATCCATCTACACCATATCCTAAAAATAAATCCATTTTAAGCCATTATAAAACCATAATGATTTTACAATAAAATAATATTTCAATATTTTCCTAAGATGATCCTCACCTCTCTTATAAAAGGGTACTTCCTCTTTTCTCAAAATCACACCTCCAAATCCATTTAACATGGCCAATACCTACAACAATATCTTCAATACTACCATCACTTCAACCTAGAGTCCATAATTTTAGTAGAAGCCAACCTAAGGATCGTTTTTGATCAAATTAAAAGGAAGAACCCAAAGAAGAGGTAATTACTTCATCACCTATTTCAAAGTTCTTTTCTTCTTCCACTTCTTCTTTCAATGATGTTTTCCTTACTAAAATGATAACTACAGTACCTTCTACATGTTGAGATGTTATTATAAATATGGTACAACCATATTCATTATTCCATCAATCCTATGAATGAGAAATTCACCATATGTACGTTCATACGACTTATCGTGGCCACATCGTGGTGTAGTTTGTTATTCAGCACTTCATTATTTGGATAGGTATAATAATGGGAATAATTGATTTAAATAATAACTATAACATTTTAATGATTATTAATATTTAAAATACCATCCAATTACATGCTATTTCACCGTCAATAGAATTATATCATCACTCGTGCATACGTATGGCTTACCATCTCCACGACGCGATGAGATTCATTTCCACGTTCACCATTCAACGATATTTATAAAATTATATATTATTAGTAAGTATTAAATATAGGAAATAATAATACTACTAGAAATATTTGTGTGTTTGTGTGAGTTTATTTACATATATCTCATTAACTTACTTTCATTCAATACGATATGAAAATGGAAATAGCGTTTATGCATACGTACGACCTACTGTCTCCATAAACGGTGTTTTAAATTTCATATATCTATATATAATACATATTTATATTATGAATATATATGATACATAAATAATTTTTTATATTTTTTATTCAATTAAATCATGATATAAATGAAACAATAAAGAATAACTAGTTATAACCTGTACGATAGAGAAAGTGATTATTACCCAAAATGTTATTTTAACATAGAAATTATAATTAAATGGGTAGTTTAGACCCATTAATTAATAAATTATGATATCATAAATATGAATATGGTTCTGGTATAATTTAATAACAAACTATGGTCACTATACAAGAGGTAAAACATACCCTCGACCAAAGGAGAGTACAAGGTAAGGGTTAATTATCGAATCTCATTATTATTTGAGATTGTTCATGTGTTAGTATTTACTGGGACATATTTGTTATCCATGTCTATGTTTCATAAAATAGTTTTCAAAAGGATTCATTTTGAAGGGGCCCTTTAACAAAAAAAATATTTTAAATTTTTTAAATATTTATTCATCTAAATCTTTCTCATAAAGTTCTTGGTTTAAAAATGGTTTTAAGGATTTATTTATATGGACAAGAATGTTTTAAAATATTAATTCCTTTAAAAAGTTTCAAAGTGGTATGGGATACATTTATTCAAAAATATATTCTACATTTATTCTTGTATAAATCTTTTGACTTTTAAATGATTTCATAAAAAATTTATATTTCTCTCAAATAGTTTTACTTATCATTTTCAACTATGTCAAAATACTTTACTAGATATTATTCTTGATTGAGGTTGATTAATTTTAATACAATATTCCATACATTATTGAATAAGATATGATATGTTTTAATGTGGATGTGTTATTTTTATATCATTCATGGTTTATAGTTACATTATTAACATTTCATATTATAGTTTTAATATGAATATTTATGTTATGTTTCAACCTTTTCATATTAGGAATGAATTGAATATAGTAAGTGATAGGTAGAACCTGCTACAGCTCCCCGATGCATCGCTAAGTCCCATGAGACAAACTATTGTCTTGGCACAAGTCCTTGACAAAATATATATTTGTACTCTTGGAAAAAGGCCTTGACTATGTGTTTATGATGTTCAACATTATTCATTCCATCATTATGAAATTAGCTATTGATTTTACATATTATTATTAGAGTAGTAGAATATCCATGTGAATAAATAAATGGAGTTATTTGATTAATCTTTTATATGTTATTCTGATGTTTAGGTTTAAAAGGATTTTGTTTTAGTCTTATACATTGCATTAAATTTTTATACTTATTTATGATAGTTTCATATATATTATTATCCTTACTGAGCATCTATGATCACCCCTTTCTTATGTTTTATTATTCCCCAGATGCGAAGAAGTATGTTATGATTGATATGCAGGGCTAAGCTAGGGGAACAATGGAATTCTCAAAGGACTATTTATGTTGTGTTTTATTTAATAAATTATAATGTATCATTTATATATATAATCTATTTTCCAATATTTTTAAATTGATCGGTCCTTCATGACTTGATTTCTTGTAATCATGCCAATGTATTAAAATAAAGCACCAAATCTAGGTAACCAGGGATGGGGTGTTAAATTTGGATTTAGAGGATGTTTTGAAATAACATTGGAAACTAGATTTAGAAAAACTCTTATTAGAGAACATTACCCTAAGATAAAATTTGAGGATTAATATAGAATAACTTCATAGAATTTTGGTAATATAGAGATTTTGTAAATTTTCCAATTAATACATTCATGTCAAGATACGATCAGGTAGAGACAGCTCTAGTACAGATGTATCTAGGGGTAAATACCAAAAACACCACATTGATCTAGACTCTAATGAGAACTTGTGAATAAAAAAGGGTCTTCTTGCAGTCTAGGTAATGACACACTCGGGGATACTCTTAGGATAATTCAGATTTTATTTACAAACCATTATAAATGATTTATGAGTAAATATGTCATCCAAGAAACCATTTTTATAAGAAAAGATGTGAAAAAATCATCAATTAATGTAAAGAATTGTTCTTGTTATTGGATTATACAATATGATATGATCTAACCTAGAGTATGACATCATTTAGAAATGGCACCCATTAGAGGAAATGAGAACACCATCAATATGAATGATCCAAATTGTAAGAAGGATCATATCTTTCATGGAATTAAGCCAAAATTTTGAAGGAAAATAACCACCAATGAATTATAAATATTTTAGGAAATATTATATTATGTTAATAAGATATGTATAGAATTAACTAAGGCTAATGGATTTGAATGTAAGCCATATAAGAAGAGGATGGAAGATAGAAAGATGGATAATGGGAATAAGGGAAAGAAGGATTTTCCCATATGACTGTGGAAATAATCACATTAGGAAGTGATTGAAAAGATTTAGTGTTTCTTATAAGTGTAGAGAAAAGATTCATATAGAAAAATAATGCAATGGGAACAAAGAAAAGACTAATAATCAGGGTTTCAACTATAGTGAATAGGGAAAATATGGAAATAAATGTCCTAAGAATCAAAGAAATATAACTCAGAAGAATAAAAGGCATAAATGTCAAGCATTAGCTATTACTATGGTCAATGTGGAATAAAAATGTATTGTGATTCTGGATTGATGAATTATGTTTATTGATTGTTGTATCGATGATGCACATATTATATGAATTATGTAAATAAATAAGGTTTGTACAAAATAACTATTTCATTGAGGATTTGAGATTGTCTGGTAATGTAAAGACCGAGAAATTCTGTGGAATTTTTTTTCATAAATACATGGGATTTTTACGAGTCCACGAAAATTGGAAGCACATGATTCCGAGGCCTGGTGTGCCTGAAATCAATTTCTGAAGTTCTGTTCGGGTACGTTCAGTAAACGTACGAGCAGGTTTTTATAACTTTTGAACTGGTGCTCGGAACTGAAATCGAAGGGCACCGTTGAACTCGTAGTGCCGATATTCTCTTAAGAAGACTTTCACCTCAACGACAGTTGGTCGAGAATGAACGTTTGTTTTTTGAGTTTTTAATAATAAAATCAAATAAGAATAAGTGTGTAGATTATTTTTATTTGGTTATTAAAAACTCCAAGAGGAGGTTAGAGGTTGGGTCCACAACACCATAACCCCCCATGAGAGGTTATGGTGGTGGGACCCCTGAGGTCTAATCACCTCTTTTAAATTAAAGGGGTGGGGAACACCCAGTCATTAAACCTCATTGAAACTCCCCATAAGTGGGGAGAACCCTTGAAATTCTTTCATTAATGTGCCATTCCACTCAAAAAATTAATTATTTAATTTTAAATCTTTACAATATTTTGGCCAACAATTAAATAATGCGTTAAGATAACCCATTATTTTGGGGTTGGCATTTTATTTTGGTGGAACTTTGGGAGAGGGGTTTAAAGAGATTGGAGAAAATAATTATCCAAACGAAGAACGATTCTTCAGCAAATAAAGAATGATCTTCAACCGAGGAATGAAGGGGAAGCTCTGTCATTGAAGAATCCTGATGACGTCGTCATTGACTTCTTCGTCTTCTTCCCGACGTAAATGAAATGGCATCTGCCTTTCCATGACATCGTCAACGAGCAATGAACTCGAGGTAGGGGTATTTGAGATTGATTTTTTTCCATTCTTCCTCGAAAAAATCCTGGTTTATGAATATCCAAATATTATCACCATAACGTGGAGAGCTCAGGCCACACAAACACGGCTCAACCCTCTCCCTTCATTTTCCCTCGCTTGTTGATGACGGTGGTGGAGCAATGTCGGCCGGCATCGGGCCATCCATGAAGAAATCTAGCTGTGAAGAAAACTGGAGACACAAGGCCACCAGGTCATTGGAAGGGCGTGACACCATCGTGCCGCGTGGAAGAATAGGATGTGGCCCCTAGCGGCAGCGGTGTACACAGGCGGCAACCAAGCCCCCAGAGGGGCGCGATGCCATCGCGCCGCGTGGAAAGAATGAACTGCCGCCTGGGTGGGCTGTAGGGGAGGGTTGTAGCACCATCGTGCCACACGGAGGATGAAGCTGCGTCCAGGGTGGGCCGCAGTAGAGGATCAGGGTCGGCTGGCATCGGGCCGGCTGCCGGTGATGTGGAAACAGCTGGCCACTCGGACAGCTGGGAGGAGCAGGACCCAGTGGGTTCCGCATCGTGGACCGGCGCCACCTGGCGCCGGTTTGGTACCCACCTGAACGGCTCAGAAATTCGGGATTTCAGGGGGCGCGTGGACAACCCCTGGACGCGGCTAGGGTGGGCTCCGTAGGGAACTGCCAGCTGCTAACCATCCAGGACAACGTGGGCTTCCAGCAAAGCCACGTGGGCCACCAGCTAGGCCACACGGGCCGCCGGGATGTCGGGCCGGACCCAGCGCGGGCCAGACCCAGCGGAGGCTGGGCCGCCCCCTCAGACCAGGTCAGTCCCATGGACCAGGTCGGGCCTGCAGACATGGTCGAACCCCAATCTGGACCCATTTGACCCGAATTCACCTTTACGCCCATAACATGGGCTATGGGTGTATGATCGATGAACCATATGCGGTGATGGAGAGATTAGGGCGAGAAGGATCTTTTGGAAGACCCCACTTAATGTTTGGACATAGTTGGGGTATGGTCGGGTTGGTTTGAACCTAAAATCCAACTGGGCCCCCGGAACGGAAATGCCAATAATTCACAGACCAGGTGTCCGTTTAACGCGCCGTCTTTTGCGTTGAGACCCCTATGATGAGGCGGACCATTTTAGATACTTCTACATGGGACTTCGTGAAAGTTAGAGGATTGAACTGTAGCTTGTGGAGCGGATCCTCTTTGAGATGAGTGAATGATGTATGGAGACCTTGTAGCTGGATAAGACCTGACGACTACTGACCTTTTGACTCGGAGTGTTTCGACTAGCCCAGTGGGGAGCGCCTCTGTGTGACGCGGCAGACCGACGGTGGGGAGTGCCTATGTGTGACGCAGAAGACCCACTATACTCGACAGGAGGTGTACCTCTGCAGTCTATGAGGGGGAGTGCCTCTGTGTGAGCGTGATAGACCCACAGTGGGAAGCGCCTCTTTGTGAGTGCAGCAGACCCACATTACCCGACGGGTGGAGTACCACAATAGTCCAGGATAGTGGGAAGCGCCTTTGTGTGACGCAGAAGGCCCATTGTACTCGATAGAGGTGGAGTACACCATCATCCTAGGTTTCGACAGTGTGACTAGGGATGTCACCTGATACTACCCCTAGAATAAAATCCTGTTTTGAGCTGAGTTAATGACTTTTGTGTTTTCGTCATGATTGAGATGGGTCACTAGATAACTTAGGTGTATGTATGGGCATATACATAAGTAATAGTTATCCATTGTTTTCATAATTTTTGGTTTATCCATGTAGGATTTTGTGAGACCTTGAGGGTCTTGGGGTCTCTACTGAGTATCGTTATACTCACCCCTACAGGGTCAATGCCTGCACCTCGTTGTGTTTGTTGCAGATGACTGACAGCGCTGACTGAGGTAGAGAGTAGTAGGACTGGACGATACCCAAAGGTGGGCCACTCGGTGTGACGGTACACGAAGGAGACGGACAGACTTGGAGAGATGAGGAGGCCATCTTTACCTACCCTTCAGGTAGGAACCCCGGAGGATGACCCAATAGCTACTTTACTTTTTTTTCAGTTGTAATGGATTTCATTTGTACTTGTATTTTCTTGTTGGGCTTGTATTTTTGGCCCCTTTTACTTTCCATCAATTCTTTTGTATATAGTTTTACATAGTATAATGCTTCTAGTTGTGTAATCTGATGTGTTTGTTAACAGTTATAAAGGCAATGCCTTCCCAGTTTAGGGATTTACGCCTTTGGTTCTAGTCTTTAGCCCCTGGCCTAGGGATGGTGGGTTTGGGGTAGTCACGATACGGGCCCAAGGGGACGGTTCATGAAAAATTGGAATCAAAGGAGTCGGTTCTACCGCTAAAACATAGAACTCTAATATTTCATTTTTGTGAAGAAATAGTGTTAAGGGTACTAAGTGTGGTTTTCAGTTCAGGGAGTCCAATGTTGGTGCAAGTGGCCAACGTATCGATACACCAGGACCATGACTTCTGATTTCTCACTCAGTGCATGAAAGAACTGATTGCATGTGTGTTTTCAAAAGTTATCTTTAAGTCAAATCAACCAGGTTAGCTCACCAGGTTTTATATTATGACCGTGTTGCATCTTTTTCTTTTAGGATGCCTCTCCATGGACTACCAGTTAGAGCCCCAAGAGTCGTACTTTCAAACAGCCCACCGAGCGATGAGGCCTCACTGCAGGGCCCTTTACCAGCGGAGGCACCAGCAGTATGACTCCCTGTTGGGTCACCGATTCCACCAGCCCTTGCAGTAGATGATGCACGCTGCTTGAGTGTGTTTCACGAATTCCAATGCCAGTGGCCACCAAAGTTAAGGGGAGAGACATACCCACAGGCGGCTGAGAATTTTCTAGAGGCTGTAGTGAGAGTCTTTAGACTGGTAGGGACACCAGCAGAATTCATGGTGATCCTTACTACCAGCCTCTTTTAGGCAGCAGCAGGAAGATGGTGGAGCCTGATTCTCCAGGTGCATGATGAGGCGACACTACTCTGGACAGACTTCGAGAGCCTGTTTTGGGTGGATTTTTTCCCAGCCACCCTTCATGCGGTGCAGATACATGAGCTACTACATCTACAGTAGGGTATCATGACTGTAGCTCATCACTCAGCGAGGATCACTGAACTCTTTCACTACTCCACATATATGGTACAAGACCCATTCTTCTGGGCCTGAACCTTCGAGAAAGGGATCAGGCGAGAGACCAAGGCATCGATGATCACTCTCAGCATCTTGACGCAGGCGGGGATGTTAGAGAGAGCCCTCCTAGTGGAGAGTTTCATTGCAGAGTAGTCACCAGCTGTGAGACCCACTACTAGTTGAAAAGCAGCGGAGTCTTATACAGAAGGAAGCAGGAAGATGATGCAGAGGTCCAAGAGGACCAGACCCACGAGCGGACAACTGCAGGACTCATGATCTATTGTGTGGGGCACCCGGGGTAGTGACTTATCTGCCAGGAGTAGGAAATGTTGCCCGTGCGGCGGGGAGGGTCACATGGCTTGTGACTGTTTGACCTGCTATTCATATGATCAACAGACAGTTGAGGGGCCACCCAGGTAGAGGCATAGATTCAATCAAGGTGTCCCCCAGGTCTTAGGTGGACGTGTTAGAGGATTTGGTCAAGAAGTTTGCGGTGGACGACGTTACGAGGTGCTACCGCCACCACCACCAAGAGGTCCACCCCGAATTCAAAGAACAGGTGGACAGGGGAGAGCTCAACTTCAGGAAGCTGAGGCATACGACCAAGACACTCTAGAGATGATTCGATGTACAATCTGTGTCTACTCCACCTTAGTTGTAGTTCTTATATACATAGGTGTCAGTCACTCTTTCATTCCCACTGCCCTTGTTTGGAGCTCAGAGATTCTGACGGAGTCGTTGGCTTGATCCTTATGGCTAGAGACTCCTTTGGGTGTTGATTTGACAATTACGCACTAGTGCCGGTAGTGCAAGATTACTCTAGGAGGTGAGAGCTTCGGCTGGGATCTCATAGTAGTGGCGTTGAGGCCTTACTATGTCTTCATGGGTATGGACTGGTTATCTATATTCCACACTAAGATTGACTGTATTAGGCGAAATGTGTGGTGTGTCTGCACGAATGGGACCAGGTTTACCTTCACCAGTGAAAATGGAACCTTTTCAGCACATGATAGACTTACTTAGAGGAGGGTGCAACCGATCCATTAGTTGTTGGATTGCCATACCCTTGGAGCAGTTGATGTGGCGAGTCTGACTTATCCTATAGTGGTGGACCAGTACACAGATGTTTTCCCTGATTATGTTCAAGGACTACCTCCTCGTAGAGAGATGGACTTCTATATTGACCTATACCCAGGGATGGCGCCGATATCTAATCCAGCATATCGGATGGCTCCTTCTGAGCATTGTGAGACGAGGGTACAGTTAGAGTACTTATAGGTAAAGGGATTCATCTGGCCCAGTGTTTCTCCCTGGGCAGCCCCGATTCTATTCGCCAAGAATGTGGATGGGAGCTTGAGGCCCTGTGTTGACTATTATCGCCTAAACCAGGTGACTATGAAGAACAAGTACCCACTCTTGAGGATTGACGACCTCTTTGATCAGCTGAAGGGAGCATGGTGGTTCTCAAAGATAGACACTATACATCCTGGCCCTTTATCAGCGCTAAAAACCGGCATTAACAGCGCCAGAAAAGCACTGTTAATGCCGGCAGAGATAAAGGGGGGGTCCCCTTTATCAGCGCTCCGAGAATCGCTGATATAGGAGACCTTTATCAGCGCTAAAAAAAGCGCTGATAAAGGACCGCCTTTATCAGCGCTTCTCTTAGCACTGATAAAGGTCTCCTATATCAGTGCTTCTCGGAGCACTGATAAAGGACCCCTTTATCAGCGCTTATTTTAGCGTTGATAAAGGTCTCCTATATCGAGGCTTGACAGAGCGCTGATAAAGGCCCCATCGCCTGCACCTACAAAACAGTACCTGCACACCTGCACACCAGAATACCTGCACAAAGTAGCACATGCACACCTGCACACCATATCACCCACACCCAATATTTTTACCGACAACGGTATATAAATTTTCTTAACATCATGAATAAAAAAACGCATTGCTATATACATTTCAAACATTGTTTTACATGGTTAAATTTACAATTATTCAACAAAAGTTATAAACATTCATGTTTCATCCTTTGATATCTGTGATCCGCTCTCGACGGTATTTGTTGCCGAACAAAGCATCCGAACTCAAGGAAAAAAATTCACCTATATAAGAAAACAAATATTATGTTAGTAATGCAATAATGAAAGAAATTAAAACAGTAATATGAAAGAATACATTAATATGGAAATGTGAAACTAAAATATGAAATTTTAAACTCAAAAGTTTTCATTTTCATAACAATGAAAGGGAATAATGTAGAATCAATATGTTTTTGATTGATTTATCTCATTTAATAAATACTGATTCTTTATCTAATGAAAAGATTTACCGGTCACAGTGTGCATCAGATTGAGGTGCGATCAATTCGTACACGTCCCAAATGACTCGTGGATCGTTTTCCTAAAGTATCAAAACAATCCGAATGCGTTTGCTCGGTTTGCCGTATGTTATTGGTGTTGTTTTCCAAAGTTTATCTCAATTTGAAACTGATATCAGACACTTTTAGCCATACCGGTTACAGCATGCATTGGATTGAGGTGTGGTTGATTTTTACACATCACAAATGACTCGTGGATCGTTCTCCAAAAGTATCAAAACAATCCGAACGCATTTTCTCGGTTTTCCGTATGTCATTGGTGTTGTTTTCCAAAGTTTATCTCAATTTGAAACTGATATCAGACACTTTTATCCATACCGGTCACACCGTGCATCGGATTGAGGTGCGGTCAATTTGTACACATCAAAAATAACTCGTGGATCGTTGTCCTAAAGTATCAAAACAATCCGAACGTGTTTGCTTGGTTTTTCGTATGTCATTAGTGTTGTTTTCCAAAGTTTATCTCAATTTGAAACTGATATCAGACACTTTTAGCCATATCGGTCACATCGTGTGTCAGATTGAGATGCGTTCAATTCGTACACGTCACAAATGACTCGTGGATCGTTGTCCTAAAGTATCAAAACAATCCGAATTCATTTTCTCGGTTTAGTGTATGTCATTGGTGTTGTTTTCCAAAGTTTATCTCAATTTGAAACTGATATCAGAAACTTTTAGCCATACCAGTCACACCGTGAATCGGATTGAGGTGCGGTAGATTCGTACACGTCACAAATGACTCGTGGATCGTTTTCCTAAAGTATCAAAACAATCCGAACGCATTTTCTCGGTTTTCCGTATGTCATTGGTGTTGTTTTCCAAAGTTTATCTCAATTTGAAACTGATATCAGACACTTTTAGCCATACCGGTCACACCGTGCGTCGGATTGAGGTTCGGTCGATTTGTACACGTCACAAATGACTTGTGGATCATTGTCCTAAAGTATCAAAACAATCGGAACGTGTTTGCTTGGTTTGGCGTATGTCATTGGTGTTGTTTTCCAAAGTTTATCTCAATTTGAAACTGATATCAGACAATTTTAGCCATACCGGTCACAGCATGTGTCGGATTGAGGTGCGGTTGATTTGTACACATCACAAATGACTCATGGATCGTTTTCCTAAAGTATCAAAACCATCCAAATGCATTTTCTCAGTTTCCCGTATGTCATTGGTGTTGTTTTCCAAAGTTTATCTCAATTTGAAACTGATATTAGACACTTTTAGTCATACCGGTCACACCGTGCGTCGGATTGAGGTGCGGTCAATTCGTACACGTCACAAATGACTCGGGGATCATTGTACCAAAGTATCAAAACAATCCAAATGCGTTTTCGTAGTTTTCCATATGTCATTGTTGTTTTTTTCCAAAGTTTATCTCAATTTGAAACTGATATCAGACACTATTAGCCATACCGGTCACACTGTGCATCAGATTGAGGTGCGGTCGATTAGTACACATCAAAAATGACTCGTGGATCGTTTTACTAAAGTATAAAAACAATCCGAACACGTTTTCGCGGTTTTGCGTATGTCATTGGTGTTGTTTTCCAAAGTATATCTCAATTTGAAATTGATATCAGACACTTTTAGCCATACCGGTCACACCGTGCGGTAGATTGAGGTGTGGTCAATTCGTACACGTTACAGATGACTCATGGATCATTTTCCTAAAGTATCAAAACAATCCGAACATGTTTGCTCAGTTTGGCATATGTCATTGGTGTTGTTTTCCAATGTTTATCTCAATTTGAAACTGATATCAGACACTTTTATCCATACCGGTCACACCGTGCATCAGATTGAGGTGCGGTCGATTCGTACTCGTCAAAAATGATTCGTGGATCATTGTCCTAAATTATCAAAACAATACGAATGTGTTTCCTTGGTTTGTCGTATGACGTTGGTGTTGTTTTCCAAAGTTTATCTCAATTTGAAACTGATATCAGACACTTTTAGCCATACCGGTCACACCGTGCGTCGGATTGAGGTGCGGTCAATTTTTACACGTCAAAAATAACTCGTGGATCATTTTCATAATGTATCAAAACAATCTGAATGTGTTTCTTCAGTTTGGAGTATGTCATTGGTGTTGTTTTCCAAAGTTTATCTCAATTTGAAACTGATATCAGACACTTTTAGCCATACCGGTCACACCGTGCGTCGGATTCAGGTGCGGTCAATTCGTACACATCACAAATGACTCGTGGATGGTTTTCCTAAAGTATAAAAACAATCCAAACATGTTTTCTCAGTTTGGAATATGTCATTGGTGTTGTTTTCCAAAGTTTATCTCAATTTGAAACTGATATCAGACACTTTTAGCCATACCGGTCACATCGTGCACCGGATTGAGGTGCGGTCGATTTGTACACATCACAAATGACTCGTGGATCATTGTCCTAAAGTATCAAAACAATCCAACTACGTTTCCTCAGTTTGGCGTATGTCATTGGTTTTGTTTTCCAAAGTTTATCTCAATTTCAAACTGATATCAGACACTTTTATCCATACCGGTCACACCGTGCATCGGATTGAGGTTTGGTTGATTTTTAGACATCAACAATGACTCATAGATCGTTTTCCTAAAGTATCAAAACAATCCGAACACGTTTTACCAGTTTGGCGTATGTCATTGGTGTTGTTTTCCAATGTTTATCTCAATTCGAAACTGATATCAGACACTTTTAGCCATACCGGTCACACCGTGCATCAGATTGAGGTGTGGTTGATGCGTACATGTCAAAAATGACTCTTGGATCGTTTTAATAAAGTATAAAAACAATCCGAAAGTGTTTCCTCAGTTTGGCGTATGTCATTGTTGTTGTTTTCCAAAGTTTATCTCAATTTGAAACTGATATCAGACACTTTTAGCCATACCCGTCACACCGTGCATCAGATTGAGGTGCGGTCGATTTTTACACATCAAAAATGACTCATTGATCGTTGTCCAAAATTATCAAAACAATCTGAACGCGTTTTCTCAGTTTGGAGTATGTCATTAGTGTTGTTTTCCAAAGTTTATCTCAATTTGATACTAATATCAGACACTTTTAGCCATACCGGTCATACCGTGCATTGGATTGAAGTGAGGTCAATTCTTACACGTCAAAAATGACTCGTGGATAGTTGTAATAATGTATCAAAACAATCCGAACGTGTTTTCTCAGTTTGGTGTATGTCATTGGTGTTGTTTTCCAAATTTTATCTCAATTTGAAACTGATATTAGACACTTTTAGCCATACCGGTCACACCGTGCATCGGATTGAGGTGCGGTCGATTTATACACATCACAAATGACACGTGGATCGTTGTCCTAAAGTATCAAAACAATCTGAACATGTTTGCTCATTTTGACGTATGCCATTTGTGTTGTTTTCCAAAGTTTATCTCAATTTGAAACTAATATCAGACACTTTTAGCCATACCGGTCACACCGTGCGTCGGATTGAGGTACGGTCGATTCGTACACGTCACAAATGACTCGTGGATCGTTGTACTAAAGTATCAAAACAATCCGAACGTGTTTTCTCAGTTTGGTGTATGTCATTGTTGTTGTTTTCCAAAGTTTATCTCAATTTATAAACTGATATCAGACACTTTTAGCCATACCGATCATACTATGCATTGGATTGAGGTGAGGTCGATTCGTACACATCACAAATGAATCGTGGATCGTTTTCCTAAAGTATCAAAACAATCCAAATGCATTTGCTCAGTTTTCCTTATGTCATTGGTGTTGTTTTCCAAAGTTTATCTCAATTTGAAACTGATATTAGACACTTTTAGCCATACCGGTCATACCGTGCGTCGGATTGAGGTGTGGTCGATTCGTACACATCACAAATGACTCGTGGATCGTTGTCCTAAAGTATCAAAACAATCCGAATGCCTTTCCTCAGTTTGGCGTATGTCATTGGTGTTGTTTTCCAAAGATTATGTCATTTTCAAACTATGTAGTAGGAATTCACTAATCTAAGGATATGAAACATAAGAAAGGGAGATCATAGATTATCAATAAGTGTAAAGGGAGATATCAATGACCATATAATGATAACATATTTATTTGGAATTCACCTTCATTGTACTATTTTTTTACATTCTTCCATCAGGCACGATGCTCATTCGTTTCTAAAGACATTTATATCATCTTCTGAATAGGAGTTTTTTCAACAGTCAGAGTAGTACTGAAAAAATATAAATACACAAAGGATTAATAATTATTTTAAATAAAGTAGTAATTATTTTCAAAAATACCTCTTCAGGGATGCTAGTTTGTTTATGAAATATGATCTCTTTCATAAATTTACAAACATAATAACCGCAGTCCTTTTCATTTGTTTGTTTCGGACACTGTAGAAACATCAAGAAAAATAAGTAATTTGTTTTGATATGTATTTGGACAGTGAAATATAATTATATATACCCAGATACTTCTCTATTTGTAGATCTTTTGGGAATTGTTGTCCTTATGCCCTGAATTCATTCCAGCCTTTAGACAATATTCATACACCGCCCTATCATAACAAAATCATCATTAAAAGATAATATAAATTATATAACTAGATATTTAGTTCTAAAATGTTGGATCTAGTGTATTACAAATTGAAAATCTCCATCATCTGTGGTCGGTTAGTTGGATATCCATGCAGTGAATCCAGAAAATAAATCTTTGGAGTATCCAAATTGACTGCAATGAGCATCCAATGTTCCCTAAAAACACAAAAAGAAATAAGTACTTATAGAAATGAAAATATAATTGATATGATTAAAATGTAGAGTTTTACCCTTGCATCGTTGGTATTAAAAAGATCCTGTCAGTCGTTATTCTTCTTTGAAACGTTCTGAGCAGATTTGACATCAATTCATCCTGAAAATTAGAATCTATTTCTGTTCGTTGTGTAGAAATGGTGTGAGGACTAACGAGTCCAAATTTGTATTCTTGGGAAAATCCCTTCAATTGTTTTTCATATATACACCTGTGAAAAATATCAGATGTATTTATCCATAATTATCAAAATATATCAGCTTCTGTAAAATCAAATCATGAAATCATACCTCATGTATACATTTATAACTGAGGCGCCTAGCCAGTCATATGTGATGATCTGAGAAACAGCGTCTGCACTAAGGAAATCTATTATTTCCTCTTCGTACAGATATTTTTCACAAACAATTGTATGACTATTGACGTCTTTCATTTTCGTATCCACATGAGCTTGCAATGATATTAAATGTGGATATAGAACGGGCGGGGTGAACGCGCTCTCAGTAGATCTTTTTGATCGGTTGGTTGATCCAATGTTGGAGCCGCTCTTTTATTTTAGCTTCTCCATTTTATCCTTCTATAATAACATTCATCAGTTCAGCCATTTTCTAATTTAATGTTAAAGGTTCTTCTTGAAAAATGAACTGGAAATGAATACCTCCTACTCGACATGTTTTTTTACAAGATTCGACGGCCATGCAACGAATGTTCCAACAGCTTTTTCCACTGTATGAATGTCCTCATAGTCATTTGGCATGGGTAGCTTAGCGCTCGGCTCATGAGCTACGTTAATTGACACTTTGACATGACCGGTTGGAAGTGGTATAGAGTGTAGCATGTCATTCTGCATATTGAATACCGTAGCCCTCGCTACAAGGCGATGGGTGGGAGTTGACAGATATAAATCACAGTCATTTTCACCCTGCAGAATATCATTACATGAAAGGTATCAGTGTCTATGTGATTCACATCTCACAAAAACAAATATTATAACATTGATTACCTCGGTTAATCCAGGTCTTTGACGGGAATGGCTCGCCTCAAAGCTGGTGAGGGGTGGATCTTCTCGCGGGGGTTGTTCTTGAGTTGTTTGTTCTTTTCGCCTCTCCTCCATCAAACTCTTTAGCATCTCTCAATGAGTTTGGATTAGTTCTTCAAGGGTAGATACTTTATCTCTCATTACATGCAATTCTTTAGTTTGTTCATCCTCTTGTTTTTTTTCTGAAAATATGTCTGGGGTGACACCCCAAAACCCACACCTCCGACGCGGCCATACTGTTCTGGCTGTTTCAAGGACGTTGAAAGTATGTCTGTATCCGGTGCGGGTGTTGTTGATTCCTGTGACTATGTCAGATAGAAAATATGAAAAAATAAGTAAGCATCGTTATGTAATAGTGATTTAAAGCAAAACAAGTTTATATTATGTCATACTTACACATGTTTCCCACACTTTTTGTGTGTTTTCATCTATCAGTTTACCCTCTTTATTAACACGAGCCTCCTTCCATAGCACATGGCGTCGAATGGAAGTGACTTGAGATTTTGCTTCATCAATCTACATATAAATAGAGAAACATGGTTACAGTGTTGTTTTATGTCACATAAAATTATTACAGTACTTTTAAAATACAAACCAATTGTTTTTCAATTGAAGCGTACCGCAACCTTGCTTTACGGTAGGGGTACGCTGGTTTTGCTGCCCATTCTTTATTTTCAGCACTCAGTTGCTGTTTCATAAATAAAAACCTATCAATAAACATGATGAATACAAGCAACATTACACAACGTGTAACCAAACACAATGTACCTGAAAATTATGTTCCGCATGATGGTTTCAAAACGCATCCCATGTTCCTTGGGATATCAAGTGTGCATAAAGAGGAGACGGGTGCGGCTTGATTTTCCCTTCGGCATCTTTCAGACGATGTTTCGTTAAAATGGTGTGAAAGCCTCTATGAATCCTTCCTGTCAGTCTGAAAACATACTCTTTGTGCGAAAAATCTACTATAAATGCACTCTACAAGAGATAATGAAGGGTTAGTCAATACTTCAATATTTTATTTTATTTTAATAAATTAAATAGATGATATCTTAATGATACCATAATCCCTTCCCACATTAATGTTTTCAACCCGTTGACAACATGGTGTCACGACTCTACATCAATCGGCACACGTTGTCGAGTGATGATTCCAATGTAGCTACTAAACATGGCATTGTTGGGGTTTACATGCTGGCCTAGATTATTCCATCCCACCTCATATTTGATTCGTTTTGCTTTTGCCTTAAGGATTTTTGCTAAAACTACCAAACTATAGCGCACCTGTTTTTTTTGTGTTGCTGGGGTTTCATCGCCTACCATTTCCTCAGTTTCTGCATCATCATTATGTTTCTCTGAAGTTCTAGCATCGGCACTGACACCAGCTGCAACAGGTTGAGAGACCTGTTGTACGTAAGCAGTGGGACCAGCTGCAAGAGGTTGAGAGATCTGTTGTCTCTCAGCAGTGGGACCAGCTACAACAGGTTGAGAGACCTATTGTCTCTCATCAGTGGGACCAGCTGCAACAGGTTGAGAGACGTGTTGTGTCTCGAGATTGGGTGCATCAGCAGGTGAAGAAGTCATTATCTATAGAACTGGTTAAAAATTTCATTTAGATCACATAAAAGCAGCAGTCAACAGATAATAACATAATGTAACACAATCTATATTATAATAAAAACCAATAACTTGATTAGTGAACTCCCTTTTTTTTAAAAGACTGAAGGGATTTGACCCCTCTATCAACTATCCATATCCCTTCATTGTGGTCCCCTCTGACATACAAAACGTCGTCTACATTGGGACCACTACGAAATGATTGTGAAGTCCCAATGAAAGGGTCATCTTCCGTTGAATTTTTATCTGACCCTTCAGCTGTTTTGCTCGATAACAGAACAATTGACCAGTTTCAGTTTGCGGGATCTGGAACATAAAATACTTGCACTGCCTGTGATGCCATTATAAATGGTCCGTCTTTCTCCCCTTCCTTACTAAAATTAACTTTCATGAATCCCAAATCATCTATTTTAACAGCACTCCTATTATCAGCCCACTTACATTGAAATATCGGAACTTGAAATTCCGTATATTCCAACTCCCATATTTGTTTGATGATGCCAAAGTATGACATATTCTCATAAATTGGATTTCTGTCCTTAGCACCGGAAGCATGCATCGCTTCAGCCACAAGAGTAACCCCACTATTCTGCATGATACTGTCTTCATCATGATCATTAGTATAAAATGTATAACCATTAACTACATAATCATTGTAAGATAATGCATACACACTTGGTTCTCCAGCTAGCCATCGAAGTCGTTCCGAAATTGACTTTAAATTTTCATCTGACTTCTTAAAAATATGATCAGAAAACCATCCTATAAACTATCGATTATGTGTATCTGATATCCATTTTTCAGCCCTTGATGGATTCAAATGCCTAATAATTTCTTTGTGGATTTCAACATATGGGTCAACGTCGAAACTGTTATGAAAAACATAAATGTGGGACTGCTCCCGATCTGTAATATTGATTGTCACAACCTTTCTTCCAGAAATTTCTTCACCCTCAATCCACCCAGTGTGACGAGATTTCGGTAAGACAATGCTTTCCACACCAGACAAGTATTCGGTACAGAATTCAACGGCTTCCTCAACAATATATCGCTCTACAATACAACCCTCTGGCCAACATCGATTTTTGACATACCCTTTCAAAATCATCATATACCGTTCAATGGGGTACATCTATCTGTAATGTACAGGACCACATAGTCGAATCTCTCTCACAAAGTGGACCATCAAATGAACCATAATATCAAAAAATGAAGGCGGGAAGAACATTTCTAATTCACATAATATGACGGCAATTTCTTTTTCCATAGCTGGCAATTTCTCCGGGTCTATAACTTTGCTGCATATAGCTTTGAAGAAGAAACAAAGTTTCGTTAATGTATGGCGGAAATTCTTGGGGAAAATGCAACATAAATCAATTGGAATGATATTTTTCATCAAAACATGACAGTCATGTGATTTCAGACCTTTTAACATCAAGTCGCTCATTGACACAAGGTTACTGATATTTGACGAATACCCCTCTGGAACCTTTACGTCATTCAAGAAGTTGAAAAACTGATATCTCTCCTGCTTGGAAAGAGTGTAAGCAGCTGGAGGAAGAAATGTTCATTTTTCACCCTTCACTGGTTCCAACTCTTCTCGTATTCCCATCTCAACCATGTCCAACCTAGACTTAATTCCATCTTCTGTTTTGCCAGATGTATTTAGAAACATGCCGATAACACTGTCAAATACATTTTTTTCTACATGCATAAAATCAATAAAATGTCTTACATACAGACAATTCCAGTATTGTAATTCAAAAAAATATTGATCTCTTTTTCCAACCGATTTTCGTAAGGTTTTGCGAAGCCGGTTTACCAAAAGTAGTGTCCATATTTTTAAGTTTCTCAAACAATTGATCGCCTGTTAGTGGATATGGTGTTGTACATTCTTCTGAACTTCCATCGAATGATGTATTCCAAGAATGGTACTTATGTCATCACGGTAGAAATATGTGATGTCCTAGAAACACGGTTTTCGATGAATGTTTTAACCTAATTGATTGTGTACCTTCTTTGCAAATGGGACAGCCTTGAGTTCCTTTAATGCTATATCCTGACAAATTTCCATAAGAAGGGAAGTCATTTATCATCCCATATAACATGACTCTCAAAGTGAAATCTTCCTTTCTGTAAGTATCATACAATGTAAGACCTGAATCCCACAATAATTTCAAAGCTTCGATCAATGGAGCTAAATAAACATCAATATTGTTACCCGGTTGTTTTGATCCTAATATAAGCATAGATAACCTGACGTATTTTCGTTTCATGCATAACCATGGTGGTAAGTTATAATTTATCAACATAACCGGCCATGTACTATGACTGTTGCTTTGAAAACCAAAAGGATTCACTCTATCTGTAGATAACACAAGACGAAGGTTTCTTGACTCGTTTCCAAATTCAGGATACTCATGATCGATTCTCTTCCACTGAGGAGAGTCTGCCGGTTGACGTAGTATCCCATCTTTAATTCTTGTATCTTTATGACATGTTAATTGTTTTGCAGTCTCCTCACTTCTATATAGGCATCTAAACCTTGGAATAATTGGAATGTACCTTACAACTTTAGTAGGACTGGATTCATCTTTCTTGTGTCAAGAAGCACCACACTTTGGTCATTCTTTAAGTGATTTGTGGTCCTTGCGAAACAGTATACAGTCATTCGGGCAGGCATGTATTCTTTCAAAGATCATACCCATAGAGCATAGCATTCATTTGGCATCATATGTTCGGCTCGAGAGCTCATTGTCTTCTGGGAGTATGTCATTCAAGAGGGCAAGTAGTTTCGTAAAACTGTCTTCACTCCACCCATTATCTGCTTTCAAATTATACAGCTTCAGTATGGCTGACAATGCTGTATATTTAGTGCAACTAGCATACAATGGCGTCTTTGCATAACTTTTTAACTTCTCAAAAAATTTTGGGCAATCACGATGTTCATCTTTGAAGGTCCTTGTCATTTTCTCAATACGATCTTCATCATCATTCACATCTGTAATCACATCCTCCATACGGTCATCTTCATTGTTCATGTTTGTAATCATATCAGATGATCCATAAATCGCAGTGTCACCCCAGTCACTACCTACATTCGTTTTTTCCCCGTGTTTATTCCAACATGTATAACTTTGATCTATTCCATGACAGATCAAGTGTACTTCCAACTCATATGGACTAATGTTTTTTAAATAACAACAGTGTAAACACAGACAAAGGATTTGAGAAGAGTCACATGCATGATCTTTTTAAAACTTGATAAATTCTTTCACGCCTTCTTCATACTATTTTGTCTGCCGATTGGCATTCATCCATTCTTTATTTATAGTTATCATATTTGAAATCCATAGGATGAGTATATAGGTTAGAGGAGAAGGAATATGAGTATAATTTAGATAAAAAACAAGATACTTCAAGGAAATAATGTGACCATGAAATGACTAAGTCTAGAATGTTGTGGATCTTCAATACATTCTTTGACTGATTTGGAGAAATGACTTCTCGAACCTTTTCTGGATAACCTAGAACTCCTTCCAAGGAAATAATGTGACCATGAAACAATACTTATTAAACAAAATATGGGGAATTTATAATATTGTAATAAAGACAAAGCTCTCTAAAAACACCCAAAACAACCTCCAGATTATCAGAGTACTCCTCTTATATATTGTAATACACCAAGAAGTATTCTAAAAAACGAAAATGGAGGTGTCTAGAAAGATATTAAAGATCTAGTTCATCAGTTCCATGAAATAGATAAAGCATTGGTGATCCCAAATGGAATTCATAAATACTTTAAATTTCCATATCAACTTTAAAAATCTATCTTTTGAGCATCCTCTTGCCAAACCCTCAACTGTTGGTACCCTGATCTCTAGAAAATTTTCAAAAACCAATAGAAACTTATAAGATGGTCAAACAAATCATCAATTATAGGCAATATGTAATTATTCATTACTGTCACCTGGCTATGACTATGGTAGACTGTTAAAATTAATAGGCTATGATATGAATTCATTGAAAACAGAATTAGAAAATCCCATAGTGACATGATCATATAGATAGAACCATTTCCCTAAAGATATTCTAGCTGATCTTTTAGCTCCTGTAAATCGGCCAAAGCCTTATGATGTGATGGAATGGAAAATGGGATCGTCCTGTGAAGCAAATAGATAGAAAACGCAAGCACTCATTGGAGAGGTTATCCCATGAAGTCCTCTAGAAATGATTTTGTGTACTTTTCCATGACCATTGGAATTTCACATGAAGAACACTTCTCAACAACCCCAAGGAAAACCTTGGAAAAATGACATGATATGAACCATAACATAGAAGCAACTTGTCATACCCTCCATGGTTATAGATCACAATCTCCATAAAAGACATGGAATCTCCTGTTAAGAGTAAGTAATTGAACCCAATGGTGATAATAGTCATCTAGTGCACTAAATACAATAAAAAAATCCAAGATGATAATGAGGTTGGAAAAGACCAGGTCCAAAACATGGAATTCTGAAATGAACTCCATGCCAAGTACCACAACACAACTCTCAAAGAAAATGAAACCATGACCATTTTTCCTACCCAAAAGGGTTAGGAAATACATGAAATAATTCATAAACTCTGCCGTCATACCCAAGTAATAAAAAAATATTTGAAATTAATGACTAAGATTCACCATTTTGAAATGAAACCAATACTATAGAAGAATTAAAAAAATTAACCTCTAATTGTGGTTGGCCAAGATTATGAGTCCTCATGAATGACCTCTACTGCATTGATTTTTTCTAGATTAGACTCGTCTATGTATTATTTCCCTATTAAGAATCCCCCTTTCTTTTAGGATGTGATCCTCCACCATTTGAAGCCTCTTATTTTAACTAAGAGCCCTTAAAAAAAGTGGAGCCTACACCACTCCCATTAGGTGCCAATTGAAAAAATCACAAGATATTCCCCGGCTACCCAAATAGGTGGAACACCCTCAGAGTCTCTGGTAAAATCGTCTAGATGTTTCCCACATTTCTAATCTGATAAAAAAATAGGTCCATTGTCCATAGAATCCAAATAATCTGTTCATAAAGACTACTCAAATCCCTTTCCAAAACTTCTCTAAGACTCATCGTGCTTTAGATTTTATCCTCAAAAATAACTATGGATACCACTGATTAATGGAACACCATTGAGACCAATATTTCAATTAAAATAAGCCTCTCACATCAATACCTTGGGAAACACATAAAAATAGGTTGGTAGACTTAGAACAATAAGAATAAATCTGATATATTTCCCCAAACCCATCTCAAAATTAATAGCCATAAGATAATAATTCGTGGGGAGATAAAGAGATACATGAACCAAATTATGGAATCTAGTGGCATAATCCATGACTAAAAGACCACCATACTCTAGCTTTAAAAACACATAGTCATTCATTAATCTCAAGGTATCTAAGTAGAACCTCTGAAGAAATACCACTTGGAAAGTGGTAAAAGTGAGATCCTCCGTATTCCTCGAAAGAATCATTGAATCAAACCACATTCAAATAAATTATTTTATAAAGGAACCAAAAAATAACACTTTAGATTTCTTAGGGTTTTTCAAAATCTCTAAGATCTACTTGATACAGTCCAACTACTCCTTAAATTACTTGGTTTTCTTTTCAGTAAGGAAAAACTCTGAATTATTCTTTGAAAATTCTTGAGTGTGGTCCATAGTTCATGTCTTATCATGGATACCAATTTAACCCACGTTTTTAAAATTATAAATCATTGAATCCAAAAACATTTGTATCAATGGGATGGTTCCTCTTTGGGGTACTCTGGTTCACACTCTCTATGCTTCTACATGGTCTTTCTAGGAGGTATTGTCTACAAGAAACATGAACAACCTCCATCAAGTAAAACCCAACATCAAATCACAACAAAAGAACTAAATGAAAAAACCAAAACATAATAATAACTAAATAAATCTAATGAAGTAGTGGGAAATCATAAAAACAACCCATAGTCAGGATTAAAACATAACCACAATCCCAAACCACCCATGGAAACTGATGATTCAACACGAAGAATAGTTGGCCAAACACTTACCCATTCCAAAAATAATTAATTCATGAAAATTCAATTTGAATAACCTTAAGGAGGAGGACCTGGTGGCAGAGGAGAAGGAGGTGTCGACAGCGGAGGCACCGGAGGCAACGGAGGCAACACGGAGGTAGGGCGGAGGCAGGGCAGAGGCAGCGGAGGCAGCGGAGGAGGAGGAGGAGGAGGAGGAGGCCGCGATGGAGGAGGAGGCAGCAGAGTAGGTAGAGGAGGAGGAGGAGGTGCCGGTGGAGGAGGAGGATGATGAGGCCGTAGACTAAGAGGAGGAGGAGGAAGCGCCGGTGGAGGAGGAGGAGGACGAGACTGTGGTGGAGGAGGAGGAGGAGGAGGAGAGGAGGAGGAGGAGGAGGAGGCCGGAGGAGGAGGAGGCAGCGACCGGAGGAGGAGGAGAATGAGTAGGCGGTGGCCTGGGTGGAGGAGGAGGAGGCAGCGGCAGCGGCGTAGAGGAGGGCTTCCGCGAGAGCTTGACCAGGTGTAGGGAGGAGGAAGAGGACCCCCGGGTTTTTAACAAATCCGCGTGATCCTTTATCAGCGCTATTAAAAAGCACTGATAAAGGGTGTATTTATCAGCGTTAAAATGAAAAGCACTGATAAATACAACCTTTATCAGCGCTTTTTTAGCACTAATAAATAATCCCTTTATCAGCGCTAAAAAAAGCGCTGATAAAGGGTACACATTTATCAGCGCTAAAAAGCGGTGATAAAGGGTACACCTTTATCAGCGCTTGCTTTAGCGCTGATAAAGTGGACCTTTATCAGTGATTTTGTTAGCGCTGATAAAGGCCTGACCCTTTATCAGCGCGTTACTGTTAGTGCTGATAAAGGCAGGCGTATGCCTTGCCCAGTTTTGTGGTAGTGAGACCTTAGATCAGTCTATCACTAGCACAGAGTTCGAGACGAGGATGTGCAGAAGATGAACTTCAGTTGTCGGTACAGCCACTACGAGTATTTGTTATTCCATTCGGCATAACCAACACTCCATAATTGTTCATGAGTATCATGAACATGATATTCTTGCCTTACCTCGATCGCTTTGTCGTAGTCTTCATTGACCACATTCTGATCTACTCAAATACTGAGTAGGAGAATGCCTACCATTTACATGTAGTACTGACACACTCTGAGAGCCCTAGATTTATGGTCAACTCTCGAAGTTCCAATTATGGATTCGAGTGGTTCACTTCTTGGGACATGCCATCTTGGAGGCTGGAGTTGCAGTATATCCAGTGATGATTGAGGAGGTACTTTCTTGGGATCCACCCAAGAGTGTGACAGAGGTACGGAGTTTCATGGGCTTGGGTGGATAGTATCAGAGATTCGTTCCAGACTTCTCCAGATTTTCATCACCACTATCATCCTTGACGAAGAAGGAAAAAACCATTCATGTGGTCGAAGAGGTTCCAGTTTAGAATTCAAAATTTGAGGTAGAGGATGACTAGTGCCCCCATTTTTAGGCTTCCAGAGTAGGATGTAGGGTACATAGTTTACTACGATGCATCAGGAACCGGACTTGGGTGTGTCCTGATGTAGGAGTGAGTAGTGATCACTTATGGTTCTCGGTAGATGAAACAACATGAGCAGAACTGTGCTACCCATGGCCCAGAGTTAGCAGTAGTGATCTTCGCCTTAAAGATGTGGCATCAATATCTGATGGGAGAATGTTTTACTGTGTACTCTAATAACAAGAGTCTCATGTATATCTTCTCTCAGAACGAACTGAACCTGAGATAGCGGAGATGGCTTGAGTTCCTCCAAGACTATGACTTCGAGATAGTATATACTCCTACGAAGAGGAATGTTGTTGCAGATGCACTCAATAAGAGGTCTCTTATACAACTTCTAGGAGAGGAGATAGAGCAGCTGGCTGCTTTACAGATATCCTTTATGGATAGATATGGGGCAGCCTTTCTTCGGTCTCTTACAATCACTCCCCCACTTCTTCAGCGAGTGAGGGAGGCTCAGCATGGGGACGCTGACTGTAAGACACAATGTGCTCATATATCCCCAGGGTAGGAACCTGATGGATTTTTTGAAGCTGGGGAGCACGTCGTCCACTTCAAAGGATGCACTATGGTGCCAATGTCACTATAGGAGGAAGTGTTGAGAGATTTTCACATGTCCCCTATAGCGGTGCATCCAACAGTGGTGAATATGTAATAGGACCATCGATGACAGCACTGGTGGCAAGGTATGAAGAAGGCAGTAGTGGAGTTTATCTCACAGTGCCTCACTTGTCTGCAAGTGAAGGCAGAGCACCAGAAACCAGCAGGCTTGGTCCAACCTTTATAGGTCCTAGAGTGGAAGTGGGATGGGATATCCATGGACTTCGTAATGGGTCTTCAACATACATCCAGGGATCACGACTCGATTTGGGTGATCGTCGACCAACTCACCAAGTCAGCGCACATCCTACCGATCAGAAAGTAGGGTTCACTAGAGTTCTTGGGACACCTCTATGTGTAGGATATTGTACGTTTACTTGGAGTAACATCCTTTATTGTCTCTGACCATGACGCACGGTTTACTTCCCGGCTATGGAAGGGATTTCCGGAGGCTTTCGGGACACAGCTTCGCTTGAGCACCACCTTCCATCCTCAGACAGATGGTCAGACTGAGCGGACCATTCAGACCCTCGAGGACATGCTACGTGCTTGTGTCCTCGACTTCAGTCACAGCTAGGAGGATCACTTACTGTTGCTATAATTTTCTTACAAAAACAGTTATCACTCCACCATTGGTATGTCACCTTTTGAGGCCTTGTATGTTCAACCTTGCAGATCCCCAGTATGCTAGACAGACCCAGGGGTGTCAGCCCTAGTTGGACCGGAGATGGTATGGGCTACCCCAGAGAAGGTGCAGATCATCCAAGAGCAGATGGAGAGTACACAGAGTAGGTATAATTCATATCCTGACCGGAGATGGAGACCTCTGGAGTTTGATGATGGCGACCACGTCTTTCTACGGGTATCGTCTCGATGAGGTCTATGGAGATTTGGCCAAGGCGGAAATTTATCTTTGTGATTCACTGGACCTTTCCAGGTCCTTAGTAGAGTATGAGAGGTGGATTACTTCTTGGATCTTCCACCTCAGTTGCACCGGGTACACGAAGTCTTCCACATATCTCAGCTGAGGAGATACGTGCATGACCCATACCACATCCTCAACCATGGATAGCTAGACATCGATGATGGGGAGACTTTCATGAAGGTCCTAGTGGAGATTGAGGATCGATAGGAGAGAGTCCTACGAGGATGGTCGATACCTCTGGTGCACATTCGCTGGCATCACCGGAACCTATAGGAGATCACATGGAAGAGGGAGGCTCATATGCATTCTCAATACCCCCTTTTGATCCCTTAGTTTGACTTATAGCTGATGGGGATGTAAATACCTGAGGAGGAAGATAATCTAAATAATTGGAAATTTTGTGGAAATGTTTTTTCTTAAATACATGGGAATTTTACGAGTCTGTGAAAATTGATGGTGCGTGATTCTGAGGCCTGGTGTGCCCAGAATCAATTTCTAATGTTTTTTTCATGTACGTTCAGTAAATGTATGGGTGGGTTTTTATAACCTTTGAACCGGTGCTCTGAACTGAAATCTGAGGGCATCGTTGAACTCACAGCACTGGTGTTCACTTAAGAATAATTTCACCTCGACGTTAGATGATCGAGAATGAAAGTTAGTTTTTGGATTTTTTAAGAATAAAATCAAATAAAAATAAGTGTGTAGCTTGTTTTTATTTGGTGGTTAAATCCTCCAAGAGGAGGTTAGAGGTGGGTCCACCACACCATAACCTCCCATGAGAGGTTATTGTGGTGGGGCCCCCCGAGGTCTAAACACCTCTTCTCAATTAAAGGGGTGGGGACCACCTGGGCTTTAAACCTCCTTGAAACTCCCCATAAGTGGGGAGAACCCTTTGAACTTCCATCATTAAAGTGACAATCCACTCAAAAAATTAATTATTTAACTTGAAATCTATTGAATATTTTGGCCAATAATAAAACAATGGGTTAACCTAACCCATTATTTTTGGGTTGGCATTTTATTTTGGTGGAACTTTGGGAGTGGGGATGAAAGACCTTGGAGAAAATAATTCTCCCAACAAAGAACGCTTCATCTGCCAATGAAGAATGATCTTCAACCGGGGTATGAAGGGGAAGTGTCGTCCTTGAAGAACACCGACAACATTGTCCTCGACATCATCTTCTTCTTCCCGACGTCAAAGAAATGATGTCCGTGTTTCGGCGACATCATAAACGAGAAACGAACCCGAGGTAGGGGGATTTAAGATTGATTTGTTTCTATTCTTCATCGAACAAATCATGTTTTATGAATCACCAAATGTTATCACCATAACATGGAGACCTCTTTCTGCATGAACACGACTCGACCCTCTACCTTCATTTTTCCTCTATTAATGATGATGGTGGAGGAGAAATGATGGTCGGCGTCGGGTCAGTTGCAAAGAAATCCATCCGTGAAGGAAACAGGTGGCGAAAGGTCGGCGGGTCATCAGAAGGGCGCGACACCATCATGCTGAACGGAAGAATAGGCTGCAGCCCCTAGCCATGGTGGTGTACACGGGCGGCCGCCAAGCCACCAGAGGGGCGTGACGCCGTCGCGCCACACAGAGGAAAGGATCCATGGCTAGTACGGGCCGCAGAACAGAGGCACGGTGCTGTCGCGCCGCGTGGAGGAAGAAGCCACGACATGGGCGGGCTGCGGTGGATGAGTAGAGGTGAAGATGTCGGGCTGGCCACTGGCGATGCAGAAGCGGCTGGCCGCTCGACCTACCGGGAGGAGCGGGACCCAGTGGGTTCCGCGTCGTGGACCAGTTCCACTTGGGCCTAGTTTGGTACCCACCTGAACGGCTCTGCCATTCAGGATTTCAGGGGGCACATAGACTCCCCTCTGGACGCAGCTAGGGTGGGCCCCATAGGGCACCACCAACCGCTGGCCAACCAGGTCAGCGCGGGCCACCAGCCAGGCCACACGGGCCGACACCTAGGTCACGCGGGCCACCGAGATGGACCCAACGCGTACCAGGCCGCCCCCTCGGGCCGAGTCGAACCCACGGACTGCATCGAACCCCAATCAGGACTCGTTTGACCCGAATTCACCTTTTCACCCATAACTTGGGCTATGGGTGTCTGATCGATGAACCGTCTGCGGTGATGGAAATCATAGAACGAGATGGTTCTTTTGGAATACCCCACTTAAATTTTATAAATAGATGGGGTATGGTCGGGTTGGTTTGAACCTAAAATCTAAAAGGGCCCCCAAAACCAAAATGCCAATAACTCACAGACCGGGCATCCATTTGGCGTGACGTCTGTTGTGTTGAGACCCCTATGACGAGACAAAACTTTTGAGATACTTATACATGGGACTTAGTGATAGTTTGAGGATAAACATGTGGCTCATGGAGCGGATCCACTTGGAGAGGAGCGAGCAGAGTATGGTGACCTAGTAGCTGGCTGAGACCTGATGACTGCTGACCTTTTGACTCGGAGTGTTTGTACTAGCTCAGTGGGGAGCGCCTCTGTGTGACGCGGTATAAACATAGTGGGGAGCACCTATGTGTGACGAAGGAGACCCATGGTACTCGATAGGAGGATTACCTCAGTAGTCTACGAGGGGGAGCGCCTTTGTGTGAGCGCGGCAGACCCACAGTGGGGAGCGCCTCTGTGTGAATGCAGCAAACCCATGGTACTTGATGGGAGGAGTACCAGAGTAGTCCAAGATAGTGGGAAGCACCTCTGTGTGATGCGGAAGGCCCATTGTACTTGATAGAGGAGGAGTACACCATCATTCGAGGTTCCGATAGTGTGACTGGGGATGTTACATGATACTATCCCTAAAATAAAAACATGGTTTGGACTGAGTCAATGACTTTTGTGTTTTCCTCATGATTTAGAAGGGTCACTAGATAACTTAGGTATATGTATGGGCATATACTTAATTAATGGTTATCAGTTGTTTTCATACTTTGGGGTTTATACTTGTTGGATTTTGTGACACCTTGAGGTTTTTGGGGTCTCTACTGAGTATCGTTATGCTCTCCCCTGCACGGGATATGCCCGTACCTCGTTGTGTTTGTTGCAGATGATGGAAATCATTGACTAAGGCAAAGAGTAGCAGGACTGGATGGTACCCGTAGGTGGACCACTCAGTGTGACAGTACACGGAGGAGACGGAAGGATGTGGAGAGATGAGGAGGCCATCTGTAACTACCCATTAGGTAGGAACCCCGGAGGATGACTGAGTAGCTGCTTTACTTATTTTTAGTTGTAATTTCATTCAGTTGTACTTGTACTTTCCTGTTGGGCTTGTATTTCCGGCCCCTTTTACTTTCCAGCACTTCTTTTGTATAGAGTTTTACTTAGTGTTTTTCTTCTAGTTATTTGCTCTGATGTGTTTGTTTATAGTTATAAAGGAAATGCCTTCCCTACTTATGGATTTATGCCTTTGGTTCTAGTAATCAGCCCCTGTCCTATGGAAAGCGGGATTAGGGTAGTCACGATACGATTCCTGGGGGATCGTTCATGACAGGTATCAAGAAAAGTGACTCAATAGCAGGTTAATCATTGTGGAAAATATATAGTTGAGAGAATGTTAAAACAAAAAATAGTCTTGAGGCTGAGGTAATGATTTTTCAATAAGATATAATTGAGTTGGATAAAGTATCTTGGATATTATTGTCTAACTTGGAACTAATTAATGTTTTGTTTATTTCATAATTATTGGATATTACAACATTTTTTTGAATTTAAAAAGTATATCCATTATTCTATGTTTTATATAAGGATTAAGAATATACATACACAGTCAAATAAGGTTTTCTACTAATTAAAGTTGTTTATATGTTTTATTATAATACATAATGAAGGTATTCACATGTAGTTATGTGATAAAATAGATCTTCATTATGTTATGTTTACCTTCATTATAAATTATGGTCTGTGAGTTTGGACAGAAGTATTTTTGTATAAGTCTAAAATATAGAATAGATTAGGTTGGACTTTGGATACTATTGTGTAAGGTTAAAAAAATTCTTAATATTATTTTCGGATTGTTATATAATGTAAAACTCAGAGGTATGGAGACAACCCATCAAGTCTGTCAAGACCGTGAGACTCAAACCTGCAACCGAAGAGAGACATCGGTGCATCACCTACCACTGAACTACGTGATGTCCTAATTTTTATATTGTAGTTTTTTTAAAATTGCATGATAGGTGAATTATAATTCATTCTTTTTTGAAACCTATACAATTAAGATAAATAGAATATTTTTGAATTCAATTATCTTTTGTAGTGAAAGTTGAGTTTGTGGTAGAAGTTAGGTAAAGCATGGATCTCTATATGTCAGTTATTTTATCTCTATTATTCTATGAAAAAATAATTCTTAAAATATAGGTAAGGGACCTTAAAACAAAAAATTTTTTATCGTAAAAACTTATGTTTTTTTAACCAATGATATTTAAATCATCATATATTTATGGATTTTAGGCCCTCAACATTCCATTTATTGTTCACTTGTTTTTGATTAATGACCTCAATCACTCCCTATAAATATTTTTGTTTGTCCCCAAATTATGTGTCTCTAATTTCAACAATTTAATCCTGTTTGAAATCCTAATTTGATGGTGTCTTTTTTATTTTATTTTCTCTCTTTTTTAAACTAAATTTTAGTAACCCTATTTCTGATGTTGGTTTTCTAAAACGTTATTTTCTATTTTTAACCTTTTATTTTTGAAGAACAATTTAAAATTATGAGTATGAATTTTATTAAAGTAGGGGAGAATGTAACACCCTAGGATTTCATAACATGTTATCTCTTTAAAGTAATTCAATAGCTTGCGGCACATGCAACACTGAGTACGAGCGCCCCATGAATTAACAAAATAGCCATTTAAAAAGCGGTTATGAATATTATTAATGTCATTCTAAATTTTATATAGTCCATATAATTTTAAAATCTATATTATGTGTTTTTTAGACATAATATAATAACAAATCCAATTAGTTTAGATAAAAGAAGTGTTTTTCAAAAAAATCATGTTTTTCACCTTTTTAATGGATAATCGTTTTTAAATGCAACATTTGACACTTTTATATATTCAATTTTACAAAATAAACTTATTCAATAGAAGAAGTACATAAATAGTTAGTTTGCATAATTTTTTTGTGTATTTATGATAACATTAATATTTTGATGAATACTAAAAATTGTAAAATTTTAATTGAAAAAAAAATTTAAATAAAAAAAATTTATAATGTTAAATTATACATTTGGATGTTTTTTAATTATAAATATATTTTATTTTTATCATTTAATAAAATTTTGGTCATTGTATTTAATTTTATATTAAAATTGGAATAAACACATATCAGTCTTTTGAAAGTTTTTATTTCCCAAAAACCTACTTTTTGATTTTGACAATGAGAATTAATTTTAAATTAATTAATTGACATATATGTTCTGAATTTTGTAATATAAACTTAATTTTTGAATTTGGAGTATCTAAATTAGATTAGGATGAATTTTTGATATTTTTCATAAAACATTAAATTTCAGATGAATGGTGAAAAACACTATCTTGTTTAAAATCAAATTTTTATTTAAATAATTATTTTTATATAAATTTTAATTAAAAGTTAAAATAGATACATAATACCTATATTAGTCCAATTTAATTCATTTGAGTCCTTTTATAATAATATAAGACATATAAATTTTTATTGTATTTTTAACCCTTTTACCAGCCTTCTAGGCACATCTTCAAATTTGTAAAAAACGTAACTTTACCGCTTCTGTAAATTGAATTTCCAAAATATGAGACACAAAATTGAAATAAGTAAGTATAATTTTGTTGAATACGGTGAAACTATTGTTTTTGAATAGTAACTTTTGAATTTTATTTACCATGATTAAAAGTAAATTGGGTAATTAAAGGTAAAAATTATATTATAATTACCCTAGAACACGTCCTGATTCTATTTTATAATTGTATTTAGAACAAAATAAAAATTTGGAATAATATATTATCCTTTTGGTCCACATTTATTAGATTGGAACTTTTATGATTATTTTATTTAAAAAGAGTTAAAAGAGTTAAATTCAAAGTTTAATAACTAAACCATTTTTAATATAGTGTTATACATAAGATAAATTCAAAGATAAATATTAATTAGAAAGATAAAAGGATTTAATACATCATGGAATTTTATTTATAATTTTTTGAAATTAAATAATAAAATTTATTTATGTTACAATTTGGATGCAGTAATTACCCTATTAATGAAAAATTAAAATAATTCATATTATAAATAAGAAAATAAATTCAAATTGAGACTTTTTAAGCATTCCACGAATTTTCAAGGTTAATTTGACATTTTATGGTTGAATTTATCTATTATTATTTAAGTAATAAAGTTTTTTTTTGACTTTCACAAAAACAAAATACTAAATAGTTTCAAAATTGACATAAATGATTTTTTAAAACAAATATATATTAATAAATGAGATATTATTCCTAAAAATATAATGTTTGGAAATAATAAATATTTAATGATAGATATGTCATTAATTAACCTTTTTATGTTTTTGTGACTTTATTGGATTTTTATTAACCATAAATAACAAAAATACCATAAGACATTGTAAAAGATAAACTATTTAACTAAGAGTTTATTCTAAAAGAAAAGGATAATATGGTGACATAAATTTGGCTAACACCTATAATTTGAGATTATTTATACCCATACCCACCTTATACTGTATGTAAATCCATTTGGAGACATTATAAACTGAAAATTATTTTATAATAAAATAATATTTGATGTTTTTTCTAAAGTGGTCATCACCTCTCTTATAAAACGGTACTTTCCATTCTCTCAAACTCACACCTCAAATGACATTTGGATCAGCCAAACCCTTATAAAATATCATCCCAACTACCCTCACTTAATCCTAGAGTATTTGGTTTTATCATAATCCAATTTAAGGAGTTGTTTTGATCCAATCAAAAGAAAGAACCCGAAGAAGAGGTAATTTCGTCATCCCCTCTTTCAGAGTTCTTTTCGTCATCCACTTACTCTATCATTGAATTTTTCAAACTGAAATAATAACTCTAGTATTTTATACATAATTATACGTTATTATAAATTTGGTACAACAATATTCATTATTAAATCTATCATATGAATGACAAAGTCATCATACGTGCGTACGTACGGCTTATCGTCTCCACGTCATGGTGTAGAATGTTATTCAAAAATTCATTATTTGTATGGGTATAATTATGATTATAATTGTTGTAAATAATAAATATAAATTTTTAATGATTCTATATATATAATACAACCTTATTACATACTATTTCACCATCAATAGAATGATATCATCCCTCATGTGTACGTACGACTTATCGTCTCCACAACGCGATAAGATTAATTTCCACATTCACCATTCAAAGATGATAATAAAAATATATATTATTAATAATTCTATAATATATGACATAATAATTCTACTATGTATATATATATATATGTCTGTGTGTATTCACATATATCTCCTTCACTTACTTCCATTCAATACGATATGAAAACAGAAACATCTTTTATGCGTACGTACGACCTACCATCTCCATAAATGGTGTTTTCCATTTCATATATCTATCTATTATACATATTTATATTCTGAATATATATTACACATAAGTAATGTTTTATATTTGGGAAGAAATTAAATCATGATATAAGTGATATGATAAATAATATGAAGTTAAAACATGTACGATATAGAAAGCGATTAAAACCCAAATGTTATTTTAAAATGGAAGTTATTATTAAATGGGTAGTATAAATCCCTAAATGTATAAAGTATGATATCATAAATTTGAATATGGTTCTAGTATAATTTAATAAAATACCATGGTCATTATACATGAAGTTATATTTACCCTTGACCAAAGGAAAGTACAACGTAAGGGTTAATTCCTCAATCTCATTATTATCTGAGATTCTCCATGTGTAAGTTTTTACTGGGACATATTTATTATCCATGTAAATGATTCATAAAATATTTTTCAAAAGGATTATTTTATTAAGGGAATCTTTAACTAAAAGATCATTTCAAATGTTTTAAATATTTATTATTCTAAATCTTTCTCATAATGATCATGTTTTCAAAAATGTTTTTAAGGATTTATTTATATGGACATGAATGTTTTATAATTTTAATTACATTAAAAAGTTTCAAAGTGGTATGAAACACTTTGATTAAAAGATATCTTTTAAATATATTCCTTTATAAATTGTGTGACTTTTAAATGACTTCATGAAAAAGGTATATTTCTCTCAAAGTGTTTTAATGATAATTTTAAACTATTTCAACATCATTTACAAGATATTATTATTTATTGAGGTTGATTAATTATAATAAAATATTCTATATTGTATTAAATGAGTTATTATATGTTTGATTGTGGATGAGTTATTTTTATACCATTTATATTTTATGGTTAAATTATTCACATTTCATATGTTAGTTTTAATAAGATTGTTTATGTTATATTTTACCCATATCATATGACGAATGCATTGGACTTAGTAATTGATGGGTGGATCCTGCTATAGCTCATCGATGCATCGGTAGGTCTCATGAGAGAAACTAGTGTTATGGCACAAGGCCTTGATAAAATCTTTATTTTCAGTCTTGGCACAAGGCCTTGACTATGAGGTTATGATATCCATCATTATGAATTATATCATTGTGAAATTAGCTATTGATATTACATGTGATTATTAGACAAGTAGGATATCCATGTGAATAAGTAAATGGAAATATTTGATTAATCATTTCTATATTGTGACGAAGATTATGTTTAAAAGGATTTTTTTATTCTTAAACATTTCCTTAAATGTTTATGCTTATTTATAATAGTTTCTTGCTATATTGTTGTCCTTACTGAGAAATTATGTTCACCCATTTCTTATGTTTTATTTTTCCCACAATGCGAAGAAATATGATTTCATTGATATTCAAGGATAATCTAGGAGAATAATATTGTTCTCAAATGACTATTTATGTTGTGTTTCATTTTAGAAATTGAAATGTAATGTTATTAAATGTAATCTACTTTCCAAAACTACTATACATATCGGTCATTTGGGACTTGATTCCTTGTAATCATGGAAGCGTTTTAAAATAATGCACTGAATCTGGGTAACTAGGGTTATGGCATTACATTTGGACCATTATTGGATCGAAATTAAATGGGGAAAACATTGGTAGAATTCTCTTTTCAGAAGTTTAAAAGAATACCACCCCTCTTTCACAACAAAAAGACACTCACCAGTCCCACTTAGTCACACCTATATATATATATATATATATATATATATATATTTTTCATCCAATATCTCACTAAATCTAATCTAGAATCCCCTAAATTAATCATATAATCCTCAAATTGGGAGTAAATCCAACCATGGTATACCTTTTCTGCAAACCAAGATGAATTACCAAAATAAGAGGTCACATCCTTCCCATAGCTCCTTTATTTTGTTTTCATTCTCTCCCACCATATTTATTTATATTACATGATTATATTAAAACATTATAATCATAAATCAAATTATATATGTTTATTTTAATGGTTCAAACCAAACATACCTAAGAATTCATCTAATGGGTAACAAAATTATCGTTCGTTTGTACGGAAGACTATGACCTCACTAAATGATAGTGTTCGTTTTTTCATACAACCTCTCATAGTTTGGAATTTTGATAGAAATAATATGTTTCTATTTTATTTATGATATATATGATTAATTTATTATTCTTTAATTATTATATAAAACATACATTCATACTTTCCGTTTTACGGAAATATGATAACTTCTTTAGTGGATGTGTGAACTACCACCAACTAAATGAAATGTGATTCATTCACACATTGCATGGAATTTAATAAGGATAAGGTTCGTAAAATTATATTATATATACAAGACATTAATTATACTATAATTATAATATGTAGATAAGTATAAATATATTTCCTTTTCTTTCTTTTACTCAACACCACAACAAAATAGTAACATCATTCTTGCATACACATGACCTACCGTCTCCATAAACAATTTATTACATTTTCAATTTATACATTATATATATTATTATAAATGCCTATATAATAAATATATATGGTATTTTTACCATTTTATAAATTATATAAATTTTTAAATCGTTATCTATGTGAAAGGACCATGAATAAAAAGTCAAATCATATACAAAAAACAAAGCAGTTATTACCGGAAACATAACATGAACATAGGTTTGTTAATAAATAAGAAATATAATGTCAATAAGAAGTCATATATGGTATTATATAGAAGAATATAGTTCTATGTTATATTTATAAGGAAATTATATTTCTTATACATGTGTTTTGTACATGTACAAATATAGTGATGACTTATGGTATGAATTTTCTCATCTCACTTTTAATTCTATGAGACTTACACCTTATTCACCAATCATTTATTTTTTTGGTGTATATACTACCCTTGAATGTATTATTTGGTACACATAATAATTTTTTTTGTTATTTATACTTCTATTTTATAATATTTCTTTCATGGGATTTATGGTTCAAAAGTTACAAAATCAGTAAAGTAATTTTTGTCTCAATTTCCCTTCATTGAGATACATGCTATGTCATGAACCTGTTTTTTTTATAGGCTTTATGTACTCCCCTATGACATGTTATATCAGAAATATATGTATATAATTATATATTAAGAATTATAAAATGTTATTCTCTTGTGTGGATTATGAGTGAATGTCACCAAAATGGTAATAGCTTATTACTAAAATCTCATTGTTTATCGGGAGTGTTTACGATAATTCTTATATGATAAAATCATATGATACATCTCTCAAGAAAACTCATTGAATTTATTTTCTTCCATTTAATCATTATATATTAATGTTTTGGGATGTTTTTACCACTCTTTGGTACTTAAAATAACTAATTAAGTATTTTTTGAATAAATTATGACTTTATCTCCCTCTTTGGCCAGAAATATGCATAAATTTAAAAAAATATTGGCTAAAATGGTTATCAAAATTTTTTTTGTATAAAAATATTAATTTATTTCAAGATTGTACTATATTCATTCTAGGAAAAACGTTCTCAAAAATCTTTTCCAGAATTCATTTTATGTTTTAAGGGTTATTTTAAAAAAAATTACAATGTTTTATATTTTTTGAAATACAATTTTGAAAATAAATAGGATGTTTCCCTCAAGAAATGTTTTAATTTATTATTAATAATTTCTGTATATGTTTTCAAAAAAAAATCAAAGATGAGGATATTAAAAAGTTTATATGTTTTGAATTTTTTTTGAAAGAATGTTTATGTTCTGAGTGATCTTTAAAAATCCTTCCCCATCTATGATGACATACATTATATTATATTATGCTTTACATGGGATATTATCAATCAATAACATTCATATACTTTATTTAATGGTTTATGTTTTGATTAAATAATGTTTATGACATTGATTTATTTTCCATGGGATATATTCTATGGAAACTTTCCGCTTTTCATTTGTTTTAATTTGATGAAATAATTATGAGACCTATATACTTTCCATTTGTAATTATATGATGAAATGGTTTTGATACCTACTTAATTTCAAGGGATATGATATGATTCTTTTTATAATTTTGTAGAACACAAATGGATTATTTTATTTTGTGATTAATGGGACCTATATCTTCATAAAATTCATTTTTTAATGATTGATGACTCTTAATTATATATGTTATGTGTCAAAATTATTAAATATTAATAACATTTGGTGTGAACATGATTACATGTTCAAAATTTTATGAGTAAATCTGATTACAAGTTCAAACTATTATTCATAGACCTGGTTTCATGTCCATAAGTTTATTTTTGAACCTGGTTTAATGTTCAACATTATATGGGTGATCCTTAATATGTTTTAACAATGTTATGTATGAACCTAATTACATGTTAAAAATGGTATCCTTGGACCTAGGTTCATTTCCACGAGTTTATGTGTAATCTAAATTACATGATCACAATGTTTTGTGTGGACCTAGTTTCATGTCCATATGTTTATGTGGGGGTATGATTTCATGTCCTAAACTTAAAGAGTGAACCAGTTTCATCTTATAAATTCTCACAATGTAATAATCTCATATATATTCCTAAATTCCATGTATTATATCAATTTTATTGTTTCATGTATTATACAATTAATTACCTTTATAGTCTATGTCTTATGAACATCCAATATTTATGCCATGATTCATGATCATGATCCTTGATATGTAGGGTATGATCTTATAATGTCATGATCAAGTTATCATATCTTCTTGTTCTTGATTATGCATACATATCACCCTAGTTTACCCTTACTAAGAATCCAGGAGTGCCTATTTTTTCATTTTCACATGTTATAAAAATTGTCTTTGATAGGGGTGCTGAAGGTGAAGTTCATTCTTGGAAACATTGTTGATTTTTCACCAGACTAGAATTTTAGGTACCATGTTTCCAAAGAAAGTAAACAAAAATGGTATTTGGGTATATTATGTGTAATATTTTTAGTGTTACACAAATAATATGTAATGTTAATTTATGAAAATAGAAGCCCTCTATTTCTACTATAGAGAGAGGTCAAGTTTACTATTTACATTCTCCCAATTATGATGCCCATTACTATTCCATCTTCTCGAATGGAACCCACTGAGTTCATGGAACATAAGGTCAATATTGGGGACATAGAGGATAAAGGTCATATCCTAACATAATATCACAATGGTCTTCACCTGTCATCATTAGTAAGAAGGTATTTGGGATCCTGGGACATCATTATGATTTTTAGAAGTTTATTTGGAAAACCGTTAAAAAACAAAATCATTTTCTAACAATTGATGACTAAATTTACCAACTTATATGGGAATGTTGGTTTTCAAATATTTACCTTTTGTCATGCTATAAATAGTTAACATCTGGATAAAATCATATATGTATGAAAAAATTTAAGAGATGGTATGGATATTTGGAGTTTTTATTTATGCTTTTAGGTCAGTCTAATGATCATGCAATATTTATGGATTTCATGACCAATATTTTTCATTGGTTCTTGTAATACTTTTTTGTTGGTTACATGGATGATATTTTTGTGTACTCTAAGTCATAGGTTGAGCAAAAGGTCTATTTGGATATAATTCCTTGAACCATGAAAGAACATCATTTATACAATATTTTCTCCAAATGTGAGTTTCAGATATGGGATGTGAAATTCATAGAGCATATGATATTTGAGATGGGTGTCTTAGTGGATCATGAAATGATAAAACACTACTGGAAATATGACATTTCCCAATGCTTCTATACCAACAGTTTCTAAAAACTGTTCGTGTAGGTCCCCTTTCCCAACGATTTGGCCAAACCATTGGGAAAGCCCACATTGAGGTCACTTTTCCAAAAGATTTTCCAAAACCGTTGGGAAATGGTACGGATTTCCCAATGGTTTGGCCAAACCGTTCGGAAAATTCCACTTTTTGGCCACTTTTCCCAATGGTTTGGCTAAACTATAGGGAAAAGTATACTTTGTGTACCTATCCCAGCAGTTTGGCCAAACTATTGGTAAAGGTGGCCCATATAAAAGCGTTACTCCCAAATTCAAAGGACTTATACCAACGGTTGTCAAAACCATTGGTATAGACCTAGACCAACGGTTTTGACAACCGTTGGTATAAGTCCTTTGATTTTTTATCAAATCTTCTTACCGAGATCATTATATAATTCTGAATAAAAAATAACTATGATAATACATATATATATATATATATATGAAATTATGTTCACAAAAGTCATGTTAGGTTAGTCGTTAGGTCGTTCACTGATAAACTAGAGGCCGTGGGATCAAATCCCACCAAATATTTTTTTTTAAATACATATACCAATTGTTTTATGGAACCGTTGGTATAGATTTTCATATTACTTATACAAATGGTTTTGAAAAATGTTGTTATAGGTCTATACCAATAGTTTTCCAAAAACCATTGGTATAGACCTATCCCCACGGATTACTTGGAAATGGTCCTCCAAACCATTAGTATAGGCTATACCAATGGTTTGGAGGTCTATAACAACAGTTCCAAACTGTTGTTATAGGTTAGTTTTCCAGTACTGAAAGGTATTATGTCATAAGAGAATCCCAGAGAAATGTTTAAGATCCTAAAATTCTTGGGTTTTTTTACTTACTATAGACAACATGGATAGTGTCTCTATAAGATATTTTATTAGATGAAAAAATTATATCATAAGGGTGTAATGATTAAATGGATAAAAAATGTCAGATATTTTTTTATGATCATATTGTGAGGTTTACATCAGCACCAATTTTGATTATTAAGAAAATAGGATTAGTTTTTGAAGCTTTTTATGATGATTTTGATATATTTTTAGGATACATCATGATGTAAGAGAAATGAGTGGTGGTTTATGGTAATTTCTAGTTACACTATCATCAGATGTTCTACTCAACCCAATATCATAAGTTGGTAGTGGGTATGAATGCACTCAAAATTTGGTACAACTAACTCTTTGGGGAGTGGTTTACTATGTATTTTGATCATAAGATGTTAAATTAGAATTTTACATATAGTGATATGATGTTTTATAGAGACACTGGGTGGAGTTCCATCATACTTTTTATTCTGATTTTGCGTAAACCCTTGGGAAGGGAATTTTTTTTGTCGATGCATTGAGAATCAAATTATTACAAAATCTGGAAAGGAATTAGCTGAGGAGTGGTCTCTACTATGTTTTTTCAATGAATTTTTTGGAAGTATAGTATATTGGTGAATATGTGTTAAAGGATTTGATGACATATGGCTCTTATTTTGATGACTGTTTTCAATGAGAGCATGTGATATTCATTGAGTGCTAATGCTTGGGTAAAATACTTTTTGGCTGGGAGGCCTCAGGTGATTGGTCTCGGACTCCTGTGGTGATTTTTGATTCCCTGGTATGATGGTTGTTCCATTTTCCCTAGTGTATGAGTTAATGGATAATGGAAACTAGTCATGTTGGTTAATTCTCCCGAGGTGTACCATGAAGATTCATGACATGATACATTCGTATTGGTGTCCATGGATGAGGTGGTCGATTACACATTATGGATCATTGTGTCTTACTTGTCAAATAATTACGGTGGAACACTAGAGAACTAATGGTTTGTTACATCCCTTACCGATTCCAATATATAGTGGGATGAGATTTCCCTAGATTTCATTATTTGATAACCATGGACAAATAATGGTAAGGATAAAATTTAGGTGATCATTGATCGACTCATGAAAACGACACATTTCAACAATTTAATGAGATGATGATGATGGAATAGCTTTGAAAAATGTATATCCAACACATCGTAAGACATAATGGGGTTCCATTTGGGGTTGGTATTTGATAGCGACCCATGGTTTAAATCCTGGTAATGTTACCACTCATTCACAACCCGGTTTTCTAGGTCCCATTCTATTACCACCCCAATCTCACCTCCAATAGGCTAGGGGCTGGTGACAAGTTCTGAGAAGACATATCCCACATATGGGAGGGATTAAGATAATTTATATGTACAAATGAAAACATATTTAATCCCATAAAATAATGAAATTGAAATCAAATAAAACCAATTCATGCATACATCAATAATCCCACAATTAATGTACAATAATTATATACTAAAATCAATAATGTGATTAAATACAATCCCAAAAAAAACATACAATGTGTCCAACCTATTCAGAAGGTGGGAACTTCTATCAAATGAAACCACCCAAAAAACACATTGTTCATTCTATAAAAAATATTATCCACCAACACCATATCATCCTAATACACAATCAAAAGGGTCATCTTCTTCGTCAAAAATGACACATGTGGGTAGATCCCATTTAGGGGTGAGTATAAAAAGACCCAATATTAAACCCTTAACATATTTAATTAAATAAGAAATAATATACATACCATAATTGGGATATAACAATAAAAATAATAACATTAATATACTCAAGAAAGACACTACGCCTCGAGGTGGTGTCAACCAAATTGTTGTCATATGATTCTTCTTGAAGCATTGCTTATTTTGGAATAACCACCTCCACAAGACTTTATAACACTAGATATTCTCATCCATGAGGTCATGATCATTGGAAACTACACAAATAATTAATCATTCTCTAATTTTCTAAACCTATAGATAGGGGTTCACACATAAGATCACTGGAAACACCATGAACCCAATCTGGATTAACCTACAATGTAGGGATCATATTCTAATAATACATGAACCATAATAAAATGGAATTATAAATGGGGTATAAAAAAATTTCTCAAAAATGGAATTATGATCCCAGGAACCAAATATGAGGTATAAGAAGGAATTATCGAGGATGACACTCTGGTCACATAGAGGTATGACACCAACTCTATTAGAGAATCAACCTACATAGGAGAACACCGTCTAGTTTTGTTGATATAATGTCACATTGTACCATTGAGGGAATATACCAATGGAAAAAACTAAATCAATATTGGAAAAAACTGATGAAACAACAAGATAAAAACACCCTAAAAGTGGGAATATTATGAGTATCTAAGAGTACAGGGTGTGTTTGGACAACCCCTAGAACACTCATGTGTTTCCTCCTCACATGACATATAATAAAAACAAATAAAACATATTTATGTACACAAATCATGTAGTGTTCATCCCCCACCCATCCTATAAATTCTATTTGGGACTATATACTTCTGGTCATTCTTATGTACCAACCTCAATACACTTGACCATGCCCATGTAAACCTGGCCATGTCCAAGTACAAGGATCTACCATTATACCCAAGTTATGTATGTGTACATCGGTCTTCACATCCCCATGTTTCATCATAGTAATATATTGGGCTTCTAGCATGGTTCTTGTTACATGTGAAAACTTTCACATGACGTTTTATACTTTTCTATTGAAAAAACCCATGAACCATATTGAGGGTCCCACATATTGTGAATCACGAGATTTCTTGTCATGTAACTCAGTATTTTACATAACCTATAGGTTCTTATAAATATCATTTTTCATGATACCACCACTATTATTATAGATGAAAATTGTGGATCTCAGCCCAACCATACCCTATCGTCACCAATCATGAGGATCCGAGCCTTCAATCCACTTTAGAAATGCCCATAAATTCTATCAATTTATGTATCACATAACCAGGATAAAAACGAAATTTCAATCCATTACGATCCACCATTGATCATAACTAATCATCATCACACCTCAATCACATCCCCAGTCTCATGTTTTACATATTATATTGATTTTTTGTGTCTATTAACAAATTCACAATGATCGAATACCAGGTAATCCTCAAATTGTAGGACAATGGAATTTTATGTTATGTAGATTTGAATAAATAGGGGGAAATACATTCAACGTAATATTTTTGGAATAAACTTTAACCATTGATAAATTTTACATTGATCCATTATCAAAGAAACTATCAAACTTAGTGGGAAATAAACAAGGAACTACTAAATCAATCATAAATATAATCATCCATCAATGCATCAATAAACTCTTTTTCTTGGAGTTTATCTAAGTTCCACCAGGATAAAATTATGGGATGAAATAAAAAAAATCAAATATCCTACATAGTGTTTGGATTGGTCGTTGATAAATAAGGTTCCCACATTTTTGTAAAAGGTGAGATCCATAAACTCTGATACTATAACAATCCTTGATCTTGATTCGATCTGATGATGTTCTCCATGAATTAAATCCTCTAAAGAATTAATCGATTTCCAGGGATAATATTCCAACCCTAATATCTCATAAAATTCATATATTTATAGAGGAAACTAGATCAAATCATATAAATGTAAAATAAATAAATACATTCATTTGATTAATTATTAACACCCGCAACGACCTTTAACCAAATTCCCAATACTAAAAATGATAATGTCATTACAAGGGTGAAGGGAATACTATAAACTCAACCACAACCTAAAATTTCTGATCCAAACCTCTCTTTAAAATTTATTCCACATTTTTATTTGAAAAATTCATGTGGGGTATTAATATTAATAATATTTTCTGGAAATCAATTTTTGGCTCACTGGGCCTCATAATCTCATATTGTATCAGTGACTGGCCTCATGTATAATCTATATAATATTCTATGTTGATACATGAAACAATTAGATTCATTTCATGGTAATTGGACTGAATCCCACCCATTTACCATATTATTGTTTTTCTATATCTTCCCATTGATGTGCTTCGTGATTCACTATGAGGACATTGACATGATCATCCATATTAATTTTTTTCTAATGCTAAAATTAGTTATTAAAATTAATTTCTTATTCTTTATTACTTTTTTTATTATACATTACATGTGTAGTTAAGAAGAGCCTCTAATAAGGACACCAAGATAGAATTTTGATTAATATTATCTCAAAATGAATAGTCTTCTCCCTAAAAAGGACATTATATACATTCTTCTATGGATTAATCAGATCAAATATATTATTTTTCTATAAATCATTAAATAAATATTTGAAAAAATGTCACATAGAATTTCAGATTTTATGGAAGACATATTATGATATCTTTGACCCATTACTACATACTACACTACTGGGATTAAAAATTCCAACTCTATAGTTTTATTCATACAGTTTCATATTGTTGAGTGGAACCAGACTAATAGAGTATTGTGTCAGTTGTGATGCATTAAATATATTCCATAAACACAGAGAAAAACATTTATATAATATCATGATTATGGAAGGAAGTATCATTTCAAATGGATTTGAAATCATGAAAAATATATTAACATATATGAAAAACCTACATTATTTTGTTCTGAAGGCCTGAATTTATCTGCTAAAATAGATTGGACTATAACACCACAAGATTTTATAAAATATATACTAAATCTAACACCATATGGTAGAAGGATTTAGGATATTTTAATTAAATAATATTACATTAGTTTGTTTTAGTTTAAATATATTTATAGAAAACTAGACGAAATCAGATAATCCACATGTCTAATCCTAAGGAGGGTGCTGTATTTAGTGAGGAAACATTTCATACTGTAGTGGATGACATGATTCAATCATTTCATGTCAAACATGTTAGTATAATTGATCTTCCACCTCAATTAGATGAGGTTTCTTCTCAAGGACCTATATTAGTAGCTACTAATGTTGATGACCTGCGACAATGAAAATGTTGACCATTTTGGGCTACACATGTAGTCACACTTATTCAATAGGAAGAGGAAGAAATTCTAGGAGACAAGCTTGCAGTAAATGTGAATATGTACCAGTAACAAGGGTATCAATTTATGTTATCATTATATCAATATTATTTCATCATTATAATGGATTCTCATGCCTTCATATTTTATTATCAATCCTTCAAATATCATATAGATTCCTCATGAGATGTCAGTTCCTTCAGGTAATATATAGATTGTGTGCACACTGTAACACCCCGAGCTTCCACGATACGCCTCTCTGTCAATAATGCAATAGCTTGCATTGTACGCAAGTTCGAGTTCTAACACACCACGACTAATCAAATTAGCCGTTATGAATAGTAATACCCACTTTTTAAAATTATAGAAATTTTATATTTCAAAATGGACTTCATTTTTGTATTCGTAATATCGAAATTATCCTAAGTTGAATTTTTTGTAGTTTTCTAAGAACTTTCAATTTTTAAGAATAGTGAAAAATACTTAAAACAACTTTTTTTAATAAAAATAATTTATAGTGATAAATTATACTATTAAGTGGGTTTAAAGTATAATTATAATATATTTTTACCATTTTATCCAATGGTGGTCATTATAATTAATTTAACATTGAAATTGGACATAAACAATTATCAATATTTTGATATATATTGTTTCTTAAAAACACGCTATTTGTTGTGACAGTGGGAATTAATAATAAAATTAATTAATTCAACTTATATGTTTGGAATTTTTAAAAATAGGCATCATTTTTGAATTAGGAATATCAATTATAACTTTGGGTGAAATTTTGACATTGTTCTAAAAAACATCAATTTTTGATGAATAGTGAAACCACTAAGTGGTGGTTGAAAAACTGATTTTTCGTTTAAATGAAACATTACCACTTCTATGATTTTATTTTCAAAAATCCTACATACACGGTTGTCATTATTAAGTAAAATGTGGTTCAATGGGATTAAAATATTTTTTTGTGAATAGTAACTTTTAAGTTTGATTAATCACGACTAAAGGTAATTAGTGAAATTTAAGGTAAAAATGATATTATAAAAATATGAAAATACCTTTACACTTGTCCTAACCCTATTGGTTGAGTAATGTCTGAACAAGAAAATCCATGGGTCAACTTGGGGTCCCCATGGAGCCACTTTGGTAGGAAATGACATTAAAAACTTTTTTTTAATGTTAAAATAAAAATGTCACAAACATGAGTTGTTTTACTAAAACAATTTTTAAATGGGGTTATACAAGTCATATGTTTGAGTATAAATATTCATTAGAAATCTAAGAAGATTTTCTACATCATGATAATTTTTTTTTATAATTTTTAAACATTAAATAAATTAAATTATTTATGACACCATGATGATGCAGTGATTACCTCATTAATTAACGATTTAAATAAAATGAAAAGATAATGTAAAATATAAGACATAAACATGTCAGAAACCTATTAGATGAGTATATGTCGAACCCTTATCACCTTATCCTCGCAATATATCATTTTGGGACCTTTAGAATCCGAAAAGCATTTCATAATAATGTAACATTTCAATCTTTCCAAGAGTGCCTCTCCTCTCCTCTTATAAAAGGCCCCCACCACTACCACCTTACTCACACCTTCAAGCCATTTGGCTCAGCCAACCTCTACCCAAATACTCTCCCAAATTCCCTCTATTACTCCTAGAAGCCTCACTTTGTGCAGAATTCTTTCCAAGGATGCCTTTGGCTCAAATAAAAAAGAGTTTCCCGATTTTAAGGTAATGTCTTCTCTTATGTTATTTTGTTTTATTTTGCTTCTACAACCCCCTAAACTCGTTTTATTAATTTCTTTTGTAACAACCACAGTATCCTAAATATTCTAGGATGTTTTTATAAGAAGTATTCGAGCTACACTAACATACACCTACATCTAATGGTTAAATAACATATTGTTTTTGTGGATGGTGAATTTCTGCCTCACAAAACGATGATTGTTCAACACCCATATAACACTTTCAAAGGTGTCCATTAAGATGTAACTATATTCATATATGATATATAATATGTTTATGTTTTACTTAATCTTCTGTATTTTTCATTTATTTCATACCTTTATGGTTTCCATTATGGGTAAACGCGATATTTTCATTTTAGGAAGTGCGGACTACCGCCCCCTCAAAGTGATTTGAATAGTTAATGCCATATGTGGGATGTATAAAGGTTGGAGTAAATGGTATTATACATTATATTATACTGTAATTATAGTATACCTTTATATAATTATAATTGCATTCCATTAAATATGAAATAGAAATGAAAGTAGTGTTCATGCGTACGTACGACTTACCGTCTCCATGAACGGTGCATTTCATTTCTTACCTCTAAATGTTATGTAATATTATAAATGAATGTATATACTGGATATATATGATATATATGATATCTACATCATGAATATAATTCTTGAGATAATGGATATTCTACCACATAAACAACTTGTAATTATAAGAAGTTTATTGTTGACTCAAGTACCAAAGATCGACAAAACGACCGTTATTAACATAAATGACTACATAATTTTCATAACATTGTAATAAGTGATATAAAAGGGATAATGAACTTGAAAAAGGTTATTAATCAAGTAGATATTAACTCTAGTTTATTATTCAGGAGGTTAAAGAATGGTCGAGTCAAGTCAGACATAAGGTAAGGGAATTTCTTAACCCAATTTCCATTCTTTGGGTTAATCTCCTACTTTCAAATTATGTCATGATATTATTATGTACTATATTGTATTTGTACTTTATTTATGTGTAATTATAGTAAATACACATAATAGATCTATTTTATTTTAAAAATGATCTTTATAAGAACTTCGTCTCAATCCCCTTTCATTGAGGCATATTTGGTTTTATACACAACTTTCATTTATACGGTGTATAAACCCCCTTTGACATTGACTTTTATTCAAAAGGAATATTTTTATATGAAGAATTTTTACTGAACGACAAAAGGAATGTTTTTTCTTATGTATGTGGCAACAACGACTTCTCTGCCGCCGTGACTATTATTTGAGTTTCGTCTTCCTCTATAAGCCATAACTTTTTTTTAAAAGAAAAATAAATACCATGTTTTACTTTTCTTTTATTTTGGTATTAAAAATGGTTTGATAAAGTTTTTATTATATCAATGTGTTGTATTGATATCTTGTGATTGAAGTTTGGAAATCTTATGTTTCCTTTATGCATGTTTTATGTGATATAATTTTGTTATGGTTTATGATATGTTTAAACCTGTTCATATGAGGAATGAATTGGACTTGATAAGTGATGGGTGGAGCCCGCTATAGCTTCTCGATGCATCAGCATGTCTCATGAGACAAACTAGTGTCTTGGCATGAGGCCTTGAAAAAAAATTATTTTTATTCTTGGCACGAGGCCTTGGATACGTGGTTATGATAGTCTGGAATTATGCATTCCATTATTATGAAAGTGGTTATTGATATTGAATGAGATTATTCAACTAGTAGAATATCCATGTGAATATGTAAATGTCATTATTTCATTTTACTTTTTCCATATTATGCTAAAGTTCAAGTTTAAAAGGCTTTTTTTTAGTTATACATCGCCTTAAATGTTAATGTTTTTTATGAAAGATTCTGCTATATTGTTATCCTTACTGAGCATCTGAGCTCACCCCTTTCAATGTTTAAATTTTTCAGGATGTGAAGAAGTACTTTTGGAGTGACCTGCAGGGATAGTATGAAGGGGATATGAGTGTGGAAAATGGAGACTATTTTATTATAGTTTTTTACTTTATGATGTAATGTAACATTTATGAATGTATCTAGTGTTTCCAAGGCTACTAAACTAATCGGTCTTTCGAGACTTGATCTTTTGTGATCATGACAATGTTACGCAATAATGCACCGACTCTGGGTAACTGGGGTCGGGGCATTACAGTTGGTATCAGAGGAAGTTTAGAACTAACCTTGGAAGCTAGATTTAGATAAACTCTGATAAGAGCACATAGCCCGAAGATAGAATTTTAGGATTACTATAGAATAAATTCCTAGAATTTTGGTATTATAGATATTTTGTGAGTTTTCTGAGCAATACATCCCTGTCTGGATACGAGCAGATAGAGGTGGCTCTGGCACAGATGTACCTAGGGGTAAAACCTGAAAACACCGCTTTGAGCTAGACTCGAACAGGAACTGGTGCACGACAACGTGCCTTGCTACACTCTTGGTTATGACACTCCCGGGGGATATGCTTAGGATAATTATTATTTTCTTTACAAATCATAATGAAGGGTTATGATTATATACTTCCTCAAAGAAAACATTTTTATGATTATGGATTATATCCTTACATAGTTCAATTTATGTTAAGTATTTTACAAGTATGGAATTATGTATTTTGATTCATAAACTAATCTAGTTTAGGCCATTGTTTAGAAATAGCGCCTAGTGGAAGGAATGGAAACTGTATCAATGCACGCACTCCGTGTAGGGATTTAACTCCTACTCAAGATAATTATTATGGATCTGGGGATACAACTAGTGCTGATCAGCTTATTACTATACCGGGACAACTCACTCAGGTTATGAATAATAACCTTACTCCTATGGAACACCTTCATCCTCAATGTGGAGGATCAATGTTAGACCACTTCATGAGGCAACAACCACCAACATTTAATGGGGGTACAAATCCATTAGTAGCTAAGCAACGGATAAACTCCTTAGAGAAAATATTCCACTCCATGGGGAGTAGCGAAAGGGAGAAGGTTATCATGGCAATTTACTGCCTCACTAGAGATGCCAATCAATGGTGGTCATTGATTAAAAATACAAAGGAAGATGAAGAAGTATCAAGTAGGTAATGGTGGGTGTTTAAGTAAATTTTCGTAGAAAAATACTTTCAATATGACCATCGAGCAGATATGGAAAGGCAATTTCTGAGTCTGAGACAAAAGGAGGATGAGAATGTCGCAAAGTATGAGGCCAAATTTACAAGGTTAGCGAGGTATACTGCTGATTATATACATAACCCAAGAAGTAAGATTGATTGTTTCCTTGATGGGTTAAAACCATTTCTCCGTTGAGCTTTAGTATCACAATCCTTCTCATCGTACGAAGATATTGTCTCGTGTGCTATCAAGACAGAAAAGGAATTCTCTAAGTCTTATGACAACAATGTAAAGCAAGAGAAGAAGAGAACAGTGGGATAAGAGATGGATAAAGGGAAAAAGGGAAAGAAGGATTTTCCATTATGTGATAATTGTGGGAAGAATCACCCCAGTGCTTGCCTAAAAGGAATTGGAGTTTGTTATAAATGTGCAGAAAAAGGTCACCAGGCTCGTGATTGTAAGGGAAAGAAAGAGGCTATCAATGTTGAATGCTACAATTGTAGGGAAATGGGGCATTATTCAAATGAATTTCCTAAGCATCAGGGAAACATACCTCCGAAAAGGCCAAGGGATCAGGGCCAAGCTTATGTTGTTACTATAGATGAAGTTGAATAATTATTTTATTTGTGTTTTTGGACTCAAGAACTATATTATGGTTATAAGAATAATGTGATATATATAAGGATTAAACTGGAGTACTTGTTTTTTTTCATTAAGGTTTTAATATGATGAAGGTAATCATATTTTTAGTATGTGACAATAAGAGAAACTTTACATTGTTTGGGGAATCTGATGTTACAATTGATTTTGGAATTTAGATACCTTTTAGAGAATGTTTGGACAGAGGTATTTTGGATAACTATAAATGTTGGAATGGATTAAGTTGGTCTTTGGATAGTATTGTTTAAGGTTAAAACATTTCTGAAGATTATTTTTGGAATATTATAATACTATAGTTTTAGAAAAAGGACAACCTGCAGGGTGGGGCATAACCTGTCGCGTCGGACAAAGCTGCAGGAATAGAACCCACAACCATAGTGCGACATGCCTTTATTACCTACCACTAACCTAGAGGAAGTCCCTGGTTATTTAAAAATAGTTTTTCTAATCTACATGGTATGTGTTAATATTTGGAACCTTATACAATTAGGATAAATAGAATATTTTTGAGTTTTATTACCATTTAGATTGAAAGATGGTTTTGTGGTAAAACTTTATTAAAGAATGAAAGTCTACATGAAAAGTATGTATATTCCCTTACGTTCTTAGTAAATATCCTAAATAAATTCCTCAACTTTATAAAAGGTAACTTAAAACAAAAACGTTGCCAGTTAACTTTTCCAACTGGGGATTCAATGGCCGTTTAACCAATCACAAGTTTGTGATTTTCTTATGGTTAACATTCTCCTAATAATATTTTCAAAAACTCTCCATCAAACCTTGATGGTTTGTTTTTATTCCATATCCATATTTTCATAGAATCCTAGTATGGGCTATCTCAGTTGACCTTTGTACTTATCTTTCTTTCTTTTAATGTTTTATTTTTTAACCTTATTTCCAATGTGGGTTTTAAACAAAGGTATTTTCTATTTTCAACCTTTTATTTTTGAAGAAAATTTTCGAATTGCGAGGATGCAATTTATTGAAGGAGGGGAGAATGTAACACCCCGTGCTTCCATGATACGACTCTCTTTCAATAATGCAATAGCATGTATTGTACGCAAGTTTGAGTTCTAACACACCGCAACTAATCAAAGTAGCCATTATGAATAGTAATACACACTTTTCAAAATTATAGAAATTTTATATTTCAAAATTTACTTCATTTTTGTATTCGTAATATCGAAATTATCCTAAGTTGAATTTTTTGAAGTTTTCTGAGAACTTTCAATTTTTTATGAATAGTGAAAAATACTTAAAACAAATTTTTTTAATCAAAATAATTTATAGTGATAAATTATACTATTAAGTGGTTTTAAAGTATAATTATAATATATTTTTACCATTTTATCCAATGGTGGGCATTAGAATTAATTTAACATTGAAATTGGACATAAACAATTGTCAATCTTTTTATATATATTGTTTCTTAAAAACACGCTATTTTTTGTGACAGCGGGATTTAATTATAAAATTAATTAATGAAACTTATATTTTTGGAATTTTTTAAAATAGACATAATTTTTGAATTCAGAATATCAATTATAGCTTAGGGTGAAATTTTGGCATTGTTCTGAAAAACTTCAATTTTTGATGAATAGTGAAACCACTAAGTAGTGGTTAAAAAACTGATTTTTCGTTTAAATGAAACATTACCACTTCTATGATTTTATTTTCAAAAATCCAACATACACGGTTGTCATTAGGAAGTAAAATGTGGTTCAATGGGATTAAAATAATTTTTTGGTGAATAGTAACTTTTAAGTTTAATTAATCGCGATTAAAGGTAATTTGTAAAATTTATGGTAAAAATGATATTATAAAAATATTAAAATACCTTTACACTTGTCCTACCCATATTTGATGAGTCATGGATGACCAAGAAAATCCATGGGTCAACTTTGGGACCCCATGGAGCTACTTTGTTAGGAAAATGACATTAAAAACTTTTTATTTAATGTTAAAATAAAAATGTCACAAACATGAGTTGTTTTACTAAAACAATTTGTAAATTGGGTTATACAACTCATATTTTTTACTATAAATATTAATTAGAAATATAAAAAGATTTCCTAAGTCATTATAATTTTTTTATAATTTTTAGACATTAAATAATTTAAATTATTTATGACACCATGATGATGCAGCGATTACCTCATTAATTAACGATTTAAATAAAATGAAAAGATAATGTAAAATATAAGACTTACACATGTCAAAAACTTATTGGATGAGTATATTTAGAAACCTTATCACCTTATCCTCGGAATATATCATTGTGGGACCTTTAGAATTCGAAAATCATTTCATAATATTGTAACATTTCAATCATTCCAAGAGTGCCCCTCCTCTCCTCTTAGAAAAGGCCCCCACCACTACCACCTTACTCACACCTTCAAGACATTTGGCTCGGCAAACCTCTGCCCAAATACTCTCCCAACTTCCCTCTCTTACTCCTAGAAGCCTCACTTTGGGAAGAATTTTTACCAAGGAAGCCTTTGTCTCAAATCAAAAAAAGTTACCTGATTTTAAGGTAATGTCTTCTCTTATTTTATTTTGTTTTATTTTACTTCTCCAACCCCCTAAACTCTTTTTATTAATTTATTTTGTAAATAAACCAGTATCCTCAATATACTAGGATTCTGTTATAATAAGGATTCTAGCTACCCTTACACACACCTACATCTAATGGTTAAAGAACATACTGTTTCTGTGGATGGAGAATTTCTGCCTCACGAAACGATGATTGTTCAACACTCATATAACACCTTAAAAGGTGGCCATTAAGATGTCACTATATTTATATATGATATATAATATTTTTATGTTTTACTTAATCTTATGTATTTTTCATTTATTGCATACCTTTATGGTTTTCATTATGGGTAAACGGGATATTTTCATTTTAGGAAGTGCGGACTACCGCCCCCTCAAAGTGATTTGAATCATTAATGCCATATGTGGGATGTATAAAGGATGGAGTAAATGGTATTATAAATTATATTATACTGGAATTATTGTATAACTTTATATAATTATAATTTCATTACATTAAATATGAAATAGAAATGAAAGTAGTGTTCATGCGTACGTACGGCTTGCCGTCTCCATGAACGGTGCATTTCATTTCTTACCTCTAAATGTTATGTAATATTATAAATGAATGTATATACTGGATATATATGATATATATGATATCTACATCATGAATATAATTCTGGAGAAAATGGATATTCTACCACATAAACAACTAGTAATTATAATAAGTTTATTGTTGACTCAAGTACCAAAGATCGACAAAACGACTGTTATTAACTTAAATGACTACATAATTTTCATAAAATTGTAATAAGTGATATAAAAGGGATAATAAACTTGAAAAAGGTTCTTAAGCAAGTAGATATTAACTCTAGTTTATTATTCAGGAGGTTAAATAACGGCCGAGTCAAGTCTGACATAAGGTAAGGGAATTTCTTAACCCAATTTCCATTCTTTTGGGTTAATCTCCTAATTTCAAATTATGTCATGATATTATTATGTACTATCTTGTAATTGTACTTTATTTATGTGTAATTATAGTAAATACACATAATAGATCTATTTTATTTTAAAAATTATCTTTGTAAGGACTTTGTCTCAATCCCCTTTCATTGAGGCATATTTGGTTTTATACACAACTTTCATTTATACGGTGTATAAACCCCCTTTGAATTTGACTTTTATTCAAAAGGACTATTTTTATACGAAGAGTTTTTCGTAAATGAAAAAAGGAATGTTTTTTCTTACATATGCGGCGACAACTACTTCTCCGCCGCCGTGACTATTATTTGAGTTTTGTCTTCCTCTATAATCCATAACCTTTTTTTAAAAGAAAAATAAATACCATGTTTTACTTTTCTTTTATTTTGGTATTGAAAATGGTTTGATAATGTTTTTATTATATCAATGTGTTGAATTGATATCTTGTGATTGAAGTGTGGAAATCTTATGTTTCCTTTTTGCATGTTTTATGTGATACAATTATGTTATGGTTTATGATATGTTTAAACCTGTTCATATGAGGAATGCATTGGACTTAATAAGTGACGGGTGGAGCCCGCTATAGCTCCTCGATGCATCGGCAAGTCTCATGAGACAGACTAGTGTCTTGGCACGAGGCCTTGACAAAATCTTATTTCTAGTCTTGGAACGAGGCCTTGGCTATGTGGTTATGATAGTCCGGCATTATGCATTCCATCAATATGAAAGTGGTTATTGATATTGCATGTGATTATTCGACTAGTAGAATATCAATGTGAATAAGTAAATGTCATTATTTCATTTTATTTTTTCCATATTATGCTAAAGTTCAAGTTTAAAAGGCTTTTGTTTTAGTTATACATTGCCTTAAATGTTAATGTTTATTTATGAAAGCTTCTGCTATATTGTTATCCTTACTAAGCATCTGAGCTCACCCCTTTCAATGTTTAAATTTTCTAGGATGTGAAGAAGTACTTTAGGAGTGATCTGTAGGGATAGTCTGAAGGGGATATGAGTGTGGAAAATGGAGACTATGTTATTGTATTTTTTCACTTTATGATGTAATGTAACATTTATGAATGTATCTAGTGTTTCAAAGGCTACTATACTAATCGGTCTTTCGAAACGTGATCTTTTGTGATCATGCCAATGTTACACAATAATGCACCGACTCTGGGTAACTGGGGTCGGGGCATTACACACACACACACACATGAATATCAGGACGAAACCTTTTCCTATTGATTTATAGATTGAGATGTAGACAGTTATGGTTCCTATACAAAATGAATATTCCCTCCTATTCATCAAACTCCACAACATTACAAATGTTGAAAATCTTGATATCAGAGTCTCATTCAAACTTCAGATTGTGGGACATGACCATATCATAGGAATTACTAAACAATAATTACAATAAATGGTTTTATTTGTTTTCTATGAAATAATGTATCCCTCATTAAATTTAGTCCTCAATATAAAATATAATAATTAGATTATTCTACAAAAATTAGACAACTATTTATATATTAAAAAAACATGTCAAATAACTAAAGTCCAATATAATATATAAATTGTAATTAATAATTTTTATTTTTATGTATATACATTCTCTATTACAATAATTTTTTTTCAAACAATTAATTTATAAAGAACATTTTTAATACATGAAAACAATTATTTTATTTTATAATAACTATAATTATATTGAATTTAGGATTTTCTAAAATTATTTAAATGTTATAGTTATTATTATATAAATATTAATATTAATTACTAATTAATTAATTATAGTTAATTGAAGTAAGTAAATCATTAATAATAAAATGTATTTAATTTTTAATTAACTACTAACTCGTAATAATTCATAAATAAATGAATTTAATTAATAATAATTTTTAATTAAACTTTTTTTGGGCACCGTTAATTTTTAATAAATTAATAAATCTTTTTTAAGTTTTAATTGTAATTATTAAAAAATTATTATTATTTAATTTTAAAAAAGTAAAATCATTTACTATATAATAATATTTATTGATATAAAATATAATTTAATTTATAAATATCAAAGAATTTTTTAGTAATTAGTACATAATAATAGTTATTAATATTAATAATTTTTATTTTTTAATAATATTTTTTATTGTTAAAAATTAATAGTAATAATAAATATTAATTAATTAAATATAATTAATTATAATTAATTTTAACATGTTAAAATAACTTTTTAGAAATAATTTTTAAAATTTAAAATTTCTATTCAAGAATATATATTTATTATTATTATTAATTATTATTTAAATTTATTAATATTTTAAAATTAATAATTTTTAATACCAATGTGCAATACTTTAGTTATAATAATTTTTTATAAATTAGTAATAATATTTTTTTATATAATTTATTTTCATGGTATATATATTTATATATATACTTGTGTCGGTAGCTCATCCATCACACGTCGCATCGTCTCATTCACTGATTTACCAATGAATTTTTAAACCCTTTTCATATTAGATTTCATATGACATGATTCTTCTCCCACCCCACATTCTCCCCCTCACTACCCTCCTATCCACCCCATTACACTTCACTTCTCTACTTCACTCATCTCACTCATTATCACATCAAACCAGAGAATCTATCTTCTTAGGATCTATTCGATCCTTTTTTATTATTGCCTCCATCATCCACTCTTTTTCATTATGGATACACTCCACCACAACAATTCTTTATGTACGTCCTCCCCTCTTCCCATTCTATATCCAAACTCCCACTCCATCCTTTAATCTATTTTATATTTCATCATCAAAGTCCACCACCTTATACTCTATTTCACCATGTATGACTTTATCCAAAATATTTACTTATCCCATCAAAGTGTCCTTTTAGGGGTAAAAATACTAAATTCCACTACTGATTCCCCTAAAAGTACCATATCTTTCCAACATCAAAAAGAGGATTATTTACATCAAATTTTGATTTGGATGTATATAAAAAATCCTTTGATGATGTACACTTTTCCTAACCATTTTTACATTCATGAGGAGTTATATATTATTGTTTACACCCATGATATTATTTTTATATTTATGGAACTAATTTTATAGTCACTAATATTTTCTCATAAATATATCTAACATTCATTGATCACAAAAAAACATTTCTTATTTTCATTTAGCCCCTATTATGAAGGAAATTTAAACATAATTCAATTCCAATAGAAGATAATTTCATTACAATGTAATTTTATCTTTTCTAATTATATACTATACAATCACTTTATTGTAGGTTTAGTTTTTGATAAAAAAAATTAACTTCATAACATTTAGTTTATCATGAAGTCTCAATCATAGAATCATTAAACCAATACAATTATATCAATTAATTTTTTTTCTATTAACAATCCTAACTAATTTATATATAAATTTTATGGATTTATTATAAAATACTATTTTACACAGTCAGATTGTATAATTATGTTTATATTTTACACAATTGGGTTTTTATCTAAATATAATAAAATTTTATTGATATTTATCATGAAATTGAATCATATTCACTTTCAATATTTATTCATAATTTCCTATTAATTCATTTTCAATTATTAAACTATCAGATATCTTGTATGAATATATTTTATCCAATACATTATTTTCATTCAAGGTGATTTTTATTTTTTACATGTGATGTACGCATATTTTTTATGGACATTCGTTTTAATTCGCATTTTTTTATTGAAATTTTAATTTTCATAGCGTGTGAAAATTAAATTTAAAAATTTTATTCCAAAAATATTAAATTATAATCATAAATGTATACCTTTAGAATTTATATAATTCATTGAATACATACATAATTGTTTATATGTATACTTAATATTTTTTAGCAACAAATAAGTTCTAGAATTTATACTTTGACATAGAACTTCAAAAAGTTTTTTTATAACAAAATTTCCATTACCTATCATATGAGTTTTAGATTAATATTTCATAAAAGTTTACCTTTACATACACCCATATTCCATATTCATATTGTATAAAATATATTTTATTTAGAGAAAATTGTATTTAACATATCTAAAATATCATTTTACATGCATGTGTATTCAATATTTAAATTTTCATTATCATTAAAATCATATTAATTAATGTATCAAATATGAAACATTGGTTTACATTTATACATATCAAAATAATTTTATTATGAATTTATTTTATAAAAATTTATATAATTTATAAACATTCATTTTATCTTAAACATTCTGTCAACGAGTCCATATAATAATGAAAATTATACTATGCATTTTCTCTACAAGAAATTTTACCATTTCATTTTGTGTAATACTTATTTATTATAAAAATAAACAAATTAAATACACCATAATCATAATTTCCTATTTTCATTATGAATAATGTTTCACTTTATCCTAATGAATTTCTAAAGGGATTTGTTAAAAAATGATGATAGTGTATTTTATCTTTTAATAATTGTCTCATTTAATTTACTATACCATTTTAATTATATAAATTATGGATGAATTTACTATATAATAATATTTTATACATATTTATCCTATTATAGAAGAATTTTTTGGATCCTTATTAAAAAAATAGTAACCTAGATATACAGTCATAATACGTTTCCACATTTAATTTTCATTTATTATAAAATACTTCTCACCTAAAATAATATCAAATAATATTTATGAATATTTTAGACCAATACACTTAAATTCAATTAGTCTGAATATCTTTTATTTGAATATTTTTATAATATTTCAATTTTATTAATTACCCTATCTATTTTCTATATGTGAATATTTCAATTTATGTTAATAATGTTTTGGTTTATCCAAAAAATATACTAACCACTCTATTGAATAATAATAAATGTCTTCCATATTTTACCTTAAGGTATCTCTCCCATTTAATTACTAAATAATCATCCCCCCATTTTTCTATGTATAATAAATTTAAATTTTCTATATAATGAATTTGAATTTATAGTTATATCATGAAAACAGTTTTAGTTATAACACTATCAAATATTATTTCCTTAGATTCAGTATATTCATTAATATTCATTATGTATGTTCCTTCATATATATGTTTCTATACATTTAGTATTCTATCAACGTTTTCATAAAAATTTCATTTATCATTTTTTCTATTTTTATTAAATATTAGATAACATATTTTTTTCCCAAATCTCAATCATTAAAAAGTATTTTATTGAAACCCCTAACACTTGTTCAAACAATAATATTATGTAAATATATTATACTATTTAACCAGGAATAAATATACATAATTTATGTCAAAACATTATTATACAATTAATTTTACTTTTTGTACAACATCATCTTAGATATTTTTTCAAAAACGTTATTTTTATTTGTTTTAGAAGATACTATATTCTTCTCAAATGTAAATGGTAATAATAGTATATATATTTAAAATAGGATAATAAATTAATTTTTTTTAATTTTTATAGATTGAATGAATGAAGAGAATCTATAGATTATTCAAAAAAATATATAATACGGTGTGTAATCACCTAACTCCTTTGGACAAGGCTGAAGGCATCAATGAATACAACTCCTTTAAGACCACGTATTCTTAATAAAAAACTAATAAATGAATCCATTAATACTATATATACATATATTTAATATCTGTTCCCAATAAATTTATAACTTTTTCAAATAAAAAATAAATTACACCTGACATGTTTTATAAGAATAATTGTATTTCCAATTACTTAAAAATAATGTATATGAATTGAAACATTTTATGAGGAAACTTATTTATATATTTTAAATTTTACTATATTTGAATAAAAATGTTAATAATTTATAATATTTTTATATATTAAATTTCTCACACCCACTAATGTTTTTTATTTTCTATAATATCAGAAACATAGAAAATATTATTGATTGTTTTCATGTTGAAATTTTTAGTAACCCTTATTTTGTTACTGGGTGAATAAAAAATTATTCCCATCATTAGAGAAATTCATGACTATTACTAAATGTATTAATTTCAATTTCTAAAAAATGATCTTCATGCACTCTCTGTCTGAGAAAATGTGGTAAATATTTACTAATTTCTACAACATTAAAACAAACTTTTGAATATAATTTTTTCAGTCATTAGATGATGAAGATAATTCCCTACTGTCCCTGAATGACTTGAAAAAATCTTTACCTTTCATCCCACTAGAAATTTGGTCTTTCTCGACATACCCTAGAAGTTTTATCTTTTTAATGAGGATCTATGTTGTTACCATAGGGTGATTATACCCTCATATCTGAGTGAAACGAAAGTGTAAAAATATCCAATAATGGTTTGTAATATTAATCAGAGTATGATCAATAACTAAATATCCATTCTATATCAAAAATATTACAGAACAACATAATCATACACCGCAAAACTGATAGCTCATTGGGTCAATTACATAAATAAAAATACCCAAAGGGATATAAATGTAAAATTCATTACAATCGTTACTAAGCCTCATCTCATTTGTCTCCTGACCATGTCCACATTATCTAGTCAAATGAAAAAATCCTAGGAATGTTCCCTACCAAAACCTATGATTAATGTGTTATTCTTGATCATTATAGTGCTATAGACACACATGTAGGGTTCTAATAAAACATCGTAGGAACCCACCATTTATTCCCCTAACATAACCATTAAAGTAGTGTATGCACACATGATATTCTCAAACATAGAAAACACATGGTGGAGTACTAAAATCATCATCATAGATCATTGTGTTCTAATCTGTCAATTGAGATTAGACATACCTATATAGGTTACTATCAGAGTGTCTCTGATCCCAATGCCACAATTTAGAACCTAGAGGTTTCATTTCAATCTACCCAGACACTCAATAACCTTGTCTATAAATTGGGGATAGATTAACCCCATAATGAATGAAGTAACATGCCATCTAATAATTGAGGGGTATACACTTTCTACCAAGAACAACATGATGACCTCTATAAACTCAATGGTGTTTTACTCCCATTGTAGTAAATTGATCATTAAAACCTGCATGTGTGATCTTGTACCTTGTTTGGAAATAATAATAAACACTAGGTTGCATAATTGAGTGATCACACCCTACCTGGAAATAAGTAGCCTCATTATAAAACTCTTGAGGAAACTTTAAAAACTATAGGAAACAATTATTAAAATCTTGAACTCAGGGGAATTCCTTCACCCCAACCAAAAAATAGGTCATATCACACATATAAGGGAGTCCTCCATCCCTAGAATCATCACACAACACATGTACTTTGGAAATAAAATCCTATATATAATATATATACCTCATCATGGGATTCATATTATAGAGACCTGGTTTAGTAATTTTAATACTTATATATATATATAGTTCTCAAGATAGGTGATGAGACAACGTGTGATTCGGAGGCTCTGTGTTCCCAGAATAAATTTTATAAAAAATTTAAAAATATTATTATATTGCATGTGTGCATCATTTAATGGTAAATGTAATAAATATCAAAATTAATATCTAGTTAAAAATCCAAATATTATGGTTGAGTCTGAACCATTAGGTTTACCAAAGGAGAATCGTAAAATGGGTTTGTGTGGGGAATTTAGTTACCTCTTCTATTAGTGGTATGTTCAATGGGATTAATTAATATATTTAATTAATTAATTAAAATCATTTGAACTAATCTGTTAATAAAAATAAATTTTCATGGAGGATTGGAAAAGGATAGCCTCATAATCCTATAATCACCAATGTTTCTTTTCATCATTTTTCAATTCACTGGTTATATAGGAAGGCAAAATAGCAGCATATCAGAGAGGATTGAGACATAGTGAATGGAAAAAATCCTCTTGGTCATTGGAGGAAGTGTTCTTAAATGAAAAATGTGCCAATATACAGGTAGGATTACTCAATTAGTGATTTCTTTCATTTTATTGCATTTTTTGAGAATTTCCATCATTGTTCTCAGGTCTGGGAAAATTTTGGCCTTTTAATATTCTTACATATCACATTTAATTGTTCAATCCAATGAATTTTGACTCAGTATGAATATTCATGATCATTGTCCAAGAATTATTGTCCAATGATAATTAAAACTTTTATGGTGCCTTTCCCCATTACTTCCATCATGTTCATTTTTGGTAAGACCATGTTGTCTTGGTTCGACATTTTTCGGGAGGTAATAGGCCTCATCATACCCCCATAGTCACAAATGATCAATGGAAGTGGTTTTGATCGACAAATCTAGACCTGATATTATATGTTTATGGGATGGGATTCAACATTATGACAATTGGAGGTTGGATATATAATTGAGTAAAGATATGTCATGCACAATTACTATGAACAACACTCGACGAACCACCAGAGCATATTTTCGGTTAGCGATGCTCGAAATGCATGATCTAAAGAAATATCCATACATTTAGGGATGATTCAAGGTGAAATATAATATGAAACAAACTAATTCAAGCACGGAAATCAGATTTAAAAATATTTTAAAAACATAACTAGATTCCAGGTAAAAGAATGAACACTCGGTGTGTGGACCTTTAGTAGAGACAACTAGGTTTTTGGGAAAATATAAGAATGAAACACTATTTTTATCCCCTATATTCCATGTACCACTTCACCAGATGGAAAAATCATGTGATATACTGCATGGGAGATAAATCAAGTGGATTCACATTGCTAGGTAAACAGATGTGTAACTAAGTACATGGATGTGTTCCTGAGTACACGGACACAAGGTCTAGTACACAGAGATGGATATAAAGACAATATTCTATCCTAGATAGCATGGACATGTCATGTAGTCCAACTGCATTCCGTGTACTCCTACGTAATCAGTATCCATGTTTTTTCCTATGAAAATACAAGTTGGTGTAGTGGGGCCACACACTATGTGGTTCTCATCACATATAATACACCCCCTTGAGCTCATTTGAGAAAACATCAATTAACCCTATCACCTTAATTTAAATTGGGATTGGGCATATTAGTTGCATATCCTAGGATTTTTTCTATTTAGAATGTTATTGTACACACAAAAATTTATTTTGACATATGATTTTAAATGTTTTAGGAACTACACTTATTTTAGAGATGATTGATGAAGGTAGTTATCATGAAAAATCACCAGAGACTACTGAGTGGTACCATCCAATAGAATTGGGTTGTTCGGTACTAGACTATTAGAGTTGAACCCACCAGCAACATGGGGGGTATTCTATAGATACATTATGAGTGGAACCCTTTTAGAGTATTTGGCACTAGTCCTTGATTACCAAAGTGGAACCACCTATTGCACCAGGGCACGCATCCTCAACTTTCACAGAGACCCCCCTATCAGATAGGGCATGAGACCTAGATGACTGGAGTGGACGCCTCAACAGTATGGGAATATTTACAATAAATCTATCTTCATTGTGGAACCCCCAGTTGGGTAGGGTGTGGGTAATTGATGATTAGATTTGAACCCCCCCCCCCTCCCCGACATACTAGGGTGATGGATCATGACATTTAGAGTGGAACCCCTAATCATCATGGGAGTTATACCTTACCGAGTGGAACCCCCTATCAACATAGGTCGTGACTCCTCATGGAGGTGTAGTAGAACATCCAAGATGAACTATTTCATGGGATCTCTACATCAATTATCACCCTCCTCAACTATGTGGCATAGAAATGAGGATTGTATTGACTTTAGTGTCTATGTTTGAGGAGAGGCATTATATACTAGGCATCACTGAGGGAATTTTGGAATTGTGGGATACTGATAGAACAAATATTTTCAATTATTTTATTCTTAATTTCAATGTTTTTAATCCCACCAATGTGTTATTTAAAGGTCAATTGTAACATTTTACATTTTATGAGTATTTTTTAGCTTAATTGGAAAAATGGCTTATTTTGGATTTAAACAGTTTTCATTTATTATAATGTTTCGGCCATAAATTTTTCTAAACTGATCCAAATTGAAAAATTCTTCTTTTATAGGTTCCTATGTTCGTTGTGATTAATTTTATACTTCTGGACCCAAAGATCAATCCATCATTTGGAAGCTCAAATCCAGCTTACAAACCAGGCCTCAAAAACTGTGTACAGAACTGCATAATTTTATTGTGGGGATCATATCTCAAAAATGGCTGAACCAATGGAGCTGAAATTTTACAAGGAGCTGAAATTCATCCGGATGAAGAACGTTCATTAAGATGACCGTGCATGAGGCTTTCATTTTCATGGTCATTAATGCGTTGGAACTCGGTGTTTTGGAATACGAAGAGTAACCTGGACAGAATTAAATATCCGGCGTAGTTTGGCCATATCTCCTTAATACTTTGACCAATATGGCTAAAAGTTTGTGGGTCGACAGAGGAGATCTAGGTGAACAACGTTCAAGAAGGCACAAGTCCCAAATTCTGTCATTAAGAAGGTCATAAAAGCGAATCCTTTCGGAGGACTATTTTTGGATCCAAATATTCACACACTCTCCCTATAAAAGAGTGTGTCTTTTTCATTCAAAAGGGTTGGAAACTTAGGAATATCCTTTGTTGGCCATTATATGTAGTTTATATTTTTATTTTATTTTACTTTAATTATGTAATAGCATTTCATATTTTTATTCAAGTGTTCTCCTTTCACTCTTATAATTTCTCTCTTTTGTTTTTCTCCCCCCGTTTTCTCCATCACTGTGAACTCTTATGCTCGTGATCATGAGTAGCTAACTCGAGGAAGTTCCTAGGGGAGTAATCCAGTGATGTACCCAAGTATTTGATCATTAATGTTTTTTTATTCTTATTTACTTAGAGTTAGGCTAAGGGGGATCTTAGTGGGAAAGGCGCCTTTGTGTCTCCACTTGCCACCCGAAGCCTAGCTTTCACTTTTGTCACATTCTCCCTCGATCGAGGAGGTGGATGTATGGTCTCTTGGTGATCATTGAGTGTATCGTACATTAAAAACCATAGGCAGAAGGGGATGTTCATACATATGATGGAGCATGTTCATTAAGTAAATTGTAAAATAAGAAAATAGACGATGAAAGTTCACTCTGGATAATCTTCCGGGAGGATCTCCTTTCTGTCTAACATCATTCTGTTTGCATTAATTGTGTTTTCATTGCATCTGCATATTTACTTTTAGTTTTGTAATTTTAATTCTCAAATATCATATCTGGTCATTTTAATTTATATATATACACTGAATTCGAAATAATTAGTGATTGACTACAAAAGGCTTCGCAAGAGATCGACCTAGGTCAGCCACTGTGCTGCACTTAGTATAAATATTTTTGAGAGTGCGCACAACAACGCTACATCAAATTGGCACCATTGCCGGGGATCCAAGTGGTCTTTACTCATTGTTTTTATTCACATATTGTAAATTATTTTTTCTTCCATTCATTAAAAAAACACAAAAAAATCATAAATTTCAAAAACAAAAAAATATTTGTTCATCATGAATTTCAATTCAAATTATTATGCATGGACTGATCAATCACAGGTGTATGAAGAAGTTCAAAATGATTATGAATCCAAAATGAAATAACTTCATTAAGAGATTCAAAAACTAAATAGAACTAAAAAAAGGTTTGATAAATATATTTGTTCACTGATGGAACAACCCGAACCTGAACCTGAACCCAAACGAGTGGTGGAATAGATTTCACCGATTATTTTTTATGTCAAAGAACCTGAGGAGGGTGAGAAGGAGCTTCTAAATCAATTATTCATATCATCCTGAACTCATACATTTCTCAAGGAAGTCCCTGATGTACACATGCCAGCTGATGCACTTATGGGAGATCAACATTTTTTGGAAGAATCCTGGAATCACTTTGTTGAAGATAACCTGAAACTTGATCTTCCCATACTTGATATTGAACAATCAGAATCTTTTGACCTCTCTCTTTCATTGGAATATGAAGATGATGATGCACCTGCTGAGATGGAGTTGCCAATGGTCTTGCCTAAAGAGATCAATTTCCAAGCTGACTTACTTGAAAGGGAATATTTCTTAATTGATTCATCTTGTTTTAATATTATTCAAACTGAATTGTTTTCTAACTTCCCTTTTCCTGAAATTTCTGATATAGTACAAATGGAGCAGACCTTGGATGATACGAAAGAGACCAACGAATTGGTGGTGATCAAGGAAGAATATCTAGAGAAGCTAGTGGTGGTGCGACTACCTCCTCTACAACAAATTTCATACCATTTGGAGGAGGACACCACAAATGTTCACAGGGAGCACCCCTATATTCTATTCCCTCCCACTCTAGATCTAAAATTCTATCTTTATTATTTCTTGGGGGTTGGGAACTTTCTTATTTTTTTTGGGGGTTCTCCAATCTCAGTGTTTAATGATGGACACTGGGAAAAGTCACATGTGGTGGTTTATCTCAAAAAAACTACACCCACCATCTGATTGGGGATAATCTGCTGCAACTACCTGAGTTGGGGAAGTAAAAACCTAGCATTTGCTTGGGGGTCAAACCAAGAATTATCCATTTTATCTTTCCTTTTATTTATTTTTATTATCAGTTGTCATTTATTTTGTTTCTGCTTTCATTTTTCATGTTGTTTTTTTGAAATTTTCTTATTTTCATTTTTCATTTTTTTGGTGTGATTTTAGGAATCTTGAGCCGAATCGAATACTTTGGAAAATTCAAACCATCTTGGTATTTTTGGAAAATTTCTTGATTTGAGTATTTGAGGATTTAAATAATTTTTGAATGGATTTTGTTTTTGATTTCTGATCTTTTCATTTGATAATGTTTGATTGTTAGTGAAACTCATGTGCACTAGTGCTGTCCAAATTGAAAATCATGCCCAACCCGAGAGGTTTCTAAACCTGTTTGGTATCTTATTTACATTTCTCTTTTTCTTGAGAATCTTGAGACATGTTGTGTGATCCAGAACTTACTATTTTTATCTTTTTCAAAGCTTTTAAAGTTCATGGAATGTGTTAAGTATGTTTGAGGCATCACTTTGAAATCCCTTTTGCATTGAACTCTTATTTTGGCCTACCTTTTCATCTGACCTTCTTTAAGCCCCTACTATCCATGAAATACCTTGTTAGGAAGCCACATTACAATCAATTTATCGCTTATAAACCCTCTCTATAAGTTAAATGTATGATTATTTTTGAACTCAAGCGTGGGGGAGGGAGAAGATGAGCTTTATTTTGCTTTCCTGAAGAATATTTTTGAGCTGAATTGAAAGTGTTTCCATATTTATTGTTGCTTGGGTGGAAGAAATGTCATGATTGAAAGATGGATGGGTGGCCCAAAATATTATTACACATATGGGCTGGGTGTTCACCAATTTTTGAAGATCAAAAGCTGCCTTTCTTTTCCTCCAAAAACATGATTCTAAAGAGAAATCCAGATCTGAATTCAAGCTGAAACAATGCTACAAATGGGGAAAAGACGGATGAAAATAATTGATGCTGAAATTTTAATTGTGAGATTCCCAAATGAATAGGTGTTTGGAGGTGATTCGTTTTTTAGATGATTGAGGAGCACACCCTTCCTGAGCAAAACTGTTTTCATGAATTTACTTCACTTTAGAGCATAACCCTCCTCATTCTGCCTCAGATGTTTTTACATTTTAAACCTACCAACCCTAAGCCTCAGAACAACCCATGAAAAAGATCTCATGATTGATACATTTCTGACTCTGTGAAGTGGAGATACTATGAGGATAGAAAGCCTATGGAGATCACACATGTTCTTGTGAATGAGAAAAACTCCACATTAAATATCTTTGAGTGAAGAGAGAAATAATTTTCTGGGGAGGTAGGTACAATATGCATGTGAGGATTAACATGAGATTTAATAGATTCATATGATTTTTGAGGAGTTCTGAAATTTTTATCCATGTATGAGGCATGACATTTTCTCTGATATGATAATTGAGTTGTGTTGTGTTGTCATTTATGCTTTGAGAAGTTTGTTTTTGACCATGGTATAAGATGATTGCCCAGGAGTGGAACGTTTAAGTGTGGTGGAATTGATAGAACATATATTTTCAATTATTTTATTCTTAATTTCAATGTTTTTAATCCCACAAATGTGTTATTTAAAGGTCGATTGTCACATTTTATATTTTATGAGTATTCTGTAGCTTAATTGGAAAAATGGCTTATTTTGGATTTAAACATTTTTCATTTATTATAATGTTTCATCCATAACATTTTCTAAACTGATCCAAATTGCAAAATTCTTCTTTTATAGGTTCCTATGTTCACTGAAATTAATTTTATACTTCTGGACCCAAAGCTCAATCCATCATTTGGAAGCTCAAATCCATCTCACAAACCAGGCCTCGAAAACTGTGTACAGAACTGCATAATTTTATTGTGGGGACCATATCTCATAAATGGCCAAACCAATGGAGCTGAAATTTTACATGGAGCTGAAATGCATCCGGATGGAGAACTTTCATTGAGATTACCGCACACGATGCATTCATTTTCAAGGTCATTAATGCGTTGGAACTCAGTGTTTTGGAATATGAAGATTCACCTGGACAGAATTAAACAGCTGGCGTGGTTTGGCCATATCTCCTTCATACGTGGACCAATAAGGCTAAACCTTTGTGGCTCGACAGAGGTAATCCAGGGGAACAACTTTCACGAATGCACAAGTCCCATATTCTGTCATTAAGAAGGTCATCAATGCGAATCATTTCAGAGGACTATTTTTGGAGCCAAATTTTCACACACTCTCCCTATAAAAGAGTGTGTCTTTTTCATTCCAAAGGGTTGGAAACTTAGGAATAGCCTTTTTTGGCCATTATATGTAGTTTATCTTTTTATTTTATTTTACTTTAATTATGTAATTTAATTTCATATTTTTATTCAAGTGTTCTCCTTTCACTCTTATTCTTTCTCTCTTTTATTTTTCTCCCCCTGTTTTCTCCATCACTGTGAACTCTTATGCTCGTGATCATGAGTAGCTAACTCGAGGAAGTTCCTAGGGGAGTAATCCAGTGATGTACCCAAGTATTTGATCATTAATGTTTTATTGTTTTTTATTTACTTAGAGTTAGGCTAAGGGGGATCTTAGTGGGCAAGGCGCCTTTGTGTCTCCACTTGCCACCCGAAGCCTAGCTTTCACTTTTGTCACATTCTCCCTCGATCGAGGAGGTGGATGTATGGTCTCTCGGCGATTGTTGAGATTATCATACGTTCACATCCATAGGCAGAAGGGGATGCTCATGCATATGATGGATCATGTTCATTAAGTAAATTGGAAACTAATAAAATAGGCGATGAAGGTTCAATCTGGATAATCTCCCAGGAGGATCTCCTTTCTGTCTAACATCATTCTGTTTGCATTCATTGGGTTTGCATTTGATTTGCATATTTACTTTTAGTTTTGTAATTTTAATTCTAAAATATCATTTCTGGTCATTTTAGTTTATATATATAAACTAAATTATAAATAATGAGTGATTGACTACAAAAGGCTTCTCAAGAGATCGACCTAGGTCAGCCAATGTGCTGCACTTAGTATAAATATTTTTGAGAGCGCGCACAACAACGCTACATCAAATTGGCACCATTGCCGGGGAGCCAAGTGGTCTTTAATCATTGTTTTTATTCACATATTGTAAATTATTTTTTCTTCCATTCATTAAAAAAACACAAAAAAATCATAAATTTCAAAAACCAAAAAATATTTTTTCATCATGAATTTCAATTCAAATTATTATTCATGGACTGATCAATCACAGGTGTATGAAGAAGTTCAAAATGATTATGAATCCAAAATGCAAGAACTTCATGACGAGATTCAAAAACTAAATAGAACTGAAAAAAGGTTTGATAAATATATTTGTTCACTGATGGAACAACCCGAACCTAAACCTGAACCCAAACGAGTGGTGGAATAGATTTCACCGATTATTTTTTATGTCAAAGAACCTGAGGAGGGTGAGAAAGAGCTTCTAAATCAATTATTCATATCATCCTGAACTCATACATTGCTCAAGGAAGTCCCTGATGTACACATGCCAGCTGATGCACTTATGGGAGATCAACATTTTTTGGAAGAATCCTGGAATCACTTTGTTGAAGATAAACTGAAACTTGATCTTCCCATACTTGATATTGAACAATCAGAATCTTTTGACCTCTCTCTTTCTTTCGAAGATGAAGATGATGATGCACCTGCTGAGATGGAGTTTCCAATGGTCTTGCCTAAAGAGATCAATTTCCATGCTGACTTACTTTAAAGGGAATATTTCTTAATTGATTCATATTGTTTTAATATTATTCAAACTGAATTGTTTTCTAACTTCCCTTTTCCTGAAATTTCTGATATAGTACAAATGGAGAAGACCTTGGAAGATACGAAAGAGACCACCGAATTGGTGGTGATCAAGGAAGAATATCTAGAGAATCTAGTGGTGGTGCGACTACCTCCTCTACAACAAATTTCATAAGATTTGGAGGAGGACACCACAAATGTTCACAGGGAGCACCCCTATATTCTATTCCCTCCCACTCTAGATCTAAAATTCTATCTTTATTATTTCTTGGGGGTTGGGAAATTTCTTATTTTCTTTGGGGTTCTCCAATCTCAGTGTTTAATGATGGACACTGGGAAAAGTCACATGTGGTGGTTTATCTCAAAAAAACTACATCCACCATCTGATTGGGGATAATCTGCTGCAACTACTTGAGTTAGGGCAGTAAAAACCTAGCATCCGCTTGGGGGTCAAACCAAGAATTATCCATTTTCTCTTTCCTTTTATTTATTTTTATTATCAGTTGTCATTTATTTTGTTTCTGCTTTCATTTTTCATGTTGTTTTTTTTGAAATTTTCTTATTTTCCTTTTTCATTTTTTTGGTGTGATTTTAGGAATCTTGAGCCGAATCGAATACTTTGGAAAATTAAAACCATCTTGGTATTTTTGTAAAATTTATTGATTTGAGTATTTGAGGATTTAAATAATTGTTGAATGGATTTTGTTTTTGATTTCTGATCTTTTCATTTGATAACGTTTGATTGTTTGTGAAACTCATGTGCAGTAGTGCTGTCCAAATTGAAAATCATGCCCAACCCAAGAGGATTCTAAACCTGTTTGGTATCTTCTTTACATTTATCTTTTTCTTGATAGTCTTGAGACATGTTGTGTGATCCAGAACTTGCTATTTTTATCTTTTTCAAAGCTTTTAGAGTTCATGGAATGTGTTAAGTATGTTTGAGGCATCACTTTGAAAGCCCTTTTACATTGAACTCTTATTTTGGCCTACCTTTTCATCTGACCTTCTTTAAGCCCCTAGTATCCATGAAATACCTTGTTAGGAAGCCACATTACAATCAATTTATCCCTTAGAAACCCTCTCTAGAAGTTAAATGTATGATTATTTTTGAACTCAAGTGTGGGGGAGGGAGAAGATGAGCTTTATTTTGCTTTCCTGAAGAATATTTTTGAGCTGAATTGAATGTGTTTCCATATTTATTGTTGCTTGGGTGGAAGAAATGTCATGATTGAAAGATGGATGGGTGGCCCAAAATATTATTACACATATGGGCTGGGTGTTCACCAATTTTTGAAGATCAAAATCTGCCTCTCTTTTCCTCCAAAAACATGATTCTAAAGAGAAATCCAGATCTGAATTCAAGCTGAAACAATGATACAAATGGGGAAAAGACGGATGAAAATAATTGATGCTGAAATTATAATTGTGAAATTCCCAAATGAATAGGTGTTTGGAGGTGATTCTTTTTTGAGATGATTGAGGAGCACACCCTTCCTGAGCAAAACTGTTTTCATGCATTTACTTCACTTTAGAGCATAACCCTCCTCATTCTGCCTCAGATGTTTTTACATTTTAAACCTACCAACCCTAAGCCTCAGAACAACCCATGAAAAAGATCTCATGATTGATACATTTCTGACTCTGTGAAGTGGAGATACTAGGAGGATAGCAAGCCTATGGAGATCACACATGTTCTTGGGAATGAGAAAAACTCCACATTAAATATCTTTGAGTGAAGACAGAAATAATTTTCTGGGGAGGTAGGTACAATATGCATGTGAGGATTAACATGAGATTTAATAGATTCATATGATTTTTGAGGAGTTCTGAAATTTTTATCCATGTATGAGGCATGATATTTTCTCTGATATGATAATTGAGTTGTGTTGTGTTGTCATTTATGCTTTGAGAAGTTTGTTTTTGACCATGGTATAAGATGATTGCCCAGGAGTGCAATGTTTAAGTGTGGTGGAATTGATAGAACATATATTTTCAATTATTTTATTCTTAATTTCAATGTTTTTAATCCCACAAATGTGTTATTTAAAGGTCAATTGTCACATTTTATATTTTATGATAATTTAGGAGCTTAATTGGAAAAATGGCTTATTTGGGATTTAAACATTTTTCATTTATTATAATGTTTCGGCCATAACATTTTCTAAACTAATCCAAATTGCAAAATTCTTCTTTTATAGGTTCCTATGTTCACTGAAATTAATTTTATACTTCTGGACCCAAAGCTCAATCCATCATTTGGAAGCTCAAATCCAGCTCACAAACCAGGCCTCGAAAACTGTGTACATAACTGCATAATTTTATTGTGGGGACCATATCTCATAAATGGCCAAACCAATGGAGCTGAAATTTTACATGGAGATGAAATGCATCCGGATGGAGAACTTTCATTGAGATTACCACACACGATGCATTCATTTTCAAGGTCATTAATGCGTTGGAACTCAGTGTTTTGGAATATGAAGATTCACCTGGACAGAATTAAACAGCTGGCGTGGTTTGGCCATATCTCCTTCATACGTGGACCAATAAGGCTAAACCTTTGTGGCTTGACAGAGGTAATCCAGGGTAACAACTTTCACGAATGCACAAGTCCCAAATTCTATCATTAAGAAGGTCATCAATGCGAATCATTTCAGAGAACTATTTTTGGAGCCAAATTTTCACACACTCTCCCTATAAAAGAGTGTGTCTTTTTCATTCCAAAGGGTTGGCAATTTAGGAATATCCTTTGTTGGCCATTATATGTAGTTTATCTTTTTATTTTATTTTACTTTAATTATGTAATTGAATTTCATCTTTTTATTCAAGTGTTCTCCTTTCACTCTTATTCTTTCTCTCTTTTATTTTTCTCCCCCTGTTTTCTCCATCATTGTGAACTCTTATGCTCGTGATCATGAGTAGCTAACTCGAGGAAGTTCCTAGGGGAGTAATCCAGTGATGTACCCAAGTATTTGATCATTAATGTTTTATTGTTTTTATTTACTTAGAGTTAGGCTAAGGGGGATCTTAGTGGGCAAGGCGCCTTTGTGTCTCCACTTGCCACCCGAAGCCTAGCTTTCACTTTTGTCACATTCTCCCTCGATCGAGGAGGTGGATGTATGGTCTCTCGGTGATTGTTGAGTGTATCATACGTTCAAAACCATAGGCAGAAGGGTATGCTCATGCATATGATGGATCATGTTCATTAAGTAAATTGGAAACTAAGAAAATAGACGATGAAGGTTCACTCTGGATAATCTCCCAGGAGGATCTCCTTTCTGTCTAACATCATTCTGTTTGCATTCATTGTGTTTGCATTGGATTTGCATATTTACTTTATGTTTTGTAATTTTAATTCTAAAATATCATTTCTGGTCATTTTAGTTTATATATATACACTGAATTAGAAATAATGAGTGATTGACTGCAAAAGGCTTCTCAAGAGATCGACCTAGGTCAGCCACTGTGATGCACTTAGTATAAATATTTTTGAGAGCATGCACGACAACACTACATCAGATACTCATTATTTTGGATTGAGCATTGAGATGGATACCCCAGTACTCTCTCATCTATTATTTAGTTGAATTATAATATATATATATATATATATATATAAAATTCAATATCTACACCTTGTATTTGGTTACACTCATCTAAGAGAGGGAAATACATGTGGGGTATTCCATTTTATTTTCGTGTTTAGATTATTATGTTTTGATGATCCTAGTTTATTTATATAGGTGGAGAAGACTTAAGGGGTATTTTATATACTCACCTTCTTGATGCACTTTTGTTTGAATGAAGTTACTTGCACTTTGTCTTTGTTTTGAGCTATTCTCTATCAATGTACTTACAACTACTATATTTATTTTCCTATTGCATCTCTTACTTCTCCCTCTTCGACTTTTGAGATTTCCTACTCAGTACATATATAATCACACCTACGTCATATTTTCCAACACATTTCATGTCTTATATAGATTAATGATAGATTTAAGGGTGACTTTGTAGTATATTAAAGGTATTATCTGATCAAGATCATATATGGTGGTCATTGCTGGAGATTCAGGAATTAGGATCTATTGGCGGTTTACTTTTCCATTTATGTCGGGTTGGGAACTTTTTCTTATTGACAGTATGTTTTTACCCTAAAATTTTTAGTCTAAACTACCATACATTTTTAATATCTAGAGGTTCAGGCATTCTTGGTAACTTTATATCTATTTTTTATCTTTTAATCCTTCCCTCTATACTTTTTCACTGATATTATTGTGTGTGTGTGGATATAGTTACTTAGTAAAAGGCCTCCCCACATTTAGATAATATTTTTATGTGGGTATCCACCCCCTATCCTATGGAGTCATGCTTAGGGTAGGTTCATATCAAGCCCTGTCTAGTGTGGACTCAAGAGATATTGGTATTATAGAAATTTTTTTCCTTAGTACTTTTTTCATACCAGTCCCTTTAAGATGATTTGGTTGCGTTTAAGGAAATTGTTCCAAAGTATCCTGATTGCAGATCATAGGATAGGGAGTCTTGTTATATTATAGGTGACTGATATAACTATTTAATAGGACCTAGACTACATTCTTTTTAACACTATATACTGAGACATTTGTTGCAGGGATCAATGTTATATTCATCAAATATATTGGATTCATTGAATGTCCTTATTGAGCTAGCTTTGTATTTTTATTATATATATATATAAGATAATCTATATATGTTATTACCAGATAAATATTAAGATTCCACCATGATGATATCCATCAAGGATATTTTTTCTTGATCATCACAATGATCTGATGAGTTAAGGGGCCTTGGATCAGGATCCATCCCGTGAGCCCCTACCTCTATATGTGTAGGTACCAGAAAATCCACCTATTGAGTAGATGATCATTCTAAAAGAGAATGACGAGGATGTTCACAAGATTAGGGCACTTCACAAGGTCTATTATCAGATTCCACTGATGTTATATGGTGATATAGATCCTCTAGAAGTAGAGTATTGGATAGAGTTGGTGGTCAAAGTCTTCAAGCTCACCGGGCACCAACAAATCACGTGGTTGCATTGGAAACAAGCCTTTTCCACAGAGAATCTAGGAACTGGTGGAACCTTATTACATAGAGCCAAGATGATTCTAAACTCTTTTATACCTACATGAAATAGTTCTTCCTTGAAGAGTAATACCACTCTTACTTATACTCAATTCAGATTCATGATATTTTGGTGCTATATCCAAGAGGGATGATGGTAGCTGTGTCTGTAGTGATGTTCACAAACCTTAGGTGGTACTCTCTTTAATTGAACCTTTATTTCTACATCCAAGAGTGGATATTTGAGTGGAGACACTACATAGAGAAACGATCCAACATTGTGAATTTTTGAATCAACAAATATTCTAAGGTGATGGAGAAGACACTAGTGACAGTTGGAGTATTGACATAGGGATGCCATATAGTTGGATTTGGAAATGGGTGCCATATAGATTACTATACTGAAGAAGATAGAAGATTCTCAACACCGAGATCTCAGTGCAGGAAAAATCCCCATGATCAGACTCAAACATATGGTAAGAGTTAGTAGATATTTCTAAGGAATCATTATTAGGGGTGATGATTTAATTATTATAATATGATATCATTGGATGGAACTCCCCAACTAGAATTTCTTAACAGCACATCCACATTGTTGATAAAACACTATGGTAAAGGAATCACTATGATTAAGGATATCATAGGTGAGGGTAGGGTGGTCCCTAGGGAGGCAGATCTATATGAGGAGTATGAGAAATTATTGGTGGTGTATGATGTTATGAGATCCTTCCTCCTCCACCACATGTAATCCCATGTCTGGATTAGTGATATAGAACTCATGGACATGGAATGTTGTAGGCTTTATAGGTTCATGATCCCACAATTCATGAGATGATAGTAAAATTTTCATTGTGTTTAACAGACTGTATTATTCATTAGTAGACATAGGTTATATTCATTACCTTTTATTTATACTTCATGTGCGAGAGCAGGGGATCCCAATTGAGGTTCTAGCATTGTAGCTTCATCATGAGGTTCCCACAGGGAACCATAATTATGTATCATTTATGTATCGGTTGTTCCAGATATCACTTCATGGAGAGAGGTTAATGTGGGACATATTTTGATCATGATAGATCCATAATATTCGATCTTCAGTATGGATTGGTTTTCAATGGTCTAAGCCCATATTCAATATCACCATAGATAAGTCATATGCCTATTCACTAGGGGGTGAGGGGTTTCTTTTTTAGGTAGAGGGATCTCATTGTAGGGAATGTGGTTTCAATGACTAGGATGGTTTAGAACATCACCATCTAGTTAGCGATTATATCCCTTGGTGTTGTAGGATCTTCCAGAATCCATGTTTATTCTATTATGGATGGTTATATAGACATCATCACCAACGATGTATTGAGACTACCTCTATGGTGGAAAATTTTGATTTTCATTGACATTCATCCCATAACCACTCAAATATTATATAAAGTGCATTGTATGGCCCCTTCCAATCACCAGGGGTTGTGATTATTGTTGGAGTACCATTAAGAGAAGTGTTTGATAAGGCATAGTGTATACCCCCTTGGTAGCTTCAGGGACGTTCATGAAAGAGGCGCATTAAATCATGGAGATTTGTGTAGAATATCATCACCGGAACTAGGCCAAGATAAAGTAAATGTATGCCTTTCCATAGATTAATAACCACTTTGAGAAGTTATATGATTCAAAACGGTTCTTGAAGATCATTTTCAGGTTCAGATACCACTAGTTGTGGTTTCGTGAGGCTGATATTCGAATGTTGGAATCCATATATCACTGTAGAAACTATGAGTTCCATGTGATACCCTTTAGTGTGATGAATTCCCCCACTGGGTTTATGGATTTTATGAACTAGTTATTATTAATGTAGGTGGACCAGTTTTTTGTTTTCTTCATCGATGAAAAACTCATCAACTCTACATCAGAGGAGGAACATAGCCAACACTTCAGGATGGTACTAGATCTACCTTGAGTGGAAAAACATTATTAAAAACTCTATATGTTCTAGTTCTAGATTCACGAGAGTCATATTATACAATATGTATTTTTTAAAACTAGTTATCCATGTACCTAGAGAAGATTAATGTAGTGAGTTATCATGGTCCTCTTAAGAGCATGTTAGATATGCAGATCATTTGTTTCCTTGTGGGATAATACAATAGGTTAGTTCATGAAAATTCTAGAATCATATCCCCTTTTAAAACCTTGATGTAGAAAGGGAATCCATTTTCATGGTCTGATCAGTTTTAGAAGAACATTTTGAAGATTATTCAGAGGATGATTAGTGCTCCATTGTTGTGACTGCCAGAGGAATGCATGGATTTCATAGTCTATTTCAATTTATCAAGAACCGGGCATAGTTGCATGTTGATGCAGCTGCATGAAGTTATCAAATATGGGGTGAGTTAGTTGATACCCCATATATTTACCCTAGCCTTATTAATATATTATTACATGGTTTTAGACATAATTTAACCCCAAATTACAATACATGGATCGTAAAGTCTAGTGTCATGGATGACTAGGTACATAATGCTGATAAAATGGGTCTTAATTAAAAATTTCACTATTTATCATTCAATATGAGCTCATAAAATATTTTTATACCTTACATCTATATCAGATAATGTAGTAATATCATGAACAAATGGCTGATCTAAAAATCATAAAAGTGGAATAAACATTACAATAAAGATTATCTCATGGGTTAGAAGGCACAACAAAAGGAAATAATAGAACATGGAACATGATTAAACATATGGAGTCATAACATACAGAACATTGGATCATATAATCATGTAATGATAGTAATTTTTTAGAAATATAAAACATGTATTCTGCAGGATTCAAGGCTCATTTAACATAGAGGAGCACGAGTCAAGGCTGCCACTAGGACCGTTGAACTTAATGTCCCATGAGACTAAATTTTACCCGATTATTTATAAATATATCTTAGAACACCCATCATAACATTTTTTTGAATATTTATTGCATATAATTAATAATACATAAGCAATCAATAATAAAAATAATGGTTACCCATAGAATGTATTGGGTATCATAATTATGTCAAAAGGCATAAAAAGGGAATATCAAAGTGGTGTCCATGAAAGGATGGATTTAAATCATAAATGGAAATTCCTACATTAAAATAAGAATATTCATGATAATTTATGTCATACTGAAGTGACTAAATTTAAATGACAGTTTAATAAACATTAGAAATAAAACATTTTAATGTGGTTTAAGAATATTATTATAGAGCAATTTAAGTAGAAATGGGAATAATAATTTATATAAACTCAGAAGTGTACAAATAATATTTTTATAATAAAATGAGTTGTTTTAGAAAAATAGTGGAGTAATAAAATGGATGATAGGGTTCGAATGAAGATAGGTAATAATTTTGGAAGTTCCCATAAATTGGGCATGCATATAGGAATGAATTGAGTAGGGATCCTTTCAAAAACATGTCTATCCTCAGAAATAAGGATGAATGGATCATGATAAATGACTTTATAACATATAAAAATCATTTATAAGATGTATATAAATATTTAAGGTAATTTATTTTGAGTCAAAATATGTATGGAGTAACATAAAATAATAATGGAGGTTTAGGTAGAATCTCTTACCTTTTGTCCGAAACGATTTTACACTTAATCATAATGTCAATAATATTCAATTTAGATTAATTAATTAATAATTATAAAAGAATTTATACATGTATTTTATTTATTAAAACTTTATTAAGTTCATTTAGGTCCCTACTAGGGTTTAAGAGATTAAATGTCCTCATCAGGGAGAGTTTTATTCCTTGATTTTCATGACAATTTTACATCTATATGTGTATGGAAATTCTTATATAATAATAATAGATGTCCAGAACTAAGCTTATATGTTATTAATGATCTTATATAATATTAAAAGACCATTTTGTTTCTATAAGTGAGTATAATTCATTAGATAAATCCTTAATGATATTTTGGTAGATTAATTTTTCATTCTCTGATCACAATGAATTAATTTTTGTATATATATATTAATATCATGGGTAGAAAATGATTACATAACATTAAATAAGATTTAATACATATATTATAATCTCGTTCAACCATAAATAAAATTCATGTCCTGACTTGAAGATGGAATTAATAGATGATAGCATGTCATCCACGATGGTAATAAATTACCACCTCACAGATGATGTTTTCATTATTAAAATAAATGAGAGAGGGGATGATATTTTTTAAAGAATTATTCCATAACATTATAAAATTGCATTATAATTTTAATTATGTAGTTTTCATGTCACTTGGAAAGTGTACATTAGGAGAAGATAATAAAAAAAGGAACATGAAAAATAAATTGAAATAAAATTGAAAGGGGTTTTACCTCTTGATTCTTTTTTCATGAGAACCACCTTAAGGATTGGTTTTGGTCTTTTGTTAAGACCAAAAGCTTCCAGAAATGAGGGATAGTATTTTGAAATATATTGATTAGAATATGTATAATGCTCATTGATTGACTGGTGTTAGAGGAATAGGTGTGAGGGGTGGTAATTGTAGTGAAGGATACAGGTATTTTTTGAAACTTTTAATCATTATTTCATTATTTTTTTCAAGAAAAGAAATATTGTTGATTCAGTATAATAAATAGAGTTATTAGTTCATGTCAGGTTGAACCAATTTTTTTTACATCAACCATGACTCAGTGAATAGTGTATTTAACATATAATGTATAGATAATGTAAAATATCATATTTTATTATTCACAAAAAATACACGTGTCTTAGAAAAATATCACAAATTTAACCTAACCATTTTTATATGAGTGGAATTAAAATATGACATCAATTTTATGAAAATAAATTTCAATATTTTAGAAATTTTAATTTTAATTAAAACATATTTTACTCATAAAATATATATATTAAAACTAAATGTTCTTTTCTAAAACATTGAAAATTTTATTAAGGTCTCATAAAATTATATCATAACAATAAGGAATCAAAATATTAATTTATGAATACATTTTATAATGATAAATTTTATTATAAATTATTATATTATTCAAAAAATTCTAATTAAATATTTATTACATCAAAAAATACCAGCACTTAATTAATATTTTTTTAAATATTATTTTCATTATACTATCATATAACTATATAATTTTGTTCAATTATACTATTGATAAATTTTATTTAAAATTTCATTGGTGAGATACTATTTATTTGGTAGGTTTACTATTCATAAGGGTTACATAACTATTCCAATGTTCTAGTTACTATTTCATCAGTAGAGGTTCCATAATTTCTAGAAACACTTCTTATTTCATTCATTAATAATTTATAATTCTTAAATAGTGTTCTAAATATTTTTATTTCATATTAAATAATTATAATAAAGGATTTATCATTGATAAAACTTGGGATCCTTACATTGTTCCCCCCTTATGAAATTTCACTGTTGAAATTTCAATTTATATACTAAGGTGAAAATAGGCATGGGTACTTTTCTTTTATCCCTTCCACTGGCTACCATGTTACCTTTTAATACTTATGGTTCCACCATATCAGTTTGATAGGGTGAGTATTCTTGTTTTTTATATCATTATCTCCATGATAAAAAACTTCACGAGCTACTCCTCATTTGAGATACAATTTTGCAACTATACAACCTTTGAATTAAATATATTTGAAAGATTAGATATGTACTTATTTAAGAGGGATATGTGGAATGTATCATGTACAAGATTCATTTTCGGTGGAAGTGCTAGTTGTTAGGCTACAACTCTGACATGGTCAAGGATCTCTAAGGGGATGATGTACCTGGGACTTAACTTCCCATTCTTCCCAAATCTCATGATCCTATTCTATGGTAATATATTAAGGAATAAAATCTCTCAAACCTTAGACTGAAAGTCTCGTCTATGATTTTCTACATAAACCTTTTTTCAACATTGGGATATCATAATTTTCTACTAAATGGTTTTCAGCATCTCCGTCATTTAATTGCCAATTTCGATTCAAAGAAGCTTTAAATCACTGAATCCATTCAGGAAATATGGTGTTCTAAAACATTTCTTATTAAGGGATTCATATAGATCCAATTGGATTCTCTAGTGGAAATGATTGTTGTTGGAAAATTTCACCAGTGGCAGAGGTCAGTCCCATCCTACTTTGATGTCCATAGAACTTTCTCTCAACACGTCTTCCCGTTTTTGAATAGTCTTATCATTTTTACCATCATTCTGAGGATGATAGGTCATACTGAAGTTGAGCTCAGTGCTTAGTGCATGTTGAAGACTTTTCCACAACTTTTAGGTGAGTCTTATATCCTGATTATGTTAAATAGATAGTGTTACCTCATATACCCTTACCCCTTCATTGATATATTTATCTATACATGCTGATATAATGATAAGTCCTCTTGAATCATGATAAAGTGGTATGTCTTTATTAGATGGTTTAAAAAACCCATATAGCATTGTTTCCTATGGATGTACTTAGATGTCCAATGAAAATGTTCATGGTGATATTTTTATATTTACATTTTTTAGGTGTGATGGATTCTTCATAAATTTAGACATGTTCCTTTTAGCCTTCACTTTCTAGCATACCATTCACATTGAGTTATATTAAATGATATCCTTTTTCAAATTTTCCTACCAAAAGTTCACCTAGACTTATCAATACATCATTGTGGTCCCTTGGTTAATAGAGAAGGTTTATCTATGTGCACCATTAAAAAGATAATACATTATCATTGTATTAGATGTTACACATAGTCATGACCTAAATCATATTACTCCATAATCATCAATCATGAACTCAGATGATTTCTAATTTCGCATAGCTTCTACACATTTTTCAATTTCCACATCATTTCTCAGAGCATCATTTTATTATCCACATACGATGGTTGAGAAATCATTCACGAAAGGATTTATGAAGTTCATTCCATAAAAAATCCCATATCCATAACTTAAAAATCTACAAAGATTGGATTCTTCTCAATTCTCTTCATTGATAAAGATGCAGGATCCTTTCTACTTTGAGAATCTTCCACCTTATTTTCTTTATGAGGATGGTAGTGGATTAAGCATTCGTAATCCTTGATGATATATGACCATCATTTTTTTTATATTAAGATACTTTTAGTTGAATATATATTTGTTGATTCTTTTTATTAGTATATATACCACACTTCTCCACATAGATATAATTTTTCCATATTTCTAATGAATTGATCATAGCAACCAACTCTAAATCATTTGTAGCATAGTTTTTCTTGTGAATTTTCAACTACATTGAGGCATAATTTCCCATTAATATATATCCTAATCCTTTATTTTAAGAATTAATATACCTCGGAAATAGTTCTACACTTATCAGGTGTGTGAGTTTCGGTGTAGTGATAATCCTCGTTTTGAGCTCCTTAAAACATTCCTCACATTATGGAGTCCACAAAAATATCACTACCTTTAATTTCATCTTGGTTATTAGGTTGCTAAATTAAAATATGTTCATCTGTATTTGTTCATAATGCTTGTCTAGACCATGAAAGATGAAAATCCCAACTAATGATGTAAACTTTGGAAAACCTCAATTGCCTTTGACTTGATAGGGTCCACAGATATTCCTTTTCCAGTGATAACATTCCCAAATAATGATAATTCCACCTTACATAACTCACATTTAATATTATTTTAATATAATTTCTCCATATGAAAACCCTTCATCATTGTTTTCAAAATCTCATCATGTTCCACCTTTCTGTTGGAGTATATCAAATTATCGTCGATAAAAATAGCCATATAATTCTCTAGGCGGTATTTAAAGACTTTATTCAGTAAATCCATTAAAATTGTAGGAGAATTAGTGAGTTATAAGGTCATAACTATGAACTCATAGTGTACATATTGCATTTGAAATGAATTCCTAGGAATATCATCTTTCCTCGCCATTAATTGGTGATATCCCAAACAAAGGTCCACCATAGAGAGAAAACTGGCCCCATGTAGCTAATTGAAAAAAGTTATATATCCATGGTAGGGGATACTTGATCTATATCATGATTTTATTGAGCTCATGATAATAAATATATTTGTGCATTGATTCATCCTTCATTTTGAGGAAGCGGACAGAAACACCCCATGTCGAAGCACTCAGGTATATAAAACCCTTGTCCAAATTCCTCTATAACTACTTTTTTAGTTCTTCTAGCTCAACTATGGCTATTATATAAGGTTTCTATGATATAGACAGAGATCCTGAAAAAAGTTCAAATGATAACTCAACATATATATCAGATAGAAGACCCAAAAATTATTCAAGGAATGTATCAGTGTAATACCTCATGGAGGACATATCATTGTGCATGATCATCTCATTTATTTCAATAATTTGAGAAATATATGGTTTCTCATAAGGTATTAATATCAACACATGAGATGATGGTTTTGAAGGAGATTCATATTTCTCCTTACACTTTTAAATAATTTAAGGATTGTTCAGGATGTGATGATTGACCTCCCTTTATCAAAAGTTAATGTTGTATTTGTATAATGATAGAAAATACATGTCCAATACAGAATCAAAATCTACAAAAGTAAGTATGATGTGATATTTTGGTAGGATCATTCCATAATCATTAACCAAGGAGGATTTATGTACCATTTAATAATTAATTTCTCCATTATCTATTCTCATAGATATCCCAATCTCTAAATTTTGAGGTTGTTTATGAATAATTCCACTAAACATGGAAGATAAGAAAGAATTAATAGAACTAGAATCAAATTATATGTTCTATATTCTTAAATGAATAACTTGTGTACCCATCACCACATCATTTTCTATATCCACATTATAAAAAGTGATAGATTATGCCCTTATATGTTTCCTTGGTGGTTGTTTTTTATTGCCTCTGAATACCATGGGCTTAGGGAATTGATTGTCAAAATACCCATGTTCCTTGCAGATGAGACACTGTACTACATGATTATTTTTTATTTGAACATTTCTCTCTTCTTCCAAATTAGTGGAATTCTTTATACCACATTGAATTCCTTATCCAGATACCCCATTCTTCCATATTGGATGCATTTCCTGCTTTCCTTTTCACCATTCCAATGATTCTTCTTCCCACAATTTTAAGATGTGGAATATTCAGTCTTCTTTCCATTATGTGAATTATTTGTAGCTCCACCAATATTTGACTATATTTTCAACATCTTTTCACAGGTCGCATGAGACAATTTAGGGTTTATTATCAATATTAAAACCTTCAGGGAATAATGGACAATATCTTTATAACTGTAAATGTATTTAACCACAAATTCTCTTCGTTGACTTAGCATTAGTACTCTAGAGAAGTTATCCACCATGATTTCAGTGTTCATGAAAATTCCAGTGGAATATCTTTCAAGCCTGGTAATTCTTTCTTCATACGCCCCTATAGACTACTCTTCCATCTAAATAAGTATGAGGAACTCTCTTTCCTTCTTGAGTCGTAGGGCATAATGAAAAATATTTGTTGGAAATAATTTAATTGATTTCTTCCAAATCCATGGAATCATTTTCCTCCTTAGACATCATATTTATTATCAATTTCCACCACTGATCAGTATTCCCATAAAAATGCTAGAACACCTATATGAATTATCTATTTGTGTGAGCACTAGATGAGAGATAATATATTTTAAGCGGAGATAATCCATTTTTTTGTGAGGAGGGGATAAAAGATCTACTAAACAATGGAGGCATTTTTTGAATGAATGTTTTAATGGAAACATGTTCTTTTCTAAGAGGAGTTAATTCTATTGGGTTCAAGTTATTATTAATAACATGAGCCTGCTGTGAAACTATAATCATAACATTTTGAGCCCCCATTATAATCATATTTGGAATTTCATTAGGAAAATCATCACATTCCATTTCACATTGATTTTTGGAAGTTTTTATTATATTTCCAACCATTAACTACGAAAAAAAATCACAATTATGGGGATTCAATACATAGTATGTGAGAATAAAAATGAAACATTAAAAATAAATTGTTAATCTCTTAATAGAAAATTATATCTTAACTTCTGGTTTCCTAGGTATCAATATGGGTTATCCATGATATGACTCCCAAAAATATATTCAAATGGGATTATTTCCCCTTTAATAATGGCTTGTAATGAGATTATTAATTTACCAATGGACATCCCCCAATATTCTCAATCTAGATGCATAGTAAGGGTGATTTTTTTACCACAGGTTACCCCAATGCAAGACCAACACACCTTGTAAGATTTGTTACTCCTAGGTACATTTGTGCCAGAACCATGTCCACCTTTAGTATCTAGACATGGATATATTTTCATGATATAACCCTTAACCTATATTAATCCAAATTTAGGGATGTTTTCTAATACCTAGTATTATCCTTAGAGTTTGTAGTAATGTTATCTATTCCTTGTCTTCAAAAATTACACTATTGGATATGGAGGGTATGCCAATAAATTTTTTCACCTATTTTCATAAATCATTTTAGTAGGAATGTTGAGAGGTCTTTACCAAACAGTTTCAATAAACCATTAGAACAAATAGTTTTTTATGATTTTTAACCAATGGTTTGATAAAACTATTGGAATATGTGAGACTTTACCCAATGGATTTATAAAACGGTAGGTAAATGTGAGTTTTTTGGAATCCTTTTCCAACAGTTTCGTAAACCATTGGTAAAGCATACCTTTCCCAACGATTTTAAAAAACTATTGGGAATAATTTACCCTAAAATTGTTGGAAACCCAATCCCCCATCCGCCCAATTGTAAACCTAATGCTGAGACATAGAGCTCTATCACTTTTAAAATTATTCCACCTGTCAATCAGAAATTTTTTTTTCTGCACTTCAAATCTTTAATTGGTACCTTTGGTTCAATTTTTTCCAACAATTTTTTTTGTTTTACGTTTTGATGTGGCCTAAACCCAAGGTCTGTGCAATAATATACCCGATAATTACAATTTGTTTTGTTTTTTGTTTTTGTTTATCACACAGTCATGATATTTTGAGTTAGATTTTGTGTGTCTACAATATTTGAAGAATTTATAGACACTACTTTGTAGACTTAGTGAACCATACGAAGAGATTGGAGCTGGTTAGACTAGTGGTGAAGGTGGAGTTGAGGTGTAAAGTGGGGGTTGTGCAGGTGGGGTGGGTTGTGAAGGGTGGCAGTTAGAGTAGTGGTGCAGGTGGAGTTGAGGTGGGGAGGGGGTGGGTTGGGCTGGTGGTGGTTAGAGTAGTGGTGCAGGTGGAGTTAAGGTGTGTGTGGGTGGGGGGGGGGTTATGCAGGTGGGGGTGGGCGGTGCAGGGTGGGGTTGTCAGTGGGAGGGCGGTTGTGTAGGGGGATTCTGCTGGGGTGAGGTGGGTGGGGGGTCTATACAGGTGGGGGTGGGGTTGGGGTGGGCTATGCTGATGGTGGTGGGGGGGGGTACTACATGTGGGGGTGTAGTGGGTGGGGGGAAGGGTATGCAGGTGGGGGGATGTGTAGTGGGTGAAGAGGGATATGCAGGTGGGGGTAGCATGTTAAACATGAGGTGGTGGTTGTATAGGTGAGGGGTGGGGTGGGCTATGCAGGTGGGGGTGGGGGATGGGGGTTGTGCAGGTCGGGGTGTTAGTGGGGGGGATATGCAAGTGGGTGGGGGGAGGGGACTGTGCAGGATGGGGGGTGGGCTGGGCTGGTGGGAGTCTGTTGGGGGTGAGGAGGGGGGTGGGGGTCTGGGCAAGTGGGGGGTGCATGTGGGGGGGGTGTAGTGGGTGGATGAGAGGGGGGTGTGTAGGTAGGGGGTGTGCAGTTGGGGGGATGTGTAGTGTGCAGGTGGAGAGGGGGTGCAGGGGGGAGGGGCAGTGTAGGGGGAGTCTTCTAGGGGTGAGGTGGGGAGTGGTCTGTGCAGGTGGGAAGTCATCACTTCTATAGTTTTCCAATAAGCACTGGGAAGTCATCACTTCTAGAGATTTGTATAGGTCTTAGGCCTATTTGGTTTTGGTTCTTATCTAGTCATCTTGATGAGTAAGGCATCACATGATCTAAAAGTGACATCAACTATATAGGATGAATTTTCTCTCTAACAACACATTTTTCTAGAAAGATTATATCCTTGGAATGTGGTGAGAGCCTTTTAGAATCCTTTTGTACAGAGACCAGGGGGGAAAATCTCCATATATATCCACCTAGACTAGGGACCTACTTCCATATGCATGTCCCATATTCACAAGCCAACCTCTCCATTTATTTAATGAATAGTGATTATATCTAGACTTCACCTTCTAATGTCATCCAAAATTTAATTCATGTTATGATGAAAAAAATATCAAGGAATCCATACCACTTCATATATGAAAACACCCTTAATCATCATGACATGATGATTGACTGAAAATAACCATTTTTATTGATTTTTGGGAGAAAACGCAGGTTCTACAATCATGGAGGTCTGAAAAAATGCAAGACAAGGGCGTCATTAACCACATGATGATGAAAATCCTTACAAACTCATTACAATACATCATATCATTCCTAATAACTACTTATAGATATTCACTAACCCATATTACTTCCACTATAATACAAGGCCCCAACATTTTCCTATTACAAACTTGATACCATCATGTTATCAAGTCACTAATCCTACCAAATTGGATTTTCACTAAAAAATATTACTCTGATCCTTAACACCATCATTTATTTTTTATAACATGAATGATAACCCAATTAAATATCATAGATCTCAGTCACACCCCCGTTGACATCCCCCCACCCCCGTGGATTGCCCGTAAGCCCTGGATAGTCCCCACCCCCATGGACAGCCCGCCCACCCACCTGGACACCCCCACCCCCAAGACACACCCACGCCCCGGACACCCCCCACCCCAGGACACCCCTAAACCCACTGGATACCCCCCCACCCCCGTGGACCCACCCCCACCCCCATGGACATCCCCCCCCCCCCACCAGGACACCACGAACCCCTTTGACAGCCCCCCTCCACCCCATAAAAATACTGCACCCCCTCTATACACCCCATACCCCCCTAGACAGTACTGCCACCCCCGTAAACAGCTCACCCACCACCTGGACATATCGTACCCCCTAGACAGCCCCTACACAACCATGGAAACCCTGCCCAACCCTGTGGATAGCCTCCAACCCCATGGACAGCCCCAAACCTCATGGATAGCCCGCCCCCTAGACACCCAGTCTCCCCTAGACAGCCTGCCACCCACATGGACAGTCCACCCACCCCCTGGACACCCCGTACCCCCCTAGACGGCCTTGACACCCCATGGATAACCCACCTACCCCCATAAACACCCTTGATTCCCTTGGACATCCCCCCAACCCCGTGGATAGCACCACCACACCCGTGGACAACCCCCACCCCCTAGACACCCTGTACCCCCCGGACAACCCCGCCACCCTCGTGGAAAACCCACCCACCCCCTGGACAGCCCCTACCCCCTCTACTGCCCCCAACCCCATGGACATCCCATCCACCCCCCTGGACCCCCCCCCCCATCCCCACCCTCGGACACCCCTCATCCCTCCGGATTACCCACCCCCTAGAAACCTCGTACCCCCTAGACATGTCCCCCAAACTCATGGATATCCCTCCCCCCGTAGACACCCCTACCCCCTAGATATCCCCGCCACCCATGTGGACAGTTGCACCACCACCGCGGACAACGCTCCCACCCCCTAGACACCCCCGACCCACGTTGACAGCCTCCCACCCCTCGAGACCAACCCCCACCACTGGACACCCACACCCCTGGATACCCCCACCCCCTAGACACCCGCACCCCCTTGGGCATTGTATGTGATCACTCAAATAATCAAAGAATATATTAAATTTTTTATGTAAAATTTAATCAACTCCTGATTAATTATCCTCCACAAGTGTACATGATCTTGTACAGTCATGTATAGTTTTTCAATGATATTGTGTTATAAATATTGTATTTTTCTATTTTTTATATTATGATTATCATATAGAGTATTGTGTTAGTTATGGTTTCATATAAAGTGAACAATTCTCATTTACATAAATATATTATTGTTGGAACATCAATATTATTTAATTTATTTCGACAAAATTACTTATAATTTTTTTGACAGAACATATAGAAGTTGGATGTATGAAACCGATCAGATCTCAAGAGATTTTCAAAACAATTTGGAGAGATTCTTAGATTTTCCATTTCACAATGCTTCAGATAGTGGTAAAACACACATCCCCTTTTACAATTGTGTTGGAAGACCTTGGTTGATCCCAGAAGAAGTTAGCTACCACATAACCAAATATTTTTTTAAAGAAAACTACATTGTGTGGTATCACAATGGGGAGAAAATGAAATCTAAAATTTCTGATGATCCAAACGAGAGGATTGGATTGGATAATTTTTTATATGTTCGTTTTTTGTTTATTTTTCATAATGAAAAAGAAAGGATTATGATCCACGAATATTTTGATTTGAGCAGACATGATGTGTCTAATGAAAATGATGATGTTGCTGGGGTGAAAATATTAAATGATGCTGCCATGACTCCAGTATATCGAAAATCCGGTAAAATGAAATAGTTGGAATTTTTAATCCGATTGTTTCATAGTAAAACTATGTATGGGATTTATAATACTACCATCGATTACATTCTTACCTTCTTGAAAGAATTACTTCCATATGATGCAGATATTCCCTCAAAGCACTATATGGAATGGAATTTAGTTGAGGAACTTGGATTTTCAAGAAACCTAATTCATGCTTTCTTGAAAGATTGTAGTTTATTTTGGGAGGAAACTGCTAAACCAAATGATTGTAAAAAATGTGGCACATCCCACTCAAATCCAAAAGCTAATGGAACACCATCCTATGTGCCAAAAAAACCTATGTGGCACTTTATATTGATCCCCAGACTCAAGAATCTATTTATGTCTGATGAAATATCAATAAAAATGTGAGGGCATGATACCGAGATAAAGAAGACTAATGATGAGTTGATTCACCCTGCTGATGGATTTGTATGGCAGAGATTTGATGCTCGATATCCTGATTTTGTAGTTGACATGCGTAATGTGAGGTTGGGTCATTCATGTGATGGTTTTAATCTGTTTGGGCATATGCTTACATCGCACATCACATGGTCGGTTTTTATACACAATTATAATCATTCCCCAAGGTTGTGTATGAAAAAACCTTTCACTTTTATGAGAATACTCATATCTGGCCCTTCTTATCCTAGAAATGATATAAACATATACATGAAACCTTTAATAAAAGAGTTGAATCTTCTTTGGGATGCGGGTGTGCGCACATACGATGCAAGTTATAAAGATATATTTCATATGTGTGATGCGCTTATGTGGATGATCAATGATTTTCCTGCTTATGAAATGATGTATAGATGGATCACAAAGGGAAAACTATAATTTCATGTTTGTATGAAGAATACATGATCCAGAAGACTGAAACATAATTGTAGTTTTAGTTTTATGGGACCTAGATGATTCTTCCCAATCGACCATCCATATAGATATAATCATCGATGATTTGACAATACCATGGAGACCGAAGATCCACCTCAGTGTATGTCTGGAACTGATATTCTTAATGAATTTAAAGATTTTAGTTTTTCATTCGGGATGTGTCAAATGAAATCTGCAAAGAGAAAGAATGTTTCCACTAAAACCTATTACAATTGGAAGAAGAGAAGTATCTTCTTTGATTCACCTTATTTTTCAACCAATTTGTTATGTCATTTCTTAGACATAATGCACATTGAAAAAAAATATGTAAAATGTTTCTTTTGATTGTTATAAATGTTAAGGGAAAGACAAAAGATGATTTCCGGTCTCGGAAAGACTTGGTGGATTGGGTCATCAGACCAAAATTGCATCTTCTGTGTATCAGGGAAAATAAATGGAAAGTTCCATATGTTTCTTATGTGATGACACCTGTAGAAAAAAAAATTGTAGATGTACTAGAGACTATTAAAGTTCCTTATGGTTCTTAAAGAAACATATCTAAACGGGTCAAAAGAATATAGTTGAACCAAAAATCCTTGAAGACTAATTATTATCACATCATTCTTCATGAGTTGATTCCAATAGAAATTTGTCATATTTTGTCCAATAATTTAAGGGTGGTTGTTATTCAGTTGTGCCATTTGTTTATAGATCTTTTTTACTAAGAATTTGTCTAAGTCATTATTGTAAAAAATGTTGACAGATTCCCCATTAATTTTTTGTGAGTTGTAGAAATTATTTCCTCCATCATTTTTCACATGCATGCTGCATCTGATTGTCCATATTCCAAATGAAATAGTTCTTGGAGGACCTATTTATTTTCATTGGATGTATCCAACTGAAATAAATATGTACACATTAATGTCTAATGTCCGTAACAGGAATCATCCAAAAGGTTCAATCATGAACAGTTACTTGGATCAAGAATGTATGGATTTCTACCCTCTGTATTTTTCTGATCTTACTTCAAGAATGGACAGACCAATGAAAAACGGAAAAGAATAGTATGATCAAATTGAACCCATTTTCTATCTCTTCCTCAAACAAGAGAAATTCCTGGATCATATACATTGACGACATTAAGCTTTAAAGAACAGGAGATGGCACATCACATTGTTTTTTCAACTGTGAACTGTTCGATGAATACATCTTGTAAGTAAATTGAATATTTATATATTATATATATATAAATATGTTAATATATTCCTATTTTTATCTACTGGGAACATAAAGTGATGATAAATAGAAAGCATCGTTCTTTATCTTCAAAAAAGAGGGAAACCTTGCATAGAAAAGAGTTTTCTACTTGGTTAAAATTGAAGGTAATAATATTACTATTTAAAATAATTAAACCAATATTTTATTAAGTTTAATATTGATTTATATTTCAGGTATTGATTATTCCTACTGAATCTAGCTCTGAGGAAATAAGAGCTTTGGATTTTGGTCATAATACCATGGTTCGTGATTGTAAATCAATTATTATCAATGGGTATAGATTTATTATCACTGAATGAGAAAAGAACCTAAGAACACAACATGATGGTGTTGTGGTTACTGCCACAAAAGTATGTTGTGCTAGTACATCATATAGTAGGTCATGTTTTGAAAATGTATCTTATTATAGAGTGATTGAAATAATAATAATATTGGATTATTATTCTCATAGACGAGTCACGATGATGAAATTCCAGTGGTTTGATTCGATGATTAGGGATGGCACATTTATTAATTATTGTGGATTTCGAGTAATTGATATGACTTGCACTCTTGCTATCGGTGAACCATATGTATTGGCAGTAATGGGGAAACAAGTTTTTTATGTCAAATGCCATATTCGGCGGGAATTTGGTCTCATTATAAATTTAATTCCGAGATATATTTTTTATGATGGAAAAGATGGAATTGACACAATACCTACTGCCATTTAAAAAGATCCATTTATTACTTTTGATGACTCCAATAGCTCAATTTTCAGAGTTGACTGTGAACCAGAAGTTATGGTGGGAAATATATAAAAACATTTATTCAAGTTCATAATTCTTTTGGTTTACCTTGAATTGGGCTATTAAGGTTGGTACTATTCAAATTGATTTAATATTGATTACAAATATGTTGTATCCGACTAGTCCGTTATGTGAATTTTCAATGTTTATTGGTTGCAATTTTATTTGAATTTCATTTTGTAATTTGGAATTGAATTGTATTCAAACCTATGAAACCAACAATTCTAACTTGGTGAACATTTCAATGCTTCAACTGTGATTTTTTATAAAATTAGTAATCTCTTTAACATTTTACCAGGTAATGAACATGATTTTTTGTATTCCTATACCAAACATGTATTGAAACCTGCATCATCTACCTAGGATAAATAAATTAACATTTTTCTTAATTTTGAAAATGGGTATACCCCTTACGAATCTGGTTGAATCAATGTACCATGATTTTAATAGACTGACGACACATAGTAAATAACCATCGTACTAAAAATTAAATTTCTTTATTACATATTTTATGATTTATTAAAATTATTATATATCTATTCAAGCTCACCTAAAATAATGCAGAGTTAAATTATCCTTGAATCCCTCTATTCCATATCATTTTTTTGGGTTACACCTTAGTTATCATTTTATATTTACTTACATATTTGTTTTCAAATGCAGAAAATGAAACAAATTGAAGAGTGGCGATGAAATCAGATTATAGACAACAATCGTTGCATGAATGAGCTGGGAATTCCACAACTAGTGCCTGTAGTGAGTATTTTATTTCAAATATATATATTTAAATAACATATAATGTCATGTGATTTGTTTTTTTTAAATATTTTTTCAGGATCCATCTATTTGGCGATAGTTATTTGATGAGAAACCTAGTAGTGGTCGTAGTACTAGGGGTGTTTGTACGAGGGGGTGGTACGGGAGCTAGACTATCTGGTCGGCGTACCCGATTAGACCATGCCCATCCTACGGACATACCACCCATCCCACATTCTGACCTCGTTGTGTCGTTAGGGGCACACAGGATATTTAGGCCTCCCATGTTTTAACCACCCATCACATATGATCCTCCTCAACCATCTGTACCATATCCAATGATGATTCCCATTCCCACTCCAAAATTCGGCCATCCATCTCTGTCATCTTCTTTTACTTCTGCTTCCTTCTATTAAGGATTTTATATTCCATCTTCTTCGACTCTTGCTCCACTAGTGTCTGTCCCTACGAAGCATACATTGGGACCCACTCCATCTGTACAGGGTATTCCTTTAGTTTTTGCAGATCCAGTGGCACCCATTGATCGGAGTACCGCAAGTATACTTATACAACCCGAACTAATTTTGACACCATTATTTATTTTCATTAAAACATGTATTGGTAAAATATTTGTTTTTATTTCATAAAAGATACATCTAATGATAAGAGGCGGGGGCAGGGGCATACACGCATGGGTTCACTGTGGAACCGCTGCACATAGTTGATGGTGGACTACAATGAAGATAGTCAAATTATTGAAAAATCAGGGCAACAATGTTGGAGTTTTTTGGCGATGCTTTCCAAATACTCCGACATCATTCTTGTTAGACCGCTATCATGGAGAAACTCACCAAATGAAGTCAAGGATAATTCATGGGAATATATTTGTGTAAAAAATCTGTTGTATTTAATGCAATATATTATTTTTTGTATTTATATGAATTAAAATTTTGGTGTCAACTATGGTTTAATTTCCTCGACGGTGAGGGTGCATGGTCAGCACGTCTAAAGGATTTAGGAGAGCTTTGGAGAGCTTATAAGCACAAGATGTACATTTGATGGTGTTCTAGAGTGGGCATAGAGTTATATATAGTCCCTGTCATGGATGATTGTCCATTAGAACTGTACCGAAAGATGATTACTCATTGGATGACTAGCCAATTTAAGGTATTAATCATATTAGAGGTATTTAAATGAAAATTATCTTTTTTTAGTTAATACAAATTATTGAATTTTATTTTTGATTCATCTGGAAGAAATAAAAAAATATTGATGCTAAAAAACACATCCACACATTGGGATATACTACGATGTCAGATCATGAGAGGCAGCAGGTATGACAGTTTATAATTTTTCTTTACAAATTGTAATTTATTTTGCTACCTCCATAATTTATTCGATTTCTAAAGTTGTTATATTATTTTAGTTATTCAGTTAATTATTAGTATCCTATTTTTAATTTTGGTTTCATAATTTCAATGTCATTATAGATGCATAAATTGATTAAAGAAGGACATGTTCTTCAAGAAAAATTGTTTCGCTCGAGTAGAAGGAAGAAAGATGGAAGTGTGGTTAATGAACTGACTCAGCTGCTGATTTAATGTTTTACATTGTAGATTTAATATTCTAATATCTATTTTGTAACTTAATAATCTATTTATATTTGTAACAGGATGTTTTAGAGGCCCTTTATTCCTAGGAACATGACAATTTTGGGCCAAATAATCACTTACATTAGTTGTTGGGATATGAGTACCCTGGTAGAGTACATTACCAAGATGGGAAGAGTATAGTTCTGATGATGTATTGTCCCTCATCCGATACGAGTTATAGTGCCACTGAGTTCTAGTAGGTTAAGTAACATGGATAAAAAACTTAAAAAAGTGGCATAGAGATGGGCGGAACAGTCTTCTAGGGAAAACACTGAATTTCTAAAACTGATGGATGTTTTATGTCCAACACTTTAACTAGAGGCCAGAACAACTTCCGATTAATATATTTCATCAATACATTCTATATATGGTTCACCAATTTGCAGTTCTAGTGGGGGTTGAGATGATGGTGAAGAGGAGGCCGAGGCGGAGGAGGAGGGTGATAAGGAGGCTGAGGTTAAGTATGGGGGAAAAGAGCAGGGCATTGAGGAGAGTAGGGATGATGATGGAGGATGATGATGAGGATAATGATGAGGAAACGGGTGAGGATGATGATGACAGTGATGATAGTGATGGTGATGAGGGACAAATTGATCCTTAATAGTTTTTACAGATATTACTGACCTTTGATGCTTATTGATTTGATGTGCTTGAATATATGTGTGATTAGATTGGTCACAATATCTTTATTATTTTATCTATAAATAATAAAACATGACTTGATGATTTTGTGTGATTGGTACACCCCTCACCTGGATAGCCCCCACCCCACCCCAACACCCGTGGACAGCCTGCTTACCCCCTAGACACCACGTACACCCTGGATAGACCCGCCACCCTCATGGACAGCCTGCCCACCCCCTGGAAAACCCCTCCCCCTATGGCCATCCCCCCCCCCCACACTCATGGACAACCTTCCCCCCACCTCCATGGATAGCCTGCCCACCCCCATGGACAGCCCGCCCACCCCCGTGGACAACCCCTACCCCTGTGGACAACATGCCCACCCCATTGGACACCTCTTACCCCCCTAGACAGCCCTGCCGACCCCCAGGACACCCTTGACCCCCCAGGACATCCCTCCCACAACCGTGGACATCCCACCCACCCTGGAGGATAGCCTGCCCACCCCAATGGACACCTCGTACCCCCCTGAACAGCCTCGCCCACCCCCTAGACACCCCTAACCCCCCATGGACTGTCCCCAACCCTTTGGACAGCCTTGACAACCCCAGGACAACCTCTACTCCCATGGATATCCCTCAAACCCCCGTGGATAGCCCCCCCCCCCCCCCCCCCACCCCATTGATATCACCAAACCCCATGGATAGCCGCCCACCCCCGTGGATAGCCCGCCCACCCCCATGGACACCCCCCTGTGGACTGCCCCCACCCCCGTGGACAGCCCGCCCACCCCTAGACACCCCCCCCCCCGTGGACAACCCGCACATCCCACTAACACCCCAAACCCCTTGGATAGCCCCTCCCCCCCAGGACACCCCTAACCCCCATAAACAGCCCCACCCCTATGAACAGCCCCGCCCACCCCCTAGATAGCCCCCACCCCTGTGGACAGCCCGCCCACCCCCTGGACATCCCCTACCCCTCTAGACAACCTCGCCAACCCCCATGGACACCCCGACCCCCTAGATAGCCCCCACTCCCATGGATAACACTGCCCACCCCCTGGACACCCCTACCCCCATGGACAGCCCCCCCACCCCCGTGGATGGACCCCCACCCCATGGACCGCCCCCACCCCCATGGATTATAGGGTTTCTAACATCTAGAATAACCCATTAATCATAGATACCGACATGATTTCCACCTAGGATCCTTGATCACCAATATAAAATAGTGGATGGTATTTTAGAAAATCCCATTCATAATAAATGATCTGAGAAGAACATGGTTATTCACTTCCACAAGAGTTTGAGTAGAGACCATGAAACAAGAATGAATACATGATATATCCCCTTATAGACATTTTGATTCATTTATAATGGTAATAGTCTAAATATTTATCAAAAACAAAACTTTCAGTAAAATAATCTGATGTTATAAAACAAGGGACACAAAATCACAAATTCCAAAAAGATACATCATAAATAATTCTTCATAAAACCATTTCAAAATCACATAATAGAAACTTGTTTATATTTAAAACTCCCCAATGGTTTATAAAAATCCCCTTTAAGCTTCCATCACCAAAATCATATTTTATTTTTGTTCCAAAATAAAAATGAAATCATTTTCATAGTAACCAAATCCCACTTCCTACCATACACCCTAAAATCATTGATTGTTTCCTAAAAAACACATACTATTGAAATAAACATTGTTCCAAACCCATTTTAGAAATGCCAATGGAATTCATAAACTTTATTCCATTAAAACCATTACAGCCACCCACCCCTCCTAGACCCCACCCCACCACCTATACACCCCCATCCCTATAAACCCCCCACCCCCCAGACAACCCCCCCCCCCCACACACACCTCCTAGACATCCCCCAACCCCCCTAGATAGCACCCCCACCCCTCATAAACATCACACCACCACCTGCACACCCCCTCCCCTTAGACACCCCCACCCTATGGAATTCCACCCCCAAACCCTGAACGCCACCCCACCCCCCTTGGACAGCACCCAACCCACTGGACCACCCTCACCCCCCTTGGAAACCACCCAAACACTGGACCCCCCACCCCCTGGACACCCCACCCCTAGAAATTCCCCCCCCCCAACACACTGGATAGCCCCCACACCACCCCTGGAGACCCCCAACCCCCTGGACGACCCCCACCCCTCCTCGACACCACCCCACCACCTAGACACCCCCACCCCCTTGGACACCCCCACCACCATGGACATCCACCCCTACCAACTAGACAACCTGCCCACCCCCATGGATAGCCCGCCAACCCCCATGGACAGTCTTCCCACCCCACTAGACACCCTGTACCTCATGGATAGCCACACCCACCCCCATGGACACCCCTGACCCCTTGTGGATAGCCTCGCCCACCCCCTGGAAACCCACTACCCCCGTGGACATCCCCCACCCTCGTGGACACCCCCTTAGAGCCCTATGGAGAGCCCGCCCACCCTGTGGACATCCCCCACCCAGTGGACAGACCCTCACCCTGTGGCCACCCCCCCCCCCCCCCTCACTCTCATGGACTGCGTTCCCCCACCCCCATGAATAGCCTGCCCACCCCCATTGACAACCCTCCCACCCCCGTGGAAAACCATTACCCCCCTGGACAGCCCACCGACCCCTGTGGATAGCCTGCCCACCCCATTGCACACATCGTACCCCTGGATAGCCCTATCCACCGCCATGGACACCCCGACCCCCCTGGATAGCCCTCCCACCCTCATAGACAGCCCTCCCACCTTGGGGGATAGCCCCCCCCCAGTGGACACCTCGTACCCCCAGGATAGCCCCGCCCACCCCCTAGACACCTTGAACCCCCCTGGACTGCCCCCACCCCTGTGGATAGCCTAGACCACCCCTGGACACCCCCTACCCCCGTGGATAGCCCCCCACCATATGGACACCCCCCCCCCCCCCCCGTGGACAGGCCCCCAACCCCCATGGACAGCCGCCCACCCCTGTGGATAGTTCGTCCAACCCCTGGATACCCCCTCCCCCTGTGGTATTTCCCCCACCTCTGTGGACTACCCGCCCACCCCCGTGGACAGCCTGCCCACCCCACTAACACCCCGTACCCACTGGACAACCCCTCCCCCCAGGACACCCCTGATCCCCCTAAACAGCCCCCACCCCCGTGGATAGCCCCGCCCACCCCATAGACAGCCCCCACCCCCGTGGACAGACCGCCCACCCCCTGGATACCCCTACCCCACGCGGACATCCTTCCCACTACCTAGACATCCCCTACCCCCTGGACATCCCCGACCACCCCCCTAGACACCCCCGACCCCCTAGACATCCTCCGCCTCCATGGATAGCACTGCCCACCCCCTGGACACCCCTACCCCCGTGGGCAGCCCCCCCCCCTGTGGATACACCCCCACTCCCCTAGACAGCCCCCACAGACATGGATTATAGGGTTTTTAACAACTCGAAGATCCCATTAATAATAGATACCCACTTGATTGCCTCCTATTATCCTTGATCACCAATAAAAAATAGAGGATGGTATTTTAGAATCTCCCATGCATAATACATGATCTGAGAAGAACATGGTTATTCCACTTCCACAAGAGTTTGATTAGAGACCAAGACACAAGAATGACTACCTGATATATCCCTTTATGGACTTTTTTATTCATTTATAGTGGTAATATTCTAAAGATTTATCAAAAACAAAACCTTTAGTAAAATAATATGATGTTATAAAACAAGGGACACAAAATCACAAATCCCATAAAAATACATCATAAATAATTCTTTATAAAACCATTTCAAAATCACATAATAGATTCTAATTTGTATTTAAAACTCCCTTATGTATTATAAAAAACCCTTTTAAGGTTCCATTTCCAAAATCATATACTATTTTTGTTCCACAATAAAAATGAAATCCTTTTCCTAATATCCAAATCCCCCTTCCTACCTTACACAGTAAAAGAATAGTTTTTTCCTAAATAAGAACATACTATTGAAATAAACAATATTCCAAACCCATTTTAAAAATACCAATTATCTTAAAATTCATAAAATTCATTCCATTCAAACCATTACAGCCCCCACCCATCCTAGGACCCACCCCACCACCTGTACACCCCCACCCCCTGGAGACCCCCACTCCCATGGACAGTGCCCCCCACGCCCTAGACAGCCCCCCACCCCCTGGACGACACCCCCACACATCCTAGACACCACCCCAGCACCTGGAGACCCCCACCCCCACCCCATGGACATCCACACCACCCCATGTACGACACCCCACCCCCTTGGATAGCACCCCAACCACCTAGACTTCCCTCACCCCCCTTGGACTCCACCCCACCCTTGGACACCACCACCCCTCTGGACACCCCCACCCCTTGAAATCCCCCCCCCCAACACTCTAGACGTCCCCCACCACCCCTGGACACCCCCAACCCCCTGGATAGCCCCACCCCTCCTAGACACCACCCCACCACCTGGACACCCCCACCCCATTGGACAGCCACCCTTACCCCCTGGAAAACCCACCCAACCTCGTGGATAAACTTTCAACCCCCATAGACAGCCTGCCCACCCCAATGGGCACCTTGTACCCCCTAGACAGCCCCAACCACCCTCATGGACACCACCGAGCCCCTGGATAGCTCCCACCCCTGTTGATAGCCCAACCCACCCCTCAGGAACCCCCTACACCCGTGAACAGCCCCCACTGCTGTGGACAGCCCCCTACCCCGTGGATAGCCCACCCACCCCTGTGGATAGCCCACCCACCCCCGGGAAACCCCCCTCCCCCATGGAAATCCACCCCCCCTGTGGACAACCCGCCAACCCCCCTGGACACCCCACAACCTCCATGGACTTCCCTTCTACCCCCGTGGACAGCCCACCCACCCCACTGGAAACCCTGTACCCCCTAGACAGCCCCTCCCACCACCTGGACACCCCTGACCCCCCTAAACAGCCCCACCCCCATGGACAACCCCACCCACCCCACTGACACCCTACATCCATGGACCGCCCTGCACACCCCTTATGAACCCCACCCCCATGAACAGCCCTTCCCATCCACCAGAATAGACCCCACCCCCGTAGATAGACCATCCACCCCCGTGGACATCCCACACCCCCCCTGGACACCATGTCTCCCTGTGGACAGCCCCCACCCCCCATGGACACCCATACCCCCCCCCCCCCCCCCCCCCGTGGACATTCCCCCCCCCCCCCTCCCCCCACTGGACACCTCGTACCCCCTGGATAGCCCAACCACCCCCGTGGATAGCCTGCCCACCCCACTGGACACCCCGTACCCCCTAGACAGCCCAGCCCACCCCCAGGACACCCCTGACCCCCTAGAAAGTCCCCTAACCCTGTGGATAGCACCACCCACCCCCTGGACACCCCCTACCCCCATGGACATCCCCCCAACCCCCTGGACACCACCCCACCCCCTAGACACCCCAACCCCATGTACCCCCCCTCGGTGTAAAGAACCGGCCTTATTACATACATAATATTGAATTTAGACAAGATAATACTTCCGTTTACATTGAATATATTTTCAAGTTTAGAGCTTTAGAGAATTAGGACAGTACATTCATGACATTACACATTATTACAGTGTGGATACCATAAAAACAGTTTCCATTTTTTAAAAAATAAAAAACATTAAAACATAAAACAAGACTAGTTGACAATTCTTATACATTTAACATGTCTTATTTCCCTATATTAAACATCCATTAACCTGTGAAAAATCATTTAAAAACTTGTGATGAGCACAAAAGCTCAGTAAAAGATGTAAAATTAGGAAAAATCACAGTAGTCCATTAATTCTCAGAATGTATGAAAGCATTTTCAAAAGACATTATTGTCACCTATATATACTTACTTTGTGTAACATGAGATTTACTTAAGATACACACAATAAACGAGAACATAAATATAATCATAAAGGTATCTTGGGGAATTAATTACATAATCTTGTAACCATTCTTTTCTACCTTATAAATTTTAACCCTCATGGCTACCTTACTTTATGTAACCATCATAGTTACACTTGGAGTAACCATATGGGCGATTTCCAACTTACTCAAAACCAATGAATTAGAGGGATATATAGGTCCCAAACATCATCATAAATAATTCCCAAGAACCAAAATATAATCATACAACATGAAAAAATCCAGAAAAACATTGGTTTGTAATTTCGTAAAACTGAATTTAAAATGAGGATTTTTAAAGAAAAGTCCCTTATAAATATCATACAATTTGAGAGAGACTTAATAGAGTGGATGGAGTATGTATATATACTTTAAATAAACATAATAAAACCTAATATAATCCAAACCCATCACAAAAACAATTTAAGTAGCAGATAAATAATGAATTAGAAGGTTAACCCAAAGAATGGAAATCAGGTTAAGAATTCCCTTACCTCGGGTTTGTCTTTATTCCAACTTTTTTAAACCTCCTGTATAATGGTTAAAAGAGTGTTATTAATATTTTATAGATAAATGTTCATGTTTATAATATTTATATGATCATTTCATAACATCATTTCACCCTTAATTGTTAGTATTTTTCCCTTTGCACTGTTTTTGGGTGAGTTTTTAACGTGATTTCCAGGATTGGTTCATGATGTACATTCTTGCCGATTGGAAGTGAAACTTCAGAATTGTAATTGAGTAGTATTTACATATATCCAGTAACATAAAGTATTCAATTCATCATTTTGAATTCTTATATGAGGATTATTAATAAGTTAGAACAATAATGATGTTCGTTTAGATCCTTTTAGTGGTTCTTTGATAATAACAACATCGGTTTGTATTATAAATTAGAACCATGAGTAAAAAAGAATTACAGAAACATGGATGAGTCATAAAACATATATTATAACCTGGTTCAACCATATAAATTATTTCATGACCAAACTTGAAATATTTAATGGAAATTTAAATCACATCGTCCCTGATGTCGATAATTCGACACAAACAGACAATGTTTTTATTTTTAAATAAGTGGGAGAGGATAAGAATAATGATGAGTAATTTTTCAAAAAAAAGTTATAAAATCCAGAGTATACATGATTTCTGGATATTTCATTCCTCTTTGGTAATGAGATATAGATAAATAATAAGGAAGGAACACAAAATAAAAGAAAATGTGAGAAATCTCTTACAAATATTCGGCAGCCTAACGGCTACACAACATGGTTTTAGAAAATAATAAAAATAGAGGGGAGAAGGGTAAACCATCAATAAATGAATCTAAATATTGAAATTATATAGAATAAGAAGTAAATAAGAACATGGTATGGAAACTTGAAAATTATACAACATAAACAGAGAATTCGAAAGGAAAAAAGAAAGAAATTGAGAATTTTCTTACATTGTAGAGTAACCCTTAGAACATGAAGTTTGGGACCTTGGGGGCTTGAGGAAACCTTGGGAGGAATAAAATTAATGTAAGGAGCCCCGAGATTCATTGAGGGAGAATTGGGAATCAATTAAATGAATGTAAGAGTAGGTATATATAGGAAAAGTGAGGGATTATTTTAATAATTTTCAAGGGACACCTCATGAGTGGTATTTACAAAACCATGGGCTTGCCCATGGTATTTGCTCATGGTATAAGCCACTTGGGACACCTCACATATTATTTAACTATAAAAAAGTCAACCAGATTTATGACTTCATTAGTATATCAAAAATGATGTCATTAATACACCGAAACTAAAAACTGTATTTTTTACTAGCCACTGAAAAATCAACTATTTTAGAAAAATTCCCAAAATTCACCCTAAACATTTATCGACGTGTAGATTTAAAAAATGAATTCCATTTTTTGAAAATAATTTTATAAATATTATTAATTTAATTATTAAATAAAAGCATACTTAACTCAAAAATTAACAATTCTAATTTTGTAACTACTTCTATATCACAATGAAAAAGAAACCTAGATGCTATTATCTTAAAGCCTTAATAAAATAAAATAATAATAAAATTTAGTATTCATTATGGGCATATTACTATTCATAAGGGTATGTTACTATTCACCAAAAAACAATTTGGTTCCAATAGACTCCAAATAACATACTTAACACAATGGTAGATGATAGTTTCTTGAAATTCAAAACATAGAAGTTGAAAAATTATGTTAAATGGATAGATATAAAATATCTACTTAAAACAAAGTTCCATGAATTTCAATTTATTTTTAGAAAAACATGGGGTGTTACATTATCCCCACCTTCTTGAAATTGTTTCCTTGCAATTTTATTTACTTATTAAACAACTGAGGGTATTTTTAGATAATAGCATTTTCAGACTCCCATGTTGGTTCTTCAACCATGTGGGTTCTCCACAAAACCTTCACCTGGTGGACTACCTCATTACGCAATACCTGTTCCCTTCAATCAAGAATCTGAACTGATTTCTCTTCATAAGAAAGGTTCGCTTCTCTCTGAACTGCTTCTGGGCTCAAGACATGTGATGAATCTGCCAGATACTTTCTCAACATCAAAACATAAAAAACATTGTGTAACTAAAACAAACTCGGAGGCGAAGATACATAGTATGCAACTGTTCCAACTTTATCCAAGATTTCGAAAGGACCGATGAACTGTGGACTTATCTTTCCTTTCTTACCAAAATGCATCACACTTTTCCAAGGAGAGACTTTCAAGAAAACATAGTCACCTAAATCGAAAGAGAAGTTTTTCCTTCTGTTATTTGAATAAATTTTCTACCTGTTCTGAGCTATCCTCATGTGTTGTTGGATCATCCTCACTTTCTCAGCCACTTCTTCAACTAATTCTGTCCCCATAAACTTTCATTCACCGACTTCATCCCAAAAAACTGGAGTCTGACACCGCTTTCCATACAAGGACTCAAAAGGTTCTATCTGAATACAGGAATGAAAACAATTTTTATAAGAAAACACAACTAATGAAAGAAGTTGATCCAAACTTCCCTGATAGTCCATCGAACAAGCTCTAAGAATATCCTCCGATGTTTGAATCGTTCGTTCCGACTGCCCATCTAATTGAGGACGAAAAGCTGCACTGAAATTTTACTCTATACCCAACGACTTCTGAAGTCCATTCCAAAAGTTAGAAGTGAACCTAGGATCTTGGTCAGATACAATAGAAAGAGAAACTCCATGTAACCTGACAATCTCTTTGAGGTACAATCGAGAAAGCTAATCCAAATACATTATATATCAAATTTATAGAAAATGTGCTGAATTTTTTAGCCGATCAAAAATAACCCAAATAGCATTGTTACCTCGAGAAGTCTTTGGTAGTCCCATCACAAAGTCCATGGATACATTCTCCAATTTCAACTCTGGCACTAGAAAAGGCTGAAGCCTCCCCTTTGGTAACGGCCGCTCTTCTTTAACCTGTTGACACATCAAACATTTCATGGTAAAATTATCAATATCTCTTTTCATTCCATCCCACAAATAATACTCTTGAAGGTCTCTGTACATTTTAGTATTTCCAGGATGAACAAGATATGGAGAAATATGAGCTGCACACAACAAATCTTTCTTCAACTAAGGATCAATAGGCACACACAACCTTTTTCGAAATCTTAAAACATAATCTTTATCAAGATTACATTCTGGAAACTTACCAATTTTAGCCAATTCTACCTTTTTCTGTAGCTCACGATCTTCCTTTTGCGCCTTCTTAATTCTGTTTGACAAGGAATACTGCACTGAAAACTGAAACAAAACAGAGGTATTCCATGGACCAACTAATTCTAAGACAAAATTCATCAAATCATTAATCAAGGGATCATGTTCCAAACATAACATGATTAATGATGCATGATGTTTCTGATTTAAGAAATCTCCCAGTTTTTTTGCTTTCCTAGGATGGTAATTGATCATGCAGTCAAAATACTTTGTCAGTTCTAGCCATCTTCTCCGCCTCATGTTTAATTTCTTCTGAGTGAATATATACTTTAAACTTTTATGGTCAGTATATATTTGACATTTGGTTCCATATAAATGATGCCACCATATTTTCAAAGAAAAAACCACAGCTTCCAATTCGAAATCATGTGTGGGATAATTTAGCTCATGCAGTTTAATTTTCTTTGAAGCATAGGTAATTACCTAATCATTATGCATCAAAACACAACCAAGTACCTTCAAAGATGCATCACTGTATATGACAAACTCTCCATTTCGGGAAGGTAAGGCCAAAACCAGAGAATTCAACAATCTCTTCTTCAATTCCTAAAAAAACATCACATTCCTCTGTCCAAACAAAGGTAACCCCATTCCTTGTTATCTTAGTTATCAGGATAGTCAACTATGCAATGTTCTTAACAAGCCATCAGTAATAACTTCCTAAGCCCAGAAAACTACGAATCTATGTAACATTGGTGGGTCTTGGACATTCATCAACTACTTTTGTTTTGGAAGGATCAATTGTTATTCCATCCTTATTTACAATGTGCCCAAGAAAATAAATCTGTTGCAACCAAAAATATCACTTGCTGAATTTTCCATATAGTATCTTTTCTTTTAATGTTTGTAAAACAACACTTAGATGTTTTTCAAGCTCCTCTTTATTTTTAGAAAACAACAGAATGTCATCAATAAATACAACCACAAATGTATCCAAGTACTCATGAAATACTCTATTCATAAGGATCATGAATACAGTAGGTGAATTAGTTAATCCAAATGGCATAACAACAAATTCATGATGCCCATATCTAGTATGAAAGGCTATTTTCAGGATGTCATCCTCCTTCACCTTCAACTGATGGTTTCTGAATCTCAAGTCAATCTTGGGAAAGTACTGAGATCCCTGGAACTAATCAAACAAGTCATCAATATGAGGAAAAGGATACATGTTTTTAATAGTGGTGTTATTCAAAGCTCTGTAATCAATGAAAAGACTCATGGAACCATATTTCTTTTTAACAAAAAAATATAGGCTCCCCATAGTGAAGTTCTAGGATGAATTAAGCCTTTGTCAAGCAAATTCTGCAACTGATTTTTCAATTCAGGAAGTTCAATTGGAGCCATACGATATGGGGGTTTTGAAATTGGTTTAGCATCAGGAACTAAGTCAATTGTAAATTCAACTTCTTGATCAGGTATGACACCTAGAAACTCATCAGAAAAAACATAAAGGTATTCATTTACCACTGGCACATCATTAATTTGAATATTTCCCTTGTTTTCAACAATATGTGCAAGATAAATTTCATTTCCATATTTCAATAGTTTCTCATCTTCCTGATATGTTATCAATTTTATGGATTCATTATTGTATACAAAATAAAACTCTTTTTGAAAAACAACTTCTTTAGCTCTAGAGTCAATCTTAGCATGATAATCATAAAGCCAGTCCATCCCCAGAATAACATCAAACTCAAATAAGGGTAAAACAACAAGGTTTTCTGGTAAAGTATTTCCAGAAACCACAAAAGAAAGATTCTTATAATTCCTCTTTGCTATAACATTTCCCCCTGGTGTTTTAACAACAAGTTCGAGTCTCATTTGTTGAGGTGATATTTCTAATTTACCAGAAATTTTCTCAGAGATGAAGGAATGTGTAGACCCTATATCAAACAAAACATTAGAAAAATTTGAGTGAAAAAACAAAGTACCTGATACAAAATCATTGGATGGCCCGACATATGCTGACATAGTCACAAAGGATCTCACTACACCTTTCTGTTTGTAGTCTTTCTTCTTTTCATCATTCAGATCTCTCTTTGGGAAGGCATTTCTATAGTGACCCATATCACCACATTTAAAACACTTTACAGTTTTCTTATCATGATTATTCTTATGATCGTTTTCATTGCAATCTCGGGCCATATGTCCAAATTTACCACATTTAAAACACTTTCCAGTTTTCCTAAGACATTCCCTAGGGTGATTCTTGCCACACTATTCATAAAATGGAAGTTGGATTTTCTTACCAGCAAGATTCTTTGGTTGATTCTTACCCATTTCATGCCAACTAGACCTCTTCACCTCTTTGTTTCTAAAATGCACGTGATCATCAGAAAACTCTATCTCTACCCTCTCAGCACATCGGACAAGTTTCTCATAACTTTTGAATTCAAGAGAGGACAACACCCTTTGATACCTTGGCTTCAACCCTGAGTAAAAGTGGTTGATTTTTCTATCAAGATCCAGAATAAGATTTCGAAAATACCTCACTAGTAGGGTGAAGTTATCTTCATGCACAACCACTGAATCTTCCTCGTTCTATTTCAATTGAAGGAATTACTTCTCCATTCTTAATCGCACCACCTTAGGAAAATATTTTTCAAGGAAAAGACTTTTAAATTCATCCCACTCTAAGGATTAAAAATGTTCTCCTCCCCTGATATTCCTTACCATTGACCACCACTGATCATCTTCCCCTTCAATATGATAAATGTAAAGACTTACCTTTTGATTATATGAACTTACCATAACATCGAATATCTTCTCAAGGGATTTGATACATCCTTTAGCTACTACTGGGTCAGAAGATCCATTGAATTTAGGAGGATGTTATCTCATAAAATGTTCCACTACTGTCATGTTTAGTTGTGGTACCTCTATTGGTTCTCATGCATGGATTCCACCACCATTTATTGCCTACGTTAGCTGATCCATGTCTATCAGAAACTGCTCAGTTCCAATCCCTACCATTCTTGGCTTTAGTTTCGGAAGGATGTCATTATGTTGGTGCCTCTCCTCTTCATCATCCCTATTCCTTCTGCGGACAACCATTCTATACAAACATGTCTTAGATAAAGAAACATGGTAATATTCAAATTATATGACATTTCAAATTAAACATAGAGTGAAAATAATTTATGGTATTATATTAACATCACCCTAACCCCTAAAGTTATCTAAACCATCCTCGGATACAAAATATAAGAACCAGGCCTTATTACATAAATAATCATTAATTTAGTCAAGAAAACACTTAATTTTACATTGAAGATATTTTAATGTTTATATCTTTATATAATTAGGATAGTACATTCATGACATTACACATTATTACATAATGGATACCATAAAAACAGTTTCCATTTTTTTCAAAATAAAAAACATTAAAACTTAAAACAAGACTCCTTGACAATTATCCAACATTTAAAATGTCTTACTTCCTTGTATTGTGCAACCATTAACCTGTGAAAAATCATTTAAAAACTTGGTATGGGAACAAAATCGCAGTAAAGTATTGAAAGGAAGGAAAAAATCACATTAGTCCTTGAATACTCATAATGTATGAAATCATTTTCAAAAGACATTTTTGCCACCCATATATACATAATTTGTGTAACATGATATTTAAACAAGATCCACACAACACATGAGAACATTAATATAATCATAAAGGTATCTTGGGGAATTACTTACATATTCTTCTAACCATTCTTGGCTACCTTATAATTTGTAACCCTCACGGCTACCTTACTTCGTGTAACCATCACAGTTACACTTGGAGTAATCACATGGCTGACCTCCAACTTAATCATACACGATGCATTGGAGGGAGATATAGGTCCCAAAAATCATCATAAATAATTCCCAAGAACCAAAATATAATCATACAACATGAAAAATTCCATAAAAACCTTGGTTTGTAATTTCGTAAAACCGAATTTAAAATAAGGATTTTTTAAGAAAAGCCCCTTATAAATATCATACAATTTAAAAGATGATTAATAGAGTGGATGGAGTATGTATATATAATTTAAATACACATAATAAAACATAATATAAATATAACCCATCACAAAAATAATTTAAATAGCACATAAATAATGAAGTATAAGGTTAACGCAAAGAATGGAAATCGGGTTAAGAATTCCCTTAGCTCAGGTATGTCTTAATTAAAACTTGTTTAAACCTCATTTATATTTGTCAAAATAGTTTTATTAATATTTTAAAGATATATTTTCAAGTTTATAATATCTTATATGATCATTTCATAACATCATTTCACACTTAAATGTTAGTATTTTTCCCTTTGCACTATTTTTGGGTGATTTTTTAACATGATTTCCATGATTGGTTCATGATGGAAATTCTTATAGATTGGAAGTGAAAAACCATAATTGGAGTGGATTAGTATTTAAAGATATCCATTAACACAAATTATTCAATAATTCATTTTTAATTCTTATATGAAGATGATTCATAAGTTAGAACATTAATGATGTTCGTTTAGATCCCTTTAGTGGTTCGTTGATAATAAGTACATAATTTTGTCTTATAAATTAGAACCATGAGTACAAAATAATTTCAGAACCATGGGTGAGTCATAAAACATATATTATTACCTGTTTCAACCATGTAAATGGTTTCATGACCAAACATGAAATATTTAATGGAAATTGAAATCACATCTTCCATGATGTCGACAATTTGACACAAATGGACAATGTTTTTATTTATAAATAAGTGGGAGAGGAGGATAATAATGATGAGTAATTTTTCATAAACATTATAAAATCAAGATTATACATGATTTATTCTTATTTAATGCCTCTTGGGTAAGGAGATATGGAGAAATAATAAGGAATGAACTCAAAATAAAAGAAAAAGAGAGAAATCTCTTACAAACATTAGGCAGCCTAACGGCTACAAAACATGGTTTTAGAAAATACTAAAAAGAGAGGGGACAAGGGTCACCCATCCATAAATGAATCATAATATAAAGAAGATAAATAATAATAACTAAATAATAACATGGTATGGAAACATGAAAATTATACCACATAAAAGAGAAATTGAACGGAAATAGATTGAAATTGAGAATTTTCTTACCTTGTAGAGTAACCCTTAGAACATGAAGGTTGGGACCTTGGGGGATTGGGGAAACCTTGGGAGGGCTAATATGAAGGTAAGGAGCCCATAGATTCATTGAAGGAGAATTGGGAATGAATTCAATGAAGTAAAGAGTTGTTATTTATAGGAAAAGTGAGGGATTATTTTAATAATTTTCAAGGGACACCTCATGAGTGGTATTTACAAAACCATGGGCTTTCCCATGGTATTTTCCCATGGTATAATCCAATTGGGACACCTCACATATTATTTAACTATACTCAAGTCGACCAGATTTATTACATCATTATTATATCATTAATGATGCCATTAATACACCGAAACTAAAAACTGTATTTTTCACTATTCACCGAAAAATCAACTATTTCAGAAAAATTCCCAAAATTCACCCTAAACATTTATCAGCATGTGTATTTAAAATATGAAGTCCATTTTTTGAAAATAATTTTCTAAATATTATTAATTTAATTATTAAATAAAATAATACTTGATTGAAAAATTAACAATTCTAATTCTGTGACTACATCTATATCACACTGAAAAATTAACCTAGATGCTATTATATTAAAGCCTTAAGAAAATAAAATAATAATAAAATTTACTATTCATTAGTTTCCTATTACTATTCATATTACTATTCATAAGGGTATGTTACAATTCACCAAAAAAACAAGTTGGTTCCAATATACTCCAAATAACATATTGAACATAATTGTAGATGACAGTTTCTAGAAATTCAAAACATAAAAGTGGAAAAATTATGTTAAAAGGATAGTTATAAAATATCTACTTAAAACAACGTTCCTTGCATTTGTATTTATTTTTAAAAAACGTGTGTTGTTACACTCGGACACCCATATCCTCCTGGTATCCCTCAAACCGCCGGATACCCCATCCCCCCAGACACCCCCCCCCCGGACACGCCCTACCCCCCTTGGACAACCACCCCAAACCCCTGAACAGCCCCCAACCCCTAAATTTAATTCTTTATGTATTTAATTAATTTATGAATTTTTTGTTAATGGTGTATGGGTGTACTTTTTGTATGGGTATACCTGTTGTATGTGTATACTTGATGTAATTACATTATGAATTTTGTGTTAATTCATTCAATGGTTTATGTTACTCTATTGTCATGTGATGATTGAATTGGGGAAAACAATGTTGTGGTAAATTTCATGGTTGGAAAATTGTGGCGTTTTTATGTGCTATTTCAGGTGTTTTTTTGTTCTATTATAATGGTTGTTTGGAGGTGTATCTGTAGGTGTATGCAATGGAGGTAATGGGTGGCTTCTGTGATGGATGTTGTTCTGATTTCTGGAAATATAGTATACCAACATTTTATAACCATTTTCAAAGTCTATTTTGAGAATTTTTTTCCAATGGTTTGAATAAACTATTGTTAAAACATTACACCAATGGTTTTGACCCGTTGGTAATTGTTTTTCAATAATATTTGTACCAACGGTTGTAAGAACCATTGGTAATAATATATACCAATAGTTTCATAAACCGTTGGTAAACTAGAAGTAAACTATATATACCAATAGTTAATAAACAATTGGTATAAATATATATCAATGATTTCAGGAAAATCATTGGCATACTGAATATAAAACTTTCATATACCAATGATTAGAGAAGAGCCGTTGGTATAAGCCTTTCTCAACAGATTACTAACCAACAGTTTTCAAAACTGTTGGAGTATTGTATACCAATAATTTTTATGCTTATACCAACAGTTTGAAACTAGGAGTATATATTATATTTACAGTAGTGTTACAAAAAGATTCTTATGATACAAACGATAGATACCCTATCCCATTACATATATTATTACTAGATTTTGGAACAATTAAAAATCAATTTACAAACAAAGGGTTGTAATGTCTAGTTTCTTGGAAGACTAGGTACATAAACATAAAAAAATTGAAGTTAATAAAAAATTTATTTATTTATCATTTAATATGTTCTCTTAAATTATTTTTATCCCTAAAATATGCATAAAATAATTGAGGGATAACATAAAAAAATGGGATGGGATAAAAATACAAGTAACGTAATAATCATTAAAATTAATATTATCACATGGGTTCGAAGGCATAACTAGATGATATAAACGAGCATAGAACGTGATTAAACAAATGGAAATGTAAAATATAAAAAATGGGGTCATACAATCATGGAATAAATGAAATTTTGTAACCAGAAAATACATAACATTATCATTATTGAAGGATCATTTCACATTGAGTGCCACGATTCAATATCGTTTCACATAGAGGAGCATGGTTCAAGGCTACCACCAAGACTGTCACACAAAACATCTCATGAGAATAAAATTTACCCAATGAATTGAAACCCTATATGATTTCACCCATTATAACATTTTCTTGCATGTATTTTTGACATAAATAATCATATATAATAAATCACAGATAAACATAAGGGTTACCCATGGAAGTAATAGAGTATCATAATTATGTCCAAAGTCGCATAAAAATGGAATATCATTGTGTTATCTATATTGGGACGAATTTAAATCATACATGGATATTAATAATGTAAAATAGGCATAGATAATGATAATTTATGTCAAATTTATGTGAATATATGTAAAAAATTGAATTTAAGAAAATTTATAAATAAAACATTTTAATGGTGTTCAAGGAAAATATTAAATATTATTTTAAAAAGAAAAGAAAATAATATTTTATATAAAACCAGAAGTGAACATGGAGTGTTTTTATAATAAAATAATTGTTTTTATAAATAAATTTTTTTCACGAAACATATTATTTATTTCACTTTATGTTGGGTAAGAAATCGAGAAGTTCCCATAAATTAGGCTTGGAATAAAAAATAATTAAGTAAGAAACATTTTAAAAACATATATATCCCCAAAAACATAAATTAATGGATATTGATACAAGATATTGTAACATATAAATATCATTTAGAATATTTAAAAGAATAGATTTATTTTGGTAAAAAGTGAGAAGTAGTAACCTAAAAGAGTAATGGAGGTTTAGGTAGAATCTCTTACATTGGGTGTGAAATTATTCTGAACTTGATGTTAATGTCTTGAATAATAAAATTAGATTCATTAATTAATAATTCCATAGACTTTTTAAATTTAATATATTTATTACAAAGTTATTAAGTTCATTTAAGTCTTTTTTGATGGGTTAAGAGATTCAATTTCATCATTTGGTAGCATTCATTTCTGAGGTTCTCATGATCGATTCACTTATTTATGTGTATGTAAAACCATGTATAATGAGGATATTTTTCCATAAATGAACATATATCTTATTAATGATATTATATAATATTAAAAAACCATTTTTTAGAGGTTAATATGATTCAGTGGATTTGTCATTAGTGATAAGTGTTTATATTAATTTAGCATTTTTTATCACAATGAAGTCCTTTTGTATTATAAATTATTATCATGTTCAAAAAAAAGATTCTAGAAAATTACATAAGATATAATAATTATATCATAATATACTTCAAATAGAAAAATATATTCATAACAATCCTTGAAGGTGGAATTGATGGATGTATGCACATCATCTATGAATGTGAGAGACCAACACATCATAGATTTTATTTTCATTAATAAAATAAAATATATAGGTGAAGGCATTTGAAGAATAATTATTAAATAAACATGATAACATTATAGTATCAGTAATATAGTTGAGTTTTCATTTCACATTAACTAGGGTAATTGATCAATGAAAATAAAATAATAGAATTTGGAAAAGAATTTGAATGAAAATGAAAGAGAGTTTTACCTCTTCATTGATTATTAATAACCTCCTTATGGGATTGGTTTTGGAATTTTATTATGAAGAAATTATCATGGATGTGAGGGATAGGTTTATGATGTGTATTGAGAAAAATGTGGAAAAGACTAAATGCTTTAGAGGTTTTAGGAGAATATGTTGTGAGGGTTGGTATTTATAGTGGAGGAGGAGGGTGGTTTTTGGATATTTTAATCACTATATTATGAGTTTTTTGAAGTAAATAAGTAATGATGATTATTGATTCTAAATAATATAATTAGTTCTAATGAGATTGATCCAATTGTCTTTACATCATCTGTGAATCAATGAATGGCTTATTTACCAAATAATGAGTATACACCATAAATTATCATATTTTACTATTCAAAAAAAAGATAAGTATTTTAGAAAAATCCCAAAAAGATAACTGTAACCATTTTTAAATATTAAAAATATCAAAAAATTAACTACATTTTATAAAAATAAATTTAAAATTTTGAGAAATTTTAATTTTAACTAAAAACATAATTTTCATGAGAAATACTTATTTTAAAATTAATTAATTTATAACACCTTAAAAAATTAATTAATATCTCATAAAATTATCTCATAACCATAAAGAATCAAAATATTAATTCATGAATACATTTTATGAAAATAATATTTCTATTAGATTATCAAATCTGTCATAAAATTGTAATTAAATATTTGTGACATACAAAAATACAAAGACTTAATTAATAATTCTTAAAATATTTATTTTCTTATAATATTATATAATTATATCATATTTTCAAATATAATATAGATAAATATAATTTATACTCTCATTGGTGAGGTTACTATTAAATTTGTCAGTTTACTATTCATAAGGGTCATTATACTATTATAAAGGTCAAGTTAAAATTTCCTCATTATAAGTTCCTTAAATCTTAGAAATCATACTTATTTAATTCATTCATAATTTAAAAATATTTTATTTCATTCTATATATGTTTATACAATATGAATTATTTATAAGAATTAAATTATCATTGATAAAACATTGGGGCATTACCCCCAAAAAGTAGAAATATGCAACTCACGACCTAAATCTGGTAGTGGTAGTCTTCGCCTTAAGGATGTGGAGGCACTAACTTTTGCGAGAGTTCTATTTGGTTTACTCTGACCATTAAAATAGCAGGTATTTCTTCATATAGAGAGACATAATCCATGGACAACCACATTGGTTGGAGTTCCTATGGAACAATGACTTTGAGATATTCTATACTATAGGGATGGGAAATGTTGTAAATGATTCCACTAATTGGATTCCCAAAATTTGGTTGGTTTAGGAGGATCTAAAAATTTTACCTACATTTTTTGAACCTGATGGAGGAGTTGGGTAAAAAGTTTATTTTCTCAATAGTTTTGATTCCTCCTCTTCTCAAGCATGTGAGAGAGTCCCATTAGGTTGACATAAACTATGATTTCTCTCATGACCAGATATCCAAATATACTCATTATATGGGTAATTTGATGTTTTGAATCACGTAATTCTTTTCCTATGATGGAAAATAGTCCAAGACACATTTTGGGAGGATTTAATGCGATATTTCCACACTTCTTCCCTAGTCGTACATTTTAGTGTTGGAAAGAGGTAAAAAAGACCTTTTGTGGATGTTTTGGTTGTCCTGCATGAGACAAATCATAGATGAGTTTTCCTCTCAGTGCCTCACTTATAAATAGGTGAATACTGAGAACAATGTTCGAATACTTTTTTGCATACCCTTGAGATCCTTGAGGTGAAATGGGATGGAATATCCATGGTCATTGTGATATGGCTTCTATGTATAGTGAAGGTCTATGCCTCCAATTGGTTGATAGTTATATGAATCATGAAGTAGTAACCTAGCCTAACAATCAGGGACTATAGTTTGTTGGAGTGATTCAAGCAACTGTATGTACAGGAGGTTGTTATTCTTCATGGGGTACCCAAGATGATTGTCACCAATCATTTTGTGTGTTTCTCATTACGATTTTAGAGAGAACCATATGAGGAATTCAAGAACCAAATGAGGAGGAGAACATCCATCCACCCCTCAAACATATTGTAATATGGAGTAAACTATCTAGGTGTTGGATGATTTGTTGTGGTCTTTCATGTAAGACATTGGTCGGTGATGGGAGGATCATATACCCTTGGTAGAGTTTCCGTAGAACAATAGCTCCAAATATAATATTAGTAAGGAACCTTTTGGGTCCCTATATGGGAGACCCTATAGCTCACCCATGTGGGGGGGTAGATATTAGTGAGACATCTCTTATGGGACCATAGATGGTGTAGTTTACAATAGAGAAAGTCTAGGTCATCTGGGAATCGATGGGGATGGGATATAGCAGATAGAAATATTACACAGACCGCCATCAAAGGCATTTAGAGTTTGATCATAGAGACCATATTTATTAAGATTCTATTAATGAGGAGTATTTATTAATTTCTTCTATGTAGGAATGATTTCACTATGGTTCATTGTGATGTGTGATATCATGTAGAGGGTTGGTAAATTTTCTTACCGCCTCTCCCTACCCCCATAGTTGGAGTAGGTTCATGACGTCTTCCACATGTCTCATATGATAAGATTTGTGTATGACCCTATTCATGTAATAATCTAATGAATGATGGACATAAAAGTCGGAGCCACCATTTTGTAGACCCAATGTAGATTGTTGATTGGAAGGATAGAACCCATTGTGGATAGACTATACCCTTGGTATGTGTGTTGTGAAAGCATGGGAACATGAAGGAGAGTTCCTTCGCTTGGGGGATCGAAGTTCAAGATCGGTATATCGAGTTTATTTATTTAGATTTTCTTTTCAATGATGAAAATATTGAAATATAGAATGATTTAGATACCAAATTTTTTTGCAATAATACTTTGAAATATTTCAATATATATTTACCGATCTATGTACAGACACGATGTGCGATTTTGAGACCTGTTGTACCCAAAATTAATTTTATACAAATATTAAATATATTTCTATATTGTACACATGAATATTCCTAAATAAAATGTTATAACTCTTAAATGTATTCTTGGATCGGGAATTAGAGAACAATTTTGTGTCCATAATGTTGTGTTTACCATAGGTGAAACCTAATATTGGTCGGCACAGGGTGTTCTGGTCCCTCACTATAGGAAGTATGTTCAGTGAGTTTATTAAATTAATTAATTAAAATCAATTAACCTAATATATTTTTAAAAATAAATCATAATGGTGGATTGTCTGTGGCTAGAATTATAATCATTAAATCACCAACGATTCTCTCATTCCTCCTTCTATTGGTGGATCATATCATATGATGAAAGAATAACCGATCAGATCATATCACCGCATAGTGAATGTAACAAATCCTCTCAGTCATTGGAGGATGAATTTATTGACATCGAATGATACAATATCTATGTAGGACTCATAAATTTGTGATTTAAAAACTTTTATTAATTTTTTTGAGAAGATCCATCCTTGTTCTTGGTTTTGCACCAATTATGGCCTATGCAATGCTTACACACCTGATTTAAATTGTATTATCATAATTTTTCTGACCCGGTATCACCATTCATGATATTTTTTAATGAATTAAGTTTCCAATGATGACTAAACCTTTGTTATGGTTCCTTTATTCATATTTTTATTCATGTTCATCACCGGTAGGACTCAGTGGTCCTTGGTTGACATTGTCAGGTAGTACTGAGCCTAGTCAAACCCCTGAAATCATTGTGTATTGAAAAAATAAGTTTGGATTGACAATTATATTGCATATATTTATTTTTTACTTGTTTTGAATGACCATTTGGAATATGAAAGACTATATTTATAAATTTGGAAGGATCCATGATGAAACAATCATCTGACAGACCACAGAAGAACCCCCAAACTAGATTTATAATGAGTGATGGACAAAATCCACAATCCCGGGAAAAATCTATATGTTTTGGGTGGATTATAAAAGTGAAATATTTGATAATGAATTTATTAAAGTGTGGTAAGTGGATCTGAACAACTGTGAAAAACCCAACTACATGCCGTTTAAAATAATTAACACACAACATGTATCCCCTCATTGGACTCATCTTGGGCTTTGGGAAAACTTATGACTGACATATTTTGTATCCATCCTACTCACAGTGTACCCATTCCTGGGATGGAAAACACATGTGATGGATTATATCTATGAGAAATGATGTGAATTTACATGCCCAGTTACATAGATGTGTACCCATGTAGAAGGACACAAGGTTTGATACATGGACACGCCCCGAAGGACATAGCCCAGTACTGGGTAGCCTGGACAGGCCATGTATCCCCCCTTTATTGAATGTTATACATCTTGGTAGGTAGTCATGTGCTTCCATGTGAAACGGTAAGGCAGTTGACTGGGATCACATATCATGTGGGTTCTCTCACATGCCACGAACCCATTTACAACTTTTCTAGAAACATTAATCATATGTGTGTTCTTCATTTGAACTCAAATTTTTTCCCATGATTACCTTACCATGTGTATTTTCCACGTAGAACACAATGGTTCCCTTAGTTTTGGATTCTTATATGTCATTTTAGATTTTATAGGCAATGAAATTATTTATGAAACACATTATAATGAACATGACTTGGAAGAATCAATAATGACTACCGAGTTGTACCCTTCAGTAGATCTAGTCAGTGGAGTACTCAACATTTAGAATAGAATCCCCCATCAGCATGGGTACATGTCTTTTATGGCTACATTCTGGGGGGAACCCTCTACTAGACATGACACTGGTCTACGATGACTAGTGTGGAACCCCTATGCACTGGGGCATGTGTCCTATACATCTGAGTGGAACCCCCCAATTAGATAGGTCAGGTGTTCTTGATGACTAGATTGGAACCCCCCATCACCTACACTTATATTCTATTGGTAAATTTATAATGGGTAGGGAGTAGGTCCTTGAAGATTAGTGTGGAACCCTATGACATAATAGGGTGTAGTTCCTCAACCATTTCAGTGGGCCCCCATCAGCATGGGAATGAGTCATCTATCTTGTTGAGAAAAAACCCCTATCATCATTGTGTGTGGGTGATTATGATAGCAGAGTGGAACCCCCTTGATACACTACAATGTTGGTCCTCTAATTCTTGTTTTTAACCCCCTTGAATGTGTGGAACATTGATGAGGTTTTCCTTGATTTGGAGGGCTACTTATGAGTAGACATATGACATACGGGGCATCATTGATTGAATTTTGGAACAAATGGATACTCTTCTTCTTAGGATGATCTATGAAATAGAGATCCCCTTACTCTCTCATTTGGGATTAATTTCACTAATAATATATATATATATTCTTCTCTACCCACATCTTGTATTTTGTTACACTTTATTAGGAGAGGTGAAGATGTGAGGGGTATGCCACATGCTTTTAATTTTTATCTTCACATATTTCGATGAGTTTACTATCCTATTATAGGTGGAAAAGTCTCAAAAAGTTGTTCATATACTTACCACGTTGATCCCACTTTTTTTGTACATCCTTACAATCACACTCTTTTGTAGATGTTATCCTTTAATGTACTAGAATCTACATATTTTCTTTTAATAGTTTATATCATACTTTTCCCCCTTCATAATTATTCGTGTCCTGCTAGGTATGTATATACAGACTTCTTTATGGTATTTTCACACACAAATCATTAATTATGAAGTTAACATATACATCTATGGTGAATTTAGATGAGCTGAGGTATACTAGGTTCTTTGGACCATGTATGGTGGTCTTAGCTTGGGATTTAGGACATATGTTGTCTCAATAGTTTATTTTTCCATTTTTTTAATGTTAGGAACTATTTTTGGTTGGGATTTTATTTTAACCCTTTATGTTTTATATTTACAAAGTAATAGTTTTCTATTTTCTAGAGGTCCATGCATGCTTGGTTTATTTTATAGCTATGTTGCATCTTTCACTCTTTCCCTACTAACCTTTTCATCGAGATGATTGTGTGTGAGAGAAAATATACATTGGAATAATCCTCCAGATGTATGGATATTCATTTTTTGTTTGTCACTATACCATAGAATATGTAGGTGGGTGAGGGGTAATTGCAGCTCGAGCCCCGACATGGGTTGGGTCATGAAAGTTATCCACTAGATCCTAGCATCAGATCTAAAGAATATACTATGTTTTCACATAACCACTCTAAACTTACTCTATGGACCAATAAATTCACTCATTAATATCATTATTAACCCTTAACCATTCCCATATAACTAATAAAGGGAAAAAATTCTACACCTTGACCATTTTATTTTCCACTCACTACCACCAAACCATATCTAGCACCTTTCGGTGTTCATTTATCCTATATAACCTATCTTGATCCAATCCTCAAGAGGCTGATCCAAATCCCCATCCCAACTCACTCACACCCAAAAAAAACAATACCAATCTATCTCATAGTAAACCCCTAAATATCCACATGTCGTGTTGTATAGACAACGCAAACAACCCACCCTTAGTCACCTCACATCTATATCATAAATCTCCCAATCCAACCTCCTAGGTGAAAACCCATAATTCATTTCTTATCTAACCCTAGATTTTCATCTCCCACATTTCTTTCATTGGTCATATATCTCAACCTCATGAGGTTGTTTTTATAATACAAGAGACATACATTAATCCCAACATCTCAACTGTGATTAGCCCTCTTGAACCTACCCAACATGTCATAGGGATCTCAGTCAGGTCATTCTTGATTCATCTTAATAATAATAACCTCTCTTAGCTATCTCATAAGTCTACATGCTTTATAGGTCAATCCATTTAATTTAATTCACTACTCAGGTTCCATGACTCACTTGGAAGATATCAACCACCGAGGCATTAAGATAGTGTCTATGGGTTTATCATATCCCTTGGTACATTTTCCATTCCATGAATTATAAAAATAATTTTAAATATATGTTCAATCTCCCTACATGGTGAGACCACATGTCACATTATCATAATCATACTACATAAACTGTAAGAACATTTTTAAAGGACTGCATAACTCATATGATGCCCTTAAATTTTAAGAATTATTGACCACTCATACTCAAACTCATCCATGTCCAAATAACCATATCTCAAAAACCAAAAACCCTATCTCATTTCCAAAGATACAATTAAATTATTTATAATAGTTTATAATTAATTAACCAATTAATTTTATATATTAACAGTTTCCTTATAACTCTTTGGGTTATCACATTGCATCTAAATCATGTCCAACAATCTGTGGAATGTACATGGTGTACTCTCATAACAAAATGGAGTAAAATCACTATCATCTAAAACTAATTCATTCATTAATATTATCCAATTTAATGAATAACCCTTGAAAAATATTAGAGTCAAACATACCTTCAAATAAACTCTATTCAATGACATGTGTTCTCTATCATGAGAAATCATTTAGCCATGTTAAAATAACCCCTATCCTATTAGGGATGTTCCACCATGATCCAGTGGAACTATCAACAATTTCCTAACGGTACACAATAATATTAGAAAAAATAGTGGTAAACAAGAAAAAATAAAAATTGAGTATAATTTCACCTCTAATCATTGGGGAAACACACTAAGAATCTCCCTAAACCCCCTAGGGAATCAAAGGAGTAAGGTTGTGACTCTATATTACTATCCACACAGGAGGAACAGGAGAGGACGATTCCTCCTAAAAATTAATGGTGTGAAATTTAGGTATTTCATAATTTTTCTTAAATATGAGTAGTATATGATGTGGGAACATTATTTTCCAAACATTATTAAAATTATATAACCAGAACACTCTCATGATATACTATTAAATAAAAATTTGATATAAAATTCAAAACCATTCATCCAATCATATAGACCCCTCTGAAACTCAAATTGTAATTGTTTTATGGGATTCCTAGTGTAGTGCATCACCACCTCAAGAAACACTAACATACATTACTTACGATTATTCTATTAAATAACCATGCACTTAAACTACAATAACTATATGGAAGGGTAAATCACTTTTAAAAAACATCATAATTCAACCCAATTCTCTCAATATTCACCTGAACGCCTAACATACCTCCCTAGCCTCGTTCCATATCCAAAAAAAACTTCTATATATGTTTCAAATGTAATTTTTATACCTTGAAACAATCCCTAATTTGGTGTAAAAAATTAAAATTCCCTCAAATTTCACAAACCAATAAACATGTAGGTCTTTTAAACACCCTAAACATAGAGCTTCTCATTACATAAAATCCTTGATAGTCCTTTAATATATAATATTGAACTACCATAATTGTCAATTAACAATAAACTCATCATTTTCAATTATTGAATTCTAGAATATATTTAGCTCGATAACACCAATCATGGGATTCACTATTCATCAAAGAACCATGACACTATCTAACTATCACAACCAACACTATGATGGTAGTAATATATATCATAATTCACCTAAGTTTCATCATCATTTTTTATCAAGATCGTTGTACTTCACACTATAAACTTATCCATAAAAACAAATTCTTTAAGACTTGACGTTCTTAACCCTTGGAATCTTCTTTTGAAAATACATATTTTTGGTTGAATTCGATGCTTAGTGAATTTTTCAACAAACTACCCCAAACATATAAAAATCACTGGTCATACATCATTTGGATAAAGTTTCCTAAAATCAGTTGACTAAAAAAATCAAAATGCTATGATATCGTTTTATCATAATTTATTTTCTCTTAAATTAATCCTAATATCATCAATATACCCTTTCCAAATTCTCAACATTAATATATATGTAATTTAATGGTTGGAACCTCACCCAACTAAATCCACCACCATACTCCAACTATGTTTACAAAAACATATCTAATTTAAATCATTATAAAATCACATTAATTACAATGTAATATCAATGATGACACATAAAATCCATCCAATACTGTATCCATGACCATTCTGACATGTGGATATTACATCTATAGAAAATAAGATTCCTCCCACAATATGAGTATATTTTCCATTATAGTGGAAACCATAATTCAAATATCCAAGACCCATGTTTATTCTCCTACCATAAGTATTGAATAGACTAACCATTCCACTAAGATTCATGCACCATTTCAAATAACTAATCTCGAACCATTCCCATATCAAGGGAATATTATATTTTACATACAATAAATTACCTTCAATAAAGAGGGTAATACCTATCATGAACATAGGGATTACTTCCCTCTATAAGGATTCACTTGCACTGCTTCTAGAACATAAAATAAAATGGTTTCATCATCACACATGTGTCACTCCTTTCGATCCATTCACATATACCAAGTTAAACACTGATAGAATCCATATTTCACACTCCATACCATAGTAAAAACATTATCATCAAAACTATAGGTCGAAATTGGAGAAATTATCTCATTGAAACCATAAATAATTGTCTCGTACATGATCGCTTACTAATTCATGACACATTAATAATTGTGTATAACAATTGTACATATTAACCAAATCACATGTGAATCAAGATAGTATACACATATGTACTAGTTGATCAAAAAATACCAATCATACTCCCATGAGTCTCACATCATAAAACGTAGGATCACACATTTATACAATATACCTTAACACGAGTTATTCTAGTATCTTGTAGCCTAAAACACATTAGTTCTTATTTTTAAAAAGACTAACATCTCAATAATTTCAAGGAATAAAAAATAATAAACATCTAATAGGGAATAATTCCAAAAAAACCAAAAATTTAAACCCTTGAATTTCTAGTATGAGATCCCATTATCTCAGATCTACTTCAAAAAATATCATCAGGATCAACAACTGAAATAAAAATGGTCATGCAAAGTAAAGATCCCTCCATCAATACCTATCTATGATAACAAAAGAACCCCACATTTTTTTCTTATGAATTCATGTAGAATCACAATTCCCACACCATATAACTGATATTAGATCCCATTCACCAATCTCAAACAAAAATAATTCAACCATTATTCACATCTCTAAAGATGTTCTTTTTCTAGAGTTTAACCCACTTTCGAGATACCGTTGTGATTCACTCATCTCAATAATAACCTATGATGTATCTCGAGTCACATGGTTATCCCAACAAGCCAATAAGCCACATATCACGTGGGATACAACTCATGGGAAACCCACTATAATACCACCATAAATATCATTTGACTATCAATGTTCCAATACAAAACTCAAGGGTTCTCATATATATATATATATATATATATATATGCATCATATATTACATTCCAAGACATTGGTATAGATACCAATGGTAAAAAAACATTTATTAAAAAAATAATATCATGATTTAAATAATTCATCACACAAGAAACTGTATAGCCTAAGGACCTAATGGTTTGGTGTCTAAGATATTATCTATATAAACGTATTAATCTAAAATCTTTTATCCATTATAAATTTATTCTAAACTCTCAGAAAAACATTTTTTGTATTATAATTATCTTCACAACATGAGGCAAAAAAGATTGATCCGAAATTATCAGTAAGGTAATCCTTATCAACAAGTAATCAAGGTTTAGATCATGAGTATATTAGAAAACATGGGAATGGGATAAACGTTTTATTAAAATGAATATGGAACAACAATAGTTATACATACTTCACGATGAAAGGAAATTTAATCTGTAATGAATAATCATATACCATAGAAAATTATTTTGGAATCATTAAACATTAAATATTAGTAAAATAGTATAATAATAATAACAATATTATTACTTAATGTTGTGTGATATACGTAATCATAGAAATAACATGTCAAGGATACCCACCATGACATTAATTACCCTATAAGATTCGTATAACCACCTGTGAAATATTATGGGTGTGGGATAATCCTCCATTTTACTCTTAGGATTTGGGTGAAACCTAATATATATCCCTTTTTCATGGGATAAATCCTCACATGCACCATTTTCTCTTTCGATAAATCCTCCCTAGAACACATTTTTCAAGGGATAAATCCTCTTTTAATACTTTTTGTCTATGGAAAAATCCTCTCATGCACCCATTTAACATGGGATAAATTAGATCTTGTACCCTTTTAGATTAAGATAAATCCTATCAAGTACCATTTTTCACACAAGATACTGTAGGATCGAAATAATGATGTAGATGCACAATATACAAGAGGGGGTGAATTGTACCTTTTAAAAATTTCCTTAAACAAGGAAAGATCTAAGTTTAAAAAAGTGAGACTAAGAAAATTCACAACACCTCTAATAACCAAGTGTAGGATTGGTATAGGGTATGAAGTTACAAACATCTAGTTTTATGCACTTGCTTGAATCTGGAAAGTGATTCTGAAAACTGGTTTTGGAAATATGGATCCGGAAATTGAAACTTAACCAATGTTTACAAAATGAGATTATACCTTAAAGCATATAGAATCTAAATGAATCAGAGTACAAGTGTAAGGAAATATAAGAAGATTATACTTTCCTTACAATACAATATGCAGTGGAAAAACAAGTAGTACAACTACAAGTAACAAACAACAACTCTTTTAACCCAAAGATAAGGGTATCCAACAACCTTGGATAAAGGTCACTTAACTTATAATTTCAAGAAAGTATTTCTTACCCACACCAGGGTAAGCCCTCAATACGAAGATCAGAGTCTTTGTCTTGCTATCCCCGCAAGCCCTCAACATCAAGGTAGTTGGAACCTCTGTCTTCCTTAGCAAGGAAGCCCTCAAACTTCAAGGTAGTCGGCACCTCTGTCTTCCTATCCCTGGAAGCCCTCGAATGTAATCACCAACATTCGGATTCGCATGAAGCAATCAGAATGAGCGGTTCAGTACGCACAAACCTTGAAAAGCTTCTCTCTCTAGAAATCACCTGAACAACATGTGGTCTTTAGAGTGATCAACTTCTTTTTCAGTTGTCTAGAGCTCTTTCAAATGAGCTCCAATTTATAGGCTCGGTTGGAATGGTCGGATCCCTCCTCGAACGGTTATATTTTCCTTGAATATCGTATGAACCTGCACACGTGTCACTAGACCCACGGTTAGTTAGAAACAGAATGGACGACATCATTTTATAACAAAACATCTGTAACTGAAAGAACAAAATCATTTTACAATGAAACATGTGTAAGAATAAGTAAAACTAGAATTCAAAATGTAAGTAAATAAAATTTTGGAGTCTAATCAAAATGAAATTCGGAGTCTATGTTGAAAACAAATTCCGGATTATGTTTTATTGGAATTCGGAACCTAAAGTCTGTAGAAGTCCAGAGTCTGAATTTCTAAGGAAATTCAGAGTCTGGTTTCACCAGAGTTCAGAATCTGAACTTATAGAGTTCGAAGTCGAACTAGTAAAAGTTCAGAGTCAAACTTCATAAGAGTTCGGAGTCAAACTCATGAATGTTCAGAGTCAAACTTCATAAGAGTTTGGAGAAAAACTCATGAAAGTTAAGAGTCGAACTTTATAAGAGTTCGGAGTCAAACTCATGAAAGTTTGTATCCAGAATTCAGAGTGGAACTTCATTACATTACTCATGCAGAATTCGAAGTGGAAATTTATTATAGTTCACATCCAAAATTCAGATCCTAAAAATAGAATACTCCACTTCTTGACATTATATGATTCCGAGGTTTTGAGTATGAATCCGATTTTTTTGCTAAAGAAAAAATATTGATATGTATAATAAAATCTAGGTTAGGGTAAATTTCCTTAAAGATGAAAATTTTCCTTATGGAGGTAAAATATCAATTTGCTTATGTATAAAGAGTTTGTGATTTTCAAAACAAGAAGGAATGGAAAAGTCATAAGGAAAACCTTATTGACTTAACAGATACATAAAATAAAACCACTTAATTATAGAAATATATTATAACCCAACTATAATATTCCTTTCATATGTGTCCTATGTGAAATAAATTATAAACATATCTTAAAAAAACCTATAAAAAAGGGTTTCATAATTTTTTTTATAAAATATCTAATAAAATATATTTAAATGATAGTAGTATATAAAAATATAATTCTATAAAAAATATTATTATCATAAAAAAATATATAGTGGTATTGAAACGTCAATTCATTAGAGATAAACCACGGAGAAAAAATATAATTGAAAATACAAATCATTATACAAACCCCATTAAAAATAATGTTTAAAAATAATTTTGGAGAAGGGAAGGATTATATTTTTGAATGAATTCATACAAAGAGTTATAAACAAGAAATAATTTATTTGAAACTAATGTTATAAAAATAAAATTTTGAGTGGATGATAACAATGATTTTTTAATGATTGAAAAACGTTGGAATATTTAAAAAACCATGTTGAAAACCACAAATGATAAAAGAAGGATTAAAACATTTTTTTTAAAATTAATATACATAATAAACAATATAATTAGAGATAATCAACTTTTTTTGTTTATTTTAGGTAATGTATAAAATTAATTTAAAATAAAACATGGATATGTATTAAAACCTCATAAAAATAAATTGTAATTATTCCTGATAAAAATTAATTTTCACAAAATAGTAAAATTATAAAGAATAATACAATGGTTTGAATCAATAGTTCCATTAAATAATTGTTTGAAGTATTAAATTAAATCATCATAGGCAATAATAGATAAATAATGAAAATTTATAGTCAAATAAGAGTTAGTATGTCCCCTTGAAGAGATTTGAATCACAAAAATCCATAATGGTCTTTTAAATTATGAATCAAAACCCCATGAGAGGTATAAAAACATATATAACACTGAATTTAATTAAATATAAGAGTATAATGATAAAAAAGGATAATGGTTTTTATTTTCCCTATTTAAAAAGAAATAAGTTTCGTAGCTTAAATAGTTCTCATGGAATTAAAATTTTAGACCAAGAAACCCCTACCATGTTCACCTGCTTAGACGGATGCACTCTTAGATCCTTTATATAAATATAAATTTTTTAATAAATAATTTCTTAAGAATATTAAAACCTACAACTATGTTAAATTTTTATCTATAAACATTTTCTACGTGGATATAAGGTATTATTATCCAATTTTCATAACTCAAATATTTATTGTTTTGACAATTTGTACAATTTTCGTTAGAGTGGTTATAGTATTCATTCTTCATAATAATTTCATCATTCCGAGTTCTATTAAGTTACTATAATATATAACTTATATTTATATATTTTTTATAAATTTAATTTCATTAGTAATTTATTCTGTTTCTTAAAAGATGAAATCGATAATGAATATTTTTTAGGGATTTTGAAATTATAAAGTGTGTTTTTTTATTAAGGAGTAAAATATTGATATAACCACTCCATAAACAAAATTTTATTATATATATTATTATATCATTTTATAGTATTATATATCTTTTAATAATCACCCAAGACAAAATTTTATAACATTTTTCATGTTTGTGGTCGAAAAGACCAAAACATCAACTCGCCATTATTATTGATGACTATGAGATTATTAATGTGAAATACAATTATTAATTATTCATAATTATAATATATAGTTTTTATTGGTTTTAAATATCATAATATTATCAATTTATATGAATAATTAAATTATATGAAAATGTTATATAAGAGGAATAAATAGTTTTTTCATCTTAGTTTTCTTGTTTAAGATCCCAAATTTGATAATGATTATTTATAATTCATATTAATAGTATATTATTAAATTTACATTACCATGAATGTATTTATATCATAAAAATCATATTTATTGTTTGGAAACAATATCATTACCAACCACGCAATTTATTTATGAAATGGAATTTAGAAATATGACCTTCAATAAAGGGGGTGTTCCACGCATACACATGATTAAATATTTCTTCCACAAAACAAAAAAAATATTATTAACATTGTTAATCATTTGGAAATAAAAAATAATTCATAAATATCTTAATTATATTCAAATATCCCTATTAGAACTATCCCTATATGGTGGTAAAGGAAAATGAAACACATTTCTTCCTGGAGGTGGTAGTCTGCAAACACACAATTCAGGTTTTCATTTTTCTTAATGGAAAAGGGAATGGAGATTAATGATTATAACATCATTATAATAAAAAATATACAATAATGATAATTCTTTTTTCAATTTAATATAGTTAAATTTATATTTTAGAATGATAAGTGAATATAAATGTAATGTAAGGATAACGATAGTTTATGATATTATACCTTAATTAATGGATTTTCTCCTTTTTGAATGGAATTAATCCTTTTAGGGATGCACTTTAGAGGATACCAAGAAAATATTATGGTTTATAAGAGTGTTTATTAAATGATCTGGAGTATTTTAGATACAAATAAATGTGTTTTTTCTTAGGGTAGGTGAGGATGAGAGTGCTAGTTTTATTAGTTAAGAGAAGTGACATTTTAGTAAACACCCAAAAAATATAAATAATGGTAAATAATCCCCAATACAATAGGCTCTAAAGTAGAAAGATAATGGAATATAGAAAAGGTGATGTTGATGAAAATATATAGCACTTAATTAGAATTATTTTTTATACATTTTAGAACCTTTACATCCAAAGTTACTCATTTTTACCAGTATAGTTTTCACCATTGTAAAAAGTTTTTATCAAGTTAATTTAAGATAAATGAAAACTCTGAATTATTATGTAATTTCTACTCATTTATTTGAAAAATTAAATAAATTATTTGTTTATTTTTTATTAGTAGTAAAAAAATAAAAAATAAATTAATGAATTAAAAAAAATTAAAAAATATAATATGATTTTTCAAATTTCTAATATGGGTTAATAAATTGAAATAATCATTAATAAAACATTAAAGTAATTTACAAAAAAATTATATAATAAAATGTTATTATAAAATTCCAATTAATATTTATAAAATAATAATATCATAAATGTCATGTTATTTGAAACAAATGGTATGTTGAAATAATCACATAAAAAAATCAATTATTTTTAAAATCTCAGTAATTCATGAGTATATAATTTTGACATTATAAATAAAAAATATGTTTTTTATATAGTCAATATTCTAAAATTTATAAATTCAGTTTTCAAATTAGTATACCTAATATAATAATAATGTTTTTGGTTGAAAAATGATGTTTTTATACATTAAGTGTTATTCATATTATTTTTTATCAATTTAAAATTTTAAAAACTCTAATATATTTTTTTATTAAAAATATATAATATTATGTCATTTAATATTATATGATTTAATTACGTGAATAATATATAAAATACCTTTTTAAAAATGTTATTTGAGAAGGGACAATTCATTTTAATATTAAACTAATTAATACATTATCATATAAATGTGTGATTTCCTTTATTGGTTAATATTATTTTATTAATAAATGTTCTTTACTGTTTCATTGAAAATATTTATATAATAATCCTTGAAAAATATGTATTTGGTGTTTCTTATGAAAGAAGATACAAAATACATTATTTAGTTAGGAAAATGTATTGTGAAATCACGGGTCATTAAATTCTATACATTGATAACAATTTAATCCTTGTAATTTTAATTATAACTTACTAGCGAGTACATCATTGGGTATCTAATAGATAAAAATTATCCATTATATAATAGATACAATGTTATCAGAAAACATGAGAAATTTTCTATTTTCCCTCATAAAAGGTCAATCCTAATATCAATTTTTTATCAAATCATTTGAGCTAAACATGCCTCATGGTTAGATATAAAAATATTATAATGGTATTAGTTTTAAAAATATCTCATAGTCATCCATATACTAATATATGTTCATAAATTAGTCTGAAATAAGAAATTTGATTTCCCTACTTTATTTATTGATATGGATTCTACATGGATACAACCAATAAATTTTTATAAAATAACTTTGAATTCCTCCAGAGGAGGGATAATAAGACTTTCATGGAGATTATTCAATAATTATCAAATTGGGAGATAGTGATAATATAAGATAATATCAAATTAGTAGTTTGATTATTTTATTCTCTTACAAAACAACCTAGGACAACTAGGGTTGAAAGAAATATATTCTAATTAGATATCCTTAAATATATAGTGAAGGTGAGTGTACTATTTATCCTTATTTTTTATAAAATGTATTTAGTTGTAAGGATAGAATTTGATTTCACTTCTTTCCATGGTTATGGAGGTTAATGGTTTTATTTATCTTAGTTATCTATTGGGTTAGGGACTCTTTTCAAATAATTCCTAAACGCTTTAAATTTAAGGAATCATAAATTTTTCAAAACTATTTTCTGGATTAGTTTCTTGATCCTATCTTGAAAATAAAGACATTTATGGACAATCTATCCACACTTAAAACACTATATTCATCCCAGATACATTCTCTTGGTGCTACTTTCCACATTTTCAATAGTTATGATGTTGAATCTTCGTTCTTTAATTATCTTCAACACCTGATCCTCAATGAAACTACACAATTCTTTTCTTTGGTAAGTTTAGTTATTTTAAAGACTCAATTTATTAATATTAACACTAGATAGTGGTGTGGATAAAATCATAATTTTTTCAATTCCAAATTATATCTCACTTAGTTTCTCATTATTATATTATCCTTTAAATCCATTATTTACATGTTTTTACTTAATCCACCCTTTTCTAAAACCAAAAATATATATACCTTGGATGATTATTATTTACATCATAAGTTAATTATCAAAATATAAACTATAAAATAAATTATTCATTTAAACCATCACATAGCAGAAAGTTTAACCTATGTCACTCTTGGATCATTTTAGGTTTCTTTGGGTTGGTCTCTTTTACATCCCTTAATATAATTAATCCTTCATAACAAAATTTAATGAAAATTTTATTAACTAATGAATATACCTAGGGAGTTTCCAATAATGTGTGTTATTAAACCTCTTTTTCTTGCACATGATGAAAATTTTGTAAAAAAACAACACTCCCTTTTCTGTTTTATTACCCATAGGAACAAATGTTTCAGACCTTACATCTACTTTAAGGGTCTAGAATGGTATGTAATTTCTTGGAGAACTTTTTTTTAAAGGTTTTGGCCGAATAATAATTTATTATTAAAGGAACAAAATGAACTCTTTAACTAGGTAGAGGGATACCCATTACATATCCCTAAGGCCCGATGGGAATTTTGCCCATTACATGGCCCGTAGGCCCAATTTTTTGCCACAAAGCTCATTTTGTGAATAGTAATGCTACAGTACCCACCGCTGCTACAATACACTACCGCCGGTACAGTGCCCTGCTGCCGCTATAGTTCCCAATATTGCTACAGTGCTGCCACTGCTACTGTAGGCTACAGTACTGCTACAGTAACCTGTGCCCAATGGGTTTTGAACCCCCCCCCCCCCCATTTTTCATATAGGATTAAGAGGTGCTATTATCCTATTCTTAGACCCATCCCCCTGACTTTTCCTTATGGGATTCCCTAATTTCCTATAAAATTTCTATAAATATAACTAAAATACACTTTGATGCAATTTATAGAGACCAATGATAAAATAACAAAAATTATACAATAATATCATTATCTAATTATAAATCTATGAAGAATTTTTACAACCCAAAGAAACTAATATTCAGTTTATTTCAGATTATGTATATAAAAATATTAATCTAATATATTTTCTCTATAATCAATCTCTACAGGACTGCCTTCTGGACATTCCATGAGATATACATATCTTCATAATAAGGGGAAAGAAAACATAAGTAATGTATGAGATAAAATTCTCAGTAAGAGGTAATATAAAGAAATATAATCAATGGTTAAAAATGAGAATATATTAAAACAATATAATGGGATAAATTTAATATTAATATGAATTTGGAATAATAAGGTTTTTTCATAATTCAATATTTAATGACATGTAATTTCAATTGATAAAACATAGACCATGGAAAAAATATGCAGAATCATGGAACATGAAACATGTGTTGAGGAGAAAAATAATTGGAATAAGATTATTATATAAGAATTTAGAATAAATATAATAATATAAACCATAAGTAAAGGATACCTACCAAGTATTTCAATACATAATTGGATGGGTATAATAACTCGTGTACCTTCAAGGGCTTGGGATAATCGTCGCTTGTGCCCTTGGGCTTGTTGAAAAATTACCCATGTACCAGTTTGACTTGGGATAAATCTTCCAATGTGCCATTTTGGATTGGGATAAATCATCTAGTGTTACCCTTTTACTAGGGATAAATCCTCCCATTAACCATTTTTTCTTATAATAATTTCCCATATATACCCCTTTGTCTACTGATAAATCCCCTAATATACCCTTTTTTATTGGGATAACTCCTCTCATGTAACCTTTTTAGATCATGAGACATAGACTTAATATAATTCATTTTATGGAGATATAAGTCTCCACCCATCATCATATATAAATATATATACCCCTTTAACATCAATTATAATCAGATCATGATGAACCCTTAGAAAAAACTACTTCATAAACTTCTCAAAAAATATAAAAAAAATTAATTCTCATAGGATATCAAAAATATGATGTTGAAAATGGAATCACTATATAATAAAGAATATATTATGACTAAAAAATCAATACATGAGTGATAAACCAATGAGGAAAAATAGAATAGAATATAAAAAATATCTTCACATCCTTTAAAAATAATAATAAATCAAAATAATTCTCTTAAGGGAAATAGATAGATTATGAAAAAAATTTGTAATACCTGAAATAATTAATTAAAAATAAACAAAGGATATCAAATAAAAATATGGTGTGTATGATAATGTTTTTTGATTTTTAAAGGAAGGAATATCCTACTGAAAATTTTAAAATCACCTTATTGAAAACCTACACCATTAAAGGGATAAAGAATCAGCAGTTTTAAATTGAATAAAGGGAATGAAAATTTTCATTTTACATAATAAAAATCTGTTTTTTAAATAGAAAAATGATAATGTTAGTGAGATGTAATAAAATCAATATGGAAGTATAAGTAATTAAAATAAATTATAATTATTAATAGAAAAAAAATTATTTTCATGAAAAAATAAATTGCTAAAGGTTTATTAAATAGGGGTGAAAAAACATTTCCATCAAAAATTATTTTTAAATAAAACATAACATCATTAAATGTTATATTCAATTAATATTGAAAGATAATAATCAAGTAATATTTATTATCAGCCAACTACGATATTAAGTATTGAAAAATTGTAAAATGGTTTGTAACTATTGATTCAAAAATCTCATGATAGTTATAAATTTAAACAGTACATTTGTTATCATGAAGTATAAGAGTATATTGATAAAAAAATGACAATTTTTAATTATTTCTCAATTTAAAATGAAACCAAGAGTATAATATAAACATGTATTCAGGGATTCAAATTTGAGACAAAGAACCCCTTAACTTATCCTTCATCATTTTACGATATAGTCTAATATCATATATAATATATATAAATATATATATATATATATCATAATAATTAATTATATAACAATATTTAATCTTAAATTTGTTTTTATTTTTATCTATAGTTATAATCTACATGTATATTTCTTTTTTTATATTTGTGTACCACATGTGATTATAGTATTGATCATTTGAAATACATTCAGAGAAGAAATGTTTGTTTTCATTTTTATTATAATTATCATCATTGAAATTTATTTATTTTAACTATAATGTATTAATTATATTGACTAAGGATGTTTAAATTTACTTTTATTAGAACTTTATCCTTTATCCCAAAAGATGAAATCGGCAACAAACATTTTTCATTGATTCTAAAACTAGGATGGGTGTTTTATTAATTAATGAGTTAAATAATTATGTATTAATTTTAAAACCAAAATATAATTATTTATATAATTAAATCCTACTGTATTGAAAATTATGTTTTCATAATCATTCATTACATAATTTTGTATTATCGTTCAATTAGGTTTTCAAACCAACCCAAACATGATCATACTATGATTATTGATGATTATTAGATGTTTAAATTTAAATATAATTATAATACAATCATAATTTTTAAATTTATTATTTCATATTTTGAAATATCAAAATAATAATTAATTAAAATATTTACAAATGTATGTAAAATTATTATATGATATAAAGGGATTGTTTTTTCTTCTTAGTTTTCTCGTTTTTTCATTTATTTTTATAAAATATGTTTATCATTCATGTTAATAATAGGTTATTCTGTTTATATTAGCAAAATAATATTTAAATCATAATAAAAAAATATATATATTAAAACAAATTTCAATACCATCAATGTATGGAAATTATGAAATGAAATTAAAAATTGATATTTCGACGGAGGCAGTAGTCTACACGTACATATGGGTTGAGAATTTTTCTCTAAGAATAAGAAAAAAGAGAAATATGGTTTATCATTTATTAATATAAGATATATCATAAATATAATTATTCTATAGTAAATTAATTATTTGAACCATCGTTGTATGGTGGATTTGAAAAATTTAACACATTGCATCATGGAAGATGTATTCCACACAAGACATGATTCACATTTTCAATTTTACTAATGAAAAATTGGAGGGTGGTTAATTCTTATATGATCTTTATAATGGAATACCATTATAATAATGAAACTTATTTTATAATTTTTATATTTTAAAATGAGATTTGAAAAATAATAAATGAAATAATTTTTTAATTATGAGAATGGGAGGTTAGGATCTTATACATCACTTCATGGATTATCTCTTTTATATAGGGAATTAAAACATGTAAGGATGGACTGTGGAGAATACTAAAAACATATTAATTTTTTAAATATTTTTTATTATATTATATTTTATTTCTTAGGTTGAAGATAATGTGTATTGCGGTGAGGGTAAGTGAGGAAAGGAGTTCCCATTTTATAATTTAAAAGGAGTTTCATTATTGTATATACTAAAAAATTACCAATAACAAGAAGTCAATATAAAGGAAGGTGGCTCCAAAATTTATAAAAAAAAGGAGATGATAATAGATATGTTCATTCCTCCAATCAAGAAATAATTTAGTACCATGATTATACATTTTAGTCCCTATACATCTAAGGTAACTCATTTCTACCATTTTAGTTCTTAGAGAGAAATTATTTTCTTCTTAGGTAAATTATTCTTTTTTGGGTGAAAATAAAATAGAACTTATTATATTAGTTAGAATTTAATGATTTCAAAGTTGAAATAATATATTTTATTCAAAATTTAAAAGTAATAAAATTAATTATAATGATCTAAATGTACAATATGTTAATTTTTTTGTAAAATCTAAATTAAAATATAAAATGTGAAAAATGTCTTTATAAATTAAAAACTATAGTTTTAATAATTTAAAATAACCTATTGAATAATTTTTTTCATATAATTTTTTTATAAACATAAAATTCATAGTTTTATAGTAATAATATCATTAATTTCATGTTATCTATAAAAACAGTATTTTACAATATTCACATAAAATTTTAGCCTTTTTAAACAATCCCAATGAATTCTGAATAAAATAATTTTAAAAATATAAATCAAAAAATAATGTTCGTTTTATCCAATTAAAATTAATATATTAATAAATTAATTTATTAAAAATATATAAAAAAGGTAATCAAAATATTATTTTATTGTAAAATTATTTTTTAACCATTATGTGTTCCAAATATTATTTCATATCAACTTAAAAATTAATGATTTATAATATATTTTTTCATTAATGGAAATATTATATACTATATATTAAAATTCAACTATTTCAATATTTGTATTAAATATAAATTACATTTTTAAGAAAATTATTTGGAAAAGAATAATTAATTTTAATATTAAATATCTTTTATTCATTGTACTTTAAATGTATTAATCTTATATTGATTAAAGTATTTATATTTACAATAGTTTTTTTTATTATTATATTTTTAATATAATATTAATTTATCATGAAACATATCATTTAATTTTTGTAGTTCTTGTAAAATTTTTTATCATACAAATTATTAATTTAATTGAAATGTACAGTGAAATCTTGGCTCGATACAATGATCCCACTGTATGTACTAATCCACATTGGGAATCCATATACTAAACTACACTTCCAGTTATAAAGACCTCATACACAATCATATAATATTATTTCCCTAAGATGATCCATGTAAGGTATTCCATATTCATATGGTTCAGTTAAGAAAATTTACCCACAATATATATATATAAAAATAGTATATGTTATTACGGAACATTATGAAACCAAAATCTTAGAAGGTTTTTTAAATTAGAATTATAATTACCTATATTTGGTTAATAATTATTAAGTCTAATGATTTTACTAAACCATTAAGTGTCACAAAATTTCCCTCACATAGAGGGAATATATATTCATCATAGACAAACATCACTATCTAATATCAGCATGAACTATAATATGATGAAAATATTGTTTTTCAGTTAATTATAATGACGAATAATTGTTAAATAGGAAACAATAATAAAATTTTGTAATGAAATTTTAATCTAAGGATGTCATAATTAATAATATTGTTCACAAAAATTCATGTGTATGTCATTTTAATCATATGTTCCAAAATTTATGCACATATAGAGGCATATATCCAATATGACAAGAGCCAAAACTACATTAACAATATCAAATATACAAATCATATTGAATTCTTATCTCAACTATAATAGTTAAAATAATGAATATAAATCCCATATCACTAGTAGTTTATACTTCCCATTGAGAAAGGTGTAATGATGAACCGGATTGAGGTATATCATAATATCTTATATATTTTTATTTAATTAATAATCTATGATAAATAGTACATAAATGAATAATTCCCTTTGATACAACTTTTTATTTCCCCATTTTCCACTCGACAATATTTGGAGTGGCATTATCACATGACCTCAGGCATACCATCCCATATGACTGAGGCTACCAATTAATAGTGAGGGATTACTATGTTTTTATATGGAGACTATACCATCATATAAATGTGAACAAATAATGGAAAAATAAACAATAATCATTAAAAAAAATAATTGGAGAAATCCAAATAGGTATACATCAATGATATATTAAATTTAATGTGGAAACATACTGTCATATATCGCAAACTGATCACACATTGATTCAATGATATAAAAAACACAAAATAAGTAACATATAAGATGATCTACTACCATCCCTGATCCTCATCTATTATATCTCCCATCCTTTTCAAAGATATGCAACTAAAAGGTTTAATCATGGGCCTCCACTGTACCTAAAAAAATGATAAATGAGGTATGCACAAGTACCACATCTCCATAACTATTTGAGAAAGGTGTGAGTAAAACATATTAGTGAACCACCAAATGATTATTTAACATAACCATTAATTTTTTATATAAATATATTATATGGTTAAAATAAATAATCAAATACAAAAAAAATATCATCATTTATCCTTGGGTATTATGGTTTAACCTAGGATTGAAAATGCATACATCAACTAGTGATAGATTTCTTTGAGTTTAATATCATCTTCTAAAACCTAGGGGAATACACGATGGGATTCATTAAAAATCTATAAAAACATATGTTAATTGAGGGGTATACTCTCCCTATTAGGAACCATAAAGTTCTATTTGGAAACTCAAGGGTTGACTCTTCAATATTTGGAAAAAGATTGTCCAAAACACATGTTAAATCCCATAGGGAATAATGTATTGTTATCTAAAAACATTGGTTCATAACCAAACACTTCTAGAAAACATGTGAACTCATCTAGGAAGAAAGGGACATTCCTACATTATACCAAAAAATAATACGCAATATATAAACTTATAAGCATACTTTCACCCTTAAATGAAAGAAGTGTCATCATTTTGAACCCAAATTTGTTCCCACATCATTGTAGAATACATATAGTGATTATATATTATGCCCAAGGGAATCATCACTCAGTATGATTTCTAGAATCCCAGCATCTGTGAGGGTCTAATACCAATTTCTGGTGTTAATGTGATATAAATAAACATTTTAAACCTATTAGAACAACATAAAGTCCCAAAACAATATCTCCATAAAATATTAATGACACTATGGGTACACAAAAAATTGTAAAATTTAATATACTATTCTATGTAACATACATCATTTATTGGGGAAACATTAATCACCATCCATTCCTGGTGAATATTGCTTTAGTGGAATCTAAAAATTGTTTTACCCCTTTCAGTGTCCATAGGATGAAACCAAATCACTCATTTTAGGTGACACATCATAAATACTCAACAAAATATAAGATCTTCATGGCATGTAGTCAGTAGGATAATGATATATGAGGTGAGGAAGTTTCATTTCAGGATTTTTTAGTCATTATTACACTAATTTACAATAGTGTGCCCCTTTAAATATCCAAAAAAGATTATATTTGAGTGGGATTCATTTACTAATGAATTTTAATGCATGTGTATAACTTAATTAAACCCCTGAATAAATGTTATATACTAATAATAGTTTCATCATATAAAATGTTTTGTTTATAGAAAATGTGAATGTGTAGTGACCTAAGCTAAATGAAAACATTTAATTTATTATTTTTAATGAATAATAATTAAATATCACAAATAATCATAAAAATTAAAGAACCAGTGGTTTAATATCTTGGATGATTAGATAGGTAAATAGATTATTTTAAAATATTCTTGAAAATTTTATCACTACTGATCATATCAAATACACATTATAAACATGCCACATAAAATATGTATATTCATATTCCATAGAAAGATAATAAAAATTAAAAATTGGGGTATATTTTATTCTTAGTAATAGAAAATTAAGAGATAAAAAATTATTATCACAATTGAGAAAAATATTGGTATATTCTTATGAGAGAATAATCATGATCCATGAATGTAAAATTTAGGAAAAAACAAGAATAAAACATGGAGTATAAAATTTAACAATCATCACATAGGTACACTTCAAAACATAAGAATATGGAAAAATCATGGAAATATGAATCCTAATATTTTGTATTGGGAATCACAAACTACTTACCTTAGTGAAATGAGAATTTCTCACATATTTTCCTTGGTGGATCTGTCTTCATTACCCTATTTCCCTTCTTGAATCAAGATTCATTCGCCTACTTCCCTTAGGGGATAGGACATCACCATACTATTTCCCATGGTAGATTAAGTCATCACAACTCATTTCCTATTATCTTTTGAGATATAAATATTTAAACATATAATTTCTGTGATATATAGGGCCCAGAAACACTTAATGAAAAACCATACATATATCCTTTATAATATTTTAATATCTCAATATATAATAAAACCCTATTTGATAAAAAAATTTCACTTGTCACGTCATAATGAATCCATGGAATGAAAATTGGGTCTCACAACATTTCATGATGATGTCAAAACATTGACAGAAATAATGTAATTTGTTTATAATAATAACTCAATAAATGAAAGGTGTATTCCATAAGAACATTTAGTGACTGGTTTCTAAAAAAATAACTTCAAATGATATAAGGAATTTAGTAATAAATAGGAATATATAAGATAAATCATAATCGTGTTTATAGAAAAAACATTTTTATTTGGAATAAAATATGATATTAATATCACATTAGAAAATAATTATTGAAAATTCGAAGTGAAATGTTTTTAAAAATATTAAATTTTAAAAATAAATTAAAACATTGGATCCTTGAAAAAGACATAGTTATTTGGAAAAACTGGAGTGAAAAAAGCTTGCAAATTTTTACTTTTGAAAAAAAATCTATAATAATAAATAATTAAAAATGAATATTGTTACAAAATATTTATTTAATATTTCAAAAACATTTAATTTTTAAAATTTTCTTATATAATATATCATTGAAATTTCATAAATGTTATGAAATTAATATGGTGAGAAAGATAAAAAAATTGATTTCTAAGGGATGGAAAACCATTTTTAATATTATGAAATAATTATGTACGAAAAATAAGATAAAAAAAGTGTAATATATCTTTTTCTTGGAAGACAATAAGGAATATCAAAGAAAATAATCCTTGTTATAGTTCCAAAAAATATAGGATAATATTTTAGGGATTGAAAATGTAGGCATAGGGAAAAGGTATGTTGGAAATAATGAGAGTTAATATTTCTAATATCTATAATTAGTTTATAATTTATTTCATCATAGAATATGATATTTAACATAAAACATAATATAACCATATTACAAGATAAAATATCATAGTTAAATGTAATTAGAAGGAAAAAATTGGTGATATGGTTAATATCAATTACATATCTTATGGATTATAGAGAAATAATTTGAGGTAAGAAACATGTTTCCGATAAATGAACATTTAAATAAAAATCCATTGAATGAGATTGAGATTTAAATTGAACAAATAATACCATGAATTAATGGTATTTCATGTTTTAATTAATCAAATAGTAATCATATAAACCATATAAAAAATTATGTGCATGATTCAAATGTATCTCAGAAAATGGACTTTGAGAAAAAAATTACTTTACAAACATATAAATATTCTACAAAAACCACCTTGTAAGATATTATTTCTTATATAAGTTTTAATTCCACAAATAGTGATAGGATCATGATAAAAAAATTTAAATGGGTTTTAGATTAACTATTTCAAAAAATAATAATAAGAAATTTGTCTTAAGGATTGAAAATCAAATACTGGGAACCATGACTATAGTTCTTAACTTCCAAAAAAGTGATTCAATCACATATATAAACAAATAACTATCTCAATCACTTATTAAATATATTTATTCATATATTTAAACATTAATTAACTATATTTATAAATATTCATGAAATTTATATTAGGTTTTTATTAACTATTTTTTATATCTTGTTTGAGTGATCTTAATCATTTTGAACTAGTTATACAATAATAGTGTTGTTGTTAATTATTCCCAAAAATATCATCATTATAACAACATAAAATATGATATATTTACTTTTTCATATTTTTTTATAATTTTATAATATAAATATATTGGCATTTTGTTACGATCCTTACATATAAATTCCATGATGAGCTCTTTTTGGTTTTTTATCAAACATGCATTGGTATGTTAATTAATGTATTTGATATTAATGATATAATTCTTGAAAACAAATATTTATTTAATTATTTAAATAATATATTATCATTAATTAATTTCTCAGATTAATCCATTATATTATTTTCTAAAATTATTCAATTAATTGGTTGGAGCAATCAAAACATGAACATTCCATAATTGGTCAATTATTATGATATTAAAAGTTTATTTTGGTATAAAATCATTGTTATAGAAAAATAATTATATTATTTATAAATTTTTAATGCGTTGAATCTAATTATAATATATTTCAAAAAATAAAAAACAACTGAGAATCAAATCAAAAAACATTAATTCATAGAGTTAGTAGTACACAAAAACACATGGTAAATGATTCTATTTTTAAATAATGAGAGTGATGGAATGTGGATTATAATTTTACTATAAATAATTATCATTATATTTTAGTTTTAAAATTTATTCCTAAATTTTACTTTTATTATTGGTGAAGAATGTTGGTGTTGAAAAATTTATAGTCATCGTTTCAGTGAGGCGATAGTCTGTACAACACAAGAATTATAATTTCTATTTTTATCATAGAAAGGGGGAAATGTGATTAATAATTATTTCATTTTAATATTTACATTCAATATAAAAATATACTAATGTAATTATTTATTAAATTTAAAAATAAATTGAAGATTTAATATGATTATAGGGTGATTAGAAAAATGTAATATTTTAATGATTAAACAAAATTAATTTATTTTCATTGAAGTGGTGGTGAGAAGCCCATTTTAAGTGTTGAAAATGGAATTTCGATTAATATTTAAAATTTATATAATGAGGGAACATATTTTATTTGTATATAACACTCTAAAATGGAAATATATGAACCTCGGTATGACATATATTTTAGAGTACTTATACTATTTATTTTTATTCATAATTTAGAAACATATGCATTTTAATAACTCTTAGAATTTTCTCTTTTATCAATTTTGGTGTTACCATGGAAATATTTTTTAGAAATTTAATTACATTTTAAATCCTACAAATAAACTATATATAATTTCATAATTTTTACATAATTATTAAAATTATGAAATTAATTTTACTAGATAAAATTTTTATTTTGATGAAAAATTAATTTTAACATTATCTCTTGTAACACGTACAAACCATTTTTGTTGAGAAAGTGTATTTTTAAGCATGAATATTTTATATAGTAAAATTTTATAATTTCATTAAGTTATATGTATATAAATTAGTTTATCATAAATTAAATGTAATTTATGCGGAAATCCATAAAATATGAAGCTAAATTTTTTAAAATAATATTTGAATTAATAATAATATAAAAAAAGTTTATTTTTAGAAAATTTATCTTTTTTTGTAAACCATTTATTATATAAATTAAAAATATAATTTCATAATGTATAGTTTTAATATATTATAAATATTTTATAATGATAAAATTATTATTTTCTTAATTATGCTTACTTATTGATATTATCAAAAACACTAAGACTTTAGAAAAACCTGTATTTTCACAATTTAATTAGAAATAAAGTATTTAAAAAACAATCAACCATAATATAATGTTGATATTTTATATTTAAAAGTAATTAAATTTTGTTAAAATAAAAAATAAATTATTTATAAATTAATTATTTTAATAAAAATTCAAAATATATATGGAAATTTATTTTATTGAGAACATTCTATTTTTAAACATTACGTATTATTAAAATAATATAATATCAAGTTGTAATTTAATATAAATTAATATATTATTTTTATATTTATATATCATATACATTCAAAATAATAATATAATAGTGGCTGATTTTTTTACTAACACATCGAATAATTATTAAGGAAAACACAATCTATTTTTAATATGAAATATTATTAATTATTTATAATCTAAGCATTAGAAATCGTTATTTATTACTTAAATTTTATTTACATTAGGTTTTTCTCATCTTATTTATTCTTAATAAAGTTTATCTATTATATCTGGGTTCATTTTGGTTTAGTTTTTCATATAGATCAATTTATTGATGAAAGTAATTATTTTATAAAATTTACTCTAATATTAGGGGATGATATAGTGATTCATTAATGTATAATAACATTTATAATTCAACCACCCAAATAATTATAGACAATGGATTAGTGCATTCTATATGATATAGGTAGTTTTACACTGTGAATACATGGTATGTAGCCTTAATATATATTCCAATCACACATTATGATCATGGAATAGAATGAATTATAATTTCCCTATATCATAATAAATAATATAACCATATATTTTATGTACATGTGGTTTTGGGTATATATCCTTCTAGATCTTCATATTCAAAACAATTTATCTACCCATAAATGGATCCATAAACCATACTAGTCGTTATTTATACAAACAATATTTTTATTAAACAACCATCTTATCTGTAGAAAATATTTATTACAAAAAATATCCATTCGATTATATTATCTTTAATTGAATTAATTTAGGATAAATATAACAGATTTTGAAAAATCATATACATTTGAAAAAAATCACATTTTTTAAAATCCCAATATCCAAGTCTCACACAACATGAAAACCCTCATTTTACTATAAGATCATTTAAAAATCATCAATAAAATATACATTAGTATAAAAGCATAAAATCACATTAATATTATAATAAGGTATTATATTCAACTAAGGACTTAATAGGAGTCACTAATGTTAAATTGTGAACTCTAAAATATTCATGAAATCACATATCCATTGGTTATTCATGATCAATAGTTTCAAAAATCATAATATAATCATCCAAGATATATCTATATTTGTAGAGAGAGAAAGAAATATTGAAATAGTTTTATTCTAGAACTGATTTCATCACTCGGATCTAACATTCAATTCTATGATGATCCATTTAATCTAAGAAGGAATCATAATTTCAATGATGAATAATCAAGAAACTCACCCACAATGATGTATAATTCCACCAAAAGTCATAATGGGTTGTTAAAAAGGGATTTGAGAGGATAATACTAGTATTAAAGATCATATTTCATAATTTATTTAGATGAAATATTTCTTCTACATTTTTATGAGATCATGAACCTGACCATGTTAGACTCCCTTTCTACAAACTAGGGGAAAACAATTTCAATGCATGGTCTCTTAGATTATTTAACTACCCATGAAAATTTCATTGGATTTTAAGAGGCCCTGAATAGTTAGGCCATATTTCCTAGGAGATAGTGAACCTAATATTACACTCACCCATACCCAACCATGGTAATAAATTTTATCCTCAAAAATGTCAAATGTAAATGGATACTGAACCACTATGTCTGAGATGTCCTTATAATCCCATCTATTATACTTTTTATTAAATTATAAGAAACTAGTATCTTTTCTTCTTTAAAAACACTTGTATTTTTTATAGTAATTATCCCTCCCTCTCCTAATTCACTTATTGAATTGATATATTTTACTATTGAAGTACTTATAATAGAATACTCTATCCTATTGATATATTTTTTTATATATTATCAATCATTACTATTATTTCATTGAATTTGATATATGATTCTAAAACTATCATATATCAAAACATGTTTATATTGTATCCAATTAATATTTATTTAGTTGAGAAACATGAAACACATATTCAATAATATCATACTTATATAAAAATTCCATTTGATAAGATAACTCTCCAATATTCTCAATATATATGAAATGAACCCACATACTAGTCTAACCAATTCTATTACTTATTTTCTCAATAATTACCCAACCATGGTAGAACACATATAAAATTTTAATCTTGAACATAAAAATCCCAAAATTACCCTAGATGGTGAACATAAAAAAAAATTGAGTCTAAGGTGTCATATATATATTATACTTGAAATTAATTAAGTTAGTAAAATCATAAAGAAAACTTGATTACATGATATATATTTCAGCCTCTAAACACAACAAATAAGTAAAAATCTTATCCTTCAATGAAAACTATAAATGGAACTATTCAAATTGGTTCTTATAAGAAATTATTTTAAAATATATATTATAAAATAATCATACACATATTCTCAAAGACTGTTTAAAAAAATTATAATCTATTTGAATTGTTTGAAAGTATACGTATATTCCAACTATCAAAAAATCACAATATCCTCGCATTTTTATACAGACACATTCATAGGATATTAAAGTCATGCGATTTATTAATTATTTGTGTTTAATTATTAACATGTCATGAACTAAGAGATATATTTATAATTGAATATCTATATTATACCCACAAAACAACCATCTAATGACATGATAAATCATAAAAAAATCTTGTTTAAATGTATAAATAGAGTTTCGTAACACATTCATTCCCTTTTACTTTGTTCTCAAGAGGACCAACACACACCCAAGGATATAAAACATCGATTAAGATAATGATTTCCCCTCATCAATGGTATCTTCACCATTTATGTAATCACTAGTATATATACATTCATCATTAGTCTCTTTTACTTCCATTCATTAGTACATAAGAATATATGTGAACTTGATCTAATGTAACACTATATTACATCCCTTGTTATGATCCAACAGATATATATCCACAATAAAGATCGTTATATTCCACTAAATTAGTAATTCCATCCCCACTTGGGACATATTTCACTGGGAATATAAAAAAATACAATTACAAGTGTATATGATAGAATTAATTGAAATTCAAAATATATTATACCCATATACATAGCCAAATTTTTATGTCATAATGGGGTAAAATATAACTCAATATTTAGGATTTTAATACACCAAAAACCATTCATAGTATATTTAATGTTATTTATAATCAAGGAATAAATAACTACATATAAATCTATATCTTTTTTAAGACATATCATTTCTTATGGTAATAACTATTATGATCCATACACTTTCCCAACTCCTCCGAACATATATAAACATCACTATACATATCCATATGTGTAAATGAAAACTATAGACCATTAATAAATTTATATAATAAAAACATTAGCAAAAAATTATACATCATTGTTAAGACATTAAAAAAACAATTTCACTTTTCATCTCACTTCAATTACTAACTCCTTTGAGATAACTCTATCAACAAAGATGCTAACATAAATATATATCAATGGAATAATGTTTTGTAACCTAATAATATATGTATTCATGAAATTTTGTATTCATTATCGAACCGCTCTACTAATATCGCTAATTGTTTTCACATATAGATCAAGTGAAACAATTATCTTATAAAGGGAATATCCTAATAACAACACATCTTATTTTCTAAACTAATATATTTGTAGATTTTCATATAAAATATTATCTAGAATTATCTACACCAAAATCTATAGGTGTCTCCCATAAAACTATTCAAATCTTGATAAAAGCAGGATATCATCTAAAAAACTAAACTAAATAATTAAATTTATTTACGGAAAATCCAATTAATGAAGGGAATAAAAATAATTACTAAAATTGTATCACCAGAAAACAATACCAATAATTCTAAATTTAACTTAAAGGCCTTAAAATATGCATTTGGAATGTCCAAACCTATCAATTTCATCAATTTATATCAAAATTTAAAATCAATCATTGATAATTACTTATCCACCATAAAATTAAATAAATCATCCATGTAGGGTTAATACAATTTACTCATCAATATCACCTGATTCATCTTTTGATAGAAAATTTAGTATTTCAATATTTAATAATATTTCATGAAAAATAGAACCAAATTCACCTAGTAAGAAAATTCGAATGAATAAATCTCATATTTATTAATTAGTCCAGCCGAATCATTTACACATTCAACCCCAAATAATCAATGAAATAATAAATAAATGTGATTAAACTCATTATTTATAATAATTAAATTGATAACTCCGTGTACCCCTCTAGTTTAATCCTATATAATTATATAATAAAAACATGAAATAGGTATTCAATAACCATTGAAAACTAATATTTAACACTTATTAAAACAATACATCAACAATTCATCATAATATTGTATTAAAACTCCACCTGTTTTTTGATCTTATATACAAACAGTTATAAATTTTTGACAGAGTATGAAATTTGTAAACACCCCCACTATGTGATTTATAGATAACTACAAATTCATGTAAATTACTATGATACTTTAATATAAATTTACAATCCAATCAAAATATGACATCAAATGTGTTCTCTATATGAAAAAGAAGTCCCATGAGATTAGTAGATCAGTAATCATAATGAAACAAGAAAGAAACAAAATTACCCACCATTCCATTAATATATGTGGTGTATTAGTTTTCATATAATAATAATCATTATTCAATATGTTCTTCACTTGTAAAAAACTTTATATTGATATAACCTTTATGCACATGATCTCTTATATTGTGATACTTTTCACTATTATGCTTAATTAAATAATGTAGAAGAGTGTTCTTGATAATGGATATGGATAATTATTTATCATATATAATAAACATTATTTCAATATGTATATACAAATATGGTTAGAATAGTGGAATCTACAGAGTTTTTACAAAGAAACATACTGTTTAAACTTAATCAACGTAAGTTGTTGATAAGTATACTAAAATTATATTCTTTCAACACTGTGAAACCAAACTTTTACCTAGAATGTGACAAGTGAAACGTGTACTATTACTATTAATATAGAAACCATTATAGTTTTATTTAAAATATCACAGTAATTTAAAATTTCTAATTGATATAAATATAGATCCAATTTTAATAATACCATTCACATGATTGAGAATTATTTATACCACAACCATGTGAAATTCTTTTTGTTTAACTAGAAAGCATTCACACAAAAAAATATTTTACATTAATAAATCCAATTAGTTGAAAATATAATAGACATCCTATCAAAACTATAAATATCAATTAATCAATTGATTTTTCTCTATTATCTCTATCCATTTTACATTATTTACTCATAATAATATTCTTTTATTCAAAATAATTATGTCTAGAACCCATAAAAATTTCCTATTCTACTATCTCTAACTCTATAAAAATCCATCACCTCATTGATAATTCTGAAATGGTTGAAAGATATATAATTCTACCAAGTGACTCATATTAAAGTCATTACTCATAAAATATGAAAATATCATACAATAAAATTCAATAGATTTTTCAAATATAAAATCATAAACATGTATCTAAAAAATTAATATTCTCATGGGCTTTTTTATATATCTATTTAGGTCAATTTCGATTTTTAAAAAACAATTCTTCTATAGATATTATGTCAGCCTCTCATACCATATTCTAGGTGCCTTTTTAATTCATAAAGGTATTTAGTGATCCTAGATACAAGAATTGTCTTCATCTCATGAAAAAATACAGTTTTTTATTTAATATATAACTGTTTTTATATATTTCAATTAAGAAATTCAATTTTCACTACCATTTTATATAATGAAACATTATTGGCATAAATTAACATTACATAACTTTTGTGGAATACATAAAAAATTTTACAAATAGATTCCTGGAGACTATACTAGTCTAGATCATTTGGAATCATGAAAACCTAAATAATGATACGTAATTGAGCTACATTATGTCCTACTAGGTTCTTCTTGACTATAACCCTTCTTAAACACATTAAAAATAATTAATAACTTCATAAATTTGTTAAGAAAACAAAAAATGGGTTAGATGAAATGCACAGTAATGGTGAAAAAGGGATACATGTTACAATAATCATGAGAAAAGGGGTATGAGAACATGATCATGAAAATAGAATATCATACCCTGCATATCAAAGATCATATAAATGAAACATGGCATTATTAAGGTAAGTTCATTAGACATGAATCATAAATTAATTAAGAACATAAGCCATGAAATTATAACATAAGAATAAAACATGTAATTGTGGTAGAAACATTAGCATATAATATTATTTCCATTATATCTGAGACATTTCTTCAAAGACCATATTAGTAGTATGAGTTCAATCCCATTCCATCTTAGTGGTCATGGTTCACTCCCATGGCCATCTTAATACTATTAATTCACTCCCCATACCATATTGGTAGTCATGGTTCACTCTTATGGCCATCTTAGTAAACAAGGTTCACTCCCAGCACCATCTTAGTCTATCATAAGAGAAATAAATCACTACCTAATGAATTTGAGGGAGATATAGGTCCCACCCATAACATAATGAAATAATACATACATGTTACACAAGATAATGAAGTATCATATCACAGCCCTTGAAATGAAATATGCATTATAAACATGTAATCATATCATAAACTATATAAAATATAGGGTTAATAATCATTTTATCAAAAACATATCCCATTAAAAGAAGCATCTTCAAAAATAATATAACCCGTGAAATAGTAACGGGTTTAGTAAAAATCATACCACAAAAAAATAATCCATTTAGGGAACTAATTTCAATGAAATCAATGAATAATTTCACAATAAAGGTGTAAGTAACAACAATTTAGGTTATATTAGATGATAAATAAAAAATATCTTGGGAGAAATATCCATTCCTTATTGAAAATGCATATGAAATATAAAACCTTTTGAAACCCATTAATTTGAAAATTTTTTACAAAAATATTATATACATAATTAAAAACAAGAAAATAAATTTAAAATAAATTTTCCTAGAAAATGGGCTTCAACAATCACTTATAAAAATTGAAATTATTTTTGAATAAATGGTTTTTGAAAACAACATATTTCTGATCGAAGATAAAGAAAAAAAAAATTTAAATAAAAACACTATATTATGTAACAAATTGTAGAGAATGGTAATAATACATGATCATATTCTTAATAATAATATTAGAATAAATTTTATATTCTTACTTTAATTATCGATCATGATATCTCATTGATTTAATCATAACAATAAACATTCTCAAAAGCGATGAAATTATTTCAATATATTATTATTAGTTAGTGACATGGGGTGACACTATACATGTATGAAAATGAAATTAAATGAAGCTTAAAATATCATTAAAAAATATGATCTCTTATATAATATGTAAAATGGAAGTATATACACCTTTAAAAAGAATTTAGGTGCATAACAAAACATGACTCTCAATGATGGAAAATTGAAAGAAAACTATTTTACCGATTTGGTATCTTTTGAAACAAAAACCCAATGAAATAATGAACATAAAATGGATATTTAAATACCAATAAATTTAATTAAAATATAAATATAAATCATTCATGGTATCTACATACACCACACAAAATAAGTTAGTGATGATTACATCATGTATCTCATGTAAATAAAAGTGAGATGAAATTACCTTACATTGTGTCTTGACTATCATATTACACATTAAAATCACCTATTTAAAAAATATAAATTTATTATAAACCACTTAATGGAACATATTCTTATATATAAAACCATATATGGTTTTACCATGACTTTTAATTTCTCTCTTGTCAAAAATCCTATGTTAATGTTTTACTTCAGGTAATATCTGCTTTTCTCTTCTCATGTGTCTTAATCTATTATATATCTATTCCTAAAATTTATATAATTATTAAATAATGTAATATATGATATAAATATAATTTATATTCAATATATTTTTATTATAATATTCTATAAAATATTTATGTATAAAACGGAATACAATTTTCATGGATATGGTAATATGTATGTACGTAAAAACATTGTTTTTCTATTGTCATGTTGAATGAAAAAAGCTAAATGAGATATGTATATATATATATATTTCAATATATTTCATCATTAAAGAATAATTTTTATGCCATATATATCGTATATTTACACTAAACCCATTCTTAATACATTCAATTTAGTATGTGAATTAATCACATGACTTTGAGATGGTGGTGGTCCACACTACATAAAATGAAATTCTCATATTTACAGCGAATGGAAAGAAAAAAAGACATGTGGTGTTAAATAAATAAATAATATTAATCACATAATAATTATAATATATGAAATATATAAGTATTGTTTCTTCCACATGGTACACCATGATATATGGTAAAAGAAAAATGAACACTCAACGTTTAGTGAGGCGGTAGTTCGCCGTAAAATAAACAGTATGTTTGTTACCCAATAGATATAAGTGTGTGAAAGTGTAGTTAAAAAAATAAAAAATAAAATTATATTAATGGTACTATTTTTTATACAATGATTAAATAAATAAATTGTGTGGGTGGAGAATAAAAATAAAATAATGTCCATGAGATAAGTCACTACCTATTAATTAGGTAACTCCTTCAGGTTTGTCTAGAAATGTTTACATGGATTTTATTATGCATAAGGGGGTCCTGAAGGATGAATATAGGGTTTTTTGGAAGGGGTTTAGGTATTTCATGGCCGATCCTATGTGATTTGAGTGGTTTGATGCAGAAGGAGAGGTGGTGGCCTTTTATGGGGACGAGAAAGGACAATCTTTTCATTTATCTAAACAAGTTATGTGAAAAATTAATTTCACCTCAAAAAAGTAAATTTAAAAAAATAATAATATTGTAAAGTTAATGGTCCAATAATGGAATATAATGGGTGTTTTAAAAGTTTATTTTCTTTTCTGGTTCATAATTTTAGGTTAACCTTATTTTTCTCTTAATTATTGATATTAATTTCAATCACATTCACTAATATATTTGGTCAAAAACTATGAGGAACTTACTTAAAATTTCAAATTATTATTATTACAAATACGGGATCAATATTTCTAAATTTTAGTCACATATATTTCAGAAATTAATTTAAAATAAATTCTACAGTTGGGTCGATAATGCGAATTTTTAAATTAGAAACATTAAGAAGTCTGCTATGTTTTATACACATTTTTAAGGAGAAATTGATATAAATGATGTAAATTTTTTTAATTGATAAAATATTATATAATTAAATTTTGAAACAAATTTATAATTTAATTTAACATTTTTAATAAATTATATGAAAAAGTAGTTTTGAATTTAAATTCATTATTTTTCACTATTCATCCAAAAATGATGTTTCTCCTAAAAATCTCTAAAATCTCCCACATAAAATTTCAATATTCTAAATTCAAAAATGGATTTAATTTTAAGAAATAAAATTTAGAAAATTTTTTAACATTATTTTTATTATTTTTCATATAAAGACATTAAAAGTAGTTCATTTGATAAAATGGTATTTTTAAAAATATAAGGATTTTAACAATAGTTATATATTTCATTATCAATATTTTTTATTCTTATAAAACAATTATAAAAAATATTTTAAATTTTTTTATTACTATTAATATAACTAGGTTTAATTTCTAGATTATAATTATCTCATTTAAATAATTATAATAGTTAAATAATGTTTTGTAGAAATGTTCGTGTTTTGTGTCATGTATGCCAAATCAATGTTGTTTGTAACATATACCAATTTAGTTCTGCATGTAACATATGCCACATTAATTTTACATGTATATTATTCTGATGTGGTTCCATGTAAAATATTCCATACAGGTTTGATGTGAAAGGAATGTTTTATATAGTGTGTTGCGGCACATAAACGAAAATATATTTTTTTAGGGAAAAAATGGAACATAAAAAACTCAAGGTGTTAAATTTGATATATCATGAAACCTTGAGGAATTATATAAGATAATAAAATATTAATTCTATTTAATCCTAGATCAATTATGAATGTCACACCATATTCAATGCGTTCATGTTGACTATGACCTTTTGCAACAAGTCGTGTCTTATTTCTCACTATCATACATGATTCATCTTGTCTATTATTCACAATCAATTAAGATCCAATCACTTGTTAATATTAATGTGGATAAATCAAATTCTCGAAAAACAGTTAGTGAAATATAATTAACCTCATCATTTTTATCCATAACCTAATCTATTTCTATCAATTATTTTCTTATATAATTTGGAATAATATGTTAAATGAATATAGAGTGTGCACAAAAAGTATATATGAAAATTCTAGTATGAATACTTGAATTAACATTATCAATCACTATTTTACTATGATATTTTGTATGCTGATTCTTAATTATTAATTTATCTTGATGATTCTCCCCCTAAAAAGGTATATTTTCCATATGAGTCTAAATATCTAAAATTTGATGATCCCAAAAATTTAATTCATTAAAGTCTTCTTTAATTATATGTCATTTAATATACATCTCATTTAAACCATTTCATAAAATTTTATACGATCTAATTCATCAACAAATATGGTTATTTATTAATATATATATATATATATATTAATTATATAAGAATATAAAATAATAATAATTTCATTTAATTTGGAATCAAATTTTACCAAAAAAATTATTCTATTTAGAATAGACACTTTAAATCCAAAAAAGTCTAAAATAACCATGTGTATGTTTTCCACCTTTCTGATACTCATAGGGAGTATTATAAAGAGTAGATCCAATGTGAATTAGATTAAAAACATAAAAGTTCATATAAATAGTGGCTTTCTAAAATTATATTGGTAACAAACATTCACATAGCATGGTCGTTTCCATATTCTAATGTGTCGCATTCTTCCTATAAAATACTTCATCTTGTTTTGGAATTATAGAATGATAAAATTTAATAGTTATAATTATAATTTTTATAGAATTTTATAAACTATTTCATTTGAAATTATCCTCCTAAATAACTCCAATTTTTTATAATCATATAACCTTTCCCAATTTTAATTGAAATAAAATAATTAAAAAATGAACATAAATTCACATTCTTATGATCCAACATATAAACTTAGGTGAGCTATATTTAGCTATTTATATTAAAAATACAAACTTTTTTCACTAATTAAAACAATATAAATTGGTTTAAACAACTCTAAATGAAAAAACCAAGTGGTATGATGGTTTTAACTTAGATAATCAGCCCAAATGACTTATTGTTATACTTTCCTTTCATTCTAAAATAAAACAATTGATACTTTCACATTATATTTTCTAGAAATTATAGTACTCTTTTATGTTTGTATGTTTGTAAGGAATCCAAAATTTTCCATGTCTGATCCTTCTATGTTAAATGATACCATCCATCTCTATAACATTATATTTATTTATGTGTATCACTATTCACATGGATAGGTCAATAGAATTTAAATTATCCATAAGGTTATCATGAAGGAATATAGAATCATATTTAGTAAGAAAAAAATTATCATTTTTTAATTTTAAACACATTCCATTAAAAAATAGATTTATTATAATTAATTTATGCAAGAAACCATCTGTGTTATAAACATTAATAATAATTGATGAATTTGATATACTAACATATCCAATACCATTTACCTTTCTATTGGAATTATCTATCATAGTGTCAGTTCCCCTATCAGATCTATTGTGAGAAGTGATGTTTTATGGAGTTCCTTAATATTCTTATATCATCCAAAGTCATCATTCTTTAAATTATTTCCCTCTATCCTAAAAAATAAAATAATTTATAATTTTGGTAACTAGGTAACATTGGGTCAAATAGGAATAGTTAAACAATAATTTAATACACATGTATATTTTAAACAATAATTATTAGTAATCCCAAATGATAAAGATATAGAGTTATATACTTTACTCAATATAAAATAATGTTTATGTCATATGAAGAATTAACTAGTATAGATTTAGTACAACTTACATCTAAATAAAATAGATTTAATGATTCTTTTGTTCATAATTTTTATAAAAATGTTATTATATATATATGTTAGTTGACTATAGTAAAACAAAATATTGTTTTTGGGTCATATTGTTCATTTGCATAATTTATTCATAAATCTATCTTCCCAGACCAAACTTTTCAATGATTTCATTGAAACATTAAATATAATTTATAATAATTTAATTCCCATTCATAAAAACCATTAAAACATCACAAACCATTTCAATAATACTATAATTATATTTCTTTATAATATCATTATCATGTGAAAAAAAATATTGTTTTCCTTTACATGTTTATTATTTCTTCCTTTAACATCCTTATATAACAATGAAATTTAAAAAAAAATTGAAACATTTCCACATTCTCATTATAATCTTTAGAACAACATTTTTTATAACTAGATTCTATATTAGAATGAAATAAAACATCAAAAACTTATTTACTAGCCTCTTTGATGGTTTAAATGAAACATTACATGGATGATTCTTTATATGATTTACATTATTAACGAGAAACATAATCAGTAGTCCAACTACATATTTTGAGAAAATATAATTTTTTATATCTTTATAATTTAATACATTTCTTTGTTATTTTTTTTCAATCTCGAGAATGTGGTGTTTTTTCCTTTTTAACTTCACTAAAAATAGGTGAGATTGGATATGTGAAAATTTAATAAGTGCTATAATTATTATTTACATTAATACCATCTCTTTGAAGCATTTATCGAATTCAACATTTCGAAAAATAATCCATGTATTTTTTGAATCATTTAATAAGTGTACTTGATTTCCCTTTTTAACATCAGGGTATTTAAGTACCCAACCCTATAAGTAAAATATTATAATAACTTGATATAGAATTCATTTTGTGTCATTCCAAATGATATTTTGGGTTTATAGTATTAGTAAATCCGTTTATAACTGTTAAATAATAATCCAACATATCAAAAAGTGAAAACATTTATTTAGTATCCATTTTTTCCACAAAAAAATTAAAGTGAAACATTTTTAATTTTCTTAAGAAATCATCACAACTTCAACATTACTTCTTATTTTCTCTTACCCTTCCAAAATCCGATTGTATTTTTTAATCATGGAATGAGATGAAAAATCCAATTAAGGGAAAAGAAAAATAAATCTATCAGTCCAATGAAAAATATGAAAAACTATAAAATATTTAGATTTATCACATTATTCATTGAAAATATTAATCATACTATTTCCACATGAAAACCCAAATTTTTTCTAAACATAAATTTTTAAAACCCATATAAATCATAGATAATGTATATGGGAATATTGAGAATCAATTTCATATAACTATTTAATATGAAGTAACGATCATTGTAAAATATTTAATGATTATTATAGTTATACTTGGAATAACCATCGTAGTATATTCCCATAACTACTAGTAGAAACATAATCAGGTAACTCCATACCATATTTAGATTAACCATCACAATATATCCCCATAACTTCAATGGATAAAACTAACAAATTAACTTTATCGCATTACCTAATGCACTTGATATATATAAATGCTCCACCTTCCCTTGGTGTATAATGGAACCCCACATCGTACTAAAAAATTCATGTGAACAATAACAGAGTATGTAAAATATTTCATCATAAAACATAATTTTCTCCCACAATAAAATATTTTCTAACATTGATATATAAAATTATTCCAAAACCAATTTAGTCAGAAATTAAATTCCCAGAAAAAGAGAAAATGAGTTTATTTGAGTAAAAACTTAATTCTTACAATGCAATCCCAACATCAAATAACCTTTATAGTGATGGTAAAATTCATCATTCTTGTACACAATAAAATAAAACATTGCTTTTTTATTTGGTAAACAAATTCAAAACATTATTTAAAACGATTACAGTCCAAAACCTTTAGAAGAAAGTTAAAAAGTTATATAAAATCTTTATTATTAAATTTTTATGTCCATATAAATAAATCCAAAAAATAATTTTAAAAACATTCACCTGGAATAAAAATAATGTTTTAAGGGATACATTATAAGATGATTTTGAAATACAAAAGCCCCTTAGAGAGATTTTGTATCATCATGTATGTTATTAAACATCTTGAATAATAAACTTATGTCAATTAGTTACATTATTGGGAACATTTCGAAAATTTATTATTCCTATAATATCACATATTAAAATATTATTGAAATAAATTAATCATTTATATTCACCTCCACCATTTGGATTATATCTAGTTTATATGTAAAATATAAATTCAGTAAGTTGACTATTGTAAAAGAATAAAGAATAAATAATATATATAATAATAATCTGTAAATAATTATCATTTTTTAAAATAAAAAATACAATTAAAACTAATAATAAAATGGTTATGAGAAAGAAAATAAGTTACAATCACGAAGACGGTAGACCATACTAACGCAGGAGTAAAATTTTCATTTTCTAATGATCAATATTAAAAAAAGGAATGTATAATTTCATCTATCCAAAAATAAAATAACATCATAAATGTAATTTTATTTCTTCATTTATACTTTTATTTAAAAATCAACTTTGGTATGTGGTCGTGAAAAATGAATCACAATGCTTCATGGAGGTGGTAGTTCACATGTACGCACAAACGAGGTAATCGGTTTCCATTGAATTGAAATGTATGATTTTAAATTATATTTTATCATTTAATAATTAAAATATTTTAAAAATATCATATATAATCATCAATTACATCAATATAACCATCTGAAAGATGTGGTGATGGAAAACGAATTACATGAGTTCACAAGGTGGTAGTCTTTTATAAACACGAATGATGAATTCGTTTTTAAATTGTGGGATCTTTTAAATTTAAATCATTTATAAAATTGAAATAATAACATCTTAGTTTATATATGATAATATGGTTATTATTTAAGCATGGTTGAATACTATTTAAGGATTTGGAAGAATCAATAAAACTAAATTATGTGGTTAAAAAATATACTTTTTCTTTAGAAAGTATCATTTCCTTAATACATTAAGACATCATAGATTTTTTTTCTTCTGAAAATAAGTCCTCTATATTGTGGTAAGGTATTAAAATATCTATTTTGGATGTTATTAGTTAAAAAATGGATTTTATGTTTGATATAATGAGAAGTATTTTTTCCCTTTTAAAATAGAACAGAGAGTATTCTTGGAATTTATTAAAATATTAATTGAATATTATTTATATTTAATTTAGAGATGCATGAAAATTGAAAATATTATAAGATAATATGATTATGAGCCTAAATCATATAATTAAATAATATTATGACTTTTTTGGGTAAAAATTTTACCATTATCATTTTTTTTAATCCTTTATCCAACATTTTGATAGTTTCCACAATATTACAGTTTTCTACCATTTTATGGTTAATAATGTTACTCTAAAATGAAAATAGATTTATAAATGCCCGTAGTTGATGGAATTCCCACATAAATTTAATTATTCAAAATCTATTATTTTTATGAATTTTTAATCATTTAATAAAATATAATTTATTATAAAATATTCTTAATGTAAATTTTAGAAGTGTTCATTTATATTTAATTTAATAACATCCAAAAAATAATGTAATTAGAATACAATGCATTAAAAACAATAAAATACATCATTTGATTCTAGAATATTTATGGGTCAAATTAATAATTTCAAATTATACTAAATTTACTATTTTTAATATCATTTATTTTATTTTTATATTAATTGAATAATTACTTTGTTAGTGTTGTGTAAGAATTTAAGGTAATATATTCTTAAAAAATAAATAATAAAAACCATTATGAATATGAATAATTTATATTTATAATTACAATTTTTAACTAAACAAATTTTTAGGTAATTCCCATGTTAAAAATGTTATATTTATTAAAAACAAATGTGTGATATTTTTGAATTTCCATTACATAATATAGTATTACGGTTATAATCACTTAAAAATGACTACTAAAGGATATATATTAAAAATCTAGATGATTTTGGACGATTTATAGTCATCCATTAAAATTTAAGGAAATTTTCTAGTCATTATTTAGTGCTTATAATTTTATTTTATTTCTTAATTACCAGGTTTACCCTTTAAAGTTGTAGCAAAAATTCTTAAGGTTACAATTTATATAGAGAGAAAATAAAAGGGGCCTATTTTTGAAATATGGAGCCAATTTTTACAAATAGGTAATACATATCTAAAAATTAATAATACAAAAGTGGAATATGTTAATTTAATATTAGACTAAAAGAACACAAAAAAATTATTTTTTTTAATACCCCTTTTAGGAATAATTTTTTTATTCCATGTTTGTATATAAAATTCATATCAAATCCCAAAATTATATTATTTTAAAAATATATGAACTATTTAAATTTCAAATATAATCTTAGATATAAATTATCTATATTAAATACTTTTAATGAAAATAATTGTTTTAGAAAAAATAAACATTTTTAACTATTTACTGAATATTTTATCTTTTTATAAATTTCTCAAAGATTAATTATAAGTATATTTTTACATGATAAATTAAAAATGATATAATTTTTATAAAAAAATAATTTATAATAGTTCCAAAATTAAATTATAATCCTAAACTACATATATAAATAAAAACAATTTAAAGAAAACGTATTTTTGAACAAAAAACAACTTTACAAAAAATTGAATGCTTATTTACAAAAAATATTAACTAATAAATTATTAATGATTATGTCCATTATATATTTCATAATTCAGTTAATAATATTCGTACTCACTAATTCAATGATTATTTTATAATGATTATACTAAGATAATAATATTTTGAGTTCCATTTATGGTTGGTATTTCATACTTTCCATGCTATAAAACAAAATATTTAATTCAAAATCTAGTTATATAACATTATAACCCCTTTAATAAATTGAATCTTCATAATTTCAAATTGTTCTTAGTAATAGAAAATTTTCTATGTGATAATACATTTATTGAAATCCTTTATCATAGAAAGGGTTATTAAATCTTCATCTTGTAAGAGTAAAATGAAAGTATGAAGGTCATCTAGAATAACACATTAATAAGCTTTCAATTCAGAAAACAAAAGGTGGGAGGTGATAATAAGTACATGGAGGGCACAAATGACCACCATGTATTGATAGTGAGTGATTGAGAACATGATTCGGATAATGTTAACAACCACAATTCAATAAATATATGATGGTTGAAGAGACCATAAATTCATTAGAAATGAATATAATAGGATAATATTTTTATATCAAGTTCTTTTTCGATAGAGTTGATTAGTTATGTCACCCTCTATATTAAACTCATAAGTAAATATACTTACATACTATATAGAATTATTTTCATTAAATAAATTTCTACTATAATCTCTTATTTTTCTCTATTGACGTGTATAAATAATGATTTTTTATGCCTGAAGAATTGAAATAGTCTTCCATCATATCATATACATACTCTAAAGGATAACAAGTTATTTATCCTTCTGTAATACATTCACTATACCCAAAATGGATTGAAAAAGGACATGAATAAAATTTGATTAAAAATAAAACTCCATTGTCTCCCAGATGTTTAATATAGATCATTCAGTAAATGAATAATATTAAAATTATTCAAGATATTATAGAGTAAGATTGAATCCAAAAATAATGGAATAATTAAATAACATATTATTCCAAAATAAATTTTACATTTTCTAAAAATAACAGCAATCAATCTTAACGCATGATACCAAAAATGTATATTCCCTAATCATATAATCTCAATAATATTATAATAATTTCAAAAAGATAACCTAAATCTCAATGAAGACAAATTAAAATAATATATTCCTCCATAATATAATTCAAAATTTAATCCCAAATTACAATCCCCTAATGATTTGTTTACCTCAATCATATAAGGGTATTAAAATATTGGGCATCTTTAGAAATAACATTCATATTATAATCACTAAATCAATTTTTAATTTCATGTTTACATCTACAATAAAAAATATATTCCCAAAATAAATATAATTAGAAGAAAAAATTGCCATAATAATTAGTCATTCACAACGTCTTGTGGTAATAACATCACCCTTGTCACCTTTAGTTGTGGGTTCAATCCCCATGACCTTTCCGGATGCGACAAGTTGTTACGCTACATGTGGGTTTTCTAGTTTTAATTTTATGTTAATTTAACTATTTTAACATTATAAAAAATGAGTAATTTTTAAAAAAAATACATAAATCGACAAATATCATTTAATCCCCAAAGTTTATCAATACATATTAAAATATACACACTAAATGAAAAGATAATTATTCCATAAATAAGATATCTTGTATTAAACATATGGGTTACAAATACTCAAAACATATATCAATAATCTGTTTTTTCCCAAGGTACTCCCACAACAAAAAACATCAAAAAACAAAATTAATTATTTTAAAATTATGATCATCCGTAAATTTACTACTATATAATAACTATTGAATCCCTCTATATATTCTCTTTAATCATTCATTATTCTTTATAATACATTATCTATTCTCTTCTATAATATTCTATAATACATCCTTCCTAAAAAAATAATAATGTCCTAATATTCCAATATATAAAATACAAATCCATGTTAAAACCCATACCATTTATATTTCATTTACAGTATCATCATCATTAAAAAATAATGGAATTAGAAAGTGGTAAATACTTATCTATTTAATCTTTTTGACAAACTTTCATTGGATTTCCCATCACTAAATGGATTTTCTTAATTCCTATAGTCACTATATTTTAATAATTAAATTAATTGCTTTGGGAGAATGTTACTCCTCTTCATTCTGTTAAATGAACAATTCCTATTTTTTTATATTAATTTTTTTATACCCACCTTTAATATATAAACACATTTTCCTTTTTCAAATAATACAATTCACATGGTGATTATTCCCACAGTTTATACATAAAAAATATTCAATATTTTTAACTATATAATCATTATCTCATGAACATTCATGGAACTCTACTTTCCTCTTAATTTGTGTAACAAAAAAATAAATTGTGTTTATGTTGTCAATCATAAATCATGATAGTTGTTTAAGAATAACCACAAGATATTTCAATATAGTTCCAATTCCTTTTGGTTTCTAATTTTGATACCCACAATAATGTACTTCACATCCATTTTTATGTCGGGTCCTGATAGTTACATCTATTTAATAAAATATTGAATAGTTAGTGTGGGTATATAAATCACAATAAACCATTTTATAATGAGGATAAATAATAATTTATCATTAACCATTCTATTTTATATTCAAATATATCAATATATCCAAAATATCTATAATTATACATAACAAACTGTCATTTTTTGCTATTGTGGACATTTAATTTATGGTCAAATAATATATTGTACTCTATATTTATCTAAATCCATGATCAAAACCCAAATTTAAGGACACAGATTTATACATTACATATTCATGTGACTTACACAAGAATTCATTTTCTATCATTCCAAAAGATATTATATGTTTCTATTTTTATATAAGTGGGTCGTATCACTTACATAATTGTATCATATATCACATAGTGGAAGCATACATTCAGTACACATTTTCACACCCAAAAAAATTAAAAAATAAATTCTTTTCATCACATTCAACATGAATTCTTATTTTCCCTTACCCATCCCTGAACATCATGTAAAAATTTTTAAAATGCTGAATATAAAAAAAAATTATCAATGGAAAGAAAAATAAGGAATACCATCAGTCCAATTAAAGCAATGAAATCACATTAAATACATATATTTGTTACATTGTTCATTTAGAATAAGAAATAAATAATTTTCACATGAAAATAAATCTAAAAGGAAGCTTTTCAAACACATATAAACAATATATAAAACAAGTTAGAATCTTGGGAATCATTTTTATATCACAATTATATATTATGTAACCCTCTTAGTTACACTGGGAATAAACATCATATTCATACTTTTAATAACCATCATAGTATATTCATGAAATTTCTTATTAGAAATATAATATGTTAAAACCATCAAATATTTGTAATAACCGTCACATTACATTCATATATTCTCTTAGTAGAAACCCAATTGGTTAACTTCATCCCTTTACACAATTCATTGCAGAGATATACTAGCATCACCCATACTTGGTTTAAAATTAAAACACACATTCTCAATAATAATTCACATTAACCATAACATAGTATGTAAAAAATTCCAACATAAAATATTCATTTCACTTATAAGAAAAACTACACCAAAATGCATATATCTCTTTCTTATAAAACAAATTTCCCATGACTAAAATTAAGAAAACAAAGGAAAATAAGGTTTTTATTTTAGAAACAAATTATATATTATAAAATTAATATAAACATAAAATAATTATTATTGTAGTGGTATATGTTTTTTTCATCGTATACATTAAAAAAGTTCATTCATTTTGGATTTTTTTTCAAGAATGTCAAAAAATTATGTATAAATATTCATTTTTGAAATTGATGAATGAAATACAAATGAGAAAAAAAATCCCTTTTCATTATTATATCCCAAAATAAATACATATATAATATAATTTTAAAAAAATTACATGGATAGAAAATATAGGTTTTAAGGAAAACATAAAAAAGTATTTTTAAAAATGAAAGTCCCTTACCTTTAGTATGAATCACCATATAAATTATTTATATTAGAAAAATAAAAAAAATACATTAATTATTTACATGATTTGTATCATTTTTCATGTTATTAATCATTTTATCTCAATTATTACAATGATAAAAGCGAAACATAATCATTTATTTTCATAATGAATTTTTTACCAACATTTGGTTCTAAGTGACAAAAATGACATTGAAAGTTGAATATATTCCAAGAGTTCATTCTTCCATCATATAAAGAAAAATTATCATGAAAAAATTATCATTTTCATTTAGAAATTAGAAATTTAAAACCAATATTGAATTGTGGTTATGAAAAATGGACTATGTTACAATCACGGAGATGATAAGGTGTACTTACGCGTTAGTAATGTTTCCATTTTTCAATGATCATTATAGAAAGAAGACATGAATCATTTTATGTGTTAGAAATTATAATCATATTAAAAATATAATATTATTTCATTAAATATAATTATATATATCTTCTATGTGATATGGTGATAAATATTTCACATCACTTCATGGAGGTTGTTGTCCACATGAACGAACGAACACCGTTAACATTTTTCAGTGAATAGAAATGTAAAAAATTAAATAATATATAATCTTCTAATAATTTTCAATTAGTGATGAATACCATATATAAACATTAATTACATAATAATAAAAATATATTATTGGTGTTGATGGAAAAAAATTACATAAGTCTGCGAGGTGGTAGTCCACTATACACAAAGAAAATGAATTATTATAAAAAATGATTAATGTTAGAGATGGATATAGGTTATAACAATGAGATAATAACATATAAGTATATATCAGTATATATAAGATACTGAATTTATTATTTTATCAAGGTTGAGGAATATTTATCGGAATACTATGAAAAAATAAAGGTAAAAAATATAGTAAAAAATTATATATTCCTTTAAAAACTATCCCATTATTAATTCTTTAGGACCTATAATATTTATATTATCCTAAAACTATAAAATATAGAACATGGTTATGGATTTTGAGAATATATTTTTATGGTTATATTCTAACAAATGATTTTAAGTACGATTGAATGAAATGAAGTGATTCTCATTTATATGAGAGGGGAGGGAACTCTTTGGATTTATTATAATATAATTGTAATGTAAATTAAATTTGAGGTTAAAGTGTATAAAAATTGAAAATATTATAATATAAGATGATTATGTATTAAAATAATCACATACAATAATTTTTTGGACATGTTTAGATCACATTTGTACACATATTGATTCATTGTACTTGTTTATTAAACCTTTTGACAATTATTAAAAGATTAATGTCTTTTACTATTAAAGGGTTATCAATGTAAGTATAAAATAAAAAATGTTCCATAAATGGACTATTAATTATTAAATTAAACACAAAAAATTATGTTTTTATAAATATAACATTTTTTACATTTTAAATAATTTAATGAAATACTCTTTATTATAAAATATCTTTAATACCAATTTTAAAACTATAAATTTACATTGACATCAATAACAAAAATAAAACAAATGAAGTATTATAAAATTCAAAAAAAACTATAATATTTCATGAATATCTATAAAAATATTGGTTCAGATTAATTATTTAAAATAATTCTACTTTTAATATTTTTAATATCATTTCTTAATTTTTTTTAATTGAATAGCTAAAGGATAAACATTGTGTGAGAATTTAAGGTATTTATTGTTTTTCTAAGAATTAAAAGAAAATACAAAGAAAATAAAAAAATTATTTTTAAAATAAATCTTTATAACTTAACATATCTTATGGTTAAACCCGTGTAGAAAATATTACAATTATAAAAACCAATTGTGTGACATTTTTATCTTTTCACTGCATAAAAATATTCTAAATGTTATAATCACTAATAAATATAGCACAACTGACATATAATCTTCCTTTCAATTATTATGAATTACATTTTTCAATACAATATAATTAATTAATGTTTTGGGGTCATTCATTAGTCCTTATCATTTTTTAACCAAAATTACCTAATTTAAACATTACAATGCTAAGAATAATTACTATGGTCACCAATCAAATTCACCAAAAATAAAAGGGACATATTAAAAAAACATGGAAACACAAATAATAAATATGGAATAATTTTTTTAAAAATTTAAACAAAATTAAATTATGTATTTTAAAACTAAACAGATAAAACACAATGGATGAGAATTTTTTAGAAAAAAAATTAAGCATAAAATCATTTTTAATTAAATTAAAGGATAAATTTATTTAAAAATACATAAATCGATTATAATAAATCAAAATGAACAATTTATATTTTAAAATAAATATCATTTAAATTTACTTTATAAATACTTTGAAAAAAATATATTTTTCAATAAAAATTTGTCTTTTAACAACTCACAGAAAAATGAATCTTTTACAAAATCGATAAAAAAAATTAACTCTATAAAAATTTAACAATTTTATTATAAAAATTCTAACATTTTTATAAAATTAATATTATAAATTTTATAAAAATTATTTATAATAAACACTCATAAAAATAGATAAAAAAATATTCAAAGAAAATAATATTTCTAAATACTAAAATAACTTTACAAAAAATGAGTGATTATTTCTTAAAAATTATTTAAAACATTATTAAAGAGTAGTAAAATTATATATTTAATAAATTTGATAATTTTATCCATACTCACCAATTAAATGGTTATCTTATAATGGTCATGTTAAATTAATAATTTTTCACATTCTCTATATGCTCGGTGTGGTGTATTTTGATAGGTATCGAACAAAATATTTAGTTAAAAATATATAGATAAAATAATGAATATTATTATTAGAATTATATAATGGAAAAAAATAATTAATTTGAATTCTACCCTTTATTTTTAGTTGTCTCTTCATCAATAATGTTATTCAACTCAAATAATTATTATATAACTAAAACGATCAGTTTATCAACTATCTAGTCATTGATGTTAATTCCTTCATTAGTTGAAACCATATTGGTATGAAACGTATTTTTTAGGGGAATGAGAAATCTTTCAACCATGATTTATCCTTGGTTTCAACATTTTTAATCTTTCCATTCATAATGAATATGAACCTATGAAATATTTGAATGAAATTCTTTTTTTTCAATTTTGGGATCCTAATACTCCCGTCAGAACATTACAATTTTTATTTTAAACTTATATATACCATATTAGACAACATATCAAAAAATCTAAATCTTCTATGAAATCATTTAATAATAATCAAAACTTAATCTAATTAGTTAATACAATAGAATTAATATTCATGATTTTATTATTTAGAGTATATTTAGATCTAACATTATATTTGATACTATCGAGGATTTCATCTAGTAGCTTATATGATTTTATCATTAATGACCGATGTGAAAAAGTTTAATTAATTGAGTAAGTATTTGATCTTATCATTCCAATAACCATAGTCGATTCCATCAATTAAGGGTGTCCTAAATTGGTTCATTCATCCATATTATCCTAAAACTATTTTATCAAAGGTTATTTACCTTATATTATTATGTGCTGAACAAGGTTTAAAATTATAATATAGAACAAAAGCAAAAATTATCTAATACCATCTATATTACATGATGTTAAAATGGTTGACTGTCAATAGAGGGTGAATTTTCAAAAATAAATTTTTAAAAAAATTATAGAATGTAAATAAGAATGCCCTGAATTTTTATTGTAGTTTTCATCACAAAAATATAAAATTGACTCATCTCACCCCTCTACTTCCCAAAAGTTATGGTACACAATAAATCATATTTAATTTTCAAATGGAGTCTCAAATTATTAACTACATTCCAATCATTGATAAATCACAATAGAAAAAAGACATGTATATTTAATGTAAATACATAGATAATTATAAAATCGCACCTTTTATCAAGGAATAACTAATATATAACTATATTTTTATAGAAAAATAATAAAAAAATTACAATTATTTTATAATTTAATTGATAGATAAAATATAATAAAAACTATAAATTATTTAGACAAATATTTCTTAAATAAATATTATACTTCGATCAAACATTATAATTAATACTAGAGTAGTGTAGCTTTTTCTTGAATTATTGAAAAACATATTCTTGATCATGGTCACAAATTTTCAAAATCTATATTTTTTAGTTTTCACCAATATCTATTTATAGAGTTATATTCCAATAATTATCTTTAATTCATCATGATTATTTGTGAACGTGTATCCTAAAATATTAGTCATAAATCATCCATAAAATTCCAAAATTTCATTCTATGAAATAAATGATGTTTCTAAACATCAATATCTAGTAAAATATCATCAATGTAATATCTTTAATTTATAAAACATGCAATTTTAATTTAAATCTAATGTTCTAAACAGCATTTGTGAATTTTAATTTCAATTGTTTTCTATATGATATATGTGTCAATGTATGAGGATGTTGTTGTTGCAAACATATGTTGAAAGGGAAAAAAAATTGATACTACTTTTTTAGGTAAACAAGTTTCAATATAATGTCCTCTAATAAGTTTTATTATTGAAGTGATGTTCTTTATGTTAATGAAAATTATTGAAGACTAATAATTGGTACTTTCTAGAATATTTTTGATCGATTTAAGAGAAATATATCTAAATAGGAAATAAAGAATGGTTATTTTAGAAGATATATATAACATGAAGTTAGAAAAATCATCAATGGAGAACTATATATGAAAAATATTGTATCAAGTGATATAGATTCATTATATTATGTATTTATTCTATTTTTAATGATTAAAAACCCTTATAATAAGATGAATATGTTGTGTAAGTATATGATGACATATGAAAATTCTAGTGCCCGGGTGAAGAAAAATTTATAAGTCTTGCTTCTTGAGATAGATTCTGTAATGATCTAATTAGTCTTTATAAGGATCCTCAATGAGCTCCAAAGTATCATTTCAACTATCTGGGGGAGAATTAAAAATTTCATAGTTCTTTCTATATAGTGTGTTGGGATAATTTTACCGACTGATAATATTAATTTGTTTTCTAGTGTATAGAACACTAAAAAGAATCCTCAATAAGGTCTATTGTAATAGAGCATGAGGGTATCCCAAAGAACTAAAATATTAAAATTTGGGTGAATTGAAGTGATGATAGTTTTTATTTTAATTGGATTTAATAAGTCACCTTTAGAGGAAAATTAGTCGACCATCATGTTTCCCTTCCTCTAATTGCACAAAACTTTTAGTTACTGGTAATGTGAATATATGAATTTTTTAATATATCATGTATTAATATGGTAACGGGTATAACATCATGATCTAAATGTCTCCCCCAGATTGGATTCAATTTCAACTATTTTCTATAAAAAATTAATTTTTTTAAAATATTCAATATTATGGATTACTGGGAATCAGAAAAACACTTCAATACACATGGAAATATAATATAAATGTAATGTCCCAACAAACACAATGATTCCAAATCAAAAATGAAGGAAATAGATAATCATGGAATATAAAAATCAGATTCAAGCTGATATAGTAGGATAGACTAGAAAATAATGAGAGGAATCAAATAATAATACAAAACATGAATAATATAGTACATCTAATGTAGCGTCATTTTACATCACTCAATCTCTATATATTACATTAACACCCCTATATTTTATGAAATATATTAATTCCAATTAATTTATATTATTTAATATATATATTTACATAGAATATATAGTTTATCTTTAATAACTTGAAACATAATTTTTATCTTCTATTACACACAAAATCGTGTCCCTTTATTGATATATGTTACACGTAAGCCTGAGTCTTACCAAACATCAATATAATATTAATATTATTTATTTAAAAAATAGTTTCTACCAATCCATTGGAATGAGGGGGATGAAAATTTTTAAATAAATTATGAAATTATAGTTTAATTGTTTTTATTAAATGAATTCATCGGTTACCAATTAGTTGGAAATGAAAATAAAGACCAATTGAATATAAAGGATTTGTTTTTATAGACACCTATTTTTTAACAAGAATGGTATTTTACCTTAATAAAGTATATTAATCACTATTATTGGATTTGATTAATAAAATTTATCAGTTATATATTTTAAAAAAATTAAATATATCTAATATGTCTAATAGGATTAAGGTAAGAGTAAATCAAAATTTAAGCATAAAAATAATTATAATTTCAGAAGGAATTTCTACAACATTTTAATTGTTCAACTACCATAAATATAATTTCTAAAAATTTTATAAATTTTATTTGATTAAATAATCATATTTTTTGAAATATTAATTAGAAAATTTAATTTGGTTGTATATTTGGTGTATTTCTAATAACTTTTATATATTGATAAATTTGAGTGACACATATTATTAATTGAAACCCATGTTTTCATCTAAATACTTTAACATGTTAAATTATATTATTAATAGTTTTTAATTTTTAGATAGAAATATTTTATATCGTTTAGACCAATTTGTTTAATTTTAATCAATTTCACATTGGAATTGGATAAAAAAACATTTCCATGTTATTAACTTTTCTCTTGAAAGACAAGATGTCTCATCCCATCAGAAAGATTAATTTTAAATTACTATCTAAAACATAAATGTTTGGAATGTTTTAAAAGGAATTCAATATTTATAATCATAAAAATATGTAATTCTAATAAAGAAAACATAGTTTTTTAACAAAACTATTAGTGTCTGTAATTAAAATTAATTACTATGATTAAGGTGAGAATGAGTTTAGTTATTGGTCAAAATTGAATATAAGGTCAAGAAATAACCCTACACATATCTATATTTTACTTTATATACATATTTATAGGATTAATCCTATTAGGTTTTTTTAATAGTGAACTTATGACCCTTTCGGATATGTAAGACATGAGGAGTATTCAAATCTTTTTGAGAATACCCAATGTCTATTTTCCCCCATATATAAAAGGCCTCCTATTCTCCTCATATGTTCACACCACTCAAAATATTTTGGATCAACCAAAACCTTCCCATATCAACTCCAAAAACACTCACACTAATCTTAGAAGCTTCAATTTGGGTAGAAATTGTTTCATGTAAGTCCTTTGGTGAAAATCAAAAGGATTCACCAGAAAATGAGGTATCATTATTCAATGATCAATTTTGATTGTATTATTTATCAAACTACTTATATTATTATTATTATTATATGATTATATAATAACTTTATTATCCTAAATATAATAATATTTTTTTTATTTTAAGTGTTATAACTACACCTTCACACACTTCCATCAAATGGGATACATAATCATCATTCGTATTTATAGCGGGCTACCGCCTCTTACAATGATGTCGTTTTTTCTTCCACTATGACCTATAATGTGGGGAAACAATTATGTAATTACTATTTATATATGATATATATGATATATATATTTTATTTATGCTTATGGAATTATTATATAACATATACCTTCATGATTTCTATTTTATTGGAATATTATAACATTGTTTGTGGACATGTGGACTACAACATCCTCAATGGGGTGTGATACATTCATCATATATATAGAATGTATTATGTATTGTATTAATAAAAATATATGTTATAAAGGGATTATTTTCAATATCCATGAAAAATTTATCTATCAATATATATAATATATCATTTTATTATATCCATTTTAGACACTAAAAAAGTGATAATGTTGTTCATGGATATGTTGACTACCACCTCCTTGAAGTGACGTGGTTATTAATTTTCCATAATTGTATAATAATAATTATATATATAAGTATATATAATAATTTAACATAGTATATATTTATTGATTTTCAATATGGAAAGATAATTTTTACTATCAATAAAGAATTGGAATTATTACATAACTTATTCATGAATTTTATTCAATAACTCACTTCCAATCACATTGAGTATATTTTCAATTTTATAGTATTACAGACTTGGGATATAACACATACATAAAATTCTACATTTATACAGAGTAGATACAATAAAAAAAGTTTCGATTTCTTCCAAAATATAAAACGTTTCAAATAAAACATGTTAACTTTGGAAAATATTCATAACATTTAACTGGACTTACTTATTTTTCTTATACATACTTATAACATGTGAAAATAATTTAAAAACATGGGAATATCCCAAGAATCACACTTAGGGATGTAAAAATAAGGAAAGAAAACATTATTCTTGGAATACTTGTAATGTATGAAGTCTTTTTATTAAAGACAAACATGTCACCCATATAAACAAAATTTCTGATACATGTGATTTAAAAAAGATCTACACAAAACATATAGGACATAAATAGAACCATAAAGGTATCATCGGACATTAATTACTTAATTATGTAACCCTCTTGGATACCTTATAATTTTTAACCCTCACAACTACCTTACAATGTTACTCTCATAGTTACCTTATTGTGTAACCATCATAGTTACACATGGAGTGACCATACGACCAACCTCCAACATACACACAACTAATGAATTGGAGAGAGATATAGGTCACAAAATTCATCATAAACAATTCCCAATAACCAGAACATAATCACACAACATGAATAATTTCATAAAAACATTTATTCTGAATTTTTTGAAACCGAATTTTAAAAAAGGAATTTAAATGAAATACCCCATAAAAATGTCATATAATTGAAGTGATGCTTAATAGTGGTGATGGAATAAGTATATACAAAATAAATAAAAATAAATAAATATTAAATAAAAAAAATTCATAACACAAACATTTTTAAAACAACATAACTAATGAAGTATAAGGTTAACCCAATTAATAGAAATTGGGTTAAGAATTCCATTACCTCAGGTTGGTCTTACTTAAAACATGTTTAAAACTCATATATAATTATTAAAATATTGTTATTAATATATTAAATAAATATTCTCATGTTTATAACACCTTATATGATCATTTCATAACATTATTCCACAATTTAATTATTAGTGTTTTGTTCCTTCCGTTGTGTTGGGTGTGTTCTTGTAATATCCCGGTTCTGGAAGCCACTAAAAGGTGCCCCATACCCAGTTGGTCACATGGCCTCAAGCACATTTCCCCAAACTCCAGAGGATGCCGACTAGCAGCGAGGGCCTTGGTTGTGATAGTGGGGAAACTATGCCCTCATTGGCAGAGTACACAGCGGAAATAAATAAACATGCAATAGTGGGAGTAGTGAATAACCAACAATAACAAACAGCAGAAGACTAAATCAACAAAATGGAGCACATATGTATATATGGAATGATACAAGATACAACTCTAATAAAGTAACTAAACAAGTCACAATGCTGAAAACACCACAGTACCAAAACAAGTACAAAAGAAAAGTAAACAGCTCCTCAACATCGCAAGCCAAATCTTGGTCCCTTTCTCTCCTGATCCAAGCAATCAAGTTCCATAAGTCTAAGGGTGCTTGACCTTGTCTATACCTACAACAACATAGTCTTCTTGGGCCCAAAATCCAGGCCCAAATAGGGTGTGAGATAAAATCCCAGTAGGAAACCACATGAAGATTTGTGCCTAACAGTCAGTGAGTATATGGAAGGTAAAAGTACGATAAGTAGTAAATAGAAATAGCAAGCAGTAGGCAGTAAATAGTAAGTAGTGAAGTAGGATGATACACAACATTAATCAATCCACAACCAATAACAGCAATGATCAAAGTAGCTAACAAAAACAGGAAACCCTCTGGGAAGTACCCGCAGCCATCCCCTCTGGTCCTAAACAAGAAGCACCACAACCCTCCGGGCAGTTCACTCAGCCTAACCCCTCTGGCTTGGTTATACGAATTTATGAGACTCTCTGGGGAATCTCACTCGGTCAATTCCCCATATAGTCTAGGGTAGTCTGGGACTCTCTGAGGAAGATCACGTTGTCTAACCCTCTTAGCCCCAAGGTCTAGAGACTCTCTGAGGAAGCTATCTCAGTCAATTCCTCCTATAGCCTCAGGTATACCACAGACTCTTTGAGGAAGCTCACTCGGTCAATTCCTCCTCTAGCCTGGGAAGGTTCTTAAAAGATTCTAACAAGGTAAGACTCTCTGAGGAAGCTCACTCGGTCTACCCTCCTTTAGTCTATAAAATCTGAAGGCACACTAGGAAGCTCTCTCGGTCTATCCCTTGTGGCCTATAATTTCTAAGACTCGCTGTGGATGCTCACTCGGTCTACCCTCCTCTAGTCTATAATGTCAAATACTCTCTGGGAAGCTCACTCGGTCTATCCCTTATAGTCTATAGCACCAAGTTCTCACAGCCCCATGCCAGTCAGTGCATAATAATGCTATAAGTACAATGTACACCTACATAGCTACTTGTCTAACCAAAGAACACCTATAGAGCTAATTGCCTAACAGTCTACAAGGCAACAAGCATGTAATAAAAACCACTCCACCCTATAGACACAAGGCATGGCAAGAGTCATAACGGCCAAAGGAAAACAAGACCCAAAGGTCATAAATAGAGAAAAGCATGGTAAAAACATCCAAGCACAACAAATTATCCTATAACATGATTAAATTACCTCTACACAAGCATAAAAGCAAAGCAGGAAACAACAGGGGAAAAAAGGTAAACACGCAATACCCTATTCACGGGTATTAGTGGAATTTGCACATAAAATTAAAATACATTGAATGGTAAGGCACAAACCACCTACCTCGATCCTAGGAGATCGATATACATGAACCACGGCAATTGATTCTCCCTTGAACATCATAGATCTGAGAAAACGTCCAAAACTCTCAAACCATGATAACTTGAAAAGGAGGAGGAATTGGAAAACAAGGCTTATGCTGAAAGAAGAACTCACCGCTGCGATTCCAACAGAATTGACCATCCTCGAATCAGAGAATGGACGTAGGGGTGGTGGCTCATCGAAGATTCGTAGATCCTCGATTCTCTCGGACGAAGGGAACCTAGAAGAAGACCTTTCTGTGCGTCAGGCGCGACCCCTGTCTGATTAATGAAAAAAAAGAAAGTAAATGGCGTTTAATTTTAGAGTACACGACATGTACTAGGTCTTTCTGTACTCCACCAAAATCATCCTCCACTTCACCCCTACACACCTTGTGTGTGGCACGGACATGGACAGCACACGGCTTAGAGCAGAAAAAGAGTACACGACGTGTACTCAGAATGTACACGGCATCTACTTCAAAAATTTCCAGAAACATCATTTTCCTCAAAAACTCCAGAAAAAGGAAAAAAATTACCTAAAACAAAGATCTTGGTTCTTACAAACTTTTCCCTTTAAAGAAATTTGTCACTGAATTTCCCTAGAGAGGTGTAGAAGAAGAAACCCCGAACATCTCTGGCCACTGAAATCGAACCTCGGCCTCCCTCTCCCATGTCTCGTCATGTACTCGCCCGTGCTGCCAAAACAAATGTACAAAAGGCACATACCGGCCTCAAAGAACCTTCGTACTGTGATTGAAAATCCGGATAGGATGCTTCTCAAATGACACATCCACTTCAAGCTCAACCTCCTCGGGCTGAAAGACATGTGACAAGTCTGAAAATTAATGTCGAAGTTGAGAGACATGGAAGACGTCGCGCATGGCCTAGTATCTCTAAGGTAACTGCAACTGATAGGCAACCGGCCCAACTCTCTCCAACACCTCAAATGGTCCTACGTACCACGTTGAAAGCTTACCCTGTCTTCAAATCCTCTTGTTTCCCAACCTCGGTGTGACACATAGGAAAACCTGATCTTCGACCTAGAACTCCATAGGTCATCTCCACTGATCAGTATAAGACTTCTTCCGAGACTATGATGTATCCATCCCCTTCCGAATCAGCTCTATCTTCCCTGAGGTCTCCTAAAAAAGACAAGGTCCCAACAAATCTGCCCCTCCTGCCTCCATCCAGTATAAGGGTGATCGGCATGGCCTACCGTACAAAGTCTCATAAGGTTCCATCTAAATGGTCACCTAAAAACTGTTGTTGTAGGCGAACTCCACCAGAGGGATATGCTTCTCCCAAGAACATACAAAGTCTAGAATGAAAGCTCAGAGCATATCCTCAAGCACCTGGATCATATGCTCGGACTGGCCATCAGTCTAGGGATGGTATGCTGTATATAAAATCACATGTGTCCCCAAGGCCTTCTGAAGTCCCTGCCAGAACCGAGAAGTAAAGAACGCATCCCTGTCTAAAACAATGGAGTGTGGAACTCCATGTAGACGTAAAATCTCTCAGATGTACAATCATCCCAACTCATAAACATTGAAGGTATCCTTAATTGTTAAGAAGTGATCAACCTCCATAAGCCTACCAATGACAACCCAAACAGCATCACTCCCTCGGGGTGACCTCGACAACCATGCCACGAAGTCCATCACGATGTCATTCCACTTCCACTCAGGAATGGGTAACTGTTGTAAAAGTCCTGCTGGTCTTTGATGCTCTTCTTTCTCCTACTGAAAAGTAGGAAATATCATGACAAAACCAGCAAGATCTCTCTTCATACCTGGCCACCAGTACTAGCGATGAAGATCCCGATACATCTTGGTAACGCCAGGATGAACTGCCCAAACTGAGGAATGAAAATCCCATAACAGCTCCTCGCGTATGTCTGCTGGCACCCATACGCATCCCTGGAAACGCAAGATCTCATCCTCTCCCACTGTCCATCCAGGAAGAGGGTCCTCTCATAATACACTCTCCCGCAAGACTAAACCTTCTGAGTCTGTTAGTTTTCTCATTCATACCAGATCAAGAAGAGTAGAGGTAACAGCTACAGAAAAAAGGAAAGTATGTCCCTGTCTGTCGTGCACCTCCAAGTGCATCTCAGAGAACAGAGCCATAAGATGCCACTCACTTCTGGCCTCCTTAACTGCCTAAATCTGAGTTCGTCTTCTCAACGCATCTACCACTACATTTTCCTTTCCCGGTGAATAGGTGAGCTCAAAGTCGAAAGACTGAAGATACTCGACCCACCTGCGTTGTCTCAGATTCAGATCGTGCTGATTGAAGATATAATTGAGACTCTTGTGGTTGGTGAAAACCACAAAGCACTCTCCCAGAAGGTAGTGTCTCTAAAAACGTAAGGCATGAACAACATCTGCCAACTCCAAATCATGCGTCGGGTAGTTCCTCTCGTGTGGCCTCAACTGCCGAGACCTGTAAGCAAATACCTCATCTCCCTGCATAAGCACAGCTCCCAGCCTGATACCTAAAGCATCACAGTAAACAGTGTAGCCCATGCCCGGCTTTGGCAAGACTAGTATCAGTGCGGACGTCAACCTCCCCTTTAGCTCCTGAAAAGTTAACTCGCAAGAATCTGACCATAAAAACATCACCCCTTTCTTGTTCAGACCTATCGAAGGTGATAATATGCGCGAGAAGTCCTGAATGAAGCGTCTGTAGTATTTCACCAGCCCTAGGAAACTCTGTACCTCAAAGACGTTCTTCAACTGCTCCTAGGAAACTACATCTCTCAGTTTCTCCGAGTCCACTGAAACTCCTATCTCTGAGAAGACATGACCCATGAAGTGAATCTGGTCCATCCAAAAGTGGAACTTCGAGAGTTTAGCATATAGTCGATGCTCTCTCATTGTACTCAGAACGATCTCAAGATGTGTGGGATGGTTGTGTCGAGTGTGAGAGTACACCAAGATATTATCCATTAAGACAACGACGAAGGAGTCCAAGTACAGATGGAACACTCGGTTCATCAGTGCCATGAAAACTTCAAGTGAATTCGTGAGACCAAACGGAATGACTGTATACTCGTATAGACCATACCTGCTCCTGAAGGCTGTAAGAGGTATATCTGATGGTCTAACACACAACTAATGATAACCGGACCTCAGGTCGATCTTCGAGAACACTCGGGCTCCTCGAAGCTGATCAAAGAGGTTATCTATCCGTGGAAAGGGATATCGATTCTTGACCGTTAACTGGTTCAGCTTCCAATAATCCACACAAACTAGAAGAGTGACATCTGCCTTTTTCGCAAATAGGACAGGCGAACCCCAAGTAGAAGTACTGAGTCGGATGAAAACCTTTTACTGCAACTCCTCTACCTACTTTTTTGAGCTCTTGCAACTCAGGTGTAGCCATCATATGAGGAATGGACACCGATGCTTCTCCTGGCACAATCTCAATTGAGAAGTCTACCTCATGATCTGGAGGCAAACCTAAAAAATCCTCTAGAAAGGCATCTCTGAAACGATCCACCACTAGGGGAAATTCTAACTGCGAAGTCCCCTGGTCATCCAGATAAAAACTGGAAGTATGGGTTGTAACTTCCCATATCCCATGATGCTCTGGTCCAGCTCTACCCGCCTAGACATCCCACTCACCTCTATGAAGAAACAATCCTCCCTCTGGTGATACGAAGCGCACCCTATGGCGATAGCAACTGACAACTACCTGGAAAGGAACCAACCAGTCCATCCTGAGAATGATGTCATAGCCCGTCATCTCTAGGACATAGAGATCCCATGAGAAAAGACACCCTGCAACCTATAGAGAGAACTCTCTGCACTGACGTATCCTAGATGTCCTCGTTCCCAATGGAATGTCAAGAGTCAACAAGTCGGCAGACGAAATGATACATAGCCCAAGGCCCTCCACAACTGAAACAGAGATAATGCTATACGAACAAACAGTATCGAAAAGGGATGAAGATAAAAATGAGGCTACTAAGATCGTACCTCGAACTGTAGAAGGCCCGAGATCCTACTCCTGATAGGTCTGATCCATAGCGAAAGACTGGCCGGCACCACGGCACCACGGCCCTGCGCCCCTGGCTGACTACTCTGAGCAAATCCACTCTGTTGTCGCTAATGACCTGGTGACTGACCACCATGGCCACGACCTCCACCTCGGCCTGAACAGCTGGAAGAACTCCAATTCCCAGACTAGTGGGAAACTGGTGAAGCATCTCCAGAACACGGGGCAATAGAGGAAACCCTACCACCAGCTGAAGGTGAAAAGATGTGACAGAAGCGCTGAATATGGCCCATCTTGCCGCAAGATCGACACTCCATCAGATCTCTATGGCACTGAGGCCTAGTATTACCACTTCTATAGCACTGGTAGCATACAAACTCATTACAATAAGACACATCCCGCGAACCTCGATCTCCTCGAGAAGACTCTCTGCGATGGTTCCTACTGTCTGTAGGAGGAACACCTGCTCTAGATGTCAAACTTCCCGGGCTCACTACTCCAGAATCTCTCAGATTGTGCTTAGTAATCAATGCCTGGTTGACGATGGAGGATATAAGAGTCAACTAGAAGATATTCACCTAGGAAAGGATCTCCTCTCTAAGACCATCCTCAAACTTCCTATCAAAGAACAACTCATCACCTGTTGGGATCGGTGTGAAACATAGTAGCTCAGTAAAATGGGATGAGTACTCCATGAAAAAAAGAGTACCCTACTGCAGACTCATAAACTCCCAGGCTCGATCAGCCCTCAGGGTCTCCGGATAGAAGTAGTCATAGAAGGTGTGTCGAAACTCATTCCATGACATACCCTGTTAGCCTCCTGACTGCGAGATCACCTCCCACCACCTCTTGGCGGTGTCCCGGAGCATATAGGTGGCCAGATTTACCCTCTTCTTTGGGGGTATCTCCAGATGATCGAAGATAGTCAGGGTGGCCTTGAACCACGACTCTGCAGCATGGGGTCCTCTATCCCCTGAGAATGTAGGAGGATGCTGCTGCTGAAAAACCCTCATCAACTTAGTCATCGATAGGGAGTGAGGCGACACTCCTTGAAAAGTCTGTAACATCCTCAGGAAGTCCTCCCTGAACTGTGTATCGTAGTCTATGACGGGTATAAATGCTGGTGCCAAGGATGGCATAGTAGGAGGTTCAATAGGAGGTTCCTGATCGGCCATATCCAGTGTCTGGTCACCGTCCGGCAACTGACTTATGACTGGAGGACGTATCGGAGGCATAGCTCTGAAAGATAAAAATCACACCTTAGATTCAGATAACAAAGACTGAAAACCCAGAAGTATAAAACGAGAATAGGGGGAAGAAAATATCAATTTTTACAAAACATGACTACATGACGTGTATAAAAACTACACGGCGTGTACTTTTAGCCATTAATATGGGTGGGTACTCCCGCCACTACTGGTCGTGTAACACCCCAAACTACACGGCGTGTTATTCCCACACACGGCGTGTACTTGAACTCTAAACCCCTACCTGAGTCTCCTTACATGGCTAACCCACATAGTCCAACTAACCCCAGACTACACGGCGTCTTCCCTAGGGACACGGCGTATACTAGACACGGTCTCGGTGGCCCGTGTTGTTAGTTACACGGTTGTCCACACGGCTACCCTTACACAGCGTTTTCCGAAAAAACACAGCGTGTATAGGAGAAGATAACATCGGGCCGTGTTGTTCGTGACACGGCCAGGTACCTAGGACAAAACTACACGGCATGTTCATTACATACACGGCATGTTCTACTCGAGCTTCCCCGACCCGTGTTATTAGTGACACGGCCTGAAAACTACACGGAGTGTATCTAGAAAGTATATGCCATGTATTCTGGGTTTTTTTGTGCAGTAGCTCAGAAACTACACAAAATCCCAGAAACACTGAAAACAAGGCAAAGAGGTGCCAAATTCCGATCCATGAGGGCCCATACTCCCCGTGAATCAAATCTTGGCTTCTCCTATAGTCATGTACAAGATAAAACAAGATCATGATTCACCAAATTCCGATTCAAGAGGGCTCATAACATGTCAAGAATCAAAATTTGGCATTTATTTATGCAAAGTACAACACAACCAATTTCTCAATCCTAAGAGCAAGGATTCTATCAAATATCTATCACAACATCATACATAATCTACACAGAGTATATCACAACAACATGCAATCACTAATGCACCCTAGATGGCATAGAAATAATGCATGGAATGTGAATTCTAACAAGTGCATATATGATGCAGGAAATGGCATACCCTCACCCTATCAGGTTGTGACAGAAATAGAACTGTAATATCAAAACAATAACAGCACAAGGCATGTGAATCACTCAAGGTGAAATCGTATCAATTGTAGAATCTCAAAACCAGAAAACTACAATAAACGAGGTAGTATGGATTTTCCATGTACACGGGTTAGCTACTCCCGAGCACATCTTATTACCAAGTACCGAATCCGTACTATCCCAGGATAACTATCCAAATAGTAAAGCAAGAGAAAAGGAACTCCTCTGATACCACTTTGTAACATCTTAGTTCCGGAAACCACCCAAAGGTGCCCCGTACCCGGTTGGTCACATGGCCTCAATCACATTTCCCCAAATTCCAGAGGCTGCCGACTAGCAGCGAGGGCCTTGTGTGTGATAGTGGGGAAACTATGCCCTCATTGGCGGAGTACACAACAAATATAAAAAAACATTCAGTAGTGGGAGCAGTGAATAAACAACAATAACAAACAGTAGAAGACTAAATCAACAAACTAGAGCACATATGTATATATAGAATGAAGCAAGATACAACTCTACGAAAGAAGCCAAACAAGTCACAATGTTGAAAACACCACAGTACCAAAACAAGTACAAATGAAAAGTAAACAACTTCTCAGCATCGCAAGCCAAAGCTTAGTCCCTTGCACTCATGCTCCAAGCAATCAAGTTCTAGAAGTCGAAGGGCTCTTTCCCTTGTCTTTACCTGCAACAGCATGGTCTGCTTTGCCCCAAACAGGGTGTGAGATAAAATCACAGTAGGCAACCACCCGAAGATATGTACCTAACAGTCAGTGAGTATATGTCAGTTAAAAGTATGATAAGCAATAAATAGCAATAGCAAGTAGTAGGCATTAAACAGTAAGTAGTGAAGCAGGATGATACACAACAGTAATCAATCTACAACCAAAAACAGTAATGAGGAAAGTAACTAACACAAATAGGAAACCCTCTGGGAAGTACCTGCAGCCATCCCCTCTAGTCCTAACCTAGAAGTACCAAAACCCTCTGGGCAATGCACTTAGCCTAACCCCTCTGGCTTGGTCATATGAATTTATGATACTCTCTGGGGAAGCTCACTCGGTAAATTCCCCTTATAATCTAGGGTAGTCAGGGACTCTCTATGGAAGATCATGCAGTCTGACCCTCTTATCCCTAAGGTCTACAGACTCTCTAAGGAATCTATCTCAGTCAATTCCTCCTATAGCCTTAGGTATACCATAGACTCTATGAGGAAGCTCACTCAGTCAGTTCCTCCTCTAGCCTGGGAAGGTTCTTAAAACATTCAGACAAGGTAAGACTCTCTGAGGAAGCTCACTCGGTCTACCCTCCTATAGTCTATAAAATCTGAAGGCACTCTGGGAAGCTCGCTTGGTCTATCCCCCGTGACCTATAATTTCTAAGACTCACTGAGGAAGCTCGCTCATTCTACCCTCTTGTAGTCTATAATGTCAAAGACTCTATGGGAAGCTCACTCGGTCTATCCCTTATAGTCTATAGCACCAGGTTCTCACAGCCTCGTGCCAGTCAGTGCATAATAATACTATAAGTCCAAAGTACACCTAGATAGCTACTTAGATAACCAAAGTAAACCTATAGAGCTACTTGTCTAACAGTCTACAAGGAAACAAGCATGTAATGCAAAACACTCCACCCTATAGACACAAGGCATGGAAAGAGTCATAACGGCCAAAGGAAAACAAGACCCAAAAGTCATAAACAAAGCAAAGCATGGGAAAAACATCCAAGAACAACAAATTATCCTCTAACATGATTAAATTACCTCTACACAAGCATACAATCAAGGTAGGAAACAACATGGTAAAAAAGGTAAACACCTAATACCACGTTCATGGTTATTGGTGGAATTTTCACATAAAACTCAAAGACATTACACAGTAAGGCACAAACCACCTACCTAGATCCTAAGAGATCAATATACGTGAACCACGACGACTGATTCTCCCTTGAATGTCGTAGATCTGATAAAACATACAAAACGGTCAAACCATGATAACTTGAAAAGGAGGAGGAATTGAAAAACAAGGCTCATTAAGAAGGAATAAATCACTGTTGCGATTCTAACACAATCGACCGTGCTCGAATCGGATAACAGATGTAGGGGTGGTGGCTCGTCGAAGATTCGCAGATCCTTGGCACTCTCGGATTAATGGAAACTATAATAAGACCTTTATGTGTGTCAGGCGCGACCCCAGTTCGATTAATGAAAAAAATAAAGTACACGGTGTGTACTAGGTCCTTCCGTACTCCGCCAAAATCAGCCTCCACGTCACCCCTACACACCGTGTGTGTGGCCCGGACACGGCCAGCACACGGCATCGAGCGGAAAAAGAGTACACGGCGTGTACTCAGAAAATACACGTCGTGTACTTCAAAAATTTCTAGAAACATTATTTTTCTCAAAAACTCCAGAAAAAGGAAAAACATACCTGAAACGAAGATCCGGGTTCTTACATTTCTTTACATGATTTCCATGGTTGGTTTGTATTTGATTTTCTAATCATATTGAAATGAGATTCTATAAGATGAATGAAATGGTACTCATATAATTCCATAATATTTAATGATACCAAAAATAATTTTTTCATATATTATTATGAACCATAAGATAAAAGATAAGTTATATTTCTTTATATCATTTTTGGAAGTTCCTTAATAATCCTGAAATTGTTTAATTATATATTTTATTTTGATGCATATAATTTCATTAAATAAAATAAAATAGGTTATAAAATAACCTTTACATTATTTTCCAACCATTGAAAGGGATTTATGGTCATATTTGAAGGGAGTAATAGAAATTAAAAGTATACCATCCACAATTTTTATAAACAACACATCACAAATGGTGTTTTTATTTTTTTTCTAGAATAAGTCGAAGAGTTTAGGAGAAATATGATGAATTTTTTACATGAACATGATAACATACAAGATATTTATGATTATGGAGATTTCATACCTCCTATATTGGGTGATGGGATTGGAAAATAAGAAAAGAAAATAATCAAAAATAAAACACATGAAAATGAAAGAGGATTCTTATATATGGATCTCTTCTCCAGGAAATCCTCCTTAAGGCCTTCGGTTTTGGCCTTTTGGTGATACCAATAGGTCTTGGACATGAGGAATAGCCTTTGGGAATGGATTTGGAATAATATAGAGAATGCATAATTCTTGAGAGGTGTGAAAAGAAGAGAGGAATAATAGTGGAATTTATAGTGGAAGAGATGAGAGATTTTACATTATTTTAATCATTATTTTAATATTTTTGTCCAACACTATGAATAGTATTTAGTTGTTTGATTGAAATACAAAATAGAGCATGTGATATTTAAATAATTGGGTTTTCAATAGTCATGATGATAAAAATATTGTATTTAACTAATATTTTTTATATACAGTATTTTACTATATTTCAATATTAATCCTAAAAAGTTGAATTTCATAAAATAAAAAAATTTCACCCTAACCATTTTTCAACATGAAGAATAAAAAAATAAACTCCATTTTAAAAAAAAAATTTATAAATATTTTTAATAATATTTTTAAATAAAATCATACTTATTCAAAAAAAATTACAATTATAAAACTATAACTAATTTTATATCACCTTAAATAATTAATCATGATCTCATTATCATATAACCATAAGAAAATAAAATAATAATATGATTTAATATTCATAAGGGTCATGTTACTAATCATATTACTATTCATAATAGAATATTACTATTCACCAAAATACTTGTTGGTTTTATTAGACTCCAAATAACATTCTAATCACAACCTTAGATGAAATTTTTTGGAAATTATAACCATAGAAGTGGAAAAAATATGTTAAAATGATAAATATAACAATATAACTAAAAAAATGTTTTATGAATTTTAATTTATCTTTAAAACCATGGGCTGTTACATTATCCCCACCTTCTATAAATTGCGTCCACAAAATTTTATTTACTTTTTAAACAAGTGACGATACGTTTCCCTCATATAATTTTCAGATTTCCTTGTTACTTGATCAATTACATGGTTTCTTTACAAACCATTACTGGGTAGATCACCTTATTCTAAAATACTTCTTCTCTTCAATTCAAAATCTGAACTTATTTCTCTTCATATAGATGGTTTTCTTCCAATAGAACTTCCTCTAGGCTCAAGACATGAGATGAATCGGGCACATATATTCTCAACATCGAAACATGAAAAACATTGTGTAAATGATATAAACATGGAGGAAAAGCTAATCTATATGTGACTAGTCCAACATTTTCTACAATTTGATAAGGCCTAATGAACCTTTTACTTAGATTTCCTTTTTTACCAAAATGCATAACACTTTTGCATGGTGAGATTATAATAAAAACCTAATAACCTAATTGAAAAGAAAAGTATTTCTTCTTGTTGTCTGCATAATTTTTTTTCTAACTCTCGGTTGTCCTCTTGTGTTGGTGGGACATCTTCAATTTCTCATTCACTTCCTCTACTAATTATGTTTCTCTAAACTTCCTTTCCCTAAATTCATCCCAAAAAATGAAGTTTGAAAATGTTTCCTATAGAATTTCTTAAAAGGTACCATCTGTATACTAGAATGAAAACTATTGTTATAAAAAAACAACTAAAGAAATATATTGATACCAACTTCCTTAGTAGTCCATTGAACATGTTCGAATCATATCCCCCAATGTTTGAATTATTCATTCTAACAAACCATCTGACTAAGGAAGAAATGTTGTACTGAAATTTAATTCTATAAAAAACTACTTCTAAAGGCCCTTTCCAAAATTATAAGTGAATATGTGATCCTATTTAGATACAATGGAAATATGTGCTACATATAACCTGACAATCTCTTTTAGGTAAAATTTATAAATCTTATCCAAATACATTGTATTTAAAATATGAAATAAATGTGGACATGTAGTCAGTGGGTCAAAAATAACCCATATTACATTTTTACCTCAAGAAGTATTTATTGGTCCTACAATGAATTCCATGTATATTTTTTCATATTTCTATGCTAGAACTGGTAAAGGTTGAATCATCCCTTTCAGAAACTGTCACTCTGCTTTAACCTGTTGAAATTTGAAACATTTCACAGTGAAATAATTAATATATTTTTCATTCCTTCCCACCAGTAACACTCCTAAAGGTCTAAATAATCTTAGTACATCCAAGATGAATTGAAAATGAATAACTAACAGTTTCATTCATTAAATATTTCTTCAACTGGTAATAACAAGGAAGACACCATATTTTTTCAATTCTCAAAACACCATCTTTATCAAGGTTAAATTCTCAAAACTTACTCATTTTAACCAATTAATCCTTTTTCTATAGCTGACATTCTCCCTTATATAATTTATTAATTTTATCTCACAATGATGACTACACTAAAACCATAAACAAAAGAGATGTTTTATATAGCCCCAAAAACTTCTATCCCAAAATTATCAAATAATTAATCAAGGGGTCATGTTCCTAACATAATATTGTTAATGATTCATGATGTTTTTGACTCAAGAATTATTCCACTTTGTTTTCTTTTCCTAGATGTAAATTTTTCATGCAATCATAATCTTTTATCAATTAAATACATCTTCTCGGCCTCATGTTTAATTAATTCTGAGGGAATATATACTTCAAACTTTTAGGTTCAATATATATTTGACATTTAGATCCATATAAATGATTCCTCAAAATTTTAAAAGAAAAAATCACAGCTTCCAGATCCAAATCATGTGTGGGATAATTTAAATCGTGAGGTTTTAGTTGTCTTGATGCATAATAAATCACCTGGTCATTCAATATCAAAACACCACCATGAACCTTAAATAAAGAATCAAAATAGATGGAAAACTCACCATTTTGGGATGGTAAGGCCAAAACTAGAGAATTCACCATTCTCTTCTTTAGTTCCTAAAAAAATAAATCACATTCTTCTGTCCAAAAAAAATAACCCCTTTATGTGTTAACATAGTTAGTGGGTTAGATAAATTTTCAATGTTTTTAACAAACCATTGTTTAAAACCTTCTAATCTAAGAAAAATATGAATCTATAAGAATTTTTTAGGTCTTGGACATTAATTTATCACCTTAGTTTTGGACAGATCACCTTTTATTCTATCTTTATATACAATGTTCCCAAGAATAGAAATCTGGTGTAACAAAAAAACACTTTCTGAATTTTACATACATTTTTTCCATTAAGGCTTTAAAAAAACCCTGATATGTTTTTAATTCTCCTCTTTAATCTTAGAAAATACCAAAAATTCCCTCAATGAACACAACCACAAACTTATAAAAGAACTCATTAAAAATTATATTCATAAGATTCATGAATAGATAAGGAAAATCAGTTTACCCAAGTGGTATAAAACCATATTTAAAATTCCCATATTTAGTATGAAATGATTTTTTGGGAAGTCATCCACCTTCACCATCAGATAATATTATCTAGATCTAAGGTAAATCTTGGAAAGTACTGATCTCCCTAGAGTTGACCAAACAAGTTTGTGATATGAGTCAAAGGGTACTTGTTTTTAATAGTGATGTTATTCAAGGATCTATAATCAATGAAAATTATCATGGAACCATATTTAATTTTAACTAAAAAAAAGAATCACCCCATGGTGAAGTGCTAGGATGAATGAATCATTTGTCAATAAACTACTAAAACTAATTTTTTAATTTCATAAGTTCTATTTGAGCCCTTCGGTAAGGGGGTATTGAAATTGGATTAGAAACCAGAACTATCTCAATTATGAATTCATCTTCTTAATCAAGTGTAACACCTGGTAACTCATCAGGAAAAACATCATAGAATTCATTTACCACTTGAAGATAATCTGAACAGTTCCCATATTTTAAATATCAAGCTTTTCGTAGACTTTAGAATTTTAATTCTCAAAAATATTTGAAAACCGAGAAACTTCTTTATTGTTAGGTAAAGTATTATCCTCGTCAAAAAAGAGTCTTCATTTAAAGATTCATAGTACTTATCATCACTATAGTTTGCATTCAAAGAAACAATGGTCACTGATTCAGCATTGTGTACCTTAACCATCAAATAATGATTTGAAATAGGTAGTCTAGATATTAGATGAATATTCTTATGTCCAGAAGATTCATAATATAATGATTCATCTGAAGAGTCTCCACCACTGGCACTCCAAGTGTCCTTAGCTTTCAATACTTTCTTAGCTTTAGTTTTATAGTACTTCTTTATGTTTCTCTCAGAATTCCTTTCCTTTCTTTCCTTTCTTTTATGCATAGTAAAATCAGGTCTTATAGGTCCAGCTCTCTTGCATTCATAACATGTGACTTCTGAATATTTCTTATCTTTCCTTTATTTCTTTTTGTATCTAGATTGAATGTTCTATTTTCCAGCTATCTTGTTCATCCTTTGAGCAAGATTGGCTAGTTCATTTTCTGAAGATTCACTTCCACTAGATTCGGATTGTATAACAATATTCTTACATTTTGGATCTTGTTACTCTCTCAGGAGTCTTGGATTTCATATGATTTGAAGTTTTACTAAAAGAAAAACTACCATTAACGTTATTATTCTTAATGTTTTCAGGATATCTCTTCATTATAGTCTCATGTTGAAGAAGAGTTCCACAAAGTTTGTCAAGAGAAATCTGAGTAACCTTTCTGTTCTCATCAATAGTTGTCCTCTTGTATTCCCACTCATTAGGCATGATGTCTCTGATCTTATCAAAAAGGGCATCATCATATAATCCTTTATCACCCATAGATTGTAAAATATTAACAATAGCCATGAATCTCCGTTGAACCTTACATATGGGTTCTCCATAAGGAAAGAAAAAACCATGATATTCGGCTCTGAGCATGGCTCTTCTTATTTCTATCAGTTTTGAAGTTCAAAAGTGTGTAACTTCAGGTTTCTTCCCTACAATTTTCTGCTTCACAAGATAAAATTTGGCTATATATATTTCTAGTTATGGAACAAAGAAATGTATTGTGTACCTTATAATTCAGTTGATATTCATGCTTTTCTTGATTGGTGATGGTACTAACTTCCTTGTCAGGGATTTTATATCCTCCAGTAATCATGATAAGATTGTATACTCTAGTATTGATAATAAATGTCTTCATGCGATCTCTCCAATATTCATAATCATTCTCATAAAAAATAGGTGGTCTAGATGGATTTAGGTTGCCAATGGAACCAACATTGATTCCTTCCATCTTAATGATAACTCTCTCTACACTAACATATTAGTAGTAAAATTTTGTAAGGAAAAATATCGAACAAGAGTATCACTAAGAAAAAATGAATCTGAAATTTTGAAGCAGAGTCTTCAAAGCTTGCAACTCTTAAAAAGGATGAGGAAGGTGAAGATGACAAGGTCGAAGAAGATGTTAATAAACTATCTGAGGAATAAAGTTCAAACCATGATTTCGTACACCCTGATGATGCTAAGGCTAGAGCTGAGAAAGAGAATATAGATGAAGATAATATTGTTCAGCTGTCTGAAAGTGAACATAAATCTTCGGATGAGGAAGTCATTCCGAGAACTAACAAGGGTAAATAGGTGGTTGTTGATACAGCCACTAAAGCAGTTGAGAAGAAGGAAGATGCTGGTGGAACATCAAAGAGGAAGCTTGTTGAACTAGATAAAGAGCCCTCACCAAGCAGCCCAAATGGCCTGAAGGCCTTTTATTTTATTTTATTATAGATAATACCCCTTTTAAGGGTTTAAGGAGAACCCGTACATGACCCGTAGGCCCAAGGCAAAACGCCCGACATGACCCTCAATACATAACTCAAAGGCCCAGAGGCATACCATGCCCATTACATGACCCGTAGGCCCAACCCACTAGAACTGCCCCTCCCCAGTGTCTTGAATCATTGATATCTTGAGCTCCCCACCTTGAATTGTTGATCGGCTAGAATTTCCCCGTACAAAGCTGCACGGTGCTTGGTCCCGATGGCTGCTGTCATACCATCTCATTCTTCCAATTCAGTTTGCTTTGCATCCGGTGGCTGCTACTTCTGTTGCTCGGACCCACTTCTGGGGCCTGTTCTGTGTGAACTGGGCTACTCCATGGTCTACGTGACCCAAAGGCCCAGTGCCCCAAAGGCCTTGCATCACCCAAAGGCCCTGGAGACCCGTAGGCCCAAACCGGTGGCCCAAAGGCCCAAATCAGGTGAATAGTTCCAGCTGCTACGGTACCGAACAGTAACTGTTACAGTACTACTATAGTACTGCTATAGTAACCTAAAAATTCTCCTCCACCTAGTTTTAAACTTGGGTCTCTTGGATGCCATGCCAGAGCTCCTACCACTTGGTTACGGGCTCGTTGGGCCTCACCAAGCAGAGTTTCAGATTCAGAATTAACTTCACTTGGACATGGTTTCATTGTCTAGTCATTGAAGAAGTTGTTTGGCACCATTCTGATTTTTCCATGCATATAATCCAGATGTTAGATGCTTCAACACACACTAAATAAGAAAGAAGATTCATTTTCCATGGTGATGGACAAGTTTGTCAAGCTGGAGGTAGACTTCAAATATTTCTTTATCAACTACGATTCCCACAAAAGGTCCTGTAAGAAAATGGTTGGTGGGTCAAAGAAGTCAGTTGAATATTTGAGAGAACTTGATGAGTTTCAGGAGGGTGTCAAGGAGGCTTTTGACATAGAAGATATTAAAATCAAGGATCTCACATGTATCTTTGTGGAAAATATAACCCTGGAGAAGAATACTTGGATTCCAGAAGTGAAGGATCTAAATTGGAAATTGTATTCTGTTGCCAAAATTAGGAAGAGAAAAAGGGATCTTCTCATTGAGATTGAAGAAAATATTGTTAAGTAGGAAGAAGTCAGGAAGGCTCAGTAAGAGGCTCTCAAGGCACATGAAGATATAATCAAACCCTTAGAGAAGAAAGCTGAGGATCAGGATCAGCTTCTTAAGAGAGCTAAGGAAGACAACAAAGAGCTCAAAAAGCTGAAGACTATAGTCAAGAAGATGTTTTCGAAGGAAAAGGAAGGATAACTTTTTTGCAATACGATCATTTGTTGTAATTTCCTTCCTTGTTCAAATTCATTCTAATCATAATGAAACTTTTGGTTTCTTATCTTTTGGATGTGTTGTACTAATCTTTCAGGTACCATAATTTCCTTTCCATTCCCTCAAATTATTTTTGAAAATCACAAAGGGGTAGAAACGAAAAAAAATACTATGAAAAGAAGATATATTACTAAGGGGGGGTTTATTTAAGGGGGAGTTTTCATTATAGAGATTTTCATACTCAAGATAATGAAAAATCTCATTCCGTAAATATAGAATATGATCCTTAGTGTTCCAAAGCCAAAGGGGGAGTTAGTAGTATTCATATTTTTCCATATGATAAAGGAGATAAGTTTTATTTTCAAAGTCTAGAAAAATATTTTCTAAGTCCTTATATTATTTTTCATTAGGATGTTTGTGCTTTCCAAAAAGGGTGAGATTGTTGAGTCAATAAGGTTCTCCTTATGAATTTTCCATTCCTTCATACTTGGGGGATATTGTTGAGTCAATAAGGTTTCTTTATAACATTATCATTCCTTATTGTTTTGAAAATCACAAACACCTTATCTTATGGAAAATTTCATTTACTCTATGTTTTGCATTCATAAGGAAAATTTACTTCACCAAGGAAATTCATCCTTACCATTTTTTTCATTGTTCATTATTCTGTATAAATATAAAATTTGGTTTCATATCTAAAAACCTCAGAATCATATAATACATAGATATAGATCATTCTTTTTTCAAGTTCCGAATTCTGACTCTGAGTTCTCTAGAATTCAGACTCCAAACTCTTTTGGATTATGACTCCGAGTTCTTTGATTTCAGACCCCGAACTCTTCTAAGTTCCGACTCCGAGTACTCTGAATTCAGACTCCAAACACTTCTAAGTTTTGACTCTGAGTTCTCTGAATTTAGACTCTGAACTCTTATGAGTTCTAACTCCGAGTTCTCTCAATTCAAACTCTGAACTTTGTAATTTCAGTCTCTGAATTCTCATGAACTCTGACTCCGAACTTTGTATGTTCTGACTCTAAATTCTCATGATCTCTGACTACGAACATTGTAAATCCAGATTATGAATTTCCTCGAAATTTAGACTCCAAAATTCTATAGAGTTTAGGTTCTAAGTTCCTTAGAAAATAGAATATTAATATCATTGTATTATATACACCGAATATGTTTTTGGTTATACTCTGAACTTTTATTTGCTTACATTCCGAATATCTGATTATGGTTATGAAACTATATTTTTTCTTACACTTGTTTTTGTTATAAAATGATGTCATACTATCAGTTACCAACTAACCGTTGTTTGAGTGACACGTGTATAGGTCCCTCCAAAATTCAAGGAAAAATATGATCATTGGAGGGGGGAGCCAACTATTGGTGTTGTGCCTATAAATAGGAGCTCATTTGAAAGAGTCCACAACAAGTTGATCAATAGAGAGATTACATGATGCTGAAGTGATTTATAGAGAGATAAACTTTATTTCGTTGTGCATACTAAAAACATTGTTCAGATTTACATTGTCTGACTCCGAATCTTTCTAAGTACATTCAAGGGCTTCTGGGTATAGGAAGACAGAGGTGCCGACTTCATTAAAGTTCGAGGACTTCCTTGCTGAGGAAGAAAGAGGTGCCGACTACCTTAAATTTTAGGGCTTGTGGGGATATCAAGATAGAATCTGATCTTTATATCGAGGTCCTACACTGGTGTGGGTAAGACATACTTTCTTGAAAGTATAAATAAAGGGACCTTTATCCAAGGTTGTTGGATACCTTTCTCTTTTGGTTAAAAAAATTACTACTTGTTACTTGTTTATTTCAAGTTTTCTGCTGTATTTTGATTATTGAGGAAAGTATAACTATATTATACTTCCTTATACTTGTATACTTTGATCTAGTATGATTATATACGCTTTAAGGTAGAATCTTTATCTTTGTAAACATTTGTTAAGATTCATTTTCGTATTCACTTTTCCGTGATTTCCTTCTCGGAATCCTATTTCCAGAATCTAGCAATTGTGAAGAACAAGATGTTTTGTGAAATACCATGTTTAACCGTGATAAAAATAATCATCTTCAAAAGTTCCAAAATAATTTTTTAAATAATACAATTCAGCCCCCCCTCTTGTATTTTGAACATTATTATATACTTTATTCAATATCTATATTATTTCGATCCTACATTTGGTATTATAGAGTATATCATACTCCAGATACCATCTCAACAATTAGTATAAAAGGATTGGTTCAATCTGAATTAATCTCATGATTAGATTCAGGAGAGAATTCACCATATTCTAATTTCTGGAGTCATATTTTTATAATCATAAATTTCAGAGTCAGAGTTCATGAGAATTTGGAGTCCGAACTTACAAATTTTAGAGTCAAATCTCATGAGAATTCAGAGTCTGAACTTACAAAGTTCGGATTCCGAATTCAGAGAAATCAGAGTCAGAACTCATAATAGTTCGGAGTCTGAATTCAGTGAACTCGGAGTTAGAACTCATAAGAGTTTGGAGTCTGAATTCAGAGAACTCGGAGTTAGAATTTAGAAGAGTTCGGAGTCTGAATTCAGAGAACACAAAGTCAGAATTCAGAACCTGAAAACAGAATTCTCTATATCTAAGTATTATATGATTTCAAGGTTTTTATATATGAAACCAAATTTTATATTTAGACATAATAATTAACAATGAAAAACATGGTAAGGATGAATTTATTTGGGGAAGGAAATTTTCCTTATGAAAGAAAAACATAGAGTAAATGAAATTTTCCTTATGATAAGTTGTTTGTGATTTTCAAAACAAGAAGGAATGGTAAAGTTATAAGAAAACCTTATTGACTCAACAATCACCCCCAAGTATGAAGTAATGGAAAATTAATATGGAAAATATTATTGACTCAACATTAATATGTTTTCAATTGTATAGGTTTATTCTTGTATTCAAATTAAAAATATTTCTGAAGAAAAACTTCTTTAGCTCTTCAATCATTTATAGCATGATAAATAGAAACCCAATCCATACCCAAAATAAAATCAAACATTACTAAGGAAAAAACATCAAGGTTTATAGTTAATGTACTTCCACAGACCAAAATATAAATAATATTACGATTCCTCATTAATGTAATATTTACCCCAGTTTTTTTAACAATAAGTTTCAGTCTCAATTGTTGATGTGATATTTTCAATATACCAACAAATTTCTCAGAAATAATGGAATATATAGAACCTATTTCAAACATAACATTAGAAAAATATGAGTAACATAAACAATTTACCTAATACAAAATCATTGGAAGGCCTGACATTTGTTGACAAATCCAAAAATCATCTCAGTAAACCACTTTGATTATTTTTTGGATTTTCTCCTCATTCAGATCTCTTTGTAGGAGACATTTTCATAATGACCCATATCATCACATTTAAAACACATTACAGTTTTCTTATCAAGATTATTCTTAGGATAATTTTCATTACAATATCAGGACCTATATCTATAATTACTGCATAAAAAACACTTCCCTATATTAGTAAGTTATTCCGTAGGGTGTATTTTTTCAAACATTCACAAAATGGAAATAATAAATTCTTACAATTAGATTTCATTGATTGATTCTTACCCATCACTTTGCATCTACAACTCTTCTTCCACTTATTATCAATGTGAACCTGATCATCAGAAAACTCCCTTTCTACCCTCCTGATACATATGATAAGTATCTCACAACTTTTGAATTCCCAAAAGGCTAATTCTATTTGATACCTTGGCATAAATCCTTATTAGAAATGTTATATTTTTATATTAAGATCCAAAATAAGATTTGGAGCATACCTTATAAGTCGGGTGAATTTTTATTCATACATGGACACTAAATCTTCCTCATTTAACTTCAACTCAATAAATTTATTTTCCATCCTTTGTTGAAAAAACATTGAAATATATTTTTCTAGGAAAAAAATTTTATATTTTCCCCACTATAAGGAATAAATCTCCAAGAAATCTATGATATTCTTGTTAATTTTCCACCACTATTGAGCGTGATCATCCAAATGATAAATGGAATACTTAACTTTTATTATATAAACATTCCATTACATAGAATATCTTTCCAATGGATTTAATTTATCCTTCAGCCGCTACTGTGTCAAAAAAACTAATGAAAGTAGTAGGGTGTTGCCTCATAAAATGTTCCACTATTGTCATGTTTCTTTGTGGTATCTCTGGTTATTCTCTTGCATGTATTCCACCACCATTTATTTCGTGTTTTAGTTGATCCATTATTATCACAAATTTCTCGGTTCCAATCTCTACCATTCTGGGATGCATATTCAAAATGATATCTTTATGTCGGTGCCTCTCCACTTCAGCTTCCGTGTTTCATTGGTGGAAAACCATTCTGAAAGAACATATATTAGTCAAATATAAATGGTAGTATTTAAATGAGGTTTAATTTAAAATTAATCCTAGAGTAAATATATTTTCTGTAATTTTATTAACATCATCCAAATTCCTAAATTTATCTAAACCATCCTCTGAAACCAACCATATGGACCCAGACTTATTACATTACATAATCTTAATTTTAGTCAATAACTCACATCCTTTCACATTAAAGATCTTTTCATGTTTAGAGTTTTATAGAATTGGGATATAACACATACACAAAATTCCACATTTATATATAGTTGATACCATTAAAATTCATCTCTTTCTTCCAAAATATAAAACATTTCAAATAAAGCAAGATTTCTTGGAAAATCTTCGTAACATTTAAGTTAGAATCCTTCATTGTCTTCCACATCCTTATAACCTATGAAAATATAATAATATCATGTGATGGTCATGAAAAGCTTAGTAGGAGACATAAAAATAAAGAAATAAAACCTTAGTCCATGAATACTTGTAATGTATGAAATCATTTTCTAAAAGACTTACATGTCACCCATATAAACATAATTTTTGAAACATGATATTTCCATGTGATTTACACAAAACTTATAGAATAGGAATAAAACCATAAATGTATCTTGGGAATTACTTTATTAATACAGAAACCTTCTAGGATACATTAAAATTTGTAACCCTTACAAATACCTAATAATGTAACCCTCACAGCTACCTTATTGTGTAACCATCGAAGTTACACTAAGAGTAACCATACAGAAAAACTCCAACATACAAACACCCAATGAATTGGAGGGATATATAGGTCCCAAAATTCATAATAAATAATTCCCAAGAACTATAAAATAATCATAAGACATGAATAATTGGAAAAAAAACATTGCTTCTAAATTTTTTAAAATAGAAATTTAAAAGAGGATTTTCACATAAAACCCTCTTACAGATATCAAATAATTGAAGTGAGACTTAATAGAGTTAATGGAATATTTATATAAACAAAAAATACACATAATTAAACATTGTATAAAAAAAGTCCTCATATTAATAATTTTAATTCCACATAATTAATGAAGTAGAAAGTTAAACAAAATAATGGAAAATGGGTTAAGAATTCCCTTATCTTGGGTTGGTCTTAATTCAAACTTTCTTAAACATCATATATAATGGTTAAATAAGTGTTATTAATATCATAAAGAAATATATTATGGTTTATAAAACCTTATATGATATTTTAATAACATCATTTCAATCTTTAATTATTTCTATTTTGTTCCTTTAATTGTTTTGGGTTCCATCTTTTCTTGATTTCCATGGTCAAATTGTATATGATTATCTTTTCTTATGGAAATGAAATTCTAGAAGTGGAATGAAATGGTACTAAAATGTTTCCATAATATTTAATGATACCAAAAATATTTTTAATTATATTTTTATTGTTATTTCAATTAACCCACATCTATAAAACATGTTTTTAACTATCCTCAACTATGGATACTCTGTATTTATACCATCCTCATTCTTTATTTGGATGGATTATAATTGTATTAATGATATTGTTAAGGAAACCATTTCCTTTAAATTGGTTAATCCAATTATGAAACCCATTTATTTTCTATGATTTATTCATGTTTTGAAGATATTATTATCTATCCCATTTTTTCCATTGGTTAATCATGTTTCAAATATAATTTTATTGATCAGGCTTCTTTTATATTAGTTATTCATGTTACAAAGAGATATTTATGAAAAAAATTTATTTTACAACAGCTAATTAGTATATAAATATATTATTATGGAACCCAATTAATTTCCATAGGTAAACAATGTTTCAATGTTATTGTTGTGAAACCCATTTCCTGTGTAATATTTAATCATCTTCTAAAAATAAAAACAATTGTTTCCAGTGAGTTATGATGAAATGAATTTTCTATATACCTTATTAGTTATTCAGTTCATGGAAATTATATATAAAGGTTACACCAATATATCACTAAGAAACTATATTACAGCATCACATTGGTTATCATATATAGCATTGAGAAATCATGTTAACATTTAATATGTGGTGTATAAGATAGAACTGGGAAAGCCTGTTGCATCATAATAGGGGGTGGAATATATAATGTCATGTGAACCCATTATATATCACCAATACATTGGGTAATGATGATTCTTGAAGTTGGCCATGTAGTTATTACAATTGGTAAGGGTTATATATATTTTTGAAAGGGTTTTATAAGTTTTAATGAGATTATTCTCCAATATACTAATATTTTTTATTTATGATTTATAGGGGTTTATAATTTCATACCGATTAAGATTAATATCATATTGATATTTATTATTGATTATGATGATTCTTTCCTTTTCTACATTTTCATAATTGATTATCCAGGTATTTATGGGATTGTTTTGTTTATGATTCTCTCATGCAATTTGATTATATAATCATACCGTTAAGCACTCTTATGATCATTGATGACATTAAATTGTCAATAATAACTTTTTCCTTTAAATAGTGCTTGATCTCACCCTTATTTTGTTTAATTTACCAACATTAATTAATCATTTTTAACAATTTATTTTTTATAAATTATTTCACAATGATGATTTTGATCAGCTATTGTGAAATAACAAAAGATGGGATAAAAGGTAGAATTGTTCTTTTGATGAACTATGAATTTTTTATGTTAAATTTTGACCTAATTATATTAAACTCTAAACCTAAAATGTCCTATAGTATATATTTAATCCAAGATTCCATTTTTATGTTGTAATGTCTACATGAAAAATTTGTGTCATAATTATCATCATCAAATCCAAGAATTGAAAAGTTATGGATTTCAGAACAAGATCCATGTGTTTGAGTTCTATAAATCTATAGTTGGTGTCAAAGGAATGTTTAGATGAAATTTTAGATTAGGATGTTTCCATATTTTGTTATCTTAATATTTATGAATACCTTCATTGGAATATAATCTTTTGGGTGATTATAATGGAAATTTCTTAAGTGTCCACATATAAGATTTTTATGTAGTAAAAGTTTTGAGGACATCAACGAAATTTTTGGAGGCATTTTTTGGGTTGATGTAGTTATAACCCCAAAAGAAAAAAAGGATTTTTTAGGGAGTATATTATTAGAGTAATAATGGTTTATTTGTCTTGGAATAATATATAATAAAATCCATCTAATCATTATATTTCAGATGTAGTTATGAGATGTTTGATGAATATTAATGATACTTATTTATAGATTAATTTAGTTGAGCATATGTTACTACAGTTAAATATTGATAATTATTGTATTATATAAACGATTAATCATTTTCAAAATTTTCTTATCATGTTCTAACCATTTTAGTTTTGGTTAATGAGTAAATAAAGGTGGAATAGATTGACTATCTCATTAGTTGTTATGTGGTCTTTAAAATTATATTATATTTCTTCTATAATTAAAAATTAATCTTGAATACTCATTGTTAAGAGAAAAATATGATATTCTGGTGAAAATTGATTAAAGGAGAAATTATATTCATTAATTTGGTATATTTATTTATCTTTTCTTTTTATAAGTTGATATAAATACTTTAATTATAAGGATATGATATTAAAATAAAATTTTATACTATTACATATATTCGGATTATAAAAATGAAAAATTACAAACCAATTTTTTGGTTTCATTTAATTACTCTTGTCAAAGTTCTATATCAATATAAATTAGTCAAATTGGAATTTGTTTTCCCTTATAAATCAATTTGTAATTTTGCATCAATAGTCTCTCTATATGGATTCATAGTAATGAGTTACATCTAGGTGACCTTTGTGTTTCCCATTTTTCATTTTTAAGAGGATATTTTATTAACTATTATTATGAAGTGGGTTTCAATAAATGAATTCAAGAAATGTTTATCATTTTCTGACCAAGATGAATTTTGACATTGAAATTCTTTATAATGGGTTAGGATGTAACACCCCATGTTTTAGTAAATATAATTTTTAATATTAATTATTATTAATTAATATATTGAATTTCCAAAAAATACATAGTTTTTTCATGAATCACACACAAAACCATGTTTATCATGAGTAGAATGCAACATTGAGTCCCTTTGGTGCCATGTGTTACACATAAGCTCGAGTCTTACCAAACATCCATATACTATTAATAGTATTTATATTACATAATAGTTATCACCTAGATATTGTAATTAACGGAATTAATATGATTAACTAAATTTTGAAATAATAGTTTACACGTGTTTAATAAATGAATTCACTAGTTAATTATTAATTAGAAATAGAAATAATGACCAATTTAATATAAAAGATGTTTTTTTATGAAAATATTTTTTTATGCCTAGAATGAAGTTTTATCATAATAAAAATCAGTATTAGTGAAATATATTAATGAAATTTAAATGTTATATATATAATATTTTTTTTGAAATATTTACAATAAATTTTATATTCTTAAGATATGAATAAATCATATTTTAAGCCTAAAAAAATTATATTTTCAAAAGGCCAACATACTTCCATTTAATAGAAAATTTATTTAAAATATTATTTGTGAAAAAACTATTCATTTTAAATAAAAAATATTTTTTTATATATGACTATAAAATTTTATATTGGGTGAATTTTTTTATGTTTCATAGAACTATTATATTTTTATGAATACTGAATGTCACAGAATTTTAATTGAAAATGACTTTTTCATCAAAATAGATTATAGTGTTAAATTATATTTTTAATTGTTTCTAATTTATATTTAGATAAATTTAATACCATTTTAAAAAATTAGTTCATTTTAATTTATTTCACATTGAAATTGAATTTAAAAAATCAACTTTTTGAACATTTTTATTGAAAACCCCATTATCTTGTCCCATCTGCAGGATTAACTTCAAAATAATTTCTACCACTTCTATTATTGGAATTTTTAAAATTAGAATCCATATTTTTAATATTAATTATTTATAACCTCTTTTATGGTAAACTTATTTTTGTAAGAAATATTATTGAATGAAATTAAAATTAATTATACAGTTTATGGTAAGAATGTGTTTACTTAATACTTAAACATAGAATATACAGTGTGAAAATGAAACGAAACATTTCTAAAAAAATGTTTTATGTTCATAATTAGTCCATTAAACCAGTAAGGTTCTAAAATAAGTAGTTTTTGACCCATTTCGGACAAGTAAAACATATGGAGGTGTAAAATGTTTTCAAGACTAATTAATGTGCCCTTTTCCACACCTACAAAAGGACTCCACTCCTCCTCCAATTTTCACACCTCTCAATACATTTTGGATCATCAATACCCTACTCATGTGAACACCCAACATCCCTCATCTCATATTAGTGGACAATATTTGGTAACAAATAAAACCATAGAAGTCCATTGGTGAAATCAAAAAGGAGTTACATGAAAAAATGTAATATTTTTCAATGATAAATTTTGTTTCATTTTGTTATCAAAACAAATAAATTATTATTATATAATAAAATAACTAAACTAAACATACTGATATTTTTTATGTTAATGGTTTGTGATATAAATTGACAAAATTTATTAAATGGGATACACAATCATTATTTTTGTGTACAACGAACTAACACCTCATGAACTGATGTGGTTTGTTCTTCCATTACCACCACTCAAGGTTCATAGAAATTATGTAATTACCATTTTAATATTATTAATATAATATTTATGATTTATTTATTATTATTGAATAAATATATAATACATACCATCATGATTTCCATTTTTTAGGAATATGATAACTTCCTTTGTGGGTGTTTAGACTACCGCCTCCTTAATGAAATGTGATATATTCACACTTCCCATGGAATATATCATGGATAATTTAAATAATAATATATGATATAAATGAAATATTTATGATAATAAAGAAATAATTCAATATCAGTACATATAATATATCATTTTCTTTATTCCATTTCACACACTGAGAAAGAGATAACGTCGTTCGTGGGTGTGTGGACTACCTCTTCCTTGAAGCAATATTATTCTTCCTTTTTTCAATAATACATAAAAATAATGATATATATAAGTAAATATAATTAAATAATATGTTATTTATGATATAATTTTCATTATGTAATGATCAATGCGACTTAAATTATTTTTATAATGATTATTGAAAAATGAGAACATTACTTATGTGTATGTATGGCCCACCATGTACATGATCTTAACGTTGGTTCATTTTTCAAAACCATATTTCCATTATTATTTATAAATTATAATTGATGTAATAATTTTAAAATTATTTCATGATATTATGAAGTATATGTTCAAATAATGACGTCATTGACTATTTTCAACCTATCAAATTATGTTTTGACACCATATCTGAATATGGTCAAATTGTTCGACATTAGAATTATTGATTATGTAATTTAATATAAAAAGACATTATGTGAAATCAAATTAATAATAAACATGAAAATTATTCTGAACCAATTAAATAATTTTATTAATTTTATTATTTAGGAAAATTGGGGAAAAGCTCGATAAATCAGACACAGGGTAAGGGATTTCATAACTCAATTTCCATTCGTTGGGTTAAAAAATATTTCATGGGTTATATTATCAAAATTATATCTTTGAAATGACTTATAAATATATTATTATTAATTATTTCCATGTTTATTTTGTAGATTTAATTTTTTTACACATTAATATTCCATTGATTTATTCTCACTTCAATAGTATGATCTTTGTAATGGGATTTATAGTATTACGTTTTTTATATGATATTTATTTCTTATTCACCACATGTTTTTTTTGTATATGATTCCAATGAATATATTTTAGGATTATTATCCTTAAAATTATGGGGTTTAGATATATATATATATAAATATATATATATATGACGATATATATTTCAATAGGTTACAGGTTTCTACACTACCAATTTGGTAATATGTAACATACATAACTTATTTAAAAGTTATTTTTAATTTAATTTCCATTATTTCTTTGTTTTGGGGGATTCCTAGGCTTTTTTGGAGAAATTGGTGAGTTTTCATGATTTGGGCCAAACCGTGAGCTCAATTCCAGACTTAAAAATTAATTTTGTTTCCTTTATAAATCCTTCATTTTTCAAAAAATTTATCCATTTCAATTACTAATTGGACTCCCATGACCTAATAACGCCCCCACATTAATTTATACCATTTATAAATCCTTAATCATGGTGTATTTTAGTTTTTAATTAAGGGATTGGGCCTGCCCGAAGGCCCATTTCCTACATTTAATATAATTTATAGATATTTAATATCTCCTTAATTTTATATTGGTTTTTGATTATTCCATCTCCCTATAAAGACACTATCCATAGGGTCACTCCCATCATTTGTTTTGCATTTTTTGGAGCTCATTTGAACCCCGAAAGAGGGAAATTTGTCTCTAAATTTATCAACTCTCCCAGATTTGAAGAGGTAAATTCATTCTTTCATATCTATTTCAATATTTACTCTTTTCCCCCCACTTTAGTCCCCACATGACCTCCTCCTCATCAGTAGAGACTCATTATCATATTTTTTTGCTTTTAGATTCAACATTTGGTTTATTCGGGGTAATGTTTTCAAGATTTTTCAAGGTAAGTGTTCCTCCCTTCCACTTCTTCCATTTCCTTAGGGTTTCATACCTATTTCATGATGTTCCAAAGTGTCCAGAAACTAAGGTTCATACCTAGGGTTTATCCATGAGTCGTTTTGGTGAAACTTTTTGGTCTAGGGGTGGATTTATCATCCCTGTGGTGCCAGGGTGGTGCGGTTGATATTTCACACCATGTTTTCAGGGATTCGACAATTTCGGTTGGTGATTCCACGGGTAACCATTTAATGATGAGTTAGTTTGCATGATTAAATAATTTTTTATGTTACTTATATGTTTTTAATTATGCGAAAACCATTTTTGGTAGCAATAGTAAATCATTTGGTGTTAAAGTTACATTTTTGTTTGAAGTGTGTATTTTTCAAATGTATTTCACGTGTTATCTCTTGTGTTAGTTTGGTAAAATGTAGATGTGATTTATTATTTTTTGAAAGGTGCTATCAATTCTGGTTGTGTAATTATATAGTGTCATTTGGGCCTAAAAATGGTGGGGTCTTTTAATGGGTTTTATGTTTGTAACCTTGTTATACTCCTTGAATGTGTTATATGGATTTGTGTGTTCTTAGGGGTATATTTTGTGATATTGTTCAAGGTGATTATATAACAATTGAAATTGGATTATTACATGTTGATTGGGCTTCCAATTCTATTTTGGTATGGTCTTGGTGTGATTTTGGCTTAAAAAGCAGTTTTTGAAATGGGTTTTATGTGCAAAGCTTGGGTATACTCCTTATAATTGTTTTATGAACGTTTTGAATAGTTTATTGAGTTGTTTAAGAGGTGAAACTATATCAACAAACTATTTTAGTAGGATTATATTTTCAAAAGGTCCATATAATTTGTGAAAAGGATGTTATGTGATATGTATGATCTTGGAAATATTTTATTAAATTGATTGAAGGAGATATTGAGGTGTGAAGGAGATGTGAATGTGATGTGGACTGTTTTGTGTGAGTGTGATGTGAAAAACTGAATTTTTGATTATGAAAGGAGTGTTATGTTCCATATGTGTGGGATTTTATATGAGTTTAAATATCTTATAATTGTTTTATAATATTTTTTAATAATTTTGTGGAAGTGTTGAAGAAATGTGAAATGTGTTGTGGGCTATTTGGGTGAGTCGGATTTCAAAATCATTTTGAATGAAAAATGGACTTATGTGACTTTTGTGGTATACATATGGACTATTTGATGAATTTTTGATGTGGAAATAATATTTTCATGTTCAATGAATATTTCTTGACTTGTTGAACTTATTTTAGCACATGGGTAAGACCTAGGTATCTAGGTGGGTAGACGAGTACTAGTATGCTAGTGAATCCATGGGGTTTGGCCTCAATTTCACTTAGCAAGATTGACGCTTACAACTCTAACTAAAATATGATGATGATTATTAGGGACCAATAGGTTATGGGTATGTTCTCTACTAGTGGATCATGCATGGTAATGGATATTTTTGATGGTTACTCTCACCGAGATACAAGGTACCTAGGACCCACAGCTAGTTAGTGCCTAGGGATTATTTCCTATTGCTTGTGCTCATTAGTTACTTTATACTTACCGTCTTCATACGGAACATTTGGCGAGAAAATTTGATAGCATTGGTGTTTATTTTAAAAGTGTTAACCATTTAAAATAGCCCACTTGAAAACTGTTTTTATTCAAAGTTGCATCAATTAGAAATTGTTACCAGCTTTTCATGTTTTTGAAAACTTGCATGATTTTGACCTTTAAATGTTTATCACATGGAATATATTAGTGGTTTTATCCTTCTTGGCTTTGTCTCACACCCTACATACACCATTGGGTGTAAGTATCCTTTCTTATTTTGTGTCACAGGTTTGGGTACAGGTTTAATTTCATTGGTTCGGGTTTTTAGCGGTCCATCATGATACAGAGTTGTGTTGATGGCTTGAGGGAGGTGCCACTTTCCATGTGGATGTTCTTGGGCTGTATTTTATTTGTTTTTTACCTTTGTAACGGTCTTCATATCTTGTTTAAAATTGTGTAATTCAGCTATGAATATTAGTAAATGTTGTTTTGCTTTGAAATATCTAGTTTTGGTTTCTTGGTTTTGTTTGACATTTTATGTTTAAAAATTTAGGTAAATAATTCCTAAACTTCATTTTATGATACCTGGGAACTTGTGCCAGCCCGTGGGGATTGGTAACGCCCTTCGTGTCATGCCATGGACTGGGTTGGGTGCCGATTTTGAAGGCGACCAGATTCGGTTCATGACAAAATGGTATTAGAGGAGGTTCGGGTTAACACTTTGGGTCATGTTATTTGGGGAGCAGTTTGGATGGAATAAAGTTAGGATTATTGGTACTTGAAATTCTATTTATGGTTTGTGTGCCTGGATGTCACACCTCATGATGGGATTTGAGTCGCTAGGGTAAGTCAAGATTCATCTGAGTCCTTTGGTTTTCTTGGTCTGATGATGATCTGGGGAAATGAAAAGAGAGTTGGGATAATGGTCTCAGGGAGCTCATATGGCCTGGAAAGCCATATAGAGCTGGGGATATTTTCCTAAGACACTCTCTGTGATGGTGAATTTATTGGTATATGGCCGCCAACCATATGTCCATGTCACCCACCAAAGCTAGGTCCCCCTCGCGTTGTCTTGTGTCCTTTAGTTTTGAAATCCTGGAAGTTCGGTTTTAAAGAAAAAATTACGTGGTTTTAAAAAGCGTATGGTTTTTTTGTGAATTTATTTTCACATAAAGAAGGAAGGGTTTGCTTTTTAAAACGTTGGAACAAAAATTTCAGAATGTTTTCTGAATTGGGAAAATGGTGTGTTTACGCCTCTTTTGAAACTAGAAAGTATGTTAAAGTTGGTTTTGAAAAAGTGTTTCTAATAGAGTTTTATAAACTATTGATAGGTGTCTTAATGGGGATGAGTTGTTTTGAGATTAATGTGAATAACTTGAAAGTGAATTCATATCTAAATGGTTGTGTGTTTATGAAAAGTTTTTTTTAGTTGTAAACTGGGATTTTGATCTCGTGGTTAGCGGTCTTGAGAAAAATGATGTATTGGTTGACTATTTTGGTTTTGAGAAGTTGAAATAATTTTTGTTTTAACTTTTGGTATTTCCATGAGAGAATACATGCATGAGGTCATATGGGATGATTTATGGATAATTTCATGACTGGATGAGTGTCAGGATAGATATGAGGAGGGTTCCTAGTGTGGCATAGAAACATTCATGTGTGAGGCCCATGGGGCACCATTGGTGGATATGATAACCACTGAACCATTTATTTTCAAAGAAATGTTTTTAAAGGGAAACATGATGTATTGATGACTGGTTTAGAATGGTATGTATTATGTGTTTTTGAAAATTTTGATGTTGTGGGATGTTTTGAGTCCAAGAACCCCTTTTTTGAACAGTTTTTTGGGTTGGTGTTCGGTCGGTAAGCTGGGATGAAAGGTTGGTTAGTGGTATCTTCTGAGAAATGTTTCGGCCTGCCTTTATGGCGGTTCCCTTCATGTGTTTGGATCTAATTTTGGCACATTTTTACCAATGGACCAGCTTGGTTGGGTCCTTGGGTTCCTTCGTTGGATAAGGTACACCCTCATTAAGGGTTAGTGCACAACTGAAGTAAAACACAGATTGTTTTGCCATTGGAAAATCCTCCAGTTGATCAATATAAGGAACTTTTATCCATATTTTTTGTTTGATTATACACCCATTAATTTATTTGATTTTTGGATCCTCTTGTATCGGGAGAGTGATTGTGGAAGGTTGAAAAAGACCTTAGTTTCTTAAGTTGCATGATTCGTCGAAGGTGGAAGTGGTCTGGGGTTGTTATTGTGGAAGAGTGTCAGTATGGTGTCTAAGAGGGCCTCTAGGTCCTTCATAGTCTCTTTGATGTATGAGTTCATGTTAAACCACCAGTGTGGGAAATATGGTCATGAGAAGACATTATGGCCACATTCTGGGATTTTGTGTTGTTTAGGGACTTGTCATAAGGTCTCTTTCCATGTATTGTTTCTATCAATTACAGTGGTCATGTCCGGTGACATCTTGGGATGTTGTGTGCACATTTGATTGTAAAGGTGAAGGTTGTACAATCCTCTAAGGGTCCCTATTATTTTGGGAGTATATCTCCCTTGGGAAAAACATTCAAATCCTTTTTCAAAGAGGAAGGTTTTTTTATATGTGACATCCCCTTCTGTTGTTTCTCACCCAAAGAAACAAGTTGTGATGTGTGTGCATCTTCTAATCCCTTGTATGAGTGAAATGTTAGGTTTTGGTAAAGTGAGTTACCGAGTATTTTATCTCTTGTTGAACCCATCGGGGTATGTGGTGTAGTAGTTTGTGGAACCGGAAGAAGAAGTTCCATACATGGTCTTCCAAATCCTAAATCTGAGGCTGAAGATGCTTCAATCTCTTGAGCTCCAGCCATAGGTCCCAGAGAGAAGCTGTCATGTTGTCATGGGAAATACCAGGGTCATTTAATCCTTTGTCCAAGTACAACCTTTAGTATTAAATATGGGAAGAGTATAAAACTCTAGTGTTTCCATCTTGCTTTTGTTGTTCTCATTTGGCAGAAAAGGATGGAGGGCCTCATGCCCATGTTATCACCCAATGTCGTTTATTTCCTCTTTGGTTTCCATTGTGTTTTTTGAGGAAGGTTTAAAATTTGGATAGACAGGTTGAGAGCAAGGTTTTCACATGGTGAATTGTAATTGTGCCCCAGAAGACCATGTAGATATAAGGATCCCCATGGTTAGCACAAAATTTTCAAAACTGTGCAGACTAACCTTGTGGTGATCCCAACTCTTTGAGTTTTGGGGTCTTTCTATGTCGGCCCATGCTGGTCAGTTAAGATGATCGGTTCTTATAGTGGGTAGACCCACCAAGGGTCTCGTGTATGTTATTTAGGAAATGTCTAATAGAAGCCTGCCCCTTATACCAAAGAGTCTGTTCGGGCCTCCCCATGTTAGTTTCCTGATTCTATCTCAGAAAAAAAATATTAAGTGGTCTCTTATGATAGGGAGCCCATTTGTGTCTCCTCGTACCAGTAACTCAATTTTTTCCTTGGTCTTGGATTGTAAGTGGGTAGTATCTTTCATAGATATCTAACTACCTACATCTTACTTGGGTGAACATTGGTATTGGATAGTGCCCAACGGTTTAGTTATATCATGATAGGTGTAACCTCGTTTGATGTGGTTGTTTTTTTTGGGTAAATTGCTTGAGACTTGTTTAGATTGAGTTTGAGGATTTTTCCTTTGGTATAAATCCTGAATGTTATTTATTATTTCAGGAAAGTGGTGTATGTTTTGGTTGTGAATTATTCCTTCCTTAATTTATCACTGGAGGTGTTTTGTTCTTTGGGGGCGAAACCCGGCAAGGGAGTACCTCTTGGTTTCTCAGTTGGGTTTGTTTATTGCTTTGGCCTTTCTGTGACTTTCCAGGGTGGAATGTTTTCATGGTGGGACTAATTTTCTCATAAATTACTTATTTTAAAGTTATTTTTAATTTAATTTCCATTATTTATTTATTTTTTGGGTTTCCTAGGCTTTTTGGAGAAATGGGTGAGTTTTCATGATTTGGGCCAAACGATGAGCTCAATTCCAGATTTAAAAATTAATTTTGTTTCCATTATAAATCCTTCAGTTGTCAAAACTTTTTATCCATTTTAATTCCTACTTTTCCTCCCCCGACATAATAACACAACCACATTAATTTGCACCATTTATAAATCCTTAATCATGCTGTAATTCAGTTTTTATTTAAGGGATTGGGCCTTCCCGAAGGCCCATTTCCTGCATTAAATAAATTTTTTAATTATTTAATATCTCCATCAATTTATATTTTTTAGATTATACTACCTCCATCATGAAGCCACTATCACTAGGATCACCCCCGTCATCATTTTTTCATTTTTGGAGCTCATTTGAACCCCGAATGAGGGTGATTCTTCTCGGAATTTATCAAATCGCCCAAATTTGAATAGGTAAATTCATTCTTTCATATCTCCTTCAATATTTACTCTATTTCACACATTTCATACCCCACACGACCTCCTCCTCATCATTCAATCTTCTCTATCAGGTTTTGTTTCTTTGAGATTCAAAATTTGGTTATTTCGGGGTAATTACGTTAAGATTTTTAAAAGGTAAGTGTTCCTCCCTTCCACTTCTTCTGTTTCCCTAGGGTTTCATCCCTCTTTCTTGATGTTTCAAAGTGTACTAAACACAGTTTTTGTACCTATGTTTTAACCATGAGTCCTTTTGGTGAACATTTGTGGTGTAAGTATGGATTTATCTTCTCTGTGGTGTCGGGGTGGTGCGGTTGATATTTCGCACCATGTTTTCAGGGATTCAACAATTTCGGTAGGTGATTCCATGGGTAAAAATTTAATTATGAGTTATTTTTCTTGATTAAATAATTTTTCATGTTCCTTATATGCTGTGAATTATGGTAAAATCATTTTTGGTAGCAATAGTAAAGCATTTGGTATTAAAGTTACATTTTTGTTTGAAGTGTGTAGTTTTCAAATGTATTTCATGTGTTATCTCTTGTGGTAGTTTGGTAAAATGTGGAAGTGATTTATTATTTTTTGAAAGGGCCTTCCAATTTTTTGTTCGGTTATGATATAGTGTCATGTGGGCCTAAAATAGGGGTCTTTTAATGTTTTTTATGTGTGTAACTTTGTTATACTCCTTGAAAGTGTTTTATGGATTTGTGTGTTCTCATGGGTATCTTTTGTGATATTGTTCAAGGTGATTATATAAAATTTGAAATATGATTATTACATATTGATTGGGATTCCAATTCTATTTTGGTAGTGTCTTGGTGTGCTTTTGGATTTAAAAGAGGTTTTTGAAATGGGTTTTATGTGCAAAGATTGGGTATACTCTTTATAATTGTTTTATGAATGTTTTGAATTGTTTATTGAGTTGTGTAAGACGTGAAACTATATCAGCAAACTATTTTGGTATGAGTATATTTTTAAATGGTCCACTTAATTTAAGAAGAGGTTTTTATGTGATATGTATCTTCTTGGAAATATTTTTAAAATTGTTTGAAGGAGGTATTGAGTTGTTAAAGAGATGTGAATGTGATGAGGACTGTTTTGTGTGAGTGTGATGTGAAAAATTGAATTTTGATTATTAAATGAGTTTTATGTGACATGTGTGTGGGATTTTATATGTGTTTCAATATCTTATAAATGTTTTATAAAATATTTAATGGTTTTGTGGAATTTTTAAAGAAATGTGAAATGTGTTGTGGGCTATTTTGGTGTGAGTAGCATTTCAAAATCATTTTGAATGAAAAATGGACTTTTGTGACTTGTGTGGTATACATATGGGCACTAAGGTGAATTTATGATGTGGAAATAATATTTTCATGTTCAATGTATATTTCATGACTTGTGGAACTTATTTGAGAACAAGGGGAAAACCTGGGTATCTAAGTGGGTGGATGGGTACTAGTATGCTAGTGAATCCGTGGGGTTTGGCCTCAGTTTCACATAGAAATATTGACACTTACAACTTTAACTAAACTCTGAGGATGATGATTGGGGACCACTAGGTTATGGTTATGTTTACTACTAGTGGCTCGTGCAAGGGAATGGATATTTGTGATGGTTACTCTCACCGAGATATGAGGTACCTCGGACCCATAGCTAGCTAGTGCCTAGGGGTTATCATGTTATAGAACTTGTGTCCTTTCCATAGGTTAAACAAGATTTGAAGAGATTTTTTTATCCCATTTCTATTCCATTGATTAACCATGCTTATATTATATTATTATTGAAACCACTTCTTTTTCATGGGATAATCATATTTCAAAGAGATTGTTATGAAACTAGTCTATTTTCTAGGGGTTGATTATGTCCTAAAGAGATTATTATGGAACCCACTTCATTTAGATGGAAAAACCATGGTTCAAAGATATTTTTGTAGAAATAATTTCCTTAACATGGTTAAATCTTGTTCTAAAAAGAATAAATTGTTATTCTGATGAGTAATTATTAATTGAATTCTCTATATTCCTTATTCGTTATTCATTAATTTAAAATTATAAATGGTCTTTTTCCCACATATGTAATTCCTGGAACCCAGTTATCCAGAGTCGGTACATTATTAAATAACATTTTCATGATACAAGGAATCATGTCATGAAATACCGATCAGTTTAGTAGCCTTGTAAGTACTATATCAATTCATAAGTTTTACATTACATCATGAAATAAAAACATCAACAAACTTTTTCTCCTTTGGAACACACTTATATCCTTATACAACCCTTGCAGGTCAACCATAAAATACTTCTACAAAACCTGGAAAAAATAAAATATTGAAAGGGGTGAGCTCAAATCCTTAGTAAGGATAACAATATAGAGGAAACATTCATAAATAATCATAATAATTTAAGGAAACGTTTAAGACTAAAACAAAAGCCTTTTAAACTTAAAATTCAGCATAATATGGAAATGAAAAAATCAAATAATTCCATTTACTTATTCACATGGATATTCTACTAGTTGATTCATCACATGCAATATCAGTAGTCACTTTCATAATGATGGAATGCATAATGCCAGATTTGAAAACCACATAGTCAAGGCCTTGTTCCAAGACTACAAATAAGATTTTGTCAAGGCCTTGTGTAAAGACACTAGTTTGTCTCATGAGACCTACTGATGCATTGAGGAGATATGGAAGGCTCCACCTGTCTCTTACAATGTCCAATGCATTCCTCATATGAAAAGGTTTAAACATAACAATAACATTCATATTAAAACTAGCATAAAAATGTTAATAATTTATCCATAAACCATGAATGGTGTAAAAATAACACATCCATACTCAAACATATCACAAAACCTTCAATACAATATAGATGTTTTGTATCATAATAAATCAACATCAAACAAGCTTAAAATCCATAAAATGAAGTTGACATAGATGAAATGAATTTTGTTTTTGAGAAATAACTCTTTCTGTTTTGAAATAATTTAAAAGTCATATAATTATAAAAGAAAACATTTATTTTGAAAATATTTTTATTTTATTTTATGGTAAGCTTCTATGATTATATAACGGTGGAGAATATCCACACTAGTTGTATAAGTTAAAAAAAAGGCATTCTTGCATTATTTTTGTCGAAAAGGTTATAAAGTACCTTCTTTGGAAAATGACAGAGAGATTCCTTTCAAAACATATATAGTCAAATAAGGTTATAAATTACTTTAACCCATAGTATATTATATATTAAAAAAATAATTTCATTTTTATGAAAACACGGATGTAGATGATAAAGAGGTCCCAGTAGATACTTACGCAAAAACAACCTCAGATAATAAATAGATTGTAAAATTAACCCTTACCATGTACTATTCCTTAGTCGATGGTATGTTAACCTCTTGTATAATATTAAAAACATATTTATTAAATTATATAAGAACTGTATAAATAAATATGATATCATATATGTTCCTCTAATATTTCTTTGTTAATAATATTTCAGTAGTATCATCATTTTGGGTGTTAACTGATTCATTTTCCTTTATATGATTTGTTACAAAATCCATGTTTGTAATGGATAGGATGTATTTAATTCATATATTGAATTATATTATGTTCTTAAAAGTTATTTTTAATCATAATATGAAAATTATTCTTCAATGATTACGATGGGGAATGAATCTCATCGCGTTCATGGAGACGGTAATCTGTACCTACGCACAAGCGACAATATCATTATCTTAATTGTGAAATTGTATGTAATGGGATTTTATATAATATATATATAATCATTAACATGTTATATATATTATTTATATTAGTTATACTCATTATTATACCCTTCCAAATAATGAATTGTTTGAATAACAAATCACACCATGACGTAGAGACGGTAAGTCGTACGCACGCTCGTATGGTGACTTTTTCATTCATATAATGGGTAGAATAATGAATATGGTTGTACAATTTTTATAATAACATAAAAGTATATAGAAGATACTAGAGTTATTATTTTAGAATGGAAACCACAAAGAAATTGGAATTGGAAGAAGAAAAGATCTTGAAAGAGGTGATGAAATATTTACCTCTTCTTTGGGTTCTTTTTTTCGATTGGATTAAAAGGGCTCCTTAGGTTAGATTTCTGACCAAATGAAGGCATATAGTATAAATATAGAAAATTTATAAGGATATTTGGGTAGGGGTTGGCTGATCTAAAAGTATTTTGAGGTGTGAAATTTAAGATAAGGGTAAGTTCCATTTTATAATAGAGGTGAGGGTCACTTTAGGAAGGGCTTGAAATATTATTTTATAAAAATTTCCCTTTAGGTTTTAATGGCTACAAAATTATTTATATAGAGGATATAGTGGGTATGGGTTTAGAACCTATAAACCAATAGGTTTTAGATAGGTTTCGGTCACCATATTAACCTTATCTTTTAGATTTAACTCTTAGTTAAATAGTTTGTCATTTACCATGTCTCTTTGTATTTTTATATTATATGGTTAATAAACATACTATAAACTTTCAATGAAACCCCAAGTGGTTAATTATTAATATATATAACCTTATATAAGTCCTTTGGCCGAACCTTATATTTTTAGGAATATTATATCCATTAATAATATAGTATTTGTTTTAAAAACTAAATTATGTCAATTTTGACACTATTTAGTATTTGATTTTTGTGAAAATCATAAAAGCATGATTACTAAAAGAATTATTTAATAAACCCTAACATGTAATATTAGCATATAAAATTAGTGTAATTAATCAAAAGACTCAAATTAAATTTATTTTCATAATTATAATATTAATTATTTTAATCATTCTCTAATAAGGTAATTATTGCATCATCGTTGTGTCATAGATTAATTAAATTATTTAATGTCTAAAAATTATAAATAAAATACCATTATGTATAAAATTATTTTATATTTCTAATTAATATTTATAGGAAATTTATATTGTGTGTAACCCAATATTAAAAATGGTATAGTTATTAAACTTTGAATTTAACTCTTTTAACTCTTTTTTAAATAAAATAGTAATAAATGTCCTAATCTAATCCAAGTGGAACAAAGGAGATAGTATATTATTCCTAAGGTTATTGTGGTCGAATTAAACTTATCAAATATAATTAGGACATGTGTTAGAGTAATTATGATATCATTCTTACCCTTAATTGCCCTATTTACTTTTAACCATGGTAATTAAAAGTAAAAAAGTTATTATTCACCAAAAGGTATTTTCATCTTATTGAACCACATTTTACTTATTGATATTAACCATGTCTCTCGTATTCATTAAATTCAACTCACATAAGTGGTAAAATTATGTTTTATACAAATTTGCAAAAGCTCCTATGAGGTGGGTAAAAGACGGTAAAAAGTTCAATAAATTTTTTATATATCTAAGCTTATTATAAAATGAATCCAATGAAATACATTAAAATTATATAGGTATTATGTCTATATTTTGGCCTAAAATAAATTTAAATAAAATAAATAATTATTTAAATAAAAAGTCAGTTTTAACCAATAACGTATTGTTTTTCACTATTCATCAAAAATTCAATGTTTTTAGAAAAATGCCAAAAATTCACCCTAAGCTAATTTTGATATTCCAAATCAAAAAATGCAGTCCATTTTGAAAAATAAAATTTTAAAAATTTTAAAAATTTGGTATTACTATTCATAACGCTTAGTTTTATTTGTCACGGTGTGTTTGAATCTCGAAGTTGCGTACAATGCAAGATATTGTATTATTCAAAGGGAAACATTTTGTGGAAGCTTGGGGTGTTACATTTTCTCCTCCTTAAAATAATTTCACCCTCAAAATTTCTAGAATATTACTGCCTAAAAAGATTCGGGTGGTTCTTCATCATAAATTCCCCAGGTTCCAATGTTGCCTCTTCCATCTTATGGTTTCTCCATAGAACGTTTACAAGATGAGTCGTCTAGTTTCTCAGTACTTGTTCTCTGGTATCAAGAATTTTGACAGTCTCTTCACAATAAGACAGATCTGGTTCCAATTCAATTTTCTCATTGGTGAGTACATGCATTGGGTCAGGCATGTATTCTCTCAACAGTGATACGTGGAACACATCATGAACTTTAGAGGGACTTGGAGGCATTGACCAATGATAAGCTACAACATCAATTTGTTCTAGAATTTCGAAAGGTCCAATGTACCTGGGACTCAATTTACCCTTCTTACCAAAACGTATAACACCCTTCCATGGAGATACCTTCATGAAAACATAGTTTCCTACTTGAAATTAAAAATCCTTCCTTTAGTTATCAGGATATCACTTTAACCTACATTGGGATACTTTGATGTGGGTTTGAATAACCTTCACCCATTCCATTTTTTCCTCAACAAGTTCTAGACCTACAAGTTTTCTTTCACCAAATTCATCCCAACAAGTTGGTGTGCGTTATCTCTTGCCATATAATGCTTTATATAGTACCATAGGAATACTTGAAGGGAAGCTATTATTATAGGAAAATTCTACCAGAGGTAAATATTGATCCCACATACCATGAAAGTCAAGTGAGAAAGATCGCAACATATATTATAAGGTTTGAATAGTCCATTCTGATTTTCCATCAGTTTGAGGGTGGTAGGTAGTGCTCAAACAAAGTTCAGTATCCATGGCCTTCTGAAGAATTTTCCATAATCTTGATGTAAAATGGGGATCACGATCCGAAATAATCGATAGAGGTACTCCATGAAGTCTTACAACTTCATTAATATATAGTCTTTCTATACGTTCAAGTGGTAAATCTTCTCTTATATCAAGAAAATGTGATAACTTGTTAATATGATCAACAATGACCCATAATGCATCATTCCTTATAGGAGTCTTTAGTAGCCTCAGGAAAAAGTACATCGTAATATTATCCCATTTCAAATCATGTATGGGAAGAGGTTTCATGACTCTTCCAGGCTGTTGCCTTCCAGATTTCACTTGTTGAAAAACCATACATCTTAACAAAAAATCATCAATATCCCTCTTCATGTTGTCCCACATAAAAATTTCTTTCAATTATATATAAATATTAGTGCTACCAGGGTGTATATATAAACTGTAGCTATGAGCATCATCCAACAATTCCCTTTTTAGATCAGGTATATCAGGAACACAAATACTCTTACCAAATTTCAAAATCCCATCTTTATATATCAATCCACTCAATCTCCCATCATTCACAGTTTTAATCTTCTTTTGAAAATCCTCATCATCAATCTGAGAACTCTTTATCCTTTCTAATAAAGATGGTTTGGAAACCATTTGAAAAAGAATTTATGATTCACCATCCATGGTTATTCCCATATCCATATTTACTAGATCCATGAAAATAGGATCCCTTTCAACTATCAACGTGTTCAAAATTCCATGATCTTTTCTGCTCAATGCATCTACCACCTAATTTTCCTTCCTCAAGTGGTAGTGTATAGTGAAATCATAATTCTTTAGTAGTTCAAGCCATCGCATTTTCCTCATGTTGAGTTCTTTTGGTGAGAAAATATACTTCAAACTCTTTTGATCTGTATAAATCTCACATTTTCACCATAGAGATAGTTTCTCAACATTTTCAAAGTAAAGATTACAGCTACTAACTCAAGATCATGAGTAGGATTGTTTTTATCATGAATATTTAGCTGTCTTGATGCAAATCAAATAACTCTATCATTCTCCATAAGGACACAACCAGGTCCTTTCTTTGAATCATCACTATAAATAACAAACTCATCATTCCATGATGGTAGATTCAAGATATAATCATTAACTAATCTTCTCTTTAGTTATTCAAAACATTCTTCACACACTTTTGTACAAAAAAATTTATCCCCTTTATGTGTGATATTGTTTAATGGCTTATCCAACCAGGCAGAATCTTGGATGAAAGGTCGATAATAACCTGCTAAACCAATAAAATTGTGTACCTCAGATATACTCATTGGTGTTGGCCATTCTTGGATTTCATTTTTCTTAGAAGGATCAACATACATTCCATCCTTAAAGACAATATGGCCAAGAAAAGAAATATCATGAAGCCAAAATTCACACTTGCTAAAGTCCCCATTTAATTCATTTCTTCTAATAGTCTTTAAAATAGTGGGCAAGTGATTTTCATGATCTCCAAAGATTTTGGAGTATACCAAGATATCATCAATAAATACAACTACAAATTCATCAAGATATTCATTGAAAAATCTATTAATTAAATCCATGAAGACAGAGGGTGTGTTAGTCAATCCGTAAGGCATTACTGTAAACTCGTAATGCCCGTAACTAGTTTGAAATATTGTTTTCTGAATGTATTACTTCTTCTCACACAATTGATGTTTTTCAAATTGAATTTAAATCTTTGAAAAATATTGAGATACATGAAGTTGGTTGAATAAACCTTCAATGCGAGGTAGGGGATACTTTTGCATTATTATTAGAGCATTGATATCCTGGAATTCAATGCACTACCTTAGTGATATATCTTTCTTTTTAACAAAAATGACAAGGGATCACTATGAAGAAACACTAGGGTGAATAAATTCCTTGTTACTAAATTACTCTAGTTGTTTCATTAGTTCCACTAATTCTACAATGGCCATTCTGTAAGGGGTCTTTGGTATGGGCCTTGAAATAGGAATTAAACTAATGGAAAACTCAATTTCTCATTCTAGAGGATGTCTAGATAAATACTCTGGAAACACATCAACATATTCTTGCATAATAGGCGTGTCCTCTATTCGAACATTCTTTTCCTCACCCATAGTTATTTCATTCTCTTCTACCCCAATAATTGAATTTAGTAGTGCTACTGGGGGAGGATCTAGATAAGAATCATGTGGTGACATCTCTACTCTAAATATTAGGTAATTATTATCATCAAATAGAATTGTAACCTCCTTCTTATTATAATAAATTTTTACATCGTGGTTCGAAATAAAATACATACCGAGGATTATATCAAATTCAATCAGGGGTATGAAGATTAGATAATGAGATAAATATCATTTATATGCCTTAATGGGGAATGATTCACAAAACTTTGTTGCAATGATACTTCCCTTAGGAGTTTCGATTGACAACTCCCTTCTTAAATAAAATTGGAAATATCAAATTTTCTTAGAAAACTAGGAATATAAGAAACAATGTGTTGATACAAAATCAAATAAAGCATTGGCTAAACTTTAGGAAACCATTAAAAAATCTTCCACCACGTCTTTTGGAGCATTAGCCTCAGCAGTAGTGATCACATAATCTTGGAATTTCTCCCTTGGCCTTTTCTGAGGTATGCTCCCTTAGAACTTAGGAGATTCATTTTCATAATGATCATTTTCTCTAAAATTGTAGCATTCAACATTGACAGACTCTTTCTTCCCTTTGTAATCACGATCTTGGTGTCCTTTTTCACCACACTTGTAATAGACTCACATTTTTTTAAGGCTAGAACCGAGATGTTTCTTCCCTCACTTACCACAGGATGGATATTCAACTTTTCCCTTCTTCCCCTTATTTCCATTTCTAGAGTGTTTAGCAGATCTCTTATTCTCCTGCTTTGCTTTAAAGTAATAAGACTTAGAGAATTCTTTTTCTATCGTAATATCACAAGAGACAATATATTCATATAATAAGAAGGATTGTGAGACTAATTCTCTCTAGATAAATGGTTTTAACCGATCAAAGAATCGATCGTTCATACTTCTTGGGTTATATATATAATCTTATTCAATCCTTGATAACCTTGTAATGTTATCCTCATACTTTGCGACATTCTCATCCTCCTTTGGCCTTAGACTCAGAAATTGTCTTTCCATATCCTCTTGATGGTCATGAGTAAATTATTTTTCTAATAAAATCTCTTTATACTCCATCCATTCCATGTTCGATACTTCTTAATCTTCATTTTTGTTTTGGATTAATGACCACTATTGATCTATTTCTCCCGTCATGTGATAAACTGACATGAGAACTTTTTCACTTTCGCTACTCCCCAAATCAGGAAATATTTTCTCAATGGAACTTATAAATTTCTCTTCAACTAACGTATTTTTACTCCATTTAATTTTGGTGTTTTTTCCTCATGAAGCGGTCTAACATTTATCCTCCATGTTGTGGATCAGGGTGCTCTATATGGGTAAGGGTATTATTCATAACCTAAGTGAGTTGTCCTAGTATGGTAATAAGCAGATCAGCACCAATTGCATCACTAGATCCTCTATAATTATCTTAGGTAGGAAGAAAATACCTACACGGATTAGGTGTATTGATATGGTTTATATTCCTTCTACTAGGCTTCATTTTTAAATAATGGCATACAGTATATAAGTTTATGAATCACATTACATAATTCTGAACTTGAAAAACACTTAGCATAAATTGAACAGTTAATGGATATAATCCATAATCATAAAAATGTTTTCTTTTATAAGGTATATAGTCATAAACCCTTCATAATGGTTTGTAAAAAAATGATAATTATCTTAGCATGTCCCCCGGGAGTGTCATAACCAAGAGTGTAGAAAATCCCATTGTTGTTCACCAATTCCCATTCAAGTCTAGCTCAAACCAGTGTTTTTGGGTGTTACCCCTAGGTAAATCTGTACCAGATCTGCCTCTACCTGCTCGTATCCAGAAAAGGATATATTTCTTGGAAAACTCACAAAATCCCTACAATACAAAAATTCTAGGAATTTCTTCTATACTAATCCTCAAAGTCTATCTTAGGGTAATGTTCTCTAAGCAGAGTATTTCTAAATCTAGTTTCCAAGGTTTGTACTAAACTTCCATTGATACCAAATATAATGACCCGACCCCAGTTACCCAGAGTCTATGTATTATTACATAACATTGGAATGATACAAGGAATCATGTCCCAAAGGACCGATTAGTTTAGTATCCTCGGAAGTTCTAGACACTTTCATAAATTTTACATTACATCATGAAATAAAAACAACAACAAAATTTTGTCCCATTTTGAACAAACTTATATGCTTACCTTATCCATACAGGTCAACCATAAAATACTTTTTCACATCCTAGGAAAAATAAAACATAGAAAGGGGTGAGCTCAGATTCTCAGTAAGGATAACAATATAGAGGAAACATCCATAAATAAGCATAAAAATTTAAATCAATGAATAAGACTAAAACAAAATACATTTAAACATAAACATAAGCATAATATAGAAAAGATAAAATCAAATATTTTCATTTACTTATTCACATGAATATTCTACTAGTTTAATAATCACATGCAATATCAATAGTCACTTTCATAATGATGAAATGCATAATGCTAGACTTCAAAACCACATAGTAAAGGCCTTGTTTTAAGTCACTAGTTTGTCTAATGATACCTACCGATGCATCGAGGAGCTATAGAGGGCTCCAGCCATCACTTACTAAGTCCAATCCATTCCTCATATGAAAAGGTTTAAACATAACATAAACATTAATATTAAAACTAGCATACTAAATGTCAATACTTTATCCATAAACCATAAATGGTGTAAAAATAACACATATACACTCAAACATATCACAAAACCTTCAAAACAATATGGAAGTTTTATATCATATTATATCAACTTCAAAGAAGCTTAAAATCCATCAATGGATGTTGACATAGATGAAATCAAAAAAAAAATTGAGAAATATCTCTTTTCTATTATGAAATCATTTAAAGTCATATAATTATAAAAGAAAACATTTATTTTTACCTATAAGCTTTTATGGGAATCCTCGACGATGATATAATGGCAGAAAATAGCCACACCCATCGTATAAGTTAAAAATAACCATTCTTATATTAATTTTGTTGAAAAGGTTATAATGTACCTTGTTTGGAAATCGATGGAAAGATTATTTTCAAAAAATATATGGTCAAATAAGGGTATAAATTTCTTTAAACCATAGTATAGTAAATAGTAAAAATGCTTTGAGTAACATTTTTAAGAAAACATGGAATTTTATGATGAATAGTACCTAGTAGATACTTACGTAAAAACAACCTTAGATAATAAAGAGATTGGGAAATTAACCCTTACCTTGTACATTTCTTTAGTAAATGTTATGTTAACCTCATGTATAATAGTTAAAACATTGTTATTAATTATAAAATAACTATATACATAAATATTATATCATATATGATTCTCTAATATTTCATTGTTCATAATATTTCAGTAGTATCATCGTTTCGGGTGTTAACTGATTCATTTTCCTTTATATGATTGGTTACGTAAGCCATTTTTGTTATGGATAAGATGTATTTTATTCATATACAGAATGATATTATGTTATTAAACATTATTTTTAATCATAAAATGAAAATTATTTTTGAAAGATTATGATGGGGAATGAATCGCATCGCGTTCATGGAGATGGTAATCTGTACGTATGCACGAGCGACAATATCATTATATTGATGATGAAATCATATGTAATTGGATGGTATATAATATATAAAGAATAATTAACATGTTATATTTATTATTTAAATTATTTATACTCATTATTATACCCATCCAAATAATGAAGTGTTTGAATCACAAATTACACAATGACGTGGAGACGGTAAGTCGTACGTATGCACGTATGGTGACTTTGTCATTCGTATGATGGGTATAATAAAGAATATGGTTGTACCATTTTTATAATAACATCACAATATATAGAAGATACTAGAGTTATTATTTTATAATGGAAACAACAAAGAAAGAAGAAGAGTAACAAGAAAAGAACTCGAAAGATGTGATGAAATATTTACCTCTTCTTTGGGTTCTTCCTTTTGATTTAATCAAAAGGGCTTCCTAGGTTGGCTTTTTGACCAATTTGAGGACTCTAGGATGAATAGTGGAATGTTGGGAGGATATTTGGGCAGGTTTTTTCCAAGTCAAAAGGCTTTGGAGGTGTAAAATTTAAGAAAATGGGAAGTGCCAATTTATAAGAGAGGTGAGGGTCACTTTAGGAAAAGCTTAAAATATTATTTTATAATAAATTAATTTTCGGTTTATAATGGCTTAAAAATGATTTATTTAAATGATATGGTGGGTATGGGTCGAAAAAATATCTACTAATAGGTTTTATACAAGTTAAGGTCACCATATTAACCTTATCATTTGGATTTAACTCTTATTTAAATAGTTTTTCATTTACCATGTCTCTTTGTATTTTTATATTACATGATTAATAAAATTACTATAAACTTCCAAGAGAACCCAAGTTGTTTATTATTAATATATATAACCGTATCTAATTACTTTTTCTGAACCTTATATTTTTAGGAATATTATATCCATTATTAATATAGTATTTATTTTAAAAACTCAATTATTAAAATTTTGACACTATTTAGTATTTGATTTTTTTTAAAACATAAAAACAAGATAACATCGAAAAAAATTATTTAATCAACCCTAACATGTAATATTAACCTATAAAATTAGTGGAATTCATTAAAAGTCTCAAATTACATTTATTTGGATAATTATAATATCAATTATTTTAATCTTTCTTTAATAAGTTAATTACTACATCATCATTGTGTCATAAATAAATTAAATTATTTAATGTCTAGAATTTATAAATAAAATACGATTATGTAAGAAATATTTTTAGATTTCTAATAAATATTTATAGTCTAATTTATATTGTGTGTAACCCTATATTAAAAATGGTTTAGTTCTTAAACATTGAATTTAACTCTTTTAACACTTCTTTAAATAAAATAATAATAAATGTCTTAATCTAATCCAAGTAGACCAAAGGGGATCATATGTTATTCCTATTGTTTTTTTTTTGGTTTTATTATACTTATCCAATAGAATTAGGACATGTGTTAGGGTAAATATGAAATCATTTTTACCCTTAATTACCCTATTTACTTTTATTCGTGGTAAATAAAAGTCAAAAGTTACTTATTGATATTAAACATGTCTCTCAGATTTTTGAAATTCAACTCACAGAAGCAATAAAATTAATTTTTATGAAATTTTTCAAATGCTCCTAGGAGGTGGGTAAATGACGGTAAAAAGTTCAATAAAATTTATATATATCTAAGCTTATTATAAAATAAATTTAGTGAATTAAATTGAACTTATATAGGTATTATGTATCAATTTTGACCTAAAATAAATTTAAATAAATAAACGGTTTTATCCAATAATTCAGGGTTTTTCACTATTCAAAAAAATTGAAAGTTTTTCAAAAAAAATACCAAAAATTAACTCAAAGAAAATTTCAATATTCTGGAATCCAAAAATGAAGTCCATTTTGAAAAATAGAATTTATAAAATTTTAAAAATTGGGTATTACTATTCATAACGGCTAGTTTGATTGGTTGCGGTGTGTTACAATCTTGAAGTTGCATACAATGCAATCTATTGCATTATTCAAAGGGAAACGTACCATGGAATCTTGGGGTGTTACAACATAATAATGGGAAAGCCTGTTAAAGCTTAAAATGGGGGTGGAATTGATATCAATGGGAATGATGATTATATTTTTGCAATGGATGGCCTATATAACATGGAGAAAGCTTATTATATCTTAAATCGGGGTATCCCAAACCTCACCGACTGAGGTTTTTATAGCTATTTTATACCATGGGTAATGATAATGTCGAATGATGGAAGTATGGTTATTCCATTTTCAAGAGTTATGTAAGGGTTCTATAAGAGATCATTGATATGTTTCTCTAAGAAACTGATATGTTTTATTTATGCATAATATGGGATTATATTGTTTCTAATTATTGAGATCTATGTCACATGGATCTTTATATTTGATTATAACGACACTTGATTTTTCCACATATTCACATTTGATTATTTAGGTATTTAGGGGTTTGATTTCTTTTCTGATTCTCTTGTGAAATTTGATTACGTCATCATACCAATATTCACCCTTATGATCATTGATGGTATTATTTTATTATGGTTGCTTTTTCCCTTATTGATCATTTGAGCTCACCCTTATTATGTCTCCTTTTTAATGGGTTAAATAATGATGATGAATGATTTATTTATATAAATAATTTCACCAGGATTATTTTGATGACATATTGTTAAATAAAAAATGTTGGGTTAAAGGGGGAGAAATTTCCTTTTAGTGAATTTTGAATTTTTATGTAGGAGTTTGACCTAATTATCTAAAACTCTAAATTTGAAAGGTCCTTCAGTAGGTAAGGGATCCAAGATACTATTTTGATGTATTAAGTTTTGCATGAAAAATTTTCATCAGAATAATAGGAATTAAACCCAAGAATGTACAAGTTATGGATTTTAGTATAAAATTTTCGAGTCTGGGTTCTAACTACGTAACAACATCAGATTTTACTATTCATTTATTCCTTTAAAAACATAATGTCTGATACCATATTTCACACACACAAAAAAACTAAATTGATTAAAATATATTAGATAAAAAGGATTAAGAACAATAAATTACAAATATAGTTCTAGTGAAATATTTTTATTAAAAAAATAAAAAATCATACATTTAAGAAAAACAATTAATATGATTTACTATAAGAAGAATAATTATTCAGGAAATAATTATTTAATGTGTTAATGAATTTAATTAAACATTATTAAAATACTATTATAATAAAATATAATATTTTAATACATGAGTAAAAATATTAACATTATTTAAATTATACATTTTCAGGAAATAATATAAAAACAACTTAATAATTAGAAATTTTAATTTTCAATAAAAGAATATTTTATTTATATTTTATGTTTTTTAAAGATAAATATGTAAAGTTTAGAATTTAATTTTTATAAAATTTAAAAAAAATTGAATGGAAAATATCAACATTACCTTATGGAATTTTGTTTTAATATTTGTATGAAATAATATATTTTTATATGAATAGTGAATTCCCCTGATTTTTTTACAATTTTTAATTTATAAATTTATATTATTTTATGAATGACATAAAAACATAATAAACCTTTTATATATAAACTATTTTTATTAATTATATAAAATAAATAATTTATATATACTATATAGAATTTATAAAACCAGTGTTCATCATTTTAGGAAGATAAGTAATATTTTAATATAAAATATATTTCTCATAGTCTTACTTAAAAAGAAGGTTTTATCTAATATATAAAATTAATATAAAATAATTAATTTAATAATTTAAATCATTCGTCAATGTTTTTTATTAATTGCAATTTTTTAGGGATAACAAAAATTAATGAATAAATTTATTTACCATGATAATGGTGAAAAAAATTAAAGATTTTTTTATTAGCATTTTGTAATTATTTTCTAAAAAATTTATTTAATAGATCTAAAATATTGAATTCGGTATTATTTTTAAATACATATATAATTATATTATCATACATTTTATTGTTAATCAATAGCAATGGTGGTTAGAAATATTAAATGAAAAATATATCACTTTTATAATAATTAATTTCCAAAAAATAATATATTTTAATATAAACGATAGTTTCCCAATTTTTCTAAATTATTTTTTTAAATAGATACTTAAATAATATTCTTCATATAAAAAATATAATAGAAGTTTTTTTTATTATTAGTAAATAATAAATTTCTTTGGTGAAAACTAGTTACCATGGTAACAAAAAGTAAAAAATAAAAAAATATATGAGTAAATGATTAAAATATATCATAAAACATGTGTGGAAAATTTTAAGGGATGATTTATTCACCGAATATAAGTAAAAAATTCATTTATTTGGAACTTTTTTATCCATTAACTCTAAAATAGGGTTGTTACATTATTGAAAAATAATCGGTGGTCCCAAAATTTATCATTTATTTTGTATCTAAACGGGTTCACTTACTCTATATAAAATTTACAACAAAACATATAAATTTCCGTGAAACTCTCCCTAAATTTTCTCTCATAAAATTCAATTCCAGAAAATAAATCATCTTATCACCATAAGTATGATTGATCACTTCATTTACAAGAAGAAATTCATAGAGAATGTTCAAGGTCCAGAAATCAGTAGTTCCTAATCCATAGAATGTTTTTGTTATTACTCATATTACAAATGTTTCATAAAAATATCAATATAGTAACTAATAATAATTAGTATGCTAAATTTTAATTATATTTACTTAAAAATACATACTTATTCCCTTCCATCCACTGAGAAAAAAAATGTTAATCGTGTTTATGTCTGTACTACCACCTCAATGAAGTGGCCTCTTATATTATTTGTAAACACCTACCATGATTGGTTTTAATGTTCACAGTTTTGTGTAAATTTGATATATATAATTTAATTATGATAATAAAAATTCATACTATTGTTTATGTTCACCCCTCTCTCTCATTTTGAAATGATACCATTAATCGTGTGCATGTTCACGTTTCCACTTCCATAAAAATGATTTTAATTTATAATATTATTTTTAATTATTTTTAAAACCCTATTAAAATAATCATAAATATATTGAAATATTATTTAAAAATATAATTATTCTTTTTTATAATGAAACCTTGTTAAAAATATAATCCCTTGACCATAATCACCCATCAAGTTATTATGTGTTCATTTTTTGGATGGTTTTAACAGTCAGATGAACAATTCAAAAAATTTATATCATGGTTGACTGTGGAAAATTATCTACATGTAATATTAAAAATTAATAATTAAATAATATTTAGTTTATCAGTCTATAAATGTTATATTAATATTTTATTGATTCTAAATATTCTACTCTTGGTTTTATAAAAATATCTAAAATAATCCCATTGCTGATTTTATAATAATATATAATAATAATAATTGATGGTAAGGAAAAAAATTCATATATCATCATGAATCATCAATTTCATTATCATCAATGATCTAGTAATGATAAAATTATACAAAAATAATAAGTATCGACATAGAATTTACAAAACATTTGAGAAGTCATATAAATTATGAACTTCCAAAAATTAATAATAAAATTTATGTTAATATATAATAAATTAATATAATTAGAGTATTATAGGGTTTATATACTAATTATTTTTTCAAATAATTTATCAATATAGTTATGTTTTTTAGAATGTTACGTTCATGTGTAGAGCGAATCTGTTCAAAAGTATGTGATTTTTTTAAAACATAATTCTTGGAGTCATAGTTTGTATTGTGACCCTTGATAGCCTTTATGGTATATTTGATGAAAATTTAACATATATTTTCATAAAATTATTTTCATTCATGGGTCTTTTAGGTCCATATACTGTTGTTTCATTGGATGGATTTCAATTCAATGGTTACCATTGTTGTGTGAGTTCCATTTCAGTCTAGTCTACAAATCGAGATTGCTCACTGGTGATAACCCACATGGGGATGTTATATGATATCCCTATTTACAACCATAATAATTTTATTATTATTTGGTTATTAGTATTCTGAATAATTTTATCTATATTTTTTTAATAGTTAGTTTTCAAATTCTTTTTAAATATGTTGGTTTCTATAAAGGTCTGTTAAATACTTATATTTTTTGCTTACTTTCACCATTTTTTCTATGTTTTTATCTAGAAATTAATTTATGTTCTTATTTAGCCAATTAAACCTATAAGGTTCTAAAATAAGTAGTTTTTGACCCTTCGGGGAAAAGTAAAACATGGGGTGGAGTCCAATGCTTTTAAGAATACCTAATGTGTCCTTTTCCACACCTATAAAAGGACTCCACTCCTCCTCAAATTTTCACACCTCTCAATCCATTTTGGATCATAGAAACCCTACTCAAGTAAACTCCCAAAATCCCTCTTCTCATATTAGTGGAAATAAATTAGGGAATAAATAAAACCATGGAATTCCGTTGGTTAAAAAATGAGTTACATAAAAAGATTTAACATTCTTCAATGATAATTTTTGTTTTATTTTGTTATCAAAACACATCAATTATTGTTATTATATTATTATATAATAAACTCGCTAAACTAAACATACTGATATTTTTTTATGTTAATGTTTATTGATATAAATTTACACACTTTAATTAAATGGGATACACAATCATTATTTGTGTGCATGACCAACTAACACCTCATGAACTGATGTGGTTTGTTCTTCCATTACCACCTCTAAAGTTTCAGAGTTATTTTGAAATTATTATTTTAATCTTATATATATATATATGTGATTTTTATGATTTCTTTATTAGTATTTAATTATTATATGAAACAGACCTTTATTATTTACATTTTTTGGGAATATTATAACTTCATTTGCAGGTGTTTAGACTACTACCTCCTCAATTAAATGTGATATGTTCACCCTTCAAATGGAATATATCATGGATAATTTAAATAATAAAATATGATATAAATTAAATATATCGGATAATCAAGAAATATTTATCTATCGGTATATATAATATATCATTTTTTTATTTCCATTTCACAAACTAAGAAAGTGATAACATCTTTTGTGGGTGTGTGGACTACCTCCTCATCGAAGAAATGTTATTCTTAATTTTTCATTAATACATAAAAATAATGATATATATAAGTAAATTTAATTAAATATTATATTATTTATGATATAATTTTCATTATTTAATTATGAATGCAACTTAAACTATTTCCATAATGATTATTCAAAAATGAGAAATTTACTTGTGTGTATGTATAGCCTACCATGTACATGATCGTAATGCCGGTTCATATTTCAAAAAAATATTTCTATTATGATTTATAAATTCTAATTGATGTAAAAAATTTGAAAATTATTTCATGATTATTATGATGTATATTTTTAAATAACTACCTCATTGACCATAGTCGACTTATCAAAATATGTTTTGACACATAATCTGAATACGGTCAAATTGTACGACATTAGAATTATTGATTATGTAATTGTATATAAAAAGACTATAGGTGAAATAAAATTAATAATGAACAAGAAAATTGTTCTGAACCAATTAAATAATTAAATTAATTATATTATTTATGAATACAGTAGAAAAGATCTACAAACCAGACTTGAGGTAAGAGATTTCATTAATTAATTTCCATTCATAGTGTTAAACATTATTTCATTTGCTATGTCATGGAAATTATATCTTTGAAATGACCTATAAATTTATTATTATAAATCATTTCCACATTTGTTATGCAGATATAAATTTTTTACACATTAATATTCCATTTATTTATTCTCACTCCAATGGTATTATCATTGTATGGGGATTTATAGTCTATCTTTTTTTATATGAGATTTATTCCATATTCACCACATGTTTTTTTGTATATGATTCTCCTGAATTTATTTTATGATTATTATCCTTAAAATTGTGGGGTTTAAATTTATATATGATAATATATATTTCTTCGGGTTAATAATTTCAATGTTACCAAAATCTGTAATCGATCTCTGTCACAATTTTAATTCCCTATGACGTTTGATATGTTATACACCTATTTTAATTTATGAGGTATATATACTTCGTCTTTGACATGGTATATCATGATTGTACTTATTATCATGGTATTATATGTTTTATTTAATTTCAATCCTTTCACTGAGATTTTTATTCAAATGGTTGAATGTGGTATGGGATACTTTGGAATTTTAGAATATTATATTCCTTAAGGATGTTTTTAATTATATTTTTAATTGTATTTCAATTCATCCATGTCAAAAAATATTTTTATGTATTTTCCTCCACCTGGGATATTATTATTGATACCATCCTCTTTATTTATTTGGGTGGATTATTATTGTTGCAATTTTATTTTTATGTTACCGATTACTTTTACATGGGTTTATCATGTTATGGAACTTGTGTCCTTTCCATAAGTTAAACCTGATTTCAAGAGATTTTTGTTAAACACATTTCTTTTCCATGGACTAACCAATCTTATATTATATTTTCATTAAAACCACTTTCTGTCCATGTGATAATCAAATTTAAAAGAGATTGTTTTGAATCCCATCTATTTTATATGGGTTGGTTATTTCATAAGGATATTAGTCAGGAACCCACTTCATTTACATGGGCCAAACATGTTTCAAAGACACTATTGTAGAAAGCATTTCCTTGACATGGGTAAATCTTGCTCTAAAAAATTCTTTCCCATGAGTCATTTTGAATTGAATTCACTATATGTTTTATTCATTATTCATTTATTGAACATTATAAATGATGGTTGTTCCCATATAGTAATGGGAAATCATGTTGCAGCTTGAAATGGGGGTGGTATATATATCATTGGGAAAGATAGTTGTATTTTTCACATTGTGTGGCCCAGATAACACTAAAAAATCATGTTATATATTAACATGAAGTCACCAAAATATCATCTAATGAGGTTGTTATAGCTATATGATACATATGATAATGATAATATTGAATAATTTTCATATGGTTATTCTATTTTTAAGAGTTATGTTAGGGTATTGTAAGGGTTCAATGATATGTCTCCCAAAGATACCAATATGTTTTATATATGCTTAATATGGGTTTATATTGTTTCTAATGATTGAGATTGATATCACATGGATCTTGATTATTGATTATGATGACTCTTTATTTCTCCGTGTATTCACATTAGATAATCTAGGTATTTACGGTTTTTATTTCATTTTTTATTCACATTAGAAATTTTATAATGTCATCATATCATTATTCACTCTTATGATCATTGATGGCACTATTTTTTTTAATGCTTACATTTTCCCTTACTCAGCATTTGAGGAAACACTTACTTTGTCTCATTTTCCCTAGGTTTAATAATGATTATGAATGATTTAGGTCTATAAATAATTTCAGAAGGATGATTTAGATGACCAATTGATAAATAAGAAATGTTGGGTTAAAGGGGAGAATTTTTCTTTTGTTGAATTTTGAATTTTTTTTATATAGTTGTTTGACCTAATTATCTAAAAACATAAAACTAATTGGTCCCCTAGTGTGTAAGTGATCCAAGATCCTATTTTAATTTTTTAGAGTTTACATGAAAAGTTTTCATCACAATTAGACGAATTAAACCCAAGAATTCAAAAGTGAGGGATTTTAGCATAAAATTTGAGAGTGTGGGTTCTAGGAGTGTAACAACTTCAGATTTTACTATTCAATTATTTCTTTTAAAAAACATAATGGGTTATACCTTATTTTACAAACAAAACAGAACTAAAATTTAAATAAACATTAGATAATAATTATTAAGAAAAATAATGCAAAAAAAGACATCTAGTGAATTTTTTTATTAATGATATAATAATTCTATCATTTATGAAATAAATAATTTATATGATTAAATATTAAAAGAATTTTACTTTATCAAATAACTATTTAATTTTTTAATGAATCTAATTACTAATTATTAAAATATTATTATAATAATATATAATATTTTAATAAATGAAATAATATATTAATATTATTTAAATTATATATTTTTAAGAAATAATATAAAAACAATTAATGATTAAAAATGTTAACTTTCCATAAAATATGTTTTCTTTTAAAATATATATTTTTATTTCAAAAATAATTATTTATATTTTAGAGTTTCATTTTTATACAATTAAACAAATTTTTTAATTGAAAATATCAACATTAACTTATGTAAATATTTTAATCTTTTAATGAAATAATTGATTTTTATATGAATAATGAATTCCCCCAATTTTTCTAAAATTTTTACTTTCATAAAACTATCATATTTCAGGAATGACTTAAAAATTTACGAACCCTTTTATATATAAAATATTTTTATTTATGATTTAAAATAAATAATTTATATATACCATATAGTATTTATAAAATGAATGTTCCTAATTTTTGGAAGTTAAGTAATATTTTAAACTAAAAAATATTTTTTATATTCATACTTAATAAAATAGATTTTATCAAATATATATATTTAATATAAAATAATTAGTTTAATATTTTACATCATTATGTTAATATTATTTTATTAATTTCCATTACTTAGGAATAAATAAAATTATTATGATTAAATTCAATTATCATGATAATGGTAAAAATAATTAATGATTTTTTATTAACATTTTTTAATTGTTATCTAAAAAATTGCTTTAATAGTTCTAAAATATTAAATTTGGTAATATTTTAAAACACATATATTATTATATTATCCCAAATTTTATTTTTAATCAATAGAAATGGGGGTTATAAACACTAAATCAAAAAATATCACTTTTCTAAAGTAATTTCCAAAAATGATATATTTTGATTCAAAAGATAGTTTCCCAATTTTTCTAATTAAAATTATTTTAAATAGATACTAAAATAATATTCATAAAATAAAAATTATACTATATGTTTTATTTTATATTTTTAGGAAATCATAAATTGCTTGGGTGAAAACTAGTATCCATGGTAACAAAAGTAAAAATTAAAACTTTATGAGTGAATGATTTAAATATTTCTTTAAACATGTGTGGAAATTTTTTAATTGAAGATTTATCAACCCAATATTAGTAAAAAATCCTTTATTTCTAAATTTTTTATCCATTAACTCTACAATAGGGTCATTACATTATTGAAAAATAATTGGTGTCCCCAATATTGATCATTTATTTAGTAACTAAATGGGATCACTTACACCATATAAGAGTTACAATAAAACATATAAATATCCATGAAACACTCCCAAAATTTTCTCTCATATAATTCAATTCCACTAAATAAATCATCTTATCACCATAAGTATGATTAATCCCTTTATGTACAAGAATAATTTAAATAGAAATATCAAGGCCCCGAAGTCTGAATTTCTTAATCCATAAAATTTTATTGTTATAGTTTGTTTTCCAAATGTATCATAAATATATTAATATATTACCTCATAATAATTAGTATAGTAATGATTAATTATATTAACGTAAAAATCCATACATATTCCCTTCCATCCACTGAGAAAAAAAGAACGTTAATTATGCGTATGTCTGTAATACTGCCTCAACAAAGTGGACTTGTATATGAATTGTAAACACATACCATGATTGGTTTTAATGTTGTTATTTATTAATAAATTTGGTATATATAATTTAATTATGATAAAAAAATAAAACTATTGTATATATTCACCCCTCTCTTTCGTTGAAAAATGATAATGTTAATCGTGCACATGTTCACGGTGCAGCTTCCATAAAGAAATGTTTTTCATTTTTCATATTGTTTTCAATTATTTTTAAAAACTTGTTAAAATAATCTTAAATATATTAAAAAATTATAAAAAGTATAATTATTCTTTTTATAATGATACTATGTTAAAAATACAATCCTTTAACAACACTCACCCATCATATTATTATGTGTTCTTGTTTTTTATGGTTTTAACCTTGAGACGAACAATTCAATAACCACCTTATAGAATTATTGTTCTTGATGTAGCTAATTGAATAAGTCATAAATATAATGAAGAGGATACTTTTTATTTATCATGGTCATTCTAAGCTCACTATAATCAATGAAAAGGAACATTGAGCCATCATTCTTCTCGACAAAGAGGACTGGTGCACCCCATGCTGAAGCACTTGGGTGAATAAACCCTTTATCCATATTATCCTATATTTTCATCAACTCCTCAATTTCCACAACATACATTATTTATGGAGTATTTTATATTATTAATTCCCCATGTATAAGGTCAATTGAAAATTCATCTTCTCGACTGGGAGGAAGACAAGTAAATTTACCGAGAAACACATCTACATATTCCCTTATAATGGGAATGTCTTCAATGATGGTTCCTTCCTTAGACTCAATAGTTTGTGATAGATACTCTTGATCATATGGAAATAATATCCATAATTTATATGTTGGTTCTAATGAATATTAATCCTACTTCATGTACTTATACAAAATCGGGATCGATTTGCAACACAGAGAGTGATATCCTTCTCATTGAAATTTATGTTGGCTCTATATAGGAAAATCCAATCCATGCCTAGAATTGAATAAAATTACACCAAAGGGAGTATGATAAGGTTATATAGAAATTTTAACCCACAAATTTTGATTTTTTAGAAGATATATAATTATGATGCAATAATTTCCCCATTTTTTATTTTCACAAATATCTCAAAATCTATGATTTGTGGTGGTTTTTGAATAGTTCTACTAAACTTTCATGATATGAATGATTGCATAGAACCATAATCAAAATTTATGTTCTCTAATATTGAATGAATAACAAGTTTACCTGTCACCACTTCATTTTCTGGATGCATTTCAGTGGTAGTGATGCAACAATATCTCCCTTACTACCTTAGAGGATGTTGGTTGCCTCTGAAAACCCTTTGATTAAGGAATTGGTTTGAAAAGTGTCATGGTTCCTTTTAGTTGAAGCAATGAACAATTCCTTGATGGTTTACAAGAGAATTAATTTCCTCCATTTCATTATTTGGTTTATCCTATCAGAAATTTCTAGCTAGATGTCCTTCCTTCCCACACCTAAATAATTTCACCATCCCCCTTAGGCAATTTCCAAGGAGCTTCTTCACACACCATTTACAAGTGGGATGCTAAATGTTTTTGGCACCATTATATTTATCCATCATCCCACTATAATTAAACTCATATTTATACTTATTATTCCCCTGTTACCCTTGGGATTCATTGATATAAATTTCGACTTTGCAGTCACATCAAAATATTACATCATAGTAGTGAAGTCAGGGATCGCCAGATCTTTTCATTGACTGGTTTTTATCCCACTATAGAAGTTGTAAACATTTAATTCAGGGGTAACAACAAAGTCAAGGGCATATCATGCAAGAATTGTAATTTCCTCCTCATAATCCTTGATATATTCGTTTTATTTTCTTCTATAGTGTAAGGAAATACAATTCCATTTTAAGGAGATTGTGAGGATAAAATTTATTGAAAAACATTTTACAGAGTTCCATCCATTCCATCACTTCTATATCTTCCTCATGATTCATGTTTTTGATCAATTATCACCATTGTTCAGATTATCTCTCTATGTGATAAGAATCCAATAGAACCTTCCCTTGATCAAAGCATTGAAGGATGGATAATACCTTCTTAATGAATTTGATCCATTGTTCTGTGATTAAGGGATCATATGACCACTTGAAAGTAAGATTCCTTCATCAAATAAATATCTCAATCTCATATTGTTCTATCTTAGAGGTATTTGGGTTCTCTTTATGATCTTGGTTTTAATACATAAATTGATTCTATTGAGATATTTTCTTCATAATGTTTTTGATTCTAGCTCCCATCGGATTTGGCATCTCATTGGGACAGTCATTATATTGCCCATCACATTGTTTATTTACCAAAATAATCCTATTTATGAACATTTACTAAAATAAAAGGAAAATTTGGGAAGATTATTCTTAACAATTAATAACATAAAAGGGAATCCAATTACATTAATGTGATAACTTATAAATTACATTTATCCCCTTAAATTATGAGCTTCTAGGATTCAATATATGTTATCCATGATCTATCTCATAATATATATTGTTATAGGAATATTTTACCCCTAATAATGGATTGTAATGAGCATATGAATGGACCAAATCAGGTGTGCAGTAAGGCCCATTTTTATGTATCAGGTTATCTTGAGTCAATTTTAAGACACCTTGTCAGAGTTGCTACCCCTAGGTACATCTTTTCTAGAACCACATCCACATTGTGGTATCCAGATAGGGATGTACTTTTTTGATAAACCAAATACTATATACTTACCCAAATTTACTGATGTTTTATTATTTTTTTATTATTCATAAGTCATTATATGTAGTTTTCTAATCCTAATCCCAAAAATAAATAATCTTTCACCCTAATACCTACTATAACAACCATTCTCTTTATTACACATTAATTAATGATTTAAAACATTAAATTACACATTATAAAACCCAAAATAACTATCATTATATTGTATTTGGGAATTAGGTACAAGTAATAACATTTTGAACATGGGATACAACAACATTATTAAAAACATCCTTAGCATGCTTCTAAAATACTGTGGATTTTTAAAAAACTGTATGTGAAATCCAATGTAAAAACATAAGAAAGTAGTTATCTATGAAGCCTAGTAATGGAATAGATAATTAATAACATGAATATGATAATACAATTGATACAATAAGAATATCAATGACTAATAAAAGGAACATATAAAATAAGTCATTATATAGCATGAAAAACAGAACATGGGAAATGTGGAAACAGCATAAAATAATGAATCTTAAACATGTGTCAAGGCTATACCTGCCAATACATCATGGTAAAAAAATTACCGTAAAATAATTGGGTTCAATCTCTGTCCCAACATGATTTATCATGATACTAAAAATTACCCACCACCATGGAGCACTATCCAGGAACACCCATCATATTCATTTCATTATCATACGTAAGTGTTCCACACAGATCATAAAACATGGAATCCTTTAGCAACATAATTTATTACATGATTAAATAGTGTGAAATACATAAGTTTATGTCCCAAAAAAATTATATGGGCATAAATTTAAACACCATTGATTGTAAATGGGTATGGTATTTACCAAAATGTGTTGATGATAGAGAAAGGGGTATATCATTACATGGTAATAAAATGGGAATTAATAGGGGAATGTAAAATAATATCCCAACATTATAAATTTTTAAATAGAAGGTGTAAGGTATTGAAGAAACTTGAAAAGAGAAAATAATTATAACTATATTTTGGCATGGTAATGGATGTACCTAAAATATAATGGGAGGATTATTGAGAGGGAAAGATAATCTCATAATTTATAAAGTAAAAGTAAATTATGGGTAATATTGGGGAACATATTCCAACATAATTAAATTAAACTTATGTAAAATAACATAAAATAAGTTCTTGAATGGAAATGAGAAGAGAGAAATACCTTAGAAAATTTCTGCAAAGTATTGGCTTGGGTAAGAGTCAAAATGAGTGAGTATAAATGGTATATCATTAAAATAACATAAAATTAATAGTAAGTTAATGAAAATAAATGAATGAAAATATAACTAATAGAAATTATAATGACTAATTTCAGAAATGTTTCATGAATTGAATGAAAGAGAGGAAGATGAGTATCCATTACTTGAGTTTGTGAATCTAATGGATTGGTATGGGATTATTGAGAACTTTGGTGAACCTTAATATGAATCTATAGAGTTGAAGTTAGAGTATTTATATCTTAAAAAAAGTTTTAGTATAGAAAAATGGGATCTTGTGGGGGTTTATATATGGAGAAGGGGGAATTTCTTTATTATTTTTCTTTTTGACTCTACATAATAAAATATCCAAAACCAGAAACCAAACCCTATTTTTTATCAACTGTTTATACCAAATGGGAGTGTTTTTTATTATTTTATAATTCCAATGGAATAAATTATTAAAACTATTACATTTTTTATGTGGAGGTGAGTCACACTCTTAATGAAATGATTTTAAAACCTTAAAATATATTATAGATTTGGTAGGATTCATAATAGATTTAAAAGAAAAAATAAATAAACATAAAATCCCTTTAATTTTAAGGTAAAACATTTATTTGGTCGTGTATCCCATTTATAGAAATTATTAAAGCACATTGGTTCATTATGATTTCATAAAACACGTATTATATTTATATGATATTTAATTTTTACCTGAAAATTCGACTATCTCAGAAAATTATAAAAATTCACCATTGGAGAATTATGACATTTTGATTCCAAAAAAAATATTAATATTATATAAATAATTTTATAAATATTTTAATATTCAATTTTAAAATAACAACTAACATTTATTGAAAATGGTAGTCTTTTTTCATTAATAGAATTCAACCCTTATAAAAATTACATTTGACTTCATAAAAATTATATAATCATTACATATTTAAAAAATATTATTTAATAATAATATTTTATAGAAAAAATTATTGATTCATAAAAGACACTAATTAATCAAAATAGATTCCTTGATTAAATTTTAATATTTACTAAAAGTACTTTTTTTGTTCAATAAAAAACATAATTTATAAAGTAAAAATATTCATATTGAAATATACTTATTATTATATAAAAAATGACATATATAATCATATTTCTAGGTTATTGTTACATATCCCTTTAAGACACCACAAATTTCCCAAAGGTAAAGTGTTGTGATGGTGGTACTTTCATAGGGAAGTTCGATGAACATGGTTTGGGTCAGGATCTCGATGAACAAAAAATTATCCAGTAATCAGTTTCAATCATTCTTAAATTATTGGTTCTCATCATGGGTATGGTTAAATAAAAATCCAACAAATGCTATATCCCTTAGATTCACCGATAAATGGAATTCATAGGGTCTGATCCTACTAGTTTAAGGCATCACTTCCTTTGTCTGTGACAACTGGATTGGTTAAAACCCCTATTTATACTAATAATATGATCATAATTTAATGGTTATATTATCAATGGTATTGATACATAATGGTATTTTAAATATAATTGGATAAATTAAATAAAAATAAGTTAATGTGTTTTCTATAACCATGTTACATAATAAGAAATTTAATTTAAAAAAAGGAATTTTATTTATAAGAGTTTGGGTTATTATAATGAATAAAGTTAAGACTTGAGATAAGGGCTTTTTAGTCTCCCTTTTATTTATAGGAAACATATGAAATATCCATCATTATTTTATTTTTTATGGTATATGCACTAACTCTTAGAAATATTATATCATGAATCTCTTTATTTTCATGATATTTAATGTTTCATTGTATATTATTCTATATTGGTTCTTACGATTAAAAAGTTAACATGGTGGTAATAGATTTTCATATCACTCTTATTTCAATTAGACACATGTCATATTCACCACTTTTTTCTTTTGTTTTTATAGATATTTAACATTAATGAATTTTATGATTCTTATCATGAAAATATAGTATATATATTTCCATATAATGTTTTTTCATGCGGATTATGATTCAAAAGATTCCAATGTTTTAAAGGATTTATATTAAAATCTCATTGTTTATTCAGATTGGTTATTATTATGTTTCTAATGAAAAACAAATTGTGATATAACTCTTAAGAAACACATGAATTTTATTCTCCTATAATTGTTTCATGAAACTATATGTTTTTCTTTTATTTTTCTCACATTATGTACACAATAGTCCTAGTAAAATATTTAAGAAAAATTGAATTTATTATTCTCTTTGACTAAAATACTTTATATTTCACGTCCATGTTTTCTAGAAATTCTTTAAATAAGGTTTTTATAATTCTCCAAATATTTTTTAAAATAATTTTTATCTGTGATTTATTTTCTGAAAAATGGTTTTAAAGGAATATTTTTTTCATTTTTCAAATGATATATTTTTTATTTTTACCAAAAAATTTGAATGGAATATTTGTTTTAATGTGTATATAATGAATGGTATTTTTTTCATTATGAACACTCAGTGGTTTAAATATTTGTTTAAATTTTTCCAAGGTTCTTTTCATGGAAAATGCTTTCTTTATAAATTTTATGATTTTAAATATGTGTTTTCAAAGTGTAATTATTATTTTACTCAAGAAATATTCCAAGTGATATTTCAAAATAATTTCCTATATATTATGAAATAATTTCATGTTACTTTTTATTTATTGAGGATATGATCCAATGATACCATCGTTATTATTTCTATAGATGATTTATGATTATGATGACTGATTTTTATGAAACATGTTTCTTTCCAATGGATTACAATACAAATAAATATTTATGAAAGCCTTTACATTTTATATATTATGAGAAAATGAATTATTTATGATCTTATGGCCTAAATATTTATGGATTATGTGATGGGTGGGACCTATATCTATCTGAAATTCATCGGATAATGATTAATATTCTATTAACTGAAAAGAAATATGGGTGGTTATCCCAATCCTAAAAAAGAGGGTATGTGGGAAGTTATCCCAAGTCCAAAAAGAGGGTACATGGGAGGTTATATCATGACAAAAATAGGATATACCGAAGGTCATACCTATCCTGAAGTTGATCAAATATTTTTTAGCACAACCCTAACATGTTATTAAGGAATTGGTGGGTAGAATTGAAATAAGGTTTTATATTCTTATGTGTATTCCATATATCTATTTCCTATTCCAATATTATGCTCTCATAGAGTATATACTTTGATTCCTTTATGATTTATGTCTTATTAACTCCCAGTCTTTATTACATGATATAATTTTATAATCTATGATATACAGTGTATGTTTTTAGAAGGTTAATATAATATTCTCATACCCTTATGATCATGTTATGTTAATATATCTCTTATTTACCCTTACTAAGAATTTGAGCACACCATTTCTTATGTTTCATTTCCCTGGTATAAGAAGAACTATATTATTTATGAAATGTTTCTAATTATGAATAACTTAGTGAGACATGAAATAGTTCACTTACTAACTTATTGTTTATGTATTAATGATTACAAATGAACAAGACTAATATTATTTTGGTGTGGATCGTTATGTTATGTAATGAATATTCATCTATTACGTTGTAAAATCAATATAAGAAAAGTGTGGGTCATTATAATCCATTAGGAATTTCGATAGCTATGATGAAATTGTTCAATGTGCACTCAAATTTGATATGGAGATCGCTTAATCTCTAGTGTCTCCTGGTTATAGAGATAATATGCATAGAATTTAATATAATTCCAAGGGTGTGAGGTAGAAATATAATGGGGGTAAGAAAGTCTAAAACCCCACTTATCAAAAGTGTGGGAAGAAGAACCCCAAAAAAATCATAAACGGGATAAAGAAATGCTTTAAGTGTAGGAAGGAAGGTAACATAGCTATAAATTTTCAATGGGAGGATTACACTAATGTGATAAAATAAATTAATTCTCTTATAGAATCTTGAATTGGATGCCACTTTAAATAGTATTGTATGAAATTTGGTCACATGGACTTAGGTTCACCTCTATATATTCCAAAGGCTTACGACTAGTAGTGATTGTGTAAAGAGGTGATAGTGGGGAGATTGTACCCTCAAGTGATGTTAATAATAATGGATCATAAATAAATATTGTAATATAAGGAATAAGATATAGAAGAAGTAATAAGATAAAACTAGAGGAAGTGTAATACAACAGCAAAAAAATAATAAACAATCCCAAATTAAATAAAACCATATGTAAAAAATATGCCATATTAGGTCATAAAGAACAATATAAAAGCATGGTATCCCATGTCCGAACATCATTAGATACATATATAATAATGATAAAAACTAAATATTTAAAATCTAGATGACGTAGAGAAACCACCACGGTCTCATTCTATCAATACCATGCTAAGCAGTATGACATGATCTCTAAGGTCAAGCTCCTAAGCCAAAATCCTTACCTGATCTCAAAATCATAAAATCTATATTCATCCTAAGGGTCTCATGTAGGGTGTGAGAATGAATCTTAGTAATCCACCCCCAATGTGTTCCTATATTCCATCCATGATTATTAATGTGTATTTTAAAAGTAAAAAAAATTAAGTCAATGCAAATTTAATAAATAACATGCTTCTCTTGTGCTTAATAGCTATAACAAAAGGAGAATCTACTTTAACCATCCCTAATATAAGTATGAACAGATGTCCCCAAAATATATATATGGAATATATAATTGGTCTGTATATATTTAACTAGAGTGGAGAGTATCCATCGAATCAATCCCAAAGGCATCCCCTGATGATTATAAAACCGCATTAACCCTTAATTTTCACCTATAATATTTTCACAAGAACCTCACACCCATAATCATGTAATTGGAATCCAAATAGAAATCCAAGTAAAGTCTCTGGTCCCTTGTACCTTTTCATAGAAAAATCAATGTCGGCTTGAAGCCTGATGTATAGAGGCAAGACGATTACATTCCTCTAACACTTAATTATTGTCATCTCAATACCTTACATCCTAAAAATGGCCATATCTATCGTCCCAAATTCCCATTCCATTGGCTTCAAGTATAAAAGTGATCCTCAACCCCCAATCGACATCCTCATCACCATAAACTAATGTTTCATCACCATCCATGTGGCTTTCTTTGGTGAGAACCGTCAAACATAACTAATGTTTAACACCATCACCTAACGAACATAGTCTATGGGGGTCTCCACCCATAATGAGTGTTAAATGACTTCTTAATTCAAGTCTTATCTGTTTGTGCATGACTCTAATAGATCATTACTAAAAATCTGTGATAAAAAATCACGAAAAAACCTAAGACACATCATTTAGAAACTCATGACACCAGGACCTTATAACTAAATATTAATAGTCAACACCATCTCAAGTAATCTGATCCATGATCCCATCCTTAGAATCACATCGACTCAACCCAGAGACCATGCCTCCTCAACTTATGATCATTATAACCCATGTATCTCAAGTATTTAGTAAACTATATAACCATGCCACCTTAGTCCAGGTGATCAACATCACCTCAATCAATGGTCCTAGACCATCATGTTCCCATGGAACCAATAAATTCAATATCATTTAATAAACACAACCAACAAAAAATACCTATGTTAGACCATTTCCCTTACCTGGATTTACCATTTCTAATGTAATATGATCATTCCCATAGGCATCTCACATCATAAATTTAACAATTTTAAGACAAGTATTTAATTAATTATTGTATCACGTAGAAAACCCAAATGATTTATATGAACTCACCCCTAAAACACTTACAAAATAATTCAGAAATATAGAAACCACCAAACTCATACTAGGAAGTGATATCTCATCTGATATCATCCTCTATATCGAGCTGAATCAAAATAAAATGGAATTTCAGACAAAGGATCGGAATGTAATGCCCCAACCCTAGTAACCTAGAGTCGGTGCATTATTTTAATACATTGTCATGGTTACAAGGAATCATGTACCAAAGGACCGATCAGTTTAACAGTCTTGGAAAATAGATTACATACATGAATGTTACATTACATTATAAAAACACAACAACAACATTGTCTCTATTGACCACATTAATATCCCTTATACTATCCCTACAGGTAAGTCAAAATATACTTCTTCACATCCTGGGACAAATAAAACATGGAAAGGGTTGAGTACATATGCTCAGTAAGGATACCAATATAGAAGAAACTTTCATAAATAAACATAAACATTTAGGGAAATGTATAAGACTAAAACATATTCCTTTTAACTTAAACATCTATATAATGTGGAAAATATAAATCAGGTAATGCCATTTACTTATTCACATGGATATTCTACTAGTATAATAATAACATGAAATAGCACTACACAATTTTATAATGATGGAATGAATAATGTCAAACTTCATAACCACATATTCAAGGCCTTGTGAAAAGACTATAAATAGGATTTTTTCAAGGCCTTATGCCAAGACAGTAGTTTTTCTAATGAGACCTACCGATGCATCGAGGAGCTATAGTGGGCTCTACTTGTCACTTTCTAAGTCCAATTCATTCTTCATATGAAAAGTTTAAAACATAACATAAACATTCGAATTAAAACTAAAATAAAAAATGTCATTACATTATCGATAAATCATGAATGGTATAAAAATAACACATCCATATTCAAAAATATCACAAAACATTCAATACAATATAGATGATTTGTATCATAATAAATTAACCTCAATCAAGAATAATATCCCATAAAGGATGTTGACATAGTTGAAAATGATTAGTTAAACACATAGAGAGAAATATCCTTTTTCTTGAAATCATTTAAAATTCATATAAAAGAAGTCATTTAGAAGATAGTTATAAATCAAAATGTCCTATACCACTTTGAAATTTTTTGAAGGAATTAACATTTTATAACATTCATTTCCTGATAAATAAATCCTTAAAACCATTTTTAAAACATGGATATTAATGGGAAAGGTTTAGAATAATAAATCGTTAAAACATTTAAAATGATGTTTTAGTAAAAATTCACATAAAAATAATCACTTTTAAGACACTTTTATAAAACGTGGATGTGGATAATAAATATTTCTCAGTAAATACTTATGTAAAAACATCCTCGGATATTAAAGAGATTGTGAAATTAAACCTTACCATGCACTTTACTTTGGTCGATGGTATGTTTAACCTCTGGTATAATAACCATAATATGTTATTAAATTATAAATAAATCATTTTTATATTTATTATATCATACGTGATTCATTTATGACTTTATACTACCCATTTAATAAAGATATCCATGTTAAATTAACATTTTATGTAATAATCACTTTCTTTATCATATGTGTTTTTACTTGTTATTATTCATTGTATCATTTAGACAATTATTTAAATACTTCTATAATGTAAACATTTATTTATATATCATATATATTTATAATATAAATATTTATAATAGATAGATTTATTAAATGGAAGGCACTGTTTATGGAGATGGTAGGTCGTACGTATACATAAATGTTGTTTCCGTTTTCATATCGTATTGAACAGATGTAAGTGAATAAGATATTTGTAAGTACAAACATATATATATATACAGTAGTATTATTATGTCATATATTATATACTTATTAATAATATATATATATATATATTAATTTATCATCATGTTTTAATGGTGAATGTGGGAATGAATATCTCATCGTGTCGTGGAGACGGTAATCCGTACGTACGCATGAGCAAAAATATCATTATATTGACGGAAAAATTGTATATAATTGGATGGTATATCATATATACAGAATATTTAACAATTTATATTTATTATTGACATTAGTTATACTCACTATTACACCCATCCAAATAATTAAGTGTTTGAATAACAAACTACACCACGACGTGGAGACGGAAAGCCGTACTTACGCACGTATGATGACTTTGTCATTCATGTGATGGATAGAATAATGAATATGGTTTTACAATTTTAATAATAACATAATATTATATATAAGATACTAGAGATATTATTTTTTAATGGAAACAACAAAGAAAGAGGAAGTGGAAGAAGAAAAGAACTTAAAAGAGGTGATGAAATATTTACCTCTTCTTCGGGTTCTTTCTTTTTGATTTGATCAAAATGGATCATTACAATGGCTTTATGACCAAATTAATTCCTCTAAGATTAATAGAGGAATGTTATGAGGATATATAGGTAGGTTTTTTCCAAACCAATTGCATTTGGAGGTGTGAAATTAAGAGAAGGGGAAGTGCCCTTTTATAAGAGAGGTGAGGGTCACTTTAGGAAAAGCTTGAAATATTATTTTATAATAAAATCATTTTCGGTTTTTAATGTCTAAAAAATGATTTATTTCTATGATAAGGTGGGTATGGGTATAAATATTCTAAACTAATAGGTTTTAGACAAGTTTAGGTTGCCATTGTAACCTTATCTTTTAGATTTAACTCTTAGTTAAATAGTTTAACTTTTACCATGTCTTCTTTTATTCTTATGCTATATGGTTAATAAAAATACTCTAAACATCCAAGAGAACCTCTAGTCGTTCATTAATGATATATATAATATTATTTAAGCCATTTGGATGAATATTAGGTTTTTAAGAATATTACATCAAACAATAATATATTATTTGTTTAAAAAATTAATTTATGTCAATTTTGACACTATTTGGTAAATTGTTTTTTCGAAAGTCATAACAACCTTATCACTTCAAAAAAAATTTATATAATAAACCCTAAAATGTCATATTAACCTCAAAGAATATTTTAGTTCACCAGAAGACTCAATTTACATTTATTTGGATATTTATAATATCAATTGTTTTAATATTTCATTAATAAGGTAATTACGGAATCTTCATTGTGTCATATATAAATTAAATTATTTAATGTCTAAAAATTATAAATAAACTACCATTATGTATTAAATTGTTTTATATTTCTAATTAATATTTATAGTTAAATTTATATTGTTTTTATCCCAATATAAAAATTGGTTTAGTTATTAAACATTGAATTTAACACTTTTAACTCTTCTTTAAATTAAATAATAATAAATGTCCTAATATAATAAAAGTGGACCTAAAGGATCATATTTTATGCATAAAATTGTTTTTGGTCGAATTACATATATCCAATATAATTAGGACATGTGTTAGGGTAATTATAATATCATTTTTACCCTTAATTACCCTATTTAATTTTAACTATGGTAAATAAAAGTCATATGTTACTATTCACCAAATAATATTTTCATCTTGTTGAACCAAAATTTACTTACTGATGTCAGAAATTTCTCTTGGATTTTTTAAATTCAACTCACAGAAGTGGTAAAATTACTTTTTATGCAAATTTTCAAATGCTCCTAGAAGGTGGGTAAAAACGTTAAAATGTTCAATAAAATTATATACATTTAATTTTATTATAAAATGACTCCAATGAATTACATGTAACATATATAGGTAATATATATATTTTTACTTATAATACTTTAAAATAAAATAAATAATTCTTTAAATAAAAATTCAGTTTTAAATAATAACGTAGTACTTTTAACTATACATCAAAAATTGAAAGTTTTCTGAAAAATACCAAAACTTTACCCTAAGATAATTTTGATATTTATAATTCAAAAATAAACTCCATTTTACCAAACTAAATATATAGAAGTTTAATTTATTAATATAAAATTAATTCCCTTTGTCAAAACTAAAAAACGGGGTTTTAAAAAAGTAAAAACTATCAAAAGATTGACATGTGTTTATGTCAAATTTAAATGTGAAATTACTTATAATGACCTAAATTGTATTACATGATAAAAATATAAGATAATTATACTTCAAACACATTAAAATTTATAATTTAACACTATGAATTATTTGTATTAAAAAAGTTGTTTTCAATAAAAACATAGTATTCTCACTATTCATCAAAATATGAAAGTTATCAGAAAAGTACCAAGAAATTTTCCAAACTAAATTTTTATGTCTCACTTCTAATGAAGAATTTAATTTCATTAAATTGAATATATAAAAGTTTCAAATATTGGTTTTAAAAAGGGTTCACCATTAAAATATGGTAAAATTGGATTTTTTGAAAATTAGTTCTTTTATCTAAAAAAATGAATTTCTTCTAATATTATGTCTAAGAAACACATAATATAGATGTTAAAAATATTTAGATTATATAAGATTTAAAAATGTATTTAATACTATTCATAATCACTTTTTGAACGGCTAGTTCGGTAAGTTGTGATGTGCTAGAACTCGGTGTTGCGTGTAGCGCAAGCTATTGAATTACTTTAATGAGATAACGTACTATAGAATCTGGGGTTGTTAAATTCTTACCTCATTCAATAAATTTTATCCTCACAATTTTAAATTGTTCTTCAAAAATAAAAGGTTAAAAATATAAAAATACCTTTGTGGAAAACCCACATCGGACATTTTGTTAATAAAATTTTGTCTTAATTATAAGGAAAGGGCAATGAAAAAGTCACCACAAAATTAATATCTTGATTAGGAGAACATTGGGGGAAATTATAGACACATAATTTGAGGAAAAACTTAAATATTTAAAGGGAGTGATTAAGGTCATCAATCATAAACCAGTGTGAAATTGATGGCCTCAAAGCCATCAATCTAAGATGATGTAAAATATCATCGGTTCAACAAAACATATGGTATTAGGGTAACACATTTTTGGTTTTAATATCTCTTCCCTAAAGCTTAATAATTAATTTATTCATAAAATAATAGGGAAAATTTATATTTATATACTTGACAAGTATAGTTTCACCCTTCAACTAATTCTTACCACAAACTCATCTTTCACTCAAATAGATAATAGAATTCAAAAAAATTCTATTTATCCTAATTGTAAAGGGTTTCAAAAAAATGAATTTATAATTTATCTGTCAGACCATTTAAAAAACTAAATTATAAAAATCATTACATCACATATTCTAGTGGTAGGTGAGTCACCCTAGTCGATCTTCGGTTGAGGGTTCAAGTCTTGCGGCCTTGCCGGATGCGACAGGTTGTTGCCCAACCTCTGGTTTGTCATTTTTATAACATTGGAAAAATAATATTAAGAAATGATTTAACCTTAAAAATAGTACCCAATTCCAAAATTAATTGATTCTATTCTTTGGACGTATCCAAATTACTTCTATCCAAACTCACAGTCAAAAATTTATAAGAAAAGTAAACACACTGAAGTTCCTTTTCCCCACGTAATAACATGTGAATGCCATCATCATGTATTATTTTAAAACATTGCAACACCCCAAATTACCATAAAACCTTATTGATTACATTCATGCTCCCTTATTCCTTATAGAATACTAGATATCCTCCTTATATCCAAAAATGTTGTAACCTCCAACAATGATGGAATATACAAATCATTAATCAGTTTCAAATTAATCAAGAATATCCAATATAATTTATCCAAATCAATCATATATTATTCCAAAATCACTACCTCAGTATCAGAACTTTATTATGGTTTATCATTCTCTCAACCATATATTTTCCAAAAAAAATAACCTATTATCTAGTCACTTTTCTTGGTTACACACAATCTCAAGTCCTTAATGAAATAGTACTGCAGTAAAACCTTTATATACTTTATAATTCTTATAACTTGTACATCATTAATACAACAATCAAATGACACAATACATTAACAGCATAATAACTCTAATAATTACACATCATATTTTGTAGTATCATAATTTCATTATTATCCAATAGAAGCATTTATGGTATACTCTGATGATTTAGACATTGATTCGCGTAGTTTCCTAACTCCTTGCAAATAAATCATTGTACATTTGAAACCTTTTTCTTACCCTGGAAATCATGTACTTGTTTTCCTTTTTATCTACACTTATAAAAAACTCCCATTCCCTTAAAGCATTACCAAGGTGATTCTTTACACAGTTATCACATTTTGGAAAATACTTCTTTCCCATCTTCCCTTTATCCATCTTTCTCTCTTCTATCCTTTTCTTCTCTTACTTCTATTCCATGCCATAAGACTCTAAGAATTATTTACATATCTTATTAACACATGATACTATTTCATCATATGATGAGAATACGTGGGAGACTATTTCCCTTTTAAATGATGTATTGATACCATGAAATATATAATCCTTCTTAATCTTTCGATCATGTGTATTCTTGAAATTCTTATTCCTTTTACTAGGCGCCATTTATAAACAGGGGCATACACTAGGTTAGTTTATGAATCGCAATGCATAATTCCAAACTTGTAAAATACCTGATGTAAATTGAAAATATTGTGCATATAATCTATAATCATAAAATGTTTTATTTGAGGAAGTATTTAATTCTAAATCCTTCATAATATATTGTAATGAAAATGTGAATTATCCTAAGAATATCCCCCAGGAGTGGCATAACCAAGAGTACAGAAAGGCCCATTGTCGTGTACCAAAATACCTCGGGTCAAGCCCAAAACACTTTGTCAGAATTTCCACTCCTAGGTATATCTTTTCCAGAGGTTCCTCTACCTTCTCATATCCAGACAGGGATGTATTTTGTGGAAAATATAGAAAATATCTACATTATCAAAATTCTAAGAAGTTCTTCTATACTAATCCTCAAAGACAATCTTAGGGTAATGTTCTCTAATCAGAGTTTATCTAAATCGATTTCCAATGATATTTATAAACTTATTCTAATGGTAAATTATTTTAAAACATTGGCATGATTACAAGGAACCAATACCCAAAGGACCGATCAATTTAGCAGTATAGAAAAATAGATTACATACATGAACGTTACCTTAAATTATAAAAAAATAAAAACAACATTGTCTCTATTGACCACATTCAGATCCCTTAGATTGTCCCTGAAGATAATTCATAAAATAGTTCTTGACATCCTTGGACATATAAAACATAGAAAGGGGTGAGATCATATGCTTAGTAAGGATAAAAATATAGCGGAAACATTCATAAATAAACATAAACATTTAAGGCAATGTATAAGACTAAAACATAATGCTTTTAAAAATAAACTTCTACATAATATGGCAAATATAAATTAAATAATTTCATTTACTTATTCACATGGATATTCTACAAGTTGAATAATCACATGCAATATCAATATATGATTTTATAATGATGGAATGTATAATTCCAAACTTCATAACCACATAGTCATGGCCTTCTGCCAAGATTAAAAATAATATTTTGCCAAGGCCTTGTGCCAAGACAATAGTTTGTCTCATGAGACCTACCAAACCATCGATGAGATATAGATAGCTCCACCCATCACATACTAAGTCAAATTCATTCCTCATATGAAAATTTTTAAACATAACACAAACATTCATATTAAAAATAGCATAATAATTGTTAGCACTTTATCCATAAACCATGAATGGTATAAAAATAACACATCTACAGTCAGAAATATCACAAAACCTTCAATAAAATATGGAATATTTGTATCATAATAAATAAACCTCGATCAAGAATAATATCCTGTAACGGATGTTGACATAGTTGAAAATGATCAGTTAAACACTTTGAGAGAAATATCCTTTTTTCATGAAATCATTTAAAATTAATATTAAGGAAGTAATTTAAAAGATATTTTTGAATCAAAGTGTCCCATACCACTTTGAAAATATTTAAAGGAATTAACATTTTAAAACATTCATGTCCATATAAATAAATCCTTAAAAACATTTTAAAAACATGGACATTATTGAGGAAGGATTAAAAGAATAAATCTTTAAAACATTTAAATTGATGTTTTAGTCAAAATTCCCTTAAAATACCTTTGAAAACTCTTTTATGAAGCATGGACATAGATAATAAATATGTACCGATAGATACTTACATAAAAACTACCTCCTATAATAAAGATATTGTGAAATTAACCATTACCTTGCACTATCCTTTGGTTGAGGGTTTGTTTAACATTATGTATAATGACCATAGTATGTTATTAAATTATAAAATAACCATATTCATATTTATATTATCATACATGATTCATTTATGACTTTATACTACCCATTTAATAATTATTTCCATGTTAAATTAAGATTTTAGATAATAATCACTTCCATTATCGTACGTGTTTTAACTTGTTATTCTTGATCGTATCATTTAGATCATGATTTAAATAGATGCAAAATATAAAACTGGATTTATATATCATATATATTTAGAATATAAATATTTATAATAGATAAATATATGAAATAGAAGACACCATTTATGGAGATGGTAGGTCGTACTTACGCACAAATGATGTTTCCGTTTTCATATACTATTGAACAGAAGTTAGTTAATAAGATATATGCAAGTAAATACAGATATATATAGAGTAGAATTATTATGTCATATATTACATACATATTAATAATATATATATTTTTATAATCATCATTTAATGGTGAATGTGGGAATGAATATCTCATCGCGTCGTGGAGACATTAATCCGTACGTACTCACAAGCGACAATATCATTATATTGATGGTGAAATCGTATATAATTGGAAGTTATATCATATATACGGAATCATTAGAATTTTTTTATTTATTATTTTCATCAGTTATTCTCACTATTATACTCATCCAAATAATGAAGTGTTTGGATAACAAACTACACCATGACATGGAGACAGTAAGCCGTACGTACGAACGTATGGTGACTTTGTCATTCATGCGAAGGATAGAATAATGAATATGGTTGTAACATTTTTAAAATAACATAACAGTATATAGAATATACTTTATTTATTATGTTAGAATGTAAACAACAAAGAAATAATAAGTGGAAGAAGAAAATAACTTGAAAGCAGTGATGAAATATTTAACTCTTCTTTGGGTTCTTCCTTTTGATATGATCAATAGGGCTCCTTAGGTTGTATTTATGACCAAATTAAGGCCTCTAGAATAAATGGAATAAAGTTGGGAGGATATATGGGTAGGGTTTGGCTGAGACAAATGGATTTGGAGGTGTGAAATTAAGAGAAGGGGAAGTACACTTATATAAGAGAGGTGATGGTCACTTTAGGAAACTTTTGAAATGTTATTTTATAATAAAATAATTTTTGGTTTCTAATAGATAAAAAATGATTTATTTACAGGATAAGCTTGGGATGGATCAAAAACCTCTCAACCAATAGGTTTTACACAATTTTAGGTTACCATTTTAACATTATATTTTAGATTTAACTCTCAGTTAAATAGTTTAAATTTTATTGCGTCTTCTTGTATTCTTACACTATATGGTTAATAAACTTACTAAAAACATCAAAGAGAACATCAAGTGGTTAATTAATTACATATATAATATTTTTTAAGCCCTTTTTCCGAATATAAGGTTTTTAGGAATATTATATCAACCAATAATATAGTATTTGTTTTAAAATAATTAATTTATGTCAATTTTGACACTATTTGGTATTTTTTTTTTGAAAGTCTTAAAAACCATATCACTTCGAGAAAATTAATATAATAAACCCTAACATGTAATATTAACCTATAAAATCATTTTAGTTTATCTAAAGCCTCAATTTACATTTATTTGGATATTTATAAAATCAATTATTTTAATATTTCTTTAATAAGGTAATTACTATATCATCATTGTGTCCTACATAAATTAAATTATTTAATGTCAAACAATTACAATCAAAACACCATTATGTAGTAAATCTTTTTATCTTTCTTATTAATATTTATAGTCAAGTTTATATTGTGGTTAACCCTATATAAATGTTTTTTAACTTATTAAACTTTGAATTTAAAACTTTTAACTCTTCTTTAAATTAAATAATAATAAATGTCCAAATCTAATCCAAGTGGAACTAAAGAATAATATTTTATTCCTGAGGTTTTTTTGGTCGAATTAAACTTATCCAATAGAATTATAACATGTGTTAGCGTAATTATAATATCATATTTACCCTTAATTACCCTATTTACTTTTATCTGTGGTAAATAAAAGTCAAAAGTTACTATTCACTAATATTTATTTATTTTCTTATTTTACCACATTTTACATTTTTATGTTAATCTGTCTCTCAGATTTTTGAATGTCAACTCACAGAAGTGTTAAAATTATGTTTTATAAAAATTTGCAAATGCTCTTAGAAGGTGGGTAAAAAACGTTAAAAAGTTCAATAATATTTTTTACATCTAATTTTTTTATAAAATGACTCCAATAAATTAAATTGAAATTATATAGGTATTATATATCTATTTTATATTAAAATAAATTTAAACAAAATAAATAACTATTTAAATAAAAAGTCAGTTTTAAATAATAATGTTGTGTTTTTTACTATTCATCAAAAATTGAATTTTTTTTTTAAAAATAACAAAAAATTTCCATAAGATAATTTTGATATTAAAAATTCAAAAATGAATTCCATTTTACCAAATTCAATACATATATGATGTATTTATTAATTTAAAATTAATTCTCGTTGTCAAAACCAAAAAGTGGGGTTTTAAAAAGTAAAAACTAGCAAATGATTGACATGGGTTTATGTCAAATTTAAATGTGAATTCACTTATAATTACCTAAATTGTATTAAATGATAAAAATATAATCTAATTATACTTCAAAAACATTCAAATACATAATTTAACACTAAATTATTTAGATTAAAAAAGTTGTTTTCAATTGAATCATAGTATTTTTCATTATTCATCAATATATGAAAGTTATCATAAAAGTAGCCAAAATTTTCCCAAACTAAATTTTTGTTCCCCGCTTCAAAAGAAGAATTTAATTTCTTTAAATTGAATATAAAAAAGTGTAAAATATTGGATTTAAAAAGGCTTATCCATTTAAAGACGGCAAAATTGAATTTTTTGAAAAATACTTCTTTTATCTGAAAATTTGAATCTTTTATTATATTATAGCTAAGAAAAAAATAATATAAATGTTTAAAATATATAGAGTGTATAAGATTTCAAAATTTAGTTAATAATATTCATAACCACTTTTTGAACGGCTAGTTTGGTAAGTTGTGATGCGCTTGAACTCAGTGTTGCGTGTAGCGCAAGCTGCTGAATTACTTTAATGAAAAAATGTACTATAAAATCTTGGATTATTACACGGAAAATAGGGGAAAATGGGTCATATGGGTTTATCATTACATATGGAAATATAACAGGAGAAGGGAATAAAGAGGAGTGAAGTACTTGTCGATTTGATTCCAACGTGATATTTAAAGCTTGTATTGGAACTCATATGGAGATGAATGAATGAATCCTAGGGGTGAAGGGATAGGTGCACCAAGCAGTATCATCTGCCTCTATGCATGAAGAAAACTGATCTCCTGGATCTTTAAAAAAAATTCCCACAACTTAAATGGAATGTGAATGTATATATCATGTATTATGTTCATGATGTGTGTCCGAGTTACAATTCTTGAATTCCTCAGGTAGACCCCCTAAGCGTTCATGCATTGTTTCACATCATGAAAATTACTTACACATCGTGTAAGAACTACACGACATGTGTTTTTTTCTATAGTTGTTTTTAGCACTCCAATCTACCCATCCTTCCTTCTATTTTTACACAAACCCTTGGGACTTCCACTAGAAGAAAAAAGTTTAAAGTGTTCACATTTACCCATAAAATGGCCCATTAAAAACCTAGGACGTTACATCTTTGTTTAACCCTCATCCTATTTTCCAATGTTTAAAATATAAAGAATAAGTACACCATGTGAATGAATTCTCTAAGATATCGTTTTTCGATGAAAACTATTGAAAAAAACCTCAATGGCCTAGAGACTAGGGGAGATATTATTTAATCACAACTGTTGAGATGGATTCCAACAAAAAAGTGGTGACAAGTACACTAGTTATTAATTCAAGAATAAAAAATGTAATTTTTTATTTTGGTTTTATGAAGTCTTTCAAATCATGTACGTTTAGTAAAACTATTCAAATCCCTCCTCCAAACATGGAAATCAGGTTATCGGTGAGGTTGTAGAATTGGTCAATTATTACATCCCAAGAATATAAATCATACCCTATAAAATTTTTTGTGATGAAATTCCTAGAAATCATTGTGATACTCCCTTCAGATGAATTTTATGTAATAATGGGTGTCGATTTCCATTCCTTATATAGATTTTATATAAATTGATGAGATAAAAAATCATCCTTTGTAGCATTAATCATCCAATGATTCTATAAAAGTAAAATGCTGAGGATGAATCTTTTTTGGAATCTACATCTCAGTAATTGATATCATTTCCCTATGATCAAGAATATCTTTATCAAATTATTAATACTATAGAGAATATCATCGTTGAAGACATTCCCATTATGAAATAATTCATTAATGTGTTTCTTGGATAATTTCTTATTTTTACTCTTATCTGATAGGTTGAGTTATCAAGAAATATAATACCCATATATTTTCCAATATCCAAGAGTCCATATATAATAGACACTATTTATCATGAAGATTAGAATAAGAAAATATATGGGAATCAAGATAAAGGGTGTATACACTAAAGTGATTCATCATGGGTTGCATCAATCCTATTTTTTAAGAAGAATGATTGTTCAATGTGTGTATGAATTTATTATCATGAACTCAACAAGATCAGAATAAATAACAAGTATCTTTTTCCATTGATTAATGACTTGTTTGATTAGTTACATGGATCCCGGTACTTCTCCCAAGTGGATCTTAGTTCGGGGTATTATTATGTAATTGAAAAGAAGAAGGATATCCCCATGAATTATTTTCATATAAGTTTCTGGCATTATGATTTCATAGTTATTCCATTTGGACCCACTAGTTCTTCTAAAAACTTTAGGGATTTCATGAATAGAGTATTTAGGTATTACCTCCTATAAATTGTTGTAGTCTTTATAGTTGATATTCTTATCTACTCTAATGAAAAGGAAGAACCATAGAATATTTTAATTATATATTAAAGATATTGTGAAAGGAAAATTTAATTGTGAAATATAGTGTATGAAAGTTCAAGTTGGAGAAAGTATCTTTTTGGGGGAAAGTTATCACTAGGAAAGGGATGTTTTTGGATCTGTATAAAATGAGGAATTTGAAGGATAGAGAAGAATAATATATGTGATAGAAATACAAATTTTACTTTTATTTTCTAGGTAATATAATTGATTGGTGAGAAACTTCTCATGATTATAAATCCCAAAAGTTATCTTAATTTGGAAGGGTGTGATGTTTTTCTAGACTAATGAATGAAAATAAAGCTTTAAAATGTTGAATAGGAGCATAATAATGAATCTATGTTCACGTAACCCCCATTTGAGGAATGATTTGTCATATATTATGAATAATACAAAAAGTTTTTGGATTTTCTAATCAAGCATGATGAAAAAGTGATATCCTATGCCTCACACAAATTAAATACTCATGAGAATAACTATCCATAAGATGATCTAGAATTCATTGTAGTGATATTAGCATTGAATTTTGGAAAACATTATATATATGGGGAGAATTGTCGAATATATATGGACTATAAATGTATCATGTATATATCCACATAAAAGGAGCACAATATGCACCAATAGAGGTAGTAAGTTCTAATAAAGGATTATGATATTTCAAACCATTTCCATCCTAGGAAGGAGAACAAAGTGTATGATTCTCTGAATAGAAAGGATAACATAACCCTATACGTGATGAGGATTGAATAGAATTTAATCTCATTGAACATGGAAGGAAAAGATATAGGAATAATAAAAGGATATTTATCCTAGATTGATCAAGTAAATGATAACACATATACTTATAATAGATAAAGGATTCTCATAGGGATGTTGAGGTGATATAGAAAAATCTAGAGAATATTTTAGAGTTTTATTTTTCTAAATATTGATTTATAAGGTTTGGAAACCAGATATGTGTCACCTAAAAACCATAGTTGATGAGGTAACTTATGGATGATTCTCATAGATTATACTTCTCTATTTTTCTAGAAACATCTAAGATGTATATAGGTTTAAATAAAAACATCTGGTGGGATAACATGAAGAGGGAGATTATGGAATGTGTATCAAGATTCTTGTTATGAAATCAATTTAAGGATGAACAATAAAATTATATGGGTATGATGTAACCATTTAGCATACCAGCATGAAAATGGAAAAACATGTGCACAGATTTCATCATAGGACTCTCTAGGACTCCTAGAGGAAATAATTTTATCTAGGTGGTAGTCGATCACCTTACTGAGTCATCACATATCATTAATATCAAGAATGATTTATATCTTGACTAAATCGTCAATATATATATAAGCAGAATCAGTAAGACTTTTTTTAATTCCATCATCTACTATATCTGGTCGATTTTTGAGGTTTACCTCAAAGTTTTTTTGTGAATCCTTTAACAAGTGTTGGATATAGAACTAAGATTCAGCACTTCTTGTCATGCTTAGATGGATGGTCAATCTGAAAGGATCATTAAAAATATAGAGGGTGTTTTCGGATCATGTTTTATGGATTTAAAAGGATATTAGGACCAATATCTTCCCCTAGTAGAGTTATCATATAACATATATTTCCATTATGTCATTTAAATGGAACCTTATAAGGATTAATATCGAAAGTGGTGTCAAACTCTAATAGGTTTGGATATAGTTGGAGAGCAGAAATTGGTGGGACCTGATATTATGTAAGAGATGAAAAAGAAGGTCTAAACCATTTATATACATATGAAATATATATAAAGTATATAGAAAATATGTGGAAAAAAATGAATTATATTTTAGGTTTTAAGTTGGAGATAAAGTGTTTTTATATATCACCATGGAAGAAATTAATAAGGTTTAGGAAGAAGGGAAATCTTGGTCCTATATACATCAAACCCATTGACTTCCTTGATTTCATTAGAGAGTTTTCATATCGACTAGCACTCCCAGCTATCCTATCTCAAGTATATGATGTGTTCCAGGTATCCCTCTTGAAGAAGTATATTCCAAACCCATCACATGTACCAAATCTTAATGTGGTGCATTTGGAGAATTACCATTCATAAAAGGATCATCTGATGACGTTCTTAGATCATAGCTACACGGTTCTGTAGAATTAGACAACTTTTCCTAGCCAAAATGTTATTGAGGAACCACATGTTTGATGAATCGAAATGGGAAGCTGAATAAGTGATGAAACTGAAGTACATTCATCTCTTTTGGTGTAAAAAATGAAAATTTCAAGGAATAAATTTATAAATTGGGTATGAATGTGATGACTTGAACTTTAATAAACTAGATTCATTTTATAATGAATAATTTAATTTTAAGTAATGAATTTATGGAATACAAATACACAAATTTTTTTATTTTGGAACATTATATTTTATACTCTATCAAATTTAAAAGAACTTCAAGAATCATAACCATTCATATTATATTATTTTTATAGTAAAAATTAAGATTATCATATATATATATAGGTTTATCAAACTTATAATTGACATGGAAAGAGGAAACGAAGGCCTCGACTAGTAGGATCATACCATATAAATCCCTTCTATCAGAGTGTCTAAGGAAGACATAATCACTAGGATTAGACCTAGACTAAGAGAAATCAAATATTAAACAACTAAGGCATGTTCTAAACCATTTATCGAATAATTTTAAGCTCATTGAGATCATAGACCAAACCATGTTTGTCGAACTACCTGAGAAAAATCTGACAATCTGACACCTTACCCTTAGGACATTCACTTGAAATAAAGGTATATGTATCTAGACATTAATAGTATGAATTTTTTTATTTTTTTTCTAAAAAAAATTATTATATTTATATTTTAATAAATTATAATTATTTAATAATATGTTTGATAAAATTTGGATTTTGATATGATGAAAAACAAATTATATTTTTGGGAAATGAATAGTATCAATCAAGACACACAATTTTAATGAATTCAATAATTATAAAGTTATATTATATTTTTATAATATATTATTTTTAAAAAATATTTATTAAATATAAAGTATAATATATTTTTATGATGTCAGAAAATACTTTTTCTAATGGTCATAAAACAGTTATTGTCTGAAAAACAAATATTTTTAAATAAATATGGATGTTTTATTTAAAAGTTTAAATTATAATAAATAGTGAATTATTTGAATAAAATAAATTATTTTTTGAAATATAAAATTCAAAATTATCCACTAGTGAGTTTTTCATAATTTGTAGTGGCAAGTGATTTTTTGGGTCAAAATTAAATACAATATAAATATACGGTGTGAATTATGACATCATAAAAACACAAAAGTGATGTAATGAATTATATAAAGAGTATCCATGACAAAAATTATTTTTTCCATTTAAAATAATCTATTTTTAATTTATTTTATTAATTTTATAAACCCTTAATGAATCCTTCAAATCCTACATCATGTTTTAAGGTTTTAAAATCAAATCATTATAAACATGATTTGATTCCACATCACCTAGGGTATTATTGTAATGATTTAGGTTATTTTCCTTATATGATGAAATAAAATACTATTTTATAGATAAAATGGGAAGAAAACCATGTTATGTTTTATGGTATGGATTAATTTCGAATAAAGAGACCATAACCTATGTTTAGAAATTAATAAAGAACCCCCCCCCCCATATTTTTCTATATAAATTCAAACAAATTCTCATTTAAATTCACTCAAAACATTTGGAGCAGGAAATTACTATTTCTTTCCCACTATAGATCCCTCAAAAATATACCCCAAGATCTTAATAATCTCTTACTGATCTTTTATAAGTGTCGTATCAAGGTAAGGGATCCTCTCATTCTCCTCTTTTTCATGATCCTTCTTCATTTCATGCCTTTTTATTTCTAATTGTTCAAGTTGGGATATGTTTATATGCATAAATATTGCTATAATTATGATTCCTAGGTAATTATATTCCCCATTATCTCTCATTCACCCCATCTAAAATCCTTTATGTACACCAGTTAAGCTGTCGAAATTATCATACGATTTTCCATTCTAATCATTTTTATAGTGAATACCCATATCCATTTTCACTCAAGGGTATCCACCTAGTTGTAATTATCCTATATTTTTTGGGTATTTACATGTATGTTTCCAAAAATCCTTAATCTTGGGTCTAAAATTTATGAAACTCGTCCTTATGTTGTATTTTATTTTTGAAACACTTTTTCATATACATGATATGAAAGTGATAGGAGGGTGCCGAATTATATATCCCACCAATGCATTGGGTAATTTTTTTTCTCATTAGATTCTATGTATGGTACATGGTAGGTAATCATAATAATTATATGGTATGATTTCGTATCATTTATCCTTGAATTATGATTATTATTTCATCTTTTATGTTGTTTCAACATTCACATGTTACTTTTAGGTTATCATGTTATATCATACCTCATTACTCAATATTATGATTATGACCCATCTTATGTTACCTGTATATGCCTCATATATTGAATATACTACTTTACCTGATGCTACTATTTTTTATTCCCTCACTAGGATTTATAGATGACCCCTTTCTTATGTATATTCTTATATTATCCTGTATACATTTAGAAGATTAATGGATTTTTAAGAGTAGGTTATGGAGTTTAGTTTATTTAATTATATTTTCATTCTATGTTTTAATAATATGTACACAATTTACCCAATTCATTATTCCTCATGATCTTGTAAGTTTTACTAAGTATGCTTTCATTTAATAAATCATTAAATAAATTTTCATAATGATATATATTGTTATAGTTGGTATCATAGGAAAGTCTAGTTATTTTGAGTGTTAGGATTATAAACTCTAGTGATATTCCTATAGATAATTATAAACATAGGAAAACATCCATAATTTGTTTAATGTATATATTAAGTAGTTTCTAGGAAAATAAAGCCTTGAATGGATAATAAAATTATAAGTCTATGGGGAACATTTTTTCTTAGTGGTATTAACCCCAAGAGGGGTGTATTGAGTTGGACTCAATCATCTCCCAGAACATGAAAATGGGCCTTTCTACACATATGGGATGACACTCCTATGGTAATTTATTTTTTAAATTCAAAATATCATTATTAATCATTTTTAATGGAATAAATATGACTTTAATATTTTATATTAAGAAATATATCATGGATTGAGAGCTAAAAATTTGCAAGTTAAAAAATTTATGAGTTATTCTATTAATGTTCAGGGTTTCCTATTTATGTATTTAATAGTTTGCAAAAATCTCACCCATAATTTTTTCTTTATTTCAAGTTAATAGTCATAAATATTAGAAACTGAGTCAATAACCAATGTGAGGGCCATTGTGATAATGACCCAAATGAGATGCCCAAACCAATGCTAAAATCATCATGAATTTTGGTATTGTACTTTTAAATTTAAATAGGTTTTAATAGAAAACTTAATCAAAATGAATTACCAAATCCCATAAAGAGAATGAAAGTTGTAGTTGAGACCTTTATGTGAGAAATGCCTCTTAATTTTACTGGATCTTCTGATACCTTAAACATAAACCAATGATCAATTCCATTAAAATTATTTTCTTCCTTATTAATTTCTCTAAGCGTGAGAATGTTGTGCAGGAAGTTTATCATATGGAGGGATGGGATGATCAATATTGGACTTTGCTCAAAAATTAAAATCCTAAAGTAGAGATAAAAAATGTGGATTTGAAGGAATTCTAAAAAAATGAAAAATATTTTCTAGGAACTCTCTGACTAAAAATGGAGATGAATTTCAATAACCTCAATCAAAATTATGAGGTATCCATGTGGGTTTATGAGGAAAACTGCAAAATACTTTCAAGATACACCTCCCACTTTTTCATTATCCCTGAAAGTAAATTTAACCACTTATTTTGAGAGATAAACTCAATTCTAAAAAAATTCCTTATACATTTAAGACATTGAAATATAAGAGGAAATTGAATGATGTACCCTCCAATATGAGATGGATATTAGTGAAGCTAAAGGGTATAATGGATTTGGGGAAAGGATGAATATAATATAATTTAACTCTAGGGGTGTGGTGGAGAAATCTCTTGGTTGAAATAAGTTCCAATGTCCCACTTTTCAAAAGTGTGGGAATAAGTATCACAAATATTACCAAGGGGACAAGGAAGATCCTTCGATATTGGAATGAAGGGAACCTAAATAGTTATTACTGATGGGGGAAACCCACTAATGGGAAGGATGAATAAAATCCTCCAATAAACCCTAAACCTATTATCCAATGGTTCAACATTAAGTAATAAGGAAACATTGAAAGTAAATTCTCTAAGCCACGGGTTGTCGATGCAACCAATGAAAACATCCTCAAGGGCCTAGAAAACAATAAAAATCTAATTTAATCACAATTAAAATGGTGGATCCTAAAAATTGAGTGGTTAAAGATATGATTGTTATTAATTAAATGATAGTGAAAATATGTTTTGATTATGATTCTACGCAATATTTCGTATCATCTATGTTTATTAGAACCATTCAAATACCTCCTCAACACTTGGAAGTAAATTTATTGGTGAAGATGGAGAATGGGTCAACTATTTCATCCCAAGTGTATAACACTTCCCCTATAAAAATTTGTGGGTTAAATTTATCATAAAACTTTGTGATACTCCCATTAGTAGAATTTAATGCTATTAGGGGTATAGATTGGATTTCATTCTATAAAGATAGCATAAATGGTTGAGAAAAGGAAATAACCCTCTAAATTAGGAACATTCCTCTAATTCTATAAAAGTGAATGTATGTGTAAAAATCTTATTTGGTATCATCATCTCAAACATAGATATTATTTCTCTATTAGAAACCATATATTCCTCAAATTTTTTGGACTTTATAAAATTAAATCCCTAAATACATTCCAATTATAATGAAATTTACTAATGTGTTTCTCGAAAAAATTACTAATTTTCCTACTAACTATGATTTTGAGTTATTAATATAAATTATACCATGTTGTTTTATAATATCCAAAAATCCATATAGAATGTTAAATGTTGAACTTTAGGAGCCTAAGAGGTTTCTATAGGATAATCAAGATAAGGGTATATATTCCCAGGTTCTTCCCCATCAGGTGCATTGGACCTCTTCATCATAATGAAGGATGGCACAATTCACATGTACATTGATTATCATGAACTCTATAAGATCACAATAAAGAACAAGTATCATATTATATAGATTAAGGACATCTTTGATTAACTATGTGGATCCTATTAAATCTCTATTGTTGATAAAATTTTGGGATATTATCATGTAAAGGTGAAGAATAAGGATATACCGAAGAAAACTTTTCATACAAGGTACATGTACTATAAGTTCACAGTGATTCCATTTTTACTCAAAAAACTTCAAAAATATTTATGGATTTGATGAAAAGATTCTTTAGGGAGTTCCTAATCATATTTTTTGTAGTATTTATAGACCAAAATCTTATCATCTCCAAAATCTATTTGGAAAATGAAGATAAATTTAATTCTATACTGAATAATTTTCAAAAGTAAAATTTATTTGAAAATTATAGTAAATTTTAGTTAGGCATATAGAAAGTAACTATTCTTGGGCATGTTATTTCCATTAAAGATATATTTTTGTATACATAAAAAACTAAGGTAATTGAAGGATGTAAAAGACCAACATATGGGATAAAAACCTAAAGATTACTTGGATTGGATGGGTACTATGATTCATTTTTTACAAACTTCTCATGAATTTCATTCCCACTATCTAAGGTAACATGAAAGGTTGCCAATTTTTTTGGATTGATGATTGTGAAGGGATATTTAAATATTGGAAGAATATGTTATTACCTATAATTTTGCTCATGTTATGCACTAGTAGGGAATGGTTTTTTATCTATAATAATGTGTACAAAAACGGATTGGGTTGTGTACTCATGAAAGATAAAAATGTGATAACCTATGTCTCCCACCAATTAATGATACATGAATAGAACTCTCCAACATGTGATCTAGAATTTTCATTACTAATATTCACATTGAATAGTTAGTGACATTAACACTATGGGTAGATGTTTTAAATATTTAGAGACCATTAATTCCTAATGTATATATTCACACAAAAGAATCTCAATATGCACCAGTGGATACAGTTAGATATGATCAAGGATTATTATTTTCCAATCCATTACCTTCCTGGTAAGGTTAATAATGTGAAAGATGCTCTGAGTTAAAATTATCTCACAACTCTATCTATAATGAGCATTGAGAGGGGTCTAATCTTTTTGGATATGAAATGGATGGATATGGGAATGATAAAAGGATCTTCATCCTACCTTTCTCATATAAATACTCATCCATCTACTCTTGGGATGAACAAGTAGAGTAAAAAAGATGATAATATTATATATAAAAATGTATTGCATTTTTTGGAGTTAAAAATTGTTAAATATTGAGACATATGGTTTAGAACCAGAATATATGTCCCCTAAAAACCATATCTATAGTGGAAACTTCTCGGTTCTTTCTATAGCTCGTCATTTTTTATATATCCAGGAATCACTATGATTTATAAATATTATTAGAAAAACATCTGGTGGGTTAACATGAAAAATGAGAATGTAGAATTTGTATCATGATGCCTGGTATTCCAATAAGTCAAGGCTGAGTGATAAAAGTATAAGTTTATGATGTAAAATTTTCCCATACCAGAATATAAATGGGAAAACATAACCATGGACTTCATCATAGGACTCCCTGGGACCCATAAAGGAAATAAAACTATCTTAGTGGTGGTTGATTGACTTACCAAGTCAGTGAATTTCATTGGTATCAAGGAAATTTATCTCTAGGAAAAATCACCAATATGTACATAAGTTAATTTTTAAGACATCATGGAGTTGCACTCTCTATTTCATCCGATCAAGATCTGAGGTTTACCTCATGGTTTTGGAGAATCTTTTACCAGGAATTGGATACAGAATTGATCTTTGGAACCACTTATAAAACAAAAATTAATGGTCTGTTAGGAAGGACCATTAAAACTCTAGAGGATACATTTAGATCATGCTCAATGGATTTCCAAGAATTTTGGGACCAGCACCTTCCCCTAGTGGTGTATCATACAACTATAGTTTCCATTCTAGAATTTTAATGTAACCTTATGATGCTCTTTATGGTAATATATGTTGGAATCCATAATGTTGGGATGACGTTAGAGGGAAGAAGATGATGAGCCCTAATCTTATCCAAGAGATGATAGAGAATGTTCAAACCATTTAGCGACATATGAAATCATCAAAAAAAATCCACACAAATATATGCATACAATTGTTGATAGACCTGTAATTTGAAGTCAGAGATAATGTGTTCCTTATTAAATAACTATAGAAAAAAAGTTTTTGGAATAGATTATGGCTTATTAATGATTATATTGGCCCCTTTGATATACTTTATCACATTATAGTAGTAGATTTTCTACTATCACTCCCACCTGAACAATCTTAACTACATGATGTGTTCCATGTATCCTTTTAATGGAAGTACAAACTAGACCCATCCCATATACTAAATACATAGGGGTTACCATTGGATAATTTACTTTCATAAGAGGAGAAACCAATGAACATATTATATCATAGTTACTAGGATCTATGAAATAATATAACTCACCTGGTCAAAGTGTTATAGCCAAACCACACATTTGAAGAAGGGACATGGGAACCGAAAGTATTTATGAAACAAAAGTACCATTATCTATTTTATTGTGTAGAATAAAAATTTTGATGGTGATATACCTAAAGAGTGGAATAATTTAATGATCTAAACTTTTTTATATGAAATCCCATTTTTGAATGAATAACTTCCCTTTTAAGTAATTAAGTTATAGAAAACACATTAACTTATTTGGTTATTTTGGATCATTATATATTATATTTAGTTTTTATAAAGATCCATTAAGAATCATAAACATTTATATTTTAGTCAATATAAAGTAACCATTAAAATTATTACATATATAGGGTTATTATAAATCCATTTGACATGGATAGAGGAAGAAATGGCCTCGACCACTATGATCATACCCTATAATGCTCATATATCATAGCTACCTATGGAGGTAAAATCACCGGTCAATTACCATGACCAAAACCATGATAATATTCAACAACTAAACCATTATCAAAAAAAATTATGGGAGAAGTTCAAGATCATCTAGATCACTACCCAAACCGTGTTTGTCGAACCAACCCATGAAAAGCCCACCATCACACTTCTTACCCTTAGGTAATCAACTGGTGTGATAAAGGGATATGTTTCTACACCCAAACTGTATGAATTTTTTAATTATTTTTTTATTAAAAATGATTATATTTTTCTTTTATTACTTTATAAAAACTAAAAATAAATTTGATTAAAAAAATATTTTTATACAATGAAACACAAATATGTTTTTTTGGGAAATATATAGTTTCAATCAATAAATTTTATTTTAATGAATTCAATAAATTTCTAAATAATTGGTATTTTAATAAAATTTTAATATTTAATTATATTTATTTAATATATATGATAATATAATTTTATAAAGTTGAAAAATAATTTTTATAAGGGTTAAAAAGATGTTATTATAAAAAATATATATTTCAATAAATGTGGATTTTTATTTAAAAATGTAAATAATCATTCTTATATAATTACTTTGAAAAATATATATTATTATTGAAAATCATTATGTTGAAATTATCCAATGGTAATTTATTTCATTTTTTGAGACAGTTTAAATTTGGGATCAGAATTAAATATATTATAAATATATGGTATGTATTATGATATCATAAAATCCCCAAAGTTATGTAATAGATATTATAAATAGTATCCATGAACAAAAATATTTCTTCTATTTAAAATAATTTTTTGTGGTTATTTTATTAATTTTATAATCCCCTAATGAATCCTCCAAAACCTATATTATTTTATAAGATTTTAAAATTAATTCTTTATAAAAATGACTCACTTACACATCACCATGGTTATTATTTTAAGTATTTCATCTATTTTACATATTGAATAATGAAATACAATACTCTTTTGTAGAAAACATGTGAAAACATGGGATGGTTTTTTTTTATTAATTTATGATATATAGTCCAAAACCTATGTTTAGAAAATTATAGAGAATCCCCCTCTCTTTTTCATAATAAACCAACCAAAACTCCCATTTCTCTTCACTAATACCCATTGTAGCATGAATCTACTCTATCCTTACATCTATGTATACCTCCCAAGTTCCCAAAGTCTCATAATAATCTCTTCCCAACCTTTTAGAAGTTTCCTCACAAGGTATGAGATCCTTTCATTCTTATATTTATTTAGGAATCTTCTTTGTGTCATTACATTTTATTTCCAATTTTTCAAGATGCGGCATATTTTTACACATCCTCATTATTTTTATTATTATTTTCAAGTAATGAGATATCCCTTTTACTCTCATTCACCACATCTGTAAACCATTATGTGCACCCATTATTCTACAATAATGATCCTATGATTTTTCATTCCAAACATTAATTTAGTGAATAAAGATCTTTATTTCCACTCAAGGGTATTCACTTAGTTGTAAATATAATTAATTTATTCTCTATTAACATATATATAACCTCTACTCCTTAATATAAGTTTTAAAATTTATTAAAGACATCCTTATTTTATATGATATATTTTGAACACTTATGCATGTACTTGATATGAAAGTGAAGGGTGGGACCAAAATTATATAGCCCTCCAATGCATTAGGTAATGTTTTTAACTCATGAGATTCCATATATGATTCATGGGAGGTTATCCTAAGCACATTGTGTTATGATTTATTGGCATTTATCCTTGAGTTATATTTATGATTTCATGTTTATGTTATTTCCACATTCCCATGTTTCCTTTATGGTATCATGCTATATCATGCCTCAAGATTATGATTCTCATCCCTATTACGTTAACATGATATGCCTCTTGTATCACAAGTACCACTTTTCATTATCCTATTATTTTTTATTCCTTTACAAGGATTTATATCATTCCCCTTTATTATCTACATCCTCATGTTATCCCATGTAGTTTTATAAAATCAATGGATTTTAAAGAGCATGTTTGATGTTTTAGTTTATGTCATTGTATTTATATTTCAATTTTTTATGTAATGTACCTAATATTCCAAGGAATGTAGGCCTCATAAACTGATGGGTTGTACTAAGTGTTCTTTAATGTAATAAATCATGAAATAAATTATAATAAAGATATCGGTTGTAATAACATGGAATAACTAAGTACTTCAATTCCCATAACCATTAGAACCCAATAATATCACCATATGGATTGTGTAGTAGGTGACCTATAAAAATGAACTCAAACACAATCTTCACTAAGAAACCAGGTTAAACTTTAACCCTTATTGTCTTAGTTAAAACTTACTAACATCACTAAAAAATCAATGATTAAAATTGGGTAACAGATATAGAACAGGAATTGAATAGATTTGAATGAAATAGAGTACTAAAACTATATAAAATGAATAAATGTTTCCTATCAATTGGATATAAATGACTATAAATAAATAAGGTCAATTAATCAGGCATGGAAATTAGAAAAAAATCTATATTAGTTGTACAATGTTATATTAAAAAGAAATTTATTGAATATGAAGAGACTTTTTCACCTATAAAAATACTAGAATCCATCAAAATATATATTACTTGTGAAAATCATATAAATTTTAAACACTATCAAATGGATGTTAAGAGTTCCTTCTTTAATAGATATATTATTGAGGATGTAGTTTTGAACAACCTAGTAGATTTTTATATAATCAGTTTCCAAATCATGTTTCTAATTTATTAAAAGAACTTTATGGTTTTAAAAAATCTCCAAGATATTTTTATGATAGGGTTGTCACTTTTTAAATTAAAAAATATATTTTCTAAAAAATTTAAAATATGTTTTTTTTATTTGATATATGTTCATTACATAATTTTTTGTTCATGAAAACATTTTTTTGTCTTGAATTTTTATATCTTATAAAAAATAAATTTGAAATGAGTTTCACGGTTGAATTATAATTATTTCTTTGTTTTCAGATTTTTCAAAATCAGGATATAATTATTTAAATCAAATTTTGTTTATAGATCATATTTTAAAATGATTTTTATTAGATAGCATTAAAGGTAGTGATGCTCCAAAGATTAATTCATTTAAATTATATATATAGGAAACTAAGAAACAAGTTGACCAGACTACTTATAGAGGTATCATTGGATGTTTTAATATTTAACTACTAGTTAACCTGAAATTGTACTTAGATTTTTTTTATGTGCTCTATTTTAAGATAATATCATAGAGTTTCATTTTAATACTATTAAAAATATTTACAAATAACTCAAAGTGAAAACCAATTTTGGATTTCGTACTCTATAAGGAATTATTTTTAAATAGACACTTATATAGATGATGATTTTTGGGATTGTAAATTTGATCAAAAAAACCTCTAGTATGTGTCGCCTTTTAAAAAATTAATTAATATCAGGGTGTAGTAAAAAAATATAATTTTTATGATATATTAAATTATGAATATAAATTCATATATTCAAAATTTGGTTTCGTATAGATTCTATGGATGGAACACACATTAATAGAATATAGATATTAATTTAGACATGATTTAGGGATGATCAATTATTCTTGATCTTTTTTTTTGATATTTTAATATTATATAATGATTTAATATTATATAATACTTTCATAAATTATATTTCTATAATATTAAATAACTTTTTTATGCATTTAATAATTATCTTTTTTATAAATCACTTGTCTTATACTCAGGTCTAGTTAAACTAAGTTATGAGTTTCTAGATTCTATGAAACTTGATTTTGTTTGATGTGTTTTCGAGACCCTAATTATGTGGAGTTATATTCCATGGCATTCCTTATATGGAGTTTCTTCTGAGAAGTTTCTTCTATAGATTTATTTATATAGAGTTCTATTCAGAGATTTTTTTTGTGGAGTAACTTATATGGATCTTCTTTTGTGGAGTTGTGTCTACGGAGTTGCTTCCATGAAATTGCTTCTATGGAACTTAATTTAATGAAGGTTTTCTTTTGTAAACTTATAAGATTATATGAATGTTAGGTAATGGATTTATAATTTTTCAATTTTTTAATTTTATTTTTTATTATCGATTTATTTATTTATCCATCCTAAATTATCATAAAAGATCATGATTTTTAATTTTAATTAATAGTGTTAAAACCCTAAATTTATCATTACACATCCAATCTATTTTACCTACCTCTCTACAGAATCATTTTCATATAACCTCTGAGATCTTTGATGTAATAATTAGAATGAATCTTCCATTATATTCCAGTCATACAGATTCACTATGACCTCATAAGAAATCTAAGGCTACTCAAATATTTCTTAACAAGCTATGAAACCTGTATATTTCAACATGATAAGTGGTGCCTGTGAAATAAATTTATGTAAAGGTAAATTGACCAGTATGTATTTGGGGTTGAAATTTATTCTCTAATTGTGATGGATTGATTCATTCATAAAAAATTATCAACTCTTTTATGTAATGTTAGTTATGTAATTTAATTTGAATGTTGAGTACGAAATGGTTGAAAAGAATGATTGTATGTAAAAATGTGTAAATGGAAAGGATGGTATTTTACTTGAAATCTTAGGAAAAATATCTAAATATTTATCATATAGGATAATTTTTGAATTTTCAATGCCATTATCCTATCTATCATTCTAGTTTTGATATCAAAAAAATAATAAAGAGATTATTGAAAATGGAGACTAGAGGTGGCCAAATTTTATGGGGTTGAATAGTGAATATAGGTTCTTAATTAAGTTTTTACTTACCAAAATCTATCCTAGGAAAGGGGAATTTGGAATTATGAGTTATCATGATGCCACATTTCCTTTATCTTCTAAAAATTGAAAATGAATTAGCTTGGTCAGATATATCATGAGGCATATAGAGGAAGTAAGTAAGACTTCGTTAAAGATAAATTTTTTACCTTATATTTGTCATATATATGTCTTTGTAGAGTTCAAGAATGTTGTTCTTTATAGAGAAGAAGTTTAAGACTCAATTGTAAGTTCCTGTTAAATTAAATCCACCATTAAAAGAATAAAAGAAAATGTGAACCCTAGGAAGAAAGGCTGGTTTGTAGATAGTTATAAGATTTATGAAAATTTTAATCCAATTATGAATCATATAAGGACAATTGATAATGACAAACCTAGTTTGGAACCCAATTATGTTTTTGAGTATTTTTTTAAGGAATAATTAATAGTTGGTAATGAATATGATTTGGTTGATCTAGATGAAGAGACCATAAGATCATATAATGGTGAAGGAAATAAACTTTTAAAAGAATCAAAAAGGTATTGTGGACATAAAATGAGGAAACATACTCATTGAAAACGAGGCTAAAATTGGTAAAATTATATACCCAATATAATCCTTAGTGAAGATAATGAACCTTCGAATCTGGATCTCCTCTAATAAGGTCCTCAATATTAGTGGCGATATTATCCTATGATTGGATGTATTCCTATACCTTGATCTTCCTTTCATTGAATTAACAAGCTAAGATCTAGTCTTGTTTGTTGATCCGAGCTGTTTGAACTTTATTGGTATTAACATGAAGTTCCCTATCTAATATTTCCTCTTTATCCTTATCTAAATCCTTTATCTCTATGGTCTCGGCCTTTATTTCATCATTTGAGTGAATATTAGTCTCTAGATGTTTCTTTGGTTCTTTATAATCAATGTGTTTAACCTATTTATTTTCCTTTTGAGTGGTCATACTCCTCTTTTTCACCTAGATTTTGATTCCATCTCATTACTTTTTTTCCTTCCTGAAGATCTAGTTATGAATATTTTAGGCATATCCGAGTAGTCATTTTGAGGTCTTGACTCCCCCCCTTGGATTTGGATATCTCTAAGGAGAGAATTCCCTTCGTTGCCTTTTCTTTAGCCAGCTCCAACCAATGTGTGGCCATGAGATTGATCATGTTCTACTATAATATGAGAATCAACCTCACTATCACTTAATTATGGGGATCAAGACCAGCCCTACATTTTCCATCTTGGGGTGAGGGGTTTCCATCTTTCAGGATCCACATTCTCCATTCCAACTCCATCCAAAGAAAAAAAATAATTTGGGGACTTAATTGACATTGACACTCCACATTTTATAGTTTCCCCTTGACCAAAAGACAGTATCACATTCAGATCAATGGAGTTAAGCTTTTATGTAACAACTCTTACTTCAGAGTGAACACTTTAATTATTATGAGAAACCACTTACTTTTCTACCTGACCATTTACCAGCTCACCTGACTTCACTAAATTAGTAAATGAGAGATCCATTGAAGATGAAATAAAATATATGGCTGGAATTATTGACATGGAAGCCCCCAAATCATGATACAGTCTAGAAAATATATCATTGACTCTTGTATCCTAAGACACTTCCCTCAGCTTAAAGGTTGAATTGGGATTTTTTTCTCTAATGAGATGAATAAACCTCTAAGATTAAATAACCAAAAGAACCTCCCTATATCCTGGTTCGCACACCCCCTCAAGGTTGAGGTTTGAATCTTCATTTATATCTATGTATTTTAGATCAAAAGAGACCACCTAGTTATGAATGGGGGAATCCTTAACAAGACCACATGAGTATTTCTGCTTAGTAGGGTAGAGATAAAATGTGTTCTTATCCTAATGGTATATCTTATACACCTCATAAATCTACTATGTTGCTTCCATATTATGATGGGGATTTAGCATCCACCTTGGGAGCCACTGAACGGTGCCTCGAGATGGTTGGACACATGAAATCAAGCTTGAATACCAAAATGATAGAGGATGACGACTATAAAAAAGTTAATAGTGTGTGTCCAAGGAGAGAGTACTCCCTTATTAGGTAGAGAATATCATAGCAGTAATTAATAAATGATAATAGTGGAAGTAGTAATTAAAAACTGTAGTAAAAATAATAATGATAAATCATCCACAAGAAATAAATATGTAGAAGTTGAATCATAAAAAAATATAAAAATAATTACCCTCATCATGTCAGTAGCTGTAAATAAATAATTACCTATGATGCAGGGTAAATAGGAATATACCACGTGCTAAAAAAATACCAAAAGACTAAAATATGTTACTACTAGTATCGTGAGCATAGGTGCGATCCTCTCCTCCTATACTCCATCTTAATCTTCAAAATCAGACATCTAATGTTGGATGCATCCCTTTATCTACACCTATAATAATGAATTCTTCTTGGGTACTAATGGAATCCCATGGAGGGTGTGATATATACTCAGTAATCCCCCACCAATGGTGTCTAGGTCAATTCAGTCAATGAATATAAAATGAGTAGTGTACCAACATAATAGATGCAAGCCAATAAATATATAAAATACATCCGGTATGGTTCCTCATGGGACACCCAACAAATACTACATACTTCATCCTAATTCAGATGTCTCAAAACAAAGGGGACTTGTTCAAGTATGATATAAAGTACAATGGTTCATTATAAGTTATGTTTCATGATGTGTACCATTCCCAAGAATATGATTTTTCTTAGCAGATACATCCTTAAATTCAATGAATTAAATTTACTATATTTATATAAAAACGAATCACTTAAATTTAATTAAGTGGCATCATAGGCACAAAAAAGGAAAACCTTATCAAGGAATCCAAGTATAACTCCAGGAGTATAATAAGTACACAATGTCATGGGAATCTATCTAATGATATCCATAAATGGAATCCCTTGTATCACTCCCCCTATAATATATAAAGAAAATACCCCCCAATTCTGTCCTTGGTATCTCACATATGAGACTAAGTATCACTCTTGGCCTGGTATAACCATCTAACCACTAATCTCATCCACAATGTATCCCCTTGGAAACCAGTATCACTCACGTGGATGTAAAGAAAATTCATGGTGATCACATCCAATACATACCTAGTATCACTCCTTATGTATATTCATTTCATTTATAACTATAATTATAGAGAATGAAGATCTCATATAAGGTGATTCATAAATGGAATCACTTGTATCTCTCTTGGTATTTTTGAAAGTATGGATTATCAATCATGATTCAATTAATTTAGCATGGAATTGCATTTATGATACATTAATCTAGTCTTAAAAATCATTTAAATAATCAACTCAATTATGGAATGAAGTATAATGGAATATCTCATGGCCTACTAATTCTATTAAAATCATTATTATCTTAAAAGAATTTATTAAAATTAAAATAATGACACAATATGGGTTTAGACAATTTAATATTAATAGAAATTAGACCTCTAAGTAATGGAACACCCATAGGGGTGGGTCACATCAAAGAGATCAACCGACTAGTTGATTTGTTGTTTGATATGACTGTAATGATAATGGAGAACCATTATATATAATTTATTAAGCTTTTTAATCGTATCTTAAGAAAGCTCTAGTGTGTGTCCCAATGGTTAATGATATAAATGAAACTAAACTTGAGGGAAAGAATCTAGACCACCTATATTTGTTTTGTAACACTCTCCTCCTCTATTTTTGTCTCTTAAATGAGCAAGAATGGGATATATCAGTAGAAGGATGAAATACCCTGAAAATAGGGCATATCACCTCACACCAAAATAGCACAAGATATGGGAATTTAAAAAATTACAGGAAGAAATAGGATTGAAAATATTACCATTACAAATCTAATTTGATCATCATTAATGGAAATTGACCTCAAATGGAGGAGGAGGGATCCCTAGATTAGGCATCATGGGGGTCTCTCGAATATTGCCTCTTCTATGTGGGATAAAAAAAGGGCTCTATTAAAATGATCCTCTGGACATTTAAAAAACACTCCAGGGTATTTACATGGCATGTAAGTGTAATACACATTGTGTAATTATTGAAATTTATCTCTCATGCAAAATCATTGACACATCATGTAAGGGGGTTGGGCCAGTAAAATACAAGTCTTGTATTTGTTCTATAGCTAGGTTCAATCACGTATGTTACCTCCTTTGATAAAACAAATCGGCTGGCCCTCAGGATTGATTTTTGGGTTTAACTAAAACTAAAATAAAACATGCCTTGCTAAAAATATGAGATGTTAGAACCTCTACTCCATAAAAAATCCATTACTTGTGTTTTCATTCCAATGGTAATAAATAAATTCATGATAAAGGTTTTTACACAGGTAATATACATCGGCCTCTCTCTCCCAGGTCTCGTTCTATATGTGGTCATTCTACCATAGCTCTTGGTCTAGAGGATATCGCCTACTTCAAAGATCATTCATAATTTGAACAAAAATATATATCATATGTTTCTCGAAGGATACATCAACATCTAGCTCAATATCCTTAGGATCAAATGAATAGGATGTGTAAAAATGATAATGATGAATCTATTATGCAGGGAATATGTCATGCATGGAATTGTACCTCTATGGTATATACAATTGATAGGCTACTAGATTGACTTTCTCTATGGTCTTAAAAGGCCAAAAATAATAGGGTGGTTGATTTTCCTACCTTTAAATTCATCTATGAACCAATCTAAAAGAAACAAAAAAGAAAGACTTGATGTCCCACCTTAATCTCCAAAGGTCAAATTCAATGATCATTATAAGATATCTTCTTGTACCGAGCTATAGCTAAATGATTTTTAATTAGTTGTACTTGATATGAAGTCTCTTCAATGAGATGAGGATTGAGTATAAATTCCTCACTTGTCTCTAACTAGCATAAGGTTGAAGGGAATAGCTTTCTATAAGGGTCTTTATAAGGAGACATCTAAATTGTTTTATGAAATCTATTATTATAGTAAAACTCAATGTGAGGTATATGTTTTTTCTAGGAACCTCAAAAATCAAGGATTTATTCCTAGAGAATTTTCTCCAACACATGTATGGTTTTCTCATAATTCCCATTGGTCTGAGGGTGATATGATATACTCAAAACCACCTTTGATCCCATTGCCTTATTCAGTCCCTTTTAGGACTGTGATGTAAATCGTGTATCTTGGTCTTCTACAATAGAATGGGGAACAGCCTGAAGGTGAAAAATATCCTAAATATAAATTCTCCCATGATAATAAATTGAGAAGGTCCCAAATCTCAGTTAGAATTGTGTAACCCTGGTCAACTGGTTGATGATAACCCATAATCAATCTATGCCTCAATTGGATCATAGAAATTTCATCATGAAATCCATGATGATGTCATTTCATTTCCACTTAGCAGTTGATAGAGCTTGTAGATGTCTAGTGGGTCGTTGGTTCTCTACCTTCACCTACTAACAAGTGGAACACCTTATGATAAAACCTATATTATAAATATTAATACCTAGAAACCAATATGGAATAAGCACTTCATGATATATCTTGTTAATTCTGCAGTGAACTTCCCAAATAGAGGTGTGATATTCCAACATCAACTCCTCTCGTATAACTGAAGCAAAAAACATACATCCATGGAATTATATAATCTAATTATTATCAATGACCCAACTACATGGTGGGTTCTCACCTAATAAATTCTCTCTTAGGACTAGACCCTTGTGATTTAATATTTTTCTCATCCACACCCATTCTATAAGGGATGATTTCACTGCTAAAGCTACCAGAATAGGATTCCCAGGACACTCCTAAACATCTATGTGTATCTCTGAAAACAAATGTATCAACTAAGACTCACAACTACCCTCCTGGATATATTATGTATGAGTATTCTGGCTTAGGGTTTCATTCATTACATTACCCTTTCATGGTGTATAAGCAAGCTCAAAATCAAAGGGATGAAGGTATTCTACCCACTTGTGCTTCCTGGAATTTGAGCCATGCTATATGGATATGTATTGGAGACTTTTTTGATATTTGTAAACAACTAATGACTCAAAAAAAATATAGTGACTCCAATATCATAAATCATAAACCAGGTCTATAAGATCAAGGTTGTGTATAGGATAATTCTGCTCATGAGGTCTCAACTACTGGGACCAATACTCTACAACCTAATCTCTCTTCATCCAAAATACTCCTATATGGATTCCTATATCATCACAGTAAATAGTATAGATCATTCTTAGATCTGGAAGAATCAAAATCATTTATGAATTCAGACTCCCTTTCAAATCCTAATGCTCTATGTTGAAAGATTATAATCATATAAATTTCAAACCCCTCTTAATGAAGCATGTATGATGTGCTTCTATGAATGAGAAGTCCTAAATTAATTACTTGTAATAGCCATCCAGTTCCAAAAAACTGTGTATGACAAATAAATTATTTGGATTCTCCTAGGAAACTATAGTTCTTTCCTTCTTTGGGTCTACAAATAATACTTCCTCTGAAATAATATTTTCCCAGAAGTGAAACTTATCGATCCAAAAGTGTAATTTTCTGATCTTTGTATAAATTTTTTGTTTTTTAATGTATTCAAAATTTTCTCAAGATGGTTTTCATGGTACTGTCTAGTGATAGGACACATTAAGATGTCTTTCACAAAGACTACAAGAAATGAATATAGATATGGGTTGAAAACTTGTTTCATTAAGGCCACGTAAATGGTGCGTGAATTCATAAGATAGAATGACATAAATAGGTAATTATATAAGTTGTACCTTCTTTGAAAATCTAAATTTGTTATTTCTAATGGTCTCACACACACATGGTGGTATCCTAACCCCAAATCTATCCAAGATAAAACTTCTACTCTTCATAGTTGGATGAAGAGTTCATCCATAGGATGCAATATATACCAATTCATTATCATAAGATGGTTAGAACTTCTGGAATCCAGAAAAAATATGAGGGTTCCATCCGTGTTCTTGGTGAAAAGGATAGTTGAACCCCATGGAAAAGTGATGGGTCATTTAAAAACCTTTTTATCAATGTATTACAACATTTTCTTGAGTTCATAAATATCTATAGGTACCATCCTATAAGAATAATGGACATGGGAACCGCACCAAGAACTATATTAATGGTGAACTACAACCCTATCACTAGAGGTAATCTTGAAAAATCATCAAGGAAGACATCCCTGAAGCGATCCCACATGGGAGGTAATTCTACAGACTGTATTCCCTAATCACTCATAAATATACTATCCATTTGTGCAATCACTCTTCAGAACCCATTATTCTCGGGTCCAACTCGACCTTCTGGGATATCCCATTTTACCTTTATGAATATAAGCACTACCATCATGTGAGGTAAAATAAACACTCTGATGATTAAAATCAATATGGGAACAATAAGACACTACCCTGTTCATACCTGGAATGGCATCGAAGCTAGTCATTTTAAGGATAAAAAATAAATAAGAAATGGTACCCACCTATATCAAAGAGGGAATCCTTTCACTGGTGTATACTCTCAAATCAAACCCCTAACGGTGTATCCTGATTCATCATACCATAGAAGTACTTCATCTCAAATACAAGACTTTCTATAATTTATGTAAATATAAGAGTCTAAAGAACATGTATCAAATAGAGAAGAAACTATTGTATAGGCTACGAGAATAGTACCAAATGTATTACAAGTCCCAGGACTCTTCACAAGGGGATTTGGTTCTACTATAAATATGTAGCATGAATCGTGGCCCTGAGATAAAACCTAACTAACCTAGGCAGGTCCACTCTACTTTCATTAAACCTTGTATATCTGACTACCACATCCACATCCACCTCCTTGTCTTAATCAGATGGTACTAGACTAACTCTTATCCTAACATAGAGTTTAAGATCCTAGTCCAAATAGTGGTGTCAACATGGATCCCATCTCACTAAATATTAGTGGGAATGTTCTGCAGAAGCATTGAAGGTAACTCATCCTATTGCAAGCTTGATGCTCGATTGGGTTCCTCATGCAAAGGGTTTTTTTATGCACTTCCATTCCATAATAGGGATACACCACATAATGTTAAGTTCATTTCATATGGACGTAATTTCAAGTTTACCTTTGAAACAATACTTCCAATTTCTAGATAAATCATCTCCTTAGCTGGAAGCTAAACCTTTTTAGCCCATATATCTAGCTTCCCTCCTGACCCGCTCTATGATGAGGTCCCGGTTCACTATCTAGGAAATGGTTTTTAGCCTAAAACATTCACCTCTGATTGTATGGAATATGAAAACCCATCCTTGAATAATCTTGTAGTCATCATCTCCTCACCATTAAGAATCAGTGTGAAATGTTGAAGCTTAGAGAAACGTGTCGAGTACTCCATCACTGACATGGAACCTTGTTGTAGATGCATAATCTCCTAAGCATGATTTATATGAAACATATGTTGTTGTAGAATTTATTATAAAGAACACCCAAACCATACCCTGATGATGTACGGACTAGGTAATGACATTGCACCAATGTTTATATGTATATTAAAACACGTTTTTAATGAGTTTGACCCTTCACTATGAATTCATATTTAAATGATCAAAGATCAAAAATATGGCCTCTAATCAAAATTCAATAGCCTAAGGCCCACTATTCACAGAAAATGTGGGGGTATGTTTATTCTATGATTCCCACATCAATTCTTCCATAGAAGGAGTAGGTTGTGAAGCTCTCTATATAGACTACATAAATTAGAAGAAGCTATCGTGTAATTGAGCAAAAACAGCTAGTGGAAGATCAATAATAGGTACCTCAAGTGGAACTACCAAAGTAAATACTAGTGTTTTAGTCCCACCACCACTAGAGCATGGCCATAACCACCCTTTTGGCATATTATATGAGGTTGTTGAGCCATAAATGGTGTACAATTGTTAATCACACACCTTAAAAAATAAATATATCTGATTTAAAATAAGGAAAAAATTAAATTATCATCATGTAACCTATCTATAAATTCTCACACCTCCCATATTGCTCCTAAATATATGTCTAGGTTATAAGGAAGGCCATGAAATACTATAAAACCATATCCTACTACCCACTACTAAGGTCAGTTAGGTTCAAGGTCTCAAACGACGTACTATAGGTTCTAGCATATGGAGTGTCAGTTGTGGGGTATTTAATAAGAAACCCTTTACATTGAAATTGGAATCCCCATTTAGTGGTAATAAATTCATTTTAAAACATGCATTTGTTGAATGTCATTAATATTTCTTTTGGATATAGATATCGTAATCCAGTTAAAAGAATCACCATCCCAAATTTATAAATACCCATGCTCTTTATCAACTGGAATTGGTACATCAAGTAACTGAAACCTGACCATTACATCAAGTAAAAGGATATAACAAGTAATTTATAGTTTTTTTATTGAATTAAATATCATTCCTAATTTATATAATACTCACTTTATAAATTATAAATGAAATTCATCAATAAAATTAACAAATATTTCATCCCATGGAACTAACGGTTAATGGATCAACCATGGAATAATTATATAATTAAGATTTTATCATACATATATATGGGGAAACCCATTTATATTGATTTAGGAACTTTAATTAATCCAATTATGTTAATCCTACAAAAAACAGTTATCACTTTTCAATATATAACAATCAAGGAACACACCATCAGAACATGAAATATACGTAATGTATGTGGAAATACAAATATGGCACGGTGTGATGCATGAAATTTGAGTCATAAGGTTCCTATTATGACATATGATTTGACGCATCCATTTCAAACCAAGAAAAGGAATTTAAACTTCTTATTAATAATTTATCAATAAAAATATAATCACAAAATGTGTGTGTCACCCTTTGGTGAAATCAATGAGACTCTAACAGGAAAAATGATAACAGCAATAACCCATCTTAGGTAATTTGGGTTTCCCATGTACATGGTTTAGCTACTCCCAAACACATCCTTATTACAAAATTATATTTCATCCTAGTCTTCTATATAATACCTAAATAGTAATACAAAATGAAAAATATCATCTGATACAACTTTGTTGTGCCCCGCCATGGGAGCCACTGAGTGGTGCCCGAAGACAGTTGGCCACATGACCTAAAGTGAACCTATAAAAATTATAGAGGACAAAAAGTAGTAGTGAGGGACTAGGGTGTGTTCATAGGAATAATATTCCCTCATGAGTCCAATTGTATAACAATGGTATATAATAAATGATAACAATGGAAGAAGTAATAAACAAACAATAGTACTAATAATAATAAATCTTTTACTAGAAATAAATTAGTGGAATATAAATCATAAATAGATAGAAAATTATGATTATGATATTTTCCATTAGTTATAAAAATGGGTACCTGAGATATAGAGGAAACATACATATACCACATTCTAAAAAATTACAAAAAATCTAAGCTACAACTACTATCATCACAAGAATAGGGTCAGTCTTCTTATCCCATACTTCATCCTAGTACTAAAAATCATACATCAGAAGCTATAAGATTACCTATATTTGTATCTATAATTATAACATTTGTTTGATTACCAAGGGTATCCCAAGAGATCTGTGAGATACACTCAGTAATCCACCACCAATAGTGTCTAGATCAATTCAGTCGGTGCATATAAATTGATCAATGTGCCAATAATAATAGATGTAAGGTAATGAATAACTAAAATACATAATACCAGGTTCCTCATGGGATACCAAACTGATACTACCTACATTGACCTCATCCATATATATCTGAACCTAGGAGACCTATTCAAGTATGATATAGATTAAAATGGGCTGTCATAAGTGAATTATCAAGATATGGACTATACCAAAGCTTGTGATTTGGATTGGAAGATGTGTAATTAAATTAAATGAAATGTCTTTCCTAAATTTATATAAAAATTCATCTCTTGATTTTAATTAAGCAGCATCCTGGTCCCATCCAAAGTGAACCATATCAAGAAACCCAAGTATCATAGTTGGAGCTTAACATGTACTCAACATCGTAGGAGTTCATCAAAAGAGATTCATAAATAAGATCTCTTGTATCACCCTTGTTATTTTATAAAAGAAATATCATGTGAGTTTATCCCTGGTATCTCATGTAGGGGACTGAGTATCACTCATGCCCTAGAATAACCATCTAGCCACCGATCACATCCATGATTTCTCCCAAAGGGAATTGGTATAACTCGTGTGGTTGTAGTGAAAAGGCATGGTGATCCTTTCCAAAGAATACCTAGTATTTCCCATGATGTATACACACTTCATTTATAATTCTAATTGTAATTCATGAAGATAACGTGCAATTTGATCCATAAATAGAATTCATTTTATCTCCCTCACCATGTATGAAAATATTTCTTAGTAGTCACAATTCAATTCATATAGAAAGGCATGAAATTCATGATACTTTAATATACTTAGAAAAATCATTTAAATAATAAATTAAATTATGGAATAAAGTGTTGGGTCCTAACTCATGGCCTACCAATTCTATAAAAACCATTATTATGTCAAAAAAAAATTATTACAAGAGAATCCCACAACAAGATGGGATTAGAAAATTTAAGATTAATGGCAATTAGGTCCCTAAGGAATGGAACACCCATAGGGGTGGGTCATGTCAAAGTGATCGACCAACCGGATAATTCACCACTAACTTGGATGGTAATGGTAAAGGAGAACCATTCAATTTAATTTCCTAATCATTTTATAAGGGTCGTCAGAAAGGTCTGGCGTGAGACACAACAACGTATGATACAAATTCGCTAAACATAAGGGAAAGAATATAGAGCACCTACCTTGGGTTTTTATAGATATACTCATCTATTTTCTGGCCTTGAAGTGAGGTAAGATAGGATATATTTGAAGAATAGAGGAATGCCCTGAAATAGGGAATATTATCTTGCACAAAAATTAGTGAAAAATATGATAATTTAAACCAATATGGGAAGTAAGAGGAGTGAAGGGCTTACCATTATGATCTAAATGACCAATGAATAAAGAAATATTGTTTTCATGAAATAAGAGGATGGTGTTAGGTCATAATAATACAATGATAACAATATGGGAGTGAATTGTGTATTTTTGATAATCTTGATAGATTCTTACTCTTATTGTTCCTTACAATTAATATAGACATAAAGAATCTTATTTTATAATAGATCTAACAAGTTGATAAATATATAATAAGTACACAAAAATTATATAGTGTTTCAGGGCATAAATATTCCCAAGTCCACTCCACTGATTCTCTCCATGTGAGTTAGGTGATTTTCACTATAAAAGTCTTCTGATCAAAAGACCTTCACAACTGAGTGAAGACAGTTGACACCCTTACAACAAGGAGAAATAGATCCTTCTGGTTTTTTATAGGGAACTGGTTTCTCCATATCTTATATCAAGAAGCTGACACATAATCCATGACTAAGTCTAAGCATTAAAAACACCAATTTATCAAAAGTTTTTGAATTGATTGGTTTGATAGGTTCTAGATCACATATGCTAAATTAATTGAAAAAATACAAATCTTATTCTTCAGAGATGAATTTCTTCAAGTATAGATCAAATTGAAGTGATTTTGTGTCCAAATTATCATCCACACAAATATAAGAAAATGAGCATTAGTAGTTACATAGTATTATGAGGTTGCAATATGAATATCTTCAAAGTGTATCCTCTATTCAAAAATATCAGATTCACTATATTTTTTCAAAAGTTCTATATTCTACAATATATTTTTAATAATATGGACTCATATATCATATGTGTATATTTCAAAAAAAAATGGATAAATATTTTGAATTTACAACATTCTTTTGGTTGATTAGATTCATAAAAATTTTCTGACATATCATAATCATTCAAATGTTAATCATTCAAGAGATTCATAACATCCCTTATAAATAGTAATGATTTACTCTATTGAATACGATTCTTCAAATTTATCATAATGACACTTTTAATCATTTTTAAAATAGCTTCAAACAAATCTATACCTTGGTGAAGACAGTTGTACAAATATTAGATATAATAATGGATTTAAAACTCCATTATTGAATACTCAAACAAAGGTTCCTTCACAATACAAAAAAAACAAATGTAGGGTAAAAAACATAGGGTTGAATGAAAGATTATGGATGATTTACCAAACATTTATTCCCTCAAACATAGGCTTCTATACATACCAACATAAAAATTTTAAACCATAATTTTTCATTTTTACAAACATAAGGTTCCATTCAAATGTAGTATTCATGAACCATACTTTCCTAATGATTTAGGTTATTTATTCCATACATGTTGTTTCAAATTTAGAGTTCATTCTTTACACTATTCTTACAAACATAGGGTATAAAAAGTGTTTCCAAAATTCATTTAAAATTCATTCCAAAACATTATCTAATATTTCATACTAATCAATTACTTGAATATAATTACAGAATAAATATTTCATAAAACATTAATTTCATGAAAATCAATTAAACTAACTTTATCAGTAATACAAACAAGGATATTTATGAGTATGAAAATAATAATATTTATAGAGTATTGTTGTGACAACACATACCCAAAAATCTCTCTCTTCAGATGATCACAATACCCATAATAATTAAAAAAATATATAGGAATTGTAAAAATTAATGAATTAGTATTTTATTTCGATGAATTGGAAAAATAAGTTAAATAATGTTGTGTTTAACCAAATTTATACCCCTTTATGATATAAAAAATAATATTTTTAAAACAAAATGGATTAAAACACATTCAATGTTGCATATAACTATAAATTAATGTTATATTCTACTGTATAGTGAAATGAAAAATGTGTTCTTGAAGTAGAATTTGAACATAATTAATAATAAAAATTTAAAATAATAAATATAATTATTAATGATAAATATAATTATATTTATTTGAAATTATTTTTAATGTTTACATGAGTAATTTCGATAGAGAAATATATTAATAAGAATGGGTTGTTGACTTAGATATGTTTTGTTCAGAGGAGGTTTTTGGTTTTGTGAAAGCATCAGAAGCCTGAAAAACTTCTTTAAACTCTGTAATTTGTTATTGTAATATTTATGAGTGATTTTAAAAAACCTATGTTATTAAAATTCTTAATTCTTTTGAAAATTTAAACCTTCTAATCAAATTATCTTTTATAAATTCATGCATATTTTCTTATGTCATCAGAAACATTGATAACATATCACTAAACTAATTGAGAAGTAGCCTGATTCCAAGTTCACTAAAGGTCATTGTTTTAATCAAATCTATTTGATTATCTAATATCACATACAGAGGTTCATTTTAACATTGAATTGATTGAATCCTACTATTCATATCATCCATTACTAAAGTAATCACTAGAGATATTCTGAATAAATCTAGAGAAGTTGGTGGTGTATAAGTAGAATATCTAAATACATTGAAACTTACTTTAATGGATTCAAAGTGACTTCACAAATACCATTTTAAATCATTGAAATTAGTCTTTGAGATAGAATCTGATTTTAGTTTCTTAAAATTTTCTATCTTTACTCTCTGAAAAGAAACAAAATTTCTTTTAGAAATTTAATTTTCTCTGATATTATAAATTTGAGTCTGAATAGATTGAATGTCTTCTCTGAGAATAGTTGAACTTCTCAAACATCTAAATATTTTCTTGCAGCCTCTAACTTATATTGATAATTTGAATTTTCTTCTCTTAGATTGTTGAGATAAGAGAAAAAATCCATTAAGTTGATTATTCAAATAATCAATAGATTATGTTACATGAACTTGAGCCTATTAGTCTATGTCAACCAAGGATAAGTATTATACTTTACTTATCTCACTATAGAAAAAAACTTCATCTTCAAAATCTATTTCAACTCTGTAGGTTCAGGGTTTTCCTTGTCCATGAAATCATTTATAAATAAAATTAATTGATTCTAGACTGACCTTGCAGTTTCATCCACTATAGGTAAAATTTTCTCATCTCCTTGATCATGTTGTTGGACTTATTCCTCAATAATATTTTTCTCATTTTAATTTTCACTTTCATTTAGATCTTTTTTTCTCTTCTTTATAGTCTAGATAGGTTTTTAGTGGGGTAAATTCATCAATGACAGAAACATCTATATCATGTGCTTGACTTGTAGTATCTTGAACTGTAGGTTCATATCAATTTTTAGGTTGGATATCAAAGAAATCATTGATTAGTTGTTCTAAATTTTCTTCAGGAGATGAAGGGGCATCTCTCAATACATTTAGTTTAGAAACATTATAACTAAGGCGACATCTCTTTGGTTTAACATCATCACCTATTCTTGATTTTTAAACTTCTTCTTTTTGAATTTGGATCCCAATAGTAGATCCCAAAATACTTTTATCCCACTGAGTAGTAGAACCAGTTCATTTTTTGGTATTCTTCATTAATATGTAACATTTTTTCGTGAACTGTACTCTAAAAGAAACCTATATTCCTTAAAGTTCTAGCATTAATAATTTTTATTTGGTGACCTATGAAATTTATTGTTACATCCTTGAGCAGGACTCACTGAAGAATATGCATTGAAATTATCATTCCATAAGGATAAAAAAGAAATATTTTCCTACTCTTGGAAATAGTAGTGTATGTACCCTAATAAGTACCTTAAAAAATTGAACATGATATCACTCATCATAAAAAAATTATATACATATCTGGATAAATAATATTCTCCAGTTCAGTAGTCCTTCGAATTATAAATGACTACATAAACTTGAACAGTGCCATCAGATCAGTGTTAAGATCCTAAATATACATTTTTCTTATCTAGGTAGATCCAACAAGAAAATACATAATATCCTATGATTTATGTTCTTGGTCTCTTATTGATCAAAGATCAAAATGAAAACCCCCATCACGGGGAAATTTTTAAATTTTATAAATTTCCAACAAAGTCAATGAACAATCACTATAGTAAATCATAGAAAGGGAGATGTCCTCGGTATCATTGAAACTATATTGAGAATTTATAACTAACTATTTTACTAATAAGTCAAAAATTATGTTTTTTTTCTTTAGAAAAAATAGTTCTAAGTCCTTGAAAGGCTATATCATGCTTCACTAGAATATTTTTATGATTTATCCATTCAAAATCTATTACCTTGGTGTGAAGAATATTTTAATAGTTAACGTGCTTCTTTTCTCGGCTCTAGTTTCTTGCTTCTTTCATTAACATTTTCAAATAATTTTAAGGTTTATGGATTTAGATTATTGGGTTTTGAAAGAGAATCGAGAGCTCTTGGTGTCATAAGGGTTTTAAATATAAGGTTAATAAGAGAATAATGAGAGAGAGGAAGGGTTTTCTGATGATTTTTTGGTGACGTGGTTCTAAATTATTGGGACAATTATGTAGTGTAATCATTATTAATTTTTATTTTGAGAAGACACACGTTTTCAAATCAAAATAAATTCTTGTTTTTTTACATAAATAAATATACAACTAAATAAAAATAGTAAATATAAAAATTAATATTATAAATTAACAATACATTTATTTAAAATTAAATATTCCTAAATCCCCCTTAAGAAATGAAAAACATTTTTTGGCAAGTGTTTTAGTAAAAATATCAACAAGTTGATATTATTTATTTAAAAATTCTGAAGATATAACATTTTTAAGAACATGGTCTATTATAAAATTATTTCTTATATCAATATGCTTTGTTATAAAATGACTTATTATATTTCTTGGAAATATTAATTTTTACTAGTATTATCACATATAATATGTAACTTATTAAAGTTAAGTCCAATGTCTAGATTCCAGTAAGTTATGTTTCAACTACATACTTGTGTACTGCAACTGGCAGTAGATATATATTCTACCTCAGCTGTTGACAAATAAACTGAATTTTTTTTACCTGAACATGATACTAATGATTTTCTTAAAGTGTGATAGGTTACTAGGGTGCTTTTTATATCTAATCTACAACTTCCAAAGTCATCATCTAAATATAAAATTTAATTAAAATCATAATTGTTTGTGTAAAGTATAGATTGAAAATTAGTATATTTTAAATATATAAAACTCATTTTAATATTTTTAATATGGGATTATTATATGATTTTACTAAAGGATATCATATAGGCATAAAAAAATTATATCTATTATGATAGTGGTAATATAGAGTAAACTACTAATCATACCCCAATATAATTTTTCTCAACTAGGTTTCCAGCTTCATCCAATTCAAGTTTTAAATTAGTACACATGGGAGTTGAATATGTCTTGTAGTTTTCCAATAATAACATTTTCAGTAAATAAATAATATATTTACTTTGATTTATATAATTTCTGTAATCTTTTTGTTAAATTTGAAATCCCAAAAAATTAATTCTATAATCACTCTCATTGAAAATTATTTTTCTATATGATTTGAGAAATCATTACAAAGTTTTTAATTTTCTGATCCAAAAATAACATCATCAAAATAAATTTATACTAATAATATATTCAAGTAAAATGTTTTCTTATGAGTGGTGGGATCTTCCAATCCATTAGAAAATCCATTTTCTAATAAAAATGAGCTAAATTTATAATAGAAAGCTCTAGGTGCATGTTTAGGTACATATAGTACTTTGGTAAGATTGAAAACTAAATTTACTTTATGATGGTTGTAAAAACCTATTTATTGTTCAATATAAACATCCTATATTAAATATATATTAAAAATCCATATTTTACATCGATATGATATAATTTTAAATTCATATGAGATGCATAATCTTGAAAGATTCTAATTGCCTCTAATTAAGAAATACGTATAAATGTTTCATCATATCTATTCATTCATTCTAGTTGTAACCTTTTTCTACTAATCTAGAGTTGTTTCTAGTAATCATCCCTTAATCATTCAATTTGTTTATAAAAACTCATTTAGTTCCTATTATTGTATAATCATTCTCAAACCCTGTTTCTATTGAATTGATTTAGATCTTATTACATAACTAATAACAAACTTTCATCATTTAAAGGTTCTTTAATAATTTTTTGTTATAATTGTGACATAACGGTATAAAATTCAACTATGTTTCCAAAATTTCATTCAGTTCTTACTCCTGTGTATAGATTTCCTATAACAGTTTCTAAAGGTTGATAATTTAGGTTATATAATGTCTGTGTAGGACACTTTTAGGTTCTTCTATCTCATGTTCTTATTGAATGGACTGAATATCATTTATTTTATTTTCAAAATCAATCATAGGTGATTAATGTCTCATATTGTCTAAAGCATCATTAATTTAATCGATTTTATTTTTCTTTTTATTGAAAGGGTCACTTTTATAAGAAATCACATGAACTGATTCATCAAAAATAATTTTCTTTTCATTATAGATTCTACAAGCATTAGAAGTAGTAGAATATCCTAGAAATATTACTCCATAATATTCTAGATAAAATTTACCATGAATTTCCTTATTATTCAAGATATCTAACTTGCATCCAAACACATTAAAGTACATTAAATTGGGTTTTATGTTATTCCAATTTTTATAGAGTGTATTTTTAACAATATGTTATATTAAAACTCTATTCACGATATATATTGTTGTTCTTATATCTTCTTCCCCAAAATATTTAGAAATTTTGTATTCATTTAGCATAGTCATTGACATTATTGAATAATTATATTTCTTCTTTCATCAACTCCATTTTTTTCAGGTGTTCTTGGTGCATTGAAGTTCTGTTTAATACCAAAATTTGAGAAAAAGTTTCAATTTTTTTGTTCTAAAATTCTCCATCCTAATCACTTCTAAATGAAATTATTTTGAAATATATTTCATTTCAAACAATTTTGTAAAATCTTTCAAAAGTAATGAATACTTCACTTTTATGTTTTAGAAAATAATCCTCAGTAAATCTTGAGAAATCATCAACTAATATACAAAATAAAATTTACTAGAAAACTTTATACTCTTTTTTTAAACAATCCATATTTATATGTTTTAATGGTTTAGATGTGGAAAGTTTGTTCATTTATTTTAATGAAAATTTACGTTTCCTTCCAATTTGGAATTCATAACAAAATCTATCATTGTCAATTTTAAGACTATGAAAATAATAAATTAATTATTTCCTTAATAATTTATAAAATTTCAATATATTATAGTGTCAATGTCCTCTATTACAGATCCATTACTAATTACTCTCTATAGTTAAGCAGTTAACTTTTTGTTTACGCATGGAATTAAGATCCAAGGTATATACATTTTCAGTTCTATGTGCTCTAAATTTAAGAATAATATCATTGAAAACTAAAAACAATTACTGAAATTAACATCAATCCCATATTCCAAACCATTATAAATACTTATATATTTGTCCATTAACCCTTGAATATTAATAAATTTGTTCAATGAGATATACTTTCTATATCCAACTTATCCAAATCCAACTATCTCCCCTTTTGCATTGTCTCCAAATGTGACTAGTCCTCCATCCATTTTTTCCAATGTGTAAAAGTTATAAGAGTCTCTACTCATATTCCTTAAGCATCTATAATGCCCCGACCCCAGTTACCCAGAGTCGGTGCATTATTACATTACATTTGCATGATTATAAGGAAATCATGTCTCGAAAGACCGATCAGTTTAGTATTATTGGAAACAAGATTCATACATATGATTCACTTTACAGCTTGAAGAGAAAAACAACAATAATATATTTCATTAGAAGCATCCAATCCTCCTAGATAATGCATGCAGGTCACTCATAACTAACTTCTTCATATCCTTGGAAAATGAAACATAAGAAAGGGGTGAGCTCAAATGCTTAGTAAGGGTAAGTAATATAGCGGAAAATGACATAAATATTAATCATGGTAAATAATTGAAAACCACATGCCTTTACCAATAATAAACATGAATACTTTTAGGGAAATATTATGAGCTAAGTAAATAATGTCATAATAAAACATAATAATGGGTATTCTACTAGTCTAATGACCACATGGACTATTAATATTATTTCCATAATGAGAGAATGTATAATGTCGGACATTCTGAAACATTTTGTCAAGTCCTCAGCCAAGACGTCTAAAATGATTAAGGCCTAGGCGAAAACCATAAATCAAATTGGGAAAGGGCCTTGGCCAATTACATGTCTAGTTGTCTCATGAGACCTATCGATGCATTGAGGATCTATAGTGGGCTCCACCCATCACTTACTAAGTCCAATACATTCCTCATATTAAAAGGTTTAAACATATCATAAATATTCGTATTAAAACTAGCATACGAAATTTCAATACTTTAACCATAAGCATTTAATGGTATAAAAATAGCAAATCCAGAGTCAAAAATATCACAAAAACATCAATACAATATGGAATTTTTGTATCATAATAAATCAACTTCAAATAAACTCAAAATCCATCAAAGGATGTTGACATAGATGAAATCAAAACCTATTCTTTAAGGACATATCTCTTTATATTTTGAAATCATTTAAGAGTCACATAAAGAAAGTATTTATTTTAAAAATATTTGTATAAGCTTGTAAGGGAAGCTTTGGCGATGTTATAATGGTGGAAAAGAGCTGCACCTGCCGTATAAGTTAAAAAAACATTTTTACCTTGATTTTGTCGAAAAGGCTAAAAAGGACCTCGTTTGGAAAACGACAGAAATATTCCTTTATAAACTTCTTATAAAAAGTCAAAAAATGTTATAAATGACTTTAACCCATATTCTGTAAAATAGTAAGAATGTTTTGAAATACATTTTTAAGAAACATGGATGTGGATGATAAAGAGGTCCCAGTATATAATTACATATAAACAACCTCAGATAATGAAGAGATTGTGAAATAAACCCTTACCTTGTACTTTTCCTTAGTTGATGGTAGGTTAACCTCCTATATAATGGTTAAATAATTGTTATTTAATTATACAATAATCATATATATTAATATGATATCATATATGATCTTTTAACATCTCTTTGTTAATAAAATCGTTGTATTATCGTCGTTTTGGGTGTTAACTTACTCGTTTTCTTTTATATAAGTCATGTTTGTTATGGATAGGTTGTATAATACTCATATCCAGAATGATATTAAGTCCTTAAATATTATTTTTAATCATCCAATAAAATTTATTCTTGAATGGATATGATGGGGAAGGAATCTCATCTCGTTCGTGGAGACGGTAATCCGTACGTACGCACGAGCGACAATATCATTCTTTTGATATTAAAATAATATATAATTGGATGATATATCATATAGACAGAATAATTATCATTTAATATTTATTATTTACATGAATTATACATCATTATTATACCCATATAAATAATAGTATATTGAATAACAATTACACCACAACGTGGAGACGGTAGGTCGTACGTACGCGTGTATGGTGACATGTCATTCAAGGGATGGATAGAATAATGAATTTGTTTGTTCCATAATTATAAAAACATCACAGTACATATAAGGTACTGGAGTTGTTATTTTATAATGGAAGTAACAAGGAAACAAGAAGTTGAAGAAGAAAGGAACTTTAAAGAGGGTGGTGAAGACGTTACCTCTTCTTCGGGTTCTTCCTTTTCATTTGATCAAAAGGGCTCCTTAGGTTGGATTTCTGATCAAACTAAGGAATCTAGGATGAATTGAGGGAATTTGGGAGGATTTTTGGGCAGGTTTTGGCCGACCCAAATGGATTTGAAGGTGTGAATTAATGATAAGGGGGAGTGCCCTTTTATAAGAGGGGTGAGGGGCACTTTAAGAAAAAATTAAAGTATTATTTTATAATAAAATCATATTTGGTTTCTAATGGATATAAAGTGGATTATTCAAATTATAAAGTGGTTAGGGGTCTAAATCCTTTTAACCAATATATTTTAGACAGGTTTGGGTAATTATATTGACCTTATCATTTAGTTTTAACTCTTGGTTAATTAGTTTAACACTTACCATGTCACATAGTATTTTTATAATATATAGTTAATAAACATACTATATACTTCCAAGAGACCCCAAAGTGGTCCATTAATGATACACCAATAATTATATATGTCCTTTGGCCGAACCTTAGATTTTTAGGAATATAATATAAATTAATAATATAATATTTGTTTTAAAAACTCATTTATGTCAATTTTAACACTACTCAATAATTGATTTTTGTTAAAGACTTAAAAACATTATTAATTCCAAAAAAAATCATTTAAGCAATACTAACATGTCATATTAACCAATAAAATTCATGTATGTCATCAAATCTTTCAAATTATATTTATTTTAATATTTATAATACCAATTATTTGATTCGTTCATTAATAAGGAAAATACTACATCATTATTGTGTCAGATATATGTTTAATTTTTAAATGTCTAAAAATTATAAATAAAATATAATCATGTATGAAATCTTGTTATATTTCTAATGAATATTTATAATCGAAAATATAACATATATAACCCTATGTAAAAATTGTTTTTCTAAAAGATATTAGCTTATGTCATTTTTGTATTTACTTAAACTTAATTAATATAAAGTGTCCCTATCACCTACAAGTGGACCCATGGGGTCCCAAAATAGACCCAAAGATGAACATGGTCGGACATGTACCCACCAATAAGGTTAGGGCACGTTTTAGGGCAATTTATTATTATTATTATATTATTTTTTTACCCTTATTTACCGAATTTACCATTTAACCATGGTAAATAAAATATTTACCGAAGTAATTATTCAAAATTTCTAAAAATAAAATTTACATATTTACAAAAGACATCCTAATTCTAAATATGGAATACATTTTTCAAATTCAAAACACATAAGTGGTAGAAAATAATTTAAAATTAATTCCTACTGTCAAAACAAAAAGCGTGTTTTTAAGATATAATAATTATCCAAGAATTGACACTTGTTTATGCCCTGTTTAATTGTGAAATTATGTCCAATGAACAACATTGTATTAAATGGTAAAAATATATTATAAATATACTTTAAAACCACTCAAATTAATAATTTATCACTATTAATTATTTTGATTAAAAAAGTTGTTTTTAATTAAAATTTAGTAATTTTCACTATTCATCAAAATATAAAAGTTATCAAAAAAGTACCAAAATTTCACCCTAGGATAATTTTGATATTCAAAATCCAAATATGAAGTCCATTTTGAAAGATAAAATGTATAAAATTTCAAAAAGTGAGTATTACTATTATTAATGGCTACTTTGATTGATCACGGTGTGTTAGAATCTCAATGTTCCGTATAATGCAATCTATTGCATTACTCAAAGGGAAACGTACCGTGGAAGCTTGGAGAGTTACATTCTCCCCTCCTTCAAATAATTTCATCCTTGAAATTTCTAGAAAATTACTGTATAAAAAGACTGGGGTGGTTCTTCATCATAAGTTCATCGGGTTCCCATGTTGCCTCTTCCATCTTGTGGTTTCTCCATAAAACATTTACCAGACGAGTCTTCTAGTTTCTCAGCACTTGTTCTATCTTATCAAGAATCCAGACGGGCTCTTCGCAATAAGATAGATCGGGTTCCAGTTATAATTACTCATAGGTGAGTGCATGCATTGGGTTAGGTATGTATTTTCTCAACAGTGATATGTGGAACACATCGTGTACTTTGGAGAGACTTGGCGGCATTTCCAATCGGTAAGCTACAACCCCAATTCGTTCTAGAATTTCAAATGGTCCGATGTACCCCGGACTCAATTTACCTTTCTTACCGAAATGTATAACTCCCTTCCATGGATATACCTTTAAGAAAACATGATCTCCTATATGAAATTCCAAATCCTTCCTTCGATTATTGGCATAGATCTTCTACCTACTTTTAGTTGCTTTGATGTGGTTTTGGATTACCTTTACCTTTTCCATCGTTTCCTCCACTAGTTCTGGGCCAACAAGTTTTCTTTCACCAACATCATCCCAACAGGTTAGCGTGTGACATCTCTTTCTGTACAACGCTTCATATAGTGCCATCCAAATACTTGAATGGAAGCTATTGTTATAGGAAAATTCCACCAGAGGTAAATATTGATCCCACATACCCTGAAAATCATGTGATCATGATCTCAACATGTATTATATGGTTTGAATAGTCCATTCTGATTGTCCATCTATTTGAGGGTGGTAAGCAGTGCTCAAACGAAGTTCAGTATCCAAGGCCTTCTGAAGACTTTTCCAGAATCATGATGTAAAACAGGGATCACGATCCGAGACAATCGATAGGGGAACTCCATGAAGTCTCACAACTTCATTAATATATAGTCTTGTTAGACGTTTAGGTGTTAGATCTTCTCCTATAGAAATATAATGTGTTGACTTGGTAGGACGATCACCAATGACCCATATTGCATCGTTCCTTCTAGGAGTCTTTGGTAGCCCCATGACGAAGTCCATCGTAATATTATGCAATTTCCAATCAGGTATGGGAAAAGGTTTCATGACTCCTCCAGGTTGTTGCCTTCCTGCTTTCACTTATTGACAAACCATACATCTTGACACAAAATCAGAAATCTCCCTCTTCATGTTGTCCCACCAAAAATGTTCCTTTAAATCTCTATACATTTTGGTTCTCCCAAGGTGTATAGAGAAATTGGAACTATGAGAATCATCCAACAAATCCCTTTTTAGATCAGGTATATTGAGAACACAAAGTCTCTTCCCAAACTTCAAATTTCCATATTAATACACAAAGTCATTCAATCTCTCATCATTCACAGCTTTAATCTTCTTTTGAAACTCTTCATCACCGGTCTGAGAACTTTTTATCCTTTCTAGTAAAGATGGTTTGGAAACCATTTGAAAAAGTATTAATGTTTCACCTTCCATGGTGATTCCCATATCCATCTTTACTAGATCCATGTATATAGGATCCTTTTCTACTCTCATCTTGTTCAAAATTCCATGATCCTTTCTACTGAAAGAATCTACCACCTTATTTTCCTTCCTTGGGTGGTAGTGTATCGTACAATCATAATCCTTGAGTAGTTCAAGCCATATCCTTTTCCTCATATTGAGCTCTTTCTAGGAGAAAATATATTTCAAACTCTTGTGATTAGTATAATTGTCACATTTTTCTCTATAGTGATAGTGTCTCCAAATATTCAAAGAAAATATTACAAAAGCTAACTCAAGATCATGGGTAGGACAGTTTTACTCATGAATTTTTAGCTGTCATGATGCATTGGAAATAACTCTATCATTCTGCATAAGGATACAACCAAGTCCTTTCTTAGATGCATCACTATAAATAAAGAACCCATCATTCCCCGATGGTAGAGTCAATATAAGATCATTGACTAATCTTCTCTTCAGTTCTTCAAAACATTATTCACACTCTTCTGTCCAGAAAAATTTAACCTCTTTACATGTGAGCTTTGTTAATGGGTTAGCCAACCGAGAAAAGTTCTGGATGAAACATCGATAATAACCTGCTAAACCCATAAAACTGCGTACCTCGGTTATACTCTTTGGTGATGGCCATTATTGGATTTCCTTGGTCTTAGAAGGATCAACAGAGATTCCATCCTTAGATACAATATGGCCAAGAAAAGAAATCTCCGGAATCCAGAATTCACACTTGCTAAACTTCCCATATAATTTATGTCTTCTTAGAGTCTTCAATATAATGCACAAGTGATGTTCATGATCTTTGTAGACTTGTAGTATACCATGATATCATCAATAAATACCACTACAAAGTCATCAATATATTCCTTGAAAACTCTATTCATTAGATCCATGAATACAGAGGGTGCATTAGTCTGCCCAAAAGGCACTACTGTAAACTCGTAATGCCCGTACCTGGTTCGAAATGCTGTTTTCAGAATGTATTCCTTCTTCACACACAACTGATGATATCCAAATCAAAGGTCAATCTTTGAATATTATTGAGCTCCATGCAGTTGGTCAAATAAATCATCAATTTGAGGTATGGGATACTTGTTCATTATTGTTATAGCATTGATCTCCACGTAGTCAATGCACAAACTCATAGATCAATCTTTTTCTTAACAAAAAGGACAGGGGCTCCCCATGGAGAAACACTAGGGTTAATTAATACCTTATTACTCAATTCCTCTAGTTTTTTCTTTAGTTCAACTAATTCCACATTGGCCATTCTATAAGGGGATTTCGATATGGGCCTTGAACCAAGAATTAAATCAATGGAAAACTCAACTTCTCGTTCTAGAGGATGTCTAGGTAAATCTTCTAGAAACACATCAACATATTCTCTCACAATAGGTACATCCTCTATTTGAACATTCCTTTCCTCACCCACAGTTATTTCATTCTCTTCCTCCCCGATAATGGAATTTAGTTGAGCTACTGGGGGTGGATCTAGATAAGAATTAGGTGGCGACTATTCTGCCCTAAAGATAAGGTGTTCCTTATCATCATCATCAATAATCATAACCTCCTTCTTCTTATAATAAATATTCGCATCATGGTCTGAAAGCCAATCCATACTAAGGATTATATCAAATTCAATCATAGTTATGATGATGAGATCAGTGGATAAAGAACATTTATGTACTCTAATGGGGACTGATTCACAAAACATCGATGCAATGATACTTCCCTTATGAGTTTTAACTAACAACTCCCTTGTTAATCAAATTAAAAATATCTAATTTTCTTAGCAAACTGGGAAGATATAAAACAATGTGATGATCCAGAATCAAATAATGCATTTTCTAAACATGAGGAAACCATTAAATTACCTACCACCACGTCTTTCGGGGCTTGAACCTCAGCAGTAGTGACTGCATAAGCTTGTCCTTGATCCCTTTTACTTTTCTGAGGTAATTTTCCTTGATGCTTAAGACATTTATTTGAATAATGTCTCATCTCCCTGAAATTATAGCATTGAACATCATTAGCGTCTTTCTTTCCTTTACAATCTCCAGTTAGATGTCCTTTCTTTCCACATTTTTAGCATACTCCTTTTCCTTTTAGACAGGAAGCAGGGTGCTTCCTTCCACAATTATCACAGGGTGGAAATTCAATTATACCCTTCTTCCCTGTTTCCTTATTTCCTTTCCCAGAGTGTTCAGTAGATCTCTTCTTCTCTTGCTTTGATTTAAAGTCATAAGACTTAAAGAATTCATTTTCTATCTTGATAGCACATGAGACAATATCATCGTATGATGAGAATGTTTTCGAGACTAATGCTCAACAGAGAAATGGTTTTAACCCATAAAAGAAACGATCAATATTACTCCTTGGGTTACGTATATAATCAGCAGCATGCCTCGCTATCCTTGTAAAGTTAGACTCATACATTGCGACATTCTCATCCCCTTTCTGCCTCAAGCTCAGAAATTGCCTTTCCATATCTGCTCAATGGTCTCGAGGAAATTATTTTTCTAATAACAGCTCTTTGAACTCCCTCCATTCCATATCTGAAACTTTATCATCTTCCTTTATGTTTTGAATCAATGACCACCATTGATCAGCATCTCCAGTGAGGCGATAAAATGCCATGATAACTTTTTCCCTTTCACTATTCCCCAAGGCATGGAATATTTTCTCTAAGTAATTTATCCATTGCTCAGCTACTATGGGATTTGTACATCCATTGAATGTCGGTGGTTGTTGCCTCATGAAGCGATCTAACATTGATCCTCCATGGTGTGGATCTGGGTGCTCTATATGGGTAAGGTTATTATTCATAACCTGAGTGAGTTGTCCTAGTATGGTGATAAGCTGATCAGCATCAGTTACATCACTAGCTCCACTATAATAATCTTGAGCATGAGGGAAATCCCTACATGGAGTGCGTGCGTTGATATGGTTTCTATTCCTTCCACTATGCGCCATTTCTAAACAATGGCATAAACTAGACTAGTTTATGAATTGAAATATATAATTCCAAACTTCTAAAACACTTAACATAAATTCAACAGTTTATGGATATAATCCATAATCATAAAAAAGTTTTCTTTGAGAAGTATATACTCATAACCCTTCATAATGGTTGGTAAAGAAAATGATAATTATCCTAACCATATCCCCTCGGAGTGTCGTAACCAAGAGTGCAGAAAGGCCCATTGTCGTGCACCAGTTCTCATTCAAGTCAAGCTCAAAGCGGTGTTTTTGAGTTTTACCCCTAGGTACATTTGTGCCAGAACCGCCTCTACCTTCTCATATCCAGACAGGGATGTATTGCTCGGAAAACTCACAAAATCTCTGCAATACCAAAATTCTAGGAAGTTCTTCTATACTAATCCTCAAAGTCTATCTTAGGGCTATGTTCTTTAATCAGGGTTTATATAAATATAGTTTCCAAGGTTTTTACTAAACTTCCTCTGATACCAACTGTAACGCCCCGACCCCAGTTACCCAGAGTCGGCACATTATTACATTACATTGGCATGATTACAAGGAAATAATGTCTTGAAAGACCGATCAGTTTAGTATTATTGGAAACATGATTCATACATATGATCCACTTTACAGATTGAAGAGAAATACAAAAATAATATATTTCATTAGAAGCATCCAAGCCTCCTAGATTATGCTTTCAGGTCACTCATAACTAACTTCTTTATATCCTGGGAAAATGAATCATAAGAAAGGGGTGAGCTCAAACACTCATTAAGGGTAAGTAATACAGCGGAAAATGACATAAATATTAAGCATGGTAAATAATTGAAAACCACATGCCTTTACCAATAATATACATGAATAATTTTATGGAAAGATTATGAGATGAGTAAATAATTCCATAATAAAACATAATCATTGGTATTCTACTAGTCGAATGACCACATGAACCATCAATCTTATTTCCATAATGAGGGAATGTATAATACCATACATTCTAAAACATTTTTTCAAGGCCTCGGCCAAGGCATCTAAAATGATTAAGGCCTCAGCCAAAAACATAAATCAAATTGGGAAAGGGCCTCAGCCAATTCCATGTCTAGTTGTCTCATGAGACCTACCGATGCATCGAGGAGATATAGCGGGCTCCACCCATCACTTACTATGTCCATTACATTCCTCATATGAAAAGTTTTAAACATATCATAAAAATTCGTATTATAACTAGCATACGAAATGTCAATACTTTAATCATATGAAATGAATGGTATAAAAATAGCACATCCATAGTCAAACATATCACAAAAACTGCAATACAATATGGAAGTTTTGTATCATAATAAATCAACTTCAAATAAACTTAAAATCCATCAAAGGATGTTGACATGGATGAAATCAAAACCTTTTTTTAGAGATATATCTATTTATATTTTGAAATCATTTAATAGTCACATAAAGAAAATATTTATTTTGAAAATATTCTTAGAATATTGTAAGGGAAGCTTCGACGATGTTATAATGGCAGAAAATAGCCGCACCTGCCGTATAAGTTAAGAAAAACATTCTTACCTTAATTTTGTCGAAAAGGCTAAAAAGGACCTTGTTTGGAAAACGACGGAAAGATTCCTTTATAAACTTCTTATAAAAATTTAAACAAGTGTATAAATGACTTTAACCCATATTCTGTAAAATAGTAAGACTGTTTTGAAATACATTTTCAAGAAAAATGGATGTGGATGATAAAGAGGTCCCAGTAGATAATTACGTATAAACAACCTCGGATAATGAAGAGATTGTGAAATAAACCCTTACCTTGTACTTTTCCTTGGTTGATGGTAGTTTAACCTCCTGTATAATGGTGAAATAATTTTTATTGAATTATACAATAGTCATATATATTAATATGATATCATATATGATCTTTTAACATCGCTTTGTTAATAAAATCTTAGTATTATCGTCATTTTGGGTGTTAACTTACTCGTTTTCTTTTATATAAGTAGTGTTTTCTATGGATACGTTGTATCATACTCATATATAGAATGATATTAAGTCCTTAAATATTATTTTTAGTCATTGAATAAAATTTAGTCTTGAATGGATATGATGGGGAATGAATCTCATCGCGTTCGTGGAGACGGTAATCCGTACGTACGCACGAGCGACAATATCATTCTTTTGATATTAAAATAATATATAATAGGATGTTATATCATATAGACAGAATAACTATCATGTTATATTTATTATTTACATGAATTATACATCATTATTATAACCATATAAATAATAGTATATTGAATAACAAGTACACCACAACGTGGAGACGGTAGGTCGTACGTACGCACGTATGGTGACATGTCATTCAAGAGATGGATAGAATAATGAATTTTTTTGTTACATAATTATAATAATATAACATTATATAGAAGGTACTAGAGTTATTATTTTATAATGGAAATAACAAGTAAAGAAGAAGTTGAATAAGAAAGGAACTTTAAAGAGGGTGGTGAAGACGTTACCTCTTCTTCGGGTTCTTCCTTTTGATTTGATCAAAAGAGCTCCTTAGGTTGGATTTCTGATCAAACTAGGGCCTCTAGGATGAATTAAGGGAACTTGGGATGATATTTGTTCAGAGTTTGGCTGAGCCAAATGGCATTGAAGGTGTGAATTAATGAGAAGGGGGGGGGTTCCCTTTTATAAGAGGGGTGAGGGGCTCTTTAGAAAAAACATAAAGTATTATTTTATAATAAAATCATATTCGGTTTTTAATGGATAAAAAGTGGATTATTCATAGTCTAAGGTTGGTATGGGTAGAAATCCTTTCAACCAATAGATTTTAGATAGTTTTGGGTCCTTATATTAACCTTATCTTTTAGTTTTAACTCTTGGTAAATTAGTTTAACACTTACCATGTCACATTGTATTTTTATAATATATAGTTAATAAACATAATATATACATCCAAGAGACCCCCAAGTGGTCCATTAATGATACACCAATAATGATATAAGTCCTTTGGCCTAACCATATATTTTTAGGAATAGAATATAAACTAATAATATAATATTTGTTTTAAAAACTCATTTATGTCAATTTTGACACTACTCAATAATTGATTTTTTTAAAGTATTAAAAACACTATTAATTTGATCCAAATTCATTTAATCAATCCTAACATGTAATATTAACCAATAAAATTATTTCATGTCATCAAAATTTTCAAATTATATTTATTTTAACAGTTATAATACCAATTATTTGATTCCTTCATTAATAAGGAAAATGCTGCATCATTATTCTGTCATATATATTTTTACTTTTTCAATGTCTAAAAATTATAAATAAAATATAATTATGTAAGAAATATTTTTATATTTCTAATGAATATTTATAATCGAAAATATAACTTATATAACCATAGGTAAAAATTATTTAGCTAAAAGATATAAGTTTATGTCATTTTTGTATTTACTTAAACTTAATTAATATAAAGTGTCCATATCACCTAAAAGTGGCCCCATGGGGTCCCAAAATCGACCCAAAGATTCTCATGGTCGGACATGTATCCACAAATAAGTTTAGGACATGTTTTAGGGTAATTTATTATTATTATAATATTATTTGTTTACCCTTATTTACCGGATTTACCCTTTAACCATGGTAAATAAAATATTTACCGAAGTATTTATTCAAAATGTCTAAAACTAAAAGTTACCTATTTATACAATTTGGACATACTAATTACAAATATCGAATACATTTTTCCAAATTCAAAACCCATAATTGGTATAAATTAATTTAAAATTAATTCCCGTTGTCAAAACAAAAAGTGTGTTTTTAAGATATAATAATTATCAAAAGATTGGCACTTATTTATGTCTGGTTTAATTGTGAAATTATGTACAATGACCAAAATTGTATTAAATGGTAAAAATATATTATAAATATACTTTAAAACTACTCAAATTAATAATTTATCATTATTAAATATTTTTATTAAAAAAGTTTTTTTTAATTAAAATTTAGTAATTTTCATTATTCATCAAAATATAAAAGTTATCCAAAAAGTACAAATATTTCACTCTAGGATAATTTCAATATTATGAATCAAAAAATGAAGTCTATTTTGAATGATAAAATGTATAAAATTTCAAAAAGTGGGTATTACTATTCATAACGGCTACTTTGATTGATCGTGGTGTGATAGAATCTCGATGTTGCGTATAATGCAAGTTATTGCATTACTCAAAGGGAAACGTATCATGGAAGATTGGGGTGTTACAGAATCCAATATCCATATACAATATAGAATTTCGGTATCTGTAATATTTTCCTACAAAATCATTTTCACACTTTTTGTTTTGGTAACTATATTTTGTTGGGTCCAGCTATTTTAGAAAACAGTGATCTGGGAATCTAGATTTAATTTAATTTAAGGAAATTCATATTAATATATTAAAACATATTTTTATAAATTAAATCACGTTGTATTACATTAATATGAGTATTTCTTAAGTAACAGTTATTATAATAGTTCCCTTTTAATCCATAGTAATAGCAGGTAACACTTTTAGAACTGTTAAAAAATAATTTTTTGTTTTTTTTATCTTTTACCCTTACAGAAAATTCCATATTTTTATTTTTTAATATTTTTTTGACAAATTATTTAATTCAGATTTCTTTATCATTTGGTTAAAATTCTAGGATCACTATTATAAGATTTTAATTTACCCTTTAATTCTTTTATTCTTTTTTCAGGAACAATACAGTTTTATGTACATGTATTTAATTTTTCAATTAATTATTGATGTTGTTTTAGAATTATTCCACTTTCACCAAAAATGTAATAGTGAATATTTTTTAATGATTTATTTTTTTAATAAGAGAATCAAGTTTTCTTCTAACATCAACCAATAAGAATCTAGTTTTCTATTTGAACAACAATCAAAATCATAATCAAAAGAGTAATAGGTTTTTACCTTATTTTATTTCTTAGACATAAAGCACATGTTTCCTTTGATATTTTGTGGATATTTTTCTAAATCATATTCTGAGAAGATGTTGGAGTCTTTATAAACACTCTACATAACTTTCATTACTCTTTTTATTTATGATCATAGTTTTTCTTCCTCTAATTTTTATTCTTTCCCCTTCTTTCCTCCTTTAGGTGGGAGAAATTAGGTCTTATATTACCTATTTCCTTAGACTCATATAATCTTAATTATTTATTTCCATTATATTCTTTATTGAAGGATTTTATGAAGACAATTTTCTTATTATATAATTTTAAAAAAAAATTGGATAATTGAGATAGCATATCAAAATTTGAGCTGTCTAAATCTATTGAGATTTTGACATCTTCTTTTATTTTCTTTCCATTATTATGAGATATAAAATTAAGGGAGGTTTTTTCCATTTTTAATAATATCTTAAGATATTCTACTTCAAGATGAATCTCTTCTTCATATATCATCATAATTCCAATGAATTATTTCATTTTAAGACTTTTAATTGATGATGATTTTCGAATAGTATTTGATATCTCATTTTATTTTAAGGATATTACTTTGAGTTATTTTGATGCTTGATCATATTGAGTTATAGAATTTTCTATTGTAGTAACATTATTTTCTATTTTAGTCAATTTTCTAGTCATTCTTGTGACTATTTCACCATCATACATTTCAATGTTTTAAAACGTTAGTTCGGCAGGATCATACCTTATTTTTATGGTAATATCATTTCATTTATATTCAATGGATATTTTCAGCCACATTTCATAAATCATGGGGAATTGAGATACCTAATTGAATTCATCATGACCAAGTCCACATATTATATCATTAATTTCTTTTGATTTGATGTCATACTCATCTTCTTTTATTGCATCCCAAGTTTCAGGATTCATAGGAATTACATGGGGAGTGATTATCTTCATTTAAACTTTAAATCCAATATTCTTCAAATACTTGATCATTTATTATTTTCAGTAACCATATTTTTCACCATTGAAATATGGATCATGAATCATAGACATTCCTTCTCTAGGATCCTCCATATATATCTGACCTTTGTATATAGCTTATGATTTTGATATTGATAGAGAATTATCACAAAGGTTTACCTCTACTACCAATAGTTAGGTTGGAATAATACAAAGATACACAAGAGGGGGGTTGAATTATGTCTTTTCAATAAACATGATAGATTATTTCTTTTATCTTTCCTTGATATTTATGTAGATATTATGTGTTCTCTTTTTTAATGGATTTAAGAATTGGATAATAGAAAAATAAGATCATGGAAATTTTTATAGTGGTTTGAGGAATAAATATCCCCTAGTCCACTCCACCAATTCTCTCTGTGTAAGCTTGGTGATTTTCACTATACAATTTCCTCTAATTATAATACTTTCACCACTGAGTGTAGGTAGTTGAGACCTTTATAACAAGGATAAATAGAGACTTCCTTTTCTTTTATAGGGATTCGGTTTCTCTATAGATTCGAGTGAGAAGATGAAACTTATTCCATAACTAATCCTGAGAATTTGAAACTCCAATAAATCAAAAGTGACTCATTTGATTGTTTTGACAGGTTCTAGATCACAATTGTAGGAGAAACTGGAAAAATACAGAACTTATTCTTCAAATTTGAATTTCATCAAGTAAGGATCACTTTGAAGAGGTTCTGGTATCAAATGATCTTCAATATGAATAGAAAAAAATGAACATCAGTAGTTACACAACATGATGAGGTTGAAATTAGTATAACCTCAAATTGTAACCTCTATTTGAAAATACTAGAGTCGCTTCATTTTTCACCTATTTTTCATTCAGAATGATATTTTCAATAATAAATAGTCATATATCATATGTGTATATTTCAAAAATATTCTGGTTAAATATATATAATTCACATCTTTCTTTCGGATGATTATATTCACAAAAATAGACTGATAGATCACAGTCATTAAAATTTGAATCATTAAAGAGAGTCATAACATCCCTTAAAAATAGGAATGATTTACTCCATTTAATATGATTTTATAAATTTATTATAATAATATATTGAACCATTTTTAAAAAGGCTTAAAATAGATCATTACTGTTATCAATACTATTTCACAAATCTCGGATAAAATAATGGATTTAAAACTCCATTGTTGAATAGTAAAATGTAGGGTTCATTCATAAAATGGAAAAAAACCAAATTTAGGGTTGAATATAATATTAGGGTTGATATACTGTAAGTTTTTTTCCTAAAACATAGGTTTCAATACATACCATTGTTGGATTGTTGAACCATACATTTCCCTTTTAAAAATATAGGGTTCCATTCGAACGTAGTGTTCTCAAACCATTCTTTCCTAATGAGATAGTTTATATGTTACACACATGTTGATTCAAACATATGGTTCATTCATTATTCTATGAATACAAGCATAGGGTATAGAAAATGTTCCTAGAATATATTTAAAATGAATTTCAGCACTTTATCAAATATTTCTCACTGATTAATGACTTAAATATAACTCAAGAATAAATATTTCAAAAGATATTAATTTCATGAAATTCACAAATATTTATTTCATTAGTAATATAAACATGTTTATTTTTTAGCATCATAATCAGTATTATTTTGAGATTATTTTTAAGCTAATACAATCCCAACATTCTCCACCTTTTGATTATCTCAAAACCCTTAATAATTTATATAAAATATAATAATTGTAAATAAAATTAAATAACATTTTATTTTGATTGCACATAATAATTTTGATATATTGGAAACATAAGTTAATTAGTGTTGTGTTTAACCAATTTTATCCCCCTTATGTGATATCAAAAAAGAATGTATTGAAAACCAAATGGATTAAAACACATTCAATGTTGCACATTACTATAAATGAATGTTATATTCTACTATATAGGAAAATGAAACATGTGTTTAAATAGTATAATTGGAACATAAATAATAATAAAAATATACAATAATTAATAGAAATATTAATGATAAACAATAGTATTTTTATTTGAAATTATTTTTCATGATTACAATAGTAATTTTTGCTGATAAATACATTAAAAAATGGATGGTTGATTGTAAAAGGGTTGGTTCCGAGGAGTTTTATTGTTCTAGAGAATCATGAGAAGCCAGAAAAAGATCTTTCAACTCTATAATTTGTTCTTTTAAAATTTATGAATGATTTTTAGAAAGTTGAATTATAAAAATTATTGAGTCTTGTATAAACTCTAACCATTCAATCAAATTGAATTTTAAAAATTTATGCAGATTTTCTTCTATCTAGAGAAACATTGATAGCTTATCACTTAACTAATTGAAAAAGATAATTATTCCAAGTTCACTAAAGTTTATTTTTTCAATCAGATCTCTTTTACTATAAAACATCACATTTAGAGATGCACTATTACACTTAAGTGACTGAGTCTTGTCATTCATACCATCCATTACTGAAGTAGCCTCTTGAAACCTTCTAACTATGTCTAGAGAATTTGGTAGTGTAGAAGTACAAGCTATAATTTGATAGACGATTCCTTTTATAGATTATAACTAAATTCAAAAATACCATTTCAAATTAGTGAAATTATTCTTTGAGATAGAATCTGATTTTATTTCCCCAAATTGATTAAATATTCCTCTCTAAAAAGCACAAAAATATCTTCTAGGAACTGAATTCTCTCTGATATTATAAAGTTGAGTATGAACAGATTAAAATTACTCTCTAGTAATAGTTTAACTTCTAAAATCATCTAAATATTTTCTTACAGCCTCTAACTCAACATAAAAATTTAAGTTTTGTTATCATATCTTGTTGAACACGGAAAAAAAATCTTTTAAGATGATTTCTTAAAGAATAAATATATTATATTACATGAACATGGGATGTTTGGCCTATGTCAATTAAGCATAAATATTTTTCTTTACTTGTCTCATTAAAGATGTAATATTCAACTTCAATAACATATTTAAACTCACTATGTAAAGGGGTCTCCTTCTCTAGGGAATCACCTATAAATGAAATTGATTGATTCTAAAATACCCTTGTAGTTTCACCCACTACTTGTTAAATTTTATCATCAATTTGATCATGTTGTCATATTTTTTCTTTAATAATAGTTTTTTATTATGATTTTTATTTTAATTTATATCCTCTTGGTCTTATTAGTTGATTATATGGGTTATTGGTGAGGTAACTTCTTCAACATCTGCAACCTCTATATTGGGGGCTTTACATGTATTTTCCTAAACTACATGTTCATATCTATTTCTATGATATATGAAAAGGGAATCATTGATTAGTTCTTCAAAAATTTATTTAAAATATGGAGGGGTTTCTTTCAAAGATTCTCATTTAGAAACATTGTAATATAGGAGACATCTATTTGGTTGAACCTCATCACCTATTCTTCATTTTACAACTTCTTCTTTTTGAATATGGATCCTAGTTATATATTCCAAAAATATTTTCTCCCCTTAAGTAGTCGAACAAGTTCATTGTTGGTTTCTGGCATAAACATGTCACATTTTTTCTTAAAATTTACTCCATATGTAACATATCATCCTTAGAGTTCCACCATTGATAATGTTGTCATGATGACATTTGGAATTTGTCATTACATCCTCGATCAGGCCTCTCTAAAGAAGCAATATTTAAATAATCCTTCCAAAAGGATAAAAAGAGATATTTTCCTCCTCTTAGAAACAGTGGGGCATGCACCTTAACATGTACCTTGTAAAATTGAACATGATATCACTCATCATCCAAAACATTGATATACATATCTGGATAAAAAATCATCTTTAGTTCAGTAGTCCTTGTAATTATAGATGACTGAATAAACATGACCAGTACCTTCATATCAGTGTAATATAGTTAACATAAATTTTTATTATCTAGGTGGAGCCAAAGAGAAAAGACATAATATCCTATAATTTATGTTATTCATTTAATATTGATCAAAGATAAAAAATAAAAAACCCTTCATGGGGACATTTATAATTTTTTCATATTTCCACCAAAGAGAATGGAAATCACTATAGTAAATATTAAAAAGGATGAAATCCTCTATACTACCAAAACTGTATTGAGATTTTATGAAGTACTCTTTTAATTATAAATCAAAAATTAAATCTGTTTCCCCATAAAAAAATATTTCCAAGTCCTTCAAATGTTAAATCATTATTTAGAGAGAGGTTTTTCTGTTTTAATCATTTGTAATTTATTACCTTGCATTGAAGAATAATTTGATAGGTTATGTTGTAATTTTATCTGATTTGGTCACCTACTTCTATCATCAACATTTTATGAAAATTTAAATGTTTATGGTTTCTAATTCTCTTGTTTTAAAATAGAACTGAGAGTTTTGGATGTTTTAAGGGTTTGAAATCTTAGGTTAAGAAGATAATAGAGGCTGACTAAATGTTTTCTGACAATGTTTTGGTGACACGGTTCTAAATTCATAAGCCAATTACATTTTTTAATGATTATTTTTTATTTCTTTTGAAAATAAAAAATTTAAAAATAGAAATATATTATAGTTTTTATTTACATAAATAAATAAACAAGTGAATAAAAAGAATAAATATTGAAATTTTCATGATAAATTAACAATAAATTTATTTAAAATTAAATATTCTTAACTCACCCTTAATAAAATCAATACTTGTAGTGAGAAGTGGTTTAGTAAAAATATCAGCAAGTTGATATTTTTTATTTTCAAATTATAAATATACATCCTTTTTAAGAACATGATCTGTTGGAAAACGATTCCTTATATCAATATGATTGGTTATAAAATGACTTATTAGATTTTTGAAAATATTAATTACCCTGGTATTATCACATAAAATAGGTATGTTATTGACATTAAGTAGATCTAAAATTAGTTTTTTATTAAAGGATGGTATTACACCCACCAAAAATACACAAATCACAAAGGTCGGAAGTGGTGAAGTCCAAGAACATCCCCACGGACGACATCCTTACATTCCTATGGAAGAGATCCAATAGAGGTGTAAATCACCAATGACTCATCACTGTATGAGCAAGAACATCCGCAGGAAAATTAGCTTCTCTCAAAATATGATGGACCCTAAAACCTTCATTGATTTCCTTATAACATATTCTAATGAGATAGATCATGTTCCATATAGGATGTATTTTTATTTTCATAGACGCACCAATATTTAGGAATCAAATTCTACCTCACATACCTGCAATCTGAACCTTTTTCAAAGAGAAACTATGGTGAGAAAGGCCCTCACCTCCACACCCAAGGAATTCCCCAGACCGTAGTACACGCTGAAAGATGAAAACACTGACCCCTTTGAATCCTGGAGTAGACCACCCCCTCGCATGCATCCATTCATGAAAGAACCATCAATATAATGATTGTTACCAATAGCCGAAGGAATCCACTTTACCCCCTAACCTGGATAATTGTTAGAAGATATAGGTCTATTAATGATCATGTTAAGTGCCTAAGAATTATTTCCCCCTTCAAACATAAATCTAACTCATAAATGAGTATTTACACCCTTACAAGCTGACTAGGAAGTGCAGGTCTCTTATCCAACCTAGCTATATTCCGCGACTCCCAAATAATCTTTCAAATGGTGCTAAAAGTAATGCTATGAAGTTTCTTTTGTATCTCGCCAAGTTCAGAACCCATAAAATAGAAAGAAATGAAGCCCTTTATAGATTCATAATCACTCATAGAGGATATTGACGTATCAAAAGCAGAACAAAGGCAAACAGCCCAATCTCTCACACAGAACATATGAAAGGCAGACTCAATGTACGGGTTATTACAACAGAAACAACACGAATCCAGAGAAATACCCTTTGGTTGAATGTTGTCTTCCGTTGCGATTAACCGATTTCGTATCCTCAAGATCAAAAAATTCATCTTTGTGGCGATGTCCTTACACTATAACCACGAATCCCATTCATCCTGCACCGATATTAGATACATCAGTTCTCTATAATCATGTTCATTGAAGAAACTGGAGGATTACATGGTAAAACAACATCTATCCACCTAATTTGTAAAAGAAATAGTATTAAATACCTCCATCAGTTCCTTGCTCAAAATGGCCTCAAGATGTTCTCTGTATATTCTTCTCCATTGATGATAGAGAAAATGAATGTTGTTTCTTACTTAACCATAATACGGATTTTTTTTCTAAAAACTGATAGGTTCCTAAGATTCTTTTTCTATCTAATCTATGACCTCCAAAGTCAGCATTTGAATATGAAATTAAATTAAAGTCTGAAGTTTTTAGGTAAATTAGATATTAAAAAATAGTACCTTTTATTATAAAAATACTTTCAATAGTAGTAAGATAGGATGCTTTTGGATTTGATTGAAATATGGAACATAGATATATAAAAAACATTTTTTCTAGTCTTTTAATAGTAATATATAGTAAATTTACAATCATACCTCTATATAAATTGTTGTCAGATAGTTTTTAACATCATCCATGTCATGGTTTACATTAGTACACATGGAAGTTGTATATGCCTTTCTATTTTCTAGTCTACAATTTTTCCATAATTTAATAATATATTTACTTTGATTTAAAACATTTCCATAATATTTTTGATAAATTTGAAATCTTATAAAGAAATCTAATCCTCCAATAATACTCATTCGAACTTCTTTTTTGTATAAGATTTAAAAAATAATTACAAATTGTTTTATTTGTTGATTAAAAAATAATATCATCAACATAAATTTTTAATAATAATATATTCAAGAAAAAATCATAAAAATGTTTGGATCTTCCAATACCATATAAAATCCATTTTCTAATAAAAATGAGCTTAATCTCTCATACTAAGATCTATTTTCCTATTTAAAGTTATATAGTGATTTAGTAAGTTTGAAAATAAATTCTAGATTATAGGGGTTTTCAGAACCTATTGGTTTTCAAAATAAACATCCTCTATTAAATATCCATTAGAAATATATATTTAACATCCATATCATATGACTTAAAATTTATATCATATGTATAAGCTAGAAGGATTCTATTTTCCTCTAATCAAGAAATATGTGAAAATGATTAATCATAATCAATTCCTTCTTCCAGGTTGTGACCTTTTTCTAATAATATATCTTTTCTTTTGGTAAATATCCTTTGATCTTCCTATTCGCTTCTAAAAATTAATTTGTTTCCTATTAATGGATAATCAGTTAGTCTATCTACTAATTCTAAAACATTATTTCTACTGAATTGATTTATCTCTTCTTGTATTTTTATAACCAATATTCATCATTTAAATCTCCTTCAATGGTATTTTGTTCTAATTATAGTAGAAAGTTTTAAATTCAATGATGTTCCTAATATCTTTTCTAGTTCTTACTCATGTGTTTAGATTTCCTATACCATTTTCTTAAAGTTTATTCTTTAATGTTCTGGTTGTTTGGGTAAGACCCTTTTAGGTTCTTCTATCTCATTTTCTTATAGACAAGACTAAATTTCATTTTTTTATTTTCTAAATATGTCTTTAGTGAATCAGGTCTCGTGTTGTCTGAAAAGTCATTAATTTCATCTATTTTATTTTTCCTATTATTTAAGGGGTCACTTTCATAAAACTTTACATGAACTGATTAGTCCAAAATAACTGAATTTTTATTATATATTCTATAATATTTATATATAGTATAATATCATATAAATATTCATTTATCTACTTTGGGATCAAATTTACCAAGGTTTTCCATAGAATTCATGATATATACCTTGAATCCAAACACTATAATGTAATTTACTTTTGGTTTTCTTTTATTCTAATGTTTATATGCTTTATTTTTAATAATATGTCTTATTAAAACTCTTTTAATGATATAGAAAGTTTTTCTTATTGCTTCTTCCCAAAAATTGGTTATAATGATATATTTATTTAGCTTAGTCATTTCTATTTCGTGAATTGTATTGTTTCTTCTTTCAATAATTTCCTTTTTTTGAGGTGTTCTTGGTGTAGATAAGGTGTCTTTAATACCTAGATTTGAGGAAAAAAGTTCAAATTATTAGTTCTTAGATCCCCCATTAGGATCACTTATTAATGAAATTATTTTAAAAATCTCTTTCATTTTGAACAATTTAAAAAAATCTTTCAAAAATAGTGAATACTTCACTTTTATGTTTTAGAAAATAAATCTAAGAAAATATTGAAAAATCATCAACTAATATATAAACATATAACTTACCTGATAAACTTCATACTCTTGATGGTCCAAAAAAATCCATATGTAAATCATCTAAAGGTATAAATGTAGAAACTTTGTTAATTGATTTGAAGGATGATTTATATTGGTTTCCAATTTGGCATGCATCAAAAAATCTATCATTGTCAAATTTAAGACTAGATAAATCAGAAACTAAGATTTTTTTAGATAATTTATATAAAGTAAATATATTATAGTTTCAAATTCTTCTATGACAGATCCATTACTCATTTTTTTCAATAATTAAACATCTCTATTTTTATTTACACAAGGGATTGAGATCCATGGTATATGTATTTTCATCTCAGGGTTCTCTAAATTTAATCAGTTTGTCTTTAAAAACAGAATAAGAACTATTAGATAAATAAACATAAAACGCATCATCACAAATTTGAGAAATAATTATCAGGTTTTTTCTTTAACCCTTGTACATATAGTCCATTGTTTATTGAGATTGATTTTAGATATCCAACAGATCCAACTCCAACTATCTTTTTTTTAATCTCCAATGGTGACGGTACACCCATCCATTTTTTCTGTGTGTCGAAGTAATATGAGTATTCACTCAAATGTCTTAAGAATCCACAATCTATATACAATTTAGAATTTTAGTTCATGTATTCTTTTTCTTAAAAAATCATGTAATCACTTTTTTGTTTTGGTAACCATATTTTCTTGGGTCCATCTGTGTTAGAAAGTAGTGACATAGGAATATAGAGTTGATTTAATTTATTGAAATTAATATTAATAGCTTCAAACATATTTTTATAAATAAAATAATGTTTTATTCCACTTATCTGATGATTTCTTTAGTTATATTTATTAGAATATTTTATTTTTATTCTATAGTGGTAGACGGTGAAATTTTTAGAACTGGAAACAAAATAATTTTTGTATATTTTTTATTTACCACTTGTTTCTTATTCCATATTTTTCTTTTTTAATAACATTTTTACCAATTTTTTAACTCAATGTTTCATCAAATTTTGTTTAAATGATAGCAACACTTTTATAAGATTCTGCTTCATCTGGTAATTTTTTTATTATTTATTTAGGAACAATAGTGTTTTATGTAGATGTATTTAATTTTTTTATTAATTCTTGATGTTGTTTTATCGTTGTGTTACATTCACCTAAAATGGAATTTAAAATAGTTTTTATGATTTATGATTTTTTTTCAAGAGAATAATATTATTATTTTAACATTGAGCAATATGCATCTAGTTTTCTATTTGAAAAACAATCAGAATTAGAATCATAAGAGTAAAAGGTTTGTGCTTGACTTTTAACCTTATCTATAAAGCATATGTTGGATTTTAAATTTTGTAGCACTTTTGATAAATCATATTTATAAGATATATTTTACTCTTCAGACACACTCTATGTTTATTTTTTGTCCCTTTTTATTTTATGATCATAGTCATTTTTCCTCTGATTTTTATTTTCCATTTTTCTTCTTTCTTTCTTCTACGGGTTGAAATAAGGTATTATATGACCTATTTTCTTACACTCATTGCATCTCACTTCTTTAGTTTATTTCTCATATTTCTTAAAGTTTTTTATTAGGATGATATTCTTCTTATATAGGTAATGAAATTTTCCGGCTAACTAAGATAGTTCCATGTTAGAATCAAAGTTGTATGAATATTTTGATATTTCGAAGTCTTCTTTTGATTTATTTTTATTCTTCTAAGATGTAACCTTGAGGGATGTTTTTTCCTTTTTAAAACTATCTTATGATCTTCTAGTTCATCTTGAATCTCTGCTTCATATATCATTAGAGTTCTAATTGATTCTATCGTTGTAAGACTTTTGAACAATGATGATTGTCCAATAGTAGCTGATATCCTATTCTATTTTGAGGGTAGTACTCTGAGTACTTTCAGTTGTTCATTATATTGAGTAATAGTATCTCATGTATTAGTAACATTATTGCATATTTCTATTAATCTTCCATTCATTTGGGTGATTCTTTCACCATTATACATTTTTAACGTGTCAAAAAATAGTTTCACTGTATCATGCCTTGGGTATTAGACAATATCAGTACCTTCATATGAAATAACAATTGTCTTCCAAATTTAATAAGTAATGGGAAATTGAGATACCAGATAGAATTTATCAGTACTGTGTCCTCATATGATAGCATTCAATTCCTTTGATTTGACGTCGTACTTAGTTTATTCTGTAGCATCACACATTTATAGATTCTTAGGAATTACATAGGGTGTTATGATCTTCATATAAAATTTAAATCCAAGATTCTTCAAATAAATGTTCATTCATGATTTCCATCATCCATAGCTATAACCCTTGAAATATGGAGAATGAATCGTAGACATAACTTCACTAGGATCATCCATAGATATAGGAACTTTTTATATAAAATATTCTTTTGATATTTCTAGATCTTTATCACAAAATTTCACCTCTAATACCAATTGTTAGGACAGAATAATACAAATATACACAAGAATGGGTGAATTCTTTATTTTCTATAATCTTGATATATTATTTCTTTTAACGTTTCTTGGGATTTTTACAAATATGCCACACTCTCTTTTGTAAGAGATTTAAGCAGTCAATTAACATAAAATAAGAACCATGCAATTTTTATAGTGTTTTGGGGGTAAAAGATCCCCTAGTCCACTCTAACAATGATCTCTCAATGAGCTTGGTTATTTTCACTATACAAGTTCATCTTATCATAAGACTTTAAAAACAGAGTGTAGTCAATTGACACATTTACAAAAAGGCTAAAAAAGTGTTTTGGTTCTTTATAGGGAACCGGTTTCACCACATTTTATAGAAAGAAGTTGACAGTTAATCTATGGTTGATTACGAGCAATATAAACTCCAATAAATAAAAAAAATTATTTTATTGTTATGACATGTTCTAGATCATACATGCAGTAAAAACTGATATAATGTAGATCAAATTCTTCAAATACGATTGTCTTTATGTAAAGATTTCTTTGAAAAGATTCAAGTTGGAAATGATCATCAATACAAATAGAAACAAATAAATAATAGCAGTTACACAGTGTTATGAGGTTGATATATATATAAATATCATCGAAGTATAGACACTACTTGAAAATATTAGAGTCTCTTGATCTTTTTATAAATTCTATATTCATAAATATATTTTCAAGAATACATAAACATATATCATATGTTTATATTGAAAAACTTCTCTGGGTAAATATGTAGAATTCACATATTTCATTAGATTGAGTAGATTTAAAACAAAATATTGATAGATCAAAATCATTAAAATTTGAATCATTCATGAGAGTCATTACATCCCTTAGAAATAGGAATGATTTAATCTGTTGCATACAAGTCTTTAAGTTGATCATAATGGGCCTTTGAATCAGTCATAAAAAATATTCGAATGTATATTTACTTACATCATGATAATTGCACCAATCTCAGATAAAATCGTAGATTTTAAATACTATTGTTGAATATTCAAATGTAGGTTTCCATCATAAAATGACAAAACACCAAAGGTAGGGTTGAAAACATATAATTTAATAAAAAACTAGGGTTAATGTACCATAATTTTTTTTCTTCAAATATAGGGTTCCATAACAACATAGTGTTGTTTAACCATAAATTTCCATTTTATAAATGTATGGTTCCATTCAATTATAGTGTTCTCTAAATATAATTTCCTGATCATATAGGGTATATATTCCATATGTGTTTCTTCAAATGTAGGGTTTATTCCTTATGATACGATTATAAACATAGGGTATTAACATTTTTTCTAGAAATGTATAAAATGAATTTAGACACTATCAAATATTTTTTGTGGATCAATGACATATATATAACTCAAGACTAAATATTTCAATAAATATTAATTTCTTTAATTTTCCTTAAATTAATTTCATCATTAGTACAAACAAGGGTATTATGATCATCAAAATCAATAATATTTATAGATTATTGTTGATACAATACATGCACATCAAATGGATATCTAGATTAGGCATTGAGGAGGTCTTTCACATGGGTCTTCTTCAATACGAGAGAAAAATAAGGGTCTTTAAAAGGTTATTATGCCCATTTTAAAATAAAAAAAATTCTTATAATTTTCACATAAGGTAATGCACTGGAATTCTCTACTAGGTAAAAGCCCCCACATGTCATGAAAGGGGTATGAACATCCAAATACTTTTCATGTATTTTAAATATATAGAATGTAATTAAATACACATTATATATTTGGTCTGTATCAAGGTTCTAGTCAATCTTATTCTCCTTTACTGAAACCAACCTACCACGCATTAGTTGTGGTTTCTAGGTTTAACCAAAACTAAAATAAAACATACCTCACGGAAAAGATGTTATGTTAGAGGAAATATATCTTCTGATGAATTTTTTGATATTGAAATTTATCTTACTGGTTTATATATTGAATCACACTTTGAGACTAATGATGATGTTTTGGAGGATAAAAGAACATCATATTAGGAAAATCGGTCTTTAAGATTTAAATTATTGGGAATTTTCTTTTGATGTTTTGAAAGGGATGGATTTTATGGTGATTATAATGGATGTGGGCAACCTGTGTATGGTGTACCTTCCATACAAGATATTCTAAGAGATCGTAAAGGATATTTAATGGATAAAATTGATCTTGGACAAAAAATTTAAGTCTCTCCTTCTAAAACTATTATAATAGTTAAGTATTCTATTGGTAATAATAAACTATAACCAATTAAATGTTCTTTAACTCTCTATAAACCTATTGAAAATTTTTATCTAGAAATTTCTATGAAATATAAGGCTGAATCATTTATAATTAAACCTATCTTACTTATATATGAATCTGGTGGAAAATAGTGTCCACCTAATCTATCTATAATAATATCAACTTATTCTTATTCCTTCATTATAAGGGAAGACTTTATATTTTTAGAAAATAATCTACTATGTTTTATTGGATGTTTTCTTGAGATTAAGATATTATTATTAGCAAGATATATATGGAGGAATAGATTTGATTTTATTTCATTTTGTTACTCAAATTCAACTCAAAATGTTTCTAAAAGATGAAATTGTGGGAAATAGAATTTAAGGATTGAGGGAACATATTAGATTCAATCAGATAGAATTATAGGACATAAGATTTAACATAGATCATAGGGTTTTAAGATTTATTCCTATCTATCATCCATTTCTACCTCTTCGAGAGCTTCTAGATCTATTCCTACTACTATTTCACCTATTATCTCAATGCATTTTGATAATGCTATTATTAGACATATTTTACAATAATTTATGTTTTCTTGAATGAATATTTTAAAAACTAAGAAATTGTGTTAAATAGTTATCAAACCCTTGAAATTAAGGTGCTTTATCTATCCAGAAGTCATATCAAGAAATCATCCAATTATATAGAGGTAATAAAAATTGTTATTAATTTTTATTTGAGTCCAATTTTCACAAAATACTTTTTGAAGATATTGTTTTAATATTTATCCACTAACCTATGGATTACTCTTATAAATAAATCATTTAAATATTTTTTATAAAAGTGGAAGGGTTCAACTCCTCTTTGGGATAGACTTATAAAGGATCATGATAAGTTCTTATAGATTATGGGAAGGGATCAAGAGTAGTTAGTGCCTTCACATGGTTTATAGAGCCATGCCTTTTGACTATCAATTATATTATTATATCCCCTCCAGTTTTACCTAGGAACTTTTTTCCTACCTCCACTTATCCCATTCGAAAAATTCTATTTAGACTTAAACCAATATTGGTTGTTTAGAATCATAGACCAGTCACACAAGGTATTGTTTTTCTCCCTCTTTCACATATATTTCAGCCTTTATCTACTCCTTCTACATTCATGGAAAAGTAACCATTAATCTAAATACCCCTCATAATGATGACTCTAATTTAGATTTAGTTTTGGAAATTTTATATACTATATTTTTTCTCCCTTGTAATCCATAACTATTTTATTGAATATATTTGAAAATATTTACATAATATTATTATATATTGCCCTTATTTTTTTAGAAATTCCAGCACATTATATTTCTCTCATACCAATTTTTGATAATCCAAAAGGCGAAGAAAATTATGTTCTACATATTTTATGTTTTTATTTTTATCGCTAATATATCACATTTCTAATATCAAGAATCTAATGGAATACTATATTTTAAAATAGTTTAAGTATTTTTATTCCCTGATTTATGATCAATAAAAGGGGGATATTAGTTTCTTAAAACTGAAACTCCTTATTTTAATGATCCTAAATCATTATTATTATATTTTTAAAAATCTTTTTGGTTTATGAGAGTAAAATTCATTTTTTGATAAAAGTTTCTTGTATGGATATTCTGTAAGACTAATGGTTATCCTATGTGAGGAAACTCATTCTATAAGATCAATGAATCTACCATGTGAGTTTGGAATCTTTTCTGAAGCAATGTCCCTCAAGACCCTAGGTATATATATTTCATGTTGGATCAACCTAAATTTATTTCAATCGGCTGCGTGTTATATTAGCTGAGCTTGCATTAATGAAAAAATATTTCATGATATCTTGATTGGTCATGCATTGTAAACTAAATTTTTCAAAAAGTATGGATCATTAATTAGTATAACTCTAACGATCATGTGAAAGAAAAATATTCTATTTGAAGTAATGATAATTCATAAGATGGACTCATATCATTCATGCGATGGAAATATCTTTTATGTGAAGTCTCAATCTTACATAAAGTGTCTAATTGATCATCCATTTTACTCCTTCCATGAGACCATGGTTCGGAGTTTCTGTTAGACCATTCTTATCATTCCTAAGTATTGTCTCAATCCTTCCATGTCTATCTAAGAATAAAATATTAACTACTCTAATGGATGGTATCTGAAAATTTAATACAACTTAGAGCATTTAAGACTTTCAGAAAGGGTAATCAGTACAAGGATTTTATTATAATTATTACTCAACAAATAATTGAATATTATATGAGTTTATATTCTAATAAGCCTCATGTGGTCAAGATATAGAATGAGGGATGTGTTATGAAAATATATGAGGATACTTGATGACAAACTACTTGAAATACTCTATCTTTCTATACCCTAGTATTATATATGATTTGAAGATTTGGTGGATCATTTTATTTTTTTATGAAAATTTTAATGAAAATTAATCGACTAAGGCTTATCAAATATTGAGTTGTATCAAAACTCTCTTTTCACTCCGTGATGTTTCTTTATTTTTATTTGAATTCATGTTATTATATTACTTGTTGGTCTTTGGAAACATATCTTATTCTATAAATAATTTCACTCTGATAAACATTCCTTATTTTTTTATGCTTATTATCCCATTAATACATATGGAAGAGGCTGGTTATATCCTAGGCTACTATGCGTGTGGTATTTTCATTTAAAACCATATCAATATTTTAGAATAGTTTATTATTATAATAAATTTTATTAGATGTGGGTTACTATAAATTGGAAAATTCTAGGTTTTATCATGAAACTAACCCTCTAGTTATTTTATATATATTTTTGTGTCATATTCTATTTTTTAACTTAATTTATATAGATATATATTCAAAACATTATTTTTTTAATTTATTTTTTAATTTTATTTTAAAAGACTTGTTTTCAATAAGAGTATATAAATTGGGTTTAGAAAAATATTATGATGGTTAACTTTTATATTTGATTTATATATTGTATTTAGTGTGAGTAAACTTCTTTCAAATGTTACATTGATTTCAAATTTTTTAACTAGGTTTTTCTTTTACCCTAGTAATACCATTTGAAAATATCCAATTATGTATACCTACAAATTAGTTAACTGGTATTTTTTTAATTAGAATTTTTTAAAATAGAAATTTATAAAGGATAGTCAATTCAACCTCATCTTGGGCACTCTAGTCTGATAAACAAGAATATTAGGATTATAAATTTCAGATTTTAAAGAGTTGTAAATTGTTGAGCTGGCCTGCCCAAGACAGTTGTAATAAATTTTATTCATTTCTCTATGTTTCTTCCTTTTCACTTATTTCCATCATATTATGGATTCTTCTTATTATAAGATCCTTTAGGTCTTCTACATTATGATGTTTGATTATATTTTGGAGTATAACTAAAATATTCTTCTTATTTATAGTAATACTTATCCTTCTTATCAAGAGATTTAACATCTTGCTCTGAGTTAATTTCATGAAAAAAAATAGGGATTAATTAATCGACCAACTTCCATTTATTTTCATCTTCCTTGACAAAATAATTCAATTTATTTACTTGAAAATAATTTTCACCCTTATTTTTTTGCATTAGAGATACCCCATATTGGGAAATCCTTCATAGAGTTATCCCCATAAGTTAGTTCTAAGTGATACCCAATTTTATCATATTTTTCTCATATTCATCAGATAGTTATGTTGGTTCAATGTACATTTACGATCATTTTTATTCTTCTTATCCATATTTTTTTCTTCCCTAATATAGTATAAACAACACTTTTAACATCAAATATTTTTCTAAATATCCTTTTTTTTGTTTATAAAACTTTTTTATTGATCGGTCAATTTTTCTGCCTCCTTAATTTGGATATTCAGAACATTATTATAGTTCAAGAAATTATATCTGAAAAAAATTTAGTACTTATAAATAGTGGGAATGAAATAATATCCAAGTTTTACATAATTCTTTTCTCCATTAGTTATTAAGGTGGCCCTTTTAGGTATGGGTGATTTCAAGTCAACATAAACAATAAATCATGCATAATAGTCATGGTTTCCTTTAATTATTTTATCATTCACTTTAAAGGGGTCTCAAACTCATGATTCAATATTATTTAATATTTTCAATTTCTAAAATTCTATATTGAGTCTATGTATCCAAATCCAAATGTGTGAATTTCATGTGTTTGTGTAGAAAGACTGAAGTTAGTATTCCAATCACAAAAATAAATAATAAATATTATGTTTATATAAATATTTTAAAATAAAATAATTATTTAATATTTTATTTTCAAAATTTACAAGAAAATATATTTTTGACATAAGATCTAATTTTATTTTAAAAATATCCATTTTACTAATAAAAATTTCAAAAGTAAAAATTTAAAATAAAAATAAAAAAATTATATATAAAAAAAGAAATCTCATACAATCTAAAATCACCTTTAATTATAAAAATCCAAATTAAAAAAAAATCTATTTTTGATTATAAAATATTAAAAAATTTAAAATTCATTTAACATTAATTATTTTTAAAATTAAAAGAAACATTTTTCTATTAAATTCGCCCATTTCATCTATGAAAATACATGAAAATATATTTTATCCTAAAAATTTTAAAGTCTTTATTATTTAAAAAACCATAATTTTTTATTTTTAGAAAACATAATAAATCATTATTCGCTTAAAAATTAAAAATAAATAATAAATATTATGTTTATATAAATATTTTAAAATAAAATAATTAGGTAATATTTTATTTTAAAAATTTACAAGAAAATATATTTTTGACATAAGATCTAATTTTCCCCTAAAAATATCCATTTTACTAATAAAAATTTCAAAAAGAAAATTTTAATATAAAAAATAAAAAAATTATATAAAAAAAAAGAAATCTCATACAATCTAAAATCACCTTTAATTATAAAAATCCAAATTCCAAAAGAATCTATTTTTTTCTATAAATCATTATTCACTTAAACTTTAAAAATAAATAAACAAATTTCCGTATGAATCTACAAAAGACTACCAAATTAATTATTTCATTATAAAATATATATTTTTATTTATGATAAAATATAAAAATTTTCCCTATATTTTCCCTCAAAAATATTTTTTTATAATGTTTCAAATAAAATATTACTTTTTTAAAAGTAATAGAATATAATCTTTCATTTCAAAAAAATATAAATTTTTTCTTAAAAAAATAATTTATTAATTAATGAAGTTTTGTTTTCCATTTCTAAGAATAAAATATTTTTATATTCACTAAAAAATTAAATTTTTTATTTTTTTATTTATTATAACAATTATTAAATTTAGAAAAATAAATATTAGCTATAATAAATTAAAAAATCAATATTTCTAAAAAAATATTCATTTTTTAAAATTGATAATTTGATAAAAAAAAATTATTTTTAGTTTTAATGAATAAAAAAATTAATCATTTATCAAATAAATTTATAAAATTATTTTTTCAATTATTGAGATTTAAATTATATTCATGGAAAGTCATACAATTGTGCATATTACATTTTTTTAATACATAATACTAATATTTTACATAAAAAATAAAAACCTAACCAAAAATAAATACTAAAAAATTATAATAAATTAAATATTTTGAAAAAAATAAAAAAAATTACTAAAATAAAAATCTAAAACATGCTTCTCTATTACAATATATTTTAATTTAATCAAAATAAAAATCATATTAATTAAAAAATCAAAAGTATTAATTCTAAATATTCTTCACATAAATTTATTATTAAGGAAACAACTATTTTAAATTTAAATCTATAAATAATTTAATAAAAAAATTATATTAAATTATTAAATATATAAATAAAAAATATCTTATTTTAAATTATTCCTAAAATTTAAATTTTTTAAAATTTAAACCAAAATCATGTTTTAAAATAAAAGTAAAAAAAATTAGTCATTTAATTTGAAAAATAATCATTTTAAATATTCTATTTTAACAATAAAACAATTAAATTATTTTTTAATTTTTATTTTAATGAAAATTTAAAATTGAAATCAAAATTTTCATTAAAAATTATATCTATAAATTTCATCCAAATAATTTTTTAATTAAATTCAATTTCACTTCAAAAAAAATAAAAAAAAATATCATCATAAATTTTTATTTTAAAATTACTTATATATATGTGTGTGTGTGTGTGTGTGTGTGTGTGTGACCTTTTACCATAAAATGAATTAAATAATTAATTTTTTTTAAAAAAAAATAATTATAAAATCCATTCAAAATATTAAAATGCAAAAAAATTAATTCTAGGTTTTAAATATTAAAAATGAAAAATAAATAATATTTTCAATTCTTATATAATTTAAAAATTAATAAAAATGTTTTATTTTAATTATTAAATAAATAAATAATTGAAAAAATTAAGACACTTTGGTTTTTATTTATTTTTTAAAAATAGATTCTTGGAGTCATTAAACATTTTAAATATATGAATTTTCATTTAAAAGAATCAAAATGTCATGAAAATTTTATTTTAAGATAATATTTAATTTTTTAATTTACCTTTTTTCTAATATTTTTTATGAAAAAATATTTCCATTAAAATTTTATTTTCTATTATTTTTTAAGTTAATTTTTATTTTAAAAGTAAAAAAAATAACTTTTCCTCTTATAAAAAATTGAAAAGAATTCATATTTTCTAATTTATATAGAAATTCAGTAAGATACAGATATTTCAACTCCCATTAAAAATATTAAATATAGATATTTTTTATTTTACTTCATAATGGGGAAAAATAAAATTTACATTGATAAAAATATTAATTTAGAATTAAAAAAATTCTTATCAAAATTTACTTAGTGGAAACTAATAATACTTTTATATAGTAAATAAAAGAAAAATATTTATGTATAGTATAGAATTGAATAAATTATTTTTTAATATAAAATTATAATTTTAAATAAATTTGGGATTTTCAGATTTTTTAAAATTTTAAAAATGGTAAATTTAATTTATAAATAAATTTTTATAGCTTTAAAGGTGTTTCATTCTAAGGTCTTTTTTCATTTCATATGGCTTATCTCAGTTAATTTTTCTTTAAATTCTTGGTGGATAGATGGATAGGTACACCCCTTATTATCATAGATATGGGAAATTGGATAAATTATGATTCCCAGATTTCTATTATGGATCATATTTTTGTCTTTGATGATCGAACTTCTCTCATTATGGACTTTATAAATAGTTACCATTTTCCCCCATGATGACAAGATTTTTTGGGAACTAGTCTAATGTGGAATACATTTTTGAAGTTTCTACAACATTTTAAATAGTGGTGGTTTGAATAATAAGATACATTCAATTACTAATTTTAATAGGGACTGGATAAAGACTTTCTAGTATTGGATTATTTGGAAATTTTATAATAATAAAGAGCCTGTGAATTGTTGTATACAAATTTTCAGAGTTTCCCTCTACTCATTCAGTGTGTAATTCAATTCCTCTTTTGGGAAAATTTGTAGCACCCCCGTTTAAGGTATTTTTTTATTTTATTCTTTTTATCTTATCATTAGTGTCCTTGGGTTTGCATTAGGAAGTGTTTGGAGATGTGAAAAAGGGAATATCCTCAAGTCTAATAGGTGTAAAATCATACAGAAACAATTTATGCTATAAATAAAGGTTTTGCGATGTAAATTTCTTGGGCCAGATATTATAAAGAAGGTTCAGGTTGTAAAAGAAATTTATTCCATAAAATCCGTTTTTATATTGTTAATTGGGTGTTCTGAGAAAAACAATTTAGGCGGAATATATATTAGTTTAAGTGACACTCGATGAATTTATGACATAAATTCTCAATTTACAATATAAATAATGTGGGACTGATAATTTTTAATATGGGATGTATTTTTATATTCCCATACATTACCTTTCTTCTTTCTCTAGATTTAAAGGCTTTATATAGGATATTTTTTACGATCTCTTCCATTCAGACTCCTTTGATAATGAATCATTAATAAATTGCATGCGGAATCAAATATTAGGATATCTTCCTTCTTTCTCGCCATATATCTCCTTGTGTTATGTCATTTGGAACCATAGATCGGTGTATAGGAATGGATTTATGGGTTTGGAATCATATTGATGATATCTTTGTGGGTACTGTTAAGGGAATGAGAGGAAGAGGTTTAACCGAAAAATCTTTATGAATCCTTTTTTCTAATCGTAATTGATGTAGGTGGATTCTCTCCCACTTTACTATTCTAGAACCTATTATCTTGAATCTTCAAATATTTTTATTTTCAATTGATTGGAAATTTCTTGATAGTTTTATGTGTAGAATCATTTTTATGTTATTTTGAAAAGGTATTTTTAAATATGCTAATGAGATATTTTAATTAAATATTTTCAAATGATTTTGTTTTAAAAATAAATTTTTTTATAGAAAAATATTTGATATTGACAATTTTCTTACCATACATGCTGTCGTATGTTGATATTTTATTGTACAAGGCCTTATTTAAATAGACTTGGTCCTCTATTTCAACTAGAAAGAAACAAGGGATTATAACCTAGGGATGACTTGGTAAAAGAAGGATTCCTTCTATCGAGTGTTGGGATTTTTATTCGAATTGCGTGTTTGTATTGGTATAGAGCATGGATTAGATATTCCAAGATGAAAATTAAAGAGAGAGTTAAAGGATTTATTTAGTTAAATTGTTGTATTTAACTATTTTTATTTGATAAAATATTTTGATATTCCCACCCTTTATTTTATATAAAATGTGTTAACTTATTCTGTTCCTAGTGGCTTGTGATGGGATGTTTTTGGGGAAATAATACTGAGTGATATTCTGATCCCTAATTGGAAACATTTTTTCTTTTAAAGATGTCATATACCAAGATAAAATAAAGGTTCATGTTTTATAATTATCTATTTGAGATCCTTGAAATCATTGTTTAGTTGATGAATCTATATCTATAAAATGTCTGAATCTTGGTCCAGGATGCTGCCATTGTCTTTATATTTAGAGTCTTATCCTTGCACCTTTATTTATTTCTCTATTTTTACTCTGTTATTGTCCTGTATTTTAATTTCTTTAAGTTATGTGAGTTTCAATTCATGCATAATGTAGTTGGGTTTTAATATATTATTTATTTTCATTAGTTCTTGTGTTATTTGGGGAAAATTATCACCAATGGTTTACTAATAACTTTGCATTTATTTCCATCCTTTAGTGACATGAGGATTTCACCTAAGGTTAATAGCACCTCCACCTCTTCCTAAGCCAATTAGTGAGGGGTAAGATTTTACAAATGGTTTTAGTTTTGTTCAGTCCTTATGTTATTTTTATTAAGGATATATTATTATCAAAACATGAAATGTAAATCATAAAAATTCATAGCTAACCTATTTAAACTGAAAGTTATGTTACAGGGTAGGTTTAGGTAAAAATGTGTCATAAGAAACTTATATGAGTGTTGTTCTCTCATCATCATTGGTTTATCTATTGAGTGTTTCATACCATGAATTTTAGTGAGACATATCATTATCAGTACATTATTCATCTTTTGTTTAATTATTTTTTAAAAATAATGAAAATGGTTAAAATAGTTATTCTTGAAATGATGGTTGCACTAGTTATTGTTTATGGTGATGATAATTGTTTAAAAGGTTTTTGAAATTTATTCATCTTCTCGGTTATTAGAGAGAAATGGTTTAAATGAAATATTATTCTATTTATAGAAAATGTTTCTAGGAATTTGTCTTAGAATCTAGTAGGAAGAAGTTGTTGAAATTTTTTTCACCTAATCCATAGGTGAACCTACAACCATAATAGAGTAATGTGAAAGTGTTTCGAGATATTGATAGTGGTAATTGAAATGAAGAATCATGGAAATAAGATCATTTAATTAAATTTTATAAATATAATCCACCAATCCTTATGTAGATTCTAAACCTGAAAAACTATAATTGTGTCTCAATATAATGAATAAAATATCCAATTTTCTTATTGTACAAGTTGACCTGAAGATTAAATTGTAAACCAATATGTTGGAAGATCATGAAAGACAATAGTTGAATTTTTATATCTGAGATAAAGATGAGCAATAAATAATGTGGAAGTGTTTCATGTAATAGTTTAATAAACAATTATATCCACGCATATTCAAAATAGATATAATTAATGATATCTTCATGTTGAAGTAAGAAAACCTCTCTGAGAAAGATTATATAGCTAATTTAATGAACTTAGTTCTTTTTTCCATAAGAAAATTCTAGTTCATCAGTGAAGTAATGTATCTATTAGTTAGAATTGTGACCAGAGATTTAATCTAAGATATTTTTTCATTTTATTACAGTTTATACAGAGATTTTCAATAAGGAAAAATTGTAAAAAGATAACTTTCAATAAATGTTGTGGGAGGTATTTTTTTATTCCTTGGGGGCATGTTTCATCTCCAGTGATTGAAATAACAAAAATATGGATGAATACTATCATAGTGATGGCACACCTAAAAATCCTACTATAGAATATATTAATTTTTCAATAAGATCTAATACCAAACCCTGTTGTTTTTAGTGCAGTTTTTTAATGAACAAGAAGAAAGAATTTTCTAAACCACCAAAGAATTACCAGCACTAAGAAACAGAATGAATATCAATTATTTGTTTCTTAAACATTATAATTTAGAAGGTGAAATAATCTCAACTCAACTGCATCATTTGTAAGCTCAGATAAAACAGCCCCATCAAACAAGTCTGCATCCAAAGACACAGGTGAACAAGTAAACTTCAAGAACCCTTTGATATTTTTTTTGAAACCATAGTAGGGAATCCAAATCCATAAAATCAAAGTTTAGAAACACTTATACAGTGTAGAAAAATATAATTCATTTGGTAAACTAAGTCCATATGTGGTGCGAGGTATCATTCCTCTGAACTCTACCATTAGGCATGTCTTGTTTGATGCTGGTGAATCAAAATCGTTCACTTCTTCTTCTAGGGTTTAATAGTTGGGACAACAGGTGTAAGTGATTCTTATAGTTATGAGTATTAAGATAGCCCATTGAAATAAGGAGTGTATATGATTTAAATTCCCATCATGTTCTATTAAAAAATATATAGTTTAGATTCTCTGGGTGTTTACAGTCTAGGACTTAGATGTTTTTTATTTAATCTTTGGTATGGACAGGATGGTGATATTTAAAGCCCATATCAAATTTTATACTCTATAGGTAATTTTTATAACCTAGAATAGATTCCTTTGACTTTTCGAAGGGTTAAGATATAAATTCATGCATTGAAGAACCTTTAGTGATAGTTGATTGAACCATCAAAAGAAATTTAGTAATAATTACCTTGAACAAAACTGATAAAATAGAGAATGGTATTCTTTCTAAAATAGTGGATCAATACCTATAGGTTTTTTCACCTGATTTCTCAAGGTTACCACTCAAATGGGAAATTGAATTTACCATCATCCTACTCCCATGAACAATCCATATTTCACTACCTTCTTACATAATATACCAAAAATAGTATTAGGAATTAAAGGTTCAACTAAAAGAGTTATATAATAAATTTTTCAATAGACCTATTACATTTCCTTGGATTGAATCATTTTTATTTGTAAAGAATGAAAATGGTACTCTATGCTTATGTGTTGATTATTGTTTGTTGAATCAAGTGATGATTAAATATTAGTATCCTATTCAAAAAATAAGTTAATTGTTTTATCACATAAAGTGATTTAAGTGGTTATCTAAAATTAATATACACTCAGGATATCATCAACTTAGATTCATAAGATACTATATTCTAAAGACAGTATTTTAGAGTTATTATGACCATTATGAATATATCTCCATGCCTTTTGGTTTCACAAATGAACTATGAGTTTTCATAGATTTTATGAACCATATCTTCTTCAGGTGTCTTAAGTAATTTTTTATTGTATTTTTAGATGATATTATGGTATAATCTATGAATAAGAATTACCACAGGGGTCACATGGAAATTATACTTAGTATGATGTAGAATCAGTGTTTCTAAACTATGGTTTTTATGTGAGACTTCTAGATACAAGAATCCTATTTCCTAATCTATATAATTTTTGAATAGGTAATATCGGTTTACCCTATAATGATAGAATAATTAGTCTATTGGATGACACCTAATAATGTTTTATAGGTATGAAAATTTCTATGATTAGTAGGCTATTATAGACACTTCGTTCAGTATTTATCAAGAATTTATTCAACCATGAACACTCTAATAAGGTAAGGTGTACCATTAGTATAAAAATATGAATGTAAAAAAATGTAACTTAAAACTCATCTCAACTTGGCACACATATTAATATTTACTAAACAAGGTAACAATAATGTTGCATATTGTGATGCATCTAGGTTCAGTCTTGGTTCTGTTCTCATGTAGAGTGTCCATGTTGTGTCCTATGTTTTTAAGGAATTTTTGAGTGTATGAGATAAATTATCCTATTCATGAACTGTAATTAGTTGTGGTTTTTCATGCCTTAAAAACATATAGGCATTACCTATTTGGAAAAATGTTCACAATTTTCAATATCCATAATATTTTGAAATACATTTTTATTATTGATAATTGAAATTGAGGTAATTGAGATGGATGTAGTTCCTATAGATGTTTTATTTCAACATTGTATACACACATAGTAATGGTAATTCAATATCAGATGTATTGAGTTGGAATCTGTATAGTGATGTGATCCAAAGAGCTCGTGAACGATAGAATTTAATTAGCAAGATTACTGATATGAATTTATAATATGATATAAAGGGTTAGAATGTATTTTTCTTTCCAATAAGTCTTCTTCAAGACATGAAAAAATTATTAAAATAAACTCAGAGAGAAGATCATGATTGTATCACCCTTATGTTTTACCTAAATAGTGTGGGGATTATTTATGGTTAGACAGAGGATGAGAACTATTCGTTATGTTTTCAAAAATGGATTGTGGTTCCTTAGTATTTCCAGTAACAAATTCTTTTATGATATCGCCATTAAAAATGGTTTATTCATCCAAGTATTCTAAAAATGTACAAGGAATGAAATAACATTTCTGGTGGTCATGTATGATATGCAGGATTACATATTTTTTTAATGAAATTCCAAAATTTCCATTAGATAAAATAAGAACATCAAAGTCCCATTAGTATATTATAGTCTATGCCTATACCTATATGAAAGTGGGATAAAATTGTGATGGATTTTTTCATAGTCCAACCAAGAATTTTATAGATACATGATTCTATATGGGTATTAGTGGATAAAACTAGTTTTTCAGTACAATTTCTCCCAATCAGATAACCCAACACTATAAAGGACTTAGAAAAATTGCATATCCAAGAAGTGGTATAGTTACATTGAGTTACATATCCAATTTTATCTAATGGATACCCCTATCTCACATATCAATTTTTTAGAACATTGCATCTAGATCACGGATGCCAATTAATAATGAGCACATCATATCATCCATAGATGGATGGGCTATCAAAACAAACTATTCATACATTGGAAGAGATTCTCACATCATATGCCAATGAATTTGGTGGTTCATGGGAGGGTAATATTCCCTTATTTTAATTCATATACATAAAAAATTATCAAATGAAAATATAGATGGACCCATTCAAGACATTTTATATTCATCTGTATTGTTTTCCTTCATGTACGTATAGATAGGGGATTCATATTTAATTTGATTGAATCTTATCCCTAAGACCAAAAATAAAATATAAATAATTTATATATAAATGGATATGACATAAATCATACATGATTTTTATACAGATAGTCATCATCTACCTTTATCATTTGAGTTTATTGACCATGTATTCTTGAAAGTGTCACCAAAACATGGTCATTGATTCTGGGAAAATAAGGAAGTTACTGTTATGGTATGTGGGATTTTTCATGGTTATAGAATAGTTTGGAACTATTTTATACCAGTTAGTGTTACCACTAAGATTTAATTTAATTCATAATTACTTCCATGTTTCCCAACTAAAGAAATATCATCCTGGTCCCTGACTTGTGATCAATTTACTCTTGATCTAGATCAAAATTCTATCCAAGAATCAGTATGGGTTTTGTACATATAGTAAAAGAACCTTTGAGGATGATTTATTTCCTTGGAAAGATTTCAATGGTATCATGGTCATGTTCAAGAGGAAACATGGTAATAGGAAAAGGTTATGAGAGAGAAATGAACCAACTTATTTGGGGAAAATGTTAATATCCTACTTATCGAGGATAGAAATCCCAAAGGTGGGGGAATTTAGTGCCCCAGTTTGAGGTACGTTGGAATTTTACACTTTTTATCTTATATTTTTAGTCTTTGGGTTAGATTATGGAAGTTTTGGGATCTATAAAAATTGATGATATTGGAGTCTGGCTGTTGAAAAATCATACAGTAACAATTTATGCCAAAATGGGAGCATTATGATGTAAATTTTTTAAAAAAATATTTAGTGATGAAATATAAGGTAATAACAACTATTTATGCCATAAAATAGGCTTTTACACCATAAATAAGATGTTCCCAAGAAAACTAATGTGATTGGTATTTCGGTATAAGTGACCCTTGTTGAATTTATGACATAAATTACCAATTTAAACCATAAATAATTTGGGCCCATTGATTTTTAATTTGGATAGTGGTTTTAAATTATCATACATTTCTTGTATTCTTTCAATCAGCTACCAAGCTTAAACTAATTTATTTTTTGAAATATTATACATTCAAACTCCTTTAACCACAAGTATTTGATTATTTGTTTGTGTAATCAAAGGATATGATATCTCCATTTTTCTTACCTTGGATCTCCATGGGTTGTGTTTAGTATAACCATACACCAGTTTATAATACTGAATATATGGGTTCAAAATTATATTTATGATATATTTATTGATTTTGTTAATGTAATGATATGATGGATGTTGATCAAAAAAATATTCTTGGATTATTTAAACTAATTGTAATTTATTTAAGTGACTTCTATCCCACTCTAATATTCTAGAACTTGTTGGATTGAATCATGATAAATTATTTTTATTCTCTGATTGGAAATCTCTTGAGTAGTTTATGGGTAAAACCCTTGTTTTTATGTGATTTAAAAAGGGTAATTTTAAATGTTTCACATGAGATTGTTTAATTAAATTTTTTCAAAGTTTTTTTTTCAAAATAAATTTTTTATGTGAAAAACGTTTTGATATGAATGATGGTTTTTTAATATATGGTGGTGTGTGCTTATATTACATTATAGGATTTCCTATTGAAACAAGCTTGGTGCTTGGTGCCGACTAGAAAGAAATAAGGGAATATCACCAAGTGATGAATAGGTGAGAGATGGGGTTTTTCTATCGAGTGTTGGGATTTTCATTCATAATTCTTGTGTGTGTGGGTATGGATCATGGATTGGGTATGTCATGTGTAAAGGGAAAGTGAAAGGAAAAGGATCTATTTGGTTAAATTAATTTAATTTTTTCTTTGATAAACTCTTTTCATATTCTCATTGTGAAGACCCGACCCCAGAAAACCAGGAGTCGGTGCCTTCTAAACATGATGTGTCATTTTAAAATAGAAACATGCACTGATAAACACACATCACGTCCCATACAGAGGATCGATTTTGGTTCAGGCTCTGGGAAACCAGTAACTTCAAAAAAAAATTCATCTGATAAGAGTTGTTACCTGAAAACATAAAATTCAAAACATAGGGTGAGCATAAGAATTCCTTGTAAGGGGTTTAAAATAAACCAATGAAACTTTGAAAACATTCTTTAAAAACATATCCAAAGAACATTCTCTTATAGAAAACTGTAACATAGGTAACATAACATAAAATTGATCAAATAAAATTTTCCAAGAATAGATGAATCAATTAGGACATTTCAAAAAGGGGGGTAATAAAGGATATCTTGAACAAGTATGACGTATGAATTTTTAAGCAAAAATTAAACAGTTAAGAGTAATACTTAATTAGAGTTTCGCGTGAAGGAAATATCTTCAATTTCATATGTGGGTTACTATTTTACATGAATCATGCCCCAAAAATTTTCTTGAGACATTAATATGAACTTGATAAAAACCTAAGGACAATAGTAGTGAAAGGATAGGCATGTCATTTTGAAAAGAACTTGTAAAATGACTTGAATATGTGGCTTCAACATTTTTTTTGACATTAATGAACATATCACCAATGTCCATCCCCAAGGTGTCATTAAAATTACCTATGGTTATTCACAATGGTATCGTGAAACTTGTTATCTCTAGGGGTTAATTATTTAATCAATGCATTAGAGCGCTATCAGGGCACCCCCTTAATATGTCATTACTTTCATGTGAGTCACATAAATCAGTACTTTACATAAACGGGGTTGTATATTCAAGATGTCCCATACCACCTTGAAATTCATTCATAGTTGGTCATAATAGTTGAATTTACATATCATATAAGTGAGACAAATATGATTAAAAACCAAGCTAATAATTATACGATCATCATTGGATAGAAAGACTAAAGGCAAATTATGACACATATATTGACATCTAAGGTACTAAAAGAAATGAAAAAAACTAGAATTTTCACATTCAAGTTTATTCTTAAAATTCTAAAACCATATCATCCAATTAAAAAAAGTGAACCAATACTTCAAGTAGGGTTTTGAGCTTGCACATGCTAAAACATTCAATATTTATAAGACTTTGCATACAATAGAAATGTCCATGATAGAAATCATGAATCATCACCATAAGCAACATCATTTAAAACATGGGAAAAAAATAAGTTACTCTTAAATGTGGATGTAAGTTTTATTTCACATCCAATTTCTTATATTTTAACACTCAACCCAATATCAAGACTTAATGTGTAAAGACCTCAGAATTGGTTATAATAATGGTTTATGCATCATATAATGTATATGTATATAACTGCATTCATACTAGAGGAGTGGAACATTCATGTGTATTAACCCCCTAAAGGTATAAGTTAACAAGGTATTATATAGGGTTGGGAATGTCTTTAGTCATGAAATTTTTTTTATATAAAAAAAATTGCCCATATAATTATATTAAAACCGAACACATATAAAATTTCCCATATATATACATATATATTTATTTTTTTCCAACATAATGGATGGGGTGTTCATGGGCCTATACACAAATAAATAGAGAGGGTATGTCCACTCTTATATATATATATATATATCCAAAGTACACATGACCAAATATGTACATATATAAATATATATCATGTCTTAAGGTTTGATAAACATTTAAAAAAAGTATAAATATAATGAAATTACTAAATTTAAGGATTTAGGTTCGATTATAAGAAGAGTCTCAACTAACTCGTAGAGATATTTAAAATAAAAGCTTTTATGAACATATATGTGTGTGTGTGTGTGTCTAGATATATATAACTCAACACCATGAACCAAATCATAATTCTCCTTACTTCCTTTACACCATTTGAACACCCAAAACCTGAACAAATATATAACATTTTCCAAATATATTTGTATTTATTTAATTTTTTGAAAACATGCATAGGTGAACATGTGCGACGTAGGAACAATTATACAAAAACTTCATACATATAGCCAACATAGAAAGGACATGCCCATTCATACTTATAACCAACGTATATACATATAAACAAAAGTATATATGTATTTTCAAAACAACAAAATGAGGCAAGGTATAATCCTTACGTTCTTTATACTATTTGAGTGCAAGAGAACTTGAAGGCCTAGGTTCAACATCGAAGAACGTTTGGATGGAACCATAAGGTTATAAGTATATACTTTATGAATATATAAGTGTATATACTCTCAAAGAAGAAAGACAAGGAAAAACTAAAACCTTACCTTAAAAACCAGGGAAAGGAGCACTTCAGGGAGGGTTGGTCGGGCTCACCGGAGACTTGAACGGGAGACAAGAACCGAGAGGTCTCGGTTATTTATATACAAAATCTCAAAAACCACCTTCCATGAAAAACATACCCACTTTCATTACATTCAATTGGGTGTCATTCTTGAAGAAAAAGAGGAGAAATGGGGGTCCTCGGTGGTTAGAGGTGAAGTAAACGAGGGGTGTGCCATAGGGTAGGGTTACTGGTGTAACCCATGTGTGGAGGAAAAAGACGACGTGGCTAGGGGAAATTCTGGGAAAAATGTATGTTCTAGATCGATCCCAACGTCGATCCAAGGGCTGAGATGCATCCATTAATTTCAAAGAATTGAGCAATATATATTAGATCTGTGTTTCATCATACGGTCTAAGTTCGACGCAGAAATTTAAATCGCACTGACGGCTATGATTAAATCCTTGGTAGATAGAACGGCGTAGAAAAACGCAATGGGAAGTTGAAGTTGATAAAGGCTGAAACGAGATCGTTCTTGGCGATCCAGATCGTGCGTGACGTGATCAAACCATCCAGATCGCGTTTCGCCCGAAAAAAATGCTTCCCACATCGAAACAGAGAGTGGTTTTCGCCTCCCTTATAACCCCAGGCCTCCCAACGAGTGCTCAGAAAACACAAAGCACCCATGAAGGGGGACCTATACACAGGCTCCCGCCCACAGGCCTCGGCCTACCCAGACCCCACCGTGGCCGCACACCCTCACTAATGTGCCTATGCACTCATGCTCACTCCTGAGCGCCCTTCAGGGAACCTCTGCCCGAGCTCGGGTCGGCCCTGTCTTGGGGCTGAGGGTCAGGTTTAGCCACTTCGTGTGAGCTCCCTCCCTCGGCCCTAGCCAAAAAAGGCTGTCCCTAGTGGGACAAATTTTTTGTAAAATCCACACTAAACAATAGTTTTAAAGAAGAGGAAATAATCCATTTATTAAAAGTATATAGGATTTATATTCTAAAACATAATGAATACAAACTAAATAATGTCTTAGTTAAATGTATTTCTAAAATTAAAAACATTGAACCTTATTATAGGAGAAATTTATAAAAAAATTTAATAATAATATATATTAACTTTTGTGCTATTATAATAGAAAAATTAATTTAATCAAAACATAATTTAATTTTGAAGAAATTTAAACATATTTTATAACTATATTTAAGTAATGAAAATCATTACATTGTATTTGAAATATTCGCAAAGTGTTTTGAATTCCTTAATACTTTTCAAAATCACATAAGGGTGAAACTAAGTTTTAAACCATATCCTTTTAGAGTTCAAAAATGATGGTTTAATTATAACCTTAATCATAACTCAATTATTTGGAAACTAATTAATATTTAAATAAGTTCAGTTATCCTAACAAGGTTCAAAAGCTACAATTATAACCGTTAGATTCCAACGGTCACTAGAGCAACGGTCGAAAAAGTGTCCTATAAAACCAAACCTTTCGGTGTCCTAAAACTCCATATAAATAAGATGGTGCTTCCCATTCCGCTGATGCTCATCATGGTTTTTATGTTCAAAATGGTGATGTTTTTTCTTTAGTTGACTTGAAGGATCTCCTTTACTTATCGGGCCTCGTTGTGGTGATTGGGGGTCTACCAGTAGTTCTGTTAGGGTTTTTAATATTTATTTTTGGTTAGTATGTTTACACTTTTCATCTCATTGTATTATAAACACTACGGTATTCTTAATTGAATAAAGATATTTATGTTCATCTTTTAAATTTTTGTTTGGTTAAAATAAATTTAAACAAAAATAAAAGCATAAAATTATCGTTATACGTTATCCAAGTTTAGGGATGTTACACTCATCCTTTTTTTATATTAAATGTTATAACTTGTTATTAACCTAATGGTGTTTGATGGGAAGTTTTAGGGGAAATTCTGATGAGTGATACACTCGCATAGTTCTTGGTAACATTTATGAATTTGTAGATTTTTTATCAATATATAGGGAAGGGTCATGTTTCATACTTCTCTAGTGGTAATCCTTGACATCATGGGTTTGTTGCTAAAGTTGGAGTTAGGAAGTTTCTACATATTGGTCTGGAATTTTACCACTTTGGGGCCAATGTCTTTCTATTTAGAGTCTTATCCTTTAAGCTCTATTTTTTATTACTTTGATAGTATATCATATTTGTATTTTTTATAGTCATTTTATTTTTCATTCATGCATCATGTATCTTGGTATTATTGTATTCTTTATTTTTATCAAGCCATGTTTTATTCATGGAAAATGATCTGATAATAGTTTACTAAGAACATAGTGTTTATTATCATCCTTCGGTGTCCGAGGGACATCACCTAAGGTTAGTATCACCTCCTCCTCTTCCCAAGACAATGGTTTTGGGGTAGGATGTTACAAAATTGATCGTATCTTTATTGAATATTATTTTTTCCAAATCTATCTCGGTTTTTTTGTATCATATATTTAAATTCACTATTATTCAGATGATGGTTATATTTTACATATTATATTCTACACTAATATAGGCTCTTCAAATAATTTAAGGATCTTGTTCATTACTTCTTTTATTAAGCTTGTGCATATCATTTAGAAACATAGAAATAATGGTATCTATAATGGAAAATAATAATTGGATTTTTATTTTATTAATCTAATTTTATATAATATTTGGGACATAAATTATATGTATAACAGGTATTCTAACAATACTCTCCTTGATTTATCTATTATCAATTTTCTTATAATTGTTAGTAAATTCAAACCATACATAGAAAAAAGGGGTATCATCTTGAAATCTCTATAAGTAGGTTGGTAAAAGAAAAATTTAGATAGCACCACCAAAGGTATCCTCAATGTGCTGGGATATGATGTGGTGTTTATAACTCATTTGAGAGATATCCTTGGTAGATTCTTTACTCCATAAAAAGCTGATTTTACTCTTGAGGTTGAGATGCTTAGAGTTGTTCATGTTGTTGAAGTTTCTATGCTCATGGTATGGAATATATTATAGATTAAATGTGGCTCTACATTTATTTTCCAAGTGCATTGTAGTGGGGTAGTATAATCTATATTTAAGGCTTCACTTTCAATCGGTGGCCTACTTTAATTACCTCTCCTCCATCCACATAGTGGCGATGTGTGACTATTGTGAAGGTAATGTTTTTTCCAATAGTTTATCCAATAAAGAAATATCATGCAATGTACTTTACATGGTTCGATAGTCTACTAGAGGTTATTATTGATATCTATATACGATATTTATGTAAAACAACTCTTGTTAAACTCTTGGATCTTTTTTATTCGATAAGGGTTTGGAAGTTTTTACTCTTTGACCCAATAATCTTGATAAATAAAAAAATTAATGATTTTTTATTTAAAATAGAAAATATTTATTAATGGGAAAATACTTTTCCACTTATAGAATAAGTATTCATTATTTATTAACTTTGAAATATTTATTTTTATTGATTTTTAATTGAAAAATATGTTTTTTATTTTAATTTAAAATATATTATTAGTGGGATAAAAAAATATTTTCAAAAAATTAATGTTAAATATTATTTTTTATTTATCTAATAAAATTTATTTATTTTTCTATTTTTGTAAATTTAATGATGTAATTTGTTAATATTTTATCAAAAAAATTAATTAATAATTATTTTTTTTAAATAAAACATCTTATTTTTTAATTTGATAAAAGTAAAAGCAGTTTTATGGAAGAAAATATATTTTTTATTATTTCATTAAATGAATGTACCTAAATTTTTATTTTAATCATTTTAAAAAATTATTTATTAAATTTGTTTGGAATGAAGTATATTTTCTATCTTTTCAAAAATTGTTCAAAAATAAATTAATTCATAAAAGAAAATTTTGATTCTTCTATAAATTGATTTATTTTATAAAAATAAAAGTTATATTTTAAATATCCTTAAAAAAATATGTAATAATTTTTATTTTTATGTTTACTTTATATAGTTTTAAATGGTTTTTATTTTTAATTTTTAATTTTCTTTTAAAATATTTTAACTTACAAAATTATATATTTTTATGTTTTCGATGAATAATTTTTCTTTTGAAAAATATAAATGTGTATATTTTTATTTTTTAAATGAAAAATAAAAACAATTTATGGAAAATTATATCCATATTAATATATAATTAAAATATCTATTTTTTTTAACTTCAAAGGATAGAATTGGGTTGGGAGATTCTCTCTCTAGACCAAGATGGTGATTCCTGATTCTTCATATGGCCCTCGATCTAGAATACTATTTTGATCCCTGAGATATCTTTGTTATCCCTAAGAAATTGGTTGATCCTACTAGTTCTACCAAGATTTTGGGAGATTTGGTGGATTTGAAAAAGGATCCCCCTATTCTAGAAACCCTCGTTTATAATTTGATTTCAATAATTATTCAAACCTTTTGAGTAAAATAATTTCTTGAAATTTGTCACTTATTTGTTTTACGGAATACCATGACATCCTTGTGGTGTGAATCACAGTGTGAAGTAAATCTATCGACATCTTCCCAAAGCTTCCACTACAAGGCAAATCATAGACTATTGAGGAGCCCCAGATATGATTACTCTCATTCTAGAGTTTTGAGGGCCGGTGAATCACCTATTTTGTTAATGGATTCTTTTATATCATTTTTCATTTGATCAGACTCAAAATAAAGGATTGGGACCTGATCATTGTTCCACTCAAGCCAATATTCCTTAGCATTCAAGATTGAGAACCTTTAATCAACCCATAATTGGTCAAGGATTATATAATGAAAACTTGATCAACATTCATAGACTTAGATGGTTATTTCGGCATCCCCAAATCTATTGGGATGTAACATCTGCATAGGGGGTTCCAATAAAAATTGATAATGAAAAGGAGTGATTCAGGTATGGTAATTTTTCTATAATTCCTATGGAAATTGTTCGTTATGATGTTCCTATCAATATTGTGGTGTTAATTAACTCTAATCGTCTTTTGGATTTAATAAAATATTATGATCATGTTCATATTTTCTATAAAAAGTGTAATTGTATTTGACATTTTTTTTAAAGATGTTGTAGAGACATACAATACGAAAATCCCAAGAATATTGGGCACTTGATTATGGAGTGAAAAATGAAAATTTTAGATGATGGTGGGATTAAATTGGATGGTTTGTATTTCAAGTATATAGTGACTGAAGCTCTAGAATACGATAATATGGGGGATAAACCTCATACTACATAGGGTATTGGATTCCCTATGACTCCCAACTCAACAGATATGATGAGAAATAAGAAGATAGATGATCTAGTAATGTACAAGGGAAAATATCTTGTAATGTAACAAAGGATCCATCTAATATTGAGTGACTATAGAAGATGAGGTATAATGTAATGTATTGGGATAACATTATGAGTGAGGGGAATGCATAGTCCAATGATGATGTTCAATACGAATGTGAACTCAAAGAACAATTAGTTATTAATGCTAATTTATGGAAGGAACATGATATAGTTTCTTGAAAAGGACAGAAATACAAAGAATTAGTCACTTTGTTTAAGCCAAAGGAATATGTGATCAACCCCAAACATCTGAACAAGATCTATGGTGATGAATTTCTTTCTGTAATGGATTTTCCAACTCAAAATCCCTTACAATATGGAAATTAAAAGTCCAACAGGTGTTTGGATTTGGGGTTACCCACTTTGGGGTATATAACTCCAAAATCATGAATTCAATATGTTTTTTAGGGGAATAAAAAGGTGCATGACACTTTTACTAATAAGGGATATCCAGTAGAATCCACACATGTTGGTGTCGCAGATACATCATATCAGGAAGTGAATAGAAATAATGTTCTTTTAATGGAAAAGGAACAGACTTGTGTTTCTCTATCTCCTGTTAACTATAAGAATGATAATATTAACAATAATAAGTAAGTTTTAGTGCATGGAGAGGCCTTCCCAGTAGAATCCCTTGAAAATAAAAAACACATGAGCCTTTATTTGAGTCTCTGTAGATCTCACCTTCTTATGACCAAAATCAATTGGTTCAATGTATCTAAAGAGTCTACATGACCAATACCATGTGCCAAATAGTAGTTCTAATAACAAATTTTAGGTAGGTATTTTTTGAATAGAATCCTTGGATAACATGGAATTGTAGGTTTATCTATACCCCCCCCCCCCCCTTCTAGTGGAACATTTAACAAACAGACTTTTATACAGGGAGACTGATGAAGGAATTGAGAATGTACATTGTTCATATCCATCTCAATTTTCTAACTTAATAAAAACATCATATGATATTTTTGGAAAAGGAATTCTTCCAAGAATTTGTGACAGCAATTTTAAAAAAAATCTAATGTCAAAACTTCTCTGTAGGACTATGAATGTGAAACCTCCCCCTAGGACCTTAGGGGGGACATGGAAGAATGGTTTTAATCATTTCTTTAATTTATTATTTCTATGATGGAAACATATGTATTTGGCTATAAATACTACCTCATAGTCTATTAATTGTTATTAATAAGCAGTGAATATAGACTCCCATCCAATCCAGAGGTGAAATTTTGGGACATATCATGGAAATACAAAAACTGCTTTATTCCAGATGTCTTCGCCAACTATTAGATAAAGTGTATGAGCCTCCTAAAAGGATCAAGAAATGGTGGAGAAGAAAACATTAAAGTTGAATAGATAGATATATAGGGAATTTTAGAACTAGATGGAATTGTAGGAATTAACTTTTTTGAGGTCGGTTTGTTATTTTGACAAGGGAATTTTATACTTTGGTTAACCACATGTCAACCTTTTGTACTCTTCTATTTTCTATTATTAAAAGGGGTCAGGGTCCTTGGGCTCTGCTCCAAACCTGTTTAAATAAATTAAAATATACTTTTTATTTTTAACAAAAATATATTTTACAAAACATTTTTCAAAGTGTTGATTTTTTATTTTAAATATAAAATGTTATTCTATAATTTTAATATAAAAATATGAAATTTTTTATTCTTAAAGAAAAAAATGAATAATTATTTATAATTATTTTTTGGAAATAATTTTTAGAAATAAAAACATAATTGTTTATTACTTTTAACATTTATGTGTTAAAAATATATTTATTTTATAGTTTTTAAATAGTGGATGATTTAAATTTTTAGTGATAAATAATAATATTTTTTAAAATTATAAATTTTTTTTTTTTTATTTTTTATCAAATTGTTTGTTTCTTTCTATTTTTAGGAGAGAAATATATATATATAAATATACATTTTAAAAAAAGATGAATTATTTTTGTATTTTTAATGAATATATATATTTATATTATTGACAAATGAGTCTATTTTTTAACATTTTTATTGAAAAATAAAAATTTTAAGAAGAAATGATGAAATATCATTTAAAGAAAAGTAATATTTTTATAAGATCCTAAACTATTATAGAGTGGTATCGAGCTCATTTACAGGTATTCTTTTTCATTCTTTTGAGTATATCTTATTTGGGATTCATGTTGGGTGCATTTGCATTAAATTTGGAATTCTTTTAGGGGTTTTGGGTAGTGAATGATTGGCACACAATTTTCTGAAACTGTGTTCCCTGCCCCAAAAAACTATGAAACCATAGATATAGAGGGATTTTATAGTTAGCACGTGGTTTTTTAAAACATGCACCCCATATGAGATGCACCCAGTTATGGAAGACGGTTTGGTAAACCATGCGCTCATTCCCAAAAAACTATGCACACTGGATTTATTATTCTAAAAATTGATCTTCAAATTTATGAACCCACCAATATTTACCCAAATTCAACCCAACATGACCATAACTAATTCCTCCCATTTTCTGAGGCTTCTGGATGAATTCCTAGGGTGCTCAAATGTCGTTCTTGATGAATCAAATACTGTATTGATAGATCTACCCCTCTTAGGGTTTGTGGTATCGTCCCAATTAGGTTTCTCTCTCTACCCTAATATTCTTTCTGTATAAAGAGGAATGTTTTATATATTATTGGTGATGGTTTGGATATAGGTTTTTATGATTTTTTTTCATTTCATCATGGGTGTAAATTCTGAATCTATATCTTTTTCTTCATTATGATTTTTGTTGTTTCGCTTCGATTGGGGATATTATTATTGGTGAAAATTTATAAAAGACATTGAAGTAGGTGGTTTAAATTAAATTACATTGTCTTGGATTTCAATTTATTGTATGTGTTTTGAAATTTTAATTGGCACATTTGAAAATTGAATCTTGAATTGAATAAATTAATTGATTAATTAATTTATGGGGTAGTAGAATTTATTAATTGATTTTATATGTGAATATGAGATGAGTTGAATTTGGGAAAATTTAATTGGTTATTTATGATTATGTAATTAGTCGAATTATATTAATTGATTGGTTAATTAATTAATGGAATGTTGTGCTAGTGGAATTGATAGGAAATTAGGATTGTGTAATTGGTCCATTAATGTGATTATGAATAAATTAACAATGAGTATTATGATATGGTTCAATTATCCTTAATTCTATAATGGGTTATATGAATTTAATATTCTAAAATGGTTTTATGGTGAATTTATCATATTATTCTATTTGATTAAAGTATTGAACTATGAATTGTTATGATAGTTGATATGGTATATTAATTGGTGTGAAATTTTATAAGAGGGTTAATGTTGATTAACCTTGATATATGTGATATATGTTATATATGTGTGATTGATTGATATATGAGTGTGGGATATAGACTGAGTCTCCAAATACTCATATGTGATAAACAAGTTTCGTACAGGTACTATGGTTCCAAATACCCATATGTCACATTGAGGTTTGGGATAGGGACTGAGGCTCAAAATACCCATAACTGATAGAAATTGTGGTATAGGGACTGAGGCTCCAAATACCCATGTGACTTTGAGGTGTGGGACAAGGAAAAGGGTTCTGAATACCCATAGGGTGTTAGAAATGATGTTCTATTCCAATGAGATTGGCATTGGATAATTTTTTTCAAATGAATGTGATGTGAAATGGAATGAAATGGATACTGAAAGACCATATGTCATAATGAATTGTTAATTCCAAATGTGATTTGGATCAGACTCCAACATGGTCTAATGCAGGTATTGAGGATTTAAATTTCCTCAAGAACCTAGTGGTTTATGTGGTTAAATAAAGAATAATTTAATATTTAAATTATTTACCTTATTGCTCGTATATTATTCTTTATAACACTTTATACATTGTTTTTAACTACATATTTATTTAGACCTCATTGGTGGTGGACTATAGATTTTTACTCACACCCTACTCGAGCTACCTAATTTTTACAAGAAAAAACTTCATGTTTATAGGACAAGATAAGGAAAAGAGCCCTATGTTAGATAGCTGATTTAGGATGGAGCATTGATGAGGGAACCAGACACAGTTCCGGGACCCTCTTGAGAGTTTTTAGTGTCTTTATTCTATGTTTTTAATTAGACACTCTAAAATTATTTTGGCATTCTATATCTACTGCTTCAGTTTTGGATATTTTATCCATGTTTTGGTCATCATGTGATACTAGTATTATTCTACTTAAGGTTATATATTTTGGAAATTTTTTATTTATTTCTGATATTATGATTATTTGATAAAGAGGGTGTCGTCTCCCCATGATTGATATTAAACCCTCGATGTTAGTCAGTAGCCTCTGGAATTCAAGGAGGTGTACTTGAGATCATGTCTCCAATCGACTTAGGGAACTTGTGTGTGGCACAACGTTTAGGATATCACAAAGTGGTATAATAGGAAAGTTTAATTTTCTTTTCTTTTGTATTACTATTTGAGAAATATGGATAAAATAATATAATGTTTTGGTACTTGGACATGAGTTTATACATAAGAGTAGCTAACCCATGTATGGGGGTAAATCCAAGAACAAAGGGTGTGATTTATGTTATTTATGAGTGTTTTTACAATTGGATGCTATTTAACCTCGAGTGATGCACTTGTTGTGTTATGTGATTATTTTTTCTAATTTTTTATGATATTTGACTCATGGATTGGTATGGAATGAGAATTTAGTATGCATGTATCATTTTAAGAACTCATAAATTATTTTGACATGTATCATTTTTATGCATGTATAGAAGATAATTTTTTGGGATGGTTTGTTTATATGAAATATCTTTTCTTTCTTGTGTAAATTTTGATGAAAAAGGTTCCATATGTGAAATTAAAAGTGGTAAATGATGAAAAGTGTGAATAAAATATTATATAATGAGAAACGTGAATAATTATAATGAGTGTAAACCTTGTTAACCATAACCTATGTGTAGGATGGTTAAGGGTAGTGATAGAGCCTCGGTTTTGGTTGTGTGGTGGGATTTGGGGGAAAGGCATCTTATATATTATTAGGATTCTATATTTTGTAAATTTTTTAATGTTGTGTAATATTTCCTGAGATGTGTTCTTGGAATTATTTATGTATTCCTCCATGATGACACTTATTGAGAGTACAACCGGAGGATTCTTCTTGAAATGATCCTACCACAGTGGAACCTGAGGTGTCGATAGTGTCGGGTAAAGGAGTTGGAGAGTAGATCTTAGAGAAATTTTCTTGATTTTTGTGGTTTACGGAGAGATACCCCGAGAGGTTTTTTAAGAGTATGTCTAACCTAACATGGGATTTTTAGTAATAATACCCTATTAATTTCACTATATAGGGTGTACCTAAGTTAGCTGAGTTTTGGATTGAGTCCATATAGACTATAATTGACCATTTAGAGACTCCTGTTGAGAATAGAGTAAAGTTTGATGCTTATTTGTTATGAGGATCAGCAAATCACTAGTGGGATGCTTATAATCATACTAGGAGGGAAAATAGTATGGAATGGAATGACATTTCGGAGAATTTCATGCAACACTTATATCCAGAGACACTGAGATAGGAGAGAGTAGTTGAGTTCATGTGGTTAACATAGAGGAGTATGTAGGATATGTACTATGTTGGTTGCTTTATAGACTTGCAGCACTATTCTACAATGCTAGAAGGGGATGAGACATATATGTAAAGGTGTTTCCAATATGGGATAATATGTGACATTATGTCCCAAGTAAATATCTTTCGGAAGAATTGTTTTTTGAAGTGGTGGTTCTAGCTCTCATATCTAAGGGTAACCTAAAGGAAGCTTCTAGGGTAAGATTGGTGGTTTCTACAGGAAAATCACGAGGTACATATTTCTAGGGTATAAAAAATAATTATGAGGATTTTGAATAGATCTTGGAAAATAAGTGTATCTAGAGGAAGGATTGATTACTCAGGTTCTTACTTGAGTGTTTTTTCACTACTGTGGTAGGTCTGTCCCCTTTCTTCGGAATTATCCCCAACCATAGGTAGAGTGCTGATCTTGCGGTAGGATGGTACATTTTTAGAGGTTCTACAAGAACCCAAAACATATGGGTAATGATGGAGAATCTAGGAAGTATACGAGTGTTGGAAGGAGATGTTATACATCGTATCAGTCTAGCAGTTGGAGTTCAACTAGCTGTGGAAGTAGAGGTTGTGGACATGGAGCTTCTAGTAAATTGCACATGTATCAGAAGAGTGATGCATCTTAGAGAACTGATACTACATCACATGGAATAGGGACATAATAGTTTTATGATTTTCATTTTACACTTGTGTATAGAGAGGCTAGACTATCGACAGTTATAAGTATTATTCATATAGCTTTTATGCTTTCTAGTGCCTTATTTAACCTCAGTTCCTCTCAATATTTTATATCTGCACAACATTTGAATGGCTTGGGCCTGGTGGTGGAGTTTGTGAATGGGTTTATGATTATAGATTCATATTTCGGTGTACATTCAAGATACATCTATTTTTCAAAGGGGTGTTCTCTTAGGGTTGGGGAGTATCCTTTCAGTTGGTATCTTCACGTCCTTTTCATGTAAAATATTGAAATAATTATAGGTATGGATTAGTTATTGGTTTACCAAACCAATATATATTATTACCATATGAGAGTGACTTTTACGTCTTTAGGGGGTGATAATTATGTACACTGTGGTGTGTGGGATTTCTAGGCGGACTGTGTAGGGCCAGTTTGTTAGAAATTGTGGGATCTCACCACCTAGGTGGAAAGTATTTTACTAGATGATTGGGGTGAAAATCATAAACTATCTTCACTCATAGTTTATAAGATCTAGTACATGTCTCTTAAGGAATTATTAGGGTTTACAACTAAGAGAGATTTGGGATTTACAATTGAGCTCTTGTTGGGGTCATATCTAGTTCTTATTCCACCATAAAGTATAACACCTACAGTGCTTCAAGATATTACGACTCAAGTTAAAGACATTATGGGTAAGGGGTTTATCCATTCGATTATGTATCCCTCGGGTTCTCCAGTCTTGTATTCGAAGAGGGATGATATGAATTTTCACTTATTTATTAATTACCGTAAGTTAAAATCGATAATAGTGAAGAAATGATACCCTCTTCTGCATATTGATTATAAATTTAACCAACTGAGGGGAGATTGTGTTTCCTCCAAGATTGAATTGAGATCAAGGTATCATCATCTGATAGTTATACAATCTGACATGCCTCAAAATTATTTCGGAAGAGGGTTTTAATTTTATGAGTTCTATATGATTTCGTTAAGGATGAAGAACACACTAGTAGTGTTTCTGGACTTGACAAACATAATCATCTACTAATTCCTAGATGATTTTGTGGTAGTTTTTCTAGATGACATCTTGGTTTACTCTAAGACTCATGACAATCATGCCCAACATCTTGACACCATCCTGAGTACACTGAGAGAGCATCAGTTATACACCAATCTATCTAAGTGTCAGTTTTCGATTTATTATGTACACATCATGGGTTACATTATCTCATAGGAAGGTGTCCTAGTAGAACCAGAGAAATTTTGGGCAGTGGTTTCTTAAAAGTATCCAAATAATTTTTTCATATTTGTAGATTTCTGGGGTTAGAAGAATATTATAAAAGGTTCATCTAGAACTTTTCTTATTTGGAAGCACCACTTCTGGTCCTAACCAAGTAGGGGATAAAGTTTTAATGGTTTGGATAATGTGATAATTCTTTCCATGAGCTGAATAATTGCTTGACTATAGCACAAATATTGATCCTACCTAATCTATGTGAGGTGTATATTCTATTTTGTGATTCTTCTAGGATTGGGCTTAGAGTGGTGTTGATGTAGGGAGATCGAGTTTTGGTGTATGGGTCTTAGTAGCTGAGGCCACGTGAATGGAACTACCCAAATCACAACCTCAAATTATCTACAGTGGTTTATTCTTTAATATTTTGGGATATTATCTGTTGGGTGAAAAGTTTATTGTGTATACTAATCAAAAGTGATTGAAGTATATCTTTTTACAATGTGATTTTAATCTTCGGTAATAGATATTTTTTGAATTATGTAGTCATTTTATTTTGACATAGCATATATGACATGGAATGGAAATAGTTTTTTTGATTCTCTAAGTAGGAAAACTCATACTCGGGTAGTTCAGGAATCTAGTTCTAAGTTTAAGTTGATGAACTCTATAAATGAGATGCATTTTGTAGTTTAGGAGGACTAGGAAAAGATAAATCTTGTGTAAATTTCAATGTATTCTACAATTTTCAGTTGGGTCATAGAATAGAAATATTAGTATTTGGAATGTTTAGACTTGAGGTAAATATTTAATGGTGGGGATTTACCATCCAATTGGACTATATGTGAGGATGATATCATCTATGTGATTAATCGGGTTTTTGATCCTTCAAAAATGTAGGAGGAGATTATATATTAATTTCATACCTCAATGTAGGTGGTGCGTCCAGTTTTGACCAAAATGTTACACGACCCATGATAATAGTATTGGTGTTCGGGAATGAGAACAGATATTGTAGGTTACATGACACGATGTTACCCAATCAATAGGTGAAGGCTAAGTATAAATTACAAGGTTTTTTAGTAATGTCATTTTCCATTCCGAAATAAATGTGGGATGATGAAACTATGGACATTATAGTGGGTATTCTGAGGATTCATCATAACAATGGAATTATTTGGGTGGTATTGGATTGACTGGAAAAATTAGTGAATTTCATGCCTATACGGGAGACATTTTCAGTGGAACACGTGGAATACTTGTATGTTTGGAAGATAGTTCACATTCACAGGGTTCCATAGAGTATAGTTTTATTATATGATTCACATTTCACTCTACACTTCTTGAGGGGCTTGAAGAAGGAACTTGGTACGCCAGTATTATTTAGCACGGCATTTCACCCACAGTCATATGGGAAATCGGAATGTACCATACAATTTTTGTAGGATATGTGTTGGGTGTATCTTAGACTTTGGTGGATCTTGGGAGAATAAACTATCATTGGTGTTGTTTTTCTATAATAATAGTTATCAGAAAACTATACTGATGGAAAAAATATAATGAAATTTATGATAGGATATGAAGATCACCTCTATGTTAGATGGAGGTAAGTGACTATAAGATATTGGGACTAACTCTCATATAGGATATTTCAAAGAAGTTTCAGTTGATTCATAAATTTATTGCTATGAATTAGAGTAGACAGAAGTAATATGATAATAAATTTCAATAACCCATTGATTTTATCGTGGGTGATCATGTGTTCCTTTGGGTTTCAACTAGGTTGGGTCACTATAGGATTCAAAGATTGGGAAAGTTTGTGCCTAGGTTTGTTGGACTATTTGAGGTTATGGAGAGAATCAAGAAGGTGGTGTACCAATTATATCTTATGCATAGTTATAGTTCCATGTACGATGTTTGTCTTGTGTCACAGCTTCAGCGGTATTACCCTAAACATTTTCATGTGATCAGTGTATATTATGTTGAGCTTTGGACTAATACATCCTTTAAAGAGAATCAGATACATGTGTTGGATCATTGTGAGAAAGTGTTGTAAGGAATTATTGTGCTGATGGTACATGTATTATGGAAACATCGATATGTTCAGTAGGAAATGTGGGAAAGAGGAGCTGATATGTGGGCTTAGTGACTTGATATTTTTATCTCGGAATCATAGATATTCAAAGGAGTATATCTCAAGGTTGATCTGGTATAATGTAGATAGATTATAAGATCTTGAGCTTTTTTGGAGATGTATTGATCTTGTTTATAAGTATTTTTTTATTATACCTTGCTTGGTTTTCATATTTGGTTCCTTTGGGTAAATTTGGAAGTTTTTTAGGGGTTTTGGTAAGTTTGAGGTTGGCACATAGTTTTCTCAAACTGTACACCTAGAACCAACAAACTATGCAACCCTAGATAGAGACGGATTACATGGTTGGCACATAGTTTTTCAAACTGTTCACCCTCTTATGAGTAATTATGAACCCCCCATTGAGAGGTTCTTGGGTGCATGGTTTGGTAAACCATGCACCCCATCCTTGGGAACCAAGTGTGTGGGTTTAATTATTCCAAAAATTGGATATAAAATTCTCTAACCCCCCATAATTCACCCAAAGTCTACCTAGCTCATCCCTAAATCATTCCTCTAATCTTTTAGGATTATTGATAAATTCATAGGGATCTAAAACACCATTCTTGATGAATGGAATGCTAAATTTATGAATATTCACCTCTTTGGGTATGCAGTTGTTTCCTTATTAGGTTTTTATCTCTCTCTTGTTCTTCTTTCTGGATGAAGGGGATTGTTTTATCCACCTTTGGAAAGGGTTTGGATCTGGGTTTGATGATTTTTTATATATTCAATCTTATATCTAGGTTTCAGATCTAGGTCTCATTTTTCATCGTGAACTTTGTTTCTATACTTCATTTGGGGATTTCTATTGGTGAGCGTTCATCAATGATCCTGAGGTAGGTAGTCTAAATTTCATTCCCGTGGTATTAATTTCTAATTACTTGGATGTGTTCTAAAATTTCAATTGGCTTGTTTGAAAATTGAATGAATTAATTTATTATATAATTTATGGGATTTGGGAATTGAATAATGGATTTTACATGTGAATATGAGTTAATTTGAACTTGGGAAAATTGAATTGGTTAATTGTGATTATGAAATTGGTGGAATTGGATTAATTTATTAGTTAATTAATTAATGTAATGTTGTGATTATTGAATTAATGAGAAATTGGGATTGTGTAATTGGTCATTTAATTTTATTTTGAATTAATTTATGATGGGGATTATAATATTTTTAACTTGACCTTATTGAATAAATGAGTTACATGAATTGAATATTTCAAAATGGGTTAATGGTGAATTTATCATATTATTCCATTTGATTAAAGTATTTAACTATGATTTTTTTATAGTTGAAATGGTATATTAATTTAGGTGAAATGTAATAAAAGTTTTAATGTTGATTAACCATGATTGATGTGATATATGTTATATATATCTGATTGATTGATAAACGAATGTTGGAAATGGACTGAGGCTCCAAACACCAACATGTGATAAATGAGTTTCGGATAGGTACTGAGGCTCCAAATACCCATATATGACATTGAGGTTTGGAACTGGGATTGAGGCTCCAAATACCCATAAGTGATAGCAAGTTTGGGATAGGTACTAGGACACTAAATACCCATATGTCATTGTGGTGTGGGATAGAGACAGAGGATCCAAATACCCACAAGGTGTTAGACATGATATTTTAGGCCCACGATATTGTCATTAAACTATGGTTAAAAATGATTTTTATGTGAAATGGAATGAAATGGATAATTATATATCATGTGTTATAATTAATTTTGAATTACCAATGTGATTTAGCTAAGACTTCGGCATGGGCTAAAGCAGGTACTAAGGGTTAGGGTGTCCTCAAGAACCTATAGGTTTATGTGGTTAAATAAATAATAATCAAATATTTAAATTGTTAGCCTTATTTATTTTACATTATTATTTATACTACTTAATACATTTTTATTGACATAATATTCTTTCATATGACATTGGTGGTGGACTACTAAGTTGTACTCACTCCCTACTTGGGATTCCATATTGGTACCCAAATAGACCACATGTTTGTAGGACAGGATAAGGGAAAGATCCCTTTGTTAGATGGTTGATTTGGGACGGATCATGGAAGAGGGAATCAGACATAGTTTTGAGACTCACTTAGGATTTTTATGTGTCTTTATTTTGGTTTTATAAGTATATTATTGAAACTTATTTTATCATGTCATATCTACATCTTTAGTTTAGGAATACTATATCCTTGTGTGGGTCATCATGTGATATTATTATTATTATATTTAGGGTTATATATTTTGGTTGTTTATTTATTTCCATTGTTTTTCTACATTGATAAAGATTGTATACTCTCCCCAAGATTGATATTACACCTCCTCTGCTAGTTTGAAGCCTCTGATGTATGGGGAGGTGTGCATAAGGTTATGTGGTCACCGGCTCGAGGCACCAGTGTGTGGCTATAATGACCCTAAATTTTATCAATGAAAATTATATTCTTATAATTATGAAATAAATTATAAACCTCATAAAATCACTTATATAACACAATACAAACTTTATAAATAAATAATGAATTAAGTAAGAGGTATTTCTAGAATTTAAGGAACTTGTACCAATGAAATAGTAAATTGATATTTTGAAAGGTAATATGACCCTTATATATAGTAAACTGAAAAAAATAATAGTAACCTCGCCCATGAATGTATAAATAAAATATATTCTTATTTTAAATGAAAATATAATATAATTATGTCATAGTATAAGTAAATAAATGTTTTAGAATTTGTTATTTATGTGTTGATATTTTCATAAAACATAAGTGTTCATTTTCAATTTTACAATTTATATTATGTTTTAAGAGAAAATATATTTCTTTAAAATGTTGTAATAAATTAATATTATGTTGTCTTATTATTATAAGATAATTTTATGAGACCTTGAATAACTTTTAAATGTGTTATAAATTCATCTATAATTTTAAAATTGGTATTTTCCAAATAAATGTTGGTTTTAATTAAAAATTAAATTTATCAAATTTAGAAAATTATTTTCATAAAATGGATTTCATTTTTTAATTCTACATATCAAAAAATGTTTAGGGTGAATTTTATTTATTTTTACAAAATAGTTGAATTTTTCATGAATAGTGAAATATGTTAATTTACTGTATAAGCTAAATACATTAATTATTGAGTCATGGATGATGTTTTTCTAATTTAAGTTACCATTTTATTGAACTCTCATGAAATAATTACTTTCTTCAGTCACAATAATTCTCAATACATATAGTCTTGAGAAAAATAATAAACTATTGAACACAATAATGAGTAAACACCCCTCTCCTCCCCTATAAATACCACCCCTAACCACCTCTTCTTCTCACACCTCTCAAGATTTGAGTCTTATATAAATTATGATAAATATCTTCCAAACCCCCTTTCCATTTTCCAGGATCCTTTTTTCTCAAAAAAAATAGCAAAACCAATTTCCATAAGGAGGCTCTCAAGGAGGAGAATTCAAGAGGTAAAATCCTTTCTTTTATTTTAATTTATTTTCATGCTTTTTTATTTTATTATTTTTTACTCACCACCCTTCATCCAAATGGTATAGTAACATCAGTAACTTAAATATATTATAATTTCTTTATGATAATGGAATAATCCATCATCATTTCTTTCCCCTCTCCTTTTGTACTAAAAATGAAAACATCATTCGTGATATGTTAATTTATGGAATTCAAGGCTGAAAAAGTTTTAAATTTCCGTTACCTCTTTTAATACTACTCATAAAATAATTTTTATGGTTAAAAAATATTATAATATATTTATTACAGAATATTTTATTTTCTAGAACCATTTTATATTCATAATACTAAATGATAAAACAAAACGATATCGTTGTGATCGAAAACCGCCAAAATTAACCTAAACAATTATCACTAAATAATTATCTAATGATTCATCCTCATACCATATAACAAAATTATTTATAATATAATTTAATATTATATTATTTAATTTATAAAATATAATTTTAATTCTGGAAAAATAACCTCATTTAACATGATTTTCCAAACATGTATACAAGTAACTTATCATGAAAACCAAGGAAACGAATGCTTCAGGATGATTAAATTGTATCTTATCACTCATAAAAAAGTCCATGAATGAAATTAATAAAATTATAATAAATCATATAAATTTATAAAATATTATGATTTAATTAATTAATGGATTTAATTTGGTTATATAAGACATTAAGATCAACTACAGAATAGTTTTGGACATATTGTAAGATATTCTTTCCGAACCACTATTTTTTCATCAGGTTACACTTTTTCTCTCTTTAAAAAATTTAATTCTTATTTATTTTTATATAATTATTATAAATTATATATGTATGTTTCATTTTTTATGTTACTATCTCATTTATTCTCTCTTTTATATGGTAATACATGTTTTTATAAGGTTCCCTTCTCAACCCCTCTCGTTATGTAAGATTAGTCAAAGGGAACATCCTGATTCCTTACCCATTTTCAAGTGCACATAATAGTATATTTAAAGCCAAAATTATTTTTATAAATTCACTAAATGTATCATTAAAAACTATTTTGGTTCAATTTTTTTTATATAAAAAAATATTCCTTTTCTTTTTTACAGAATCCTAAAAACAATTCCCTAAACTGTGCTAAAATGTTTTATTTCTAAAGTTTCTTAAACAATATGTTTTCACTTAATTTTGACTTAAATTATCATTATCTATAACTATTTTCCTTTTTAATGTCCATATATTATTTAAATCCATTATTTCATTGACACTATTATGATATTCCCTTATGTTATGACTTTTGACATGCTTATTATACCCAATTCTTTCAATGATATCCTTTATGTTTATGTTTTATTCCTTATGTATGATTATTTATGTAGAACACATGTTCATGAACATTTTAAGGTGGTTGCACCCATATAGATCTCCAATGCATTTGGTAATGTTTGGTCTCATGAGATGTCACGTTGGGACAGGAGTGAACTAGATTCCTTTATGGGACTTTGTCCACCATGACTTGACAGCTAGCTCTGACTCATGGTTATGTCATGTTATATGTTGTTTATAGATTTCTATTTTGTCATGTATATATGTTCCTATGTTATACATGTCATTATTTCTTATGATTATTCGTGTTCCAGACCATTATGTCATCATGATATTCATTCTAACCCATGTGTGGTGTTTTTTATTCCTATAATTATTCCCTTACTAGGTTTTAAGATCATCCATTTTGTTTATGTATTCCCTAGGTTATTCTATGTAGATTTAAGAGCTTAATGGACATTAGGATCTCATTATAGATATTATATAAAATATTTTTTTAGTTTTTTTTCATGTTTTCAAATTATGTACCTAATCTTCCAAAGAAACTAGACTTTACAATCCTTTGTTTTAGTGGATGGTAAATTTTAATTAAAATATTGTGATAATATGTGTAAAAGGATAGTGTTTATATAGTTTTTATTGGAGGAAGGTCTAATTATTTTTTTATCATTAGGAATAGATCACTTTATTAATATCCTTGGGGATAATTATATCACCCTGGATAACCAATATTGAAATTTTAGTATATCACAAATTAGGATATACATTTAATTTATAATTTTATCCTTCTATGTTCAATGTTTTATTTTTATATTATTATCATATATATATTAAAGACCCCTAATTCTAATTTATTTTTCTAAGTAAATGGAAATAAATATAAAAACCTTTTCCAACAATAAATGTGATATGAAATGTGGAAATTTCCCTAATGATATTCTAAATGTGATGGAAAAGGGTGATCAAAATTTCATGACAGTACATACCCATTTGGCTCAATTTATGAATAATAACTTGAATCATATGGAACTCCATCCTTCCCCTAATAAATATCTAGTTTTGGTTGAATCCTTCATACAAAAAAGGCCTCCCATATTTATTAGATATTATAATACCATCATCACGGAACAAAGGATTAACTCCACTGATAATATATTCTCTATATTCCAGTTCTAAAAAAAATGGAGAGTTGTGTGGGTAGTTTATTATTTTGATGGGGAAGCTGATCAGTGGTGTAAAATGGTTAAGAACATAAAGTCTATATGGGAAATTGATTCCACGGAATGGGAATATTTCAAGAAAATATTATTCAAAAAATATTTTCCCCAAACCCTTTATCATAAGATGTAAAGGGAGTTCCTCAAAATGAAGTAAAAGGAAGAGGAGTCTATGAGGGTGTATGAAGAAAACTTCACAAGGCTTGCAAGACATGCCTCCATATTTTTCATAAGCACTGAATGAAAGTTTTGTCACTTCTTTAGAGGACTAAATTAAAGTATTCAAAATGTGTTGGTGATTTGATACTTTTACACCTTTTAATAGATTTTTCTTTGTACCATTAAGGATGAAATGGAGATCGGAGACTCTCAGTAGTCTCATGGGATTAGGGAAAAAAGTGTAAAATGGAGTTAAATATGGGTGGATCAATCGATAAATCCCATAATATATAGAATACCCAAAATCCAATGTGTCAATAGTGTGGGAATAAGCATCCTAGAAACTCCTTAAAGGGAACCAAGAGATTCTCTATATGTGGTAGATAAGGGTATATAGATAATAACTGCCAAAGTGGTATGAATAATCCCACTAATGCGTAATAATGAAGGAAGGTTTAGATCAACACTTGGCCTATAGTGCAGTTTTTCAACTACAAGGAACATGGGAATTATGTGATCCATTTCCCAAATCCATGTGTTGTTGGATGCAATCGAAAACAATAACCTCTAATGCAACAAGGAATGGAATATGTTATCACTACATCTGGTGTGGAACCCGAAAATGTTGTGGTGATAGGTATGTTGGTTATTAATTCAATAATATAAAACATACTATTTTATTTTAGTTTTATTCATTATTTCATATCTTAAAAGTTTAGTAGAACTATTCAATCCTCACCTCAAAATTTTTAGGTTCAGTTTTCTGTAAGAATATAAAATGGGAAAATTATTGAATCTGAAGTTTACAACTCCTACCTAGTTGATGTTTGTGTACTGGACCTCCTAGAAAATCTTCTCATACTCCATTTGGTATATTTTTATCCTATTATAACTTAGATTGACTATCTTTATATAAAGCCAACTTTGATTATTAGGAAAGGGATATCACTCTTCACATCCCAAAGATTCCTCCAATTATGTAAAATTGTAAAGAGGATGATGAATCTCCATCAGAATCAATGTCTCAATTATGGATATTTTTTCCTTATGAGAAAGAATATCTAGCTCAAATGATTGATACAAAGGATATATTCATACTCGAATACATGACCATCATGATGGATTACATTGATGTATTTCTTAAAAAATTTCCTATTCTTCCTCCTGATTGAGAGGTTGGGATCTCAATTAAACTTATTCTTGCATCTTTACCTATATTACTGACACATTATAAAATTTCCACTATTGATCTTGAAGAACTAAAGAATCATTTATAGGAGAATATAGACATGGTTCTTATACACCCGAGTGATTCACCATGGGGTTAACTAGTCCTATTAATCAAGAATAAGGAATGATCAATGTGCCTCTATATTGATTATCATTATCTCAATAAAATCACGATAAAAAATAAGTATCCCCTTTTAGGGATGATGACTTATTTGATCAGATATATGGTTCCAGTTATTTCTATAAGTTGGACCTTTAGTTATGATATCACCAATTAAATGTGAGGAACAATGGTACTCCCATGACTGCCTTTCGAACAAGGTATAGACACTATGAGTTCATAGTGATGATTTTTGGACAAACTAATTCTCCATAAATATTCATTGAATTAATGAATAGATTATTTAGATATTACCTCAGCAAATATCTCATAGTCTTTACTGATGATATTCTGATATACTCTAAGAGTAAGGAGGAATATGAGGAGCATTTGAATAATATGATAAATACTTTGTGAAGGGATAATCTATATGTAATGTACAGTAAATGTGAGTTATGGATGGAGGAAGTATCATTCTTGGGGCATGTTATCACTAGAAAAAAATATGTGAACCCTTCCAAGATAAAGGCAATTGAGAAGTGTCCCAGACCAACATATATAATAGAGATATATATATTTCTTGGTATATCAAGGTATTAACAGTGATTTGTGAAGAAATAATCAGGATTTTCGAACCTAATAACTAAGATTACATGGAAGGGATAACTGTTTGTTTAGACTATATAATGTGAATTGTGCTTCAAAGAGTTGAAGAAGAGGCCTATCACTACACCAATACTCGCACTTCCAAAAATTGAGGAACTCTTTGTCATATACAGTGATGCTTCAAAGAAGGGAATATCCTATTTACTTATAAAAAATGATAAAGAAGTAGCCTTCGCCTTAATGAAGTTGAAAATTCCTAAGAAAACTAACCCATGCCTGATCTGGATCTAGAAGCTATGATATTTGCATTGAAAATCTAGCATCATTTTCTCTATGGGGAGAAGTGTGAGATATATACTGATCATAAGATCCTAAAATATATATTCACATAGAAAGAGGTTTATATGTTCCGATAAAGATAGTTATATCTCATCAAGGATTGTGACTACTAAATCCAATATCATCTAGGTAATAAAAACATGGTGGAGGATGTTCTAAGTAAAAAACGATCTTTTATCTTTATCAATGATGATAATTGAGAAGAATCTAATCTTTTTATATTTGAAAAGTATGAAAATGGGAATCATTAAGGAAGGGACATCAACAATCCTTTTACAAGTGATTATTCATCCATCCCTAATACAAAAAATAAAGGATGCTCAAAGAATTGATGATTAAATTTAGAAAAATTTGGAAGCTATAAAAAAGGTAAATCCTTAGAGTTTAAAATTGGTGATGAAGGAATCATGATATTTGGGTCATGACTATGTGTACCATCTAATCCATATATAAAGAAAGAGATTTTAAATCACCCACATAGATAAACCTTCTCTATTCACCCATGAAGCACCAAGATGTATCAAGATATCTGAGAAAACTATTAGTGGGACATTATGAAGCAGAATATCACCGAATATACATCAATGTTCTTGGTTTTTTAGCAAGTAAAGGTTGAAAGAATAAATTCAAAGTTGATTATGCAACCATTACCCATACTATAATGGAAATTTGAAAATATAACTGTGTAATTTATCACTGTAATTACAAAGACATCCAGAGGAAACCATGATATATAGGTTGTTGTGGATCATCTTAAAAATAAAACACACTTTATAACAATTTGAAAAGACTTCTCATTGGATCAACTTACACAGATATACATCAAATAAGTGTTAAGGATTTATGGAGTACCAATATAGATTGTCTCCCATCAAGATCCAAGATTCACATCCATGTTCTAGAAAAGTCTCAAACATGCTCTAAAAACTGAGATGAACATCAGTACAACCTATCATCCTCAAACTGATGGTCAATCTGAGTGAACTATTCAAAAAATAGATGACATATTTATAGGGTGTTTTTTGGATGTCAAGAGAGGATCAGTCCAACATCTAACTCTTGTCTAATTTTCCTACAACAATATTTTCCACTCTAGTATCCAAATGACTCCATACCCTTTATGGAAAAATATGAATAACAATGTCATGATGGGATCAAATCGGTGAATTTAAGTTGTTATAACCTTGTTTCAAACCGAGGTGATGCGTTTTGGGGTGATAACAAAATGATGTGACAAGGATCCCCACACATCTCTTATTGTAGAGAGATTCTCGCACCACGTTCACCATTTCTTTTGTTTTGACCCATTATGTGTCATTATCCTTTAAAGGTGTATTGGAATAATCCCACAATGACTGGGTAGTTTACCGCTTATGTATTGGGAAGGCATTTCTATAATCAAATGGTCCCAATGGGTGATTTCATGGGGTCAAGTACTGGTGAAATTGGTCCTCCCTAGATATAACTTCCTCAGATGGTCTTCATTGGGTTTATTCATGGAGTTAGAAACACCCAACGGCCCTAGTATCCATGATTAAAGTACCTTTTTTTCAAAGGTAGGCACTTTTTGGATGATGATATGGACAACGACACTTAATGACTCCATTGGTTGAGAGGATGGTAAGCCAGGATCATCTCACCCTTTTAAGGGAGAATTATTTCCTTTTCTGTGACTCTCTTATAGATTTAAGTTGTGTTCATACGTTTGTGAAGCTTTGGTTCATTCTCAAATATTTTGTCCATAGGATACCCCTTATTTTTAGGATCATCTAGGGTATACATGGATTTGATGAAATAGAGGTAATTCTAAATTAAGCCATGTGATAAGGCACTTTGGAGTTTATCTTCATCCATGGGGGGTGGAAGGTGACTTGATGTTAGGATCAGACCCATAATATGGGATTCCTATGTATCCTTAGGAGAGTAATCAGAGCCCACATTATTTAAGAAACTTGGGGCTTATGCATGGGAGCTTCCCATTTGATGGGATATGGTTGGGTTTTAACCTTTTGAAAGGGTACCCCTTTTAAGATCGAACCTTCAAGCAGGCATCCTACATATTCTAGTATGATCAGGAATCATAGTTCTCATAGTTCACACTTACTAGGGATTATGCATGGATGTTTCCCATTTGAAAGGTCATGTTTGGGTGAAACATTTTGGAAGGTCACCCTTTTTGAGCTCGTACCATCAAGTAGGCATTCTACGTATCTTGGTTTGACTTGGAATCAGAGTTCTCATAGTTTATAATTGCATTTTTTTGTAATCTTCACAAATATCTAATCCCATGTGAGTAAGGCTTGGTGTGAGAAACAAGAGGATGTGAGAGGTACAACCAACCACACACTTCCTCTCCTGCTGATGGGAGAGGGAGGTCCTTCGGCAGAAGAATTCAGTGCGACCATGGGTGAGGGTGCAGAGTGATGAACCTTTTAATGTGGGGTTAGATTAATGGTCTTGCAGCTCATCCCTTGGAATATTGGGGACTTACCTCAGTGGGAGTGCCCTAAAACGCATTCTGGGAAAGGGGATGAGTGGTGATCTTATTGTATGGAGAAGCGAACATAACTATTCTACTGGTCAACATTCCTCATTAAAGGGAAAAGAAAGTGATCACCTTTAATCCCTAGAACGGGGAAGTTCACATATTTGTCCCAAGGTTGGAATCTGGGTTACCATGGGAATGTAGACTTACAAACATCCATAGAGTCTGAACAATTGTGGGGAGATCCATCCTGACTCCACTTACCATGATTATGTAGACTCAAATGGGAGTGTTGATGTTCCTTATGATCTTATCATACGTTTCATGTGGATTTGGTGAAATATTTTTCCTGATGCTATGGGATTGGATCGCGGAGGGGATATGGATAATCGTATGGCAACGGAGGAGCGATAATTGAGCCAGAGGAAATAATACCTAAAAACACCCCATTCTGTGTATTGTTTTCTTATCCGGGATGGGGGCCCTGCATACCATAGTAGTATTCTGTTAGAGGGGTCGTCTGCATACCAAAGAAATATGTGGGCTTGGAAAAGGACCACCGCGCACCACAATGGTACGCGGTCCTAAATGTGGTCTGTCACACAGCTTAGGGTTCTATCCATGTACTGATGTTGTACGCAGTGCCAGGTCAAATCCACAAAGTAATACACTAGGCGGAACACCATATATATGGAGGGTACATGGGACTATCATTTTTGGGGAGTTAATATACAAGAAATTTGTGGTTTGTGATTTCATAGATTAGGTTTTCAGTTCTCATATTATTATTACGTTCCATTGTATTATGGTTCATGGCAAGTTGTACCTGTAAAAAATGTGGTTTGCAATTCGATCTTCATCGATGATTTGATATTGAAGCTAGAATCCTCTCTTAATTATTTCCTCCAAAATATGTGGTCCCCTTGGTGCATTCTTCATCTATCCTTTATCAATTCCTTCTGTGTTCCTTTTATATAGATTTTTTTAATCATATCTATGGGCTTGCAGCACCATTTACAGAAGTCTGGTAAGAGATATCTTGACTCACAGAAGACTCATTCAACCAAGGTATGAGGAGGTTTTGGTTTGAAAATCATGGTTTTTGGAACCCTACTAGCTTCCTTCATCTTCAAACTGCTAAGTTTTCAAAATGGTATACAGATGAACTTTTCATGCATGATTCCCTTAGTGATACAGTTTGTGGGCGCCTGGGTTCACTGGCTATTTCTCTATGGTCTAGCGCCTCGTGGTTCGTTCCACGTACTGGTGGTTCGCAGTTCTTGCGGTTAGCAAAACCTTCCCAGTTATGGTATGTGGGTCACATAAAATCTCATTGAGAAAACATTTCTTCATGTTTCTTATGAATTTTTAAACTCAATTTGATTCCATTCACTTTACTATACTTGTAAGAATGGTTTCTTCCTTACACAAAGTGAATGTGGGAGTATTTTTTTCCCTTTGAAATTTTTCAGGACCCTACAAATTCCCCCCAGAATAATGGGGTACATTCATAATGAAAATTATACTATTAAGATGTAGAAGAATTCTTGAATTGAAATGTTTTTCAGTAGAATAGATATGTCTCGTAGGAGGGGACCACACCTATATATAGGGTCCCATGTCATTTTTCTTTGACCGTTTCTTACGGAAAAATGTTCTCTCTACTCTCCCTCAGTATTATCTCCCTTCACGTAGTGTTTCTTTTGTGAAAACCTTTCTTGAGAACTACTTTTTACGTTCTAAAAACTGAACTATTTACCATTTTCACTACCCACAAACTGGATTTTGGGTTTCATGAATGGTCACTATGGAACTTAAAACCATAATTTATCTTTATTTATAGAATGACGCTATGAAGCTTGTGATTCTTCACATTAAACTTGAACCGAAGATATGATCTTTAAGACTGAATAATAAAAACTTAAACTTGTAAATTAGAAACATTGAATATGGACTTGGCTAGATCTTATTTTTCTGTCTCCACCTTCCACAAACACTTTTATTCATTGTCCTACTATCCATGGGCTAGCACCTTGTTGGTGTGTCACATACTATAGTTGTACGCAGTATAATGATTTCGTGTAGTTTAGTAGTATGCGGGGATTGCTTTCATGTATCATGCAGTACTTGGGATATGCCTACCTTGTACTATTTTAGGGAATAGTACACAGAGCCCTTATGCAAACATATTTTTATGTCCTTTCTCCATTTTTCCATGGAATTTATCCAATAATTTTTATTGGACTAACTTTTTGTAGGCTTTTGAATCTTCCTATGTAGACTATAATGGATATTTCATCAGATTTATAAAATTGACGAAGGAGAGGGACATTGAGGAACATATTTAATCATATATTGTTCCTCATGAAAGCTTCTTAAAATATCTCCTCATGCTAGAGCTCCTAGATTACCCATTGTCTGTACAACTACCACTTTATGGCTTTGGCCTTATTGATGGCATTCCTCTGATGTGGGAGGACCCCAATAATCCCTTCATTCTCTTGGAAGTGCGTCAAGGACATGATCGGGCCCATATTTCCCCATCAAGAGAAGTCATAGCTACTCTGATTAAGTAAAATGTGTTCATTTTAGAAGGCTTGGTGTGGACTCAGGGAAATTGCAAGTGTTGCAAAACTACCTTCAGACTAGTCACCTAAGAGTACCCGTCTATTATCAACATTTCTCGAGAAAACCCTAATAGTGGGTGGAGCACCAAGTGGGACCTAGAAGACATAGGATCCTTCTCCGATGAATGGTCCTTGGCATTCTGGGTATATCAAACCTGTTTAGAGTCCCTTGACCTGTTGAAGGTGGTGAACTTATATCAGGTAGCTTGGGTTTCTTAGTTGACAAACTTATCCCCAGGTGAAATCCTTCCTAAGCTACTGAGCCTCTAGTTCTCAAGCACCAAAACCTTCCATTTGTTTCATGGGGAGGTGGGAATTAGCTTATGAGACATCCACAAACTCGGAGGACTCCCTATCCTTGGATAAATATATGACGAGTTTCTCCCGGTATCTCCTACTTGGAATAATACTTACTTTTTGTCCCTATTGACAATGAGATTACTAGTTATAGAAGAGGGATTACTTGATCATCCCCTTCAGGCTCTCTCTCTCTCTCTTATCCCATTTGATACATGGATAGGGTTATTCTTGCAGACAAACAGACCTAAGTCGATAGTTTCCATCATTCAAACTCATCCATCTTGTCAATCCTAACAAACTCCAGGGTCATATTGTTCTACCCTCAAATCAAGATGATATACCACCTGGGGATATAGGATTCAACTAAATGCATCACCTATGCTTAGATTAGAAGGTTTCTTTGCAATTTTCTTTAGTAGATAGCTTTTCCCATCTCATGATGTATATACTAGGGTATGTTCCTGTACTTTGATGATGTCGTTTGTGATGGCAGAAGGTTGACCCATCAATTTAGTCGGTCCTACTCTAGAACTACTTTATGAGTTTTTAGGACAAATACGATGAGGTAAGACCCCACATAGTCTCATCGGACCATTTCAATTTTTATATGAGTGTATGTAAGAACACTTCCCCTTCTATGAATGTCGACACACTGCAAAGGTTCTTCACTCCAACTTTCAGCTCTCCCTTCTCAACATTTTTTTTGTTCATCCAAGAACATTAAGCGTTAGTGGTGCAGTTGGGCTATTGAATGATGATTATTTCTTTTCATTTACACCACAAGCTACCCCTTATGGGTCATTAAGAGGTGATAGGGGTGGATCCTTATAATAATTATCATACATTGTTGCGCTTCGGGATGGGATGCACGTTTATCGCATAGATCGAGTGGGTATTTGTAAGCCATACCTCCCTTACTGGTTAGCCAAAAAATTTGGGTTCCTTGAACAATCTCTACTTATTTTTTCTATTTAGTTAAGGGTATAATCTCATCCAATAATTATTTTCCAGTTATGGCTTATGATGAAGCGAGAGGGTTTCACTATTGATGTTATCATCCCCAACATGACATGGTCAACTTTTATGTCGTTGGAATATTCCCAACTATGGGTGGGATGTTATCCTAATGGGTTGCTAAGAAAATTAGTTCAGTGGGTCCAAAAGACTTTAACCATTCTTCACCTTGATCTGAACCTAACGACCAAGCCATGGATTTCTTCTTTTGCGATGATTGTGACAGCTATGTCTTCTATTCTTATCCTCGCGGAAACCATGATGGATACGCCACATGTTACCACCCTTGTGGTAAGAAGAAACTCCATTCTCCACCAGAAGAATATGGAAGTGGCTTCATCAGTACAGCCTATCTCAATGGGGAGTGATTCAAACTGCTCCACTCCTGTGGATACTACCCATAACCCTAATGAGGTTGGCCCTAGTAGAGTATCATTATACACCCCAAAAGTCAAGGCTAGTCTTCCGCATCCATCTCTAGTGGTTGAACCATATGAGGGAAAGGAGATTACCCATCTTGGGTAACCTATATTAGGTCCCTTCCCACTTCTTTAATGACACCTCCAACCTATATACCCATTTCAACAGGGGAGGATTAAGGTACTGCTGCCGCGGGGAGGCACCAGGTAGTGCCAAAATAGGCATGGTGCCAGTTATGTGCCATTGTTTTAGAAACACATGTGGATAGATTTGCTGACGAGACTGAAAACTTTCATCGGTTATTCACTGATCTGGGTTTCAGTTGATTTGATTATCGACACTTACATATCATTATCTACCGGATCAACATAGACTGGAAAGACCTCACTTCTTACGAGGATAATCTTGCCAAGTTAAATTGTTAACATCATTAGTTGACGACCTTCTAAGATGTTTCGGAGAAACCCAATCACCTAATGACCAAATTGGAAAAGGCTCGTGACCTAGTGATCACACAAAAGAAAGAGTTTTGGGAGTTCAAGGCACACACAGAAAGGTTGAGGGCTAAACTGACCTCTATTTGTGGCAATTACGATGTAATCCCGAATAAAGGTCGGGACCTTAAAGTTTTTATTTAATGGGTGCTTCCAATGGTCAATGATGAAGTGGATGAGAGAGATTCTTTAGAGAAAACTCTTGACGACCTACAATACTCACTTTCCATTTTTTTGGAAAGGGAAAGTTGGGACTTTTTGTGACATTCCTCAAATCATGATGTGTACTAATTTTCTTTTTGATACTTTGGAGAGACTCTGAACAGGGGATGTTCCTCCTTTTTTTTACTCAATGAAACTAATTTTCATTCAAATTCTTTTTATTTGTCTTTTCCTGTCATGTAAATTGATCATAATCAATTACATAAACATCATTTCAATTAGGTATTAATTTTTAACCATGATTCAAAAACAGTAAATTGAAATAATTGACTCAGGATATAATTTTTTTCCTAAGTCTTGGGACTTAGCGAGGGTAGTTTGACTATTGCTGAGGTTTTATGGAAAACATCATGATCTTTTGTTTCTTTTTCATTGTTTCCCTAATTTTTTCCTAAGCCTGTTTGACACGGTATTAGTGGGTATTACTTGACTTTTTTTAAGCCACCATTTGAGGGTTTTCGACCCAAAAACCTTTACATTGCTTTTAATATCCCAACAAATAATTTTTTTTTAGAAACCATTCATAGTGTAGGTTTAATGAGATGACACTCTACTTTTATCCAGTGATTTGCTTTTTGGATTTTCACTCCGGTGAGTAAGGTGTCTTTTTTTGTTGGCAGTTCACAGTCCTGCCAATCAAACTTATTACTGATGTTTTAGGTCAACAGCCCTGACCAAACATGATGGGGCGGAGGCCCCAATTCAGAATTCATAATGCAAGATTTTTCTAATATAATTCAGAATTAATTATGGAATTTTCTTGACCCTTTATTTGTGTTTTTTGGACATGCATGAGGTTTGAGATATATTTTAGGCATGCGGAGGTAGGAGAGGACTCTCCTGTGAATGAATTTTACCTTGACTGACAGTTGTTTTGTAGGCACCATATACAGAGCCACCTATTTGAGTGATGATGTCTAAATGTATGTGGGGAATTCATATCAGCTTTAATCGGTCAATTGTTCCCACAAAATTATTACTTTCATAAATTAGGGCTGGTGAGTGGTTAGTTCTATTAGAAATCATTTTCAAGTCTGGGAACTTGAAAATGGGAGGATATGTGAGACATTATCCAGAGGGTTTTTCCAAATCTGGGGGGTGATATGGGACATGAATGTCAAATGAGTGTAAGAAAATAGGAAAGGACTCTCTAAGGGAAGAATTTTCCTTTGATTGATGGTCGTCTTGTAGGAATCATACGCAGAGCCACCGGGGAATGATGTAAATAGTAAAACAAAGTTGTCCACATGTCACCGACCTTCCATCTCTCATGGATATGAATTATTATGGAGTTTGGGACCTTTTTGAATACGGTATATGATCTTTGAAAATGGGTGCACCAGATAATGAAAAGATACATTTATTTTAGCTGAACTTTTCTGGGAAACATATAAATTAGTGGTGAATTTTTTTCCTCTTATATATGGATTGACATCATGATTATGAATGGGGTATCATTATTTTATAGAAGCCTCAAGAGAGACCATAGATGAATTGGTCCATCATGTTATGATATATCCAGGATGTGGGTTGGAAGGAGACTGTAAACTATGACTTTGAGGGCCCTTAAATCAAGAGAGATGTCACGAGGCTTGAAAGCCTTTGGGAATATTGAGATAGGAGAGGACTCTCCTGAGAATGAATTTTCATTTGAATGGTGGTCTTCTTGTAGGAACCATGTGCAGAGCCATTGGGGTATGATGTGCATAGTCAAACAAAGGCTTCCATAGGACATTGTTCTTCCATCTTTGATTTCCATGGAAGATTATGGGTATTCAATATTGCTTGGAGAACAGAGTTTGGGGTACGAAAAAAGATTATCAAGATTCATTAGAGACATTTGGGCTGTGATTTTCTCCTGGAATCAGGTATCCCTTACATATATATGACTCATACTTAGGGTGAGGCATTTGTCCCATATTTGGGGTACCCTGTAGTATAATTTCATATGGATATAACATGGGGTTCATTACTGGTAAGGGAACCATGAAATGCCTTTTATATTCATTCTTCTCGTACAAAATTCCTATAGTTTTTTGTGATAATGTCTTGGTGGATCTCTCTCCAAGATCCCTAAGCTTACCTGAGCTGTGATCGATGTCAAAAAAATGGATTACGTGGATTCTGGATCACCGCTAAGAATAAAAGAATCAATATTAGATATCACTTTAGGCTTAAACCAATGCTATGCAGTTTAACATCATATAGCAAGGACAATTTTGGGCTTGCAGTTTAATGTCATGTGATGAGGACATTATACGGGGTAGTTTAGATTCATGCCTCGAGGACATTATATTGTCACCAAGATCATTTATATCTTTGAGTTAATCACGATTAGTGTGTTCTGGAATTCCTTAGATGGGAGTGATGATAGAAGGTGTAAACCATAGTCCTGCGAGGAAACTTATATCTGGAAGACTGACATGGGTCTTGGAATCCATTGGGCGTACTGAGGTAGGAGAGGATTATCCTAAGCATGAATTTGTTTTTGATCGATGGTAATTTTTTAGGTTACATATGCAGGTCCACCATTTCGTGATATTTATAGCCAAACAAAAGTATTAACAGCACACTATCCTTCCATCTAATATGTCCATGAATTTTTTTGGGGATCCATGTTTTCCCAGAGTATGGAGTTTGAAAAATGGGAATGATGTATCTAGGAACATAAGAAATACCTAGAAAGTGATTATCCATGAACTTCTAGAGCATCCACATATATCTGACTCATATATATTGGGGGAAGCATGATCATTTTACTTCTTGTGACTGGGGGGCATGTGGGGGATCTCGTAACATTGAGAATCGATCCACACATGACACTTTGAGTAATATCACAGTTTATAGTCATGTGGTTAGAACCTTTCATGGACTCCTCATGAAAGTATATCTAATGCATGGGGGAGGGTCATTTTTTCATTTAAATGGTGGAAGGGACAAGATGCTAGATCCAGGAATCACTACGTATCCTGCAAGGGCAGGAATCAATCCATATGTAGTTCTGAACGTTCCCCACAAATGTTTGGTCAATGCGTAGAGACAACCGATGACATTTTTTGTCAGTGGTAGGGATGGGATGCCAAATTTGGACATTACTATGTATCTTTCAAGGGAAAGAATCAAGCTACACATAGTTATGAATGTTCACTATACAGATTTGGCTCAGACAAAGGGGTAGGGGCATTTTTTTTCATCCGCTATGGATGCTAGGTTTACCAAATTTCTCTATAGTTATTTTGTGTAAGGGAATCCTTACCACTGATCCTAAGATCATGTGAGTTATACTCAATGTGAGAAACAAGGAGTGACAAGGGTTTACCATGTAAATATGGGGAGATAAAGTACATTATAGATGCATTTTTTTATATTTTGGGGGTTGTGCCAAAATCGAGGATCGAGGCATCACTACGTATACCACTATTGAATGGGAATAAATTCGTGCATAGTTTTCTGAAGGATCTTTTAGTTTATTATCATGTGATTAGGATGATTTATGCTATGCAGTTTAACATCTTGTAGCTTGTACGCTATGTTGTTTAGTTTAGCATCTTGCGGTGAGGACATGATGTTGTGTAGTTTGGGGTCATGCACCAAGGACATTAACATCATAGTTTAATGTCATGTTTCAAGGATTGGTTCCATATAGTTAAACTTCATGTATATAAGACAATAAATCATATTTTAGGGTCATTGAGTTTGTAGTGTGAATGGGTGTTTCTATTACGTGAAGTACTTATTCAAAAACTTTGCATTTGTGGGAGCCGTTATGAGCTATCCATCCATTGATATCTGGGCGTATGCTCCATTTCAATAGACCCTATGTATGAAATATGGTCCCTATATCTTTGTTTTAATATTTGGGGGCATATTACCAATTATCAGTAGGGTTTTGAGGAATAACACCATTTCTCCTTTGAGGAAATATCGGAGGAAAACCTTTTTTTTAAGGCTTGTGCTATCCAATTTTGGTAGATTTCCAAATGGTGAAAAGTGTGTAACCCTTTCTCTTCTAGCTGCTCCAACTCATTATATCATCTTTGGGATAGCACTTCTATAAAAATTTGATCACAAATGGCCACACAAAGTGATGAAACTTGAATTTAAATTGGAAAACCCACCTCTTCCCCGTATACTTGTGAGTATTGGGTCACCTGGGTTGCAATGCAAATTGTGGTCTGATATGCCCATAAAGAATGAAGTAGCATGTCTGTACACTATTTTTTATCCTTATCTACCATATTTTAAAGAATTTTGGATATAGTCTTGTTGAAAGCCTCTATCTTCCCATTGGCTGCCACATGATAGCGGGATAAATGGTTTGCCTTGATTCCATACTCTTGGTATAATTTTTCTAACTCAGCAAAGTAGAATTTGGTGTTGTTGTCCATTAATATTGTATGAGATACACCAAATATGGTAATGATGTTTTCCTTCACATTTCTAATGATGATTTTTTCCATGAATTCTTTAAGGGGTACGGCTTTGGCCCATTTGGAAAATAAGTCAATTGGTGGGAGTATGAACATAAATTGTCTGGTTTTATTGGTGGGATATAGTCTCATAACATCCATCCCTCAGGCAGAAAAAGGCTAGGAGTACTTAGCTGTATGAAGTAACTCTAGGTGTTGGTGAATAATTTTAGAATGAACTTGGTATGAATGGCACTTCTTCGCGAATATGGAACAATATTGTATCATAGTGGGCCAGTAATACCCGATCCTTAGGATTTGATGAGGGAGCTTGGTCGCAGATGGGTGTACTCCACAAGATCTGGTGTGAACTTCTTTTCTAACAGAAGCAGTCTCTTCTCCATCAATGTACCTAAGAAAGAATTTTTTAAGGCTTCGTTTTTAAATATCCATTTCTGGGTTTACCCCATTTTACAATACAAAGTTGACTACTCGTCTTCAGACCTTTTCCCATCCAGAACTATCTGGTGGGAGTTCCCCCTTCCAAATGTAATTTGTAATGGGCCTCATCCAACTGGTGGTGTGGCCATAAGGCTTAGAAATGGGGCTAATTTTATCAATATCCCATTTATTGTTATACATTAATAGTGACACACTCCATAAATGGGAAATTAAAATAACTATTTCATCCCGGTTTGGATAATCTAGAGTTGTGGATGAATTTTTCAAATCATCAACTTGAGGATTTTGTAACCAGGGAAATAGGTTAGGGTTGGTTCTGATGTGAATTATTCTATCAAGTATCGAACATGGTTCATCAAGGGGTCCAATACCTTTTTCTTAATGGCATAGTCACCATTGACCTGCCTGATGTCTAGCTCTGAATCACCTTTTCTCTTTAGGTGTTTGGCTTGTGGCTAGAGTGCTAGATCTAATCCCACAATGAGAGCCAGGTATTCTGATTCATTATTTGTACATCCCTTCGAAAGTAGGAAGGAGTAAGGAAAGATGACATTTTTGGGGGATATGAGTATAACTCCCAACCCCACTTTTTTTAGTTGGTTTTCCTCCAGTCTTTTCCCTTTAGGTCTTCTGGAAGCACTATATAAGTACATTTCCCATATCTGGGGGTCCTTTTGGATGGAGAACACTTCTTCATCCCCAAGTTCAGAATCCAATGGTGTTGTTTCTTCTGAGGGGTGATCTTCTAGGATGTTTTCTAACACCAGGCCTTTTTTGGACATCTAGGGTACATACCATATGTCAAACTATTGTAGGATGACTTCCCATCATGATAGGCATGTGGTTAGCATGGGATGGTTGAGGATATATTTGAGCAGGTTGCAGCGGGAGACAAGGTGGACCTCATGGTTTTATAGGTAATTCTTGAGTTTTTGAACATTGAATATTAGGGCTAGGAAGTTATTTTTTATCCTTGAATACTTATTTTCAACATCAATCAATGTTTGGATGAGGTAGTAGAGGTTGTTCTCACAACAGACATCATTATTCTACATGAGGAAGGTGCATAATGACTATTCCAAGTCGGTTACGTATAAAATGATTGGTCTCCCCTCAACTGGTGGCATCAGCACTGGTGGGATCAGGAGATATCTTTTTAGATTTTTGAAAACTTCTTGACAATCATTATCCCACTCATATGTATCCTCTTTCTTCATTAACTTGGTGAAAGGTAAACATTTATCCTCCGGGTTGGCTATGAAACATGTGATGTAGTCCAGGTGCCCCTAGAGACCTCTAAACTCTTTGAGGCTAGAATGTTGGTATATTCCAAGTATATCTTTTGTCTTCTCAGAGTCTAATTTTATGCTGCGATGGTTTAAAACGAAGCTGAGGAATTTCCCAGAGGTAACACTGAAGGAACACTTTAAGGGATTCATCATTAAACCATGTTTTTATAGTTTGTTGTAGATTGTTTCAAGATCATCCAGGTTGTTTGAGCACTGTCATGATTTAACAACCATATATTCAACATAAAACTTGAAAACTATTCCCAGGAAGGGCCTGAAAATGCGATGCATGGCACATTAATATATAGTGTTTGAATTTTATAGAAAAAAGGGCATCACCTTATAATATAAAAGCCCCTGAGGGGCCCAAAAAAGTGGCTTCTTTATCTCCTTGGTTCATTTGGATCTAGTTGTATCCATTATATCCATCTATGAAAGAGAGGGCCTCATATTCAGTGGTTACATTGATCAACAATTCTTTGATCCGGACTAGGAAATCATCGTTCTAGCAGTGCTGATTAAGGTCCCTGAAGTCGATACAAGTTCTCATATATATGTTCTTCTTTTTGAAAGGGACTATGTCTTCCAGATAGATTGGATATTGGACTACCCATATTAAGTTTTATTTGATCATCTTTTCAACTTTAGCCTCTATTTTGGGATCATGTGTCAGGTGGGTCCTTCTGGCTACCTACTTATAGCCTCGGTGATCTTCTTGAAAACCCAGATAATGAGTGACGACCTCATGATTGAGGCCTAGCATTTCTGTGTGGTTCTAGAAAAAAACATCTTGATTCTTCTTTTGGAAGGAAGTATATGTATCCTTCTCCTCAACGGGCATAGCCACATTGATCAGAGTGGGTCGTAGGTTGTCTTCAGTTCCCATGTTTATCTCCATAAGTTCATAGATTGTGGTGGAGACACCTTATTCGAATGTGGGAGGGGAATATTTTAGGTCATTATTTTCTTATTATTTAACATCATTTTCATCAACTTCTTCTTCTTCTGATGGAGAGGAGATTCTTTAGAATAACTCTCCAATGTTGGGATAGAAATCATATTTTTCCTTAGTAAGTAAGGTGGGGGTGGTCTGAGGTCCCGAGTACAGGTTGTGAGAATCTTTGGCAGGGCTTTCCCTATCATTATAGGTGTCAACCCTTTCTTTCATGTCTTTGGGCATGGTGGTCATCACGAAAATCATGAAGACAATTGAATCTATATCCATACATGAACTTATATATTCAACTTGTTTTATGGGTAGTACATACTCTTCCCCAAGCTATTAGAAGGGATGGAAGGAACCATTTCCAATCTGTTTGGGGTAGTGATATGGTCAACGTCGTCAGCTAAATAATGCTTCTCTTCTGGTTCATAGAACCCTATGTCGATGTAATATGACTCACAAGAATCAAACAGGGATTTATCAGCATGTTATGTCTCATTTTTTTCATTAGTGAAATATTTAGAGCACTGATGGTATGATTTTAGAATTACAGGGTGTTGATTCAACCAGATCCTACCTAATAGGATGTTGAAGGCTATAGTTTACCGTACTATGAGGAATTTGGAATCCGATATGTAGTCTCCAATCCAAGTTTTAATCTTGATTTGTACCAATATATTTTACTCCCTTTTTTCATATCCCGGAATAGTTGTCGTGGAGGGTTTTAAGTTGTCTTCATCATTGCCCAGTCGATGAAGTGTTCGCAGTGGGAGGAGGTTGACTCCAAATCCGTTGTCGATGGAAATCCTCTGAACATCAATTCCATTTTTCTTCCTAATAAAAGATAACGGTTGGATATTCCTTAGAATGGTGGTTTCTTTATCCCTTTCTATGAATAAGATGATGTCATGTCATTATTTAGGATTAGTCTTCATCTGATAGACTTCGACTACTGCTATTTTAGCGTTGAATTCTTGTGGACTTAGTAAGGCTTTGATGAGCACCTCCCTAAGGTCTATGGATAGTCTCGAAAAATCTAGGACTGATATATTTTATGGTACTGAATCCAACTTATTTATAATTTCATTTTTTTCTAAAGGTCGGCACTTCATAGCTCGGGGTTTCTCTTTCAAAGAAACATTAGGGGCCTAATCTTTTCACGTAGATAGTCCATCCTCTATGACAGTAGTTGGTGGCGTTACAGTCCTTTCCAGTTTTTCTGGATAGGTTTTCCCATACCCCTTGGATTATTTGATATTTTCCCTTCCTATAATGGATAATCCAAGATAAATAGGCATGGATTTTTTCTGGTGGGGTAAGAGGATCATTCTGTTTCTCATTGTCTCTATCGGAGGGTCATTCTACGTGTTTTTTTGATGTTAATGGTTTGTGTTAATGCTTGTCTGGGAATTTGATTCCTACCATGATCATGCCTTCTAGGAAACCCTCAGCCTCTGCAGCCTCTGCCTCCAACTCTCTGGTTGTGCACAAGGAATTCAGGTTTGTGGCCATATTCTTCATCGGAGAAGGGGTCCATCATGTGAATGACATTAATGGATATGAAGATCGGTTCTTGATCTGAAAATGTTTATATCTGACTGCCTCCTTCTGATGGGGCTATTTGGAGGGGTTGTGTCTTTTATACCATTTTGTGGGGCAGCACCCATTGTATCAAGTAGAAGGGTGGTTCCGATTTTATCATTTTATATGGCGGTGTCCATTGTACCATTTGGTGGGGCGGTGCCCATTGTACCATTTGGTGGAGCGGTGCATATTGTACCATTTGGTGGGGTGGTGCTTGTTCAACTGTTTGGTGGGGCTATGCCCATTGTACCAAGTTTATTGGTATGAAATCCTAATGTGTCAAGATCGGATTCCTTTTTAGTGTCATCCCATCTTCTTACTCCTACTTTCTTCCCTTCTAGACCTTTGAGGACTACGGGGTTGAGGATGATGGATGTGTTGCATCAGGAGATTTTGGGGGGCACAGTTGATTGTTTCAACTATTCCTGGAGGATTCCATGAACTCGGTTTACTATTTTCCAGGTCATCCAACTGTAAAATTTTTATTCCTGCTTACTAGTGATTGTTTTACACTCCTCTTCCTTTACTGAGTCTATGGTGAAAACATACGCCACTTGTGTTGGTGGAGGACCCAACTTGACCTACCTGAAATCCACCATCTTTTACAAATGATCTTTGAATATGAAGCATTCCTAGAAGGTTTGTCCTATTATCTGGTGTTGGGGAAAATAATTTGGATGGTCATCAAGACCCACCTCATCAACTCGCTTTGGATCAGGTAGCCGGAGCAAGTTGTAATTCATAGAGGCTATGAAGTATACACGGACCACGTCATCTCATATTCAGTAGACTTTATTTATTTTTTTGAACAGATTTATTTTATCACCTCATCGCTCATAATGATATGGTGGGGGAGGATATTGGCGTCTAGGGGACCTTCACGGTTTGGTGGAGGCCTCACAACTAGAGCTACTGTTGAGGGTAGAATAAGTGTGATAGAAGTTACTTCATCTTTCCCCTCTATTTTCCTTGGGGATGATGAGACAACTTGGTACATGATATTGGTTTATTTCAAGGAGTATTATATCCTTTTGGAAATGGTAGAGAAATATCAGAACCCACTTGTGTGATTTACTAGGATGAACGGTCTTCATAATTCATTACAAAGGTTATCGATGCACATGGATATCACTTCATCTATGGGAAGCGGTGGGTTCAAGGATTAAGTCAGGTCTTTCCATCTGGCAATGAAGTCTAAGACTCTTTCATTCCCCCACTTCTTTCAGTTCATAATATCACTCACTATTTTCTTATGAGACATTGAACCGAACTGGAAGAGAAACTATTGTAGGAGGTCCTCCCAACCGATGATTGAGTAAGCTGGCAAGCTAGTGTACCATACGAAGGCTCAACCCAACAGGTTCGTGCAAGGAATCTGAGTTTTACTAATTATTGCTGCTCTAAAGTGCCCATAATGGGGTCACAGTAAGAGGCTTAGTGCATTAGATGTTGTTTGGTGTCTCTTGATCCATTGAACACTGGGAATACGGGGTTTTAGAAGTTCGGTGTTGGTGGAACATTGCTCACCCAACTAGGTTAGGGTTTTACCTCTGGTTGTATCAGAGCGCACTACCCCTCCATGGATTTAAGTAGAGTTTTTAGTTTCTCTACGGTATTCATGATCCTTAAATGCATATCCTACTAGGCTTGAGCTTGGACTGGTGCGATAGTGGCCATAGCTAGGCATGCTGATGCTGCTAGAATTTTGGGTGGGTACCCAGCCAAGGGTATCCTTTGTGGGTTTACCATAATATATTCTAGATTCCTTCCCAGTTGGAGGAAGTATTTATCTCCTTCTGATGTTGTATTTAAGTAGTTTGATGGTTCCGATGCTAGTTTGGACAGGCCTCTGAGCTTAACTTCATTCACCAGGATGAGTGCATGTGGCAAGGTAACCTGTTCTAGGAATACTTATTGATGTTTCACATGGGGAACACATCCGACATGATAGATCCCTTGACACAGATTGGAATTAATCCACCTAATCTCTTTCATTTATTTCTCCTGCTTGGTGAATATTTCCTGGAGAGTGAGGGACACATTCTTAGGGGGAAGGGGGAGGTGGATCATATACGACCTTGGATTTATTCTTATCCTTGTTGGGGTTTTATTAGGTATGTAGTGACGAATTAACTAATGGGGAAACCAAATTTAGGACTGCTCTCTGGTTATTGGTTTTCACAGCATAAGACTCGATGTGGGATGCCTCTTGGAGGGAACTAGATCCCCTTGATACCTCTCCCTCTATCCCATTTTCTATGAGATCTATGGGGTTTACATTTACCATGTTCACTGTTGCATACTACATTGGGGTGGTGTACCCAGTTCCGAATGGTAGGAAGGATTTATGAGACCTTTATAGGACTTTATCCTTCCATTATACGGTATTATTTGGGTTTCCTGGTGAAGATTGACCCAAAGGGATCCCTTATCTGGCTATATAATGTGCCTTAGTCTTAGAGGGTATAATCTATGAGACGAGGCGGAACAGGTGACTCGTTTACCCAACGTTCTTCCCGGAGAGAAGAATAAAAACGTCTAATGTGTGGTAACTTGGGTTAAAAATTCCCCCATACCTACAGGCTGGGGTTTTCCCATTCTTCATTTGATGCACTATAGCCTAGATTTTTTTGACTTATGGGGGGATTTTGAATTAAAAATGTCCCCAGTCCTATGAGCTGGGGTTGTTCCTACATTGCAGTAGTAGCCACCACTATTGAAACCTTTTAGATTTTACACACTTCTATTTGGCTATGAGCCATGTATGGAATTGGACATACAGAGGGTCTATGGGATTTTGAAGACTTGATCACCATTTTCTGGTTAGCTTTCCTTAAAAGGGAAGCCTACTGGATGTTCTCAATTTCCCGACTCATAACGTTTTTGATGGCTTTATCTCTTCAAACCTGACACTTTTGAGACTTACTGCGGGCCAGTTTTTATTGAGTATTCCATCTTTCCAAAGCAAGGATTTCATTTGACTGTTTCTTTTGGGTAATGACATTACATGATTTCATTTCCAATGATGTTTTCTGGATGGGATGTGGGGTGAATTTTAGATCTCCATGTTCTCCCCATCCCTAAATATAAACTCCAGTCAAGGCATTGCCAATGAGATGATGCAACTAGTTTAGTGCATGGTGGCAATCCAGTTCAAGGTTTTTTCGCCTTTTTGATCGTATATTCCATGCATATGGGGGGGATTCCATGTCGATTAGATGGTGAATCACCCCTAACATGTTGACATAGTCTTCATACCCTTCATACAGTAGTAATGTTTCTTTTAGCTAACAAAGGGTCATCCATATATTGAGGTGAATGTCATGTATACATTCCTTATACAAATACCTTGGTATGTCAAAGTGATAAGTGGTTGTAGGCCAATACATCATAGGTATATTATCCTTAGTTAGTGGTATTCTCATGAGTAAAATATCCTACTGTTGTTCTTTTGGGGACTCAAATACTTGATATTTCCTGCTTCACTGCCTCTTAATAATTTCTTTCCAAGCATCTGGGCTGGTGAGAGCCTCATTGATATGTGATGGGCGCGGGGGTGGCTCTGAAGATGAGTGTGGACCCAGACCATCCGCTGGTTGAGTAAGGATATCACTCATCATAGACAGAGTTCTTGATATGTCTGACTCCATCTTTTCAAGTGCCTCATCACAGGAGGGCTTTCTCACATTTCTTCTCGCAAGGGGAGCGACATCTTTCTAGTATGAATTTTGATTGTAGAGAGGACCTCCATAATCAGTGCCGCAGTGGCGAGGGATACCATTTCAACTTTATGCTCGACCACTGGGAGTGTCCCTATAGTGTATACCCTATGGAGGACCCTCAGGGTATGCTAAAATGAGGGGATTACATTCTCACTGCTTTATGTCACAGAGGGAAGGACCTTGTCGGTGATTGCTATGATGGTGAGGACTACTATGACAGCTTGATACCTAGCTATAGGGAGAATTTTCAGAGTGTAAATATTGGGTATGGCCTTCAAGATGTACTGTAATGAGGGTAGGACCTTCTCATTACTTGATTTTACTATGGGGAGGGCCTTCACAACAATTTCCATTACGGGGATGGGCTTCTCAATGACTGTCATCATGGTGAGAACTACCATCCTAACTCGACTTCCAACTATAGGGAGAAGCATATTTGTAGTGTATACCCTATGGAGGACCATCAGGGAGGATGATAGAAAGTGGATCACCTTGTTGTTGTATGATCATCAATTTATGACTAGGGCTACCCTAACATGCATCAGGATATAGGCTCTTGTGATCGATCATTCCTAGCCCACGGAATGAGCCCATGTGGGTCCTCTAAGGATAACCTTCATAACTACTGGTAGCGATGTTACAGGGAGGTCCTTCACAATTTCTACTACCAAATCCATAATTTAGTAATGGCTAGATAGGGTCTTGAGCCTTTATTGATATATGTTTAATGGTGTTATGAACCCCAGCTTCCATTAGTGTATAATCATGTATGTGCTCTTCATTTTCTGGTTGCCTTTAGCACATTTTATTTTTGACCGCTCTCTTGAGGGTAACCAGGGACATATTCTATTGGTAATGGCCTTCAATACAGTTCTTTGTCATGTTGGGTCCCAGGATGCCGCTAGGATATGCTGACGTGAATCTTGAGTTTTGGCAGGGATATATGCCTGCCCTAGAGAGTACACCACGTTGGTTCGACGTCCCCCAGTTGGAATGAGGATTTGTTCATGATTCGGTTGTCTGTGTATCTCAGTATATTGTTTTTGACCCTCTTGGAATAGAGTAGGGATTCATAACTACAATGGAGTGACTGACCTGTTTTGTGAGAAAGTCATTCCGTTCAAGAAAACCAGGTCATGGGCCTGGTTTATTGCCTTTTCCACCGATGTAATAATATATTGGCATGTTTGGATGATATGGCCTTGAATTGACATCTGATCTTCCATCATTTCAAGGATGTTATAAGATACATCTTTGGATAGAAAGTGTATGAAGGCCCATTCCAATATTGGAGCATGAGTTTGTGCCTCCTCCAATCCTCCATGGGTTTCTAGTAGATATTATAAGTTCTCCTGTGTCGGGATAGAGGAACGAGTCTGCCGCTGGTTGTCTTATTTTTTTCCACCCTATTTTATAAATGGAATTCATATTCATGAGTGGGGATTTTCATCATCTCCCTTATCGTTGTATTTTTCTTACGGGTTTTGTATACATCTGTAGGAATTTCAATCTAATAATATTTACATGTCGCCATATTTAGATGACGGGCTTGATATGCATCAATATGTATTTGTGCCTATGTATATCTGGTTTTTGTCACATTTTGTTGATGGTCATGATACACGTTAGTAGGTATTAGGACATGCATGCAGTTTTTTTCTAATCTATTTGAATGACGGGCATCATATGCATTAGTAGCTATTTGTGCCTACGTGTAGTTAGTTTCCATCCTATTTGGTTCACGAACCTGATACACATCATAAGTTATTTATGCATGTGTGTAGCTGGTTTCCGTCCTATTTGGATGATGGGCTTGATACAAATCAATAGTTATTTGAACATGCATCTTGCTAGTTTCTATCACATTTGGTTGATGGTATTGATGTGCGTCAGCAGGTATATGTGCCTGTGTGTAGCTGGTTTTCATCCTATTTGGATGGTGGGATTCTGGTGTACCAGAAGATATCTGAATCTTCTTAAAGTTTTTCACTCTATATACACAGCGGGATCAGTGAACACTAGCAGTAACATATATGTTCTCATACTTTGCCACCCTATTTCTGTGGTGGGCTTTCATGGAGGGGGGAAAATTATTTGTCTGCCTGTTCAATGATGTCGTGTTAGTATGGTGGAGTTGGTCCCCAGGAACCCAGATGATAGTTTGTTTCTAATTATTTATTTTCCTCCCTTGGCGGGCAGCTCAAGTGGCCTGGGTCTCATGGAATTCAGCAGGTTCCCTCGGTATGAGGACTTATTTTGTGTGAGGGGGCTTGATCGCCTGGTTTCAGAAGCAATGCTCTCTAGCAGGGGCTCATGAGTGAGACCCATGTGCAGTTGAGATGAAGTTTTCATCATTGAATTCATCTTCCTCCCTAAGATAAGAGAGGTACTCAATGTCACATTCTCGGGACAGGCTCCCGAAACTTTTTGAGACGACTACTAGGGCCCCCTTGTGTTGTCACACTGGTCGCGGCTGAGGATGTGACAGGAGATCCTTCACAAATTTGAGGGCTTGTCTCGAGGCCTCCATAGTGTGTATAGTACCATTTCTAAGGTACTCTTTGATCAACGTCTTTGATAACCAGCGTTGAAGATGATGGGTAGGCAAGGGGGTCTTGCTCTTCATTGGGTACCCGACCGCTTGTGGGATCACTAATGTGTGTGTTTGAATTGTTCTTAGGTATTTCAATTGAATCAAAGGATGATCTATGGAAACCTACAATATACATATATTAAATACAGACAACAAAACCTCATCAAAGTTGCATTATTTTGAACATATGCATATTTGGCGATTCAGCTTGCCCCTCCCCCCCCCCACCCCGTTGTTGGGAGGCAAAGGGGCTTGATTGGGTTAAGACCACCACCTTGGTTAAGGATTTATTTTGGGTTCACCATTTTAGTTTTTACCTGAGGTGACGCATTTCGGGGTGATGACAAAATGGTTTGACAAGTATCCCCACACATCTCTTATTGTAGAGACAGTCTCACGTAAAGTTCATCGTTTCTTTTGTTTTGACCCATTATAAGTCATTATCATTTAAATGAGTATTTGAATAATCTTGTAGGTAATGGGGAGTTTACCGCCTCTATAATTTAGAGGTGGTTCCACAATCAAATGGTCCTAGTGGGTGATTTCATCGGGTCAAGTACTTGTGCAATCGGTCCTCCTACGATATAACATCCTTGTATGGTCTCTAGAAGGTTTATTCATGGATCCAAAAACACCTAACATCCATAGTATCTATGATTCATGGACCTTATTTCCAAAGGTAGGTACTTATTGGATGATGATATGGACAAAAAAACATAAGGACTCCATTGGTTGAGAGGATGGAAAGTAAGGATCATCAAACCATTTTGGGGGGAATTATTGATTATTTCGGGACTCTCCTATAGATTTAAGTTGTTTTCATATGTTCGTGAATCCTTGGTTCATTCATGAATATTGTGTCTATGGGCTACCCCTGGTTTATAGGATTTTCTTGGGCATACATGGATTTGATGTGATGGAGGTAATGCTGACTTAAGCCATGTGATAAGGAACTCTGGAGTTTATCGTTATCTATCGAGGATGGAAGGTGACTTTATGTTGGGATCGGACCCATATGATGGGATTCCTATATATCCTCATGAGAGGAATTAGATCCCATATTGTTCAGGAAACTTGGGGTATAAAAATCGGAGCTTTTCATTTGATGGGAAATGGTTGGGTGGACACTTTTGGAAGGAAACCCTTTTGAGCTCAGGCCTTCAATCGGGCATCCTATGTATCCCGGTTTCATTCGAAATCATAGTTCTTGTATTTTATACATACTGGGGCGTATTCATGGAAGCTTCCCTTTTGGGAGTTCATGTTTGGGTGAACTCTTTTAGAAGGTCAACCTTTTTGAGCTTGGGCCTTCAAAAAGAATCCTACGTATCTTGGTTTGAACAGGAATCAGAGTTCTCGTAATTTAGAATTATGTGAATGTTTTAAACAACACAAATCTATAATCCCATGTGATTCATGTTCAGTGTGATAAACAATAAAAATTGAGAGGACCAACCAACCACACACTTCCTCTCCTACTGATGGGAGAGGGCAGGCCTTGGTAGAAGAGGTTGGGGCGACTGTGGGCGAGGTTGTAGAGTGATGAACCTTTTAATGTGGGATGACATTAAAGGTCATGTGGATAAGTGCTTGAAATATTGGGGACTTACCTCAGTGATAGTGCCCTATAACACATTCTAGGAAAGGTAAGGAGAGTCGAACCTATTACAAGGAGAAGAAAACATAACTCTTTCGACTGATCATCATTCCTCATTGAACTGAAATGTAGGTGATCACCCTTAATCCCAAGAATGGGGAAGTTCATGATACCATCCCAAGGTTGTACTCCATGTTACCATTTGAATTTAGACTTACAAACATCCCTAGAGTCTGAAACATTGTGAGGAGAGCCTTTTTGACTCCTCTTATCATGGGTATGTAGACTCAAAGGGTCTCACTGATGCACTCGATGATCTGATCATACAGTTCCGATGGCTTTGGATGAGGCTTTGGCCTGATGTTGGGGGGCTGGTTCATAGAGGGGCTATAGAGGACCGGATGGAAACAGAGGAGCGATATTGGATAAAAAGGAAAGAATACCCAAAAACACCCCATTCCACATACTATTTTCTTATGTAGGATGGGGGGGCCTCAGCATACCATAGTGGTATGCGGGTAGAGGGATTGTCTGCATACCGAAGTTGTACGTAGGCCTGGACAAGGACCACCACGCACCACAATGGTATGCAGTCCTGAATGTGGTTTGTTACGCCGCATAGGGTTCCATCCACATACTGATGTTTTATGTGGCTCCAGGTTAAATCCTCATAGTGCTACACTACGCAGAACACCATATCTAAGGAGGGTCCTGGGGACGATCGTTCATGGGGAGTTCATCCTCAAGAAATGTGTGGTTCATGATTTCATCGATTAGGTTTGTGGTTCTCTTATTATTATTAACTTCCTTCATTTTATAGTTTGAGGCTGGATGTACCTATGGAAAACATGGTTTGCAATTCTGGATTCACTGATTATTTTATATTGAAGACGAAATACTCTCTGAATTCATTCATCCAACCTCTGGGGTCCCCTTGGTTCTTTTTCCATTTCTCCTTTCACAATTCCTTCTGTACTTTTTTTATAGAGTATTGGGGCCATTGTATCTATGATCATGCGGCACCATATGTGGAAGACCACGAAGAGATATCATGACCCATGGAAGACTTGGTCAACCGAGGTTTGTAGAGGTTTTGGTTCATGAATCATGGTTCACGAAACATTGTCGGTTTCCTTTTTCCACGAACTACTGATTCTGTGAGACGATATGTAAAAATCCTTTGCATGTATGATTCCCTCAGTGATACGGTTCATGGGTGCTTGGGTTCACTGTCCATCACTCCATGGTCCAGTGCCTCATGGTTCATTTCGCATAACGGTGGTTCGTGGTTCATGCGACTGTGAACCCTTCCTGGTTATGGTACACGGGTCACTTAAAATCTCTTTGAGAAATAATATCTTTAAGTTTTGTTTGAAGTTTGAAACTCAATTTGAGTCCCATATCTTTACTAGACTTGTATGAATGATTTTTCCTCCTGAAAAGTGATTGTGGGAGTATTTTCTTCCCTTTTCTATGTTTTAAGGGCCCTACAGACCAAAAATATTCCAAGAAATTGAAGAAATGGTTAAAACCAATCAGCATCATATCTTGGTAGCCCAATGTCAACAAAAGAGTTATATAGACAATCATCTAAGAGACCTAGAGTTTATGGTTGGAGACATAGTATTCCACCACGTATCTCCATGGAAGAGGATCATAAGATTTGGGAAGAAAGGAAATTTGAGTCCAAGGTACATCACCCCCTTCGAGATCCTTGATCGTGTCATGTTGTGGCTATCAAATATCACTTCCACCTACCATGTCTCAAGTACATGTTATATTTCATTTATCCTTCTTGATAAAGTACATACCATATCCCTCACATGTACTAGATTCAGAGTTGGTACAGTTAGAAAATGATCTCTCTTATGATGAGAAGCTAGTGATGATCTTGGATCATAAAGATAATGTTCTAGGCAACAAAACTATTCACCTGATAAATGTTCTATGGTGGAACCATTCATATGAAGAGTTAACTTGGGATATAAAGGAAGTGATGAAGGATAAGTATCGTCACCTATTTTCAACATAGAATGTTAAGTGAAATTTCGAAGGAGAAATTTCGTAAGTGGGGAAGAATGTAATGACCCTAAATTTTATCAATGTAAATTCACTTCTTTTAATTATTTCAGATATTATAAACCTCATAAATCACATATAAAACAAAAAAACATAATAAATGAATAATAAATGTAATAAGAGGTATTTTTAGAAGTTAAGGAACCTATACTAGTTAAATAGTAACTTCAACTTTCAAATAGTAATATGACACTTATGAATAGTAAATTAGCCAATAGAATTGTAACCTCACCCATGAAAGTATAAATAACATATAGGAATCTTTTAAATGATAATATGATTTATTTATATCACAGTATAACTAAATTAATGTTTCAGAAATTATTAATTAAGTGTTGATATTTTTAAAAAACATAAGTGATTATTTTAAATTTTATAATTAATATAATGTTTTAAAATAAAATTCATTTCCATAAGATGTATTCATAATTTAATATTTTATTTCCTGAGGATTATAAGATAATTTTATGAGAAGTTTATTGATTTTTTAACATTTTATAAAATGAGTTATTATTTTAGAATTTTTATTTTCCAAATAAATGATGGTTTAAATTAATAATTAAATTTCACATATTTAGAAAATTATTTTCATAAAATGGAGTTATTTTTTAAATTATACATGTAGAAAAATGGTTAAGGTAATTTTTTGATATTTTTATTAAACGTTTGAATTTTGGTGAATAGTGAAATACGGTTATTTACGGTATAAGCTAAATACATGAATCATTGAGTCATGGATAATGTTTGGATTATATAAGTTACCATTGGTTCAAACTCACATGAACTAATTACTATATATAGTCACAATAATCATCACTATTTCTTGAATTTATCAAAATAATAAACTAATGAATAAAATAATGAGAAAACACCTCTCTCCTCCCCTATAAATACCACCCCACACCACCTATTCTCCTCACACCTATCAAGCATTGAGCCATGTCCAAATTCTGCTCAAATATCTTTTAAACCCCCAACCCCACGTCCATAATCCTTTGGTCTTAAAAAAATACCAAAACCAATTTCCATGAGGAGGTTCTCATGGAGGATAATTTGAGAGGTAAAATCCTCTTTCTTTTCTTTTAATTTCTTTTAATGTTCCTTTCTTTTCTTGTTTTCTCCTCAACTCCACTCGTCCAAATGGTATGATAATTATAGTATCTTAAATATGTTGTATGTTATTTTATTATGGAATAATACATCATCATTTCTTTCCCCTCTCTTATTGAACTAAGAAAACACTGTCCATGGTGTGTTAATCAATCACATTCAAGGACAACAAAGTTCTCTATTTCAATTCCCTCCTTCAAGACTTATCATAAAACCATTTTTATTGTTAAAAAATTATAATATATGTATTAAATGATATGTAATGTTCTGGGAACATTTTATTATATAAAATTAAATCACAAAATAAAAACAAGTTTGTTGTGGTTGAAAACCGCAAAAAATAACCAAAATGATTATCATTAACTAATTATCTAATGATTCATATTCATATCATAAAACTAATTTATTTATAATATAATTTAATCCTATAAAAATTCATTAATAACATAAAATTTAAATTCTTGAAAAATTATCTCATTATACATGATTTTACATACATGTATATAAGTAACAGATCATGAAAACCAGAGAAAGAAACACTATCCGATGATAAAATTGTATCTTATAACTCATTAAAAGGCCATCAATGAACATAAAAAATTTATTATAAATAAAATAAATGTAAAAAATATAATGTTTTATTATTCATGAGTAACCCTTATTTTTATGTTTGATTCTTTATGTATGATTCTTTATGTGGCACACATATCCATGAACATGTTAAGAGGTTTCACCTAGATAGCTCTGTAATTAATTGGGTAATGTTTAGTCTCATGAGACATTATGTTGGGATAGGGAGTGAACCAGATTCCATTATGGGACTACGTCCACTATGTCTTGGAAGCTAGCCTTGACTAATATTTATTTCATGTTATATGTTGTTTCCATTTTCATATGATTTCATGATTATATCTTCCCATGTTTTACATTTTATTCTTTCTTATTTTTATTTATGTTCCATGCCTTTAAGTCATCATGATATGCCTTCTAACCCATGTGCTTTGTTTTTTCTTCCTATGGTTATTCCCTTATAGGTATTTTTAGCTCATTCAATTTGTTTATATATTACCCATGTTATTATATGTAGATGTAAGAGCTCAATGTAAGTTAGGATCTCATTATGGAGATTAAATAAAATATGATTCTAGTTTGATTTTCATGTTTTAAAATTATATAAGTAGTTTTCCAAATACACTAGACTTTACGATCCTTGGTTGTATTTGATGGTAAACTATTCTTAAAATCATATAATAATATGTGTAAAAGGAAAGGGTCACTATAGTAGAATCTGGGTTGATATGTTATAATTTTCCTCTACTTTTAAGGAATAAGTCATAATTTTAAAAAAAATAAAGGATTATTTATTAATTTTTAACTTTTATTTGAGAATTTATAAATTTTTTATTTTATTAAAGTTAAATGAGTCTTTAAAATAAAAATAATTAATTTTTTTATTAAAATACAATCATTTTTGTAGAATAATGTTGTGTTTATTTTTTATAAAAAAATCCCAAATTTTCGTAAACTAAATTTCTTATTAATAAATATTAAATGAAAAAAATAATTTTTATGTTAATTATATTTTCTTATTAATTTAAAAGTAAGATGTGGTTTTTTATATTTATGAATATTTTTTTTTTTGATTTTTTTTTTATTTTTTAATTAAAAATGATATTTCTTATTTTGTTTAATTAATGAGGGTTTTCATTTAGTTGCTAAATTAAAAACATCATTACCCATAAATATATTTCAAATATAATAAATCTATACTTTTTATAAAAAAAATATTAATGAATTTTTTAAAAAAAAAGATATTTTATATGTTTTATTTTGAATAATAATTTTGAATTATTAAATTTCAAGATTATATATTTTATTTTTTAAAAGAAAAAATCAAATCAAATTTAACAAAAAAGATAAAAATTGAATGGAAGTGTCCTAAACCAAATTAAATTAAATTGTAAAAAATAGAACTGAACTAATGTTAAGAGAATTGAATTGAACTAAAAAATATTTGTACTAAGAAGATAGAATATAACAAAGTTTAATAAATCTTGATGAACCAAAACTAAACCAAATTGGCTTAAACTAATTCAAACCTAACAAAATTGATATGCATTAACTCAAAAATAATTTAACCACACTAAAACTATGTAAAAAAAAATTTATAAACCCCAATATAAGTCTACCTAAGTTGAGTTTGTTGGACTCCTCATGTACTAATCATGTTTTAATGATCACAAATCCTATTCAACGTAGTTAAATCCTGTAAATTATATCCAATCATGTGTATTATTTCTTAATGTATTCTCATGTTTTAAGAAAATCCATTCAATATCTTAATTGATCTACATTCAGTTTAATTACCATATACTATCTTTTGACTCTCATTATAATGATTTCTCTGACAACTGATTAAATCTAATCCATTCTATAATCATCATTGATTAAGTCTGAATACAGCTACCTTGAAATGTCTAAGACACTGTGAGTTTGTCACTAGTTATGTCTTTCTGACACCATGAAGCATACATCGTGAAGCAGACACCATGAAGTAGACACCGGAAAGCAGACACCATAAATATTGAGACACCATGACCATGAGACACTGTGACCATGAGACACTGTGACCATGATACATCGTGAGCATGAGACATAGTGACCATGAGACACTGTGACAGTGAGACATCATGACCATGAGACACGGTGACATTCAGACACCATGACCAATCCAATCACCATGTGAAGGATACATTTTTTACATGACATACTGTGAAACAATTTCCTAATATGTTTTTTCATTTTTTAATTTAATCTATAACTGTCATATTTGAAGATATTAATGCACTGACATAATTAATGTTTCTCTGTAGACATATCATCTGACAGTACGAGGTACAAGGTGCAGAATACATGAAACATGTCGGCCCCAACACATACTTTTCAAGATAAAAGAAAAGTGCTTCCTAGAAATAATAACATACGAAAAAAGAAAATCAAGCGGGCGTGAGCACCATACTGAAGAACACACTTAGAGAAAAAACTTCAATTGCATGCAACTCGACACTACTGAAGAACACATGAAGAATATTTGAAGCCTAGAGAACATATTAGCATTGTAAAACCTCATAAAGAACACAAGCTGAATCGTGACACTCTGTTTTACAAACGAGGACTCGAATTCTGCATATGCTTCATCTCAGAAGTCCAGAGCTGCAAAGACCAACACTTAGAGCACTTCCAAACCTATATAAATCTTTCTACTCTGTTGTGTAGCTTTTATTAACTATAGATTTTAGTGTTTATTTGTATATAAACACACTCTGTCTCTTTCATTAAACTAAAGGATTCAAGATATCCTTACTCAAACATTCTTTTACTCTTGTGTATACCCACTAATAAGTATAGAAGAGGTCCCTATGTGGACCGGTAGTTCGTACCCACACGGAACTGTGGAATAGGTCCCTGTGTGGCCTGGACAGTCTTGCTTACTGTTTTTAACCCCGATCCAGGGTCTGGATCAATTTTTATTTATATAAACCACTTGGTGGCAGTTGATCACCAAGTGGAGTGGATTAGGTCTCGTCTTGAGACCGAACCACTTGTTTCATATCCGTTGTGCTGCTTAATTTAATTTTATCTATTTTACTTTTTTTCTTCATAACTTAGAAATCACTAAATTCACTTTGATAGTTAGTCTTGGAAATAATTTATAACTGTCTTGTCTAAGTAGAATAACTTCAAAAGTAGTTTTAATAATTAATATTAAGAGTACTAAGAACTAATCAATCTTCTAAGAAGTTATTTAAACAGTAAAACTCTTATAACAGTATAACCTTGATTAACTGGGCGGTATCTAATCTTTTGAGGATAAACCTTTTTGAAATAATTTTTATAGAAATTTTTATATTTACTCAATTCTCCTCTCCCCTCTTGAGTAATATACTCCAACCAACATTTGGTATCAGAGGTAGGTTATTAGGACTCTATTTAATCTTATTCAACAGTGATTGTAGTTAAACCTTAATGATCTATAAATTTCTATTAATTCCAAATTTCTAGCTATTTTAAAGTAATACTTTATTATAAATAATATATTGGAAGGTGTTTTAACCAACAGACCACCATTCTTTAATGGAACCAGTTATGCTCAATGGAAAGTTAAAATGAAAATACATTTAGAGAGTATGTGTTTTGAAATTTGTTCAGCCATTATAGATGAATATAAGATTCATAATACTAATAGAATCACATGGGATGAACCTAGAAAAACTTCCTACAATAACAACTACAAAGCTATGAATTCTTTATACTTCTCCTTAGGAGATGAGGAATTCAATAGAATTTATGCTTGTAAATATTCCCATGAAATTTGGGATACCCTGTCTGTCTCACATGAAGGAACATCTAGTGTAAAAGAGATGAGACTTAATACTTATAATAAATATGATAATTTTAAGATGAAATATGATGAAGCTATCTCTAACATGTATCTTAGGTTCAATGAGATTGTCAACACAATGATTTCTCTTGGAAGAGAAGTCACTACCAAGGAACAGATCATGAGAATTCTTATATGTCTACCTAACAGATGGAGGGGAACCTCTGTCTCTATTATATAATCATGTGACATCAGCAAACTAACTGTAAAAGAACTCATTGGGAAACTATTTATGTATGAGGAAGAGCTGAAAGTCAATGAGGAGGAGGAAGATGATCCAAAGAGGAAATCTGTTGAATTCAAGACCATCACCTCTAAGCACAAAGACAAAAGAAAACTAGAAGCTTCTGTAGAATGTTCCAGTGATGTGAAATCAGCATCCAACAGTGAAGAGGAAATGGATCAATTGTCCAGAATATTCAAAAGATTTTACAAGAAGAAATAATTTTTCAGAAATCCTAACTTCAAGGTAAAATATAACCAAAAAGGAAATTATATGAATGACTGGAAAAGAAGTGACAAGACTGATGAAATTGTCTGCTATGAATATAAGAGAAAAGGACATATTAAGGCTGACTATCCAAAGCTCAAATATAAAAAGAAATATGAGGAAAAGGATAGGAAGTATAAAAAGGCAATGAAATCAAACTAGAGTGCTTCTGAGGACAGTTCAAGCGACTCAGAGACATCACATGATAAAAAGGCCAACAAATCTAATATTGTTTTATGACAAACACATCTGAGGAAACACCGGACTCTCATGTACATAATTCATACTATTCTGAAGATGAGAGTGACTCTAAAAATATGACTAATGATTAAATGTTTGAATACAGTAACATGCTTAAGGAAACATTAAATGAACTAAAAGACAAATAAAAATCATTGAAGAAAAATAATACTCTTACTATCACTATTAAATATTAACTCACAACTGAAAAAGAGAAAAATGATCAACTGGTAAAGAAAACAATGAATTAAAAATTTCAAATGATCAATAAAAGAGTGACCTAGAAAAGATTACCAATGGAAAAATAAGCTTACTCAAATGGTTGGATAACAAATTTCTCCTAAATACAACATTATAATTGGTTATCAACCTCGAAAAATAAATCTAGGTAGAACATGTTTTGTTTTAAAATCTAGGACATCCAGTTTTACTCCCAGTTCTGGACACAAATCATCTAGTTCAAGTCATGATACATATTCTACTGTTTCAGGTTTTTGTGGACCTAATAGAGTATATTTTTCAAATACAATACAAAATTTTTATAGGAAACCTATGAGGCAAATATGTGTTCCTAAATCACTTATCACTAATATTATTAGACCCAAACAAGTATGGGTACCAAAATCTGTTTTTTTCTTAATATTTTTGTAGGAAATATGCTTAAAGAGTTCCTGTAAAAGTCTATGGTACATGGACAATGGATTTTCAAGGCACATGACAGAAGAGTACTCATGCTTTAAGAACATAATAAAAATAGATAGAGTATAGGTTTTATTTGGTGACAATTCCAAAGGAAAGATTATTTGCCTCGTCCAAATCGGTAACTCTAACTCAGTTTTAATTTCTAAAGTACTATTTTTTTATCGATTAAAATATAATCTGCTTAGTATCTCATAATTATGTGATGATGGATTTCATGTTATATTTGAAAATGATGCTTGTAAAGTCATTAATTATAAAGGTGAATTAGAATTTTTTGCATTAAGAAGTGATAATGTTTACTCTGTTAACATAGATTCATTAGCTTCTCAAAATGTTTCATGCTTAAGTGTATTTCATAAAGAGTCTTGGCTCTGGCATAAAATATTATGACACTATAATGTTCACTCTCTTAGAAAGATAACTAGAAAATTCTTAGTTAAAGACTCACCCAAACTAGAGTTTCTGAATGACAAAGTGTGTAATCCTTTTCAAAAAGGAAAATAACACTAAGTTTCCTTCAAAACAAAGAAAGAAGTTTCAATATCTCATCCTCTCAAACTGGTTTACATGGATTTTTTTAGACCATTTAGAGGTTCTAGTTTAAATGGGAAGTACTATGTTTAAGTTCTTGTAGATGACTTCTCTAGATATACTTATAACTTCTTTATGGATCAAAAAATTGAAGCATTTTCTTATTTTACTAAATATGACAAGTCTGTAGAAAATACTAGTGGACTTAGAAATAAATCCTTAAGAAGTGATCATGGCTGTGAGTTTGAAAATAAAGAGTTTGAGTCCTTTTGATCACAAAATGGTTATAGTCGCAATTTCTCTGCCCCTAGAACACCTTAGCAAAATGGATTTGTAGAGAGAAGAAATGGAACCCTGTAAGAAATTTCTAGAACATTTATTATTGAGTATGACCTACCTATTTATTTTTGGGCTGAATCTATCAATACAGAATTCTAAATAATCCATAGAGTGTTGGTCTGACCTATTCTTAAAATTACTCCTTATGAGTTATGGAAAAATAAAGAACCCAAGGTTAGCTACTTCAAAGTTTTTGGTTGTGAATTCTATATCCTTAATACTAAGTAAAATCTTGAAAAATTTGCATCCAAAAGTGATGAAGGTATATTTTTAGGATATTCCTTGTCTAGAAAATCCTATAGAGTGTTCAATAAAAGAACTAAATGTGTGGAAGAATCTTTTCTTGTAAAATTTGATGAAATAGATCCACATGATCTTGAAACCATTCTAGAAAACCTAGAGGATGATGTATCAAATCATAACATTAATCCATAATCTTTAAACCATTCTATGAAAGAATCTGTGAAAACTTCCAGTTCTAGAAATTTCTTATAATCAAGTCACAATGAACCTGAATCTGTTGATGAACCGAAAATCACTAGTCCCTCATTTTCTAGAGTTGTTGGATCTCTTACGAATCATCCCTTAGATGTTATTGTAGGAGAATTAGAAAAAGGAACTCAGACTAGATATTCTCTTAGAAATCAGGTTGAACATCAAGACTTCTTGTCACAACATGAACCTAAAATCATTAATAATTCTATTAATGATGAATTTTGGGTGATGGCTATGCAAGAAGAGCTTAATCGGTTATAAAGGAACAAATTTTGGAAACATGTTGAAAGGCCTAAGGAGACATTTACCCTAGGCACTAAATGGGTGTTTAGAAATAAGGTAGACGAAGTTGGTAACGTAGTTAGAAACAAGGCCAGATTAGTTGCACAAGGCTATATTAAAGAAGAAGGAATTGATTATGAAGATACTTTTTCACCAGTAGCTAGACTTAAAGCAATCAAAATCTTGCTTTCCTATATTGCACATCTGAATTTTAAACTATACCAAATAGATGTTAAAAGTGCATTCTTAAATGGGTATATATCTGAGGATGTTTTTGTGGAACAACACCTTGGTTTAACAAACCCCCATTTTCCAAATCATATTTTTAAATTATCAAAAGATTTATATAGTTTAAAGCAATCTCCAAGAGCTTGGTATGATAGGTTGAGTACTTTTCTTATTTCCAAAGGTTTTATAAAAGGAATAGTTGATCCTACCCTTTTTATAAAACGAATTTTTAATGATGTTTTAGTTTTTCAAATCAATGTAGATGATATTATTTTTATATCTTCAAAAAATTCTTTGTGTGTTGATTTTTCTAAAATGATGCCAAATAAATTTGAAATGAGTTTAATGGGTGAACTGAAATTATTCCTTAGATTTCAAATCTTTCAAAATAATGGTGGAATTATTGTAACTCAAAGTAAATATACTAGAGATCTTATGAACCGTTTTGTTTTGGATAACACTAAAAGTAGTGACACTCCCATGAGTACCACTTGTAAGTTCGATCTTGATGAAGATAGAAAATCTATTGACCAAACCACTTATAGATAAATGATTGGAAGTATACTCTACTTAACTTCTAGTCTTCCTCAAATTATGTTTAGTGTGTGTATGTGTGTGTTTCCTCACGGATTTCGGGGATGACCTCCTAGACGGGAGATTCAAACGTTCCGATCGGTTTCTAGCGGGTTTGTTCGTAGAAACGGAAACATCCAATGATTCCACATCCGTTTGGACCTACTTTCCAAAGGTAGGTGCTCATTAGCTTGTGGACTAATGAGGCTTAGGAATTTGCATTGGTCGAGAGGATGGGAGGTCGGACTCATCACACCTTTTTGAGGGGAATTATTGTCTACTCCGGGACTCTCTTTATAGATTAAAGTTATGTTCATGAATCCTTATTACATTACCAAGTATAAAATGAGCTTTCCTTAAGTTTTAACAATCAATGATGAAATATTTAAGAAATTTAGAGAATCTTTTATATGTATTCAAGGTTCTTCATCAATAGAGAATCATCTATATCTATTTCGAGATTCTTGGTCAATGGTATCCTTCGAAACATTTATAAAAGTCTCTTGGTCATTATGATGACCGGGCTGGTTTTAAAGCCACTCAGTGAGGCACTTGAAGTTTATCGTCATTCAGAAGGACATGGATTATTTCAAAGTTGGGATCGAACCCATAAATGGGCTACCTACGTATCCTTTGTTTTGGAAAAGGAATCAGAACCCACGTAGTTCGGGTAATGGAGTATGATGTTTATGATTGATGGCTCAAAGAAGAATGTCATAATTAATTTTACACTCTAAGCTCACGTGAGTCATGCTCGGTGTGAGAAACAAGAGGTATTGGTAAAAATTAGACAATTGTGCCATGAAAGATGCAATCATAAGAATTTGTTTGGGGCTTATGTATGTATGACTGCCCAGATAGATGAAGGTTTAGGATTTACTTTTAGGGAGAAAATCCAGGAATAGGGTCCATAAAGGTATATGTGCTTTATGGAGATTTGAATACTCTAATCTTGGGGCTTGCTCCTAAGGAGGATGCCCAAGTTAGGAGGGGACTTATGATTGGGTTTTACTCCTGAAAAGGAAACCCAAATCAAGGGTAAATTAAGACTGGTTAAGAGAAATTTAAGGGGGGCTTGGGGTTTACTCCTGAAAAGGAAACCCAAGATTATGACTGGGACTTACTCTTAAAAAGGAAGACCAGGTTAGGGGACTTGGGGCTTACTCCTGAAAATGAAGCCCAAGATTATGACTGAATCTTATTCCTGAAAAGGAGACCCAGGTTAGGGATTAAGGTTTGGGGCTTACTCCTGAGGAGGATGCCCATATTTGAGGTTGGGGATTACTCCTAAAGCGGATACCCAAGTTTAAGGAATTAAGTTTTGGGGCTTACTCCTTAGGAGGATGCCCAAGTTTGGGAACTTTAAGAATTTGGGGCTTACTCCTAAAGAAGGATGCCCATATTAAAGGATTTATAACTGGGGATTATTCCTTAAAAGGATACCCAAGTTAAGGATTCTCTCATCTTAAAGGATGAGGTTGAATGAATGAACTCTCCATATTTAGTGACATAAGGATATTTAAATCACTAGGTTTTGAGAGATATTCCACAGAATTCCTTTCAGATAAGGAATTAAAATCAAGAAATCATGCCATAAATGGCTTTAAAGAGTGTCTTGAAGACTGAATCTTTAAAAGGAAAGGTGTAATGGCTTAAGAGGGGTAAAATGGGCAAGATGGGCACCCAAAAAGGTAGGGGTGCGCAAGTCTTGAAAGGCGCGCAAGTATTGTGGTGGCGCGCAAGTATGGGTCGCGCAAGTATACTTGCGCGACATGAGGGGTACTTGCGCGATTCTCAAACATCATTAGAATACTTGAGAGACTCTTTATAAATCCCTTTAGAATCTTCTTGAGGTTCTTCCAGAAAAGGGACGCGCAAGTTATATTGAAGGAAATAAGTCGACGCGCAAGTGTTGATAAGTTTCAACACTTAGGCCTTCCTTCTTCTCTTTAGATCTTCCGTTCTAGGTAAGAAATTACCTTAGAAGTGTTCCGGAGGCTTTGAGAAGAGACTTGGCCGTTGGGAGCTTCAATCCGAGTTTCTGGAAAAAGATCCTCTCGAATGGGGGGCCCACAGGGTCTATTTATAGGCAAAAGAAGACCCCGGGCGGTTACCGGGCGGTTATCACTTAGGTCGCGCAAGTCACTTGCATGACCATAAGGCGTCGCGCAAGTAGACTTGCACGACCACTAGGCAGCGCGCAAGTACTTTCATGACCACTAGGTGGCGCGCAAGTGTACTTGCGCGACCATGAGGGAACTTGCGCGACCTATGGGCAATGTTCTCCTTGTTCATCCCTTTGTCGATTTTTGATGTTTCTTCAAAGGATGAATCACTTTGGACTAAGGTATTTCATTTTTTTCAGTTGTTAGACTCTGTGACGGAAAGGAGCGTCAACAAAAGTCCCCCCTCAGAGTTGGATCCGGAGAGAAAAGAGGATTTGACTCTGAGGTGAAAAGAAAAACAAGGAATCTGGCAGTTTAAAGTCATGCATGTCGGACATAAAGGGGCTAATGTTTAAGGTCGAAATAGCTTTGACCGAAATGGATTAGAATTGACACAATTTCTTGAAAGTTCATCTGAAAACATACTACCATACTCAAGTATTTCGGAAAATATTTAAACTATGGCTTAAGAATATTTGAATCTGAGGAATGATATGAAAAAGAGCTAAAAGGCATTAGAAGAAGTAGTTTCCAAGAATGAAGTTACTATTATTTAACAAAACCCGTTAGGGGGTTGAAATATGCAGGGCCACCTAAGGGCATTGGCTACATGGTTAGATAAATAGCATCTTTCGGCTGACAAGTCTGTTATGTGGACTGTTTATGCAAGGCCACCTATGGGCACGTGCTGCATAGTCAGGCAAAAGAATTCTCAGAAATTTACTTTCCTAGTGCTAAAAGCCAGTGAAAGGTTATGGAGATTCAAATTTTATAAAGTATAGAGTTTGTTGTATGGAAAGAGGTACTTGAATATGGAGAAGATATTTCCAGACAAGATTATCGAAGAACTGGATGAATATCACTCCCACGAAGGTCTGACCCAAATGTAGGGAAGAAGAATAAACCATAGACTTGAATACTTTTAGATCATGAAAAAGGATATGGGAAAAATATGTTAAGGATGGCTATTTTTTGCGGATCCCTACATACTGTCGTTTAAGACAAATAAAGACAAAAGATGCATTCTTCCCAAGAATGAAGTTACCATTATTTAACAAACCCGTTAGGGGGTTGAAATATACGGGGCCACCTAAGGGCATTGGCTTCATGGTCAAATAAATAGCATCTTTCGGCTGAAAAGTCTGTTATGTGGACTGTTTATGCAAGGCCACCTGTGGGAACGTGCTGCATAGTCAAGCAAAAGAATTCTCAGAAGTTTGACATTTTTGTGACTAGAAGTCATGAAAAGGGTTATGAAGATTTGAAAATATTTAAGGTTAGGATTATAACACATAAAGATGGGTATTTTCCAATGTATATAGAGATACATAGGTCAATGATAACCATAATCATGTTGTGGCTGGGTCCTGAATTGAAACTTGGACTTCACTACGTATCTCATAAGAATGAGAATCAAGCCAAATGTAGTTCTTGAAATGCAGTTTAACGTCGTACAGGATGAAAGTATGAGAAATCTTAGTTTAGGGTCATAGAATTCAGACCATAATAATGAATACACAGTGTGTGTTTTCATGAGGACTTTTCATCTAAGGGACTGAAAGTGAAATTTGGGGTTAGTCCCAAAAGACTTGGGACTAGATTCGAGGGACACTCGAATGTTCCTACGTATCCCATAAGGATGGGAATCAAGTCCACATAGTTCTAGAACTACCCTTTGTACAAATTTGGTTCATACATGTGAAGGGTGAAAGGGGACTTTAGTGCAATGATGGTTTAACTTAAGATAAAAAGTTTTGGCATTACCATGTATGCATGTAGTCTTTTGGAATGAAACATGATCAAAGAATATTGTAGTTTATTGTCGTACCGGAAAAAAGTGTTGTATAGTTTAACGTCATATAACAAGGACGAAAGTGAATCAATGTAAATATATTGATTCCAGGGGCGGTTTCACAAATCATATGAGATGGTGGTGAACCGATGTGAAGAGATTGTTTTTGGGCTTGAACCCTGGGAGGTTGCCTACATACCCAGCCTGGAGGGCAAGGATCAAAGTCCGTGTAGTTCAATTAAAGAATGAATTAATGATCAAGTTGTTCTTGGGGACAATGATCTAATAAAAAACGTTGTTGGGACTTACACATGGTTAGTGGCCCAAAGGGAGTATTATGGTTGATGTTCGCTCTAAGCTCACGTGAGTCATACTCGGTGTGAGAAACAAGAGGTAACAATAACCTTAACGATGCACAGTTTAATGTCATGTAGGACATAAAAAAAAGGACTATGCAGTTTAAAGTCTTGCAGTTAGGACTATTGGTGCTGCACAGTTTAGTGTCATGTAGCAGGGACAAAATAATAGTTTAATGTCATGTAGGACATATCAAGGACTTTCTGTACAGTTTAGCGTCATGTAATTAGGACGATGGGGACAATAAAGTTTAACGTCATATTGGACGAAAGGGGGATTGTGCAGTTTATTGTCATGTAGTAAGGACAAAAGAGTGTACCATTTTAACGTCATGTCGGACGAAAGTGCGAATAGTTTAAGGTCATATGCATGGACCGTTGAGATTATATAGTTTAACGTCTTTTCGGACATAAGGGACTTTTATAAAGTTTATCATCATGTAGTTAGGACGTCACAGTTTAACGTCTTGCTGGACATAAGGGATTTGCAAATAGTTTATGGTCATATACATGGACCAGGGATGATGCAGTTTAAGGTCATGCTGGACGGTTTAGGGAAATTTTTTACAGTTTAATGTCGTGTGGGACGAATTTGCAGTTTAAAGTCATACTGGACCATTGCTGTATAGTTTAACGTCATATAGCAAGGACGAACTGGTGTTGTACAGTTTAAAGTCATGTAGCGAGGACTAAGGTGAACCAATACGAGGATATTAGTTCTGGGGACTTTTTACAGTTTATCGTCATGCTGGACGATGAAAGTGCCACACAGTTTAATGTCATGTTGCTAGGACACAATATAGTTTAATGTCATTTCGGACAAATAAGGAACTTCTGTACAGTTTAATGTCATGTAGATAGGACATAATACAGTTTAGTGTCATGTAGGACAAAATATAGTTTAATGTCATCTCGGACAAATAATGAACCAATGTGATCGTTTTGGATCTGGGAACAATATTTTGTGTTTATACAAAATAATTCTTCATAAATCTGGCATTAGTTGGAGTCGTGATGTGTTCTCCATCCATTGAGATTAGAGAATACGCTCCATTGGAGTAGACCTTATGTATTGAGTAAGGTCCTTCCCATTTTGGTTCAAGCTTGGGAGGCTTCTTTCCTGGTATCATTGGTGCTCTGAGAACCAATACCAATTCTCCCTGAATGAATGAACGAAGACGAACTTTTTTGTTAAAAGCTCGTGTTATTCGATTCTGATAGATTTCCAAGTGGTGCAAAGTGCACAATCTTTTCTCATCTAACTGTTCCAATTCATTCAACCGCTTTTGGTATTGCTCATATGTAGATAACTGATCACAAATGGCTATTCTGAGTGAGGGCAATTGAACTTCAATTGGTAAGACTGCTTCTGTTCCATATACCAATGAATATGGAGTTGACTGCGTTGCATTGCGAGTGGTAGTCCGATAAGCCCATAAAGCATGAAAGAGTTTATCAGGCCATGACCTCTTATCTTTATCCACCATCTTTTGCAGTATATTTGAAAGAGTCTTGTTGAAGGCTTCTATCTGGCCATTAGCCACTGCATGATATCGAGATGAATGGTTGGACTTAATGTTGTATTCTTGATACAATTTCATTACCTCAGAAGAACAGAAGTTGGTGCCGTTGTCCGTCAATATGGTATGAGGGACACCAAATCTAGTAATGATGTTAGACTTGATGAAGCTAACAATGCATTTAGAACTGACTTCTTTGAGAGGTACTACCTCTGCCCATTTGGAAAAGAAATCAGTAGCAGTAAGAATGTACTTAAACTGCTTGGCCGTAGCTGAAGGGTAAGGTCCCACCACATCCATTCCCCATGTGGAAAATGGCCTTGAGTATTTAACTGTATGAAGCAACTCTGGAGGTTTATGAATGAAGTTGGCATATACTTGTCATGAATGACACTTCTTTGTAAAATTAACACAATCTTGTATCATTGAAGGCCAAAAGTATCCAAGCCTTCGAATTTGATCAGACAGTCTATGTCCAGACTGGTGGGCACCACAGACTCCTGCATGCACTTATTTTATGACACCATTGTCTCTTCACCATCAATACATCTGAATAGAACTCCATCAAAACCAAGTTTGTAGAGAATTTTCTCGAGGTGGTTTGGGCTATCATAAAGAGTAAAATTGACCACATGTTGCCGAATTTGTTCTTTCTCGGCTCTATCAGGTGGAAGTGTTCCATTTTGAAGGTATTCCCTGATAGGTGACATCCATCCTTTAATATGACCATACAGTTCAGGAATGGGACTAATTTCATTAATTTCCTCTGTTCCGACTTGAACATAAGGTGAAATTGCACGATGGTGGGCAATACAGATGGTTGTCTCGTCCCGATTTGGATCTGCTAAAGCTGTGGCTATATTATCCAGTGCATCATCTTGAGCATTTTATGATCTTGGGACATAAGAAAATGTCGGTTTTGAAGGGAATTCCGACATTAACTCTTTGACGTAATCATACAAATGGATTAATTCTTCTTTTCTGATGGCATAATCCCCATTGACTTGTTTGATTACTAGGTCTGAATCACCTTTCACCTTTAAGTGATTCACTTGTGCTTGAAGCGCTAATTCCAAGCCTGTAATGAGAGCTTGGTATTCAGCTTCATTATTGGTACCACCTTCCCACAACAAAAAGGAATAAGGTAACACTGTCTTATCTGGAGAAATGAGCACAATTCCTAAACCAACTTTGTTGAATTTAGGATTTTCCATTTTCTTCCCTGTTGGACTTCTAGAAGCACCATCAAAATACATTTCCCATGTTTGAGGACTCTCTTAAATAGAGAAACCTTCCTCATCAGGGAGTTCGATATCTGAATACGTGTCTTCCACTGAAGGATGTTCAGCCAGGAAATCAGCCAGAGCTTGGCCCTTAATTGCCTTTTGAGACACATACTGAATATCGAACTGCTGTAGAATAACCGCCCACCTTGCCAGACGTCCTGTAAGCATTGGATGACTAAGGATGAATTTGAGCAGATTATTACGAGATACCAATTGGAACTCATGATGTTGCAGGTAGTGTCTCAGTTTCTGAACTGCAAAGATTAATGCTAGGTAGCACTTTTCAATACTTGAATACCGGGTTTCTGCTTCAAGCATAGTTCTACTGAGATAGTAGAGACTATTTTCATTCCCAGCATCATTCTTTTGAGTGAGAAAGGCACCCAATGATCACTCTAAAGCTGTCACATAGAGGATAAGCGGTCTACCCTCAACAGGTGGCATGAGTACTGGTGGACTCAAGAGGTATTTCTTGAGAACATCAAATGCTTCTTGACATTCTTCAGTACACTGGTAAGTGACTCATTTCTTCAATAATTTGGTAAAGGGTAAACTTTTTCCTGCCAAATTAGCGATGAAACGCCGAATATAGGCTAAGTGTCCTTGAAGTCCTCTTAATTCTTTCAAATTATGAGGAGGTGACATACCAAGGATTGATTTGGTCTTCTCAGGATCGACTTCAATACCACGATGGCGTACAACAAAGCCGAGGAATTTTCCTGAGGTTACCCCAAAAGCACATTTTAAGGGGTTCATCTTCAAATTATGTTGTCGAAGCTTGTGGAATATGACTTCCAAATCATCCAAGTGATTAGAACGTTGTTTGGATTTAACCACCAAATCATCTACATAGCATTCAACAAACTTCCCTAAAAGAGGTTTGAAGATACGATGCATGGCGCGTTGATATGTTGCACCTGCATTCTTTAAACCAAAGGGCATCACCCGGTAACAAAACACACCTTGAGGAGCTCTGAAGGCTGTATATTCCTCATCTTATGGGGCCATTCAGATCTGATTATATCTGGAATATCCATCCATGAAAGAAAGTACTTCATATCCATCCGTCGCATCAATTAAGAGTTCTGTAATCAGAACTGGGAAATCATCTTTAGGACAATACCGATTAAGATCTCTGAAATCGATGAAAACTCTAATTTGTCCATTATTCTTCTTTACAGAGACAATATTAGCCAACCACTTGGGATATTGAACTTCTCTAACGAAGTTGGCTTTGATCAGCTTATCAACTTCGGCTTCAATTTTGGAAGCATAGGTTGGGTGTGTTCTTCTCGCGGCTTGCTTAAAACCTCGATGTTCTTTTGGTAATCTCAAATGATGAGTAGCAACATCAGGATCAAGCCCAGGCATTTCTGTATAATTCCAAGAAAAAATATCTTTATTTTTCTTTAGAAAAGAAATATACATCTCTTTCTCTTCAAGGGTCATGGCCGCACTAATTAAAGTGGGGCGTGGATCTTTCTCTGTACCCAGATTTACTTCTCTGAGTTCATCCACAGTGGTAGAGATACCCTCTTCAAATGCTGGAGGAGCATCTCTAAGATCTTCCTCTTCCTCTTCATCATGTGTTATTTCTTCCGTTTTCACTTGCAAAGTAGATGAAAAAACGAAATTCTCATGATCATAAGAGATTTCAAAATTTTCACATTTTGAAGAAGAAGCTTCCATTTCTGACCCTATTGATGATAAAGGGTCTTCTTTGGGAAATAAAGAGGAGATGATGGATTGAGAATCGACATCATTATTCACCTCTGGTGTTGCTATAACTTCTTCTGGCCTGATTAGCGAAGTATAGACTTGTTGGACTTCATCACCACTTATGCTTTCATCACTACTTGGTAGGTTACCAATTTCTCCCATGTTGTCTGGCTCGATCGCCGTAATTGACATTATGGATCTTTCCATAAGAATATTTTGATTTGGGCCTATTTTGTCAATTTGACTGATAGGTAACACATAATCTGTACTCACATGTGAAAATGGATTTATTGGAATTTTCTCCAAACCATATGGAGCATTAACTTTGGTAATTTCCTTCATTGTAGATTTTTCTATTCGTTTCATGTGATAAAATTCCGCCTCAATGTATTGAGACTCACATGTCTTGAACGGGGCCTTATCACCATAAAATGTTCCAACTTGACCATCGAAACAGTATTTGAGACATTGATGGTATGATGAAGGAATAGCTGCATGGTGATGTAGCCAGGGTCTTCCAAGCAAGATATTGAAAGCTGAGTCTTGATCAACAATCATGAAATCCGAATTGGATACAAGATCTCCAAACTGAGTTCTGAGTGTAACTTCTCCCAGTGGTTCTTGTTCATTTTTATCATATCCTTGTAACATCATGGTAGAAAGAGATAAATCAGATTCTGTGAGGCCCAATCGACGAAGTGTACGAATGGGCATGAGGTTGACTCCTGAACCATTGTCAATGAAAGCTCTTCGAACATCTACACCATTGACTTTTCCAGATAAGTACAAAGGATTTATGTGCCCATGCACAACATCATCTTCATCTTTATCAGTAAAAGATATCACTTCATGGAATTCTGTAGGATTATTCTCTATGTGATAGATTTCAGCTGCAGTAATTTCAGCTTCAAACTCCTGAGGACTTGACAAAGCTTCGATGAGTGCTTCCCGAAGATATTTTGACAGATTCAAAGCATCCAAAATTGATAACTTGGCTGGTTCTTGGGCCAAGTGTTTCAATATATCATACTTTTGATCTAGAGGTCTTCGTTTCCCAATAGGAATATGCGGTTTAGCAGGTACCTTGGAAGCAGATGCTTTGGAAGCTGATGCATCTTTTATTGAAGTTGGAAACATCCTTGGTTTTGGAAGATTAGACTAATTAGATCCATTTACTTGCTGATATAAGGAAGATGGAACCTTTAATCGGTCTTCCAAAATAACTGTGCCAAAACTGAGTTGGCCATTGGCAGAAGAACTTGCTTGTTCTTTTTGAGCTTGCTGAAGGGCTCTACCACGAGTTTCTGCTGCATATACAGTGCTAGCAGGGGTAGAATTGGATTAGTGGCTTCGGAAAGATCCACGTCTTCCCCTATATCCGGAACCTCTAGAAATTCCACGGATTCCCTTATTTGATACAGGGAATTCAGGCTCATCAAGACTGGAATATGGATCTGTTAATTGAATCATATTAACAGAACCAAAAATTAACTCTTTGTCTGATAAAGACTCTGCCTGGTTAGCCTGTTTAGGCTGTGCCGTTTGGTGGGATGGTGCCCGTGGATTTGAAGTAGATGGCATGAAATCTGCCAGAGTCAAAGACAATTTAGGCTTTGATACATACTCATCTTCTCCTGATTCCTCTTTCTTCTTTGAATTGCACTGCCCTTTTGAGGATTTATCTTTTGATGGAGGCTTTACTGCAGCTTTTGTAGGAGACACAATTGGCTTCTTCAATTGTGTTCGCAAAATGGAATGGGTCCGATTGATTGTCTTTCTGACCATCCAATCATCATATTTTTTCACAGTTTTGCTTTTGACTTCCTGCCACTCGCCTCCTTCCTCTGGATCTGTAGCAGTAATACACGCTGCATGAGCTGAAGAACCCTTCAATTTGACTTGTCCCAAGTCGACCATCTTTTGTAGGAGGTCTTTAAAGACAAAACACTCCTGGATGGGATGCCCCAACATTTGATGAAAGGGACAATAATTGGGACAGTCTTTATCTCCTTCCTTGTTTGGCCTCTTGGGCACTGGTAATTGAACCAAATTATTTTCCAGAGCTGAAATGAAGTAACCAGAAACTTGATCACTTCGGAAAGAGTATGTTTTACTCTTCATATCCTCAAATTGTTTTCGTCATTGATCTTTTTGATCATTTGGACGAAACAGCCTTTGTTGTTGGCGTTCAGGAGGTGGATCCCTTCGAGAAGATGAAGGTTTTGAAGTAGAAATAGGTACAGGTGCTTGTTTAAGCATAACTATAGCAGTTTCTGCTTTACCCATTCTCCTTCATGGAGCTGATGTAATTATACGAGATTTAACCTTATCCTGTATAAGGGAATCTTCAATCTGTTGAGCGATTGAAGTAAGGTCTCAAAACCCTCCTGTGTATTTTACAGGGATCAATGGCGTGCCTAATTCGTCACGCAAATTTTCCACACAGATTGGCAACAATTCCTCCTGAGGGAGTGCTAAACTCAGGGAATACGTTAATCCCTTCCAACAAGCAATGAAATCAGAGACTCTTTCATTCTCCCTTTGTTTGCAGTTTGTAAGATCGAAAACTGTCATTTTTGGCAAAGTTGAGCTAAACTGAAGAAGGAATTTTTGACGAAGATCCTCCCATCCGATGACTGACCGGGATTGCAAGCTTGTATACCAGACAAAAGATGGTCCTTGCAAGGTTCGCACGAAGCATCTGAGTTTCACTGCTTCTTGCTGCTCTGGATTTCCCATCATAGGATCATAACAAGACACGTAATGCGTCAAATGTTGTTCAGGGTCACCTGATCCATTGAAAGTAGGGAAAACAGGGTTTCCAAAACTGGATGGAGGAGAAATTGAATCTGCCAATTCGGGGTAAAATTTCTTTTCAGTTTGAACTTGCGCCCGTTTCCCTTCCATAGTTTCTAACCGAGCTGTTAATGACTCAATAGTAGTTATTAACTTTTGAGAAACAGCAGGTTGAACTTGGTTTTGGGTAGGTGCAATGAATGGAGCTTGGACAGACGTGGTGATTGGTGCTGCAACTGATGGTAGTGCTGTCAACCGTTGTTGCGTTTGACCCGTAGGATTAGACCTCTGAGGGTGTACTGATAAAAGAGGATATTCCTGATCCATCTCAGTAGTTACAACATATTCCTTCGGCTATCGGACTTCAGCATTCTTAAGAAGAAGACTACTCTGAAGTAGTTCTGCATTCAACCTTCTTAATTCTTTCATTTCTTCCTCCTGTTGTGCAAATCTTTGCTCTAATGAGAGCGATTGACCTCCTTCAGAGGATGGGTGAGAAGTAACCTGATTCTTTCCTTTCCCCTTATTGGATCATTTTCGGAGAGGGGGAAGTGGGTTACTTGAAGTAATACCCAGATTGTGGGTAAGCCTTTGATTACGTGTGCGAACACCTTCTTCATTTAGGTCTGTGTGCGCAACTTCTTGAGCAGGAACCTCTTCTTCTGATCCCTCTGATTGAGCCTCATCTGGTGAATTAGCAGCAACAGCATTGATGACATTAATGGATGCATATTGCATGGAATCCTTTCTATCAGCATTTCTGTGATATTGTCTTCTTCCATGTCCATGATGAGACATGGCATTCCGTTGACTTGATCCCTCAGGAATTTCTTGGAGAACCGTCACTTGGAGAGAATCTCCTGATAGCTTGGCTCTTTGTTCCTCTTGAGGCTTATTCCCTAATTGAGAGAATACTGACTTTCTCTGAGGGAGGGATTGAGGATTTGAAAAAGTCCCCAGTCCGGTGGACTGGGGATGTTCCTGCTGCTTCCGCTCAACTCCTCGAATCCCATTTGTTGACTCTGATGGTTGGTTTAGAGAAGTCCCCAGTCTTACAAGCTGGGGTGTCTCTTGACATGCTATGTCTGATATCTTCTTAAAATATCTCTTGATCTTGCGAATCTTAGTTCGGAAATTAGCTGGATGCATTAACCTGTATCCACTTTTATCACCTGGTTCAATAGACCGTTGGATGATTTCCGAAACTTATGTCATTTGATGACGTGTTTTCTCCAGACGAGAGGCTTGTGCAATATTCTCGTCTGCTTGATGTAGGAGCAATTCAACAACTTGTTCTCTATATACTTGATTTTGAGAGGAACTAGTTGAAGCCTGTTCTTGAGCAAGCTTTTGATTATGAACAAAGCCCATTGACTGTGGCCGGCCATGGGCAATAACATTGCATGAGACCATTTTCGGCGGGCTTTGCTGACTGGAAAGCACTGTGAAATGTAGTGCTCCGTGAACACCCCATCCTCTGATATGAACATCAGATGGAGCATTGTCAATTAACTGACGCAATTTTCTAAGTGCGCCAAGGCATGAACATTGAAGGGTTCTTTGTTGCTTTTCAGCCTTCGGATACCGAGAGACTGATAGAGATGCCAAATCAATCTGGCGTTGTAACCCTTCTATTATCTTAATATGATTTTCATAATCACCGTAAGATAATACTTTCTTCTTCAATTGACAAAGAGTCTTCCATATGTTGAGAAGAATATCATGGATTCCATCATCCGTCAACATCTTTGGAATGTCGTACTGGGAGTCAGCCAAAGGCCAAAACATGACTGGTACTTCACCTTTTGCCAGTTTTTTCCTCATGTTCATCATTTCCTCTTTATCATTAAATGAAGATTCTTCTACCTGTTTGGACCAGAGTTGGTGTTTCCTTGTTGCTTCATCGGATTCAACAAGATTGGTAGAGAGATCAGTATTCATGCTGGAAGATGAATAACCCAGGGATGGTTCGGAGAATAACCTGAACCCCAGGCTATCTTATGATGGAGAAAGAGTTTCACCTGCTGATAGTAAAGCATCAGAAATGACTGGTTTTACATTTGCAAGTGCCTCGAGATAGGAGGGCTTTCTCGTCACTACATTGTCTTCTGAAGAATTTTCGAGACAACGTGAATCACTACTGCGGAGAGGACTTTCGCAGTGAAGTTCATCACCATGAGGAGGACCGTCATGATGGGTTACAGCAAAAGATGAAATCTCTTGCTCCTTGGTCTTCTGACCACACAGAGGGTTCCTGTGGCTCTCATCTGAAGAAGAAACTTCAAGATTGACCGAACTTTCATGAAGCAAGCCTTCATGAGGAAGTGTCTGTTGAAGACCTTCAAAATTAATGTTCCCGTTATTGAGAACTGAGGGAGTAGAATCTTGAATTCCGACCGATAAATGTCTGAGGGCTTCAAGAACTCCAGCATCGAGCAAGGCCTTGTTGCATATTGGTCTTTGATCTCCTGACTGTGATGGGCGGATCTTTTTCTTAGATGCCTTCTTACTCACTTTAGAAACCACTTGTTGACGAAAGTGGTTACTCTGAGCAGGTGTATGTGCCTGATCAGGAAAGATGGTCAGGTTAGGCTGACGATCTCCACTCAAATCAGGTGTATTTGCCTGACTTGGTTGTCCGTTTGATATGGGGGAGTATGCCCCATAACCCTCTTGGACTGGAACAGATGTGTGTGTCTGTTCCGGAGTGAATCATTGATGTGTCACTCCACTTCTAGGGATAGATTTATGTGTCTGTCCCTGAGGTGATGCTGAATCTGTTATGATATCCTGGCAGGCATCCAGAATATGAGCAGGAATTTTCTTCTGCTCTTTCACCATTGACAAAATATGTTTGGTGACTTCAGCCGCCGGAACGGGGATATACGTCCATTCCGGGCTTGGAGTAGGTGTATGTTCCTGCTCCTGTCCTTCTTTTCTTGTCAGTGAATCCTGACAGTACTCAAGTGTGGAGGCAGAGAGTTGATTCTGCCTCCTATTTGTCGTCGGGGCTTTCCGACTGACTTCTCCGTGCGCTACCAAGCGAGATTGTTGGTAGGCTTGATTAGTATTAGCAGGTGTATGTGCCTGCTGATTACACTTCGCCAAATGCGGTTGACGAGATCCATCATATGTAGTCAGACGAGCCTACTGACTAACTGGTGATGTATAAGCAGGTGTATGTTCCTGCCTATAGTACTCCGCCGGGATTGCTTGGCGGGATTGGCGTGATGCTGCCAGACGAGCCTGCTGGACAGTGGAATTAAAACGGACAGGTGATTGTGCCTGCTCGTTGTTTGCCACCAAGTTAGGTTGGTGGATTTCTCCGGAGATGGAAGCATTGACAACCTGCCTATTATTAACCGGATTCCGTCTCTGGCGGTTCATCTTGCCTGCTCGGGTTCGAGGAACCTGAGCTGAATGCCTGGAGTCGGTACCCTCATCATGTTGAGGGCGCACTACCGCACGAGTCTGGCGGCGATTGTTGATGGGAGCCCTCGAGAAGGACTCCTGTATTTTTGAATTAAGGCCCTGCGGGACCTGATCATTCACTTCCTCAGAGAAAGGGAGTGAATGGAAATTGCGTTCCGGGGATAAAGACCCGAAACGGTTGGAGACGGTAGTCAGCACCGCCTGCTTCTTGATTGCTGGCCTCCGTTGTCCGGATGACCAGGTAGAGTTGTTAAATTGGAGGGCTTGACGAGCGGCCTCCAGAGTTGGGATAGTACCGTTGTGACGGTACTCCTTAACCAGCGCATTAGAAACCCGGTGTTGAAGACGCTGAGTTGGTGATGTCATCCTCAGAGCGGACGACGTTCCAGCAGGAGTAGTAGCATTGGTTTTCACATCAGCAGACCTCACAGTAGAGGTGTTCACAGCAGCAGTATTCACAGGGGTGAATTTAAGGAAAGCCATTTTGCAAAAGATCTTGAGAAAAGAGTGCCCGTTCCATATAACAGACATAATCAAGATGAATCCGGCCACTGCATCTTTTGGATGAGCACATGTCAATGATTGCTTTGTTGGCCCAAGGGGCCTAACAAATAAGAAGAATATCACTTTAACTTGGTTAAGGATTCACGTCGGGTTCACCATTTTTGTTTCCTCACGTATTTCGGGGATGACCTCCTGGACAGGAGATTCAAACGTTCCGATCAGTTTCTAGCGGGTTTGTTCGTAGAACGGGAAACATCCAATGATTCCACATCCGTTTGGACCTACTTTCCAAAGGTAGGTGCTCATTAGCTTATGGAATAATGAGGCTTAGGAATTTGCATTGGTCGAGAGGATGGGAGGTCGGACTCATCACACCTTTTTGAGGGGAATTATTGTCTACTCTGGGACTCTCTTTATAGATTTAAGTTATGTTCGTGAATCCTTATTACATTACCAAGTATAAAATGATCTTTCCTTAAGTTTTAACAATTAATGATTAAATATGCAAGAAATTTAGAGAATCTTTTATATGTATTCGAGGTTCTTCATCAATAGAGAATCATCTGTATCTATTTAGATATTCTTGGTCAATGGTATCCTTCGAAACATTTATAAAATTCTCTTGGTCATTATGATGACCGGGATGGTTTTAAAGCCACTCAGTGAGGCACTTGAAGTTTATCGTCTTTCAGAAGGACATGGATTATTTCAAAGTTGGGATTGAACCCATAAATGGGCTACCTACGTATCCTTTTTTTTGGAAAAGGAATCAGAACCCACATAGTTCGGGTAATGGAGTATGATGTTTATGATTGATGGCTCAAAGAATAATGTCATAATTACTTTTACACTCTAAGCTCACGTGAGTCATGCTCGGTGTGAGAAACAAGAGGTATTGGTAAAAATTAGACAATTGTACCATGAAAGATGCAATCATAAGAATTTTTTTGGGGCTTATGTATGTATGACTGCCCAGATAGATGAAGGTTTAGGATTTACTTTTAGGGAGAAAATCCAGGAACAGGGTCTATAAAGGTATATGTGCTTTATGGAGATTTGAATACTCTAATCTTGGGGCTTGCTCCTAAGGAGGATGCCCAAGTTAGGAGGGGACTTATGATTGGGTTTTACTCCTGAAAAGGAAACCCAAATCAAGGGTAAATTAGGACTGGTTAAGAGAAATTTAAGGGGGGCTTGGGGTTTACTCCTAAAAAGGAAACCCAAGATTATGACTGGGACTTACTCCAAAAAAGGAAGCCCAGGTTAGGGGACTTGGGGCTTACTCCTTAAAAGGAAGCCCAAGATTATGACTGAATCTTATTCCTGAAAAGGAGACCCAGGTTAGGGATTACGGTTTGGGGCTTACTCCTGAGGAGGATGCCCATATTTGAGGTTGGGGCTTACTCCTAAGGAGTATGCCCAAGTTTAAGGAATTAAGGTTTGGGGCTTACTCCTGAGGAGGATGCCCATGTTTGGGAACTTTAAGAATTTGGGGCTTACTCCTAAAGAAGGATGCCCATATTAAAGGATTTATAACTGGGGATTATTCCTGAAAAGGATACCCAAGTTAAGGATTCTCTCATCTTAAAGGATGAGGTTGAATGAATGAACTCTCCATATTTAGTGACATAAGGATATTTAAATCACTAGGTTTTGAGAGATATTCCACAGAATTCCTTTCAGATAAGGAAGTCAAATCAAGAAATCATGCCATAAATGGCTTTGAAGAGTGTCTTGAAGACTGAATCTTGAAAAGGAAAGGTGTAATGGCTTAAGAGGGGTAAAATGGGAAATATGGGCACCCAAAAAGGTAGGGGCGCGCAAGTCTTGAAAGGCGCGCAAGTATTGCGGCAGCGCGCAAGTATGGGTCGCGCAAGTATACTTGCGCGACATGAGGGGTACTTGCGCGATTCTCAAACATCATTAGAATACTTGAGCGACTCTTTATAAATCCCTTTAGAATCTTATTGAGGTTCTTCCAGAAAAGGGACGCGCATGTTATATTGAAGGAAATAAGTCGACGTGCAAGTGTTGATAAGTTTCAACACTTAGGCCTTCCTTCTTCTCTTTAGATCTTCCGTTCTAGGTAAGAAATTACCTTAGAAGTGTTCCAGAAGCTTTGAGAAGAGACTTGGGCATGGGGAGATTCAATCCGAGTTTCTGGAAAAAGATCCTCTCGAATGGGGGGCCCACAGGGTCTATTTATAGGCAAAAGAAGACCCCGGGCGGTTACCGGGTGGTTATCACTTAGGTCGCGCAAGTCACTTGCACGACCATAAGGCGTCGCGCAAGTAGACTTGCACGACCACTAGGCAGCACGCAAGTACTTGCATGACCACTAGGCGGCGCGCAAGTGTACTTGCGCGACCATGAGGGAACTTGCGCGGCCTATGGGCAATGTTCTCCTTGTTCATCCCTTTGTCGATTTTTGATGTTTCTTCAAAGGATGAATCACTTTGGACTAAGGTATTTCCTTTTTTTCAGTCGTTAGACTCTGTGACGGAATGGAGCGTCAACAGTGTGCTTGTATTCAAGAAAATCCTTAGGAATATCATTTAAATGTTGTAAAGATAATTTTCAAATACCTCAAGAATAAACCCAATCTAGGACTATTTTATCCTAGAGGACAATCATTTGAATAAGTTAGCTATTCTGATGCTAAATTTGGTGGTTGTAGTTAGATAGAAAAGGCACCTATGGAAAATGTCATTTTTTAGGAAAGTCGCTAGTATCATAGTGTATTAAGAAACAAATTTATATTGAATTATCTATTGCATTAGCTGAATACATAGCTGCTGGAAGTTGTTGTGGACAAATTTTTTGGATAAAACACACATTACTAGATTATGGATATCAATTCAGGAATGTACCTATAAACTATGACAACACAAGTGATATTAACATCTCGAAAAATACTATTTCACATTCTAGGACAAATCATATTTATTTAAGACATCACTTTATGAGAGATCATTATCAAAATGGTGATATCACTTTGAAATTCATTGGTACTGAGTATCATCTTTTTGATATATTCACCAAACCATTAACTTCTGAAATAATAGACTACATCATACATGAACTAGGCATGATAAACCTCAAATATATATCTTACTATTTCATGTCTTACTGTTCGATATCTTACTGTTTCATGTCTTACTGTTCGATATCTTACTGTTTGGTACTTTACTATTTCACGGTTTTGGTTTCTCAGTTAGTGTTTTGTGAATACTATCTGGCAGTTATTGTCTCACCGTAATGTGTGTTTGCTGTCTCACCATAAATTTTGTTCACTGTCTCACCAAAACATGCGTTTACTATCTCACCGTAATGACTAGACATGGTCTCACCATAAAAATTATTTGTGTTTTTTTTGTAAAAACCCATATTGCGGTAATTATCCTTTTCACGTTTTCATTTTCCCGCACTTTTATTTTTGCAACGTTTGGAATTCCTAAATGATAAAATAAAGAAAGTATCACTCGATTATTCACACGGGATTTATTCTATTCACTAATTTTTAACCCTTATTAAACCCTACAACACTTTTCTCTCTCTCGAACCTTCCGTGGATCCCCAGGATGAAGTGCCCTTCATCGTCGACTCCTGAGAAGCGCATCTCAAAGAATAAGGAGATTGCACCTAAGCCAGCACCTGAAGATCATCTAAATCAAAATCTAGCAACCCAAGTTGTCGTAACTGAGAAATAGGTTTTCCAGAAATGTTTCTATCCAGTAAGTCTTTGGTTTTGAATGTTTTAGAATATCAATGCTGGTTAGAGTGGTTTTCGAAGGAAGAAAGACCTATCTATCCTAAGTTGGTAGCACAGTTTTATCAGTATGTACAATTCTATTTTATTCTTGTGATATTTATGTCATGAGAAGCTGGATCAATGGGCAGATATGCTCATTATTTTTGAGGTTATAGGATGCATGAATTAGGATACCTTATGAAGGCATCTGTGAGGGCTATCAGAAAAAACCCCCACCTTCAACCGAATTCTTTGATCTGGAGGATGCTTTGAAAGCCTTAACTAGAAATGGAACCTAGAGGAGAGTCATTTCTTCTGAACTGGATGGAGAATCAAGGCTTCTGTTCAAGTTTTTACAAAATTTGGTTAGTCTCAGAAAAGGGGATTTTTCTGTTTTGAATTATCAAGATGTGTTTCGGATCCACCTTATGAAAAATGGTCATAAGATCAACTTGTTCAAGCATATCATACACCATATGTGTGAGCTGATCAAAGTCACATCCAAGTAAACTTCCCTGTTTTACTCTTAGATAATCTCATCCATGCTTCATGCCAAAGGTATGGTTGGACCTTATAAGAAAGTAATTAGGTATTTTGAATTATACCTCTCAAAATCCACTATCAAGAGAATGAAGATAAATTTAATATATGGAAAAGGAATGGGTGGAATAAAATGATAGAATTCATGAGAAATTCAATCCATTGGAACATCCCTCAAGACCATGAAATATTTCTGATCCTGGTTTGGAACCAGATGAGATTGTTGAGTAATATTCTAAAGAAGAAGAAGAGGTTGTTGTGCCTCCTAGAGAAACTACTTCTGTTTAGGAAGACAGTCCTCTTGTTCCTTATGAAGTTCTTGAAGAAGAAGGCCCTGCTCCTAAAGATGTTATTAATCTGGTTGATCAACCTAATCTTGAAATAGAATCTATTACCAAAGAAACTGAAAATAATTCCATGTAAGAACCTATAGTGGAAGAGCTAGATGTTATGAAAGAAGCTAACCTTGATGAACTCCCTGTGGAATAATCTATTCTTGAAATCATCTCTTTAGCTGAAGAGAGGATGGAGCTAGCTTTTTAGTTAGCTAGATAGGAAATGGGTGAGGAACTACGAGCTGATTTTGTAGAATTAGATCAAGACCCTAAGCCTCTCAGTCCTGTGAAGGATGCAACTGTTGAGGGGGAGAAACACCCAAACCTAGAATCTACTGAAGTACCAAATCCGGTTGTTTCATGTACTTTAGCCACTCAATATAAGTTCCAAATATTTTATGATGTGGATGACACTCAGAAAGTCTTAGGAAAAGGGAATGAAATTTCTTCTTTGTTCCAGTTGAAATTGGTCTCTAATTTAGCCCCTGCAAAGAAACCCGAAACCGTATCAATACCTGTTTCTGAACCTTCATCAGACCAATCTTCCTTGCTAAATAAGGATGGTCTAAAGGACTTTGGTTTCACCCTCTTGTCTGGAGTTGAGAACCTCTTGAATACCCAACCACTTCCTGTGACTAATTCATGTGAGATAGATGCCTCACTGTTTTTGGAAAAGATAATCTGTCATATTCAACCTAAAATGCTTCATGAGATTCAGGAAGTTAGAGTTGAAAACCGGATACTGAGTAATGAAGTGAAGACTCTGAGAGGTATGATTGAGGACCTTCAAAAAGAGATGCACAAGAGATCATAGCTTGTTTCTTCTCCTGTATAACCTGCTGTTACTCAAACCCCACAGGTTGTTGTGTCTCAAATTAAACCTTGTCTATCTTCCTTAGATTAAAAGGTCACTGAAATAAACAAATAGATCATGAAGGAGATGAGAGAGCTTGTTGTACATCTTAAAAAACTCACTGATGAATACACGGGTTGTCTTCAAAAAGTGATGAACAAACTGACATCTCTCACCACTACTATCAATGATTCTAAAGCCTCTGATCAATCCTCTAAACCTTATTTAAATAGTGATCTACTCAGAACAGTAATAAGAGAAGAACTTTAGAATGTACTCAGTGGTTTTAACATAGCTTTTCTCTCAGAATTTATCAAGAATAGTGACCGAGTTCTTGATCTAGTCTAAATTCACTCAAAAATTACTAATGTTTCTTAGCAAGATATTTTTAATAAAGTGGATTTCTACTTAACCTAATCTTCTCAAAGACTGATATGGAAAATCATTTTAAGTATCTTGTGGAAAATCTGAGGATTCCTCCTATGACTCAAGATTTAAAGACCCAAGTCCAAAATCTCATAGAGTATACTCGATTATTGGATAAGTTTATGGAAAATAAGTATGATTTTGAAAAATCCATGCAGTATGGTGGAGAGATCATTACATATTTCATTAAGATTATGAGGCCTTACCTTCATGTATAGAGTACATCCATTGTTGCTCCAGCGGCTACACCTCTGAGACCTGGATTTCCTACCTTCACCTCTGTCCTATCCTCCACCACTATGTCTGTCAGCCACACACTAAGTCAGATCAGGCCGGTGATCCTTGATCAACAACTGCCTCGAGCCTCTACTATTCATACTCTGGCTCCATCATTTTTTTAAGGCCTTCCTCTACCTTCTCTTTCAACCGCATCACTCCCTTCTTCTACCTCGACCTCTACTCCTATGGCTTCCTCTTCTGCTATGGCTGCTAAAGGAAAAGAGAAGGCCAACCCATGAAGAAGAATAGTGATTAATCATTTTTGAAAGGGATGTTATTTCTTTTGTTTTTCTCTTTTTAGTTTTTACTAAACCTTATTTGCTTTAATGACACGTGCACTTTTTCATGCCTCCTCTTATTCCATTCTTTTTTATAATCCCAAAAGGGGGATAAATATGTTAGACAAATCTCTATATGTTAGACATTTATCTTATCTATATATCTAGAGTTGAATGAAATACACACTTTAACTTAACATGATTTGTGATCATCAAAAAGGGGGAGATTTTTGGACTCCTAAAATATTGTAAATTATATCAAATCAGGTATATTATTTCTTAATGTATTCTCATGTTTTAAGAAAATCCATTCAAGATAATAATTACTCTACATTCATTTAAATTACCTTATACTATCTTTTGACTCTCTTTATAATGATTTCTCTGACAAAAGATTAAGTCTAATCCATTCTATGATCATCACTACTTAAGTCTGAATACAATTATCTTGAAAAGTCTAAGAAACTGTGGTTCTGTCACTGGTTATGTATTTCTAACACCGTGAAGCAGACTCCATGAAGCAGACACCGTGAAGCAAACACCGAGAAGAAAACACACAAACTTTGAGACATCGTGACCATGAGACACCGTGACCATGAGACACTGTGACCATGAGACACCGTGACCATGAGAAACCATGACCATAAGACACCATTACCATGAGACAGCATGACCGTGAGACACCATGACATTCAGACATCATGACCAATCTAGACACCGTGTGAATGAGACACTGTTTCCATGACATACTGTGAAACCGTTTCCTAATATGTTTTGTCATTTTTCAATTTAATCTCTAATGGTCATGTTTGAAAATATTAATGAACTGACATAATTAATGTTTATTTGTAGATGTATCATCTGAAAGTACAAGGTAAGAGGTGCATAATACATTCAACCTGTCAGCCCCAACATATGCTTTCCAAGATAAAATAAAAGTGCTACCCAGAAATAATAACATACGAAAAAAGAAAATCAAGCGGGCGTGAGCACCATACTAAAGAACACATTTAGAGAAAATTTTTCAATTGCATGCAACTCGACACTGGTGAAGAACACACGAAGAATATTTGAAGCCTAGAGAACATCTTCGCACTATCAAACCTCATGAAGAACACAAGATGAATCATGGCACTCATTTTTACAGACGAGGACTCGAATTCTACATCTGCTTCATCTCAGAAGTCCAGAGCTGCAAAGACCATCACTCAGAGAACTTCTAAACCTATCTAAATCTTTATGATCTGTTGTGTATATTTTACTAAATTTCGAGCAGAGTGTGTATCTATATAGAAACACACTCTGTCTCTCACATTAAACTGAAGGATACAAGATATACTTACTCAAACATTATTTTTCTCTTGTGTATACCCACTGATAAGTGTGGAAGAGGTCCATGTGTGGCCTAGTAGTTTGTACCCTCAAAGAACAATGGGAGAGGTCCTTGGGTGGCCTGGATAGTCTTACGTACTATTGTTAACCCCGATCCAGGGTGTGGATAAAAGTTTATTTATATAAACTTATTGGTGGTAGGTGATCACCAAGTGGAGTGGATTATGTCTCAGCTTGAGACTGAACCACTTATTTCATATCTATTATGCTTATTAACTTAGTTTTCTCTATTTTACTAATTTTATTCATAACTCAGAAATCACTAAATTCACTTTTATAGTTAGTCTTGGAAAAAAGTTATAACTGTTCTGTATTAGTAGAATAACTTCAAAAGTAGTTTTAATAATTAATATTAAGAGTACTGAGAACTAATAAATCTTCTAAGAGTTATTTAAACAATCAAACTCTTATAACAGTATAACCGTGATTAACTGGGTTGTATCTAATATTTTGAGGATAAACCTTTTTGAAATAATTTTTACTGAAATTTTTATAGTTACTCAATTCACCACTCCAATCTTGAGTAATCTACTCCGACCAACATAGTTGAACTAAATTAACATAACCATAATAAAACTAGACATAAAAAACCTGGTCTTACCTAACCTGAACCCACCAGAACCAGCTAGAACTAAACATAACATAATCTAAATGATCTTACCGATATAGGATTTAACTGAAATGTCCCAAGAAATTCTAAACAACTATAACATGACCTAACCAAACATCAATTGAATTAATCTGGATGAAATAATTCGATTCTAATGAAAATTAAACTAAATAAACCAACTTAAAATAAACCAACAATGACCTTCCTGAAGAAACTTTATAAAACCCACTATGACTTACCAAAATTAATGATAACCAAAAAAATCCAAGCTTTATAAAATTACACAAAACCAAATTGACCTGAACCAAACCATCTAGATCTGTTTTAAATGGAATTGAATAGTATTAAACCAACTAGAAACAAACCGAATTGAATGAAATAAAATTGAATTGAATAAAACTAAATATAATTAAACAAAAATGGACAAAAATTCTATATTATCCTAAATAATATTGAACTAATTCATAAAAAACATTAGTGAACCACAGTAAACTGAAATTTATCAAACATGAAAAAACCAAACCAAACATACACAAACAGAATTGAACATAATCATGTTAAACTAAATGGTATCAAACCATATTATACCAATTATAATCGATATTGATTTGATCAATAATAACTGAATGTATTGAAATAAAACTAATTGTAATTGAACTGTATAGAATCAGACCAAATAAATCCAAATTGAAACAAAATAATAAGAACACAACTAAACTAATCTAAAGAAAAGTGTATATAGGGATTAATTAAACAAAATAAAACTAAATTAAAATAAACCAAATGAAATATAATGAAAATAAATATGAAATATGTGAATCGAACTATACTCAATAAAATTAAATTATTTAAAACCGAAAATAAGTAAATAAAAATGATTTTTAAACAATTGAACTAAAACTGATTGAACCTAAATAAATAAAAAATAAATGAATATAATTTAAAAATAAAAAATGTTTGTGGAAAAAAGAGAATTGAATTGAAACCAATAAAAATCAATTCAAATATAAAAACAGTAATTTAAAATGAACCTAATCAATATAAATAGAATTGAAATGAAATGAATTGAACTGAATGTTCTTAAACTAAATTAAACCCAAATAAACTAACCCTAAACTAATTTACTTGACTTGAAATTAACATAATAAAATTGAATAAACCTGACCTAACCAAAACCAACAAGAGAAAAATATACATAAATTAAAATTAATAAAAATGATCTAATTGGAACAAAACCAATAAAAGTAGAATCAAATAGATCCAAATTCAACTAAATAAAGTGGAAGAGAATAGAATAAAATACAATTTAATTGAAATAATCCAAACATAACTTAACCAAATTAAACAAATCCAATTCAAACTATCATAACAAAAAATTAACAAAATTGAACCAAATTGATCTAAAACTGAAAATAAAATCATTTCAATGTAAACTAAACCAAACAGATTCAAATACTATTTAATTAATCAAATGAAAACATATTGAATAAAATATAATTATATCACATTGAAAAAAACAAAATCCTATCAAACCAAAAAAATAGTAAACCCAAAAATGACTCGTCCTAAACCAAACCAATTGAACTCAACTAGAAATCAACAAAATTATATTGATTTTAATCAAAATAACCTAAATAGAAATGACATAAACTAACCCAACACAATCTCAATGAATTCAATCTAAACTATTTTTTATCAATCCAAAATAAAGTTAATTGAAAAGAATAGAATAATAATTATAAATTCAAAGTGAAATGAATCAAATTAAATAGAAACAAATAAAACCACTTTGAGTTGAAGTCAATAGAATAAAATTGTATCATTCCAAATCAATTTTATCCATCCCAATAAAATATTTTTGTCTTGAGGTCACTAAAAATATCATTTAAACACTAGGTAAAATGCACTTGTAGTAGACCTTATATAGTCACAGAGGATGATAATTTTTACTTATACAAGATGAATTCAATTTTTTTATAACTTTATATATTTTTTATTTTAAAATAATTTAAAATTTTAAAATATAAATAAATGGTTTATTTTTTCAATCAATGTAGAATGGATTTAAATTTAGTAATAACTAATCCTGTATTTTTCCTTTTTGGTAAACTTATAATTTATTTACAATAAAATAATTGGTAATATAGTTTATCTATATAGGGATATAATTCCCTGATTGTGGGATTCTTACCCATTAATTTTATAAAGGATAATAAGAAATTCACTTAGCATTTGGTTCATTATTTTATTTATATTAAAAAAAGATTTATTAAAAAACCATGTCTAGAAATATCGCATCAAAATAATCTATTCAAAATCAAATATTGATTTAATAGTATAAATACGAAAAATGAAATTCAAGATTCCTTATATAAATATTTTTTATAATTGGATCTCAAAAATTTAATATTACTCTTTCATATGTAAACTACTATAAGATATACATATAATAAATTGAAAACACATTAATAAATATGTCACTACCTACCCCCACTGAGAACCCCTCATAGGCCTATAGTAATTATGATATTTACCCCTCAATCTTACCTCCAATAGGCTATATGGTGGCCACTAATCCCAAGGGAATAATTGAAAAAAATGGGAGACATTACCTTCATAAATCTCATGAATATATAAAACATTAACCAATCAACAATATAACATAATAATAAACCAAAATCCCATAATAAATATAATGCATGATAATGTTATACAAATAAATGTATACAAATATAATTCCATGATAAAGTCATAGGAAAAAACTTTGATGAAAATCCCAATCTCAAAGTTATCACAATCTAGCTTGATCACTAAACTCACATGGGATACTTGAAAAAAAATTATATATACTAGGGTGACAATAATTATATACATAATAGGATCCTCCTCAAAACCACACATGAAAATTTGGAAGGATATTATTTGTGCTTCGGTGACTAAGAAGTAGAACTAATAAAAACCTACCAAGGATGTTATAACAAACCTAACCAAGTCACTCTCACAAAAAAGTGTGTCTAAGTATAATAACATAATAACAAGAATATGGTAAAAAATGGAACCCCACACCACTTCCACATTGTTTTATTATTCTCACACCCCAATAAAAACATCATGGTACTCCAATCGCTTCCATATCATCATGTACATATCACACAACATATCAAGTCAAATATGTTGTGGGTAATATCACAGTACTTCTTACCCAAACCTATATAGGGTCTAACATACATGGTAGAACTAGTACAAATACTCATGTCTCCTTAGATATGGGTTAGAAAATAGCCTTATCTAACCCAATTCATGAAAGGTCAAACATACACATTGGAACCAATATACTTCCATAACAACATTATTATATCAATCATTGTATGGTATTATGAAAATGAAGGACATAAACCTCATTCCTTCCTCCTACCATGTATAACCACCACCATAAACCATCATTATTAACATACCATGTTCAAAAGATAAAGAAAGGAATATGGATTAGTTATTGATCTTTTATCAATCCAACCAGAATGTTTAGGAAAAAAATATGGCTCCCAAATAAATTTGAGCGCTGATAAGGTTATCTAAATATCCCTATAACCCCCATATTCATCATCACACTTCTACAACCATTCATGAATAGTTTTTGGTAGAACTACCTCATCAACCAGCCATCTTTTCTCATAGAACAACCTCAATAATCAAACATATTTTAACACTCTATCCATGTGATCAACTAAATTTTTAGATTGAATATTTACCATCCATCTTCCATTTATCATTCCATTACCTCCCATATTTAAGAAAAACCCATTTACTTTCACTATCTATATTTAACCCATCCATTTCCCATTCATTTAATTTTGTAATATTCCATTTAAAACCCATGTTTTATTCAATTTCTAAACATGCCCATTTAATATTTCATTATCAATATCTTATACTATTACTATATGGAAACAATATAACAATACAAAATTATCCACTGGCCATAAAAAACCATCCCTCTACATATCCCATAGAAATCATGACATTGATCCACAAAAACTTTGACACAACTATATATATACAACCTGCACCACTATCATGAAACACTTAATTTCCATGTTAACAAACTGCATCCCCACTCCCCAACACACCCTACATTAAAACTAGTAATAAATATTACAACCCGATATCCCCCAGAACAACCACACATGTCAAAATATTATAATAATATTAGAAACAATAATTATCAACCAATTATAGCATAAAAACTTCTAAAAAACTATTTTCCTGAGAAACATAAATTCTATATAAGATCCTACATCACAAATTAATTTACTGTATTCATATTATTAACCATTTATAAAAGGTTATTATAGTATTATATTCATTTTATAATCATTAAATCATAGTATTAATAACAAATTTTCAATAGAAATAGAAATCTAGCATGAATCACAGGAGAAATATCATGGAAACAAGTAAACACATGTGAAACACACCTTCACATAAATTTTTGTTATGTATAGTTATTTAAAATACATAATATAATTCATATAATTCACCTAAAGTGAGGTAGAGAATGATGCTTCCGCCATGTAAACAAAATATGAGAGAGTTCTCAGAACCCCTGCCTCAATTGATGCTTCAAAATTCACTATGTAAGGATAATGTGAGGATGTGATGGCCACTCAGCCAAAATCATGAAAGGAAATCCACTATAGATAAAAAAAACAACAATACCTTTCTATAACTCTACCAAAAACCAATAAAAACAATTTTAAAACCTTACCAGATAGAAATCAATGAGAAAATATAGTGGTAAATAAATAGGGAAAATCACATCATATCATTATAATTCGATCTATTTAATCTGAGAGTAAACACCAATAAATATTGGTTTAAGGGTCTCTAGTTTCACACCATTGGTCACCCATGGTTCTATGAAATCAAGGTAAAATAGAATAATTCATATATAATATCAAATTTATAATAACACTAGAAATCACTAAATCTTGGTGTGATGTTCCATCATCACATCATGGTGAACTAATTTTCCTAAACCCCTTAAAATTTTGTTGTGAACCCCAAATATATCTCCCTTGTTAGTATAGATCAAAATATAACATGACATAAGATGGGTTTTTACACAACCCCTAAAACAACAGTGTGATGTCACTCATAATTAATTCACTAAAACATGACCTCAAAATCCTCACACCACAATAACAATGGAAATTTCATGACTAAATAACTAGAAGTACATATGAATTAATACTTCATGTCTCCACACTATGATGTCCAAGATCACTCTATGACCAAAATCTCAGAACCAATACCTACTCTAGAAACATGAAAAGTAGGGATGTAACTCCTCATTGACACTAAAATGCACCAATAATATATTTGTCCCTATATTTTATCCAATGATTCATGTAATGATGCATATTTCTAGGCCATGAAACACATCATCCAGCTGAAATTCCATATCTAGATACCATTATCCTCTTGTAAACTCCCCCCGACACCTCTAAAACCCAAATCATGCAATATAATGGGCTAAAAAGAACCAGTCTATTACATTAGATACATATTAATCAATTATCATCCTTGGGAATCCAAACTATTCCCATCATGGAATTCCACATACTCTAAGACTAACTCTACCTAGTAGATACCTCTCAGATAATGAAAATCCGACCACCATGTGAAAAATAACACCAGAGAATAAATTATAATATTATATTCATAAATAATCATTTAAAATATTATAATATGAAATCAAATATCTTAAGAAATATAGAAATAAATAAAAAATATCTTGATATACTAAGTGTGAGCCTATGACTCATATTAACACATAATTTCTTCCAAGACACAATGCCTCCCAAAAAATGTGAACCAAAGGTTTAACTCATCCCCAAAACACCTTCTACCAATGATCCAGGATCTTGAATTCCTCCTCTAAAAATATCACATTATTATAAATATCCGAATATCCCTAATAGATCAGTTGTGAATCATCATGAAGATGCTAAAAAGGTTATGAAATGTGAAAGAAATCATGTATCTAGTCCATATATGGGTGATGCACCAATAGATATGCCACCTCAACAATATGAAGAAACACCTAAAAAGGAATGATTAACTGGGGATAATTTTTACTCACCTAACCAAACCTCCACTACCCACAATAAGGGAAAACCTTCATGTACATATGATAAATCACCACAAACTCTAGAGACCTCCTCCTCCAAACATCTCCTAAAAACACAAACACTTGAATCTTAAAAATAAACGGGTAAGAAAGGCCTCAACCATTATATCATATACATATTTTCCATGACATTTTCCCATTGGAAACCACTCCTAGGAGTGAATTAAAGATGATATTGACCCTTAAGTACCACCTTAATAGGCTACAGAGTTGATACTAGAATCAATGGTATAAGTCACAGAAATGGGAGTAATTATGGCCATATATCCAAGGAATGTATAAAAACCCAGTAATCAACACCATAATATAAAAATTAACCAATACCTCATAATAAATGTAATTCATTATAATGTCACACCAATACATGTATTTATATAAATTTTCAAGATAACATCTGAGGTAGAAACACTAATGTAAATCCTAAGCACCAAGTGAGTTCTATCCATCCTAATCACTAAACTCACCCAGAAGACCAAAAAACATATTTAAAAATATAGAGATGAGATTTCTTATATACTCAGTAGGATCCTCACCAAGCCCTCTCATGTAACTATATATGAAGCATACTAGTGCTTCAATAAATAAATAGAAGAACCGATGAGCACATACTAAGGAAGTTATCACCCATTCTCACTAAGGCTAATTCCCCCAAATATTTCATCCAGGTATAATAACATAATAATATTTATATAGAAAAAATGGTACCTTATAATACGTCCTCACTGATTTCTTTCACTTAAATTGCAACAAAAAATACATTGAAACTCCAATCCTTTACATATAATCACAACAATATATGCACAATATATCAAGCCACATCTTATGTAGGATAAACCATGTCCCTTCTAACCCCAACCTATAAAAGATCTAGTATACTATTTGGAACCGGTATAAATATACATGTCTCATTTTATGTGGTTTAAACCATATACCTACCTACCCCAACCCATGTGAGTTCATACATACCTATCAGCATCGGAATACTTCCAAAACTACAAAATTATATTTTTCAGGGTAGTGTTTCATAACCATGAAAGAAATATACCTCAATCCATATTCCTAACATGAATTCCCCCTCTATGTACCATCATCATAGCCATACTAGGAGAGATAGTAATAAAGTGGCAGTAAACATCCATATATTTCCTTTCTAACCTATATGTTTGGGGAGAACATATGTGACCTAAAACATTTTGGAATTGTTAAGTTTATCCACCTCTAGTGGGGTGTATAATAAATGATAAGAAATTACAATAATAATAAGGACACACATATACCCAAACTCATTGGTTCCCAAAAAAAATCCATATCCCATCCCCTATGAATCACCACACTTCCACAGCCTTTCTATAATAACTAATTCCACCAATACCTCATAGACCATCCCACTTTCTAGAGAAAAACTCAACAAAAAGCATTCAAATTTTAACACATTATCCCCATGATCAACCAGTTTCATGTTTTACCATTTACTATTAATGTCATGTTTAACATTCCATTCCATTTTATATTTAAAGGAAAACTTTTTTTAGTATTTTTCTAAATTTAACACAGACATTTATCATTCATTTAATTTAGTTATATTACTTTCATAGCCCTTGGTTTATACATTTTTAGCCCACACCCATTCTCCATTTAATGATAAACATTATATTTTCTTGTTTTGGGGAAACTATAAAACGATCTCATAATTATCCACCAGCCTCTCAATAATAGATTTCAACATTTCCTAAAACCATAATGGCATCTAGGTGCCAAAATATTCACAAAAACATATATCTACAACCCCCACCACTACCATAATGGATTTCCTTTCAAAGACAGCCAGTTATATCCCTCCTACAAAACATACCCCCAATCAAAATAATTAATTATTGTTACTACCCAATTTACCTCACAATAGATACATAATTCTTAGAATTATGACAATATAATAAAAATAATCATAAACCAATTCTATCACCTACACACTATCACAATACCCTTTATTTTCAGAAAAAATATCACTTCAACACCAGATTCCAAAAAATGGATTATTTAAAAACATTACATTATTAACCATTTATAAATGTTGATTCTATAATTACAATTACACAAATTTATACCAACAACAATAGTTTTTTAGTAAAAAAAGTAATCAGACATAAATATCAATAGAACTATCTTGGTAATAAGTAAACGCATGTGAAAAACCACTTCCAATCAATTCCCATTATTTATGGTTCTTTATCTTCATTAATCTAGACTATATTATACACCCAAATAAAGTAATAGAAAAATAATTTCACCTTGTACATTAAATATGAGAGAGTTTTTGAATCCCCGTCCTTAATTGATGCTTTATAATTTACTAGATAAGGATAAAGCATGACAATGGTGGTGAATCCAGTATAATAACACAAGGAAACAGACAACAATATAAAACCCATCAATACCAATCAATAACTCAATCTGACATTATTAGAATCATCTGTATATCCTTCTCATATGAAAATAAAGGAGAAAACTTAGGTGGAAAATAAGTGGGATACTCACCTTAGATCGTTGTCGATAAAACTATTATATATGATAAATGACATTAATCAAATGCATGTTAGGGTATCTAGATTCACACCTATAATTATTTAAGGATTATATAAATCAATTTAAAATAAAATAATTTATATATAACTCCAAATTTATATTAACACTAGAAAACACTGTATCATTGGGTGATATGCCATCACTACACTTTGATGATCTAATTTCATTAAACAACTATAAATTGATGTAAAAAATATCCCATACCTGACACCTCATAATATCGATCAGATTTTAACAAAATATATGACTAAAAAAGGTCACACCAAAACTCCTAACACCATGGTATGACATCACATGAAATAAATCCATAAAAAATTGGACTATAGTCCCTCGTGCAATAAAGAATATGGGCACTCTATGACTAACCAATTGATAAAACCTCTAAATTCATCCCCTCGGTCTCTACACCATGAAATCCAATATCACCCCATGAATAAACTCTCAAAACAAATACCAACTATAATAGCCCCTGTATTATGGTTGTGACTCCTTTTTCATGAATCGACTCACCAAAAGAAGATCTATCCCTCTTATATAGCCAACCCTTCATGTCGTGACCAATATGGTCATGTTGTGACATACATCATCCATCTGAAATGTTATCTCTAGTATCCCCTCTCATCCTCCAAACTTCTTTTGACATGTCCAATACATGAATCACACAAAGAAACTATCTATAAAGAAAAATTATATTTAAAAATCAAGTCATAAGAATTAAATATTAATTTTCTTTGATATTCATAGTAAGTTTAATCTTAACAAATGAAATATTTTATAAATTATATATTTCAATATTTCAAAATGAGTAAAACTAATATCACTTCCTGAATTTAACTATGTTGTGTTTTATTTTTTTCTTCCCTTAGTGTTGCAATTTTTATGCCTAACTATTAGTCCTATCTATAAATTAGTAACCCCTTAAAAGAGTTTCTCAGCCTAAATTTATATATAATATTGAAATGTTATGATCTTTGTAAATAATATTTTTAAAGTGAATATAAAATGGAATGATAGAATAATATTTGAAGTTAAAATTGAATAAGTAATTCAAGTACTTTAATATTCTTCTCAATCTACTTTGGTATCAATTAAGTTTATCCTTTTACTCTATTAATATATTTTTATTCTTCTCCACTTTTACATATATCAAACTTACAAAACATGTATATCCAAAAACATTCCTCCTTCATTCAGTTATCTAGTTGCATACCTCAATTAAGATATTTTATATTTTTTACAGTCTTATATTAAATCACTAGAATGTAATGGCATGCTATAGTAGGATGCTTCAAGATATTATGTATTATATTCTAAAAACTCAAGTTACCATCATATAAGATTTTGATAAAATAAATGGTTATAAAAAATGTGTTATAAAATTATTATGGGATCCTTCAACTAATATAATAATGAATAAGTTGATTAGATACCCAAGGATCCATTGTATAGTAATATTTAAGACTTTATAACTTAAATATTTATCCTTATCATTGTATCTTTGATATCCATTCACAATGTATATGTAAAAAATTTACTAATTATAGGTAAAATAATAATTTAGATGTAAATCAGTGACCGATCTATAAAGTTTCTCAATGTTATTCAATCTTTAAATAGTATTTTTTTGGCTTGCTAATAGTGGAATAGGATATGGTGAATTAACTAGTCTGAATGGTTCCAAAACTATAAATATGGATATCTAAAACATGCTTAGGATATTTGATATATCTAAATAATTTATTATATGTATTCTAGATAGTGAGATCCATGAAACTATATCAATTGATATTTTTTTAATTGATTAGTGAAATGATGAATGATGTTTTTATTAATAAATTAGTATGTTATTATTTCAGTTTCCTAGATGGGCTATTTTTTCCTCATATATTGGAATTTATATATGGATAGATGTTTGGTAATTGAAAAGACTTTAATTGAGTTTATAGCTTTGGTATTTATCGAGTTTTTAGTAACTGAGAATGTGTTCATTTAATCATGTCATAATTGGCATATTAGGTTATTGGATATATCCCCTCAATAAAGGGGGGATAATGGAAAATGGAAATATAATAATAAAGTTTTAAATATTTATAAAAAAATATTTAATTCAATCATTCATTAATATTAATAATATTACTATAATTAAATTAAAAATATTTACCTGGATTATTAATTAATTCAAAGAAACACTATATTCAGAAACAAATTCAATTTCAATTATTATTTAATATTAAGGGAGTAATTTATCGAAAAATTAATAATATATATATATATTTATAATATTATAGTCATCATAATGATTGAATTTTTCCTCTCCTAGGAAAATAATTATCATTGAACTTATAAAATATAGTCTCAAAAACCCATATACTGGTTTTAAATATAATTGATCTAAAATATTTTTATTCATCAACAATTTCAATTATATAGACAGATAAAACTTGTAACACACCCAGATAAAAAAATACACCCAACTAAAATTCATTTTGGGGAGTTAAATTTTCTTATTAAATCGGTATACAGGATCAAAAAAATCAATATACCTAATTATTTAGAAAATATATTGTAAATATAATTCTAAAAAGATAATATAGTTTAATTCTATTAAAAAATAGGAAACATATTTAATCTAATTTAATAAATAATTTTCATAATGTATATTAAAAATGTAATTTTCCAATTTTTAAAAAAATATTTTAAAATTATAATAATAAATTCAACTTCTGAAGCCAATAATCCAATGAAATAGAAATATAAATAATATATAGAAAAAATATAATATCTTAATCGTGATTAACTAATATGTGAAAACTAATAGATTCCAATTCAATTTCAAAAAAAGAAATTTTTATTAATCAATAAATAAATTCATATCATTTGACTTAATGTCTTCTTATTCACACTCATTTAAACCTTTTATATCAATATAAAATCATTTTCAACCTTAATTAAATTGAATTACATTTTTTAAGAAATCTTATACTAATTAAAATGATATATCAATTATTTTATAATATTTAAATCACTTTAATTATTTTCTAAAAAATACATAACATTGTGCAAATTATGATGAATTCTCATTGGACACACTAAGGTTATGGGTTGTCCGATATATATTTAAATATAAATCTCAGTGGAGGAACTTTATTTTTTTTTTAAGATACATGATAATCATTCTATGTCAATAATGATTATTTGTTTATAAAATTGTGCCTCCTAGGACAAATCCCTTCCCTTTTAAAAGAAAACAAGATAGTCAAACAATGAATATCCCTTAATTTATCTCTCAATATTTGTATATACATACATATATATGTATATATATATTCTTATTTTTTTACTTTCAGCATTATAATATTCATTTTTTATTATTTTTTCACCGATATGATAAATTGATGAATTTGATGGACATGAATGGAATAAATTCGCATATAAGTGACACACCATAATATATTCTCTCAAATATATATCATGCATCCAAATTAAAACATGGAAAACATTTCTCTCATACTTATATTAAATATAATATAATAAAACTAAAATATTTAAGTAAGCAGGGGTGTATATGATTGAAATATATCTCACCTATAAGGTCTTATATGGAATATAATGGATAAAAATAGGGATATAGTGAGGATTTCTTATTTAATAAATATTGTAGCCCTAAAATGTGTGCTTTAATCAAAATAACATAAATTTTTTATCATAAAATATTTTTCTAATAAAAATATATAAATTTATAGCCCAATAAAAAATCATATTTTTCTCTAAAAACATAATTTTTTAAAATATTAATTTTATAAATTATCAAATTCTATAATAAATATGATGTAATAAAAAATAATTAAAAATGTTAATTTTAGCTTAAGAAAAAATTCCAAAGAATAAATGAATACTCTTCTAAAAATAAAAATAAAAATTAAATACTAAAATAATATGTGGTTACACTCACATTTAAATCTATCTCATTCATTATCCTCAATTTATGTTACACATGATATAATTTTTTTAAGTATATTACGATTGTATAAATCATAGTGAAGATGTAAAGAAAACGAAAATATAGATTTTTTCTTAGTGAATAACAAATTTATTTTCTTCAGGTGATATGAAATTTTTAATTAATTTGAATTCCAATATTATTTCCTACATGTAGAATAAAATAAAATTTAATTATTTCCTAAAAATGAATCTATAGAAACTATAATTATAAAAATAAAATGTGAATGGAAATAAAAATATTATGTAAGCTCTGTGAAAGTTTTATGTTTTTGTTTTTTTATTTCTATAAAACTTTTGTTTCATTAAAATTCATTATGTCAAGATGTTTTTTGAAGAGGGAACCTATATATATTAGTAACAATAATTTGAATCCAAAAATTCTTACTCTATAGGTCCTGTTATTTTGAAAAAATATGTTTCCATCGCCATTGAAGTGGAAAACAAGATATAATGTTGGGTTATATGTAGTTAAGGATTCTCCTCCTATATTCAAATTAGTGTAATTATACTATAATTTATATATTTTAATTTCTTTATTGAAATGTATCCCCATATATTTTATGATAAATATATTCTTAATTATATTTAATAACTTTTACATCTTCATTTTATGAATAATGGATAAATACATAACGATATTTAATATAGGTTTCACTTTATTTGTCCTCATTATCATCTGGTTCAAGTAATGTTACTAAATCGAAAATATCATTTTATAGTGAATCAATAAAAAATTCTAATTTAGTAAAATTAAAATTTAATTCAATATATTTTTGGATTATCACAAACAATTATTTCTTATTATTGTTATTTATCATCATAAAATAACTTTGGGATCATTTACACTAATTCCTCAAACGTTTCTATAAATTATTCATCAAATGTTACATGTTCTTCTATGGTATCTTCTTCTTCCATGTCACTCTCAATAGGAATCCAAAAATATATAGAAAATACACTATTATAATTATATAAATTATATTTAAATTAATTTTATATACAATTAAACAAATAAAAAATTTTGTTTAAACCATCTATTTGTATATAATTTTCTTTTGGTATTTTTTCCTTTGGTTATGTCCCTATAAAGTTTATTATTTATTTATGTAGAAATAAAATATCCTCCTCCATTCTTTTTTTTAAAAAAAAATCTATTATTCATCGTCTTCCAGAGAATGTAGTATATATTTTGAGGCTGTGAAATAAAAACCAATAAAACAATTGGGTATTTATATTTGAACAAAATTAGACTATAATATTTTTTCTTTGGTTGATCTCTCTCAGAATACTCAGATACTTATTCCTTATCATATTTATTTCCTCTCGTAATGTAGTGGAATGTTCAAGTAGTTGATATTTTTATTTTTAATTAAAAAATACAATAATTATATATAAATGGGTAGTGGGACAAAATATTCTTTATCCATTAGATAATGTGGATTCTCCATCTTCTAGGATTTAACTTCTGGAATTAATAACTTTATCTATTTTCTATCAATGTTCTTCAATATTTTTTTATTGATCCTTAAAAAACTCATACTAACTGTCAAAATTTTTTATTAATATTGCCACAACTTCATATTTACTATATAAAAATATTGTTATGCACCCATGAGTGTTTTTTCAATTCATAATATAAAACAAAATCATAATATTTCATCATTGATAGATTTATTTTAATAAAAAACCAAAAGAGAAGAAAACATTGAGGAATTTTACCTCCCATGTAATGATACTAATTTTTTATTAACATATTTCTTGTGTCCTCTCAAAATATCATGTGTAACCTATAAAATTTATTTAATTAACAAATTTTTTGTCATATTCAATAACTAGTATTGTAATTTATCTCTATGAAATCTTCTAATTTTTACATTTTTTTTTTATTTAAAAATAATGAAACTATGAAAATAATTCATTGAAATGTGGAATTATATATGAACAAATTATATATTCAAGAAAAGTCCGGTATATCCAATACTAGGTTATTTATCTAGTTAAATCATTTATACTTATATACATATGATTTATCTATAAAGTTATTTTATCATATAAAAGAGTTCTATGTACATATAATTATTCAAATAATATTATCTAAATTATGGGAAGAAATATAGTAATAACTTAAATCATTCCATTAATTCCAATCAACTAATAACTACCATGTGCCTCGATAAAATCACTAAATGGACTTTTTAATCAATATTAAATTGTTTATTTGGAATATAAACTATGAAATTCATGATTCCTAACATCAATTTGTTTATGAATCACCTCACACAAATAATAGATCATTCCATTGCATATCAATTGTTATCAGATCTAGAAAAAATGAAATTTAAATAAAAAAAGTAAAAATATACCCAACACAAGATTAATAATAACTATAGTAATTTAAGATAAAGTGTAATATGAAAAATTTTAAAAATGATAATGATAATAAATAAATAAATAAAATCAAAATTAGTTAAACTATCATCACTACTATGAATTGACTATACAATGTTGTTATATTTTTATCACTTAGATAATAACTTCTCATTTTTCACTATCAATCCTTTCTCTAGTTTGGAAACACCATTTATGATTTATCTAAACTAAATTTAAAAATAATATATAAGTATCTATATATTTCTCAAAATTCATAACTAGGATACTCTACATGAAATAGATAATATTTTCATTGAAATTAAACTTCAGAAACAAGTTCACTTATTACTAGATTCTTCTTAAGAAGCCCAAGTATCTATCATATTCATCCTCACACTTTTGGTAAGAAAATCACTTATTACCATATTCTTCTTAAAAATCCCAAGTATTTCACATGTTTTTAATACCTATATATTCATGGATCATAATGTAACCATCGATATATATTAGGACACTTATTTATTCTGTTATCTATGTATAGACCTGAATAGATCACCTAAAAAGTATATGATATTGGTTAAATGTTTTTTGAAAGAATGATGATCTATGGTTGGATGCTTCATAACATATTGGATTTAGTTCTTATAGGACATAAATAAGATATGTATTAGTATTATGGTTATTTTATACATGTTTATCCATTGGTACATACATCTCTTATCAAATAAGAATCAATCAATTGGTTAGATAAAAGAGTATCCCTTATCATGAAATATCAATACATTATTCCTTTATGCTCACCTTCATAACCAAATATATGAAATCCTTATATTATATTTTTGTTTAAACCTAAAGAGTTTTTTGTAAATGGATATGTTGATATAAATTAGTGGCTCACAATATTTGTTTTTAAGTTGAGATTCAGTCTTCACTTAGGATCATTGGTCTCATTAATATCAAACTATGATGTAGTGGATAAATTGTTTTTAATAAGGATAAAACTATAAAGATAAAAAGAATATTTCTTATTTTATTTATATCATAAAAATATTATTTTTAAAGTTTTATTTATAGTGAGATATATGGATGTTCTTAAATTGTTTATGATTTATTGATTTCTAAATTGTTCAGATATTTCTATTGAGATGAATTTGTTAATTAGTTCTATTGTTTTTTTTTTTGCAAAGTTTATGGTAGTTTAGATTATGGTCCAAATTGATGGACTAAGGTTTCATGTTAGATGAGATAAATCATGATTTTGAAGTTATGGTAAATGTTGAGTGTTGAGAAGTTGGGAAAGTGTTTGGAAAATATGGTGATAATTGCTTACTTTAGTAGTAATCTTAGTCCCTTAAACTAAATGGGTTTAATTAATCATGGATCTATTCCCACATTTAACCATATAATAATATTATTTCAAATATTTCTAGAATATATGTAATAACCCACATCATTTGAGTTCATTATTTTATTTTATTTTATTTTTTTATCTAATAAATTTATGATTGTTTAGTTTAAAGTTGTGTAGGGAAGGAATGGATGGGAGACAGAAAGATAATGAAAATAATTTGGGTATAAGAAATGAATCAAGTACACAGTAACTTAATAATAAGTTCTATATGGTATCTAGAAGAAATTTCAAGTCTCTCGTTCTAATAAAATGTACTTGGTGGCCTTTTACCAGTTATGAGGTGGGTATGAAGAGGCTGATGAACCCTTACCATGTACCCGGTAGGTGAAAAATTTGTTTCTTATCATAATATTAAAATTATAATTTTATTAAAAAATATATATAGTTTTTACATAAGTCTTAATAATTTTATGTTACATTTTTTATAGGGTTATCCTTTAATCACTCTCCAAATCTCTTATCAATCTCAAATGAATCCCATCATAAACAGTAGATTGATCATTCACTAACTTTATATGAGTTCTCAACTTTAGCTTGTTTGATATAGTATATATTTTTCAACATCTCTACATCTCACATGATCATGGAATGAAATCCATAAATTCCACTTTCTTATGAATACTGAAATCCTTCAAGGTTGTAAAATATTTCGATCCTTTTAATTCAAGAGTATGAATAGCTAACTTAATTGGTAGTAGACAACTTATAATCACATGTGATTCTGTGGAATGGTTAACATTATCCAAGGGTAGGATGAGACTCAAACTAAAATGAAATTTTGATTTATAAATATATATACTTATATGGCTAATTTATCTAGAAATTTATTTGGTTATGTTTATTATTTTTCTATACTATTTATTATACAATATTTATTAAGAATATTTATTTATAAGTTCTAGTTGTTGTTATCCTTGATATATAATGATTTTTACAATATTTTAAATAGGTTATTAGTATATAATTAAAATAGTAATTTTTATTATTATTATGTATAATAAATATATTAATTATAAATAATTTATATATATGAAAATATTGCATTAAATTTCATATATTTTTATTAAGACATTGATGTAGGATACTATGGATAGATATAATAATGTACCTATGGAACATGATATGATTTTTCATATCAAGGAAATATTTAGTCCCCTATTTCTTAAATATTTTTATCTCAGAACTAAGGACATAGTACCCAATCCTAATGATATTATTTTCTCTATGTGAGGATTTATTCTACTTAATTCACAATGATTTTTCTCAAATTATGGATGATTTAGTATGCTTTTCCTTACTCCTCGAGGCCCAACCAATGATGATGTAGTCCATATACTTTTATCATGAGATATGATCAATATAGTTATAACTTTTCTATATGGTTTCTTAGTGAGAACCAAGAAAATCATCATTAAAGGTTTATGTTTAATTTATTTTTTGAATGTAAAACCATAATCCATTTATAGTAATAATTTAATTTCATGCCTACTTTGTGCTCTTATTATAGTAAGGTAAGGTCATGTAGTAGTAGCCTACTATGTATAATATACTTATTCCCTATATGTGACCTATGGGATGTGTGTAGACCTTTTTTTTTGTGATTAATGTTATGGAAATTAACTATCATATAGGGGTTGATAGGATGGTGAGATATGACTCATAATTTTTTTTGACTAGGTGATAGACATCTCATTCAGATATAAAATTGTGTAGTTTATATTCTACTTTATGGATATAAATTTTTTAGAAAATTAGTATACTCATAACATAAAAAGGTTTAATTTTAGTTTTATTATATATATATATATATTCCATTCAAACTCTTAGTATGTTTTTTCATTATTGATATAACAAAAATTTATAATTATACAATGTATATATTTATTTTATGTAATTTTTTAGTGGTTTGACTTATATTTAAATTAAACCACTTTTATTTATAATTTTATCCCTTTGAATTTATTTTATCCTCTAGAAATCATAAAGAACACCTATGGTCTTGTGGATATTCTTGTCGGGCCATGTGATCTTATTTGAGTCAATATATCTTTGTATTAAAGATATTTAGGTCAGTTGGGTTTAAGATAATAATAATATGGGAATATTAAGACTAAAGAAGTAAGAAATAAATATCTATAGTCATAATAATTATAGTGGAAGATTTAGTCTACTAAGATGATATAGATTCAAATTTGATTTAATTATTATTTACATTTCTTTCTAGGAGTCCCAAAAATCATTAGTAAAACATATAGGTAGGAACTAGTAAGAAGGCATGAAATTTTGTTCTTGCATATTATTTTCTAGTTATTTTGGAATCATTTATAAATTTATATTAATTGAAACACTAATAATAAACAAATAGTGTTTTCATACATATTAATTAGTAATGATTAAATTATTATAAATCATTAAAAAATTAATTTTAATAATAGATTAATTTTATTATAATTTTTTATCAAAAAATTTATGTTACGCATGAAATGGTAATAATTATCACTATTATTAATTAAAATGTGTATATGGATATTGTAAATTCTTAAAACTTAATAAATTCTATGGTTTTTAACCTAAACATTATATTTTTCTCATAAATTGGTAAATCTATCAATCCTTAAATAAGAAATCTATAGTGATTTTTACATAAATATAGATTATTTTTTATTGAAAACCAATGGTATTCATGCAAGAAATAGATTATGATCATGATCTTCCCATATACCCAACCATTGATCCATATTTTGTATATTTGATGGCTCATATACTTTACAATATAGGGGAGGGAATACCTTAATAAGAGTCCATTATTTCTAAAATTAATTAAAGTTTCTTATTTCATCACCCCCAATATGTTTGTCTAAGGTTTAAATATAAGAAGAAGAATATTCATTTGAATATATGAATCACATCTTCCAAATAATTATAATAATGAAGAAACATATATTATAATTTTTAAACTTTCTATGAAATAGGACAAATATTTACTGGTTTATTCCATGTTGAAATCTATAAAAGTCAAGGGATTTATATGAAATGGTTTTTATATTATCTTTTTAAGTAATTTAAAATTAATTATATACATATTATCATGGAAATTAATTTATGGAACTCAATCAAAGGGTAATAATTTTAATAGAACACACTTCCATGTTCAATTATATCCTTTTATTTCATTCATACATGTAAGGGGATGAGTACTTGAAAGATGTACATTTTGAGATAGGGTTGAAAACCCCTTTATTAATCAAGTGAGGAAACTTAATTTTTTTTTATCATGGGGTATTTTAAGAAAGATGTGATAGTTGTAATATGTTCCATCTGGAATAAATAATTTGTTTCTTACCTCCATGTCCCAACAGAAGTGTGGTATCATCTTTTTTTTAAACCAGCGCTAAAATGGGATGAGTTGGGGTGAAATTATTCAGGGTATTGTGTGTGGAATAAATCCTCAATTAAGCTATAGAATACTTCTAGTTCACTACTACCAATATTTTTTCCTTGGACACAATAATACGAACTATTATTTTAAAGGAATTTTTTGTAATTTTTATTGAAATAATAGTCATACCCAATGGTTTTTTATGGTTGGTCATTTATAATGTATTGTTCAATGACCTTAGCAGACTTAAGTGTCTCATTTTTAGTTTAGAGGATATTTTATAGGGGTTGTTTAACACTTATTTATATATTCAGTTTGGAATTTAGGATAATATTAAAATTTTATCAATTAGCATCTTATACTTTGGGTAGTGAATATAGTTACAGGGTCATTCAAATGTATGCTATTTATAGAATATAAATCCAAAACTGATATTGGTGAAGGTTGTTCCACAATATAAGGAATTATTTTAGAAAAATCCACTCTTAAGTATTATTTATTTAATATATGAACATATCTTCACATTATTTACAATTAATCGGTATCTATTCATGTATTTAGGAAGTATCTATAATTATTATGATCATTGAAACTCTTTTCTATAACCACATGTAGAGAATTATTAAACCTTCATAATATGTTATTATGGTTGGAACATATGATAATATATGGTATCTAAATATCCATGGCATGGAGATATTTTAATTTATCAAGGGAATGGACTGGTTATCCCAATTTTAAGCTCACATCAACTATTACCAAAGGTGAGATAGTTCTTTCTTACTATCTTGTATTCAATATACTCTTACTGGAGAAAGATAATTACATGTTAGCTAAGTGGAGAAAAATAAATGGAATGTTGTATCAATCACTACTAAAATGAAATGTTTTATACTTTGAGTATTAAAGGGAGTGGAGTAATGGGTCATACCTATTGAATTTGTAGCGCAATATATATTTATTTTAGTAAGGTGAATACACATTATTTATGTTTTGTTTGTGTTATAGTTTTTGATATTGTGTTTGATTATTATTTGGATTAATCAATACTCAAAATTTTTAAAGACATATGTATTTTCCTTTAAGAGAGAATTTTATCCAATGAATGTTGTATAGATGTTCAAGAATTATTTTCCAAATTTCATTGTTTATTCCATTATTCTCCATTTCTTGATTTAATGGTATGATATTCATTTTCTTACTTATTTATTATTTTATTTGATATTAAAAAATATCATTAATATTCATTTCATAATTTTTTATTAAGGGAAGATATATTATTATAAACCCTATAAGTCTCATTATGTTTGGATGTGGTGGAGAAGATGAACAATCAATCAAAGAGGATATAAACAATACATTATCATATTGAGTAATAACATAGGAAAATATCATAAAATGTCGATTATTTTTATTTTTTTCTAAATGTGTGCTTGTTATAACTATAAAATTTGTTTCATGTACTTCTTCATGGAATCCATGATATTTTCCTCACTTTAATGAGATAATCCATGTATGAAGAGTAAAGTACCTCTATTTCCAAATAAGAAATGAATGGTATGTGCATATTCCACATTATTTCCCATACAATGATAGATATATATTCCTAATAAAAAATTCCCAATAAGATATCAAGGTAGTGAGAGCCTCCCCTTAGGAGTACGCTATGTAATTAACCTTTTGATGATGAAAATGGTGGTGAATCCTTAAAAATTAAATTTTTCTCTATGATCTTTCTTCTATTTAAAAAAATTATATGGGGAAACCTAATATCTAGGTGAATAGATCATTTCATAGTAATTGTTATTACTGGTCATATATTCAAAATATAAAACTAGATCAAGATACACTCGGATTAAGAGACACTCGGATCTCTCATCACTCAGGCCTCATCTTCCCTCTCATGGTATAATTTTTATACCCAAAACCTAGGTGAATTAATTGAAAAGAATGTTAATTTAGTCATACAAAGGTAAAACCATCACAAAAAATCACTTCACCTATGGTTATCCTATAATATCTAAAAGGATACCCAAGGTCACCAATAATAGTGTTTTATGTTACCAACCCCTTCAGAGATAAGTACATTAGGGGAAAATACACCCAAGTCTCTTAAGGAACCTCAAACATGGGTGAAAGTATTTAGTCAACTTCCAAACTAGGTAAACCAATTCACTATATCATAACAAGTTTGAACCTATTCAGCCACCCGTAACTAGGGTGAACCACTTTTTTCAACTTTAAATGGGTTAACCTCTTAAACTAGCCTTAAATAGCATGAACCACTTTTCCCCACAACAACTAGGGAGAATCTCATTACCATTACCTCAATGAAGGTGAACTTCTTCACCTAACCCTCACTAGAGTGAGCCTCTTCACCCTTCCCTCACTAGGGTGATCCCCACCTCTCTTTACTTTATGGGGTGAACCTCTTCACTTTTCTGTCACTAGGGATGGGCTTTCCTCTCATCTTATATCGAGGTATAAACCTCTCTTAAGACTGATATTTTAGAAAATATCTTTTCCTGGGTCTGCCTTGGTGAACCAAATTCCTCTTATCCCATACTAAGTAACCATGTACACATAAATTTCAATGTTATAGTATCCTTTCAAACATATATCCAGCCTAAGAACTAAATTACTAAGGCCTTATATCAAACTACTTAATTCTCGTGATCATTTCTATAAGATCGAAATAATGATGTAGATACTCAATATACAAGAGGGGGGTGAATGTTATACTTTAAAAATTCCTTTGGAACCTTTAAAGTTAGTTATGAATTACTATAGTTTCCTTAAGAAAAGGAAAGGGCTAAGTTTAACAAGGTTAAACTTAAGAAAATTCACAACACCTCTAACACTAAATGAAAACTTGGAAAGAGATTCTGAAAGTAGGTTCCAGAAATATGGTTTCGGAAATTGAAACTTAACAAAAGATTACAATATGAGATTCTACCTTAAAGCGTATAGAATCTAAATGAAATAGAGTACAAGTAAGGAAGTATAAGAAAGTTCTACTTTCCTTATAATACAAAATGCATCAGAAAATAAACGAGTAGAAAAACTACTAGTAACAAGATATAAGTCTTTTAACCCAAAGATAAGGGTATCCAAAAACCATGGATAAAGGTCCATTGATTTATACTTTCAAGCAAGTCTGTCTTACCCACACCAGGGTAAGCACTCGATACGAAGATCAGAGTCTCTGTCTTGCTATCCCCGCAAGCCCTCAACATCAAGGTAGTTGGCCACCTCTGTCTTCCTCAGCAAGGAAGCCCTCAACTTCAAGGTGTTAGAAACCTCTGTCTTCCTATCCCCGGAAGTCCTTGAATGTAATCACCAACATCCGGAGTCGCACGAAGATTTGAGAGTTAATAAGAGCCTCCCTCTCTAGAAATCACTTCAACAGCATGTATGCACAGTACATTAGTTAGCAGTCAGCATCGAGCTCTTTCAAATGAGCTCATATTTATAGGCAAGGTCGACCTCCTTTCCAACGGTCATATTTTCCTTAAAAATTGGAGGGACCTGTACACGTGTAACTTAACCAACCGTTAGTTTATAACAGAATAAACGATATCATTTTATAAAAAAACAAATGTAACAGAATGTACGACATCATTTTAAGTCTAACTAAAAAGTTCGGAGTGAAGATTCGGAGTGAAAGTTCAGAGTGTAAAAATATATTAAAGAGTAGACAATTTATAAAAGCATAAGCAAAATAAAATTTCGGAGTCTAACCAAAAATAATTTTCAGAGTCTAAATAAATTTGGAGTGTATAAAACAAAGATGATCAGATTATGTTTAATAGGTGAATTCGGAATGAGAATTCGGAATGAGAATTCGTCATCAGAATTCGTAATGAGAATCCGTGTTCAGAATTTGTAGTGAGAATTCGTCATCAGAATTCATAAGAAGAATTCGATGTCGAACTTCATAAGGATTCGTATCCTGAATTCGGAGTAAAACTTAATCAGAGTTCGTATCCGTAATTCGGAATGAAACTTTATTACAGTTCTCATTTGGAATTCAGAGTGAACTTTATTATAGTTCTTATCCAGAATTCAGATCCTAAAACAGAATACTTCATATCAATGTTTCAAACAATTCTGAGAATGTAGAAATGAATCTGAATCTTATTCTTAAGAAAAATATGGATTAAAATATGATAAGGATAATTTTTCTTACAAAAGCGATTTTCCTTATAAAATTAATTTTCTTTATAAAAGCAATTTTCCTTATAAAAGCTATTTTCCTTATAAAAGCTATTTTCCTTATAAAAACGATTTTTCTTAAAGAAAGGTGTTTGTGATTTTCAAAACAAGAAGGAATGTAAAATTCATAAGGAAACCCTTATTGACTCAACAATCTCCCCCTTTTTGGAAAGCAAAAACATCCCTATGAAAAAGAAAGTCTAAGAAGAAAGAAAACATTAAGGCTTATCTCCCTTTGCTTATGGATGTAGATAAATACGACTAACTCTTCCTTAGGCTTATAAAATCTAAGGATCGTATTCTAGATTTCTGGAATGATATTTCATTACGAATAAGAAAGTCTTATTTAATGAAAAACTCCCTCTTAGATAAACTCTTATTAGAGTTATTTTTCCTTAAGGATCTTTTCCTTCTCCCCCTTTGTGATTTTCAAAAAGAATTCGAGGGAATGGAAAATATAAAAAAGTACCTGAAAAATTAGTAATAATAAAAAAAGACAGGCAACCAAGATTTTCATTAATTTTAAAGAATGAAAGATACAACAAAAAGATCGGATTTACCTATTTCGGATCTTTTTTCTTCAAAATGAGCCCCTTAAGAATAGTCTTGATCTTCTTTAAGTCTTTATGGTCTTCTTCAGCTTGCTTCTCTAAGACCACTATTCTTGCACTTTGAGCTTCAATCTTTTCTTCCTGGGCTTTAAGTTTTTCTTCATGAGCCTGAATCTTTTCTTCCTGAACCTTCAATAATTTTTCTTGATTTAAGAACTTTTCATCAAACTTAATTCGATGATCCCTTTCATATTTCCAGTTTTGAGCAACCTAATTCAGCTTCCCATTCAGATCTCTGACTTCTTGATTCTGGGAATTTTTTTCAACTGTCAACTTTTCTTCAAAGGATGATGAAAGATCTTTTAGCTTTTTGTCTTCTATCTCAAAGGCATCCTTCACATTGTCTTGAAATTCATCAAATAGCCTCATCTCTTCTACAGTTTTCCATGACCAGCTAGTCATCCTCTGGTAAGATCTTTAGTGGGCTTTATAGATTACAAGAAAAGATTTGAATTCATCTTCTATCTCAACACAATTATCTATAACCATTGATACGGAATCTGATTTCTGATTCAGAGCATGTTGGAGCATCTGGCTTCTTGAATCTATAGTCGAGATGGTCGGAATGGAACCCACCATCTTCCTCAAAGATTGAACAACAAAGTAATGCCCCAACGAGGATGACTCTGAATCCGAGATTTTTCTTGGAGAATTTTCTTCCTCAATAAGCTCCAACTTCCTTTTAAATGGATCACCAAATTCTTTTTTCTTGCTTTCCACTGATTTCGGAGTATCAACAAGGAGTTGCTTTCCCTTGTCCTTTTTCGGGATGGATTCTTGTTCTGGAGTTTTCTTCTCACTATTAGATACTTGAATAACATCATCAACAACTTTTTGAACAACATCTTCTTCATTCTTATCCTTCTCTAGAGTTATTAACTTAGAGGATTCAGCCTCTGAAGTTCGGAGTGACAGATGTTCCGAAGGTGACCCCTTATAATCTTCTACTTCTTTTAACAGATCTCCAGTTTCACCACTTCCTTTAGCAACTGCTTCTTCCTCTTCCACTTGTTGAATCTGCTGGAGTTCCTCAACATGCTCAGCTATAATCTCTTCCGGAAAATAAAGGTTTCTTCCTGGAGTCTCAGGTAGAAATTCCAAGGAGAAAGATCTCGGAACTGTAATTCTTCTGGAAACCATCTCATTAAATTTTAACAAAGCTTGAACTACCTCAGCGTCTGTCATCTTCTTCTTGAGCTTCTTTTCTTTTGCGAGTTTTACCAATTCATCTTCTGCCCTTTCCTTCAAAGCCCTAGCTTCCTCAAGATCCAATCCGAACTACGGATCCCCTTCTTTCCTTTTCTTATTATCTGCTCTTCACTTCACAACTACCTCATCAGGATAGGCTTTCTTCTTCTTCGGTTTTGGAGGAGCGGATTGAACTTCCTTAGTTTTAGGATCCTCTGCTTCAGCTGCAACTTCTTTCAACTTTCTTTTCTTTACTGGCTTAGATGATTCTGGTTCAGCAGCCTTCAGAACCACTTCTTCTTGACCTAGAAAATCGAAGAACTCACCAGTCTCCTTGTTGAAAGCCACATCCATCCTCTTAAGAGTATCATCACTCACCAACAAAATTTTGCAAACCCTTAGCTTAGTCTTGCAATCTTATTTGAAAGACTCAAGGCACCGAACAATTAACTTTGATAAAATTACTGGGTACATTACGATTTGGGCTCTAATATTTCCTTTCTTAACATTCTCAATAGTTATAAGAATGTGCCTCATGAAGTTAAACTTCCTTAGATTTATCAGAAAATCTAAGATATAGATTTCACTCTTCTTCAGACTGTCTTTATCACCTTTCCTCGGTACGATAAGTCCTTGTACCCACAACTCTAGAATCCGAAAATTTGTAGACAAGCTAGCAATCTTCGGAGCCTTGTAGTCTGACAGTCCGAGAGTCTTTAAAGATTTTTCCTTGTTGAATCTTCCTTTAGAATCTGGAAATATGTGAGAAATGAACTCGGCTTCTCCTTCATAGGTCAGCCCTACCAAGCTGGCTGCCTTGGTATAAGAAAGCTTATAAGTCTTGGCATAAGACTTAAAAGAAAATTTATCCCTATTATCTTCCTTAAAGAAGGAAATTGTTTCATATAATTCAAAAAGTAACTCCAAAAAAACATCATCTTGATTCCTCGGTTTGGACACAGCAATATCTTTCCATCCGTTCAGCTTTATGTTCTTCGAAATAAGTGAATCATAGTTGTTGAAGAAATCCAGATGAACAGGCCTTTCTCTGTAAACTATCCATTGTGAAATTGGCTTGGAGGATGACATTTCTTGAGAATCTAATTCCACAGACATTCGGGTCTGAAGACTTCTGAGAAGTTCGGAATAGAGAAAGCTGAAGTTCGGAACGGTCTTAAAACAGAGAGGCAGAGCTTCGAGACGCTGGAGCTTGAAAACTGATGTGGGACAACTATTTGGGGTCCCCTTTATATAGGCAATGAGAAAAACGATTCATCTTCCATGGTTGATCGAACAGTTGTAACAAGCTGAGATCAGATCTGACGGTCGAAAACCAATTCTCAAGAAAACTTCAATCCGATCTTTTGAGGTTTTTATTAAAACAAAGAATTAAGAAAACTGTAATCCGAAAACAAAATATAAGAAAATTCCAGCAAGTAAAGTATGACTACGAAAACATGATTAAGAAAATCATACCTTTCGTATTAGCTTAGGAGGATTATTTGTAATGTGTAAAAAAATGACTATGAAAAAAAATCTTTATTACAAAAAGACAAAATTCAGTACGGAAAACTCAGTACGAAAATTCCAAAAAAAATGAAAAACGAAGAGCTCATAATGAAAACATCAGTACGAAAGTCTTGTTATGGAAATACCAATACGAAAAATTTCCATTCCAGAGGTTTTCAATACAAAAATATCCTATTCTGAAAATTTCAGTTCCAGAAATTTCCATTCCAGAATTTTAGTTCTGAAAAGTTTGAAAACAAATTTTGAAAAATTTAGTTACTCTAACAAACAAATGTACTCCCCCTATGTAAAGGAGTTTATTACTGTAAGGAGAATTTTTCAACAGAAAGTTAATTAAGAAAGATTACCTTACGGTTATCATTCCTAACTTCTGTTTAATTTATTCAAATCTATCAGAAGGCAAAGATTTTGTGAAAATATCAGCAAGTTGATCTTGTGTTCCGATAAACTAAAGAATAATATCTCCTTTCAGTGTGTGATCCCTAATAAAGTGATGCCTAATATCTATGTGTTTTTCACGAGAGTGATGTGTAGGGTTCTTACTAAGGGAAATGTCACTTGTGTTATCACACAAAATTTGAGTTTTAGTAAAACTCAAGCCATAGTCTGTGAGTGTGTGTTGCATCCACAACACTTGAGCACAACAACTTCCAGCTGCTACATATTCAGCTTCAGCAGTGGAGAGTGCTACAGAATGTTTCTTCTTGCAGGACCAAGAAACTAATTAATCTCCTAAGAAATGACAAGTTCCAGATGTACGCTTTCTATCCATTCTACATCCACCAAAGTCAGCATCAGAAAAGCTTTTTAGAACAAAATCATTTCCAGAAGTATAAAATAATCCTAGATCCATGGTTCCCTTAAGGTAGCGAAAAATTCTTTTTACTGCCTTTAAGTGATATTCCTTAGGATTGGATTGATTTCTTGCACATAAGCATACTGAAAACATTAAGTCTGGTCGACTAGCTGTTAAGTAAAGTAAACTTCCTATCATACCTCTAAAAGATGTTTGATCTACTAGTTTCCCAGCTTCATCAAGATCTAAAGAGTTTGAGGTACCAATAGGAGTACTTATACTCTTATTGTTGTCATAACCATACTTTTTGAGAAGATCTTTAATATACTTATGTTGAGATATGTAGGTGACTTCTGGTTTTTGAGAAATTTTAAAACCAAGGAAAAAAGTTAAGTCACCCATCATACTCATTTCAAACTCAGATTTCATTAGACTTGCAAAAAACTCGGTCAAAGATTGTTGAGTTGAACCAAATATGATGTCATCAACATAAATTTGAACAATCAAAACATTTTTCTTATCTTTCTTTATAAAAAGGGTTGGATCTGCATTTCCCTTAACATAGTTATTTTGAAGCAAAAATCCAATGAGTCTATCATACCATGCTCGTGGGGCTTGTTTAAGGCCATACAGAGCTTTGGTAAGTCTAAAAACATAATCAGGATGTTTTGTATCTTCAAAGACAGCAGGTTGTTCAACAAAAACTTCCTATTGAACATAACCATTAATTAAAGCACATTTCACATCCATTTGAAAAAGTTTAAAATTAAATAATGCTGCAAAGGCAAGTAGAATACGGATAGATTCAAGTCTAGCTACTGGAGCATAGGTTTCTTCATAGTCTATTCCCTCTTGTTGATTATAGCCTTTAGCAACAAGTCTAGCTTTATTTCTTACTATGACTCCATTTTCATCACATTTGTTTCTGAAAACCCATTTTACTCTAATTATAGAAGTTTCCTTAGGTCTTTCAACCAAAGTCCAGACTTTATTCCTTTCAAATTTATTTAGTTCATCTTGCATAGCTTTAATCCAATCATCATCACTTAAAGCTTCATCAGTGATTTTAGGTTCTAATTGGGAAAGAAATGCTAGATGTTCTATTTCATTTCTGAAGGAACTTCTAGTCCTTAAAGGTTGATTTACATCACCAATGATACTATCACTGGGATGATTCTTAAGAAACACCTGATTTGGGTTTTGAAAAACTTGTTCATCAACATAGGGTAGAAAGTCTTCTGGTGTAAATGTTTCAGAAGTATCTTCTTGAACAATTTCCTTATCAAAAGGTTCTTCTATCAAATGTTGACAATCAGTTTTTGAAAACACATCCAAGGATGTAGGCTGGGATAGTTTAAAAACAAAAGGATTAGACTCATAAAATTTTACATGCACTGTTTCTTCAACAGTACAAGTAGTTTTATTAAAAACTCTATAAGCCTTAGAACTTGTGGAATAACCCAAGAAAATTCCTTCATCAAATTTTGGTGCGAATTTATGTAGGTTATATTTAGTATTCAGAATGAATACTTTGCAACCAAAAACCTTGAAGTAGGATAGTCTTGGTTTTCTACCATTCCATAACTCATAAGGAGTTTTATTAAGAAAAGGTCTAATCAAAACTCGATTTATAGTATAGCAAGCAGTACTTATAGCTTCATCCCAGAAATGTCTAGCTATAGAATATTCACTCAACATGGTTCTAGTTATCTCTTGAAGAATTCTATTTCTTCTCTCAACTACACCATTTTGTTGAGGAGTTCTAGGTGCTGAGAAATTGTGAGTAAAACCTTTTCTACTACAAAAAGTTTCAAAATCAGAATTTTGAAATTCTCCTCCATGATCACTATGAATAGTTTTCAAAGGAGGGTTTTTCTCATTTTTAAATTGAGCTCTAAAATTTTTGAAATATGAAAAAGATTCAGACTTCTTTGCTAGAAAATAGACCCAAGTAAATCTAGTGTAATCATCAACTAGAACAAACACATAGTATTTGCCTCTAATACTTCCAGTTTGTGTTGGACCAAAAAGATCCATGTGCACTAACTGTAATGCATCAGTTGTTGAGACTTCACTGATTGATTTAAAACTAGATTTATGTTGCTTTCCATATTGACAAGGATCACAAACTTTAGAAGAATCAAATCTAAGCTCCAGTATATCCTTAACTAGTTTCTTCTTAGAGAGTTTACATAAGTTTCTAAGGTTACAGTGACCTAGTCTTCTATGCCATAACCAGGAATTATCTTCCATTGCACTTAGGCAAGGTAAATCATGACCCCTGAGGTCTTCTAGGTTCAAAGTGTAAACATTCTCATGCCTATTGGCCGAGAGAATAAATTATTCATTGGAATTGTGAACTAAACACTTATCATTCCTAAAATTCACAAGATACCCTTCATCACATAATTGACTTATGCTAATGAGGTTGTACTTAAGACCCTTAACAAAAAGAACATTTGAAATCAAAGTTTTTCTTAAAATAACAATATTACCAATACCAACAATCTCTCCCGTATCATTATCTCCGAAAGTTACCTTTCCTCCTTTCATTTTGGTAATCTTTTCAAAATAGCTTTTGTTACCAGTCATGTATCGGGAACATCCACTATCCATGTACCATGTATTGTTGCTGGTACTCTCTTTATTTTCCTGAAATCAAGAAGATAATTAGACTTTTGGAATCCAAACTTTCTTGGATCTGAGATTACCAGATAAAAAAATTTTAGGAACCCACATCTTCTTAGAAAAGTAAGCTTTGTAAAATCCTAAGGATTGGGTTTTGTTTAAGGAACAATTATTTGCCCAGTGACCACCACATTGACACTTGGTACAAAATGGGTCACTTTGAGGAACAAAATAATTGTTACTGAAAATAGGTTTTACATGGGTATAACCATATCCATATTTATTTCTTAAAGGTCATATTTGGGAATACATTTTATCAAAATTTTCCTTACCATGGGTAAAATTTGATAAACACTTATTTAAGGAATAAATTTCAGACTTGAGTTTTATAACCAAGTTTTTATCCTCAAAATCATTAGTTTTAGAAATAGAGCTAGGCTCGAAAACATTTTTCTTAGAAATTACTTTTTCTAACTCTTTAGAAAGTTTGTTCTTCTCAGAACATACTTCCTCAATATTTTTTGAAATACTTTCAAAATCAGCATTTTTCCTATCAAGATCTGTAGAAAGATCTGATATGTCTTTTATAAGAATAGAATTCCTATAGTTTTCATTATCAAGTTTCTTATTGAGTTTAGAATTCTCAAACTCAAGAAGTTTAGAAAACCTAGAGACTTCTTCATAAGTAGGTAAAGTATTTTCTTCATCATAAGAGGATTATTCATCAGAAGAGTTATAATACTTACTATCATTAGAATTTAAAGAAACATTGGTCAATGATTCAGCATTTCGTACCTTAGCCATAAAATAATGATTATCAATAGGTAATCTGGTTATAAGACCAAGATTCTTCTGTCCTGAAGATTCGTAATCAGAAGATTCATCTGAAGAGTCACCACCACTGGAACTCCAGGTGTCATTAGCTTTCAGAACTTTCTTAGATTTGGATTTATAATACTTCTTTCTGTTCTTGTCTGAATGTCTTTCTTTCCTTTCTTTCTTTTTGAGCAAAGGGCAATCTGGTCTAATATGTCCAGCTCTCTTGCACTCATAACAAGTAACTTCTCCATATTTCTTATCTTTACTGTCCTTTTTCTTATACTTGGATTGGAAATTTCTTTGGCCATCTATCTTGTTCATCCTTCGGGAAAGATTTGCTAATTCATTTTCTGATATTTCACTCTCACTAGAATCTAATTGAACAACTATATTCTTAGACTTGGATCCGGTTACTCTCTCAGGGATCTTAGCTTTCATATGATTTGATGTTGTTGTAAAAGCAACAGTACCATTTCCATTTTTCTTTTTGATGTTGTCATCATCTCTCTTCATTCTGGTTTCATGTTGGAAAAGAGTTCCAAATAACTCATCAAGAGAAATTTGACTGACCTTCCTGTTCTCATCTATACCAGTTCTTTTGGATTCCCGCTCATTGGGCATAATATCAATTATTTTATCCACAAGTACTTCATCATATAACCCTTTTTCTCCCATAGACTGTAGGTTATTGACAATAGTCATAAATCTATGTTGAACTTTACAAATTGGTTCTCCATATGGAAAATTGAAACCATGTTATTCAGCTCTAAGCATAGCTCTCCTAGTCTCAATTACTTTAGAAGTTCCAAAGTGTGTAACTTCTAACTTCTTCCAGATACAATTAGCTGCTTCAAAAGAAGAAATTTGGCTATATATATTTCTCTTCATTGAACAAAGTAAAGTTTTCCATACCTTATAATTGAGTTGATATTCTTTCTTTTCCTGGTTAGTAAAAGTTCTAACTTCCTTATCCGGAATTTTATAATCACCAGTAAGCAAAACAAAGTTTTCTACTCTAGTATTGATAACAAAAGTCTTCATTCGATCTCTCCAGTACTCATAATCATTACCATCAAAGATTGATGGTCTTGTAGGATTTAGATTATCAATAGAACCAACATTAATTCCTGCCATACTTGAAAAAACCTTCAGCACACAAACTTGTTAGAAACAAATTCGTAATAACAAAGTTCGGAATGAGAAAGTTTGGAATGGAAATGTTCGGAATGAGAAAGTGAGCAAGAAAAACTTATACGTGAGTATAAGTATTTCAGAGACCTCCTTTAATACCAATTGTAGGATCGAAATAATGATGTAGATGCTCAATATACAAGAGGGGGTGAATTTTATACTTTAAAAATTCCTTTGGAACCTTTAAAGTTAGTTATGAATAACTATAGTTTCCTTAAGAAAAGGAAAGGGCTAAGTTTAACAAGGTTAAACTTAAGAAAATTCAAAACACCTCTAACACCAAATGAAAACTTGGAAAGAGATTCTGAAAGTAGGTTCCAGAAATATGGTTCCGGAAATTGAAACTTAACAAAAGATTACAATATGAGATTCTACCTTAAAGCATATAGAATCTAAATGAAACAGAGTACAAGTAAGGAAGTATAAAAAAGTTATACTTTCCTTATAATACAAAATGAAGCGGAAAATAAACGAGTAGAAAAACTACAAGTAACAAGATACAAGTCTTTTAATGTAAAGAGAAGGGTATCCAAAAACCTTGGATAAAGGTCCCTTGATTTATACTTTCAAGCAAGTATGTCTTACCCACACCAGGGTAAGCCCTTGATATGAATATCGGAGTCTCTGTCTTGCTATTCCCGCAAGCCATCAACTTCAAGGTAGTTGGCCACCTCTGTCTTCCTCAACAAGGAAGCCCTCAACTTCAAGGTAGTTGGCCACCTCTATCTTCCTCACAAGGAAGCCCTCAACTTCAAGGTGTTGGAAACCTCTATCTTCCTATCCCCGGAAGTCCTCGAATGTAATCACCAACATTCGGAGTCGCACAAAGCTTTGGATTTAATAAGAGCCTTTCTCTCTAGAAATCACTTCAACAGCATGTTTGTACAGTACATTAGTCAAAAATCAGCATCGAGCTCTTTCAAATGAGCTCCTATTTATAGGAAAGGTCGGCCTCCTTTCCAACGGTCATATTTTCCTTAAAAATCGGACGAACTTGTACATGTGTAACTTAACCAACCATTAGTTTATAATAGAATAGACGACATCGTTTTATAACAAAACAAATTTAATAGAATGTACGACATCATTTTAAGTCTAACTAAAAAGTACGGAGTGAAGATTCGGAGTGAAAGTTCGGAGTGTAAAAATATATTAAAGAGTAGACAATTTATAAAAGCATAAGCAAAATGAAAGTTCGGAGTCTAACCAAAAATAATTTTCAGAGTCTAAATAAATTCGGAGTGTATAAAACAAAGATGATAATATTCTGTTTAATAGGTGAATTAGGAATGAGAATTCTGAATGAGAATTCGTCATCAGAATTCATAATGAGAATTCGTCTTTAGAATTCGTAGTGAGAATTCATCATCAGAATTCATAAGGAGAATTCCATGTCAAACTTTATAAGGATTCGTATCCTGAATTCGGAGTAGAACTTAATCAGAGTTCATATCCGGAATTTGGAATGAATCTTTATTACAGTTCTCATTTGGAATTCGGAGTGAACTTTATTATAGTTCTTATCCAGAATTCGGATCTTAAAACAGAATACTTCATATCAAAGTTTCAAACAATTCCGAGAATATAGAAATGAATCCAAATATTATTCTTAAGAAAAATATGGATGAAAATATGATAAGGATAATTTTTTTTACAAAAGAGATTTTCCTTATAAAAGCAATTTTCCTTATAAAACCAATTTTCCTTATAAAATCAATTTTCCTTATAAAAACTATTTTCCTTATAAAAGCGATTTTTCTAAAAGAACGGTGTTTGTGATTTTCAAAACAAGAAGGAATGGAAAAGTTATAAGTAAAACCTTATTGACTCAACAATTTCATCTATACCAATGTGAATCCCTTTAGTCATGTATTCCCCTAATAAAAGGACACTCCATAATTGTCTTCGAACGTTAATAGAACCATAAGGTGAATCACAACCATCTATCCCCTTTATTATGAGGTTACATAACATCATGGAACTATACATGTATATACTATATTAGTATTCCCATATTATCTATCAAATATTCATATTGGATAACCCAATTCTAATCAATGAGCCATGTGGAAATAGTCTTCCTCAATAGGTATAATCCCAATCTCTATTTTCATTAATGATTTCATCAACTTGGTTCATTAATGTGATAGGGAAATAGAAAAGGGTCTTTTGGTCCATCATCCCTATCCTTGTTTCCATCAATGGATTAATTACCATAATCAATCAATGGATTAGGACAATTCATACCTAGTTAGAAAATCATATGGGAAATTCCTACCAAATATTGTTACTACTACCAAGAAAAAAATTAGACATCTAATATATAAAAATCCGTAAAATTTTCCATAGGAATCCATAGTTTCCATGCGTTAATTCATCCTTCCTTATCCAGTAATCAATGTAAAATAAGTAGACACAAGTTTTTTACCACCATCGTATAAGCCACATACATATCCGCATTTCTTCTACGCAACAGAATAGGAACCCCAATGTGTAATCCCCAATCAAACCCATGTTATGTTCCCTCATACAATACAATATATTTTATATTATCTCTTATTTATCATATATATAATTTATAATGTGGGATTAGTAGTTTTAGTTTATATATTGATTAGTGTGATCGAGACAAGATGTATTTAAAAGTAAACATCGCCTAAATGGCTTAGTTGTATGACTCTAAACTACAGAAGAAAAATTATTTATCATATGATTTTAATCTTCATGGTATAGTCTTACCACTATACCTTAAAATGTTAAACATGAACGAAATTGGGTTTGATTTCTGTTTCAGTAGGATATATAGGATACATCCCTAAGCTTTATACCCATGATCATAACCATCTATGTTATTAATCATCTGATCATACTTCCTATGAGCCTGAATGTCTATTCATAGGGGTAATATTTCTAGGGACCCTTGTTCATTGGGTAATATGTATTATGATACCATATCTTACTCAATGATCTATATATTGACAATCCAAACCACCTACAGAACTCATAGGTATATATTCCCTATGAAACAAATCAATCTCCATTTGTTAACATTCCCTTTAAGATCAATTTGAAAGGGTCGCATGTGTGTGAGTCCCACACTAACAATTTTTAGGAAAATTTTTCTTATAAGTCCACTTTATATAGATTAAACTACTTAAAAGCTTACATGGTTGAATGAACTTAAAAGTAATCATGTTGGCCCTTGTCAAAATTCCTTAAAGTGTAAATAAATACTTCTTAATTGGCATTGAAATATGTGGGTTATGATTCCCATCATATGGATATATAGTAAGCCCTTATCAGGGTCTTTGATTTTAACAACACAACACATACCTCCTCCTTATATAGAGATAAATTTCAAAGTATCCATATTTGTGGCTTTAAACCATAACTTAATCAATTCACTAGGAAAAGTTATATAACCTCTAATATGTATATATGATCATATAAACATGTTATCTCAATAAAATCACTAAAATAATAGTAATCATTCCCACACTAGGATTTGGGAATGTAATATAGCCTTGAAATATGTAATAATACCCCACCCCCCACATAAAATGGTGTGATGAAAATGACCTCCCATACTCTTGACCAACACGCATTCCAAGGTTTCACTAGTAAAGTCCTAGTGACCGCCTACCATCAAAAAATAGGTTCACATCAACTCGAAATGGTCGTGGTGGGATGTGTTGGGTTTTTTATTAGAAATATTATTTCATATAAAAAATCAAGGATTAAATATAGTATTAAATTTCAATATAGACAATTTTATTGAGTGTTGTGTTCTCTCATGTTAAAAATGACTACAAACACATACCAATTCATTTTTTATTACATGACCTGAAAAGTGTGACATTGTAAATGTACTATTGATAACTAATATAAAACAGTGTTATTGAGTGATCATCATATATAATTGAAGATAAAAAATATATTTAAAGTGAAAACTTTTTTACTTTCACTCACTAAAGGATTGTATTAAAGGATGAATGTTGTATTCGGTTATAACACGGAGAGTATACTCCTCTTGTTTTATATTTTATTTTTTCTCAAAAAAACATCAGGTTCTTAATATATTATTGATAATGGATATGGAAAATTAATATGAGGGAACACAATAATAGGATAACTTTTTTATGAAAATGTAATCATTATACTTTTATGAATTTTGGAAACCATTTATTTTGGAAAACCAATGAAGATAACCTTAACCGTTAAAAATATATAAGGGTGATATACTGAGACAAAAAAATGATTGAACTTCAAGGATTAATTTTATATAAACTACACATGTGATGGACTAATTATTCATATATTATAATTATTTATTTAAAATTCACTATTCTTTGTTTGAAAAATATTGTTTAGGGATTCACATTACAAAATAATGTTTATGTAATTTTTTATACCTCTATAAGAGGTAATGTAGTAATTTTTCAATTACCTTAACAAAACATGGGAATATTTTTATATTTTTTATTGGGTTTTGACACTCCTTAAAAATTCATAAATATCATAGTAGGATCTATGTCCCCAAAGGAGTTAGAGGGGTGTTAATGAAAAGTGTAACAAATTATGATTAAACCACAAAAAAAATTGATTTAATATTTTGTTTTAAGGGATTAAAATTTTCATAAAATTCAATTATCCCCCTATATTGACTGAAAAATAAAAAAAATCTATGTAAACAATTGGTATCATATCATCTGACTCAATTGGGTATTTTTGTTACACTAACCTATTCTTAATAGTATCTTATTTAATGGAATGATCCATGTTTCCTGGATGTTCAACAAAAACATGATTGATTAATACTATAGAGGACACCGTATTTTGTTTAAATTTATTATGACTAATTGAAGAATTTAATGCAATCCTATGTAACAATTTAAGAATATGTCACAAGACTTGTATGGTGAAAGAATATTTTTATAATAAAAAGTTGTTTTGGTTGGATTTTCTATCAAGATTATTATCATAATGAAGTATTATTGAAGTTTGGAAGTCTTGATTTCCATGAAGTAAATTTAATATTTAAAGAATAATTATATGAAAATTATGGAAGTGAAATATATTACACTATGAAAATAAGGATCATGCCCAACTAGAAGTTAAAGTTAATAAAAAATTCTAGATAATTTTAAATTTTTCTTTATATTAATAGTGCATTTCATGAAATAGAAGTTCAAAAAATGAATCACACGTTAATAAGAATCATATGTGCCATAACTATAAGTATCACACTATGAAGGGAGTTTGAGAAAATAATAGAAAATATGTTTACTGATGTGTTCTTTTAGGAAAACAATGATGCATCGTGAATAAATTGGGAAATTTTTAATGAATCTCGAAAGAATATAGTCACATAAAGACACAACAGTTCACACCATGAAATAATATTGATATATTTAAGATTTTATAGAATTAAAGTACTCATTTATTGAATGATATTCCACACCATGATAGGTAAATCTATATATCACGATAACCTATTATAATATTTCTATAGGTATTTGAATTTTAAAACCCAAGGCCTTCACATTGTCAATATATAAGTCATGATGTAACCCATATGATGGTTGAGATAAGTTATAGAGAAACTAACACATCAAACCATGAAGCATCATGACACAATGTGATTTTGGGGTATTTATAAGATTATATATATGGTGATTATGTGGTATTAAACTTATGGATTGGTAGTTATTTCAATAGTTGGAAACCATCCATTTAAATTCAATATAGTAGATAGTTTAAAAATTGATCTAAATTTTGATTTAAATTTTTATTTGACTTGAATTTTGAAATTATAATTTTAAATTGAAATTAAAATAGCGATAGAAAATAGAAAATTGTATTATCCATATTTTACCTCCAATGTGCAATACCAAAGTATCAGTTCTTATGGAGATGAATCTTGGTGATTTGTCTCTTGATTACTGACCCAACATGTTGGTTGCATATGAAATGTTTGTGAAACTGGTGATTTATTTTGAATATACATCTAAATATATTTCATTCAAGGATATTGAGAAGAATTAATTTTATGAGACTAAAAATAAAGATGATGTAAGTGATAAATTCTTATCAAATAATGTAAGGATGTTTAAAAGAGGCAAAGGAATATTTGAGCAGAAGATATCTCTAGCTTGTTTATGTTAAAGTAAGGTAGAACACATCAGTACTAAGTGCCTCAATAGGTTTAATGAAGTGAAAATTGGGTTATAATTCTCACTAAAATTAAATAATTTTCCTCTAATAAGTAATTTCATCTCATAAAATTCAAGCAGTAAGGAGTTTTAGAGTAGTGTTTTTTAGCAAAGAAGATGTAGTTGTTAAGGAATATTGATTATAAGGTGTTCAATATAAGTTTTTCATAGATATGGAGGATTCAATGATGAAATTAAAATATAATTGTAAGATGAAATTAAAATACAATGATCAACCAGAGTGATTTTTAGACCATTAAGTGGAATTGGGAAGGCTCTTAAATAGCTTAACATAAAATGAATGATGAAAACGAAAATTGGGGGCTTATTTAAGGAATATTAAAGTTATGTTAATGGAAATAAAACATAATTTTATCATCTTTATAAATTTATAGTAGTTTATGAAAATAATCTTGAAAAATATAGATATTTAGTGAATTACTAGTAGATTATTGAGGAACATACTAAGATCATTGATGATATTAACTTATCAGTCAATAAGATTGTAAATGTTGAAGAAATAATTGTTTGATTGGGAAAAAATTTTGAAATAGAATTAAAAATATATGATTTAAAGATAAATCTTTGATTTGAGAAATTTTTATCTAATTTTTTCAAATAAAGGTCAAATCGATGTATACAGAATTTTAAAGAAATGTTTAGTACTCAAAGGAAAAATGGTATAAGTAAAACTAGAATTACTAATCATTGTGAAACATCAAAGAAAATTTATAGAAATATAAATAGAACAAGGATGTGTTTTAAGTGAAAAAATTCTTAACCAGTGAGAAATTTTCAATATTAATGGAATTATTAAAAATTTGGAGATATATTGAGAGGTTAAAATAATATGATACTTTCATTATGAATAGTCAATTTATTTTTCTTCATATCCAAAAAAATTTCTATTATGATGAATTTTAATGTTATCAAATAGGTGAAACTATTGAAAGTAAAAACATAAGTATTGGAATTCAAACATTAATATGGTATAAAAAATTATTTATATAGTGACTATTTTAATCTTTCAAGCATTTGATATAAAGTATTAGAATATATCCAGAGAAGAGTAATACACTCTAATTGAATAAAAATGAAATTAGATACAAGGAGATCTATTTCAATAACATTGAAAAATAGGTTTTATTCTCTTGAAGAAAAATAAATTTACTTCATGGATTATGATGAAAATAATTATAAGTAGAAAATAAATGTCTCAAATAATTTGGGATTATCTTGGAAAGAGTGGAAGATGTTTGGGATGGAAAACTTGGAAAAAAGTTCCTTGCAAGTAATAAGTGATAATAATACTTGGATTATGGATAGTAGTTCTTTTTATCATATTAAAGGTATTATGAATTTTTTAAATAATGGTAAGGGAGGAGTTAATAGAATTGTTTTCTTCAAAAATTATAGATAATTGAAGATTAAAGGAAGTGGTAAGACTCAACATGCTAGTGATACATTGAAGAGTACCTATGTTCTTTATATTAAAGGATTCATTCATAATATGTTGTGTATAATTCAACATTGTGACTCAGTATTGGAAGAAAAATTTATCTACAAGGGTTTCATTATTAAACCAAAGTTCATGAATGATTTTTTGAAAGGTTAAAGTAAAAAATATAAATCTTTATCAACTTGATGGTACAGAAATGTTAGACTCATCCTACAAAAACAATTATCATGTTAGAGATGTTAGGTTTGTTTTGAGAACTATTTTCTTAGTCAAGTGTAAGAGCATCATATGTTAAGATACTGAATGTGAAACATGGGATAAAATATATGAAGATAGTACATCAACACCATGTATTTCTAGTTTAATGCCTTTGATTTTAGTTCAGTATATGAAATGATGTCAATTGAATAAATATTTCATGGGGGCCACTGGCCTCAAGACAACATAAGCATGATTCATGGTGTGAGCTTATTGAAAGTAGTATAAATAGCTACACATATTCAATTTAGTGGATGGGTTACATTTTATTCTAAGTGAGGTGAATGGAAGATGTATATTCTATTAGCTAAAGGAATGTTTGGAGATTGTTAAGAGAGTTTATAGGTTTATAACTTGTGTGAATTCACTAATGGTGGAATATGGGATCTTTCCTTGTTGATTTTGTAAATTAAGTGTTCATAAAATTCATTAGTTTAAAGTGAAAGGAAACATGCATTGTTCATTGGTACTTGGTATTCAATGAAACAAATTATATTGGTGATCTAAATTTTCATAGTCCAATAGAGGGTCGCCCACAAAAGTTAGATGGAGGTTCTAATTAGATGAGTAACATGACCCACTATATAAGTGGGATTTTACCAACTATGTAAGATATACTAAAACTATCTAAAAAAATTGATATAGGTGCTAATAGTTCCTAGATCAAAGGTGGAAGTGACTCTGGAAGGATCTCACATAGTAGCATCTAAGTGATAAATTTTTAAGTGTCTATGGTGGAAGAATATGATGATGATTATTGATAGATGGAGTCTTCTTATATTGGTTTTTATAGGGTTTTTTGGATGGTGATATTTATCATAAATCATATATACCTCTAATTATAATGGAATCAAAGAGATTTAATTATTTTCATTTGGATGTTGGATGCACTTTTCAAACCATGTAATCCATTAGTTCACTTTGTATATACTTTATTCGTTGATTTCGTTATGTTTTTCGTTTTTTTGTTTTCTTATACGCTCTTTATAAGTTTGATTATGAGGTTAACATAACCAAATACAATAGGATGACTCAATGTCAGGGCCAAGGTGATTATTCTTACAATTTCTAGTCTTCGATCTCATGGGGGTAGATATTTGAAAGTTTCTCGCTTCAAATATTTGATGTTCCACTGAACTAGATTACTAAAACGGAAAACATAAAGTGATTATGAAAATAACATGTAAACCCAATATGTGTTATCATAGTTCATGGTGTTTTGAGGAATCTTGGTTTTATTTCTTGGTGTCATAACATCGTTAAAGAATTTTTTGGTGCAGTAGTTTTCAAGGACTGGAATAGAGATTGGAAGAAGACTGATGGGTTCTCATTGTTAGGAGGTATATCAAGTTAATGAAATAATATAAAAAGAAGATATAATTTGTACCATTAGTTTTTATATGATATTGATGGTAATAGTGTAACACCCCGAGCTTCCACGATACGCTTCTCATTCAATAATGCAATGGCTTGCATTATACGCAACTTCGAGTTCTAAAACACCGCGACTAATCAAAGTAGCTGTTATGAATAGTAATAACCACTTTTTAAAATTATAGAAATTTTATATTTCAAAATGGACTTCATTTTTGTATTCGTAATATCGAAATTAGCCTATGTTGAATTTTTGGTATTTTTCTGAGAACTTCTAATTTTTTATGAATAGTGAAGATTACTTAAAAACAACTTTTTTAATCAAAATAATTTATACTGATAAATTATACTATTTAGTTGTTTTAAAGTATAATTAGAATATATTTTTACCATTTTATCCAATGGTGGTCATTAGAATTAATTTAACATTGAAATTGGACATAAACAATTGCCAATCTTTTGATATAAATTGTTTCTTAAAAACATGCTATTTGTTGTAACAGCGGGAATTAATTATAAAATTAATTAATGCAACTTATATGTTTGGAATTTTGTAAAATAGACATCATTTTTGAATTCGGAATATCAATTATAGCTTAGGGTGAAATTTTGGCATTGTTCTGAAAAACTTCAATTTTTGATGAATAGTGAAACCACTAAGTGGTAGTTAAATAACTGATTTTTTGTTTAAATGAAATATTACCACTTCTGTGATTTGATTTTCAAAAATCCGACATACATGGTTGTTATTAAGAAGTAAAATGTGGTTCAATGAGATCAAAATAATTTTTTGGTGAATAGTAACTTTTAAGTTCTTAATCGCGATTAGAGGTAATTAGTGTAGTTTAAGGTAAAAATAATGTTTTAATAATATGAGATGAGCTTGAAACTTGTCCTACTCCTATTGGATGAGTCATGGCCGGCCAAGACAACCCATGGGTCAACTTGGGGACCCCATGGAGCCACTTTAGGTGGAAAATGACATTATTATATATTTACTTAATGTTAAAATTAAATTGACACAAACATGAGTTGTTTTACTAAAATAGTTTTTAAGTGGGGTTACACAAGTCCAAATTTTGATTATAAATATTAATTAGAAAGCTAAAACGATTTCCTATATCATAGTAGTTTTTTTATAATTTTTAGACATTAAATAAATTAAATTATATATGACATCATGATGATGCAAGGATGACCTCATTATTTAACGATTTAAATAAAATGGGAAGATAATGAAAAATACAAGGCTTAAACTTGTCCAAAGCCAATTGGATGAGGAGATTTAGAACCCTTATCACCTTATCCTATAATTATATAAGTTTGGGACCTTTAGAATCCGAAAAGCATTGTGTAATAATGTAACATTTCAATCTTTCCAAAATCGCCCCTCCTCTCCACTTATAAAAGGCCCCCACCTCTCCCACCTTATTCACACCCTCAAGCCATTTTTCTCAGAAAACCTCTGCCCAAATACTCTCCCAAATTCCCCCTCTTACTCCTAGAAGCCTCACTTTGGGCATAACTCTTCCCAAGGAAGCCTTTGTCTCAAATCAAAAAGAGTTACCCGATTTTGAGGTAATGTCTTCTCTAATGTTGTTTTGTTTTATTTTTCTTCTCCAACCCCCTAAACTCTTTTTATTCATTTATTTTGTAAAAACACCAGTATCCTAAATATACTAGGATGTTTTTATAAGAATTATTTGAGATACACTTACACACAAATACATCTAATGGTTAAAGAACATACGGTTTCTGTGGATGGCGAATTTCTGCCTCACGAAACGATGATTGTTCAACACTCATATAACACCTTCAAAGGTGGCCATTAAGATGTCACTATTTTTATATATGATATATAATATGTTTATTTTTTACTTATGATTCTTTATTTTTCATTTGTGTCTTACCTTTATGGCTTCCATTATGGTTATACGCGATATCTTCATTTTAGGAAGTGCGGACTACCGCCCCCTCAAAGTGATTTGAATCGTTAATGCCATATGTGAGATGTATAAAGGATGGAGTAAATGGTATTATACACTATATTATACTGGAATTATATTATAAATTTATATCATTATGATTTAGTTCCATTAAATATGAAATTGAAATGAAATTAGCGTTCATGCGTACGTACGGCTTACCGTCTCCATGAACGGTGCATTTCATTTCTTACCTCTAAATGTTACGTAATATTATAAATGAATGTATATACTGGATATATAAGATATATATGACATCTAAATCATGAATATAATTCTGGATATAATGTATATTTCACCACATAAACAACTTGTAATTATAAGAAGCTTATTGTTGACTCAAGTACCAAAGATCGACAAAACGACCGTTATTAACTTAAATAATTACATAATGTTCATATCATTGTAATAAGTGATATAATAAGGATAATGAAATTGAAAATGGTTCTTAATAAGGTATATATTAACTCTAGTTTATTATTCAGGAGGTTAAATAACGGTTGAGTCAAGTCAGACACGAGGTAAGGGAACTTCTTAACCCAATTTCTATTCTTTGGGTTAATCTCCTACTTTCAAATTATGTAATGATATTATTATGTCCTATCTTGTATTTTTACTTTCTTCATGTGTACCTATAGTGAATACACATAATAGATATATTTTATTTTAAAAATGATTTTTTTAAGGACTTCGTCTCAATCTCCTTTCATTGAGGCATATTTGGTTTTATACACAATTTTCTTTTATACGGTGTATAAACCCCTTTGACTTTTACGGTTATTCAAAACGAATATTTTTATACAAAGCGTTTTGCTAAACGACAAAAGGGAATGTTTTTATTTCCGTACTTATGCGGCGACAACGACTTCTCCGCCGCCGTGACCATTATTTGAGTTTCAGCTTCCTCTATAAGCCATTTTTTTTAAATGAAAAATAAATACAAAGATTTAACTTTCTTTTATTTTGGTATTGAAAATGGTTTTGAAAGCGTTTTTATTATATCAATGTGTTGTATTGATATATTGTGATTGAAATGTGGAAATTTTATGTTTCCTTTATGCATGTTTTATGTGATATGATTATGTTATGGTTTATGATATGTTTAAACCTATTCATATGAGGAATGTATTGGACTTAATAAGTGACGGGTGGAGCCCGCTATAGCTCCTCGATGCATCGGTAGGTCTCATGAGACAAATAGATGTAGAATTGGCCGAGGCCCTTTCCCAATTTGATTTATGGTTTTGGCCGAGGCCTTAATCATTTTAGACGTCTTGGCCGAGGCCTTGACAAAATGTTTCAGAATGTCCGGCATTATACATTCCCTCATTATGAAAGTGGTTATTGTTATTGCATGTGATTATTCGACCAGTAGAATATCCATGTGAAGAAGTGAATGGCATTATCTCATTTTACTTTTGCCATATTATGTTGAAGTTCATGTTTAAAAGGCTTTTGTTTTAGTTATACATTGCCTTAAATGTTAATGATTATTTATGAAAGCTTCCGCAATATTGTTATCCTTACTGAGCATCTGAGCTCACCCCTTTCAAAGTTTTAATATTTTCCAGGATGTGAAGAAGTATTTTATGGATGACCTACAGGGATAGTCAGAAGAGGATATTAGTGTGGACTATGAAGACTTTGTTATTGTAGTTTTTCGTTTTATGATGTAATGTAACATTTACGAATGTATCTAGTGTTTCCAAGGCTACTAAACTAATCGGTCTTTCGAGACTTGATCTTTTATGATCATGCCAATGTTACGAAGTAATGCACCGGCTCTAGGTAGCTGGGTTCGGGGCGTTACAGTTGGTATCAGAGGCAGTTTAGTACTAACCTTGGGAGCTAGATTTAGATAAACTCTGATTAGAGCACATAACCCGAAGATAGACTTTGAGGATTAGTATAGAAGAACTTCCTAAAATTTTGGTATTGTAGAGATGTTGTGAGTTTTCCGAGCAATACATCCCTGTCTGGATATGAGCAGGTAGAGGTGGCTCTGGAACAGATGTACCTAGGGGTAAAACCTGAAAACACCGCTTTGAGATAGACTCGAACGGGAACTGGTGCACGACAACGGGCCTTGCTGCACTCTTGGTTACGACACTCCCAGGGGATATGCTTAGGATAATTCTCATTTTCTTTATAAACCACTATGAACGGTTATGAGTATATACTTCCTCAAATAAAACCTTTTTATGATTATGGATTATATCCATAAATAGTTCAATTTATGTTAAGTATTTTACAAGTATGGAATTGTGTATTGTGATTCATAAACTAATCTAGTTTATGCCATTGTTTAGAAATGGCACCTAGTGGAAGGAATGGAAACCGTATCAATGCACACACTCCGTGTAGGGATTGCCCTCCTGCTCAAGATAATTATTGTGGAGCTGGAGATACAACTGGTGCTGATCAACTTATTACCATACTGGGACAACTCACTCAGGTTATGAATAATAACCTTACTCGTATGGAGCACCCTGATCCGAAATGTGGAGGGTCAATGTTAGACCGCTTCATGAGGCAACAACCACCAACATTCAATGGGAGTACAAATCCTATAGTAGCTGAGCAATGGATAAATTCCTTAGAGAAAATATTCCATTCCTTGGGGAGTAGTGAAAGGGAGAAGGTTGTCATGGCAGTTTACCGCCTCACTAGAGATGCCGATTAGTGGTGGTCACTGATTCAAAACACAAAGGAAGATGTTGACATATCGAATATGGAATGGAGGGAGTTCAAAGAGATTTTCTTATAAAAATACATTCCTCATGACCATCGAGTAGATATGGAAAGGCAATTTCTGAGTTTGAGGCAGAAGGAGGATGAGAATGTCGCAAAGTATGAGGCTAACTTTACAAGGTTTGTGAGGCATGATGCCGATTATATACGTAACCCAAGGAGTAAGATTGATCGTTTCTTTGATGGGTTAATACCATTTCTCCGTCGAGCTTTAGTATCACAATCCTTCTCATCATACGAAGATATTGTCTCATGTTCTATCAAGACAGAAAAGGAATTCTCTAAGTCTTATGACAACAAAGTAAAGCAAGAGAAGAAGAGAACTGGGGAACAAGAGATAGATAAATGGAAAAAGGGAAAGAAAGATTTTCCATTATGCGATAGTTGTGGGAAGAATCACCCCGGTGCTTGCCTAAAAGGAATGGGAGTTTGTTATAAATGTGGAGAAAAAGGTCACCAGGCGCGTGATTGCAAGGGAAAGAAAGAGTCTATCAAAGTTGAATGCTACAATTGTAGAGAAATGGGTCATTATGCAAATGAATGTCCTAAGCGTCAGGGAAACTTACCTCAGAAAAGGCCAAGGGATCAAGGACAATCTTATGCTGTTACTACAGTTGAAGCAGAATAACTATTGTATTGGTGCTTTTGGACTCATGGATTATATTCTGGTTATTAGAATAATGTGATATATATATAAGGATTGTACTGCAGTACTTGTTGATTTCAGTAAGGTTTTAATATGATTAAGGTAATCATATTTTTAGTATGTGACAATAAGAGAAACTTTTCTTTGTTTGGGGAATCTGATGTTACAATTGATTTTGGAATTTAGAGACCTTTTAGAGAAAGTCTGGATGAAGGTATTTTGGATAACTATAAAGGTTTGAGTGGATTAAGTTGAACTTTGGATAGTATTGTTTAAGGTTAAAACATTTATGAAGATTATTTTTGGAATAGTATAGTACTATATTTTTAGGAAAAGGACAACCTGCAGGGTGGGGAATAACCCGTCGCGTCAGACAAAGCTGCAGGAATCGAACCCACAACCATAGTGCGACAAGCCTTTATTTCCTACCACTAGCCTACAGGAAGTCCCTGGTTATTACAAAATCGTTTTACTAATCTAAATGGTATGTGTTAACATTTGGAACCTTATACAATTAGGATAAATAGAATATTTTTGAGTTCCGTTACCATTTGGAGTACAAGTTGGGTTTGTGGTAAAAATTTATTAATGAATGAAAGTATACATAACAAGTATGTATATTCCCTTACGTTCTTAGTAAATCTCCTAAATAAATTCCTCAACATTATAAAAGGTAACTTAAAACAAAAATGTTGTCGGTTAACTTTTCCAACAGGGGATTCAATGGTCGTTTAACCAATCACAAGTTTGTGATTTTCTTATGGTTAAACTTTCTCCTAATATTGTTTTCTATAACTCTCCATCAGACCTTGATTGTTTGTTTTTCTTCCATATCCATATTTTCATAGAATCCTAGAATGGGCTATATCGGGTGACCTTTGTACATATCCTGCTTTCTTTTAATGTTATATATTTATTAACCTTATTTCCGATGTGGGTTTTCCACAAAGGTATTTTCTATTTTCAACCTTTTATTATCAAAGAAAAATTTCAAATTGCGAGGACGCAATTTATTGAAGGAGGAGAGAATGTAACACCCCGAGCTTCCACGATACGCTTCACATTCAATAATGCAATGGCTTGCATTATACGCAACTTCGAGTTCTAAAACACCGCGACTAATCAAAGTAGCTGTTATGAATAGTAATAACCACTTTTTAAAATTATAGAAATTTTATATTTCAAAATGGACTTCATTTTTGTATTCGTAATATCGAAATTAGCCTATGTTGAATTTTTGGTATTTTTCTGAGAACTTCTAATTTTTTATGAATAGTGAAGATTACTTAAAAACAACTTTTTTAATCAAAATAATTTATACTGATAAATTATACTATTTAGTTGTTTTAAAGTATAATTAGAATATTTTTTTACCATTTTATCCAATGGTGGTCATTAGAATTAATTTAACATTGAAATTGGACATAAACAATTGCCAATATTTTGATATAAATTGTTTCTTAAAAACACGCTATTTGTTGTAACTGCGGGAATTAATTATAAAATTAATTAATGCAACTTATATGTTTGGAATTTTGTAAAATAGATATCATTTTTGAATTCGGAATATCAATTATAGCTTAGGGTGAAATTTTGGCATTGTTCTGAAAAACTTCAATTTTTGATGAATAGTGAAACCACTAAGTGGTAGTTAAATAACTGATTTTTTGTTTAAATGAAATATTACCACTTCTGTGATTTGATTTTCAAAAATCCGACATACATGGTTGTTATTAAGAAGTAAAATGTGGTTCAATGAGATCAAAATAATTTTTTGGTGAATAGTAACTTTTAAGTTCTTAATCGCGATTAGAGGTAATTAGTGTAGTTTAAGGTAAAAATAATGTTTTAATAATATGAGATGAGCTTGACACTTGTCCTACTCCTATTGGATGAGTCATGGCCGACCCCTAAAACCCATGGGTCAACTTGGGGACCCCATGGAGCCACTTTAGGTGGAAAATGACATTATTATATATTTACTTAATGTTAAAATTAAATTGACACAAACATGAGTTGTTTTACTAAAACAGTTTTTAAGTGGGGTTACACAAGTCCAAATTTTGATTATAAATATTAATTAGAAAGCTAAAACGATTTCCTACATCATAGTATTTTTTTAATAATTTTTAGACATTAAATAAATTAAATTATATATGACATCATGATGATTCAAGGATGACCTCATTATTTAACGATTTAAATAAAATGGGAAGATAATGCAAAATCCAAGGCTTACACTTGTCCAAAGCCAATTGGATGAGGAGATTTAGAACCATTATCACCTTATCCTCGAATTATATAAGTGTGGGGCCTTTATAATCCGAAAAGCATTGTGTAATAATGTAACATTTCAATCTTTCCAAAAGAGCCCCTCCTCTCCACTTATAAAAGGCCCCCACCTCTCCCACCTTATTCACACCCTCAAGCCATTTTTCTCGGCCAACATCTGCCCAAATACTCTCCCAACTTCCCCCTATTACTCCTAGAAGCCTCACTTTGGGCATAACTCTTACCAAGGAAGCCTTTGGCTCAAATCAAAAAGAGTTACCTGATTTTGAGGTAATGTCTTCTCTAATGTTGTTTTGTTTTATTTTTCTTCTCCAACCCCCTAAACTCTTTTTATTCATTTCTTTTGTAAAAACAAAAGTATCCTCAATATACTAGGATGTTTTTATAAGAATTATTTGAGCTACAATTACATACAACTACATCTAATGGTTAAAGAACATACGGTTTCTGTGGATGGTGAATTTCTGCCTCACGAAACGATGATTGTTCAACACTCATATAACACCTTCAAAGGTGGCCATTAAGATGTCACTATTTTTATATATGATATATAATATGTTTATGTTTTACTTATGCTTCTTTATTTTTAATTTGTGTCTTACCTTTATGGCTTCCATTATGGGTATACGCGATATCTTCATTTTAGGAAGTGCGGACTACCGCCCCCTCAAAGTGATTTGAATCGTTAATGCCATATGTGGGATGTATAAAGGATGGAGTAAATGTTATTATACACTATATTATACTGGAATTATATTATACATTTATATCATTATGATTTAGTTCCATTAAATATGAAATTGAAATGAAAGTAGCGTTCATGCGTACGTACGGCTTACCGTCTCCATGAACGGTGCATTTCATTTCTTACCTCTAAATGTTACGTAATATTATAAATGAATGTATATACTGGATATATAAGATATATATGACATCTAAATCATGAATATAATTCTGGATATAATGGATATTTCACCACATAAACAACTTGTAATTATAAGAAGCTTATTGTTGACTCAAGTACCAAAGATCGACAAAACGACCGTTATTAACTTAAATAATTACATAATGTTCATATCATTGTAATAAGTTATATAATAAGGATGATGAAATTGAAAATGGTTCTTAATAAGGTATATATTAACTCTAGTTTATTATTCAGGAGGTTAAAGAACGGTTGAGTCAAGTCAGACACGAGGTAAGGGAACTTCTTAACCCAATTTCTATTCTTTGGGTTAATCTCCTACTTTCAAATTATGTCATGATATTATTATGTCCTATCTTGTATTTTTACTTTCTTCATGTGTACCTATAGTTAATACACATAATAGATCTATTTTATTTTAAAAATTATTTTTTTAAGGACTTCGTCTCAATCTCCTTTCATTGAGGCATATTTGGTTTTATACACAATTTTCTTTTATACGATGTATAAACCCCTTTGACTTTTACGGTTATTCAAAAGGAATATTTTTATACAAAGCGTTTTGCTAAATGACAAAAGGGAATGTTTTTATTTCCGTACTTATGCGGCGACAACGACTTCTCTGCCGCCGTGACCATTATTTGAGTTTCGGCTTCCTCTATAAGCCATTTTTTTAAATGAAAAATAAATACAAAGCTTTAACTTTCTTTTATTTTGGTATTGAAAATGGTTTTGAAAGCGTTTTTATTATATCAATGTGTTGTATTGATATCTTGTGATTGAAATGTGGAAATGTTATGTTTCCTTTATGCATGTTTTATGTGATATGATTATGTTATGGTTTATGATATGTTTAAACCTATTCATATGAGGAATGTATTGGACTTAATAAGTGACGGGTGGAGCCCGCTATAGCTCCTCGATGCATCGGTAGGTCTCATGAGACAAATAGATGTGGAATTGGCCGAGGCCCTTTCCCAATTTGATTTATGGTTTTGGCCGAGGCCTTAATCATTTTAGACGTCTTGGCCGAGGCCTTGACAAAATGTTTCAGAATGTCCGGCATTATACATTCCCTCATTATGAAAGTGGTTATTGTTATTGCATGTGATTATTCGACCAGTAGAATATCCATGTGAAGAAGTGAATGGCATTATCTCATTTTACTTTTGCCATATTATGTTGAAGTTCATGTTTAAAAGGCTTTTGTTTTAGTTATACATTGCCTTAAATGTTAATGATTATTTATGAAAGCTTCCGCAATATTGTTATCCTTACTGAGCATCTGAGCTCACCCCTTTCAATGTTTTAATATTTTCCAGGATGTGAAGAAGTATTTTATGGATGACCTACAGGGATAGTCAGAAGAGGATATTAGTGTGGACTATGAAGACTTTGTTATTGTATTTTTTCGTTTTATGATGTAATGTAACGTTTACGAATGTATCTAGTGTTTCCAAGGCTACTAAACTAATCGGTCTTTCGAGACTTGATCTTTTATGATCATGCCAATGTTACGAAGTAATGCACCGGCTCTGGGTAGCTGGGGTCGGGGCGTTACAAATAGGATTTATTTGGTGTGTTCCATTCATTAGGTTTCATTATAGAGCTTGGTGTGAGACTAGTAAAAATTTCAAATGAATCTAAGGATCCACTATATTATATAGATTTGATGGGAGCTCACATTTTTGGTGGTCATACATGGATGGGTTAGTCATTATTTAATGATGTGATGGTGGAAGTTGTAGATCTTGGATTATGGTGGTGTTTCTACTCTTGGAGGATTTTTCATGTCCTGGTAGAAAGAATACCCATCTAGAAGAAGATTAAAAATTCTGAAGGCCACAAGAACAATCATAATAATTTTTATAGAGGTTTGAGGTTATGTGATAGATTACTTGTGTTCGTGTAAGTATTTTTCATAGGAATAGTATACCATCAATTCAAATCAAATATAGTCGATGGTGATTAGAATGTATGTTCTTTAAAGGATCTATTTCTAGAGGTTACTCAAACATGATGTTGTAAGGGGGTGACTGATAATGTTTCCAAGTGTCCAAATGATCCCATATTGTAATAAGGTGTGTCCTGGCATGGTACTGAGTTCATCATAATATAGTCAGCAGGAAATTAGGATGAATTATAAAATGAAATAGGATTTCACTTTGGGGGTTCATGGTTATGGTATGTGTGGATAAGGTTTTCAGCTCTAGAAAAATATTTTCAGAAGGATTGTTAGAATACAAGGAATCAAATGACTAGAATAAGGAATATAAGGAATGGTTTTCATGAGAACGTAGAGGTGGTATAGGATGAAGGATAAGAACTTGAAGACTTGTGATTTATTGCTAGAACGCAATGACTGTGAGTGAAATCATAAATGGATATATATTTTGTTCAAAATCTTGTAGATTTTATAAAATAAATATATTAAAAAATTTACTTTAAGAAATGGAAGATCTGTGATATTTTTAGAATAGAAATTAGTCAATAATATGAGGGGTTTTGTATTAATTTGATTTTTTGTAAGACTGATGGTTAGTTTTTTCAATGTTAAGGGAGACTAAAATAGAACATTAATAATTGGTCTCACAGAGTGTATTTATGTTTTTGTTAGGATCTTCAATTGGATGATGATTCTCTATCATATATGAAATTTAAAAATGATTTATACTTGGGATTCACTAAATATTGAGAAAGGATAACCCCAATTCCTCATCCTAATTATTTACAAGTGAATTTTTTCCAATATTGGTACTCCCAAACACGAGCAATACAGGTAGTCACAAGACCTCAGGTGCACCTCCATGTATTCCAAATTTTGTTTAATTGTGTGTAGGTTATAAGAAATATAGTGAGGATAGCATACCCTCTAGAAAAGAGTTACAATATTACTATAAATAAGATAAAAAAATGGTATAATCATACTAACATAGATCCATACACAATCAACTCAAACCAGAAATCTATAAATAAAAACAATAAAAATACAAATAATAAATTAAATCATACTATAATGTATTCCAATATAAATAACATAGTCAAGTCAGATAAGTAAATCAACTAAATATAGATTCTAAATAAAATATACCAAAAATCCTAGTCTTAGAACCCATGCATAGTCTAATCTCTAAGATCTAATCCAATCTAGTAAAGAAAATAAATAAATTATTGGACCCATTTCCCTTATCCATACCTTTATCCAAGAGGTATTTCATGGTACCAAATGTTTTTTAATAGTGTGTGTGTAAAACTCAATGATTTGACCCCTGTGGTGTCTAAATAAACCATTCAGAGTAAATAGTGCATGCAAGAAGTATGATAAATGAGAGAATTAATTCATATATTAATCTGTAATATCAAATAATCCGATATCCCTTAAGATCAAGGTTGACATATGGGATCATCCAAACCTTCTTTAGTATGATTTTATAAATCTCTATCTTTTCATCCTATTGAAATTTATTGAATTTGACACCATTTCCTCCCCACATCTGTAAACTGATAAGGACCTCCATGTCCAACCCAATATCCAATCTAGGAAGGAGTGTTATGTCCAACCAACCATCATGACCTGGAAGGAACTCCATATCCATCTTATAATATTATCTAGGAATGAACACCACATCTGACCTATAATCTTATTCGGGAAGAAAATCCATGTATATCATATAATCTTATCCATGAAATAACATCACATATAACATGTAATTTCATCTAGGAAAGACCAACATATCAAACATATAACATCATCCATGAAGGAAATTCATGTCTAACCTATAAAATCATTTGATATGAAATTCCATCTCTAACTAATAATTTCATCTGAGAAGGAAATCCTTGTATGACCCATAACCTCATTAGAGAATATGGACATATCCGACTTATAATCTAATCTAGGGAGGAACTCTATATAGCGCCCCAGAACTTTTCTTACATTACTCTTACATAATTTCAAATATAATCAACATAAAAACAATACACATATATGATTCAATGTTTTAGTGTCTTTGGCAGATTAGGACCATAAATAACATTTACAACACAAAAAAAATATTTAATTCCTTCTTCTCCAGCTTCTTGTTGGCCCTTGTGCACTCCTTGGTACATGTAGTCACCTGAGGATATATATCAAAAAGAGGTGATCTAAAATCCTAGTAAAAGGAAAATAACATGATATAATATAACATGGGATGATAATAATCATTATTATCATAACATAGTTATATGATCATAATCAGGAGAGTGAACAGTAATAAAACACTTGAAATTTGGCAATGCATAAAAATGGAACATCATGTCTTAGTGGTCAACTACCACACATATTTGTGAAAAAATATAGCATCATGTACACTCATACTTCCCATTATCTCATGATATTAATCACTTTACTAAATTCATTGTAGTTTTGTATAATTCTAGGTGCACCTGTCACATTATAACATTCATATTGCGCTATATAATTCAAGGTGCACCCGTCGCGTCTTAGCATTTACATTATCATGCATTCCACATAGAACATAGTCAAACTTGAATATAAAATAACCCATGCAAAGATATGGGATTTATTTCATATATAATAAATTCATAAAAAAATAGTTTACCAAAATAAATATGGAATAACATTATTGACATAAAACCATCAACCTTGAGTGAAAAATAGACACTCTTCGAGGAGTAAGAAGGGTGTGCTTATTTGAAAGAAGGGTTATTTTGGAAAACATTGGGTTTGTCATAAACTCAAGTAGAAAGAATTTATATCCCATAAAAGTAACATAATGGTTAATAAATTATATTTAGGGAATATAAATACTAAAAATGGGTTGAAAGAGGGAAAACCCAAAGAATGGGAGTTGGGTTTTAGAATTTCCCCTTACCTTGTATATGTACACTTTATTTACTGTAATGTCCTGTATAATGACATTATATTAATTAATTATCAATTTTAAAAAATTTATACATGAATGTGGTTCATTTTGTTTTATTTATGTTCTTTTATGGTCCATTCGATGAGTTATAGATTTTAAATTCATTGTTTGGGAGTGTTCTTTTTCTTAGTTTTCAGGAACGGTTCACCTGTACACATGAATGAAAGTTCATGTAGAACATGGATAAAAATACATAATTTATATTAGATTTTATTAATGATATTCTTGGAGTTTAAATGATCTTATAATTAATTTTTTTAAATACCATGAGGATGAATCATTAGTTAAAATATAATGATGATCATTTTAGGTTAATTTGGGCGGTTTTTTTATCACAACGAACATGTTTTGTTTTATCATTTAGTATTTTGTATAAAATTGGTTTTGAGAACATAAAATGGGTTAAAAATAAATATTAAAAACTTATTTCAATTACTTAAGGTTTATTTACATCTTTGAACGATTTGAAGAAACATGGTAGTGCATCACCCATGGTGTAGGTAAATTAACACATCACAGGAAACGATTTCATTTTTATAAACAAAGGGGGAGATGAAGGAGTGTAATGAATAATATTCCAATAAAATTATATAATACCAATAAATAAATCATACTAGATTTATCATGAAATTTGGATAATAGAGGTTGAGGATAAGAGAATAAATGAAATGAAATTTGAAAGGAATTTGACGAAAAAGAGAGAGAGAAATTACCTCTTGAATCTTCCTCTTGAGATCCTCCTTATGGAACCTAGGCTTGGTATTTTTATAATACCAAGATCTCCAGGACGTGGGGGGATCTTGGTAAGAGATTTGAGAGAATTTTGGTGTTGGAAAAATGCTTTAGAGGTGTGAGGAAATGAGGTTGTGAGAGGTGGTATTTATTGTGGAGGGGAGAGGGGTTTTCTCAATATAATATTCATTAATTTATTATTTCTCCACAAGACAAGAAATAGTGAGGATTATTGTGAATAAAAATATTAATATGTTCATGTGAGTTCGAATCAATGGCCATTTACATCATCCATGACTCAATCATGATGCATAAATTCATTTATTTATCATATTTTGTAAATTATCAAATTTCACTATTCACCAAAAATTCAAGTATTTTAGAAAAAATCCAAAAACTCTCCCTAACCATTTTTTAATGTTTATAATCCAAAAATGAACTCCATTTTATGAAAATAATTTTCTAAATATTATTAATTTAATTTTTATTTAAAATCATAATTTACTTGAAAAATACAATTTTTAAAATTAAAACTTCTTTTCTAACACTTTGAAAAATTAATTAAGGGATCATAAAATTACCATACAATTATATGACACAAAACTAAATGTTTGTGAGTGAATTTTCTGAAAATAGATTTTCTTTTAAATTATTAAATTAATAAATAAATATTCATGACTTACAAAAATACCAATACTATAATATAATTATACCATATTTCCAATTATAGGATGGAAGAATTTTATTTATACTATCAGTGGTATGGTTCCTATTCACTTGGATAATTTAATATTCATAATTCTCGTATTACTACTCATAAGGGTAACATTACTATTCATAAGGTTATGTTACTATTGACCAAAAATTATGTTTTTTCTATCAGACTCCAAACATCTTACAGATCACAACCATGTATGTACGATTTTTGAAATTTAAATCACCTAAGTAGAAAATTTTTGTTTAAAGGTCACATAGTAGTTCATTTAACCATGATTTAGAATTGTGTTTACTAATGTGATTTTATGTGACTATTACATTACTACAAGAAGGAATAAATTTCATTGATAAAAGTTTGGATCATTACATTCTTACCCCATTTGAAATTGCACCCTAAAAATTTAATTTTACATAAAAAGTTGAGGGTATTTATCCCCAATTACATCCTCTAGTTCCAAATTTGATTATTCAAACTTATGGTTCCTCCAAATCACTTAGACAAGATGAGTTGTCTTGTTGCGTAGAACCTTATCTCCCCGATCCCGAATCTTTACTGGTTACTCCTCATAAGAGATATCATCTTCGAGTTGTACCACATCTGAGTTCAGTATATGTGAGTGATATGGTATGTACTTCCTCAAGATTGATACGTGAAACACATAATGAACTTTATTCATATTCGGTGGAAGTGAGATCCAATAGGCCACGGCTCCTTTGCAGTCAAGGATCTCAAATTGGCCATTCTACCTTGTGCTTTACATACCTTTTTTTCCAAACCACATGACTCTATTCCATGGAGATATCCGAAGGAAGACTTTATCTCCAACTTCATACTCCAAGTCCCCTATATGGTTGCCAGTATAGATATTTTTCTTACTCTGAGGAGCTTTGATATGTTTTTGTATGGCTTGAACCTTCTTAGTCATATCTTGTACAAGATCAGGTCCAAGTAGCTTTCTTCCTCCAACTTCATCCCAACAGGTTGGAGTTCTATATCATTTTCTATATAGATATTCATATGGAGGAATATAAATACTGATGTAAAAGCTATTTTTATATGAGAACTCAACAAATGGGATATTCAGATCCCATCCACCATTTAATTCTAAAGAGTAGGTTTTTGGCATATCTTCAAGCGTCTGAATAGTCCTTTCAGATTGGCCATCAGTTTGGGGGTGATAGGTCATGCTAAAATTTAATTCAGTGCTCAAAAAATGTTGGAGACTCCTCTAGAATTTATATGTGAACCTTGTATCACTATTAGATACAATCAAGAGTGAAACACCATGCAGTCTCACCACTTATTACACATATATCTTTGCAAGTTGTTCAAGCAAGGGATCTTCCTAAATAGCAATAAAGTGGGTAGTCTTGGTGAGTTGATCCACCATATCCTATATTATAGTATTTCCTTTGGATGTATTTGGGAGACCCATGAAAAATTACATAGTGACATTCTCCCATTTCCCCATGGGTATAGGCAATGGTTGCATCATCCCTTTGGAATTTCGTCTCTCTGCTTTGACTTGCTTACATATCAAGCACCTTGATATATATTACACAATATCCATCTTCATGTTATCCCACTAAAAGTTCTCTCAGAGGTCTCAGTACATCTTGGTGCTACCAATATTGATAGAGAAAGTTGATCTATGCTCATTGTCCAATAGCTCATTCTTTATCACAAGTGATGAAGGCACACAAAGCCACATTCCAAACCGAATCACACCATAATCATCGATATGGAATTATTGTAGCATCCAATCCTTTAATGTATTCACCTTATTTTTCAACTTTGAATCATCCATTTGTGCCTCTTTAATCTTCTATTGGATAGATGGTTGGGAAATCATTTGGGAAATGTAGGATATATTCCCTATTATTATGATTTCCAAATCCATCCATTTCATATCCATGAAGATAGGGTCTTTCTCAATCTGTATCATGGATAGAGTATCTAGTTATTTCCTGATTAGAGCATCTTCTACCTTGTTCGCGTTTCTAGGATGATAGAGAATAGAGAAATAATAGTCTTTTATGGCTCTAAACATCCCCTTTGATGCATGTTGAGCTCTTTTTGTGTGAATATATACTTTAGAATCTTGTGATTGGTATATATGTCACACTTCTCACCATAGAGGTAGTACTGCCAGATTTTCAAGGTAAAAATCACAGTTTCTAGCTCTAGATCATGCATCGGGTAGTTCTTCTCATGGATATTCAATTTTCGTGAGGCATAGGATATCACATTATCATTTTTCATGAGTATATAACCCAATACTTTCTTCTAAGAATCATTTTATATCACAAAACTTTCTCCAATTTTTGGTAATGTGAGTACAGGTGTAGTGATCAGCCTTCTCTTTAGCTCCTTGAATCTTTCCTCACATTCATTTATCCAGACATACTTCACCCCTTTCCTTGTTAAATTAGATATAGGGCTTGACAACCGTGATAAATTTCTCACAAAACATCAGTACTACCTAGCTAATCGAAGAAAACTACTGATTTATATGACACTAGAGGGTTTGGTCCATTCCTCAGTCACCCTTTTTTTAAGGGTCAATAGAAATTACCTTACTTATGATCACATGTCCCAATAATGTGACTTGATTCATCCAAAAGACACACTTTTGGAACATAGTGTACAAATTCTCCTTTCTCAATGTATCCAAAACAAGTCTTAGATGTTCTTCATATTCCTCCTTATTCTTGGATTAGATGATAATATAATCAATAAACACTGCTAAAACTTTATCGAGGTAATGTCTAAATACTCTATTTATCAAATTCATGAAGATTTCGGGGGAATTTTTATGTCCAAATGGAATCACCAGAAAATCATAGTACCCATACCTTGTCTAGAAGGCAATCTTATAAATGTCTTCCTTCTTCTCCTTTAGCTGGTGACATCCAGAACGAAGATCCACCTTTGAGAAGTACTATGCTCCTATTAATTGATCGATCAAGTCATCAATCCTTGTAAAGGGGTACTGGTTATTTATGGTGATCTTTTTGATTTCTTGATAATCGATACACAACCACATTAATCGATCCTTCTTCTTCACAAATAGCACTGGTGCACCCCAAGGTGATTCACTAGGGTGTATGAACTCTTTATACAAATTCTCTTTCAGCTGCTTTTTTAACTTCTTCAGTTTGATAGGATCCATCCTATAGGTACAATTTGAGATAGGAGTATCTCAAGTTATGAGTTCTATGATGAACTCTACCTCACGATCTAGGGGAAGTCCAGGTAACTCTATAGGAAATGCATCATTGTATTCCCCCATGATAGGAATTTTTGCCAAGTTGACACTTTCCTTTGACTCTACCATTTGAGCAAGGTATGCTTCTTCATAGGGAATTAATACCCACACCGCTGAAGGATTTTTCAAAGTAGATTCATGATCTTCCTTTAATTTGTAGAGGAGCATGGGTTGGTTTGGTATATGAAAATATATTTCCTTTTCCTGATAGCTCATATGTTCTCAATATAATGACAACTATTTCATTCTGATTATAGCATCAAATCCCACCAAGAGAAGTATCATGAGATTCGTTGGAAGAATCTTCTCAAATATGTCAATAAGAGAAGAGTCCAACACTTGGGTTATAATTATTACACCACTTAGTGTTTTTATAGATATCTCCACTTTACGTTTTTGGGGATTCAATTATATACTTCTTAAAAACATTCAAGATATAAAGTAATGTCTAGAACCAGAATCAAATAATACTTTTTCTATTCATGAGTGAATAGGAAGTGTACCTGGTACGACTTCATTTTCGTGCTCCACGTCTGCAGTACTGATGGAATAATCCTTCCCCTTCTACTTTGTCTTTTCTAGCTGATGATGCTGATTTACCCTCTAGGGATCTATGTTTAGTGAAGTGTCTTGCATAGTGACCTTTATCCCTATAGATGTAGCATTGGACCATGGGTGGTGCTCTCATTTCCTCAACCTCATTATTCTATATTCTCATGTCTTTTTGACACTCTTGATCTCAGTGGCCTTCTCTTCCACACTTGAAGTATTTCCATTTCCCTTTTAAGGAAATTACCATGATACTTCTTCCCACATTTTTGACATGTGGGGTTTGAGTTTTCGTTCCACCTTTGTCATTATATCCTCCTTCATGAAACTCTATCTTTTATTTCATATCACCATAGCCATGGGACCATTATCCAAACTCCATCTCCACTTTGATATCACATAAAACTACTTCTTCATAACTACTAAAGTATATAATTGAAAGATCCTTTAAAATGTGTGGTTTAGATCCACTAAAGAACCTATCATTTTTTCTATCATTTTTTATAAAAAATCCCAAATCATACCTTGCAATCCTTGTGAAATTTGATTCTTAGGTCATGATAAATTATTCATAATTTTTCTTTAGCTCTATGAATTATCTCTCCATATTTGTATGAAGAGATCATGGTAAATACTTGTTGATAAACATTACCTTAAAGTCTTCAAACTCAATATATTCAATTTCATCATACGGCTTGGTGTTCTTAATCAAATTCCATCATTGGTCAGCATCACCATCAAGATGATAAATAGACAGAGTCGCCTTATCCATCTTAGAATAGTGAAGCATAGAAAAGATCTTATCCATCGATTTGACCCACTATTCCGAAACTAGTGTATTGAAACATCCACTAATAATCGGTGGTCGTTACTACATAAAACACTCGACATCCAGTTGTTCCCTCTATGGTAAAGGTGAATGTTCCACATTATCCAGGTTATTAGTAATAACCTGAGAAAATTGGGTAATAATTTCCATGAATTTTTGAACTCCAACTCCCAAAGCATTGGGGGTGTCACTCGGGCAGTCGTTGCATTGTCCCTCACATGGGTTATTAGTGCGGTTTCTCTTGCTTCCCACCATTTTCTAGAATAGAAGAGGTTAGAAAAAACATAATTCAATAAGCCATGAATAAATAATTTCTTCATTTGTGAAATTAACACTAAAATCATACCTTATGGGATCCCTATGTTTATAAAATATTCTTGTGTGCTTATATATAGTTACTCTCATATCAGGGTTTTCACAAAGGTTGTCTAATCCTATTTCTCAAATTAACTAAATTGTTCCTCTTATACCAACTATAGCGACCATGCCATTTACTTACATTACTATTACATCATTTTAAAGATAAAAAACATGAAAACATTACACATTTAGGATATAAAGGATTAGTGTCTTGGGGAAAATAGGACCATACATTACATTTAAAACACAAAATATTTAATTAGTTCCTTCTTCTTTATCTTTGTATCGGTCCTTGTGTAATTCTTAACACATGTAGTCACCTGAGGATATACATCAAAAAGGGGTGAGCTAAAAGCTTAGTAAGAGGAAAATAACATGAGACAATATATCAGGGGATGATCATAATTGTTATCATTATAACATAGTCATAGGATCATAATAATGAGATTGAACATTAAGAAAAGACTTGGAATGTGGCAATGCATAAAAATGAAACATCGTATCTTAGTGGTAAATTACTGCACATACTTGTGAAAAAAGATAGCATAAAGTTAATTTATATTTCACATTAAATCATGATATTCATCACTTTACCCAATTAATTAGACCTCTTTATAATTCTGATCACACCCATCACATCATAACATTCATATTGCGCTATAATATTCTGGGTGCACCCGGCGTATCATAACATTTACATTATCATGCATGCCACATAGAACATATTTCAAACATAAACATAAAATAACACATGGTAAGATATGAGATTTATTTCATAGATCATACACTCATAAATATTAGTTTCCAAAAATAATGTGTGAATAATATTCTTGATAATGAATCATCAACCTTGAGTGAAGAACAAATACTCTTCGTGGTGTAAGAAGGGTGTGTTTATTTGAAAGAAGAGTTCTTTTAGAAAACATTGGGTTTTTCATAAACTCATGTAGAAGGAATTTATATCCCATAAAAGCTAATATAATGATGAATAAATTATTTTTAGGGCATATCAATACAGAAAATGGGTTGAAAGAGGGAAAACCCAAAGAACATGAGTTGGGTTTGAGAATTTCCCCTTACTATTTATCTAAATGCTTTATTCACTATAAGTTACTGTATAATGACATTATATTCACTAATTAAAAATTCCAGAAACTTTTATACATTAAAATGGTTCATTTTGGTTTCATTAAGTTCTTTTATGGTCCTTTTGATTAGTTTTGGAGTTGAAATTCATTGTTCGGGAGTGTTCTTTTTCAATGTTTTCAAGAACGAATCACTTGTAAACATGAATGGAAGTTCCTGTAGAACGTGGATAAACATCCAGAATTTATATTAATTGTTATTAATGATCTTATAGTATTTTAAAAGATCTTATAATGATTTTTTTATGTACCATGATGATGAATCATTGGTTAAAATTTAATGATGACCAATTTAGGTTAATTTGGGCGGTTTAAATCACAACGAACATGTTTTGTTTAATCATTTAATTTTATGTATAAAATGTGTTTCCAGAACGTAAAATGGGTTAAATAATACATATTAAAAAAATTAAACCATTTAATGGTTTTATTTACATCCTTAAAATATTTTAAGGAAAATGGATGTGAATCTTCATTGATGTAGGTAAATTAACACATCACGGGCAATGATTTTATTTTTATAAAAAAAGAGATAGAGGGAGGAGTATAATGAATAATATTCCATTAACATGACTGAATAAAATTATAGAAATCATAATATAGTTATCATGAAATTTGGATAAGAGAATTTAAGGATAACAGAATAAAATAAATGGAATTTGAATGGAGTTTGAATGAAAAGAGAGAGAGAAATTACCTCTTGAATCCTCATATGGTGATCCTCCTTATGGAACCTAGGCTTGGTCTTTTTATGAGACCATGATATCCTAGATGTGGGGGAGGATATTCAGAAGATATTTGAGAAAATTTTGGAGTAGGAACAAGTCTTGAGAGATTTGAGGAAATGAGGTTGTGAGAGGTGGTATTTATCATGGATGGGAGAGGGGTTTTCTCAATATTATTTTCATTCATTTATTATTTCTCCCAAGACAAGAAATATTGAGGATTCATGTGACTAAAAATAGTAATATGTTTATATGAGTTCAAAAAAAATTCCACTTACATCAGACAAGCCTAAAGCAAGATCCATATATTCATTTATTTAGCATATTTTGTAAATTATAGAATTTCACTATTCACCAAAAATTCAAGAATTTTAGAAAAATCCAAAAACTTCCACCCTAACCATTTTTTGATGTGTAGAATCCAAAAAAGAACTAAATTATATGAAAATAATTTTCTAAATATGATTAATTTAATTTTTTATTAAAATCATAATTTACTTGAAAAATACAAATTTTGAAATTAAAACTACTTTTATAACACTTTGAAAACATAATTATGTTCTCATAAAATTACCATATAATCATAAAAAAATCAAAAAAAAAATATTTTGTTAATACATTTTCTAAAACTAAATTTTCTTTTAAATTATTAAATTAATCATTAAATATTTTTGACATAAAAAAATACCAACATTATAAACAATTATACCTTATTTCCAATTATAAGATGGATAAATTTTATTTATACTATCAGTGGTAAGGTTCCTATTCACTTGGGTGGTTCACTATTCATAAGGGTCATATTAAAATTCATAAGGGTAACATTACTATTAATAAGGTTATGTTATTATTCACTAAAAATAATTTTGTCATGTCGGACTCCAAACAACTTACTGAATGCAACCGTGTATGTCATATTTTCAAAATTCAAATCATAGAAGTGGAAACTTTTTGTTTAAAGGTCACATAGTAGTACATTTAAGTATGATGTGGTATTGTGTTTACTAATGTGATTTTATGTGATTATTACATTACTACAATAAGGGAGAAATTTCATTGATAAAATTTTGGGTCTTTACACTCTATGTACATCTCCATTTCTTATTTAGAAGCATTAATAAACCCAACAGTCATAATAATACAATGTTCCAATAAATCCATTTATAATACCCAAATACTAAACATATCAAACTTATTATTATAACTCATATTGGTCAATTCATGAATTCACCAATTAACGATCCATATCCCCCTTTATTCCAAGCTTCCAGTTATCAATATAATTTTAACAATTCATTACACACATTGATTAATCCATGTAACCAATTATCTAGATAACAGTAACAATTATTTTCCTGTTATCATTTAATCTCAATATCACTAACACATTTCATCACATCCATATTTCATTATGTTATCATTCCCTAACCAATTACATAAAAATTAACCAATTTCAAGGCAAGTAATTATTTTTCAAGAAAATTATACCAAATACATTTTGTTAATCATATTAATCAATTTCATTTCTATAAAAAATCTACCAAAACTATTATTTTTAAAGGAGTTCTAAGTTTATTCGATTAAATTTAAAACCTAAATTCAAATTTAGCACACTTATCAGGTGGCTATAGGTCTCGATTTCATTTCCATCTGACCCAACAGGATCCATGTGGGGTGTCTAAGAATATAATTTCATCAATTTCAGCATGATAAAATTTATTATAGGTCATTCACATAGATTACCAATGTCTTCGAACATGAAATACATACTAGGAAAACATAGAGTTTAGAAATTTTTTCTAGACAACCCACCTCAATAAAGGAAGAAGAAACTCCATTGGGATCAGATGAAAGATACATGTGTAAAAAAACAATACCATGTTTGGTAATGATAGATTTACATCGTTAAGGATGGAAGAATGTGAATCTAAAGAAAATAAATGAGTATTTCATCAAATCCATTAATGAATTACTGATATAGGTTGACTGAATTGAAGAATGGATCACAAGATCAAATAGAGGTGTTGGGGGGTCCACAATATCCTTGGAGCGCCTTTACTAAATAGTAATCCTAAATTAGGTTCAGAATATGGTGTTTAGATGTTTAAAGAGGGGTTTGGGGAATAAAATTATATCGCATCCCCTCACTTTTATAGACTATCCTGATGTCAATGGATAGTCAATGGGAACCATCGATTGGATGTTGGTGTCTTCCTGTAAGCCTATATGAAAAAAACACCCACTGGGTGGTCGGTGGGTTCCTACCAGTTTTCCAGTTGGACTTCTGTATCTTTTCCATTCTACTAGATAGTTCACCATCTGGCTGGTGGACTACACTATCTAGTCAGTTGTCTATATTTTTATCCAACTTGCAAACCACTACTAACTACATCCATCCACTACTAGTCAGGCTTCTCTGATTCCCTTAATATCTCTGATATTACATTTTTAATCCAATAACGGGGTGTCTCTTCATTGTATAAATGTTTTAATAAAACATAAATAAACTCAACCAAAAATTATAGAGGAATTCACTTGTAAAAGGATGGGATCATACAACCTCCCCACCATATAACAGTTCATCCCTGAAGTATACTCTAAAGAATCACTATAGGGTATTAATGAACACGTCTAGACATTGTTCTCTCATATCATAATTCCACTCCTAATTCTCATCTTAACTCCCCCATTCTTCCATTATACTCACACTACAGGTATGGTCTTCCATCAAATATTCTTCTCACTATGGTTCATGATACAAATCAGATGATCCTCAAAAGACACATAAATATAAATCTCAACATCATTAATATATATCATGTAATAAGGGTTATGGTGATATCTATAAAACTACAACACATGAAGAACATCATGTCTGTAATTGTAGTGTGGTAGAGGGTCCAAATGGTATTCCACTAGAGTGACCCTTTCCACTATCCCAAATGGCCTAAAAACCTAAGTGATAGCTCTCTCTACTTCTTGATATGGTATTTCTCCAGCATGCATGACACCCAAAGAAAAACCTTATGATCAACCTTGAAATATATAGGTCATACATAGTGGTTTGTATAAAAGTTATTCCAACTATGCATAGTCACAAACCACTCTCTAATCCACTAGACTATCTTAGAGTCTCTTGCATGAAACTTGGTCCAAAGATAATCGACTAACCTGCCTCTAATTAGACAATTGGTGAATGGAACAAACTCTTATACAAAGCCTCAAAAGGATCCATTTCGATCAATTCCTGGAAGCTATTATTATAAAAAAACTCAATTAGTTCCAAATTCTTCTACAATGAACCAAAAAAGTCTGAAACATAGTCTTAGATTGACCATCAGTTTGAGGTTGATAAGTTGTGCTAAAAAACCTACGATCCAAGATCCTTTTTAAAATGTTTCCAGAACTATTAAGTGAAATGGGGATCTCAATCAAAAATTAAACTCATTAGAATAAAATTCATCTAAGATATCTCTCTCATATAGAGACTAATCATATCATTGATGGTAATAGTCTCTCTAATGGTTAAGAAGTGGATTCCTTCATTAGTTGATTTACAATCACCCAAACTCCATCATTTTTTTGGAGTTTCTGGGTAATCTAGTCACAAATTCCATAGAGTCGTCATCCCATTTCAATTTAGGAATGGTAAAAGGTTGTAGCAACTCTTCATTCCTCTTATGCATGGCATTCACCTACTAGTAAGTGAAGAATCATTCCACAATGGTTTTTATCCACTTATTTATCCCTACACTATACTACTACCTATGAATATGTGAAACATCTTTGTTCGAACAATATATAGCACCCATTTAGAGGAATGGGAATCCATCATTAACTCCTCATGGAAACATGTAGGAGACCATACATGGTACAAGATAATACTTACATCCTCCCTGCTAAGAGACCATACTGATGGTGGATCCCCACCATATAATTTTTCTCTCAAACACAATCCCTCTAGATCAAATGAATACTCTATCTTGGTCTAGTTTAGAAGCATGGGTATAATAGATGTTGAATCTGAATTTACTCATCCCTAGGACTGATGAACATCCATATGCATGCCTATAAATAGATCCATCATTTACCACTCATAATAAGACTCTCACACTACCTCTATCTACATATTCAATCTGAAGTAGTCAGAAAAGATTCATCCCTTTCCTAGAATTTAGAAAAACTAAAAAGTTTAATGACTCCAGATACATGACCCACCTTTACTACTTAAGGTTTAGGTCCCACTACAATAATATCTAATTGAGGTACTTGTGATCCGTATAAAATAGAAACCTATCTTCTATAATATAATTCTATTAAAATATTAGATAAAATACCGCTATATCCAACTTTAGATCATGAGTAGAGTAATTACTCTAACATAGTCTCAACTAAATGGATCCATAACTAACCACATCATTCTCTTGAATTGAAAAAACATTGAGTCTAACTCTGGATGTTTCGTAATACATAGTGTATACCTTTCCTGGATCAGGTAAAGTAAGAAATATTTATTAGTTCAACCTACTCTTTATATCCTAAAAACTCTCCTTGCAATAATTTGACCAAAGAAACATCACCCTTTTCTTCTTCATCCTAGACATCAATTTTGGTAGATAAGAGAATCCCTGGGTTAAATGCCAATAATGACCTATTAGACCTAGAAAACTCCAAATCATGAAGACATTTTTGGCCCATTTCCAAGAAACCATTTATAAAATATTCTCAAGGTCTAATGACACTCCATACATTGAGATAACATGACCCAATAAGTGATATTTATTGATCAATAAATTTCATTTAGATGAATTTGAATAAAGATGATTGTATCTAATTATATTAAGGATGATTTCATAATGTTGGGGATGATCATTTATAGATTATGAGTACACTAGTATATCATCGATGAAATCACCACAAACTAATGTTGGAATGGATAAAAGATATGATTCGTTTAGGCCATGAACGCCACTGGTGTGTTCATCAAACCGAACGGCATCTCCAAAAACTCATACAGGCTATACCAGCTCCTATAAGAAGTTCATGGTATGTATGACGGTCTTACTCTCAATTTATGGTACCATAATCTCAAGTAAATATTGGGGAAAATCTGGGAACCTATAAACTATTTTAAGATATATCCAATGAAAAAAAATTATATTAGTTCATGACCATCATATGGTTCAATATTTAATAATACACCCATAACAAAAAGGATTCATCTTTCTTCTTGGAGAAAATCATGACATAACTCCATGGATAATTAAATGGATTAATGAATCTATTTTCCTAGAAATCTTATAACTAGACATTCAACTCATGAACCTTCACTGGTGGCATCCTATAAGGTAGGATGGAAACTAGTTTGGTTCCCAGCACCAACTAAATATTGAACACAATCTTCTAATTAGGTAGAAAACAAAATAATTGTTCCGGAAATGAATCCTAAAAGTGGTACACTATGGGATGAAAAGTTTTCTTCTATACCCCACCATCATCCAAAACAAATCTCTCTATTTGAGTTGTGAGACAATCCAATCTACAGTGAATCAGTCCTCCATGATCAGCCTAGAGATCTCATTTTTATTAATGAATATAACCGCCCCTTCTGGTGATAGAATTTCCATCTTCTCTACTAAAATTCGATATGATCCTGGTGTAGAACTAGAAAAATTAAAACCCAAAATAAAATTGAATCCTATTATTTCAATCACAAATAGATTCCAAAGGAAACAATAGCTACCAATTTCAAGAGAAAACTCCTAAAAGTGCCTCATGCCCTCAGATGTCACCCTTAGTAGTGTGTCAATGGTCATAACACTATCCAAGATCTCCAAAACCAACCCCAATACATTTTAAAATTAAAAATATATAAAGGAATGTGATTCACCTATATCAAAAAAAATATAATAGTAGAAGGTCAAATATCCAGACTGATTGGAGTAGACTGTATCGTATATATTTGACTAATCCATCTGCTTTCTGCTCTAGTATGAGCCCTTAAGACACTCTCTATGGCTAATATTGTTTCTCATGTATCATGATACCATGTCCCTTACCCTAGCCCTTGATATCAGTGGAACTCCTATTACTTATCCATTAAGGGGTAGTTGAGTCCTTCCCAAACTCTGGTTCCAACCCAGATCCTTTGTCACCACTCTTATTTTGAGTGATCATATAGAAATATTAAAGATGACTTGTTTTACTACAAGAACAACACTCCATGATTGGGTAAGTACACTAATAGCGCTTGTGGCCAGCAATACCACACTAATTGCACTATGCCTGGTCATGGTACTAAGATGACTACCAAATCCCTTGGATTCTTTACCATCCACTACCCAGGGAGTAACTATCATAATAGTACTTATTGGAACCTAAATAATATCTCCATGATTATCCATCTATGGTCATCTCCCCTCCACCTAGGGCCTTTTCAGGTTTCCTTTTATGATGACAATCTGATTTATCACATCATCTAGGTAACTTAAGTGAAATATGTTCACCTATGACTTTATCATATAACAAATACCACACTACTGAAAAACTGTGTTTATCTGGTTCTAGGGCTTTAATAGTGATAGCTAAAAGAGTTGTTAAAGATCCCCTTTGTTAGGGAAAAAATCAGTGTTAAAGGGGGTTTTTAACAGTGATTTTTTAGCGCTGTTCAACGAGGTATTTAACAATGCTAAAAACATTTTTAAAGGGGGTCCTTCATCAGTGATTTTTTACAATCCCTAATAATGTCCCACACTTTATTAATGATTTTAAAAATTAATTAATAAATGAGGTCTTTTAGAAGCTCTTGTAAAAAAATCCCTGATAATATGGGGGGTTTATCAGTGCTTTTTTAGAAGCACTGATAAAGACCCCCCTTTATCAGTGCTTTTTTAGTATTAGTGATATGGGTATACATAAAAAATTATATTTCATTAAAAATAATATATATATATATATTGATATAAATATAATATATATTTTTTAAATATGTTTTAGACAAGGTAAATATGTATTTACACTTAATATATAAGATATTTAGTTAAAATGGAATATAAAAGAATTTTAAAAATATTTTTAATTAATAATTTTCTTATTACTACTGATTAATGGTAATTTAATATCAATTTAAGATAAAAAAATTAATAAAAGATCTAAAATAAGTCGAAAACATAACTGAAACAACAACCAACCCTAAATTTTAATTTGGGTGTCCATTTTGGCTCTACCATGTGTCAAATAGAACCTTTTGAGGTCCTCTATTCTCTTGTCCACACAGGTAAACCATTTCCTCGTTTCTTTAGGACAAAAAATGCCCAGAAGGCCTCCAAAATTGAGTTTTTAGTTGGGGTACCCTAATTTTTACAAATTTGATGGATTTTCAACATTGTTTAAGGGGGTTCTATTGCCTTTTTTGGTGGAGACTAAATTTATTCCTTGGGAGTACATTCATATTGATATTATGGTTTTGAAATTTTATTATTTTTCATAACATAGTTTTATTTATAATTCAATATATGCATGTTTTCTTATATTTACTTATAATAAATCACTCATATAAATAGAATATCAACATATTTATGTAAAAATGTATATTCTAATATATGTAAATAAATACATATTCTAAAAATGTATTTAAAATAATATCTAACCATTTTTTGCATTATACAAACATATTTATAATGTTTATATATACATATGTGTGTGTATTAATAAATAGATATATATTATATTATATTCTAGTATATGTAAATTAAAATAATATATAATATATTTAAATAAATATAGGTATATATATCACACGCCCATATATATATATTTTATAAATGTATTTAAAAGTAATTTTATAAATATATGAATAAAATATATGTGTGTAAATATATATATAAATAAACATAAATATTAATAAATAGACAAAAAAAACATGGTGTAGGGTAATGGAATTCCATCTTCAATGGAGATGTGTTAGGTTCGAAACTAGGTGGGCACGCATGAGGTTTAAAATTCACAAAGCACTGATAAAAGGGGTGATGGGTGAAAAGAGCTGATAAATGTGGGGGAGCACTATTAATGGTGTTGTGGATGCGATTATAAAGGGGTCTAGCTCATGAACATATCAAAAAATATAATTTTATCCCATTTAATATCATTGCCTTTATCCATGCTAAAAACTCACTGTTAAAGGCACCCTTTAACATGGCTAGAAAAAGTGATTTTAAAAGGGCCCTTTAACAACATAGAAAAAACATTGATAAAGGACCTTTTTAATAGCGCTTTTTTAACATTGATAAAAGATTAAGTATTTTAATTATGCACTGGTTGTTAGTGACTTTTTATCATCGATAAAGGCATATTCTAGCTTTGTTAAAGACCTATTTTTATTAGTTCTATATTGAAAATTATTCACCCAAGCGATCTCCTCAATGGTCAAGGATGAAGAAAAATGTTAAAGGTCTATAAAGCATCTGGCATAGTCCATCACTGAAATTCTCCCTTGTGTCAAGTTTCTGAATGCTAAAACACTCTAATAACTTAGATTATTTAGATAAAATTTTCTTAGAAACATTTCCACAAATCCCTTCCAGGTTATCTCCTCTTACTACATAGTTACCTTCATGATGTCTGTTGACGCTCCTTTCGTCACAGAATCTAAAGATTGGAAAAGGGGAATATATGAGCTCAAAGTGATTCAACCTTTGAAGAAAACATCAAAAATTGACAAAGGGATGAACAAGGAATACTTTTCCCATAGGCCGCGCAAGTTCCCTCATGGTCGCGCAAGTACACTTGCGCGCCGCCTAGTGGTCGTGCAAGTACTTGAGTGCTGCCTAGTGGTCGTGCAAGTCTACTTGCGCGACGCCTTATGGTCGTGCAAGTGACTTTCACGACCTAAGTGGTAACCGCCCGGTAGGGTCTTCTTTTTCCTATAAATAGACCCTGTGGGCCCCCCATTGGGGAGGATATTTTTCCAGAAACTCGGATTGAAGCTCCCGATGCCCAAGTCTCTTCTCAAAGCTTCCGGAACACTTCTAAGGTAATTTCTTACCTAGAACGGAAGATCTAAAGAGAAGAAGGAAGGCCTAAGTGTTGAAACTTATCAAACACTTGCGCGCCGACTTATTTCCTTCATTATAACTTGCGCGTCCCTTTTCTGGAAGAACCTCAAGAAAATTCTAAAGGGTTTAAAAAAGAGTCGCTCAAATATTTCAATGCTGGTTGAAAATCGCGCAAGTACACCATGTGTCGCACAGGTATACTTGCGCGACCATACTTGCGCGCCCACGGAAGACTTGCGTGCCTTGCAAGACTTGCGCGACCCTATCTTTTTGGGTGCCCATCTTGCCCATTTTTACCCCTCTTAATCCATCACACCTTTCCTTTTCAAGATTCAGTCTTCAAGACACTCTTCAAAGCCATTTATGGCATGATTTCTTGATTTGACTTCCTTATCTGAAAGGAATTCTGTGGAATATCTCTCAAAGTCTAGTGATTTAAATATCCTTATGTCACTAAATATGGAGAGTTCATTCATTCAACCTCATCCTTTAAGATGAGAGAATCCTAACCTGGGTCTCCTTTTTAGGAATAATCCCCAGTTATAAATCCTCTAATTTTGGGCATCCTCCTCAGGAGTAAGCCCCAAACCTTAATTCCTTATTTTTGGCATCCTCCTCAGGAGTAAGCCCCAAAACTTAATTCCTTAACTTGGGAATCCTCCTCATGAGTAAGCCCCAATCAAGTCCTCTAATTTTGGGCATCCTCCTCAGGAGTAAGCCCCAAATCTTAATCCCTAACCTGGGTCTCCTTTTCAGGAATAAGACTCAGTCATAAACCTTGGGCTTCCTTTTCAGGAATAAGCCCCAAGTCCCCTAACCTAGGTCTCCTTTTCAGGAATAAGACTCAGTCATAACCTTGGGATTCCTTTTCAGGAATAAGCCCCAAGTCCCCTAACCTGGGCCTCCTTTTTTAGGAGTAAGTCCCAGTCATAATCTTGGGTTTTCCTTTTTAGGAGTAAACCTCAAGCCCCCTTAAAATTCTCTTAACTAGTCATAATTTACCTTTGATTTGGGTTTCCTTTTCAGGAGTAAAACCCAATCATAAGTCCCCTTCTAACTTGGGCATCCTCCTTAGGAGTAAGCCCCAAGATTAGAGTATTCAAATCTCTATAAAGCACATATACCTTTATGGACCCTGTTCCTGGATTTTCTCCCTAAAAGTAAATCCTAAACCTTCATCTATTTTGGGCAGTCATACATACATAAGCCCCAAACAATTTCTTATGATTGCATCTTTCATGGCACAATTGTCTAATTTTTACCAATACCTCTTGTTTCTCACACCGAGCATGACTCACGTGAGCTTAGAGTGTAAAAGTAATTATGACATTCTTCTTTGAGCCATCAATCATAAACATCATACTCCATTACTCGAACTACATGGGTTCTGATTCCTTTTCCAAAACAAAGGATATGTAGGTAGCCCATTTATGGGTTCGATCCCAACTTTGAAATAATCCCTGTCCTTCTGAATGACGATAAACTTCAAGTGCCCCACTGAGTGGCTTTAAAACCATCCTGGTCATCATAATGACCAAGATACTTTTATATAAATGTTTTGAAGGATACCATTGACCAGGAATCTCTAAACAGATATAGATGATTCTCTATTGATGAAGAACCTCGAATACATATAAAAGATTCTCTAAATTTCTTGCATATTTAATCATTGATTGTTAAAACTAAATGAAAGCACATTTTATACTTGGTAATGTAATAAGGATTCACGAACATAACTTAAATCTATAAAGAGAGTCCCGGAGTAGACAATAATTCCCCTCAAAAAGGTGTGATGAGTCCGACCTCCCATCCTCTCGACCAATGAAAATTCCTAAGCCTCATTAGTACACAAGCTAATGAGCGCCTACCTTTGGAATGTAGGTCCAAACGGATGTGGAATCATTGGATGTTTCCGGTTCTACGAACAAACCCGTTAGAAACCGATCGGAACGTTTGAATCTCCCATCCAGGAGGTCATCCCCAGATTCTGTGCGAAACAAAAATGGTGAACCCGACGTGAATCCTTAACCAAGTTAAAGTGATGTTCTTCTTTTTTGTTAGGCCCCTTGGGCCAACAAAGCAATCATTGACATGTTCTCATCCAAAAGATGCAGTGGCCGGATTCATCTTGATTATGTCTGTTATATGGAAAAGGCACTCTTTTCTCAAGATCTTCTGTAAAATGGCTTTCCTTAAATTCACCCCTGTGAATACTGCTGTTGTAAACACCTCTACTGTGAGGTCTGCTGCTGTGAAAACCAATGCTACTACTCCTGCTGGAACGTCGTCCGCTCTGAGGATGACATCACCAACTCAGCATCTTCAACGCTGGGTTTCTAATGCACTAGTTAAGGAGTACAGTCGCAACGGTACTATCCCAACTCTGGAGGCCGCTCGTCAAGCCCTCCAAGTTAACAACTCTACCTGGTCATCCGGACAACGGCGGACAGCGATCAAGAAGCAGGCGGTGCTGACTACCGTCTCCAACCGTTTCGGGTCGTTATCCCCGGAACGCAATTTCCATTCACTCCCTTACTCTGAGGAAGTGAATGAGCAGGTCCCGCAGGACCTTAATTCAAAAAGACAGGAGTCCTTCTTAAGGGATCCCATCAACAATCTCCGCCAGACTCGTGCGGTAGTGCGCCCTCAACATGATGAGGGTACCGACTCCAGGCATTCAGCTCAGGTTCCTCGAACCCGAGAAGGCAAGATGAACCGCCAGAGACGGAATCCGGTTAACAATGGGCAGGTTTTCATCCCGCCCATCTCCGGAGAAGTCCACCAACCTAACTTGGTGGCAAATAACGAACAGGCACACACACCTGTCCGTTTTAATTCTGCTGTTCAGCAGACTCGTCTGGCAGCATCAAGCCGATCCCGCCAGGCAATTCCGGCGGAGTACCATAGGCAGGAACATACACCTACTTATACATCACCAGTTAGTCAGCAGGCTCGTCTGACTACATATGATGGATCTCGTCAACCGCGTTTGGAGAAGTGTAATCAGCAGGCACATACACCTGCTAATACTAATCAAGCCTACCAACAGTCTCGCTTGGTAGCGCACGGAGAAGTCAGTCGGAAAGTCCCGACGACAAACAGGAGGCAGACTCAACTCTCTGCATCCACACTTGAGTACTTTCAGGATTCACTGACAGGAAAAGGAGGACAGGAGCAGGCACATACACCTACTCCAAGCCCGGAATAGACGTATATCCCCGTTCCGGCGGCTGAAGTCACCAAACATATTTTGTCAATGGTGAAAGAGCAGAAGCAAATTCCTGCTCATATTCTGGATGCTTGCCAGGATATCATAACAGCTTCAGCATCATCACAGGGACATACACATAAATCTATCCCTAGCAATGGAGTGACACATCAACGATTCACTCCGGAATAGACACGCACATCTGTTCTAGTCCAAGAGGGTTATGGGGCATACTCCCCCATATCATACGGACAACCAAGTCAGGAACATACACCTGATTTGAGTGGAGATCGTCAGCCTAACCTGACCATATTTCCTGATCAGGCACATACACCTGCTCAGAGCAATCACTTTCGTCATCAAGTGGTTTCTAAAGCGAGTAAGAAGGCATCTAAGAAAAAGATCCACCCAGCACAGTCAGGAGATCAAAGGCCAATCTGCAACAAGGCCTTACTCGATGCTGGAGTTCTTGAAGCCCTCAGACATTAATCTGTCGGAATTCAAGATTCTACTCCCTCAGTTCCCAATAACGGGAACATTAATTCTGAAGGTCTTCAACAGACACTTCCTCATGAAGACTTGCTTCATGAAACTTCGGTCAATCTTGAAGTTTCTTCTTCAGATGAGAGCCACAGGAACCCTCTGTGTGGTCAGAAGACCAAGGAGCAATAGATTTCATCTTTTGTTGTAACCCATCATGACGGTCCTCCTCATGGTGATGAACTTCGCTGCGAAAGTCCTCTCCACAGTAGTGATTCACGTTGTCTCGAAAATTCTTCAGAAGGCAATGTAGTGACGAGAAAGCCCTCCTATCTCGAGGCACTTGCAAACGTAAAACCAGTCATGTTTGATGCTTTACTATCGGTAGGTGAAACTCTTTCTCCATCAGAAGATAGCCTGGGGTTCAGGTTATTCTCCGAACCATCCCTGGGTCATTCATTTTCCAGCATGAATAGTGATATCTCTACCAGTCTTGTTGAATCCGATGAAGCAACAAGGAAACACCAACTCTGGTCAAAACAGGTAGAAGAATCTTCATTTAATGATAAAGAGGAAATGCTGAACATCAGGAAAAAACTGGCAAAAGGTGAAGTACCAGTCATGTTTTGGCCTTTGGCTGACTCCCAGTACGACATTCCAAAGATGTTGACGGATGATGGAATCCATGATATTCGTCTCAAAATATGGAAGACTCTTTGTCAATTGAAGAAGAAAGAATTATCTTACGGTGATTATGAAAATCATATTAAGATAATAGAAGGGTTACAACGTCAGATTGATTTGGCATCTCTATCAGTCTCTCGGTATCCGAAGGCTGAAAAGCAACAGAGAACCCTTCAACGTTCATGCCTTGGCGCACTAAGAAAATTGCGTCAGTTAATTGCCAATGCTCCATCTGAAGTTCATATCATAGGATGGGGTGTTCATGGAGCACTACATTTCACAGTGCTTTCCGGTCAGCAAAGCCCGCCGAAAATGGTCTCATGCAATGTTATTGCCCATGGCCGGCCACAGTCAATGGGTTTTGTTCATAATCAAAAGCTTGCTCAAGAACAGGCTTCAACTAGTTCCTATCAAAATCAACTGTATAGAGAACAAGTTGTTGAATTTCTCCTACATCAAGCAGGCGAGAATATTGCACAAGCCTCTCGTCTGGAGCAAACACGTCATCAAATGACAGAAGTTTCGGAAATCATCCAATGATCTGTTGAACCAGGTGATAAAAGTGGATACAGGTTAATGCATCCAGCTAATTTCCGAACTAAGATTCGCAAGATCAAGAGAGATTTTAAGAAGATCTTAGACATAGCATGTCAAGAGACACCCCAGCTTGCCAGACTGGGGACTTCTCTAACCCAACCCTCAGAGTCAACAAATGGGATTCGAGGAGTTGAGCGGAAGCAGCAGGAACATCCCCAGTCCACCGGACTGGGGAATTTTTCAAATCCTCAATCCCTCCCTCAGAGAAAGTCAGTATTCTCTCGATTAGGGAATAAGCCTCGAGAGGAACGAAGATCCAAGATATCAGGAGATTCTCTCCAAGTGACGGTTCTCCAAGAAGTTCCTGAGGGATCAAGTCAACGGAATGCCATGTCTCATCATGGACATAGAAGAAGACAATATCACAGAAATGCTGATAGAAAGGATTCCATGCAATATGCATCCATTAATGTCATCAATGCCGTTGCTGCTGATTCACCAGATGAGGCTCAATCAGAGGGATCAGATGAAGAGGTTCCTGCTCAAGAAGTTGCGCACACAGACCTAAATGAAGAAGGTGTGCGCACACATAATCAAAGGCTTACCCAAAATCTGGGTATTCCTTCAAGTAACCCACTTCCCCCTCTCCGAAAAGGATCCAATAAGGGGAAAGGAAAGAATCAGGTTACTTCTCACCCTTCCTCTGAAGGAGATCAATCGCTCTCATTAGAGCAAAGGTTTTCACAACAGGAGGAAGAAATGAAAGAATTAAGAAGGTTGAATGCAGAACTACTTCAGAGTAGTCTTCTTCTTAAGAATGCTGAAGTCCGACAGCCGAAGGAATTTGTTGTAACTACTGAGATGGATCAAGAATATCCTCCTTTATCAGTACACCCACAGAGGTCTAATCCTACGGGTCAAACGCAACAACGGTTGGCAGCACTACCATCAGTTGCAGCACCAACCACCACGTCTGTCCAAACTCCATTCATTGAACCTACCCAAAACCAAGTTCAACCTGACGTTTCTCAAAAGTTAATAACTACTATTGAGTCATTAACAGCTTGGTTAGAAACTATGGAAGGGAAACAGGCGCAAGTTCAACCTGAAAAGAACGTTTACCCTGAATGGGTAGATTCAATTTCTCCTCCATCCAGTTTTGGAAACCCTGTTTTCCCTACTTTCAATGGATCAGGCAACCCCGAACAACATTTGACGCATTACGTGTCTTGTTGTGATCCTATGATGGGAACTCCAGAGTAGCAAGAAGCAGTGAAACTCAGATGCTTCGTGCGAACCTTGCAAGGACCAGCTTTTGTCTGGTATACAAGCTTGCAATCCCGGTCAGTCATCGGATGGGAGGATCTTCATCAAAAATTCCTTCTTCAGTTTATCTCAACTTTGCCAAAAACGACAGTTTTCGATCTTACAAACTGCATGCAAAGGGAGAATGAAAGAGTCTCTGATTTCATTTCTCGTTGGAAGGGATTAACGTATTCCCTGAGTTTAGCACTCCCTCAGGAGGAATTGTTGCCAATCTGTGTGGAAAATTTGTGTGACGAATTACGCACACCATTGATCCCTGTGAAATACACAGGAGGGTTTCGAGACCTTACTTCAATCGCTCAACAGATTAAAGATTCCCTTATACAGGCTAAGGTTAAATCTCGTATAATTCCATCAGCTCCAGGAAGAAGAATGGGTAAAGCAAAAACTGCTACAATTATGCTTAAACAAGCACCTGTACCTATTTCTACTTCAAAACCTTCATCTTCTCGAAGGGCTCCACCTCCTGAATGCCAACAACAAAGGCTGTTTCGTCCAAATGATCAAAAAGATCAACGACGAAAACAATTTGAGGATATGAAGAGTAAAACATGCTCTTTCCGAAGTGAGCAAGTTCCTGGTTACTTCATTTCAGCTCTGGAAAATAATTTGGTTCAATTACCAGTGCCGAAGAGGCCAAACAATGAAGGAGATGAAGACCATCCCAATTATTGTCCCTTTCATCAAATGTTGGGGCATCTCATCTAGGAGTGTTTTGTCTTTAAAGACCTCCTGCAAAAGATGGTCGACTTGGGACAAGTCAAATTGAAGGGTTCTTCAGCTCATGTAGCGTGTATTACCGCTACAGATCCAGAGGAAGGAGACGAGTGGCAGGAAGTCAAAAGAAAAACTGCGAAAAAATATGATGATTGGATGGTCAGAAAGACAATCAATCGGACCCATTCCATTTTGCGAACACAATTGAAGAACCCAATTGTGTCTCCTAAAAAAGTTGCAGTAAAGCCTCCATCAAAAGACAAATCCTCAAAAGGGCAGCGCAATTCAAAGAAGAAAGAGGAATCAGGAGAAGATGAGTATGTATCAAAGCCTAAATTGTCATTGACTCTGGTAGATTTCATGCCATCTACTTCAAAGCCACGGGCACCGCCCCATCAAATGGCACAGCCTAAACAGGCTAACCAGGCAGAGTCTTTATCAGACGAAGAGTTAATCTTTGGTTCTGTTAATATGATTCAATTAACAGATCCATATTCCAGTCTTGATGAGCCTGAATTCCCTGTATCAAATAAGGGAACCCGAGGAAGTTCTAGAGGTTCAGGATATAGGGGAAGACGTGGATCTTTCCGAATCCACCACTCTAATTCTACCCCTTCTAGCACTGTATATGCAGTAGAAACTCGTGGTAGAGCCCTTCAGCGAGCTCAAAAAGAACAAGCAAGTTCTTCTGCCAATGGCCAACTCAGTTTTGGCACAGTTATTTTGGAAGACCGATTAAAGGTTCCATCTTCTTTATCTCAGCAAGTAAATGGATCTAATCAGTCTAATATTACAAAACCAAGGATGTTGCCAACTTCAATACAAGATGCATCAGCTTCCAAAGCATCTGCTTCCAAGGTACCTGCTAAACCGCATATTCCTATTGGGAAACGCAGACCTCTAGATCAAAAGTATGATATATTGAAACACTTGGCCCAAGTACCAGCCATGTTATCAATTTTGGATGCTTTGAATCTGTCAAGAGATCTTCGGGAAGCACTCATCGAAGCTTTGTCAAGTCCCCAGGAGTTTGAAGCTGAAATTGCTGCAGCTGAAATCTATCACATAGAGAATAATCCTGCAGAATGCCATGCAGTGATATCTTTTACTGATAAAGATGAAGATGATGTTGTGCATGGGCACATAAAACCTTTGTACTTATCTGGAAAAGTCAATGGTATAGATGTTAGAAGAGCTTTCATTGACAATGGTTCAGGAGTCAACCTCATGCCCATTCGTACACTTCGTCGATTGGGCCTCACGGAATATGATTTATCTCCTTCTACCATGATGTTGCAAGGATATGATAAAAATAAACAAGAACCACTGGGAGACGTTACACTCAGAACTCAGTTTGGAGATCTTGTTTCCAATTCGGATTTCATGATTGTTGATCAAGACTCAGCTTTCAATATCTTGCTTGGAAGACCCTGGCTACATCAGCATGCAGCTATTCCGTCATCATACCATCAATGTCTCAAATACTGTTTCGATGGTCAAGTTGGAACATTGTATGGTGATAAGGCCCCGTTCAAGACATGTGAGTCTCAATACATTGAGGCGGAATTTTATCACATGAAGGGTAGAGAAAAATCTACAATGAAGGAAATTACCTAAGTTAATGCTCCATATGGTTTGGAGAAAATTCCAATAAATCCATTTTCACATGTGAGTACAGATTATGTGTTACCTATCAGTCAAATTGACAAAATAGGCCCAAATCAAAATACACTTATGGAAAGATCCATAATGTCAATTACGGAAATCGAGCCAGACAACATGGGAGAAATTGGTAACTTATCAAGCAGTGATGAAAGCATAAGTGGTGACATTTTCATTTCGTCTGCAAAAATCCAACAAGTCTATACTTTTCTAATCAGGTAAGAAGAAGTTATAGAAACACCAGAGGTGAATAATGATGTCGATTCTCAATCCATCATCTCCTCTTTATTTCCCAAAGAAGACCCTTTATCATCAATAGGGTCAGAAATGGAAGCTTCTTCTTCAAAATGTGAAAATTTTGACATCTCTTATGATCATGAGAATTTCGTTTTTTCATCTACTTTGAAAGTAGAAATGGAAGAAATAACACATGATGAAGAGGAAGAGGAAGATCTTAGAGATTCTCCTCCAGTATTTGAAGAGGGTATCTCCACCATTGTGGATGAACTCAGAGAAGTAAATCTGGGTACAGAGAAAGATCCACGCCCCACTTTAATTAGTGCGGCCATGACCCTTGAAGAGCAAGAGATATATATTTCTTTTCTAAAGAAAAATAAAGATATTTTTGCTTGGAATTATACAGAAATACCTGGCCTTGATCCTGATGTTTCCACCCATCATTTGGGTTTGCCAAAAGAACATCGAGGATTCAAGCAAGCCGCGAGAAGAACACACCCAACCTATGATTCCAAAATTGAGGCTGAAGTGGATAAGCTTATCAAAGCTAACTTCGTCATAGAAGTTAAATATCCCAAGTGGTTGGCTAATATTGTCCCTGTAAAGAAGAAGAACGGACAAATTAGGGTTTGCATAGATTTCAGAGATCTTAATCGGTATTGTCCTAAAGATGATTTCCCAGTACCGATTACAGAACTCTTAATTGATGCGACGGCTGGATATGAAGTACTTTCTTTCATGGATGGATATTCTGGATATAATCAGATCCGAATGGCCCCAGAAGATGAGGAATATACAGCCTTCAGAGCTCCTCAATGTGTGTTTTGTTACCGGGTGATGCCCTTTGGTTTGAAGAATGTAGGTGCAACATATCAACGCGTCATGCATCGTATCTTCAAACCTCTTTTAGGGAAGTTTGTTGAATGCTATGTAGATGATTTGGTGGTTAAATCCAAACAACGTTCTAATCACTTGGCTGATTTGGAAGTCATATTCCACAAGCTTCGACAACATAATTTGAAGATGAACCCCTTAAAATGTGCTTTTGGGGTAACCTCAGGAAAATTCCTCGGCTTTGTTGTACGCCATCGTGGTATTGAAGTCGATCCTGAGAAGACCAAATCAATCCTTGGTATGTCACCTCCTCATAATTTGAAAGAATTAAGAGGACTTCAAGAACACTTAGCCTATATTCGGCGTTTCATCGCCAATTTAGCAGGAAAAAGTTTACCCTTTACCAAATTATTGAAGAAAGGAGTCACTTACCAGTGGACTGAAGAATGTCAAGAAGCATTTGATGTTATCAAGAAATACCTCTTGAGTCCACCAGTACTCATGCCACCTGTTGAGGGTAGACCGCTTATCCTCTATGTGACAGCTTTAGAACGATCATTGGGTGCCTTTCTCGCTCAAAAGAATGATGCTGGGAATGAAAATAGTCTCTACTATCTCAGTATAACTATGCTTGAAGCAGAAACCCGGTATTCAAGTATTGAAAAGTGCTGCCTAGCATTAATCTTTGCAGTTCAGAAACTGAGACACTACCTGCAACATCACGAGGTCCAATTGGTATCTCGTAATAATCCGCTCAAATTCATCCTTAGTCGTCTAATGCTTACAGGACGTCTGGCAAGGTGGGCGGTTATTCTACAGCAGTTCGACATTCAGTATGTGTCTCAAAAGGCAATTAAGGGCCAAGCTCTGGCTGATTTCCTGGCTGAACATCCTTCAGTGGAAGACACGTATTCAGATATCGAACTCCCTGATGAGGAAGTTTTCTCTATTCAAGAGAGTCCTCAAACATGTGAAATGTATTTTGATGGTGCTTCTAGAAGTCCAACAGGGAAGAAAATGGAAAATCCTAAATTCAACAAAGTTGGTTTAGGAATTGTGCTCATTTCTCCAGATAAGGCAGTGTTACCTTGTTCCTTTTTGTTGTGGGAAGGTGGTACCAATAATGAAGCTGAATACCAAGCTCTCATTACAGGCTTGGAATTAGCGCTTCAAGCACAAGTGAATCACTTAAAGGTGAAAGGTGATTCAGACCTGGTAATCAAACAAGTCAATGGGGATTATGCCATCAGAAAAGAAGAATTAATCCCTTTGTATGATTATTTCAGAGAGTTAATGTCGGAATTCCCTTCAGAACCGACATTTTCTTATGTCCCAAGATCACAAAATGATCAAGCTGATGCATTGGATAATATAGCCACAGCTTTAGCAGATCCAAATCGGGACGAGACAACCATCTGTATTGCCCACCGTCGTGCAATTTCACCTTATGTTCAAGTCAGAACAGAGGAAATTAATGAAATTAGTCCCATTCCTGAACCTTATGGTCATACTACAGGATGGATGTCACCTATCAGGGAATACCTTCAAAATGGAACACTTCCACCTGATAGAGCCGAGAAAGAACAAATCCGGCGACGTGTGGTCAATTTTACTCTTTATGATAGCCCAAACCACCTCGAGAAAATTCTCTACAAACGTGGTTTTTATGGAGTTCTCTTCAGATGTATTAATGGTGAAGAGACAATGGCTGTCATAAAAGAAGTGCATGCAGGAGTCTGTGGTGCCCACCAGTCTGGACATAGACTGTCTGATCAAATTCGAAGGCTTGGATACTTTTGGCCTTCAATGATACAAGATTGTGTTAATTTCACAAAGAAGTGTCATTCATGCCAAGTATATGCCAACTTCATTCATAAACCTCCAGAGTTGCTTCATACAGCTAAATACTCATGGCCATTTTCCACATGGGGAATGGATGTGGTGGGACCTTACCCTTCAGCTACGGCCAAGCAGTTTAAGTACATTCTTACAACTACTGATTTCTTTTCCAAATGGGCAGAGGCAGTACCTCTCAAAGAAGTCAGTTCTAAATTCATTGTTAGCTTCATCAAGTCTAACATCATTACTAGATTTGGTGTCCCTCATACCATATTGACGGACAACGGCACCAACTTCTGTTCTTCTGAGGTAAAGAAATTGTATCAAGAATACAACATTAAGTCCAACCATTCATCTCGATATCATGCAGCGGCTAATGGCCAGATAGAGGCCTTCAACAAGACTCTTTCAAATATACTGCAAAAGATGGTGGATAAAGATAAGAGGTCATGGCCCGATAAACTCTTTCATGCTTTATGGGCTTATCGGACTACCACTCGCAATGAAACGCGGTCAACTCCATATTCATTGGTATATGGAACAGAAGCAGTCTTGCCAATTGAAGTTCAATTGCCCTCACTCAGAATAGCCATTTATGATCAGTTATCAACAGATGAGCAATCCCAAAAGCGGTTGAATGAATTGGAACAGTTAGATGAGAAAAGATTGTGCACTTTGCACCACTTGGAAATCTATCAGAATCGAATAGCACGAGCTTTTAACAAAAAAGTTCGTCTTCGTTCATTCATTCAGGGAGAATTGGTATTGGTTTTCAGAGCACCAATGATACCAGGAAAGAAGCCTCCCAAGCTTGAACCAAAATGGGAAGGACCTTATTCAATACATAAGGTCTACTCTAATGGAGCATATTCTCTAATCTCAATGGATGGAGAACACATCACGACTCCAACTAATGCCAGATTTCTGAAGAAGTATTTTGTATAAACACAAAATATTGTTCCCAGATCCAAAAACAATCACATTGGTTCATATTATTGTCCTACATGACACTAAACTGTATTATGTCCTATCTACATGACATTAAACTGTACAGAAGTTCCATATTTTGTCCGAGATGACATTAAACTATATTTTGTCCGAAATGACATTAAACTATATTGTGTCCTAGAAACATGACATTAAACTGTGTGGCACTTTTCATCGTCTAGCATGACGATAAACTGTAAAAAGTCCCCAGAACGGATATCCTCATATTGGTTCACCTTAGTCCGAGCTATATGACTTTAAACTGTACAGTACCAGTTCGTCCTTGCTATATGACATTAAACTATACAGCAATGGTCTAGTATGACTTTAAACTGCAACTTTGTCCCACACGACATTAAACTGTGAAAAAGTTCCCTAAACCGTCCAGCATGACCTTAAACTGCATCATCCCTGGTCCAGCAAGACGTTAAACTGTGACGTCCTAACTACATGACGCTAAACTGTATAAAAGTACCTCACGTCCGGAAAGACGTTAAACTATATAATCATCAAAGGTCCAGTATGACATTAAACTGCACCATTCACGGTCCATGCATATGACCTTAAACTATTCGCACTTTCATCCGACATTACGTTAAAATGGTACACTCTTTTGTCCTTATTGCATGACATTAAACTGTACAATCCCCCTTTCGTCCAATATGACGTTAAACTATTTTATCCCCATCGTCCTAACTACATGACGCTAAACTGTACAGAAAGTCCTTGATATGTCCTACATGACATTAAACTGTTATTTTGTCCCTGCTACATGACACTAAACTGTGCAGCACCAATAGTCCTAACTGCAAGACTTTAAACTGCATAGTCCCTTTTTTTTATGTCCTATATGACATTAAACTGTGCATCGTTAAGGTTATTGTTACCTCTTGTTTCTCACACCAAGTATGACTCACGTGAGCTTAGAGCGAACATCAACCATAACACTCCCTTTGGGCCACTAACAATGTGTAAGTCCCAAAAACTTTTTAATTAGATCGTTGTCCCCAAGAACAACTTGATCATTAATTCATTCTTTAATTGAACTACACGGACTTTGATCCTTGCCCTCCAGGCTGGGTATGTAGGCAACCTCCCAGGGTTCAAGCCCAAAAATAATCTCTTCACATCGGTTCACCACCATCTCATATGATGTTTATTCGTGAAATCGCCCCTAGAATCAATATTTTTTACATTGATTCACTTTCGTTCTTGTTATATGACGTTAAACTATGAAACACTTTTGTCCGGTACGACAATAAACTACAATATTCTTTGATTTCCTCATTTGAGAGAGAACTATTATTGACATTGATTTTCCAATCATGGTTTTCATTTTCAAAAGACTACATGCATACATGGTAATGCCTAAACTTTTTATCTTAGGATAAAACCATCATTGCACTAAAGTCCCCTTTCACCCTTCACATGTACGAACCAAATTTGTACAAAGGGTAGTTCTAGAACTACGTGGACTTGATTCTCATCCTTATGGGATACGTAGGAACATTCGAGTATCCCTCGAATCCAGTCCCAAGTCTTTTGGGCCTAACCCCAAATTTCACTTTCAGTCCCTTGGCTGAAAAGTCCTCATGAAAACACACACTGTGTATTCATTATTATGGTCCGAATTCTATGACCCTAAACTAAGATCACTCATACTTTCGTCTTGCACGACGTTAAACTGCATTTCAAGAACTACGTATGGCTTGATTCTCATTATTATGAGATACGTAGTGAAGTCCAAGTTTCAATTCAGGACCCAGCCACAACATGATTATGGTTATCATTGACCTATGTATCTCTATATACATTGGACAATACCCATCTTTATGTGTTATAATCCTAACCTTAAATATTTTCAGATCTTCATAACCCTTTTCATGACTTCTAGTCACAAAAATGTCAAACTTCCGAGAATTCTTTTGCCTAACTATGCAGCACGTGCCCATAGGTGGCCTTGCATAAATAGTCCACATAACAGACTTGTCAGCCGAAAGATGCTATTTATTTGACCATGCAGCCAATGCCCTTAAGTGGCCCTGCATATTTCAACCCCTTAACGGGTTTTGTTAAATAATAGTAACTTCATTCTTGGTAAGAATGCCTCTTTTGTCCTTATTTGTCTTAAACGACAGTATGTAGGGATCCGCAAAAAATAGCCATCCTTAACATATTTGTCCCATATCCTTTTTCATGATCTGAAAGTAGTAAAGTCTATGGTTTATTCTTCTTCCCTATGTTTGGGTCAGACCTTCGTAGGAGTGATATTCATCCAGTTCTTCGATATTCTTGTTCGGAAATATCTTCTCCATATTCAAGTACCTATTTCCATACAACAAACTCTATACTTTAGAAAATTTGAATCTCCATAAACTTTCACTGGCTTTTAGCACTAGGAAAGTAAATTTCTAAGATTTCTTTCGCCTGACTATGCAGCACGTGCCCATAGGTGGCCTTGCATAAACAGTCCACATAACAGACTTGTCAGCCGAAAGATGTTATTTATTTGACCATGCAGCCAATGCCCATAGGTGGCCCTGCATATTTCAACCCCCTAACGAGTTTTGTTAAATAATAGTAACTTCATTCTTGGAAACTACTTCTTCTAATGCCTTTTAGATATTTTTCATATCATTCCCCAGATTCAAATATTCTTAAGCCATAGTTTACATATTTTCTCTCATACTTGAGTATGGTAATATGTTTTTAGATAAATTGTCAAGGAATTGAATCCATTTTAATCCATTTCAGTCAAAGTTATTTCGACCTTAAACATTAGCCCCTTTATGTCCGACATGCATGACTTTAAACTGCCCACAAAAGACGAAGGAACTCTGAATAAAAGTCAAGTTCCAGCACACTTGCGCGCTGCCCTCTGTGCCCTGAAGACTTGTGCGCCCCCTTTTCCTTTGAATGTATTCAATTTCCTCAGAGTCAAATCCTCATTTCTTTCTGAATCCAACTCTGAGGGGGAACTTTTGTTGACGCTCCTTTCGTCACAGAATCTAAAGATCGGAAAAGGGGAATATGTGAGCTCAAAGTGATTCAAACTTTGAATAAAACATCAAAAATTGACAAAGGGATGAACAAGGAATACTTTTCCCATAGGCCGCGCAAGTTCCCTCATGGTCGCGCAAGTACACTTGCGCGCCGCCTAGTGGTCGTGCAAGTACTTGAGCGCTGCCTAGTGGTCGTGCAAGTCTACTTGCGCGACGCCTTATGGTCGTGCAAGTGACTTGCGCGACCTAAGTGGTAACCGCCCGGTAGGGTCTTCTTTTGCCTATAAATAGACCCTGTGGGCCCCCCATTGGGGAGGATCTTTTTCCAGAAACTCCGATTGAAGCTCCCGACGCCCAAGTCTCTTCTCAATGCTTCCGGAACACTTCTAAGGTAATTTCTTACCTAGAACGGAAGATCTAAAGAGAAGAAGGAAGGCCTAAGTGTTGAAACTTATCAAACACTTGCGCGCCGACTTATTTCCTTCAATATAACTTGTGCGTCCCTTTTCTGGAAGAACCTCAAGAAAATTCTAAAGGGTTTAAAAAAGAGTCGCTCAAATATTTCAATGTTGGTTGAAAATCGCGCAAGTACACCATGTGTCGCACAGGTATACTTGCGCGACCATACTTGCACGCCCACGGAAGACTTGTGCGCCTTGCAAGACTTGCGCGACCATACTTGCGCGCCCATGGAAGACTTGCGCGCCTTGCAAGACTTGCGCGCCCCTATCTTTTTGGGTGCCCATCTTGCCCATTTTTACCCCTCTTAAGCCATCACACCTTTCCTTTTCAAGATTCAGTCTTCAAGACACTCTTCAAATCCATTTATGGCATGATTTCTTGATTTGACTTCCTTATCTGAAAGGAATTCTGTGGAATATCTCTCAAAGTCTAGTGATTTAAATATCCTTATGTCACTAAATATGGAGAGTTCATTCATTCAACCTCATCCTTTAAGATGAGAGAATCCTAACCTGGGTCTCCTTTTCAGGAATAATCCCCAGTTATAAATCCTCTAATTTTGGGCATCCTCCTCAGGAGTAAGCCCCAAACCTTAATTCCTTATTTTGGGCATCCTCCTCAGGAGTAAGCCCCAAACCTTAATTCCTTAACTTGGGCATCCTCCTCAGGAGTAAGCCCCAATCAAGTCCTCTAATTTTGGGCATCCTCCTCAGGAGTAAGCCCCAAATCTTAATCCCTAACTTGGGTCTCCTTTTCAGGAATAAGACTCAGTCATAAACCTTGGGCTTCCTTTTCAGGAATAAGCCCCAAGTCCCCTAACCTGGGTCTCCTTTTCAGGAATAAGACTCAGTCATAACCTTGGGCATCCTTTTCAGGAATAAGCCCCAAGTCCCCTAACCTGGGCCTCCTTTTTTAGGAGTAAGTCCCAGTCATAATCTTGAGTTTTCCTTTTTAGGAGTAAACCTCAAGCCCCCTTAAAATTCTCTTAACCAGTCATAATTTACCTTTGATTTGGGTTTCCTTTTCAGGAGTAAAACCCAATCATAAGTCCCCTCCTAACTTGGGCATCCTCCTTAGGAGTAAGCCCCAAGATTAGAGTATTCAAATCTCCATAAAGCACATATACCTTTATGGACCCTGTTCCTGGATTTTCTCCCTAAAAGTAAATCCTAAACCTTCATCTATTTTGGGCAGTCATACATACATAAGCCCCAAACAATTTATTATGATTGCATCTTTCATGGCACAATTGTCTAATTTTTACCAATACCTCTTTTTTCTCACACCGAGCATGACTCACGTGATCTTAGAGTGTAAAAGTAATTATGACATTCTTCTTTGAGCTATCAATCATAAACATCATACTCCATTACTCGAACTACGTGGGTTCTGATTCCTTTTCCAAAACAAAGGATACGTAGGTAGCCCATTTATGGGTTCAATCCCAACTTTGAAATAATCCATGTCCTTCTGAATGACGATAAACTTCAAGTGCCCCACTGAGTGTCTTTAAAACCAGCCTGGTCATCATAATGACCAAGAGACTTTTATATAAATGTTTTGAAGGATACCATTGACCAGGAATCTCTAAACAGATATAGATGATTCTCTATTGATGAAGAACCTCGAATACATATAAAATATTCTCTAAATTTCTTGCATATTTAATCATTGATTGTTAAAACTAAAGGAAAGAACATTTTATACTTGGTAATGTAATAAGGATTCACGAACATAACTTAAATCTATAAAGAGGGTCCCGGAGTAGACAATAATTCCCCTCAAAAAGGTGTGATGAGTCCGACCTCCCATCCTCTCGACCAATGCAAATTCCTAAGCCTCATTAGTCCACAAGCTAATGAGCGCCTACCTTTGGAAAGTAGGTCCAAACAGATGTGGAATAATTGGATGTTTCCGGTTCTACGAACAAACCCATTAGAAACCGATCGGAACGTTTGAATCTCCCGTCCAGGAGGTCATCCCCAGATTCCATGCGAAACAATGTCCCACCAGTGTTTGGATAGTCCTCGTAGCAATTAGGTAGAAAACTCCACTCTATATTCTGCAGGTGTCTCCAGATTCTTCATGATCACATGGAATGACTTAATTTGGAACTGAGCTTCATAGGGGCATCCCTCCCTAGTAAATCTAGGTAGAAACTTCAACTTGAACTCTCTCATCATCTTAGGAATTTAGGTAATAGTGTGATTTTTATCCCTCAACATGGATCACATGACCCACAGGAAACTACCCCCATGTGGATTGTCCATCTAATTCCCTGGATCCATTTGAAGTTATGGATCATCTCCCTAAGTGTTGTTCTTGTTACTACTCTCCTGGTACTCAATAAGAATATGGAACAAATGAATTTTCTAAATATCACTTAATACACGCCTCAAAAAATAATTTGAAACAATTTCAACCATAGAAGAAAAAAACAAAATGGAGAATTTCTGATATAAGGTTACTCCAAACATGGCTTCAAAATCTAATTGGAATGCCATAATAGTTACATTTATTCTTTTTTATCAGATAATATAATGGTATTTGTTTTTTGGGTTCAGATTGTATAATATATCATAGTCAGTAAATATGTCCTTAGCATGAACAATGAAGGTCAATATATTACCATCATGATGCATGAATTCTCACCTCATGTCAAACCAAACCATGGGAAAATCACATAAAAATAGTAACATCACACAAAAATTGCGTCAACCAAGGTTAAATAATTTCAACTATAACAAGAGAACATCAAGAATAGAAATATCATCCTTGGGAACTTGTATTTTCCCCTATGCATAGGTTACATACTCCCATGCATAAGATCATTACCAAGACCCTACACATCCTAGTCTCCTATCTACATTCCCTAAATAGTAAGGAATACAAAAAATCATATCTTTCATACAACTTTATACTTCCCTGAACTGATACTCCCTCACATTATGGACATGGGTAATCTTGAGACAAGATGTGTGACTCCCGATACACCAGAGGCAGCTAACTAGCATCAAGGGTGTAAATAATATAGTATAGATACTATACCCTTCAGAATTTAGTTACAGTATCTGTTTAAATATGACCAAAAAAAATAATTGAATCAAACCAACATAAATCCAGATGCAACCAAATCAAACATGACATCTATAAATAATCAACAATTTAAATAATAAAAAAATATTATTTCATGCCATAATTTATGACAATATAAATTACATGATGAATTTATGCAAGTAAAGAAACTAAATATAGGATCCAAAGAAAATACACCAAAATTATGAGTCCTATACCCCATGACTGATCCCATCTCCAATATCCAATCCCATCCACTGAAGTAACCAAATCAAGAATAGGGCCCCTTACCCTTCTACATACCTTCATCCATGAAGTCTTTCTAGGTAACAAATGGTTTCTGAAAAGGTTTTGAGTAAAACCTATTAGGTTGATACCCATGGTGTCTAAATAATCCATTATAAATGAATAGTTAATATAAATAGTTTGATAAATAGGAGAATTAATTCCTAAATTAATGTGTAACATCAAATAACCCACCAACCCTTGAGCTCCAGGTTGACTCTTGATGTCAACCAAACCTACTTCATTATGATGCCACAAATCTATGTCTTTGCACCCTAGTGAAATATTCTTAATGGAACACCATTTCAACCCAACATCCTCAAATTGGAAAGGAATTTTGTGTACAAAGTAATATCTTTTCAATATAGAAACACTATTTCCAACCCACCATCTCATATAGAAAGGTATGCCATTCCAATCTTATAATATTATCTGGGAAGGAACTCCGTGTCCCACCTATAATCTTATCGATGAAGGAACTCCATGTATAACCAAAAATATTATATGGGAAGGAACACCATGTTTAACCTATAATATCATCTAGGAAGGAAAACTATATCCAATATATAATCTCATCTCGGAAGGAATTTCATGTCAAACCTATAATCTCATCTGAGAGGGAATGTCATGTCTATTCGTTAATCGCCACCAAGACCGAACACCATGTCCAACTTATAATATCATCTAAGAAAAAATTACATGTCTAACCAGATATATTTTTCCAAATCATTAAGTAAACCAAGATTCTTAACAAGGTAATTTTTAATGAAAGGTATTTATAATACAAAAACACCAAAAAAAGTTGAACATGTTATTATAATCTATACTAGACATTTCATAAATTTACCAATTAACAATCCATTTAATCAATTATTCTAATTTACTAATTATAAAAATAATTGTAACAATTCATTACATACATCAATCAATCCAATTTTACAATTATTCAAGGAACTATAAAAATTCAATTCTTCTTATCATTTAAAAACAATATCATTTACACATTTCATCACATCCATATTTCATCATGTTATCACGCCTTAATAAATTATATACCAATATAAAAATTTCAAGAAAAGTAATTTTTTTCAAGATAACTATACCAAATTCAAATTGTTAATACAATACACCAATTTCATGTTAACCCAAAATAGAGAAAAAATTAAATTTATCAAGGAGCTATAGATTTATTCCATTCAACTTCTAACCTAAATTGATGGTTGGAACACCCCTTCGGTTTCCTCAAGTCATGGTCTCATCACCATAAAACCCAATAGGATCCATGGGGGTATAAGAATATTATTTAATCAAATTTATTGGGTTTCCATTTAGGTTAGTTTTCATGAATGTCATGATGGTATGATCGCACACATTAAACATTCTGGGAAAATAACTAAACTTTAGGGAGGTATTCTAGACCACCCACCTCAAAAAAGGAAGAATAAATCTGTTGAGATGAAACACCATATCCACATGAAACACAATAATTAATTATTTTATAGAGATATATTCTCAATTTCAAGGATGTAATAAATGGATTCCAAAGATAATTTGAGATAACTTCATCAAATCCCTGAGATACTTATCTCTTCAGGTTCACTGAATAAAAGATCAAATCAACATATCAAATAGAAAAATTAGGGGATATCTAAGATCCTTAGAGAGACTTCACAAAACACTAATCCTAAACTAGGTTCAGATTATAGTGTTTAGATGTTTTAATAGGGGGTTATGGGAATAAAATTACATCACAGTCCCTCACTTATACATGCTATACTGACACCACTAAGTAGCCATTGGACACCACTTTCTAGTCATTGGTGTCCTCCAGAAAGCATGAACAGGTGGGAACCCCATCGGTTGGTCAGTGGGTTTTCATCGGATGGCTGGTGGGTCTCTTATAGAAGACTCAATCTACTCATATCCCACCATCTAGCCAGTGGTTTTTAGTTTTCTCCATCTTTCAAACCACTAAAAGTTGATGCCATCCACTACTTTTATGGATTCTACGAGCCACCAAATTCTTCTAAGATATGTTTTAATCTATGAAATGGTATTATTATCCATGGTTTAAATATTTTATCAAAACAAAATGGACTTGAAATAAAAAATCATAGAGAAACATTCTTGTAGAAAGATATGATCTTATGGTAATGGTTCTAGAATATGTATTATTGATAATTAGAATATCATCATAGAATTAGAAGAACCCTAGTAATGGTGTTTGGATTCTCAAAGGATCATAAACTAGTGAAATAAGTTTATCCAAAGGACCGTAGATTCCTTTTTTACTAAAGTGAGTTTCATTTTGATTTCTTCATACCAATTACATCAAATCTTTCAAGAAGAATAAGTTCTGGATTGAGGATCAATTTCAAATTAAACTATTTCATTCTAGTGAACCTACAAGATTTTTGGTTTTAGGTACATGGAAAGAGTGTTGAAATCATACATCTAAAAGCGTAGATTCATGCACATGGTGAATATAAAATATTGTTGATAAAAATTAAATGATTTTGAAGGATGAAAAATGGATGTCTATTTTCTTTATATGTATTCCATAGAGTAATTTAGATGAATTTAATTATTTTTGTGGAATGAAAATTCCTGGTTTTGGAGGTTGAAGGGGTTTTATTATAGTGGAGATCCTGGATGATCAAAAGGAATCATGTGGTAGAGAACCATGTTGGTGTTGTATAAGGAATTTGAATGGAATATATAAATTTTTACTTTAGTGTGAGCATGAGAATGGTATTTAATTTAGAGATAGTAGGGCTCAGTCTATGAAAAAATTTCTCAAGTTTGAGATTTTCATGTTTGTTATGGGAAAAATATTCTTGGTAACATTCCAGATCTTGGGATATTTGGTCATTGGAATTAAAATATAGGAGGTCCTAGATTAAGACAGTACACCATCACCATGGAAGTTGGGTTTTAATCCACTAATTCCAATTCAATAGATATAGAAATATATATTGAAATAAAGTTTTATAGGGGCCTTGGGAATCATGATACAGGAATAATTTTTTGTGGCATGAGTATTCCATAATCTTAACAGTAGCTAGAGATGTTTATTTTTGTGGATAGAATATACTGGAGTCTGAGTGTTGAAATATTGGGGATTATAATCCAATTATAATGTTTCTAGAGGATGAACTAAGGAAAATGGAAGAGGAAATATCTTGTAGCTGAATGGACTTCCAGATAAGGTAAAGTGATTAAGAGTTTCATAACTTTCATGGAGTCATTGATAATAGGATGTGGGATCTTTCCTTATGTATGCAGTAGAGAAAATATTTTTCAAATTCATTAATCTGGATAGAATGGAAAAATTCACCATTACTAAGTTTTTGTAAGTCAATGAAATGAATGTTACTCAAGATCAAAAGTTGAATAGTCCAATGGAGGGTATCCCTCACGTGTCAGACAGTGGTTCGGTCTGGATGACCACTTGGACCCACTATATAAATGGTGTTAGTCCACCCATACAAGAAATAATGACACAATATAAAAATGCTAATAGAGGTACTAACAAGGAATGTCCTAAATAAATAACTAGATCCAGAAGTGGCACACCTGAAGTTACTAAAGTAGAAGATTATGGGGAGGATCACTAAAATATTGGGTCTTATTATGGCGGTTTGGGTAGGTTTTTTAAGGGTGTAATTCTTCAGAAATCATATGTGAATATTTTACAATGTAATGAAAAAATATTTTTATTCTCCCATAGATTTATGTCACATTATCTTGACCATGAAATCCTTGTAGTAATTTTGTATATATATTTTTATTTCATGTATGTGTGTGTTCACCATGTGCTTGTTCACTTTTTTCTCATCATAAGGAGGATCATTAGGTGACTGGAAGCATATAATAGGGGATGAATTGATGTGGTGTCTTGTGTTCTTGGTCTTCCTAGTTTTGGTATTCAATCTCACAGAATATGAATGATTGGAAGATGACTGAATTAAGGTTTTTGAAGTTAAAATGTACTAGATTACTAGAAGGACCAACATCAGAAGATTCTAAAAAGTACCATCATCACTAATAAGAAAATTGTTGTTTTCTAACCATGGATGAATAAAATAGATTTAGACATAGGATGTCAAATTATGTTAATCAATAAATCATGAAGAACTAGTAAAAATTAAAATTTGAAATATAATTTCCAAATTTTATGTGCTATTGGGAAAATATTTTTGAGTCTTTTATGGTAGGAAATATGGCATGAAATATATACCCTATAAAGAAGAAGAGATCATTATGTTTTTTAAATTTGTTTCATGCTGATGTTTGTGGTTCAATTATTTAACAAGGGACCTATTGTGAGAGTTATTTCATTATATTAATGTATTATTATAGTTGTATCATCTATTATATTTTCATATATTCAAGAATTGAAGTGTTTTATTACATATAAATGTTTAGAATAAGATCAAATAATTAAATCAGAAGAACTATAAAATTATGAGATTTCATAATTGAAAGAACTCCACAACCTATTAGGTTGAAAATTATATAGAAAATAATGGTATTAAATGTGAAGTTTATTCAGTGAGAATATATCAATAGAATGTGTGTATATAATGCAGAAATTTCATTTTCAGTAATAAGGAAAATAAATTATTGATAAATAGTGGAATCTAATGCCACTACTAGAAAGTAGTGGTTTATATTGATATGTATAATCAGGATATATTTTTACTCAGCATGATAGTTGAGAATACACCAAATTAAATATGACATGTAAGGAATCCCTTTATTAAGAATCTTATGGTATTTAAAAGATGGTTTTTTTCTAAAATAAAAAAAACAAGGATAATATGGTTATGTTGCTGATGATAGAATATTTCTAGGCAACTAAACAATTATTAAGTACTATAAATGATTCAATATGATAATAAAAAATTTATTATTATTAGTGATCCAAATGTGGTTGAAAATGAAGGAAATTGATATTATAGAATGTATAATTATGAATAAGTGTTTGATGAAGGTGAATAAATAAATACTGATTTTGGAGATACTCAAAAATGTATAGGCCAATGATGACTCTATTACTGATTATTTTTAATAATAAAGTGAATGTATGAGTAAAATTTTGGCTCATTCATAAAGTAAAAGGGTTACATTTGATCCAATAAATATCACTAGAGACAAATATACTCCAAAAAAGACTAAAAGAATGAAAATAATGAAGCACAATACTCTATTGTTTTTAGATTTAACCTATTTCATGTAAATTTGTTTCAATATAGGAATAATTGGTGAAACCCTTGAATGAAGAATTATATTGTATTGAAAAAAATCTTGCATGGGATCTTGTGGATTCACCAAATATTCATAATTGTTTTGGTACACAGTGCATCTTCAAGAGCAAGGTAGATGAAAATGAAAAATTAATCCAAAATAAAGTATTGATTGTTTGTAAGGGATATGACCATGTTTAAGGAATTGATGTAGAATGGATGTTTTCACTTGTGGTAATAATTTAATATATTATACTTTTACAAGAATTTAATACTCAAATAAAATTTAGAATATTTAAAATGGGTACAAAGAATTTATACTTAAATGTGTTCTTTAATAAATAAGTTTATATAGATCATCCAATTAGATTTTTTATCGGTAATGACTATAAAAAATTTACAATAAAAAAAAGACTTTTATAGCTTAAAATATGAACCTCATTCTTCGTATGCATAGTTGGATACTTTTCATAGGCAGATTCTTCTTAAGATATGAGGGTTTGATCAAAACCTCTAAGTAAATATTTTAGAAGATGGGAAATTCATGGTGATGGTTTATGTAGATGATATCATTTTTATGGGTTAAAGCATAATTTTATTAATAAATTTAAAAAATTGATGAGTTATGAGTTAAAATTTTTAGGGAACATAGATTTAATTTATTTTCATTGGGATTAATGTTAATAAATATGAAGGTATGATATTTATCTCACAAGTGATGTATGCAAAATAATTTTTAAATAAATTTCAAAAAGGGGAGTTAAAGACTATGTTAACTCCAATAGTAGTTGAAAATATGTTAGAAAAACATAAAAATGGTGATGTGGTATACTCTAATTTGTTTAAAATAATAATTGGGTGATTAATTTATCATGTTTCTACTAAGAATTATATATTCTATTCCATATCGTAAGATGAATATTTCTAGAGTTTTCAAAATAATGAAAATATTCCGGATGTGATGAAAATAATTATGTATGTTTAGGGAACTCAAAAATATTATTTATAGATCAAAATAAGAAAAAATATTGATTTATTTTCATATTCATATATTGATCAAGATGGTGACATTATGGTTCAAAAATCCACAAGTAGTGGAGCATTTTATAATGGGATAAATTTTAGAGATTGGATAAGTAAGAAATAGGATTGTATTTTTTAAGCACGTTAGAGGAAGAGTATTTCCCAGTCAAAAAATATTTTATATAGCTTATCTAGATGAAGAAACATATAAAATATATCGATAATGTGGTATAATATCTTATGATGATCCATTGTGAAAATAAATGTAACGTTGAATTTATAAGGATCTTGTTCAGCACTTTCACATGAATCATAGTGATAATGGATCATTACATAAAATATAAGGTTGATAAAAATGTTTTTAATCTAAATTTTTTTGGGACATAACAAAATGTGTTTGATATTTTAAAAAATAATTTGTTGGATCTTGTTTTCGGAAGGTAAAAAATAAAACATGGAGTTCTTTCAATCTCATCAAGTTATAGAGGTACACCTTTAGCCCCTCTCCTCATTGAACATAATGATTTTTTTTTTGAATTGAAGAGTATATGTTTTATTGGAAGATATATCATAGGGGGAGCTACAATCCATTTTATTTTGTGGTAAAGTGGAACTAAAAATAATGAATAATGGGTGATATTGATGTATCTAGTTATTTATCTTATTTTATACACTGATCTCTACCTAACATAGGTTTATATATTTATTTCACTAAATATTATATGATTTATAATGATATAAGAATCAAATAATTTTGGAATGATTTAAATTGTAGAGATAAAACTCTTTTAATTTTATTATCAAAGGAGGAAAAAATCAAGAAGTTATAAGAATCATGTTTATGATATAGTTATATGGGAAGTATGATGACCCAAAATTTTCATAAATTTTTTTAATTTAATTCCTTAAAAAATATTTCAGCGATACATTCCATTGGATATTTTGTGTTTTAGTGACTTGGGAACTAGGTATATAACACATGAAGTTCATAGAAAAAATAAAAAACAGAAAAAAATTATTTAATCCTCTTGAGAGTCCCATTCATAATTCCACCATAGGTCATGTCACTACAATTGATTTCTAACGGATATACATCAAAAGTAAATGGTTAGTTTAAATATCAATAAGGGGATAAATGAAATAAATACAAGGTAATTGATCGTCATGGATAAATCAAGAGACATAATATAAAATCATGATCATAGTTATATGATTCATAACATTTAAATGAAGTTATAATATAATAAGTGATATATTTATAAGAATATCACTAAGGCTCATCAACAAGGTATCATAAAACATATTACCAAGGTACCATAAAACAATACTAAGGAGTTTATCCAATAAATAATAACCATGTTATATATGGAGATTAATTCCTTAACCAATGCATTGGAGCACTATCAGGTTACACCCATCATATGCTTAAATTTATGTGTGACACACATATCATATATTAGAATAAATAATTTTATGTATAACCCATGGATAATAACAAATTGTTTTCATATAAAATCATTTAGTTCATAAGATTTTAAAGACATGAACGTTTTATCTTTTTCAACCCACTAGTAGAGAATATTTGTTTCAAACAATGAAATCCCTAATCAATAAAGTTTAATTATATCTATAGGAATACACTTGAATGAAAATAGGGTTAGGTATACACAACATAAAAGTATGGAATATAATATCAAAGAATTATTTTAGTAGCATAAAGGGTTTACATAATGGATTATGGAATGGGATTATTAAGAGAGGATGAAAGTATCTCATTAATAAAATATTGTTTTGATGGTAATGGAATAATTATAAATAAATGAAAACATAGTAAGTTGAAAATTAAAAGACTCGTTTTCAGGGAAGTACTTGAATGAAAAGACAAAAATTGGAAGATATACCTTTAATTTATGCACCTCTTCCTAATATTAGAGTGGATATTCCATGAGAGATGTGGGGATTCTCTAAAGGAACTTAATATGAAACTAAGGGAGGAAGGATCATGATATTGAGGCATTAAGTGAATAAAATAGGGTGGATAGGTGTATATTAATAACAAAATTAAGATAATTGTTAATTATTTTTAAAATATATCCTTCCAATTTCATGTTTTTGAAAATTTAATTCCCCATGGGACAACTTTAAAGACACCCCCACACACACACACACACAATTGGTATACCTCTTAGGATAATAATAAAGGAAAGGATAAAAATAGTGTGGTATCAAGGAAAATGGTTATGAATAGGATGAAGTTTGGAGATAGGCATTAATGATGATGCATGGGTTGGTAAATAAATAGTTTTATCTACAATTATTATGTGATGTAAACAAGGGAAAATGAATAAAATAATAGAATTTAGGGCCCCCTATGACTAGATATAAGGACCTTCATGATTAATGAACATGATAAGTGAAGTGATACTTCTTCCGGGGTAGAGAACTAGGTAAGGATCATGCAACATAATTGTATGTTCCTATAATTGAATTTGGTATACAATGAAAATTATGATGAAAAATAATAAATTAACACTAAATTTTACATTTTCTAGGATTATAAGTCCCTGAAATTTATTTTTTTGCATGAATATCTCTAAATTGGAATCTTCTTTGGTTTCATGTCAAATTGTTTCATCTAGATGTGCTATTTGGTCACCATAGAGTTAAGGTTGATAAAGAAGAAACTATATAGAGGATATTCTACTGGTTTTATCTTCTTTATCTATAGAAGTATGAGGGATATATTTTAGATCAATGGAACAAGGATTGGTTGGAGGAGAATGATATTTCCTTCTATTCAATTTGTACTTAAAGATATAAATTTATTTTATTGGGTATGATGGATTTGTGTAAAGAAGTTCAATAGTGGTGGTTCTTATTCAATAGGGATCTCAATATGCCAACTGTTACATGAAAAAAGTTACATTACCAATTTCAATACAAGTATCTTTCTTTAACCATGAGTTAAACTTTTTGGAAGGAGATTCTTACTATCCCCCATGGAAAATATAGAATTTTGGAGTTCAGTATCAAATATAAGAACCTCATTGATTATTCTTTGAACCATATATTAGAATCAAATTCTTCTTTATAGTCATTTTCCACTGATATGTGACCCCCTTCAGACAGAAATTGTATATTTTTTATTTAGACAGAAAAAAAACATGACAACATGTTATGGCACAGAACCGTCACTGGAAACATGGGATCACGGAGGTCTGAAAAAGTTAAGGCCAAGAGAATCTCCAAGAGCGACGTCCACACCACCTGGGGGCAGGGATCCAAGGGAGTGTAAAGTTGAGAGGGAAGAATCCTGAGTCACCCTAGAAGCCAAAAAATCAGCCAGCCAGTTACCCTCACACCTCGTGTGGAGGATCTCAGTATCATGAGGGATGAGGTCCATGCACTTGAGAATGAGATAAGTGATGTTCCAAGGTGGGGGTGTCTCCTTTAAGGGATCTCCAGATGATTTCTGAGTCTGTTTCCACAATGGTGAGAGGGATAGCCTGAGATAGGCAGAGCTCTAATCCAATATGCATGTCCTTGGCTTCGACCACCAGAGAGTCACCCATCCCAAGGAAAGCATTGAAAGCGAGGATGACTGAACCTGTATTGGACCTAAAGGCCCCACCTCCCCTCATAATTCCCTAGCCATAAGCCCCATCTGTGTTGAGTTTGAGTCCATCAGGAGGAGTAAACCATCTGACCCACGACCCTGGGGGAGAGTGGGATGGAGGGTCAGGATGTCACAGCTTTGCAATAAAACGTCTAAGGGAAGGCACCGACTCATGGTGTTTATGGAGGGAACCCATATCGGAGGCGAGAAGCCTGGTCCTAACACCCAAAGCCCGGAGGGAGGGACGATACTCGTGGTGCCTTTCCTAATTCTGTGCTTGCCAAATGCACCAAAAGCCCACGACTATCAGAATTGACCACCCATCAGCCTCATGTCTGGAGGGGGCTCCATGAAACCAGTGGTGGAGGAAATCCTAAAAAGAAAGGGCCACATGTGGAAGGAGCACGAACTCTTCAAGAACACTCTAAATATGGTCGGCCCAGTCACTGTGGAGGAAGAGATGGATTGTGGACTCCTCCTTAGGGGATGAGAAACAGATGCAACGCGATGCCATAGGGATACCTTTTTCTTTGATGGCCAATTCCATTGGAAGGGAATTGTGTCGGACTCTTCAGATGAGAAAACTGAATTTGGGAGGGATATATTTTCCCCAGAGAGTACAACCCCAGGGGTCGCTGGCTGGTTGTACAGATATGATCTTCTTATAATCCTTTGCTGGAAAAACTACCTGAAGGAGAGCACCTGAAAATGCACCATTCCGGAGATCCATCCATGCAGATTTCAAGGAAAAGTCCTTCATGGGCTGGACTCAGCACAGCCCTAAGGAATTAGGGATGTAGGGAAGCCTCCCTGACTGAAATATTAGGAGCTGGGCAGCCAGGGAAAGCAATAAGACTGCCACCCCAGTTGCAATCCCAGAAATTGATCTCTCCCTACCAAAGAATCCAAAGAGAGTGATGACAGAGTGAGGACACCTGATCACGTATAGAACTCCAGATAGGAGAGGGAAACCTGCCATTTTCCCTCATGCCAAAACCATACATTCCTCTGATAAAGTTGCCCCATACATACTGGCCCTCAATGACCTCCCAGGCCAGTTTACCTTGAAGAAGAAACATAGACACATCCAAGATTCTCACATTAATGTCGTCGTGATCCAGGGGTTTGGCCAGCTTATTACAAGAGTCCCATCTGCATTTACCATCACCATGAGAGTCCTAGAGAAACGAGTTGAAAGAGGACTCCAGCCATTTGAGGACAGACCTTGGAACCTTAATCACAGACAAGATGTGCATAGGAATAGAGGACAGCACACAATTTATCAGAGTGATCCTACCCCCAAAAATTTTAGTTTTAGTTCACAACATTCTTATTATTGAAATAATTTTATATTTTGATGATGGAAGTGATTATTGAGTGGGTGTTGGTTATGTCCATATCATCATAGGATTGGTGTCTCTAAGACTCTCTAAAGATCATATAAGTGTCTAGAAGTTAACAATTTCTTGTTCATTAGAAGATTTAGAAATTAGGGAGTTTGTTTTGGACTTATTCATCCTATTCCACTAATACTATAGGATACTATACCCATTCTAGTGGATCAATAATGATTTTATTTTCATTTTGGGGTCATTCACATCATAAGTTTGAGTGACCAACATTCCTTGGAAATCAATGCATAGCTGGCGAACCTCTTTGGTCTTAGTCATTACAATATCATCATTTAAAGAAGTAGTGATAGTGATGATATCTAGAATTTAATTAATATATAGGAAACATTGTGGGTAGAGTATAACCCCACAATTCCCCTCATCCTCAAAGATAGTGAGAAAAGTGTTTCTATCGAGGTGCTCACCATCTGATCAAGAGATTTCATGGAAGTAAATGTGGTAAAATTTATTCTTTAGAGTAACCAAAACTAGATTATATAGGCATCATATGAGGTAAAATATTCTTATATTCTATGGTATCTACTTTATTTAATTTAGGAGCTACACTCTTTTTCATTACACCACCCCCCTAGTCAATAAATTTTTAGTTTAGGTGGAGAGTCTTACTGACTGAAAATTGAATATGTTTATTAAATGGAAATAAGGGGAAACTGACCCCAGTGGAAACTAGGGGGCTTAAAGTGGTGCAGTCCAATTGAATCCCTTATAATAATATTATTACAATGAGATGGGAGAGAACACAAACCAGAGTAAATGATGAAAGGCTCACCTTCACTCCCTTATCTCTTCAAACCATCAGCTGTAAAGTTCCTCTCCCACCAAATATGTCTCACAACCACACTAGAGGCTAGGTCCATTTTTCACCTCTAAATCAAATATAGTAGTTTCCAAGGAGAAAATTCATTCCCATGTAGTATGTTCACCAAAACCTCTAAGTCTAATTCCACCTCTTTAATTTGAATCTGGAGTCTTTTTCACAAAGCTAGGCCTATATGCATAGCTCTCGCTTCCGCCCCCAAAGACCTTCTTGGTTTGAAAAAAGTGCTAAAGGCAAGGATGGATGAACAACAGTGATCTCTGACCAGAACACCATAATTCATCATTCTATTTGAGAATGGTCCATCAACATTGAGTTTAAGGTCGTTTCAAGGAGGGGACTAGCTTACCCATCGGCCCTTGAGTTGTGGGGCATCCAACTGACGGTTATAAAAATTACAAAGAACCTGTGAAGTGGAACCTACTTTGATTAAGGAACAGAGATACCTCACCCTAGATCAGGCATTAATCTATAATTAATGCATATAATTCCACACACCCAACCTGTCCTCATTCCTTTCATACCAGATGGTCCATCAAACTGATGAAAAGACGATGCTGTGGATTTTTATCTCCATTTCCTCCTACTCCATGCTGAGGAACCATAAACTGATAGTCACCTGCATGGAATCACCCTTGGAAATAATGCCAGAGCAATGGTTCAGGCCCAACCAGAGACTCCTTGCCCTGTTGCACTTGAAGAAGACATACAACACAGATTCGCTTCTCAGCTGGTTGCAACACCAGCATCTTGATGCCTGGGCAATGCCTCTCTTTTGAATATTGTTGTTCGTAAGAATAGTGTGGTTCTTAATTCTCCACACAAGAAAGTTCATCTTATAGGGGATATCCTTTCACTACAGAACCTCTGCCCAAGGCTCCTGACCACTATCCATATGCATCATGGTCCTGAAGTCTTTACTGGAAAAAACTCCAGAGCTCGAGCCTGTAAAAACGCACCTTTATTTATCCTCGTAGAGGATAATATTGTCCAGGTACTGAATTCTTCTCACTGCTCAAGATTTCATTCATGAAAGAAAGGTGCTAGATGTCCTCCTTTAAAGTGAAGTCAGGGACCAGGAACCCATGAAAAAAGAGCTTCTAACCTTCCCAGTTTTCATGCCAAAGGCTGATATTTTCTTTCCCCACAACCCATCTTGAATAGACCTCCATATCCTCCAAGTGTATACACATACATCGTGCATGAATCAAGACCTTGCGCCTTCTAGTTTCCCAATCTTCCCATGTAAGACCATATCTAGCCTTGAGGAGATCCACCCATAAGTAATCACCTTCCATAAAATCCCAGGAAAGTCTAGATCTCATGGAACGCATAGTTTTATAGATATCTAGGATGTCAACCCCTCTTTCCTCAATCAGTTTTCCAGCCTCTTCCAGGAGGCCCAGTGGAAATGCCCAGTAAAATTTGCGTCCTAGAGAAAACTATTGAGAATCCTCTCTATATAGCTAATTGATCCCTTGGGGGTTAATTATAAAGAGAATATGCATTGGTATTGATGTCAACACACTATGTATAGGAGTTAATCTACCTCAAAAGAGAGGAAATTGTGCTTCCAGTTAGAAATTCTCCCGGAAATCCTATTGATAAGGCCATTAAAGAGCACTTTTTTTATTTTCCTATTAGATATCAGCACACCGAAGTAGGTCATGGGAAGCTGATGCCTTTGAACCCTAATAATTGTTTAGATGTCCCTGTTGCCTCTGCCCGAGAATCTCTTGGAAATGAAGACCTTACTTTTGAAGTGATTGATGAATTTCCCACTCATCTTCCTATATTTTGACATAATACGCATGAGTCCAATGATTGGTCTGTGATGTCTATTAATGAAAATAAGGATATCGTCAGCAAACATCAAATGGGAAATGGAAACATTCCTAGACATGTTTTAGTAAGGTCGGATCCTTCCACTTAGCATGCTATTATTGGTGTTTTGGGTAATATCTTCTTTCGCCATAATGAAGAGAAAAGGAGATAAAGGGTCTCCTTGTCACACCACATGGGTGATTTTGAAGAAGGAAAATCCTTTCCCCAACAAAGAGATGGTGATCTAAGGGGAAGAGTAACATATGAAGTAGAGATCACAAAACCATTCATTGAATCCAAACCTTCTCATAATAAGTATAATGAAACCCCATTCCATCTTATCATAATCTTTGTCCATGTCAATTTGGATAACCACATTTGAACCCACTGCAGGCTTGTGGATATTATCAACTAGTTCTTTAGCAATCCCAATGGCTCCCTATATAATACATCCCTTTATGAAGCCATGTTTTTCTCTAGAGATAACATTTGGGATAATATTGTTCAATATCTTGGCAATGAGGGAAGCAAGGATTTTGTGAGAGAAGTTGTAGAGGAAAATGGGTCTAAATTGGTTAATATTAACCAGGTCCTTCGCTATGGAGATCAACACAACTCTAGAGGCACACACACTCTCAGTGAGGGGGCCCCCTCTAATGTAGTCCCGGATGGCATCAACAACTTGGGATTTAATAATAACCAAATAGAAGACATAGAAGGATCCAAGGAAGCCATTAGGGCCCAGCGCACTGTACTGATTCATGCTAAAGATAGTGGATTTGATCTCCTCCTTAGAAGGAAACTCTTGCAATCAATTGTTGTCATCATTGTAAAACTACTTAGGAATTAAATCCATAAATTTGTCTTCTTCAATTGAGTTCCTTTCATCTAAATTAAAACGTATCCCAGGGCCAGCTAGCAGATCCTGGAAGTGGTCGAGTCCAAATTTTCCTGCCACTTGTACATCTAAGGTATATGACCCTTCTTCCATCCTCATGTTGATTCTCCTATGATGTTCCTTTTCTTTCAATTAGGATTGGAATAAAGCTCTATTCTGGTCTCCATACTTCAACCACCTATTTCTAGATTTAATCTGACATGCTTTCTCAATTTCCAATAGTTTTTCAGCCAACAAGGAGCACTTTTAATAGAGGTTCATGAAATTAAAATCATCCCAAGACTCTTTCAAATAATCTTCCAAGTTTTGAATGGCCGATTGTAATCCATCCAAGTTGTCTTCCTACACTGATATAGAGCTCACCCAATTACCAATGTCCTTTTTCAGACACCTGAGGTGCCTGGAAAGGCCGGTCCAAGTGTCATCCACCACCACACCATCCTAGGAGATCCTCACCATTTTCATGAATTCCTCCTTGGCATGCCAGGAGCTAGTGTATAAAAGGGGTCATCTAACTGGATATCCTTTTTTTAGCTCTACCAACAATGGAGAGGGTGTATGAGTACCAATTTGGGGACTCTAATGTGGAGTTCTAGTAAGATCATGTTGTTTCTGAAAAAAACTTATGAAGGATATTCTAAGGATGTTCACTATCAAGAATTTATTCACAGGAGCCTTCTTCTTCCTTAAATTATTCATGATGTGGTTCTTTGTGACTTTAACATTTCACCTTTGGAAGTACACACTTGTGTGTTAAAGATATATTTTGTGATTTGAGTTCATTTTTGAGGTTCTATCATAAAATAAAAAATTATAGAGTTTTTTCTCTATGTTTAGTTTTCCAGAGGGTGAAGGATAATAAATACGCCCTTAGTGGTTTTCTATAACCACTTAATGTCCCCCAGTGGAGGTGGGAAGACACCTTGACAAACATAGTCATCAATTTTCCTTAATATCATCGTGTATGTGATTCTATTTGGGTTATCATGGATCATTTAATTAATTTATCACAATTCATAATGATTAAAGATTAAATATCATAGTAGGTTTTTTCAGTGTAGTGTTTGGAGTAGGTTATAAGGATTTATGGATTTTAAAATATGATTATCTCCTATCATGATCCCCAGTTCACCTCCAATGTTTAGATAGGTATTTGGTTTGATTTTTTATCTCATTTATTCCTTATCATTTATTTTCATCCATGGATAGATAGTCAGATATAGCTAATTGTCCTTACATTAGAGAAAAAAATTTCATTAATTCTAGAATTTGTAGGTTCTTAGATGAGTCACAATCCATTGGTGTAGTTTTATTACAATAATTGTTATCTCTTCACTATTTATATATATATATTTGATGAATTGTTTAGTTAAACTTGTAAATATTTTTTTTGCTTTACCATGTTTGGAGAGTTAGTAATTCAAAGACCATTATTATTTTGGAGAAAAGAAAATAAGTTATAGGTTATTCATGACCAAAATAAGGTTGTGAATGACCAAAAAAAATCTTATTTTTATGATATAAAGTGACCTATATAATTAAACATTAGATATCATGTGTTCTGATATGTATATTTTTATCATGTTAAATGAAGGTTTGGTCCTGGGAGTAATATTTCTCTTTAATTTATTATACCTTCTAAGTTGTTGATGTGTTTTGGAGCTATATCATATCAATTATAACTTCCCATATATATGGGTCAGATTTGTGATTTCTTTCCTATATCATAACTTCGCTGGTACCATTATGATGAATCTCACATCATATATTAGGGAAATATTTTTGTTAAAGATGATTTGACCTTCGATGGGAGGTCTTCTGAGATTTAGGACCGCCGATAAGAGCTATTGATCAGGCATGTTATTACCTTAGATCATGTCCTATGGTGGAACAATGTATTAGAGGAATGTATTTGGGAGAAGGATTTGCATATGTGAGATCAATATCCTAAGATATTCAGTGCTTGATCTTTGCTGAGATTTCTTGTTTATCCATTTTTTATGATATTCTTGTTATTATTTTATGTTTATGTACTCTTTACCTGAGATGTGTTGGTGTTGCCCTATTTTAAGGATATCCTTAAGAGTTTTCTCATTGAGTGGTTTTTAGGTTTTCCACTTATCTTTCCTTCTAGGGGTTTTGTTTTAAATTCTCCAGGATAAGAATTATTTGAGATGTATCTAATGTAATTTCATAGTTTTATAAATCCATATCATTGTAAATTATAAGGGCTTGGAGGCATCAAGAGGAAGATTGAGGTTGTTTCATATGTGAGAGTATAGGTTTTGGCTATATAAAGGGCCACCATGTTATAGTTGTAGGAATTTTATTGTCTGTAGTGTTACCTTTTAGAGTTTATCTATAGGACTAGATATTTTGGTTTTGTCTATTTTGAGTCCTTAGGTATTTTAATTTTTCTGTAAGGTTCTTGGCGCACAATGGGCAATTAAATGCTCAGGGTATCGATTTTTCATGAAAATTTTTCTTTGAGACTTATCTTATGAGAAATGATGAGTGCCATTATATAGGGAAAAGTCATGGTGTTTTATGGGAGATCGTTGAGGTCTTCCTTTTGTGCAAGGAATTCCAAGAAAGATCTTGTGGGTTTTTTGTTGGGTGTGGTTCATAGAGAGGTCATGTTGTCTAAAATGGGGATCCTTGAAATTCCTAAAGAGTTTGATTTTTTATAGTTAATTTAAGAGACACTAAGATCTATGAATATGAAGGAAATGGTGAGTTGGGACATTCAATGTCATGGTCTTGGGAATGGTGAGCCAAAATAGGAATGGCTTTTTTCATTAGTCATGGTGGGTGGTCAAGGTGAATTACTAGGGGGGTTAAATGTTATCTAACATACCATGGTGAAAGGAATGGTTGTGGTAAAAGTTTTGAAATGTAGTTTTTAAAACATGAATCTATTAGGGGTATAAACTATTTCAAATGAAGGTAAAATTGGATATCCTTTGATCGAGAGGAAAAAAAATAGTAGTGGGAAATGGCATGTTATGGTGGAGGCTATTTGAGATTCCTCTACAAATATTGGATCCATAAATTCTTGTTTTTACTATTAAAATATTTCTTCAAACCATAAACAACTCTCAAACCCTACAATCTCACTCTATACATTTACCTTGAGAGAATAACCACTTTGATCAATTGGGATCAAACACACATGAATCAAGGTTCCCTCTATTAATTTATTCTTATCTTCCACATTTTTTCAATATTTCTGGAGATTTATTTTGGTGTAGTTTTTATATTTTGGGTATAATTTCAAGTATATATTTATTGTGGTTTAATATGGTTAGGTTCTAGATAGGTTTACTTCTGGTTTGGTGGTGGTTAGTCCTTGTTCATTAATTATTTCTTAGATAATTTTGAACTTCTAATTGGGTTAGTGGATTTATTACCTATCATTTTTATATAAATTTGAGTTATTATCATAATTTTATTTCTCTTGTAAGTGGTGTAATTAACCCAAATAAGATAATAATCTAAATTAATAAGGAATTAAAAGGGTTATTGTGATGGCATGTGTTAAAGGTTTGTTGATGATGCCTCTTGTTATTTTCTAAACAGTGTTTTGTCTACTTATTATGGTAATTATTATTTTTTCATAGTTTATATGATTCATACTAATTAAACAATGTAAAATTGGTAATGATGAGGTTATCAATGAAAGAGGAATATGAATCTGATTACCATTCATCCTTTAAAATTGATAAATGTGAAAGTAATGCTTGAAGTGTGTTTAAGATTGAATATTAGATTTTTCTATCTATAAAGGGTGGAAGTACTATTGTTGAAACATATTCATATTGAATTATTTAATTCAATATGGTTATAAAATAGTTGTTTGACAGATATAAATATTCGGGGATGAACAAACTCAATCTTATTCTCTAATATCTTCTATGACCTGGAGTTATGTCCATAGTTTACCCCAAAATTATTTTTTCTGAAAATACATTGTTTCCATGTATGTGTGCACTAGGATAGTATATTCTTTTTTATGTTTAGGGTTTTTATTGAAAGAGGGTGTATGGTGAATGTTGATAATGGGGATTTCATGTTGTATATCATTGAGATGGGGATGAAATTGAAGTTGATTGAGAAGGTAAATAGTTGTGCATTCATATTTTTGTTAATTTTTTATTGGTTTTAGTTTGATTGGTTGGTATAGTTTGAGATCTATTATTGGCCATATTTATTTATGTTTTATTTGATATCTATTTTACTTGATGGTTTTTATTGTTTCTATCAACTACCTATTATAGTTGGCGTATACACTAAGATTTAATCTCTATATGTTTTCATAGTATGAGTCCTTGAGTTCCATGATTATGGAGTGTTAAATAAATTAATAATGAACTCATGGTATGGGTGGTGATCTTGGAAATGTTAAATTAGGATCATGGGGTGTTTGAATGGAATGATTAGTGAGAATAAAATGGTAAATCTAGAAATTTAAATGTGATTTATAAAGTGTGTTTTCTTTTAATGAACTGAATTTATTAAACCAAAAATAATTACGGTTCAAACATCTATTTAATGGAAATTGAAAATTACTAGTAATTATGGTAAAATATGATTAATCTTGATGTTTTTATTCATGTATGAGATCATATTTCCTAGGCCTTATTAGTGGAAGATGGGTGTCATTTGGGACTATAGTAGTAGTTATGTTTAAGGCTAGTTAGTTTCCCTTAGTTTGGTTATGTGTGATAATGCACTTATATTTAATCATTTCATCATCTCCACCAACTAAGTAGGATGGGAAACTTAAACCCAAATTTTTTGGGTATGGGTGTTTTGCCCAATATATAGGTAGTTGTTGAATATATGACAAACTTCTCCCTCTTAACCTTCCTTCATTTGGTGTATCATAATGTATAGGCATATATGGGCTAAAATTGATTAATATATAGGGTATGTCTATACACAGTTTTTTATGTCTATTAGCTTTACTATACATGTATTTTAAGGCTATAGAAACATTATTTTAATTCACATAATTGTAACTGGTTTTAGGGATTTTGGTTTCCTATAGGTTTACTTTCATGGGTTATGTCGTATTGAGTGACTCGCAATAGACTCAAAAATTTAAAGTTGGAGTAGTAAATAAAAGCAACAACGAACCATATATCTATTATTATTGTTTTGTAAAGATGAAGCAGACACAATATATGTGTTCTATAGATAAAATGAATTTTAAGGTCCAATGACAATAAAAAAGGATAAACATGATTCTTTATACTTGGTATGTTTTTAATGGCTATAGTTTTTGGTTCGAAGGGATCTTACATAAATCCATAAATTGATCATCAAAGGTAAAAAGTGACATACTAAAGGATAACCATAGAAATTCTTCACAATAGTTTCAAGAATAATCAATAAGAAAAAATATAAAACCATTTTATAGCCTTACAAAATAAATCACATTCTATAGAGCTAGTTCAAGAATAATGTCCATCACCAAAAAAAGAAGGAAAATAGAAAATATGGATCACGATGGGGAAAATATGAGAAGGATAATATTGTAGAAATAGAATTAAAAGTGGTGGATTGAGCTGGAGTATAGATTATGGATAGTTAGATTACATCCCACACAATGAGAAATAATGATTTTTTTCAGGGGAATAAAGTATGAAAAATATGGTGTCATTCTCTTTGTTAACAATGAAGGATTAAATATTATTAGTTCTGATAAAACCAAAATGAGAGGAAAATATTTAAGGTCCATGAATATCTTATTGGTTAAAGTCCTTAGTCATAACTACCTATGTATAATTCAATTGGGTGACTTACGGCATGCAACAAACTCTAATAATAAAAACATGCATCGTTAAAGGAAGAGATAGAAACATTATAATGTAAATGAAGTTCATGAATGAAAACTATTACGTCATTGGTGGAGAAAAATATTATTTTTTCTATAAAAAGAAGAATAAAATTAGTTTTGCTAAAGGTTTCTTGGCTATTTATGCCAAAAATATTTGGAGGACTTGGTAAGAAATGAAGGATCATGAGACATCCCAAAACTCTCATGTGATATCACTCACATTTGTGACACATTACAAAAATGGAATATCATTTATAATTTTTAAAATCCAAAGGAATAAAATTAAATGAGGTTAATTATGTTAGTGCCTATCGATGTATTTGGTCCTATGATACCTAAATCCATGAATGGAAAGGGGTGTTATGTCTTTTTTATTGATGATTACAATAGGATGGCATGATTTATGGTCATCACTCACAAATCTATAGTCTTCAAATTCATTACATGTTATCCGAGGCTAGTATAGAAAATGATTGGGATAAAAATATAGAATATTTTTATCCATAATGGCATGGAATTAAATAATTATCAGGTGGATGGATATATCAAAAAACATGGAATAACACTGTAACATCCTAATATTTTAAAAGAACACTATGTTTGACAGCATATAGATCACGCAACACCAAGCTTAACTGAACCATGAAATATTATTATTATATAAATGTTACAATTGTTACATAGCTACTAAATTAGAGGGTGTTAATAGTATTAACTACATTATGAAATATATATATATAATGTTCATACTAAATACAAATATGTTGATTAATTCTTCGAAAATAATAACTTAATTTTAGTAAAGTCGTTTTATTCTTCAAAAATACATTTTCTTCAAAAATGATTTTTATTAATTTTTTAGAAAATAATACAATAGATTTCTTCCAATTATAGAAATTTTATTTAATAATAATTATATCAGTTTTGAAATCATTTTTCTAAAATTATCTGAGGATAAATTTTGGTATTATTATGAAAAGAAATATTTTTTAGTGAAAAATATTGATTTTTGTAAAACTATCATTTTCATTCATTAAAAAGACTCATTATAATTTTAATTTTATATCAATGTAAAATAATTATATTTTAATTAGATATAATATTATTAATTAAATTTGAATCATCATTATACCTGATTTGGGTATAAGCTCATTTTTGGTTAAAAATGAATTTTTTCTTAAAACTGTTTTTCGTTCTGTTTTGACTTTTTATCTTAAATTAATTTCTTCTAATTATAGAAATTTAATCTAAAAAAATGGATTCCATATTGGGAATTTGGTGGTCCAAATTTTTAAATATTACTTTTTTATTTTTTTTATTATGAATATTAACAATAGAAAATATTTGTCAACACGGTTAAGGTGAATTAGATAATTAAGGTTAAAATAATGTGATAAGGTCGAAGAATCTCACTAATGCTTGTATTTATTTTATTTTATAAGTTTTTTTCCAAAATTAACATCAAAATCTTGAAAATATGGTAATTTCAAGTCACTTTATTTTAATAATGACCTTAATATAATTTTAAATAAATAATAAAAACAAAATGTCACTCTATTTGTTTTAATATATCTAACTTTTTTTCATAGGGATAAAAAGAGGTTATATTAGGATATAAATAATTATTTTAGATATAAATTTTTTTTATCATGGTAATTTACTTTTTATTTTTAGTGATGAAATATTTACTTTAAATTATTACATAGTACCAACACAGTGCTTGTGAAAGCAGTAGAAAAATCAAGTAAATGATTTTAAAACACTAAAAGTAATATTTTTGGGATGATTTATAGTTTCAAAAAATATGTAACATATTAGGGATGTAATAAAGGCTTATATTTGAATTATATTACTATATTTGTTTCATTAAAGTCAAATTAAATCAACCATTCCAAAAATTACATTAATGATATATTATAATAAACAATAATTTAATAAATGATTTAAAATTAATAAAACTATTATCATAGACCATGTTAATGGGATATGGTTGATAATATCAACCATGGTCTATTTATGTTCCAATTTTCCTTTTATAAAAACTTTCTTAACTCGTATGTTGTAAAAAACATTGATGGTGTGGTAATCATAAAAAATGGTAAACATGGGTTAAAAAAATACATAATGGTGAAAACATCACATAAACATGTCCAAATTTTATTACATGATATTATTTCAGATAATACTCATCATAGTTTCTAAATATATCAATTTTTTTAATTTTTCTATGAAATTAAATTTATATTAATTTAAAACATTAAGTAATTCCAAGTGTTCCCCTCCCGTCACATATAAAGGGAAACCTAATCTCCTACCTTACTCATACCATTTGAGCTATCTATTTTAGAAACTTCATACAAAATTATCTCCCAAAATTTACTCCTCACATCCTTGAGGTCCCTATATCACCAAAATACCAAACCTATAAGTTTCAAGGTGTAATCCCAAGAGGTTACTCGATGAAAAGGTATAAATCTTAATCGACCTACTTAAAGTTTATTTCTTCTTCCACCTCCTTCAAATATTACTTAACCATGATTAAATAATAACATCATTATATTCCATATAGTTAAATATTATTATGATTATGTTAAAACACGTTTTCATCTCTTTTTTTATCCTATGGGAAATGAAAACATCATTTGTACGTACATGTTGATTACCATCTCCATGAAGTGATGTGTTTCTTTTTCCATGACTACCACTCATGGATGTTTATAATTATGAATTTAATGTATATATATGATATTAATGAAATTATTATCATTATTTAAATATAATATATCATCTTGTTTATTACCCTTCCATTAATTGGAAAATGATAATGTCGTTTCGGTGTACATGTGGATTATCACCTATATTAGGTAATGTGATTAGTTTATCCTATACATATTTCATGGATGGATATAAAATTATTATTTTTCTATAAAAATTATGATTATTTCATGATTATTATTCTTGGTTTTATTTATTAAGGACCTTTTTGACCACATTCATCCTACCAAATTTGTTTTGGGATTATAAACCAAATGTCTGACATAAACCTAACTGATGAAGTAACTAAACAAAACATGTTCATGAATGGTATAAATGATATAAAGATAATAGAATGAACATGAAAATATTTCTTACAAAAATAAATGATTGACATAATTTTATCATTATGGAAGAAAAATAAAATATGTAAGGAGTCTTACATGAGGTAATGAAGAATTTTACTTAAAATCCTATTTTAAATTTTTTAAAGATTTATTTTATAAATTATTTTATACATTTATTTATATTGACATAGTTCAATTAAAAATTAAATTTTATGTATCATTTAAATTTATTATAAAAAAATCAAAAGTATACTTCTGGAATTTTTTTACTTTCTTTACAAAAGGTGAAAGGAGTGTTCTATTTTAAGGAATATGACATCAATGATTTTTTTAACCAACAAAAATATTATTTTATGTATTTATTCCTTTATAATATTCCATTTTTTCTTCCCTTTGTTCATGGTATTTCAATTTTGAAAAGGGTTTTTTAAATGTAATGAGTATTTTGATATCTGAAAATTATTTAAATTTGGGTGAAAAATATTTTATCAAGGTTTTTAGGATTAAAAGGTGAAATATTAAAAAAATGATATGATAATTTATCATTATATATCTTTAAAAGTTAGTATGATACTTCCTATAATATCGTAGATCCCTATATAGCTTTTATGATGGGTGAGACTGATATAGCTCTTCAATATATTGGGTAATGTTCCTTATCTTTAAAGGAATGAAGGAGGGTGTTAACCAGGGAGTTTGATCCTATAGATTTAATTAGGATAAATTTATTTCTAACATAGGATTTGAATATAATTATTAAAGTTTACTAAAATGGTTTATATTTTCTTTATATGATTTTTAACCATTTTCCTTGATAAAAAAATGTGCTTTCATGTGGGTATGTTTTATTTCATATACTCAAAAAAATTATGATAAAGGTAAAAATGTTATGGGTTTTCATTATTTTAATAGACTAACCTATTTATTACTTTTATTTACCTTATTGAGTTTTTTGTTTTCTCATCCCATATTTTTGAATGATTTTTTAGAGGGACTAATTATGAGTAGAAAATTTAATAATGTCAGAGTTCCGGATATGGAAGTTACCTTGAACCAAGAAACCATTACTTTATAGAGAACATATTTTGTGGGAAATGGATATCGTATGGAATTTTCCACTTTAAAATATTTTTTCCTAATTCTATAAAACTATAAACATACAAATTACTTGGTTATGTAAGTGATCTAATAGTTCAGTTTGACATTATTTGTTTTAGATGGATAAAATTGGCTCTTTTTTATTTGTATCAAAGATAGAAATGTTAAGATTATTTTTTACACCAAATTTGGTATTATAGGTTCAGGGTTGTTACTATTTGTATCAGGTAAGGTATTAGATAACTTTGAAGATTATGATGTTTTCATGTGAGGCTAACTTAATATTTATGGATATCGTCATGGGTTTATAAGATTAGGGATGATTCTAAGATTAAATCCAAAGACACCCCTTTAAGGTTTTAAGTGAGGGGTGTTTAATAAGATTAGGAGTAATTTGAGAGACATTTATGGTAAAAAAAACATTTGGCTTTAGTCTGTTTTTTTAGTGAAAAGTATTTTTGAGTAATAATGCTTTTATATTCTATGGGAATAAGTTGAAAGGTCTTGATAATATTTAGCATTATGATGATTTATTATGTTGAGGTAATTATAGATAATTTGGATAAAATTGTTATTACATGTTGGGAATATATTATTTATCATATAGATAACCATTACATTGGAAAGAAATTTAATGAATTTATCATTAATGTTTTATTTTGAAAAATTTTAAGGATTGTTATTTATTGAATGATTTATGTTAATATTTTGGTGTTATTATTGAGGATTTAGATATTAATGTTGTATTTCTTCCTAAAAAGGGTTATTAATATTGGATATTATCTTATATTATGCTAACTATTTTGGTTTTGGTTAATCTATAAAGATATAATCAATATCATGTTATCCTTTTTTGGATTTTTTGATCCGTTACGAGTTCATTTTAGTGCATCGAGCATGAAAAATTCATCTTGAATACACATTATTTGGAGCTAAATATGATATTGTGGATGAAATTGATTAAAGGATGAAATTATAATTTTAAATAAGTATATTTATTTATTTATTTTATTATATATGATAAATTAATTTCTAAAATCTAGTAAAATGATCTTGAAATAAAAAAATATCCAATTACCATTATTTTTTATGAATCAATCGTCTTTTTCCGACCTAATTGATTTATGGTTTTATGGTCATTTACTTTATCATGATTAGTAAGTTTTTTATTATAAATATACTCTATCACTATTCATAATTATTTTAATACTATTTTTTCCTTCCATGTCCATATTTTTACTTCCCAATAATTTTCTCCAATTTGGAAACTAAATTATGTGTAATTCTAGATAAACTTCTTAATTCCCTTTCCTTCTTTTCAAGAGGAAATTTCATGAACACTATACCTGAGTTATTCTTTCAATAAAGTTATTTTTAAATTTCAAACCCCTGATTTCTGAGAAAAAGTTCAAATTATGAGGCCGAAATTTATTAAAGATGGGAGAATGTGATATCCTTGTATTTTAAATAAACACTATGTTCAATAGTGTATACAACACGCAACAATGAGCTTAAACAGACCAAGAAGTATTATTATTATTTAAATGTTAGAGTTATAACCTATATGATAAATTGGTAGGTATGAATCCTATTAACAACATTATGAAATATATATAATATTTTCATAATCAATACAAATGTATTTATTAATTCTTAATAAATAAGCACCAAATTTCAGTAAAGTGATTTTATTCTTCAAAAATAAATTTTCTTCCAAAAAAATTATTTTCATTTCATAGAGAATGTTATAATTAATTTTTGATAATTTTATAAATTTTACGTTATAAATAGGATATCGTTTTTACAATCATCTTACCAAAAAAATTAGGGTAAAATTTTTGTATTTTTTTTAAAGATTGATTTTTTAATAAAAAGTATAGATTTTTTATAACATTCATTTCCTTTCATTAAAAATTATCACTATGATTTGAATTTTATATCAATGAAAAATAAGTATAATTTAATTATATATAATCTGATTAATTAAATTTGAATCATCAGTATACCATATTTTGGAATAAGTTCACTTTTTGGGCTTAAAATGCATTTTTTTAAGAACTATTTTTCAGTGCATTTTGTGTTTTTATCTTAAATTAATTTCTACCACTTACAGAAATTTAATCTTTAAAATGTATTCTATGTTTTGAATTAGGAGTTCCAAAAATTTTAAATAGTTCCCTTTTATTTTTTTTCATTATGGATAGTAGTCATAGTCAATATTCTTCACCTCTGTAAGGGTATATTAGGTAATTAAGGTTAAAAATAATTTTATTAGGCCTAAAAATATCCATAATAGTTTCCTTAACATTATTGGATGATTTTTTTCTACCATGACCATTGAATTATTAAAAACATGTATATTTATTTCCACTTTCCTTTGATAATTCCGTTAATATAATTTTAAATAAAGAATAAAAACAAAATTTCACACTCTTTGTTTTAATATATATAAATTTTTAATAGTGATAAAAATAGGTTATGTTATATTATAAATATTTATTTTAAATATAAATTATTTTTTATAATAATAATTTATTATAAATTTTTATATATGAAATAATTTCTTTAAATACTTATGCAATACCGATACGGTAATTGTGCAAGTAGTAGAAAAAGAAAGAAAATGTTTTTAAAAAATATAAAAGTAATTTTTTTGGATGAATTATAGTGTCCCATAAATTTTATAGATCAATATAACATATTGAGGATGTGTTAGAGGTTTATATTGGAATTACATGACTATATTTATTTCATTAAAGTCAAATTAATTGAATAGTTCCAAAATTGACATTAATGATATTTTATAATAAAAAATATTTTATTAAATGATTTAAAATTTATAAAAAAATATTATCTTCAAAAAATTAAATGATATATTGTCTAAAAGTTCAAGAATGGTATATTTAATGGACACTTATCCTTTTAAATTATCATTCTTAACACCAATAGTGTAAAAACATTGAGGTTGTAGTAATCTTCAAAAGGGTAAACAGTGGTTAAAACAAGGAGATAAGGGTGAAAAAATAACCTAAAATTATCCAAATATTATTGCATGAGATTATATTTACTCATAATTATCCTAAATTCAAAACACATTAATTGTTTCCATTTATTTATGTGAATTAATTTATATTAATTTAATTTTTTAAATAATTCCAAGAGTGATCCTCCCTTGAACCATAAAATGGAACCTCCTCTCCTCTGTTACTCAAACATTTTAAATACTCTATTTAAAAATATACCTACCCAAGAATATCCTAACCTTCACTCACTGCATCCTAGAGGTTCCGATATCATCAAAATACCAAACTTATAAGGCTTAAGGTGTAAGAAAAAGAGGTTATCCAAAGAGAAGTTATAAACCCTAACTGAACTATTTAAAAATTATTTCTTCCTTCACCTACTTCAACTATTCTTTAACCATGATGAAAAATAACATCATTATATTCTATATAATGAAATATTATTATTATTATTATTATGTTACAAACCTCCTTAATCTTTATTTACATCCTATAGGAATTGAAAAAATCACTTGTGTGTATTTGTGGGTTACTACCTCCATGAAGCGATGTGTTTCTCTTTCCGTCGCCACCACTCATAGATTTTTAAAATGAAGGATTTAATGTATATATATGATATTGATGAAATTATTATAATTCATGAAATATAATATAAATTTTGGTTTCTTACCTTTCCATCCATTGGAAAATGGTAATGGCATTCGTGTGTATGTGTCGATTACCACGTTCATGAAGCGATGTGATTAGTTTCTCATATATTCCTTTCATGGATGGTTATAAAATTGTTATTAATGTATAAAAATGATGAATATGTCCTGATTATTATTTTTTATATGATTTATTAATGACCACTTTTACCATATTCATTCTATTGAATATATTTTGGGATTATGAACCAAGCATATAATGTAAACTTAACTGATGAAGTGACCACATGAAACATGGTCATAAATTATATAAAATGGATAATGATAATTGAATGAATTATTTTGGATAGTGAATGATTAATTAAACTTATAATCCTACAACCAAAATACTCAGGTCCAAAACCTAGTAGGGATGAATTATTGAGATATATTAGCAGGTATTGTAGTTACCACAGTAGTCATTACTGTAATGTCCCAGTTTCAGAAGCCACCCAGAGGTACCCCATACCCGATTAGTCACATGGCCTCAATCACATTTCCCCTCACTCCAGAGGTTGTCGACTAACAGTGAGGGATTGGGTGTGATAGTGGGGAAACTATGACCTCATTTGGAAGAGTACACAGCAGAAGTAAACTACGCACAAAAGCGGAAGCATTAAGTATCGAACAATAGTAAACTGTGGAAGACTAGAATAATAAAAAACTGGAGCACATATATATATAATGATGCATGATACATATGTCTAGGAAAGAATCAAAACAAGACACAATGCTAGAAATAAAAATATTTCTAAACCAAAATAAAAAAAGAAAAAGATAAACAGCTCCTTAGCATCTCAAGCCTAAGCTTGGTCCCATGCTCTCTAGCTCCACAGAAAGTCAAGTACCTGAAGTAGAAGAGTGTTTTTCCTTATCTATACTTTCAGCAATATAATCTATTTGGGCCAAAAAGTATGACCCAAATAGGGTGTGAGACTAAATCCTAGTAGGAAACCACCTGAAGATCTGTGCCTAACTATCAGTGAATATATGGAAGGTAAAGTACAGAAAACAGCAAACAGGAAATTACTCAGTAGTAAACAATCCACAATTTCAATATCAAGCAATCAATGAGACAAACAGCTAAACAAAAATAGGTAACCCACTGGGAAGTACTCACATCCATCCCCTCTGGGCCGACCTAACAAGTACAAGCCACACTCTGGGTAGTACACTCGGCCGAACACCTGTGGTTGAGTATATAAAGACTCTATGAGGAATAACTCATAGTCAATTCCCTTTATAGTCTAAGGTATTCAGTAACTCTCTGAGGAAGCACTCACAGTCAATTCCCCTTATAGCCCCAAGGTCAAGGACTCTCTGAGGAAGCTCGCTTGGTCAATTCCCCTTATATCCTAGGTCGTTCATAGACTCTATGTGGAAGCACTCACCGTCAATTCCCCTTATAGTCTAAAGCAGTTCAAAAATAATTCAAATACTCTCTGAGGAAGCCCACTCAGTCAATTCTCCATATAGTCTAAAGTGCTCAAAGACTTTATGAAGAAGCTCACTCGGTCAATTCCCCTTATAGTCTACTACACCAGGTTCTCACAACCCTATGTAGGTTAACAAGCATGGAAATACAATATGGCCAAAGTAAACCTACAAAACTTCTTGGATAAACAATCTACAGCATATCAAGCATATCAGAATACAAACTCCCCATCCTATAGCAACAGGAATGGAAAACAGGAAAGGTAGCCAAACAGGCTAAACGGACCAAACGGTCATAAAAAGAACATGCATGGGCAATACATCCAAAGAATATAAATCAACTCTATTCATATCCAAATAACCTCTACATAGGCATACAAGCATGGTAGGAAAACAACAGGGGTAAAATGGTAAACATGCAATACCCCATTCAAGGGTATTGGTGGAATTTTCATATAATACTAAAATACATTGAATAGAAAGGCACAAACTACTTACCTTGGAATTAAGAGATCTATATATGTGAACCTTGAAGCTTGATTCACCCTAGAACGCCTAATATCTTCAAAAATATCCAAAAGGTTCATCCCATGATATCTCATGAGATAGGAGAAATCAGAAGATGGTGCTCTAGGAGAAGAGAGAACTCACCGATGTGATTCTCGTGCAATAGACGGTGTTTAACTTGGAGGACGGACACATTATTTGGGGTTCGTCGAAGATCCATGACCATATGGAGCTCTCAGTTGAACGAGACCTAAAAGAAGATAGTTCTGGTGATTAGAAGTGACCCCGGTGCATTTAATGAAAAAAAGTACACGGCATGTACATTTGAATTACACGGCATGTACTCATCGTTTCTGTACACCACTTTAAGCGGCCTCTAAGTCCCTCCCACACGGCCGTGTGTGTGGCTAATACATGACCAGCACATGGCCTCCTACTTTAGGGCAGTACACGGTGTGTACTCATAAAGTACACGGCGTGTACTTAGAAAATTTCCATAATTTCCTCTTTTTCTCAAAAACAACCAGAAAAGAAAAAACATACAGAAAAGAAGATATGGGTTATTACAAACTTCCCCCTTAAATAAATTCATCCCAAAATTCCCCTAGCACGGCGTAGAAGAAGAAACCTCAAACAGTTCCATCCACTGTGCTCGTACATCGGCCTCCCTCTCCCATGTCTCGTCATGTACTCGCCCATGCTTCCAAAGTACTTGTACCAGAGGAACAAACCAGCCACAGAGAACCTTTGTACTACGATCAACAATCTGGATAGGATGCTCCTTGAATGATGCATCCACTTTGAGCTCAACCTCCTAAGGTTGAAAGACATGAGACGAGTCTGAAAAGTAACGTCGGAGCTGAGAAACGTGAAAAACGTCGTGCATAGCCCGATACCCCTGAGGAAACTACAACTGATAGGCAACTGTATCAACTCCCTCCAACACCTCCAATGGCCTCATGTACCTCTGTGAAAGTTTACCCTATATCCTAATCCTCTTATGTCCCAACCTCAGTGTGACACGTAGGAAAACCTGATCCCTAACCTCGAACTCCAGAGGTCGTCTCTACATATCTGCATAAGACTTCTATCAAGACACTGCACTATCCATCCTCTTCTGAATCATCTCTATCTGCTTTGTGGTCTCCTTCACAAGATGAGGTCCCAATAAAGCTGCCTCTCCAACCTCCATCCAACATAAGGGTGATCAGCATGGCCTACCGTATAAAGCCTCATAAGGTTCCATCTGAATGGTTGCCTAAAAACTATTGTTGTAGGAAAAATCCACAAGAGGTATATGCTTCTCCCAAGAACCTCCAAAATCCAGAATTCATACTCGGAGCATGTCCTCAAGCACCTGAATCGTACACTTGGACTGGCCATTAGTCTGGAGATAGTAATCTATACTCAAAAGTACCTGTGTACTCAACGCCTTCTGAAGCCCCTGCCAGACCCGAGGAATAAAACGAACATCCCTGTCTGAAACAATAGAGTGTGGAACTCCATGTAGACATACAATCTCACAGATTTACAACCATCCCAACTCATCAACACTAAAGGTATCCTTGACCGGTAAGAATTTAGAAACCTTCGTGAGTCGGTCAATGACAACACATACTACATCATTCACTCGAGGCAACCTCGGAAAACCGGTCACAAAATCCATCGCAACATCATTCCACTTTCACTTGGGAATGGGTAACTGCTGTAAGAGCCCTACTAGTCGTTGATGCTCTGTCTTCACCTGTTGACAAGTGTAACACATCATGAAAAAACTAGTAATGTACCTCTTCATACCTGGCCACCAATACTGACGATGTAGATCACGATTCATCTTGGTGACGCCAGGATGAACTACCCAAACTAAGGAATGAAATTCATGCATCAACTCCTTGTGTATGTCTACTGGTACCCATACGTGCCCCTAGAAACGTAAGATCTCAACCTCACCTATTGTCCATCTAGGAATAGTGTCCTCTCCTGACACATTATCCCTTTGGACTAGGCCTTCAGAATCAGATAGTTGGCTCATTCGAACTTGATCAAGAAGAGTATAGGTAACAACTACAAAAAATAGAAAATTTTTCCAATGTCTTTCATGCACCTCCAAATGAATTTTAGAGAACATATCTATAAGCATCCACTCATTGTTGGCATCCTGAACTACCTATATATGAGTCCTCCTGGTCAGCGCATCAGCCACTGCATTGGCTTTCCCAAGAGTATAGGCAATCTCGAAGTCAAATGACTGAAGGTACTCATCCCACCTTCACTGTCTCAAATTCAGATCACGCTGAGTAAAGATGTACTTGAGACTCTTGTGGTTAGTGAAAACCACAAAAATCTCTCCCAGCAGATAATGTCTCCAACAGCGTAAGGCATGAACAATGGAAGCCAACTCGAGATCGTGCGTCAGATAATTCCTCTCATGTGGCCTCAACTGCCGAGACCCGTATGCAACGACTCTATCTCCCTACATAAGCACAACACCTATCCCTATAATTGAAGCATCACAGTAAAAAGTATAGCTCTTACCCTTCTCTGGAAACACTAGTATCAGTGCTGAAGCCAACCTCCCCTTCATCTCCTGAAAAGCTGACTCGCAAGAATATTACCACAAAAACTTTTCACCCTTCTTAGTCAGACCCGTCAGTGGTGCTGCTACGCGTGAAATGTTTTGTATGAAGCATCTGTAGTATCCAGCCAGCCCTAGAAAACATCATACCTCAAATATGTTCTTCGTCTGCTCCCAAGAAACTACATCTCTCACTTTCTCTGGGTCTACTAATACTCCTGCCTCTGAGATGATATGTCATAGGAAGTGAACCTGATCCATCCAAATGTGTCATTTTAAGAGCTTAGCATTTAACTGATGCTCTCTCAGTGTAATCAAAACGATATCAAGATTTTTAGGATGGTCGTGTCGAGTGTGAGAGTACACCAAGATATCGTCCATGAATAGAACCATGAAGGAATCCAAGTATGGATGGAACACTTGTTTCATCAGTGCCATGAAAACTGCAGGTGCATTCATGAGACCGAACAACATAACCTTGTACTTGTATAGACCATACCTGCTACGAAAGGCTATAAGAGGTATATCTGGTGGTCTAACGTGAAACTAATGGTAACCAGACCTCAAGTAAATCTTCGAGAACACTCGGGCTCCTAAAATATGATTAGAGAGATCATCAATCCTTGGTAAAGGATATCAGTTCTTGACTGTCAACTGGTTTAAATTCTGATAATCCACACAAAGTCAAAGGGTACCGTCTGCCTTCTTTGAAAACAGGACAGGAGAACCACAAGGAGAAGTACTGGATCATATGGAGCCCTTTTCCTACAACTCCTCCAACTACTTCTTGAGCCCCTGCAACTCTGGTGTATCCATCCTATAAGGAGGAATGGACACTGGTGCTGCTCCTAGAACGAGATCAATAGAAAATTCTACCTCACGCTTCGGAGGCAAACCTGAAAATTGCTTTGGAAATATGTCCCTGAAACGTTCCACCAATGGAGGAAATCCTAACAGTGAAGTCTTCTGGTCATTTAGATATAGACTAGTGATCTGGGTTGTAACTCCTCCTAACCCATGATGCTCTGGACCCACTCTACTCGCCTGGACATCCCACTCGCCCTTATGAAGAAACGACACGCCATCTGGTGATGTGAAACTCACCATGTGGCGATAATAGTCGACGAATACCTAGAAAGGAACTAGCCAGTCCATTCCGAGAATGACATCATAGCCTGTCATCTCTAGGACATAGAGGTCCTATATAAGGTGACACCCACCAACCTCAAGAGGTAACTCCTTGCACTGACATACACTACCCATTCTAGTCCCCAATGGTGTGTCTATCTTCAAGATATCAGTAGAAGAAAGGATTCAGAGACCAAGGCTCTCAACAACAGAAATAGATATAAAGCTATGGGAAGCCCCTTTATTGAAAAGAGAAGAAGATAAAACTAAGGCTACTAAGATCGTACCTCAAACTGTAGAGGGTCCGGGATCCAACTTCTACTGGGTCTACTCCACCATAAAAATCTGGCATGCACCGTAGCCTTGTGACCCTGCCTGACCACTCGGAGCTGATCCACCCAATTGTCGCTAAAAACTGGGTGACTGGCTACCCCGAACAAAACCTCTACCTTGTACTGAATGGCTAGAACAACTGAAATTCCCTAACTGATGAGAAACTGGAGGTGATGCTCTTAAACAAGGAGTCATATAAGAACCCCTGTCACCAGCTTCTAGGGAGAAGATCTGGTAGAAGTGCTGAAGATGACCCATCATGCCACAAGATCGGCACTCCACCGGATCTCTCGAGCAATGTGGCCTCATATTCCTACTCCTCCCGCACTGGTAGTATACCACCTGGATACCAGAAGATGCATCCCTCCTACTCTGATCTCCTCATGCAATCTCCATGCGGCTCTTTATTTTATCAGTAAGAGGAATACTAACTCTGGATGTTGAACCTCCCTGGCTCACAGCTCCAGAATTGATCAGATTATGCTCCTTGATTAGAACTTAGTTGACTATATAGGATATTGAAGTCAAGATGAAGATGTTCACCTAAGATCGGATGTCGTGCCTTAGACCATCCTCAAACTTCTGTGCAAGGAACAACTCATCACCTCCTGGAATAGGTGTGAAACAGTGCATCTCGGTGAAGTGAGAGGAGTACTCCATACCAAAAAGAGTACCCTGCTCCAGGATCCTGAACTCTCAAGCTCGATCAACCCTCAAGGTCTCCGGATAGAATTAATTGTATAAGATGTGCCGAAACTCAACCCAAGACATATTCTGTTGTAGTCCGGCCTGTGATATCACATCCCACCACCTCTTGGTTGAGTCTCGAAGCATGTAGGTAGCGAGCTTCACCCTATTCTCTGGAGGTATCTCCAGATGCTCAAAAATCATCAGCATGTATTTTATCCTTGACTCTGCAGCTTGGGGTCCTCCATCCCCTGTGAAAGTGGGAGGATGTTGCTGTTGAAAGACCCATGTCAATTCTGCCATCGACGGGGAAGGAGGCGGTGCTCCCTGAAAGGTCTACATATTCCTCAAGAATCCCTCCCTGAACTGTGCATCAGAACCTATGTCAGGTACAATGGATAGTGCTAAGGCTGGCACAACTAAAGGATCTGCTGGGAGTCCCTGATCAACCATGTCTGGTGTCTGATCACTGCCTAGCAACTGGCGTACAACCGGACGACGTCTAGGTGGCATGACTTTGCAACGTCAGGCGCACACCTTAAAATGAGATTATCAAGGACTGAAAACTAGAAACATAAGAAGGTAACATAAGAAAGAAAACATTCATGTGTCTCAAAACATGACTACACAGCATGTACAATTACTACACGGCGTGTTCCCTCAAGTCATTTACATGGGTGTGTACTTCTGCCTAAACTGGTCATGTAACACCCCAAACACACAGCATGTTCTCCTAACACATGGCATGTACTTGAATCATCTTCCCCTACCTGAGTCCTTCTACATGGTTAAGCCACACAACTCTCCTAAGACAGGACTACACGGCGTTTTCAATATAGACACGACGTATACTAGACAAGCTTCACCTGGCTAGTGTTGTTAGTGACACGGCCAGACACATGGCTCAAACTACATGGTGTGTTCAAGGTGGACATGGCGTGTATGTGAAATGATAACACTGACCTGTGATGTTGGTTACATGGCTGGGTACCTAGGTCAGACTACACAGTGTGTTTAACTAGTACACGGCGTGTTCCTACAAGAATTTTTCTATCCCGTCTCTCTGCCCACACGGCCTATGACATGGTTAGAAAATACACGGTGTGTGCATAAAGGATACAGTGTGTACTTAAGAAAAATAGTTTCTTCCCAAACAGAAGAACACATGGCGTGTATTCAAAACTACACGGAATGTATTCTGGGTTTTTCTGGACAGTAATCCTTAGAAACTACTTCGGAGACCAGAAAAACACTAAAATGAACATTAAAGCTCCAAATTCCAATCCATGAGAGCCCATACTCCCCTCGAATCAAATCTTGGTATCTTAAACATGTTATAACAAGTTAAATAAGTCAATTATCCACCAAATTCCGGTCCATGAGGGATCATAACACCTCAAGAACCAAATTTTGGCATTCATTCAGACAAACTTTACACAAACAATACCCTATCAAACAACATGTATTTCTATCAAGTCATCTATCACAATAGCATGCATATTCTACACAACATCTATCACAACAACATGAAATGACTAATTCATCCTAAATGGAATGGTAAGAATGTATGACATGTAATTTCTAACAAGTTCCTATATGATGCTTGAGATGGCATACCCTCATCTCATCGGGTTGCGATAGAAATAGAACCTCAATAACATGAACAATAACAGTACAAATCATGTGAATCACTCAAGGTGAAATAAAATCAACTGTAAACTTGCAAAACTAGAAAATCTCAATAAATGAGGTAGGTTGGATTTTCCATGTACATGGGTTAGCTACTCCAGGGCACTGCTTATTACGAAGTACCTATTTTTTCTATCCCATGATAAAGGATCCAAATAGTAAATCAAGAGAAAAGAATTCCTCTAATACCACTTTGTAACGTCCTGGTTCTGGAAGCCACCCAAAGGCACCCTGTACCAGGTTAGTCACATGGACTCAAGTGAATTTCCCCACATGACAGAGGCTGCCAACTAGAAGTGAGGGCTTGGGTGTGATAGTGGGGAAACTATGCCCTCATTTGGTAGAGTACACAGCGGAAGTAAACTACACACAAAAGTGGAAGCAGTAAATATCCAACAATAGTAAACAGCTGAAGACTGGAATAATAAACAAATAGAGCACATATATATATATATATATATATAATGATGCATGATACATATGTTTAGGAAATTAGCCAAACAAGTCACGATTATGGAAATAAAAACAGTGCTAAACCAAAGTACAAAAGAAAAAGATAAACCACTCCTCATCATCGCAAGCCTAATATTGGTCTCATGCTCTCCAACTCCATAGCAAGTCAAGTACCTGAAGTAGAAGGGCTCTTTCCCTTATCTATACCTGCAGCAATATAATCTGTTTAGGCCCAAAAGCATGACCCAAATAGGGTGTGAGACTAAATCCCTGTAGGAAACCACCCGAAGATCTATGCCTAATAGTCAGTGAATATATGGTAGGTAAAAGTATAGAAAATAGAAAACATTAAATTAATCAGTAGTAAACAATCCGTAGTTTCAATATCATGAAATTAGTGAGACAAATAGCTAAACGCAAATAGGTAACCCTCTGGGAAATACTCACAGCCATCCCTTCTAGTCCTACCTAACAAGTACAAGCCAAAATCTGGGCAGTACACTCGGCCTAACCCCTGTGGTTCAGTATATAAAGACTCTCTGAGGAAGCACTCATAGTCACTTCCCCTTATAGTATAAGGCAGTCAAGAACTCTCTGAGGAGGCACTCACAGTCAATTCCCCTTATAGAACCAAGGTCAAGGACTCTCTGAGGAAGCTCACTCGGTTAATTCCCCTTATATCCCAGGTCATTCATAGACTCTCTGAGGAAGCAATCACCATCAATTCCCTTTATAGTCTAAAGCAGTTCAAAATTAATTCAAACACTCTCTAAGGAATCTCACTCGGTCTTCCCCTTACAGTCTAAAGTGCTCAAAGACTTTCTGAAGAAGCTCACTCAGTCAATTCCCCTTATATTCTACTACACCAGGTTCTCATGGACCTTTGTAGGTCAATGAGAATTGCAATAAAATATGGCCAAAGTAAACCTATAGAACTACTTGGATTAACAGTCTACAGCATATCAAGTATATCAGAATACAAACTCTCAATCCTACAGCAACAGGCATGGAAAACAGGAAAGGCAGTCAAACTGGATAAACGGACCAAACGATCGTAAACATAACACGCATAGGCAATACATTCAAATCATAGAAATCAACCCTATTAATATCCAAATAACCTTTACATAGGCATACAAGCATGGTAGGCAAACAACAGGGTTAAAACGATAAACACGCAATACCCAATTCAAGGGTATTGGTGGAATTTTCATATAATACTCAAAGACTATGAATGGAATGGCACAAACCACCTACCATGTCATTAGGAGATCAATATATGTGAACCTAGAAGCTTGATTCACCATAGAATGCTGAATATCTACAAAAAAATCCAAAATGTTCAACTCACGATATCTCACGGGAGAGGAGAAATCAGAAGATGGTGCTTTAGGAAAAGAGAGAACTCACCGGTACAATTCCAAGGCAATGGATGGTGTTCGATTTTGAGGACGGACACACACTCGGGGGTTCGTCGATGATCTGCGACCATACAGATCTCTTGGTTGAATGGGACCTAAAAGAAGAGAGTTATGGCGATTAGATGTGACCCCGGAGCATTTAATGAAAAAAAACAGTACACAACGTGTACTTTTCAAGTACACAGCATGTACTCCCCGTTTTCGTACTCCACTTTAAGAGGCCTCCAAGTCACTCCCACACGGCCATGTGTGTGGGTACTACACGGCAAACACACGACCTCCCGCGGCAAGGCAATACACGGCATGTACTCATAAATTACATGGAGTGTACTTAGAAAATTTCTAGAATTTCTTTTATTTCTCAAAAACAACTAGAAAAGAAAAAACATACCAGAAAAGAAGATCTGGGTTCTTATAATTACTATTGTAGTTACATTAAGATCAAAAATATTCATCTAATTTGGGCCTATAGGATAAAAAATTGAGCCTTCAAGCCATAGTTCCTTTGGCCCATCATAGGAATTTGGTACATAGGACCTCTAATCCACCTTGTTCTATGGGATTTCATCACCCATGGACTCTAATCTTATAATTAATCAGGTCATAATACATAATAGTAGGCCCAAAAAGTTGAATCATAGAAAGTAGTAACCACCAGAAAAAAACTAACCATATTGAGAATGAAGGGGGTATGGAAACATCTTCATCGGTACTAGGAACCATAAATTTCTATATTAGGTAATGTCATCCAATCAACCATGTAACATGGAAATATAGTCCATGTCAATGAAGTGTATGGTGGGGAGGGGTATTTCAAGTGTATTCAGATCTTTGGGACTTTAGTTCATGTATTGGGACTTATTCCTCTAGACTTGTGGGTAATTTAAGGGTTCCCTTTTAACCTAGTTGAAAAGGGGATTATGCAAAATAAATATAAGGCCTTCAGGATATTCCAACCATAATTGAATGAAAATGAAAATTATTTTTAAAAAAGTAAATGATTAACGTAATTTTATTATTGAAGAAGATAAAGAACTTATGTAAGGAGTTGGACTCGAGGTAAGGGAAACTTTAACTTAAAACATCATTTTAAATATTTTAGAGACCTATTTACTAAATCATTTTCTTTCATTCCCATATTCTAGAATTTATTTTACAGATGTATTTACATAGACATAAATGAATTATAAATGACATTTTAGATCTTTTTGATTTCCTATATTTTTTTCCAAAAGGAAACTTTTTACTGAACATTGTTAATTTTTTTTAAAAAGGAAAAATGATTGTTTTATTTTAATATATATGGAGTCAATGGATTTTTGCACCGCCATAGCAGTTAATTAATTTTTTACTTCCTTTTTAAGATTTTGTATTTTATCAAAGAAAAACCCTTATTCTCTTTGTTATAGGTATGTTAGTTTTGAAAATGGGTTTTTAATAAGAAGGGGTATTTTAATATCTAAAAATGTATTATATATGGGTGAAAAAGAGTATTCCAAGGGTTTTGTATGATTCCTATTTTTAAATGAGGTATGAATGCTTTTATTTCTCTATATATATTTTTTTTATCTATATAGTAATATATAATGAGTCCATAAAGGTTTTTAGATCATTTGGGGTTTTTTAAAATACCAGATTTCTCATTCTTGGAGAAGAAGATTGAGGTGCATAAATGGCGCATGGTTAGAAGTAACTGTGAACATCAAACATGAACCCCATTTATAGAGTATCATGCTATGGATAACCATTAAATGAAGTATACAAAAATATGTGAAGAGATGTATACATTTTTTAGAGGTGAACAAAATGGTGTGTGCATGGTTTTTCAAACTGTGTAAAAATTGTGCTAGGGGTGTGCCCTTTAGACAATGGTGGCATATGGTTGGAAAACAGTTGGGCCAACCATGAAACCAAACCATATAAACTTTAAAAATGGTGAATATTACTTAATTTCCCCTAATTAATTTAACCTTTCCTCCCGTATTTTTCTCCTATATTCACACTATAGCCTCCCCCAACATTGAGATCCATCCTCCTCTTCACCTAGTCTTTGATCCATCTCCTCTGTTTGGGATCCAATTCAAGTATCATTCATCATGTTGGAAGCCTCTTGGTAAGGTTATCATTCTTCTTGATTCTTTCCTTATTTTATCAATTTGTATAAAATTATATTTCTATGTGATATAATATTCCTTATTTTAGTTTATTTGACTATTTATATGATTTTTCCCATTCTTGCATATATTAGAGGTTGATACTAGATGAGGATTCAGCTAGCCATCTAAGTTTGGTGGTATATACCTTTTCCCTAAAATTTTGGGTGTTTTAATTATCCTACATTGTACCACAAGTCAGACCTTCCTTTCATATCCTCAAAAATGTGAAATTAATTAAGTTGAATATTTCAGAATAAATTGGTCATCCCATATGCACCAAATTGCTCCATTTGTGGTTGTATACCTCAACTAAAATGACCCCTTGGGGTGCATTTCTATTAGTACTATGAACCTTTTTTATTACTCTTGAGTTGTATGGCTTAAATGATGAAATAATTTGATTATATAGAATGTATTATAATCATCATACCTTATAAATACTTTATAGTTATATGAAATTGCTTTATAAAAGGAATTTGATAAATGGAAAGGGAGAAATTCTTTACCCTTGAATGTAATTTTACAAGGATTTTATTTCAACTTTTTTATCCTATGTGACGAACATGATGATTCATATTTCCTGGTAGAATTTTTGGACATTGAATTCCTCTTTTTCATCATGAATAAATGGGAATGATGTTCCTTATTGATCATTTTTTTCTTACGGACATGATGTTTATTCTTGTTTATTCTTACTTAAATAGACATGAAGTTACAAAATATTTATTCAGAATTACGAACATGAAATTCCATATTATTTGTTTTTAATTAAAATGACATGATATTCCTCATTATTTACTTGAGATTTAAGGACATTAATTTCTTTTCTATTATGTGGAATAAAAGTACATGACGTTCCACACTACTTATTACAAACTAATGGACATGATTTTCCCTATCCTCTGTTTTTAATTTATGGGCATGATGATCCTTATTGTTTGTAAAGTAAGAAATGTTTATAGACTTTCAATATTAGTCTAAAGCAGGAGGTATCATTTGGTTGTCTCACGGTGAACCAAATATGACATGGGTATTCTTTATTTCATTTACTTTTTTTCATTATTACATGTACACAACTTCAAGATATATTCACAAACTTGATTAATTACAGACAACACTAGTGTTGGCCTATTCAGTCTTACTCACATCTTATTCTGGCCACTGATTTGTACCTGAATAGACTTCATGGATGTAGGATTGTACTAGGGTAAGTTTCCTACAATATATGCTTGCCTTTATATACTAGTATGGAGTACGGGATCATAGGATCGATCTAGTGCTCATGATGCTATTGGAGATAGATTTTTTTCTTTTTTATATTTTTTATTACATTTCTTTTATATACCTACTACTCTATTTCCCCTTGTATCCCCCATTTTTTATTATATCGTGACATGAAACCATTTTGTATATATTTCTATATATTGTTCAATTTATGGTTTATACTAGTCTATTTATTATATATGGATGGTTTTTATTTCAATATTCCTAAATTATTATGTTTTCATGGCATATTCATTTTATTATACTAATGTCTTTCTAATCTAATTATGAGGGTATAGACTCCCAACCATACCAATATATAGCCTCACTATTATTTGGAAGCTTCTAGCATATGGAGAGGCATGATTTAGTCCTTGTGTCCAATCATGTTCAATAAATTGTGAGTGAACTGGGTAATGGATGTCACAAAGTGGTATCAGAGGGGTTTATTTTATTTACATTATTATTTTGGGATTATATAAATGAGATTTGGACATTTCATAATTTCTTAAAAAGCCTCTTTCTGGGAGTAGCTAACCCACATACAAAGAAAATCCAAATTACCTAGGATGGAACTTGTTGTTTTATATTTCTCTTGTTACAGTTGTACTGATTTCACTATTGGGTGACACAAAATATTTGTGATGTTTATTATCATTATGGATTTAATTTTAACCTTGGTTTAGTATGGAAAGGAAGAATAATATCATGCATCATTTTAAGAACCAGAGGATTTATATTATATACATATTTAATTCCTTGTTTATATATCATGATCATTTTTTGCTACATATTGTTTCTTCCATGTCTATTATATTTCAATTAGACTAAATTTTCTTATATGGAAGGGGATAAATAATTGGTTATTTAAATTGTATGCATAAACCTAAATGGTGTTTTAAAATATAGATCAATGGTGTAACCTTAACAAACCAATTATGATATGTTTGATCCATGAACCATTTGTTACATGGCCTGAAAATATAGTTATTGAATTTAAATGGATTCCAATTTCAATTTATAAACTATATAGGACTCTATAAATTAGAAATGGTGGTACATATAATTAAACAACAATAAAAGGTTGGTTGTAGTTACATGAAATTCCAATTGAAACATATAAAGTGTGGGACCTTATAACTTTTTAATGGAAGATGCATCTAACTAAACCATGATATATATATATAACTACTTAATTGTAATTCTTAGTTGTGAGACTCTATATGTTTTAATTGAATCCCTATATTCTCAAATGGACCCAAGTAGGTCATTTTTGGCATACTTATTATGATATAAACTTGTTAAGGTTGTGTTTAAAACCTTTAATAAATTAATTGTAAATGGGTTACACTTAAATGGGATGCCAATTGTAATTTATATAGCATTGATTCCATTAATTTGGAATGGATTCCTATACCATTTAACCCTGGTTGGTATGACTCTAACCTCATATGTTGACCTTATCCTTACATTCTTTAGTACCTAACAACTTTGTGTAATTATTATGTTATATGGAATGGTTCTTTAAATAGACAAAATCCACTTATACGGTGTTTCTTATAAATTTATGGTGGCATTTTGTTTAACCAGATCTCTTTCTAATAAAATATCCTTCATATGTATTAGTCCTAATTGATATGAGGGTTTAGATGATTAAAATTATACTTACAACTTAAATAGATATTTCCTCTATAGATTGAATTTGAAATTTTATTCAAAATTTTAAGTTGTAAGAACTTATGGATGAGATAATGATTGAAATATTTCTTGTAGAACCTTTTTTCTATAAGGATTTGAGACATTAGCTAAATAGAGCTCCAAGTACAATTTTCTATCACTGGTACATGGAATTTCATAAATATGAGCCTCTTTAATGCTTGTGATAAATGAAAGTCAATATAATAATTTGAATAAAACCATTTAGTTTTTCAAATATAAAATCCATATCATTGAGGGTTAGTTGATTTTTTCCTTGATAGATTACTTGGACGGTAATGTGGATGTTACTCATGGATCTCTATTCAATTCCTCTATTATGTTGAGCTTAGAGGTTAGGTGGATGAGCCTAGTAACCTTTTTAAGGGTGATGCCTATTTCAGAATATATTCCTTATGTGAGAAAGGGGTTATCCTGCTTGGGGTATCTCCCTCACTGGTAAAAGTATCATTAAATTATTGTGTTGAATTTTTAGGCACATATAATGTCATTCATGTGACCTTTTGGATTGGGTGGAACTCTTAGCGATGAAAAGACATCCTAGGGTAGATGGGAGGCCATGTTGTAAGGTGAAGCTTGTTAGGTATGGTAGAATCATGGATTCTTGATTTTTGTGGTACCGACATGCCTACACTTAGTCATACACTTAGTTGGTCATGTGAACTTTCTCTTTTCTAATGAAATATGGCTCAATAATTCATTAGCCTAGTAAATGGTCATGTGTGAAGACGCGACAATGGGAAGATACTTTTTTATTCTATTGAATTATGTGAGTGTGTAGTGTTATTGAACCAATAAATTAAATAAAATAATTGTTCTTTTTGAACTTTTATGATATCAGGGAAATATATGTTTCTACACACAGTGCATGTTATGTTAAGAAATGGTAAAACAAACACATGTGTTGTTTCTTAGTGATGTTTTAAGTCTTAGTCTAGTTATAGTGATGAGGTAATGTAATACCTTGAGCTATTTTCTTCACAATTTCTATAAAATGGGGTCATGAGTACATGAATGATACATCTATAGGTCATCTCCGGAGTAGAGTGACTTGGGTGTTTAGAGTCATTATGAACAGTTTAGTTTTGAGCTTCTCTAAAAGGTTAAGTTTTTTCAATTATCAAGATAAAGTTTTAAAAGGGGATCATGTGATATAACACCTCTGATTGGAGATAGAATTATGGATTTAGTGTCTTTTTCTTTTGATGTTCCTGATCATGGCTCAAGAAGAGTTTCACACATTTGTTTTTGAAAAAATATATATCTCATTATTTTCTTGAGTGGTTGGAGTTTTGAGTTGGATTTTGGTGTAACTAGTTTAGCCATGTTTATAAACCATGTTCAGTGGTGATGGAGTATTTACCATGCGACAATATTCTTTTTTCATTAAAACAATGATTAGGATACTCCTAATGTGGGGAGAATCATGCCAGTCATGAGAAACATGTCCATAAAGTTAGAGGTATTATGATCGTAAGGGACTATTTGGGAAATGGTCATAATGGATTCTAGAATCCTATGAGCTAGAAGTTTCTAAAATCTATAGTCTTGAGGATGGTTCTCATTTTAAAACTCGTGTTTTTTAACCATGTTGGGATGATGGATTCTGGATTAGGGAGCATAGGTGACCAAGGTGATGTGAAGGATTGGTAGTGCATCTGTGCTTGCAAGTAAACATGAATGTGAAATGGTTGGGTGTGTTTTGATAGTAATAATTGATAATATATTAGTGTACTCAAAGTTTAGTGATGATCATGACCAATATTTGGATCATTCCAACTATGCTGAGATGGATTTGGCTACATTTTGAGCTAATCAAATTAGATTTTTTTCTAGTTTGATGAAGGAACTCCTTGGGAGTTATGCTTGAGAAGTGGTATGATAAAAGTCATATGGTGAGGATATCATTGTAGTTTTTTAGTGGTTGATCCTCATGAGGAATTGATGTGATAGTGTTGGATCATTCATTGAATGGTCATTTAGCTATTTGATGCCTTTGGATAATGGAACTGTGTACGAATGCATTTCTCAGTAAATGACAGGCATGCACTCATGGGGAACTAGCCAATATATTGTTTCTATCATATTTACTTGTGATTAGTCAAGATAAAAATAAATGTGTGGACTGTCCTAAGTGATACTTAGATTCCCAAGTAGCAATTTCTTTATATGGACTCATGGACACAAGCCGATTTAGTAACTCAATATCCATGTTGAATGCCACATTTGGGAACAGTCAGTGCTTTGAGGTATGGATGTCTCAGCTATATACCTATGTTTAACTTCTAAATCATAGATTATGGACTACCTTGTATGAGTCCTTAGGATCCAGTAGTTTGTTTCTGAAGATACCCAGACTTACATTCGGTCTCGGTTGATATGTTTAGAGTGTGACATGCCTAAATTGTTGGATCAGGAATACAATGATGTTCATGTTGTATCATTATAATATAAATGATTAAGGGTGGTCACTAAAAATCGATTAAAGGATTTTATTAATGTTTTTCAATCCTCTCATTGTGACTAGGTATGAAGGAATTGAACTCAGGTCTTAGTGACGTGTCGACTATTGAAGATGATCATTTTTTAAAATAATTAACCAGAGGTGGTTTGACTTTAGTTATCTCAATAATTTGGGTGATTCAGTTTCTAACCACATCAGGTACACTGTCAAGATGATACGGGTGAATTTTATAGGTTGACTGGGGATTATCAAGGAAGGGACAACAAAAGCAAGTTAAGTTTGGTCAATTGGTGTTTGACTGTTTAAATATTATTGAGGAACAAGGGTGATGTCCTCATATGTAACCAGGTGTAATGAGATAAAAATCATTTCGGAATCATCATTAGGATGCTTATAATACCCCCAAGATTTTATAGTAAGCCCCTTATTAAATTTAACTTATTCTATAGATCGCCATCTTAAAAATCATTTAAATTTTATTATTTAATTATTATATTTATTTCTTGGTAGTTGGGAATGGTCGTAATGAATGATATTAAGTAATTTATGATAATATATAATACACATGTATATAAAATTAAATCATTGGTTACCAATTAATTTGAAATTAAAACCAATTGAACATAAAGGATGTATTTTTATAAAAGTCATTTTTTACCCACAATGAAATTTTATATTAATAAATTAAATTAATCACTAATTATTGAAATATATTAAATAAATTTATAAATATTATATTCAATAAAATATTTTTACATGTGTCAAATACATTTTTAGAGGCATAAGATATGAATAAATCCAATTTTTCACATAAAAATCCTATATTTTTCTAAATGAAAATTTTCCACCTTTTAATGGAGAACTTATTTTAAATTTAAATTTTTATAGTTTTATAAATTATATTTGACGAAATAAACAATATTTTTTAAAGTTTAAAATCAAAATTTACTTTGGTTAAATTTAGGGTATTTTTTCGATAAGTTTCATTTTTGATGAATAGTAATGTGACCATTGGAATAACAACGTGACATTTAAGAATAGTAATATGGACATTAAAACAATAAACTCGCCTAAAAAATTATAATTAAAATTAAAATATCTTATAAATATAAATATGATATAATTATATAGTAGTATAAGTAAATAAACATTTTATGAATTATTAATTAAGTATTGGTATTTTTGTAAGTCATAAATATTTAATTACAATTTTATAATTAATATAATGATTTAAAATAAAATTTATTTTCATAAAATTGATTCATATATTAATATTTTTTTATTATTATTTTAGGATAATATAATGAGACCTTAGTTAATTTTTCATAGTGCTATAAAATCTGTTATAATTTTAAAAAATGTATTTTTTGAGTAAATAATGATTTTAATTAAAAATAAAATGTCTCATATTTAGAAAATTATTTTTCATAAAATGGAGTTAATTTTTAAATTCTACATGTCTAAAAATTGTTAGGGATAATTTTTGGTATTTTTCTAAAATAGTTTATTTTTTGTGAATAGTTAAATATGGTAATTTACGGTATTTATATATTATAAGTAAAATACACTATTCCTAACATCATGAATAAAGTAAGAAACCTTGTTTAGAACTAACATTCACTTATTACTAAAATTATTCACAATATTCAACACTATTTCATGTCTTGGAAACTAATAAAATAATGAATAAAATAATGAGAAATCATCCCTCTCCTCCACTATAAATACCACCACTTCTCCTCACACCTTTAAGCCTTTGATCCCTTTCAAATTTCTACCCAATATTATACCCAATACTCTCCTCCAAGTCCAAGATCTCTTGGTCTCATAAAAATACCAAAACCACTTCTTTAAGGAGGTTCTCAAGGAGGAGTATTCAAGAGGTAAAATCCTCTTCCTTTTATTTTTAATTCCTTTTCAAGTTCTATTATTTTATTATTATCTCCTCACATACTCAATAAAAATGATCATGATAACTCTAGTATCATCTATATACTGTAATTATAACATTTTAATGTAATATACTTCATCAAAATCCTTTCTCTCTCTCTCTTTTATTTTAAAAATGGAATCATCATCTGGGAGGTGCTGATTTAAAACCTTCATGGACGACGAAATTTCATTCTTAAATTTATCCTTAAAAAGGCTGGTCATAAAACCATTTTTATGATTTAAATTTACTATATAATATTTTTTATATATTATTTAAGGTTATAGAACCTTTTTATATACATAATATTAAATAATAGAACAAAACTAGTTCATTGTGATCGAAAAACTGCTAAAATTATGCTAAACAATTATCATTAACATGTTATCTAATGATTTATCCCCATATGTGGAAAAAAATAAAAAAATAATACCAATTGAACTTATATTTTTTCGTTAATAACATTTAATTCTAATTTTGGAGAATTTTTCCCATTTTACATGAACTCCACTACTTAAAAAAATCAAACCGGTCATGAAAACCAAAGAAATGAACACTCCTCAATGATAAAATTGAATCGTATAACTCATAAACAATAACATAAATAAGATTAATAAAATTATAAAAAAATATTAAATGTATAAAATTTTATTAATTAATTAATTAATGGATTTTATTTGACTATCTAGGATATTAAGGTCAAGTGCAGAACACATTCGGACCTTAGGTAAGGATTTTCTCATCTCACTTCTATTTTTGTGAGATCTTCTATATTCACCCCAATTTCTTATGTATGGTGTATGTATATTGACCATTGATGTATAATATCATGAATAGTTTTATTTTCATGTTATTTAATTTATCATTTTATGATTATTAGTTTTGGTTCATATGATTTGATTGATTACAAACTGGTAAGGGATTATACAAAAACCCATGTTTTTCCTTTAGGTTACTCTTTCCCTACCTTTACTCAAATGTAATGCTTAATTATTTTTTTATAATTCTTATAAATTGTATTTTTATGTTAAAAAATAATATATCCAGATCACATCATCCTTATGTTATGGGGATATACATGTTTTAAAATGGTTCTCTTCTCAATTCATCCCCATAAACAAGCCTGGTTAAAGGAAACTTCCTGAATTCTTTCCCATTTTCAAGTGCACTGTATAATTTGTTTTAATCCATAATTATTTTTGTAAATAAAAAATTTTATCATAAATATATCTTGTTTAATTTCTGAATTTATGATATAAAATATTCCTTTTCACATTAAAATTTCATTAATATTTTCCTTAAACCACACTAAAATGTTCTATTTAAAAAGTTCCTTAAAAAATATTTTTACATGATTTCACTTCAATGGGACATTATTTAAACCTAAAATATAATTTCAATATCCTTACATTTTATTTTATTGGATATAAATGTTTACAATCTTATTTTATTTCAAATACAAATTATTTTCCAAAAGAACTCTTCTATCCAAAGTAAAAAAAGGATTTTTCTCATTTCACTTTTACATCTATGAGATATATGCCTTGTTTTCTGATTATTCCTTTTGTGTGTGGTATATGTACTACCCTTTGACATATAATATCAATTGTATCCTTATTCTAATGATATTATAAGGTATTATTATTTTAATATTTCAAAGTCGTATGGGACACTTTGGAATGTTTAAAGATTAATTTCCTCGAGAATTTTTCAATGGTATCTCCATGTACATCGACTCCCTTTGTTGAATCATGTAATTAATTGAGGTTTATCTCTTATGATACCATCTACCATATGTTTCTGAATAGTTTATGATCATTTTTACTATGGATGATATATTTGATAGCATTCATAGATTATGGTTGAAGTATTCACATTTCATAAGCTAGTTTTTTAATACAAATTTTTAGGTTGTTTATGTTTCACTCGTTTATATGAGAAATGCATTGGACATGGTAAGTGATGGTTGGGGCCCTCTATATCCCCTTGATTAATTTATAGGTCTCATGATACAAACTATTTTTGGTTTTTACATATTTATGTATGTTCTTGGCATGATTCCTGGACAGTGTGGTTATGACATCCCACATTATACATTCCCTCATTATGAAGCTGGTAATTGTTTGTCCATGTTATTATTAGACTAGTAGAATATAAATTGTTATTTTTTATTATGTAATTATTTATTCAGATTTTATTCCAACCATATCATTCTCAAGATTATATTTTAATGGCATGTTTACTTTTATTTATTCACCATGCCTTATTACTTATGTGTTTTTTGTACTATTTACACTTACTGAGCACCTAATATCACCCCTTTCTTATGTTTTATTTTTCCACATGATGAAACTATGAATACTATGATTGAAGTTCAGGAATAATATAGGAGTTATAGATGTTTACAATTTAATTTATTTATTTTATTTCCTTTCAAGTTGTATTGTAATAATTATGTATGTATCTAGTCTTCTGAAACTATTAAACTATTCAGTATTTTGAGATATGATTCCTTGTAATCATACCAATTTTATACAGTAAGGCACCAACTATGGGCTACTGGGGTTAGGTTCATTATAGTTTTAATTAGAGTAATTTTAGTAAAAACCTTGGAAAATAGATTTAGAAAACATAGATTAGGGAACAAATCCCTAAGATAGGCTTTGAGGATAATCATACAATAACATCCTAGAATTTTTTTAAGGTATATATTATGTGAATCTTCCTATAAATACAACAATGTCTATATACTAAAAGTTTATGTGGTTTTTTATAGATTTATCTTGGGGTAAAAACTCTGACAAGGTGTCTTAGGCCTGACTCAGGGTAACCTAGTACTTGACAACGGGCCTTACTGCACACCTGGTTTGACACTCCTAGGGGATATGCTTAGGATCATTCAAATTTTCTTTACAAATCATTATAAAGGATTTGAATATATAACCTAGGTTAAACCTAAAGTGTTTAGATTTAAAGTAATGTTTCATGATATTCTATAAGTGATTATACATTTTTCTCACTATGACTATTGTTACTCACACTATGATTCCTAGTTTTAGTCAATGGAACGAACTTCAGGGAGTCATGTTAACATTGAACATGATGGAAAAGGTGGTAGAAACGACCAAATAAATGGGATATTAATACGATTGAAAGATATTTTGATCTTGCCTAATCAGTTTTCACAAAATATTATTAATAACATATACCTTAACCAACTCCCGAACTCGCCAAATAAGAGAATAATGAAGTTTTATAACAGCTCCAGTTATGGAGATCATAGAGGATGGAAGGATTGATTTCCATCATGAAAGGAATGTAAAAGGAGACACATAGTAAAATGTCCCAAAAGAATATAGAAATGATTTATGTGTTCAGATTAAGGACATAAATCTTGGAATTGATGAGAAAAAACGAGAGTGTAATGGAAGGAACTAAAACTGATCCTAATAATCCATTTGTAGTTATTTTCCTTAAATTTAGGGGACCTGGGCATTACCCGAGTCGATGCCCTATTCTATAGGATAACATTTAGATCAGGAAAGGACCTTTTGGAAATAAATGTATGATGTATTTATGTATTGATGTTGTATTTAAAATACTATTTAAAAGAATTTTTATTGATTGACATTATTTTAGGGACATCCATCATATTTATTTTGGAAGTTATATAGTTTCATAAAAAGGAAAACTCATCCCATCCAGCAAATCCATGGGGTTTGAACAAAATTTTGAATGGAAATAAGGGTGAAATTATTACCAATAGCCTATATGAATCCCTAGTTATCTTGACTTATTTTTAGTTAGAACAACAAATGGATAAATTTTATTTTGATTTTAGGGACGTTTTTTTATAAAATAGATAACTTTGGGATTGGAAAATGATTTGGGGATTAAGTGATTAACATAATTTTAAAATATGTTCATGATATTGTGAATCCTATAAGATTTTGTTTAATACAATATTTTAAGGAATAAATGATGAATTGTATTTTGGAGCCAAATTTGATTTTATTGTGGACTTATAGTGATCCAAGTTATTTATATAAATGATTATAATATCTTAGAGAGTAATTTATTTAGGAAATTAAATATTGGTATAATACATTAAGATTTTTAGATTTCATTTGTAAGACTTTATAAATAAATCCTTCTTGATTTTGGGGTCATACTCTAGAATGTTTTTTGATTAATGATAGTAATTTCCAAAATGATCTATGTTGAACATTGAGTTTTACATTTTAATTTCTGAGATTAAAGTTGTATTTCATCATATAAAGGTTAATTATTTTTGAGTAATTATCTTTAATTATCCTAACTATTTTGGATTTGGTTCATGTATAAAGAAAATATAAACTGATAGTTATAATTTTGTGGGATCTGTTATCCCAAGAAGTTAATTCAAATTCTCCAAGTATAAAAAATTCATTTGGAATTTTCATTTCCAAGTAGAAGGAATTATGTGGAAATAGATCAAAGCACAACCAAAGGATGATATTATTCTTATGACGTGGAAATTAATCAAGTAATGTTAATTTCTCTAGTTCTTATCTATATAATATAATAATCCCTCAACTCTAGTAAAAGGATTTTGAAATATAAATGTTATCCATTAACTTTCTTTACAAATTGGTTAGTGGCCTTTTAACCGATCACAAGATTTATGGTTTTGTGATGACTAAATTTTTAATGATCATTTATTCTATCATTCTCAATTAGAACATGATGGTAATATTTCTCTTTCATGTACATGTTTTTACTTCCCACTAATATTCCCTTATTCAAAATCCCTAATATTATAGTAACCTTCACATTTCAGTATTCCCACTTATTAAGAGGATGTTTTATTAACCCTATTTCCGATGTGGGTTTCCCATAAAGGAATTTAAAAAAATCAACCTCTATTTTTTCAAGTACAATTAAAAATTTTGAGGAAACAATTTATTGAAAGAGGTGAGAATGTAACACCCCTAGATTTTACAGTTTTTCTCTTCTTAAATTTAACTTATTTGATAGATTACTAGCTTTAAAAATGATTTAAATATTATTATTTACTTATTATATTTATCTTCTGGATGTTTGGAATGGTGGTAATGAATGATATTGAGTACATTATTATAATATATAATTCATATGTTTATAAAATTAACTAATTGGTTACAAATTAATTAGAAATGAAAACCAATTGAACATCAAGGATGTATTGTTATAAAAATAATTTTTATTCCCACAATGACATTTTATATTAATAAATTAAATTAATTACTAATTATTGAAAGATATTAAAGAAGTTTATATATATTATATTCAATCAAATATTTTTTTCATTCATCCAAATCATTTTTAGAGGCATAAGATATGAAATAATCCTATTTTTCACATAAAAACCTATATTTTTATAAAGGTGGTTTTACCACCTTTTAATGGTGAAAATGTTTAATATTTAATGTTTGAAACTTTATAAGTTAAATTTTATTAAATAAACATTATTTTTTAAATCGTAATATCAAAATTTACTTTGGATAAATTTTTGATGTCTTTTTGATAAGTTTCATTTTTGATGAATAGTAATGTGACTGTTGGAATAACAATGTAACCTTTAGGAAAAGTAATATAGAAATTAGAACAATAAACTCCAAATTAAAATTATAAATAAAATTAAGATATATTATAAATAGTAATATGATATAATTATATAATAGTATAAGTAAATAAATATTTTAGAAACTATTAATTAAATGTTGAATTTTTTTAATTCATAAAAATTTAATTACAATTTTATAATTAATATAATTATTTAAATGAATTTTTTTCATATAATAGATTCATATATAAATATTTTTTTCATTATAGTTTTAGGATAATTTAATGATACCTATCTTAATTTTTTAGAGTGTTATAAAATCATTTATATTTTTAAAAACAGTATTTTTCAAGTAAATAATGGTTTTAATTAAAAAATAAATTTATAAAATTTAGAAACTTATTTTCATAAAATGGAGTTCATTTTTTGTTTCTAAATGTTGAAAAATGGTTAGGATTAATTTTTGGTATTTTTCTAAAATAGTTGAATTTTTGTGAATAGTAAAATATGGTAATTAACAACATTTATTCATTATAAGTTAAATACACTATTCCTAACATCATGAATGATGTGATAAACCTTGGATATAGATCACATTAACTTATTAATATAATTAACCACAATATTAAACACTATTTCTTGTATTTATAAAAATAATGAAATAAAGAATAAAAGAATGAGAAATCACCCATCTCCTCCAACATAAATACCACCCCTCACCACCAATTATCCTCACACCTCTAAGACTTTCAGTCTAGTCAAATTTTGTCCAAATATTCTCCCTAATTATTTATCCCACTTTTAGGAGCTCTTGGTATCATTAAAAAACCAAAACCATTTCTGTTAGGAGGTTCTTAAGGAGGAGCATTCAAGAGGTAAAATCCTCTTCCTTTTCCTTTTAATTCCTTTTCAAGTTATTTTATTTTATTATTATATTTTCACCTCCTATGTCAAAATTATCATAATAACTTCAATATCATATATATATATATATACTATAATGATATCATTTTAATTCAATATCCTTCATCAAACTCCTTTCTCGCTCAATCTTTTATTTTAAAAACGAAATCATCTTCTGGAGGTGATACTTTACGACCTTCGTGGTTGCCGAACTTTTGTTCTTAAATTTCTCCTTAAATTCTTGTCATGAAACCATTTTTATGGTTAAAAAAATATAAAATATTTATTATATCTTATTTAAGTTTATGTAACCATTGTATATACATAATATTAAATTATAGAACAAAACTAGTTCATTGTGATAAAAAACCTCTAAAAGTAAGCTAAACAATTATCATTAACGTGTTATATAATTGATTAGACACTAAATTAGGCTAATATTCATTGTTAATATATATAATATTAATGTTATTTATTATTTATAAACACAATTTTAGTGTATTTTACACTTTGAACATCATTCCACATTATGATTGTAATTCCTTCTTAAAATGCACTATTATGTGGTACATTTTTTAACATCATTTAAAGTACCCAATGATTCATATGATTTTAAGGAATGTAATTATCCATATTTTAATTTTATATTTTGTAAAATTAATCTACACTTCAATATGAACATGTTTCTTTCATGGATCAATGGATGATTCATAAAAGATGATAGAGATTTTTGGAGATGAATGGATGCAATTCTAAAAAATCAGATTGGAAACCAGCCCACTGATGAGAATGTGGGACCCACATTACAAACCCAATTAAGCCAAAATTTTGTGATATTATATAATAAATATATATAAACAAATAATTCTGTAGAAGACATTGCTAATTCGGCCTCCATTATTTTTATTTAGGCAGCCCAAGTTAGAGATAAAATTCTAGACCAGATTCTGCGGCCCAGAAAAACATCCCGCTAATCTAATCATATATCTGAATCCACAACTCCGCATGCACCCAAATTATAGGTGGTTAGGAGACATCTGTGGATCCATTTTATTCTTATATGTCCCACTCTAATTCGGCCATCTATATGGAATTCCAAGCACGTCTGTTTGGTGGATAAAAGTTGGATGCCACCTCGGGTCAAGGGTGGAAAAATCAACTCTCCATCAACTTTCCACCCACCAATGGCCTACAAAAATTAATTTAGGAGACTTATACTATTGAAGGCTCGACCCAAGGCTTCAAAAATTCCTATTTAAGTTAGTGGTGGTGGTGGAGTTGAGGATATTTGAGCTTTGTTTGGTTTTAATTTTATGCTGCCTATTTGTTGTTGTAATTTCATTCCTTCAATTGTAAGTTCCTTAAATTACCTTAGTTTATTTATAAAAGTTTTTCATCTTCTCTTTTTATATTCTTCTTCTTGTAAATTTGATACCATTTCCTCAAGGTGTGAACTTTTTCATACCAAACCTTGTGATATTATCATACAACGGTGGAGTGATTGTTTTTTTCATTGTTTTTTTTACTTCTCCAATTCCTCCCTCATGAGTCTACTTTCCGCTTCCATTGAAACCATGGGATCAATGGAGGGCTAACCCACTTATGGGTTGATCCAATGGAGTAGAAAGGTTCTTTATTAAATGTTATTTCTCACTCCATTAATGGATAATCACTTCTTTTAAATGATATTTTTATTTGATGACTTTAAAACTTCTTCATTCTTATTGAATTTAAAGTCACACATTTCAAGTGAAAATAAGAACCTTTACCTTGGAGTGCTAAAAACATTGATCCTTAAAGTGTATAGGTGATTTTTATTAGGTTTTGTAGGCATTAAACAAGTAAGTGATTATTATTTTTGATCTTCTTAAATGAACCCATCTCAAATATAAAAAATTGAAATATTTTTACAAGAAGAAGAATGCATCCAATCCACCCCTTGTAATAACCTAGGAACAACCCTTCTCATAATTTGAATTCACTTAAGTATTTTAGAGTTCATTTAAAAACATCTTAAATCAACCCAATTTGGCCACTTTATAGCCAAAAATAGTTCATAGAATGTGTGTGTCTATAGGTTACTTCTTAGGTCTCTGAGGATTCGACAACCCAAGCTAAACTAAAAAGACTGTTCTACCTTCTTCTCTTGGGTAAATTTGAGCATGAATCAAATTTTGACATCATTTTCAGGGACCCAATTAAGTCATCTAAACACCCATTCTATTCTCCACCATTTATTCTTTTATCATCCAAATTCTCTTATCCTGTCCCTTTCTCGTTTTTTTCCTTTTGGCGCATGTCCGCCTACACCTGCGATCAATCAAACCGTCTAGTTAGGGTGGATAGTCCTGTGGTTGGGGAGTCAAGTAAACCATGGGAACTCTTTACATTAGATCCCAATCTTCCTAATACTCAAGAGTCAAAAATTGAGCCTATTTCAATGGAAGGTCCTCAAAGAAACCAACTCATAAACCCGGGTGGGAACCAAAATGAAACCTAAATGAGGGAGCCCCAAACTTGAGGAATGCAATTGATCAAACGATGAATGACTACCTCACACCTTCCGGGACCAATACCCCCTCGTACATTAGACAAAATTACTTAGGAGATTACAACTACAACTTTAAACCCCATTTCATAAACCACCTTCCCACATTCCATGGAATGGAGTTCAAGATTCCCTACCTTCACATTAAGGAGTTCAATGACATTGTAGAAACCATGTGTCCCCCACATCAACTAGAATCAGCTAAGATGAGTATATTTCCTTTTTATTTAATGGATCAAGCTAAAAATTGGCTAAAAAATTTGAGACCATCATCCATCAACTCTTGGGACCAACTAAAAAGTGAATTCTACAAAAAAAACTTTCCCCAACACAAAACAATTGCACTTAAAAAGAGCATCCAAAACTTTTTTGAAAAAGAGGGAGAGTCATTCTATGAAACCTAGGAGAGGTTCAAGGACACTCTAAACATGGTTTCACATCATGGTTTTTCTATTCCAGAACAAGTGAGAATTTTCTATGAAGAGTTGGGTCCAGGGAACAAACAATTCATTGAAATGATATGCAATGGAACCTTTAAAAACAAAGCCCCAAATGATGATTACGAGTATCTAGAAAATCCTTTTTGAACAAATCCAAATGTGGGGAACTTCACCTTATTATGAAAAGACTCAAAGAACTAATAGAATTTATACACATATAGAAGAGGAAAACCTTAGGGCTGAACTCGCAATACTCTCTAGGAAGGTTAAAGAGATAGACCTTAGGAAAGTCCATGAAATCCAAACTGTAGACCATGTTTGCACAATTTTTGAAAAACATGACCATAATATAGAAAACTGCCCAACCATTCCATCCATCAAGGATGTTCTTTTAGGAGGACCCCCAGTAGAAGTAAATGCCTTGAAATTTAAAAATCCTCAATACCAAAACAACTTCAAACCAATGTATAATAACCACCCAGGCTTCCGCTAGAAAGATAACCACCAACCTAGACAACCACAGGGACAAAATCCTTACCCCCAATAGAACTACCAAACCCATAACTAGTTTCAAACCGAACCTATCCAATACCAGTATCCACCAGTCCATTTTCAACAAACCATACCACCTCTAAAATATCCCCCTGGGATAAACCAATATTCTCAAGAACCAACCCAAATTGTTCCACAAAGACTACTAGAACAATTGTGCAAACAAATGAAGAGGATGAACTCAGAAGACTCTTCCCTAAAACAAGAACTTCAAACCATAAGAACTGGAAAGGCACCCATGCCTACTCAGGAGGTACCATCCTCAACTTCAAGGGCAGAGTCAAGTTGCTCTCAAACAACTCATGAACAACTAAAGGCTGTGACTGTTTTAAGAAGTGTAAAATCAATTGAGAAACCTGAACAACTAATTCAGAACCCACCTGAATATTCAAAATTGGATGAAAATTTAAATGAACCAAATGATCAAACTGAAAAACACAATAACATTGTCAAAGAAACAACTCTTCAACAAAAAACTCCACAACCCACACTATTTCCTCAATGCATGAGGGGGAAAACCAAGCCTGAATTGAGTGAAACATTGAGGGAAATATTCTCACAAGTCAAGTTGAACATTCCCCTTCTCGATGCAATCCAAACCATATCTGTCTACTCAATGCACCTTAAGGACTTGTGCACTTTTAAAATAAAATTTTCACATAAAAACCAAGTCCTTTTGGATGCTAATGTGAGTACCACCATTCAAGGGACCATTCCTCCTAAGTTGAAAGACTCGGGTTGCCCTTACATCAATGTTGAACTAGGGGAGAGCAAAGTTGTCAAGACCTTGTGTGACCTAGGTGATAGTGTCAATCTCATTCCCCATACTGTGTATAGCTAGTTAGGCTTAGAAGAACTCCAACCCACATCTGTAACACTTCAACTTGTTGATCATTTCATTAGGGTTCCAAAGGGTATTTTAAAGGACATTCAGGTAAAGATTGAAGACTTCATCTACCCTGCTGAATTCATTGTCCTTGACAACCATCCAAACTTAGTAAATAAGGAACAAACCCCAATTATCCTTGGTCATCCCTTCCTTGCAACAATCAACTCTATTATCCAATTTTGAAATGGGAATATGACCATCACCTTTGGGAACATGAGTCTAGACTTGAACACCTATAATTCAAGATCACAAATTGGGGATGACGAGTACATTCATTAAGTAAACTGATAGGAAGCATTGATAATGAATCCATAGAACATCAAGGAATATTTGAAGGATGTTTAAGTCAGGATGAGATTGATTTCCTTTGTTCACATGAAGGAAGTCTATCTCCTTGGATTTAATAATTATTAAATTACTCTTATGATGAAGTCTTAGGTCCAAAAATTAGTGAAACCTTTCAAGAAAACAATTTTATGGAGACCAATCAAACTTCCTTCCCTAAATCTGATCAAGCTAATCTAGTATCTGAAACTTTTACATGTGGGGAATCAATCCAATCTAAAACTCTAGGAAACAAAATTGATATTGATCAAATGTCCCAATATTCTACTGAAATTCTGAACCAACCTGATCTTAAATTAAAGGAACTTCTGGTTTCACTCAAGTATGACTTCCTAGGGGACAAAAAAACACATCCTATTGTCATTTCTTCGTATCTTGAATCCAATCATGAGAGGTTGCTTCTAGATGTCCTTAGAAAACATAAAAATCCATTGGTTGGACCCTGTTTGATATTCCTAAGATTAGACCACTTATCGGGACTCATAGGATTGTTCTAGAATCTTATTCAAATCCATGTCGTCAACCTCAACGGCGACTCAATCCTAATATCATGGAGGTAATAAAGAAGTAACTTCTAAAATTGTTAAAAGTTGGTGGCATATATCTCATAGCTGAGAGTGAGTGGGTCATCCCAATCCAAGTGGTTCCCAAGAAGGAAGGAATCACAGTGATAACCAATAAGGGTGGAGAGATTCTTCTAACTAGGGTGAGTAGTGGATGGAGGGTCTTCATTGACTATAGGAAGCTAAACTCATTCACTAAGAAGGACCATTTCCCATTACCATTCATTGACCATGTTCTTGAGAGAGTGGTAGGTCATGCCTTCCACTGTTTCCTTGATGGTTACTCAGGGAATAATCAAATTGAGTTCTCCCTAGAGGATCAAGGGAAGACTACATTCACATTATCATTTGGCACCTTTTCTTTCAAACGCATGCCCTTCAGGTTATGCAATTCCCCTGGAACCTTCCAGTGGTGCATGATGGGAATATTCTTAGACATGGTAGGGGATTTTCTAGAGGACTTCATGGATGACTTCTCAATGTTTGGGGATACATTTGAGGGATGTATGAGGAATGTAGAGAGAGTATTTTCAAGATGTGAAGAAAATAATATATTCTTAAACTGGGAAAAATTCCATTTCATGGTTAAAGAGGGACTACTTCTACGCCATCTAGTCTTAGGTAGGGGGTTGAAGTTGATAAAGCCAAGGTTGAAATCATTCATCACCTTCCATTACCCAAAACAATCAAGGAAGTGAGGTATTTATTAGGACATTCTGCTTTCTATAGAATATTCATCAAGTACTTTAGTTCAATATCATGTCCCCTTTGTGCTCTTCTAGTAAAGGATGCTCCATTTTTTTGGACAAAAAGTTGTGAGGGTTCATTCTCAACCCTCAAATCCTCTCTCACCTCTCCTCCCATTATGAAATCTCCAAATTGGAACCTTCCTTTAGAAATTATTGGTGATTCTAGTGACTTTGATGTTGTAGCTGTGTTAGAAAAACGTTGTGATAAAACTTCTTATGTCATTGATTATGCAAGAAAATCCTTAAATGATACCCAAATCAACTACACCACCACTGAAAAGGAGTTACTTGATATTGTGTTTTCCTTAGAGAAGTTTAGTTCCTACCTCTTAGGATCCCCCATCATTGTGTTCACTGACCATTCTGCACTAAAATACATCTTCCAAAAACAAGATACTAAGGCTAGACTGATTAGGTGGGTCCTTATCTTACAAGAATTTGACCTCACAATCAAGGATAAAAAAGGTGTTGAAAATTTTGTAGTTGATCACCTCTCTAGGATGGAATTCAAATATAACTCAAATCACCTTTCTCTGTCTGATTCATTCCCTGCTGAACACCTATACTCTGTGAGTGACTGCAGTTGGTATGCCGACATAGCCAATTTCTTAGTTACAGGAGTCATTCCAAAATTCTTAGGGACTCAAGATCGAAGGAAATTCCTTTCTGATGTTAGGCACTATGTGTTTTATGATCCATACCTCTATAAGTTTTGCCCTGACCAAGTCATTAGGAGGTGTGTCCCAGAATCTTAATAAGCCTCCATCCTTAAATTTTGTCATAGTGAGGCATGTAGAGGTCACTTTTCCCCTAATAAAACACCTGCTAAGATTCTTTAGTGTGGTCTCTTCTGGACCAATCTCTCAAGGGACTCCTACACATTTTTTCAAAGTTGTCCTAGGTGTAAACAAGTAGGGTCCATCACAAAAAGAAATCAAATTCCACTCACTCACATCTTAGTGATTGAAATCTTTGACTACTGGGGAATCAATTTCATGGTTCCTTTCCTAAACTCTAGGGGATACCTCTACATTCTCTTAGATATTGATTATGTCTCAAAATGGGTTGAGTCCATTCCCACAAAATCCAATGATCATCAAACAATGATTAGATTCTTAAAAGAAAACATATTCTCTAGATTTGGAATTCCTAGAGCTATCATTAGTGATCGTGGAATTCATTTTTGCAATCGTCCATTATCATCACTCATGGAAAAGTATGGAATTTCTCAAAAAGTATCCACTGCTTACCACACACAAACCAATGGTCAAGCTGAGTTAACCAATCGAGAAATCAAACAAATTATTGGAAAAAAAGTCAATCCTTCTTGGAAGGATTGGTCTGAGAAACTCTTGGATGCTCCTTGGGCATATCATATAGAATAAAAAACCATCCTAGTAATGTCAACATATAGGTTGGTTTATGGAAAATCATGTCATTTACCTGTTGAAATTGAGCATAAGGGCTTTTGGGAAATTAAGAAAATTGATTATGACCACTCATTGGCTGGAACAAAAAGGAAATTAGATCTCATTGAACTAGAGGAACTAAGGATGGAGGCTTATGAAAATTCAAGGATCAATAAAGCTAGAGTTTAAGCCTACCAATCTAGGAATATCAAAGTCAAACATTTTAAACCAAGAAAATTTGTGCTCTTGTATAGTTCAAAACTTCATTTACACCCGGGAAATTTAAGGTCTAGATAGTCAGGTCCATACATAGTGCATAAGGTGTACCCCCATGGGGCTATGGAAATACAAGATCCCACCAATGGTCAAACCTTTAAAGTTAATGGTCATAGAGTCAAACCATTCATTGAATCATTCCAAAAACATGAAGTTGATGAAGAATTTTGTGAACCCACCTTAGATTACGAAAATAATTAATCAATTAGGGGTCCAAGTTGAGATAATTACGTTAAACAAAGCACTGCATGGGAGGAAACCCATGGTTTTCAAGTTTCCTATCATTTTGTTGTTTTAATAAAATTTATATTTTAAATAGGATTAATTAATCATTTCGATATTTAATAAAAAATAAACTATTGACATGTTTTTCTATTATGAGTATGGATGGGTATGAAAGGGGAGTTCCATATTCATTCGTGTCACGTGGTGTGATCCTTGAGTAATACCTTACCCAGAAATTTAAAAGGAAGACAATGTATCATAAGTTTATTTTATTTTATTTTTATGTGTTTGTAGGTTAAAATAAAAATACAAAAAAATATAATAATAGAAAAAAGGCCACATCGTGGGTCCTGGGGAAACCCTCGTCACAACCGGCGAAGCCGTGGGGATTCGAACCCGGGACCGAAGGGAGACAGGGGCGTGCGCTTACCATTGACCTACGGCATTTTGTGATTCCTTATTCTATAATTTTTATATGTATACTTATATTTTACTTTCTTTATTATATATATATATATATTGTTTTGTTCTTTTTTTGTTCTTTTTTCTTTCTTTCTTCATTTTTCTACTAGGGAACTCTGCAAGTGACATGGATATCAAAGGACTAAATTGGAGCAAAAATAACTTCAACTTCAACCACCAGGTGAATTCACTCCATGATCCTCATATTTCAATTTCCTTTTTGAAATTCCCTTACCTACCTCTACTCCTTCTAAATTTTCATTTCTTCAAACACTGGGGATAGTGTTATTTTAATTTGGGGGGAGATAAAATTAAAAAATGCTTATGTGTCAAAAAAATGAATGATTTGAAAAAAAATGTGTGTAAATGGAATGAAAAATTCCTTTAACTTTGAACATGGTAATACCCATTGCAAACTTTAAAACTCAATATCAAATAATTAATCATTCCATGATTTTGAATTTAATCCATGTATAATTTCATGAGCATAGATTTTGGAAAGTGTGGTTGTCTAATGTGATATTCATGGTTTATATTTTCATCCATATAAAAGAAAATCACAACGCACGTCCTTTGGATAGTGGGGTATTATTTTGAGTTCATGGGGTCCCCCAAATAAATAGCATAGTTTTGGTGATCATTTTATTTTTAATATGATTATTCAAACAAATAATAATAATAATAAATTTGCGTGTAGAGCAATGAAATGACCTAATGTGTGGCTTTCAGCACTTGGGGATCGTGACTCTATAGTTTTTTGGCCCAGAGTTAGTAATTTTATCTCTATTTTTTGTAATTTGAATTTTTTTTTGACTGAGTTAACTCGAGATGATGCCCGATTATGTAGGCTTCACTTGGTGCCCTAACGTCTTTGAGACTAGGATTCATCGGCAAAGTCTCGCTAAAGGGGTTGACTCTTTTGAATGGAATTTCAATTACTATGGAAAAATTGCAAAAAAATACAAAAAAAAATACTATATAAAAAAAATTAATACTCATATTAATATTGAAATGTGATTCCACCTATCTCTTCCATAATTTCCCCTTGAATAAATATGAACCCCCGTGACTATTTTGATACACAACACATCCTCATACTTGATTGATATTGGATGAAATATGGAAATGAATTTGAACAAAGGAATGGGATTGGGATTGGGATCTGCTTATGAAACTATCTTGTATTAAAATATTTTGATGGGTTTCTTTATTTTTTTGTATAAGTTTTTTTGGTGATCATTGTGTATTAAAATGTTTTTGGAAAAGGGAATTTTAATTTCATATTGTTGAGATACATTTTGCTCGGGACTAGCAAAACTCAAGTTTGGGGGTATGATTAGCCACTAAATGAGGATAATATTCATTTTTAATATATATAATATTAATGTTCTTTATTATTTATAAACACCGTTTTAGTGAATTTTACACTTTGAACATCATTTCACATTATGATTGTAATTCCTTCTTAAAATGCACTATTTCGTGGTACATTTTTTAACATAATTTAAAGTACCCAAAGATTAATATGATTTTAAGGAATTTAATTATCCAAATTTTAATTTTATATTTTGGAAAACTAATATGCACTTCAATATGAACATTTTTCATTCAGGGGTCAATGGAGGATTTATAAAGTATGATAGAGATATTTGGAGATGAATGGAAGCAATTCTAGAGAAGGCAGATTGGACACCAGCCCACTGAGGAGAATTTGGGACCCACATTACAAACCCAATGAGCCAAAATTTCTTGGTATTCTAGAATAAACATAGATAAACAAATCATTCTTCAGGATCCATTGCTAATTCAGCATCCATTGTGGTTATTTAAGCGGCCCAAGTTAGAGATAAAATTTTGGGCCAGATTCTGCTGCCCAGAAAAACATCCCACTAATCTAATCATATAACTGAATCCAAAACTCCTCATGGGACAAAATTTTACATTCGGTGATCAAACATCCTGGGATACATTTTCTTCTTCTATGTCCCACTCTAATTCAGCCATCTAGAAGGTCTTCTAAGCGCGTCTGTTCGGTGGATGAAAGTTGGATGCCACCTCGGGTCAAGGGTGGAAAAATCAACTTTCCCTCAACTTTCCACCCACCTTTGGCTTACCAAAATTAATTGAGGATACTTTGACTATTTAAGTCTCTACCCAATGATCCAAAAATTCCTATTTAATTTAGTGGTTGTGGAGAAATTGAGGATCTTTGAGCTTTGTTTTGTTTTAATGTTATGCTGCCAATTTGATGTTGTAATCGCATTCTTTCAATTGTAAGTTCCTTGAATTACCTTAGTTTATTTATAATAGTTCTTCATATTCTATTTTTATATTCTTATTCTTATAACTTTGATACCATTTTCTCAAGGTTTGAACTTTTTCATACCAAAACTTGTGAGATTATCACACAACGGTGGAGTGATTGTTTTTTTTCATTGTTTTTTTACTTCTCTAATTCCTACCTCATGAGTCTACTTTCCGATTCCATTGAAACCATGGGATCAATGGAGGGATAACAAAATTATGGTTGATACAAGGGAGTATAAATGGGATGTATTGTATGTTATTTCTCACTCCATTAATGGATAATCACTTGTTCTAAATGATATTTTTATTTGATGACTTTAAAACTTCTTCATCCTTATAGAATTTAAGGTCACACATTTCAAGTGCTAATAAGAACCTTTGCCTTGGAGTGCTCAAAACTTTGATCATTCAAGTGTATAGGTGATTAGTATTAGGGTGTGTAGGCATTAAACCAGTAATTGATGATTTTTTTTGATCTCTTTAAATGAACCCATCTCAAATATAAGAAATTGAAATATTTTTACAAGAAAAAACAATGCATCCAATCCACCCCATGTAATAACCTAGGATCAACCTTTATCATAATTTCAATTCACTTTAGTATTTTAGATTTCATTTAAAACCATCTTAAATCAACCCAAGTTGGCCACTTCATAGCCAAAAATAGTCCATAGAATGTGCGTGTCTATAGGTTACTTCTTAGGTCTCTGAGGATTCGACAACCCAAGCTAGACTACAAAGACCGTTCTACCTTCTTCTCTTGGGTAAATTTGAGCATGAATAAAATTTTGGAGTCATTGTCGGGGATCTAATTAATTTATCTAAACACCCATTCTATTCTCCCCCATTTTTTATTTTCTCATTCAAATTCTCTTATCTTGTCCCTTTCTCGTTTTTTTTTCTTTTGGGGAATGTCTGCCTACACCCGCGATCAATCAAACCGTCTAGTTAGGGTGGATAGTCCTGGGGTTGGGGAGTCAAGTAAACCAAGGGAAATCTTCCCATTAGATCCTAATATTCATAATACTCCAGAGTCAAAAATTGAGCCTATTTCAATGGAAGTTCTTCAAAGAAACCAACTCAAAAACCCGGGTGGGAACCAAAATGGAAACCCAAATGAGGGAGCCCCAAACTTGGGGAATGAAATTGATCAAACCATGAATGACTACATCACACCATCCTAGACCAATTCCCCCTAATGAATTAGACACAATTCCCTAGAATATTCCAAATACATCTTTAAACCCCATGTCATAAACCACCTTCCCACATTCCATAGAATGGAGTCTTATATGCTCTACCTTCACATTAAGGAGTTAAATGACATTGTAGAAACCATGTGTCCCCCACATCAACTAGAATCAACTAAGATGATGCTATTTCATTTTTATTTAAATGATCAAGATAAAAATTGGATAAAAAATTTGATACCATCATCCATAAACTCTTGGGACCAACTACAAAAAGAATTCTACAAAAAATACTTTCCCCGCCACAAAACAATTGCAATTAGAAAGAGCATCCAAAACATTTTTGAAAAAGAGGGTGAGTCATTCAATGAAACATGGGAGAGGTTCAAAGACACTCAAAACGTGGTTCCACATCATGGTTTTTCTATTCCAAAACAAGTGATACTTTCTTATGAAGGGTTGGGTCTAGGGAACAAACAATTAATTGACATGATGTATAATGGAACCTTTAAAAAAAATCCCCAAATGATGCTTACGAGTATCTAGAAAGCCTTTCTGAACAAAACCAAACATGGGGAACTTCACCTTATTCTAAAAATACACAAAGAACTACTGGAATTTATACACTTAGAGAAGAGGAAATCCTTAGGGCTAAACTCACAGAACTCTCTAGGAATGTTGAAGATATAGACCTTAGGAAAGTCCATGAAATCCAAACTGTAGACCCTATTTACACAATTTGTGACAAACATGACCATAAGACAAAAAACTGCCCAACCATTCAATCCATAAAGGATGATATTTTAAGAGGACCCCCAGCAGAAGTAAATGCCTTGAACTTTCAAAATCCTAAATACCAAAAAAAACTTCAACCAAAGGTATAATGACCACCCAAGCTTCTACTGGAAAGATAACCAGCAACCTAAACAACCACAGGGACAAAATCCTTACCCCCAATAAAACTACCAAACCCATAACCAGTTCCAAACCCAACCTATACAATACCAACAGCCACCGTTCCATTTTCAAAAAACCATCCCACCTCCAAAATATCTCCCTGGGATAAACCAATCTTCTCAAGAACCAACCCAAACTGTTCCAAAAATCCTACTAGAACAACTGTGAAAACAAATGGAGAGGATGAACTCAGAAGTCTCTTCCTGAAAACAAGAGCTTGAAACCATCAAAACTGAAAAGGCACTCATGCCTACTCAGGCGGTACCATCCTTAACTTCAAGGGTAGAGTCAAGTTTCACTCAAACAACTCGTGAAAAAATAAAGTTTGTGACTATTTTAAGAAGTGGTAAATCAATTGAGAAACCTAAAAAACTAAATCAGAACCCGCCAGAAGATTAAAACTTGGATGAAAATTCAAATGAACCAAATGATAAAACTAAAAAACATGAAAACATTGTTAAAGAAACAACTCTTCAACAAACAACTCCACAACCCGTACCATTTCCTAAAATCATGTGGGGGGAAACCAAGCCTCAATTTAGTGAAACATTGAGGGAAATCTTCTCACAAGTCAAGTTGAACATTCCCCTTCTCGATGCAATCCAAACCATACCTACCTACTCAAATTACCTTAAGGAATTGTGAACTTTTAAAAGGAAATTTTTACATAAAACCCAAGTCATTTTGGCTGCTAATGTGAGTACCACCATTCAAGGTACCATTCCTCCTAAGTTGAAAGACATGGGTTTCCCTTACATCAATGTTGAACTAGGAGAGAGAAAAAATTTCAAGGCCTTGTGTGACCTAGGTGCTAGTGTCAATCTCATTCCATATACTGTGTATTGTTAGTTAGGCCAAGAATAACTCCAACCCACATCTGTCACACTTCAACTTGTTGATCGTAGCATTAGGCTTCCAAAGGGTATTTTAAAGGATGTTCTGGTAAAGGTTAAAAACATCATCTACCCTGCTGACTTCATTTTCCTTGACAACCATCAAAACTTAGGAAATAAGGAACAAACCACAATTATCCTTGGTCATCCCTTCCTTGCAACAATCAACTCTGTTATCCGAGTTCGAAATGGGAATATGACCATAACCTTTGGGAACATGATTCTAGACTTGAACACCTATAATGCAATCTCACAAATAGGGGATGACATGGACATTCATGAAGTAAACATGATAGGAAGCATTGATAATGAATCCATAGAACATCAAGGAATATTTTATGGGTGTTTAAGTCAGGATGAGATTGATTTTCTTTGTTCACGTGAAGGAAGTCTATCTCCTTGGATTGAATCATTTTCAAATTACTCTTATGATGAAGTCTTAGGTCCAACAATCAGTGAAAACTTTCATGAAACCAATTTCATGGAGACCAATCAAACTTCCTTCCCTAAATATGATCAATCTAATCTAGTAGCTGAAACTTCTACATTTGGGGAATCAATCCTCTCTAAAACTCTAGGAAAAAATTGATATTGATCCAATGTCCCAATATTCTTCTGAAATTCAGAACCAACCTGATCTTGAATTGAAGGAACTTCCTACTGCACTCAAGTATGCCTTCCTAGGGGACAAACAAACACATCCTATTATCATTTCTTCTTTTCTTGAAGCCAATCATGAGAGGGTGCTTCTAGATGTCCTTAGGAAACATAAGAAATCCATTGGTTGGACCCTGTCTGATATTCCTAGGATTATCCCACTTATCGAGACTCATAGGATTGTTCTATAATCTGATTCAAATCCATGTTGTCAACCTCAATGGCGACTCAATCCTAATCTCATGGAGTTAGTAAGGAAGGAACTTCTGAAATTTTTAAAATTTGGTATCATATATCCCATAGTTGAGAGTGAGTGGGTCTTCCCAATATAAGTGGTTCCCAAGAAGGCATGAATCGCAGTGATAACCAATAAGGATGGAGAGATTATTCCAACTTGGTTGAGTAGTGGATGGAGGGTCTGCATTGACTATATAAAGCTAAAATCATTCACCAAGAAGGACCATTTACCCTTACCATTCATTGACAAGTCCTTGAGAGAGTGGCAGGTCATGCCTTCTACTGTTTCTTAGATGGGTACTCGAGGTATAATCAAATTGAGGTCTCCCTAGAGGATCAAGGGATGACTACATTCACATGTCCATTTGGCACCTTTTCTTTCAAACACATGCCCTTCGGGTTATGCAATGCCCCTGGAACCTTCCAGCGGTGCATGATGGGGATATTCTCAGACATGGTAGGGGATTTTCTAGAGGTCTTCATGGATGAATTCTTTGTGTTTGGGGATACATTTGAGGGATGTATGAGGAATTTAGAGAGAGTCTTGTCAAGATGTGAAGAAAATAATCTAGTCCTAAACTGGGAAAAATTTCATTTAATGGTTAAAGAGGGACTAGTTCTAGGCCATCTAGTCTCAGGTAGGGGGATTGAAGTTGATAAAGCCAAGGTTGACATCATTCTTCACCTTCCATCACCCAAAACTATCAAGGAAGTGAGGTATTTTTTAGGATATTCTGGTTTCTATAGAAGATTCATCAAGGACTTTAGTTCAATATTCTGTCCCCTTTGTTCTCTATTAGTAAAGGATCCTCCATTCTTTTGGACAGAAAGCTGTGAGGGTTCATTCTCAACCCTCAAATCCTCTCTCACCTCTACTCCCATTATGAAATATAGAAAATGAAACCTTCCTTTTGAACTTACGTGTGATTCCAATGACTTTTCTATTGGAGATGCATTAGGAAAAATTTGTTATAAAACTCCTTATGTCATTGATTATGCAATAAAATCCTTAAATGATGCCCAAATAAACTACACCACCACTGAAAATGAGTTACTTTCTATTTTTTTGACTTAGAGAATTTTAGTTCCTACCTCTTAGGATCCCCCATCACTGTGTTCACTAACCATTCTTCACTAAAATACCTCTTCCATAAACAAGATGCTAAGGCTAGACTGATTAGGTGGGTCCTTCTCTTACAAGAATTTGACCTGAAAATCAAGGATAAAAAGGGTATTGAAAATTTTGTATCTGATCACCTCTCTCGGATGGAATTCAAAGACAACTCAAATCAACTTTTTATGTCTGATTCATTCCCTGATGAAAACCTATACTCTGTGATTGACTACCCTTGGTATGTCGACATAGCCAATTTATTAGTTATAAGAGTCATACCAAAATTCTTAGGGACTCAAGCTCGAAGGAAATTCCTTTCTGATGTTAGGCACTATGTGTTTGATGATCAATACCTCTATAAGTTATTCCCTGACCAAGTCATTAGGAGGTGTTTCCCAGAATCTGAACATGATTCCATCCTTAAATTTTGTCATAGTGTGGCATGTGGAGGTCACTTTTCCTCTAAGAAAACACATGTTAAGATTCTTCAGTGTGGTCTCTTCTATCCCACTCTGTCAAGGGACTCCTATACATTTTGTTAAAGTTGTCCTAGGTGTCAAAAAGTAGGGTCTATCACAAAAAAGAAATCAAATGCCACTCACTACCATCTTAGTGATTGAAATATTTGACTGTTGGGTAATAAATTTCATCGGTCCTTTCCCAAACTCTAGGGGATACCTCTACATTATCTTAGCTGTTGATTATGTCTCAAAATGGGTTGAGGCCATTCCCACAAAATCCAATGATCATCAAACTGTGATTAGATTCCTAAATGATAACATATTCTCTAGATTTGGAATTCCTATAGCAATAATTAGTGATCTTGGAACTCATTTTTTCAATCATCCATTCTCATCACTCATGGAAAAGTATGGAATTTATCACAAAGTATCTACTGCTTACCACCCATAGACCAATGGTCAGGATGAGTTATCCAATCAAGAAATCAAAAAAATTCTTGAGAAAACTGGCAATCCTTCTAGGAAAGATTGGTCCGAGAAACTCTTGGATGCTTTTTGGGCATATCGTACAGCATACAAAACCATCCTAGGAATGTCACCATATAGGTTGGTTTATGGAAAAGCATTCCATTTACCTGTTGAAATTGAGCATAAGGCCCTTTGGGAAATTAAGAAAATGGATTATCATCTATCATTGGCCGGAACAAAAAGGAAATTAGATCTCAATGAACTAGAAGAACTAAGGATGGAGGCATATGAAAATTCAAGGATCAATAAAGATAAAGCTTAAGCCTACCAATCTAGGAATATCAAAGTAAAACATTTTGAACTGGGAAAATTTGTGCTCTTGTATATTCCAAAACTTCATTTTCACCTGTGAAAGTTAAGGTATAGATGGTTAGATCTATACATAGTGCATAAGGTGTACCTAATGGTCATAGAGTCAAACCATTCATTGAACCATTCCAAAAAAATGAAGTTGATGAAGAATTGTGTGAACCCACCTTATATGACGAAAATAATTAATCAATTAGGGGTCCAAGTGGAGCTAATGACGTCAAACAAAGTGTTGCATGGGAGGCAACCCATGGTTTCCAAGTTTCCTATCATTTTGTTGTTTTAATCAACTTTATATTTTAAGTAGGATTAATTAATCATTTTGATATTTAATAAAAAAAATAGACTTTTAATATGTTCTTAAATTATGAGTATGGATGGGTACGAAAGGGGAGCGCCATATTCATCTTTGTCACGTGGTGTGATCCTTGAGTAATACCTTACCTAGAATTTTAAAAGGAATACAATGTATCATCAGTTTATTTTATTTTATTTTTATGTGTTTGTAGGTTAAAATAAAAATATAATAATAGAAAAAAGGCCACATCATAGGTCATGGGGAAAACCCCGTCACAACCGGAGAAGCCGTAGGGATTCGAACCCGGGACAGAAGGGAGACAGGGGTGCGCGCTTACCACTGACCTATAGCTTTTTGTGATTCATTATTCTATAATTTTTACACATATACTTATATTTTACTTTATTTATTATATATATATATATATATATATATATATTGATTTGTTTTTTTTTCTTTTTTCCTTTTTCTTCTAGGGAACTCTGCAAGTGACATGGATATCAAAGGACTAAATTGGAGCAATAAGAACTTCAACTTCAACCACCAGGTGACTTCATTCCATGATCCTCATATTTCAATTTTCTTTTTAAAATTCCCTTACCTGCCTCTACTCCTTCTAAATTTTCATTTCTTCAAACACTGGGGATAGTGTTATTTTAAGTTGGGGGGAGATAAAATTAAAAAAAAAATTGTGTCAACAAAATGAATGATTTGAAGAAAAAATGCATGTAAATGGAAGGAAAAATCCATTTAACTTTGAACATGGTAATACACATTGCACACTTTGAAACTGAATATCAAATAATTTAGCATGCCCTAATTTTGATTTTAATCCTAGTATAATTTCATGAGCATAGATTTTGGAAAGTGTGGCTGTCTAATGTGATATTTCATGGTTTATATTTTCATCCAAATAAAAGAAAATCACAACGCACGTCCTTTGGATAGTGGGGTATTAGTTTGAGTTCATGTCATCCCCTAAATAAATAGCATAGGTTTTGTGATTATTTTTTTTTTAATATGAGTATTTAAAAAAATAGAAAAACAATAAATTCGCACGTAGATCAATGAAATGACCTAATGTGTGGCTTTCAGTACTTGGGTATTGTGACTCCATAGTTTTCTGGCCTAGAGTTAGTAATTTTATCTCTATTTTTTGGTAATTTTAATTTTTTTTTACTGAGTTAACTCAAGATGATGTTCGCGTATGTAGGCTTCACTTGGTTCCCTAAGTTCTTTGAGTCTAGGAGTCATTAGCAAAGTCTCTCTAAAGGGGTTGACTCTTTTGAGTGCAATTTCAATTACCATGGAAAAATTGAAAAAAAACAAAAACAAAAACAAAATACAATATAAAAAAATTAATACTCATCGTAATATTGAAATTTGATTCCACCTAGCACTTCCGTAATTTTCCCCTTGAATTAAGATGAACCCCCATTTCTATTGTGATACACAACACATCCTCAAACTTAATTGATATTGGATGAAATATGGATCTGAATTTGAACAAAGAAATGGGATTGGGATTAGTATCAGCTTAGGAAACTATCTTGTATTAAAATATTTTGATGGGTTTCATGATTTATTGGTATAATCTTTTTTAGTGATCATTGTGTATTAAAATATTTTTGGAAAAGGGAATTCAAATTTCATATTGTTGAGATACATTTTGCTCGGGACTAGCAAAACTCAAGTTGGGGGGTGTGTTTATACACTAAATGAGGATAATATTAATTGTTAATATATATAATATTAATGTTATTTATTATTTATAAATTCCATTTTAGTGAATTTTACACTTTGAACATCATTTCACATTATGATTGTAATTCCTTCTTAAAATGCACTATTATGTGGTACATTTTTTAACATCATTTAAAGTACCCAATGATTCATCTAATTTTAAGGAATGTAATTATCCATATTTTAATTTTATATTTTTGTAAATTAATCTATACTTCAATATAAACATGTTTCATTCAGGTATCAATGGAGGATTCATAAAGTATGATGGAGATATTTGGAGATGAATGGAAGCAATTCTAGAGAAGGCAGATTGGATACAAGCCCACTAATGAGAATGTGGGACCCACATTATAAACCAAATTAAGACAAAATTTAGTAATATTATAGAATAAATATATATAAACAAATCATTATTCATGATCCAGTTCTAATTTTTCCTCTATTGTGGTTATTTAGGCGGCCCAACTTAGAGATAAAATTCTGGGCCAGATTCTAAGGCCCAGAAAAACAGCTCACTAATATAACAATATCTCTAAATCCACAATTAAAAATGGGCCCAAATGTTACAGGAGGTTAGGAAACATCAGGGGATACATGTTATTATTCTATGGTCAACTCTAATTCTTCCATCTAGAAGGTATTACAGGAGCGTATGTTCGGTGGATGAAAGCTGGATGCCCCCTCGGGTCAAGGGTGGAAAAATCAACTCTCCCTCAACTTTCCACCCACATATGGCCTACCAAGATTAATTGAGGAGACTTTAACTATTGAAGGCTCGAACCAAGACTTAAAAAATTCCTATTTAAGGTAGTTTTGGTGGAGGAGTTGAGGATCTTTGAGATTTATTTCATTTTAATGTTATGCTTCCAATTTGATGTTGTAATCGCATTCCTTCAAATGTAAGTTCCTTGAATTACCTTAGTTTACTTATAAAAGTTCTTCATATTCTATTTTTATATTATTCTTCTTATAACTTTGATAACATTGCCTCAAGGTGTGAACTTTTTCATACCAAACCTTGTGATATTATCACACAACGGTGGAGTGATTGTTTTTTTTTCATTGTTTTTTTTACTTCTCCAATTCCTCCCTCTTGAGTCTACTTTCCGCTTCCATTGAAACCATGGGATCAATAGAGGACTAACCCACTTATGGGTTGATCCAAGGGATTAGAAAGGGGATGTATTGGATGTTATTTCTCACTCCATTAATGGATAATCACTTATTTTAAATGAGATTTTTATTTGATGACTTTAAAACATCTTCATCCTTATTAAATTTAAGGTCACACATTTCAAGATCTAATAAGAACCTTTACCTTGAAGTGCTTAAAACTTTGATTCTTCAAGTGTATAGGTGATTAGTATTAGGTTGTGTAGTCATTAAACCAGTAAGTGATTATTTTTTTTGATCTCCTTTAATGAACCCATCCCAAATATAAGAAATTAAAATATTTTTACAAGAAAAAGAATGCATCCAATCCACCCCTTGTAATAACCTAAGATCAACCCTTCTCATTATTTTAATTCACTTTAGTCTTTTAGAGTTCATTTAAAACCATATTAAATCAACCCAAGTTTTCCACTTCATATCCAAAAACATTCCATTGAATGTGCATGTCTATAGGTTACTTCTTAGGTCTCTAAGGATTAGACAACCCAAGCTAGACTACAAAGACCATTATACCTTATTCTCTTGGGTAAATTTGAGTGTGAATCACTAATTATTAATCCTCATATGTGGAAAAAAAATAATAAGTAATAACAATTACACTAATTTTTTTCATTAAAAAAATTTAATTTCAATTCTGGAGAATTATACCCATTTTACATGAACTTCATTTTTTATAAATAAGCAAATTGATCGTGAAAACCAAAGAAACTAATGCTCCTGAATGATAAAATTTTATCATATAACTCAACAAAAATACCATAAATAAACTTAATAAAATTATAAAAAATTAATTACATATATAAAATTTCCTTAATTAATTAATTAATGTATTTTATTTGATTATCCATGACATTAAGGTTATGTTCAAAACACATTCTGATATAAGGTAAGGATTTTCTCATGTCACTTCTATTATTGTGAGATATTCCTTATTCACCACTATTTATTATGTTTGGTTTATGTATACTTACCATTAATGTATAATATCATAAATATATTAATTTTTATTGTATTAAATGTATCATTTGATTATTATTAGTTTTGGGGCATATTTTTCGATTTATTACAAGCAGGTAAGAGGTTTTACCCGAACCCCCATTTTTCTTTCAGGTAAATCATTCACTACATTTACTCAAATGTAATGATTAATTATTTTTTATAATTCTTATAAATTATGTTTATATATTCCAAACTCATATATCCATATCATATCATCCTTATTTTTTTGGGATATACATGTTTTAAAATGGTTCCTTTCTCAATTCATCCCGATAAACAAGCCTGATTAAAGGGAACTTCCCAAATTCTTACTCATTTTCAATTGAATTGTATAATCTGTTTTAAGACATAATTATTTTTATAATTAAAATAATTTATCATTAAAAAATATCTTGGTTCAGTTTTGGTTTTATGAGAAAAAATATTCCTTTTCACTTTAAAATTTCTTTAAAATTTTCCTTAAATCGCACTAAAAGTTTTTATTTCAAAAATTTCTTAGAAACTATTTTTTACATTATTTAACTTCAATGAGACATAATTTATGCTAAAATATTATTTCAATGTCATTTAATTATATTTTATGGGATATACATGTTTACAATATTATTTTATAACAAATACTGATGATTTTTCAAAAGAACTCTTCTATCCAAAGTAAAAAAAGGATTTTTCTCATCTCACTTTTACTTCTGTGAGATATATGCCTTGTTAACCACATATTACTTATGTTTGTGGTGTGTGTACTTAAATTTGATATATCATATCAAGATTATTATTATTCTAATGATATTATAAGTTATTATGATTTTAATATTTCATAGTGGTATGAGACACTTTTGAATGTTTAAGGATTAATTTCCTTGAGAATTTTTCAGTGGTATCTCAATTTATATTTAATTCATTTTTTGAATCTTGTAATTAATTGAGGTTTATCTCTTATAATACCATATACCATATGTTTTTGAAGTTCTTAGGATCAGTTTGATTGTGCGTGAGCTATTTTATAACATTCACAGATTATGGTTGAAGTATTCACATTTCACATGCCAGGTTTTTAGTATGAATGTTTATGTTGTTTATGTTTCACCCGTTCATATAAGAAGTGAATTAGACATAGTAAGTTATGGTGTGACCTCTATATCCCCTAAATATATTGGTTTGTCTCATGAGACAAACTAGTTTGGGTTTTTACCCATTCATTTATGGTCTTAGCATGAGGCCTTGATAATATGCTTATGACGTCCTGTATTATGAATTCCATCATTATGAAGCTGGTAATTGTTTGTCCATGTGATTATTTGACTAGTAGAATATCTATGTCTGTGTTTTATTATGGAATTATTCATTCAAATTTTATTCCTATCATATTATTCTCAAGATCATGTTTTAATTTCATGTGTACTTTTATTTATTTATTCATCATGCCTTATTACTTATGCTTTTGTTATACTATTTACCTTTACTGAGCACCTAAGATCACCCCTTTCTTATGTTTTTTTCCCATGATGAGAAGATGAATATTATGAATTAATTTCAGGGATAATATAGAAATTATGGATTTTCAAATGTAATTTATATATTTTTTTTCATTTCAGGTTGTATTGTAACAATTATGTAGGTATCTAGTTTTCCAAAACTACTAAACTATTTAGTCCTTCGAGATGTAATTCCTTGTAATCAAACCAATTTAAAAAATTAAGGCATGGACTCTAGTCTATTGGGGTTGGGGTCTTTAAAATGCTGTGGGAATTATTTAATAGGAAATTCTAACGGTGGGAGTATTACGACTTGGAATCATCCATTGAATTCTAAAACCTATGGTGTGGAGAACCATATTCCGATTGATATAGAATGTGATTATGTGATATTGTATATGGTTAGTCTATCTCAATAAAGGGTTTTACTAGTGTTTAGATGTAGTATATGAGCATTGGATCAATTTTTAGTGATTAAGTTCCATAAGTTTGAAAATGTTCTTGGAGGCATGATGGGTGTTTTGAAATGAATAACAGTTGTTGGAGCAAGACTTTTTTACCTAGGTAGGTGAGGTTATTTGTTTTGATAACCACCAAGGATTCTTGGTGATGAGAAGTGATAATGTGGGGAGGTTGTAAGACCCTGATTTTTCTATTATGTATGGATTCTTTATTTTTTATATAAATATTTTTTATCTATATGGGAATTTATAATAAGGAAATGGAGGTTTCAAGAGTGCGCGGGGCTTGTTCGGAGCACAGAGCTCGAGTTTTTAGAGAAGCATATTGAGGAACATAGTTGGTGCATGGTTGGTAGTAACATGGTGTCTCAACCATGAAACCCATATTTAGAGGGAAACTATTTGGATAACCATGTCAGGGAGGCTACATGACCATGTGAAAGGTTATAGGCTTGTTGTGTAGATGAACTTCATAGTGTGCGCACAGCTTCCCAAACCATGCACAAACCATATAAGGGGGTGTACCACTTAGAGAGTGGTAAAACACGGTTGGTTCATAGTTCGCCCAAATATATGACCAAATAATACACCCTTTAAATTTTTTTGAAATTACTGAATTCCCCCTAATTAATTTAACATTTACTCTCCTTTATTCCCATAGTATCCACCCCCTTCATTGAGAGCTCTCCTCCTTTCCACCTTAGCTTTGATCCGTCTTCTTTGCTCAGTATTTTATTTAAGCTTCATTCATAACATTAGAAGCCTCTTGGTAATTTTATCATTCCTATTGATTCTTTTCTTCATATATCTCATCGTATCGAATGTTATTTCTATTCCAACTAATATTCCCTATTTTTATGTCATTTTTTAATTTCTCTAATTTCTCCCATTCTATCCTAGATTATAGGATAATATTGGATGAGGAGTTGTATACCTATCTAAATTTAATGGTCTATACCTTTTTCCCAAAAAAAATTTTGTTTATATTATGTCTTCATTGTGTTTTGATTCGGACCTTCTATGAAACACCACAAAAATGTGAAATTAATTAAGTTGATTATTACACCTTAAATTGGTTATCAATCATTAAAACAATTACTCCATTGGAGGTTGTATAACTTAACTAAAACCACCCCTCTGGGGTGTGTTTCTCTAAGGATTGTGGACCCTTTTTATTATTAATGATTCATATAGATTAAATGATGAACTGGGTGGTTTAAATGGCATAGATTATATTCCTCATCCATTCTAAATAATACTTGTTAGTTATATGACATTGATTTATAAATGGAATTTGGAAAATGGAAAGGGTGAAATTACTTATCCTTGAATGTAATTTTACAATGATATGATTTAATCCTTTTTATATTATGTGATGGAAATGGCTTTTTATACTGCTTAATATAATTTATGTACATGAAATTCTGCCTTGTCATCTGGAATAAATGAACACGATGTTCCTTATTGATCATTTGGTACTTATGGATGTGATGATTCTTATTATTTATTAATAATTAAATAGAAGTGATTTTATAAACTATTTAATGGGAATTACGGGCATGATGTTCCATATTGTTTATTCTTAATTAAATAGACATGACTTTCCTCATGATTTACTTTGGATTTATGGATATGATTGTAACACCCTGATTTTTATAAACCTTTTTTGGATTAAATAAAATTTAGTTCATGTCATATTTTTTACACTTCAATAATTTAATCTTTAATTATTTTATAAACTAAGTTAACCTTTATCTACATGAAACAACATCTTAGTTTGCATTATACGCAACACTGAGTTTTAACAAAACAATGATATATTATATATCTATTTAAATGTGATCATTATAACCTAGTTTTTAGACTTAGAAAAATTAAGTGATATATAATTTTTAAATATTAATTATAATATTTTTACATAAATTAAACATATTGATAATAAAATATATAATTTTCTGTAAAGTTGTTATATTTTTTTAAAATACAAATTTCTTAGAAATATTCATTTTATTTATTATGTGAAAAATAATTAAATTAATTACTAAAACTTTTATAAATAAATTTGTTAAAATAAAATTTGTTTTTGAATTAAAAATTTCAAAACTGTCTTTTTGTGAATTTTTTGAATTTTTCTGAAAAGTTTTATTTTTTGATAAATAGTGGAAATACTGTATTTTAAATAAAAACTGTATTTTCATCTAATTTATTTATATAGTTAAATTCTATTTTAAATTAGTTTTAAAGTATAATTAGATAGATTATACATCCATTAATTCAATTTAGTTCATTTTAATCAACTTAACTTTTAAATTTGATTTAAAAACATTTCAAACATTTGAACATGTTCACTTTAAAAACTCGTTGTTTCCTCCCATTTATGGGATTGGTTTTAAATTATTTTTTGACACTTATAGAAATTTAATTTATAAATATGGTTTAAATATTTTTAATTTTAATAATATTTAATTTATAATAAGTTCAACTTAATTTTTTACCAAATTAATTAGTGAAAGAAATTAAAAATTAATTACAACGATTAAGGTAAAAACAAGATTACTTTATGGTTAAACATAGAAAATATGGTGTAAAAATGACACTAAACTTATATAAAACCTATTGGATGGAAATATTTTGACTTTATAATTTCTAAGGTTCTAATTTTATCCATTATGGATACTTTTTATATAAAAAACATGGGTGCAATTCTCTCTTTCAAAAATTTACAAAAGTGTCATTCACCTCCCTTATAAAAGGCCACCCCATATCCCTTTCTCTTGAAACCTCTAAAGCCTTTTTTATCGCCCTATACCTACCCAAATATCTTCCCAAATGCCCTACCATAATTTTAGAATCATTAATCTGGGAATAAATCCAACCAAGTCCTTTGGTGAAAACCAAAAGGGGATACCTGAAGAAGAGGTAATGTTCATCAATGAACGTTTTTGTTTTATTTATTACTTAAGCCCCTTAAATTTTTTATATAATTATGATATAAAAACATTATTATATTAAATATAATTATATTTTTTATGGTAAATCTAGGACCTAAAACTTCACACCCTTTCACCAAATAAGAAATGCAATCACCGTTCGTGTGTGTGACAGACTACCACCTCACGAACCGATGTTGTTCATTCTTCCCTTACCACCTTTAAAGGTTGGTAATAATTATTGATTTATTTTTTATATATGATTTATATGATTTATATGATTTTATTGTGATTTTATAATTTTTATATCACACTTACCATCATTCTTTCCATTTTCTGGGACTTGATAATGTCGTCCATGTGTACAGCGGACTACCGCCGTTCAAAGTGATGTGATTCATTCATGCTTTATGTGGAATGTAATAAGGATGGTTTTAATAAAAATATAGTATATATATGAAATATAAATAATTTTTTAATGATAATATATCATATAATTTTATTTCTTTTAATCTTACAAGAAAATGGAAACAACATTCATGCATACGTATAGCCTACAATCTCCATGAACGGTATATCTCATTTCCTATATCAATAACTTATAGACTATTATAAATATATATATAATGAATTTATATTATATTTATATCATGGTTATAATTATGGATATTATAAAACCATTATTAAGGTAATATAACCAAAAATATAATGAATCAAAACATTTATGAAAAACAAAGTGGTTATTACCTAAAACATAACTTTTACAAGGGATTATTAATGAATGGGTAATAAAAGGTAATTATAAAATCATACATGGTATGATATAACTGAATATATTTATTTAATAGATTCAAAATAAATATATATTTATTTTAAAATATAATTGAATGAGTACAAGAGAATTTAAGACTTAAGGTAAGGGGTTTCTATCTCACTTTTCACTTTTGTTAGACACATGCTATATCCACCACCTCTTTTTATACATGGTGTATATACACCCCATTAATGTAATTAATGATTATTATAATATACAATTTTGGTATTTACATATCCATTTTATGATATCTCTTTCAATTCATATATGGTTCAAAAATTACTAAATTCTTAATATATTTTTGTCTCAATTTTTCTTCTTTGAGACGTACATTTTGTGATTCGCCTATTTTATTTCATGAGGTATATATATAGACCCATTGACATGTATTATCATGAATTTATTCATAATTATGATATTTTAAGTTCAATTGTATGTTATTACTTCATGGGGATTGTGATTTGTTACATCCTAGGTATTTGGAGCGGGTCGAAATCCCCGACATTTTTGAATTTTTGGAGTTTAGTGGGTAAGTCAACTTATTTATTGTTTATTAGAACCTAATTATGAGTTTTATATTAACTAAAAACATTTTTTATATGGTTTTTGAGGTTTCTAAAATTACTTGGGTGTTTTTATGGGTTTTGTGTGCGTTGGAGGCCCGAAGGCCTAGTTTTTTGATAAGTGCAGGCTGAGGTGCATGGTTTAGGTAAGCCACGTGGACACTTAGTGGAAACCATGCATCCCTTTTTTGAACTACTACATAGTTTGAAAACCCATATGGGATGGAGAAAAAAATCATGTGGGGCCTCTACAGTTTTTAACAGAGGTAATATATACTGTTAGTTCCATTTTGGTAGTACCTATGCACAGTAGTTGGACATTTTTCACTAATCGTGTAGGATAACCATGTGGGTCTTGGTTCATTATTAGTAAGATCTGCACAGTTTGCTGCCTGGTTTGGAAAATCATGAGATCTGACCATTCAGCCTTTTAAAGAGGTGAAATTATCATTTCTACCTCATCTCTATAAACTTAATTCTCTTATTTATCTCTTATCTTCCACACATACACAGTAGTGGGATTTCCGCCATTTCCTCCTATCCTTGGTTTTGACACAAATCCTTCGTCTGACCTCAATTATCTAAGTTGTTTGTGGAACTGGATCCATCTCGGTAAGGCTATTCTCTCCCTTTCTTCTATTTTACTTTTTATTCACCTCATAGGTTTCTGAATCTATGTGGTTCATTATTCCTTATTTTCAAGGATTTCTTCTAAAACTCTGATTTCTCAAAAATCATTAAGAGTTAGAGGATAAGATCGGATGTTCCTAATTCTATGACTCTAAGGTAGGTGGTACATACTTTTTTTTGTGTTTTTTCATGTTTTTAGGGGGTACAGATTTTAGCGCATAATTTTTTGACCAAGAGAGACCCCTTAAATTATTTGGTTTCGTTTAATTAATTAAATTGATCATATGGGGTGTCTTTGGTAATTCCCTTGCCTTGTTTATATGGGTGAGGTTGGGTTAGAGGTTGTCTACTAATTGCGTAGCTATGTTGGGTGTGTTTCTTATGTTGATTGAATTTTTCTATTTAGTTCAAGTTTTTCAATTCGATTAAATTTAATTATTTGGAAAATTTATACTGATTTATATAAATGTGATTTCTTGTGAGGCTTCTAAGTTCCAATGGAACATGATGGGAATGGATTGAGGATCAAGATGGAGATGGCCCATCTGAACTGAGAATATGTGATCATTGAGATGGTCTTGGCCCAAGTCACTTGGGTGATGTTGATCACCCTTTGGGTGACATGGTCATCAAATTGAGGTGGCAAGGACATCAGGTTGTGGGAATGGCCTGGGATATTTGAGATGGCATGGAAATCAGAATGAGGGACATGGTCCTAGGGATATGAGGTGTCGAGCTTGGTGTGGCTTAGGTTTTTCTCAGTGATTTATACTCACCCTTATTGGCGAAAGTGTCTTTTAGAGTCGTGTTCACATAGGTTTACTCAGTGATGAGGTGTTTTTGACCAATCGTGTGGGTGAAGGCCCCTGGTAGTTATAGATTAGGTAAATGGGTGGGGGTGATTGTCATAAAAATCCATAGGGATAATAAGGATCCATCATATGAAAGTGTTGAGGTTGTCAGTAGGGGGTTGAGGCATATCGTATTTGAGGTTGTTGGGATATGATCATTTTGGATGACAGATGTCATCGGTCCTTGATACATTGGTTGTTGAGATGATGGTGGTTACTATTTGAGGAAATACATCAATGTGCCTCTGGATGCTGAGCTGCATGATGATAGGTGCTTTCGAGTAGGGGTTTAAGGGACCAGGCTTCTATTTGATTGGGCATGACTTTGGGACATCAGTGACATTATGTGGACATGAGCTTTTAGGTGGAATGTGGCGATATGTGACTCATTTGAAGGTGAAACATGAGGGATCACTGAGATATTTCTATATCAGGGTATTCCTTGAGCTATGAGCTAAGGATCCTCCCTCCTCAATGATTTTGGCACTGTCTAAAATAGGTGATATCTTTCCGGTAGCTGTTGGTCAACAAGGAAGCTTATGTTTATTTTAAAGCATCATGCTACTCTTATTTGTTTATTTTTAGTATACAATTGCTAAGTCATAGATTTATGGTAAGAACACATGGGTGGTACCCTACTAAGACTCGTTCTCACACCCTATATGGTCCCTTCAGTACATGTGTATACTTTATAATTTTTCCTTTAGCTATGGATTTTAGCTCTCGATCTGGATCCTAGAGGTTTAGTTGCATGGGAAAAAGGCTAGGGACCTTGAGGTTCCTACCTCATCTAGAGATTTTTCTTTTTTTTTCTTTTTTATTTCTTCATGAAACTTGTATATGAATATAATGAGGACAACCATGGGTGAAACGTTTTTCTTATTGATCTGTATGAACTTTTTGGATGCATTCTCTACAAATAGTATCAGCTTGGTTTAATTCTATAAAATTCATGTTATCTCATTTATTTGTTTTTGTTTTTGTCTTTTGGTTATTTTTTCCACTATTGTATGATATTTATTTTTTTTCTTCCATGGGTGGGTTCTAATTTGAGTCTGTTGATATTTATTTCCCCAATTTATTTTTATATATATTGGACCATTATTATATCATCACCCAAGGGTTTAGTGTAACATCTCAAGTAAATAAAGAATAATAAATTTTCATATTTATTAATATTTGTGAATTAAATATTAATTTTACTTTAAAGGGGACGCTATGTTCGATGGCTTATCTGATACGCAACAACAAATTTCTTTGAAATCTCACATTGCACAGTAATAATATAATATTATTATTTTAAATGGTAGTTAAAGCCTAGATATTGTATTGGAGGGAATGAATAGAACTAACTATAATATGATTATACATGTTTGTTAAAAAAAATTACATTTATCCAATAAAAGGTAGGGGATTAAAATATAAATAAATCTAATTTTAAGCATAAATACACTAATATTCATTAAAAGGTTGATTTACCGCCTTTTGATGCCGAACCATATTTAAATATAGTTTTGGTCACTTTTATAGGTTTTATTTGACAAAATAAAATTCTTTTTTAGATTCGGGACATCAAGATTAACTTTGGGAAAAAATTGGTATTTTTCTAATAAAATTCATTTTCTATGAATAGTGAAAAATACTTTATTTTAATTCAAAAGTGCCTTTTAATATAATCTATTTATTTGGTTAGATTAATTTTTTAGTTGTTTTTAAAGTTTAATTAGATTATATTTCTACCAATTAATCCAATGATAGTCATTGGAATTAATTTCACTTTGAAATTGGACATAAACAAGTGTTAATCTTTTGATAGTTATTGTTTCTTAAAAACACTTTATTTGTTTTGACAATGGGAATTAATTTTAAATTAAATAATAAAACTTCTATGTTTTTAATTTCGTAAAATATACATCATTTTTTTAATTCACAATATCAAATATATCTTAGGTTGATTTTTTGGTATTTTTCTAAAAAATTTCAATTTTTGATGAATAGTGAAACCACTTAGTAGTAGTTAAAAACTGACTTTTTCATTTAAATGAGATTTTATCACTTTTGTTAATTTAATTTCAGAAATTTTACATACAAGTTTGTTATTATTAAGTAAAATTTTGTTCAATAAGATGAAAATAATTTTTGGTGAATAGTAACTTTTGACTTTTATTTACCGCAATTAAAGGTAAATAGGGTAACTCAGGGTAAAAAAATATAATAATAATAATAAATTACCTTAACACTTGTTTTAAACTTATTTTATGAGTCATGGCCGACTATGGGCATCCTTGGGTCAATTTTGGGACCCCATGAAGCCACTTAAGAGTGATAATGACACTTTATTTTAATTAACTTAAAGTATATACAAAAATGACATGAACAAATATCTTTTAGTAAATAAATTTTTACATAGGGTTATATAAGTTATCTTTTAAACTATAAATATTATTTGGAAATATAAAAATATTTCCTACATCATGGTATTTTTTTATAATTTTTAGACATCAAATAAATTAAATTATTTATGACACAATAATGATGCAGTATTTACCTCATTAATAAATAAATTAAATAAATAAGATTATAAATATTAAAATAACATCCAAAACATGTCCAATTATTATTGGATGAATTTATTTCAACCATGAGTCATCTTATATTTTACTTTAATAATTTTTTGACATTTAGAAACCGAATATCATTATATAATAAAATAATATTTTCACACTTTCCTAAAGAGCCCCTCCTCCCCCTTATAAAAAGATCTCACTTCTTACTTATTCCTCAAACATCTCAAGCCTCTTGGATTGTCCAAAACCTACAAAAATAATCTCTCAAGATCCATCTCTTCCACCTATATGCCTTACCTTAGGCAGAAGTCACTTCAAGAATTTTTTTTGGTTCAAACCAACGGGATTTACCCAAATTAAAGGTAACGGTTTCTCTTAACTTATTTTCTTTTATTTTACTTCTTCAACCCATAAAATATTTTTATTCCATTATTTTATAACAACACCAGTATCCTAAATATACTAGGATGTTTTTATGATAATGATTCTAAATACACATACACACGCCTCCATCTAATGGGTGAAGAACATACTATTTCTATGGATGGCAAACTAACACCTCACGAAACGATGATTGTTCGATTATCTCCTACCACCTCTCATGATGGCCATTAAGATGGTATTATATTTATATATGATATATATTATGTTTATTTTTTCTTTATTCTTCTATATTTTACATTTATATTCTTTCTTTATGGTTTCCATAATGGGTAAACGCGATAATTTCATTTGGGGAAGTGCGGACTACCGCCCCCTCAAAGTGATATGACTCGTTAATGCCATATGTGGGACATATAAAGGATATAGTTAATGATATTATATATGATATTATACTGGAATTATAATATACCTATGTATCATTATGTTTTAATTCCATTAAAGTATTAAATAGAAATGAAAGTAGCATTCATGCGTACGTACGACTTACTGTCTCCATGAATGGTGCATTTCATTTCTTATCTCCAAAATGTTATGTACTATTATAAATACATATATATACTGGATATATATGATTTATATGACATCTAAAACATGAATATCATTCTGTAGATAATGTACTATTGACCACATGGACAACTTCCAATTATAAGGTGTTCATTTTTGACTCAAGTACCAAATATTGACAAAATAACCATTATTAACTTAAATTATTAAATACTGTTTATAACTTGGTAATAAGTTATATAAAAGGAATAATAAACTTGAAAAATGTTCTTAAGAAATTATAAATTAACTTTAGTTTATTATTCAGAAGATTAAAGAATGAACGGGTCAATTCGGACACGAGGTAAGGGACTTCATCTCAATATCCTTTCATTGAGGCATATTTTGTTTCAATACACGACTTTATTTTATATGTTGTATAAACACCTTTTACATTTCATTTCATTCAAAGAGAATCTTTTTCTACAAGTCATTTTACTAAATGACAAAAAAATAACATTTCTTTTTTACGTAAGCGGTGACAACGACCTTTCCGCCGCCATGAGTATTATTTGATACCTGGATTCATTAATAAGTCGTAAAGTTTTTAAAAGAAAAATAAATACCATATACTCTTTTACATATATTATTGGTTTTGATAATGTATTTGTTATGTTAATATATTTAAATGATTTATTGTGATTGAAATGTGGAAATTTTTTCCTTCCTTTATATATTTGTTTTATGTGTTATGAATATGTTATGGTTCTTGGGAATTGTTTACGTATACGGGTGGTTTCGTGATATACATTGGGTGGGTAAGCCCTAGATATATCTCCAATGCATTGGGTAATGTGATGGAGGTAAACTTGAATTTTTCTCCTAAGATATTTAGGGAATATACTGTGATGGGTATTCCCAATGTAACTCTCTCTGTATATGTGATAGCTACAATGTAAGTATGATATGGATGGCACAAGTTACCTTTAGGATTTATGTTTTCTATGTGTGATTCATAAATCTTATTATTTCATGAGGTATGTTAAAGAGATTATGTTATGTATTTATTGATGAACTAATATTTTTTTTCTTTGTTTTATAACCCTTACAGAGCTTTTTATGCTCATCCCAAGTTTTGAAATGTTTTTCAGAGGACTTAAAGGGAATAGGGTCAAGAATGGGATCAAGGAAAAGTCTTGTTATCCAAAACTTGAAACAAGACATGACTCTTTTTTTCAAGAGTTTTTATTTTATGAAAAAAATTGAGATTGAGTAGAAGTGTCTACCTTGTAATTTTTTAGATGTAATGTAATAGTTATGGCCTAATTCTCTAAAACTATAAACCTGAAAATATCCTCAATGTGAATTATTCATTTAATTCAATATTATGTAATGTTTTAAGGTCGGGTCCTTATAGTTGGTATCATAGGTCAGTTTAGACAACTTTAGGAGTTATAATATAGTTAAATTAATATCCATAAATTATTTTTTTAGCTTAAGTTGTGATTGAAATGATATAGAATTTATAGATTACCATGTTTCTTTGGCCTGGATATTTTTGTGTTCAGAATGGTTTTTTGCAGAGGAAACAGGGCAGCTATGTTGGGATGACATCAGGTGGAAGACAACCTTCTAAATCAGCAACCTGAGATGGTTAGAATCAGAACTAAATAGTTTGTTGCAGTTATGGAATAGTTAACTCAGGCTATAAATGGTGGTGGTATCCATACACGAGATCAGCCAGATCAACCACAGAGGAACATTTCAGTAGTGGAGCATTTCATGAGGCAACATCTCCCATAATTCAGAGGATCATCTAACCTTGTGCTAGTAGAAGAGTGGATTAAAGCACTAGAAAATATTTTTGATGTTATGGGGTGTTCAAAACATCAAAAGGTTAGTCTTTCTGTTTACTGTTTTGAAGGAGAAACTGATCAGTGGTGGTCGATGGTGAAAAATATCAGGGATAGTGAGGAGATTGATGCTCTTGATTGGGATGAATTCAAAGGTATGTTTCTTAAGAAATATTTTCCAAAGGTGTTTTATCTTAGGATGGAAAAAAATCATATAATTGAGTTAGTAGGATGACTTAGTGGCTTTATATTAAGAAAAATTCACTCAACTGTCAAGGTATGCTCCAAATTTCATATGATATCTTGATAGTAAAATCAACCATTTTTACTCAGTATTAAATCCAAAGTACCAAATGGATTTAGCTTCTGGTCAGTTAAAAATTTATGAAAAACTTGTTTTTATGCAGAGAAGGTGAAAAAGGAGTTTTCTAATGATCAGGTGTTCTTTGACAAACAATAGAATAAGAGGTCGAGGTGGCAGGCAAAAGGGAATAACTCTTCAAAAAAGTCTGATGGTAAGAAACATAAGTTTTCAGTTTGTGATAATTGTGGTAAAAAGCATGCTGGGGAATTTATTTTGAATTCTAGTAAGTGTTACAGATGTGGTAAAATGGGACCTAAGGCTCTAAATTGCACTAAAAAATATTAGGTTAATAGTAAGACAAAATCTGATTTACAATCAGTATAATGTTTTATGTGCAATGAAATGGGTCATTATGCCAATGAGTGTCCAACAAAGAACTCAACTTAGGGAAAGTAGCCAGACTAAAAGTAGAAAGGGGTGGTGAAATCATTTACAACTACTTCATCAGATGTTGGGCCATCAAATGAAGTAGTATCAGGCACATTGTTTGTTTGTTCAGATTATGCCAATGTGTTGTTTGGTTCAGGGTCTACATATTCATTCATTTCTGAGAAGTTTTCTAGTAAATTGGGAATTTCATCTCAAGATATGAATACTGAACTTATGGTAAAAGAACCAGGTAAAATTTTGAGACAAAATAAATTATAATAACCTTTATGTCCTTATGTGCGGGAATAATCTACCTGCAAAACTTAGTGTTTTTCCTCTAGTAGAGTTTGATGTTATTTTGGGTAAGGATTGGATTTCTGTTTATCAGGATAAGATTGACTACAGAGCTAAAGAGGTTTTATTCAGAAATATTTTCAGTTTGTATACAAGAATGAACCCTTGATTTTGATAACATATCATCAAGCTAAGAAATTAGTAAAAGATGGAAATGAATGTTACCTTACACATATTGTTGAAAATAAATGAAGTGTTGAGATTAATGATGTGCCAGTGGTAAATGAGTACCTTGATATTTTTTCTGATGATTTTCCTAGTATTATACCTAATCATGAAGTTGAATTAACTGTAGACTTAGTTCCTGATTCTAAAAAAATTTCAAAACCACCTTATCGAATTGCTCAAATTGAACTTTTAGAGTTAAATAAGCAACTGCAGGAGTTATTAGATAAAGGTTTCATTTGACCTACCAAATCACCATGGGATGATCCTGACTTTTTTTTTAAATAAATATTGTTCAATTAGATTTTTCATTAATTATAGAGAATTGAATAACATCACTGTTAGGAACAGGTATCATTTGCCTCATAACAATGATTTGTTTGATCAGCTCTAGAGAGCTCAGTATTTTTCAAAGATTGATTTGAGGTTGGGGTACCATTAGTTGAAAGTAAAAGAAGGATACATTCCAAAGACTGCATTTCATACTAGATATGGCCATTATTAATTTGTAGTTATGCCTTTTGGTTTAACTAATTCACTTGTTGCATTTATGGATCTTATGAATAGAATTTTCTGTGAGTTCTTGGATAAGTTTGTGGTTGTGTTCATTGATGATATTTTGGTTTATTCCAAAAGTAAAGAGGAATGTGAAAGTCATTTAAGGGTTGTCTTTAAAACCATAAAAGAAAAGAAACTGTTTAGGAAATTCATCAAGTGTGAGTTTTGGTTACAATAAATTTCTTTCCTTGGTCACATTGTTTCAAAAAATGGCATAACGGTTGATCCTGATAAAACAAAAGTTATTGAACAATGGCCAAGACCCATAAATATAATCGTGATCCATAGTTTTCTTGGTCTAGAAGGTTATTACCATAGGTTTTTTGAGAATTTTTCATGGTTGTCTATTCTAATGACTAAGTTAACTGGAAAAGGTGTTAAGTTCTTTTGGACAAAAAGAATGTTATGATTGTTTTCAGGAATTGAAAAGAACATTGGTGAATGCTCCAGTTTTGGCACTGCCTTCCAAAAATGGTTAGTTTTTTATTTATAGTGATGATTCATTGAAAGGACTTGGTTGTGTCCTTATGCATAATTATCAGGTAATTTCTTATGCTTCATGTCAGTTCAAACCTCATGAGTTAAATTACCCTACACATGATTTGTAATTATCTGCTATTGTGTTTTCTATAATAATTTGGAAGCATCATTTGTATGGAGTAAAATGTGAAATATATACTGACTAAAAAAGTTTGAAGTATATATTCACTCAAAAAGAATTGAACATGAGATAGAGGAGATGGTTGGAATTAATCAAGGATTATGATTGCACAATTCATTACCATCCAGGAAAGGCAAATAAAGTAGATGATCCTTTAAGTAAAAAAAGTAGTGCTTCATTAACCATGATACGTTTGGAACAAGATCCTATGGTTTTTGATTTGATGAAATTTGGCATAGAAGTTGTTGGTGTAGGAAATTCTTTTGTTTTGTTTCAGGTGTTAGTGAAATCATCTCTATCAGATAGAATAAAGAAAGTGCAGAAAGAAGGCAGTGAATTGAAGAAAATGGTAGAGTTGGTTCAGAAGGGTAAGTTTCATGATTTTAACATTGATAATGATGGTTTTTTGAGGTTTTAAAAAATATTATGTGTGCCTTGGGATTCAAAGTTGAAGAATGAGTTGTTATGTGAAGCTCATAGTTCCCCGTTTTTAGTTCATCCTGGTAGTACTAAGATGTACAGAGATCTGTGGGATTATTACTGGTGGGATGGAATGAAAATAGATATTGTTGATTTTACTGTGAAGCGTTTGACTTGTCAGCAGGTTAAAGCAGAGTGGCAGTTACCGAAAGGGATGCTTCATTCTTTACCGGTGCCAGAGTGGGAATGGGAAAATATATCCATGGAATTCATTGTGGTATTACCAAAGACATGTCAAGGTAATAATGCAATCTGAGTTATTGTTGATTGGTTGACTAAATCTATTCATTTCCTTCCTATTGAAGATACTTTGTCTCTAGATCAACTTTCTCAGTTGTATGTTAAAGAGATAGTCAGGTTGCATGGAGTTCCCCTCTCCCTTTTATCTGATCATGATACCAGGTTTACTTCTAACTTTTGGAAAGGCCTTCAGAAGTAATTGGGTACTGAATTAAATTTTAGTACAACTTTTCATCCGCAATCAGATGGGCACTCAAAATGAACAATTCAGACCTTGGAGGATATGTTACATGCTTGTTCACTGGATTTACAGGGAAGTTGGGACCAACATATTTATTTGGTTGAATTTTCTTATAATAACATTTTTCATTCTAGTATACAGATGGATCCATTTGAGGCATTATATAGAAAGCATTGTTGAACTCCAGCATTTTGGAATGGAGTAGGTGAAAGGAAGCTAATGGGACCATAATTGGTAGAAGAGATGGTAGAAAAGGTTCAATTGGTTCAAAATAACATGAGAATATCTCAGAGTAGATAGAGATGTTATACAGATAACCGAGGGAAGTATCTTTCATTTGATGTAGGTGATCATGTCTTTCTCAAAGTTTCTCCATGGAAAAGCATGATGCATTTTGGTAAAAAGGGAAAGTTGAGTCCGAGGTTCATTGGGCCCTATGAAATCCTGGATAAAGTTAGATCAGTTGCATACATAGTGGCTTTACCTCCATTTTTATCCTAGGTACACAATGTTTTTCATGCTTCAATGTTGAGACAGTATATGCCAGATCCATCTCATGTTTTGAGCCCAGAGATAGTACAATTGGAAGAGAATCTCTATTATGAGGAACAGCAAGTCCTGATTCTTGACCGTAGAGGGAAAGTGTTGTGGAATAAGTTAATTCACCAGGTAATGGTTTTGTGGAAAACCCATATGTTTGAAGAGGCAACGTGGTAATCTGAAAATTCTATGAGGGACAAATTCCCCCATTTATTTGATAAGTGAAAAAAATTGTGAGGACGCAATTCCCAAAAGGGGAGAAGGATGTAACATACCATGTAAATAATGAATAATACATTTTTATATTTATTAATATTTGTGAATTAAATATTAATTTTACTTTAAAGGGGACTCTATGTTCGATGGTTTACCTGATACGCAACAACGGGTTTCTTTGAAATCCTACGTTGTACACCAATAATATAATATTATTATTTTAAATGGCAGTTAACGCCTAACTGTTGTATTGGCAAGAATTAATAGAACAAACTAAAATATGATTATACATGTTTGTAAAATGTTTTTACATTTATCCAATAAAAATTAGGGGCTTAAAATATAAATGAATCTAATTTTAAGCATAAATACTCTAATATTTGCTAAAAGGTCGATTTACTGTATTTTGATGGACAACCATATTTAAATATATTTTTGGTCACTTTTATATATTATATTTGACAAAATAAAATTCTTTTTTAGATTTGAGACATCAATATTTACTTTGGGTAAATTTTTGGTATTTTTCTAATAAAATTCATGTTTTTATGAATAGTGAAAAATACTGTATTTTAATTCAAAAGTTCCTTTTAATATAATTTATTTATATGGTTAGATTATTTTTTTTAATTTGTTTTAAAGTGTAATTAGAATATATTTTTACTAATTAATCCAATTTTGGTCATTGTAATTAATTTCACTTTGAAATTGGACATAAACAAGTGTCAATCTTTTGATAGTTATAGTTTCTTAAAAACACGCTATTTGTTTTGACAACGATAATTAATTTTAAATTAAATAATGAAACTTCTATGTTTTTAATTTTGTAAAATATATATAATTGTTTGAATTCTGAATATCAAATATATCTTAGGTTGAATTTTTGGTATTTTTCTGAAAGACATCAATTTTTGATGAATAGTGAAACCACTTAGTAGTAGTTAAAAACAGACTTTTTCATTTAAATTAAATTTTAACGCTTCTGTGAATCGAATTTAAAAAATATAACATACATGGTTGTTATTAGAAAGTAAAATGTGGTTCAATAAGATGAAAATAATTTTTGGGGAATTGTAACTTTTGACTTTTATTTACCGTAGTTAAAAGTAAATAGGATATTTCAAGGTAAAAAATATTATAATAATACAAAATTACCTTTACACTTGACTTAACCTTATTAAATGAGTCATGGCCGACCATGGTCATACTTGGGTCAATTTTGGAACCCCATGGAGCCACTTAAAAGTGATAATGATAATTTATTTTAATTAACTTAAAGTAAAGACAAAATGACATGAACAAATATCTTTTAGTAGATTAATTTTTAAATAGGGTTATATAAGTTATCTATTTGACTATAAATATTATTTGGAAATCTAAAAATATTTCCTACATCATGGTATTTTTTTATGATTTTTAGACATCAAATAAATTAAATTATTTATGACACAATAATGATGCAGTATTTACCTCATTAATAAATGATTTAAATAAATAAGATTATAAATATTAAAATAACATCAAAAAACATATCTAATTCTAATTGGATGAATTTATTTAGACCATTAGTCGTATTATCTTCGACTTTAATAATTTTTAGACCTTTATAAACCGAATATCATTATATAATAAAATAATATTTGCACACATTCCTAAAGATCCCCTCCCCCCACTTATAAAAAGCCCTCACTTATTAATCATTCCTCACACCTATCAAGCCCCTTGGATCATCCAAAACCTACCCAAATAATCTCTAAAGATATATCTCTTCCAGTTAGAAGCCTCAACTTATTTATAAGTCACTTCAAGAATTCCTTTTGGTTCAAACCAAAGGGAGTTACCCAAATTAAAGTTAACGGCTCCATCTAATGGGTGAAGAACATATTGTTTATGTGGATGACAAACTAACGCCTCACAAAGTGATGATTGTTCGATTATCTCCTACCACCTCTCATGATGTCCATTAAGATGGAACTGTTTTTATATATGATATATATTATGTTTATTTTTTCTTTATTCTTCTGTATTTTACTTTTATATCCTACCTTTATTGTTTTCATAATGGGTAAACGCGATAATTTCATTTGAGGAAGTGTGGACTACCACCCCCTCAATGTGATATGACTCGTTAATTCCATATGAGGGATTTATAAAGAATAGAGTTAATGATATTATATATTATATTATACTATAATTATAATATACCTATGTATCATTATGTTTTAATTCCATTAAAGTATGAAATAGAAATGGAAGTAGCATTCATGTGTACGTACAGCTTACCATCTCCATGAACGGTGCATTTCATTTCTTATCTCCAAAATGTTATGTACTATTATAAATACATATATATACTGGATATATATGATTTATATGATAACTAAATTATTAATATCATTCTAAATATAATGTACTATTGACCACATGGACCACTTGTAATTATAAGGTGTTCATTTTTGACTCAGGTACCAAATATCGACAAAACAACCATTATTAAATTAAATGATTACATAATGTTTATAACATGGTAATAAGTGATATAAATGAAATAATAAACATGAAAAAAGTTCTTAAGCAAGTAGAAATTAACTTTAGTTTATTATTCAGGAGATTAAAGAACTAACGGGTCAATTTGGACATGAGGTAAGGGACTTCGTCTCAATCTTCTTTCATTGAGGCATATTTTGTTTTAATACCGAAATTTCTTTTATATTCTGTATAAAAACTTTGACTTTTCATTTCATTCAAAGGGAATCTTTTTCTATAATGCGTTTTACTAAACGGAAAAAAAAAAGAACATTTCTTTTTAACATAAGCGGTGAGAATGACCTTTCCGCCGCCGTGAGTATTATTTGATCTTTGGCTTCCTTAACAAGTTGTAATGTTTTAAAAGAAAAATAAATAACATATTATCTTTTACATATTTTATTGGTTTTGATAATGGATTTGTTATGTTAATATATTTAAACGATATATGGTGATTGAAATGTGGAAATGTTATCTTTCTTTATATATTTGTTTTATGTGTTATGAATATGTTATGGTTCTTGGGAATTGTTTACGTATACGAGTGGTTTCGTGATAAACCTAGGGCGGGTGAGCCCGAGATAAATCTCCAATGCATTGGGTAATGTGACAGAGGTAAATTTGAATGTTTCTACTAAGTGATTTAGGAAATATATTGTGATGAGTATTCAAAATGTAATCCCATATGTAGCTGTGATAGCTACAATGTAAGTATGATATGGATGCCACAAGTTACCTTTATGATTTATGTTTTCTATGTGTGATTCATAAATCTTATGATTTCATGAGGTATGTTAAAGTTCTTATGTTATGTATGTATTGATGAACTAATATTTTCCTTCTTTTCTTTATAAACCTTACTGAACTTTTTATGCCCATCCCAAGTTTTGAAATGTTTTTCACAGGACTTAAAGGGAATAGGGTCAAGGACGGGATCAAGGAAAAGTCGTGCTATCTAAAACTTGGAACTAGACATGACTCTTTTTTCAAGAGTTTTTATTTTATAAAAAAAATTGAAATTGAGTTAAAGTGTATGCCTTGTAATTTTTGAGTTGTAATGTAATAGTTATGGCCTAATTATCTAAAACTATAACTTGAAAAGATCCTCAATGTGAATTATTCATTTAATTAAAATTTATGTAATATTTTAAGGTTGGGTCCTTATATTTAGTCTCACCACTATCACCTCCTTTACACCCTCACTGCTAGTTGGAATCCTTTGATGTATGAGGAGGCATTCTTGGGGTTAGTGGAACTCATACCAAAAGCAATGTTTGGGTGGATAATCAGGTTAGGGTGCTATAAATGGTATCAAATCAGTTCTTGAATGGGAATTAGTAGTAGCATTCAGCTAATTTCTAATGATATCACATGTTTCCTTTTCATTCAGTTTATCTGAATATTTGGTATATATAATGGATATGAGGATGTTGTCAAATATAGGTTTAGAACTCGTGTTTGGATGCCTACAACCCCATGCACGAAGTATGGACTAAGTTTCCATGGTTCGGAATTGTTTTTCTGATATTTATTGTTTTACAATTTATTTGATTTAAACCAAGAGTGGTTCACATGAAATGTTATTGTAAATTGTTGTGACTTGTGATCCATGGCCTGGTACGGTAAGGAAAGAGATTTGGACCCTTCGAACAGTATGGAAAGGGGAGTATGACTGTTATTCTCTTAATTAGGCACATAGTGTGTTTTCATTTTATATATGTGTTTATGTTATGGAAGTTGTTTGTGATATGTATATATATGTGCTCATGCGATATGAATTTATTGTGATATGTGATACTTGTATACATGGTCATGGATTTTATATGAGTAGGTCAGTATAATAAAATGGGGTGATATAGATCACCATGTTGGGTGACATGGTCTTCAGTTTGAAGCAACATGGTTTGTCAGAATGAGAGTGGCCCAGGGTATATGTGATAGTAGGATCAGATATTGGTAGTTAAGGAGTTCCTGAGGCCGAGATGTCATGAGATATGGTTGTGATGGGAAAGGTTGAGGGTAGTGAGATCACACTACATGTTACAACTTTCCCTATCTGCATGATATATATATATATATATATATATATTAGTGGAATATATGACCATGTTAATGGTATTCAGTGGGTTTCTACATAAACAGACTTCAATAAAGTATTAGGTGGTTAGTGATAGGGTTTGGTTAGAATAGGCATTGGTTGGGACCCCATAGGGTCAGGAAGAGCATGATCCACTAGTTTGGTCTTAGGTACAGGCTCAGGATTAGGCTCTAGTGTAGGTGGGGTAGCCGCCAGATCAAAAATCTTTTTGGTTGTGGCTTAACAAGAATCTCATAGTAATTATGGTATGTGTTATCCAAGGAATTGATAGGGGAGCTCAAGGAGAGTATCCATAAATAGAATATCTTACTTGGGAGTCCTTGTCATTGAACCCATCATCGTTTCATGGTGAGGGTAGACCACAGACAGCTGAGAACTGGATCTAAGTTATGCATATGATCTAAAAGAATCTTGAGAAACCTCTAAGTCAGAGGGTGAAGCTAGAAACCTACATTCTCAAAGGAACAAAAAATAAATGGTGGTATGTGAAGGTTCGGGTGGGTAGACAAGAGAGACTAGCCTAGAAGGACTTTGAGGATAGGTTCTTCAAGAACTTATTCTTGTAGATGCTAAGGGAGGAGAGATCTCATGGGTTCTTAAGCCTGCAGCAGGGAGGCATATCAATTATGGACTATGCAGCGATGTTCAAAGAATTTTCTCAATTTTCACTCAATATGGTGATCAAAAACACCTCAAGGGTGAGGCATTTTGAGGATCGTTTACGGTGCGTCATTCAGGTGTAGGTGAACATCTTTAGGTTGGGCTAATTATCAAATTTAGTGAACCAAACACTCATAACTACGGGTAATCTGATGGATAGGTCTTATTTAAGTTGGGTGACATTGTTAGGTGATTTTCGTGGTGACAATTCAAATAGAAAGTGTCGAGGCTAAGACAAGTTCCAACAGGAAGTTCATGCCAAGTACTTAAGAAAACATACTCAGAGTGAGTTTTCAATTGTCTTCTTTAATTACAAGCAGTGGGGACATGTCTAGACTTAGTCTGTGTGGCCTCTAAATGAGTGTTGGGATTGTGGACAGTTTGAGCATCTTGAGAGGTTCTGAAGGATGCCTTTTGAGGCAGTTAACAATCAGGATTTTGAGATTAGTCATGGACAGGTACCAGGTGAGGGTATTTGAGTTTGAGCTACAAGTGGAGGTCATGGAAGAAACAATGGGACCCAACAGTGGGTTCAGTGGTGGGTGGCGGGTGTAGCATCATTGAGAGTCCAGGTTTCAGTTAGTCAAGTGTCAGGTTAGGTGCATGTCATGGCGCTTCTAGGGGATGAGTAGGCTGGTGATCTGATGACAATCAGAGTTATGATGTGGGTGTGAACAGGGTATCATTTTTTTAATGGCCTTTTAGGCATGTTCATTTTGGGTGAATGGGTTATGTGTATGGACTAAAAAAATGTTGGTTAATTGGTGGGAATCATATTTTAGGTGATATATATATATAATGTTCATGGAACCAGGATTTATGTGTGAGAATTGTGGATGCATGATTATTGAGGTGAATTAGCATCAGGGCATCGAGGAGATGTGGCTTACTTGAGGTGCATAAAAATTTGGGCATAATTGTGATGTGGGACTTGACTGAGGTGCAGGGCACCAAGATGGTTTTGAGAATCTTTTGAGATTAAAAACATCATTGTTCCCATGTTATCAATGGGAACGAGGTAGGCATCGATGTGATGCAGGATACTAATGGGTGTTGGATGTGACACAGGAGCACCTGATGAGGTTCCAACATGATGATACATTATAGAATGAATTTTGAGTCTGATAATATTTGATGTACCATCTGTTTGATTTTATTTTTTGGTCAAAATGAGACTAGGGTAGGTAAATACTAAGGTGGGGATCCCCTTTATATAGTTGACCAATGCCCTTTTTACCAGGGTAGTCTAGGTAAATTCTAAAGAGATGGGAACATTCAGTTCCATCTGGGTGTGATGTATTATATCTTGGGGATGATATATTTTAATTTTGGGATATTTCAATTCCTTGTGTATTTCTAGAGGGTTGAAATCATCGCCCGTTTTTAATTTTTGGAGATTTGTGGGTATGAAAACCTCTTTCTTGTTTATCATAACCTAATTCTATGTTTTCCATTAACTCAAAACCATGTTTTTAGATAGATTTATAGGTTTGTAAAATCCCTCAGGTGTTTTTATGGATTTTTTGTGCGTTGAAGGCCTGATGTTCTAGTTTTTTAGAAGTGAAAGCTGACGCACATGGTTTTAGTAAGTTGTTTGGCCTCTTATACAAACCATACAACCCCTTATTCACTAATGCAAGGTTTGGAAAATCATGCGGGATATTGTGCATGGTCGTTTGGGGAATCTATAGTTTTTAGAAAAGGAAATATTTATAGTTTACGCACAGTTTTCCAAACCATGTGAAAGCCTCCCAGTTAAGGCCATTTGGGAAGTATCTTTTCATTTTTATTGCACGAGATCCACATAGTTAAATAGTGTGGGCTAACCATGCAGGGCTTGGTTCCTTAGCAACAGGAGCTACACAGTTTTATGTATGGGTTGGAAAACTATGTGATCAAACTATGTGGCCTCTTAAAGAGGTGAAATGAGCACTTTTTCTCATCTCTTTAAACCTAATTATCCTCTTTCTATCTTCTACACACATACACAGTAGTGGGATTTCTCTCATTTCATACCCCGCTTGGTTTTGACCAAAATCATTTATCATACTTCTATTCTTTAATTCATTTTTTATGTTGGATCTATCTCGGTAAGTCTCTCCTCTCCATTTCTTCTATTTTCTTTTTTTTCTACCCACATACCGCTAAATCTGTGCAGGTTGTTCTGCCCTATTTTCAGGGCGTTCATCTAAAACTTCTATTTCAACCAAATATTTTGAAGTTAGAGGTTAATATCAAATGTTCCTATGTTTATGACTCCAATGTAGGTTGTGCATACTTTTTATTGTGTTTTCATGAGTGTTTGGGGGGAGTAGATTTAGAGTGTTGTTGTGTTGATTGAGTGAGACCTCGTAAATTATATGGTTGATTTTAATTAATTAAATTGATCGTATGGGATGTAGTTATGAATTAACTCACCTTTTTTATATGTTTGAAGCTAGGTTAAAGGTCATTATCCACTTGGGTAGCTAGGCCAGGTGTGTTACATATGTTTATTGAATTGTTTTATTTAATTCATGTTGTTCAATTAAATTATGTTGAATTTATTGTTATGTTTTTATTGATTTATATAAATGTTATTTCTTTTGATACTTCTGAGTTCCAATGGAATGGGATGGCATGGTCAAATGATTGAGATAGTGATGACGAATCATAACTGAGACAATGTTATTATCAAGATGATATTGGACTGAGGAACTTGAGTGATGTTGATCATTGGTTGGGTGACATTGTCATTGGATTGAGGCAGTAAGGATATCAGGTTTCAAGCATAGAACAATATATTTTGGATGGCATATCCATAAGACTAAGTGATATGATCACAGAGGCATGTGGTTCTACGATTGGTGTGGGTTAGGTTCTTATTGATGATTTCAACTCACCTGTATAGGCCAAAGCGTTGTTTGGAGTTGTGTGCACACAGGTTGACTCGATGATGAGGTTGTTTTGACCACTCATATGGGTGGAGGCCCTCAGTAGTTGTGGATTTGGTAAATAGATGGGGGTTATTACCATAGAAAACAAAGAGGATGTAAATAATCCATCGTATGAAAGCGTTGAGGTAGTCAGTTGGGGGATGAGGCATGTCATGTTCGAGGTCATTAGACCATGATAATTTTAGAGGATGGATGTTTTCGTTCATTAGGATGTTATTTTTTGTGCTAAAAGTGGTTACAATTTGAGGACAAACATCATCGTTCCTCTAGATGTCATGCTTTGATCCGAAAAGTGCTTTCATACAAGGGAATGAGGGACCAGGTTTCTATTTGATTAGGCGTGCCTTCAGGGTGTTGGTGACTTGATATGAACAAGAAGTGTAGAGAGGCACATGGTTACAAGTGACTCATTTGAAAGTGGAACCTGAGGTTTTATCGGTATATTTATATATCATGGTATGCCTTTAGCTATGATCTAAGGATCCTCTCCTCCTTAGTGATTTTGGTGTTGGCCAAAATGGGTGATAGCTTTTTGGTGGCTGTTGAGAACCAGGGAATTTTGTGTTCACTTAAAAGCTTCATGCTTCTCTTATTTATTTATATTTAGTATCAACTTACTGAGTCACAAATGTAAGGTATTCACACATGGGTGGTACTCTACTGAGACCTGTTCTCATGCCCTACATGGGCCCTTCATAACATGTATAGAATTTATGATTTTTCATTAAGTAAGGGTTTGAGCATTGAAGATGGATCCTATAGGTTGATTTTCATGGGATAGAAGGCTAGGGACCTTGAGGTTCAAGCCTTAGCTACATTTTTTTCCTTTTTTTTCTTTTCTATATCAACATGCCACATGTATATGCATATAATGACTTCATCCATGGGTGACCCTTTTTTTATTGATCTATATGACATTTTTTGGATTCATACTCTACAAATAGAATATGCTTGGTTTAATTATGTAAAAGGAATTTGGACTCATTTGTTTATTTTCTTTGCTTCTGTATGGTTATTACTTCTTAAATTATATGATATTGATTGTGTTTCCACCATGGGTGGGTTCTGGTTTGAGTATGTTGGTATTTATTCCTCCTTCTTATTTTTGTATATATTATACCATTAATATATCACCATCAGAGGGTATAGTCTCTCCACTATCACCTCATTTACACCCATGCTACTAGTCGAAAGCCTTTGGAATATGGGGAGGCGCACCTAAGGCCAATGGTACTTATCCCAAAAGCATTGTTTGGGTGGTTAATCAGGCGAGGGCACTACATGATTCAATGTTACCAAAGTGGTAAAGATTTTATGTTACAATATCATCATTTATCGATATTATTTATGATCAGGTCTCCAATGTTGAAATATCTTGATCAACCTCCCAATAATTCTCATGAATTTTTTTATCCTCTAGTTATTCATGATATCTTCATTTAATGATACCATTTTTACATTCTTTAGTACTTAACATAATTAAGAAAATTTATTTTTTAGAAAATCTAACTTTATTTCTCTCTTTAGTCAAAAATCTATTTTATATCAAAACCATGTTTTATAAAAAGGTTTCTAGAAATGTTTCTAAAAAAATATTATTATCCATTTGTGATTTTTAAAATAAATTTTTAACCAAGTTTTAATTTTTACAAAAATATTGTAAGGAATATTCATGTTGATATCCAAAACAATCTCCATTTTTATTTTCCCAAAAATGTAAAAGGAGCATTTATGTTTACATGTACATCATAAAGATAATATTCCAACATCATGACCAATCATTTCTTTGAATCTTACTTTATATGTTTTCAATGTTATTTTAATATAAAAAGGTTTTCAAAAAGGATTTATTTTTAAAAAAAAATTCTCAAAGAGGAAAGGATATTTTCCTCAATAAATGTTTTAAACAATCCTTTAAAACATACTTTACATTTAATATGACATTCATTATTGTTAATCACACCTTAATAGGGATATTAACCATGTGTACCATTCATATTATTTCTCTGAATAGTTTATATTTTTATGGAACTATATATATGAAACCCATTTTTCTTCCATGGGTTATATTCTTATAGAACCTACCAATTTTCAAGGGTTATACTATGAAGAAATAATTATAAAACCTCTCTCTTTTCCATCGGTTATCATATAATGAAATGTTTATTATTCCCATTTCATTTCATGGGTTATGATATGGTGAATTTTTATGATTTTTTTGAAAACATATGTATGATTTCATTATGTGATGGTTGGGACCTATATCTCCCTCTAATGCATTGGTTAAATATTTATATCTCATGAGTTAAATATGAATCAAATGGGGAGTGAACTTTGTTCAGTAATACAATGATGGAATTGGATGTGAAATTAGCTTAGCAATACAGGGTTGTAATAGGAAGTGAACAAGTTCAGTAATATAAGGCTAGAACGAGTATTGAACTCTATGCATTAAAGGAATTTTTCCATTATGACAATCATCGCAGTGATCCTTTACTAATATGACATGATTTTCTACGCTTATGTGTATGCCACCAATTCCATGTCTTATGATCTCATGACTCATGTTAATTTATTTCCTTATGATTCATGTCTCATGAACTATCAATATTTATTCCATAATTCAATATTATGATCTTTGATATTCATGGTATGATTTTCAGTTGTTATGTTCATGTTCTCATACCCTTATCCTCATGTAATGATTATGTATTTTCCTTGTATACCCTTACTGAGAATCTGAGTTCACCCTTTATAATGTTTCCTTTCCTCAAGTTAAGAAGATATATATTATGTATGATAATTCTAATAAAGGATATAGTTGTGAAGAACATAGCGGGAGATGACAAAGCTCACCTGTGAACTAGTGCTTATGTTACCAAGTTTCCAAATACAGTAAATTATTATGGTCCTCAAGAGTGTGTTTGTGTAATGTATTAAATATTCTAAAAAGTAATGTAATGTTCATGTATATCAATATTGGGTTTTTTATAGTTGGTATCAAAGGAAAGGTTTATTTAAACTTTGGAAACTTGGATGAGAAAACCTTATTAAGTTCCCTAAGGACATGTCTAAGGATAAGTCTAAGGATGAGTTAAAATATAGGAAAATGTATTGGAATTTTTGTAAAGGATAGAGTGATTGGTTTCCTAGAAATACATCCTTTTCTGGATACTAAAAGTGGATGTCGCTCTGGCACTGATGTACATAGTGGTAAAAATACTAAAAACACCACATTGACAAAGAGTCTATTGAGAACTGGTGCATGATAATGGGTCTTACTGCACACCTAGTTTGATACTCCTGGGGGATATTCTTTGGAAACTCACAAACTCTTTATAAACCATCATAAAGGATTAAAATATAATGTGGATATTAATTACCTTTAATAAACCTAAGGTGTTATATATTAAAGAATGTTTCATGCTTTTGACATCCTATAAGTGATTATTCATGATTATGTGGTTCCCCTCTATTGTTATTGTTTCTTAAATTATATTATTTGGTTTTAGACAATGGATAGAACCTAAAGAAACCATGTTAATGATGAGTGTGATGGAAAATTAAATGATTATCCTCTTGATAACCCAAATGTTATGGGATCTATAATGAAAAATCTCTTTTCTATTCTCACACAACCTTCTCAAGCTATGAGTTATAATGGAATTCCAAATGAGAAAAGAGGTAACAATATTATGTTTATTCCTTCATGAGGAAACATACACCTTATTTAAATGGGTCTTCTAATCCAATAGTTGATGAGAAAAGGATTGGTACCACTAAAAAGATATTTTTCATTCTCTAGTTTTTAGAACATGAAAAATTCATTTTAGTTATCTACCATTTTCAAGGTAAATTGGATCAATAGTGGGATCTTATCAAGAATACATAGAAAGAGGTAGAAATTTAGTCCATGGATTGTCAAGAGTTTAAGAACTTTTTTTTAAATAAGTAATTTCCTTGTATTATTCATATGAAGATGTAGAAGGAGTTCCTTAATTTAAAGAAAAAGGATGAGGAATTTGTTGCTACTAAAGCAGATAATTTTACAAGACATGTGAGGTACACTTCTGGTATTATCATCCAACCTAAAATTAAGATCGATTGATTCTTTAGTGAATTAAAACCAACTATCCAGATGGAATTATACTTAAGAGACTTTAGTAGCTATGAAGAGATTTTTTGATGTGAAATCTTGGTGGAAAAGAAAGTTGGAGTTATGAATCAATCTCATGTTTTTTAAAATAAAAGGAAGATATATTTCAATGGAAATTCTAAGAAACATTGAGAGAAGAAGATAATATTTCCATTATTATCTAAGTTTTGGTAGAAACATGGAGGAAATTTTCTTAGGGGTACTAGTAAATTTTTTAGGTGTGGATGGTAAGTTCGCCGGGAAATTGATTGTCGAAGTGATGGGAAGAAGTTAGATAATTATGAAAATAGAGAGAAATCTACACAAAATGAAACTCCCACACTTTAGTGCTTCATTTATAAAAAGATTGGGAATTATTCTAACTAGTGCCCAAGCCTGAGGGTTAATTATGTTGATCAACATTGACAACCTCTTATGTTAAGGGACAACAAGATATCTCATGAAATAATTGTTTTTGATAATGGGTGAGATAATGATGTGGTGAAAGGTACACTTACCATCTACTCTATAATTGTAAATGTCTTATTTAATTCTGTATCTAACCACTCTTTCATATCTAAATAATTTTATAATGGTATAAATATTCCACCCAAATGATTATATGTTAAATTATATGTGAAAACCCCTAATGGTATGATGATATCATCTCATGTTTAAGATTCTTCTCTGGCTAACATTGGTGTTAATCTCCTTTCTATAAATATTTTCATTCTTCATCTGGTTGAATTTTATGTCACCCTAAGCATGGAATGAATTTATCTTCATAAAGACCACATAAATTTTTTATGAAGTGGGTTTATATTTGATATTCCATACAAAACTATGATATTATTTCAATATAATGTTATGTATGACCTTTTGATGGAGATTACATCCATTATATGGGACTTAATTACAATTCATAATAGGTTTTTATCTCAAATTTTTTTGGAGAAACACAACATTAATGATATTCCTATTTTTTGGGAGTTTTTGGATGTATTCCGAGAATAATTGCCAAGTGTTCCACCAAAACATGAAGTTGAGTTCTCAATATAATTATTACCTAGTTCCACACCAATTTCAAATACTCCTTATAGAATGATCTTGATTTAGTTGGAGAAATTGAAGAAGAAGCTCTGGGAAAACCTTGATAAGGGATTCATTTATCCAAGTGTGTCACCTTGGGGTGCACGTGTTCTTTTTTGTCAAGATGAAATATGGATCAATGTGAATTTCAAATTTAAAAATATCATAATAAATAACAAGTATCATCTTCCCCATAGTGATGACCTATTTGATCAAATTAAGGGATCTCATTACTTTTCCAAGATTAAACTTCATTCAGAATATCATCCATTGAGGGTTAGGAAGGAGGACATACCCAATACAGAATTCTATAAAAGGTATTAACACTATAGAAAATAGTGATGTCTTTCATTCATATTAATTCTCCTTCTATCATCATAGATTTAATGAATAGAGTCTTTATAGATTACCTTGATTAGTTGTTGGTTGTCTTTATAAATGATATTATTATCTACTCAAAGAGTAAGGAGGATCATGAAGACCGATTGATAATTATACTAAATACCCTAAGGAAAGATAAAATATATGATGAAATTAAAAAGTGTGAATTTTTGCAGAAAACGGTTTCATTTTTTGTTCATATAATATCAAGATAGGGTATATTAGTAGATCCATCAAAGATAGAGTCTATTGAATGTTGGTACATACCAACCACGATGAGTGAGATCTATAGTTTTATTGGTTTATCTAGATATTATAAATAGTGTTTGGAGAATTTCTTACAACTATCTAATCCTCTGACCAAGTTAACTCATATGGGAGCTAAGTTCTCTGGACAGATGAATGTGAGGAAAATTTCATGGAACTGGAGATAATATTTGTCAGTGCGCCTATTCTTACATTAACCTAAAATGGAGGAGGGTTTTTAATCTATAGAGATTCATTAAAGAATGGATTAATATGAGTTATTTTGTATAATGGAATGGTTATAGTTTATTCTTCATGATAATTGAAGGGTCATGAGAAAAATTACCAAACTCATGATTTGGAGTTAGTTGGGGTAATTTTCCCATTAAATATGTGGTGGAATTAACTTTACGAAGAAAAGTTTCATATATATACCAATCAAAAAAGTTTTTAATATAAATTAAAATAGGATTTGAACATTCCCCAAAGAATATGATTAGAGATTATAAAGGATTATGATTTCTCAATACATTACAACCCTGGGAAACCAAACAGGGTGGCAGATGCTTTGAGTAGAAAGAATCATGCTAGCTTATCCATGATGAGGATCACAAAATATCCCATATTTTTTTATTTTAAAAGGATGGATATAGAAATCATGAAGTAAGGGGTAAAATATTATCTTGATCAACTGAATAATCCACCATCAATTCATGTGAATATTAAAGAGGAACAGAAGGAAGATGTAGAGTAGAAAAATAAGGTTAGAAATGTTCCTATGTTTAACCTTGATCATAATGGAATTATAAGGTTCATGAACCCTGTATGTGTTCTATCCATATCATATTTGAAGAAGGATATGATAGAGGAAGCTCATAGTTATTCATTCTTTATTCATACTAGAAGTACGAAGATGTATAGATATTTTAAAGAATACTTTTGGTTGGATGGAATAAAGAGAGATATTGTGGAGTTTGTATCACAGTGGTTGGTATGTCAAAAAGTTAAGGATGAAATAAAAAATTATAAGGGTATGTTTCATCCATTTCCCATATTAGAATGAAAATGGGAGAAAACCACTATAGATTTTTTCATTGGACTCCCCAGAACATCTAAATGACAAAATGTTATATGGGTTGTAGTTGATTTTCTTATTAATTCAAAACACTTCATCACTATCAGAGAAGACTTATCTCTGGATAAAATTTTCAGGATATACATTGAGTAAGTGGTAAGGTTACATGGAGTATAAAATTACATTTTATCTGATCGGGATCCAAGGTTTACCTCAAATGTTTTGTGAAACCTTCATCAAACTCTTGATAGGGAATTAATTTTCATTACTTCGTATCATCTTCAAATAGATATTCAGTATAAAAGTAAAATTCAAACCCTATAGGATGTGTTGATATCTTTTTATTTATATTTGAATCTTGATTAGGATCAAAAACTTTCAATAGTTGAGTTTTACTAAAAAAATAGCTTTCTCTCAATGTAACACCATGATATTTTTATGAGATTGGTTTTTTTATTTTCTTTGATGTCTTGTGTCGTATGCTAAGCTAGGATAATATTGTGAAATATGCAACATCAGCTTAGCTTATGGTATACGCAATGCTATGATTGGATTTTGATACACATAATTTCAAGTTCTTTTGGTAGAATTAATTTTACACAAGACCAAGTATAGGTGAACAACTAAATATTATTATTTTAACTTAAACCCTAGTCATTATAATGGCAGGTATGACTAGTATTAAATTTCTTCTAAAAAACTATTTACATGCAAATAAGTGAGTTTATAAAATAATAAAATCACTCTTGATGGATTCTATTAATGAAATATATGTTTAATATATTCAATCTAATGTCTAAAATTCATCTAATACATCACGAACCAGCCCAAGTTGACCCTGAATCGGTCACCCAGGATAGCCCATGACAAGTCCTAAGAGGCGTTCCTGATCCTCCCAGTATGGCGAAAAGCACCGAGGGCATCAATAGAGTACACAAGGGAACGATTTATCCCAAATATAATCAATAAAACAAATATCAGAAAGAAATGGACAGCCAAAAATACATCTACATAAAAATTCAACTGAACATTATTTGTACAATAAACTGAAAGTACAACTAAAACAACAACTCAACTGACCAAACCTAATAACCAACTAAATCTATGTGACCCTACTGGTCACTGTACAACACAATGATCACTGGTCTCCCAATTCATTCAAACTCAAGATGAAACCTCCATAGGGGATAAAAATAAAAGAAGTCTATAGTCGTGAGTATAAAAACTCAGTAGGTTAGCCCGATATTATATTCCCAATGAACTTCCTTTAAAATAAAATAAACATAAATTTAAGGTTTTAAATACAATACATAAAAGTGTGTTTTTAAAATAAGTTTCCATGCTATAATAATTATCAGAAAAAAACATGCATGTTTTATAAACAAGAATGCTAGTAATAATTTTTCAAAGAGGTGCAACATCAAAATGAAAATATTTTTCAAGAGGGATGCTTTAAAGAAGGTAAAATTTTAAATAAAATACACAATCTAATAAATTTACCAACTAATCACACCATATGTCGATGGTGAGTTCAAAATAACCAATGAGCAGAATTCTCGAGAACACCCCTAGGCACTAATTTGTTGTGGGTCCCAAGTACCTCGTATATCAGTGAAAGTAATCATCGCAATATTTTTTCTCATGCACATGAGCCACTAGTAGGGGGAATTCCTATAACCTAGTGGTTTCCCAACATCATCATCATAATCATCATCATAGTTTAGTTAGTTTTTTCATCATCAAACTTGCTACATGAAACTGGGGCCAAACCCCACAGGATCACTAGCATATTGGTACACATCCACCCACATAGATACCCATGTTTCCCTCTTGTGTTGAAAAAAGTTAAACAATCCAAGAAATATGTTTTTCACATGAAAATACCACTTACACATCACACACTAACCAAACATCCCACACACATGTCACACATTTCTTTCACAGATCAATAAACCACATAAATTTTCATAAAATAATTTCAAGAAGTATAATGAGACCTTGCACATAAAATCCATTCATAAATACTATTTTAAGGGAAAAAACACATAAATACCATATAAACCCATATTTTACATCCCCAAAACCAATTAATAAATCAATTTCATAGACCATAAAATGTCCCCAAAAAATAGAACATGAAATACACATGGAAACCATTTTTACAAGAAAAGAAATTCCAAACATGCCTTTAAGCCTTTCTCAAAACAAACATTTGAAAAAGGTATGAATTTAAATTTTACTAAGGGGGTTTATAAATACCATTTACATTATAAAAACCCTTTTATAATTCCCTTAAAACACTCAGGTTACATATTCAAAACACAACCATTTTTTGGAGTATATGAAACAGGCCATTTTCTGGTAACTCGGGCCAAAAACATGTTGTAAACCAAAACCCATTTGTTTCTAAAAACAAATCCACATTGGAAAGTCATAGAAGAACCCAAAAGTAACATTTTTAATTCTAAAAATAAATTTATAAATCCACAAAAAATAATTTTTAAATCACACATAACACATAAAAGCCAACTGGGAAATTTACCGAACACATGACATGCACTTTTAAACAAAACTATTTTTTATCACATGACAAGGAATAAAATCCCAATTTCGGTCCATATTTTATTAAAGATACTGAAACATGTTTAAAATACCATTAACCATGTTCTAAACCTCACAAACCATGTGAAAAGGATAATGGAACATTTAAAATAACACTTGGTGTGCACTTTTATGACAAAACAACACTACCTTTCACGAAACAAGGCTTAAACAATTGTTTTTCACATCAAGAAAATTATAAAAAGGATGAAAAAAAATAAAGATATATATCAAGAGATAAAAAAATTAAATGATGAAATTTAAATGATAAAGGAATGTTCAATGGATATCCTACCTCAAATCCTTGGTGTAATAGAAACGCACACCCGATATCACCATTGGAGGGTTTATAAACCCTAAACCTATTAAGACAAAACAAAATGAAAAAAACCCATAAAAATCATGGTATAACAGAAACATAGGTCTATCATGACTATATTAGAATATAAAACTAAGAAATAATGAAAGGAGGAGGAAGAGGGAGGGAAAATGAGAAGGAATCTCACCTTAGAAACTAGAAAACTATTCGTCTTCCCTTAGATATGCACCCTTAGAGGAAATTTAATGGCATGAAACTCCTTGGAGAGGCTCCTAAGGTCTGAAAAAACAATTGAAATATTATTTTAGGCAAAAAGAGTTCGAAATGAATGATTTATGGATGAAACAAATTACCTTTGGAAAATCTGGACGATTTGAGAACTATTGAGAATATTTTCCCTAATATGAGACAAGATGAACTCCAAAGAGATAAAATGAAACATGTGGTTGTGAATAGTGTTCTTTTACTTGAGTGGGAGATTTAATAACCGAAAATTAAAAAAAAATAAGATATGAAAGAAACAATTTATCTTTTTAAAATTGGAAATGGGCCCTCAGGATGGCCCAATACCTGAATATATAACACAAATTCACCATTATTATGAATTTATAAGGGGTCCAAAAGGATATTTTAGTTTTAATAAATAATTTTAGGAAAATCTGGAAGTTGAATGAGTGAAAAATGTTGAAAAATGAAGGAGTTATAAATGAAAAAAAATTGGTTTTTAAATCTAGAAATGGGCTCGCGGTTGGTCCAAATCATGAAGTAACCACCCTTTCTCCAAAAACTCCCAAAAAAGAAATTGGGATCCTAAACTAGGATGATTAGACATATATGAAAGTTAAAAAATCAAAATTAATCTCACCCAACACCCAAGAAAAGGATCAGGATTTTTAATGAACCGGATCAAAACCAAGATATGAAAAGAAAACAAAAACAGTTGTGACAATTCTCCCCACCATTAAAGCTTTCCACCCCTGGAAATCCATAACACTGTACATATTCTTTAAGAACACCTAAGTATTATATGTCAAAATGATCCATCTAATAAAGCATATAAAATATCATTCAACATCAACAGAACTTAATCCTCTTTCCAAAACAAAACACCAACTCACAACCACTTTGTAAAAATCAACGGAAAGGTCAAGCCACCACCTCCACAACCAAGACAAGAACCAGATCATTGGGACTTCTCCCAATGAACCCAATGATCATCCAAACAAAAAAAACTCAAAAAATCCAAATATTCTAGGGGAGTATAGAATGGAATCCCTACCATTAAGAAACAACTAGCACTTGAAAAATTCTTAGGACGATACCCTACAAGACCCATGGGGGTTCTCCCCACCATTAAGAACCAACAATAAATGAAGAAAATAAGAATTAAACATGAACTAGGATTGGGGATCACCTGAACAGGCCCACCAAAACTCTCCCACAATAACATAAAAACCCTACTTAAGAGGGTTACAATATGAACATCTAAACCACCCACTCCCTAACAGAGGGGACAAGAAATGGGACAACACTTTCTATAGAGATCCAGACCTCCACAGCTTGGGGTGGGGGAAAGGGACTGAATCATTAGGCCACTAAAACCACAAAATAAAAAAAGAAACTACCCAAAACTCTCCACCTACGAACAGGTAAAACCAAGACCGCACCTGATTTACACAGGCAGTCCACACAGGGACATTGATCAAAAACCCACATCCATGAAGGCATAACCACAGATATTGTGTGAGGGGTAAGTCTACCATGCTCATTGTGACCATAGTAAATTCACAGTGATGAGGAACCACAATAGAGTAGAAAATACCTTACCAAAACGGTGGAGGCAGGAGCCTAGTCGATCTCCCCACACCTCTAATTATTTCCTGACTGTGTGAAAAGATTCACTTCAAGGCATGTGGCTAGAGCCCTAATGTTTGAATCATCTGTTTCACCACAGTCAGGAGCTTCGAATCACATTATCTCATGAATTTCACTATCTCAAACAAAACACCAATACCCAACAGAGACTTATGGATGCACACCACCATTCTAACATGTTTATAATGAGGAGTGAACTTAACAAGGAACACAGTGAAACATACCAAGAATCACCAAACACAACTATTATAACTGAGAGAATCATCATAATAGGAAGGCACTATAAATCAAGACCAAAGAGCTATCTATTTCCACAAATGGGATGAGTAATAATTTTAATAGGTGGATATAGCTTTCAAAACTTGATAAATAATACTTAGGTTGATCAACTAGAAATCATTCAATCAAAGAACTATATGTGGCCACATCACAACATTCGACAGATATTTAGAAACCCACTGAACATTACTCCAAAACCGAGCCACCAACAAGATCCCATCTCAAGACACAACAAGAGTATGACTTATAGATCACAAGAAATCATATTTAATAAAAAAATCTTCTAATACATAGAAAAAAATCTAGCCACATAACCATAGATTTATAAACATATGCCACAATGTTTTACCTCAAAACACTTTTGAAAAAAAATCTAACTTGGTGGATATCCACATTCACCAATAGTTTTTCATAAAGTCTCACTCACATGCACATTTACATGCCACCCTAGGAACCCAACCACTATTCCATATACAACATCCTTCCAGATATCAATAAAACCATTCATGTGAGCACCAATGAAAACAACAAAGGCTCAAACAAAATAACATCATTCCAAAAATAAGGTACCTTCCAAATGAACACTAAATACCAAGTCAAACCCCTTTTCGGATTTTAAAAAACAAACCACACTTCATCAATAACCATTTTCTTAAAAACCACCCCCTTTTTATTTTTACAACATTTAAAACAACCAAGATACTCCAAACAACCCCTTCCCATTTTCTAAAATTCAGCAAGCTATCTTTTCATAATCTGATGGCCATTGAGACCAATACCCTTTCTAAGAAAATGCAAACTGCTCAAAACTAATTTCCAAAACCAATTCATCATATTCAAACACTTTTCAAAAATCTCAAAATACCCCATTTAAAAAAAAGATTTATAATCACCGTAAAATGATTCACACTTTCAAAACATTTTATTCCAACAAACTACAAGTTTATATAAGGGATAATTCAATCTCGTTAAATCGTTTCCACTTCCTCCAAAAAAAATGTTTCAGAAAACACAACCATCCAAAACCATTCTTATATTTAATTTTTAAAACCCACTTTTTCCACTTTTCAAAATCCAATCCTTCCTTTAAAATCCATTTCAAAAATTATCAAACAAGGATTTTCAGAACAAAAAATCCCAATTTATGAAAGGTCCAAGAGAACCACAAAAGTGAACTAGTGTCGGCGGATGACTTGACCATATGGTAGGCAGCCATATGTCAAACACAACACCAACACGAAGGGACTTATTAATACCATTCCCCATATCCACATGGATTTCTCAGCTATATAATATCATGGAGGCCATTATTAAGACTCCCCTTATCATATCCCAACACTAATCAATCAACAAGAACAAAGGTCACTAATAAAACTGGACTTCCTGTAAAAACCCAAGGATCCGAATGAGCAAGATTTCACAACACTCTTCCCTAAAATACCTCTAAAGTCCCAAAAATACTACTCTATATACCTTTAAATCCACCAAATAATAGGGGATCTCTAAAAATAAAGGTCTTCTAAGAGCCGACCTCCTTTGATAGCATTTTGTCACAAACCATCCCAAGTCAACCCTAAACCGGTCACCCAGGCCAGCCCATGAAAAGTCCTGAGCGGCATTCCCGATCCTCCCAGGATGGAGACAAGAAACGAGGTAATCAATAGATTACACAAGTTAACTATTTCTCCCAAATATAATCAATCAAACAAATATCTCAAAGAAATGGACAGCCCAAAATACATCTACATAAAAAATGAACTGAACATTATTTATACAAGAAAAAGAAAGTACAACTAAACCAACAACTCAACTGACCAAACCTGATAACCAAAAAACCCCATGGGACCCCTCTGGTCACTCCCTAACACCATTATCACACATCAACCAAGGTTATCGACCTCAAGCTGAAACCTACACAGGGTCTAAAAATATAAGAAGACTATAGGCGTGAGTATTAAAACTCAGTAGGTTAGCCCAATATTCTATTCCCAATGCACTTCCTTTAAAATAAAAGAAACATCAATTTAAAGTTTTAAATACAAGATATAAAAGTATTTTTTTCAAATGAGGTTTCATGATATAATAATTATCTGACAAAAACATGCATGTTTTATAAACAAGAATTCTAGTAACAATTTTTCAAAGAGGTGCAACATAAAAATGATAATAGTTTTTAAGAGGGATACTTTAAAGAAGGTAAACTTTTAAATAAAACACACATGATGTTGAATTTACCAACTTAGAACACTTTATTCCAACAGTTATTACAAAATAATCAATGAGTCCAAGTCTCAGAAACACCCCTAGGCACTAGTTCATTGTGGGTCCCAAGTACCTCGTATCTCGGTGAAAGTAACCATCACAATATCTATTCTCATGAACACGAGCCACTAGTAAAGAGAATACCCACAACCTAGTGATTACCAAAAATAATCATCATAATAGTTTAGTTAGTGTTTTCGTCATCAAACTTGTTATCTGAAACTGGGGCCAAACCCCATGGGATCACTAGCATACGGGTACACGTCCACCCACCAAGATACCCATGTTTCCCTCTTGTTCTCAAACAAGTTTAAAAATCCATGAAATATGATTTTCACATGAAAATACCACTTCCACATCACACACCCACCAAAATTCCCACACACATGTCACACATTTCTTTCACGGATCAATAAACTACCTAAATTTTCATAAAACAATTTCAATAAGTATAACGAGACCTTGCACATAAAATACATTCATAAATGATCTTTTAAAGGGAAAAACCCATAAATACCATATCAAATAAGATTTTTTATCCCCAAATCCAATTAATAAATCAATTTCATGGACCATAAAATGGCCCCAAAATATAGAACATGAAATACACATGGAAACCATTTTTACAAGAAAAAAATGTCAAACAAGCCTTTAAACCTTTCTCAAAACAAACATCCGAAAAAGGTATGCATTTAACTTTTATTAAGGAGGTTTATAAAAACCATTTAATATAGAAAAAAACTTTCATAAATCCCTTAAAACACTCAGGTTACATATTCAAAACACAACCATTTTCAAAAGGATGTGAAATTGACCATTTTCCGGCAACTCAGGCCAAATCATGTTATAAACCAAAACACATTTGTTTGTAAAACGAAATCCACATTGTAAAGCCATAGAAGGACCCAAAATTAAAAAATTTAATTCTTAAAATGAATTTATAAATCCAAACAAATAATTTTTAAATCACACATAACACATAAAATCCAACCGGGAAATTTACCGAACACATGACATGCACTTTTAAACAAAACAATTTATTTTAAGCACATGACAAGGAATAAAACACCAATTTCATGCCATATTTTATCCAAGACACTGAAACATCTTCAAAATACCATATAATAGGTTCTTATCCTCAAAAAATTGGTGAAAAAGATAATGGAACATTTAAACAAACACTTGGTCTGCACGTTTTTGACAAAACAACACTACCTTTCACAAAACAAGGATTAAACAACCATTTTTCACACCAAGAAAATTATAAAAAGGATAAAAAACAATAATAAAAATATATATCAAGTGAGAAAAATAATAAAATTATGAAAAATAAATTATAAATTCTTGTGCAAGGGATATCCTTCCTCAAATCCTTGGCGTAATGGAAACGTACACTCGATATCACCATTCCAGGGTTTATAAACCCTAAACCTATTACGACCAAACCCAAAAGAACAAAAACCCCATAAAAATAATGTGATAATAAAACCCTAGGTCTATCATGACTATATTAGAATAGAAAACCAAGAAATAATGAAAGGAGAAGGAAAAGGGAGGAGAAATGAGAAGAAATATTACCTTGGAAACTAGAAAACTCTTCATATTCCATTAGATTTGCACCATTAGAGGAAAGGGAATGGATTGAAAATTTTTGGAGAGAATCCTAAGGTCTGGATGAACCATTTAAAGAATATTTTAGGAAAAAATAGTACGAAATTAATTATTTATGGATGAAACAAATTATATTTGGACAATCTAGATGATCTGAGAACTATTGAGAATATTTTCCTCAATCTGTGACAATATGTGCTCTAAAGAGATAAAATGGTACATGTGGGTGTGCCTAGGTTCTTGGACTTGTTTGGGAGGTGGAATCCCCAAAAATTATAAAAAATATATAAGATATGAATGAAGAAAAATATTTTTTTTAAAACTGGAAATGGGCCCTCAGGCTGGACCAATACCTAAATATATTACCCAAATTCACAAATCTTATGAATTTATAAGGGGTACAAAAGGATATGGTAGTTTATTATGTTAGTGGAGGCCATGTGGGAAGTATAATGAATGAAAAATGTTAAAAAATAATGATTTCTTGTAGAAACAAGTTTGGTTTTTAAATCTGGAAATGGGCTCACGGTTGGCCCAAATCATGAAGTAACCACCCTTTCTTCAAAAACTCCCAAAAAAGTAATGGGGCACCCAAATTATGATGATTAGACATATATGGTAGTTCAAAACTCAAAATTAATCTCACACACCCCCCAAGAAAAGTATTGTGATTTTCAATGAACCAGATAAAAACCAAGACATGAAAAGAAAAAAACGAGTGTGACATTATATGTTTTCTAGACATGATATAAGAATAAATTCCATTTTTCGAATAAAAGAAGTAATTTTCAAAAAAAAAATCAGTTTTTCCACCTTTTGATGGTGCACCGATTTTAAATATTGTTTTTGACACTTTTATATATTATATTAAACAAAATAAAATTCTTCTTTGGATGTAGGATATAAAAATTTACTTTGGATGAATTTTTGATATTTTCTAGTAAGTTTTGAGTTTTGATGAATAGTTAAAATACACTAAATATTAATTGAAAAAAAAAACTTTTTTCATCACAATAATTTATATTGTTAAATTATATTATTTAATGGTTTTAAAATATAAATATAATATATTTTTATCATCCAATATAATGTATGTCATTATTACTAATTTTACATTTAATTTCTATGTAAAAACATTTCAATCTCTTGTAATGTTTTAACTTTTAAAACCCATTTTTTATTCCAATGATGGGATTAATTTTAAATTAATTAATTCAAATTATGTGTTTTGAATTTTTGAAAATGTATTCAAAATTTTTAATTATTAGGTCCAAATTATGTTAAAACCATTCTTTTATTTTTGGGCATTATGAATAGTAACTTAAGTAATTTTTATTAATACGGTAAAAAGGTAAATTGGGAAATTGAGGGTAAATATAATAGTATAAATTTACCTTAACACTTATACTATTATTATTGGATTAATTATTTCCTACCTAAACCATAATTGGTTCGAGATGATACCCTTTGGAAGCCACTTGGATGAGATTTGTACATTTAATATATTTTATTTAACGAAAAGTTAAATATGTCTTACTCAAATTTTAATAAATTTATCATTTTCAAAATAAGATTATACAGAAGATAAATTTTATTATAAATACTCATTTAAAATCTAAATATTTTTTCTTTATCACGGTAATTTATTTGTAATTTTTATGAAATAAATATTTACATTAAAATATTATACATTGATGTTGCCAAAATTATTTAATTGATGAAAAATCAATAAACTGATTTTTATTAAAATTATAATAACGATTAGAAACATGATAAAATCTAATTAATACATAATATCTTGACCATAATCATACATTTGTCAAGCTATGGATCATTTGGAGCCTTATACAAGAGATTATAACACTTATATTATTTTATTTGAAGTGATGTTATAGTTGTCACATTCATAATTTAATAAGTATACAATTTTAAATGAGGTATTGTAAAGAATATAAATTTTATTTCATATATTCCTAAGAAATATAGTATATTTATATTTATAATAGTATTTTATTTTAAATATTTATTCAACAAATATATGTTTTAAATAATTACACAAAACTGATGTTGTAATAATTTTATTTAGGGAAATATCAAATTAATGTTATTAAAAATATTAAAATAAGTATAATTTAGGATAATTTAATATAAAAAGAATTTTATAAATTACCTTGACCCCATGTAGATTTAATAAAATATTTTTTTCTTTGATGACATCTTATCTTGATATTTTTTTAAAATCAATTAATTGAATAGTGTCAAAATTGACACTATTGTTTATTTATGAAAATAATGATTTATCAAATTATTTAAAAATCATAAAACATTCTTAAAACTATATGATATTTATTATATGTTATAAAATGATATAAATTATTTATTTATTATTTATTTTACATCAAATAAGTAAATATTTCACCCATTTAATATTGAAATAATCGTTACCCTAGTCAAAATGAAATAGAATAACTAAGTGTTAAATTAACATGAAAAGGTTTAAATGGATAGAAAAAACTTGCCTAAAATTTATTAGTAAATTATATTAAAACCTTATCTCATGCAATATTCAAAAATATAAAAATTTTGAGGTTTTTTTTATGTGGTTTTATTTTATTAAAATTTAATTTTATGGGGATTTAAAATGTGCCCCTCACCTCAATTATAAAAGGGTGCATCCTCCCCCACAATTTCAATTCACTTTGAGTATTCAAGGTAAAACAATCCCTGAAATTTCTCTTATAAACTAACTTAGTTACATTCTAGAGGTTCTTGTATTTTCAAAAGACCAACTCCAGTTCTTTTAAGATGATTTCTTGAGGGAGCTCGTCAAAGAAGTGGTAATCTCCTCTACTGATTCTTTCAAGTTATTTATTATTCTTCCTATTCATGAGTTTTTAAAATTATAAATTAATAAAACCAGAATAAATTAAATTCTGAGATGTTATTATGGTTATGTGACAACCATATTTCACCTTCTATCCATCTTACGAAAAAAATCACCACATGGGTGTACGTACAGCTTACCGTATTCACACCGCGGTGTAATCTATTTTGTCACTACCACCTTACATGGATGGGTATAATGGCGGAAGTAATAAATATATATTATTATTATAAAATTATATTTATTATGAAATATTTTACATCATCCACTTCAATATCGTTCAATAATTATGGGAATGATATCGTCACTCATGTGTATGTATGACTTACCCTCTCCATGATGCAATGCAATTCATTCTACATGATCTTTATTAAAGCATGATTATATAAATGTAAATAATGAATAAATATGGTATATCTTATGTTAATATAATTTTTTTAATGATATAACTATGACATAATAAGGATAACTAGAACTTATTCGACCAAACATACATAAGAACATAAAGCAAATAATATATGAATAACGAGTAACAATGAAATTTTATTAACAAACATATGATAATATGATCATATATGATATCATAAAAATAACTATGATTCTTAAATAATTAAATGACATTATTTAAATCATTATACAGGATTTTGGGATACATACAAATGAAATCAGACCTAAGATATGGGATAATTTCACAATCTCATTATTATCCAAGATTGTTTATACGTAAGTATTTACTGGGGTATGTTTATTATCCACATCCATGTTTCCTAAATATATAATACTATTTATATTCTTATACTATTTTTTAATTTCAATTTTACCCACTATTGAATTTTTATTAAACGGTAGGAGTATTTTTTTGTTATTCGATACGAGGTACTTTTTGACTTTTCTACTAAAAGTACGAGGAGAGTGTTTTTTTAACTTATACGACAAAAATGGATCTTTATGTCTTCATAATTCCTTAATTACATGAAAATTAATCTACTATATTTCAAGTTTATTTTCATATAAATTTTTTTCAAATAAAATGGAGTGATATTTTGAGAAAGAAAAACATTTTTGAAAAAGAAAGGTCATTTTCCTCAAGAATTAATATCATGTGTTTTATCAAAATTATTTTCCATATAAGATAACATTATTTAAATAGTTTTATATTTATATCCTTATTATTACTTTGATTTTATTGTGTTTATGATGAAATTATATTTATAAAATTTATTTTTTTATATAGAGTATGATGAGATGATGTTTAAGAAACCCATTTTTGTTCCTTAGGTTATGATATGATGAATGATTTATATTTTTATGGAACACATAAGAATTATTTCATTATGAGAGTGGTGGGACCTATATATCCCTCAAATTTATTGGGTAAATATTTTTATCTCATGAGATAGAAATGATTGGAATGGTAGGTAAATCTGGTTCAGTAATACAGGGCTGGAATGGCAGGTAAACTAGGTTCAGTAATGGAATTTTTCCACTATGATGGTCTTGAAAATGAGACTTAGATAATGTGTAAATTATTTTCTATGCTTATGTGTTTTCAATTATTCCATGTTTTATTCCAATTCAATTTTCTCATTTCTCATGTTCTTTTATGATTTATTCCTTACAAACTGCCAAGATTTATTTCATGACTCAAGATTTTGATATTCAAAAGTTATGTTCATGTTTTTATATTCATATATTCATGTATTTTTTGTTTACCCTTAAAGAGAATCTAATCTCACTATTTCATGTGTTTTCACTCCTCAGGTTATAAAGAAAGATTTTAAGTAGGATTACTAATGGGGAAGATTTTTATAGGAGATGTTGAAGATATTTCAACAAATTTGAAGAGTGTGTTCCAAGTTTCCAATTGCTATGAACTATTACATTCCTTGGGCATGTGTTGTGTAATTTAATGAATATTCATCTAAAAAGATTTAATATCCATATACATCATGCCTGAGTATTTATAGTTGGTATCATAGGAAAGGTTTAATCAACCTTTGAAAACTAGGATGAAAAAAATTTTGTGATATCCCTAGAGATATTTCTAAGGATATGTCTTGGGATGTCCAAAGGATATGTATAATTATTTGTTGCAATCCTATAATTATGGTAGCGATCATGAATAACCAATTATTAAACCTAATATGTTATAGATTGAAAATTCTCCCCCTTAACTATGTTGTTTTCCTAGTATGATTTTTTCCTCTCACACTATTCTTTTTTGGTTTTAGATAATGGTTGGAACCTGAAGGAACCATGTTAATGATCAATGTTATGGGAAATGCAATGATTTTCCTCCTGAAAAAACAAATGTTATGGAAAATAAAATGAAAAATCTTATCACTATACTTACACAATCTATGAATCATTTTGGACTTCCAAATGTGCATAGAAGGGAACAATATTATATTGATTCCTTTATGAGGAAACGTCTTCCTTATTTTATTGGGTCTTCTAATCCACTTTTTGGTAAAAATGGATCAGTAAAATTGAAAATTTATTTTCTAACCTTCGTTGTTCAGAACATGAAAAATTATTTTGGGTTGTTTATCATTTATAAGGTGAAGCAGACTAGTGGTGGACTCTAATCAATAATATAAGGAAGGAAGATGAAATTAAATCCATGGAATGGGATGAGTTCAGGAACTTATTTTTCAATAAGTAATTTCCTTTTATTCTTCGAATGAATAGGGAAAAGGAGTTACTTGATCTTAAGAAAAAGGATGATGAATATGTTGGTACATACAAAAAAATTTTACAAGACTTTAAATTTATATTGTTAGCTTTATCATCCAACTTGAATGTAAATTTGATAGATTCTTTAGTGGCATAAAACCAAGATTACGATGGGATTTTTCTATAAGAGACTTTAGTAGCTATAAAAATATTGTGTATTGTTCTATCAAGGTATAAATGTAAGTTGGTGTTATATACCAATCTCATGGTTGCAATAAGAAATGAAAGATGGAGTTCAAGGGAAAATCTCAAAACATTGGTGAAATGAAGATGAGTGTTTCCTTATGCCCAAAGTGTGGGAATAAGCATGGTTTAGATTGTCTTAAAGGGACTATAAAATTTTTTTTTAAGTGTGGGAAATAATTTCATCAGGAAATTGAGTGTGGAATTAATGGGAAAATGTATCTAATATAGAAAAGGATACAGATAATTCACCACCCACACTTCAATGTTACATGTGTAAGGAAGCTGGTAATTATTCTAATCAATGCCCCAATATAAGGGTTATTGATGATGATTGAAATCAATAACCTATTAAGGCCAAAGACAAAGTCAAATCACATGCGATCACTATTGACAATGTTGAGTATGAAAATGAAGTGGTGGAATGATTATGTGTTTATATAATGGGATTCTAGAACAATGTTCTAGAATCACTTTTATGGTATTATGTAATAATGAAATATCTATGTAGTGGTCCGTTGTGGTTTTCCACATGTATTTGAAAGTATATGTTGAGTAGTACTAGTAACCATGAAAATTGATTGAAGTAATAAGGTGATATTTTCTAAAAAACACATGATTTTGGGAAGGATGACCCTTAATATGAACATGATGTTGAGATAATGATATTTGGATAAAGTTATGTTGGATAGAAATAAGTAAATTGGGTGATATTAGTTATCTTGGAACTGGTTATGGATTTATTGACATGTGGTTTATGCTATCTTGGATAAAGATTACATCTTTTGGACTTAATAATAAGGAAACATGCATGTTCTTAATATGGATATCTAGTAATTCAGGTTGTTACCATGACTCCAGAAAATACCTGATGAAGGTGTTCACATTATTGGAATGTGACCAATAAAAGATACCATATGATATATGTGGGATGAATTTTTAGCTGAGTTAGTGAACCTTTTTCTATAGTTTATTATTTTCATCTATCAAAAGAATTATAAAGATATCAATTTATGGAAAATTTAACTTAAACATCGGATGAATTATGTTAGAATAAAGTATTATCTCACCATAGGTGCACTTATACATTTTTTATTACTTGTGATATCCTTTGTTTTATGATAAAGGCATATGGAATGGCCTATCATTCTATTTATGGATTTCATAATCTGCTAACACTTCAGGAAAAACAAATTCAACTTTATTTCTTTGAATAATTTATGAAGTGGAAAGTGTTTAAAGAATGACAAATGGTGAGATTATACTAAAATCAAGTAATTATTTCTTCTCTTTTTCTTAAAAATTTGGGAAATTACATTGAAAACCAAAAATGTTATCATATTACCTTCTTACCAGATGAATAATATAGTCCCTTAGATCATCACAAATTTATGGCTTTATGATTATTAAATTTTTTCTAACCATGTTCTCTATCACACTCCATCAAAACATGATAGTTATATTTCTCTTATATTTCCTTGTTATCACATCCAAACTATTTTATCCTATGTGGAAACCCAATTATTAGTTATTTTGGTTAACCTTTATGTTTCTACATTTCCTTTTAAAAATGAACTTTTAGTATTCATTTTTATGATGTGGGTTTCTATGAAATAAACATTCAATTATTAAACCTTTTATAACCCTAATTAATTTCGAGGGAGAAATTCATTTTAAGGGGGTAGAATGTAACACCCGAAGAGTTTTATGAGAATAATTGTTTTTACTTTTTTTGATGTCTTATGTTATATACTACAGTGAGATAATCTTACGCAATACGCAACACTGGCTTAGCTTGCAGTATATGCAATTCTATTCTTGTATTTTGATACACAAAATTTCAAGTTATTTTTTTAGAATTAATTTCACACAAGTCCAACTATAATTGAAAAACTAAATATTATTATGTTACATTTAACCCATGTAATTATAATGGTGGGTATGACCAGTATTAACTTTTTCTGAAAAATTATTTACATGAAAATAAGTGAGTTTATAAAATAATAAAATAACTATTGATGGATTTTATTAATGAAATATATGTTTAATATATTCAATATAATGTTTAAAATTCATCTTATATATTTTCTAGACATGATATAGGAACAAATTCAATTTTTCAAATAAAAAAAGTAATTTTTAAAAAAATACAGTTTTGCAGCCATTTAATGATGCACCCATTTTAAATATCATTTTGACACTTTTATATATTATATTTAGCCAAATAAAATTCTTCTTTGTAATCTTGATATAAAAATTTAATTTGTATGAATTTTTTATATTTTTCGGATAAGTTTGGAGTTTTGATGAATAGTAAAAATACACTAAATTTTAATTAAAAAAAACTTTTTTCATTAAAATAATTTATATGGTTAAATTATATTATTTAATTGTTTTAAAATATAAATATAATATATTTTTATCATTCAATATAATTTATTTCATTGTAATTAAATTTACATTTAATTTTCATGTAAAAACATTTCAATCTTTTGCAATGTTTTAACTTTTAAAACTTGTTTTTCATTCCAACAATGGGATTAATTTTAAATTTATTACTGAAACTTATATGCTTTGAATTTTTGAAAATTGATTCCATATTTTTAATCAGTAGGCCAAAATTTTGTTAATATCATTATTTTATTTTTGTGCATTATGAATAGTAAATTCAGCAATTTTTATTAATACAGTAAAAGGGTAAATCAGGTAATTTAGGGTACATATAGTAGCATAAAATTACCATAACACCTATCCTTATATGATTGGATGAGTTTTTTATGAACTAAACCATCCTTGTTTTGATATGATACCATTTGGAGGCCACTTGGATGAGATTTGGATATTTAACATATTTTATTTATAGAAAAGTTAAATATGTCTTACTCAAATTTTAATAACTTCATCATTTTATAAATAAGGATAGATAGAATCAAAATTATATTATAAATACTCACTTGAAATATAAAATTATTTTATTTATTATGTTAATTTATTATTAATTTTTAGAAAATAAATAATTACCTTAAAGTCTTATACATTGATGATGCAGAAATTATTTAATTGATGAAAAAACAATAAAAACTTTTTTATTAAAATAATAATAACCTTTAAAAGACACAAAAACATAACAAATATTATTGGACGAGTATATATTGACCATAATCATCCAAGTTCTAAGTTATGAACCATTTTGGTCCTTATAGAACAGACTATTACACTTATATTATTTTATTTAAAGTGATGTTAAAGTTGTCACATTCATAATTTAATTAGTATAACATTTTAAATGATTTATTTTCCAGAAGAAAAATTATACCACATATATTCTGATAAAATATAGAATATTTATATTCATCATATTATTTTATTTTTATTTTTTATTAAACAAATAAGTGTTTTAAATAATTATACAAAACTGATATTGTAATAATTTTATTAAGGGAAATATTGAATTAATGTTATTAAAAATATTAAAATAAGTATAATTTTGGATAATTAATATATCCAAATAATTTTATATATTACCTTGATAATATGAGGATATAATAAAATATTCTTTTCAAGGATAACATCTTATCTTGATATTTTTAAAAATCGATTAATTGAATAGTGTCAAAATTGACACAATTGTTTGTTTATCAAAATAATGTTGTTTTAAATTATTTAAAAATTATAAAAAAATTAAAAATATATAATAATTATTATATGGTATAAAATGATCTAAATTATATATTTATTATTTAATTTAAATCAAATAAGTAAATATCTCACCCTTTTAATATTGAAATAATTGTTACCCTGGTTTAAATGAAATTGAATATCTAAGTGTTAAATTAAAATGATAAGGTTTAAATGAACTGAAAATTTTTCCTAAAATTTATTATTATATGATATTATAAACTTATATCATCCAATATTCAAAAATATTAAATGTTTTAGGGTTTTTTAGGTAGTTTTATTTTATTATTAGGGATTTTGAATGTATCCCTTACCTCAATTATAAAAGGGCACATCCTCCCTCACAATTTCAATTCACTTTGAGTATTGAAGATCGACCATACCCTACCCATTTCCCTTATCAACATCCTTATTCACATTATATAGGTTTATTTCTTATCAAAAGACCAACTCTAGTGCCTTTAAGAGGAGATCTAGAGGGAGTTCGTCAAAGAAGAGGTAATCTCCTCTACTGATTCTGTCAAGTAATTTCTTTTTCTTCCACTTAATGAGTTGTTTCCATTATAAAGTAATAAATACAGTATAAATTATATTCTAAGATGTTATTATGGTTATTTAACGGCCATATTCTACCTTCTATCCATCCTATGAAAAATGAAATCGCCCCGCGTGCGTACGTACGGCTTACCATCTCCATGTTGTGGTGTAATCTGTTTTTCACCACCACCATACTTGGATGGGTATAATGATGGAAGTAATAACTATATATGATTATTATAAAATTATATTTATTATTAAATACTATATACCATCCACTTCAATACCATTAAACTATTATAGGAATGATATCATCGCTCATGCGTACATACAACTTACCATATCCACGATGTGATGCGATTCATTCTACATAATCTTCATTAAATCATGATTATATAAATGTAAATAATAAATAAATATGGTATATCATATGTTAATATTATTTTTTAATTATATAACTATGACATAATAAGTATAACCATAACTTATTCGACAAAACATGCAAAAGAACATAAAGCAGTTAATATCCGAATAACGAGTAACAATGAAATGTTATTAACAAATAGATGAAAATATGTAAATATATGATATCATAAAAATGAATATGATTATGAAATAATTCAATGACATTATTTAAATCAGTATACATGAGTTTTGTATATATACAAATTAAATTAGACCTAAGTTAAGGGATAATTTTTCAATCTCATTATTATCTGAGATTGTTTAAACGTAAATATTTTTTGGAGTATATTTATCATAGGTGTACATGTTTTCTAAATATGAAATATTATTTATATTATTTTACTATTTTTTAAGGTATATTTTACCCATTGGGGAATTTTTATTAAAGGGTATGAAATGAATGTTTTGTCATTATTTTATACGAGGTATTTTTTTGACTTTTCCAGCCAAAGTACGAGGAGAATATTTTTTTAAATTATACTGCATGAATGGATTTTTGCATCTTCATAAAACCATATTTCCTTGAAGCTTCCTATACACGATTTCAATTTTATATTCATATAAATTCTTTTATTTTAAAATTTCACAGCATTTTGAGAAAGTAAAACATTTTTGTAGAAGAAATGATATTTTCCTCAAGAATTAATATCAAGTGTTTTATCCAAATTATTTTCCATCTAATATAACATTATTTAAATAGGGTTATTTTTATATCCCTATTATTACTATGATTTTATTGTGTTTATTATGGAATGATATTTAGGAAATATATTTGTTTTATATTGAGTGTGATGGGATGATGTTTTAGAAACTCAATTGTATTCCTTGGGTTATGTTATAATGAATGATTTATGTTTTTTTTGGCACACGTAAATAATTTCATTATGAGATGTATGGGACATATATCTCCCTCCAATGTACTAGGTAAATATTTATATCTCATGATATGGAAATGACTCGAATGGTAGGTAAATCTCGTTTAGTAATACAGGTTTGGAAATGCAAGTAAACTCGGTTCAGTAATGAACTTTGTTCACTATAATGGTCTTAGAAATGAACCTTGGCTAATATTGAAATTATTTTCTATTATTATGTGTTTTCCACAATTACTTGTTTTATGCCAATTATATTTTCTCATGTATCATGTTATTTAATAATTTATGCCTTATGAAATTCCAATATTTATTTCATAACTCAATATTTTGATATTCAAAAGTTATGTTCATGTTTTTACATTCATATGTTCATGTATTGTTTGTTTAACCTTAATGAGAATATAAGATCACCCTTTCATATGTTTCCATTCCTCATGTTATAAAGAAATATTTTAAGTGGTAGTACTATATTGGAATATCTTTATGGGATATTTTGAAGATCTTTCACCAAATTTGAAGAGTGGGTTCCATGTTTCCAAATACACTAAACTATTACGGTCCTTGGGTATGTGTGGTGTAATGTAATGAATATTAATCTAAAATATGTAATATCCATGTGCTTTATGCCTGGTTCATTATACTCAATCATTCATATAGATCCATATGAATCACTCTAGTGAAATAAATTTATATCTCTGATGTGTTGGAATGAAGTTGGAGAAAGAAAGTTATTGAGACCTGAGATAGATAAAGAAATAGAAAAGAAGGTTAGAACCATTCAATAATATATCAAGGCATCTAAAAGTCATCAAAAAAGTTATATTGATAATCAATGATGTGATAAAAAAATTTAATTTGGTGATAAATTGTTTCTATAGATTTCTCTATGGAACAAGGTTTTGATATTTCGAGAAGAAAGGGAAATTAATCCCTATATATATCGGTCCCTTTGATATTCTTGATCATATCGAGACGGTAACCTATAACTTGGAGTTTCCACCAAACCTCTCTCAATTCCATGATGTGTTCAATGTATCTCTCCTAAGGAAGTATATACATGACCCTTCACATGTACTGAACTCAGAGGTCATACCGTTGAAGCAAGATCTTTCATATGAGAAACAACCGATTGAAATTATGGATTATACAAAGAAAGTTCTATGAAATAAGACCACACACCTGGTCAAATTTTTTTGGTGGAACCACCAGTATGAGTAATCTTTTTGGGAACTTAAGGAAGTGATGAGGTGGAAGTATCATCATTTTTTATATCAAAGTGATGAATTTCAAGGGCGAAATTCATTTTAATTGGGGTAGAATGTAACACCTCGAGTTTTTATGAACCTTTTTTTCGAAAAAATTTAATTTTATTCTTGTCTTGTGTTATAAAGTACAAAAAGTTAATATTTAATTATATTATAAAAAAAATTAATCTTGTGTTACACGCACCATGGTCTTAGCTTGCGTTGCATGGAAAATTGAGTGTTAACAAGAAAATGATATATTATATAGTTATTTAAATGTGACCGTTATAACCTAAACATTAGACTTAGGAAAATGAATAGTAATAACTAATTTTTAAATATTAATTATAATGGTTTTACATAAAGGATACATATTGATAATAAAATATATAATTTTTGGTAAAGCCTTTATATGTTTCAAAAATATTATTTTATCAAAAATATGTTTTTATGTATTTTGTGAACAATAATAAAATTAATTTTTTAAACTTTTGGAAATTTAATTTTACAAAATAAAATTAATTTTTTAATTCATAATTTCAAAATTATCTTAGGGTTAATTTTTGAAATTTTTATGAAAAGTTTCATTTTTGATGAATAGTGAAGAATACTTCACTTTAAAAGAAAACCTCATTTTCATATAGTTTATTTATATAGTTAAATTATATTTTCAATTGGTTTTAAAGTATAATTATATCAATTATTCTTACATTAATCCAATTTAGGAAATGTTAATCAACGTAACAATGAAATTGGATATAAAAGTATTTCAATCTTTAGATCATTTTCACTTTAAAAACATGTTGTTTCATCCCATCGGTAGAATTAATTTATATTAATTTCTTCAAATTTTTTAAATTGAATTTATAAAAATGGATTAAATATTTTTAATTATCATAATTTTTAATTCCTAATAAGTTAAACTTAATTTTTTACCAAACTAATTAGTAAAATAAATTAAAAATTAATTACAGCAATAAAGGTAAAAACAAGATTACTTAGTGGTTAAAATTAGAAAATAAGGTGTAAAATGATCCCAAACTTTTAAAAAAAATATTTTATGGACATATTTGTACCTTATAATGTCTATTATTCTAATTGGATCCATTTTTTACACTTTTTATGCATGAAAAAAGTGGGTGGAATTCTCCCTTTCAAAAGTTTTTAAAAGTGCCACTCACCTCCATTATGAAAGGCCATCCCCCTATACCCACGCCTTCACAAAACTAAAGCCATTTAGCTTAGAAAATACCTATCCAAATCCATTCTCAAATACCCTCACTTAATTTTATAATCCTTAATTTGGTCATAACTATAATCAAGGAAGTGCTTTGGTGAAAACCAAAAAGAGATACCCGAAGAATAGTTTAGTTCATCAACGAATGTTTTTATTTATTTATTCCTTAAACCCATTCAATTATTTTTATATAATTATTATATAATAAAATTATTATATTAAATATTCTGAGATTTTTTATTTTAATTTTATGACCCATAACTTCACACACTTACACCAAATGTGATACGCAATCATCATTCGTGTGTATGACGAACTACCCCCTCACGAACCAATGTCATTCATTTTTCGTTAACCACCTTAAAAGGTTTGTAATAATGATGTATCTATTGTTTAAATATGATATTAATTATTTTTATAACATAATTATAATTCCATAATTTTTATATCACAAATACCTTCATGGTTTTCATTTTGTGGGAATACGATAACGTCGTTCATGTGTACGACAGACTACCGCCTCGCGAAGCGATGTGATTCATTCATGATTTACATGGAATGTATTAGACATGGTTTTAATAAAAATATTTTATATATATAAAATAAAAATTATTTTCTATTCATAATATATCATATACTTTCATTTCATTTAATCTCACAAGAAAATGGAAACAGTGTTCATGCGTACGTACAGTCTACCATCTCCATGAACAGTATATCTCATTTCTTATATCTATCTCTTATATATTATTATAAATACATTTATACTGAATATATATGATATTTATATCATTTTTATCATTCCTGATATGATTAAATCATTATTAAGTTAAGATAACCAAAAATATAACAAATCAAAACATTTACAAAAAAACAAAGCGATTATTACCCAAAACGTAACTTTAACGAGGGATCATTAATAAATTGGTAATAAAAGGTCATAAAAAATAATATATTATTTTATATAAATTAATATTGTTCTGTAATAGATTTATAATAAATTTATATTTATTATAAAGTAGTATTGAATGATTGCAATGTAAGTCAAGACTTAAGGTAAGGGATTTCAGTCCCACTTTTTACTTTTGTGAGACACGTGCTATATCCACCCCCACTTTATTCTATGTGGTATATATAGTTCCCATGAATGTACATTATCATTCTCATAATTAATTTTCTTGTTATTTACATATCCATTTGATGATATATCTTTCATGGGATCTATGGTTCAAATGTTACCAAATCAGTAAGATGTTTTTGTTTAAATTTGCCTTATTTCGATGTACATTTCGTAATGCACATATATTCTTTAATGAGGTGTATATACAACCCATTTTAAATGTATTAACATTAATTTATTCATAATCATGGTATTTTAAGTTCCATTTTATGTAATTACTTCATTGGTATTATGAATCAATGTTACAAAAGTGGTAAAGATGTTATGTGACAATCTCATCATTTATTGGGATTGTTAATTATCAAGTCTCCAATGTTGAAATATCATGATAAAACTCTCAATAATTATCATGAATATTATTTTACTATGTTTATTAATTATATATTCATTTAATGGTAAATTTTCTTTAATCTTTGGTACATAAGATAATTAATAAAATGTTTTTTAGAAAATCTGACTTTATTTTTATCTTCAGTTGGAAATATGTTTTCTTTCAAAACCATGTTTTATAAAAATGTTTTAAAAAAATTTAATAAAATGTTTTATTACCCTATTATTATTTTTAAAATACCTTTTCACCCATGTTTTTCTGATTATATAAATGTTTGTAAGGAATCTTCATGTCGTTTTCCAAAATAATGCTCATTTGGATTTTACCGAAAATTTGAAAGTAACCTTCATATTTACATGGATGGAATGAATTGAATATTCAAACATCATGAAAAATAATTATTTCAAATATTACTTTGTAATTTTTTAAAATAATTTCCAAATAAAAATTTTTTCAAAAGTTTTTATGTTTTAAAAAACATTTTCAAAGTAGAAAGGATATTTTCCCCAAGAAATGTTTTAAACAATACTTTCAAAATTACTTTCCATATAAGATGAAATTCAATGGTTTTAATCATTACTTAATGGAAATATTATCCAATTTTACCATTCATGTTCTTTCTATGAATGGTTTATATTTTTATGGAATGATTTTTATGAAACTCGTTTCTCTTTCACGGGTTATATGCTTATGGAACCCACCTCTTTTCACAGGTTATGCTATGATAAAATTATTATGAAACCCATATATTTTCCATAGGTTTTGATATTATTAAATTTTTATGACACCCATTTCATTTCATGGGTTATTATATGATGAATTTTTATGATCTTATGGCACACATTTGTATGATTTCATTATGTGATTAGTGGAACCTATATCTCCCTCCATTGCATTGGTTAAATAATTATATATCATAAGATAAATATAAATAGAATAGGGAGTGGACTCAATTTAGTAATACAGGTCTAGAATGAGAAGTGAACCCGGTTCAATAATATAGGGCTGGAATGGGAAGTGAACCTGGTTCAGTAATACAGGGCTGGAATGGGGAGTGAACTCAGTTCAGTAAAGGACTTTGTCTGCTATGATGGTCTTGGTAGTGAGCCATTAATAATATGAAATGATTTTATATACTTATTTGTATTCCACAAATTCCATGTCTTATTCTCACATGGATAATGTTTTTTTATTTCCTTATTATTCATATCTTATGAACTTTCAATATCTATTCCATAATTCGATATTATGATATTTGATAGGGAAGGTATGATTTTTAGTTTTTATGATCATGTTCCCATACCCTTATGCTCATGTTTTTCTCATGTATCTCCCTTGTTTACCCTTACTCATCATCTTATCTCACCCTTTATTATGTTTCCTTTCCCTAGGTTATGAAGATATGTATTATTTATGATATATCTAATAAGGGTTGTAGTTGTAAAGAATATATTAGGAGATTATGTAACTCACCTATGAACCATTTTTTATGTTTACAAGTTTTCAAATACACTAAACTATTACGGTCCTCGGTTGTGTGCTTGTGTGATGTATTAAATATTTCATAAAAATGATGTATTTTTTGCGTATGTTAAGCTTGGGTCACTATAATGATGTTCCATAACATTTTTTGGAATAAAAGTACATGACATTACACACTAATTCTTTCTAATTAATGGACTCAATGTTCCCTATCCACTATATTTAACCTATGGATATGATGATCCTTATTACTTTTAGAGGAAGAAATTTTCACATACTTTATGGACTAATCTGAAGCAGGTAGTATTGAACGAGTTTCCCATGGGGAACCTTATCCAAAATGGGAATTATTTATTTCATTTATTGCTTTTTAAATTATTATCTAAACATTTATACAAGATATATTCACAAACTAGAATAGTTATAGACATAGTTGGTGGTGGCCTACTAAGTTTTACTCACACCCTATTCAGGATGCCAATTGGTACATGATAAAACCTTATGGATGTAGGATTGGATAAGGGAAATCAGCTTGTTATGGACACTTGAAATTCTATACTAGGATAGAGTATGGGAACAAAGGACTGAGTTGGTGCACGTGATGCTATTGGAGATAGATTCTGGTCTTTTTCTTGTTCATGAGTTCCAGTCATTATGGATGGTTGTTTTGGATCCACAAGCATGGGACTAATCATTTTAGTTATTTGAAAAGTACAAGGCCAAAATTCCCAAGGTCCTCCCTTCACTCCTAGGTGTGCACTTAGGTAGCACACAAGTTATTTTTCTAAGTCTAAATTCTCAGGTACTAAGAATTTTTCTTGATGAGTCTCCCTATCAGAAATAGGGAGACCAAAACATTCATTTCAGTGGTTGTGGCATGTAACATCCTGACCCAGGAGCCACTAAATTGTGCCTTGATATGGTGGGTCACATGGCCTCAAGCGTGCCTCCCTGCACACTAGAGGCTTCCAACTAGCAGCGAGGGACTAGGTTGTATCTGTAGGGAGACTATGCCCTCATTTCAGAGTGTATCACAGTGGTATTAATTATAAAAATTAATAGAATGAGAAGATAAATAACTAAATAGAAGATAAACATCTAGAAGACTGTAATAATAAATGACCCAAAGGCATTTATATACAATATGATGGTCATTTCATGTCTCTACAAAGAAGGAAAATAGGTATACATGCATACTATATAATAAATGTATCAAGATACCAAAAATATAAAAAGTTAACTATCCAAGATAGCATAATGATCATATTTCGGCCTCATTCTCTCATACTCTGAAATAGCAATGCAATAAATAATCATACAACAGGAACTTTCCCTAGTCCCTAACTACATCCATGAAGTCTGTCCGACTACCCAATGAAGTCCCAAACAGGGCGTGAGATAACACTCATAAGGTCACTACCAATGGTTTCTATAAAAAATTATGTTTGTGTGGTATAAATAAAATCATTGTGAAATATATATCATAGGTAAAAAAGAAATAAAAGTATATGATACAAGTCAAGTGTATTGTCCATCCTACCATGTCTCCCTGAAAAAAACTGTCAAGCTCCCATAAACAAGGGAAATTATAAATCATACAAGAAAGTGTGATAATATCAGTCTATCAAGTACAATCAGATACCCATACAAGGGATATCAATAAAGTATAACAAAATACACAATGTCCACATTGTGTAATCATATGTAAAATATTTACCACGGATACTCTATATAAACCAGTGTAAAAAAATCACATCACATCCACACCGTATAATCAAGTGCCATCCAAATTGACTATGCCATGTAATTAAAGTGTCGGACAACAATGGTCCAGATCCAAGGTAAAAAAACCAAGGCATCCACGTCGAGTCCTATGAGTATCTCAATGGAAAATTTGTAAAGACTTGGGTGGAGTCCAAGGATCATGTCAATAGACCATGTCTAATGCGATTCCAAGAAAGAAATATCCAAGGGGTAGTAAAGACCTAGGAATCCTATGGAATTAGGAACCAAAGAGGAAATAGGTCAAAGGCATCCACTGCCATAAAAATACCCATGGATTATAAATGTCCATGGAATATTATAGAATCAAGATCCAAGGTATACAAGCCAATGCATCCACTACCATAATCAATTCATATTCATTCACATTCATGAGTTCAGTTAACTCTTTTAGAAATTCCCATTTAAACAATTTAAACAACTCACAACATGTCATCACATGTTAAGGACATAAAATCATCTCCTAACATATCAATTTAATTCAATTTAATTCTCATTTAGTTTAAAAATGATCCCTCTAACTAGTTTACCTCACACTCACCCCACGAGTATTATAACAAAAGTAATATACAAAGGCACACCCCATGGGTGTCCTAGGTTGGGGAAACGACTAACAAAAATCACAATGGTACTACTGGGAAACCTATCAGGTTTCAATTCATCAAATTTAATCATTTAATTAATTAAGGGTAACCCTTATAAATTCTATCATATGACACACTTATGGAAATATATAAGAAAACAAACCATATGGGAAAAGGTATAGACCACCCACCATAGGTACGTAGTAGAGAACTAATCCAGTATAGAGCTCTGTTTTTGTCTAGATCAGGAGAAAAATGAATAACTGATGAAAGTACATGAAATTGGTAAAATTATCTATCCCCTAAATAACACCAGTGATATGAAGTCAAATGAAGAGTGACATAAGAGAAATGAATAAATTACTGATGAAAATAAAATGAGACTGATGGTGCTTAAATCTAAGTTTGGGTAGTGAAGATCCCTCACTTTCTAGATTATGCTTTAAAGGAGAGCTCCCAATGTGAGGAGGTTGTACACAAGAGAAAAAAATAGAAAGAAAAAAAATTGATGTATTTATGGTTGAAATGAAAATTTACACTCTTTTAACTAGGTCGCAAATTTTGGTCGCGTAGTTGGCCAAAATGTGCACCAAATTTGTACCCTTCAGTGTATAAGGGAGGACTATTCATGGTTTCATGCACATGGTTTGACTAACTATGCAAAAATAATGCCCAATTCCTCTACTAGAAAATATAGGTACTCTCACATGGGTGTGTACCCCTGGATTCATAGTTTCCTATAGTTGTGTGGCCTCATTCATCCCATTATCTATCCCTTTCACGGTTTCTCATATCGTGCAGCTTGGGTTTCATGGTTTCCTCTAACCATGTGGCCTAGGTATTTTTTTCTTCAAAAGTCAGGATCTGGGATCCGAATAAGCCCTAAACGCCCCCAAAATTCATATAATCTCAAAATACACTCCCACAAGGTCAAATACAAGGAGTTAAACAAAAATTAAAAATATTTTTACATCATAAAAAACCTAGGATCTTACAATCATCCTCCCTTAAATAAATTTATCCTATAATTTCTCTTCTTAGGGTGGTCAAAAATCTTATGAGTAAAAATCCAGACACGGAGCATGTACATCAGCCTCCTGATCCCAAGTCGACATCCTGTAAATGGTTTTGCTACCATAGCAATCATACTAGAGAAACTGACCAGCCTCAGAGAGCCTTCATGCTCCTGTCAAAAACATGAATATTATTCTCTTCAAAGGATTCATCAACCTGTATCTCAACCTCATATAGTTATAATTTTTGAGACATTTCTGAGTCATAATAGCGTAATTGAGATACATGGAAGATGTCTTGAATGGATTGGTACCTCTGAGGTAACTTCAACTGATAGGCTACTGATCGGACACTCTCTAGAATCTTGAACAGACCTACATATCACGGTGAAATATTACCTTGTCTCATAATACTTCGGTGTCATGTCCTTTGTGAGATACTTAAAAATACCTGATCCCTAACCTCGAACATTAGAGGTCTTTGACAGCAGTCAGTGTAAGATTTATATCTATACTGAGCAGTATCTATCTACTTCCTGATCAACAACACATTCTCCAAAGTCTCCCAAATGAAATGAGGTCCTAGTAAATATGTTTCTTCTACCTTAACCAACATAGGGGTTATTGGCATGGCATACCATAAAAATCTTCATGGGTTCCATTTGTATAGTCATTTGATAGCTATTATTGCAAGAGAAATCAACTAGGGGTATATATCTCTCCCAGTCTCCCCTTAAATACAGGATGCATGATCATATATTTTCCTCACACACCTGAATCATGTGCTCTGAATGGCCATCAATGTGAAGGTGCTGTGTCGATCTTAGAAGCACCTATATACCCAATTATTATTATAAAATCTACTAAAATAGAGATGTAAAGTGGGTTTCCCTATTTGATACAATGGTATGAAGAACCCCATGAAGTCACATTATCTTAATAATATAAAATATCCCAAAATCATCTATTGAGAAGGTATCCCTGATTATTATGAAATGAGAGACATTTTTTATCATGTCCACAACAACCTAAACAACATCACTACCTCGAAGCTAACTTGGTAACCCGATCAAAAAATCCAATGAAACATCTTATCATTTACACTCAAGAATGGGTAACTACTATAAATTTCCATTTGGTCGTAGTTTTTCTTCCTTCTCCTAATATTAAGTGGAACAACTCATGACAAAACAAGATACCTCATATTTCATCCCCAACAACCAATACAAGTGACATAAATCGCAATACATCTTGGTAATGTCAGGATGAACTTACCAAACTGAGGCATGAAACTCTCACATCATCTCCTCACATATTTTTGTCAGAACCCAAACACGACCATGAATACATAGAATCTCATTCTCTTGTATGGTCCAAATAGGAGGTGGGTCCTCACATACCACACTTTCCCATAGGATTAATCCCTCAATGTTAGATAACTATCTATTCTTTACTCTATATAGAAGAGTGGAAGTCACCATTGTGAATGAGAGAAAATTCTTCCCATGAAAATCTTTCACCTCCAAGTGCATCTCTAAAAACAAATCCATAAGATATCACTCACTATTGGCCATGCAAACTTCCTGTATATGAGTCCTCTTGTTCAGTGCATCGGCAACATCATTTTATTTTTGGGAATATAGGAAAATTCAAATCCAAAATTATATAGGTACTCAACCCAACTTTTATACCTCTGATTCCAACCATGTTTTTTAAATATATACTTGAGGATTTTTTGCTCCGTGTACACCACAAAATTCTCTCCCAGTATGTAATTTCTCTAAGAGAACATGGCATGTACAATAGTGTCTAACTTGAGATCATCCATCGGGTAATTCCTCTCATGTTTCTTCAACTGATGAGACCCATACACTGAAACTCACTCTCCCTACATCAGAACTTCTCTCAGTCCAATACTTGATGCATTATAATACACGGTGTAGTTTATATCTGGCTCTGGAAGAATCAAGATAGGCACTGAAGTCAATATCCCTTTTAACTCTTGAAAGGTTTTTTCGTAGGTATCTGACCATTCAAACTTCACACCCTTATTAGTAAATCTTTTCCAAGGTGCCGATATGCATGATAATTCTTATATGAAATTATTATATATCCATATATCCCCAAAAAACATTATATATAAAATAAATTCTTGGTATTCTCCCAATAAACTATAGCTCTCACCTTCTCTGGGTTAATTGATACTCATGTATCTAAGATAATATAACCCATGAAGTGAATCTTTTCCATCCATAAGTGTCACTTTGTGAGGTTAGTATATAACTAATGCTCTCTCAGTGTATCCAAAAATGATCTAAAGATTTTTTTTGGTCATGTCAATTGTGAGAATACACCAAGATATCTTCCATGAATAACACTAAAAATGAATCTAGACAATGATATAAAACTTGGTTCATTAGTGCCATGAAAACTACTAGCATGATTGTGAGACCAAACGACGTAACCAAATACTCATATAGACCATACCTACTATGAAAAGATATGCAAGGTATGTCTGTATTTCGAACCTGTACCTGGTGATAACCCGATCTCAAATCAATCTTCAATAATACCCAAGCTCCCTAGATCTAGATGAAGGGATCATATATCCGTAGAATGGGATACCAGTTCTTAACCATCAACTAGTTCAATTTTTTATAATCCACAGATTGCTTGATGGTAAAATCTACCTTTTTCACAAAAAAAACTATAAACCCCATGGAGAAGCACTTGGTCATATAAACCCTTTCTCTTCCGATTCCTTTAGTTGCCTCTTAATTTCCTTTAACTCAGTAGTATAAATCCTATAAGGAGGAATGGATACAAGTGCATCTCATAGAACTACCTTGATAGATAAATCCACTCTCTATCTGTAGTTAAACTAGAAAATTAATCATGGAAAATATCCCTAAAATGATAAACCACTTAAGGAAAATATGTCTGATGAGATCCCAGATCATCTAGATACAAACTTGAAATCTGGGTTTTCATCTTGCCTAGCCCATGATGCTCGGGTCCAGCTCAACTCACATGGACATACCATTCACACTTTTTAAGAAAAACTCTTCACTATAGTGATGTTAATTTCATCTTATGGTGATAGAAATCAGTATGGTCTTGATAAGAAACTGTCTATTCCATCCCGAGTATGATGTCGAACCCTATCATCTTAAAGAAAAAAATAACCCATACAAAGTGACACCATCCTATCTCAAGGGGAAATCCCTGAACTTGTCTATACCCTCCATGCTGATCCCTAATATAGTATCTAAGGTCATAATTCCATCATAAAACTAAACAACAAGCCCGAGGCTCTCCACAATCGGTACAGATATGAAACTATGTGATGCACCTATATCAAATAGAGAAGATAATATATTAAAGACTACTAAGATTGTGCCTCCCACCATAGAAGGCACAATGCTCTTCTCCTCATGGATAGTATGTAGAGAACATATTTGGACCACATTTTATCCCTATGAAACAACCTCACTACCTAGAACAGGCCCAATATATTGTCTTGGAACAACTAGTGTCTAGTCGCCTCAACCATGACCACCACCTCAGCCTAAATGACTAGTGTTGATCCAGCTCCCAGACTAACTTAGAGCTATGAATCCTACTATTGTACCTATATTTAGAGTTGATCCCCTTCCACTAACTACTGGATGGAAGGTTCTGCAAAAACATTGAACATACCCCATCCTACCGTAAGCTCGACACCCAACTAGGTTCCTACCTCACAGATTTCTTATGGGTCCTCCTCTCCCACACTAGTGTAAAAAGAAAGCACTACCAACAGCAACAACCAAGCTATTAATCCCATCACAAGAGGCCTAAAAACAACACTTCTTACTATATTTCTCTAAACCACTAGGTCGAGAAGTTGAACTCCCCTACTCTTTTCCCCCATCTTCCCTTAGGTTCTGATTAGTAATAAGCTTTTAATTCACTATCTATGTAATAGTCATTAACCAAAACATGTTGACCAGTGATTGAACGGAATTCTTGAGACCTTCCTCAAAGTTTATCACCCTTGGTGGCTCATCAGCTAGACAAATCGGTGAAAAATGTTGAAGCTCTATAAAGTGATATGAATACACTATAACAGTCATATAACCCTTCTCTAGATGCATGAAATCACTATACCTTTCAGCTCTTAGGGTCTCAAGAAAAAATTAGTCATAAAACTAGGTTTATAAATCTCTCCCAATCATATCTTCAAGCATATCATCCTAGAAAAAATCATCCCCCCACCACTTATCCGCTCCCCAAATCATATATGTTGTGATATTCACTCTCCTATTAGAAGTTGTATCCATATTCTCAAAAATTGACAATTTAGTCTCAAGAAACATCTTAGAAACCAGTATACCACCATCCCCTAAAAACATGGGAGGATTCTACTGCTAGAACACATGTTTCTTCTCTTCCATAGACAAGGTAGGATACGGTGATCCTCAAAAATTCTGAATATGGAATAGGAAACCCTCTAAGAACTATGCCTCAACACCTATATCCATTTCAACTATTAGTTCCACAGCTAGCACAAAAGAGAAATCTACTGGTATCCTAGGAACCACTACCTCCAGAGCATGGTCATCATCACCCTGTTGGTACCTGATTAGAGGTCTTTGTGGTTTCATATCTCTACAATTTCAAACATACACCTCATAAAAGTTCTAATAGGGACCAATTAATAGATATAAAATTATAGTAAAGGTCAAATACATCCAATAAAAGTCACACCCCTCATCCTACTCCTAAAGATAGGAATAGGTAAAAAGGAACTATTATATAAAGTACCAGAGATACCACATACTACCCTCTCTAAATTTGGTTCAAGGTCAATTAATCAGTTTCATAATTTAGTTTTCATTTTAATTAATATTTATATCACAAATTTATTTAAATGGTTGAACCTAATGGGTCACTAATTCTAGTCCATAAGGTCCCATACACTTTATAAAGTGAAGTGTGGCATCCAATTATTACAAACCAAAACACATTCCATTCCATGTTACAAATGGTCCTTAACTCAATGTGTCATAATTGTCTTCTTGGGGTGTCTATTGTATCATAATTAAGAATAAAAATGTTTAGGTTATTATAATAACTTTAAGTACCAATCATGTTTCTTAATCCACTACACATAATTTCTATCAAACAAAAATTATATCACACAAGGCACACATTTCAATGTCATACAGTCAAGTAATTCATCCTATATAGAATAGCATAATGCATGGCATGTGAATCTTAAAGGTTCCTAAATGATGCATGATATGGAATAACCTCATCTCATCAAGATATAATAAAATAAAACCCTCCATCATAGAAATAATAACATCACAATTCAAGTGAATCACTTAATGGTGGAATCAAATCAACTATAATAGGAAAAATATAAAATAATAATTTTCAATCATTGAAATTTGGTTTTTTTCCTATACATGGGTTTGCTACTCCCAGGAACAACTCATTACCAAATTCTAAAATTTCTTAATATCCATTCTATAGTCTCAAAATATTAAGGCAAAAAAATGACCCTCTGATACCACTTTGTAACATCCAGACCCAGGAGCCACTAAATGGTTCCCCGAGCTAGTGGGTCACATGTCCTAGTGCGCACCTCCCCATACACTAGAGGATGTCGACTAGTAGTGAGGGCCTATGGTGTGTCTATAGGGAGACTATTAAATCATTTCATAGTGTATCATAGCAGTATTAATCATAAAAATAAATAGGAAAAGTAGATAAATAAATGAATCAGAGATAAATTTCCAAAAGACTATAATAATAAATGATCCAAAAGAAGTCTTATACAATATGATGATTATGTCATGTCTCTAAAAAGTAAGAAATAGGTAAACAACTATCCAGTAAAATACATGTATCCAAATACCAAAAAGACCAAAAAATATATATCCTATCTAGTATCATGAGTATATCTAGGAATCATGCTCGATATCTCCTAAGAAGCGATCAAATGAAGCATCATATAATGGGAAAGTTCCCCAATCCCTACCTGCAACCATGAAGTCTATCTGAGTACCCATTATAGACCTGAACAGGGTGTGAAATAACACTCAGTAGTCCACCACCAACAGTGTCTATAATAAATCCTACTTATTTGATATAAACAAAATTATTGTGAAATATATACCATTGGTATAAAAGAAATAAAATCAATTGATACAAGTCGAATGTACTATTGATCCTACCGAGGCTCATTGTAAACAACTGTCAATATTTCATAAACAAGGGAATTTTTAAATCATACTAGTAGGTGTGATACTATATTTCTATCCACTATAATTAGATTCACATACCATGGATATATATAAATTATAACAAAATCGACAACAACCACACTATGTAATTAATTTCATAATATATACCACATCTCGACTGTAAAATCTAGTGTAAAAAACCATCGCATCCATGATGTATAACAAAGTTTCATCCACAATAGAAATTCCATGTAATAAATTTTCCAGATCAAAAAGGTTTAAATCTAAGGTATAGAAGACCAAGGCATCCATGTCGAGTTCCAGGATAATCTTGATAGAAATTCAGTAAAGACTTGGGTGAAGTCTAAGGAGCATGTCAACATACTATGTCTAATGCGAGTCTAAGAAAGTCAAATACAAGGGGTATAAAGGCCCTAGGAATCCTGTGGAATTATGATAGAAGTAGGAAATAGGTCCAAGGAATCCACTACTATAAACAATACCCATGGAGTATAAATTTCTATATCATCCTATAGAATCTGGATCTGAGGTATACCTACCAGGAAATATACTACCATAATCAATACATATCCATTCACATGCATGAGTTCATATAACTCATTTAACAATACCACTTTAAACAATTTAAAAAATTCATAACATGTTATCACATTGTAATAAGGTACAATGATCTCCTAACATCTCAATCCAATTCAATTAAATTCTTATTTAGTTTAAATATGGTCTCCCTCTAACTAGGTGAGCTCACACACACCCCATAGGTGGTATAAAAAAAGGTGTATACAATGAAACACCCCATAGGTGGCCTAGGATAGGGGAAAAAATTCTAACAATCACAATATTGCTAGTGGGAAACCTAATCGGGTTCTAATTCATCAAATTCAAATATTTAATTAATTAAGGAGGAACCGCCGGAAAGTTCGGCATGAGAAACAACTATGAAAATCTATAAAACAACCAAAAAATATGGGAAAAGGTATATAACACCTACCATAGGTCTATAGTAGAGCACTAATTCGGTATTGAGCTATGATTCAGTCCAGATAGTGAGAAAAATAAAAAATGGACAAAATCTTAGAAATAAGGAAAATAGGATCACACCTAAATAACTCCATCAACATAAATTCAAACTAATAATGACACAAGAGGAATAAATAACTTAGTGACTCAGATACAAAGAGATCAATGATGTTGGAATCTGAATATGAATGGTAAATATCTCTAAATTCCTAGATTAGGCCTTAAAGAAGAGCTCTCAACATGAGCAGGCTATCCACCAGAGAAAAAAAGGGAAAGAAAAAAGTTTATAAAATATTTTAAGGGTGAAATGGTCATTTCCACTATTTTAATTGGGTCGCATGGTTTAACTGCCTGATTTATCAATCCGTGCACCAACCATGCACCCTTAAATTTATAAGGTAGGACCCTGCATGGTTTCATACACACCGTTTGACTAACAGTGCGCAAACCATGTCCAGCGCCTCTTCTAAAAACTGTAGTCACTCCCGTATAGGCGTCCACCCTTGGATGAATAGTTTAGTCAAATAGTGAAACCTTTTTAATCCCAATATCCATATCTTACATTTCTTCCCAAACCATATATCTTACATCACACGGTTTCTCCAAACTGTGTGACCCAACTACTTTTCTCCAACATTTAGGATATGGGCTCCAAACAAGCCCCAAACACCCCCAAAACTCCCATAATCTAAAAATAAACTCACATAAGGTTTAATATGTGGAGTTAAACTAAAATTAAAAATACCAGTACCTCATAGGAAAACATTGGATTTACTTGGATATCCTTTTTTAGGCACGATCTCATGGAGTAGTTGTAGTCAGAGATAGCATGCGCAGTCACTCCTTGTCATGGTCCTACTCATGGTGTCCCTCAAAATGGAAATCCAGGTTGATCCACACCAAGAAGACTACCTATTTCATATAGGTTTTAAAGGAACCATAAAATTATGGTTCCAACATTCCATGGTTATGAGGGATTCGTTCGGACTAAGGACCTGTGGCTCGATTTGTTTATTCTCTCTATCAAATCAAGTTTGGTACCTCAACTACCAAGGATAGGGAGTGATGTGGAGATCAGAACACCACATCCTCCCATTTCTTGTATTGATAACAGATGGGGAAAATTGAATGGGGTTGTAATGTACTTCCCTGGATCCCTATATAACCAGTGGTCGGACCAGTTCACCACATGTCCTCAGGCATGCCTCCTCGTATTCCAGAGGTTGTCGACTGGAAGAAAGGGTCTAAGATAATACTATGGGGAGACTATACGCCCTATATCAAAGTACACAATAGAATATTAAATAAAAATTACCGTTAACATTAATAAATAAATATATTACCATAAATAAATATACATCCATAAATAATATATGAAATGAATTAAATGCTCTAATGATCATTCCCTACAAACAATGAAAACCCCACTGGGTTGGTCATAGTTACATACCAGAATAAAAGTAATAAAACAAAAGGGGTGTCTACTACATCTCTGATCTGAACCTCATCTAGTCTCCTGATACTATTTGAGATATCCTGCTTGTCCGCACTAACCCAAGTCTCTACCTAAAAAAGTTCCTGTAATAAAAATGCATGAGCTACCTAGGTACCCATGTGAAATGGAATCCTCAGTAGGGTGTGAGTAAAACTCAGTAGACCACCACCAATAGTGTCTAAAAAATCTAGTGTGTGTATATTGTACATAAAATAAAGTAATTAAAATTTGTATTAATTTAATAAATTAATAAAACTCAAAAAATAAACCCACTTTCCCTCACAATATAAAGTAACACTCAGGGTCAGCCAAATATATTTCAGCACATTGTCAGATATCACTAAGTATGTTTTAGAACTATTATAACCATATCCATAAAACTTCCAGGGTTTAAACCACAAATCATTACAGGTGAACTGGGTAGTGACCTATAAGCATTATAGTATGTTTGGTAACAATCCCTTTGTATAATCATTTCAGCATAACCAGACACAATCTCTTTATATAATCATTTCAGCATAATCGGGCACAATCTCCTTATATAGTCATTTTATAATAACTATAAATCATTAGAATATAATAATACAAGATAATATAACATAGGGGAACACATAACACATGCAAAAAATTTATTTATAATCCACTTTTTTTATTTCATCAATTTTTTGATTTTTCAACCATTTACTTCATTGATCCAAAATACTAATTATCATCATAAATTTTACCATCCCTCTTTCACGTATCAATTAAATCCATTAATAATTATTGTGAAATTATACCAATAATACACCTCTTTTCAATAATTAATACATTAAAATACCAATGCATCTATTTAAGTCATATGATTCACATTCAAGAAAATTTCCCATTTACCATGTCATGAGAAATTCTCAATTCACATGCTAAAAAACTTACATTGTCAATCCAAATCATAAATATATTCGATTACTCAAGGGGATATAGGTTCATTCTATTTAACTTCTAAAAAGTTGTTAAGGGTTGGAACACCCCTTGGGTGGCTGTAAGTCTTGGCCACAATGCTAAGAGACCCAACGGAGTCCTTGGAAATTCTAAGCATATATATTCTTATCAAGGCAGTGGATTACAATTTTATTTTTATAAAACACATGGAATAACATCATGGTTGAAATTATTGAATACACTAGTGAAATTAATCATAAATAAAGGTAGTTTTAAATAATATCCACCTCAAACATAGTTAACTCTAAGCAAAGAAAACCCCAATATCTTTTTTTCATCACCCAAGTCTATTTAGACTTCCTTAAAAGCCTCGAGTTCCTATCTCATGCCCGATCATCCCAATTAATTAATTATAATTACATTATAATTAATTAAATTATAAAATGGAATATTGTACCCAATGGAGAAAGAAAAATATTCCTAAATACTTCCCATATTTCATAGCCTAGTTGGATCCTCAAACAACAATTGATGAAAAGTTTGATATGGTCGTCTGATTCCAATCCAGGAAAAATACCTATTGTGTGACAACCCAACAACAAAAAAATAATATAATTAAATTATAAACCTTTTAAATAGGAACCCAATGAAATAAATTCATTTTATCTCACTTTAATAGTATGTTTTCATCAACATGAGATACCCTCTCATCATGAAAATCTAAAATCTCAACATCCTTAACACATCCTTCCTAATTTGGTTGATTTTTTCATCCGATTTATCAATTTATATCATGAAACAATCTATTATATAAATTATATTTTGAAATTTACTTATAATATATATGTATTAAATAATAAATAAATTTCTAAGAGGAATCCATTTCAAAAAATGGTGTTACAAATGGTATAGGTATGTGATTGGAAGGGCTCTCAGAAGGCAAAACCATTCATTCTCATTGCTTCTTTCTTAATAGGTTTGATAGAAATAATTTCTAATTGATTTTGAAGGATACCATCACTTTAAATACCACATAAAACTACCCATGGTAAATTCATGATGTGAAAACAAGTTTCACATCATGAAATTTTATGGGAAATCATTTATTGGCTCCGGCCAACCAGAGTCACAGTGTGAAAGATAGTTTCATTCCATGAATTGTTGGGCCTAGCATCTATGCCCTATCTTAACATTATGAAACACTATAAGGAACCCAATGAAACCATATCATTTCATTAATGACATATTCATAATGTAAATGTGGTGTTTTATTTTTTTTAACAGTCTAGGGCCCTGGCCGCTCCTTTTGTGGCCACTCGGACCCCTGAGTCATCACCCAAACATTGAACCTCATCTAAAAACACCATTTTAGGAATCATAAACACATATAATCTCACTTAGATTTCTGGTTCTTAATAAGACTCATTGAACAATATAGGAAATTCAAATTTCCACTAATATCCTTAACAGGTACGTATGTGGGTTCTTATAATCTCCCCACTATAAAACTTCTCATTACAGAGAAGTCGCATCATCATTTACTGGATAAACCCAGCCTACACAGGTTTCTTAACCATGCCCAAAAACTTGTTTTCTACTATGGAACACCAAAATATCTTTCATTTAATGACTCCATACATGAGTCACATTATTCATCATAACCCAATCCACCACTCATAACCATCACTGAACCCCTAGATGACACTTCATAACACCATCTTATTCTGAAACACCATTGTTTCATCATTTGTGTCATCAACAAGTTCATGTTACTCCCCTCCATAAAACCCAACTTATCACAACCACTTACGACCAATGATGTTCCCCACCATCGGGATCACTTATCAAAACACATTCCTAACAATCCAATGGCCTTCTTGACACAGTTTCCATCTCAACATTCCCAAACAAGAACAAAACATCTACCAATGATGGTGCCACTCTCATCACTGATTTTCAATCAAAATAGATGATTATTCACTACCTATGCATAGGACCTTCACACACCAACCATTACTTCAAAGTCCCCAACACAAATTTTGATTAATTTCAACATACCTAAAATGAACAATTATAACCATGATACCAACTTCCCCAGTTTTTCCAAGAATCTCACCCAAAATGGAACCTTCAACACTTTTGGTCGCATGTTTAACCCCTTAAAACATGTTAAAAAATATTGTGTCACAGGTTTTTTCCCCTAAAACATTTCACAAAATAGGTATTCACCCCTTTAATCAATAAATAAAACTAATTCACCCTATAAACTAATCCATAATTCATGGAACACCCCGCAAAACATGTCATGAAAAGTGTCTCACCCTATGAACCATGTCAAGAAATGGGGGTTCACCCCCATGAATCAACCTCTAACCACAAAAAAAACATTATGAACTCATTTCCAATTCATTTAATTCATTCAATGTCTCATATGAATTCCAAATTTCGTGTTTACATGAAACTAGATAATTAGACTTTATAGATCTATAATGTCAAAATGTTACCTCAATCATCCAATAGATGGCCCAAAAAAGGAAACAACCCTTCTCACATGAATTCATCCTCCAATAGCCTTTGGTGGCCTCTCTACACTATTACTTTCCCTACACGTCTTATAGAGAATAACCCTAGGAAGACCCTCCATAATCCCTAAAAATTAAATTTGATATCTTAGCATATAGTCGATGTTCTTTTAGTAAACTATGGATGATGTTAATATATTGGGTAATATTATCACTAAATTTCGAGTACACTAAGATTTCGTTAACAATTACCACCAAAAACCATAAATTTTTTATGTCACCTCATATAAATGGTAAATTTCATACCCATAAATAGGTATTTTTCTTCCCTACCCACAACCATTTCATCACTCCAAGACTCCTTGATTCAAGATGGATTCATTAGCCAAAACTCACTAATGCTGCATGAATCTCTCTCAAGCAGTCATAAATGAAATTATATTATGGTACTATAGTTAACACACAACTTGAGTTCCTCCACCACAACCTGAACAATTATCAATAGAAATGAAATTTATCCTTATAGAGTATCCAAAACCATTGTTCCTGCCATAATAAGTGTGTATCACCTTGATTTCATCAAAAACAGTAGGCAATTACTCTTAATCCACCCATTCACATAACCTAAATGGTATCGTGTATCTCCAGTAAATTCCAACCATCTTAAATTCACTATAAATCCCAGATCATACACTTTCCTATAAACATTCATTGAACCCAACTCAAAATTCCATGTGTCATACATCTTGGGAACTAGTCTAAAATTCCTATTATATCGACTAATCATGCCTCCTAGTCCTTTGGTATAAACATACTAGAAGATCCATCGGACCTCCTCCTCAAAACTAGGCACCTTACCTATTCCATGATTACTCACATAACCTCCTTCCTCAAGGAATCATTCTAGAAAAACATGTTCTCACCCTTAGTTGATGGTGTTCCGACCTCATCCACATTCTTGGAAGCCACCCAGAACTCCTATGATCATGAGTGTCCACCCATTCTCTATCTACACTTATAAGGTGTATTCAAACACATAAGTCCAAACATCACCCTAGTCCTACCCTCAAGACCACACATTGATTCCTAAAGAACCAACCCATGTTATTTTCATCACCAAAACCCCCTGAGAACTTCCCATGCATCAATATCAAACTCCAATCAAACTGAATGCTAACACACTAAGATCTGAGTCGTAAGAAAATTAATCTATCTATCCCACCTAACCCAACCATTAATGTCTTAATAAATACACTATAGTAACCCATACTTTTCAAACATAGATATTACATTTTATTAGATGAATATTCATTACATAACATAATGATCCATGCCATAATCGTATAGATCTTGTATCTTTGGAAACATGAAAAAACAAACAGCTAGTTCATAAGAGATCTACATCGCCTCCCACTTAGTTATTCATAAATATCACCCTTATTAAACATAACATTACTAAAAACTTTATTCAAAACCTAGGTAAAGTAAACATAAGAAAGGCTGGGATCAGATGCACAGAAAGGGTAAACAAGGGAGATATCAATTATCACATAATCATAACATGATCATAAAAGTATGAGAATAAGATCTTAACATTTAAAAATCACACCCTTCATACCATAGATTATAATCTTGAGTCATGAAATAAATTTTGGTATTTCATAAGATATGAATCATATAGTAATCAAAGAACATGTTCCACAAGATCATAACATTGACATAAGACATGGAATTTTGGTATACAAAAAAAATAGAAAATCATTTCCTTAGTAGTAAAGGCTCACTAAAAAAGACTATCATAGTGGATTAGGTTCACTACCAAAACCATAATAGTGTCCAAAGTTCACTCCCATGACTATCATAGTAGAAATATTCCCTTACTGAATTGGGTTAACTCTACATTCCACTCTTGTTTATCTCATGAGATATATATCTTTATCCAATTAATTAGAGGGATATATAATTATGGGACCACCCATCACATAATAAAAATCATAAATATGTGTTCCAAAAGATCATAAAACATTCATCATATCATAACTTGTGAGAAAGAAATAGATTTCATAAAAATTTCATCATATCATAACCTTTGGAAAATAAATTAGTTTCATAAACATTTCATCAATTCATCATAGAATAACCCATGGAAAAGGTATGGGTTTCATAAATATATTTTCATTATAATCATAAACTTTCCAGATAAATAATAAGGATATTAACAATGGATTATATACTCACTAAAGAATAAGTTAAATCAAGTGTTTTTGTCATCAATGAATAGAAATACCATTTCAAGATTATTAAAACATTTTTGAGAAAAATACCCTTTGCACTTTGAAAATAAATTTTCAAAAACTATAAATTCACAAAATATTATGAAAACCATTTTATTTTAAAATGGAATTAGAAACCTATAATGTAATATTTATAGTATTTAGAAGTCATGATGTCATGAAATTCTATTTATGTCGTATAAGTTAAAATAAAACATTCCATTCTCATTTTTATAAAAAGTCAAAAAGTACCTCGTTTAGAAAATGATAAGAAGATTACTTTTACACCATTTTTAAAATGGTCAATAATGGGTAAAAATGAATTTAAATAATAAAAATATAATATTAGAAATATAATTGAAAATGTTTTTATAAAACATGGATATGTAAGAAAAAGGTTTTTTATCGAAGAGATAAATAATGTATTTTTTCTTTAAAAATATCCTTTTTGAATCTTGAGTAATTAAAGTGATATGAATGAAAGTAAAACATGTATTATAAAAAAATTATAATAAAATTCATGTGTTTATTGATATTTATATCATAATATTTCATCATCAACACTTAATCATAAATAATCCCAATAAACAATGATATTGTAACTTAAAACCCTTACTGCATTGGTAACATTTTAATCATAAGACCCATGAATGAATAAATTCAAAATGAAGCATTAAATATAATGAACATAATGATAACCATGATATAAATTTTCAGAGTTCAGTATATAAACCTCATAAAATAATATAGGTGCATGAACTAATATATGTCCCAAAGAATATAATTTGAGATGATAAACCCTTACCTTGACTTCTACTTGCCTTGAAAGCACTCTAATGTCATGTATAACAAATTTAAATTTATTATAATTATATACCAGAATAATTTATATATTATAATATCATATATTATCCCTTTATAGAATTTCAACACTCATTTATTAATAATTCTTTATTAAACTCATCCATTCCAGGTGATTATTTCTTTGTTTTTCATGTATGTTTTGGTTCTGTATTTTTGGTCCTTGTGCTTTGATCATGGTTATATAATATAAAAAATATCATGGAATAAATATCATACATATTTATTATAAACATATATATATTCATCCATAAAATTTATAGATATAAAAATGGATTACATTGTTCATGGAGACGGTAGTCTGTACGTACGCATGAACATTGTTTTCATTTTTTGACAGATGGAACAAACGAATGGTAAATAATAGTTTACATTTATTGAATAATTATTATATCATATATATATATATAATATATATTAATTAAATATATCTTTTTACTATCCAAGTAAAGAAAAAATGAAAAATTAAACACATCGCTTCGTGGAGGTGGTAGTCCACACATATGCACGAGCGATGTTATCATTTTACAATAGATTGGAATGTAAGAAGGTAGATATTGTATTATATTTATAGAAGAATAATTATTTAATATATAATATATATATACTTTAATCCCATAATAATAACCATCCATGAAAGTTGGTTATGGTAAATGAATCGTATCGCTACGTGGAGACGGTAAGGCATACGTATGTAGAAGCAAATATCTCACTTCCCATTTGATAAAAATAGGGTGAATAAAGATAGTTTAATAATAATAATAAAATTTAATTATTTTTTTTGATAATTAATTTATTATTTTATGAATAATATAATATATTTATTGGAGGTAAAATAATAATTAAAAAAAGTGATTGTTTAAGGCAATTACCTATTCTTTAAAACATCACCTTTAATTCTACACTTAAGGGCTCTAGGGATGGAATTTGGGGAATAAAATCACCTATATAATGTATTTTGGGGAGTTTTGAAGATAATTTGGTAGGTTTTTGTCGATATAAAAGTCGTAAATTGGTGTAAAGAAGATAAAGGAGGTGTTCCCCTTTATAATTGAGGGAAGGGGCACTCTTGAAATATTTTAAAAGATTAAAATATAATAAATTCATTATCTATCCCAAATTTCACAAAAGTCTGGTTATTCAAAGATAATTTGGAATGTGGTTTAAATCCCATAAAACAAGAAAATTTGGATAGGTTTAAGTGGTGTTTCAAACCTTATCTTTAAGTTTAACCCCTTAGTTAACCGTGGTAAAAAGTTTTTCACTCTTAAAGGATTATAATTTTACTTTTAAGGTCACTATTGACTCATAAATGGATAAGGGATGAATCTTTCAACAAAAGTTTATAATCATTTTCCTCTTAAAATATTTTTATAATTTATAAATAATTTGATAAAATATTATCTTTATAAAATATCATTAATGTCAATTTTCACACTATTCATTTAATTTTACTTAAAAGAAAACAAGACAAAGGTGAATTTAAATATAATCCATTTAAAAATCACTAATATTTCATATTAATCTATAAAATTTATGAAACACTATAACTCATTCAAATTATATTACTTTTAACATTTTTAAAATCTTTTATTTTATTTTTCTATTAATTTAATAAATATCATATTAGAGTTGTGCAAGAATTTAAGATAATTAATTAACCACTAAAAACTAGAAATAAATTACTATAATAAATATAATTTAATTTTTCCCCAAATAAAAAATTAAATTTTTTCACCACTTTTTTTATCCCTATGTGAACATATAATAGATATTTAAAATTAAGAGAGTGACATTTTTATTTTTATTTACTTTAAATATTATACTGGTTATTTTCAGAGACATGTGTATATTAAACAAATATATTTTGAGACTAAGGTGACAATGGTATAATTAAATTCATTATATAAGGTTTAATATTAATTATTATGAACTTAACACTTAGTTTTAACATAGATTAACCTGATTAACCTTTTATTGAGGTGATAAATGTTACCATGGTTAATATTCATAATGTCTAAAATTAAAAGGTTCATATTTACCAAATTTGAACCTCCGGATTAAAAATATGGAATCTGTTTTATCAAAAATAAATACCTATAATTGGAATAAATTAATTTTAAAATAAGTGCAAAAAATTAAATGAAAACCTCTTTTTATAAACAATACAGTTTTAAGAATAAAAATTCATTTATTACTATCCCATGAATAGAAAAATATTAGATAAATGTTAAAAAAATTAGTGAATATACAATATATAAATTTTACTAAAATCATTCACCAATAGTTAGTAATTTATGTTATTATGATAGAAACATATTGTGTGTATAAAAGCAGTTTTTCCGAAGAAAAAAAAAACTTTTACTTTATAATGATTTTTATTTCTTATGATTTTTATTTCATTTATAATAAAATAATGACCAATGAATTTATTGTATAAATGTGTAAACCATATAATTTTTATTATTTAGTTATTACTATTAATACCCTCCAATTTAGTAGCAATTTTATAACGGTATACTATATTATGGTTCGTTTAGACTTGGGGTTTGTGTGTATCATAAACTATCAAAAAGATTAAATTTATTTTAAAAGAAATATATCATAAAATCTCATGGTGTTACATTATAACCCACTTAAAATGAATTTTGGCCCAAAATTATATTAATCTAACATAATAAAATGAGTATATCTCAGCCTCATCATATCCTCTATTTCCCAAGTAGCTTCTTTTAATTTGTGATTTATCTAAATAACTTAAATGAGGTGGGTAGTCATGTTCCATAGCACTTTATCTCTATGATTCAAGATTTATAATGGTTTTTACTCATATAAAATATCATTATTTAATTGTATATCTTCTTATTTTGGTATATGTGAAGGATCATGAGTTTACATCCTCAAGAGAGATACATGGAACATGTCGTGAACTTGAGAGAGTTTCGGTGGAAGTTCAATATGATAAGCTACCATCCTTAGACGATCTAGAATATGGAAGGGGGAAATATGCCTAGGGATCAGTTTTCCATTATTTATAAATCTCATAACCTTATTCTAGGGATAAATTCATAGGAAAACCTTTTCACCAACTTTGAACTTTATATCTCCTCGACGATTACCAGCATAACTTTTCTATTGACTCTGAGCTTGCTTGATTTGTTGATGAATATATCTAAATTTATCTATAATTTCCATAGCTATCTCAGGTCTCAATAACTTTATTTCTACAACTTCATCCCAAAACGTTGGGCTTCTAAACTTTTTTCCATAAAGGCCTTTATAAGGATCCATATGAATTATCAGGTAAAATTTTTTATAATAAAAATAAACTAGAGTAAAATGTTGATCCCAGTCACCTATTATAAATGTAGAACAAAATATTAACAGATAATATAGGGTGTTAATGGTTCTCTCAGATTAAAAATCTATTTAAGGATGAAAATTTATACTGAAACTCAACTCTATATCAAGACTTTCTCTATATTTATCTAGAACATCGAGGTAAACCTTCGATCCTAGTCAGATAAAATAGAATGTGGTACTCTATGAAACCTTACCACTTCCTTGATGTATATTCTGGAAAGATGATCAAGAGAGAAATATTATCTAATATCAATTAAGTATATTGACTTTTTAAGTAATTGAATATAAACCAAACATCATTATGTCCTTTAGATGTTTTGTGGATCCCCACAAAAAAATCAATGGTGATGTTTTCCTATTTCCATCCTTGTATGGGTAATGGTTGTAACATCCCATTAGACTTCTTTTTCTCAGCCTTAATTTATTGACATACTAAGAACTGAGATAGATATTCTGCAATATCTTCATTTCTTCTATCCCACCAGAAATACTCTTTAAAGTCTCTATGTATATTTATAATTCCAATATTAATATACAATAATGAATTATGAGCCTCATAAAACAACTCCTTCAAATATGGTATTGATGGGACACATACACAATTTGGAAACATTATTATTCCCTCGCAATCAAGATTAAAATCAGGAATATCCCTGACCTTATTTTGTATTTTCAAATCTTCCTTTTATGCCTCTTTAATCCTGAAATGGATAGATGGTCAAACAATTTGTGGAGAAAGATAATATTTCCCCACTTACCTCAAATCTTCTAGATCCATCCCTTGAAAATCCAAAAAATATTGGGTCTTTTTCTATCCTCATAATAGATAATCTAGCATGATCCTTTCGACTCAGAGTATCTACCATCTTGTTTAATTTCCCATGGTGGTAATGTATTGAGAAGAAATAATATTTAATCAACTCCAACCATATTTTTTGGAATATATTAAACTCTTTATAACTGGAAATATACTTTAAAATTTTTTAATCAGTATATATATCAGACATTTATTATAAATATAATTCCTCTATATATTTAATGAAAAAATTACTGTAGATAACTCTAAATCATTAGTTATGTAATTTTTATCATGAACTATTAATTGTTATGATGAATAATCTACCATTATATCATTATACATGAGGATGCATCCTAATCCCTTCTTTGATGAATCATTATTGATTAAAAACACTTCTCTATTATAGGGTAATGTAAGTACAAGTGTACTGACTAACCTTGCCTTCTGTTCCTTGAAATTTTCTTCTCATTCTTTAGTTCAATTGAAATTGGATCCCTTCTAAGTTAACTAGGTGAGTGGATTGGACATCCATGAGAAATTATCTAAAAAACATCGATAATATCTATAAAAAACCAATAAAACTATGGATATCAGTCATAGTGGTTTGTTTGGGATAATTTTCAATAACTTCAATCTTTGATGGATCCACCTATATACCTTCTCATTAGATTATATGACCCAAAAATGAAACATTCAAAATCCAAAATTTACACTTGGTAAATCTTTCAAACCGATTCTTCTACCTTAGAAAAATTCTCAAGTGATTTCCATGATATTCATTTAACTTTGAATATATAAGTATATAATCTATAAATATTATCAAAAACTAGTTATGTTCATCACTAAATACTTTATTCATTAAATCCCTAAAGATAACGAGGGAATTAGTAATACCAAATGACATAACTATAAATTTATAGTGTCCACACCTTGTATGGAATTTTCTCTTGGGTATATCCTCTTTATTTAACCTTAATTTATGATATCCAAAATGAGGTAAAATCTTAGAAAAGTATTTATCTCAATATAGTTGATCAAAAATTAATCAATACAGGGTAGAGGATACATATTCTTGATTGTTATCTTGTTATGTTCCCAATAATAAATGAAAATTTAAATTGATCTATCATTATTCTTAACAAAAATAACTAGTGGACCCCATGGTGATGCACTAAGTTCAATGAATACATTGTCAATATTTTCCTAGAGTTTCTTCTGGAATTATGACAACCCAATTGGGGTTATTCTATATAGAGTCTTTGAAATATGTGTCTCAGCAGGCCTGAGTTCTATTGAAAACTCAACTTCACAATTTATTGGAATACCAGACAACTATTTTAGAAATAAATCAAAAAAAATACCACACAATAGGCATATATTTTATGTTGAGTTTCTCCCAAACCATCTAATATAAACACCCTTTTGAATTGGAATCGTGACCATACACTGGATGTAATTTCTTTTGAAAGTTCTTATTTTTCATCACATTGATAGATAATCATAGGTTAGTTTGTAATAGAAAATGTATCATACCTTCTTTATAAATTTATGTGGCATTAATGGAATTAAATACAATCCATTCCAAAAATAACATCAAATTCAACTTGAGGAAGAATAATAAGAATTTCAAGAAATGCATTCCCACAAACTTCAACCAGAGAAGAATCATATACATGAAATGATATCATCATACCATTATGGGTTTTTACTACTAACTCAAAATATAATATTTGAGTTTCTATTGTGATACACTTAGTAAACTCCTTAGATATAAAATAGTGGTTAGATACAGAATCAAATAGTATATAAACAGTTATAGAGAGGATGGTAAGTGTACCTTTCAGCACATCATTTTTTTACTCCACATCGGTAATAATGTTCGCATGTTATTTCCATTTGTCTCAAGGATTAAGAGGATTTTTATATTCATCATCACCATTAACCTTTAGGTTTTAGAACTGGTTATAATACTACCCATACTCCTTGAATTTGAAACACTAAAGTGTGGGTGGTGCATTCTATGGTGATTTTTCATTATTCCTTTCATTAACTGGTCTCTTAACATAACTTTGATATTTGATTTACTAATGACCTTACTTTCCTCACTTAAAACAGTTACTAACCCCCTTAATATAATTTCTACCATATTTCCTTCCACACTTTGAGCATAAAGGAAATCTCAATTTCTTTTCCCTTTGATTTTTAGAATTTCCTTTGAATACCATCTTTCATTTCGTATCAAATATATGATATGGATAGGTAAATTAAATCTTCATTTCCACATTAATATCACATAAAATTATTTATTCATATATACTAAATTATCTTTTGGATAACGCCCTTTATAGACTTGGTTTTATTACACTAAATAATAAAACAACCTTTCTTTAAGGTTGGATGATGATACCAGAAAATACCTCACAAGTCTTGTAACATTTCCCCCATAGGTACTAACAGATTCATCATTATTTTTATTTAGATCAAGTAATTCCTTATCCATATTCATATAAATAATATTTGGAAATTAATTATTTAATAAAAAACATTTAAACTCATCCCTCTCTATGGAGCCAATTTCTTCCCTTTGCCTCATGTTCTTAATAATATTACACCATTTATCTTCTTCACCTTCCAAATTATAACAACCAAAATAACTTTTTCATGTTATAAACACTAGATAATTCATAATCTCTTTTCAGTGGTATTGATCTATTTATCAACAACTATTGGGTCATAATACCCACTACAAATGGTGGTTTTTTCCTTATGAAGGACTCAAGAGAATTTTGTTCCATAATTTTCTCATTTGGAAGCTCAATAGAAGTAATAAATTGAGAAAGTTGTGTAAATATAATAATAAAAAAAATTATTCCAGATCCCATAAAATTTGATTTTCCAGGTGGAAAATTATTTCATTATTTATTACATTCCACAATGACAAGATTCTTTTAGGTTTTATCCGTTGACTAAAAAAAACATCATAGTGTGAAAAACAATAATCATAGAGGGAAACTACATAATCATGAAAAATTATATATTGGATGTCTAAATCAAGAAACCTTATTTTTAATCTATGGAAGCTTAGGTTTAACCTAGGTCATCCATGATCATTACCAAAACTCTAAGATGTGATACTATACTTAAAATTATTCCCAGGGTTCTCACTAAAGTTTTCTCATCGTTGTTTCCAAAGGTTAACTAAACTTTGCTCTGATACCAACTATAGCGACCCATACTTTTCATATACATATATTACATCTTATTGGATGAATATTAATTACATAACATAATGATCCTTTCCTAAATATTATAGGTCTAGTATATTTGGAAACTTAAACACATAAAAAAATTTATTATATATCTACATCATCTCTCGCATAGTTATTCACAACAAGCACCCTTCTTATACATGATATTCCTAAAACCATTCTTTATAACCTGGGGAAAGGAAACATAAGAAAGGGTGAGATAAGATACATCGTAAAGGTAAACAAGGGATATATAAATGATCACATAATAATAACATGAGCATAATAGTATGAGAACATGATCTTAACATTTGAAAACCATACCCCTCATATCATAGATCATAATCTTAAATACTGGAATAAATCTTCAAAATTAATAAGACATGAATTATAAAGAAATCAAATAACATGATCCATGAGAGCATAACATTGGAATAATACATAGAATTTTAGAATATGCATAAGCATATAAAATAATTTTATTAATAGTCAAGGATCGCTACCAAGACTATCATATTGGATTGAGTTCACTCCCTAAACCATTATAGTAGTTAAGGTTTACTCCCATGACAATCATAGTGGATAGATTCCCTTACTTAACTGAGTTCACTCCCCATTACATGACCTATTTATATCATGATATATCTATTTTTACTCAATGAATTGGAGAAATATATAATTTTAGGCCCACCCATACCATATTTAAAATCATACATATGTGTTCTACAAGATCAAAAAACATTCAAAATATCATAACTCATGAGAAATAAATGGGTTTCATAAACATTTCATTAAAGCATAACCCATATAAAAGAAGGTGTTTCATAAACATTTCATCAATTCATCATAACATAAACTGTGGAAAAGGTATATGTTTCATAAACATATTTTCATCATAATCATAAAACATATAGAGAAAGAAAAAGGATGGTACCCTTGGATTATATTCCCAGTAATGCATAAGTTAAATCATGTTTTTTACTTTTTGATGAACATAAATACCATTACATGACCATTAAAACATTATTAAGGAAAATACCCTTTCCACTTTGAAAATCACTTTTCAAAGACTAGACATTCAAAAAATATCATGAAAATCATTTTATTTGAAAATATAAATAGAAAATTATAAAGGAATCATTATATTATTGAGTGGTTATGATGGTATTAAATCACTTTCATGTCGTATAAGTTAAAATAAAACATCACTTTCTCATTTTTATAGAAATTTAAAAATTACATCATTTAGAAAATAAAAAAAAGATTATTTTTAAACTATTTTTTTAAAATTTAAATAATGGGTAAAAATTAATTTAAAAAATAATATTATAATATTAAAAACATTCTTTAAAACATTTTTATAAATCATTTATATGGAATAAAACGTTTTCCAACTGAAGAAAGAAAGAACATCAGTTTTCTTAAAAAATATTCTTTTATTCTCTTGAGTACCTAAAGTGAGTAGAGTGAAATTAAAAATATATATTATAAAGAAATAAAAATATGAGAATAAAATTAATGAGTTTATTTATATTTATATCATAAGATTTCATCATCATAAAATTAACCATAAACAATATTGATAAACAATAAGATTCTAACATAAAACTCTTACCGCTTTGGTAAAAAGTTAAATCATAAGACCCATAAAATAATATATTCGAATGAAACATTAAATATCATGAAATTAAGTATAATAATGATATAAAATTTAAAAGGGTATTATATACACCTCATAAAATAATATAGGTTCATGATATAACATATGTCCCAAAGAATATAATTTGCAACGATAAACCCTTACCTCGAGTTCCAATTACTTAAAAATCACTCTAAACGCATTTAAATTAAATTTAAATTTATTATAATTCCATAAAAAATAATTTATATACTTATAATATCATATATTATCCCTTTATAAAATTTCAACACTCATTTATTAATAATTCCTTATTAAAATCATTGTTTCCAAGTGATAACCGCTTTATTTTCTATATATGTTTTGGTTTGGTAGTTTTGGTCCTTATAATTTGATCATGGTTCCATAATCTCAAAAACAATTATCAAGATATATATATATATATCATTTATATTAATTATATATATATATATATTGAGATTCATCCATAAAATCTATAGGTAGAAAAATAGATCGCATCGTTCATGGAGATGATATGTCGTACATATGCATAAACGTTATTTTCATTTTTTGATGGGTGGAATGAAAGAAAGTTAAATGATATTTAAACTTTATTGAATAATTATTATATGATATTTATCATGAAAATTCATTAAATATATCCTTATTACCATCTAATTTAAATTGAAACAAAAAAAATCACATCGCTTCATGGAGGTGGTAGTCCACACATATGCATGAGCGACGTTATCGTCTTCCAAAGGATTGAAAGGTAATAAGGTATATATTATATTATATTTCCATAAGTATATTTATTTAATAAATATCATATATAAACTTTAAACCCATCATAATAACCATCCATTAAAGATGGTTATGGAAAATGAATTGTATTGCTACGTGGAAACGGAAAATCGTACGTACACCTGAACGATACTTTCACTTCCCATTTGATGAAAATAGGGTGAATAAAGTTGGTTTCATAATCATAATAAGATTTAAGTATATTAATAATACTTAAGTTATTATTTTATGAATAATATAATATATTTATAGGAGGTAAAATAATAATTAAAAAGAAAGTGAACGGTTAAGGAGATTACCTCTTCTTCGAAACAAATCCTTTAGATATCTTCTTAAGGGACATGGGGTTGGTATTTTAGGAATAAAAAAACCTCTATAATATATATAGTTTATTTTTGAGTGTAATGTTTTAGGTTTTTTTCAATATAAAATGCTCAAATTTGTGTAAAGAATGGAAATGAGTGATTCCCTTTTATAATTGAGGGGAGGATCACTCTTGGAATTTCTTAAAAGATTAAAATATAATAAAGTCGTTATCAATAAGAAATTATCCTAAAAGTTTAGTTATTAGAAGATAAGATAGTATGGGGTTAAAATAACTTCAAACAATAAAATTTGGATAGGTTTATGTGGTGTTTTAAACCTTATATTTTCGTTTAACCCCTTAGTTAACCTATTTTAACCTTAACTATGGTAATGAATTTTTCACACTTAAAGGGTTATAATTTTACTTTTAAGGTGACTATTGAATCATAAATGGAAAAGAGATTAAATTTGGTACCAAATAGTATCCCAATTTTCATCTTAAAAGGTTTTATTAATTATAAATAATTTAATAAAATATTATTTTGATAAAATATCATTAATGTCAACTTTGACACTATTCATATAATTTAAACATAAAGGCAACAATACCAAGGTGAAATTAAAATATAATCCATTTAAACATCACTAATATTTAATATTAATCTAAAAAATTCATGGAACACTATAACTCACTCAAATTATATTACTTTTAACATTTTTAAAATCATTGATTTAATTTTTCTATTAATTGAATAAATATTGTATTAGCATTGTACAATCATTTAAGGTCACTAATTAACATATAAAAATTATAAATTAATTAAAATCATGAATATAATTTCATTTTTTACAAAATTAATATTTATATTCATTCACCACTTTATTTTATCCCTATTTGAACACATAAGAGATATTTAAAAGTAAGAGAGTCACATTTTGTATTTTTCTTTGTTTTAAATATCATATTGGTAATTTTCATGGAAAAGTGTCCATTAAACAAATAAATTTAAACCCTAAGGTGATAATGGTAAAATTAACTTCATATAATAATAATTATGATAAAGGGCGGTTACCTTAACACTTATTTTAATCCTAGATTAACTGAATTTACCCTTTACCGAGGTATAAATTTTACCTCGGTTAGTATTCATAATGCCTAAAAAATGAAAGTGGTATATCTACCAAATTTGAACCTACTAATTAAAAATATGAAATATATTTTATCAAATTAAATACCTATAAGTTGAAAAAAATAATTTTAAAATAATATCTTAAAACACAATGAAAAACTCTTTTTAGAAAAATATAGTTTTAAGAAAAAAACAAAATTAATTCTAATATCATGCCTAGAAAAATATTAGGTGAGTATTAAAAAATTTTATTTAATATATAATATATAAATTTAATTAAAAAATACTAATATATATTAATGAAATGTATTATGATAAAAATGTATTTCACACATAAAAATAGTTTTTCAAAAAAATATTTCTTTTATTTTCAAATTATGTTTATTTTCATTTGTAATCAATTGATAACCAATGAATTTAATGTATATATGTGTAAACCATATATTTTTCATATTTTATCTATTTCTATTCATACCAGCTAATTTATCATCTAGTTTTTAATAGTATACTATATTATGGTTCATTTAGACTTATAGTTGTGTTTATCACAAGCTATCGAAGAGGTTAAATTTTTTTAAAAATAAATATATAATAAAATATCAGGGTGTTTCAATCACTAGGTATGACCCCATAGCCCATATTTTAACCTATAAAGAGGTAAAATATCATAATGAATCAAGAATTATCCCATCCTAATATCACATGACATCAATATGTCAAAATGTCCACCTCGATGGTCTCACAAACAAAAGGTATCACATGCCAAACCAACCACCCACAAGGGACCAACTCTTAGGAACCATGTACCATACTTTCCATACTAGGGTCACTTTACATCTTTTTTATGAGTATTGATGTAACACCCCAAGCTTCCACGGTACGTTTCCCTTTGAGTAATGAAATAGCTTGCATTATATGCAACTTCGAGATTCTAACACACCGCGATCAATCAAAGTAGTCGTTATGAATAGTAATACCCACTTTTTGAAATTTTATACATTTTATATTTCAAAATGGACTTCATTTTTGGATTCAGAATATTGAAATTATCCTAGGGTGAAATTTTGGTACTTTTTGGATAACTTTTATATTTTGATGAATAGTGAAAATTACTAAATTTTAATTAAAAAAACTTTTTTAATAAAAATAATTAATAGTGATAAATTATTAATTTAAGTGGTTTTAAAGTATATTTAGAATATATTTTATCCATTTAATACAATTTTGGTCATTAGACATAATTTCACAATTAAACCGGACATAAACAAGTGTCAATCTTTTGATAATTATTATATCTTAAAAACACGCTTTTTGTTTTGACAGCGGGAATTAATTTTAAATTAATTTCTACCACTTCTGTGTTTTGAATTTGGAAAAATGGATTCCATATTTGGAATCAGGATTTCCAAATTTTGTAAATAGGTAACTTTTATTTTTATACATTTTGAATAATTACTTCGGTAAATATTTTATTTACCATGGTTAAAGGGTAAATCCGGTAAATAAGGGTAACAAAAATAATATTATAATAATAATAAATTACTCTAAAATGTGTCCTAAACTTATTTGTGGATACATATCCGACCATGGGCATCTTTTGGTTGATTTTGGGACCCCATGGGGCCACTTGTAGGTGATAGGGACACTTTATATTAATTAAGTTTAAGTAAATACAAAAATGACATAAGATTATATCTTTTAGAAAAACAATTTTTAAATAGGGTTATATATGTTATATTTTAGATTATAAATTTTAATTAGAAATATAAAAATATTTCCTACATAATTATATTTTATTTATAATTTTTAGACATTGAAAAAGTAAAAATATATATGACACAATAATGATGCAGTATTTTCCTTATTAATGAAAGAATCAAATAATTGGTATTATAAATGTTAAAATAAATATAATTTGAAAGTTTTGATGACATAAAAGAATTTTATTGGTTAATATGACATGTTATGATTGGTTAAATGAATTTTTTTTGAATTAATAAAGTTTTTAAGACTTTAAAAAAAATCAATTATTGAGTAGTGTCAAAATTTACATAAATGAGTTTTTAAAACAAATATTATATTATTAATTTCTATTATATTACTAAAAATATAAGGTTCATCAAAAAGGACTTATATAATTATTTTTGTATCATTAATGGACCACTTGGGGTCTCTTGTATGTATATATTAAGTTTATTAACTATATATTATAAAAATACAATGTGACATGGTAAGTGTTAAACTAATTAACCAAGAGTTAAAACTAAAAGATAAGGTTAATATAATGACCCAAACCTGTCTAAAATCTATTGGTTGAAAGGATTTAGACCCATACCCACCTTATACTTTGAATAATCCACTTTTTATCCATTAGAAATTTAATATGATTTTATTAGAAAATAATACTTTAAGTTTTTCCTAAAGATCCCCTCACCCCTCTTATAAAAGGGCACTACACCTTCTCATTAATTCACACCTTCAAATCCATTTGGCTCGGACAAACCCTACTCAAATATCCTTCCAACTTCCCTCACTTCATCCTAGAGGCCTTATTTTGATCATAAATCCAACCTAAGGATACCTTTTGATCAAATCAAAAGGAAGAACCCGAAGAAGAGGTAACGTCTTCACCACCCTCTTTGAAGTTCATTTCTCCTTCAACTTCTTCTTTCCTTGTAATTTACATTCTAAAATAATAACTCCCGTAACTTCTATATATTTTGATGTTATTATAATTATGTAACAAACAAATTCATTATTCTATCTATCCCTTGAATGACATGTCACCATACGTGCGTACGTACGGCCTACCGTCTCCACGTTGTGGTGTAATTGTTGTTAAATATACTATTATTTATATGGGTATAATAATGATGTATAATTCATGTAAATAATAAATATAACATGATAATTATTCTGTCTATATGATATACCATCCAATTATTTATTATTTTAATATCAAAATAATGATATTGTCGCTCGTGCGTGCGTACGGATTACAGTCTCCACGAACGCGATGAGATTCATTCCCCATCGTATCCATTCAAGACTAAATTTTATTGGATGATTAAAAATAATATTTAAGGACTTAATATCATTATGTATATGATTATTATACAACCTATCCATAACAAACACGACTTATATAAAATAAAACGAGTAAGTTAACACCCAAAATGACGATAATACTAAGATTTTATTAACAAAGCGATGTTAAAAGATCATATATGATATCATATTAATATATATGATTATTTTATAATTCAATAACAATTATTTCACCATTATACAGGAGGTTAACCTACCATAAACCAAGTAAAAGTACAAGGTAAGGGTTTATTTCACAATCTCTTCATTATCTGAGGTTGTTTATAAGTAATTATCTACTGGGACCTCTTTATCATCCACATCCATGTTTCTTAAAAATGTATTTCAAAACATTCTTACTATTTTACAGAATATGGGTTAAAGTCATTTATACCCTTGTTTGACTTTTTATAGGAAGTTTATAAAGTAATCTTTCCATCATCTTCCAAACAAGGTCCTTTTTAACCTTTTCGACAAAATTAAGGTAAGAATGTTTTTTTAACTTATACGGTGGGTGCGGCTATTTTCCACCATTATAAAATCGTCGAAGCTTCCCTTACAAGCTTATAAGAATATTTTCAAAATAAATATTTTCTTTATGTGACTCTAAAATGATTTCAAAATATAGAGAGATATGTATCTATTAAAAGGTTTTGATTTCATCTATGTCAACATCCTTTGATGGATTTTAAGTTTATTTGAAGTTGATTTATTATGATACAAAACTTCCATATTATATTGAAGTTTTTGTGATATGTTTGACTGTGGATGTGCTATTTTTACACCATTCATTGCTTATGGTTAAAGTATTGACATTTCGTATGCTAGTTTTAATATGAATGTTTATGATATATTTAAACCTTTTCATATAAGGAATGTATTGGACTTAGTAAGTGACTAGTGGAGCCCGCTATAGCTCTTCGATGCATCGGTAGGTCTCATGAGACAACTAGACGTGTAATTGGTCGAGGCCCTTTCCCAATTTGATTTATGGTTTTGGCTGAGGCTTTAATCATTTTAGACGTCTTGGCCGAGGCCTTGACAAAATGTTTCAGAATGTCCGGCATTATACATTCCCTCATTATGGAAATAATATTGATTGTTCATGTGGTCATTCGACTAGTATAATACCCATGATTATGTTTTATTATGGCATTATTTACTTAGCTCATAATCTTTCCATAAAATTATTCATGTTTATTATTGGTAAAGGCATTTGGTTTTCAATTATCTATCATGCTTAATATTTATGTCATTTTCCGCTGTATTACTTACCCTTACTGAGCGTTTGAGCTCACCCATTTCTTATGTTTCATTTTCCCAGGATATGAAGAAGTTAGTTATGAGTGACCTGCAGGCATAATCTAGGAGGCTTGGATGCTTCTAATGAAATATATTATTGTTGTATTTCTCTTCAAGCTGTAAAGTGGATCATATGTATGAATCTTGTCTCCAATAATACTAAACTGATCAGTCTTTCGAGACATGATTTCCTTGTAATCATTCCAATGTTATGTAATAATGCACCGAATCTGGGTAACTGGGGTCGGGGTGTTACAATTGAGTAATTTTCCTTATATTTAGGAATCTCACCATATATCCATATAAACTTCTATAAGAGAGAATCAATATATAAGTCAGCTCTGTTGAGAATAATGACACCAAGTAATTATACATGAAAATTTCATATGAGTTTTTATTGACACATTAAGAAACTATTCCTCTGTCATTAATGAAATCATGCACTAAAAATCCTATATGTCATTTGAATCCTACATGATTAATATGATACATGATACACATCTTGCCTCTACTGTCCAAGAGTCAAAATCTAATCATTAAGAACTTGATAATGGGTAAAGAGCTATATACTCATCATAAATAAAAACATCCAAAACACAAGTAACCATAGAAATAAAAAACATAAAAAAATTAACTTACCCTGGTAACCTAGACTTCCTATCGACAGAGGAATTTTTGATGCACCTAACCAACATCCATCACAAACTTTGACACATTCCTAAATCTTTATTCTACCCAATCCCAAAATCATAAAACAATAGAAAAGAAAAATTTATCTAATACCACTTTGTAACATCATACCCTAACATACTATATAACCAATGGTAAGATAGGTATTCCACATGACCTCAAGCATGTCTCCCCATACACCAGAGGCTTCCAAATAACAATGGGGGTCTAATCTATTATGGTGGTGAGACTATACCCTATATATCTGAGTGTGAATTAGAATATGAAATAACCAAATACTATCAAAAAAATTAAATAAACAAAGTACAAAATAATAAATAGGCATCCAACAGTGATACGTGAAATGTAGTAAAGGCCTGAATGACCATTATATACAAATAAAAGACCACCCATGTCACACCTGGACTTCAGACTTCAGTAATAATTTTTTTTATATTATAACATTATCTTGCTTTAAAATGTTTTTTTGAGGTGTGGTATGGGCCCAATTTGAATTTTTTTTCTTTTGCTGATAAGCGAGTGTTTTGGCTTGGTAATTTCTGACACACAGGCGGGGCACAATCGAAGTCGTTTGGCTTCACTAGATCATTGTGCGACCCTCTCGGTGCACAGTTAGTTAATTAATAAACCGAATGAATAGTAAAGTTGATGCAAAAATGAAATGAGAAAAATAAAATTATTTTAGAACTGTTTTAATAATAATAATAATAATATTATTATTATTTTAATTAAAATTTTAGTTAGGTTATTATCTTTATTAAGTCATTGTGATTATTATAAATTTATTAACTTCATTTTTTTATTATAATATCTAATTATTATTATTTTAAGTTAGTCTAAGTCTTCTTTTAGGTTTTATTTTATCCTTATTTTCATTTTCTTTTCTCTTTTTTCTTTTATTTTCCCCCCATGTTCTATCTTTATCGTCTCTCTCTTGTTGTGCTACACAGATCCTTCCTCCAAACCCTTGCATGTTGTAAACTCATACAGCAGGCACCTCCCCTTTCTCCCTCTCTAGCAACTCATGTCAGCCCACACCCTGACCAGACCTCACACCATCTCGGTGAGCCGCCTACGCCTCACCCGTGCACCTCCCCCGCTACCCTCTTCCCGCAGCTCCCCTAGACACTTCTCCCTTGGTCTTTCCTCTTTTCAAAAAGGCTCCAGCCAGCATGACTCCTCTTCTGGTACTCCCCCCCCCCCCACCCCCTGTCTCACTCAGCCAGCCTCACACACCCTCTTTATGGGTGTGTTCTTCATCGGTTGGTTGTTTCTTCCATTGGTAGGTGGTTAGGTTAAAGTTTTATGTTTTGGTTGGTTAGATTATATTATAAATGGCTTGATGTTTTGATTTTAGGGTTTAATCGAGCTATTGGAGGTGTGGTTGGCATGTGGTGGATTTTTCACACCAAATTTCTAATGTTTCCCACACCTAGGTAGGTGATTATCTATATAAGTATTTATTAATGATTTAATTTATTTTTTTAATTAATTTAGCATATGTATTAATTAGTTTTCATTCTTATAATTGGGGTTTTTTTGAGATTTAATATATATTTGAATTTTTTAGTATCATGTGTATGCGACATGTGTGCAATTTTCTATGAAAACCCATTTTGAACTATTTATTAGTGTTTTATAAACTATGCTGTTAATTTGTTAGAATGTGCAAAGGGTGTAGTTTGTGTTTTGGTGTAGCGTCAATATGAGTTTTTTAATAAAAGAAGATTTGAGTGATATTTTAGAGTTTAAAGTCAGGAATAATATTTTGAAATTTTTTAATAAATTTTCCTAGTGGTTTGTATAATTGTTAAAGTGCTTTCTTTAACCTTGTAGTTGGTTTAATTGATTGTGAAAGTGATGCAGATTACATTTTAAAAAGGTTTTGTTGTGCGTATGATTTTAATAGAGGGTTTGGGTGTAAAAATGTTGGTTTTGTGTGTGTAGAGTTCCTTGTTTGTTTTGGATGCATTAATGTAACTTGTGATATGAACTTGTAATTTAAATGATCACAAAAAGGGAAGCTCGGGGTACTAGGTGGGAAGACTGGGACTAGCGTGCTAATGATACAAGAGTGGCATCGGCCCAATTTCACTTAGATATTTTTACAACTACAACACTAAATAAACTTTTGGATGATAATTAGAGAGAACTAGGGTTACAGGGATGTCCCCTACTAGTGGATTGTGCACAAGAATGAAGGTTTTTGTCATTTTTGAACCACATTCATCGAGATGTGAGGTTATAGGGTCCCACTTTTTTATAGTACCTATATGGACTCTCATATATTTGTTTCTCTTTGATTAATTTTCACTAACCATTGACATATGGCATGACATTTGAGATAATGTAAGAAAAAGAGTTGTTATTTAAAAACTTCATTCCTTTAAAGTTGTTTTCCTTAAATCTACATTCATTAAAATTGTCCAAGCATTTAATTATTTTCGTTAATTTAAATTGAAAAAAAATCATTAAATATTTATTCATGGAATCTTTTCTCAGTGGAATAATATTGGAAATTAGATCACACCCTTCTTACACCTTTGGGTGTAAGTAGATTTGGTTATGTTTGATCCTGGTAAGGGTATGGATTTTGGAGAAGGTGGTTCGGGTTGTTAGCTGACTTGTTGGTGCGGAATTGTGGAGATGGCTTGGGGGTGGTGTCCTCTTTCCAGGTGGCAGTTTTTGAGTTGGTTTTTGGTCACCCTACCTAGTGGTAGTTGTTTTTTGGGTTTTAGTTTAAATATGTAACTCAAATTCTGATTTTTTGTTAAAGGCATGTTTTGTTCTAACATCCAGTTTTGGTTTAGTTTATTTTTCTGGTTGTTTTAATTTATATGTGTATATATATATATATTCAGGTAAATCATTCCCATACTTTACATTTTGATACTCGGGCACTTGTGCTAGCCCATGGGGATCAGGAACACTCTTCACACCTTGTCGCGGACCAGGTTGGGTGTCAGTTGAATGGAAACCCAAGTTGGTTCATGAAAAAATAGTATCAGAGGGGTTTTATCCCTTTGGGTCATTTTATTTGGGATGAGTCTATCATGATAGGATCTAGGACTATCGGGACTCAGATTTCTAGTTGTGAGTAGGGTGCCTCGCCATCACATCTTGTGACAGACCTCGAAGTCACCATGGGATTTCAGGGTTCTTGTTTGATTTCTCCTCCAAATCAGGAATGTAGGGTATAGACTATATGTGGACATAGGGTAGGGGTAAAATAGTTTGGTCATTGTGCTTCTTCCTCATGTCTGATTTATTTATGTTTAATGTTCTTTCTGGAATTTTATTTTGAGACCTTATGTACTAATGATGTTCTTATGTGAATATTTATTCTTGAATCATCATGCCTCCCCGAATACCTCCATTACACCCATAGGAGGAATCTGGAGATATTTATCCCTCACTGTTCAGCCAAAGGTTGGTTAAAGTTGTATTCTGTACTATACAGGCTTTAGGACAAGAAGATACTACTACTCCTGCTCCTACTCTAGCTATAAAAATGAGTCTAGTCCCAAGAATAATAAACCACGGGAGTTCCTGAAGAATAAACCCCCTTCATTCTGAGCTATCTCATAACCTCAAGAGGTAGAGGAATGTCTTGAGAAGATAGGGTGTATATTCTAGTTCCTTGACACACCTGAGGAGGTCAGGGTGAAATATGCATATTTTATATTAGAGGGCCCCAGTTGTAGGTGGTGGGAATCAGTGCTTCAATCTGAGAAGAATTAGAAAATGAGTTAGAAGGATTTCAAGACCATATTCAATGATCATTATTATCCCAAGGTCCTATCCAATTCCAGATCTCGAGAGTTCATGGACTTTTCCTAGGGATATCATTCAGTGATGGAATATGTAAACTGCTTTGTTGAGCTAGTGTGGTACACACCTGAGATTGTTTCTAATTAATCTTTGAAATCTTGGAAGTTTGAGAAGATTCTGTTACCATAAATTTACTCTTAGGTATTATTATTCAAATTGATAACTTATGTTGAGGTGGATGATCATGCATGCATGGTGGACATTTATTAGAAAGTAGTGTCTGGGTTTTTTGGAGTGGTGTATGTTGTAGGTTATGGTAGTTCATCCGAGAAGAAGAGGAAGGATGATAAGAAAGGGAAGAAGGGTGGTGGTAGCTCAGGACATCCTTCTTAAAATAATTCATATATGGCTTCTGGTGTAGGTTTTGTTGTGTTAGATCGGTGTGCGAAGGTAGGACACCTCAAAACTACATGCCTTTAACCCCCCAGTACTTTCCATCAGTGTGGAATTATGGGACATCTGCAATGGTTTTTCAGGGTGATGCGACCTTATTAGAGTGGGGTAGGATATGTGGATTCTAAGGGAGTATCGGTTCATTTAGAAACAACCAGGATGATGGGATATCATTTTGGTGGTCGTGGATGCAGGATTGAATCATCTTCTAGGCAGAGCCACGGGAGAGTGGTCATTCTCAGGAAGGGACCAAACATCTTCATGTTGTGGATTAGGAACTAGTGGGATATGATTAAGACCTTCGACTATTCTAGGTGCCATCCTAATTGCATATTATATAACTACAGTTTTATTTGATACTGGTGCTTTAGTTTCTTTTATATATTCCTGTCTTGTTAACTTATTAAACCTACCAACCGAGATCTCATCTTTTGCAATGGAGTTAGTAACACTGTTGGTTAAGGAGTAGGAAATTAGGTGTCCATCATGTGCACTTTTTGTGTCGGGATTTGAGATAGACTGGGACTTTCTATTCTTGGATATGGACCTTTTCAACATAATCCTTTGCATGGATTGACTTATTCACTTTCAAGTGAAAATTGATTGCTATCAGCGGTGAGTTAGTTGTATGGAACCTAATGGGTGTCCTCGGGTATTTCTTGGGGAATGGGATCCTTTTTCATGTCACGTGGGACCTCCACTTCTATATTTGAGAAATATTTCTTATTAGTTATCATCGCTCATGCAATAGGATGGTGGTGGTGCTCCTCATGGTGGATTATCTCCTGTAGTGGATGAGTTTACATAGGTATTTCTAGATGATTTTTTAGGCTTACCCCCAAAGAGGTATGTGGAGTTATCAATTTAATTGGCACCGGGAACACAACCTATATCTCTTCCCTCATATTGCATGGCCCCCATCAAATTGAGGAAATTAAAGATATAGCTGGATGATTTGGAATACATAGGGTTCATTTGCCTGAGCATCTTTCCTTGGGAATCCCCAGTCTTATTCGAAAAAATGGTTGGTGGATCTCTCCAGCTATGATCTATTACCAGAATTTGAATAAGATAACAATTAAAAATAAATACCCTTTTTCCTTGGATTGATGATTCATTCGACCAGATGAAGGGACAAATGTGGTTCTCCAAAATAGACTTGCGTCTGGGTTACCACCAACTCAGGGTGAGAGAAGCGTACATCCCAAAGATGTATTTCTGAAGTAGGTATGACCACTTTAAGTATTTGTTCATGCCTTTTAGATTGAAAAATTCTCCAACAGTTTTTATGGTACTCATGAATAGGGTGTTCCACCAGTTTCTTGACTCATTTTTCATGGTATTTGTGGATGACATCTTGGTTTACTCTGGATCTGAGGAAGAGCATGATCGTCATTTGTGGATCATGTTGGGAACTTTTCAGGATCATCACCTTTATGCAAAGCTTTCAAAGTACACCTTATGTATTAGATAAGTGAAGTTTATATGCCATTATATTTCAGAGTAAGTGGTTTTAGTGGATCCCAAGAAGATCGGTGCAGTTATGTTATGGGAACAGCTGAGGAATTTGTTTGTGATTAGGATTTTTCTTTGAAAGACAGGTTATTATAGGTTATTTGTTTGATATTTCTCTCGTATTACCTTCACTATGACTGCACTCACCCAAAAATGGGTAAAGTTTGAATAGAGCCCAAAGTGCAAGGAATCCTTTGAGTAGTTGAAGCGGTGATTGACTACAACACCTATGTTGATCTTTCCAGATTCTGGGAAGGGCTATGTTGTTTATTTTTATGCTTCAGGTATGGGCATCGGGTTTATACTCATGCAGGATAATCATGTAGTGTCTTATGGTTCTCGTCCACTCTGACTGCATGAGAAGAATTACCTGACTAATGACTTTGAGTTAGTAGTAGTGATGCGTGCCCGGAAGAATTGGAATCACTACCTCTTTTGGGAGAATTCTATGGTCTACTCTAATTATAAGAGCTTAGCCTACATCTTCACACAGAATCATATTAATATGAGGAAGCACCGTTGGATCGAGTACTTACAGGGGTTTGATTTTGACATCATTATACCCCAGGAAAGGGAAATGTGGTTGTTGATGCCTTGAGTAGAAAAGTACCAGTGTAGGATTTGAGGAATTACAGTGATGAGTGGACTCTGATAAGACTCTTTGCTCACATGCATGTGGAGACCAAGGAGAATAGTGGAGGTGTGTACTTGGAAAGTATTCAGTTAACTCAGACTCTTATAATGTTCATTCGGTGGGATAAACCCAATGATGAGATATGTGAGTTTTCTATGTAGTTTCTTCATGGTGGGTAGATGTCTTCTGATTGGTCTTCATCTCCCGATGGCATCTTATTCTTCAAGGTCCATTCTATGGTGTCGTTATCTCTGAGGAAGGTCGTGATGTAGGATAGACACCAATATTAGTGGGTCATTCATATTGGTATTATCAAGATTTATTATGATGTTTATCACTAGTTCTGGTGTCAAGGTATGAGATAGTACATAGCTGACTTTGTATCGAGATGTTATACTTTTTAGTAGGTGAAATTAGATCATCAAAGACCCTCTGGTTTGATTCAGACATTACCCATTCCTACCTAGAAGTGGGACGAGGTTTCCATGGACTTCATTATTGTATTTCCTCATAAACTGTAGGTAAGGAACGTTATTTGGGTGGTTATTTACTATTTTACCAAATCATCTCACCTTATTCCGATCAAATATACAGCTAAAGTTGATGAACTGGGCCGATTGTATATTCAAGAGGTGGTCAGACTTCAGGGTGTGCCATTAGCAATTGTTTCTAACAAAGACCCCCTCTTTACCTCTTAGTTTTGGGAATTCCTTCAGAGGTAATTAGGATCTCAGATCAAAATGAGCACATCACACCATCCTCAAATGGATGGTCAAATGGAGTTAGAAAATCATATTCTTGAGGACATGCTTCATACATGTGTACTAGATTTCTGAGGATCATGGTATAGCCATTTGGGATTGGTTGAGTTCGCTTATAATAATAGTTACCGATCCTATATTTTAGTGTAACTCTTTGAGGCTCTCTATGATCGGGCATGTAGGTATCCTTTATGTTGGTATGAGGTAGGTGAGACATCACTTTTGAGACTGACCCTTGTGCAGGAGACGTATGAGAAATTCAAGTTGATCAGGAAATGGTTATTAACAAGTCAGATTTTCCAAAAATATTATACTAATTAGAGGAATCGAGATATTTATTTTTCTATGGGTGATTGGGTGTTCTTGTAGGTGGCCCCTCGCTTAGATCGCCGTCATTTGGTAAAGTAGGGAAAGCTGACACCGAGGTATATCGGGACTTTTTAGATCACTGTGTGGATTAGAAAGGTGGCATACAGGTTAGATTTACTGTCTCAGTTGAGGTCAACAAACAGTGTATTTCATGTATCCCAATTGAAGAAGTATAATCTGGATCTATCTAATGTGTTCAATTGGGAAGAGTTGGAGATAGAGACCGATTTATCAGTGTTTGAGTGGTCAGTGCAGATAGTGGATTCCCAAGAGAAGGTGCTTCATGGGAAACCCATTCCATTGGTCTGTATCCTTTGGTAGCATGAGAATGATGAGCATGATACTTGGGAGAGAAATTCATGGGTTGAGCATGAGTAACTGTTTTTATTATTTGATTAGGCTTCAAGTTAACTTTCCGAGGTTGGAAAGTTTTCAGGGTGGGGATATTTTTCACACTTAGACTTTGGACTTCGGTAATGATTTTTATTTTTATTTTTTTCTTATAATTTTATCTTACATTAAAATGTATTTTTGAGGTGTGGGACAAGACAAATTATAATTTTTTTCATTTCTTCTGATAAGCGATTGTTTTGGCTTGGCAATGTCCAACACACAGACAGGGCATGGTCGAAGCCATATGGATTTCCAAATCACTGCGTGTCCTGCCCAGTGTGTGGTTAGTTAATTAATTAACTGAATGAAGAGTAAAGTAGATGCAAAAATGAAATGATAAAAATAGAATTGTTTTATAATTGTTTTAATAATAATAATAAGATTATTATTATTTTTTTAATATTTTATTTAGTTCATTATCTTTATTAAGTCATTGTTAATTATTATAAATTTATTAACATCATTGTTTTTACTATAATTGAAAATTATTATTATTATTTTAAGTTGTTATAAGTCTTTTTTTAGGTTTTATTTAATCTTTATTTTCATTTTCTTTTCTCTCTTTTCTTTTCATTTTTCTCCACTTTCTCTCTTCTTCACCTCTCTCCCGTCATGATACATAGCCCCTCCCTCCTAACCCTTGCACGCTACAAACCCTAGTAGCTGGCGCCTACCCTTTATCCCTATCTGGAAACTCACACTGCCCCACACCCTAACCAGACCTTGAACCATCCCAGTGAGCCGCATGGGCATCACCCGCGCACTGCCCCTACTACACGCTTCATGAAGATCCTTCGGCCACTACTCCCTTGGTTGTGCCTCCTTCCGGTAAGGCTCTATCCAGCGTGACTACCCTTTCATCACCCCCCATCTCACTCATACAACCTCTCACACCCTCATCGTGGGTGTGTTCTTTATCGGTTAGTATTTTCTTCTATTTGTAGGTTTTTGGGTAAGGTTTTAATCTTTTGGTTGGTTTTATTATACTATAAATGGCTTGATGTTTTAATATTAGGGTTTAATCAAGTTTTTTAAGGTGCAATTGGCATGCGGTGGATTTTACACACAAAATTTCCAAAGTTTTCCCACATCGAGGTAGGTGATTCCACGTATAAGTATTTATTTATGAATTAATTTATTTATTTAGTAATTTATCATATTTATTAATTATTTTTTGTAAGACAAATTTGGTTTTGTTTGATATTTAATATACATTTTATTTTTTAGTAGCATGGGTTTGTAACATGTGTGCAATTTTCTGTGAAAACCCTTGTTGAGTTATTTATTAGTGTTTTATAAATTGTGCAGTTAGTTTATTAGAATGTGAAAAGGGTTCAGTTTTTGTTTTAGTGTACAATCAATATGAGTTTTTTTATAAAAGAATATTTTAGTGAGATTTTGGTGTTTAAAGTAATACAGCATATTTTGAAATTGTTTAATAAATTTTCCTAGTGGTTTTTTTAATTGTGAAAGTTCTTTCTTTAACCATGAAGTTGGTTTAATTTATTGTGTAAGTTATGAAGATTATGTTTTAAAAGGGATTTGGTGTGTGTATGATTTTAAGAGAGGGTTTGGATGTGAAAATGGTGTTTTTTTGTGTGTAGAGTACCTTATTTTGTTTGGATGTGTGAACATAACTTGTGATATGAACTTGGAATTTAAATGAGCACAAAAAGGGAAGCCCAGGGTACTGGGTGGCAGAAAAGGACTAGTGTGCTCGTGATACAAAAGTGGCATCAGACTAGTTTCAATTAGATAGTATGATTACTACAACACTAACTAAACTTTTTGATGATGATTGGAGACCACTAGGTTTATGAGAATGTCCCCTACTAGTGGCATGTGCACGAGAACACAGGTTTTCATGGTTTCTATACCACATTCACCGAGACGTGATGTTCTAGGGTCTGACTTTTTGCTAGTACCTATAGGGCCTCTCCCGTAGTTAGTGCTCTTTGATTGATTTGTGCTCATCATTGGTATATGGTGTGACATTTGAGAAACTATAAAATCAAAAAGAGTTTTTATTTAAAAACTGCATTCCTTTACAGTTGTTTTCCTTAAATCTATATTCATTAAAATTGTTCAAGCATTTAATTATTTTCTTTAATTTTAATTGAAAATGTATTTTTCATTAAATATTTTTGCATAGAATCATTTCTCAGTGGAATCCTATTATGAATTAGCTCACACCCTAATTACACCTTTGGGTGTAAGTAGATTTGGTTAGGTTTGGTCCCGGTAAGGGTAAGAATTTTGGAGAAGGTGGTTCAGGTTGCTAGAACACTTCTTGGTGCGGCATTGTGGAGATGTCTTGACAGTTTTTCCTCTTTCCAGGAGGTAGTTTTAAAGTTGGTTTTTGGGTACCCTTCCTAGTGGTAGTTGTTTTTTGGGTTTTAGTTTAAATATGTAACTCAAATTGTAGTTTTGGGTTAAAGGATTGTTTGGTTGTAACTTCCAGTTTTTTTTTAGTTTATTTTACTGGTTGTTTTACTTTATATATATATATATATATACATATATATATATATATTCGATTAAATCATTCCTAGACTTTTCATTTTGATACTCGGACACTTTTTCTAGCCTGTGGGGACTGGGAATGCACTTAGGGCCATGTCGCGGACTAGGTCAGGCATCGATTGAATGGCGACCCGAGTTGGTTCGTGACATCCCACAGGGCTGGTTATAGATACATACCAAAATAAAAGAAGAAAAAATGGGCTCTACTACATATCTAAGACAAACCTCATCCAATCTCTTTATACCATTTGATCTATCTTGACTATCCATGATAACCGAGGCCTCATCCCAAACAAGTGCCTACAATAAACATTTAAGAGATTCTTGAGTACCCATGTTCAATGAGACATGTGAACTAGATACTTCTACCTTTCATATAGTGGTTTTCAGGGGTCTTCATCAATAATGTCTTAGTGTAATTGGAATCCAAAGAGGAGCATGAAAGACACCTAAGTATTGTCCTGGAAACACTCAATGAGAACCATCTTTATGGGAAGCTCTCAAAGTGTTGGTTTTGGATTTGAAAGGTCCACTTCTAGGGACACATCATCTCAGAGTTAGGAGTGGTAGTGCATCTAGTGAAGTCTGAGGAAATTATATATTAGGATCCACTAAAGAGTGTTACTGAGGTGTGGAGTTTATTTGGATTGGCAGGGTACTATCAGAGGTTTGTACCTAATTTCTCCAACGTTGCAGAACCTTTGACAGATTTAACCCAAAATAGGCTACATTTTGTGTGGAAAAAAGTGTCACAATTTTTTTTATGATTTGAATAATAGCTTTATGATCACCCCCATATTGATATTTTCAGAGAAGGGTATTGAGTACATAGTGTTATATAATTTTATAGTAACCAAACTTGGTTGTTTTATGATACAGAGGCAACTAGTGATTGACTATAGGTCCAAATAGTTGAGACCAAAGGAGAAGAACTATGTGAACCATGATCTTGATCTAGTGGAAATCGTATTTTCTTTGAATATGTAGTTACACTAACTTATGGTCAATAAATTTATAATATACTATGAACACAAGAGTCTCAATTATACCATCTCTCTGAAGTAACTTAACTTGAGATAGTGATGATTGATTCAGTTTCTCCAGGACTATGACTTTAAGATTTTATATACTCCAAGGAAGGGGAATTTGGTGGTAGACTCTATGAGATGGAGATATTTTTCTTTTTTATTGGCTAAAGCATCAGAGCAGTTATCCTTATTACAGTTTTACTTAGTGGAAAAATACGGTTCTTCATAAATTTAGTCGATGTTTGTTACCCCACCACTCTTACAGTGTGTTAAGGAACCTCAACATAGATATAAAAATTGTGAGCCCTTACTTACTCAGATATACACTTAATGTGATCTTGGTAGATTTTATTAAGGTGGGGATCATGTTATCCTTTTTAGAGGATGGATGATGGTACCATTGATTTTGTGGTAGGAGGTGATGAGAGAGTTCCAAACATCCCCTCTGGTGGTACATCAAGGTGTGGAGAAGATGTACCAGGACCTCTTACATTAGTTTTGGTGACCATATTTGAATAGATGTGTTGTATAATTTGTATCTTGATGCCTCATTTGTGAGAAAGTGAAGGTTGAGAACTATGTTTCAGTGGGTTTAGCTCACCCCTTTGAGGTGCATAGTAGATGTGTGATGGGATATCCATGGACTTCATGATGGGGTTATCATGTATGTCCAGAGTACAGGGTTCTATCTAGGTGATCATAGACTGACTAACCAAGTCATCCCACTTTCTATTTATTCTATATTCTATTTTAGTAGAGATATTGAGATGTTTTTTCGTGTGGGATATAGTTTAGATCTAAGGATCAATGATCATTTTAGACTATGATGCTCACTTCACATCGCGGTTATGTAGAGGATTGTAGGATTCCTTTGAGACTTAGTTGAATTTGATCATGGTGTTTCACCCCCAGACTGATGGCCAGACTGAGGGGTCCATTCAGGTATTAGAGGACATGTTGGGATATAGCATGTTAAACTTTGGTCATAGTTGGTAGGATCATCTAACCATGGTAGAATTTGTGTACAAAAATATTTACCATTCAAAAATTGGTATGAAACTATTTTAGGTCTTGTATAGGTGAGCCTATATTTCACCACTTTTTTTTATTGATCTATGAGATTTAGCACTCATGGGCTTAGATTTGGTGTGAGCTACGATAGAGAAGGTGCAAATCATCCAAGAGCATATGAGGAATATACAAACCCGTCATAAGTTCAATGCATACAATTGATAGATTCCTTTGGTGTTAAAGGATGGAGAACATGTGTTCTTCAGGGTCTCACCTTGATGTGGATTATGAATATTTGGATAGGGTAGCATGATATCTCCAAGATTCATTGTCCCTTTCTAGATATTGTGTAGAGTTGGTGAGGTGGAATACTGATTAGCTCTACCACTGTAGTTAGAACGGTTACATGAGTTCTTTGACATTTCACATCTAAGGATGTGCATTCAGGACTCGTAATATGTTATTGACTGGGGTGATCTAGACATCGAGGATGGTAATACCTTTGATGAGTACCCGGTGGAGCTCAAGGATCGGCAGGAGAGGATCCTTCATGGGAGATCGATTCCCCAATAATTTTTTTCCATAAAAAGTGTAATAACTCCTAAATAGAAGCTGAAATTATAAATTTGAGACATTTTTTAAGTTCATAGCATGGTCTTTATCCTAGAAATGACAAAATATTTGTCGGTGTCGGTGTTTTGATAAAATTATATCACAAGCACAAATAATAAAATAATTTATTTTATTTATTTATTTATTTATTTTGATGAAGAAACCTAGAATAATCTATTTAAAAAAGACAATAACTAATCCTTAGTGTTAGTCTAATAATATAGGGATTGATATGATCCATTAGAGAGGATCAGTTGCTGGATCATTGGCAGATGACACTGGATCTAGATTAGATCAATGATTGTATTCCAATAGAGTTTGTGGATCTCACCAAGGATAGAAATTAAAGGCCATTATTCATAATTGATCAATTAAAATCCATGTAGGATGTTAAATTTATATGATTCCATCATGTTCTTTGATCCTAATTTAACATGGATCAATTATATGAACAATTCTTGATTAACGCATCAACGGTTTATTTATTTACAGTAGATTTATTTGTTCATTTATTATTCCTTATTCATTAATCAAATTATTCCATAACAGAAAATGAAAATAGGTTTAGGTTCATTCCACATTATTTTATTTTATGTATTTATCCCCACATTTATTTGTATGTTCATCGCGGGCAATTTCTTTTGCTTGAGGTTCAGTGAATTCCCAGTATTCAATCATTGTGTGACTATTATTTGGTGCAGTAGATCATTATCTTAGGTATGAATTACAATTTAGGGTTTGTTTTGAAGATTGAGGATGATGATATGTTATTCAAGGATTAATGAGGCCAGATCAAAGGCTTCTCATTTCTTGAAGTGGCATATAACAATGATGCAGCAATGGAGTTAGTTTCCCATATGATATAGTGGATAAAATCTGATAATTAGGTGATATATGGACTCGTTTGGACCAAATATGAGATCCTTAGGCATTATTGGTTTTGTAGGAAAATATTTGGGTGATGTGTAAAACAACCTAGAATTTTTGGTAAATTCACGACTATATGAAATTTAGTCTGATGAACACACATCGTTTAGTCTACAATCTGCAGCACTGGGGTTTTCATGGAGAAGAAAAGATCACACGCCATTTGAAACATTTCACATACCATGCAACCCTAGATGGTGTCTTGGAATGTATCTCATAGGATACATGGGTATGGGGAGTATGTGGTATATAGACATGGTCAGAGTACAAGGGAAAATTCGTGTACTCGGACACAACTATGTGCACACGAGCACAGCCAGAAGTACATCGGCATGGATAGACAGCACATAAAGGGTGTCGATAGACCTCTATATGATGTGTATCCTTACTTACATGTTGTTTATATGGATATCTACATGTCTTGTGATATGGAAGCACATAGGTATACAATTCTTGGATAGACAGACCGTGTACCCCTGATACACACCATGTAACCCCTTTGAGGGTGTTTAGAGCCCTTAATTTCTTCAGTTTAGACCGTTATCAGTTGATTATGTTCCCTTGTTCAATACCCTTGAGTTTATAGTGTGTAATTGCTTCCAAAAATTTGGATTGTGATCTCCTTTGGAGGATGAATCTCAAATAGATCTTGGGGTGCCCCTCTATGAAACTAGAGTGTGATCCTCTATCATTCCTTCTGATACCCTAGGTGGGGTTCATGGAATTGGTGTATCATAATAAATTGATCACCCATCTTTCAATTCATTTCAATAGGGTTTTCAGTATCATTTTCATATGATCCCCTACCTAGAAGGTTGATCCATATTAGGTTTGTGGTGTCCCCCAGCAGTCTTGGGTGTGATCCCCTATCTGTGTAATGATATATTTGGAGACCAATGAGTTTTATTGGGTAAGGACCAACAATAATGACCTCTTGGATGAGTGTCTCCATTAATATCATGGATTGTGGAGTGGGTTCTCCCAAAATGAGCAATACCAATAAGTTTCAATAAAAAATTTGTGGTTGGCAGTTTTGTTGAGACCACTTAGAGGCGCGGTGTCCTTCTTGACTATATCTGGGATTTTATTTGATTTTTATATTCTTGTTATGATCTGGATAATCTTAATAATTTTTGTTTAGTGTTTTGGGTGTGTCCTTTTAGGTATTTTTATACTCACCTGTGCATGTGCTCTGCCTGAACATGTCATGTTTTATGCAAACAATGGACCTTTGAAGGTGTCCTCGGAGGAAAACAGGTAGGTAAAGCATGTTTTGGTCTAGACAAACCAAGGTTACTTCTAGGTGCTTGAATTTTATAGTGGTCCCCTCCTTCTAAGAGTGTTGGACTCTCTGTAGTTTTTTTTGGGCTTGTATTTGGATCATTTATCGCTTTTATTGCATTATTAATGTACTCTAATTATGGGGTTATAGATTTATGCATGCAGTGGTTTCAATTTTTTTACATTTCAGCATTTTATGGGCTTAGAAATGTGTGTGTGTAGGTGCCTTAGGATAACGCCTCCCATGTGTGGTATATGATTACTTGGTGATGTTCATCAGCCCCTAACTTATTGGAGGTAGTCTTGGGGTAGTCATAGCTCAGGCCTCAATGGGTAGGGTCATGATAGATACCATCCTAGATTGATCACAAATTTTGTAATTACAAATAATTTATTTTAAATAGGATCTTCTTTGATGAATATGTAGAAGTTTTCAAATATGGATAACAATATGAATAAGATCAATTTTTTGGTGTATTTATCACTTAAAACATCAAATAATATATTCCTTTATGTGACTCGCCATTATGAAGATTGGTTGAAGTATTACTTTTATGGGGATATGAGTGAATGAATAAAGAAAAGGTTTTTAGAATCTATATTTCACCCAAATATAAATTACTATGGAATTTAATTGAAGGAGTTTTACTGAAAAGATATGTATTTCTAAATCCCTCATGTTTGGTAACATAAAATAAAATCATTACATAAATTGGGATATATTTATTCAAAATAAATGGAATTGAAATATTTTTTTGAACTATATTTATAGTTGTTTCCTAAAACATCAAGCATGATTTTTACATGAATTTTTTTGACTGGTTTGTTAAAGTTAGTGCAGTATTTTTTGGGTTAATTTATTCTATAACAAGTTTGTATCAAAATTGGTGTCAACTTAAAAAATATTTGGACAAATTTTAATAAAGTTAAAGAGTTCCCATTTCATTTGGTGTCAAATTAATTTGATTATGGACTATATTATTTTCTGGATCAAACCCTATTATTTTCTACATCAATAATAGATCATGTAGATTTATAGTGGAATGGTTAATGGAACATCACTTGAGTTTGAATTTATTACACATTCCCAAATTTATTATATTTCCTATCGATACATAGGAGTGAAATTAAAATTATAGTTTGATAGTAAAGTGGAAAAGTATGAATAAAGATAGTGCATATTGACCCATTATTTAGAATGAATTTCTAATAGATACAAAGAGGGATATTTTTTAGCCTAATTTGTGTGATTTGTATTTGTTTTCAATGAATTATTTTCAAGATATATCAATATGATGTGTAGAAAAATATTTTTGAAGATGAATAGAACTCAAGAAGTAATTTCATGATTATCCAATATCATGGAAGATTATGTTTAAAGAAATTTATTAGGAGTTATCATCATGGTTATCTTTGAAATATATTTAAGTCCAAAGGTTAATGAATATTTATTGAATGGTGGTCTCATTGTAACTCAAGTGTCCACATGAAGAACTGGTACCTACCATATTAACAGTGATTCAACTAACCATGTGATGGAATGTGAACTGAATACATGAAGGCATGAGAATTAACCACATAAAGGAATGAGAACTGGTCACGTGAAGGAATTAAAACCTAACACATGAAGAAAATATAAATATCTTAATGAATTAATTTTAACCTACCATGTGAAGAAATAAGTACTTGCCTCATGGTGGGTCAGGTGATCATGGACACGCATGGAAGGAGCGATGGAAGAACTAGTAGGATATAGTTAATTTAGTCGATGCAAAGTAATGTGTTCTTCAATGATGGATATATCATGATAAAAAATTATCATAAGGATTTCAAAATAGAGAAAGATAAGAATGTAAATTTCATTATAATATTAAATGAGTAGTAGGATCAATGTAAGGTTCATCAAAGTCAACAAAATCATCATGCTTTAAGAACTATGGAGAATTTGTGCACCACATATCAAAGAGAGGAGTTTTTTATATTTATAATGTGGATATATCAATTTATTATAGGTATATTGAGGTCAATTTTACCAAATATTATGATAATTCTGATTATATTACTTTTTTTAAAATATAATAAGTAATATGGAATTCACAAAGTACTTTACACATTGATTATCTAAATCAATAGATTTTAGGAGATGGTCATGTATTGATGTTCATCAATTAAACATCATAATGTTATTTTGATTAATGCAAGGATATTTAAGAAATATGGATAGTGATGGAACAATAATAAATCAAATATGATTTTTTGAAGAAGATCTAGTAATTGCAATAACTGATCATAAGTGTAAGCCTTTGGAAGATGGGCATGAGACTTTGAATCTAATCATATGACACTAATTATGAGCATAAGTATTTATAAGAATATGACTTTATTGAAGAAAAAAATAAAAAATTCATGATCATAAAGCTTCATGAGTATATTATTTCACTAGGGTTTAAATAATGATATAGGCACGAGCATAAGAATTTGGCTAAGTATATGATTTTTGCGTAAGCCTTCAAGACTTAATGAATTTTATTTGTGTGAATTAATAATGAAAGTACTTGTGTTCTATGTTAAAATTTAGATATGTATGTGAAAAAAAACGTGATAACTAGCACATAAATATTTCTATTGAGTTTAAAGAATCCTTTTTTTTTAAGAATAAAACATAAAGAAGAAGATCCCATGAGTTGAGTTTCACAAAGAAAGAAAACCATGAATGAAACTAATGCATATTTTAAATTGATATGTGAATATAGTTTGAATGTGTAGAAATTCTAGAGTAATGAGTGAAAAAAAAATCCATATATCATATAGATAAAATAAGAAGAAATAATATGGTCTTTATATAATTTTTGAAATATATTAAAGACTATGAAGATTGATATGTGTAGCTAATTTTATGGTATGAATTGAATGGAAAAATTCTGAGTCTTCATGGATTTTTAAAATGAAAATATCTTAAAATTAAAGAATGAATATCTCTAGTATTTTGAATTACTGAATTTCTTGGTAATTCAAAATAAGTTTGAAGAAGAAGGTGTAGTGGATGTTAGAAATTATTATTCTATAAATAATATTTTATGAGTGACAAGAAAGGTGTGAATCAATATCATAATATTCTAAAAGAACCTTGAGTGTCAAATAAGAAAAGAATAATAATAACAAGTTTGGATTATATGTATAAAATAGGAAGAAAGAAGAGATTGTTGTGCATATCTGTTTTCACATGAGGAAGAAGAAGAATAAAATAGGATAAGAGAAGAGTTTTATTCAACTATGTTGAAAAATAAGAAGAAAAGGAAGAAAAATTGGATGATTTAGTCATGAATTTCAAAAGAAGAATAAGTTTTTGTAGTTCGGTATGCATAGAAAGTAAATAAAGAAGTAGAAACACTCAGATTTGCTGCTCAGAAGTGTGTGTGTGTACTATTGTGCATACAAAAGAAGAAGTGTTTATTTCATGTTGTTGTTAAAGTAAGAGGGTAAGTAGAATACCCAGTAATTATACCAATAATCATCATAAGGTATTGGAGCTACCTATGTGTAAAGTAGATTTGAAGCACATTCTAGAAGACTATAGTGAAACATATGTTTCAAGGATATAAGCTACCTAATTGTAACTCACTAATTGTTTCTAGTGGGTCATGTGGTCAGGGATTGTTTCTCTATTGCACCACAGACTTTCATTTATTATTTAATGTAAGACCTTGTAAATATCTTATCCACTTTGTGTGAGTTCTGAATAATAGAGGTGAGGTAAGAGAATGAGATGATCAAGATCTTAACCAGAAAAGTGGTAAAAGTTATAAAAGGATAAATTCATCTAAAATGGTATCAACACTGATTCAACCCCCCCCCCCCCACTCAGTTTTGAGTATATACCAATGTGGTCCTAACACTTTGATCATTAAAAATATTCCACGGTATTTTTGGATACTATGAACAGAGCGTCCTCAAGATGATCAACCTAGACTATACTAATTTATTAAATGAATTAAACATGATAATAGATGAATTAAAAGGAATAATAGTAATAAAATGAACATGAAAATGGTTCTTAAAAAAATAAATTATTAATATAAATTAATTTCTCAAAATATTAGAGGACATACAAAGCAATTCATGAATCAAAGTAAAGGTTTATTTTCAAGTATTATTCTTTTATTCCCTATATTCTCTCATAAGACTAAAATTCAAGTTTATAAATGTTCATATTATTATATTGCCTTCATTTATAATTAATATTTGGTATTTATACCCCCTTAATGATTTAGAATCCATACCTTATGTTTTCCAAGAGGGTTCTCTCTTACTTATCATGTATATTATGTTTATGTTCTCTATCACTCTTTATATTTCTCTTGAATTTATTTTTTTATTTCAATATATGTGATCTATTGGAAATTAAATCTCTATCATCAAAATGACCCATCACTTAATTTTTTTAACACCTCAATATTTTATGGTATGTCTCTTTTTAAAATTCAACTTCTTTGATATCCTACATACACAGAACACTGAGCAATAACATATGATTAAATATTATTATTTTTATAGTTATCACCTAACTATTAGAAGGGAGGGAATGAATGAGATTAACTAAATTATAAAATTATAGTTTACACATGTTTATAAAATGAATTCATTGGTTTATAATTAATTACAAATGAAAATAAAAACCAATGGAACATAAAGGATGTGTTTTTTATAAAATACTATTTTTACGCCCACAATGACATTTTATCATAATAAATTAAATTAATCACTATTGGTGAAAAATATTAATAAATTTTATATATTATATATTCAATAAATTTTTTAAAATTTATCCAATAATTTTTATAGCCTTGATATAATAATAAATCAAATTTTAAGCATAAAAGGCTATATTTTTCTAAAAGGTGATTTTACTGCCTTTTAATGGTGCATTTTTTTATAAATAAATTTAGACACTTTTATAAATTATAATGAAAAAAATAAACTTTATTTTTGAAATTGTAATTCTAAAATTATCTTAGGGTGAATTTTATGTATTTTTCTGGAAATATTTATTCTCTAGTGAATAGTGAAAAATATCGATTTTTATAAAAAATTTAATTTCATTAAATTAAAGACTATTTATGATTTTAATTTGATATCAATTTAACTTAAATAATATTTAGTTATAAATAATATAATATATCTCATCATTATATCTTATTTTGGTATAAACACATTTTTGGGCTTAATAATGCATTTTCAAAAAAAACTCTTTTTAGTTGTGTTTTATTCGTTTAAATTTAAATTAAATTCTGCCACTTATGAGTTTTGAATTATTAAAAATAGAATCCATATTTTGAATCATAATTTAATAATTTTATAAATATTCTCCATTTATTTTTTCCCAATATGAATAGTGACTTTATTAATTTCTTATTACCACAATTAATTGTAAATAAGGTAATTTTGGGTAAAAATAATATGATAATGATTAAGAAATTATCCTAACTTTTCCAAAATTTCTTGGATAATTTTTATTCTACCATTAAACCCTCAGGTTATAATTTTATTTATTTAATGGAAACTTCACCATGAGGATGACTTTAAATTATTCAAATTAAAGATAATCATAAAATTTCATTTTCTTTGTCTTAAACGTATCCTATGTGTCCAAATGGGGAAAAAGTTTTTTTATTAAATAATATAAGGGTCTATTTTTAACATAATAAACTTATTTTAATGATATAAATTTATTTATGATTTTTGGGGACCATTTGAATGTGGTTATGATATTTATAATATTTTATTTAAAGAATAGACAAAAATATCACATTCATATTGTAATAAATATATTATTTTTAATATGGTTTAATTAAAAATATAAATTTTAATATAGATATTATTTTTAAATATAAAATATGTATCTATATCATTGTATTTTATTTTTAATTTTTATTTATGAAATAATTATGTTAAATAATTATACAATGATGATGTAGTAATTATTTTGTTAATGAATCAATCAAGTAAATGATATTAAGAATATTAAAATAAATATAATTTGAATTAATTAAGGTGATTCATTAATTTTATGGATTATTTTGACATATTATGGGTTTATTAAATATTTTTGTTTTAAGTTATCTTGTTTTATTGATTTCCTTAAGGCCAAAGTAATGAATACTATCAAAATTGACAATAATAATATTTTATCAAAATAATATTTTATTAAATTATTTAAAAATCATGAAAAATAAAAGGTGATTATTATTTGGTATAAAATTTCATAAATTTTCCATTTTTTCCAATTGACATTTTATAAGTAAAAAATTACCACCTTTTAATCTTAAATAAATTGTAACCATAATTAAAATTAAAATATGTTAACTAAGGTCAATAAAATTGATAAGGTTCAAAATAAAACTAAAACATGTTAGGATTTTATTGTATGATGATATTACAAACTTATATCATCTTATATTCTAATACATGGTCATTTGGTTTTATTTTTATAGAAAATTAATTTTTTATAATTTAATATTTTGAGGATTTCCAAGGGTTCCCCTCACCACAATTATAAAAGGGCACTCCTTCCTTCATTTGATTTCACCCCCTTGAGGATTATAGCTCAACCAAACTCTATCCATTTCTCTTCTCAACATCCTTATATAAGTTTTGGAGTTTTTTTCATTCCAAAATACCAACCCCGGATCCCTTAATAAGATATTAAAGGAAGCTCACTGAAGAAGAGGTAATCATCTTTATCGAATTTTTCAAGTTTCTTCTTCTTCCACTTTCTATACATGTGTTGTTTCCATTATTAAATAATAAATCCAATATAATATATATACTTATATGTTATTATTATTATTTAAAAACTATTTTCTATCTTTTATCTATACTATGAAAAACAAAATCACCGCAAGTGTGTGTGTACGGCTTACCATCTTCACACAGCGGTGTAATTCGTTTTTCATCTCCACTTTACTCAGATGGTTCTAATGATGGAAATAATATTTATATATTAAAAATATTAAATTATATTTATTCTATAAAATTAATATAATATTCACTTCCTTACCCTTTCAACCATTTAGAAATGATATCATCGCTTGTGCATACATACGACTTATCGCCTCCACGAACTGATGCGATTCATTTTCTTTGTTCAAAATTCAAGAATGGTTCTAAAAATATATTTAATGATTAAATATGATATTTATGACATTAATTATATTCTATAAATTTTTTATCTATACCCTATGCAAGAAAACTGGTAATTTTACGACAAAACAAGCATGAGGTTTTCAGCGGGTCTTGGTCGCCGATGCTACTCTGGTGGGAGGTCGGTTCTCGGTTTGAAGTACTGTTCAGTGGGTGTTTTCTGATTTTGTTGTAGTGTTATCATGTCCATTGTAATTTCCAGTTTTATTTGTGAATTAGGGGAACCAATTCTTCAATTTATGTGTGGTTTGTTTGTTTGATTTCTTGTTGATGAATTTACGAGCTTTGGATTCCGCCTCATTGCATTTGGAATTCGTTGTTGAACCCTATAGTGGATGTCAGGTGGGTGACCATGAAAGAGGTATGTGTTTAATAACACCCATCATCTACCATAAGTTCATTTGTATGGATGGTAACGTTTATGATATTTTGAAATGTGATTTTTTTCTGGTTTTTCTTCACATCATGTTGATTGTTTAGGTGTCTTGGCATTCACTGTCGGGTGTATAGATTGAAAGAGAGATAGGTGTGTTGGCACCTATCATCTGGTACTCCTTCCACGTGTTAGCATGTATTAAAGTAGTACTCAGTCATGATGTGTTGTTCCATCATGACACAACTTCTTGGAAGGGTGTTTGAGGAATCTCCACCAACTGATCTCACTTTGTATGGTCTAGAAGTGGGTGGTGAGGCTTTTTCGGTTGGTTATATTGACATATGATTCCCTTTTGACATCTGAGTCCCTTTTAAGGATTTTGATTCATATTTTTTAAGGCATATTCACCCCATCATGTAATGGGTTCTCTCTTCACCCAATCTTAAAAAGAGTTTTTCCTTTATTTTTTATCTTTAATAAAATGGGGCTTGACCCACAACATTTTCTAAAAAAATAATTTGATTAACCCTCACACTTTCTTTTAAAAATACTCTTTTAAAATGTTTCTGTTTTCAAGTTTTAAAATTTATTTTTTTAATTATACAGCATGAGCATATTTTCCTACTTTCATGACACCTTAATGTCATGAGGAATCCTTTACAAGTTTATAAGGTTATTTTTCATTAAAATGTTTTATTCTATAATTGAAAAACTTTTTAAATAAGTGATTTCAAAGTAAAGTGGTATTTGTATTAAGAATTTCTCAATGATTTTATAATATTATTTTCATCTCTATTAGCACCCATTGTGGGATCTTATTCTTAATTTAGGCTGGTGTATTATGATTCCATCTACCATATTGTATTGAATTGTTTATGATCATTTATACTATGGATGTGCTATTTTGATACCATTTATCCTATTAAAATGGACTGTTTATGATTATATTTACTGTTTGGGGAAATTTATTTCATATTATTGTTTCAATATGAATATATGTGTTGATTATGTTTCACCCCTTTTATATGAGGAATTCATTGGACTTGGTAAGTGATGGTTGGAGATTTATATATCCCCTTGATACATCAGTAGGTATCATGAGACAAACTAGTTTGGTTATTAGTTGATGTCTTATCCAATTATGTATAGTTTCTTAGCCTAATCCTTGAAAGTTTATTTATGATATCCTGCATTATTAATTCCCTCATTATGATAATAATTATTTATATTCATTGTGATTATTTTACTAGTATAATATCCATGGTTTTGTTTCATTCTCATGTGATTATTTATATGGAATTATTTGATCATATTTTATTCCTGCCATATTATGATCAAGTTACGGATTAAAAGGAATGTGTTTCCATTATTTACCTTTACATAATCATTTATTCTTATGTATAATATCTTCCACTATATATATACCCTTATTTATTATCTGATATCACCCCTTTCTTATGTTTTATTTTCCCCCATGATTCTAAGATGTATATTATGATTGAAATTCAGGGATAATCTTGGAGAGTAGGGGTATTTCCAATGGACTTACAATGTTGTATTTAATTTCAAGTTATAATTTAATACTTATGTTTGTATATATTTTCCAAATATACTAAACTATTTGGTCCTTTGGGATGTGATCACTTGTACTTAGTACCAATGTAATAATGTAACCACTGACTCTGGGATACTGGGGTCAAGTCTTTATAATCGGTATCAGAGAAAGTTTAGAAGAAACCTTGTAAAATAGATTTATGAAAACATATATTATAGAATGGAACCCTATGATAAAATTTGGAAATATGTCCAAATAAACTAAAATTATGATTTAGAGATTAGGTAAATTTTCAATTTAGGCCATGTGATTCACTAGTTCTGATATTATACATTATGTTTCATAATTTTATGATCTAATATAGTTAATTACATTTTTTAAAAAATGGAACCTAGTGGAAGGAATGTAAACCATATCAATGCATGTAGGAATTATCCTTCTATGAAGGATAATGAAGATAGAGTTAGAGTTGTAGCCGGAACTGAAAAAATAATAACTATATTGGGACAGCTGACTCGGTTTATGAGTAATAAGCTTACTCGTATGGAGGATCCTACTTATTCACAACATGGTGTAACAATGTTAGACCAATTTATGTATCAGTAACCTCCATCATTCAATGGAACTATAAATCCATTTGTAGCTGAGTAGTGGATAAGATCCTTAGAGAATATATTTCTTGCTTTGGGAAGTAATGAAAGGGAGAAGTTTATTATGGTAGTTTATCATCTATTGGGAGATGTGGATCAATGGTGGTCCTTTATTCAAAATAAAAAGGGGGATGAAGAAATAGAAAATATGTAATATAAGGATTTAAATGAAATTTTCTTGGAAAATATTTTCTTCGTTGACATTGAGTGGATATGGAGAGACAATTCTTGAGTCTAAGATGGAAAGAGTATTAAAACATTATTATGTATGAATTCTAAATTACAAGGTTAGTAAGTCATGTTGTGGACTACATACATAATTCCAAGGGAAATATTGATCATTTCTATGATAGTCATAAGCCAATTATACGAAGGGCACTAGTCATCCAAACTTTCTCATCATATGAGGATATAGTATCTTGTGCAATCAAGATAGAGAAATAATCCTCCAAGTCTTATGACTTCTAAAAGAATTAGGATAAGAATAGGATGGTAGAGAAAAAGATGGATAAAGGGAAGAAGGTAAAGAAGAATTTTCCCACATGTGATAATTTTGGAAGGAAACACCCTGGTACTTTCTCGAAGGGAAAGGGATTTTGATACAACTGTAGAGAGAAACGCCACCAGGATCATGATTTCAAAGAAATGAAAGTATTTTTCCAATGCTTCAACTATAAAAATATGGGGAACTACACAAATTAATATCCCAAGAATCAAGGGAATATAGCTTAGAAGAATTAAAGGGGTCAGGTCCAACCATATGAAATTACTATAGTTTAAGTGGAATAATTAAAGTAATAGTGTTTTTGGATTCAAGAATTGTATTATGATATTTTTATTATAAGAATCAAGAGATATATAAAGATTTTATTGTAGTACTTCTTCTTTACAAATTTGGAATCATACATGTTTTCATTAAGTTTTTAAGGTGATAAAGGTATTAATATATTAGGTATGTCAGATGAGAATTACATTATGTTTTTAGAAATTAATTTGAAGTTTATTTTGTAAATTTAGTGACCTTCCATCTAAATTTTTGGTCTTTGAATTTGGAAAGACATATTTTGGATGAGTCTTAAGATTAACTACTTATAGAATGGATTAAGTTAAAACTTTGAAAATTATTTTTTGTTGATAAAATGTGCAAACATTTTTTGTTTCAGAGAACATTTAAATTCAAATTAATAGCTTAAGGACCATATGATTCTTTAAAATTTCCTTAGGTATGAAAATTTTATCTTGAATATTTTTCTCCTGATGTATGAAATGAAGTGTAAATAGATCGAACCATATCATATAGATGATATTATTCTTATAAAATGGAAATAAATAAAGTAAATTTATTTTCTCAAGTGCCCATCTGTATAGTAAAATTATCTTTCAACTCTAGGAAATGTATTTTGGAAAAAAAATATCCTTTTACTTTTTCTGAATAAATCAATCGTATTTTAACCGATTATAGATTTATAGTTTTATAATGGTTAACTTTATAATGACCATGTTCTCTATCACTCTCTATAATAACATAATAGTTATATTTTTCTTACCTGTCCATATTTTGACTTCTCACTAATGTTATCCTATTTTAATGCCTAATTTTTTGGTTACCTTCACATTTCACTTTCTCTCTTTTTAAGAGGAAGTTTTATTAAGCCTTTTTATGATGTGGTATTTCCCCAATTGTATTTTAAAATGAAAACTCCATGATTACCAATCACAATTTTAAATTTTGAGGATAAAATTTATTTAAGGAGAGTAGAATGTAACACCTTGGGATTTAATGGTATGTATATTTTTAAAATTCAACTTCTTTTTTAGCCTACATTACACAGAACACTGAGGTTTAACATATGATTAAAATTATTATTGTGATAGTTATCACCTAACTATTGGAATAGAGGGAATGAATGAGATTATATAAATTATAAAAATATAGTTTATACATTTTTATAAAAGTAATTAATTATTTACAAATTAATTATAAATTAAAATATAAACCAATGGAACATAAAGGATGTGTTTCTTATTAAAAAAACTTTTTTTATAGTCATAACAGCATTTTGTATTAATAAATTAAATTAATTGAAATTAATGAAATATATTAATGAAATTTATATGTTATATACTCAATAAAATCTTTTTAAATTGATCCAATAAGTTTTATAGGCTTAAGATAAAAATAAATCTAATTTTAAGTATAAAAAAGTTATATTTTTCTAAAAGACAATTTTACCGCATTTTAATAGCTCACATGTTTTAAAACTAAATTTTGACACTTTTATAAATTATATTGAACAAAATAAACTTCATTTTTAAAAATCAAAATATCAAAATTATCTTAGGGTTAATTTTTTGTGTGTTTATGGAAATATTTATTTTCAGGTGAATAGTGAAAATATCGATTTTTATAAAATTATCATTTTTATTATATTAAAACCACTTTATGATTTTAATTTTATCTCAAATTATACCAATTATGTGTTTTTTACTTTTTAAAAAGGATTATATATTACTAATCATAATTTAAAATTTTATTATATAGACTCCATTAATTTTTTGTCAATATGAGTAGTAACTTTGGTACTTTTTTTATTACCATGGTTAAGGGTAAATAGGGTAATTTATGGTAAAAATAATATGATAAGGATTATGAAATTACCATAATAATTTCCCAAATTTTATTAGATGGTTTATATTTAACCCATAAAATCTATATTTTTAATTTTAGTCATTTAATAGAAACTTTTCTATGAGAATGACTTTTATTATTTAAATTAATCATAATCTCAAAATGTCACTTTCTTTGTATTAAACATATAATATTTGTGCACATGTGGACAAAGGTAGGTTATTAATTAATATAAGTTTCTATTTTGAACTTAATAAAATTATTTTTATGATATAAATTTATTTATGATTTTTGCGAACCATTGGGATGAGGTTATGATATGTATAATATTTTATTTAAAGAAAATAAAAACATGTCACATTAATATTTTAATAACTATATTATTTTTAATTTGGTGTTATCTATAATATATATTTGAATATATATATTATTTTTAAAACTAAAATATTATCCACATAATGGTATTTTATTTTTAATTTTTAGTGATTAAATAATTACCTTAAATAATTATACAACGATGATACAATAATTATTTTATTGATGAAACAGTCAAATAAATGTATTAGAAATATTAAAATAAATATAATTTGAATTAATTAAGGTTATCCACGAATTTTATAGATTATTATGACATATTAAGGGTGTATTAAATATTTTGGTTCAAAGTTATCTTGTTTTCTTGATTTTCTTAATTTCAATGTAATGAATAGTGTCAAAATTGATACTAATGATATTTTATTAAAATAATAATTTATTAAATTATTTAAAATTTATTAAAAAAATATTTAAACATAAAAATTGATTATTATTTGCTCTAAAATTTCATAAATTGAAAATTTGTGTCGTTTCTAAATTTTATAAGTAAAAAAATTACCACCTTTTAATATTAAATAAATTGGTGTCATGATTAAGATTAAAATAGGTTAACTAAAGTCAATAAAAATGATATGGATTAAAATAAAACCAAAACATGTCAAAATTTTATTTTGTGATGATATTAAAACCTTATATCATCTTAAATTTAAATCCATGTCCATTTGGTTGTATTTAGATAGAAAATTAATTTATTATAATTTAATATTTTGAGGATTTCCAAGGGTGCCCCTCACCTCAATTATAAAAGGGAACTCCTCCATTCATTTTATTTCACCACCTAAAGCCTTATAATTCAGAAAAACTCAATCCATTTCACATTAAAACATCATAATAAATGTTCTAGAGGTTTTTTCTCTTCCAAAAGACAAACCCTATATCCCTTAAGAAGATATTTAAAGAAGTCCACCGAAGAAGAGGTAATCGTCTTTATCAAATTTTTCAAGTTTGTTTCTTCTTCCACTTCATCTTAATGTGTTTTTTCCATGATAAAATAATAAATATAGTATTATATATATACTTAGATGTTATTATTATTATAAAACAACCATATTCTACATTTTATCCATCCTACAAAAAATGAAAGCACTGCACGTGCGTACGTACGGCTTAACATCTTCATATAGCGATGTAATTCGTTTTTCACCACCAATTTACACAGATGTTTATAATGATAAAAATAATGGATATATATGATAATTATGAACTGATATTTATTCTATAAAATTAATATAACATTCACTTCCTTATCCTTTCAACCATTTAAAAATGATACCATCGGTCGTACGTATGTACGACTTACCGCTTCCACAAAGAGATGTGATTAATTTTCTATGTTCAACATTCAAGAATGGTTCTAAAAATAAATTTAATGATTAAATATTATATTTATGACATTATATTTATTTTTTAAATGTTTTATTTATTTCCTGGGCAAGAGAACCAGGACTTTTACAAAAAAACAAGCATGAGAAACAATGCAATTAATGCCCGAAATAGTGAAATGAATAAATATTAACAATAAAAGAGTGGTAAAACATCATAATGGGATAATATTTGATATATTAAATATTAATATGATTCTATTATTAGTTAATAATATTTTTAAAATCATTATGTTGTAGTTTTGGATAGGTACAGTGGAAATCAGACCAAAGGTAAGGGTTTCTCGTCACACTTTTACTTCTGTGAGATATATTCCTTATTCAATCCTTATTTATTATGTTTGGTGTACATACTGACCTTTAATATATCATATCATTAATCTATTTATATTCATGTCATTCAATGTTTAATTTTATTATCATTAATTTTATGGGGCATACAGTTCGACTGATTACAAAGTAGAAAGTGAATTCTTAACCTAATTTCCATTCTTTAGGTTAAACTTTTACTCCACTATTTATTTCATGATTTTATTATGTGTGAAATGACATTTTATTATATTATATTGTATTTAAACTTTTTTTTATGTGGATTTATAGTTTATACACATCATTTATTCTTTTGGTTAATGCTCACACTTTCTTTTAAAAATACTCTCTTAAATGTTTCTATTTTCAAAATTTGAAATTAATGTTTTTTTAACTTATAATAAATGAAGAGATTTTACCACTTTCATGAAACCTTAATTTATTTTGGAATCCTTTACAATTTTATATGGTTATTTTAAAAAATTATCATTTTACACCTTTTTAAATAAATGATTTCAAAGTAAAGTGGTATTTCACTCAAGAATTTCTAAATGATTTTATTAGAGTATTTTCATCTATGTCAATACCCTTTTTTGAATATTATTATTAATTTTGGTCCATATATTATAATACTATCTACCATATTTTATCAAAAAAAATTGTTCAATTTGACTGTGGATGTGCTATTTTGATACCATTCATTATATTACACTGGATGGTTTATGATTGTGCTTATTGTTTGGGGAATGTTATTTCATATTCTAGTATCAATATGAATGTATATGTTTATTTTGTTTCACCCATTTCTAATGAGTAATGAATTGGAATTATTAAGTGATGGGAGGGGCCTGCTATATCCTCTCAATGAATCCGTAGGCCTCATGAGACAAACTAGTTTGGGTATTGGTTGATGTCTTAACCGATTATGTATGGTGTCTTGGATGGAGCCTTGGTGGTATGTTTATGATTTCCTACATTATTCATTCCCTCATTATGAGATTATTTATTGATATTCCATGTGATTATTTTACTAGTATAATATCCACAGTTAAGTTTCATTATCATGTGATTATTTATATGGTGTTATTTGAATAACTTTTATTCATTCCATATTATGCTCAATTTATTGATTAAATGGCATGTGTTTTAGTTATTTACCTTTACAGAATCGTTTATGCTTTTTTATGAAAGATTCCACTGTATGTATACCCTTACTAAGTATCTGATATCACCCCTTTTTTATGTTTTATATTTTCCCATAATGTTAAGATGTATATTATTATTAACATATAGGGATAATATTGGAGAGTAAAGGTGTTTCCAAAGGAGTTACTGTGTTTAATTAAATTTCAAGTTGTGTTGTAATACTTATGGTTGTATATATTTTTTCAAATCTACTAAACTATTTTTTCCTTTTGGATATGATTTCATGTACTTAGTACCATGTAATAAAGTTACCACTGGCTCTGGGATACTAGAGTCGAGTTATTTACATTTGTCTTTCCCTATCATCGTCTATGCATAAACATATCTTTTATTATCATGCCTTTACTCATAAATACGCTTTCATGATTCTTATAATTTAAGGGATTCCACCTAGATACTCATATATCTATTAACAGAGTAAATTATTGACTAAAAAATATACCCTTTAACTATACATTGAGAATACCTTATACTTCATTATCTTGATTGTTGGGTATTTACCAAGAAAGTTTCCTAATTTCATTGGATACCAATTTAATTTCCAATGGGTTTATTATATTATGATTGTTGATGGATTTATGTATGTTTTTTATCTACATGACACACATGAATTTAGGCATATAAATTGTTTTCCCTGATATCACTTCAATGCATTGAGTAAAGAAGTAATATATATAGAATCCATGTTTATGATACCTTAGTAACTTGCCTTGGTAAAGTGTTATGATTCCTTAGTGAACAAATTTAGTAATATGTTTTAAGAAACCTTGGTGATATGTTTATGAATATCACATTTTCATATTGTGCTCACATTTCCATAATATATGGGACTCTTTCCACTATGTAAGGATGGTCTTAGTAGTGATCCTTTACTTATGCTTATGATTTCATAATTTTTCATGTTTAAACATTATTATGATTCCATGACTTATGATATCATTTTATTTATTCCATGATTCTATGTGATTATATATTATCCTCTTTGTCTATGTTATCATGTTACACTTTATGACTTAAATTTTATGCCTCTTCTCTCATGATCTGGTATCTCATTTTTTTATGTCCCATTTATTATGATTTACCCATTATTAAGCATTAGAGATCAAACTTTCTTATTTTTCCTTATTTCCTCAAGAATTATAATCAAAGGGATGAATATAAGATATGTGTGGATAATATTTATATATTAAATATACATTTTATTGATATTTAAAAATGTAAATGTACTAAGTTTCCAAAGAGACTGGACTTTTGATCTTTGGATTCGGTTGTAACTCTTTTGATATATGTAAAAGTATATAAGTTTATCACCAAAGATATAAATATAAGTCTGGGTGTCTAAATTCATATGGTGTGGTGTGAATTGGTAAGCTTTGTGGTAGGATTCCACACAACCATTGCCGGGTGGGAAAATCTAAAGAGTGATGGGTGTCTTGGAACCTATCAATTGGTCCTCTTCCCACTTGGATTCCCAGTGTGGGATAAAAGGGTTCCCTTCCTTCTTGGAAGGGGCGGTGAAAATTCTAGATAGGTGATATAGTGAAAGTATAGCTAATAGGGGGAGAACAATGGAAGATTGATTCCATGACATGATTCATGTTTCTCTTTCAATCCTTTATGTCATCTCATCAAAAGGGACTTTAGGACATAATCAACTGGGACTTTAGGCCATCTAAAGATGGGTCATTCAGGCTAATCCATATAAAAAAATAGATTCAGTGGGTGTTTGTAATTTCTTATGGGATGGGATAAGTATTAACCCACTGGAGTGTCTAGGAGCATGTGTATTTTTGGGTTGTAATCTCTTCTACTTAATACAAATTATTGAGTAATGTATATTTAGTAACTATTTAGTAATGATAGATATTAATTATTTAGTATTTCCTAATTCATAATTAGAGTGTACCAAATAACTGATAAAATGATATATTATATGTCAAATGCTTTGATGAATTTTTTTGGTTATAGTGTTTGTTATATATTCAATATATCATGTGTACAAATCATGTCTATTTTTTTCTTAGGGAGAAGTTTTGTTCAAGTTTTTGGAATCATTACCATGGTCACTTTGGGCTATCATTTTATAAAAAATTTATCCATGAGTAACTAATTTATATAGTTCTGTAAAGAATGGATATAGGATACCTAATTTGATGACCTCTATGCCCACAAATCTAAAAAATAGGGAAATAATTTTCCTATTACAACTATTTTATGGCCTATTACCAAGGTTTTAAAATGAAGAAATATACCAAATTTATTATTGAGGAATTTTGACCATGTGATAGATAATTTTTATTTTAATGATTATGTTTTGGATCAATGCATTTATATGCAAAAACTACTGGGAGAATCTATAATTCATGTTCTATATGTTTTTGAAATACTTTTTTTCCAGTAGTTGTGTTATAATTTTGAATGAGAAAAAAAAAAGAAATTGTTTGATCACTTTGATATAAAGGATCTGGGGATGATCATTTCATTTTAGGTATAAAAAATCATGGTCATGTGATATTATTATATTATACAAAGGATTATATATTTAAAATATCCTCAAGTGGTTTTATATGAGTTTTTTCTCCTTTAATGTTTCACCTATTTTGAAAAATAATAAACTCTCCAAACTACAAAGTCCTCAAAATTATAAAGATGTAGTGAAAATGAAAAATTACCTATATGATTATTTTATTAAAAATTTAAGGTGCACACAAATTTATACTCATCCTAATATCTCTTTTGTTGTTAATTCTCTAGGATGATACGTGAGTGATCTAAGAATGAATATTTGGAAAATTATAAAGAAGATACAGATATATATGTAGGGAAATTAAAAAATTATATGTTGACCTGTATGAATTCTAAATAAATGGTCAAAATAAATATCATGGGTCATGTTTTAAGCTATGAATATTTAAGTTCATTAAAAAAATTATATGTTGAACAATAAAAATTATATTTTAACCTAGAGTGCGAACATAAAATGTAATATTAATTGTTTTTTATTATATATTTTTTATGTATGGATAGATTTGGATTTTTCTGAGTGAGTTTCTAGTTGGTTTTGAAATTCTTTGGATGGATTTATATGTGTCCATAGTTTAAGCACAGTTAGTAGAAACTATACATATTCCTCGGGTAACCATGTGGGGAGAAGAGGGGTTTCAATGGTAGGTACACAATTGGTGCACGGTTTAGCCAAACCATGTGACTTTAAAAATTTTAGATAATTTTGACTCTCATAGTCAGTGCATGGTTTTCCAAACCATACATCTAAAATCAATAATTATATCTAAAAATTTGTTTTTTATCCTGATACTCTTCAAAAAACTATCATTATTTCTTCCTTGACCTAGGCTCTCAACCCCCATATTCCTCTTAGGTGGTTTTGGTGACTCTTTTCCCTATGGATTCAGATTTTAATGGATCAAAGTGTGTTAGATATAATATTTTGAAGGTAATATCCCCGACCACTCCTTATTCTTGTTTCATTTTTAGATCCATGTTTTTTCCTTTTAATGGAACCTTATATTGGGATTTTTATGCCTAGATATATTGGATCAGTTGTGTTTTTAGAAAAGTATTTTTAGGATTTGTTGAAGGAATGGGAAAGAGAGTCTGGATTAGTTATATCATGACTTGATTAATCGTTTTGAATGTGATATATTATGAGGTGGGTGGATTATATATTTCTCTCCACTTGTTCTAGATCTTTCTATCATTTATTTCTAAATATTTTTTTGTGATTTTCAAGGAAAACCCATTATGATTTCTTTTTAGATAACCTTATTTGTTTTAATATTCTAAAAACCATATATTTTTAAAGTTTTATGGAAAAACCCCTTTGGTTTCATGATTTAAATTTTATACCTTGATTTAATGCATGTAATGTGTTTGATAAAATTCTTTATAGAACTATTGGACTTAAAAAACGGATTGTTGGAATGATAACTCAGCATATATGGAATGGGGTGTTCTCATTTGCATTGGATAGGGCCTTGTTGATTTGGACTTGGTACATAGTTTCACTTGGGGAACATAAAGGATTATTATCGATGACCGGATTGGAGGATGGATGATTTGACATCATGGATATTGGGACTATCATGTCATGAAAGGGTATGTATGTGTGTGAGAACATGGAATGGGTATTCCAAGTGAAATAAATGGATAAATTGTTTCTATTTATTAAGTTTAACTTAATTAAATTGTTAAATTACTTTGAATTTTACCTAATTTTTTTATATATATTTTAAACTATGAGCTAAATTTTTCTTTCCCTACTGGTGTGAGTTGGGAAGTTTCTTGGGGATTGCATACTAGGTTGAATAATCACCCCCTACATATGCACCTTGATGAATATGTATACATTGTTTATCATGAAACAAGTAAAGGAAAATTACCTTATTTCTCTAGTGAAGCATCATGATCCCACATTCTTGTGATAGTTGTTGGATCTTGGAGATTTCCATATGGAGTGGTTGGAGTAATGATACATTAGTGTTGGTAAGTCGGGATTTCTTTTAGTTTTTGTTTGGGTGTCTTGTTTAATTTTTTTGATACTCTAATATTGTTTAGTTAATTGTTTTTTAATTGTATTATTTATATTCTACGCATCATATAGTATTGGTTTGGTTGATTTTATTATTTTCTTGATAGGTTGTGTATTTTTAAAGAAAAAAATAAACCTCTAATGATTTAGTAATTCCTTGATATTTATTCTTGGCCTTTGGTGTCTGGGGGATGTCATCTAAGGTTAGTGACATCTCAAATCTTTCCAAGCTAATGGTTAGGGTTAGTATGTTACCATTATGGTGGTACTCTTAGAGTACCATAAACTCGAACCAGGTTATGGAAATATTATTAATTAATCAATAATAATATTTTAAATATAATTAAAATTATAAAAATATTTTTTTATTTTGATTTCGGTTCATCTTATATTTATAATTAAATTTTAAATATAAATTCATTAAAGATGTCTTATTAAATAAATTATAATTACTAAATATATTTACTTAATTTTTTGATATGTTTATATATAAGTTTAATAAATAAAATATAAATATTTGAATTTATAATTTTGTAATTAAAAGTGTTAGGGTGGTTAAATGGGTAGATAAAAATATAATAGGGATAGGGTCATTAATTTAAAAAATAAAGAGGTTATTGTTATTGTTTTATAAAAATAAATGGGTTAGGGTTCAGGTACCCAAAATTTCATAGGTACCTAACCTGTTGATGTAACACCCTCTGACTTATAGGTATGTTTTTTTAGATCAAGACAGTTACTTTAAATTTTGGAATATTTGGAGGTTCTTGGTGGCTTAAAAGTGGTTTTTGAACCATTTTGGTGAAAAATGGGAAGGACCACGATCGTGGTGGAGGTCATAGTGTGCCTTTATACCTCCTTTGTAAAATGATTATGGCCAAAACACCCAGTGGATAGGCATAGCCTATGGTGGAACATACTGGGATTCTCTCAATTGAACATAGTTAGAGGTACCCCACCATGTTGTGGTGGAGGCTATGGTGAGTCCAAAATAGCCTGGTTTTGAGCACCACATCATGGTCGATCCCTATGGTAGGTATCCTTTGTGAAGCTTGAATACCATAGTGGGAAACACTAGTCTATAGAGGTGGTGATTTCGGATTTTTTTTTTTTTTTGAAACACTTGAATGGTTCCTGATCATATGGGGAGGTTACTCTATCCATTTGAAACCTTAATGGGGGGTTTTAATGTGCCTGCTCCTTGGTTTCCCTCTATTAAATTGATTTCTCTCTCCTCATTGGATCATATTCTAGATCTATCATGTTCTAAGAATGGGTTTGGATTGTTTATCTCTCATCCAAAAATAGATTAGGGTGATTCCATTCTTTTTGGGCTTTCTATTTACAGATCTAGGCTTGTGAGAACTAGATATCTTCCTCTCTCATCACCATTCTCAGACGCAATGAGGATTTCATTTGTCTTATTGTAGGTGTCTCTATCCAATGTTATATTCCCATTTAGTTATTATTTTAATGTGTTTTCATTTGGTTTTGATTTATAAAATTGATTATTTTAAATCCATGAGAGGTGAATTTCATCTTTGATGGCCATGGAAATGATTTCTAAAAGGGGGTTTTTGTTGAAAACAATTTTGATGAACATGATGTGTTTGTTAAAATTTCACAAAGATGGTTTCGAATTGGAAATAGTTTTTCAAGATTTAAATCATGGTGGAATCATTATAGAAAATGTTTTTTTTAAATGTAGGCATGAAAATGGAATGGTTTTTCCTTGGAAAATGTTTATGAAATTTGAATTTTATTTATTGAATGTAATGAAAATGTAATAGTGCATCGGAAGACCTTGGTGTGTGGAGGAAACTATAAATATGTGAGCCTTAGTGGAGTGATCTATCATTAAATTAGGTTCTCATGATGACATAGAGATAGTGGGTAGACTTTACCTGGGAACCAAGGTTCATGGAGTTAGGATTCACTTATGTTGACTAGTTCTTCTTGTTTTTCTTAGTTGTGTACACTCGTGTGTTGTGACTTTCCCCTTAGTGACTTGAGGAAACATTATGTTCATGTTTATTTATTATTATTTTCCCACTTGATATGGATATTGATTCTTAAAACCTATTTTAAACATATTCTTATACTTCATCGATAGATGTTATGTCATATTGATTTGTTTATTTGAATATTGCATGTTTTTACAAGAAATCCAAAGGATTGTTTTATATAGAAAATAGAAGATTTATCTATTTTAGAAATCTATTTTATACAAGAACTAATCGATTATTGTGGATATAATTTTTATATATTCTTGGTGGTATCCTACTGAGCTTTAGTAATCACATCATACCTTTTCCTTTGTGCATTTTTTGTCTTAGTTTTATAGGATACAAGTGAAGGGAAGAGCGTCATTTAGAGGATGGATCTCTTGGATCATGTTTCCTTCTAGTGGGTTAGGATGGTGGGGAATTATGGTTATATAAATATGAACCCATGGGTTTTTTTTGGGTTTCATGTTGATGGTATTTCTATTTGTTCATACAAATCTTATTATCCAATTATTGAATGTTACCTTTATGGTTTAGTTATTTTTACATATGTGGTATTCATGGATATCTATTGTGAAACCCTATTTGTTTCTATCTTATCATATGTATTTTTAAAGTAAAATCACTCCCATATTTCTTTGTATGATACTATAGTTCTTGTCTCTAGTGAGTGATGATCAAGACTGTGCTTCGGGCCTTAGGGCGGGCAAATTCATGTGACATTATGGGTTAATCAAGGTTGGATTTCTAAAAATTGGTATCAATGTTCCAGGTTATTGTTAAAGCTTTCAATTATTATTGTGTGTTAGCCTCTTATATCTGGGGTTATTGATATATGGGATATCTAAATGTTGCAACTTTATAGGTAGGGTGGGATTGTGACTAGACATGTCACTTTCATGATAAACCTCATGTTAACATGAGAATTTTGTGTTTTTTTAGCATCCTTGTTTATAATTCTAGCCTTTAGATTCAATTATCAAAATTTGGTTTATGATAAATGAATCAAATTATATTCTAAGTGGTTTTTTCCTATTTATTTTATTGAATGTGTCTCTTTCAATAATACCATATCTAAATGTTAAAGAAGAAGTTGTGGAGAAATACATATAAAAGAATACTTTCGATGACTCAGTATTGGTGAAAAAATTAGTTTTAATGATCTATTTCTTGGTCTATGTTTACAATATTGAACTGGAATATAAGGTGGGTCATGCTGCAAAATAGTATCCTCTACTCTTTTGTGGTGACAAGGGTATATAGGAATCAAGAGAATGAATCATGAGGATTGAGATGATTTTTTATTTCCTAAAAACTCTATAAGACTCAAGGTTTATTTCTCCACTTATATTCTTGATAGGTTGGGAAGGAAGTGGTGGGAATCTATGGTGAAATCTAAGTTGCATGAAGATATAACTTGTACTACATCCAAGAAAGCCTTAAACCAATAGTTTTATCCTGAGACTTTTTGAGTGGAAAATACTTGAGAATTATTGAACTTAGATCTAGGAGAAAAATACTCCCTATAATATGTGACTTGGTTTTCTGAGTAGGTGAAATTATATCTAGAGATTGTTTCCAATGACTCTCTCAAGGCATAGAGATTCGAGATTGGTTTAGGGCATGATATTCAGTATATAGATATTCTTCTGTGTCTTCCCACCTTTGCAGAGACTATGGAAAAGGAAAATATGGATGAGTAAAATGTAACTAAGAAGATAAGAATATTAAGAGCATTAGTGACTGTAGGAGGCAATTGAAGTTTGTTTTCTGTCCATAAGAGGAAGTAGGGTGACCAGTATCGAGGTAGTGGTTGGATTTCACAACAGATGTCACGACAGAGTAGGGTGGTCTTCATTCACTATGGGGGAAAGGGACACCTCAAGCCTGATTATAAGGTATCACCCAAGTTGTGTCACACATGTGGTAAATCTAGTCATCTTCATAATTTCTATGAGAGGTAATCCCAGGGAAGTAGATATATATCCACCTTCAACAAGGGATCACAGTTTAGATCTGAAATAGAAAAATGGGTGGGATCTCAACCTCATGCTAAGGGTGATTCTCAGGTAGTGAGGAAAGGGAAGGATAAGGATGGATGTATCAATGTAGTGCAGTGTGTACTAAAGGAGTCAAAAGCAGAAATGGCTACCATGATAGGTATTATTTTTGTTTTATCTTCTATTATTATGTCCATATTTTATACTGTTGTAACTCATTATTTTATCTCATCAAAGATCATTGATTTTTTGGTGTTGAGTTCATAAATTATTCCTTTTATGATGATTATTTCCCCCTATTTGGGAAAACATTTTGATCTGGGTTTTAAATGTATAGCGTGTCAGGTGGTGATTTTCAACCATTAAACTTTATGGGATTTTATACTTCTTGATATTGACATATTTGATCTCACCATTAGCATTGATTGAATTATTATCTATAAATACCATATCGATTTATATCATTTTTTGTTCTAGTTTTTTTCTTTTTATTGGGTCCCTCGTGTATTTCAGGGTGAGTGAGATCCTAGATCTAGTAGAGCATGTCCCATTTCCCCTTGTACTAACATTATCTTTTTCTAGTTTTCAAATATGTTTCTTGATGTTGTTGATCCACATCTTGTGTACCTATTACAATAGTCGTGAGTGGGATTGCAATGTTTTTATAGGTAATTTCTCTAGGTTTCCACCTCATAGGGAAGTTTATTTTTATATAAAATTTCTTCTAGGGATGAGGCCCATTTCTTTACCTTTGTATGGTATGGAACCTACTAAATTACAAAAATTAAAGGTTCAACTTGAGGATATTTAGGCTAAGTGATTTATTATTCTTAGCATTTCACCTTGGGAATTGTTAATACTTTTTTAAAATAATGAAGATGGGAGTATCTGAATTTTTTTTACTTTTATAAACTCAACTAGGTGATAGTTAAGAAAAAATATATGTGGGTCAGTATTGATCTCCTTTTTGATCATCCAAAGGGAGCCTGGTGGTTTTCAAAAATTGATCTAAGATCAGGGTACCATTAGTTGAGGATTTTAGAGGAATATATTTCTATGACAAAATTCATAAGAAGGTATGGGATTTATGAGTATTTGGATATGTCGTGTGTCCTTATTAATGCTCTTGCAGTGTTTATGGATTTAATTAATTGAATTTTCCTTCGGTTCTTAGATTCTTTTGTGGTTGTTTTTTGGATGATATCCTTGTTTATTCTAGATTAGGGTAGGATAATTCTAATCATTTTAATATCATCCTTAGGATCATGAAATAACATATTTTATATGATGATCTATCTAAATGTCAATTTTGGATTCAAGAAGTGAAATTTTTGGGCCATGTGATTTTTGAGTAAGTTATCTCAGTGGATACTAAGAAGATTTGGGTAGTGATGACTTGGTAGAAACCCATAAATGTGTTTGAGATCCATATTTTCTTGGGATTATCTGGTTATTACATGCACTTTGTTTGTAACTTCTCTAATATTTCATCTCTAATGAAAGAGTTAACATATAATGGTGTGAAATCTGTTTAGAGAGATAAGTTCTAGAGATCTTTTGAGGAGTTGAAAGTGATATTGAATTCAGTCATAGTCTTATTTTTTCTTGAGTTGTGTAACTTCCTGACCCCATTTACCTAGAGTCAGTGCATTATTTTAATACATTGGCATGATTACAAAGAATCAAGTCCCGAAGGACCAATCAGTTTAGCGTTCTTAGAAAATATATTACATACATGAACATTACATTACATTATAAAATAAAATAAAAATTGTCTCCATTGAACACATTCATATCCCTTATACTATTCCTTCAGGTTAGTCATAGTATACTTCTTCTCATCTTGGGAAAAATAAAACATAGAAAGGGGTGAGCTCATATGCTCAGTAAGGATAAAAATATAGCGGAAACTTTCATAAATAAGCATAAACATTTAAGGCAATGTATAAGACTAAAAAATACTTATAAACTTAAACATCATCATAATATGGAAAATATAAATCAAATAATTTCATTTACCTATTCACATGAATATTCTACTAGTTGAATAATCACATGTAATATTAATATAAAATTTCAGAATGATGGAATGCATAATGCTAGACTTCATAACCACATAGTTAAGGCCTCGTGCCAAGACTACAAGTAAGATTTTGTCGAGGCCTTGTTCCAAGACACAATTTTGTCTCATGAGACCTACTGATGCATCGAGGAGCTATAGAGGGCTCCACTCATCACTTACTAAGTCTAATGCATTCCTTATATGAAAAGGTTTAAACATAACCTAAACATTCATATTAAAACTAGCATATGAGATTTCAATACTTTATCCATAAACCATGAATGGTGTAAAAATAACACATCCATAGTAAAACATATCTCAAAACATTCAATACAATATGGAATATTTGTATCATAATAAATCAACCTCGATCAAGAATAATATCTCGTAAAGGATGTTGACATAGTTGAAAATGATCAGTAAAAGTATTTAATAGAAATATCCCTTTTTCATGAAATAATTTAAAAGTCATATAAAGAAATAAATTTAAAATTTAGTTTTGAATAAAAGTTTCCCATAAAACTTTGAAACTTTTTAAAGTAATTAACATTTTAAAACATTCATGTCTATATGAATAAATCCTTAAAACCGTTTTGAAAACATAGACATTAATGAGAAAGGTTTAGAAGAATAAATCTTTAAAATATTTAAAATGATGTTTTAGTAAAAAATCCTTTAAAAATAATCCTTTTGAAATTTTTTTTATGAAACATGGACATGGATAATAAATATGTCCCAGTATATAATTACGTAAAAACAACCTCGGATAATAAAGAGATTGTAAAATTAACCCTTACCTTGCAATTTCCTTTAGTAGAGGGTACATTTAACCTCATTTATAATGACCATAGTATGTTATTAAGTTAAAAAAACCATATTCATATTTATTATATCATACATGATTCATTTATGACTTTATACTACCCATTTAATAATGATTTCCATGTTAAATTAACATTTTGGGAAATAATCTCTTTCTTTATCGTACGTGTTTTAACTTGTTATTCTTGATCGTATCATTTAGATCATGATTTAAATACTTCCAGAATATAAAACTTGATTTATATATCATATATATTTATAATATAAATATTTATAATAAATATATATATGAAATTAAAGGCACCATTTATGGAGACGGTAGGTCGTACGTACGCATAAACGTTGTTTCTGTTTTCATATCGCATTGAACAGAAGTCAGTGAATAAGATATATGTAATTACATACATACATAAATACATATATATATATATATACATATATATACAGTAGCATTATTATTTCATATATTACATACTTATTAATAATATATATTTTTATAATCATCGTTGAATGGTGAACGTGGGAATGAATCTCATCGCGTCGTGGAGACGGTAATCTGTACGTACGCACGAGCGACAATATCATTATATTGAGGGTAAAATAATATGTAATTGTATGGTATATCATATATACAGAATCATGAATATGTTATATTTATTATTTACATCAGTTATACTCATTATTATACTCATCCAAATAATAAAGTGTTTGAATGACAAACTACACCACAACGTGGAGACGGTAAGTCGTACATACGCACGTATGGTGAATTTGTCATTTATTGGATTGATAGAATAAATAATATGGTTGAACCATATTTATAATAACATAATAGTATGTATGAGGTACTGGAGTTATTATTTTGGTATGGAAACAATAAATAAAGAGTAAGTGGAAGAAGAAAAGAACTTGAAAGAGGGTGGTGAAATTATTACCTCTTCTCCGGGTGTTTCCTTTTGAGTTGATCAAAAGGGCTCATTAGGTTGAATTTATGATCAATTTAAGGACTCTAGGTTTATTTGAGGGAAGTTGGGAGGATATTTGGGAAGGTTGTGGCTGAGACAAATGGCTTTGGAGGTGTGATTTTGAGAGAATGGGAAGTTCCCTTTTATAAGAGGGGTGAGGGTCACTTTAGGAAAAGTTTAAAATATTATTTTATTATACAATCCTATTATTTTTATAATGGCTTAAAAATGAATTTATTTAGATACTTATGTGGTTATGAGTCTAAATAATATCAACCAATAGGTTTTATAAAAGTTTAGGTTACCATTTTAACCTTAACATTTAGATTTAACTCTTAGTTAAATAGTTTAACTTTTACTGTGTCTTCTTGTATTCTTACACTATATAGTTAATAAACTTAATATAAAATTAAAAGATAAACTAAAGTGGTTCATTAATGACATATATAAAATTATTAAATCCCTTTGTCTGAAACCTATATTTTCATAAATATTATATCAATCAATAATATAGTATTTGTTTTAAAAACTAATTTATGTCAATTTTGACACTATTTGGTATTTTGTTTTTGTGAAAGTCATAAAAACCTTATCAATTAGAAAAAAAATTATATAATAAACCATAACATGTAATATTAACCTATAAAATTAATGGAATTCATCAAAAGTCTCAAATTATATTTATTTGGATATTTATAGTATCAATTATTTTAATATTTCATTAAGAAGGTAATTATTGCATCATCATTGTGTCATAAATAAATTTAATTATTTAATGTATAAAAATTATAAAAAAAATAACATTATGTACAAAATCTTTTTATATTTCTAATGAATATTTAGAGTCAAATTTATCTTATGTTTATCCATATATTAAAAACGGTTTAGTTATTAAACATTGAATTTGACACTTTTAACTCTTCTTTAAATAGAATAATAATAAATGTCCTAATCTAATACAAGTAGGAATAAAGGATAATATTTTATTCCTAAGGGTTTTTTTGGTCGAAATACACTTATACAATAGAATTAGGACATGTTTTAGGGTAATTATAATATCATTTTTACCATTAATTTCCCTATTTACTTTTAACCGTGGTAAATAAAAGTCAAAAGTTATTATTCACCAAAAATTATTTTCATCTTATTGAGTCAAATTTTACTTACTGATATTAACTATGTCTCTTGGATTCTTGAAATTCAACTCACAGAAGCAGTAAAATTAATTTTTATGGAAATTTTCAAATGCTCTTAAAAGGTGAGTAAAAGACGGAAAAAAAATTCAATAAAATTTTATATATCTAAAATTTTTATAAAGAGACTCCAATGAATTATATTAAAGATATATAGGTATTATATATATATTTTGACTTAAAATAAATTTAAATAAAATAAATAATTATTTAAATAAAAAGTCAGTTTTAAACAATAACTCAGTGTTTTTTACTATTCATCAAAAATTGAATGCTTTCAGAAAAATACCAAAAATTCACCCTAAGATAATTTTGATATTATGAATTCAAAAATGAAGTATATTTTATGAAATTAAAAGTATATAAGTTTTATTTATTAATTTAAAATTAATTCTCGTTGTCAAAACCAAAAAGTTGGTTTTTTAAAAAGTAAAAACCATCAAAAGATTGACATGTGTTTGTGTCAAATTTAAATGTGAAATTACTTATAATAAACTAAATTGTACTAAATGATAAAAATATAATCTAATTATACTTCAAAACAATTCAAATGCATAATTTGACACTATAAATTGTTTCTATTAAAAAAGTTGTTTTCAATTAAAACATAGTATTTTTCACTATTCATCAAAAATATGAAAGTTATTAGAAAAGTACCAAAATTTTATCCAAACTAAATTTTATGTCCTAATTCTAAATAATAATTTAATTTCATTAAATTTAATATATAAAAGTGTCAAATATTTATTTAATTCTAAATAATAATTTAATTTCATTAAATTTAATATATAAAAGTGTCAAATATTTATTTTAAAAAGGTTTCTCCATTAAAAGGCGGTAAAATTGCATTTTTTGAAAAATACTTCTTTTATCTGAAAAAATGAATTTGTTCTTACATTATGTCTATGAAACATATAAAATGGATGTTAAAATTATATAGAGTATATAAGATTCAAAATACAGTTAATACTATTCATAACCGCTTTTTGAACAGCTAGTTTGGTAAGTTATGGTGTGCTCGAACTCGGTGTTGCGTGTAGTGCAAGCTATTAAATTACTTTAATGAGATAACGTATTATAAAATCTTGGGGTGTTACAGGTTGAGTTTGGACTATGGTGTTTATTATGATGCCTCGAGTATGGTTTTGGGTTGTGTTCCGATACAAGGGATATAATTGGAATCTTATATCTCTCGACAAATATTACTTCATGAGAATAACTAACCCATTTAGGATCTTTAGTTTGTGGTAGTGATGTGATCTCTTAAAACTTGGTGCCACTACCTCTTCAGGGATTGGTTTATGATGTATTCATACCAAAAGAGTCTGAAGTATATATTCACTCAAATGGATATTAAATTGAGAAGAATACATTGGTTAGATTATCTTAAGGTATTTGATTTTTATATTTCATGCACCACAAGAAAGGTAAACATGGTCACAAATGCTTTGAGTATAAAATTATCAACTGAAGAAGTGAAGTAATCAGTGGAAGAATGGTGCTCGATGATCTTGTTTGATAAGATTAACTTGGATGATGGGAAAGATGATAAGAATGTATTCCTAGCTTATAATCGAGCTTGATCACCTATGGATGATCATATTCGACTTAGATAGGCTGAGGATATTGAGTGTAGGTTCTTTAGAAAAAATCTTTATGGTAGTGAGACCTCAAGTGAGTGGTCTCAATCTCTCAATAGAGTTTTACGCATTTTTGGTTGGATGATTGTTTTGATAAACTTTAGGAAGTAATTTATGGATAATGTCCACTAATCTAATTGTTTTTTGAAACCTATAACTACAAAGATTTATCATGACATGAGACATCATTACTATTGGTTGGGAATGAGATGATCAATTGCATATTTTTTGTCTTGATGCCTTACATGTCGAAGAATTAAAGATGAACATAAAAAATCCATTTTCTATGTAAGATCCCAAATTTTAATAGAGTTATAGATCCTTTTAAATTCTATCTAAATATTTTTTTATCAATATATGAATTACTAATGAGTTAATGGATGTTTTGTGAGCATTCAGGGCTTGTTTGGAGCACAGAGGTCCAGTTTTTGGACAAGCAGAATGAGGCAAACGGTTGGAATATGGTTAGTAGTAATAGTGTGGCTCAAACGTGAAACCCATTTGTAGAGTAGAATAATTTTTATAACCATGAATGGAAGGCCACATGACCATTCAGGAATCTATGATGGAATTTCATAGGTGAAAGGCATGGTTGGCACACAGTTTTTCTAATCGTGAACCCTTTAAAAAAGTATTAAATGTCCATATTTTCCTCCTAATATTTAACCCTTATCATAATTTATTATTAGCTCAAACACATGACATCCCTTTGAAATTTAAAGCTCTCCATTTCTACTCTCAAGTTAATCTTTGATATATCTCATCCATTCAGTGTTTTATTCAGGTGTTGTTTAGCTAATGGTAAGAATACCATTCCTATTGGTTTTTTTCTTATTTTCTCTAACTATATTGGATGTTATTTTATGTGATCTAATATTCCTTATTTCATGGAGTTTTTCTATTTATATTATTTCTACCATTCTATCCAGAGTTATAGGCTAATACTATATGAGGAGACGAATATCAGTATAAGGTGGGTGGTCTAGTTCTTTTCCCTAAAAGTTTGGTTGTCTATATTATGTCCCATCATGTTGTGTGCCAGACCTTCTATGTGACACCCTTTTTAATTTAAAATTAAATTAATAAAAATTTAATACCTTGAATTGGTTTCCATTAAAACCAAATTTTCATCATCAGAGGTTATCTACCTCGATTCGAGTCACCCCCTTATGGTGCGCTATATAAAATTCCTAAAAGCATTATGTATTGTTATGTAATTAAACCACCTTTGAGGTGTGGTTTTAGACCTTATAAATGAATATAATAATTGGATAAAATGGAATGGTGTGATTCCATGAAAGGACCCTAATCCTAGGCTATGTAATTAAACCACCTTTAAATGAGTTTTTATTTTACTTATAATTAAAAGGGATAAATGGTTTAAATGAAAGGTGAATGGTATGACCATGTCACCTAGTCCTTATTTGATAATGATTTATGATCATAAATATTATTAAGATTATGGATACCTATTGAATAATTACATAATGATTAATTATGGTCACAGGCCTGAAATTACTTAAAGGTATGGCATACCTTGAGTGATACTTGGATTCACATTGCGGTTTTCTTTGGACGAACTCATGAGATTAAAACCAATACATTGAGGTGTATGCTATGTGAAATAACACACTTGGATTTGGTCTTTGTATTAGATTTAGAATACCATGGATTAGCTTTGGGGATTCACCAATATTTTTGGAAATTAAATAAATGTCTTGGATAACTATCCTTGGATCCAAAGTAATATTACAGACCACCTTGGATTATTGCTTGGGATCCTTTGAAGTATCACACTGAGGTTTCCTGGGACATACTCCCAGGGCTCAGATAGAACTTCCCCTTTTGGGGTGGATATCCAAGGGTACACCCCCATGGACTGACCCATCTTATAAAACATAAATTCCATATAAATTATGGGACCTTGTATGATTATAACTATATATCCATGACTTGGTTGTATGTCTCAAGCCATGCCAATATAAATTAAAATGAAAATTTAAATGTTCATTGACATTTTTGGCTTAGGCTGAAGTAGGTAGCATAGGATGGTTATAACATGAGGAACCTAGACTTACATTGTTATTTAATTACTATCATATGTGTTATACCTGCACACTGATCATTATATATTAATAGATAAAATAGTGAAAGACACTGTTGGTGGTGTCCTAATAAGTATTAATCACACCCTTTTTAGGATGATGATTGATGCTCAGAAAGAATTCATGGATTCAGGTAAGGGAAAATGGAAGTCTCAGGTATGGATTCTTGATTTTATGTACTATAATGGAGTACGGGAGTAGAGTACTAAGCTTGTGATCATGATGTTATTAGAGATATCTTTTGGTATTTTTTATGTTTTGAATATCATGTACGTGGGGAATATATGCTACCATGTTTCCCATCTATTCCCCATCTTTATATAGCAACATGAAATCATTATGTTTATATGATATTGGTTATTATTTCTTTTGACTATATATTGTTATTTGGATGGTCTATTTTTCACTACTTCAATATTATTTATTTTTTGTTCTATTTATTATATACCACTATGTTCCACTCTAATTATGATGGTATAGTCACCCCAATGTACCACAATAGACCATCACTGCTAGTCAGTAGCCTCTAGAATAAGGGAAGGATTATTTAAGGCCATATGGCCATTGAGTAGGGTCAATTATCAATAGACCTAAGTCAGGATAAAACAAGTGGTATCATAGGATTCATTTTATTTTCCTTTCTATTTTGGGATGGTAAAAAGGATACTAGAATGTGTCAGAATTTGGTAATGACTTTGTTCATTAGAGTAGATAACCCACATATAGGGAAAATTCCTAGTTTTCTAGTATGGGACTTGATGTTCTAATATTTTCCTATTATAGTTGTAATGATTTCATCAATGGGTGACACACATGATTTATGAATTTTGATATGATTATGTATTCTTACCCTTGGACCGGTAAGGAAAGGAAGTATTGTATCATGCATCATTATAGGCACTTAAGAATTTTTATATCATGCATGTTTCATGACATGTTTAATCTATTGCATGCATTTCATGCAGCATGTTGTAGTGCCTTGATTTCCGTACTCAAAAATTCACTAATGTTTCTTACAGGGATAAAATAATTGGTCACTTAATGTGTCTTTGTTGTCTTAAGTGGTTTTTTATTACATATATTGATGGCACAACCTTAACTAACCAATTATGACACGTTTTTTCCATGAAAAATAGTTTACATGGGTTGAAACATTAGTTGATTGCAATTAAATGTATTTCAATTGTAATTTATAAATTATGTGCGTTTATAAATTAGGAATGGTGATCCATGTAATAGAATCATCAAATATAGACTTGTTACATCTTGATATCAGCTATAAAGGTCCAGTTGTAGTTACATGAAGTGCTTATTATAACTTATAAGTTATAGGTATTCATAACTTGGGAATAGAAACCCATATAAATGGATCGTGATATATCTATATATGTGTGTGTGTGTGTGCTTAAGAACTCTTAATATCTAGAAGTTAAATAAAATGGTTACTATTAAATGGGGATGTCAATTGAAACTTAAAGAGTTTTTTCCTCTATAAATTGCAATTGAAAATCTATATATTGGAACCTCTATTGTTAAATAGAGAACATGACCCTGACTCGGCCTTAGTAGTGGGTAGTGGGAGTGTCTATTATGAACCTTCATGTTTTTCTATCACCTAGACCTAGATTTAGGAGTGGGAAGTGAGGTGTGACTCTTATATATGAAGGATTTGTACCTTTCATAGTACCTTATCTGAAATATTTTCAATTAATAGAACTTGTTATAAGGAATGAGTTGGTCATTTTAAAAATATTCCACCATGATGGCCTCAAGTCATGCACCAGGAAGGTGGTAAAGACCATGATCCATAGGTGGTGGGACCTACAACACCAATATTACCTCTTTTAGTTGCACCTATAGAACCTATTATTATACCTAATCTAGGTTATTAACTCAGTTACAAGAGGTTTTGTTACATTTAGTGCAGTCTATAAAAGGAGCTCCATGACCTGCATCTTCTATGGAAGAATTTACTAGGGAGTTCCTATAGCAACACCCTCCTACCTTTTTGTGGGAAGGTGGTCATCAGGACACAAAGTTATGGATATAAGATTTTTTATCTATATTTGATCATCTGGATACACCTCCTAAATGGAGATAGGATCTCACAAAATACATTATTAGAGGTTCTTCTAAGAGATGGAGAGATGTTTTAACCCCGGATGATCAGCATCGGGTAATAGTCTTGAGAGATTTTTAGAATGCCTTCAATGATTATTTATTTCTTAAGACATTGATGGATGACTAATTCATAGAGGTTATACACTTGGAGAAGTAAAATTTATTAGTTATTTTCTAATCCTCTCATTTCATATAACTTAAGTGTATCATTCTTGCTCTCCTTAGTGAATAATTGTCAAGGGCTAGGAGATTTGAGGATGGAATCATGTATTCCATCCAATTTCAAGTGAACCTTTTTCATTCAACTACCTCTACTGATATATTGAACCATTACCGCATCTCAAAGTATAACATAAGAGATTTTGAAGGTGAGGGGTATAGTGTTTTAGTGCATCAATAGGTAAGTGGTTCATCTAGTGGTATGAAACAGCATCTTGGACCTTCTCATAGAAGAAATAGTATTCAAAGTGTGTGCTCGGGTATCCATGTGATATGTCACCTATACAGTAGTTCGAGGAACATGAAGCTCCATTATAGTAAGGATCTAGTTGATTGTTGGTCCTACATAAAAGATCATACATCTTTAATAGTTTTGAAGAACCTTTCCTCTAATGGCCAGTGAGTGGGGGTCTGAACTGAATCCAAGTTATGGAGAAAGATTAGAAAATCCATGTCAGGCATGAAGCTGGACTACTACCAGACGATGAGGCTAAGGAGGTGGTTTTGGATGATGGATCCATACATATGATATGCATTTCCAGTAGAGAAAACCTACTTAGGGTATTCATGTTGTATCTCGGGGCCATAGATCAGGCTAGATAAATGTAGTACATCCTACACCTGAGGAGTAGGGTGTTAGTCTATATATGATTCAAGGTGTGATTTTAGTGGCCTCAAATTTAGTGTTCATTTTATTTTATTGTGGTTCTTATCAATCCATTATATTTGTGGCTATCATGGAAATCCTTATTATTGAGATTCAATATTTTTTGGAGTGATGGCTCTTAATACTCTATTGGATGTCCGATTAGAAAGTGTATACCAATTAAAGTAGTAATCCATCGAGATTTTTGGATATTATTTCTTATGGATCCTTTTCATCCTCAAGATGAAGGGATTTGACATCATTCTTGGGATGGAGTGGTTACTGCCATATCAAGCCTATTTTGACCGTATCCACTGTAGGTTTTCCTTTACCTCTCCTAAGAGTGGTAACTATATTCATAAAGAAGAATGTAATGTCCATGAAATTCAGTATAGACCTAATCATCATTGGATGGGTGGATGGACAAACCGTATTTATAGTCTTTTTTGAGTGATTAGGGAACACAAAAGATAGATTTCCCTTCTTTTTTGGATCATTTTAGGTATTTTTTCCCTGATGAATTTTTCAGGCTACCTCCTAAGAGAGAGAGGTAGAGTTTACTATTGATTCAGTTCTAAGATTAACACCAGTATTTATCCCACCTTATAGGATGGATCTTACTGAGCTTCAAAAATTCAAGAGACAGTTGGAGGACTTGCAAGATAAGGGGTTTATACAACTCGGAACTTCACCATGGGGTTCACCTATACTTTTAACCCATAAGGTTGATGGTACCCTTCAATTATGCATGGATTATTATAAATTAAATCAAATTATGGTTAATAACAGGTACCATTTACCTCATATATTTGAACTCTTCAACCAACTCTAAGGAGATAAGGTTTTCTTGAAGATTGATTTGAGGTCAGGCAATCATCGTGTATGAGTCTAGCATTCAGATGTACCTTGTACAAAATTTTGAAGCAGGAGTAACCTTTATGATTATTTGGTGATGTCATTTAGTCTAACGAATGCACTATCAGTTTATATGGCCCTCATGAATCAGTTTTTTCACCCATACTTGGATTCTTTCCTTGTGGTTTTTCTGGAAAATATTTTGGTGTATCCTCATACTCGATTAAATCATTCCAAACACATCGACATCATATTTATTTCACTAATAGTTCATAGTTTTTATTCCAATATCTCAAAATTCCACATTTTTATTGATAAATTTTTCTTTATGGGTTACATTATCTCATATATAGGGGTGTTTATTGACCCGGAGAAGGTGAGAGTCATGGTTTCTTATGAACATCCCAAGAATTTATTTGAAATAAAGAGTTTATTAGGGACAGTGGGATATTATCAGTTTTTTATCCAAGACTTCTCATACCTTGATGACCCTCTTACAGGCATAACCAATAAGCGCGTCAAATTTTCACGATCTGAAGCTTATGGGAAATCCTTTCAGGAGATCAAAGGAATATTGACTTCAAAACTGATCCTAACCATACTTAATCCTGGTATAGGCTATACGGTTTGTTGTAATGCATCAGGCATTGGTATGGGATCTTTTTTGATGCAAGTTAAGTGATTCATAGTGTACGGGTCTCACCATTTGAGAGATCATAAGGATTATTACCCAAAACATGATATTGATCTTACTGCAGTTGTTCAAGCCTTGTGTTGTTGGAGGAATTATCTATTGGGAGATTGTATTATTGTATACATGGACCATAAAAGTATAAAATACATCTTCACTCAACATGAATTGAATCTCAAATAGTGAATATGGTTTGAATACCATCAATATTTTAATTTGAATCTTGCTTATATTCCTATTAAAGGAAATGTAGTAGCCAATGCACTAAGTTGGAATACTCATACACAAGTTATTTAGGAAGCCAGTATTTAATGGTAGTTGATGGCCTTGTTTTATAAGATGCATATTGATATTTAGGAGTGTCGTAAGCATATTATACTTGAATATCTATCAATAAATTATTCATTTATGGATTGAGTGAAGTTGAGATAGTTTTCTGATCTCAAAGGATTGGTCCTAAAGGAGAACATTTCAAGTGAGGACCTGTTATCTAGCTGGATCATTGATGGGGATGATATATTTCACATTTACAAGCATGTTTGGGTTCATATAGACATGAAATAAGAGATGATGATAGAATTCCATGCCTCCAAATTTGTAGTACATCCTAAACCTACAAAGATGTATCGTGACTTACACTTATTAAATTGGTGGACTGATATGAAGAGGTGGATAATGGGTATTTTTACTCAGTGTTTCACCTGTTAGTAGGTGAAGGTACAACACTAATGACCTATGGGCCTTTTACATCCCTTAACCATTCTAGAGTGGAAATGGGATGACATCACTATGGATTTCATCATGGTATTACCTAGGTCACATTGTGGCTATGATGTTGTATAGTTGATCATGGATAGATTGAAAAAGGTCACTCGCGTCTTTCTTATCAAGGAGACCTTTTCAGTGGATGATCTGGGAAGGCTATACATCTGTGAGATTATACACTTTAATAGGGTTCCCTATACTATCGTATCAGATAGGGGTTGATGATTTAGTTCTTGGTTCTGTCAAGATTTGTTGAGGGATTTGGGTTCATAGGTTCTATTGAGTATAACCTATCACCCACATACCGATGACCAATTCGACCATACGATATAGGTGTTAGAGGACATGCTCTAGGAATGCATCCTTGATTTTATATATTCTTGTGAGAAACACTTACCACTTTCTGAATTTTATTATAATAACAATTTTTATGAGACTATATAGATGGATATGTATGAGGCCATATATGATATTTCATTACAATCACCTCTATGCTGGTTAGAGATAGGGGAATAAGTGCTACTGGGACCATATTTCAATCAGTAGACATTGGAGCAGGCACAACTTATCAAGAAGTGTATGGATACAGCTCATTTTAGTCAAAAGTCTTATATATATCTTCATCAATGGACTCAATAGTTTATGGTTAGGGATTTCTTATTCTTTCATGTTTCACCTAGGATGGGGAATCAATGGATTTAGAGATAAGGGAAGCTGGTATCTAGGTTAGTTGGAGCCTTCGAGATCTTAGTGAGAGTCGGGCTACTGGCATATCAATTAGAGTTTTCTCATAGGTACCGGGACATGCATGATATATTTTATGTTTCATATCTTAGTTATTACTATTCATACCCATCTCATTTCCTTCTTCTTTATGAGGTTGTATTGGAAGTTTATTCTTATATTGAGGAGTATCTGGTATATATCATTGATCATAGAACGAAGGCTCTTCAAGGCATGTCAGTTCCTCTAGTTGAAGTTTTATGAAAACATGAGAATGTACAAGATGATTCATATGAGAGAGAGAGGATGATGTACATGATTAGTGGATAGAGTTATTCAAATATTATTCTTAACCACCCTTGTAAGAGAAACTCGGGGATGAGTTTTTTTATGGAGGGGAGGTTATAAGATCCTAGCTTTTTAGAGTGGTGCAGATCATTTTAAATTTTATCAAAATATTTTATTTTATCTATATGAGAATTTATAATGAGTTATTGGGTGTTTTGGAAGTGTCTGGGGTTTATTCAAATCCTAGAGCCCCAAATTTTGGAGAAGCTTAATGAGGTTCCAGTTGGTACATGGTTAGTAGTAACTGTGCGGCTTAACCATGCGACCCATATGTAGAAGAGAACAATTTTTATAACCATGCAAGGGAGGGTTTACTACCAAATGTGAAGCTAAATTGGAATTATATAGGTGGATTTCATGGTTGGAACACAGTTTGTCTAACCATTCATCTAACCATATAAAGGGGTGTGCCACTTAGATAGTGGTGGCACATGGTTTGGACAACCATACGACCAAAATGTGTGCCCATTAAGGTGAAATGCACATTTTTTATCCTAAACTTTAACCATACTCCTCCTTTATTCTTCCCTAAAATGCACAACAACCCTATCTTCTTGAAATCTCTCCAATTCTCTTCTCAAACTAGGATTTTAGATATCTCATCCATCTGATGTCCAATTCAAGCATTGTTCATCATGTTGTTTATCCAATGTTAAGTATACAATCCCTCTTTATTCGTTTCTCATTTTCTCTCTTCGTATTAGATTTTATTTATGTGTGATCTAATATTCCCTATTTTTAGGGTGTTCATCTATTTGTCTAATTTCTTACATTCTTTCCTGAATTAGAGGTTGATACGGGATGAGGAGTCGACTACCAGTATAAGGTTGGTGGTCTAGCTCTTTTCTCTAAAATTTTCATTATCTATATTATGTTTCATTGTGTCCCACACCAAGACTTCCATACAATTACCTTTTTCATGTATAATTAAATTAATAAATTTATAACTCCTTGAATTGATTTCCCTTACCACCAAATTTGCATCATCGGAGGTTGTCCACCTCAACATAAGTCACAGCCTTAGGGTGTGCAATATAAAATTCCCAATAATGTTACATATTTTTATATAATCAAACCACCTTCAAGGTGTGGTTTTGGACCTTGTAAATGAATGTATTAATTGGGTAAAATGGAATGGTGTGATACCTTTCTAGGCCCACGATCCTAGGCTATGTAATTCAACCACCTTTAAAGGTGTGTTGATTTTCCTTACAATTGAAATGGATAAATGGTTTAGATGAAAGGTGAATGGTATGACCATGTCACCTATCCATTGTTTTATTATGAATTATGATCATGGATATTGTAATGATTATGGATGCTTAATGAATAATTACATAATTCTTGATTATAATCATAGACCTAAAATTAATTAAAGTTGTGGCATTCCCTAAGTGATGCTTATATTCCCATTGTGGTTTGCATTAGACAGACTCATGGGATGCCAACCAATTCATTGATGTGCCTACCAGGTGAAAGACCACACTTGGATTTGGTCTTTTCCTTAGATTTAGAATGCCTCAACTTAGCATCGGGGGTTTACCTATATTTTCGAAAATTAAATGAATGCCTTGGATAGTTCTCATTGGATTCGACTTAATATTATAGACCGCCTTGGATTATTCCTTGGGATACTTTTAAGTATCACATTGAGTCTACCTAGTGAATTCTCCTAGGTATGGGGTAGAACTTCCCCATTTTGGGTGAATTGCTAAGGTTACACCCATTTGGACTCACCCAACTTATAAAACTTAAATTCCATAGAAATTATGGATCCTTATATGATTATCATTGTATATGGATGCCTTTGTTTCATTCCTCAAGTCCCAAAATTATAAATAAAAATGAAAATATAATATTTAGGGATAAATTTCTTGGTTATCCTAAAGCAGGTAGAATCATATGAGTATCCCATGAGGAACTCAGATTGGCATGCTTATTTATTTACCACCCAATTTTTTATACCTATATACTTCTCATTATATGTTTACAGATTGGATAGTGATAGGCATTGTTTCTGGTGACCTACTGAGTTTTACCCATACCCTATTTGGGACACTGATTGGTACTCGAATAGACTTCATATATATAGGTAGGGAAAAAGGGATGTTCCCAACTATTGATGCTTGATTTTCTATACTAGGATGGAGTATGAGAGTGGAGAACTAATCTTGTGCTCACGATACTACTGGAGATGTCATTTGGTGTTTTGTATGTTTTTTATAGATGTATATTTCGTATGCATTCTACCTTATTTCCATTACATTTTCCATTTTTATATATCATCATGACATAATTATTTTTTATACGATACTGGTTATTATTTCTTATGTATTTTTAACATTTTATGGATGCTATATTTTCTATTGCTTCATTATTATTGATGTGTGGTTTTTTTATTATATACCACTGTGATCCACTCCTATTATGAGGGTATAGTCACCCCACTATACCACCATATACCCTCATTGCTAGTCGGTAGCCTCTGGAATATGTGGGGGAATTCTTGAGGCCATGTGTCCACCGAGTTCGGTCACTTTTCATTTGACTAGACTCGGGACATCACATATTGCAACCCTTACCCATTCTAGTATAGAAATGGGATGAGATAGTCATAGAATTTGTGATTAGGATACATATTAATCCTAGATTTTGATATGTGTGATTATTGATCAAATCATGAAATCAATGAATTTCTTACCTAACGAGGAGTTAGTGAAGGTAGAGTATCTTGGTCACTTGTATGTGAGAGATTTTCAAACACCATGGTGTGAAAATTTATCATTTTGGATAGGGATTCTTGCTTCACATCCCATTATTGGAGTGTATTGCAGGTAGTGATGGGTTCTTAGTTTAAGTTTAGCATGTATTATCATCCATAGATAGATGGTCATACTGAGAAATCTATTCATGTTCTTGAAGACATAATTTGGCCATGTGTTTTTTATTTTAATAGACATGGGAGAAACATATTTCCTTAATAGAGTTTTCCTATAACAATAGTTTTCAGGATTCAATAAAGATGGTACTATTTTAGGTTTTGTAAGGGAGGCCATATAAATCACCTATTTATTGGGAAGAGATTGGAGAAAGGTCCTTGGTTAGTGCAAGCATCATTCAAGAGATGATGAGTATTGTGCAATTGATCAAGAAAAGGTTAAAAATAGATCAAAGTAAACATAAATAATATGTTTATTGTCTTCATCGTCCATTGATATTTGAGGTAGGTGATCGGGTTTCCCTTTGAGTTTCACCTCACTTGGGACATAGGTGTTTGGGGAGGTGGGGTAAGTTAGCACCTTGTTATGTCATCCCTTTTGAGATTGTGGAGAAACTTAAGAAGGTGGATTGTCGATTGGACTTACCTTCTCATTTTAATTTTATCCATTAAGTGTTCTATGTTTCCCAACTAAAGAAGTATAATTTATATCCATAACATGTTATTGAGTGAGACTATATTGATATTTAACCCGAAACCTCAGTGATTGAAATGCCTATTCAGATAGTGGACCAAAAGGATAAGATATTGTTTGTAAATAAGGTCCCATTGATTCGTGTGATATGGTCATGTGGTAGGGAAAATCATAAGATATAGGAGCATAAGGCCTTGATGATCCATCAATGGACTTATCTATTTTCAGGTTTGTGAACCTGGGAATTTATGGGGATCGATTTCTTTTACAGTGGGGGGGATTGCGATGCCCTCTATGTCACTGGTATGTTTCTTTTGAGCCTTAAGTTGGTTACTTTCAATTTCAAAAGAGTTGTAGGTTCTTGGTAGCTTAAAAGTGGTTTTTGAACTATTTTGGTTCAAAACGGGTAATACCATGACTATGGTGGAGGCCAGTGTATTCCTTTGGGCCTCCTGTGTAAAATAGTCAAGGCCAAAACACTTAGAAATTGGGCATGTCCTAGGGTGGAGTGCTTTGGGAGTCTCCCTATAGACCACGACCAAAGTGACCTCACCATTTCTTGGTGGAGGTCATGGTGAGTCCAAAATGGCCTAGTTGTGAGCACTAAATTATGGTCGGTCTTAATAGTTGGTCTTTTGTGTGAAGCCACTATGTTGTGGTGAGAAACACCAGGCTAATTTCATGGTGGTTTTGGTTTTATTAAATGCCTGAATGGAGCCAGATCTTCTGAGGGTTAGTTATTCTAGCCACATGTAACCTTAATGTGAGATTTTATTATTCTTTATTACTCAGTTTCCATCTATTGAATCAATACTTATCTCCCCAATGGATCAGATTATAGATCTATAATGTTCTAATATGGGATTTTGTGCATTCATCACTAGTCTAACAGTGGATTAGGTTGATTCTCTTCTTACTTGTCTTTCTATTGTAAATCTAGTCTCATGAGGACTAGATCTCTGCCTCTCCCATTATTATACATAGAGGTAATGAGGTTTTCATTAATATTGAGGTAGGTGTCTCTATCCTATGGTATATTTCCATGGAATTCTTATGTTATTATGGTTTACTTAGGTTCTAATTTATTAAATTGATTACTTGAAATCCAAGAAATGTGAATTTGATCATTTATGGCTAGGAAATTGTATTCTAAAAATGAGTTTCTATTGACAACTATTTTGATTCACATGATGTATTTGTTAAAATGCCTCAAATATGGTTTTGAATTTCAAATGGTTATTCAAGCATGGAAATGGTGTGGTGTCTGTATAGAATTTTTTTATGAAATTTGGGCATGAAAATAGAATGGTTTTTCCTTGTAATATTTTTATGAAATATGAATTTGGTTCCTTTAATGTAATGAAAATGTAATAGAACTTAAGGGATACCTTGGTATATGGGGGATAATGAGATATATGTGAGCCTCAGTGGAGTAAGCTATCACTAATGTAGGTTCTCATGATTCCATGGAGCTAGTGGGTAGCCTTTATCGGTGAATCGAGGTTCACAGTGTTAGGATTCACTTATGTCAACTAGTGGTTATTTATTTCTTAGTTTTGTATACCCTTGGGTTTTTATTTTTTCATTTTTTCTTTGATGATACATTATGTTCATGTTTACTTAATATGGTTATTTTCCCACTTGATATGGATATTGATGCTTGAAACCTGCTTTATATATCTAATTATAACTTATGAATAGATGTATGTATTGTTACTTTGTTTATTTGAATATGACATGTTTTTTAAATGAAAACAAATGGATGGTTTTATATGGAAAAGAAATGATTTATCTATTTTAGAAAAAAATTATAAAATAACTAATGGATGCATGTGGATAAACATTATATATATATTTGGTGGTATCCTACAGATTTTTAGTGTTCACACCCTACTTTTTTCTTTGGATGTTTGTAGACATGGTTTTTTAGGATACATGTAAAGGGAAGAACATCATGTGGAGGAAATATATCATATCGTATTTCCTTCTAATGGATTGGTATGGTAGTGAATTATTTTTATTTAAACATAGACCCATGAGTTGCTTCAGGTTCCATGTTGATGGTCTTTTAGTTTTTTCATCTATACCTTGTTATCTAGTTGTTGGATATTGACTTTATGGTTTGGTTGTTTTGAAATATGAGGAATTCATGGATATCTATTGGAATACACTATTTGTTTCTATATTATCATTTCTGTTGAGGGTGAAGTCATTCCCGCAATACATTATGTGATACTCTTGTATTTTTTTTCATCCTTTGGAAATCAGAAACGCATTTCATACCTTGATGTGGGAAAATTTAGATGATATTATGGGTTAACCCTAGTTGGTTTGTTACAGTTTAAATCCCTAATTAAGTCTAGAAAAATATCATTAAATAATATTATTTTTCTAATTCCATTAAAAAAATAATTTTTTAAATTATTTAAAAAGAATATAACAATACTTTTTACCATATCGTTTTTTTATGTCTAATCATAAAACAATAATTTGTGTTTTTCCTGCATATCATGAGGTAAGAAATGATGGATAATGGTCATAGATATAATTTTTTTATACACCATAGATATACCAATATGTATCATGACCTCATGCATCATTTTTGTTGGTTGGGAATGATGCGTTCGATTACAGATTTTGTATCTTAGTGCCTTATGTGTTGGATAATTAAGGCTGAACATCATAAGCATGTTGGTTTTCTATGTAAGATCCTAGATTTAAAAATAGGTATATATCCTTTTAAATTATATCTAAATATTTTATTTTATCTATATGACAATTATAAATGAATTCATGGAGTTTTTGGGATCATCTGGGGCTTTTTTGGAGCTTGGAATCTTCAGTTTTTGGAGAAGGAGAATGAGGTGCACAGTTGGCGCATGATTAGTAGTAACAGTGCAACTCAAACCTGAAACCCATGTATAGGGGAGAAAATTTTTTATAACCATGAAAGGGAGGTTTCACAACCATGTAATAATCTATAATGGAATTCTATAGGTTAATAACATGGTTGGTACACAGTTTGTTTAACCGTACACCTAACCATGCGAAGAGGTGTGCCACTTAGACAGTGGTGGTGCAAAGTTGGTGCATAGTTTAACCAATAATGAGGCCAAACCATGCCCAATTTTGAAAAGTATGAAATTTTTATTTTTACTTCATAACCTTTATCCCTTCTCCTCCTTTCTTCTTCTCTCAAAATCACAAAAACCCTATCCCATTGAAAGCTCTCTTCATTTCTCCTCTCAAGCTAGGCTTTGAGAGATCTCATCCATCTGGCGTCTGATTCTAGCATTGTTCATCATGTTGTTTAACCAATGGCAATACTATAATAACTCTTGTTTATTTTATTTTTCTTATCTCTTTGTATTGGACGTATTTCCATTCAATCTAATATTACCAATTTTTAGGGTGTTTGTTTATTTATTTGATTTTTTCCATTTTAGCTCAGATTAGAGGTTGATATTAGATGAGGAGACAAATATCGGTATAAGGTAGGTGGTCTATATATTTTACCTAAAAGTTTGGTTATCATATTATTCACTATCATTCCATGTTCCAAAACTTCTGTGTGACACCCTTTTTAATGTCAAATTAAATTAATAAAATTTTACCACTTGAATTGGTTTCCCTTACCACCTAATTTTCATCGTCAAAGGTTGTCTACCTCAACATGAGTCAACCCCTTAGGGTGTGCTATATAAAATTACAAATAAAATTATGTATTTTTATGTAATCAAACCACTATTTAGGTGTGGTTTTTAACCTTATAAATGAATGGATTTATTGGATAAAATGGAATGGTGTGATACCATGCTAGGACCCTAAGCCTAGGCTATGTAATTAAACCACCTATAAAGTTGTGTTGATTCATATTTAAATTGAAATGGATAAATTGTTTAAATGAAAGGTGAATGGTATAACCATGTCATATATCCCTTTCTTGATTATAAATTCTGATTATGAATACTTGTTAAATAATTACATAATGCTTTATTATGGTCATGGACCTAAAATCACTTAAATGTGTAGAATTCCTTGAGTGATACTTGGATTCCCATTGTGTTTTCCCTTGGATAGACTCATTTGATTCCAACCAATTCATTGATGCATCATCTAAGTGAAATACCACACTTGGATTCAGTCTTTGTATTATATTGAGAATGCCACAGCTTAGCTTCAGGGGTTCACCTATATTTCTAGAAATTAAATTAATGGCTTGGATTATTACCCTTGGATTTATCTTGATATTATAGACCACCTTGGGTTATTACTTAGGCTCCTTTAAAGTATCACACTGAGACTACCTTAGACATGCTCCTAGCGCTCTGGTGGAACTTCCCCTTTGTGGGTGAATTTCTAAGGGCACACCTTTATGAACTCACCCATCTTATGAAACATAAATTCCATAGAAATTATGTAACCTTATATGATTATCATTATATATGTATGCCTTAGTTATATGTCTCAAGTCCAGACCTTATAAATATAAATAAAAATTTAAAATGATCAGATAAATTTTTGACTTTGTCTGAAGCAGGTAGCATCAGATGTGTATCCCACAAGGAACCTGGACTGACGTGGTTATTTATTTATTACCTTATATGTAATGAATGCACACTGATCATTATATATTCATAGAATGGATTTTACTAGACACTGTTGGTGGTGGCCTACTGAGTTTTACTCACACCCTATTCGGGTCATTGATTGGTTTCTAGACAGACTTCATGGATTTAGGTAGGGACAAAGAGAAGTTCCCAGGTATGGATGCTTGATTTTCTATACTAGGATGGAGTATGGGAGTAGAGGACCGAGATTTTACTCACAATTATATTAGAGATAAATTTTGGATGTTTTGTATGTTTTATATACCATGTACATAGCATATTCTGACTACCATATTTCCCTTGTATTCCCCATTTTTATATAGCATCATGACATCATTATTTTGTATAAGATACTAGTTATTATTACTTATATTTGTTTATTATTATATGGATGGTATATTTTACACTTCTTCATTATTATTGATTTGTGGTTATTTTTATTATATACCATTGTGATCCACTTTGGTTATGAGGGTATAGTCTTCCCAACATTCCACATTAGACCCTTTCTACTAGTCGAAAGACTATAGCATATGGGGAGGTGCGCTTGAGGCCATGTGGCTACCAGTTTGGGTCACTTATCAATATACCAGACTCAGGATGACACAAGTGGTATCAAAGACATTATTTTCTTTGTCTTACAATTTTGGGGTGATAAAAAGTATATTAGGATGTATCGGAATTTGTTAATGACCCTATGTATGGGAGTAAATAATCCATGTATAGGGAAAATACCAAGTTTCTTGGGATGGGACATGATGTTCTGATATTTTTCTATTATATTTATACTGATTTCACCATTGGGTGACACATATGATTTATGAATTTTTATATGATTATGTATTCTTACCCTTGGCCTGGTATGGAAAGGAATTATTGAATCATGGATCATTATAGGAAACTAAGGATTTATATGTCATGCATGTGCTGTGACATGTTTACTTTATCATGTGCATTGCTTGCAGCATATTGTAGTTCCTTGGTTTCCATACCTGAAAATGAACTAATGTTTCTTACAAGGAAGAAATGATTGGTTAGTTAACATATCTGTATCAACCTAAGTAGTTTTTTCCTACATAGATTGATGGTGGCACCATAACTTACCAATTATGACACGTTTGAGCCGTGAATCATTGGTTACATGGGTTGAAACATTATTTGATTGTGATTAAATGGATTCCAATTGTAATTTATAGTGTATACCTCTATAAATTAAGAATGATGATCTATATAATAAAATCATTAAAAATAGACTTTGTACATATTTATATCAGATGTAAAGGTCCAATTTCAGTTACATGAAGTTACAATTATAACTTATAAAGTGTAGGTATTCATAAATTTGGAATGGAAACTCATCTAACTAGACCATGATATATATTTGTGTGTGTATGTGTGCTTACAAACTATTGATCTATAGAATTTAAATGAAATGGTTTCAATTAAATGGGGATGTTAATTGAAACTTAAAGAGTGTTTCCCTCTATAAATTTCAATTGAAACTCTATATACCATAACATTTTTCATAAAATAGAGAACTTGACCCTGACTTGACCTTAGTAGTTGGTATTGGGAGTGTCTCTTGTGACCCTTTATGATTTTATATGTCACATAGATTTGGATTTTTGAGCAGGAAATGGGGTGTGACTCTTATATATGAAGTATTTTTACATTTCCTAATCCCATATATGAAGTCTTTTCTATTAAAAAAACTTGATCAAATTCATGTATTTGTAATTGTAAAAATATTTCACCATGAAGACCTCAAGTCGTGCACCAAGAAGGTATCAATGACCATGCTCAGAAGGTGGTAGGACCTACACCGCCAATATTACCTCTAGTAGTTCCACCTTTGGAAACCCCTATTATACTTAATATGGGAACTGATGCTCAATTATGAGAGGGTTTGTTATAGTTAGTACATTCTATTCAGGGAGCTCCATGACCAACATCTTCTGTGGAATAATTGACGAGGGAGTTCCAACAGCAGCACCCTACTGCCTTTTTAGGATAAGGTGATCCTCCTGACACCAAGTTATGGCTAGAGGATTTGTTATTTATCTTTGATCATCTATATACACCTCCAGAAATGATAGTGAACCTCACAACATACATGATTAGAGTCTCTTATAAGATATTGTGGGATGTTTTGAACCAATATAATCAATATCAATTTATGGTTTGGAGGGATTTTCAGGCTACCTTTTATGATTATTTCTTTTCTGAGACATTGAGGGATGACCTAGAAAATGATTTTATGCACTCAGACCATGGAACATTATCAGTTATGAACTACTCTGCTCATTTCACAAAACTCCATTGTTTCATTCCTAATCTCCTTGGTGATGAACTATATAGGGATGGATGATTTTAGGATGGACTCATGTATGACATCTGATCTCAAGTGAATGTGTTTTGTTCGACTATCGCTACTGAGATAGTCAACTGAGACTTCATCTCATAGCGTAACCTAAGGGAGGATAAAGGTGTGGGGTGTGGTGGTTAACTACATCGATAGGGAAGTGGTTCATCTAATGGTAGGAAACTATATATTAAAACTTATCACAGAGGCAGTAGTATTTAGACTGTGTGACTGGGTAGCCCTGTGATATGTCACCAATGTCATAGGCCAAGACACATGAATCCCCACTGTAGTAAGGATCCAGTTGAGTATCAAGCCTATGACAATATCTGACATATTTAGTGGTTTTGAAGAAACTTTCCTCCAGTTTCTAGTGAGGGGAATTAGACACCGACTCCAAGTTATGGAGTAGGGTTAGCAAATCCACATCAGGAATGAATCTGAACTACTACCGAATGATCAGGACGAGGAGGTGGTTGTGGCTGAGGGATCTAGACATAGGATATGCAGTTCCAGCATGGTGGACCCACTCAGGGTAGTGAGGTTAAATCTCAGGGTCACAGATCTATCTATATATATTTAGTATGACCTATAATTAAGGAGAAGGGTTTTGTTCCTTTTATAGCTCATGGTATGATTTTAGTAGCCTCAACTTTGGCATTTGTTTTATATGATATAGGCACTTCTCACTCCTTTATATATGTGGATATCATAGAAATACTTGGTTTTGAGATTGAATACTTTTGTGGATTGATGAATCTTGATACTTCATTGGGTGTTTGATCAGAAAGTGTACACCAATTCATGGAGTTCCCCCTCGATATTGGTGTCTATCATTTCTTATGGACCCTTTTCATCCTCTAGATGGAATCCTTTAAAATTATTCTTAGGATGAAGTGGTTATTTCCCTATTTATCCTATGTTGATTTTTATAAACAAAGGGTGTCTTTAACATCACCTGAGGGTGGTAACTATATTCACAAAGGAGAATGGAATGTTCAGGCATGTCAGGATGGACTTGAGCACCATGGGCTAGGTTGAGTGAAAGCATGTATTTCCAGTATTTTTCTAAGTGATCAAGGAACATGAGAGATATATTTACCTTATGTGGTGGATTTTTTTAGGTATCCTTTCCCAGATAGATTTTTTTGGGTTATCTTCTAATATAGAGTTGGAATTTACTATTGATTCAGTTCCAGGAGTAGGAAAAGTATCTATCCTTCCTTATAAGATGAATCCTACTGATCTTTATGAATTCATGAGACAGTTGGAAGACTTGGAAGATAATGGGTTTATATGACCCAGTACTTCATCATGGGGTTCACCCCTGATTTTTTAAAAGAAGGTTGATGGTACCCTTCAATTATGCATGGATCACTAAAAATTGAATCAGCTTACAATTAAGAACTAGTACTATTTTCCTAGTATAGATGACCTCTTTGATCTTCTATAGTGAGATAAGGTATTAGAAAAGATTTATTTGAGGTCAATTTATCATAAGGTATGAGTCAAACCTTTAGATACACCTCATATAGCTTTTTGAAGTAGGTATGTCCTTTATAAGTATTTGGTGATTTCATTAGGTCTGAAAAACACACTAAATTTATATGGCACTAACTGACTGAGAAGTAATTTTTTATTATCATAAACCCCCTTTTAAGGGAAAATGGGAAACTCAACATGACATCCACAATTTAGACAATAGTCAAACCACCACATTCAGTTAAAGACAAATAGAACTCATTCAAAATACCGTTATAAGAGTGATAAAGTTAACTTTATGGGTCACATTATCTCAGATATAGGAGTGTCTATTGACCCAGAGAAGGCAAGGGTCGTGGTTTCCTAGGAACATCCCAAGAACATCTTTTACACATGAAATTTCTTAGCGCTAGTGGAATATTGTAGGAATTTTATCCAATACTTACCATGAATTGAAGCCCCTCTTATGGGCTTAACCAATAATGTAGTAAAATTTGAACGATCTAAAGCTTTTGAGGAAGCCTTTAAGGAGCTGAAAGGAATAGTGACTTTGACACTGATCCTGACCTTACCTAGTCCTAGAAAAGGATATACAGTTGATTGTGATGCATCAGGAATTGGATTGGGAGCTATTTTGATGTAAGGGGAGTGGGTTGCAATATACACATCTCACCAATTGAGGAATCATAAGCATAATTACCCAACACCTGATCTCGATCTTGCTATTTTTTTCATGCCTTGCATTGTTTGAGAAATTACCTATTGGGAGAGAGGTTCTTTGTATAAATGGACCATAAAAGTCTCAAAAACATCTTCAATCAGCATGAATTGAATCACAGATAGTGAAGATGGGTTTAATACCTTCAGTTCTTTGATTTTTTTCTTGTTTATATTTCTAGAAAAGGAATTTTAGTAGCCAATGCACTAAACTTGAATACTGAGACACAAATTATTCAATAATATACTAGTGAATGGTAATTTATGGACTTGTTTTAGGATATTAATCTTGATATTTAGAAGTGTCATCGTAATCCTATAATCATGGCTCTATTAGTTACTTCTTTACTTCAGGATTGAGTAAAGGTGAAACAGCTTTCTGATCCTGAAGGATTGATCAAAAAGGATAGAATTTTAGGTCAGGACCCTATGTCTAGCTGGGTCATTGATGGGGATAAGATCTTACACATTCGCGGTCATTTCTTGGTTCCTCTAGAAATGTGAGAAGATATTATGTGAGAATATCATGCCTCCAAATAGGCAGTACATACTACACTTAAAAAAATGTATTGTGACTTACATTGCTAATATTTGTGGCCTGATTTGAAGTAGAAGATAGTGGGTTTTGTTACTCATTGTTCCACCAATCAGCATGTGAAGGTAGAAAACAAGCAGCCTGCTAGTATTTTATATCCCTTACCCATTCTGAAGTGGAAATGGGATGATGTCGCTATGGATTTCATGATGGGATTACCTAGGTCACCTCAAGGTTGTGATTTTATATGGGTGATTGTGGATAGATTGAAAAAGGTCGACCAATTATTGCCTATGTGTTAGACCTTTTTATTGGATTGACTATTAAGGTTATACATCCATGAGATTATACACCTTCACAGGGTTCCCTATATTATCATATCAAATAGGGTCACTCGATTTACTTCTCAGTTCTATCAAGGGTTATAGAGGGCTTTGGGTTCATAGGTACTGCTGATTACAACCTATCACCCATAGACTGATAATAAGTATGAGTGTATGATACAAGTGTTAGAGGAAATTCTCCAAGCATGCATCCTTTATTTTAGAGTTTCTTGGGAGAAACACATCCCTCTTTCTGAATTTTATTATAATAACATCTTTTATGTGACTATAAAGATGGATCCATGTGATTCTATATATGGTAGATCATTCCAATCCCCTCTATGTTGGTTAGAGATAGGGGAATCAGCAGTACTAAGACCACATCTCATTCAGAAGACATTGGAGCAATTAAAGCTTATCAAGAAGCATATATATACAACTCAGTTTAGGTGAAATTCCTATGTTGATTACTGTCAAAAACCTCTAGAGTTCAAGGTTGGGGAATGGGTATTCATGCATGTTTCTCCTAGGCTAGGGAATCGATGGATTTGGACACAAGGTAATTTTGTACCTAGGTTCATTGGAAGTATTTGTTTCTTTTGTGGAGTAACTGGTATGTATAATTGATCATAGCATGAAGTCTCTTTGAGGCATTTCAGTTTCTCTACTTTGGTTATTATAGAAGCATGGAGATGTAGCGGATGAGACCTAAGAGAGAGAGGTTGGTGTACTTTCTTAGTGGTCGGATTTATTCATAGATAATGCTTAACCACCCTCATAAGGGAAACTTGGGGACGATTTGTTACTTTCATGAGAGATGATATGACCTATTTTCATGGTATTCATATATTTATTTGATTTATCCCGTTATATCCCATATTAGAGGTTTATACTTGATAAGGAATCGACTACCAGCATAAGGTTAGTGGTCTTGCTCTTTTCACTTAAAGTTTGGTTGTCTGTATTATGTTTTGGCATGTCATGTGATGAACCTTCCATGAAACACTCTTTTTAAGGTCAAATTAAATTAATAAAATTTTGTCACCTTGAATTAGTTTCTCTTGCAACATAATTTTCATATTTGGAGGTTTTATACCTCGACACGAGTCATCCCCCTTATGGTGTGCTATATCAAATTCCTAATAACATTATGTATTGTTATGTAATCAATCCACCTTTAAGGTGTAGTTTTTTTCCTTATAAATGAATGAATTAATTAGATAAAATGGAAAGGTGTAACACATTTCTATTTTACTAAGCCTAGACTATGTAATTAAATCACATTTAAAGGTGTGTTGATTTTCCTTAAAATTGAAATGGATAAATGGTTCACTACTAGAAAAACACTATATACCCACATTTTTAGGAACTGCGTCATTGAGATCCATTGGTATAGAGATATTCCCATGGTTTATATAGAAATAATGGGTATAACCTTAAAGTATTTTATCATACCCACAGTTTAACCCAAACTATGGGTATAGATTTTCCTAGTAGAAAAAAAAATACCCATGGTTCTCCAAACTGTTGGTATAGGTAGCTATAGTAGTATCTCTTCCAGTCCCTGAACCTATAAATAAAATAAAAAACATAGTACACATTCAATAAAATACAAATATTATATATTTTTCATTCAAACAACTACTTGTAATAATTTTCAAACCATTTACAATATTATAACATACATATACATCCATACAAACAATCAATTCAAGTCACTAAAGAACATCCACATGTATCTTTACTGCTAAATAAAAAATAGAGAGGATTAATATCTCCCCAATTTCCAACATCCTCGTCCTTATCACCATCAGCAACATTCTCATCACCAAAAGCATCATCTGGAGCACCATCATCATCATCGTCATCATCATCATCGCCACCACCATCATCTCGACCACCACTAGGACCGTCATTGGAATCACTCAGGACATAATTTAAATAGTTCTTTGATTCAATAAATTAATCAGTAGTAGTAGAATCCTCTAATGGAATTGATTGACTTATAACTAACATAGATTTCAGGAAGTGTTCGGTGATTAGTTTACTTATTTCATGCTCCTATAAGTTAATTTTTGGCATAAACTACTTATTCACGAGCTCTTTGTAGCTTAGTGGTCTAAGAGGTTTGATAGGATCCTAATGAGGACCAAAACCTAGTGGGGATGATGTTTTTCCTTATTTGACATCAGACTCTCCCTTAGTGATCCTCACCTAATACCCGACTCAAATGATCATTTGTATCGAAGTTGTCACCTTATTTATCATCAATGACCTTTAGGAAATAATATTGAAAATATAAAAAAGATATTTAATTATAAATTTTATATAAATATTTGAAATATAAATAAAAAACTTTCAATATTTTATTATGTTTGGGCATTTATTGCACTTACATCCTTTTTCTTCCTACTCAAACAAAATAATTTTGCTCTAGGAACACGGCCTTTGATTCCCAATACATCTTGTTGTAAATTACATTGATTAGTATACAAATATTCACAATATACATGTTTTATAATATTGAATAATAATAAAAGGGAATAACTTTTAAATAAATGAAAAATTCATAAATTTAAACATGTGATAAACATTGGTGAAATTTTCATAAATAAAATCTAATCATAAACACTTTATAATTTTAACTAATAATTATGTACATTCCAAAATATTAAATATGAATTATTTATATTCATTTCATAATATGAACTCCATATTATTCATTATATGGAATCTCATTTATATATATGAAATTTTTATTAAATATAAATATTTTATATTTCAATTTATTATAAAAACTATTTAGATAATCTAAATTTAACATATTTAATATTATTTATTCCTTTATCAAATCAATCATCACAAATATTTTGATTTGGTTTCAATAATATAAAAATAAGGCCCCTAATTTGAATAATTCAAATTATGTATGTATGAACAATTCATAATATTTAAATATAAATAAATTTTCTAAGCCATAAGGAATGAAAATTAGCTAACAGCCAAATGGTAATTAATCCAATTGGCCAATTAGACGTTAGGTCGTTAGGCCATTGGGCCAATTTTTCAATTATCCATTAGGTCATTAGGCTAATTATTTCAATTGTTCATTGGGCCATTAGGCCAATTGGCCAATTGGTTATTAGGCCATTATTCTATTTGGTCACTAGGCCATTAGGCCATTAGGCCAATTGTCCAATTGGTTATTGGGGAATTAGGCCAATTATCCAATTTTACATTAGGTTGTTAGGCTAATTGGACATTATTACATTAGGTTGTTAGTCCAATTATCCATTAAGTTGTTAGGCTGATCAGACAGTATGTTGTTAGGCCATTAGACCAATTTTCCATTAGGTTCTTAGGATATTAGGCCAATTGGAAATTAGGTTGTTATGTTGTAATGTTAATTGTACATTAGGCCGTTAGGTCGTTAGGCCATTAGGATAATTGGTAATTAGGCCATTAGGCCATTAGAACATTAGTCCAATTGTACAATTGGTTGTTAAGCCATTAGTCCAATTACTCAATTGTCCATTGGGACATTAGACCAATTTTCCAATAGGACATTAGGTCATTAGGCCATTAGGAAATTAGGTCATTAGGCCAATTGAACAATTCATCAGGCCATTCGGCCAAATGTTCATTAGAAGATTAAGACATTAGGCCGTTAGGTCATTATGTTAATCATACAATTGGCCATTAAACCATTATGACAATTGTCCAATTTTTCATTAGTCCATTGGGTTAGTTGTTCATTATGACTTTAGTCCAATTGGCCATTAGTTCATTAGAAAAATTGGCCATTAAGCCATTAGGTCGTTAGGCTAATTAGTCATTAGGCCAATTTGAGTCATAAAATTAAATATTTTGGTCAACACCAATGGGGAATCAGTGGTGTCAATTTAATCTCCAGAATCATGAAAAATATGTCTTAGGATTATTTCATTAATGACACTATAATCAGGTCTTAGATGGTCTTTCACATAAAAAACTTGTTTTTCCATTGATTCCAAAATGTATGGTTCATCAGTATCTAGGAATTAACTCATGTTAATAACTCTGAATCCACAATCATTAATAAATGTACCATGCCACATCATTGAATCAAACCATTTATGTTTCATCATAGTGACTCGACATTGAGAGTAGTAATACAATAATAATATTTTCTCTACAAGCCCATAATAAGACACATTTTCATATTGGGGACAACTATCTGATGCATTGGCATAACAGTTCGTTATAGTTATTGACATAACGCCATTATATTGTGTTCTCATTTTCACTACTTGATCATTTGTAAAAAAATATACCCATTGATTATTAAATATTTTCATTCATGAACCAAATAATTGGGACCAAAATCTAACAATCTTAATTCAAGATAAATGGAGTCAACATGTAAACTCAATACCTAAAATATATATGAATAATAAAATTAAATGAATATAAATATTTTATGTTAATTAATTTAAGGTCCATGCCTTTGATTTCAACTAAGCAGAGAACTCTAGGCTATGAAAATCTTATCTCCTTCTTAAAGGAAAATTTCAATGAACTCTACTTATAATTTGTTTATGTTCCCTATATAAAATGATAATAAAATTATAAGGTATATGTGAAATGACATAGTATGTGATTTCATATAAATATCCAAATTACTTACTTGATATAGACATCAAACCATAGTTAAACAAGACTATGTGATGTGCCATATCCCGCTCTTCAAGGATCAATGTAGCCAATGTATATGACCCAAGAATTCCTCCTGTTTGGGGAAGAGATGGGAATGAGAGCTCAATTTCCCCATACTTCTCATATTCATTTCTCATTGGCCGGTTATTTCTTGTGATCACATAAATTCAATACATTGAACAAAAATCCATACATTCTTGAGGAATATAACCTCTCATAATGTAACCATAAGAATGATTCTTGTTTCATACATAATATTTCATTGTGCACATATTTATTTCAGTAGGATACATCCACTGAAAAGAAATAGTTCCCCCAAGAAGTGTTTTAGTTGGAAGATGAAATGTTAAATGTAGCATGTGGGTAAAAATTGATGGAGGAAAAAAAATTTCCAACTCACACAAAATTAATGGATCCTCTTACTATATTTTTATCAAAAAATACTTCTCTAACCTTTTAGCACAAAGTTATCTAAAAAATGTAACCAGAGAATAACTTTCATCCTTAAATTATTGAATAGAAAATGAAATATTTCTCTAGGAATCAATTCATGAATAAGAATGTGATAATCATGAGTTTTTAGGGATTTTAGTTTCAAATCCCTTATGTTGACTCATTTAGATATGTTGCTGGATTAGCCATCAGGAACCTTGATATTCTACAATACTTCTATAAATTGATTTTTTTCTAAAGGATTCATCACATAAGAAGTACAAGGAACTTTCCATTTGTTTTCACCGATACACACAGGATGCAGTTCGGGTCAAATACCTCAATCTAACAAGTACCGGCAAGATCAAAATTTATATTTGGTATTATAATTGATATTTAGAAGAATTGAAAGCAACATTTCACATAATTTTTTATCAATGTGCATTATGTATAAAAAATTATGTAACAAATTGGTAGACTAATATAGAAACTCAAAAACGATACTTTTATTTTTCCAATTATAAGTGGCTTCAGTGTCAACATTTTTCCTTTATTTATATTTCATAGGTACTTTACCTAATTAAAAACTAAAATCTTTCAATTAAATAAGCACATAAGTTACTGAAATACGTTGAGGTGATTTTTCAATGACAATAGTATTATCAACCCACCATAGATTCTTCTTATATTGATGATCTACTGGAAAGAATAATTGATGCCTCATAAAACTGAAATTACGATGATATTTAAGCCTTCCCGATCATGTATTATTTATACAAATAGGACATGATAGTTTTCCCTTCATGCTTCAACCGTACATAATTTTATAAGTAGGGAAATCATTTATAGTCCATAGAAGGGTAGCATGCATCTAAAATATATTTTTTAAAGAAGCATCAATTGTACGCACACTCATATACCAAATAAACTTCAACTCTCTTATTAATGGTTAAATGTATACATATATATCATTTCTATGATCATAAGGTCTAGATATTAGTATAATCAATAAATCTAAAGGTTTTTTCATACATATCCATGGAGGAAGATTGTAAAAGTGAATAAAAACTGGTCACATTTTGTGAGCAGTAAGAATCTGACAAAACAGATTGAAACCATAATAAGATAAACCCAACCTGACATTATGATCCTCTAATGAAAAATTGGTATGTTTTTCATCAAATTTCAACCATGCTAATCCATCTACAGGATGAAGCAACTCATAATTACCTTTAATTCTCTCAGCATCATCCCATCACATATTGGATGATATTTCTAAAGACATGAATATATTTTCAAACCTAGGAATCAATGGAACATGCCACATGACTTTCTATAGAATAAGATATTGTGTTACATATGAATTTGGATTCCATAAATATATACCACATTATTTACAATCATTAAGGCTAGTTGTTTTCTCTCAAAATAAACTGTATATTTTGGAGAAACATGAATTTTATTATTAGAAAATCTGAGTAGCTTAATTAACTTTCAGGCCATATAATGATTTGAGGTAATATCTACACCATCATGAAAAAATTCCTTAAAAAGGGTAATAATATAATCAATGGTGATATTATAAATTCCACACATGGTTTTTCTATGATATAATCAAGTTAAAAAATATAACTTTTTCATTTTAGTACATTCCTAATATATATGAGTTCTGGAATCATCCATTAAATGTTTCACTCTCTCAACATCATTATCTTTAGTCTTTTCCTCAGGTGTACTGATATCATTTTCTTCTTATACAATTATGTTATCTCTCTCGTGATGATTCCCAAATGGAAACCCATCAAATATCAAATTCTTTATACCACTTCTTTTTTTCTGTTCATGAATAGTAGAATATTGTATTGTCTCTTCATTATGGTATCAAACATAATAGTTTGTTTTAAATACAGCTTTTATTATATGGTATCTAACTTATTCTCAGCTTAACCATGGTCTTACAACATAATTATAACATAGAAACTATATATGACCTCCATCTAAATCATTGTTAAATGGAAAATCTAAAAAGTTTTCAAATTCTCTTGAAACTTGATTTAAATCTGATCGGTATGATACATCCTGCTTCTATCCATTCTATTATTGGGGGAAAAAGTTATGTTATAATCAATAATGTAAACCATAATCACAATTATATCTAAATTCAAATAAAAATTAAAAGTATAATGTAAAGTAAATAAAAGAACACTAATAGGAAACCAAATTAAATATAATTCATGATGTAAGTGACCATTGTAGAATACTCTACTATCCATCCCAAAAAAAATATGGCATGTCATAGGTGGAAACGAAGGCATGATCATCGAAATCCAAACAAACTGCATGCATTTCAATAACTAAAAACTAAGGAATATTGGTAGAAAAATGTGTATTTCTTATCCGTAGAGGTCTTCTCATTTGAAAACATAATTGAGGATAACATTTAGTCATGAAAATATTTTATTTAAGGTTAAAATTATTTATATTATTCAAACTAACAATATTATGAAATTTAGGTGACCCTAACAAACATATTATAATATCTCCCATACATGAATGATATTATCTCCTTTATCTTTAAAAATTAGTTATGAAAAATTAATCCGATGAAATATGGGATATAATAATCCCAAATATAGAAGATATATAACCAAATATTGAGTTATAGTGGATCTTAGGGATTAATCCTTCTATAGATGTTCAATTTTCATCATGTTCCTCTTACAAAAACAAATATTAGTTCAATGAGTAAGGGAATCCAACCATGAAAATGAGATTAATAAATAAAAAATAAAAGAACTCCTAAATTTGGGTTACCTTCCAAAATTGATCAATTTAGTGTCTTCAACCGGACTTATATTTCAATTAATTATTTTAAAGTTAAGGTTTTCATATCCTCCATCGAGTAACCTTCAATATATGGGTTCCACTTTATATCTCAATTTAAAAATCTCTACTATCAGGTATATTCACAATATAAATCTTGATTGTAATAAATGAGTTTGGTGGCCCAAGTCTTGAGACTTAAACTAGGTTATAATATAGGTTAAATCACACTAGCTTAATACCTAGTGGTTTAAAACTAGAGTTAAGTGATAAAATAAACCATTGTGAGATTATTTTTATGCAAAATACATAAAATAAAATGGAAAATCATGCATGTGTAATGTAACACTTTTAAAAAAATTAAAAAACCACTACAACATAAATAGAGCTTAGCGGCATTTTGTGGCAGTGGTTCACAAAACCGCCGCTAAATGTTTTCCGAAAAAGGTTTCGCGGTGGTTTTTAATAAACCGCCACTAAACCCATATTTTTTTTAAAATTCCCAACCTTTCCCTACCCCGACCCCCATTTCCCCCAACCCTCCTGAACCCTCGCACTCCCTTTTTCCCACAACCCCCCCTGGTGACCCTGCGATGTCTCCGGTGAACGTGTGACCTCCGTCTCCGGCGACCCCACGACCAGCGTCTACGGCAGAGCCTGCGACCAGCAACCCACGACCCCCCTTCTCCCGGCGACCCTTCTAACTGCGACCATGACCCCAAAGTGAGTTTTCCATTGTGATAACATTTTTCATCTTTTTTTACAAGATTTTGTGAAATATATGTTTATTATTTGATTATAATGTTTGTTACTCCAAGTTTTATCATGTTAATTTGATACCTAATTCATGTTTAATTGAAATTGTTATTCCATGTGTTAATGGAATTTGAAAAAGAAAATGAATCTGGAAATACTTATTAATGATAATAATAAATAGGTATGTTAATGGAAATTTCCATCCTTAAAATTCAATGAAACTTGAATTTTTTATTGAAATAATATTTAAACAATTAATAGGTTATGGTAGCTAATTCCATATGTTTCTCATAGTTTTAACCTATGATAAATGAATCAGTTAATCCAAAATAGAATTAAAACTGGTTGTTTGATAAAGATAGTTGTTTGGGATCGAGCGAGCCTATTTTAATGTGATGTTCAGATACATTATTTCTAGGGCCTATATGCCCTATTGACTCTTTTTATTGTTTATTTACTTCTATATTTTCTTTTTAATTGAGTATTTTTATATGATTCATTTTTTATCTTGGGATGGATGAAGATTGAAGGTATATGGTTAATAAGACTTGGGTTTTTGGTTGCAGTTGGCACCTGATATGGTGGATGCATGGTGATGTGCATGGTGTATCGGGATTGATGGAATGGGTTGAACATGTGATTTCCCATTATTATGTTAAAATATAGGATAATTTCTTATGAAAAAAACTTATTTAAATTCTGTTTGTGATTTCCCATTATTTATTGGAAATGGAACCTTTAGTGGTGTACTTGGTAGAGACTCTTATGTAAGGGTAGCATGGGAATTTTTTGAGTTTTCTTGGAATATAACCACATGCATTCTCTGTATACCTCCTTTTTAATGATGGATTAGTTGATTGGATTTTGAGCCTAGTGAATTTTGTAATCATAACATGGTGTTAGGTTTGATGCATTCTCATTTTAAGTTGATATCATTTGGTAGGTAGTTCCCTTAGAACATTAATACCTTTCTATTACAAGGATTTTTTGATGCTCGGTTCTGTTCAGGTGTCATTGCCCCTCATATGACTCTTTAGTTCTAATGAAACCCTTTTTTGTGGTTATTGTGTTTTTGGCCATTTTTATTTTCATGAGTATCGATAAATGCTCAGTTTCAGTAGGATAGGCTTACCTAAAGCATTTTCATCTGCTTTTTAGGTCGCATGACCCTTTATTTTCCTCAGTGTTGGACAACATTGTATGATTTCATTCATGCTGATGGTTATATGAGTCAATATGATGTTGGTTTAAATCTATTTTATGTACCTTCTAATTCTTTAATGCATAGGGTGGACAAACTATGTATAGTAATCAGGATGTGCCAATTTCTTATAGAACCTATGGTAACATGCTTACATCTATGTTTTTCCTGTCGAGTTCTAAATGTTGTAATGAATGTATGGAGTTCGGTTAAATCATTGAACCATGGGCTGTTTTTTAAGGTGTCAGGTCATCTATGGAGTTGAGTGACCTATGAATTAAATAATCAACTATGTCTTAAAGCATTGGAGGACTTAAAAAAGAATAAGGTGTTTTGGCATGCTGGCGGTTTGGTTTTGGACCTCTTTATGATTGTTATGACGTAATGAGTGTGTTTGATGGGAGAATCAAACGTATGTTTGATGTGAATATGATATAGATAACTTATTAGTGGCTGATATATCTCTAATTTTGATAACTATGACACTCCAAAGGTGGGGAGAATCTTGTCATTTTTGTTAAGTGACCTATGAATTAAATAATAAACTATGTCTCAAAGCATTGGAGGAATTAAAAAAGAATAAGGTGTTTTGGCATGCTGGTCGGTTTGGTTTTGGCCCTCTTTATGATTGTTATGACGTAATGAGTGTGATTTAGGGGAGAATCAAATGTATGTTTGATGTGAATATGATATAGATAACTTATTAGTGGATGATATATCTCTAATTTTGATAACTAGGACACTCCAAAGTTGGGGAGAATCTTTTCATTTTTGTTAAGTGACCTATGAATTAAATAATCAACTATTTCTCAAATCATTGAAGGACTTCAAAAAGAATAAGGTGTTTTGGCATGCTGGTCAGTTTGGTTTTAGCCCTCTTTATGATTGTTATGATGTAATGAGTGTGCTTGAGGGAAGAATAAAACATATGATTGATGTGAATATGATATATATAACTTATTAGTGGCTGATATATCTCTAATTTTTTATAACTAGGACACTCCATTGAGAAACATCATTCCTCTTGGAGGACATCTAAGTTCAATCCTAAACAATCAGATAATGTCTCAGGTTTAAAAATCATTATGATCGGTTTCGATCACACGTCAATGGGGTGTTGTTTAAGGCAACATAAATGTGTGATCGATAGTGTTATGATAAGTGTGTAACCCGATATTCTTATTGCTCCTCAATGAGGTGTTGACGCTGTCTCCTATGGACCAGACTTGTTCGGTTGGTCTGAAGTGGTAAATGTGATCAATGAATCATCTTTATTATATTATGCATACTTTATGATCAATGGGTCATCTTTATTATATTATGTTTCTGTAATCTTACACTATCGTATATTTTGTGTAGGCACATTGTGATATACATGGATAAAAGTTGGATCACATTACCGAGGAACACACCTCAGTATGTTAAGGGATTGAATGAGTTTTTAGATTTTTCAATTTCTAATCAATCTGTTGAAGGGAGAATAAAATTTCCATGTCCTAAATGTAAATTCAGAACATGGTTGAAGAGAGATGAATTTTATGAACATTTAATACTGAAGCAATTCCCTGGTCAATATTTGTGTTGGATTTGGCATGGAGAATCGAACGTTACAGAAAGATTGAGCACTGATGTTAATCCACAGAATGAGGTCCCAAGTTCGCCAACAATGGAAAATGAAATGAAAAACCTCATAAATGATGCATTCAGCACTGTAAGACACCACTATCAGCATCAAAACATATCATAACAACCAGAAGAGGGTGCTACAAATTGCAACGTGACAAGTGATGTTTTTGAGACTGTAACACAGGCAGATCAAGATTGTAACATATCATTGGATCCTCCTCTTTATTCTATGGATCCAAATGTAATAGAAAACTTCACTGAGTAAAATGTGTTTCATGATTTAGTTGATGATGGAAATCAAGAGTTGTATAGTGGGTGTTTGAAATATTCAAATCTTTCATTTCTACTAAAGTTGTACCATATCAAATGTCTATGTGGAATTACAAATAAGGCAACGTCCATGATATTGGAATTGATTCGTGATGCATTTCCTGAAGCAAAAATCCTAGAATCTTTTTATGATATGAAAAAATTTGTTAACAAGCTTGGTCTGAATTATACAAAAATACATGCATGTCCCAATGATTGTATGCTTTATTGGGGAGAGGATTCAATTAGACAGAATTGAAAGAAATGTTCTTCTTCTAGATGGCAGGCAAAGGGTGATGTTGGAAGTCTGAATGAACATAATTTCATGGAGAAGAAGAAAAATAACACACCTGAAAAGGTTTTGCATTACATTCCTTTGAAGCCTCGATTGCAAAGATTATTCATGTCATCGAAAACTACTAAATACATGAAGTGGCATTCTGTAGATAATAACAATGATGGGTTAATAAGACATCCAAGAGATTCCCAATAGTGGAAGACATTTGATTCATTACATCTTGATTTCTCAGATGATCCTAGGAATGTTCGATTGGGATTGGCTGCCAATGGATTCAACCCATTTGGGACTTTGAGTACCAGTTATAGCATTTGGCCAGTTGTTTTGATCCCTTATAATCTACCTCCGTGGATGTGTATGCAACAAACATCTGTTATCCTTTCGATGATTATTCCTGGAAAAAAAATTACTGGAAATGATATTGATGTATACTTGCAGCCTTTGATTGACGAATTGTAGGAGTTATGGAGAAACGTTGTTGAGACATTTGATGCTTCTTCTAAAACAACGTTCAAAATGCATGCTGCTTTAATGTGGACCATTAGTGACTTCCCTGGGCTTGGGAATTTATCTAGTTGGAACACTTACACGGGTTTACCTTGTCCTGTTTGTAACTTTGATTTTAAGCCCAAACGGCTACCTCATAGTATAAAATGGCGCTTCTTGTGTCATTGAAGATTTCTCGATGTATCTCATAGATTTCAGCTGAACAGATCAAAATTTAATGGTTCCATTGATCATAGACCACCTCCAAATTTTTTAACTGGTTCTGAAATATTGACATAGCTTGAAAATATTGAAACAGAATTTGGGAAGGTTCATCATTTGAATGATAGTGGAAAATGGGTCTGAAGTGCATCGTCAAGCGAAATTGGAACGCAACAATGGAAGAAAAAAGTATATTCTTCAAACTTCTGTATTGGGAATTTAATTTGTTGCAGCATAATCTTGATATGATGCATATTGAGAAGAATGTATGTGATAATTTTATTTTCACATTGCTTAATGAGCATGGAAAGTCAAAGTATCGTCTCAATGCTCGTAAATACTTACAAGAAATGAACATAAAATGCGATCTCTAACTAGATGAGAATGAAAAGTATCCTCCGGCAATTTTTTAAATGAAAAATAGGGATAAAGATACATTCCTTCTAATTTTAAAGAATGTTAAGGTATCTGATGGGTATTCAAGTAACATCTCTAGGTGTTTTGACTTGAAGAATCATAAGTTACATGGATTGAAAAGGCATGATTCACATATTTTGTTACAACAGTTACTACTATTGGCATTGCATACATTATTACCTGAAAAAATTACTGTTGTTGTACTCCAATTATGCACATTTTTCAGACAACTATGTGAGAAATCTCTACATCCATTTCAGCTTGACAACCTTCATGAGAGGTTTGTATTGACCTTTTGTGCAATGGAGATGATCTTTCCTCCGTCATTTTTTACTGTAATGATGCATTTAACTGTGCATTTGGTTATGGAAGCTAAATTAGGAGGCCCCGTTCATTATCGATGGATGTATCCAATTGAGTGGTACTTTATTTATATGTTTTTCGGTTAAGTAAACAATTTTTGGTACTTAATTAAATGCATAATTATGTTTATTTTATTTCACAGATATATTGGGAATTTGAAATCATACGTGAGAAATAAAGCTCAACCATAAGGCTCTATTTCTAAAGGCTATTTGGCTGAGGAGTGGCTTACCTTTTGTTCTCAATACTTGGATGATATTGAGACAAGATTTAATCGAGTTGTACGTGTTGACGACACATCGACTCAATCTCAAATACATCAAAAATCTAAAATATTTCCTGTTATTGGCCGATCAGTTGGGAGGACCTCAAATGTGACACTGACTGAATTGGAATTATTACAGGCACATAGATATGTGATGCTGAATAGTGAAATTGTAGATCCATTTATTGAAGAGTTGAGGATACAAACAAAGAGACGAATGAGAGGCCGAACATGAAATGATAAAGATATAACGAAACCTGTTAATAAAGAGCTTTTAGAATGGTTTGCATGACGTGTAAGTTCATAAATATTTCAATAAGTATGAATATTAGTTTGACACATACATTTTATAAATATAATAAAGTATATTTCTTTTATTAGATCATGAATACTGATACTCGAGCAGAGGTGTCAAAATATTTGAAGTTTCTTTCTAGAGGTCCTCTAAAACAAGTTAGAAAGTTTGACGCTTATAATGTGAATGGCTTTAGATTCCATATAGTAGATTGAGAAGTGGGTTTTAAAACACAGGATAGTGGTATATTTACATTTGCTGAAGTGGAATACTACGGAAAGCTGCATGATATTATTGAATTAAACTACCACAGACATTTTTATTTTGTTTTATTCAAATTCAAATGGGTCGATATTATCAGAGGTGTTAAAAGAGATTCCTTGCAATTTACTTCTGTGAACTTCTCTCACTTGATGGATGTTGGTGATTGTGAACTGCATGATCCATATATGTTATCATCGCAATCAAAAATGGTATATTATGTGAATGATGTTGTCGATGAAGGGTGGAGTATAGTTGCTCATGTAATACAAAGAGATTTGTATTATATGTGTGATGAAGTGGATAATTTGACCTCTGAAATTGAATTTAATAGACAACAGGAAGCAGAATTATTTGTCCATCATGATATTGAAAATATTAGTCTAGCAATGATGAATGAAGTGGATGAATCAATGGAGCCAAAAACTAACATTATTGAAGGGGAAAATGATTGTGTGTACAATTATTTATTTATTCAGCAACCACTTTTTTCATTTCTGCAGTCATTCATTATCATTGTTATATATATTTCGTCTGTTAGTACTAGGCATATATTATCATTTTTAATTTTTTTCTGCATAATTTGTTTGAAATATATATTATGAACTTAATTTTATTTGATTAAATGACAGGAATGCCAAGGAAGAAGTGGTGTACTATTTCATCTAGTTCCGTGACAGATGACGATCCATCTGGCTCCCTCCCCACGACATATGAGGCACCAGCTGCCTACACTCCTGCATCATCTCCCCCTGCACCATCTCTCACACCATCTTTGGATGTCCCATTAGAGGGTGAGTCGTTGACTCCCCCTTTAGTAGCCTCAGCAGTGGGGCAGCGACACGCCCATTCCAGTTCATCATGGGCATACTGGAGTGTCACTTTCATAGGTACAAATTTTAATTAAATAAATTTATTGCATTTTGTTTATACTAACTGTTTTCTCATTGAAGATGAAAAAAATAAAACTGTGGAGAAAAACATAAAAATTGTAGATGTTTAGAATATGACTGGCGAAAAGATAGTCGTGCCATTTTATTCTTATGGGGTCCCGACGAATGACGTTGTGGGGTTACTTGGCCAGATTCTAGGCCAGGTGGCAGTGGAGCCCATTTCCCTTCCTATTTCATATGATGATTGGATACATATGCCTCCAAGATGGAAAAATGAAGTTTTTTATTCTTAAATAAAGGTAAATTTATTATATTATGGTTTAATTTAATTTCATGTTACTAATATGTTCAAAATGAATTTCTGTATATAGATGTTCTTCCACTTTACAGTTTCTGATGTGATAGAACGGAAGTGGACATTGAAAAATATAGGTAAGAAATGGAAAGATTTCAAATATAGATTGTGGTGTGATGTCAAAGATACCTTGTTGACTATGCAACAAATGTATGAGAAGCTACCCAGTGGGGTACCGAAAGAACAGTGGAAAGTTTTTGTTGACAGACATCGTGATGAGAAGTGGATGGTATTGAAATATATATTATTATATTATCCTCATTTTACATTTATACATGTATATGAAGAGGAAATGAAATTTAATACATTACTATTAAATTGCATTTTATTTATTTCAGGATCTCTCAATAAAGAATGCTTCAAACTGGGCTAAGCAAGTTATCTCTCACACTGCGGGCTCAAAAAGATTTTCTAGAAGCCGAACAACATTGGTAATCTTTTAATTAGTTTAAATATTTATAAGATAGTATTATCTGTTTAATATATTGAATTGTTGATTTATCTTTGCTTAATTCAGTCATAGATTTTAGGGCATGAAGCATCCCGAACTGAACTGTGGTTGGATGTTCACAAGAAATCAGATGGAAGTTTTGTTAATGAGTCTGCTAAAGAAGTTGGGGTATGAAGTCAGTTTTTTATTATAATAACTTATTATTAGTTTTTACTGTGTTAATATATATATTGATATTTGATTTATAGGTAAAAATTAAAGAACTATGGGATGTCAATCCTGCGCAGTCCTACTCAGTCTCCTAGGATGACCCGGTTGCTAAAGTCCTTGGGAAGGAACATCCTGGTAGAGTGTGTGTGATGGGTTTGGGACCCGTACCATCTAAGGTTTTTAGCATTCCACCGGGGATGGAAACTGCATCTACTCCTAGCTTTAGTCATCCCATACCCGGAGATGCTCAGAAAGAGATTGTTTCTCTACGAAACACAGTTCACCGACAGGGGGATCAGATATCTGCTTTGCAAAAAGAGTTGATTGAAATACGTCATCATATGAGCAGATATGCCCCCAATGGTAGTGCATCGACTGGTGGTATGCAGGTAAATCACAAAAAATCAAAATTATTTATTTTTCTAACTTTCATTGGTTTTAATTTTTAATATAAATATGGAACTGTGTTTAATTTTCAATATAATGTTCTTACAGGTGACAGCAGAAAGTGGTGATGAAGGTGGCGAGGGTGATGATGCATCATCAGACCATGAGTAGTTGTATTGTTCATGTGTTGAACAAATATGGGAATAGTTGGTTTGTATATGTAACATGTGTGGCACATAGTTTCCACCAAACATTTTCATGTCCTAAAATTTCCTTGATTTATCATGTTTCCTTTTATGCGTTTTATTGATTTCTGATGTTTCTTTTTATGTCTTTATTTCTCAAGTGTGGTATACATCATTCCATTTAGTCCTATGTTTGAATTGTTAGTCGAGATTTTGGATGACTAGGAGTTAAACCCATTGTTGATGTGTTGAACAAATTGGGTCATTTCACATGTTATACTATTTTGAATTTGAACTAAGTAATATTCTCTTATGTTGGGATGGTTTTACTATTTTTTAGTGGTGAGGGGGTAGTGGATTCATCTACACCTATTTCATACTCAATAGAATCATGTTTCCCAACATCAATTGGGTTAACATTGAAGAAATATACTAATGTGTTACCACCAATAGGAAACACATATTTACATTGTAAGAGGGATATCATTAATTTGGGTGTGATCCCATAGGATTAATGATACTGGAGATGACCATGAGGAAAAAATGATAAAAAATTCCCCCACCCATGTGGGTTATGTTTTCCATTGTAATTTTATAGCTACAAACGCCACTTAGGATAGATTCTGATGCTTTTAGATGCTTGAGTATAGACAATAGGGAAAAACACCCTATATATCTTCTTGAGTACTCAAGGTCACATGTTAATAAAAATGACTATAGTGAACATGATACTCATAATGAAGTTCGAAGGTTATTTCTACTTTATGGTGGACATATTTATCCAAATCAATATGATAAGAGAATAGCATGTTCTCATGATCTATTGAAAGGATACAAAAAGGTTGGATGTGAAATTATGGACCAATGGTTTTTCCATAGAATATTTTTAGTTGGACAACCTGTGGGTCATTATTCCCTATAGATTACCATGAGTGTCATATAATGTCAGGATAGATCCATTTAGATGGTATTCCTGAAATAAGGTGTGTACCATCATGCACTCATTTTACAAGGGTAGGAGACAATGTATGTCAGGGTATGGGGAACATATATTCATATAAATTGAGTTCTATGTATGACATAACAATTGTTTTCATGCCTCACCATTGTGTTCCTTATGGGTACTATCAGCTTGTTTTTGGTATTGAACATAATTGGTGCATTTGGTGATTCAATTTTAATTGAAGGATGTGATGAAGGTATTGAAAAGGAAACACAATGAAGAAACCCATCAATACATCATCAAATGTAAGAGTTCATAGTTTATCAATCCAATTCCATGTTAATGGATTCACATTAGGTTATCTATTTTTTGATTAGAACCTCCAATGTGCTTCCATGTATATGAATATTTGGTATGGATGTCCTTTTAGAACTAAATTACAATGAAAGGTGTTCACTAGTGATTCATATACTATAGATTATTCAAAATAGGTATTGGTAAAAGGTGTGAGATTTTGGGATCATCAAATATTCTTTGGGTGGAATCATTTGAATTATTGGATTCCCTTATAGATTTATGATTTTTTAATGAATAATATCAAAATACTAGTGTTTAACGATTTACCCCTATTCCTATGATCTCTCTGAATCTGTGTAGATATAAAAATATATGATTTTTAGGTTAATCATACATATAATACATGTTTATGACTCATTTGTTTAAGGCCACATAGTTAGGAAATTAATCATTTTTCGCCATACAAAGAGGTCATAGGTGTTTACATTGTTGGGATCAGTCCCATGTGATGAGCATCATATGAATCTCTATAAATAGAATCATAACACACATAGTTTATTAATGATTAGTGGGATACATCATACCATTTATGTTCAATTTAAATAGAAATATTTCAAGAATCTTAACTTTTTGTGAAGGGGAACACTTTGTGAAAGGTACCTAGAAATAGATAGTGTTTTGAATTTATCATGAGTTTCCATTTCAGTTTCATCTTGGTCTTCAATGACTAATTTGGAGAAGGTATGGTTGTGGATTACACATATTAGAGGGCCCATATATTTTTTTCAATATCATAAATGTTGTTATGATGATAATGGATGAATGCTTAAGAGGCTGGGGAATACAACTTGAAGGTGGATATGATATTGTGATACTAGGAGGGGTATCTAAAATTAAGGACTATATAAAGAATCTAATACTAGAGTCTTTAACTAAGGTATTTTGTAAAAGTGATTCATATTATTCTTATTGCATAAGAATAATAGCATGTTTCTTGATGTTTTGATTGATCCTCATAGGGGAATATATTGTATCCTAGTTAAGAGGAATAAAATACAATATAATTTAAGTCATGCATTTTAAGGTAATGTGACATGATTCATCGTAGATTAAAATTGTGTTGAAATGACATGTGTAATGAATTTTAGAGTTGTCCTACCTGGTTTAGAAGGTGATTACTATAATGTATCTCAATAATTATTTTAAATTATGATCAAATATAACATAATGTTTTTTTGTATCATGATTTTTTTAAGAAATAAGTTAATAGAAGATTAGTTGTGTTACATAAAAGTGAAAAATAAAGTATTGAGTGAGACTAACACACGAGCTTCTCTAAGACACCTGGCATAGTAGATGTGTGTGGTGATGGTATATTTGGGGTATTAAACCAAGTAGGAGGCCCAAAAATGGTAAATCTAACTATTTTTTATGCTCACTCCCTATATGGTAACACTGACACACATGTAGATCTAATGTTTCATTTTCAAGTGATATATATTATGGGGGATCAAGAAGGATCGGCTAGATGTATGTTTGGAGAGTAGTCAAATAATGGACCTATGTTTTATAGTTGATTCTATCATATATATTTTTTTTAATTTATTCTATATTGATTTCCTAGGTTGATGTTTCTTATTGTATGTTTGTATGTACAATATGGTTCATTCTTATATAGCATGTCAATGTTTACTTATTTTTTTCAATTTATTCTATACCGATTTCCTAGGTTGTTGTTTCTTGTTTTCTATTGGTATGTACAATATGGTATTTATGGTTTGATTTGTCTTTCAGGGAAGTGGTGCAGCGAAAGCAAAAAATTTATTTTTTTTTTCTGGTCAGCTTTTCGCGGCGGTTTAAACCGCCGCTAAATGGTGATAACTACCGCTAAATGTAAACAAAATTACATTTTGTGGCGATTTTAACTGCCTGTACATAGGCACATCGTGGGTGATCATTCTGCGGCAGTTCTGGTGACTTCAACGGCCGTTTTACGGCCGCTGGATTTGAGTTTATTCGTGGCAGTTATAACCTCCACGAATAAACTGATGTCCAGGGCTCATAAAAACTGCCACTGAACTCAGTAAAACCGCCGCAAAATGAGGTAGCTATGACGCTTTCCATAAACTACCACGAAATGGAAATAACCGCCGCTAATAGATTGGCGATGCCATATTAGGCAGCTGTTTACAGAAACTATCACCAAACCCTTTAGCAGCGGTTTAAACTGCCATTAAACGCAAAAAAAAACCGCCGATAAACGGCGATTCTCTTGTAGTGAACTATAGTGAAAAAATTAATTTTTGAAATATCCAAAAAAATACAAAGACACATGTCGACTCAAAGTAAATTTATAAAAGTGAATTATGACTATGAAAATGGAAAAAGACAAGAAAAGAAATAAGGATATGGAATCAAATCTTACCTCTCAAATATGATAACAAAAAAAATTGCCACAAATAGAGGAAGAACACCTAGTCGATGGGTATAATGCCACCTAAGTAGGGTAGGGAGAAATCGAGGATGGTGTGATAGGAGATAATTAGGGTTCTAGTGAAGAGGGGAGTGGGATTTGGTAAGTATTCCTATGTAAAGTGATATACCCACCATTTTTTAAAACCATTGGTATAGCTCAACCTATACCAATGGTTTTTTAAAACCCTGGGTATTCCTTTGGGTAGAAAATCTATACCCAAGGTTTCTCTAAACTATGGGTATAGATAAATGAGGATAGAGGTAGTTTCAAATAGTGGTTTAAACTAAATTTTAATGGTATGAACATGTCACCTAGCCCTTGTTTTATTATGAAGTATGATCAAGGATATTATTACAATTATGGATACTTGATGAATAATTACGTAATTCATGAATATAGTCATAGACCTTAAATTACATAAAGGTGTGGCATAACCTAAGTGATACTTGGATTTCCATTGTGAGTTTCCTTAGATGAACTCATGGGATTCCAACTGATTCATTGATGTTCCTTACAAGTAAAATATCACACTTGGATTTGGTCTTTGTCTTAGATTGAGAATTCCCTGACCTAGCATTGGGGGTTCACCTATATTTTTAGAAATTAAATGAATTTATTATATGGTTATCCTTGGATTTGAATTCATATTATGGACCAACATGGATGATTCCTTGGTCTTTATTCAAGTATCACATCGAGGCTACCTAGGATATACTCCCAAGGCATGAGTAGAACTTCCCCTTTGTGGGTGAATTTCCAAAACTACACCTGTATGGACTCACCCAAGTTATAAAACTTAAATTCCGTTGAAATTATGGAACCTTATATGGTTATAATTATATATAGATTCCTTGGTTGTATGACTTGATTATTAGGCTTATAAATATAAATGAAAATTTAAAATGAACAAAGACATTTATGGTTGAGGCCCAAGTAGGTAGCATCAAATGGGTATCCCATGAGGAACTTGGACCGATATGGTTATTTATTTACCACCTTATTTTTTATAAATATTCACTGATCATTATATATTCATAGATTAGATAGTGTTAGAAATTGTTGGTGGTGGCCTACTGAGTTTTACTCACACCCTATTTGGGCTACCAATTGGTACCCATACATACTTCATGGGTGTAGGTAGGGACAAAGGGAAGAGCCCAACTATGGATGCTTGATTTTATGTACTGGGATAGAGTACGGGAGTAGAGAATTGTTCTTGTTCTTGTGATGTTATTTGATTTATCTTTTGGTATTTTTTATGTTTTGTATAGCATGTATATATTGTATGCCTGCTACCTTGTTTCCCTTGTGTTCCCCATTTTTTTATATCTTCATGAAATCATTATTTTGTATACGATATTGGTTATTATTTCTTATATCTATTTGTTATTATCTATATGCTCTATTTTCCACTACTTAATTATTATTTATTTGTTGTCATATTTATTATATACCATTTTTCTCTAGTTATATTATGAGGGTATAGTCTCCCCATCATACCACCATAGACCCTCTCTTATAGTCAGAAGCTCTGGTGTATGGGGATTCATGCTTGAGGCTATGTGGACACCGATTTGGGTCACTTATCAGTGGACCAGACTTGAAACATCACATGTTGCAACCCATACCCATTCCATTATTGAAATGGGATGAGCTAGTCATCGACTTTATGATTGGGCTACCTCGGACTCCTAGTGTTAATGATGTGATATGGGTAATTATTTATCAACTCATGAAATTAGTGAATTTATTAACTATCGAGGATTTGATGAAGGTAGAGTATCTTGGGAACTTGTATGTATGATTGATTATTAGACACCATGTTGTTCCGTTATTTAATATTTTGGATAGGGACCCTCACTTCACACCTGGGTTTTAGAGTGGATTTTAGGTAGTTATGGGTTCTTGGTTGAAGTAGAGCAAGTCTTATCATCCACATATAGATGGAAATGTAATAACACCAAATTTTCAATGAATTTTTTTTGTAATATTTTATAGATTATTTTCAAATCTAGGCTTAGATACGGCGTGAGATTACAAATCCCACTTTTCCCAAAATTAATTTTTGAAATATAGTAAATATATTAAATGGATGCACGTGTAGTTTTCCTAAAAAAGTGGAATAATTTCTAAATAAAGGCTTGGATCTGAAATCCGAGGCCACTACTAAGTTCAGAGCATGGGTTTCACCCTAGGTGCAACATAACCTTAGAGAACATTAGATGCTCAGGTTGGGTGCGGTCGTGGGGGAATAATTAAATAAAATAATTGATTTAAATTAATTTATTATGACCTAAGGTTGTCTATAAATATGAAATTATTAGGATATATCAGGGTTGGACACTAAACCCTGGAGATCTAGAGAAGTTTATGAGATAGCATTAAAGTATATTTCTCAAACAAACAACCACCATATCATGGATTGTTGATCGATATGTAGCGAAACGTGTGGATCTCACCAATGATAGTAACATGTGATCATTCCTTCCCTTTGAATGATCCAAATCGGGTTAGGATGTTGATTTATTTGAATTATTTCCCCATTTATTATTTCAATGATGAATGTGAATCAATTAACTAGAAGATTGATTCATGGATCGGCCGTATTTCATGTATGGGATTTATCTATAGGGATTACTAGGAGAATTGATTATTTTTTTATTGGTTTTTCATCTTTCATTCTAATGGAAATAAATCAAGTCTGACCAAACACAGATGTGGTCCGTTTCTATTTTGTGTGTTTTCTTGGATTTCTCTCACCGTTCTCCATACTTTCATCACCGATGTTTCATTTGACTGGTGGTTCGACCAAAATACCAAGGAATCAATAGTTGTGCACCAATTTCTTGGTTAAATGGTTCGATATTGCATATTTGGGCTCAGTATGACATGGGTATCATATGACAATGATAGATTCAATAGATCAATTTGAATTTGGGGTTTCCCAATTGTGATTCCGACATGAAATGGTGGAACGACCTTATGGTGAGAGTTTTCCTAGTGTTTTGGTGATCAATTTCTGACAAGCAGAAACAAAAAGGGTAGAATGGACCATATCCATCATTATCATTGTGATTCACAGTTAGAGGAGTGGGTGATTTCATGAAGGAAAAACCCACAAGTTCTGGAAAATCTAGTATTTTATTATGTGTATTGCGGAGCTACACACCAGGTGGGACCCCCGGTGCAGTGCTGGGTTTCTGTGAGAAGTTAAATATCACACATCATGTGACCCCTATCACATAATGTGTGACTCTAACTAGCATCCTGGAATGTACCTCATAAGGTAAAAGAACATGTCCAAGAGTACATGGGCACAGACACGTTGTTTACTCTGACGCGGATATGATTAGGATAGGAATGCATGGGAAGATTTGGGTACTTGGACACAGTTAGGAGTACACAGGTTAGGACATATTGTGTACTCTAATAGAGACATAGACACAAAAATGGGCCATGATACATAGGTAGGAACTGGTGCCAAAGGGAAAATCCATTTACTACCAGTACACGCCGTGTACTTCTTCAAAGAATGCTCAGATCCCTTTTCCTCTTTAGTTAGGAAAAGTTTTATTAGGGAGTGTTCCCTTGATCTATTCCTTGAGGGTTGGTATGGAGCTGCATCCTATACATAGGATGGTGATCCCTACAGTGGTACTGGTTGTGCCCAAATTTACCCAAGTTAAATGGTCTGAGCGGTCACTTGTAGTGCAACTTGGGTTATCAAATCCATAGGGACTGAAAAAAACCTTGAGACACTCAGATATGATTAAGGATTGGCTATGAAGTAGTCATATTTTGGGATTATATAAATTAGATAACTAATGATTTAATTTAAATAAAAAAAATACTATTATTTGAAATAAACAATTTATGATGGTGGGTTGATCCTAGGTTTTTGGTTGGGGTGAATGGGATGAATTTCATTTCTTATGAATTTTCTGTTCAACAGTTCAAGAGGTATCCAATCAATGAGATAACTCCACAAAATCATTCTCTAATTTAATCCATACAAAATATCAAGGCTAATCATCAATGCACTTATAGGACCACTTTCATGATCACTCCAAGGAATTGGATTGTACTATCACTCATAATGTGTAGTCGTTAAAGCTGGTGAAGAAAAAGAAGAAGATAATTCAATGAGAGGAACTCTTCAAATAATGAATTGATTAAAAATTTTAAGATCATAAAATAACATTGAATCCAACCCATGAAACTCCCTAGGACAAAAACATAAAATATTATCCCTCTATTTAGGTTATTATATCAATGGAAGTAGGACTTTGGCTTAAATAAGTGGGATTGAAGAAGAAAAAGCTTAAGAAAAATGAATACTCCGTCGTTGTGTAAGGAATTCACAAGTGTTGGTGTGAATAAATTCACACAGTGATTCAACGGTATCAATGTGTAAATAAAATAAAAATAATGAGTTAATAAGAAGAAAAAATTTTATTATTAAACTAAAATTATTGAAAAACTTACATGGAAAAATGAAGATTCGGTTACCAAATGAAAGCGGGAAATTACAATTGAAATAAAAACTTTGATGTAAAGGAAAAACATGTAGCCTATTTCCCTTCACCACAAGATCCTTATATAGAAATATTTGGAGCCTTATTTTAACCCACCATAAATACATTCCTTCTTGATTAATTGAGAGAGTAAAAGGATGGTGATAAAATCAATAGAAATTTGACATTTCAAAGTTGACCAGGAAAATCGTCCAGATTCATCCCTCTTGTTTACATGTGAATTTGTAAATGAAAATGGCCGAATTTGAAGGGGTCATGGAAGGAAAATATATTTTTCCTTGTTTCCTATAATATCTTTAAAAAATTTATAAAAATTATACCATATGTTTAGAATTTATGCTTGATCAAGTGGGATGACTTTATGGGTGTTCAAATTCGGCCCACCATTTAAATGTCAACTTGGGCTCCCTTTATCTTCATGAAAATTTCAGAATTATCTTTGGCCATAGTTGAATGAAATGATACCCATATTTTTTTTATTTCTAAAGTTAAAATTTGAGATTCATTTCTCATGTATTGTGGATCCCACTTTTGTGTGATGGGCCTTAGGCCCATTATGCTTTGTCCATAAAATTTTTGCAATCATGCCCAAAAATATTCATCTTCCCTTGAGATTCGTCCATTGATCCTGCAAGATAAAATGTTCCAAATAATATGATCAATCATATCCCAAAATATAAAATTCAAAAAATTAATGGAATGAATTCCACAAAAAGATGACTGATTGGGCCCAAATTTTCACTTTAAACATGAATTGCACTTGTGATGAGAAATGAAGTTAAATTTATAAAATTCACTAAAATTGATATTTATGGACTTTGAAACACATTAATATTAAGATATAATCAATAAATATTATCCCTTTTTAGTGTCTAATCACACCCTCCAACTTGATTTTTTCTAATCCCGAGCAAAAAGTATCTCAAAAATATGAAATTGAATTCCTATTTTCAAAAACATTTTAACATACATTTCTCGCCAAAAGAAATCATGAAAAATAATCATGAAACCTATAAAAATCATTTCAAACAAGATATTTTCACAATCATATCCCAATCTCAAGTCCATTCCTTTGTTAAAATTCATCATCATGTTTCATCCAATTTCAGTTAAGCATAATGATGTGTTGTGTATCACAAAAGACATGGGGACCATTTTCTTGTTCAAGGGGAAAAAATTTAAGTTCTAGGTGGGAATCACATTAAACCTTAATATTAGTATCCATTTTTCTGAAGTGCAATAGAAATGAAAAGAGTAACTCTAAGAAAGACATCTATGGAGTCATGATCCCCAAGTGACAAACGTAACATGTATTTTCAGTTCCATGATCTACAATAGAGATATAAACCTAGATTAGGAAAAGAAAACTATGGATTCATGATCCCCAAGTGTCAGACACCACACATTTAGACAAAAAAATTCTCTATGTGGTCATTATTTTAATTTTTTTGGGATACTCAAATTAAACTAAAAGTTACACCAAACCCTATGCTATGATGAAAGTGACCCAAGAACTCAATTTTACACCCATGATCCAATGGAAGTGCATTGTGGAATTTTTATTAAAAGGATGGAATTTTAAGATTTTAAAAATCACATTAGACAACTGCACTTTCCAAAAACTATGCTCTAGAACATAAATGTGCAATAAAATCATAGTCAAGGAATTCAGAATCATTTGACATTAAGTTTTCATGTTTCACAGTGTAAATTAATGAATTCAAGGATAATGAATTGAGTTTTTATTTTATTGTATTTTACTTCATAAAATCCCAATATATTTTTTCCAAAATCTGAGATTTTCACTCCCCCCAACTTAGAATAAAACTGACCTCAATTTTGAAAGAGAAGAAAAGAGATATCATAATTTGGATGAAAGAGGGGGGTATTTTATTTGAAAAGAAATCATGTAATGAAACCACTTGGTTTTAAATTGTTGACCCATCAATAATAAATTGATCACTTTTTTCTTCATGTCACATGTAGACTCCTCAGGGATGATTGATGGATGGGTTTGAACTTTATAAAGAATGGGTTTTATTTGGAAACATTAAAATGCTGCAACTGCTAAATTTTACAAACAAGATCCATTAAATCACATTAAAAACCCCAAGGGGTTCCCTTAACCAAAAAAATATACACAAAACAAAATAAAATAATACATAAGTCGAGTTGCCTCCCGGAAAGTGCTTAGTTTAAAGTCGTTAGCTCGACTTGGACCCCTCAACTAATCCAATACCAACTTTAAACATTTTCAGGCCCCATTCTTATCAAATTATACTTGATTGAAATTGATTCTTTTTTTATAATTTATTTCATGTGAAAACCCATGTTCAAAAATTAGTGTGAATGTTCGAGGAATTTCAAAAAAAAATGATCTAGTAACTTCTGTTATATTGCCTAATACATCAAGAAAAAATTTCTCTTTATTAGCTTGAAGAGATGATGAAATGATGAAAAAATGTTTTTGACTATACCCTATGATATAATATTTAATATATGATGTATGGACCTTGACTTCAACCTCAGTTTGGATAACACTTTTAGAAATAGGTGGAGAATTTGAATGGAACCAAGTTTCATTTTCAAAATTGCTTAGCAAAATTGGTTCCTTGTGATCGGAATATTCAACCAAAAAATTGGATAAATTAGTTTCAAACATGGGTATGGACTCAAATTTTGTGAGTTCTCCCAATGTTTTAGTGGTTATTATTTCTAAAAAAATCATCATTGGAGCAATATTGAGGACACTCAATCCATTATGCTATGTTTCCCTTTTATGAATTTAGAAAATCATTTTCCTCTTGATTTAAAGCCTCTTCATCAATTACTTGATCCTCTTCAGATACCAAAAATCCTAAGGTTGGTTTTTCAGAAAATTCATGAGAGGTTTTTGGGAAAATAGAAAAATCACATAAGGTTATTAATGGGATATTCAGTGTTGATATGGGATCCTCACAAGTTTTATTGTTATTTAATTCTAACCTCAAAGATGAAACCTTAGAATTCATTATCTCCATTTGATCACATAATTGTTCATGAAGTTATTATGGATCAGTTTAGATAGCAGTTTAGAAATCATGAAATTCCCTAATATTGATCTCTTCTACTATCCTTGAGAGGGTTGTAAATTTTTTCCTTTAAATGTTTATCATCCCAAAGATTGTACATGTCACCGGGTGTGTGGTAATCATTCAATGTTTGATCGGTGAAATTTCCTATGTGAGGTGATTACCAATATTTATTTTCAATTTTATTCCATATTTGGTTTATGATGGGGTAATTATGTTGATACTCCATTATAGAAGAATGAAATTTTGATTTGAAATTCTTTAGAAACACATAAACAGAAAAGGGAAAAGAGAAGATAAATGGGGGTCAGAATAGTGAAATTGGGGTGAGAAAAGAATTCTTGTGTCTAATATTACTTACTTGGGTCCCCAAAAATGGAACAAAAATTAGGTTGTTCCCAAATTTACCGAAGTTAAATGGTGTAAGCAGTCGCTTGTAGTACAACTTGGGTTATCGAATCCACCGAGACCGAAGAATAAACCTTGAGACTCTCAGATTTGATTGAGGATTAGATATGAAGTGGCCATCTTTTGGGTTTATTTTAATTGGATAAATAATGATTTAATTTAAAGAACAAAAAAAACTATTATGTGAACTAAATAATTTATGATGGTGGGTTGATCCTAGGTTTTTTCCTTGGGTGAATTGGATGAATTTCATTTCTTATGAATTTCCCTATTCAATAGTTCAAGAGGTATCCAATCAATGAGATAACTCCCCAAAATCATTATCATATTTAATCTATACATAATATCAAGGTTGATCGCCAATGCACTTTGAGGACCACTTTCATTATCACTATAAGGAATTGGATCCTACTAGCACTCAGAATGTGTAGTCATTAAAGTCAGTGAAGAAAAAGAAGAAGATAAGTCAATGAGAGGAACTCTTAAAATAATGAACTGATTAAAGAATTTAAGATCATAAAATAACATTCAATCCACCCTGTGAAACTCCCTAAGACAAAAACATAAAATTTTATCCCTCCATTTATATTATTCTATCAATGGAAGTGGGAAGTTGACTTAAAGAAGTGGGATTGAAGATGAAGAACATTAATAAAAATGAACACTCCACCGTTGTGTAAGGAATTTACAAGTACTGGTGGGAATAAATCCACACCTTGATTCAATAGTATCAATGTGTGAATAAAATAAAAAGAATAATTGAATAAGAATAATAAATTTTATTATGAAACTAAAATGATTGGAAACATACATGGTAAAAATGAATATGCAATTGCAAAATGATTGGAAACATACATGGTAAAATGATTGGAAACATACATAGTATCAATGTATATATATATATATATTCATGTATTTTTATAATGTAAATAAATGGTTAAATATTTTTTTAAATACATTTTCAGAATATGTGTGTGTGTGTGTGTGTATATAAACATTACTTGTATAGGTATATATATACATATTAATGAATTTGTATAAGGTAAATGAAATTGATAATTTTTTACTTTAAATAAAATGAATATTAAACATTTATCTTATATATTTACGAATACATTTTTACGAATATGTTGATATTTTTATTTATACAAGTGATTTATCATAAGTAAATATAAGAAAATATGCAAATATTTAATTATAAATAAAACTACATTATGAAAATTGAAAAAAATTCAAAATCATAATATCAATATTAATGTAATACTTTGGAATAAATTCATTCCCCACTAAAAATAGACAAAATACCCCCTTAAATGAGGTTAAAATTTAATCGAATGTTAAAAAATTGGGATACCCTGACTAAAAATTCAGTTTTAGAGGCCTTGTGGACCTTTTTTGGCCTTGAAAAATTTGAATGGGGTTCCCTTGATCACTAATGTGTAGATCTCATTTTAGGATTTGATTTTATATGAGGTAGAGCCCAAAAGGACACTCGTATCAAAAGGTATGGTTTCTTGAAGTTCAAGTCATGTTTTCAACTTATCTTAGCTCGTTCATTAATTCATTTAATTTTTATGTCATTCAACTATTATTAAATGACTATTACTAAATAATAATTAGAAAACTATTAATTAATAATATTTTATAATTATTTTATAATCCATTTTCACTCAGTATCTTATATATTAAGAGTAAATGCATATTTAGCCTTACATAAAACATATTTAAAAATATATATATTATATTTATTTCAATATAAATAAATTTATATATTAATATATTATTTTTAATGATTTATTTTTTGAAATATACCATTTATTAGCACTAGTAAAAAATCACAGATAAAGGGGGGTCTTTATCAGTGCTTGTAAAAAATGCAGATAAAGCCCTACCCCCCTTTATTAGTTCTTTTTTACTAGTTCTCATAAATCCCCCCCCACCTGGGTGCTAGTTTTAATAACACTGATAAAGGGGGGGACCTTTATCCGTGATTTTTTTAGCACTAATAAAGCCCCCCCCCCCCCATCAGTGCTTTTAAATAGCATTGTTAAAGGATGAATATGTAGTAGTGATTAAATATATTAAACTCACATGCTTGCAGTTTTCCAAAAAAAGTGGAATAAATTCTAAAAAAATGCTCGGATTGGAAATCTAAGGTCGCAGTTGAGTTCATAGCATGGGTTTTGCCCTAAGCACAGCATATCCTTGGAGTGAATTAGATTCTCGAGTTGGGCGTGGTCATGGGTGAACAATTAAATTAATTAATTAATTTAAATTAATTTTTTACGACCTAAGGTTGTCAATAAATACACAGTTTTAAGGAGATTTCAGGGTTGGCTACTAAACGCTGGGGATATAGAGAACCTTTGGAGAGAGCGTTTGAGGATCTTTCTCATACAAACAACCAACGAATCATGGATCATTAATCAGTGTTTACCGAAACATGTGGATCTCACCAAAAATTGAAACATGTGATCGTTCTTCACTAAAAACTGATCCAAATCAAGGTATGATGTTGATTTATTTGGACTATTTCCCCGTTTATTATTTCAGTGATGAATTTGAATCGATTATCCAATGTATTGATCTGTGAATTGGTCATATTGCGGGTATGGTATTTATTTGTGAGGATTATTGGTAGAATTGATTATTATTTTTATTGGTTCTTCATTATTCATTCTAACGGAAACATATCAATACCAACCGTACATAGTCTGGGTTTGTTCCTCATTTGCATGTTTTCTTGAATTTCTCACATCCTTCTCTAAGTGTTCAACAACAATGTTTCATTTCACTAGTGGTTTGACCAAAATACTAAGGAATCAACCATTGCACACCTGTTTCTTGGTGCAATGGTTTGATATTGCAGATTCGAGCTCGGTATGACATGGGGGTCGTACGATGATGGTAGCGTCAGTGGATCAATTCATATTTGGAGTTTCTCGATTTTGATTCCAGCATGCGATGGGGGAACGACCTGATGGTGAGGGTTTTCTAGGCATTTTGGTGACCAATTTCATACAAGAGGCAATGAAAAGGTTCATCAGGACCAGATCCATCATTCTTAGCGTGATTCACGGTCAGATTGAAGGTCGTAGGAGCGAGAAAATACACAGAGGAAGAACCTATGGGTTCTGGAAAATCCCGCAGTACACGGTGTATATTGCGGAGCTACACATCATGTGGGACCCCTGGTATGACACTAGGGTTTTCTTGAGAAGTTAAATATCACACGGTGTGTGACCCCTATCACATAATGTGTGATTCTACATGGCAGATCGGCATGTACCTCAAAGGGTACATGGACATGGCCAGGAGTACACGAGCATGGACACGTCGTGTACTCTGACACGAACATGGCCAAAACAAGTGTACACAGGCAGAGCCATGTACTTGGACATGGTCAGGAGTACATGGGTTGGGACACACTGTGTACTCTAACATGGACATAGAAACGGGTTGTGATACACAGGTAGGATCCGGTGTTGAAGGGACATATCATATACTACCAATACACGTTGTGTACTCCTTCAAAGAAAGCTTAGGGCCTTCATCCTCTTCTGTTTGGAAAAAATTTCATTAAGGATTGTTCCCTCGATCCATTCCCTCTAGGTTGGTATGGAATTTCATCCTACACATAGGATGGTGGTCCCTTCGGTGGGACTTCTTGTATAGGGTTGCTGGAATCCTTCTATGAGGTCCGGAGTGAGATCCTCTATCATCATATTACCCTAGGTGAAGCTCTTAGTATCTTCATGACCAACACTACACAAGCGTTGATCCTCTACTTAGCGGATTATTTCAGATTGAGTTGTTGGTATGCCTCATGTCCTTCGTTGTGATCCTCATCTATGTATCATTCTCTTCAGACTTATAGTGTGTACTTATTATGGTGAAACCCAATGAACATAACATCTGGAACTGATTCCATTAGTGTTATGTGACTCATGGAGTGTATTCTCCCATATGTGAGCTATGTGGAACCTTAGAGCAAGATCCTAGGCTGGCATTATGGTTGGGACTTTACCTTGAGACCGTGTGTCATTATTGAGTATATCTGGATATTCTTGTTATATGTATTGTAGGAATATATTTGTGATGAGATAACTGTTATTCCTATTTTTATATGCTTAGTGATTTTAGGGTGTCTTATTGGGTATTGTTATACTCACACCTTTATGCTCTTTTCTCGCATGTGTTGTTTCTTATGTAGAAGATTGGCATTTTGAAAGAGTTCTAGAGGGACCAGGACTGGGCGTAGCTTACTGGGTCATACTGACTGAGGTGTGTTCTGGTGGTTACCTTGATAACAATCCCCTTCTATACTTTCAGGTTGGATTTGTTTTCAGTTTCATTAAGGTGGGCTTGTATTTGGACCTTTTTCTTTCCACTACTTTATACTCTGATAGTGGGATATAGATGTATGAATTAATGGTTTATCAGTTGTTTTACATTTAAGCATTCTATGGGCTGGTAGATGTGTGTGTGTGTGTACAGATACCTTAGGATATGGTTTCCCATGTGATTGATATGATTTCTCAATGATAGTCTCTAGCCAATGGCCTATTAGAGGTGGGTTTGGGGTAGTCGTGGCACGGGCCCCATTGGGATGGTTCATGACAAGATAGACTGAGTGAGCCATCTAGATTCTTGAAGACGTACTTTGATTATGCATGCTTTACTTTAATGGTTCATGGGAGAAACATCTTCCCTTAGTGGATTTTTCCTATAACAATAATTATCAGGATTCAATCAAGATGGATCTATTTGAGGCATTGCATAGGAGGCCTTGCATACCACCTCTTTATTGGGTAGATATTGGATAACGAACCTTAGTTGGACTAAGCATCATTCAGGAGATGATGGATATCATGAAGTTAATCAGGGAACATGTTAATGACAGCTCAAAGTATCCAGAAATCATATTTTGATTGGTGTCATCATCAATTGAAATTTGAGGTAGGTGATCAGGTTTTTCTCAGAATTTCACCTCGGTTGGGACATAGATGTTTAGGGAGTCGGGGTAAGTTAGCACCTTGTTTTTTCGGCCTGTTTGAGATTATGGAGTAACTCAAGAAGGTGGCTTATCGATTAGACTTACCTGCTCATTTTAATTTTATACATGATGTGTTCCATGTTTCCCAACTGAATAATAATCAATTAGATCCATCTCATGTGATTGATTGGGAGGGCGTTGAGATTGAACACAACACCTTAGTGATTGAAAAGCATGCTTAGATAGTTGAATGATAGGATAAGACATGGGTGGAAAGATGATCCCATTGGTTTAAGTGATATGGTAGCATGGTAGGGACAATCATGAGACATGGAGGTGAAAGGACTTGATGATACAACAATTCCCCTATCTCTTGTCTAGTTCATGATCCTGAGACTTTCTGAGGGAGGATGTATTTTATGGTGGGGAGAATTATGATGCCCTTCGAGTCACAGGTTTGTTTATTTTGAGCCTTAAGTTGGTTACTTTCAATTTCAAAAGAGTGGGAGGCTCTTGGTGGCTTAAAAGTGTTTTTTTAACCTTTTTTGTGCAAAATGGGATAGACTGTGATCGTGGTAGAGATCAGGGTGTGCCTTTGGGCCTCCTGTGTAAAACAATCAAGGTCAAAACGTCTGGTGATTGGGCGTGGCCTAGGGTGGAGTGCGTTGGGAGTATCCCTATCATCCATGGCCAAAGGGGCCTCACCACATTGTGGTGGAGGTCATGGTGAGTCCAAATGGCCTAATTTTGAACACCACATTGTGGTCGATCCCCATGGTCGGTCTTCTGGGCGAAACCACCACACCGTGTTGGGAAACACCAGTTCGTGATGGAGGTGGTTTAAGTTTTTTTAAAAATGCCTAAATGGTGCCTGATATTCAAGGGGAAGTTATTATAGTCATGTGCAACCTGAATGGGGGGTTTTAACGCGTCTTTTGACTCATTTTCCCTCTATAAAATCGGTTTTCCGCTCCCTATTGGCTCAGATTCTAGATATATCATGTTCCAAGAAGGGGTTTTGGGCATTCATCTCTTATCCAACAATGGATTAGGGTGACTCACTTCTTCCATCGCTCTCTCTTTGTAGATATGGGTGCATGAGGACCAAATCTCTTCCTCTCTCATCACCGATCTTTGAGGCAATGAGGTTTTCATTGTTGTTGAGGTAGGTGTCTCTATCCTACGATATATTCCCATGACATGCTTATGTTCATATGAATTCCTTCGGTGTTAATTTAGGAAATTAATGATTTGAAATCCATGAAAGGAGAATTTTATCTTTGATGGCCATGAAAATGTTTTCTAAAAAGGAGTTTCTGTTGAAAACCATTTTGATGCATCTGATGTATTTGTTAAAATGGATCAGAGATGGTTTTGAATTGGAAATGGTTTTTCAAGCATGAAAACAGTGTGGTAGTGCTATAGAAAATGTTTTTATGAAATTTGGGTATGAAAATGGAATGGTTTTTCCTTTAAAATTTTTTATGAAATATGAATTTGGTTCCTTGAAAGTAATGACAATGTAATAGCACATTTGGAAGACCTTGGGATATTAGTGAAACGATACATATGCGAGCATTAGTGGAGTAAGATATCATTAAGGTAGGTGCTCATGATGTAATGGAGCTAGTGTGTTGCCTTTACCAAGGAACCGAGGTTCACGGAGTTAGGATTCACTCATGTCGGTTAGTGGTTATTTTTTGTCTTAGTTGTGTAGAACCTTGTGTTGTGATTGTCCCATTTGTGCATTGAGGATACATTACGTGCATGTTTACTTGATATTCTTATTTGCACATGTTTACTTGAAATGCTTATTTTCCCACTTGAAATGGATATTGATGCTTCAAACCTGCTAAATACATCTGCTTATGTCTCATGGATAAATGTATGCCTTACTGCCTTGCTTATTTGAATATGACATGTTTTTCAAAATAAAACCAAAGGATGATTTTATATGGAAAATAAATGATATCTATGTTTTAGACATTTGTTTTATACAAGAACTAACGAATGGATGTGGATAAACATTATATAGATTGTTGGTGGTATTCTACCGGCCTTTAGTGTTCAAACTCTACTTTTGTCTTTGGATGTTTGTAGTCTTGGTTTTGCAGGATACAGGTAAAGGGAAGAGCATCGTGTGGAGGACGGTTATCCTATCATATTGTCGTCTGGTGGATTGGGATGGTGGTGACTTATGGTCACATAAAGATAAACCCGTGAGTTGCTTCGGTTTCCATGTTGATGGTGTTTCAGTTTGTTCATTCAGACGTTGTTATCCAATTGTTGGATGTTACCTTTATGATTTGGTTGTTTTGACATATGATGTTTTCTTGGAAATATGTTGTGATACATTTTTTGTTTCTATATTATCATGTCTGTTGAGGGTGAAATCATTCAACATTTCTTTGTATGATACTCTCATACTTGTCATCTGCCTGTGAAAATTGAATTGATGCAAGCCAATTCAAATGATATTATAAGTTGACCCTAGTTGATCTGTTAGAGTTGACATCCCTAATTAAGTATAGAAAAATATCATTAAATAATATTATTGTTTGCATGCTGCTAAAAAAATACTTTTTTGAATTATTTAAAAAGAACATTGCTGGACATTTTACCATATCGTTTTTTTAAGGATGGATGATAAAACAATAAATTTCATGTACTAAAGTTCTTCACTTGTTTCAAATTACACAACTCAACTGTTACCCCCAAACACTAGATACCTCCTCCATGAAATCATTACAATTGTACACCTCTTCCATATAACAATCCATACTCCCCTCATCTACTTCCATCTCATCTTCCATGCATGCTTATATCATTCATATTGTATCTACTAACACCTAAAGTGCCACTACTCAGAGTTGGCAACAGAGGCCTAGAATATGGAGATAGGGCAGACAGGTCAAACTAACTCGGCAGACTATGAATGTAACTACAAGTCGTCGCACAGCAGCATAGGGATTCGTTGTCAGTTCCCTGAGGAGCGGAACCCAGAAACTGATCTTTAACAGCCCAATAATTTAAAGTACTTTCTCTAGACGTTTCGGTAAAAGCACCACAACCGGTTTTACGTTTCTTAGCGGGCCTCACTTCTGTTTCATCTTCTGAATCCCCTGTCTCTGCAGATGCCAACGACATTGCAGTTAGAGATTGAAAATAAGATACACAACTTAAAGAGAGTGAATCATCATTTACCAACACCAATGTCAAAGAAGTACCAGTAGTGGATTTTGATATAGCAGATGTAGATGTTGATTCGGGTTTATTTTGTATGGCTTCAGCTGGAACACTGTCAAGATGTATTTTGATTAACAAAAAAACATAATAAAAGAATTATACATGATAATCACAACATGTTCAACGATAACAATACGGTATATCAATTCTAACAGAAAACGAAAATGAGAAGCTACCTTCAATTTTCTAAAACAGATCACTTGACTAAAACATTAACTATCATCCTTCTGAGAAATGTAGACTAAAGACAAAACAGCAAGTACAACATTTTGATGTAAATGAAAAAAACCTGTATGGGTTTTCAATCTCCAAATTTGAAATTGTCATTGAAGGTGGGGATTCGCCAACAGAATAGGCAAAGACTTGAATAGTTTTGACGTTATTTACTGTATCAGCACCAGAGTTGTTTAGAGTCTCCAACAGATCAACAACATGGAAAGACTGTGAAGCAAGTGTAGTTGAATGAACAGTTGTAGCAGGTGCAACTGATGGTGAACTAGTAGAGTGCATGTTTTTTTCAATAACCACAACATCATCAGAATTCATTAAACCAGCCTTGCTTCCCTCAAAATTATCTGGATTTTCATTCCCTTCCGTCAACATTCCAGGTGCATTCTCGTTAAGACAGTCATCATCATCCAGATCTAGAAGATCTTGCAGAAAAAAAATTACACAACATAATTCATTTGAAGTTGAAAAGAACTTACTAGCAAACAGTGTGATTTTGAATAAATACATCAATTATAGGTGGCACACCAATGGGAATCACAAACAATACATCACGTAATGATTATTAAAATATTTTGAGTCAACTTTTTTACATCCAAATGAATTTGTGGCGATGTGGCTGTGGCTCCCCAAGGGTTGAAAATTGTGATCGGCACCCATGAGAGAGTTTAGCAAAGAACTGAATATGATTCGAAAGTGGGGTTCTGTTTGTGCTGGTGGGTGCAGGGCCATTCCCTAGTGGATTGCAAAAGACCTGTTGAACCTGCTTCTCCGGTGGCTGGCCTGAAGAAAGACAATGCAGGTGACCCGGGTCTGGGGACAAATGCTGCTGGACAGGACCCCCCAGTGAAAATTTTGAAGGCTGCAGTACAGGATGTTGATTAGATTGTTGATATCTTTACATCTGGAACCTTAAAGGCCATTCACTCAGATATGCATGTTGCTACTCTTGAAGCTCAAACCAATGATGTTCTTCAACCCCCTTATGAGGAGACGATCGTTACTCAAGAGGGGAATATTGACAGCCTCTGCTCATATGAATTAAAAACTCAGAATCGGGAAATATTACCCTCATTTGGAGAGAACGATTATTACTGGGTCCACAGCAAGACTCGATCGAAAGCAGCTAGAGAAGATGTGTCGCAGGGAGGTTTTCAGATGGAGGATGGAGCTTCTGAGCCATCTGATCAATGTTTCTGTTTGTTCATCAGGTTATATCCAGAGCATTCTTTCTCCTCTTGTTCCATAAAAAATGCTCCCTGAAATGAAAGAGAAGTATGCTGCTTCGAATTGATGAACGATGTCCCAAATAAAGTTGTTATGGTTTTAAATGATGCATTGTTGGGCTATTATAAGGACTTCAAGGCCGGAAAGCTTATTTCAAGGTTTTAAATGATGCATTGCTGGGCTAGAGAGGATGTGTCTGCTTTCCACCTCAGTCTTTTCCTGTCTGTTCTAAAACTTGGCCACTCATGGTACCTTTTTGTCATCCTGGACACAAGTGTTATTATTATTGGTTTTTCTAGAATGGATAGGTCTTGCTTCAGGGAGGGGGGGTCATTTGTTGGTTTTTGTCATGGCTCTACTTTAATTTCTTCATTGAGAAATAATAATTCAATTGTTTGTGCACTTCATACATTTTCAGAAAATAATAAAAGAATATAGCTATAGTCATTCTACCGATGAATATTATGCAAAAAATAAGGTTGAAAACAAGATAATATATAAATGCATTATAGAATGAACCAAGGATAAACTCGTAGTACAAACCTCATGTGCGCTCGTTCTAAAACCTGGTCTCTTTTGTGAATCACTTGTAGCACCAGTTGAAAAAGCAAAACCTGGAACACTAGTATGCACATTATCTTCAAAAGGAACGGTGCATGAATAATGGAGCTACAGTAGATTTCTCTTGATGCAATAATCTTGGTGGGGTCTCATAAGATGTTAAAGAGAGTCCAACCTCGGGTGCGTCCATTTGAAAACCCCGTGGGGTGCCACTTGGATGGCTTGTTCCATGGTTGGAAACTTGACTGTGAAAACGGAACACTGAAGAAGGCATCTCCAAAAACCTGAACGCAGAACAGGGGTGTTACAACAGTGTTTCAATGTTCTTTCTAATGATCGTTCCAGGGTAAGGCTGGAGAATTTGTTACTAAATAATGCAGGTATTACCAACAATACCTGTGAGCTTTCCACGAGACCTTGACGTGGATATGGAAGAGTAGCAATAACATGATCGGGGGTAGGAGTGGGACGACGCTTGCGGAAAAGGGAGGCCAAGGATGACGTCAATTTTGATGCTTGACGGATGAGCTTCCCCATCCACCCAACATTGCCTGCTGTGGGTGAGAGATTGGTTGCCGGACGGTCGTACGGCGTGGAAGACCGCCGGAAGGGTCTCCTCCGCAGTTTGCCTCCTGCCCCTCCCTCAGCCGCGGCTGCAGAAGAACTCATTGAAACGAAGTCTCGGAATTTGGACGCGCCGATGAAGTTTGGCGGGAGGATTGTAGAGAGGCGTGGAGCGGCAAGTAGGGTTTTGATTAAACGCAGTTGCGGGGGCATTCGAGAGGTGGAAATAAATAGGAGTAGAGAGGAATAGAAAGGGAAACAGGGAAGGATCTCCATGGTGTTCTTCTGCGGACGAAATCAGGAAACAGGGGGGGTCGGAAATCATGGAAAATTGATGGGGATCGCCGCAGATCCTTCGGAGTGTGCTCCATTAACGCGCGCGCGGAAAGTTTTTTTTAAAGATTTTTCAAAAAAAAGGTTTAGATTATATCTAATTTTAAAAATAGATTATGTGTAAATACATTTCTCTTTAATGAAATGCGTTGGGAAATTTTTTTTGTGACATTGATTAAATTAATAGTTGTGGTAATTGTCTAGATAAAAAATTACAACAAGTCAAAGAATCATAAATACAAATAAAACTATGCATAAAAATCACAAAAAAAAGTACAATAAGGTTTATCTAAGTCTCTGAGGGTCGTTGTCCCGCCATTCAGAGTGTGAATTTCACATGCATATCGAGCTTGTTGACATTCGCAATGTCCTGAATTTTGATGAACTGAAGGGGATCATTCCTCCTGTATTGGAACCTCAGTTGTATGTTGTCACTACCACAAAACAGGGCAAGAGAAGCATCTCCTTTTATCAGTGCTCAGCATGGGAGACTTTATCAGCACTAGCTAAAAGCACTTAGCAGCGCTAGCTAAAATCGTTTATCATCGCTATATTTAGCAATGATAAATGTTTTTAATAATAATTTATATAAAATTATTATATTTATATTCAAAAAAATGTTTATTTGTGTAGATTAACTAAAAAACGCATGCTTATAATTAATATATATATTTTTAATATTTCAATATATATATATATATATATAATGTTTTAAAAAAAGTATATCTAATATTATAATTATAATTATATATATTTAAATAATTATAAGATTATAAAAAATTTCATTAAATAATAAATATATTTATTAGAATTATTATATTTATTAGATTTATTAGATTTATTAGATTTATTAGATTTATTAGATTTATTAGATTTATTAGATTTATTAGATTTATTAAATTTAATAGATTTATTAGATTTATTAGATTTATTTGATTTATTATAGATTTATTAAATTTATTAGATTAATTAATTAGATTTTTTTTAGATTTATTAGATTTATTAGATTATTATATTTATTATATTTGTTATATGTAATATATTTAATATATTTATTTTATTTATAATTAATATATATAAATACCTTTTTAAATATATATATTTATATTAATTATTAAATATATGTGTGTTTTCAATGAATTTGGTCAATAAATATATTGATCATGCGTGCATATGTTATGTGGCATAATGTTCATTAATGCATTACACCTTTTCTTACTATTCATGTTGTCCATTGATGGCTCGTTTTTTATTACATATATTTACTACATATATGATTAATTCATGTTACCCATATATATTGTTATGTTCTCAAAAATGATTATAAAATTACATTGAATATAATTAAATAATAAATATACTTATTATATTTATAATTATTAAATTTTAATTATATATAAATACTTTTTAAATATATTTATTTGTAATTATAACTACAACTATATATATATATATATATATATATATTTAAATAATTATAAAATTACAATAAATACATATATTATAATTTTACAAATATATTTAAAATTATGTGCAAATATTTATAAATATATTTATTTATAGTTATGATTATAACTATAAATAACTATATATATGTAAATAATTATAAAATTATAATAAATATATTTTTTATACTACATATAAAGTTATAATATAATTAAATAAATATATTTACAAATATATGCAAATATTTATAAATAAATACAAATATTTATAAATATAATTCCTAAATGAATATAGATATATTTAAATAATTAAAAAATTATAATAAATATATTAATTATATATATTTATATACAAATATTTATAAATAAATACAAATAGTTATAAATATAATTCTAAATAAATGTAGATATATTTTAATAATTAAAAAATTATAATAGTATATTTATATATATATTTATAAAATTATAAATATATTTTTTATAATTTTATAATTATTTAAATATATATATACTTATTTATAATTATAACTACAAATAAATATTTATTTATTATAATTTTTAATTACAAATAAATATTTATTTATTTTTTAGTTATAAATATAAATAAATATATATTTATTTAAATAATTATTAATTTATAAAAAATATATTTATTATTTTCTTATATAACGTTATATATAAATAAACAAATATATTTATAAATATATTGAAATATTGAAAAATAAATACAAATATTTATATTTATCGTTATAAATAAATATAGATATATTTAAATAATTATAAAATTTTAATAAATATATTAAACATATATATAATAAAATTATAAAAAATTGAAATATTATCTTGTTAAAAATTTATAATTATTTAATTAAATATATATATTCATTTATAATTATAATTATAAATAAATATATATTCATATAATTATAGATTACTATATATTCATATAAATAATTATAAAAATAGAAGAAATATAGTTGTATATATCTATAATCTTATAAATATATATAATTAATATATTTATTATATGTATTCTAAGATTATAAATATGATAAGTATATTTCTTATAATTTTACAATTATTTAAATTATAATTTCATAAATATAAATATAGATATATTTATTTATAATTATGATTATAAATAAATAAATAAATATTTATCATATATATAATTTTATAAATATATATATTAATATAAATAAATTATTAACATAGTATCTTTATCAGTGCTATAAATTTAGTGCTGATAAAGGTATGTTTTATCGACGCTTTCCATTTTAGTGTCGATAAAACATACGTTAATCAGCGCTTTTTAGCTAGCGCCGATAAAAGGTTCATCGGGTTTTATAAAAAAAACCCTAACAGTCTCCTTCATTCTCGCACCCCTCAAACTCTCGCAGAAGCTGACCCATGTGATGCCGACCTCTGCTCTGCCCTGACCCCAGCTCCGCCACCGCCGACCCCTCCTCCGCCACCGCCTCTTCTGCTGCCGTGAACTCCTCCACCGCCGCAAACTCACCTCTACCATAAACCCTCATTCGCCGCTCCTCCACTGCAAACCATCATCTGCCGCTCCTTCATCGCTCCTCTACTGCGAACCCACCTCCGCCTCGAACCCTCATCCACTGCGAACCCACCTCCGCTACGAAGCCCTCCGTCGTTGCCGCCGCCGCTGCCTACCCCGAATCCGTCGTCACCGGACCCTACTGCTGCCACCAGAAGGGTATGCTATCACTATATGCTATTTCCCTTTTATGGGATGTGTATTGATTGCTATTATTTAATGCTTGTATGATGTGTATTGATTGCTATTATTTGGTGGTATTGATTCCTTGTTCTGTGGAAATATGAGAAGGTAACTGATTCTAGGATCAAAGGTCAATGATTCATGGAAAAATCATTCTGTTAGAGTAAATAGTGGCATTTTTATGCCTTGTTGGAGAATACATGGTGGGTGAGTGTTTATCTTATATTTACATGTGGGGTAAATTAAAATAGTGGTTGAAGGGTTTTGAGAAGACGATTGAGGTTGTTTTTGGTTCTATCAATGAACTCAGAGGAAGTACTGATGGTAGGTCACTAATGTTGTTAGTTCAAGGTCACCCCTGTTATTAGTAATTGGCATATTTGGCATGAAGATCACATGGATTATATGGTATGAGGATTCTGTGAGTAGAGATGTATCAGTGGCAGGAGATGAAATTGATAATGAATTGGGGTACCATTGTGAAGTCAACCGATGGTTATCATTGGTGGTGATTTCTTGACTCAGTTGAGTAACTTGGTTGAGGGGACAAGACCCATCTATGTTGGAATTCATAACCCACACCAATGCTATTAAAAGATGTTACATGCATAAATAAAGGATCCTTGAATTCAGTGTACTAATTTTTTAGAAATCCAAGCATGTGTAGCTCTAGGATCATAGCTATACAGTTAGGAATGAATGTAAATTCACATAAAGTATTTGCATTCAATGATGGAATAGTTAAGGGCTATGTAAACTGATGTTAGTGTCATGTCATGTCAATAAGGATACACCTATGGTGGGGATAATAGACCAAGTCAGGCGTTGGATGACCCCTCGTGTGGTTAGGGTCATGGTCTTTCTTAGGGATGGATGATGAATGATCATGTTTACTCTAACAGGCTGATTATCAATAGACCTAAGAATATCTAATTCCATGTTAAATGTATGATGCTTGATTCAGATGTAGCTCAGGATGAAACCAGACGTGGGCTTCAAACTAAGGAATAAATTGGTGTGTATTGAGAGGGAGTGGAATCAGTATTGTTTTAGAACATGGTTGAGATCCATGTGGATAGTTCAAGAGGTTAGTGAACTAGATAGGTAAATTCATTTGACATTTATTTGTCCATTAGTTAGGATATTAGATCAATTTAATGATTCCTATGAGGCTTAAGGCATCAAGATCAGTGGTTTCATGGAGAATCACTCATTAAAGTCATGCAACATTTTATTAAATGTTGAATCCATGTGAAAATGAATGTGGTGGGTTGGAACCTCATCAAGATCACTTTATTAGTTATAGGGAATCACTCATTAAAGTTATGAAACATTTCTTTAGAGGGTGTTGGAGGTGAGAAGAGGTTTATTTATTATGTTTTATTATCAATTTATAAATTTATCATGTTCAATTTTTTTCTTAGCTCCACTTTTACTATGCCATAGGAACCCAAGGTAGCTATGTTACTGATATTTTGTGTGCCATAGTGACTGAAAATGATTCCCTTATTGCTTTTCCCATACAGTTAGTGATGTAATTCCCATGTTTCTTCACCTATAGTGTTAGGGTTGTGATAGCCTTATCTCTTTCCCGATGGTGTTGGTATAGATGGGAACCCTTGGGTTGTTGATTCTACTGGTATATGTCTAATATTTTCACATCCTAGGATCTTGTGAGATTCCAATGATGATTTTTTATTTCATGATATTAGCTTTGAGATCCCCACAACACACATTTTTTCCATCACTTTTTACATTTCATATACATGTTACAAGAGTCTAATTTTATTTTCTATTATTAATGATAGTGTCACAACTTCTCTAATAATCACGAGAGCATCACAATTGAAACTTGTTGGATAAAACGTCTGCTTATTTTTCTTAGATGTTAAGAGTGGTGATAAGCCTAAATTCAACTAACCTGGCTTATGTGGGATGAAAAACACTAGATATAAAATTTTCCATCATTTTTCATCAATGGGAATTTAAGAATATTTTGGAAGTAATCATTTCAAAACGAACCTTCAAATTCCATCAATTTCATGCCAAATCCCTTTATTTCTATAATGATAGATTTGGAACTAGGATATGTGTATACCTAGTGGGTGGGGACTTTAATTTTTCTTAGGATTCCCTTTGAATGTTTTCAATAGGGTGACTACTATGTCTCTTTCCTTTTTGAGTTTGAGTTCATGCAAGCTGGACTAATGAAATTGATGTTTATGATCAAACAACTTTGACCAAAATGAGGCTGGTGTTTAATGTCATACTAATTTTATAAAAAATATGTGGTGATCTACATAATAACATAGTTTATGTAAACATGTAATGATTGGAGAACCCAATATTAGTGTATAAATCATTTAAGAGAGTTTCCCATAGTTTATGGTTATAATTCTTGTTCTAGAAAAGGTGAGGTAGTTTATTTAATGGTAAGTGCAAGATGATAACTTGGCATGAATGAGTAGTGGACTATATTAGTATAAACAACCTCAGGAAGGGGTGCATGGAGTTTATGGACATAGTTCACAAACCAATGATGAACGGTATGATGTTACTACCAAAATGGGCCTCAAGATCTAGGAGTTCTATAACACCTTCGAATAAGGAATGAGAACAATGTAAATCATAACTCAAATTATTTGAATTGGAATGTAGTTTTAATTAAATATATTTTATCTATGTTTAGTGTCTAAGATTTCAGGACCAGATATGGATGAGGTTACTATATTATGAATATGGGGGTATTAATCTTATTAAGTCATTGAATGGGTCTAATATTGGTGGTTGGGATGTCACAACATATCCAATGGACCTCTCTAAGAAGTTTAAAGGTCATCTAAGATGAACCATATTCCATGTAGTTCAAATTTAGTTGAAATGTAATTATATTGTGTGGAATTTAAGATCACATGATGAAGAACTTTATGGAAAGGGATTTTCACAGATCTAGATCATACACAATATGACATTGTCTTGTCTTAGTGCCGAGTTAGTGGAGAAAACCCTAAATGAGTTGATAAAGTCACATACACCAAGTTTAAGTTGGAGTTTAATTTGGTTGAAACTAATGACTGAGTATAAAGGAAGGAACCAATAATACTTCATGTGAGAGACATATACATTTTTCTTAGGGTGTAAAAACAATTTATTTGGTGTGATCCAAGGATCATTGGGGTAATGTAGTGTTTATAGTAAACTGGAACATGGGTGTTTCATGGTTGTGAGTGTGGTCACTGACTATGGAACATATCCGTTGGGAATCTGGTGTTATGGTGATGGATAATTGATATAAATATACAATGGAAGCATGGATAAGGGATATCCAATAGTGGGGATCACAATATTAAATGCCTTTAGAAATTATTATTATTACACCTACCTTTGGAATAATGTGATGGAATCATACAACACTGATTGATTTCGGATGAATCGAGGTGTTTTCAATGTATATTTTATAAAGTATCTCTTTTGGGATCTATGACTTTGTGAAAATTCCTAAATGGATATTTTAAAATGATTTATGTATTTTAAAATGTTTCTTAGAGGGATGTCACTCATTTTAAATAATTAATATTGTTGGGTCATGAAGTTGTCTTGAATGCTTTAAAAAAAGTATTTTTGGTTTTTTGAAAGAGTTTTTGGAACTTATTGATTTATTTTAAAAAGGGATTGTTATATTAAAGAGGAATTTGTGTAAATGGTTAGTTTTTAATGAGATTTCAAGTGTGATTTTTTAAATAGTTTTCAAAGGACATTTGAACTATAGTTTTTTCATAATCTTTTAAGTTTATATTTTTATAGAATTAGGAAAACCATTACATTATATCAATATTTTGTGTATTTATTTTGTTAAATTCTAATATCATCGAATCAAATAGGATGGATATGAATAAATACTGGATGAATGTCAATCGTTTGACAAGAGAGTATGAATATAGAGTGAAAGAGTTAATCAAGTTTGTAAAATATCATGCATATGAACCTTCTCAAATCCTTTGTCTGTATTTATGCTATTTTTATTCAAGACAAGTTAGTCCAGAGGAGTTGGAAGAACACTTGATCTTTTATTGAATAGAATGAAGTTATAAATGTTAGAATAAACACGGGGAAAAGCAAATGTAGCTAGTGGCTGGGATAATAGTGCATTTTATGGATCATCTAATGTGATTACAAGTGTGAATAATGAAGAAGAATGTATCGAGGACGTGATTACTGATGTGAATGATGATGAAAATCGTATTGAGGAAATGACAAGGACAGTTGAAGATGAAATTTGTGATTGCCCGGAATTGTTTGAGTTGTTAAAGAGTTATGAAAAGATGCCTTTGTATGGCGGTTAAAATAAATATACATCATTGTAGCCGTACTGAAGCTGTATAATTTGAAAGCATGCAATGGATGAAGTGAAACCATTTTTACAAAATTACTTTCTCAATTGAATGACATGATCCCAGAAGATAATGAGCTCCCAGTCCAAACATAAAATGCCAAAATAATGCTACATTCGATTGGTATGATCTCTGAATGAATACAAAAATGATTGTATACTGTTTTACAAGGAACAAAAATCACTTAGAGAATACCCAAAGTGTGGTTATTCTTGATACAAGAAAGATGAATCTGGTCCTACAAAGTTTGTATGGTAATTTCAAATCATTCCAAGGTTTAGGTGACTATATGAAAGTGAGGAGACAATAGGGAAATTGATGTGGCATGAAGAAAGAAGAAATAAAGATGGGAAACTACGTCACCTGATAGACTCTTCTCAGTGGAAGAGAATTAATCACGAGTATCCTGATTTTGGAAACAAGCTGAGAAACCTTCTTCTTGCATTATGTACAGATGGAGTGAATCCTTTTAGTTTTCAAAGTAGCACTTATAGTATACGGCTAGTTATGTTGGTAAATTATAACTTACCACCCTGGTTATGTATGAAATGAAAACACATCATGTTGTCTATGCTTATATCAGGGCCGAAACAACTAGGTAATGATATTGATGTTTATTTGGATCTATTGATTGAGGATTTGAAATTATTGTGGGATTCAGGTGTTACGTTGTATGCGTAGGTTCTGAGCGCAGTAGAAGCACGTGGGTGGGTGTACCCAACTATTATTTTTCCGTTAACAACGATCAATCCGAGATCCATCACGATAATAACATGTCGGATCTTCAGAATCAAACGAAGAACGAAAGAACGTAATGGAGTCTCAGAAACATAGAGAGGATCACCATATGTTGGTTGTAATTAATTTAATTAAAATACAAGAATTACCATGATGTAATTATCTCTCCGTTGATGTTTCTGGTTATGATCTGATGTGATCCATCATTGCATCATAGAATCCAAATGTAAGATTCCTCTAGAGGTGATCCACACATTATCTACGTATCTCTAAATGTCACTGAAGGGATCTCCGGGTGTTAGCATGAAGGATCATTTTCTTGAAATGTCCGCCTTCGATCGCCTTGAGAGCTGCTTGCAAAGCGATCTCCTTGATCCAGTGGAGGAGGATCTCTCTCGTAGCTTGAGAGCGTTCTTTGAAGAAAATAATTCTGTCTTGGCTTGATAGCTTTATCTAGATCTTTTGGGCACAACCCCCCAAAATGGCTAGGCTAATGAGAATTATATAATTGGTATTTTAATTACTTAGAATAATAAAATGAATTAATTACCCGAAATAATTTATTAATTTTAGTTAATTCTTAGTAATACCCCATATCTAATAATAACAGTTGACTATTATTATTACTTGACATGTCCCCAACGAATTACACATAATATTATTTAATTAAATAAATAATATTATTTCTCAAAAATCCCTAGAAAAATTACACAACATGTACTTTTTTTTCATTCTCTTTATTTCCTCCACCATATTTATTAGACCTTAAATAATGACTATTTATTTCTTAAATAAATATTACTGCATTAATCACTACTAAATATATTATTTCGCCCACAATATATTCTCTTGAATAACTTGTGTCGAAATAAATGTGATCAGGCATCCTTAAATAATTATTAAACCACAATTGGGAATAATCTTTATTCAACTTGTTAAATTAATATTTAACTAAGATATTTGGATACAGTGTGTGACCCTCTAAGCCTCTTTCTCTGTGTCATTAGGTAGAGCTTTCCTAAAGTCCAAGTTTAGTGTCTAGCAACATGCCAAGGTACCCATAGAGAAAGAAATTAATGCTACAATGATGTATCACCTCCTACGATCACTTACCGTGTAATGTAATCCCCTTGTCTCGATATCCCGAATAAAGAGGGTTGCATGTTGGTGCCATCAACCCATGTGCTCAATTATTCTTTCTTTGCCTTCTCGGAATTGAACTTGCCCATTCCATAGCATGTCCATGGATTTATTTAGGCTATATAAATTTCATCAAAGGGCTTGAGATATCTACTTCTGTTATGGAATAGAAAGGACAAATCCTTTCTCGCATTATCTATTAATGCATTATTACTTGTGACACACCCAACATATCCTACCTCACTACGAACAGCGTGTCATCATAGTTTTCATCAATACATCTAAGTGCGCATGTTGTAATACCCATTAATAATAATCTTAAAGTCTAAGGACCAATACACACATCCACATATAGGAACATCAAATGACACTATGAAATGTGGATTTCCTACTAGAGGGTCTCGTTCTCATAATATCCTCTTAGATATTACCAAGGGTGCACACCATAGGAAGGTGCCTCAAAGTTTTATGAGTCATCACCCCTAATGGCATGTATTATTTGTTTCCCTTAAATAACATCATCTGGTAATAGGACATATATTCAATAATAGTGTTATGGCACTTCCGGGTTCTCATCATAGTAGGGATCCTCTATGACCGTTTGGTGCAATAGCTATCCTTAGGAAATTATCACATGCATTGTCATGCAGAAGAACAATCAAGATGTGATAAGTTATTTATTAATTAATAAAGTACAAAGTAGTTGGTTCTAGTCCACTAACTCCAACAGACTCCCACTTGGACTAGAGGAAACTGCTAACAACCTTTAACCAACTAGTTCTCACATGATATTCATGTTTCTACTAAGATAGGCCTCTAGTCATGGGGTCTTCCACATTATCTTCCTTGGTCACTCCACTCACTGCAACTTCACCCCTTTGATAGAAATCCCTCAATAGGTGATACTTTCAGAGAATATTCTTTGTTCATTGATGTGACCATGGTTCTTTTTCAAGAGCCACCACTGTAGTATTATCACAATACAATGTGATAGGATCTTTAATGCTAGAACCACATCAAGATCCTATATAAAGTTCCAAATCCAGATGGCTTCCTTGGATGAATCAGAAGCCTCTATATATTCAGACTCTGCTATAGAATCAATAACAACTAACTGCTTTGAACCCTTCCAGCTCACATCTCCTCCGTTGAGACAGAAAACATATCCAGATTGGAACTTCAGATCGTTCTGATCTATCTGAAAACCAGGATCAACATACCCTCTGATTACAAGCTCCTTGCCTCCTCTATAAACCATGAACATATCCTTATTTTTTCTCAGATACTTAAGGATAGTCTTAAAAACAGTCCCATGTTGTTCTCCTGGATCTTCTTGATATTTTTCTACCATGCTCAGTGCATAGACAACATAAATCCTGGTACATAACATGGCATACATGATGGATTCTATAGCTGAAGCGTATGGGATATTACTCATTCTATATTTCTCATATTGTGTATAAGGACAAATTTTCTTAGAAAGATGTAGGCCATGTGACACTGGAACCAATCACCACTTGGATTGTTCCATACTAAATCTCTTTAGTATCTGGTCAATGTATGTACCCTACCTTAGTCCAAGCAGCATCTTGGAGCTATCATGAATGATCTTGATCCCTATAATGTAGGCTACTTCACCTAAGTCCTTCATGGAGAAACACCTGTTCAACCAGTCTTTAAATGACTGTAAGACAAGTACATCATTTCCAATAAGTAATATGTTGTCAACATATACTACTAGGATAATGACCACATTCCCATTAAACCTCTTATAAACACATGGCTCACATTCATTTTTAATGAAACCAAATTCATTTATGGATTCATCAAATCGAATGTTCCATGACCTGAATGCTTAGTTTAATCCAAAGATGGATTTCTGTAACTTGAAAACCTGTTTGGCTTCACCTGGTGTCACAAACACTTCTGGTTGTGTCATATAAACATCTTCCTGAAGATTACCATTAGGGAATGCTGTTTTGAGATCCATCTACCAAATTTCATAGTCATGGTATGATGTTATGGAAAGTATGATTATTATGGATTTACACATGGAAACTGGTGAGAATGTTTCATCATAGTCAATTCCTTGATGCTGTCTGAATCCTTTAGCCACTAGCCTTGCTTTATAGGCACTAACATGACCTTCCATGTCCATATTTCTCTTGAATACCCATTTTCATCCAATAGGATTTACATAAACTAGCACATCGACCAGAACCCAGACTTGGTTCTGATACATGGAATCTATCTCAGAATTCATCACTTCTATCCATCTTGTAGCTTCTGAGCTTTCTACTTATTCCTTGTATGAGATAGGTTCATCATTGTATAACAATAATGATTCACCATCCTTGGTGACTAGAAAACCAAATATCTCTGGTTCCCTTACATCTCTTGAGCTTCTACGCAGTACTTGTGTTTCTGGAACCTCTTCCACAGGGACCTATGGAACTTATTCCTGCACCAACTCTTGTGTATCTTGAGCATCAAATTCGTCAAAGTAAATATTTCTCCTACCATCCTTTTTGAGGATTTTATCCCTCTCAAGAAATATGACTTGTCGGGAGACAACCACTTTCTTGTCTGAAAGGTTATATAGGTAACATCCTTTCATTTCCTTGGGATATCCTATAAAGATACACATCATGCTCGGGGTGCTAGTTTGTTTCATGATAAGGACTTAACAAATTCCTCACATCCCCATACACGTGTGTGAAAAAAATGGGTTTCTTTACATTCTATAACTATGAGGGAATTAAATTTTCCTCTTTAGTTGGTACTTGGTTTAATGTGTATGCTACAGTTTGTAATGCATATCCCCAAAAGGATAATGAAAGTTATGCACAACTCATCATCGACCTCACCATGTACAATAAGGTGCAGTTCCTCCTTTCACTAACACTATTCCACTGTGGTGTATAAGGAGGAGTGAGCTGAGATAGAATCCCAGACTACCGTAGAAGATCGATGAACTCTTGGTTCAAATATTCTCCACATCGATCCGATCGAAGCTTCTTTATCTTCTTACCAAACTGATTCTCTACTTCATTCTTGAATTCCTTAAATTTCTCTAAGGCTTCCAACTTATACCTCATAAAGTAGATGTATCCATATCTACTCAAATCATTAGTAAAATTAATGATGTAAGAATATCCCCCTATATCTTTTACTGGAAATGGTCCACACACATCTGTGTGCACCAATCCTAGAAGCTCTATGGCCCTTTTACGATGTCCACCGAAAGGTGGCTTGGTTATTTTACCTCTAAAACAAGCGTGACATCTATCAAGTGGTTTTATCTTAGTAGCGTCTAAATAACCATCCTGAAAGATCTTTGTCAAGTGCTTCTTGTTTACATGACCTAGACGGTGATGCCACAACTAGGTGTTGTATGTGTAATGTGAATTTATTTCTTTATCAATTTCCAACACTTTGTTTTTGTAATTTAATACATAAAAACCATTATTTAAATGCGTCATACCATAACATATGGTGTTCTTATAAAAGAATAAACCCATATTTCCAAATTTGAAAATAAATCCATCCATATCCAAACAAGATACAAAAATTATGTTCTTGGTAACACTAGGCACATAATAACCATTACATAAAACTAAAAGCATTCCAGTTGGCAATGAGAGATGGTAATCGCCAATGGACAACGCAGCTAGCCTCGCTCCATTGACAACTCGATAATCCACCTATCCTCTTGAAATCTTTCTAAATATACTTGGTTCATGCATTTGAATATAGATGTGAGTCCCACAAGCTGTATCTAATACCCAATGTGTAGAAATGGAAAGATTACACTCGATAATGAACACACCTTTAGCATACTCACGCTTTTGGGTGGAGTTCCTATTCTAGTAGCCATGCTTTCCACATGAAAAACATATCGCCTCTCATTCCTTGGCCTACCTCTGGATCTTCCCCTTCTTAGAGGGACAATGCTTAGGGGCTTCATACCATTTATTAATCTTTATCCCCTTTGCCTTGTCTTCCTTTTCTTATTCACCATAAAGACTGTGGGTTTGTTATTCCCCATGTTCTTATCTACCTAGAAAATTATGGTCAAAAGTTCCAATATACTCTTCTCATTTTGTTTCTCATGTTTTAGTTGACAATAAAGCTAGGGAAGGTCTTAGGAAGTGATGATAGGATGATATATGTACACAACTTATCCGGGAACTTAATCCCTAAGATGTCCAGGCATTCAATGTATCCAATAATCTTGACTACATGAGGCCCAACTAGCGCAGACTCTCCAAAATTAGTTGTAAACAAAGTGTTGGAGATCTCAAATCTCTCATGTCTCTCCTTCTCTTGATACAAATCCTTAAGGTGAGACATTATGCTATATACATCCATGTTTTCATGTTTCTTCAAGAGCTCATTAGACATGACCGATAGTATAAAACATTGGAAATTTTTGGCATCATATATATGTTTCATATAGAAAGATAGTTCCTCATCACTAGCCTATTTTCTAGGAAAAACTGGAATAGGCTCCTCTAGCATGTACAATTTCCTCTCGTGGTGAAGGATGACGCGTAAACACCTCTTCCATTCTTGGAAATTAGTGCTGGTGATAAGGTTTTCCTTCTCGAGTATGGTTCACAATGATATGTTTGAAGTAATTTTTCTTTTTGTTTCTAAAAATTAATATGAGAAAAGGTTTTGTACTATATCATGATAAAATTGAGACAAATAAATAATTTAATACTTATTAGTCTCCCACTATTTTATCTAAATCCAATACCCCTCACCATTGACTTTAGAATATTCTGTTGCCTGAATATTTTAGTGGTAAGGATCCATATTTCCCTTCACATTACCTCAACTATGGTTGGTCAAGCAACTTTAAGGGTTTTAGGTAGGCATTCCAAATGTCGACTGCATTAACTCGCAGCTCCTTGATCCACTGAGTGGACTCTCTAATCCAAAAATCCTTTTATTTTGGATTTCCTCAACTTTTTGCCTCTTGGTCACACCAAGTCCTACCGTGGCAGTCAACCCTTGATGTGAACCAAGTCAATTCATCCCAAAAACTTGAATTATAATTCCTTAATAATTGAAAGCACCCCAACTAGGGTTGGTCAAACACTTTAAACTATGGTTCTATTCTAACCAAGATTATGGAAGACTATACTGAGTTAATATTTCTTTGAGGGATTTTATCCTTATATGAAAATTTCCATTTTATTATCTTTCTTATATGATTTTTAATATTAATTGGGATATACTTAAGTGATTAACCATTTCTAAGATAATATTTTACACATAAGTCTGTCTTATTTTAGTTCCATCTTGTATGTTTTTTTAATTCATTAATTGTGTGATCATGACAACACACCCACAATAAATAAACCATGCAACTGAAAAAAATAAAATAAATGGTATGATCATGATCTTGTTCTATTGGTTAGTTTATCTAGTGGTTGATAAACTAACCCAATACCTAGGGGAGAAATACCTTTAACCTTTTGGGTTCATGTTTACAACTTTCCACATGTTCACCTTTGTATCTCCTTAGATTGGTTTCACCTTGGCTCCTAACTTGAGCTGCCTTCACTAGCTTGGGAGATCCATCCATTAAATATTCTTTTATCTCATTTGCAGGTGAGGGTTAAAATGGGGTTTTACAAAAAAGAAACATTGGGCATGTATGACCTACATATTAATGAGGAGAAGGCTCGCAAGTCAACAAATTTAATTTAAATAAATAAATTAAAAGAAACCATTCACATACAAAGTTCTTGGTCTAGCTCATGATCATCCATTCATGAAATGATATTTACGCATAAATAAAACTAGAATTTAATTATTCAATCGTTCTTATTTAAGATAAATCATGCTCGAATCAATTAATTATCTTTAATTAATTAATCCTTTTATCTTAAACCTTTTTTTTCTGAATTTCCTTGAGATTCTTATCCATCATAATTTTAAAAAAATAAATTCATTTAAAATTATCGTTGTACGTAACTTGTACCTTGGAGGTAACCTGGTGGACTTCCGTTCATAACTACCCAATGATTAGAAATAAACATTATGGAGATGTTAAATTAAACACATACATATAAAACACCTATCATGTGTTGTGCCTCACCTTTATGTCTGCACTATGGTACATTTCTCAAGGGTTTTTATAATATAATAATGATTTTTAAAAAATCTGCATAATTTGGATGAGTACATGGCATGTAGTTCTGACTATACAGTGTGTACTTTTGTCCACTATCTATCCGAAGTACATGCCTAGGGACATGGAATGTAGATGTACTTCGAAAATATTTGGAGTACATGGTGTGTTCAGTGGGCCACACGCCGTGTAGTATTCGCGTTACATGGTTTCCAGCCAGGAAAGCCGTGTACGTGGTACATAGTCCAATCCTAACCTGAAGGGACCACATGCCATGTTCAGTGGGCCACACAACATGTAATCCGGAAACCGTGTGCCACATATTTTTGGTCAACACACGAAGTCTTAATGACTTAGATAGAATCCAATGACATAGCCTGGTTTGGCAGACCGTCCTAGTGCGTGGAACCTATATTACATGGCGTGTACTTCCGAATACATTCCATGTGTTCTGGTGGTGTATGACCAGGAAGCTTTGTCACATCCAGATGAGATCCTCTATTTTATTTTAACCAAAATTAAAAGAAAAAATCGTTTCTGTAAGGTGAACAAGAAATGAAAGAGGAGGAATAGATCTTGAGATTCAGATTATAGAATGATTAACTTGAATTGAAAAAACTAAATTATTAAATGCATAAATCCCCAACGAGAAGATAAATAATTATAATCAATGATATGACCACTCTGATACCACTTGTAAGTTTCGGACACAACGGAAGTGCGCGGGTGGGTGTACCCAACTATAATTTTTCTATTAACAACGATCAATCCGAGATCCGTCACGATAATAAAATTCCGGATCTTCAGAATCAAACGAAGAACAAAAGAATGGAAGGGAGTCCTAGAACCATAGAGAGGATCATCATATTTGGTTATAATTAATTTAATTAAATTACAAGAATTACCTTGACATAATTATCTCTCCGTTGATGTTTTCGGTCACGATCTGATGTGATCCATCGTTGCATCATAGAATCCAAGTGTAGGATTCCTCTAGTAGTGATCCACACGTGCTCCATGTATCTTTGGACATCACTGAAGGGATCTCCGGGTGCTAGCACAGAAGAGACTTTTCTTGCGATGTCTGCCTTTGATCACCTTGAGAGCCGCTTGAAAAGCGCTCTCCTTAATTTGGTAGAGGAGGATCTCTCTTGTAGCTTGAGAGTGTTCTTGTAAGAAAATAATTCTCTCTTGGATTGAAATATTTCTCTAGATCCGTTGTGAAAAACCCCCAAAAATGTCTAGGCTAATGAGAATTATATAATTAGGATTTTAATTACTTAGAATAATAAAATGAATTAATTACCCAAAAGCATCTATTCATTTCATTTAATTCTTTGTAATACCCTATGTCTAATAATAAAAATTGACTATTATTATTACATGACATGAATCCAGTGAATTACACCTAATATTATTTAATTAAATAAATAATATTATTTCTCAAAAAATCTCTAGAAAAACTACACAGCGTGTATATTAATATACACGGCGTGTAATTTTGTTTTTTCATTCTCTTTATTTCCTCCACCATATTTATTAGACCTTGAATAATGACTATTTATTTATTAAATAAATATTAATACATTACTCGCTAATAAATATATTATTTCTCCCATAATATATTCTCTCAAATAACTAGTGTTGAAATAAATGCGATCAAGCATCCTTGAATAATTATTAAACCACAATCGAGAATAATCTTTATTCAACTTGTTAAATTAATATTTAACTAAGATACTTGGACACACTTAGTGTATGACCCTCTAGGACTCTTTCTCAGTGGCATTAGGCAGAGCCTGCCTAAATTCCAGGGTTAGAATCTGGAAATATGCCAAGGCACCAATAGAGAAATAAGTTAATGTTGGAATGACGTTTCACCTCCTACAAACGCTTACCGTGTAATGTAATCCCTTTGTATCGATATCTCGAATAAAGCAGGTTTCATGCTGGTGCCATCAACCCATGTTCTTGATTATTCTTTCTTTGAATTCCAAGAATTGAACTCACCCATTTCTTACTATATCCATGGACTTATTTAGTCTATATCAATTCCATCAAAGGTCCTAAGATATCTACTTCTATTATGGAACAGAAGGGACAAATCCTTTCTCGCATTATCTATTAATACAGTATTACTCGTGACACACCCAACATATCCTACCTCATTACGAATAGTGTTTCATCACAGTTTTCATCAATAAATCTAAGTGTGTGAGTTATAATACCCATTAATAACAATCTTAAAGTCTAAGGACCAATACATACATCCGCTGATAGAAAAATCCAATGACATTATGAAATGTGGATTTCTTACTGGTGGGTCTCAGTCTCATAATATCCTCCTGGATATTACAAAGGGCTCACACCATGAGAAGGTGCATCAATGTTTTATGAGTTCTAACCCCAAATGGCCTATATTATTTGCATCCCTCAAATAACATCATCTGGCCATAGAACATATATTCAATAATATTGTTATGGCACTTTCGGGTTCTCATCATAGTAGGGATCTGCTATGACCCTTTGATGCAACAGCTATACTTAGGACATTATCACATGCATTTTCACACATAAGAACAATCAAGATGTGATAAGGTATTTATTAATGAATAAAGTAAAAATTAGTTGGTTCTAGGCCACCAACTCCAACAATATGATGCTTATAGAAATGAATATTTCACATTGAGAGTCATGTTGTATAGGATGATAAATTAATTTTCTTCTTATGGGAATTTTTCAGGATATAGAATTAAATTAATTCATGGGTTTCCCATCTACGAACAAGGTACACAATCAATTAGGTTGAAGCATTCATTGAAAAATGTGTTTCTAGGAAATCACATATTTTTATCCCGACGACATAAGTACTGATCTTAGACAAAATCATTCGAAAAAAGTTTAGAAGAATGTACAATACTATCTCCACTAACTAGTGATCAACTGTTTGAGAAAGTAAAATATGTGGAAACTGCTTTTGGTAATCCGTTTTCAAAAAACCTTATGAAAACTAGTTGGAAGATGACATCAATTTTTTTGAATTACCATACTAGAATTGTATATACATCAAACACTTTATTGATGTTATGCATGTTGAAAAAAATATATGTGACAGTGTCGTCGACACATTGCTAAATTCACTCGACAAAACAAAACATGGAATTAAGGCTAGGCTTGACATGGTTGACATGGGAATATGAGAAGAGTTGGCAGTAGTGAAGGGTTAAAAATGAACTTTTCTTCCTCCAGATGCTCACAATCTTTACATATAGGTGATATATCAGTTTTGTAACTTCTTGAATGATGTAATGGTTCCATAGGGGTATTCATTAAATATCAAGAACATCGTGTCAATGACTGATTTAAATTTAAAGTGTATAAAATCACATGACTACCACATTTTGATGAAAGATCTAATTCCTATATATTTACATTGCATTTTCCCCAAGAATTTACGCTATACGTTAACAATGCCTTGTTTCTTCTTCAAAGCTATATACAGAAAAGTTATAGACCCAAAAAAATTGCTAAGTATGGAAAGAGAAATTTCCATCATATTATGTGAATTGGAAATTTTCTTCCCGCTGACATTATTTGATATGATGGTTCATTAGATGGTTCACTTGGTGATATAGATTCAACTATGTGGTCCTATACACTATAGATTGATGTACCCCATTTAACGATATATGAATATTTTGAAATAATTTATCAAATTAGAAGTCAAACCGAGGGTTGTATTGGAGAGCGATATATTGTTGATGAAGGCATTGAATTCTTTACTGAATACCTATCTGGTGTTGGAATCATTGGTCTACCAAAATCTAATCACACTGGGAAGCTTGCGGGTGATGGAATTTATAAAATAGAGGTTTTCACAATCAATATTACAGATCAGAAGTAGTCCCACCTTTACGTTTTGCATAATAGTTTGGAGGTTGAACCATATCTAGAAATCCAAAAACAAATTATTAGTAATTTGAATCCATCAAGGGCTGAAAAATGGATATCAAATATACATAATCGATAGTTTATAGGATGGTTTTAGGTCTATATATTTAAAGAGTCAGATGAAAATCTGAACTCAATTTCAGAACAACTTCAATGACTAACTGGAGGACTAAGTGTGTATGTATTATCTTATAATGATTATGTAATTAATGATTATACATTCTATACTAATGAACATGATGAAGAGAGTACCATACAAAATAGTGGAGTTACACTTTTTGATGAAGTGATGCATTTTTTTGGATCTAAATACATAAATCCAATTTATGATAATATGTCATACATTGGCATCATCAAAAAAATATGAGAGTTGGATTATACAAACTTTTAAGTGACGATTTTTCAATGAAAGTGGGTTGATAACAAGAGTGTTATTAAAATAGATTATTTGGGATTCATGAAAGTTTATTTCAATAAAAAAGGGTACAAAGATGAACCATTTATAATGGAATCATAGGAAGTACAAGTATTTTATGTTCCAAATCCCGAAAACTGAAAACAGTCAATTGTTCTGTTATCCACCAAAACCATTGAAGGGTCAGATGAAAATTCAATGGAGGATGACCCTTTCATTGGGATGTCACAATCATTTCACAGTAGTCTCAATGTAGACGACATTTTTATGTCAGAGGAGACCACATTGAAGGGATTTGGATAGTCGATAGAGGGGTCAAATCCCTTCAGCCTATAAAAAAAGAGAGTTCAATAATCAGGTTATATTTTTTTGTAATATACATCATGTTACCTTATGTTATTATCTATTAGTTTCTACTTTTATGTAATCTAAATTAAATTTTAAACCACTTCTGCATATAATGACTTCTGCACGTTATGATTCTCCCAATCCCGAGGCACAACAGGTCTTTCAACTTGCTGCTGCTCGCAGTGCAGAGGACCAATAGGTTTCTCAACCTATTAATACCACTTCTACCATTATAGAGGTACAACCACCATCTAAACATGCCGATGCCAGCACTCTAGAGGAACATATTGATGATGTTGAAACTGAGAAAATGGTAGGCAACAAAACACTGGTGACAAAAAAAAATAGGAGCACCGTAGTTTGATGGTGTTAACAAAAATCCTTAAGGAAAAAAGTAAAAGGCATCAAATACGAGGTCGTATGGAATAAGTGGGTCCAATATGTTAACCCCAACAAGGCCATGTTTAGTAGTTATATTGGAATTGTCACTTGAAAATGTGTGCCAATTGATGTAAAGTCATAAAACCATGTTGTCACCAGGCTTAAGACACTGATGTGGAGAGATATTATTGTAACATTATGATATCATTTATTTAATTTACTAAAAAATAAAAAAACGAAGCATTGACAAACTCTTAATCATCCCTTGTAGAGTGCATTTAGAGTGTATGAATCACACATGGACTATGTATTAAGGGTTGATATAATGATTCACATAGGCTTTCATACAATTTTAATGAAATGTTATCTTAAATATTCTAAAGGGAAAATAAACCCACAACCACCTCCTATTTATGCACACCTAATAACCCAAGGAGCGTGGGATACATTTACTAGTCATCGTGCAGAGAAGTCTTTTCAGGTGCATTGTGTTTGGTAATACGTTTTTTGGTGATACATGTATTCATCACTTTGATTGACCATTTTTTATTTATGAAACAAAAACTAAGTGCTGAAAATAAAGAACGAGCAGCAAAACTAGCATAACCCTACCATAAAGCAAGAATGGGGTATGCTTCACTTGAAAAAAATTGGTATGTATTTTAAATCTTCCATAATACTTTTATGCGACATAAAACAACACCATAACTATTTTCCTCTGTATATATAGAAATTGATGAATCCAAATCCAGCATCACTTCCATCCCATGCCATGTACTATGGAATGAAGTGTGTGTAAATAAATATGGGATACTAATAGATGAAAAAATACAAAAATTTTGGGAAACATGTGTAAGTATGACATAATAAATACTTTTTTTTGATTTAAATAGATATTACATAACAATGATTAATTATTTTCCTATATTTTCTATCTGACATAGTCATAGGAATTAGTAACACCCAAACTGGATGCAGAATACTTTTGATGGCCTTGAAGCAGCCAAAAAAGTATATCCACGTTAGATGTGTGGGTTTTGGGGTGACACCCTAAACATTTTTTGTGAAAAAAATAAGAGGAAGATCAAAGTGAAGAAATCAAAATAATGAGAGAAATAATATCTATCCTGGAAGAACATATGCAATTATAGAGAGAGTTCCTAAAAAATATGATGGTGGGGGGGAGAATAAAAAAATCAAGAAAAACCAAAACGTGAAGATCCTTTCCCACCCCGATTAGCTTTGAGGCGAGCCATCCCCCTCAAAAACTGGTCTTAGTTGAGGAAATCAATGTTCTAATAATTTTTTCTATGAATTTTGAATCAGATAGACATTGATACCATTTCTATACTGATAATGTATAAGGTGGAAATGACTATGATTTATATCTATCAACACCCACCCATTGCCTTGTATCAAGGGATATGATGTTCAATATTCAGAACACCATGCTACACAATAGACCACTTCCAACAGGTCAAGTCAATGTGTTGATTAACGTAGCCCATGAGCAAAGAATTGAGCTACGTATTCCAATTGATGATGAATATATTCATAAGGTCGAACAATCTCTTGGAACATTCATAGCATGTCCATCACAACTTTTAAAAAAACATGTCGACAAGGAGGTATTCATTTCCAATTTTTTTTCAAGATAAGCCTGTAACATTTAATGAAAAAAGGTCCGAACCAATGAATGTTATTAAAGACGGACACAGGGAAGGGGGTGAAAAGAAAGAATGGTTCAAACCCATATCAAGGATCAATCAACCGATCAAAACGATCTACTGAAAGAACCTTAAACCTGCCCATTCTATATCTTTATTTATTATCATTTCAAGCTCATGTGAATACGAAGTTGAAAGATGGTGGGGTTCACACAATTATTTTTGATGAAAGTATGTACAACGGGGAAGATCTAGATTTCATTAGTGTTGACAATGTAAGTGAAATCCTGGATCATGATTGGCTAGGTGGCTCAGTTGTAAATGTGTACATGAAGTATGTTTTCATGATTTTATTTTCCAAAAGATGATATACTATGATAATTATGGCTAAGGCGTATATATTAAAAACAATTGAATGGATTTCCTGTGAACAAAAATTTGGACTCGTTAGTCCTCACATCACCTCTACAGAACAAACAGATATAGAATCCAAGAAAGAGGGTGAAATAGTGGCAGGCCTGCTCAAATCATTTAACAGAAAAAATTTGGACTTGTTTGTCCCCATGTCACCTCAACGCATCAAAATTATCTTAGGCTGAATTTTTATGATTTGTTTTAAAAAGTTTATTTTTACTGAATAGTGAAAATACTGTTTTTATTACTTACATTGAAGTTAATTTTTATCACATTTGGAAATTGAATTTAATAAAATAGATTTCATATTTGAAATTAGCATTATCAAAATAAGGTAATAAGGTCAATTTAATTTTAGGGCATAAAATTAAGATACAAAGGTAAAAATTATCCACTCTAGTAAAAGTTAAAATGAGATAAAAATGTTAATTCAAGAGGTAATTATAAAAAAACCTCATCATTACAATGGGTGGACTATGGATTATATGACCTTACCTAATCCTATCCCCATTAATTATAAATTTAGCTTCTACTATCCTAATAACAACATATATTTTAATATTATGAAATTATATTTACAAAAGTGTCACCCCTCTCACTTATAAAAATATCCCTTCACCACCACTCTACTCTCCACACCTTGAGCATCCTAACTCGACAAATAACCACCAAAATCCACCCCAAAACTCCTTCTAACATCATAGGGGTGTAGGTCTCACCAAAAGACCAATCCAAGGTGCTTTAATTTAAGGTCCTAGTCCTCTCAAACCCTACTTTATGGATTCCTAGGATTTGGAGGCTTTGAAGGCAAGCTTATATGCATTATGAAGGTGGAGGAGAAGTTTTTGTAATGATTCTTGTTTTTTCGTTTAAGAATTTGAAATAATTATAGAGCTAGGCACTAAGTTGGGGAAGAATTCTGGGGCCCGGAGAGCATTGGTGTGGTGATATTAAAAATATTAAATATATTTTATCACGTGCACACACTGTTTTTTTTGTAAAATGTGGAATAACTCATGAACAAAGTCTCAGATTGGAAATCTAAGACCACAGTTGAGTTTGAAATGTAGGTTTTACCCTAGGAACAACAAAAATTTTGTTAGTATTTGGCGCCCGTTTTGGAGGTGACTGTTGACAGGGTATTAAATGATGGGGGTTTATTAATTAAATTAATTTTAATTAATAAACGTAAACCTATCCCTCAAACTTGTATCATTTCTCACAATCAAAAGAAAGGGGAGAACTCCCTTATGGTGATGATTGACTCGAGGGTGAACCAAGGGAGGTAAGGCATCACCAAACACCATTCTTGACTGTTATCAATAATGGATTGAGGTGAAATAGGTTCTAAGCATCACGTTGGACCCGAAACATTGGTGTTTCACCATGAGGTAGGCAAATGTATGAATTTTATGTCTCAATCCTTATATGTGAATTATTTTAAGGTTTTAGAGCCTTTATATGACTACTAGAGATATTCTATGGGTATATCTATGGGTAATCTATAGAAAACAAGGGTTTCGGGAGGATCACAATGATTTTCAGTTTGGATGTAACATCACGGCCCGACTGACTATGAAACCAGTAGTTGGATCGATCGCCACATGGACTCAAGTGCACCTCCACGTATGCTAGATGTTATTGGCTAGAAGCGAGGGTCTAATTATGGTCCAATGGGGAAACTATACCCTCATGATCAGAGGACACAACATTACAAGAAATAATAAATAAATCAACCAACAATGGAAGAATTATACATAATAGACAGAGAAATAAAAGAATATTACTGACTGATGAAATTAAAATATGGCCAACACCAAATGTAAAACTATGCATGCATGTACATATGATTCTATAAGGTATAAGTTGAAAATTATAACAAGAAGTAAAATACAATAAAATGAATACATGCCCAAAGGCTAACACCATGAGCATCCTAAGTACCAGATCAGTCTTGTGATATTAAGATCTCATGTAAAATGCACAACACAAACAATAATCCATAGACCTATGAACATGATATCTTCTTGGGTACCCCTGTGCAATGGTGGCCTGAGAAAGGTGTGAGATATACTCAGTAGACCACCACTAACATTGTCTAAAGAATAATCCAGTTTGTGAATATAAATTACAGTAGTATGCAAGTATGAAAATTAAAGCAATAAATAAGTAAATGTAAATAAGTCATCTCAAGTTTTTAAGGGACATATAGCCAACCATATTTGGTTCAGCCTAAGATGGAATGTCTATGAACTAGACTCAACTTGTACAAATGTGTAATAAGGGTGTAATAAATGCGTCACTATAAATATGCGTCAAGAAGTGGAATAATACCAAGAATGTGATTTGGATTGGCCATCACATCCCTAGATATCAGCTATGTATTCTTAGTTGTTAATATAAAAGGTCATCATGATAATTTAATAAGAGTTACCCTGAGCCCATCCAAGGTGATCCAAAAAGAAATCTCGAGTATCGCTCTCGGGGAACTATAAATTCCCAATGTAGTAAGGCGGCACACCCCTGCCACACCATCGCAGCAGACATCGAGCCACACACCCTGATGTATCCACGCTGATATCACCACCACATCGGGAAACATTGGAAACCATTGTCTACGCACTATCCTGCGCTACGCTCTGGGATACACTAGAACCCAGACACTAGTGATGCACTAGAAATGTGAGCCGTACGGATGTGGGCCATCTAAATAAGAGGACGCCAGAGAGGGATCCAATGAAAATAGTCGTAAAGACAAACCCAGAGAGCAGAGCCAACACTGCATCACCACACCATTGAGGACAGGCTAGCCAAGAACAGAAACCCCGAGACTAGACCACCATTGTAGGATCCACCAGCACCATCCCAAATCTCCCTTGAAACCTTGGAGCTTGAACAGTATGGGGTCATGTATGGAGGAATAGGGAAACAAAGGCAGATAAGGACTGATGATTGAAGGATCCAAGCTAGGGAAAAACACCAGGAAGCCACAAGGGGCCAAAAAACACCAGAGCAGGGATGCAGATAAACCAGAACACAAAATCCCTTAAAAAAGAACCATTGAAAGAGAGTTTAAGATGGCAGGGGATTCACCGACAGAGCTCCTAACATGGTACCATGGGATCACTGAACCAAGAAACTGAGAAAGAACCTATAAGATGCACGTTGCTGAGCCAGAAAGCACAACACAAACACCATGGGACAAACCTGAAGGATTGAGAGGAAAAATGGAAGGGGGATTCTGCAGGAATTGAAAATTCTTGAGGCTTCCACCTATAGCCTCGTAGTGACCCAAGAGACAAACGAAGGCCCCACCCTTTCCAACTTCAATGAATCCAACTTTCCAAGCATTCTATGGAGACCAATGAGAACAACCTGGACTACATCCAACGAACACACAACCTATACTACATTCATTTAATTTAATTAATTCAGTTCCTTCACCAATCATATAACAACCCACCACAAGAGGTTGTTTAAAGCAGGAAAGTATTTCCACAAACATGCTTAAATAGAACACCCAAAGGGATGTCTTCTACACACAATAGATAAATAAAATAAAGTCAATTAATTGAAATCACCTAAAAAGGGATGTTTCCAATTGATTTCATCACCTATAACCACATCATGGTGTCTAAGGTAGTCAAGACACAGTCTAACAATTTAAATAACGGAATTTCACAATTTATGAGCAACATGAGGGTAGTCTGACGTACGACACAATGATGATATTTTATAAACCATGGGACTTTAAAGGGAAATATATATATACCTCCTACCTCATGCTTAAAAAAACCCACACATCTAATATCGAGGCTTGAATTTGTCCGGTTTGATAGAATTTGATGAAACAGATAAATGCCCTGAAAATAGGGAGAATTAGGCCACACAAAAACAACATAAGAGAAGGGAAACTAAATATATAAAAGAGGAAGGAGGAGTTATATAATCACTAAGGACTATCCAATGCACTTGAAGATGCTCAAAACAAAGGCCATGTGAGGGAGATACCCCCATTCATATAGAAGGATAGGAGGAGCTTCACGGGAGGGGGGATACATGAGGGTAATTAGAGAATATAGGGGGAAGAATGAAATAAAATGGTTGAGAGAAAATGGGAATTTAACCCTAATTTAATGTGGACCATGGTTTGGCTGCACGGTTGGACAAACTATGCAGCAACCATGTCTAAGACACTGCCCAAGGAGGTTTGCATGGTTCATGTGCATTGGGAAACTATGCACAAACTATGTATTTTCCCTCTGTCAAAATTCTATAGCTAGGCACATATCCATGAGGACCCTCTCTCATAGTTAGAACAAACTGTGCAAGACCTCCAACTATAATGGATCAGTCGCATGGTTTCACATGGTGGGCTGCATGGTTTTAGATAAACTGTGCACCCTAACCATTCCTTCCTGATTTTGAGTTTTTGGAGCCTGACACTCCAAAAAGTCAACAAAACACATGGGACACATATTATGACCTAAACCAAGTATAAAAACAACACATTTATGCATTCTAACTCTGAAAAATTGATTCCAAATATCAGTTTAAAGAATAGACCATCCACCAAATGGTAAAAATTTAAATTCCCTTGAAATTTTAACCCACTCCAAAACACAAGACATTAAAATCTCCCCACATTAAAACTTATCATCCTCAATAAGACTTGGGGAAATAATAAAAACAACACTCAACCTACTTAATTCTTGAAGTTTTTTTAAACGAGCATGTTGTGTTTCTAAATGACCAGCGCACCACCAGGTATCCCTTTAGTGTAAGGTAAATGATCCGTTAAAACTCGAACCAATGCTCATACTTCAATCTAAAACATTGAGATAGATATTACCTGAGCCCGTCTAAACTGGGAAATGATGAAGTTTTTGTCTCTTTAATTACACAACCTATGGAGCTTCCCATCACAGTTCTAGCCTTTAACAACCAATTATAAGCCATTGTTTCTCTATAGTTGGCATTTACTATTTAAGTGTGCAAGTATCGTTTTAATATTGCTCATGACACGATTCTCATCTTGAAAAAATGGTTGGATCACAATCAACCTCATTTATCTTGTTTGAGATTAATTTTTATGAAAACCCCAAGTGACCAATACTACACTCATCTCATCCCGAAGACATGCCACAAGTGGTTCCTCACTGACCGCTTTTTAACAAAACAAGAAGAAACAAGTCAATCCACTTCTAGCCAACTATTATAAAAAATTTGGCTTAAATTGAAAATGTATTTCAAGAACGAGATCCCAATAATTTTAAACTAAGATACCTTGATACCTTTTCTAAGAATACTCACCAAAGCCCATAACCAGCTTTCAGTGACGTCACTAGACACAACATCCATTTATATTGTCTTTCCCAAAACAAACATGGGTGTATAACCGATCCAACACACTTGGATAATCACCATTAAAAAATTCTATTCGATTCCAATAGAAGTTCGAGGTAACCTCAGAATCGTCAGTTGGAGTTTAAGGAGCTCATCCTAGATAGTCCATACTCTGAAATTTACATGTGAGATGTTGGTACACAATCAAAATGTCCACGTATCAAGAACACTAATTGAGTCCAAGTGGCATATTCTTGGTAGGAAAGTCAAAGGAAAAAAATGTTTTGTGTCCATGATTCCATAAAAAGAATTATTAAATGGGAATATAGGAATCACTTAGGAGAAGCACACCTCTTAGAACAACCACTCTCCCAAATTGCAACTCCTACATAGTCTATTTATCAAGAAAGAAGGGAGTTTTAGACAGTGTATAACAGACACTCTCTTAGTGTACCTAGATGATGTCAAGATAGGGGACATGATCATCACTAATACAAGATTACACTAAGAGAATGTTAATAATTACCAAGAGGAACTGAGACATATCCTTCATATCCAATACAGAGCACTCGATATGGTTTCCAACTGACCATACCCAACTACGAGAAGGAAGAGCAGTCGAAACATCACTGATCAACTTCTTTTTAAAGAATATTGGCTTCACTTACCAATAAATTGTCATTAACTAGTCACAAGGCTTTGATTTCTTATCACATCCCGTGATCTCTCAAGAATGACTACCGAATTCCATCTCTGACCAATGATGTTTTCAAAGGTTTCGTACATAGCCAACCCTTCCATCGATGCGCTGCCTTGCAAGCACATACACATTTGAAAGATTACCATCCTCAAAGGCATTCAAAATAAACACTGGACATCTTCATATGCTCTTGTTTAGTTGTGTTTCTTCTACTTGGAAGGACACACCTTTTCCATGATCAACGTGATGCTCCCAACCCTAGGAGCATCCTAGTTGTCTTTTACTAAAATCATAATGACACGTGCTCTATAGACCACTAAACATGGGTTTTGAATGTGGACAAAACGCTTTAGAAATCATTAAGTCAATATGAGAGATAGAATAAATAATTACAAGCATGCTAGACCATATTTACTCTAGATGTACACATGAAACTCCTCTCGAGTAACGTCCATGCATGCTATAACATTAGGCATAAAATACAAACCAACATGAACAGCATGTCAAACACCTGATCTACATGGAACTTTATCCCTAACAATGGAATGAGTATGATTTCCACTAATTCCCGGGTCACTCTATTCCTGAGATGAGTTTTTATTGAAGTGCAACAACTCAAGATTTAAATGATTATCAACGAACTCAAATGGTTTGTTGTACCATTTTAACAATTCAATGAGTACTGCGTATACCAAAACATACCACCCCAAGGTTTCACCAGCAAAATGAAACATCCTTGATACTATTCATAGGTTTATCAACCCTATGCATCCCATTATCCATTGTATTGTAAAAATATTTAGCCTAGTGTCACATCATATCATACGAAAATAAATTAGGCTGATGACCTCCCAAGTAATCCAACATTGAAGAAGAGAAAGAGGGGTCACACAACCCACTAGATAGCTAACCATACCATAGGCATGTCAAACCTACAAAAACTGAGCATTCCTCGATACTCATTCTTGTAATAAGTGTCAAACTACCACATGACCATCCATCCAGAACAAGGTTTCATTTTTAGAAACTAAGATTACTATATGGGATAAATGGTACCTGAATGACATCACACATAAGAAATGATTTACAAGAATTTATCAATGTTTTAAATCTTTGAGGGAGTTACTTACCTTGGGATATCCCCTTACAAAAGCAGAAAGCATCAACCCTATAGCTAGGTCAAACTAAAGAGATCACTAGGATCTACTGCCTATTACTTAGGTTCAACGCAGCCTAAGAAAAGTTATGGAAGCCTATGGGAAACACTCAAACTCATATTCTAAGTCAATATCAAAGAAACATTTGAACTACCCTTACATGAAGGTTAGACTAAGGATACCACTTAAGGTTTCATTTTAAGGCATTAAAACAATTCTCATTTAATTATTCAACATTTCAAGGTTTAGTTTTAAAGAAAATATAATACCAGTCATAAGGAAAAAGTATCTGATACATTATTTAGTTAAAGACACTAGGCATAGAGACAATTTTTTTATCAAACTTCATTTTTAAAAATTAATTATTTAATTTAAATCCTATCATAATTGGAAAATTTATCACATAAAATCCATTTTAGACATCATTCATTTATCTAGATATTTCTCATAGTTTGTACATAGTTAAAGAAAAATTCAATTCTAATATATAAAGGAAAACACCATTTAGGTTGTAATTGGAATTTTAATTAACTAATACCTTATATAAGTATTTCTCAAAAGTAGATAACGAGACTGTTATTAATTAAAGAGGGTTTTAGTCAAGTAATATTCCACCATATGATTATATGTAAAACTATATAAACGGATGCATACACTTTAAATAACCATCCCAATATAGTATAAACATACCCTCACGGGCTTAAATACTAAAGCATAACAAGGTAAAGGTGACCTACATGGGTCCCGTTAAGCATGAATAACAACGACCTACAAGGGTCCCATCAAGTAGGCAATATAAAATTTTAAAACACCCTTACTGGGTTCATTATAAGATACATTCCCCAACTGACCTACTTGGATCAAGCTAAGGATAAGGTGTAAAATTAAATGATTAATTTTAAGTCAAAATTTTAACAGCTTTTATACTTATACTACAGTCTCAAGGTATATAAAGCTTATAAAGAATGGTTCGATTATATGGGTTACCATTCATCAATTAATAATGTGCCCATACACTTTATAAATTGCAAATTGGATCCCATTTAATCAAAACCATAAATGTTTCATCCCATGTAAGAAATGGTTCATGGATCAAACGTGTCATAATTGGTTAGTTAAGGTGTTACCATTAATCTATGTGGGAAAACACAATTTAGATTGATGTTAGAACTTTAATAACCTATTGTTTATCAAATTTATAAATAGGCATGCTTTCAAAATAAGTAAATAAAGGTAAACATGTTAATAATCACAAAAGTATGATAGGTATTTATCTAATCATAATAAATGGATGATCATGATAACTAAATCATTAGAGCATGTTTTATAGTAAAACATACTAAATACATCACACCTTATATTACACTAAAAATCATGCTAATGAATACCTAATCATGTATAAAAATTAAGCATGTTACTATAATACCTAACATGGTATATACCAGGGATACCAATAAACACACAAGGCACACCAACAAATCTCAAATAGCCTAGCAATGAAATCTACATGGCATGGAATATGCATGACATGTTAATCCTTATATGACTATAATGATGCATGTAATACTACTTCCTTTCCATATTAGACCAAGTATAAAATACTTTAAATCTCATAAATTAGAAAGCATCAAAAAGTACTTCAATCACTCAAGGTAAAATCATAATCAATTGTAATAGTGAACAACACGAACAACAATTCCATATTTGTCCACATGGAATTTCCCCCATGTGTGGGGCGATCACTCCCAGACACGACTATTTAAAAAGAGCCAACATATTCTTAGTCTATTGTCTACCAACCCAAAATAGTACGACAAAGGAAAATAAATCTTTGATACAACTTTATAACATCCCGAACCAGCTGAATATGAAACGAGTAGCTGGATTGGTTGTCACATAGACTCAAGAATTCCTCCCTGTATGCCAAAGGCTGCTGACTAGAAGAGAGAGTCTAATAAGGGTACAATGATGAGATTATACCCTCATGATCAGAGTGGCACAATGGTTCAAGAGATAATAAATAAATCAACCAACAGTGGAACTAGTATATATAAAAGACAGAGAAATGGAAGAATATTTACTAGTGATAAAATAAAAAGTTGGCCTACATCAAATGTAAAACTATGCATGCATGTCTAAATGATGATACAAGGTATAAGCTGAAAAATTACAATATGAAGTACAATACAATAAAATGAATACAATAAAAAAGGATAACTCCATGAGAATCCTGAGTACCAACTTAGTCTTGTGCTCCTATGTTCCCATGTACAATGCACAACACAAGAAATAATCCATAGAACCATGAACATGAGATATGCTCAGGTACCTTAGTGCAATGGAGGCCCAAACAGGGTGTGAGATATACTAAATAGGCAACCAACAATAGGTTTTAAAGCATAATACAATCCATGAATATAAATTATAGTAGTGTGCCGGTATTGAAGGTAAAGTAATAAGTAAATAAAAGTACATAAGTCGACTCAGGTTCTTAAGGGACACCTAGCCAAACATACTTGCTTCTGCCTAATTCAGAATTCATCTAAACTAGAGTAAACCTGTACAATTTTATAATAAGGGATTAATAAATAGGTCACCATAAATAAGCATCAAGAAGTGGACCGAGCCCAAGAATGTGATTTGGATTGGCAGTCGCATCCTTAGATCTTAGTTAAGCATTCTTAGTTCTTAATATAAAAGGTCATCCTGGGAATTTAATAAGAGGTACCATGAGCCCGTCCAAGGTGATCCAAAAATGAATCATGAGTATCACTCTAGGGGAACTATAAATTCCCAATGTCATAAGATTCCATCCAAGGTGATCCATAAATGGAATACCAAGTATCACCCTCGGCACGACATGAATAGAATCATCCGAGTCCATCCCTGGAATCTCACACAGTGGACCGAGGATCACTCGTGGCCTTGTGTAACCATCTAGCCATCAATCCCATCTATGATATCTTCCCTAGGTAACCAGTATCACTCATAAAAAGGTAGATAAAACACATGGGGAGCCCATCTGAGGCATACTATGTATTTCTCCCTCTATATTAACCATTCACAAATAAATTCTAATTATAATCACAATGATAACATCCAAGGTGACCCATAAATTTAATCCCAAGTATTTATCTTTTCATTTATAACTCATTTATTATTTTAAACATTTAATTTTACCAATAGGTAAGGTCATAACCATAAGAATGGCATATCACACCCCACATGTACACTAGTGGGAACACCCATTTACAATTTCAATTAAAGAATAATAAGGGAAATATACTTAACAATTCCACATAACACCTAAAAATAACAATTAATAAATCTATTAAATTCAAAAATACTGAAAAAGGGCACAAGAGGTACTCATTCCAAAGATACTATCATTATGAACATCATTAATTAATTCACTTTTGGTTAATAAGACAGGGCACCTCAACGATGGGTTTTATTATAAAATAATATATTTTATCAAACAATTCCTTTAATTTAATTAATTAAATTCATTCACTGATCATATAACAACCCACCACAAGTGGTGGTTTAAAGCAGTTAAGCATCTCCACAAACATGCTTAAATAGCACACCCAAAGGGGTGGCTTATATAAATAGTAGATAATAAAAATAAAGTAAAATAATTGAAATAAATTAAAAGGGGTGGTTTTGGTTGAGGTCATCACCTCTAACCACATCATGGGGTCTAAGGTAGTCAAGGAATGATCTAAAAATTTAATTAAGGGTATTTCAAAATTTATGAGCAACATGAGGGTAGTCCGGCATGTGACACAATGAAGATATTTTATAAACCCTGATACATTAAAGGAAATATATATAGACCACCTACCTAATGATTAGGATGAACCACATGTACAATATATAGGATTTAATTAGTCCAGTTTGAGAGAGTTTGAAGAAATGGATGAATGCCCTAAAAATATGGTGAAGAAACTCACATGAAGATAACACAAGAGAAGAGAAACTAAATAGAGAAAAGAGAAATGAGGACTCATAGAATCACCAAGGGATATCAAACACACTTTTTAGTGCTCAAAACAGAGTCCGTATTAGGGAGATACCTCCATGACTAGTGGAGGAGAGGAGGATCTCCATGTGAGGGGTGTTGTGCATGGGTAAGCAAAGGAAAAAGGGGGAAGAAGGAAAAAAACAATAGAGAAAAAAATGGGGATTTCACACCACTTTAATGAGGAAAAAGTTTGGACGCATGGTTTTCCAAAACATGCACCTACTATACTTGAGACACTATCCAAGAAGGAGGCCCACACGATTTATGCACATGGTTTGGGAAACCATGTGCAAACCATGCATTTTCCTTTTGTCAAAAACCTAAAGCTAGGATCACGGCCATGAGGCCCATCACACATAGTTAGACTAAATCATGTGAGACCTCAAACTCAAATATATCATATGGACAATATCACCTGGTGGGATTCATGGTTTCAGACAAACTTTGCGCCCTTACTAATCCTTCCTAATTTTGAGTTTTTGGAGCCCGATGCTTCTGAAACTCAACAAAACACCGGTACAACTTTTGATCCCTAAAATAAGTCTAAAAAACAACACATTTATGAGTTATAAATCCCATATTTTTATTCCAAAGAACCATTTAAAGAATGATCCATCCACCAAATGGTGCAAATTCAAATTCCCATAGAAATTTTAACCCGGTCCAAAACACAGGATGTTATATCGGAAATCCCCATCACACAATGTGTAGTGAATATTACACGTTGTGTTCTCTTCCCATTCGGGGAAGATAATATTTTGGAACTACATGTTGTGTACTGTGGGTACACGCTGTGTAGTGGGGCTTGACCATGAGGTCAAGGGCATGAGAATCCACACAATGTCAAGAGGACTAGGACATGTAGAAGGATATGAACTAATGCACAATGTGGGAAACAGGTACACAAGCATGGGACGAAGGACATGAATAGGTGCTCGGGTTGATAGAAAATATCAGGTACTTTATTTATATGTCATGTATGGTAACATGGACAACCATGAAATGTGATCGAGGAAACACCTAGGTGTTTAGGCAAGGTCACAAACACCATGTAATCAAAAGTGCACACCATGTACTTACCTTTTTATGCATCGAGTATATAGAGGGGAAAAACCAGGGGTTGTCCTAAAAATACATACCTTTTACCCTAGGAGGACACACCATGTAATCCAATTAGAGACTTATCCCTTGTGCATTTCCATCTTTAGGTATCAGATGGAGGCTTACGAGTAGCCTATCTGGAGTAGTTTTTCGTATAGAACGTGATGGTGAACACAATTTTGGTGTGAGATATGCGATGTGAGGTGATACTAAAAGGATGTTTCTTATAGAAACATTTAGATTAGTTCCAGGTGGGTGAAATTCCTTGGTAATTCCCTCATAGGGTATATAGTGTAATTATGTCTTGAGCATAGTATTATGATCCTCTCTACAATACTGGTTTAAGTAAAGTTCATATATCCCACTGGGAAGTCCGGGGTAGGATCCTCTATCATATTGTATTCCCTAGGTGGGGTTTGAGGTATCATTATGAACAACATATGAGGGTGCTAATACCATTCTTATCATGTGGTTATATTTAGTTTTATGACATCATCATGCATACGATCTCATACTTAGTGAGTAGTTTTAGATTGGGTTTGTAGTATCTCCCAGTGGTCCTGAGTGTAATCCTCTATCTATGTATCATGATTAAAAGTCTTGATATGGTTTTTAGTATCCCCCATTTATACTTGGTGTGATCCCCTATCTGAGTGTTATGATCTCTAGAGTTCCAAATTGGGTTCATGGTGTCCTACAACAGTCCTCGGAGTGATCCCCTATTTGTGTGTTGAGATATTCTAGGTTCTAGTAGGGTTTATGGAGTCCCCCATGAGGCATGGGTGGGATCCCCTATCTGATTATCATGTTCTACTTGGTTATATTATGAATTTATTCATAGTTATTTCCAACGTTCATGTTATCTCAAATGGATTCCATTCAGGATTGTAGGGACACGCCATCGACTTAGTGATACCTGATGAGGGAGACATCTCCGATGAGTGCCATCAGGGATGATAGGGATCATAGAGTGAGAGATCCCAGAAGAGTGATACCTATGATCCTCTAGTAGAATATTATGGTAGGTTGTATGATGATACCATGAGACATGAAGTCTTTTAAGAGTATATCTGGATGATTATATGAATTCTTGTGATGATGAGATGACTAGGCATGTATAGCTGAGGAGTGAAGATGGAGATTCCTATTTTCTCTCTCTTGGGTTTCTATTTTCTTCAATCCATGGCCTGAGAGTACCATTTCCTTATAGTTTATCCCTTTTATTTTTTCTTTAGGGAACTTAAAGGGTATTGTTATACTCACCCCTACATGGGATCTCCCCACACATATTGTGTCTTATGAAGACGATAGACCTTTCTATAAAGTCCTAATATGACTATGAGTAGGTAGGGTAAAGTGAGATAGATAGACCGCGGTGTGTACCTGTGGTTAAATTTGATAGTAGTCCCCTCACTCTAAGAAAGTTGGAATATTTTTCTATTTTGGTGGGATTTTATTTTTCCCTTGATCACTTTACAATGCTTTTTTGTACTCTGATTGTGGGATATAGATATATTCATGCATTTGGTATTAGTTATATTATTATCTCTACATTATTGCATGGATATGAATTATGTTCATGTGTAAAAGTACCATAAGCAAAGGCCTCCCATGTGTGTGTCATATGCCTACTCGGTGCTGGTCCCAAACCCATGACCTATTGGAGGCAGACTTAGGGTAGTCACATTTATATTATCGTCAACCAAGCTTGCCCTGATGGGTCAAGTCATGATAGAGTGGTATTAGATACGGTTCCAATTTTGGACTGTAGTGTTTATATTTCCTATATATGATATTGGTTTTGGATTTATGGCGGCAATGTTAAGTGTCTCGAGTTTGAATTTTAGGCCAAGGACTCTAGTGTTGATGTGGTGACTGACGTATCCATTCACTAGGTCTCTGATAACCTACTTATTGAATCAGAACATAGAGGCACTAGTTACAGGGAAACAATTTGGTACATGCATCATATATGAATCTTTTGTGGTTTCTATATCATCTTTGACTCAAATCTATAGCGACCCCACTTTTTCTAATGTAACTATTACATCATTTTCAAGATAACCAACATAATAGATATACACATATAGGATATAAAGGTTTAATTTCTAGGAAATATTTTGACCATACATCACTTATAAATAATAAAACATAAAAATTTATTTAAAATATCATTCTTTATCCTTCTAAATCTCACATTCTCCTTAGTACATGTAATCACCTGAGGATATACATTAAAGAAAGGGGTGAACTAAAATCCCAAAAAGAGGATGAATAAACGACATGAATAAATATAACATGGGTGATCATAATCGTAATCATCATATCATAAGTATAACATCATCATTAATACCATTAGGGAAACATTTAATAAAGGTATGTAATGTGGCAATGCATAAAAATAAAACACCATGTCATAGTGGTCAAATACCACATATAATTGGGAATAAAGATACCATTATGCTCATGTATAACATATGTGCATTATCATAAAATCATCATAGTGAAAAAATATAGAACCACGTCCGCATATATTAAACATTATCTCATGAGATATATCACATTATCCAATTCATTAGAGGGATATAAAATTATGGTCCCATCTGTCACATCATAATATTTACATAATAATGCATGCCTATATGACACAATACAATCATTGTCATGAATTAACCCATGGAAAGGAATGAGTTTCAAAAGGATTTAATAAACATGATTTAATTAATAAACTTGGGGTTCCCTAATTAAAAAGGGAAAACACATTTGTTATAATAATCATCATTCTTGACCGAAGAATAAACAACTCAAGAGGAGTCAAATATGTGTTTTGGAAAAAAGAGTTCTCTTGTAAAATCTTTTTATTTGTCATAAAATCAATTAGGAAACAAGTATATCCCCAAAAATAAAAGTGAAGAATATTTAAATTATATTTAAAGAACATTAGAGAAGAATTCATAACAAATATTTCATGAAAGAGGGATAACCCAAAGAAAACGAGTTAGGTTCTAGAATCCCCTTACCATTATTCCCACTTTATTTCATCACCTTTTCACCTCCTGAATAATAAACATAGATTTATTAAAAAAATGATCTGGAAGTTAGTTATTGTAAATTTTAAAAATATTTATCAATTCTAGTCATTTTATTATATTTATTATTTTTCTTGTTTTTAGGGAGTCATTTTGAGTCAAGTTTTACTTAAATTTCTCATTTATCAATGTTTTTGTTATTTTTTAAACGTAATTTATCATTAGTATAATTAATTCCAAAATCATAGAATACATGTAATTATATATCTATATGTTATATATAATTAATATTTTTCATCCATGAAGGTGGTTATAAGCATTGAATTTTCAATGTATCTATAGATGGTTAGATGACCTTTGATAAGACATTATTGAAAGAGAGGGAAAGAGAAGTTTAAAATATATATATATATTGTAATATGATACTCATGTTAGGTTAAAATCATTAATATAATGTTAAATTACTACCTAATTAATGATTATAAAGATTGGTTTTCAAAGGGGTGGTGAAAAAAAGGACAAGGGGAAGGATAAATAAAAAAAGAGAGGAGTTGATTGGTACTTAATCATTAGGGTATCTTCCCTTATATGACACTAAAAATCCCTTGATGTTTGGAATTAGATTACTCAAAAATGTTCCTACGGATTATAAGGGTATCGAGAGGAATGATTTTTTCAGATTTTATGCCTTGGAATGTGGGGGATGAGTGGTTTTACAAGGGGATGGAGTGGAGTTATTTATACTTTAGGATATGGGCATTTTTAGAATAAAATATTAAATAAAATAATATATCAAAGGTAAAACATGAAATAGTTAATTTTTAACAATATAAATCGTATATAAATATAATATAATGATTTTAAGACTTTTAAACCCCTTTAAAATTCTAATTCATTAGTTTATTAAAAATGAAAGTGGAAAAATAGAGAAATTGTAATTTTAAGGAATCACTTTTGTTTTAGGTTTTGGAAAGTGCCTTTTTAGGTCTAGAAATTAAGTTTATTATATTTATGAAATAAAATATATCCTAGAGGAACCTCAAGTTATAGAAAGTATTATGTCATTATTAAATCATAAATGATCTAATTTAAGATACATTGGTTTTGTGAAAAACTGTATTTTTACTATTCACCTAAAAAATGAAGTATTTTAGAAAATTACCAAAAAATAAACCTTGTATAATTTAAACATTATTATTTCAAAAATTATATTAATTTTTGTAAAATCCCAACCTAGATCACCACTAAACCAGTGGCGGGACTGGTCACCACATGACCTCAAGCGCGTCTCCCTGTACGCACGAGGCTGCCGACTAGCAGTGAGGGTCTAAGGATAGTCAGTGGGGAGACTATACCCTCTTATTAGAGTTTCACAGCGGCATATCAAAGTAAATAAAAAACAATAGAAATAAATAGCAGAAGCAGTATGATAAATGATAAATCAACGGAAGGTAGATTTTATAAATCTTATACAAACAAATGGCCAACATCAATTATATAACAGATGCATGCATGACATGCTAATGATACAAAAATGGAAAACAATGAACAAAATAGCATTCTGAACATTCCATTACAAAAATAAATAAACAATGACTCCAAGCCCTGAGGGAAGTATCCTCTAGAATCCTGAGCTTCCACTAAGTCCTTTGCTCCTATATTCCAAGTAAATTCAAACAACACAATCCTACAACCAAATAGAATCTACTCGGGTACCCCAGTGCAATGGAGACACGAGTAGGGTGTGAGATATAAATCACAGTAGGCCAGGACCACTGGTGTCTACCTCAAATCCAGACATTCAATAAATAATTTAAATAGTGAAATAATGCATAATTAAGGTAAGCAGTACAATGTAACTATATACCCAAGTATCTGCTTCAGCTCTCAGTTGGTGTCTAAACCTATATTATACATTTTCATGCATACACAATAGTCATTACACAATCATTTTCATTTATCAATTATTCAAACCTCATTAAACTACATAATTCTCACGATTCAGACTGAGCCCGACATTCCCTGTATAAGTCACTCACCACAAATGTCTCTAAAGACTATCTAAGAAATCAAAGTTAAGACCAAATACAAGCTCAAGCTTTGGCTTGGATAATGCATCATAAGATATTCAATTTAATCTTTCATATACTATATTTTAGCCCGTCCACTAAAAAAATAGTGATTCACTCTAGGGTCCGTCCACTAATAGTGATTCACCCAATTCATTGATAAGTATAAACCCTTTCTAAGATTCAATTCAAAAATCATAATGTCACAATAGTTTTCATTAACCAATTAATTCAATTCATGTACGAACAATTATACCCACAGTCTAATGTCAATTAATGGGTGTAGAACATCATGTCTATCACCCACGTGAGTATTTGGAGCATCAATCCTTGTCTCACAACCCATGGGTATTTGAAGCATTAGTCCCTAACCCATAAAAGAATATTTTCTTTCAAGTTGGGTGTAGAACGCCATGTCTAGTAGCCCATGAGTATTTGGAGCATCAGTACCTATCTCAAAACTCATTTATCAATAATACACATATATTTATCATTGGTTTATAATTCTATGTCTAACACCCCACAACCATCCATTAATTAATTCATAAATTAATTAATCTAATCCATTAATTAATTCAACAACTAATTATCAACATAAATCAACCGTGAAAAGTCAACCATTAATTAACCATTCAACATCTTAATAGTAAATAATTAATTAACAATTAATTATTCTTAGCAATCCAAATAAATAATTAACTCAACATTTAATTATCCAAATTATTTTACACGTCTGAACCTATCTACTCAAACAGTGATTCGTCCAGGACTTTAACAATTTCATGCATGTTACAATCATCACAAAACATGCTGAACAAAGACCATATATTTAGAAACCATCTCACGCAGCATCTCATAATATAAAACAACTCCATCCAAGACAACTTAATGCATGGAAATATAACATGCATCAAAAGGTACCCGTGGATAACAATCGTAACAAAAAATTAATTCACAATATTAATTTAATGCATTCAAATTAATTAATTAAAAAAATAATTAATTAAATCCTATCTCTTTAACCAATCATCAATTAATTATCCATTTTCCATTTATCATGTAATAATTAATCCATCCATTAATTGTTACCAGTTTCCAATTTATATTCCGAACATTTCAAATAGTTAATATTCTCAATAATCAGTAATAGACACAATTTTTATTCCAACTCATGACATGATAATTAATTATACAATTAATTACCCTATTACCCATTCTTACCATTCAAATCATTTAACTATTTAATCGTATCACTTTAACCAAATTAGCAAAACATGCTTAAAATCAACACATGTTCAAATCCTCATTTATCTCACATGGGTGGGATCATTTAATAATATCAAAAGTGTCATGAATAGACATATCATAATCAATGAAACTCACATTCTCAATTTATTTAAAGAAGCTATAATTCTTAAATAAAGTGATAGGGATTTGGGACCCTACCTTGGGGTGGCACCATTTTAAATCCGAATCGCTTTAATATACTTGGCGGAAACCAGTCCACAACTGGTCCGCAATTGCATGCGTGCACACCTTATATATATATATATATATATATATATATATATATATATATTCATGCGTGTTCCCTATAAAAATATAAATAAAATTCAAAATATTAAAATAGGTACTCAGAATCAAAGCAGTAAGGACCAACACACCTTTAACTAGGTACCAGGGACTCATAAAAATTATCACACCCTTAATTGAATGATGTGAAACAATACCAAGGTTAAATAACCTTATCCAAAACATAACGGAAAATAAAAAATGAACTCATCTTCCACGCCTTTTTCAGCAGATGCCGGAATACGATCCAAAGGGTCTAGAGGATCCCCTTGCACATCCCTAGAACCAATGAAACAAGGAAACCCAATAAAACCCGAACTATAGGATTTTGGCTGAGGAAATAGGGCGAGGGAGGAACCAAACGGCTTATGGGAATCACAAAAAAAATACAGATGGACTCACCTCACTGAGACAGATAAGATTCGAGAAGACACCGGGATAATTCGATCGCGCGAAGAGGAGCCAGTGAGGGGGGTGTAGCACACCTCAAAGGAGGGGCCTGGTGCATTTTTTCTATTCCTCAAATATGGTGGTGCGCCACCCTCATGTTCTCTCCCCCCAATTATCAATTACACCCATGATAAACTAATAGTCTTAATATAAAAATAATAACATTTATTAATATCATTTAATATAATGTTACTTCATTAACTAACATTTAAATAAATGTTTCAAAATTAATTATGAAAACCCCCATTAATCATCCAATCAAATTAATACAATAATAATAATAACATCCTTAATAATAATAATAATAAATATTTCTTTTATTTAAAATAAAATAAAAATAAATCATTTTAAAAACTGGATAACCGCACAGCTGACCTGCACCATTTGACTACCCATGCACAACCCAATATCTATATTTAAAATGGTTTAATTAAATTAAACCCAAATCCACATTTATTCCTTATTTAATATTACCATTTAAAATTACCCTTCTTCAATAACGCCCAAATCATAATTATTTAATTAATTATCTCAACACAAATTAATTAAATAAAAACCTCCGCTTTGTAGCGATTAAATATATTCTTATTGAGCTTTAATTTAATTAAATGAAACCCCAAAAAAATCCATTACTATTATTATTCATAATAATAATAAAAACCACTCATAAAACCATAATAATAATAATTGAATTATTTTTTTTATTATTATTCAACCTTATATAAAACCCAACACCTCTTATTAAATAAAAACACTTCTTTATTAATTACAAAACTCCTTATTTAATTAGACATTTTTTTGAGATACCCAAAAGCCTCATTAATTTCACATCAATATTATACCTCATTAAACATCTAATTAAAATCTTTTAACATAAATTTTACACCCCATTCAATTAAAAATGATTCTTCATTCATTATTATCTTAATAAACATTTCATAATTAATTATGAAACTCCCAATTTATTACAATATCATTAATATGATAAAAACTCCAACCCATAACCCCTAATTTAATTTCTATAATAATAATAATAATTATTATTACATTCATAAAACTAAAATAATAATAATCTCATTATTATTATTTTTCAAACTTTTAGTAAACCCAACACCACTATTTAATAACAGCACTTCATTAAATCTAGAACTTCTCATTTTATTAAATGTTTCTTTGAGAAGCTCAAAAGCGTCATTAAATTCTCATAAATAATATACTCCTTTAATATGATATTAAAATATCAACGCATCAAAATAATTTATGACACCATAATAATAATAATAATATTATTATTATTATCACATTCCTCCATTTAATAATAAATTTTCCTTTAATATTTCCAAAACTCTTTATTTAAATAAAATTGTTCTTTGATAAACCCATAATCCACATTAATTTCTTTAATCTTCATTTAATTAATTCTTTAACATTCATTTAATTAAAAAAACACAATAATAATAATAATAACTTTATTATTATTAAAACCTTATTTTAATTAATTAAAAACTCTCATATAATATTATTAAATTAAATTAAATAATTTATTAAACAGGGTAAACTGAACGGGTTGGAACGCAACTGTGCGCTGCCTGTGCAAATCCATTAAAGTGGACTTTTTTAAAATCGGTGTTCCGGTGACTCATCGGGACACCTGCGAAAATTATCGGTTATTACACAAGTCCAAAAATGACACCTTTAGGTGTTCCAACACTTAGAATAAAAGTTCAGAGCTCGGTTAAAAAAACCCATAGATAAACTAAAAATAAATAAAAAACATTCGGATTTTAACCTGGTTAAATAACATGAGACTTTCCAATATACCCACCTTAAAAACTTCTCATCCCTGATAAGACATCGGGAACCACTACTAAAACAACCAACCTACCAAGATCATTTAATCTTGTTACAAGTGATGTGTTGTGTTCCCAACACCAAACACACCTTTAACCCTTCAGAAGACTAATGGATAAGCCTTTAAAACCAGAACCAATGCTCAGTTTATAGCTTAAACATCGAAACAGTTATTATATCTTAGGTCATTAGAAGGACCTCGTCAACGAAAATGGCTGAATCTAGATCAATCAATAGAACATGTTTCGCATGCTTCCCTTGAAAGACGTCGTAGAGCCAAAACCCCATTTTTCCCTTTATCTGACGACGTTCCTTTAAAACTATCCAAAACCATCCACATGTAAAACGAAGTCCTTACCCAAACTCTGGTGAAATTTTCAAGTCAAGTCATCACAAGGATATTGTAAAACAACCACTCCCCAACACAAAAGGAAAAGTAGCCCAAAGAATCAATGCATCCCACGTACTACCCAGATAACAACCACTCATCAAGACCAACAACATTTAAACTGTAGCGCGGCGTAAGACCAACTCAATATTAGTGTCTCCATGACGAAGTCAAGATAGGGGACATGCTCATAGTATTCAGAAGAGAGTACTAAGAGAAAAACCAAGGTCATTAAGAAGATCGGTCAAACTATTACAGGACAACTCTGTTCTAAAAGCTCGACATCACCTGCTGACGCGTTTATTGAAAATGATGCAACAATACCCACCTTAGGATTTTCCATGACATCGTAAGAAAATATCAGCCACTCACCAACACATGTTTTTAGAACACATTAACACATGCGTGTGACATTCCTCAAACCATGATCACCACATCAAACATTGATCATAAAATCTGTAACATAAACCTATCGGCGTGCCAAAATAGTTGAGTCCCAAGAAGTCCTCTCGAGCAGTGGGATGAACTTACTTTAATAGCCTAGAACATTCTATGGGTACTACCTACCAGGGGTTAGCCCCTTACAATCATTAATGTCGAACCTCTCTCTTGGTCACAAAAAACCAAAAACACAAGATTCAAAAGCTCATTTTTTTCATTTTATCCATTTTAATTAATTCATTTTAACCTTTCATCATTTGAATGAATTTTAAAAAACACAAAAGTACTTTTTCACAAAAATCCACTTGGTTTTCAAAAAAATACCCTATGAAAAAATAATAATGATATCACAAACATCATCTTTAAAAATTTTACATTCAGTGTTATTCAAATATAAACAGGTAATTTAGCATCTAAATTCCTTTTACCGAATAGGATACCTCCAAAAGTCCCATTTATTTAATTTTAGTTATTCAAAAGAAACCCCAAAATGGTTAATTAAAATAAAAACTCAACATTATTACATTCATAACCATTTTAAAAACATACTATGGTTATATGGTTTAGTCATGTGGGTGGCCATCTACTAATCGATAAGGAGCCCATACACCTCACTGGCAGTTGGCTCCCATTTATCAAAATCAAAATTCATTTAAAATTTAAACTTATCATCCCTTTAATATATCAAGAAATCAATATCATGTTAGCATAATAAGTAACACAACAACATTCTATAACACAGAAGCATGGCACAACAACAAAACATGCTAATAACTAAGGCAGTATGGCATATAATCACTCAAGCATGTTAAATATCTCACCAAAACATGCTCTCTAGAGAGGCATGCTAAAGTAGATCAAAACATAGAATTACACCCAAGGAACAAAATCCAAATTAGTAGGCATACTACTAATTCAACTATATGTCATGTTATATGCATGACATGTGAATCTCTAAGTGACTAAGAGGATGAATGTACGAAACTTCCTTACCATATCAGGCCATGATTTTTTTTTCAAAATTCACAAAATAAATAAACTGCGGAAAATACGCCAGTCACTCAAGGTGAAATCATATCAACTATAAACTCTAATAGTACAAAAATCAATTCCCATCCCTGGCCACTTGGTCATTTCCCATACATGGGCTGATCAGTCCCAAGCACAACTATTAACCAAAGCACCGACACATTTCTAGTCTCCTATCTACTAACCCCAAAACAGTAAGACAAAGGAAAAGAATCCCTATGATACCACTTTGTAATGTCCCGACCCAGCTCACCACTAAACTAGTGGCTGGACCGGTCACCACATGACCTCAATCGTGTCTCCCCATATGGCAGAGGCTGCCGACTAGCAGCGAGGGTCTAAGGATAGTCAGTGGGGAGACTATACCCTCTTATCAGAGTTGCACAACAGTATATCAAAGTAAATAACAAACAATGGAAATAAATAGTGGAATCATCCTAATAAATGATAAAGTAGTGGAAGGTAGATTTTATAAATATTGTACAAACAAATGGCCAACATCAATTATATATCAGATGCATGCATGGCATGTTAATGATACAAAAATGGAAAACAATGAACAAAATAGCATTCTGAACATTCCCTTATAAAAATAAATAAACAATAACTCCAATCCCTCAAGGCAGTCTCCTCGAGCATCCCGAGCTTCCACTCGGTCCTTTGCTCCTATCTTCCAACTAAATGCAAACACCACAATCCTGCAACCAAATAGAATCTACTCGGGTACCCCAGTGTAATGGCGGCCCGAGTAGGGTGTGAGATATAAATCTTAGTAGGTAGGGACTACCGGTGTCTACCCCAAATCCTGAAATTCAATAAATAATTTAAATAGTCCAAGCATGCATAATTAATGAAAAGTAGTACAATGTAACTATATACCCAAGTACTTGCTTCAGCTCTCAACTGGTGTCTAAACCTGTATTATACATTTTGATGCATACACAATAGTCATTACACAATCATTTTCATTTATCAATTATTCAAACCCCATTCAACTATATAATTACCATGATTCAGACTGAGCCCGACAGTCCCTGTATAAGTAACTCACCACAGATGTCTCTAAAGACAATCTAAGTAATCAAAGTTAAGACCAAATCCAAGCAAGTGATTTGGCTTGGATAATGAGTCATAAGATATTCAATTTACTCTTTCATAAACTATATCTGAGCCCTTCCACTAAAAAAATAGTGATTCTCGCCTGGGTCCATCCACTAATAGTGATTCACCCAATTCATTGATAAGTATGAACCCTTTCCCATATTCAATTCACAAACCATAATGTCACAATAGTTTTCATTAACCAATTAATTCATTTAATGTATGACCAATTGTACCCACATTCCAATGTAAATTAATTGGTGTAGAACGTCATGTCTAGCACCCTCATGAGTATTTGGAGCATCAGTCCTTATCTCACAACCCCTGGGTATTTGGAACATCAGTCCTTGACCCATAAAAGAATATTTTCTTGTAAGATGGGTGTAGAACACCATATCTAGCACCTCATGAGTATTTCGAGCATCAGTCCCTATCTCACAAACCATTTAACAATAATACACATATATTTATCATTGGTTTAGAATGCCATGTCTAGCACCCCACAACCATCCATTAATTAATTCGTAAATTAATTAATCTAATCTGTTAATTAATTCAATAACTAATTAACAACATAAATCGCCCATCAAAAGTCAACCATTAATTAACCTTTCAAAATCTAAATAGTAAATAATTAATTAACAATTAATTATTCTTAGCAAGCCAAATAAATAATTAACTCAACATTTAATTATCAAAATTATTTAACAAGTCTGAACCCGTCCACTCAAACAGTGATTCATCCAAGACTTTACCAATTTACATGCACGTCATCATCATCATCACAAAACATGCTGAACAAATCCCATATATTTAGCAACCATCTCACACAAAATCTCATAATATAAAACAACTCCATCCATGACAACTTAATGCATGGAAATCTAACATGCATCAAAAGGTACCCATAGCCAATAGTTGTAACAAACAATTAATTCACAATATCAATTTAATGCATTCAAATTAATTAATTCAACAATTAATTAATTAAATCTTATCTCTTCAACCAATCATCAATTAATTAACCATTTTCCATTTATCATGTAATAATTAATCTATCCATTAATTATTACCAGTTTCCAATTTATATTATGAACATTTCAAATATTCAATATTCTCAATAATCAGTAATAGCCACAATTTTTATTCCAACTCATGATATGATAATTAATTCTAAAATTAATTACCCTATTACCCATTTTTCTCATTCAAATCATTTAACTATTTAATCATATAACTGTAACCAAATTAGCAAAACATGCTTAAAATCAACACATGTTCAAGTCCTCATTTATCTCACGTGGGTGACATCATTTAATAACATAAAAAGTGTCATTTATAGACATATCATAATCAATAAAACTCACATTATAAATTTATTTAAAGAAGCTATAATTCTTAAATGAAGTGATAGGGATTTGGGACCCTACCTCAGGGTGGCACCATTTTAAATCTGAAGCGCTTTAATATACTTGGCAGAAACCAGTCCACAACTGGTCCGCAATCACACGCGCACACACCTTATATATATATATATATTCACGCGCATGGTGAGCAACAATATAAATAAAATTCAAAATATTAAAATAGGTACTCAGAATCAAAGCAGTAAGGACCAACACACCTCTAACTAGGTACCAGGGACTCATAAAAATTATCACACCCTTAATTGAATGATGTGAAACAATACCACAGTTAAATAACCTTACTCGAAACCTGACAAAAAAGTGAAAACGAACTCATATGCCTTGCCTTTGTCAGAAGATGCCAGAATACGGTCCAAAGGGTCCTGAGGAGCCCTTTGCACATCCCTAGAATAGAAGAAATAAGGAAACCCAATAACACCTAAACCATAGGATTTTGGATGAGGAAACAGGGCAAGGGAGGAGCCAAACGGCCGATGCGAATCACAAAATAAATGCATATGGACACACCTCACTGAGATAGATAAGATTCAAGAAGACACTGGGAGGATTCAATCACGCAAAGAGGAGCCGACGAGGGGGGTGTAGTGCGCCTCAAAGGAGGGGCCTGATGCATTTTTGTTGTTCCTCTAATATGGTGGTGCGCCACCCTCATGTTCTCTCCCCCAATTATCAACTACACCCATGATAAACTAATATTCTTAATATATTAATAATAACATTTATTATTCTCATTTAATATAATGTTACTTCATTAACTAACATTTAAATAAATGTTTCACAATTAATTCTGATAACCCCCATTAATCATCCAATCAAATTAATACAATAATAATAATAATAATATCATTATTATTAATATTATTAAATATTTCTTTTGTTTAAAATAAAATAAAAGTAAGTCACTTTAAAAACCGGATAACCGCATAGCTGACCCGCACCATTTGACTACCCGTGCACAACCCAGTATCTATATTTAAAAAGGTTTAATTAAATTAAACCCAACTCCACATTTATTCCTTATTTAATATTACCATTTAAAATTACCCTTCTTCGATAACACTCAACTCATCATTATTTAATTAATTATCTCAAAAAATTAATTAAATAAAAACCTCTTCTTTGTAGAGATTAATTAAATTCTTATTGACCTTTAATTTAATTAAATGAAACCCCCCAAAAAATCCATTATTATTTTTATTCATAATATTAAAAACAACCACTCATAAAACCATAATAATAATAATTGCATTATTATTTTTATTATTATTCAACCATAGATAAAATCCAACACCACTTATTAAATAATAAAACTTATTTATTAATTACAAAACTTCTTATTTAATTAGACATTTCTTTGAGATACCCAAAAGCCTCATTAATTTCACATCAATATTATACCTCATTAAAAATCAAATTAAAATATTTTAACATAAATGTTACACCCCATTTAATTAAAAACACTTCTTCATTCATTATTATCTTAATAAACATTTCATAATTAATTATGAAACTCCCAATTTATTACAATATCATTAATTTAATAAAAACTCCAACCCATAACCCCTAATTTAATTTCCATAATAATAATAATTAATACATTCATAAAACTAAAATAATAATAATCTTATTATTATTATTTTTCAAACTTTTGGTAAACCCAACACCTAATAACAATGCTTCATTATATTTGAAACTCCTCATTTTATTAAATATTTCTTTTAGAAGCTCAAAAGTGACATCAAATTCTCATAAATTATATACTCCTTTAACATGCAATTAAAATATCAACACATAAAAATAATTTATAACACCATAATAATAATAATAACATTATTATTATTAGCACATTCCTCCATTTAATAATAAATGGTCCTTTAATAATTCCAAAACTCTTCATTTAAATAAAATGTTTCTTCGATAAACCCGTAATCTACATTAATTTCTTCAATTGTAATTTAATTAATTCTTTAAAATTAATTTAATTAAACAACCACAATAATAATAATAATAATAATAATAACTTCATTGTTATTATTATTATTAAAACCTTCTTTTAATTAATTAAAAACTCTCATATAATAATATTTAATTAAATTAAATAATTTATTAAACAGGGTAAACTGAATGGGTTGGAATGCAACTGTGCGCTGCCCGTGCAGATCTATTAAAGTGGACTTTTCTGAAATTGGTGTCCCCGACACTCATCGAGACACCTGCAAAATTTATCAAGTAATTACGCAATTCCAAAAACAACACCTTTAGGTGTTCCAACACTCAAAATAAAATTCTAGAGCTTGGTTAAAAAAAATTACCCATTGATAAACTGAAAAAAATTCAAAAACATTCGTATTTTAACCCGGTTCAATAACACAATACTTTACAATTTTATCAAAATAAATTTATAAAATAGGTAATTTTAATTTTCAATATAAAAATTATGATTTTTATGAAATAATTTAAAATACAGTTTATTAAAAACATTCTTATATTTTCTTTGAGTTTTTTATTCATGATATTTATTTTTTGATATTATAATATTCATATTTAATTAAATTCATCATGATAAATATTATTTATATCAATTTTTTTCAATTTGAGGTAAAATTACTCTTCCAACGATCAATTTACTATTCCCAATGTTCTCATTACAATTCCCAACAGTCTGGTTACTATTTCAACCATCACATTTCCTCTTATAAATACCACTTCATTATTTTACTCAATATTCAACATAATTCCACTCAATGTTATTTATTTCCATTTTCTAATATTTTTAATGATTTAATAATATTTTTTTTCTTTTATATTGTGTTGGTAGTGGGGCCGATGATTCTAGTGGTTTGGTCAATCCATATTTTCCCATTTTAGTTTTTCTATTTTATATATTTTTTATAATTGTAATGTTTTGAATTTTAATTGGTTTCATTACTGATTAATGTAACAGTATTTAGTAGTGAAATAATTTTTTTTGGTTTCTATATATTTTTTATGTGTATAATATTATAAAATATAATAAAACACATCTTTATTTAGGAAAAAAATATTAATAATAAACACTAGGTCGTTACATTATCACCTCCTTTAGAAATTTCACCCCCAAAATCGTAACTCATAATCTCAGATCAAAATAGATGAAGGTACTTTTGTTTCATTATTTACTTTGGTTATCATATTATCTCTTCATACTTATGGTTCCTCCACAACACATTGAAAAGATGAGTTGTCTTTTTGCATAGACCTTTGTCTCTACAGTCCAAGATCTTCACTAGATGTTCTTCATATGAGAGTTCATTCTCTATTTATACCACCTCTAGATTTAGTACATGTGAGGGATTGGGCATGTGCTTCCTCAAGATAGATAAATGGAACACATCATGAAATTAATCTGTATTTGGTGGAAGTGAAAGCTGATAGACCACCACACCTATGCGATCAAGGGTCTAAAAGGGGACAATGTACCTAGGTCTAAGATTTCCTTTCTTTCTAAACCACATAACTCTCTTCCATTGTGATATTTGAAGGAAAATGTTTTCTCCCACATCAAACTCCAAGTTCCTTAAATATTTGTTTGCATATCTCTTTTTCCAAGAGAAGCTTTGTCTTACACAAGATCATGTCCAAGTATCTTTCCTTCTCTAGCTTTATCACCAAAAGTTGGAGTTCTACATCGCTTCCCATACTATAAGATCTTGAAATTTTTTGGAGTTGACTCAAGATTAAATTTAGGAACTCTTTTGTTTAATTTTGAGTACTTTTAATTTGGGTTTTACCTTGGGGGTTTTTTGGGTGGATTTTAAGAAAAATAGAAGAAAAATGGGTTGTGCATGTTTGGCGCACGGTTAGAGGAAACCATGCACCCCAACCCAAAAAATCATACAACCCTAGAAAGTGGGAGTTCACATGGATGGAGCATGGTATGTAAAACCGTGCACCCTAAAAAGATAAATCATGAACCCCTAAAATAATAGGCACTTGGTTAGAACATAGTTAGGGAAAACTATGCACCCCTTCCCAGGAAACCATGTGAGGTATTTTTAATTGCCCAAAAATTAGTTTTAAATCCATCCAAACCCTTGAAACTTCCCCCATTCGACCCAAACTCATACCCTTATGATTTTGAATGATTTTCAGAGATTTTTGAATGGATTCTATGTCCGTACAACCTCCATTCTTCGTGATTCGAATCCCAATTTGAAGATATTCCCCACTCCCAGTAAGTGGATTCTATCTTGTTGATTTCCAGTTCTTCGTCCTTCATTCTCTGGTTCTTTTATTGGGAGGTAAATTTTTTTTATAGATATAGATATATATTTGGTGAATCTAGATCTAGGATTTTTAATCTATATTTATAATTAAAGAGATCTTGGTTTTTTGATCTTGATTTAGGGTTTTGAGATTCATATCTAGATCAAAATCATTGTGCTGCTCAATTTTCATGATTTTCCGTTGGGAGATTGTTTGTTAATGAATTGATGCAGGTGGTCTAATATTAAAATCCCATAGATGTGATTTTGATTATGTTCATTCAAATTTTAGAATTTCTATATTTTTTTAGTAATTTAATTTCCTTATGGAATTAATTAATTTGGTAAATTAATTAATTATGGAATTGTAAAGTTGTGGAATTTGGGGAACAATTAATTATAGAATTAATTGTGTGATATTTATGTCATGAAATGATATAATTAATTGAATAATTAATTATGGGATATTGATATTATGGTTCGATAATAATTAATTGTGGAATTAATTATGGGATATTGATATTATGATTTGGGAATAATTAATTGTGTGATATTGATGTTGTGAAATTGGATAATTAATCAGTGAATTAATTATGAGATATTAAAATTGAGTGTTTGAATAATTAATTAGTGAATTAATTATTTGATGTTGTTAATATGAAAATATTAATTAATTATTGAATTAATTGATGGGTGGTTGAGATATGTGTAGTATTTTGTTATTATGATGTATGTGATTATTAAATGGTGAATGGTAACATGGACATTCAACCAAGTATTAAGAATGGTAACATTATCATTCAATGACATCTTATTAAATAGTTAATGGTTACATGGACATTCAGCTAAGTATTATGAATGGTAACATGCTCATTAAATGATGTATTATTAAATGGTGAATGGTAACATGGACATTTGACCAAGTGTTATGAATGGAAACATGCTCATTCAATTATGTATTATTAAATGGTGAATGTTAATATGAACATTCAACCAAGTGTTATTAATGGTAACTTGCTCATTCAATAATGTGTTATTAAATAGTGAATGGTAACATGGAAATTAAACCAAGTATTAATAATGGTAACATGGTCATTCAAATGTGATATCCCTTGGGGTTAGTTTAGACTCTGGCATGGTTCAAAGAGGGTATTGAGGTTTAGGTGTCCTTGAGATCCTGAGGGTTTATATAGTTAAATATAGAATATTTAATAATGTGATAAACTGTTTATTTATGAATTTTACTTATTCTTATTACAAATGAAAAAAAACTATTATTGACTGGATTTGTTTTAAACACCATTGGTTGTAGCCTACTGATTCATACTCACACCCTACTTAGGCTATTTGATCAATACCTGAATAGAATTTATTGTTTTAGGATAAGTTAAGGGAAAACGCCCTATATTAGAAGGATGATGTGGGTATGGAGCTTGGACGAGGGAACCAGATGTGGTTCAGGACCCACTTGGGATTTGTCAGGGTATTTATTTTTAGTTTTCATTTTCAACACTTGTCGCATACATTAGCATGGCATGTTTTCTTATTTACTTGGATATTATATTTATTGTGTTGAATATTTTGAGAGATTGGTTTTGTTTATGGTTATATATGCTTCCGCTATTGATTGTTTATTTTTTCTAGTGTATCACTCTAAAAAAATAGGGTATAGTCTCTCCATGATCAACTTATTAGTCCCTCACTAATATTTGGTAGACTCTGGAGTATGGGGAGTCATGCTTGAGGTCATGTGGAAAATTGTCTTAGGGAACTAGTGTGTGCCACCTAGGTTGGGACGTTACAAAGTGGTATTAGACCCCAGTTTTATTTTCTTTTTCTTTTGCCTTACTATTTTGGAAAGGTATATAGGAGGATAAGAAGAGTTGGTCCTTGGTAATGAGATCCTTCATGGGAGTTGAAAACCCATGTATGGAGGAAAACCCAAGTACTCAGGGTGGGATTGTTGTTATTACTATTTGTTGTTCCAATTGAATATTATTTTACATTGGGTGACACACTTATTGCATGTTGTGAAAATTGTTTTTTTAACTTTCTGAGAATTATCTTACGGCTCAGAATGGAATGATATTTGAGTCTGCATGCATCATTCTAGGCACTCAGGGTTATTGTGACATGTATCATTTTAGGCATGCATGAGAAAATGGGTTATGGGTAAGTTGTTGAACTTAGACTATTTTTCCTTGTTTGTGAAATTAAATTGAAAAATTATGCCTAAAATGAAATTTAACATTGAAAAATGATGCATGATAAGAATAAATGGGTGTTTAAATGAAAAACATGAACAATGAAAATGAGAATAACCTTTAATAACCAAGAAAAAGGTGTAGTATGGTTAAGGGTAGTGTTAGAACCTTAGTTTTGACCACGTGGAGAGATTTGGGGAAAAGACTTTTTGTGACATATTGTGGTTTTTTATATTACATAAATGTGTTAATGCTATGAATCCTTGGACTAAGGCTCTTGTTCTGAATTGTAGAGAATATTCCACCATGACGATGCTTATTGAGAGGATGACCCAAGGGCATGACTAGGAATGATCCTCCACTGATGGAACCTAAGGCACTGATTGTGCCAATTGAGGAAGTAGACGAGAATTTCTATGATAACTTCACTCACTTCATAGAATTCATGGAAAGAGACCCATGGCGGGTTGTGAAGAGCATGTCTGACCTGATGAGAGAGTTTCAATTACAATACCCTACGTATTTTACTGGAGAGAGTGGACCTATGGGAGCTGAGTTCTGGGTTGAGTCTATCTAGAAAATTCTTGACCATTTGGAGAATCCTTCTGAGGATAGGGTCAATTTATCCACTTATATTATACAAGGATCTATGAAGCATTGGTGGTACATTCATATGTGAACTAGATAGGCTGATGGAATTCTATGGAATAATTTTTTTTGGAGAAGTTCCTAGAGCACCTATACCCGGAGATGTTGAGACAGGAGAGGGAAGTGGAGTTTATACATCTAACTGAGGGGAAAATTAATGTGATAGAATATGATGGACGCTTTATAGACATGCATAACTTTTCTCTAACATTAATAAGAAATGTGATAGCTATGACGAGATGATTTTAGGATGGACTTAAGTGTGATATTAAGTCCCATGTTAACCTTTTTCGGTTAATTTTTTTTTCTGAGGTGGTGGATCAGGCTCTCTTAGTTGAGGGGAACCTGAGGGAGGCTTCCAGTGATAGAAAAACAGTTTCTATTGGATGTTCAAGAGGTGAGAATTTCAAAAGTAGGAAGTTCTGATATGAAAAATTTAGTTAGAGCAGTGGAAAGAAGGGTACACAAATAGGAGGGTCAGTTGCACATGACCTTATAGGAGTAATCTATTATTAGTGTGGTAGGCTAGTCCATTATCATAGAGAGTGTACTCAACCACCTGTAGATTGTTGATCTAGCGACAAGATGAAACATCTACAAATGATCTGTAGGACGCAAAGACAAATAGTTAGTGAGGATGTATCTAGACATAGTTAGACTGTGGGAAGGGTATCTTCTACACCTTATCAGACTGAAAGATAGAGTTCTACTAGCCAAGGAAATATAGTCATAGGATTTGGTGATTCTGAGAAAGAGTTCCTATATCACCAAAGTGGTGAAAATCAAGTAATTCAGACAGTATCGCAGGGGAGAGGGTAAGGAATGCTACATGTAGTGAAACCTACACTTTTGGATAGAAAGACCGAACCTTCGATAGTGAGAGGTACTATTCTTATAGATTCTATATTAGCTAGTTTCTTATTTGATGCTAGTTCCTCATATTCATTTTTATCTATAAATAATTTTATGTTTTGAGCCTAGAGGTTGAGTTTATGAGTGAGGAAATGACTATGGATACACTTTTTGGAGTATGGTCCAGAGACATCTATTTTTCAAGGGATATTCTCTCAATATCAGGGAGTACAATTTTCTCTAGGATATCAATATTCTTGATATGTTAGGATTTGACTTAATTATGGGTATGGACTAGCTAATCACATACTGAGTCCACGTTGATTGTTACCATAGGAGAGTGACTTTTATGTCTCTTAACGGTGACCTTTATATTCATCTCAAGGAGTGGGATATCCAAGAAGGCCGAGCATGGACAATTACTCAGCAACTAAGAGAGATAATATCCTAAGTTTTTAGTCTTTTTCTAAATGATTTAGGTGTAAAGGATGATATCTTTCCACTAGTGGTGGAATATTTTTAGGATGTTTTCCCTGAAGACTTCTCAGGACTGCCACCCGAGAGAGATTTAAAATTCACTATTGAATCATGCCAGGGGATGATCTAGTTTCTATTCCACCATACAGAATGGAATTGATAGAAATTCAAGAACTCAGGACTAATCTGGAGGAGTTGGAGAATAATGGATTCGTCCATCCAAGTATGTCACTTTGGGGATCACCTGTGTTGTTTACAAATAAGTATGATGTGATTTTGCTCTTGTGTATCGATTATCGGAAGATGAACAAGATGAATGTAAAGAATCACCATCCTATTCCGCGTATCGATGATCTATTTGACCAGTTGAGAGGAGATCCTATGTTCCTGAAGATCAACTTTAGATCGAGATATCATCATCTAATAGTTCAGACTTCTGATATTTCAAGGACAACTTTCAAAAGTAGGTATAACATTTATTAGTTCTTTGTAATGCTGTTTGGGTTGACGAATTCACCTGCATTGTTTATTCCATTGATAAATAGTATCTTCCATCCATACTTATACCAGTTTGTTTTAGTATTCATAGATGAAATCTTGATACACTCCAAGACTCATGATGATCATGACCAACATCTTTAAATTGTTCTGAGTACACTGAGAGATCATCGACTATAAAATAAGATATATAAGTGTAAGTTTTGGATCAATTAGGTACACTTATTGGGACACATTATCTCAGAGGAAGGTATTTTAGTGGGCCTAGAGAATGTTTAGACTGTGGTTTCTTGGGAATATCCTAAGAACTTTTTTGATATCTGTAGCATTCTGAGGAAAACAGGATATTATTGGAGATTCATCCATGAATTTTCAAGTTTGGAAGTTCCAATTTTGGGATTGACCAAAAAGGGGATAAATTTTGATTGGTCAGAAGCATGTGAGAAGGCCTTCCATGATTTGGATAGACACTTAACACCTACACCAATATTAATCCCACCTGATCTAGTTGAGGATTACATGGTGTATTGTGATGCTTTTGGGGTCAGAATCGGAGCTATGTTGATGTAGGGAGATCGAGTTGTGGATATGGGTCTCGACAGTTGAGGCCTCACGAATGAAATTACCCTATGAAAGATCTTGAGTTATAAGTAGTTGTTTATGCTTTAAAGTGTTGGAAACACTATATTTTGGGAGATAAGTTTATGGTGTTTATCGATCACAAGAGATTAAGGTATATCTTATCGCAATGAGATTTGAATCTTTGGTATCAGAGATGGGTTGAGAATATGAAGTCATTCGATTTTGAGCTAGAATATACGCTCGGGAAAGGAAATAGTGTGGATAACACTTTGAGTAGGATAACTCAGACTCATATGGTTCAAGAGTCTAGTGCTGAGTGGAAGATGGTGGCTTTATTGGACAAGATGCATATGGTGGTTCAAGCGAGTCAGGATAAGATGACTCTCATATAATTTTTAGCAGAGTCTACTCTTTTGAACTAGATTAGAGATAGGTAGTATTAGGATCCAAAGTGTTTAACATTGAGGGAAAGCCTTGAAGGTGGGGAGTCTCCTTCTGATTGGACCATAGATGAGGACGAGAACATCTACATCAGGAATCAGGTTGTTGTGCCTATGAGCATGTGAGAGGATATCATGCAGGAATTTCATGCCTCAAAGTGGGTGGTATATCCAAGTGTAACCAAAATTTACCATGACCTAAGATGATAGTTTTGGAGGCAATGTATGAAAAAGGAGATAACAGGGTTTGTGACATGATGTTACACCTGTCAAAAGGTAAAGGCAGAGCATTAATGACCTAGATATTTTCTGTAGTTTTTTCCCATTCTATAATGGAATTATGATGACATGACCATGGATTTTGTGGTGGGTCTTTTGAAGAATCTTATGAATAGTTCTTCCATCTTGGTTATTATGTATTGACTGACAAAAGTAGCACATTTTTTTTTCCTATATGGGAGACTTTCTCAGTAGAGAAATTGGTAGATTTGAATGTTTGGGAGATAGTTCATATGTACAGGGTGCCATAGTATATAATTTCATATCGCAAATCATGATTCATTTCACACTTTTTAAAGGGATTATAGAAGGAACTTGGAACACATGTTTTTGTTGAGTATGGATTTCCACCCATGGATAGATGAGAATTCAGATCATACTATATAGGTGCTTCAGGATATGTTGCATGCTTTGGTTCTTGACTTCAGTGGGTCTTAGGAGAAGCCCTCAACTTTAGTGGAGTTTTCCTATAACAATAGTTATCAGGAAACTATATAGATTCCACCATATGAGGCTCTTTATGGTAAGCCATATAGATCACCACTATTCTGGATGTAGGAAGGTGAGTTAGAGTTATTGGGACCGAGTCTCATGTAGAATATGTCGAATTAGGTTTAGCTAATTTGTAAATGTATGGATATAGATCAGAGTAGGAATAAGTCATATGAAAATAAATGGATACAACCCCTAGATTTTACAGATGGTGATCATATATTTCTCGAGGAGTTTCCTGGGTTGGGTCACCATAGGATATAGTGACAGAGAAAGTTAGAACCCAGGTTTATTGGACCGTTCGATATTATGGAAAGAATTAGGTCAATGGGGTATCAATTGGATCTTCCACATAAATAAAATGCTATGAATGATGTTTTACATGTATCACAAATACGATGGTATCACCCCAACCCTTATCATGCGATTTATGTGTATGAGGTTGACCTTGAGATAAATACATCCTTTGAGGAGCATCTGATACGAGTATTGGATCGCAATGAGAAATTTGCGGGAAAAAATCATGTTGATAGTTCACGTATTGTGGCAATATGGGTGTGTGCAGGAGGAATATTGGGAAAGGGAAGAAAATATGAGGGCTTAATGGCCCAATATTTTTGGCCTGGAATCTAAGAGATACTTCTAAGTATAGTTCTAGGAAGATATGTTATAAGGTGGGGAAATTGTAATATCTTGACCTTTTCCGGAGTTGAATCAGGCATGAATTTAGGTGTTCTTTTATTTAATTTTCAGTAATTTTAATTTGGGTTGTACCTTGGGGTGTGTTTGTGTAAATTTTAAGAAAAATGGAAGAAAAAGGGGTTGTGCATGGTTGGCGCATGGTTTGAGCAAACCATGCACCCAAGCCCAGAAAACCGTGCAACCTTGGACAGTGGGAGTTCGCATGGTTGGAACACAGTTAGGAAAAATCGTGCGCCCCTACCCAGGAAACCGTGTGTGGTATTTTTAATTGCCTGAAAATTAGTTTTAATCCACCCAAACCCTCGAAACTTCCACCATTCAACAAAAAATTGGACCCTTACAATTTTGGATGATTTCATAGCTTTCTAGAGAGATTCCAAGGCCGTCAGACCTCTATTCTTTGAAATTTGAAGCCCAAATCGAAGATCTTCTCTTCTCCTGGTAAGTGTATTCTATCCCATTTCTTTCCTATTCATCCTCATTCCTCCTCCCATTATTTTGGTGGGAAGTAACCTTTAGTTTATATATATATAAATCTATATTTGGTGAATATATATCTAGGATTGTGGATCTAGATTGAGAATAATTGAGATCTTGATTTTTTTATCTTTATTTAGGGTTTTGAGATTCGAATCTAGATCGAAATTGTTGTGATACTATTTTTTTTGGATTTTCCACTAGGAGATCGTTCATCAATGAATAGAGGTAGGTGGTCAAATATTAAAATCCCAAAGTCATGATTTTGATTAAGTGTATGAAAATTGTAGAATTGATATATTTTTCTAGAAATTGAATTTCTTAATGGAATTAATTATTTTGGTAAATTAATTAATTATGGAATTGTGAAGTTGTGCTATTTGGAGAATAATTAATTATGGAATTAATTGTGAGATGTTGATGTTATGAAATGAGATAATGAATTGGATAATTAATTATGGGATATTGATATCATGGTTTGGGAATCATTAATTGTGGAATTCATTATGGGATATTGATATTATGGTTTAGGAACAATTAATTTTGGAATTAATTATGTGATATTGATGTTATGAAATTGGATAATTAATCAGTGAATTAATTATGAGATATTCTAATTGCGTGTTTGAATTATTAATTGGTGAATTAATTATTATATTTTTTTATTGTGAAAAGATTCATTAATTATTGAATTAATTAATGGGTGGTTTAGATATGTGTAATATTTTTTTATTATGATGTATGTGATTATTAAATGGTGAATGGTAGCATAGACATTTGGAAAAGTATTATAAATGGTAACATGCTCATTCAATGATGTATTATTAAATGGTGAATGGTAACATGAACATTCAACCAAGTTTTATGAATGGTAAGATACTCATTAAATGATGTATTATCAAATGGTGAATGGTAACATGGACATTATTACAAGTGTTATGAATGGTAACATGACCATTCAATTATTTATTTTTAAATGGTGAATAGTAACATGGGCATTTGGCCAAGTGTTATGAATGGTAACATGATCATTCAATTATGTATTATTAAATGGTGAATGCTAACATGGACATTTGGCCAAGTATTAATAATGGTAACATGGTCATTAAAATGTGATATCCCTTGGGGATAGTTCAGACTCTATCATGGGTGAAGCAGGTATTGAGGTTCGGGTATCCTTAGGAGCCTGAGGGTTTATGTGGTTAAATAAATAATATTTAATAATGTGATAAACAATTTATTTATGCATTGTAATTATTCTTATTAAAACTGCATACACTGTTATTGACTGAATTTTTTTAAGACCATTGGTGGTGGCCTACTGAGTCATACTCACACCCTACTTAGGCTGCCTGATTGGTACCCGAATAGACTTTATTGTTGCAGGATAGGTCAAGGGAAAATGATCTATATTAGAAGGGTGATGTGGGGATGGATCTTGGTTGAGGGAACCAAATGTGGTTCAGGACCCGCCTGGGAGTCGTCGGTGTCTTTATTTTCAGTTTTCATTTTAGACACTTGTCATGTACATTAACATGACTTGTTTTTTTCTTTAGTTGGATATTGTATTTTTTTCATTGAATATCTTGAGAGATTGGTTTTTTTAGGGTTATATATGATTCTACTATTGTTTGTTTATTTCTATTGGTGTATCACTATAACAAAATAGGTTATAGTCTCCCCATGATTGAATTATCATACCATCACTGCTAGTTAGAAGCCTCTGGAATACGGGGAGGCACGCTTGAGGTCATGTGGTAAACTAGCTTGGGGCACTGGTGTGTGGCACTCAGGTTGGGACGTTACACATACAAATTTTCATATGGGGCTGTTTGAATACTCAAGTGGAAGCTATTATTATATGAGAACTCAACCAATGGTTGATGTTGATCCCATCCACATTTTAATTCCATTGAGTAGTCTCTTAAAATGTCTTTAAGCATTTGAAATTTTCTCTCAGATTGGCCATCAGTTTGATGGTGATAGGCCATACTAAAATTCAATTCATTACTCAAATCATGTTGAATACTTATCTGTATTTTAGATATAAACCTTGGATCATGATAAGAGATGATTGAAATTGGAACCCCTTTTTGCCTCACCATTTACTTTACATATATCTTGGTAATTTCTTAAAGTGATAAATCTTCCCGAATAGTGATAAAGTGGGCAGTCTTGGTGAGTCGATCCACCATAAACCACATCACATTATTTCCTTTGGATATATTTGGGAAACCAGTGACAAATTCCATAGTGAAATTCTCTCATTTCCATGTGGGTATATGCAATGGTTGCATCATCCTTTTGGACTTTTTTCACTCTGATTTAACTTGCTGACATACCAAACACCATGAGATATACTCTTCAATCTTCTACTTCATGTTTTTCCACTAGAAGTGTTGTCGAAGATCACAACACATATTGGTACTTCCATGATGGATAAAGAAAGGTGGTCTATGTGCATTATCCAATAGCTCCTTATTTATCTCAGGCGATGAAGGCATACAAATCCTTGTTACATACCAAATCAAACCATCATCCTCGATGTGGAACTCATTTAACATCCCTTAATTTACTACTTTAAACTATTTTATAGATCTAGATTATCCCTTTGTGCCTCCTTAATCCTCTCTTAGATAGATGGTTAGGAAATAATTTGACCAAGGTAGGATGTATTCCCCACTGTTATGGTTTCAAGACCCATCCTTTATATATCCAAGAAGATAGGGTATTTTTCAATTCACATCGTGGATAGAGTGGCATGTTTTTTTTGTTAAGTGCACCATCTACCTTGTTTTCCTTTCCTAAATGGTAGTGAATAGAGAAATCATATTCCTTGGTTAACTATAACTATATTCTTTGATTCATGTTCAAATCCTTCTATGTGAATATATAATTTAGATTATTGTGATCAGTATATATATCACACTATTCACAATATAGATAGTGCCTAAAAATATTTAGAGTAAAGATAAAAAATTCTAACCCCAGATCACGTGTTAGGTAGTTTTTATCATGGATCATCAACTGTCATGAAGCATAGACTATCAATTTATCATTTTTCATGAGTACCCAACCCAATAATTTCTTCTAAGTATTTCTGTATATAACAAAACCTTATCTAATTATTTTTATTGTGAGTATAGTCGTAGTGATTAGACTCTTCTTGATCTCCTTAAAGCATTACTCACATTCTTTTATCTAGACATTGGTAGTACCCAGCTAAGAAAAGAAAACTACATATTTCCATGACACTAGTGGGTCTGGTCCATTCCTCAATTGCCTTTATCTTTGATGGGTCCACAAAAATTCCTTCACTTGTGATCATGTTCCCCAAGAATGTGACTTGATACATCCAAAAGTGACACGTTCTGAACTTAGCATGCATTTTATCTTTTCTTAATGTTTCCAAAAACAATCCTTATATTCTCTTCATGTTCCTCCTTTATCTTTTGAATATATTACTACTTCACCTTCAGTTTATGATATCCAAAACAAATATCTACATCTAATAAGTATTAATCTCATCATAGTTAATTGAACAAGTCATCAATCCTTGTAAGAGGATACTTGTTCTTTATGGAGATCTTGTTGAGATCTTGAAAATCAATACATAAACACATTGATCCATCATTTTTCTTTAAAAATATCCCAACACACCCCATGGTGATGCACTAGGGAGTATGAACCCTTTTTACAAATTCTCTTATAATTGTTTCTTTAACTCCTCTAGTTTGATCAGGGCCATCCTATAGGGGAATTTTGAGATAGGATTGGATTTGGGAATAAGCTATATTGATAACTCTGCCTCATAATCTAGAGGAAGTCTAGGTAACTCTTTGGGAAATATATCAGTGTATTATATAACAATTGAAATCTACTATAGGATTATACCTTCCTTTGACTCAAATATTTGGGCATGGTGTTATTTTACATAGTTTATCAACACCCACACCATTTATTTATTTTCCAAATAAGATTCATGATCTTCATTGAATTTGTAGAGGATCAATTGATGATTTAGAATATGAAAAGAGATTTACTTTTATGGATAGTTGACATGTGATCTATATAATGTGATCCAATCCATTCCTATTAAAGCATCTAATTCCACCAAGGTAAGTATTACTAGATTCACTGGAGGAATATTCCCAGAGACACTTACAGAAGAATATTCCAACACTTGGGTTGCAATGATTGCACCACTAGATGTGTTTTAGCGATATCTCTACTTCAATGTATCAAGACTTCGATTAAAAAGTTCTATTAAACTTACAGAATATAAAGGAATTCTTATAACTAGAATAAAATAAATCTTTTTTCCATTCTTGAGTGAATAGAAAGTGTACCTTGCATGTATTTATTTTCATGCCCCACTTCAGGAGTAGTGATGGAATAATTTTTCCCTTTCTCCTTTGGTTTAGGTGTTTTCCGAGGCTAATTACCCTTAATAACCCATGGTTTAGTGAATTATATTTCATATCACCCTTTCTCCCTATTGTTAAATCATTGAACCATGGGTGGTGCATTAGGAGGTGCCTTCCTTTACTCCATCATTTTGGCCAGCTTCTTCAGGTATCCTCAACATTAATGAGCTTAGTGGAATTCACTCCCGCACTTGAATCATTTACCTATTTCTTTAAGATATATCCCAGGATATTTCTATAAATGATTACTTCATTATTAAATCACGAATGATTTAATTTAAGATACACTAGTTTTGTGCAAAACTTTATTTTTACTATTCATCGGTAAATCGAAGTATTTCAAAAACTTACCAAAAAATTACCATTGGATAATTTTGAAATTATAATTTTAAAAATGATGTTCATTTTATCAAAATAAATTTCTTACCAAGGTAATTTTATTAAAAATGTGCTTATATTTTATTTGAGTTTTTTAATAATGATATTTATTTTTTGGTATTATAATATTTATATTTAATTAAATTAATCATGATATATAATATTTATATCAAAATTTATTATTTTGAGGTAAAATTAATATTCCCAATGGTCAGGTTACTATTCCCAATGGTCAAGTTACTATTCTAACAGTCAGATTACCTCCTATAAATACCACTTCATTCTTTTACTCAATATTCAACTCAATTCATCTCAAGGTTCTATATTTTCATTTCCTAATATTTTGATTGTTTTAATAATATTTTGTTTATTTTCTATAGTGTTGTTAGTGGAGTGATGATTCTAGTAGATTGGGGTGATCTATAATTTCCAATTTTATCTTTTTATATTTTATATATTATTTCCAGTTGTAATGTTAGGAATTTTAATTGGTTTCATTTCTGATTAATGTAATAGTATTTAGTAATGAAATGAAGTTTTTATTGGGTTATCTATATTATTTATGTGTATAATATTATATAATATAATACAACACACATTTATTCAGGAAAAAAATATTACTAATAAACACTGGGTCATTACAACCTCCCCAGATATACTCATTGACCATGATATGTATTGATTATTTTAGGACACCTCCATGAAAAAAACCAGTTGGAATTAAACAATAGGTTCATAATTATGATTCACTTAGTGATGAGACTTTACTGCAAGGTTCTTCATGGGAGGTGATACCTCTAATTGGTTTACTGGTTGAGCCACCACCCATTGAGCAACAACTTGTGCCAGTAATACCGACTGAGGATGTGCTTAGGTTGAGCACCCTCCATGAGTTCTAGAGGAAGATATCTCTTAGAAAGGTTAACGGTGATTCAAACCCCTAGAAATCTGATGACTAGTTTGAGGAAGTTACATGTGTTTTCCACCTTGTGAAGAAGCCTCTAGATCATATGGTGGTACTAGCGGCAAGCCTTCTTGAAAGATTCATGGAGAGATGATGGAGTATGGTGATGCACACACATGATGAGATGACACTCACATGGAAAGAGTTTGAGTGCCTCTTCAGGGAAGAGTTTTATCCAATCACATTGTGAGTGGTGTGTATCTACGAGCTTCTATAGGTCCAGTAGGGTAGCTTGGCAATGAAAGAGTATTCGATGTGGTTCACTGGCCTTTCATGATACTCTTTGGATATGGTTTTGGATCCTTTTTTCTAAGCGTATAACTTTAATCAGTTCTTACATCGAGATGCACATTAGCCTTATCCAAGTTAGTGTGGTATCTCTAAGTGCATCCACGAGACACAGGTTCAAAACCATACAGAGGCATAATTACAGGTACAGTAGTAGTACTGTAGAAGTGTTGTAGCAGGTATTGTTTAGTACTGTATTAGCTGAAACTATTCACCATGGGCCACTGGTTTGGGCTTGGAGTCCCTAAGGCCTTCAGGCCACCCAGGCCTTCGGGTCAATAAGGCTTTTGGGCCATCTTTAAGGCCTTTGGGCCACCTCAAGGCCTTCGAGCCACCTTAGGGCCTTCAGGGCCACATGATATGCATATTCCTAGACAGATTATACAAGTAACCAGATCTAAAGGAGGATTCAAGAGTAGGGTGCATTCTCTATAGAAGGGCTAATGGATTTGGAATAATGAGAGGGTATGACATTGCCATCGGTACCGGGCCTGTGCATCACTGCACAAGACAACTAGCCGAACAACCATGCAAAGGTGGATAGCAGATCACAATGCAGATACTGTGGAGGGGTGGTTTCAAGTTGTCATAGTATGTATGATTTCTTTAAGACCTAATGGTCCTATAATGTATCCAATCCTAGAGAAAATTTAATCTATAAGCCTACATGACTTTTAAGGGTTTCCCCTCATCCCTTGAAAGGGGGGTTATCAAAAATCAGTAAAAAAATAAGGCCTTCGGGCCATTCAGGAAGTGATTACATTGAGATGTCATTGTGGAACTGGTATCTCTATGAATTCCCACATATGTAGGAGTTCTCAAGTAGGCCTTGGTAGTTGAGAGATTTTTGGATGAGCAGACACTGAAAGTGGGTGATTGTAGTGGGAACTTAGGATTTGAGACCTTAGTAGTAGGTATCTGATGAAAATCTCGTGGATTTGGGAATTTTATATGCTTTAGGTGATGATCCCAAGATGGAGGGTCTATGGTTTAGGGCTTTCGGGCTAGTTCCAATCAGCTGAGGGAGAGGTGGTGCTTCTCTTGTGATGGATGGGGACATCTTGTGTGGGATTATTTGACTCATTGTGTGGCTGATAGGGAGATGATCGATGGAATGACCATGTAGATACAATAGTAAGAGCAAGGATTCTTTCATTATGGTGAACATAGAAGAGGAGTAGGGAGGGAAACATGAGGTGGCATACAGTTTTATGTATTTCCACCACCACCCCCAGGTGGTCCACTCTAGGCTCAGGGAGACGGAGGATGAGGAAAAGGACAACTACAGGCTATAGAGGCCTATGAACCAGCGAATCTAGGAGTTTTTAGAGGTATGATCCTTATCCTTTCTACTTTTTTAGTATTACTATTAGTCAAAGATGTGAGATACCCTTTTATTTCCACTACTTGCTGAAGAATTTTCTAGGGTGACATAGGGTATTGGTGGAGCCCTATGATACTGATTTTTGGCATGGATTTGGTATCACAAGAAATCTATATTCTTTCCCCACTGAGAAAAATTCTTGTAATATGATTAATGCTATGTGGGAAAGTCAGTTTCACACAAATTGGATAGTGTCGAGGTTTGATAGATGAGTTCCTTTATCTTGCGTGTTTAGAGTAGTTTGGTGTTTTGAGGTGTTGAAAAAGGCCCTGGTGGCGGTGAGTAGGTAGAAAAGGGACAAGATAAGCTTCAGGAAGAAGTAGATTCTATCCTAGAGGCTCAAGTGTGGATTGAGTTATGACATGTGACTTCACTACCTCAGTTTCATTTTAGCACAGTGTCATGAGCCACAATTCCTTGAGCATAGCCCATATTTAAGGACTAGCAATACTAATAGAGCTTTTTTTCTCATCATTCATGCTTGGAGGATCTAGAAGAGAGGAGAAGAGGTCATCAACTCCTTTTAATAGTTTTACCTAACTCTAGTGGAGAGAGATATATATATCCTCACGTATAATCTTTTTATAGTGGCAGAGAGGCCCTATGATGTTTTCCCTAGTATGGATTGGTTTCCTACCATCCATGCTCAGTTTTCCCCCCAGTGGGAGTGAAAGTGTTTTTGGATTATGGGATGGAGTTCTTCCTTTTTTTATGAGTGGCCCTAGGCTAGTTAGGATGAGATCATGTATGGTAAGATAAAACTAAATTTTTTATCAATTGGATAGTATTACCTTTGGAGAAGTGGATGTTATGAACTTTCAGTCCCCAATAGTTTTGGTGGAGTATGAGGATGTCTATCTTGAAGACATGGAAGGTTTACCTACCCACTGAGAGTTATAATTATATACATAATAACACCTAGGTACTGCCTGATATTTTCTCCAACATATTGGTTGGCTCTCGATGAGCTTCATGATCTGGTGGTGCAGTTGGAGGTTTACAAAAGGAGGGCCTGGTAGGACCTAATGTGATCACTTGGGCAGTCGTATGTTGTTCACCTAGGTAGTGTATAAGAGACTTATGAACCTGGTCCTTTAATATTTTTGTATTGAATTGTGTTATTATTCTTCTTTAGTACCCTCATGTGCTTGGTATCAGAGTTTCATGCGAGACACTTGAGTATGGGGGTAGACATACTTCAAGAGTACCAATTTCATGGGGATATCTGATAGAGTCAGGTCTATATTTAGGAGTTATAATTTTTGTGATATGTTTTCTCAAATATGGGAGTGATAGTGGACACGAAAAAGGTCGAGGCTATAGTAGATTGAGAGCCACCCAAGGGCATGTCCATATTAGTAGATGCTTACAATGAGGTTTTTTTCTATTTTTGCTGAGTGAAATAATGGATTGGTTAAACTTTTTAGTTGAACATTTTGGGTGGGGATAGTGAAACATATCTCCAGTTGATGGTTATTTACCCTATTCTTTTCATGGAGACAAGGTGGAACATCATGGGATTTTGTTTGTGAGGTATCACATGACTGAATATCTAATGGATATATTCTTTATGGATCTTCTGAAGGTGGTGAGTATGCCATCCTTTTGAGGAATGATGATAACACCATCCACACTGTGAGACGTGGTGATGAGCAGGTTTTCCCCCTTAGTAGTGCACCCAAGAGATATCTGGTTATACCAAGATCCTTTAGCATTGAGTTGAGTGGCCAAGGACGTGTTAGCTTGTTGTTGATTTTAGCTCTTGATGTATCACCTATTAGAAAGTGGAGACCAAGGTGCCCATATGGTAGTGTAAATGAAGTGAAAACTTTTTGGTTATCATGTGGGGGTTTCCATGATTAGTGAGTGGTCAAAACACTATTTGAGTGTTTATGGGTTTACTCAACTGGTTGTCTCACTTCCTAACCATATGAGAGTAGAGATTAGTGGAAAGATTGGGGTGCCTATGTGAGTATAGTTTTTGAGGCTCAGATTTGGTTGAAATCATTATTACTCCAAACAAATGGCTTGGTAAAAAAATACCATTCAGGTTTGGGATAACATGCTTTAGGTATGCATGTTGGCTTGGGGCCATGGCTAGGATAATTTCCTTACATTCGATAGAGTTTGTGTATCAAAATAGTTACCACTCCACCATTTATGTAACACCATTTGAGGCCATGTTTGGGAGACCATAAAAGTCACCTCTATACTAGTCAGATCCAGTGGGATATGACGTTGTCATCCTAGAGTTGATGCTGGCGATGGTTGTTGAGGGTGTGTTTCATATAGGGGTAGATGATGATGGATGGAGATTTGGTCAGGATAGAAGGCTACATATGGGGTTCGTAGACCCTTCCTTTAGTTACTGTGTTGGGTTTGTGTGTTTTCATGCCACTAAACCCTAATAGTGTAGTTAAACTAGGTATTGGGTGTTTTCCTTGAGCCACAACTGAGGATACATGTGCACGAATCGTTGCGCGACTTCAACCTAAACGAGCTAGGAATTGGAAGTGGAGTTTCCTCTTTGAGGAACCCGATAGTGTTTAAGATTGGACCATAGAAGACCCATCTCAAGAAAGTGGTTCCCCTATGTGCATGTTATTTTGACAGCACAAGAACCTTCTTGAGAGATTACTAGTGTGGGATAACCAATTGAGATCTCAGTTTCCCCCCTTATGAGTAAGATTTATCTTTTTGGGAAAAAATACTTGAATGTATAGAGAGTGTATCGACTCTATTTTTCCCATATAAAAATTTAGAATATTTTTAAGAATATTTACAAAGTTAGGAACTTTGTTTGTGGAGAATTATGGAACCCGAAGATCCTCCATGTAGTCATTTTAAAAATATTAAATATATTTTATCAAGTGTGCATATTTTTTCTTGAAATGTGTAATAACTCCTAAATGGAGTCTTAGATTGGAAATCTAAGAATATGGTTGATTTTATAACATGGGTTTTACCTTAGGTGAATCATAAAGTTTGTTAGCATCGATAGATCAGTTGGAGGTGAACATTGGTGAGGTATTAAATGATGGAGGTTTATTAATTAAATTAAATTAAGTAATAAAATTAAACATACCCTCCCACTTATATTGTTTCCCATGAGAATAAGAAAATAAAGTTTCCCCTTATGGTGATGGATGATCTTATAGTGAACCAAGGGAGAGGAGGTTCCACTGAACCCCATTCTTATTGTTAATAGACATCAGATTGAGGTGCAGTAGGTTCTGAGCATCGTATTAGACTTGAAGATTCATCGTTTCACCATGAGGTTGGAAGATTTATGAATTTTATGTCCCAATCATCATATATGATTTTTTAAGGTTCTAGAGACCTTATATGACTTCTAGATATACCCTAGGGTAGATCTATGGGTAATTAGTGGAAAATAGGGGTTTTGGGAGGATTATAGTGATTTTCGGTTTGAAAATCCTGCTCACATGATGTATAGTGCAGGAGTACACATTGTGTGTTCTTCCCATTTAGGGAATATGATCTTTTGGAACCACATTTTGTGTAATATGGGTACAATCCATTTAGTGAGGCATGGCCATGTGGTTAAGGACATGGGCATGCATGCCATGTTAAGAGGACCTAGCTGTACATAAGGACATAGCCAGATGCATGGTCTGGGATGAGGTACATGGGAATGGGATGAATAACATGTCAAGGTGCCTAGGTTTATAAAACATGTTCTTTATTTTATGTAAACTTCATGTAGGGTAACATTTCCAGCCAGTCTGTGTGATCGAGGACACACCCAAGTTTTTGGATAGGGCCACACGCCATGTAACCGAAAGTACACACCATATAATTTCCTTTATAGATGCTGAGTACATTAAGGGGAAAAGTCCAGGGGCCAGCCTCGAGATACATGACATGTACCCTAAGAGGAAATTCCATGTACTCACCTCAAGGAATTCTCCCTTACAAATATCTATCTTCAAGAATCATATAGAGGCCCACAAGTATCCTATCCTGAGTAGTTTTCTATGTAGAATGCGATGGTGGCCATAGTTTTCATGTGAGAGATATGATCCAAGGTGATTATCAAAGGATTATTCTTATAGATACATGTAAATCAATTCTTGGTGGGTGTGATTCCTTGGTTTGTCCCTTCGAAGATATAGTGTGACATTATGTCTTGAGTATAGGATTGTGATCCCCTCTCTGATATTGGTTCAGATAGAGTTTGTGTATCCCTTTAGGAAGTATGGGGGGTATGATCCTCTATCAAATCGTCTTACCTAGGTGGTATTTGAGGTATTAGAGTGACCCACATATACAAGTGTTAATCCCTTAATTAGTAGGTTCTTCTAGTAGGTTTCATGGTATCATCATGCATTCGAACCCCTACTTGGTAAGTAGTTTGATATTGGGTTTTCGGTATCTCCCAGCAGCCCTAGGTGTGATCACATATCTTTTTATCATGATTTTGAGTCTCAACAGGGTTTGAGGAATCCCCCAATGGTCCAGGGTGTGATCCCATATCCCAGAATTATGATCTCCACAATTCTAGATTGGGTTAGTGGTGTCCCCCAGCAGTACTGGGTGGGATCCTCTATCTGAGTACCAGGTTTCACTAGCTTATAGAGTGAATTTCTTCATATATATACTCGATGGGAATATTCTTTCAGATGTATGACATTAGGGATGTAGGGTTCATGCCATGGGCTTAGTGATACCCTATGAGGGATACAACTTGGATGAGTACCCTCAGGGGTGTTAGCTCCTATGGAGTGAGTTCTCTAGATGAAAAATACCTTTTAGACTCTATTAGAATCATGTGGTAGGATGTATGGTGAGACTATGAGACTTGGAGACTTTTAAGAGTATATCTGGGTGATTCTGAGAATTCTTGTGATGATGAGTTAACTAGTCATGTATATTTGAGGAGTGAAGATGGATATTCCTATTATCTCTCACTTAGGTCACTATTCCATTTGACTATGGGTTGAGTATGATATCTCCTTATAGTTTCTCCCTTTTATTTTTAGTTTTTAGGGTGACTACTAGGTTTTTTTATACTTATCCCTGTATGGGATCTACCCACACCTATCATGTCTTAAGAAGATGAAAGGCTATTCGATGGAGTCAAGGGAGAAACATGAGTAGAAAAAACATAATCATTTAGATATAATATGGTGTGTATCTATTGCTGATTTTTATAGTAGTCCCCTTCTTCTGAGTAGGTTGGAATCTTTTTCAAGTTTTGTGGGATTTTATTGTTCCCTTTATCACTTTACAATATTTTTTTGTTCTATGATTGTGGGATATAGATGTATTCATACATTTGGTATTAATTTTATTATTATCTCTACATTGCTTCATGGAGATGAATGTGTGTACATGTGTATAGGTACCATAGGCTAAGGCATCAATGTGTGTGTGATATGACTACTCGATGCTAGTAACCAGTCCTAGGACTTTTAAAGGTAGTCTTGGGGTAGTCACACTCGACTTATCACTGGCTAGGAAAGAATTAGTGGGTCGGGTCATGACAGTTTTGGCCTTACGCTTTTTGGTGGTAGGACATTTTGTCTCATGGGTTCACCATAGGATCTAAAATGCTTGTGGTGGTCACTATTTTGGTGCTTGGTCATAAGTTACAGCCATTTTGGTAGGGCATTTTGGATCCAAGAACCCGAGGATAACTATTTTAGTTCTTGGAGAAGTAGAAGGACAAAATTCCTAAGGTCCTCCCATCTCTCCTAGGTGATGTTCTTGGGAAGAACTAAAGTGATTTTTCTAGGTAGAAATTCTTGGATTCTGGTAATTTTTCTCAATGAGTATTTCTATAGGAAATAAGGATACCACCACATTAATTTTGGTGGTAATAGTGATCCTTGTTAAGGCATGCTTGTGTGGAGTGGTTGTGGTCAGAGATAATGGGTGTGGGACCTCCACATCATGGTCCTAATCATGGTGTGACCCAAAATGGTGAGGTAAGATGATCCACACCTTGGAGGCTACCTATTGCATCTAGGGTTGAAAGCCACCCTAACATAGTGGTTCCAACATGCCACGGTGGTGAGGGTCTTCATCCGTCCTAGGATCCCATGGATCTATTTGTTTATTCTCTCCATCAATTCATGTTTGTTACCTCACCTACCAAGGATAGGGAGAAACGTGGAGCTCAAAAAACCACATCCTCCCCTAGATTGTATTGATCATGGATTGAGAAAATTTAAGGGGTTGTAAAGTACCTCCCTGAATCACTATATAATTATTGGCTGGACCGGTTAACCACATGTCCTCAGGTGCACCTCCCCATATGCCGGAGGTTGTCTACTAGTAGCGAGGGTCTAAGATGGTATAGTGAGGAGACTATAACCCCTATATCAAAGTGAATAATAGATTATGAAATAACAAAATACAATCCACATCAGTAAATAAATAGATTACACATAAATAAATAGACATCCATCTGTGATATATGAAATGTAGTAAAGGCCTGAACGATCATGCTATACAAACAACAAACCGCCCACTGGGCCGGTCATAATTACATACCATTATGAAATAAATAAAACAAAAAGGGGTTCAATTGAACCTCTAAGCCAAAACTCATTCAGTCTCCTGAAACCATCTGAGATATCTTGCTCATCCACACTAACCTAGGCCTTAGCCTAAACAAATTCCTACAATAAACATGCATGACCTACTCAAGAACCCATGTGCAATGGTAGTCTGAGTTGGGTGTGAGTAAAACTCAGTAGGCCACCCCCAACAACATCTAAAATAATATAGTATGAGTATATGGTACATAAAATAAATTTATAAATAGTGAATTTAATTTAATAAATTAATACATATCAGAAAATAAACCCATTGAACCTCAAGTTCTAGAGTGACACTCAGGGTTAGCCAAATATTCTTCGGCACATTGTCAGACATCTCTGAGAATATATCAGAACTATGCTAACCATATCCATAACCATCCTAGGCTTTAACCCAAAAATCATTATTGGTGAACTGGGAAGTGACGTATAAACATTACAACATGTCTAAGAATAATCCCTTTGTATAATCATTTCATCATAACCGAGAACATTCCCCTTATATAATCATTTCAATATAATTGGGCACAATATATTTATATAAGCATTTCAGTATAACCATAGGTCATAAAAATATAATAATACAAAATAATATAACATAGGGGAACACATCACATACATAAAAAATGTAATTATAATCTACTTTGGTTATTTCATCAATTGTCCAATTTTGCAACCATTTATTCCGTTGATCCAAAATATCAATTATCATCATAATTATTACCATACCTCTTTCAAGTATCAACTAAACCCATTAATAATTCTTGTGAAATTATACCAATATTACACCTAATTTACATACTTAATCCATTAAAATAACGATTCATCTATTCAAGTCATATGATTCACATTCAAGTCAATTTCTCATTTACCATGTCATGGAAAATTCTCAATTCACAGGCTAAACAAATTAATTTTTTAAGAAAAATAATAACAATTTTTGATTACTCAAGGGTCTATTATTTCAATATATTTAACTTATAAAAAGGTTTTAGGGATTAAAATAACCCTCGGATGGCCATAATTCTCATCCATAATGCCAAGAGACCCAACAGGGTCCTTAGAAATTCTAAGTATATAAATTATTATCAAGGTAGTGGATTTCCATTTTAGTTAGATCAAACACATGGAATGTTAGTGTGATAGAAATTAATGAATATACTAGGAAAATATATCACACAAAAATGGAGTTGTTCAAGACTACCCACCTCAAACGAAGTTAACTCCAAGCTATGAAAAACCCAACAACTTTTTTTCATCACCCATGTCTATTCAGACTTCCTCAAAAGCCATGAGTTCCTATCTCATGCCCAAGAATCCTAATTAATTAATTATAATTACATTATAATTAATTAAATTATAAAAAGTAACATCTCACACAAATACAAAAGAAAAACATGCCGAAATACTTACCATATGTCATTTCTTAGTCGAATACTTGACCAAAAATTCATGAAAAGTTTGATATGATTGTCTAAAACCAATATAGAAAAAAGTACTATCATTCAATAAACCAACAATAACCAATTTAATATAATTAAATTATAAACCTTGATAAGAGAAACCCAATGAAATACCTTAATTTTTTCACAATTAAATGATATGTGTTCATCAATACGGGATACCCTCTCAGCACGAAGATCCAAGATCTTGACATCCTTAAACAAATCCTCCATGATCCGATGAATTTTTCCATCCAATTTGTCAATCAGAATCAAGACATGATCTATTTGATGCAGAATATTTTGAAGAGGATTGATAATATATAGGGATTACAAAATATAGAAATCTATAAGAGGAATCTGTCTCAACCAATGGTGTTTCAAATAGTGGAGGGATGTGATCAGAAGGGCTCTCAGAAGGAAAAAAACCTTCATTATCATAGCTTCATGCATACGAGGATTGAAGGAAATAATTTCTGAGGGTTCATAAAGAATCATGTCACTTTAAATCCAACATAAAACTACCCAAATAAAATTAATGATGTAAAAACAAGTTTTACATCATAAAATTTTAGGGAAAAGCATCTACCAGGTCAGGAAAACAAGAGTCACAGTGTGAAACATAGCTTCACAACATGATTTTTTTTGGCCCAACCTCTATTATAAGGACCCAACCTTAAATTACATTACATAATCTTGATTTTAGTCAAGAAATAACTTATTTTTTACATTTAGGATCTTTTCATGTTTATATATTTATAGAATTGAGACATAATACATTCATAACATTACACATTCTTACAGAGTAGATACCATAAAAACAGTTTCCATTTTAAAAAAAAATATAAGACATTAAAGGTTAAAAAATGATTTCTTTCACAATTCTTCAAACATTTTACTTAGATTACTTATTTTTCTTACAAATCCTTATGACTTGTGAAAATCATTTAAAAAATTTGGTAATAACAAAAAAATCTCATTAAGGGATGTAAAATAAGGAAATAGCACATTAGTCCATGAATACTTGTAAAATATAAAATCATTTTCAAAGACATACTTTTCACCCATATATACTTAATTTGTGAAACATGAGATTTAAACAATATACACACAAAACATAAGAACATAAACATAACCAAAATTGAATCTTGGGGAATTATTTACATAATATCGTAACCCTCATGGATACCTTATAATTTGTAACCCTCACAGATACCTTACAATTTGTGCAACCATCGCAGTTACACATGGAGTAACCATACATCTAACCTCTAACTTACACATACCCAATAAATTAGAGGGAAATATAGGTCCCACCATTCATCATAAACAATGCCCAAGAACCAGAACATAATCATACAATATGAGTAATAGCATAAAAACATTTCTTTTGAATTTTGTAAAATAGAATTTTAAAAGAGGATTTTAAAAGAGAAGACCCTTACATAAATCATATAATTGAAGTGAGACTTAATAGAGTGGATTTAATATGTATATAATATATAAATACACATAATTCAACATAATATAATCATAATTCATCACAAAAACAATTTAAATACAACATAAATAATGAAGTATAAGGTTAACCCAAAGGATGAAAACCAGGTTAAGAATTCCCTTACTTCAGGCTTGTGTTACTTAAAACTTGTTTAAACCACCTGTATAATGGTTAAAAGAGTGTTATTAATATCTTAAATAAACATATTCATCTTTATAATACCTTATATGATCATTTAATTACATCATTTTACCCTTTAATTGTTAGTATTTTGTTCTTTGCACTGTTTTTGGGTGAGTTCTTTACATAAATTCCATGATTGGTTCATGATGGTTGTTCTGGTCAATTGGAAGTGAAACTCTAGAATTGGAATGGATTAGTATTTACATATTTATAGAACCATAAATTATACCATTTATCATTTTGAATTATTACATAAGGATGATTCATAATTTAAAACATTAATGATGTTCGTTTAGATCATTTTAGTGATTATTTGATAATAACGAACACACTAGTACCCAAACCTTTTTTTACGTCGTTTTTTTAGATTTTTAACGTCAGTTTTCAGGTGATGTTATTGTGAGAGACATTAAAAATATGATTTTTTATGTCAGTTATTTAATAACCGACATTAAAAATGGGGATTTATGGTTTTTAACGTCACTTTTTAAAAAAATGATGTGAAAGAACTTCTAGAAATGATGATAAAAATCCATTTTTTACGTCGGTTTTTAAAAAAACCGACGTTAAAAGTCACTTTTCACGTCGGTTATTTAAAAACCGGCGTTAAAAGTAATTTTTAACATCCATTTTTAAATAACCAACGTGAAATGTTTTTAACATCTTGTAGAAATTTTTTTAATCTTTTATTTGGTAGGTCGTACAGCTCAAACTGAGTTACGGATCAAAAGTTATGACTATTAGAAGTTTGATAAAAAAATTTCGAGGAAAGATCGAATGAGCCAACCATAGCTTCTTCTTAGATGAAATTTTAGAATAAAAAGGAGGATTTTTCATTTTACAATGATATAAAGAATTATACATCATTATAATATAATAATAATCATTAAATGGTATATCAATTAAGAAAACTGCTCATAAAAAATATAAATCATGGAAAAATAGTTGCAAATACCTTGACGATATCGCGAAAAGAATAAATAGATTCACATGGAAGATCAAACATGTTGAGTTGGTGGAACGATGATGGTTGAAAGAAATTATCGTAAAATGGTATATAAATTAATAAAACAAATCATAAAAAACCACAAATCATGGATACATAATTAAAAATACCTTGACGAGATTGAGGAAAGAAGAAATAATTGATTCACATTGAAGAACAACCGAGTTGAGTTGGGGAAACAATGATATTTGGAAGAAATAATTTTTAAATTAGGATATTTTTATAGTGAAAACATATAATTGAGATGATAAAAGAAAACGAGGTATCAAAAAAATTAGGCGACAATTGGAATTTTCGATCCCACGATGTAAAAAAATTGAAATTTCGCGTTGGCAGGATATTAAAACTATCCTTAAAGTCGGTTTTATGACAACCATTGTGAAAAGATATTAAAATTTTCACTTATTTTTCATGTTGGTTATTATATAACTGACATAAAAAATCTATTTTCATCACTTTTTCAGGTCGTTTATTAAATAACCGATGTGAAAAATCAAATTTCATGACTTTTTCAGGTTGGTGATTTAATAACTGACGTTAAAAGTTATTTTTCACGTTGGTTATTTAATAACCAACATGAAAAATGTTTTAAAAAATATATTTAATTTCTTAATCTTTTATTTTATAGGTCACGGAGCTCAAACGGAGTTATGGATTAAAAGTTATGGCCTTCTGAAATTGGTCTTCCCTAAGACTTTGTTTAGAGATGATCAACTTCCGATGACCATAACTTTTGATCCGTAACTCCGTTTGAGATTTGTGACCTATAAAATAAAATCTTGGGAAATGATATAAATTTTTTTAAACATTTTTCACGTTGGTTATTAAATATCTGATGTAAAAAATACCTTTTAAAATCGGTTATTAAATAACCGACATGAAAAAGTCACGAAATTTGATTTTTCACGTCGGTTATTTAGAACCGAAGTGAAAAAGCCTGGAAAATAGATTTTTCACATTGGTTATTATATAAATGACATGAAAAATTAGAAGAAATGGATTTTTCACATTGGTTATATATTAACCAACATGAAAAATCAATTTTCATAGATTTTCACGTCGGTTCTAAAAAACGACGTGGAAAATGGAAACGTTAAAAATAGTTTTTATACTAGTGACTCATTTTGTTTTATAAATTAAAACCATGTATAAAAATGAATTACAGAACCATGTATGAGACATAATAAATATATTATAACCTGGATCAACCATAAAAATGTTTTCATGACCAGTCTTAAAGGAAGTAAAAGAAGTTAAAATCACATCGTCCATGATGTCGGTAAATCGACACATCACAGATGGTGTTTTGATTCCTTGAATAAGTGGAAGAGGAAAAGAATATTGATGATGAATTTTCCATGAACATGAGAACATCTAGAATATAAAATATTCTGGAGCTTTCATTCCTCTTGGATAAGAGTAGGTGAGTAAAAAGAAGAAATGAAGTCAAAATAAAAAGAAAAAGATGAGAAATCTCTCACGAAAATTTGGCAGCCTAACAACGCCGCTTAAAGTTTCATAAAATAATTTTATGAAAAAAAGGAATATCTCATAATTATTACATAATATGGGTAGTAAGGGGGATATGGAATGAAATATCCCAACATAAGACAAATATAATGAAAAATAATAACATAAAATGAAAGAAAAGAATGGAAATAAAAGAGGATGTTTACCTCTTGATCGAATTCCTTGAGATCCTTCTTAAGGCCTTTGGTTTTGGCCTTTTGGTGAGACCAAAAGCTCTAGGATGTGGGGAAGAGCGTTTGGAGGAGTATTGGGAAGAACTTAGGTAATACTCAAGGCTTGAGAGGTGTGTTATGAAGAGGGGAATGAGGGTGATATTTATAGTGGAGGAGAGGGGATATTTTTCATTATTTTAATAATTATTATAATATTTTTGATCAAGACTATGAATAATCTTAATTAATGTGACAAAAAAAAGTAAAAATGGCATTTGAGTTCGAACCAAGTGGGCTTATATCACTTATGATGTCATAAATAGTGTATTTTACTAATAATTTGAATATACGGTATTTTACTATTCATCGAAAATTCATGAATTTCAGAAAAATACCAAAAATTCACCCTTACCATTTCTTGACGTTTAGAATTCAAAAAAGAAGTCCATTTTTTGAAAATAAGTTTCTAAATATTATTAATTTAAATTTTAATTAAAATCATAATTAATTCAAAAATTAATAATTTAAAAACTATAACTTCTTTTATATCACATTGAAAAATTAATCAAGATGTATTTATCTTAAAGCCTTAAGAAAATAAAATAATAATAAAATTTACTATTTATTAGGGTCATATTACTATTCATACGAGTATGTTACTATTCACCAAAAAACAAGTTGGTTCCATTAGACACTAAATAACATACTGAACACAATTGTAGATGACCTTTTTTTCGAAATTCAAAACATAGAAGTAGTAAAATTATGTTTAAAGTCTAGTTATAATTATCTACTTAAAACAAAGTTTTATGTATTTCAATTTATTTTTAGAAAACCTTGGGATGTTACATTATCCCCACCTTCTGGAAATTTCATCCTCGCTATTTTATTTACTTATTAAACAAGTGAGGGTACCTCTCTCTCATAGCATTTTCAGACTCCCATGTTTCTTTTCAACTATGTGGTTTCTCCACAAAACCTTTACACAATGGATTACCTTATTTCACAATACTTATTCCATTTAATCAAGAATCTGAACCAGTTTCTCTTCATAAGAATGGTTCTCTTCCAGTTGAACTACTTCTAGGCTTAAGACTTGTGATGAATCTGGAACATACTTCCTCAATATCGAAACATGAAAAACATTGTGTACCTGAGAAAAACTTGGAGGAAAATATAATCGGTATGAAACTATTCCAACTTTCTCTAGGATTTAAAAAGGGCTGATAAACAGCAGACTTATCTTCCCTTTCTTATTGAAATGCATCAAACTTTTCTAAGGAGATTTTTTAAGGAAAACATGGTTACCTACCTCGAAAGTGAAGTATTTCCTTCTATTATCTGCATAACTTTTCTACCTGCTCTGAGCTTTCCTCATGTGCTATTGGATCATATTCACTTTCTCATCCACTTGTTCTACTAATTCTGGCCCTATCAAATTTCTTTCACTAACTTCATCCCAAAACGTTGGAGTTCGACACTGCTTCCCATAAAAAGCCTTGAAAGGTTCCATCTGTATACTAGAATGAAAACTGTTATTATAAGAAAACTCAACAAAAGAAATATGCTGATCCCAACTTCCCTAGTAGTCCATTGAAAAATCTTGAAGCATATCCTCCAATTTCTAAATCATTTGTTCAGATTGGACATCTAATTGAGGATGAAAAGTTGTACTGAAATTTAATTCAGTGCCCAATGAATTCTAATGTCCCTTCCAAAAGTTAGAAGTGAAGCTAGGATCCTGGTCAGATACAATAGAAATAGGAAATCCATGTATCTTGACAATCTCTTTGTGGTACAGTCGAGAAAACAGATCCAAAGACATTGTATCTTTAATGGAATGAAAATTTACAGATTTTGTCATCTGATCAACAATAACCCAAATCGCATTGTTACCTAGAGAACTATTTGGTAGTCTCACTACAAAGTCCATGGATACATTCTCCCATTTACACTCTGGCACTGGAAAGGGCTGAAGCATACCCTTTGGTAACTGCCGCTCTACTTTAACTTTTTGACATTTCAAACATTTCATAGTAAAATCAGATTTATCTCTTTTCATTCCATCCCACCAATAATACTCCCAAAGGTCTATATACATCTTAGTACCGCCAGGATGAATCCAAAATGGAGAACTATGATCTTCACACAACAAATCTTTTCTCAACTAAGAAACACAAGGCACACACAACCTTTTTTCAAATCTTAAAACACAATCTTTATCAAGGTTAAAGTATAGAAACTTACCCATTTTAACCAATTATACCTTTTTCTGTAGCTCATGGTCTTCCTTCTTCGCTTGATTAATTCTGTCTGATAACGATGACTACACTGAAACCTGAGAAAAAACAGAGGTATTTCTTGCACCAACAACTTCTAAGACAAAATTCATCAAATCATTAAGAAGGGGATCATTTTCAAAATGTAACATTGTTAATGATGCATGATGTTTTTGACTCAAGGCATCTGCCACTTTGTTTGCTATTCCGGGATAGTAATTGATTGTGAAATCATAATGCTTTATCAGTTTATGCCATCTTCTATACCTCATGTTTAATTCCTTATGAGTGAATATATACTTCAGACTTTTATGGTCAGTATATATTTGACATTTGGATCTGTATAAATGATGACTCCAAATTTTCAAAGAAAAAACCACAACTTCCAATTAAAAATCACGTGTGGGATAATTTAACTCATTAGGTTTAAGTTGTCTTGAAGCATAAGCAATTACCTGATCATTCTTCATTAAAACACAACCAATTCCCTTCAAAGAAGCATCACTGTAGATGACAAACTCACCATTTCACGAAGGCAAAGCTAAAACTGGAGCATTCACCAATCTATTCTTCATTTTCTGAAAACAAACATCACATTCTTATATCCAAATAAATTTAACCCCTTTTGTGTTAAATTAGTTATCGGGCTAGATAACCGTGCAAAGTTCTTAACAAAACATCATTAATATCCTGATAATCCAACAAAACTATGAATATCTATAACATTTGTAGGTCTTGTCCATTCATCAACCACTTTTGTTTTGATAGGATCAACTGTTATTCCATCCTTATTTACAATGTTCCCAAGAAAATAAATTAGTTGCAACCAAAAGTTACACTTGCTGAATTTTCCATATAGTTTCTTTTCCTTTAAGGTTTGTAAAACAACCCTTAGATGTTTTTTATACTCCTCTTTATTTTTAGAAAATAATATATTGCCATCAATAAACACAACCACAAACATATCCAAGAACTCATGAAATATTCTATTCATAAGATTCATGAATACTTCAGGTGCATTAGTTAACCCAAACGACATAACAACAAATTCATAATGCCCATATCTATTATGAAAGGATTTTTTTGGGATTTCATCCTCCTTCACCTTCAACTGATGCTATCCGGATCTCAATTCAATCTTGGAAAAGAACTGATCTCCCTAGATCTGATCAAACTATTCATTGATGTGAGGTAAAAATAATTTTTTTTAACAGTGATGTTATTCAAAGCTCTATAATCAATGCAAAGTCTCATGAAACCATCTTTATTTTTAACTAAAAAAATAGGAGCTCCCCATGGTGAAATGCTAGGACGAATGAAGCATTTATCAAGAAAATCCTGCAACTGATTTTTCAATTCAAGAAGTTCTATTTGAGCCATATGATATGGGGGTTTTAAAATTGGATTAGAACTAGGAACTAAGTCAATTGTGAACCCGACTTCTCGATCATGTATGACACTATGTTACTCATCAGAAAAAACATCAAGTTATTCATCTTCCACTGGAACATCATTAATCTGAGCAGTTCCCTTGTTTTCAACAATATGAGCAAGATAACTTTCATTTCTATCTTTCAATAGTTTTTCATCTTCTTGATATGTTATCAATTGTATGGGTTCATTCTTGTATAAAAATTGAAACTCTTTATTAAAAACAAATTCTTTATCTCTACAGTCAATCTTAGCATGATAAACAGAAAGCCAATCCATTCTCATAATAACATCAAACTCGACTAAGGGTAAAACAACAAGGTTTGCAGGTAAAGTCCTTCCATAGACCATAATATAAAGATTATTAAAATTGCTATTTTCTATAATATTTCCCCCTGCTGTTTTAACAAAAAGTTTTGGTCTCATTTTTTGAGGTGATATTTCTAATTTACCAAAAAAATTCTCAGAGACGAAGGAATGTGTAGACCCCATATCAAAAAAAACTTTAGAAAAATATGAGTAAAAAAACAAAGTACCTGATACAACTTCATTGGATGGATCAACATCTACTGATGTAGTCGCAAAAGATCTCACTACACCTTTCTGCTTATAGTCTTGCTTCTTTTCATCATTTGGATATCTCTTTGGGAAGGCATTTACATAGTGACCCATATCACCACATTTAAAACACTTAACAGTTTACTTATCAGGATTAGTCTTAGGATCATTTTCATTACAATCTCAGGACATATTTCCAAACTTACCACATTTAAAACACTTCCCAGTTTTTCTAAGACATTCCCCAGGGTGCTTCTTGCCACACTTTTCACAAACTGAAAAATGGATTTTCTTACCATCAGATTTCTTTTATTGATTATTACCCATCGCTTTCCATCTGGACCTCTTCTTCTCCATGTTTCCAAAATGCATGTAATCATAAGAAAAATCCATCTCTACCCTCTCATAACATTGGACAAGTTTCCCATAACTTTTTAATTCATGGGAGGCCAATTCCCTTCGATACCTTGGATTCAGTCCTGAGTAAAAGCGGTTGATTTTGCTATCAAGATCCAGAATATGATTTGGAGCATACCACTCCAGTCGGGTGAAGTTCACTTCATACATGACCACCGAATCTTCCTCCTTATATTTTAGTTCAAGTAATTTATTCCCCATCCTATGTCGCACCACCTTAGGAAAATATTTTTCAAGGAAAAGTCTTTTAAATTCATCCCATTCTAAGACATAAAAATTATCTCTATCCTTGGTATTCTTTACCATTGACCACCACTAATCAGCTTCACCTTCAAAACGATAAATGGAAGGACTTACCTTTTGATTGTCTGAACATCCCATAACATTGAATATCTTTTCAAGGTCTTTAATCCATCCTTCAGCTGCCACTGGGTCAGAAGATCCATTGAAAGTAGGAGGGTGTTGTCTCATAAAATGTTCCACTATAATCATGTTCAGTTGTGGTACCTATATCTATTCTCTTGCATGGATGCCACCACCATTTATTGCATGTGTTAGATGATCCATTATTGTCACAAACTGCTCGGTTCCAATCCCAACCATTCTGGGCTACATATTCAGAATGATGTCATTCTGTCGGTGCCTCTCCTCTTCAGCTTCCCTATTCCTTCTACGAACAACCATTATGAACAAACATATCTTAGTCTAATAAAAATGGTAATATTTAAATTATGTATCATTGAAAATTTACCGTTTATTAAAAAAACATTTATGGAAATATATTAACATCATCCTACCCCTAAAGTTATCTAAACCATCCTCTGATACCAACTATAAGGACCTGACCTTAAATTACATTACATAATCTTGATTTTAGTCAAGAAATTACTTCTTTTTTACATTGAGAATATTTTCAAGTTTATAGATTTAGATAATTGGTACATAATACATTCATAACATTACACATTGTTACAAAGTGGATACCATAAAAATAGTTTCCATTTTTTTCAAAATATAAAACATTAAAGTTTAAAACATGATTTCTTTGAAAATTATTTGAAATTTTAACTTGTATTACTTATTTGTCTTTCAAATACTTATTACCTGTGAAAATCATTTAAAAAACTTGGGATGAGCACAAAAATCTCAGTAAGGGATGTAAAAGAAGGAAAGAGCACAATAGTCCATGAATACTTGTAACGTATGAAATCATTTTCAAAGACATACTTGTCAACCATATATACTTAATTTGAGAAACACGATATTTAAAAAAGATCCACACAAAACATAAGAACATAAAAATAATAAAAAAGGTATATTTGGGCATTACTTACATAATATTGTAACCCTCACGACTACCTTATAATTTGTAACCCTCACGGCTACCTTACAATTTGTGTAACCATCGCAGTTACACATGGAGTAACCATACGGACTAACTCCAACTTACACATACCCAATGCATTGGAGGGAAATATAGGTCCCAAAATTAATAATAAAAAATTCCTAAGAACTATAACATAATCATACAACATGATTAATATCATAAAAACATTACTTTTGAATTTTGTAAAACAGAATTTTAAAAGAGGATTTTAAAAGAGTATCCCCTTACATAAATCATATAATTGAAGTGAGACTTAATATAGTGAATGTAATATGTATATAATCTATAAATACACATAATTAAACATAATATAATCATAATTCATCACACAAACAATTTAAATACAACATAAATAATGAAGTATAAGGTTAACCCAAAGGATGGATATCGGGTTAAGAATTCTCTTACCTCGGGCTTGTCTTACATAAAACTTGTTTAAACCTCCTGTATAATGGTTAAAATAGTGTTATTAATATCTTAAGAAAACATATCCATATTTATAATACCTTATATGATCATTTAATTACATAATTTTACCCTTTAATTTTTAGTATTTTGTTCCTTGCACTATTTTTGGGTGAGTTCTTTACATGATTTCCATGATTGGTTCATGATGGTTGTTCTTGTCAATTGGAAGTGAAACTACAGAATTGTAATGGAGTATTATTTACATTTTTACAGAACCATAAATTATACCATTTATCATTTTTAATTCTTATTTGAGTATGATTCATAAGTTTAAACATTAATGATGTTCGTTTAGATGATTTTAGTGGTTTTTGATAATAACGACCTCATTTTGTTTTATAAATTAAAACCATGTATACAAAGGAATTAAAAACCATGGATGAGACACAATAAATATATTATAACCTGGTTCAACCATAAAAATGGTTTCATTACCAGTCTTGAAGGAAGTAAAAGAAATTGAAATAACATCGTCCATGATGTCGATAAATCGACACATCACAGACAGTGTTTTGATTCCTTGAACAAGTGGGAGAGGAGAAGAATATTGATGAGGAATTTTCCATGAACATGAGAACATATAGAATATACAAGATTCTATAGCTTTAATTCTTCTTAGATAATAGGAGGTGAAGAAAAAGAAGAAAGAACTCAAAATAAAAGAAACAAATGAGAAATCTCTCACGAAAATTCGGCAGCCTAACGGCGTCGTTTAAAGTTTCATAAAATAATTTGATGAGAGTAAAATAGAATCTCATAATTATTAAATAATATGTGTAATAAGGGGTATATATAATTAAATATCCCAACATAATCTAAAGGTAATGAAAAATAATAACATAAAATGAAAGAAAATAATGAAAATAAAAGAGGATGTTTACCTCTTGATCTCTTCCCCTTGAGATCCTTCTTAAGGCCTTTGGTTTTGGCCATTTGGTGATACCAGCAGCTCTAGGACGTGGTTAAGAGCCTTGGGAGTAGTATTGTGCAGAACTTAGGTAAGGATCAATGCTTTAGTGGTGTGGTATAAAGAGGAGAATGAGGTTGGTATTTATAGTGGAGGAGAGGGGGTATTTTTCATTATTTTAATCATTATTATAATGTTTTTGCTCAAGAATATGAATAATCTTAATTAATGTGATCCCAAATAGTAATAATGGCATGTAATTTCAAACCAAGTGGGATTAAATCACTTATGATGTCATAAATAGTGAATTTTTACTGATAATTTGAATATACAGTATTTTACCGCATTTCACTATTCATCGAAAATTCAAGAACTTTAGAAAAATCCCAAAAATTCACCCTTACCATTTCTCGAAGTTTAGAATTAAAAAATGAAGTCCATTTTTGGAAAATAATTTTCTAAATATTATTAATTGAATTTTTAAATAAAATCATACTTAATTGAAAAATTAATAATTTAAAAACTATAACTGCTTTTATATTACATTGAAAAATTAATCAAGATGTCATTATCTTAAATCCTTAAGAAAATAAAATAATAATAAAATGTACTATTCATTAGGGTCATATTACTATTCATATTACTATTCATAAGGGTATGTTATTATTCACCAAAAAAACAAGTTGGTTTCATTAGACTCCAAATAACATACTGAACACAATTGTAGATGACCTTTTTTCAAAATTCAAAACATACAAGTAGTAAAATTATGTTTGAATTCTAGTTATAATAATCTAATTAAAACAAAGTTTCATGCATTTCAATTTATTTTTAGAAAACCTTGATGTGTTACATCAATGACATATTTTCACATCAAAAAACACTCCAAGGAACCACATGAAACCATCTCACATTATAAATTACATATTCATGATTTGAATGAGGTGTTATAGTTGTTTTTAGCGGTCTAGGGCTCTGACCACTCATTCAGTGCCCCCCAAACCCTCTATTCACTACCCGAATGTTGAACCTCATCCAAAAACAGCATTTTAGAATGTTTAAACATTTATAACCTCATTTCAATTTCTAGTTCTCAAGAATACTCATCGACCAATGGAGAAAATTCAAATTCCTACTGAAATTCTTAATATGTAGAGACACAGGTTCTTAAAATCTCCCCAACATAAAACTTCTCATTCTAGAGAAGCATCATCATCACTTTCCAGATGAATCCAGCCAATATAGGTTTCTTAACCATACTCAATAATCGACATTATCAAAATATCTTCAGTTACATGACTCCATACATGAGGAACATTATTCATCAAAACACGAGCAACTAATCATAACCATCACTAAACCCCTAAACGATGCTTCCTAACACCCACCTATTCCAAAACACCACTGTTTCATCATTCATGTCATCAGCTAGTTCATGGTTCTCCCCACTATAGAACCCAACTTTTCAAAATGACTTCTGACCCACGAAATTCCCCACCACTAGGATATCTTATCAAAACACATTCCCGATAGTCCAATGAACTGCTTGACACATTTTCCATCTGACCATACGCGAACATGAACAAAACACCTAATAAACCTGGTACAAACTCTCATCACTAATTATGAGTTGAAACAAATGATTATTCACTGCCTATATACAGGGCCTGCACATGTTGACCTTTCCTTGGAAGGCCCTAACCCAACTTTGGAATACTTTCATCATACCTGAAATAAAAAATCAGAACCATGGTACCAAATTCTCTAACTTTTCTAGGAATTTCACCCAAAACAGAACCGACAACACTTTTAGTCACAAGTTTCACCCCTTGAAACATGTCATGAAATATTTTTTCACATATTTTCACCCTTAAACATGTCACAAAACAGGGATTCACCCATTTAATCAATAAATGAAACTGATTCACCCTATAAACCAAGCCACAAATCATGGAATACCCCAAAAAACATGTCATAAAGTGTCTCACCCCATAAACCATGTCAAAAAATGGGAGAGGGTCACCCTATGAATCACCTTATGACCATACCAGAATATCCTGATCTCATTTCCAATGCACTAAATCCATTCAATGTCTCGTCATAATTCCAAATATGGTGTTTACATGGAACCATATAATTGAAATTTACAACTCTAAGATGTCAAAATGTCACCTCAACAATCCAAAATCTGTCCCAATGAAGCCAAAAAACCTTCTCACATGAATTCATCCTCCAATAGCCTACGGTGGTCTCCCCACCATATGCATTTCCTTACTACTCCTTGAGTGAAACCTCATGAAGGCCCTTCACCAGAATCAAAAATATATTTAGATATCTTATTATATAGTTGATGTTATCTTATATTACTTTGGATTATGTTAAGATATTGGGTAAGCTTGTCACTAAATTAGGAGTAAAATAATATGTTGTTAACAATTACCACCATAACCCATCCATTTATAATTTCAACTCATACTGTAGGGACATGTCATACCTATCCAAAGGTCTTTATCCTCCCTGCTGATAAGAGTTTCACCACTTCTATCCTTCTTGATTCAAGAGGGATTCATTATCCAAAAATCACTAATGCTACATGAATCTATCTCAAGAATACATGAATGAAAGTCTGGTGTGGCACTATCCTAAACACATAACTCGAGTTCCTTTACCACAACCAAAATGATTCTCAATAAAAATACAATTGATCCATCACAAGTATCCAAAACCATCGATCCCACTATAATAAGTGTGTATCACCTTAATTTCATAAAAAATAGTTTCTTAATCATAAGACACCCATTCACATAATCCTAATAGAATCACATATCTCTAGTACATTCTAACCATCTTGACTTCACTATAAACCCTAGGTCACACACTTTCCTATAACCATTCACTGAACCCAACTCAAAATTCCATGAGTCGTATATCCCTATAACTAGCCTCAAACACCTATTCATGTAGATAAGAATGCCTCCTAGTATTTCAACCTCAATATGCCAGAAGATACCATGGAACTCCTCCTCAAACCGGGAACCTTATTTGTTCCATGAATACTCACATGACTACCTGCCTCAAGGAATATTTCAAGCACAAAAGATTCTCACCCTTATCCGATGGTGTTTCAACCTCATCCATATTCTTGGTAGTCACTCGATGTCGTTACCATCATGATAATCCACTCACACTCTATATACACTTCTAAGGTGTGTTCAAACACATATGACCAAACATCACCCCGATCCAGACCTCGATACCACACTTTAATTCATAAATCACCCATATGCAAGGTTCTCATCACCAAACCACCTGATAATTTCCCAAGAATACATTTCAAACTAAAATCAAAACGAATACTAACATACTAAGATTTGAGTCATAAGTAAAGGATTCTAAGTCTCCCACCTAACCCAACCATTTAAGTCTCAAGAAAGAAACTGTAGCAACCCATACTTTTAATACATAGGTATTACATCTTATTATATGAATATTCATTACATAACGTAATGATCCTTAATATAATCATATATATATCTAGTATATTTGGATACATGGACACATAAAAACTTGTTCATAAGAGATTTACATCACCACCCACTTAGTTATTCACAACTAGCATACTTGTTAGACATAACATTTCAAAAAAAATTCAAAAAACCTAGGGAAAGTAAATGTTTATGACAGTTTCTCATGGGATCCATTCCTCAAATTCTAGTTGACTAACATGAATTGTTTCCCCATATTTTTGCTTTCTAAAGGAAGTATTAATTCATCACTTTCATCAGCGATGCATGCTCATTGGTCGAAACAGGATGATGGGATGTTGGTTCCTCATTCCATGGATTCCTACATGGAACCCATCACCTAGTCCGTGTCTCCATCACATATTAAGATATTTTCATGAAACTAATTCCTAGTGATATCTATCTGTGGATGCCGATTAATTACAATGCTTCTATATGGAAATTCCAAGGGGTCTTGATAGGGAAGAAAACTTCAGTCAGAAGAGTAGTCACATTGGGCATCACTGGCATATCTGGACACTGGGAAAATTGTTCATCAGTATTATTACTCATAAGAGGGAACCTTATGGAGGAATATCAGGTGTATAAACTAAGGAATATCATGTAGATAATAGGGTATCTAATGCCAAATTCATATCTTCTAAGGATTTCACCTTATGAATCCCATATTAGCATGAAGTATCATCATGAGACAAGTTGTGTGTTTAATGTATTGCAGAGACAAAATGAAGTTGATAGGAATTCTTTGTAGAGGTGGATCAAAGTGGTGTGTCCCTATGAGGGAAATCCTAAAAGTTTTACCAATCGATGAATAAGAACACCCTGTAGAGGAAGATCCAGGAGGTGTGTCCCATAAAGGGAAGATGTCACACCATTAAGGATAATCAGAACACCCTTAAAGGAATATCAAGGAGGTAAAACCCTAGGAGGGGGCACTAAGGTTTACCATTTTTCAGGATTGAACCTCAGGGAGGCTTCCTATATACCCTGTTTAGGATATAGGGATAAAAACCCATGTAGTTCGATGAAGGATGGCATGGGGATTACACATGGGAGCTTCCCTTTATAAGAGTATTGATCTTGGTTGTATTGTTTGGGGGCACACACATATGAGCTACCCAGGTGCTACTAGGAAAAATAATGAAGTGGATGGGGATTATATGTTGGAGTGACCCATATGGGTGGAATAATCTCATCAGGATATAGTGGCCCAATTAAAAATTAGGATGGATGTGGATAGAGTGATGGGTGGAATGGATGGAATGGATGTAATGGATGTAGTTCTAGATGGAATGGATGGAGTGATGGGATTAGAATTCAAATAGACTTTCTACGTATCCTATTTAGTTGAGAATCAAAGAACACATAGTTTGAGAGAGGGTGTTGGGGATTACACAGGGAAGATTCCTATAAAAGTGGAACAAATGGTTGGTGCTTACACATGGAAGCTGCCCGAATAAGTGGATATATTGTGGATTTACCTAAGGATGATGTATATGGATCACACATGGTGTGGGAGGAATGGAAAATACCTGGAGAAGGTGGAGACTAGGCCTTAATCTAGGAGGGATTCCCATAGAAGTGATGGTTGGATGTCATGGTTGCTGCTAACCTCTACGCCCACATGAGACATGCTTGGTGTGAGAAACAAGATAAAGTAGTAGAACTGACGGTCATGTCAGGAATGATGCACCAATGAGTTGTGGTGTGGGGATCAGACATGGGAGATACTTGAGGAGGATATCATTACATGTGAGGAGGATCTCATTCCGTGTGAGGAAGATCTCATTCCTTGTCACTCATATATAGAGCATCCTATCAAGGGAGTGTGGGGATTATGTGTGGAAGCTACCCAAGGTGGAATGGTCACCCCATTGTGTTATCCTATGATATCGACACATGGGGCATCCTGTGTGCATTATATAGGGAGATACTATAGTTTAACATCATGTGTTGAGTATGTTGGCGCTAGGCATTTTTACTTCACGAAGTGTGGACATGGGGGACTCGCTCCTTACCCCTTGGTCTTACAAAACCGTCACTCATGAACCCCTAGGTGGGACATGGATTTAGAAATTCTATTATGCAATGGTGTAGAGGAGTGTTCAGTCATGAGGTCCACATTATCATCCCTATGCTAGGAAGCAATGGGGATTAGAGTACCTATAATAAGAAGAAAAAGGTAAATGGGAGTCTTAGGAAACACTTGGAATAGAGTGGTCCATATGAATGGGTGACACATGTCAAATGAGTACTTGAAGACTAATTGAACCAATCTTGGATGATTGTGGGAGGTTTGGGAACTTGACCTTCACAAAGAGGTTTCTACAGAAGGGGGCGACATAAAAAGGCCCAAGAGAGGGGATTCATGAAGAATAGAGCCTCACAAAGATGTGATTCACAATGGTCAGGTGCTTCATGGTGGAAAGAGGCTTTGTGAAGGAAGAGGCTTAACGAAACAAAGTGACCCTACCTTGACAAGAATTCTTGTCCTAGGAAAAGAGTGATTCACAAAGGTTTAATGTTTCGCAAAGCCTCAAGTACCCTTGGGTCCTTCTTCTTATGAAAAGGGCATAATCCTTCACAAAAGGCATCCCCCATTAGGTGGAGGTATTTAGAAACATGAAAAATGGGGGTTTTCAAAGATAGGATACCTTGTATTATCCATTTCAGTTCGATTCATGATTCTTAGGGTTCTTCATAAAATGGGAGTAATTCAGAAGTCCAAAGGTTATGTCGTTGTACTTTAAAGGTCGTAATGAGCTTGGTATTTATTGGAAAATTTTTATTGCAATGTTAGGTTGTGGTTTGAGAAGTATGTGTGGGATTTTCAAATTTCCACTCCTATATCAGACTCACAGAGCACAACTTTAACCTATTTAGCACAGTCATAGAGTGCCATCAGACTGGCAGATCATTCCTTCAGGGCCTCGCACGTTCATGGAGGGAGAGGGATCTTCATGAAATTTTTTCATGAGATAGACACTTATGAGTGTTTGTGGTCCATATTATCTTGGATTTGATACCTAATGGTTGTGGATTCCTTGCCTAATCCCATGGCATATATTTTGGAACCAAGAAATTCCCCCCTCATAATGGGAGTTGATAGAAAAAGGAAGGTTATATTCAATGGGTGAATCACATAAAATTTAGTAATATTCTCCCTTTTACAAAGATCATTCATGATGCTGCCACATGGATATCATTGGTGAGGATACCTTCAAAAATCATGGGCCACTGTATGAATATAAATAGTATGGGTGGGTCCCCTCAAAGGCACATTTATTCATGAAAAGAACTACTCTAATGATCTATTTTCTCGAATCTAGGTACCTCCATGAACTTTTCTATGTGAACACAACATTTTCAAACCAGAAGTATTTTTTTCCATGAATGTTTCATTGAGAATTGGCTAGTTTAGATTTGAGCTCTTCAAGGTGTTCTCTTTGAACTAGATTCACAAACGACCTTTACAAACCAATCTTAAAAAACAACTAAGTCCCATATTTAATGGCTGGTTATGAAGATACATGGGAATTCCTTGTAGATACTTCTTGAAGAAGTGAAATAATAGAAAACATCATGTTTGAGGAATATGGTCGAAGTGCCTCAAACCCTTGAGCAGTTGTTAGAGGCTAAAAAGGAAAACCCTCTATGAAATATGCTGTTATTATATGGATTTGGTTTGAGAGACAATGTCTTCATTCCACCGGTAAGCAAGGAAAAACCGGCCTACTGGTTTAGAGGTATACAATGACAATACCAATGACATAGGGATATTTCAAGACATATCTAAAAGGATCATTCATCCATCATGACTGAATGCCTCTACAAACACATCAAAAATATCTATAGGAGGAAGTTGGAGGATGAGGTGTCTCCAATTCAGTACTAAATGATCATAAAGGAGGGCTTGGGGAACCCGAAGAAAGGATGGAATGATGTCTAGGATCTACACCATGGTAGTAACTTCATGGATGAATAGTCCCAATATTACTGGGAATGTGCATATTGTTCTGATTTTGGAGAAAATATGAGGTAATTAGGCCTTTATGAAGCAGTATGGGCTTCTCAGTTCCATGTTTTTTAGCCATTGGAGATCATGTTGGAGATGTTGTGTAGGTGGTCACTAGAGACTAAAATATTCCACCTACATCATGGGGAGTTTGACATCATCCTTTTGGACCTTCATAAGATCTATGGAATCCTAATTCTGGGGGTGATTTATTATGAGTTCCTCCCCATAGAGAACGTGTGGGAAGATCAGGAGTAGCTACCATCTTTGGAGAAGGTGTTGTTGGATCTAGTGCAGGGAACCAACAAAGAGAAGTTGAGGATGAGAGACGTCCACTTCAAGTAGTGGTTTATTTATTTTCTAAATATCATGGAAGAGGGACATTTTGATGGTGAGGAGGTGGTAAAGTAATTTCCAACTAGGATACTCACATGTCCTAGGGGGTACCAACAGGGAAAGGAGGGCTCATATTGGAGGATCCTAGAAACAAGCTACTAGAAACTGTGGGGCTAAAACATTAGGATTGAGCCTCAACCCATAGTCAGTTTTATCACAAAACTGATCTAGGATGGATGCTCCCACTGAGGGATGTACTCATGGGGGTGTGACCAAGAACCTTCATAATGGAGGCAATGTTGGAAATAAGGGAGTGAATCAACCTTGGAATCCTGGTGCTGGAGAAGCTGTATAAAGTACTTAGACATATCATCGAGGGGAAGATGTCACTACACATCTGTAGGCCATTCCATTTTCTATAAAAAAATGGGTGGTTGTACACATGGGAGGATAAGAATATCCAAACCCCATCTCACCTCCTTAAACAAACTCCCAACTGATCATTATAAACATCACGGGAAGTATCACTTTTAAGAAGGGTTTGTCAGATGTGTTGGACAAAGTCAGGTTGGCGGATAGATTTTTCTTTCACCCATTTCCCCTAACGATGGGGGTGGTGACCGATGAAGACCTAGAGACTGAGGAAAAGTGATCATACCTTCTATCCTTCCAAGGTGGGGTACTAGTGTCAAGGGTTGACTGTGATCCAATCTACCATCCATACAACCCACACCAATTTTTGAGGCAATTATAATGCCTGTAGAGGTTGAACATGAAGTTGTACTTGAAGGTACGTCATAAGTTCCAAACTTAAGTGATGAGAAAATTATGGCAAATGTTTACATGGGAAGATATGAATATGTAGAATGAGATGCCTCCATCCACTACTACATTTGGGATTACTCATAACTATGCCCAAAGTTGGGAGATTTTATATCCCAGGGTGATCCTAAGTTAGCATACCATCTGAACCAATTAAGGGGTCAACCCTCCCCCCATGAGGTTGGAAGAGAGTGGTGGATGGAGTATTTCATAGTGACAGAGCTGGACCAGTGGGTAGAGATAGCCCGATGGGCAGAGCAGAAGTAGTGGGACCAACATTTCATGGGCCTGTGCAAGCGAGAGAAGAAGGAAGATGAGTAGAAACATCAAGCCCAACGGTCTTGTGAAGGAAGACTTGGGAGGAAGGGGAAACATCTAAGAGATTTTTCATGACATATGTAAAAGTTCCCCAAAAGCAATTATGTTGCGTGGATATCCTCGATGATTCCATCTTCCCTGAGGCTTGGGACAACTGGGATATCTACATGCAATTTTATTACCTTTGACAGATGTGGGATAACCTAAATAGTTATGGGATGCATCTCATCAGGATTGGTTATGCCAAGGTTGGCTTCATAATGTCTCAAGAAGGGGGGGTAAATGATGGATCTAGAATACCTAGTGCACTCCCAGGATACTGTGTGTCTGATGATAGACCAAATGAGGGTGCTGATAGACATGGATTCTCCTTCCCAACCATTTGTAGTTGAGCTATCTGTGATCACTCCATTTACCAAGGGATCATGTGATTATTGGGGAGATTATTCTCATTAAGGGAGCCCCCTGGAGAGTATAAAGATCACAACCTCTATGGTAGAACTAGTATAACTCTTCCAAGTAATCCATAAATCACCTTCCCGTGCTTTACCTTTCCTCTCTTATTACCTGGATCCTCTAATTGAAACTTTTTTTGTATAGGAGAATCTCAAACAAGGGACCCATGTTGTTAGGGATGGAGGTGCACCGATAGGTGGGAAGGAGCATGCTTTGGGGCCTGCACCCATGATAGAAGTGGTTAGTGGGATGACTAATGTTGAGACGGTCATGGTGACCACTATTAAATATCTAGAGCTCCCTGTCTTCTATGGGGGGAGAACCCTAGAATTACGATGATAGTGACCCATGAGATTTATCTATCATTGCATGTATTTCATAAGTCTCTCATCTTTATAGTGGCATACTCATATTTTTTTGATCATGAAAAATGACAAATTCCCCTTTATAAATAGAGATGGAGGTACTGAACGCAATAAAATTAGAAGAGGTTGGGGAATCTGGGGTTCCTTCTCTGATATCTACACCGGTCCATGAGGATATAGTCATTTGAGATGATCATGCCATGGTACCAAGTGAAAAATTGACTATGGTCATGAGTGGAGTCACTGGTAGGTTGGAAGTAAGGGTTGGAAGAGACAACATTGTAAAGGTAAGATCAAGTGAGGAAGACCAACCTCATGACCAGGAGAGTAGCCCGTCTGAGAGGATACCAAAAGAGGACCCTACTTCCAAACTCCTTGACACCTTCCTCGAGTATGATCCTGTAGATCCTAAAGATTTGGATGAATCTGATGCAGATACAGCTGAAGAAAATTGCATCATCTAATGTAGGGTACAGAAGTGCACGAAGCACTTCATTAACCAGACCCCAGATCCAAAACTGGTGGTCTAGATGGGGTCTCTTTTCCATTTTCTACACAATATGTTTGAAAAGGTGGTGGATTATCATGGCCTTAATGTGCTGATTTGTGACTAACTTAATCAAAAGATATGGGAAAGAATCCAACACCTAGATGTATCCTGGAATCAAGAGAAGTTTGAAAAAATATGGAAACTCCAGGTTGTCAATCAGGAGATCCAGTGCCTAGAAGAAAAATCATATGAGAATTACTAATTCATTTCCACTCAATAAAAACTCATCATATAGCTAAGGGACCAGCTGGAGAAGGCCCAGAAGTAGATAAGTAAAGCGACACATCAAGTGTCCAATCTATGGGCCAAGTGAGACTGAGCACAAATGAGAGATGTTGAGTTTTTTCTCGATGGTTGGTGAGGAGGAACATTAACTCAAAAGGTGGAATCTGACCTTAGAGTCCATGATCCAAAGTCTAGTAGAGCTATAATGCTCAATCACTGGGGAAAATCTATAGGGGGACTTTTTTCAAGACCTATAAGAGGATCTAACATGTGGATGTCCCTGTTACTATCACAAACTTTTTTATTTTCTTTAAAACTTTCCCCATGTGCATGGACACATTTATTTTATAATTTAATTACCAAAAATAGATCATACTTATAAGACAATACAAAGATCAATCCATAAGTTCTCATAGGCCATGCCTGATGTGAGAAACAAGGGACAACCGCCTGATTTATCATTTGTATGAGAGTGCTAGATAATTATTAAACAATTGGTGTTTTCCAGTATTGAATGAACATCGAGGGAATTTGGATTGAGAGAGGGTTTTTCTGGAGAATGAGGTTCCTAGAATAGCCGAATCACTTTTCCAACATGAACCAATGCAAAAATAGGATAACACAAGTGGTGTTGGAAACTATCCAAATAAAGGGAAATGAGGAGTGTGAATCACAATTTCCAATATCTAGAACATGAGGACAGTGGTGTGGTGGTATAGGATAACTATTAACCATGTTTAAAACATATAATACATACCATTATCCTGAAATGGTGGAAAACAAATGAGGGTCAACCAATGACCTTGTTTGAAATATGATACCTATCTCATAATTTCCCTCGAAGTCTGTATGTGAGACAAAGTAGCATGAGACCATACCATTAGGGGGTCCCTTCAAACATGGAAGAGGAAGAGGATCTAAACAAGGGAAATGTGAAGCATGGAAGTTGAGTGATGTAATGTTCAAATGGATTCCAAAACTATTGGAATTATTCCACTATGGTATAGAATGCATTGGTGTAACCAAATTGATCTAAACAAAGATCAAAACCATCTTCCAATGGAGCATCATCTCAGATTCCGAGTGAAAAAAAAATGTGAACAATGTGGTAGATGAAGAGCATCGAGAAAGGACCTCTAAGGTGAGGTCCCATGAGATTTTTGAGTTTTATATCATTAAATTGAGGATTTTATACCCACAATTTAATGTCATATGGTAAGGAGGATGCATGGTATAATTTAACATCATGTGATTAGGATGCGCCCCATAGTTTAACATCATGTGACCAGGATTTTGCCCATGGTTTATGGTCATACTTCCTAGGACATATAAAATAGTTTAATTTAATGTTTCATAGCCTACATAAATGCCTATTAATGGTATAATTTTTTGGAACATAGTAAATAAACCCAACATGAATGATCCAAAAGTGGATTGCATACCGCACAAGTACTAATAAATAGACGGATGTCGATATGAATGAAGATCAAGGGGACCATGCTACACCACATATACCTAAAGGGGGTTTAATACAGTTTAAATTCATGAATTAACATATGTTTATAGTTTAAGGTCATATAGTTTTGGACCAAAGGGAAGTAGAGTTCCCAGAACAGGCATATGTGGTGTGAAAGAGTGAAAAACCCGACATGAATGGGGCCTTAGGAGGCCTGGTGCCACACCACATTTTCCTAGTGAAGATCTTAGTTTAAGGTCATAGAGTTTGGACCAAGAATCCATTGTGTGTTTCAATCACATCATCACTCACCGTACCAGAACTCCTAATCCCATATGATCCATTCTTGGTGTTGGAAAAAAGGAATGGTACAGGGGGCCTACCTGGCATGTGGAAGCACGCATTAGGGGTGATACCAATGGTATAATTACACCACAACACAAGATATGAAAAGGAAGTAATTTGAGACTTTAAAGTTATAGATAAATGGGTTTCTGGTGAGTAGTGATTGATATTTGACCATATATTAAACACAAGTAACACAACCCTACCGATCAAGAATGGGGAGATAAAACGCAGGATCAACTGTTGACCATGTTTGAAACACATGATTCACTATTCTCTACCAAAGATTCATTAGGTTATTGGACTGAAATTGGAGGTGATCCAAAAATTACATGAGACCATAGCTTTTTAGGGATTCATCTGGATTTGAAAGATGTTTGAAATATGAACCAAGAAAGACCCGAAGTGTGAAATCTTGAATGAGCATATCAGAGAGTGGGATTCAAAACCTAAGATTTGTGAAAAGTTTAAGGTCATAATGTATGGACCATGTGATGTTATTAATATTTTCATGACTTATTATATACTCCCTTTACTTATTTTATATTAAATGTGCATAATTTTTGTGAAATATTAATGTTTTAATACTAAGTATAATTTTTGAGCATTTTTAGAAGTAGTCCAATTGAGTCACTTTACTATTTTATTTATAACTATCACCATACTGATTAAAATTTTATGGTTCTTGTTTTTTATGATTCCTTATTCAATTTCTCACATTTCATTAGAAGGAATTATGGGCCAATTCTTCCATTTGAATGCTCATATGGACCACACACGGTGACCCAAAGAATTTGTGAAGAAATTGGACCAGCCATGATGATTGAGTTACTGGTCTCACTCCCGAAGCCCATATTTTGTGAAACTCCACAATGTTTTCTTTATTATACATAATAATCATGGGTAAAAGTTTAAGGGCCCAAATATAAGAAAAAGGGGCCCAAATGAAGCTTTTAATTCCATCCCACCATTCTGGCCGGGAATTAAAATCAGTATAGTATTAATGAAATATCTCCTGATCTAGTAATAAAATCAATCTGAAATTTTTCAGTGTGAAATATGAGATTTAGGCAGCTGACTTTTTTGAATAAATCATTCGAATTTTAAGGCATATTTCTATTAAAAAACCCATTCACATTTTGGACTTCAAAAAGCATGGATTGAAATGCACAGTTTAACTGTATTTAATCAACTGGCCATAACTTTGGATCCTTAAGTCCAAATGACTCCAAATTTTGAGATAGGTAGGAAAAAATTATTATATTCAACTTTTAAGAAGGATATATCTCCATATTCTTCTATCTGGATGTCAAAATCGTCAAGCCAAGTGGAGGGACAGATTGAGAATGAAAACAGTCCACTTCCTTGGGCTATAAATGCATCCCCCTCCTCTCCTTCAAAGGGGTTGGAATTTCAGAAGAGCGGAGCACATATTGGCATGAAAAAATCCTTTAAAAAGGATTTATAGGACCTTACATACTCAATTTTTCACTTGAGATACCCTTCCTTCTCTCTTTGTTTCCTTTCACTTTTGTGTTTTTTTTTCGTTTGTACTCTTGTAAGTTTGTGTTTTGTAATTCTGTTTTAATGAAAGTTTCTTCTTCAATATCTCTTATTCTCATAAAACTTATGTAAATTAATATTAATGTTATTAAAATAGTTTAAATACAGTTGAATCTCCTTCCTTTATTTTGCTTCCTCATTCAATCGAAAGTTTGTTTTTAACAATCATCATTGTTCGTGTGTGTGTGTGTTCGATGCACCACTCTTTTTTTATTATCCCTTTATTTTTCTTCTCTTCTTAATTTATCATCATAATAATTATAACCAGATTATTAAACACCCAAATGGATGAGTAAATCCATTATTGGGGTGAGTCAAAATTCAGGGATGTTGAGTGATTGAGATTATTTGCTCGATGAATATTCTTTGAATTAACATTGTGTATGTTGGACTTAAAATGTAATGGATTAATGACTTGTTTTGTTTAACATGTGGTTTACATGGATTATTGGAACCATAAATACACCACAATCAATAATATATGATTGATATTAGAACCTTAAGTTAAGTTAAGGCTTGGATTAAAGCCTTAACACTTAGTAATTCTAATCAACGTCATCTTGTGACATGGGTGTTAATTTAATGCAATATAAAGAAAAGATTAAGGATATCACAAGCTTAACTACCTAATGATGAACTCACCCCAATCTTTATCAATTTGTTAAATCATTTATAGTCAATCAATAATTTCAATTAATATCTGCAAACAAACCCCCCTAATCAAAATACAATTAACTAAAAACAAACGACTATTACAAAGTATCATCGCCGAGGATTCGACCCGAGTGATGCTATACACATTAGTAGAGCACCGGAACTTTGACCGGTCAATTGGAGACAATCGGCTGTGAATTTCAAATGGCACTGTTTCCGGGGATGGTGCTTTATGTAGTCATTAGTTTCTGGTTATTTTAAAAAAACCAAAAAAAAAGTTTAAAAAAAATTGAAAAAAAACACAAAGAAAAACCCATCTTCTCATAAAAATCATAAACTGAAAAAATACAAAGAAAACCCCATCTTCCTTTTCCTTTAAACATCTCTCTAAATTCCCTGTAGCCTCCCAAACAACCCCTCAGATTTTTTGGACCCTGAAATTGAGCAAACACTTCACCAACTTAGGAGGAACATAAGAGATAATCAACTCATTCAAGAACTAGTCCTTGGCCAACCAATTGAATTAGATATGGCCAATCTCAGGGAAAAAACACTTAAAGAACTTGATGCCCCTGATATGAATTACCAACCTCTTGGTATTCAATATCCAAACATAAAGCCTAACTTTGAACTCAGATCAGGTTTGATTCATCTTCTCCCTCATTTCCATGGGCTAGCCGGTGAGGATCCACATCTCCACCTTAAAGAGTTCCAAGTAGTGTGCTATACCATGAAGCCTCAAGGGGTTTCTGAGGAACAAATAAAACTCCGAGCATTCCATTTCTCCCTAGCTAACACTGCTAAGTCATGGATCTACTACCTTCCTCCGGGTTCCATAACCACATGGACTAACATGAAGCGACTCTTCTTATAGAAATTCTTTCCTGCTTCTTGTACTGCTTCTATCCGAAAGGAAATAAGTGGTATCTATCAGTTCCCAAGTGAATAACTCCATGAATACTGGGAGAGGTTCAAAAAGCTTGTTGCAACCTACCCACACCACCAAATTCCTAACCAACTCTTGATCCAATACTTCTATGAGGGGTTATTGGCTATGGAGAGAACTCTCATTGATGCCGCAAGTGGCGGTGCTCTTATTGATAAAACTCCTACAGCTGCAAGAGATATAATAAGTAACATGGCTGTAAACACACAACAATTCCATAATCAAGCACATGATCAAGTCAAACAATCCCAAGATAATCAATCAATTGAGACGAACAAGATGACTGAGTGGATGAGTGAACTTACAGGTCTTGTGCCACAACTAGCTGTGGATACCAAATCCCCAACCTCATCTTCTTCGCAATCAATGTTTCCTAGACCGGTCAAAAACTGTGGAATCTGAAACTCTTCATCTCATCTAATAGACACATGTCCAAAACTTCAAGAGTATCAATCTGATTCATCTGGACCAATGGAGATCAATGCAGCATATGCTCAGCGGAACACCAAGCCTCAACTATCAGGTCAGTTTGTTAGAAACTTCAACCAACCTCACTATGAGCCCTTATCTTCTTCCTATAACCAAGGCCTTAGGTATGGTAATACCATATCTCATCCCCCTCAATTCCCTCCTCAAAACCCAAACCAATTCCAATATGGTCAAGGTGTTGGTAACTTCCAACAACCTTATCCTTTTCTTCCTCAACCTCAAAGGAACAATCCTCCTCCTGGATTCCATTATCCTAGCGAGCCTTCCCAATTCCAAAACCAATACAATCACTTTCCAAAGAACCAAAATCTAGGTAATCCCAATACGGGACAAGCCTCTTCATCCAAGAAACCATGGGAAAGTGGAGTGGAAGATATTTCCTCCTTCACCCATTCAAGACTCAAGAACATTGAAACCCAAATTGGTCAACTTGCATCTCACCTTAGTCAGTAGCAACCATCCAATTCTTACCAACTCCCAGTTCAACCATTACCCAACCCCAAGGGTAATGTAAGTGCAATTTTACTTAGATTGAGAAAGCAAATTGCTATGTCTCAAGATAATTCCTCCAACCCTCCTTTGAGTATTGACCTTGAAAATGAAAAGAAAAAGAAACTTGAAAAGGAACCTGAAACAATTCCCTCATCTCCTTCAATTCCACTTAGGAACCCAATTCCTTTTCCTCAAGTTGTTTCTAAGCCAAATAAGTCCTTTGAACCCGATCCTAAAATGCTCGACATGTTTAGACGTGTTGAAGTCAAAATTCCCCTCTTAGATTCCATAAAACAAATTCCTAAGTATGCCAAGTTTCTTAAGGAGTTTTGTACGCACAAGAGGAAACTTAGGATCTTAGAAAATGTTTCCACCCAGCAATCTATTCCCATAAAGTGCAAGGATCTAGGGACTTTTACGGTCCCATGAAAAATTGGAAGTTCTAACTTTGATGATGCACTCATAGACCTAGAAGCCTCAATTAATGTCATGCCCAAATCCATTTTCTCCAACCTTGGTCTAGGTCCCTTACATCCAGCATGTGTTGTCATTCAGTTATCCAATTGAAGCACAACCAGTCCTGAGGGAATAATTGAGGATGTCCTTGTTCGAGTCAATGATCTTATCTTCCATGATGATTTCAATGTCTTTGACATGGAAGGTGAGACGAACTCTTCTCGATCTCCCCTAGTTCTAGGAATACCATTCCTCATGATTGCGAGAACCAAGATTGATGTTCATTCAAGCATCTTATCCATGGAATTCGGTGACCAACTGTTCAAGTTCAACATTTTCCAAGACATGCGATACCCATCTGAGGATCACTCTTCATTATCAATACATGCTTCTGAGGACACTTATAAGAGTAAATCGAACCCCAATCCACCATGTTCTTCATGTTCTAATGACAAAGGATCTTGTGAAATCTGCACCATGATTAACCAAGTCATAAATGGTGAAGTTGATGTGGACCTCTCATTCATAGACTCCATCAATCTAGAGGAACTTGAAAACTCTATTGAATCCCACATCAACTCTGATCTCTACTGCTCCACCTTATAAAGTCTTAAGGAGAATTAATCTGAAGAAACTGAAGTCCCTTCCTCCATTCCTGAGTTTTCTAACCCACAAATAAAACATGAGACTGATCTAAAACCTCTTCCTAAACACCTGAAATATGAATTACTTTTCCATGATCACTCATATCCTGTCATTATCTCTGCTTCACTTAATGAAACCGAAGAGTCAAAACTTGTTCAGGTGTTAGAGGAAAACAAAAAGTCCATATGATGGACCCTATATGACATACCAGGAATCAACCCTTCCCTTTTCATACATCACATCCATCTTGAGGAATCATCCAAACCAATTAGACAACCACAAAGAAGACTTAATCCACTCATACTTGAGGTAGTTAGGGAAGAGATCACAAAGATTCTTCAATCTGGTATTATCTACCCAATTTCTGATAGTGAATGGGTTAGTTCAATTCAGGTTATACCTAAGAAGGGTGGGATAACTATTGTCACAAATGACCATGGGGAGTTAGTCACAAATCGAGTGAAGAAAAAATGGCATGTGTGCATCAACTATAGGAAACTGAATGTTGAAACAAGAAAAGATCACTACCCTCTTCCATTCCTTGATCAAATTCTAGAATGATTAGCTGGAAAGTCACACTATTTCTTTATTGATGGATACACCGGCCACTTCCAAATCTCAAGCACACCTCAGGACCAAGAAAATACTGCTTTCACATGTCCCTTTGGAACATATGCATATAGAAGAATGCCTTTTGGACTTTGCAATGCTCCTGCAACATTCCAGAGGTGTATGATGAGTATATTTTCTGAACTTATTGAACACTGCATGAAATTATTCATGGATGACTTCACCATTTATGGTGAGTCATTTTAATCTTGTTTGAATTCACTCTCTCTAGTCCTCCAAAAGTGTGTCAAGTGTAACCTTGTGTTAAATTTTAAAAAATGTCACTTCATGGTTGAAAATGGGATTGTTCTAGGGAACATAGTTTCAAAATATGGTATTGAAGTCGATCCTTCCAAAATTGAAGTGATTCAATCCCTTCCTCAACCCAAATCTGTTCGAGACATCCGTTCATTTCTCATTCATGCCGGTTTCTATTGGAGATTCATCCATAACTTCAGTAAAATTTCCCTCCCACTCACTCGATTGCTCCAAAATGATGTCACTTTCCATTTTGATGAGTTTTTCAAGAGAGCCTTTATTGAACTCAAAACTGCTCTAACATCTTCCCCAATAATCCAACCCCCAGATTGGTCCTTACCCTTTGAGTTGATGTGTGATGCTTCTGATAGATCCGTTGGGGCTGTTCTTGGTCAAAGAAGAGAAAATATTCCTCATGTCATCTATTATGCCTCAAAAACTTTGGATGAAACTCAATCTCACTACACTGTCACTGAAAAGTAACTTTTAGCAGTTGTTTTTGACTTAGATAAATTCCGGACCTATCTCTTAGGTGCCAAAATCATCATCTTCACAGACCATTATTCTATAAAGTTCTTACTCAAGAAAAGTGATTCCAAACCGATGCTAATAAGATGGATTTTAATGCTCCAAGATTTTGACCTTGAAATCAAATATAGACCAGGAAAAGAAAACCCTGTGGCTGATCACTTGAGTAGAATTTCTAATTCTTCTCATTCTGAAATCATCGATCCTGAATTCCCCACTAAGAACCTTTCATCTCTCACCCCAAAAATACCATGGTATGCCCCAATTGTAAATTACTTGGTTTATGGTGTTTTTCCTGAATTTTTTTCAAAAGAACTAAAAATGAAGTTGAAAAGTGTTTCAAAATACTATTTTTGGGAAGAAAATAAACTTTGGAAAACTGGGGCTGACATGGTAATAAGGAGATGTGTTGATGAAAATGAACATTCTTCCATATTAGAATTATGTCAATCAATGCCTAGTGGTGGACACTTTTGACCACAAAGGACCTCCCTAAAGGTCCTAGACTCTGGATTCTTCTGGCCTTCACTCTTTAAGGACTCACATGAGTTCTGTCAATCATGTCCCACTTGCCAAAAGTTTGGCACAATTTCAAAGAGAAATGAAATGCCCCAAAAGCCTTTAATTTTCTGTGAGATCTTCGATGTTTGGGGCATCGATTTCATGGGACCATTTCACCCTTCCAATGGATTCTCATACATCCTTCTTGAAGTTGATTATGTTTCTAGGTGGGTTGAGGCCAAACCCACTAGAAAGGATGATTCAAATACTGTTAGTGAGTTCCTAAAGACACACATCTTCCATAGATTTGGCATGCCTCGTGCCTTGATTAGTGACTTAGGAACCCATTTCTGTAATAGAACCATGGAATATCTTTTGAAAAATAATGGGGTTTTACATAAAACTTCAACTGAATATCACCCCCAAACAAATGGCATGGCTGAAATTTCTAATAGAGAAGTGAAAAGAGTGCTTGAGAGAATTGTAAAACCCACCAGAAAAGACTGGCCTGAAAGACTTAGTGAAGCACTTTGGGCTTATCGAACTGCCTATAAAACACCCATTGGGATGTCTCCTTTTAGGCCAGTTTTTGGAAAATCATGTCATTTTCCAGTTGAAATACAACATAAGTCATTTTGGGCAGTGAAAACTTGTAATTTTGATCTTGAAAAATATGGTGAAGAAAGATTGTTGCAATTGGATGAACTGGAGGAGCTTCGACTTGATTCTTATGAGAATTCTAATCTCTACAAAGAAAAATCCAAGGCACTCTATGATAAACACATCATGGGAAAGGTATTTCATGAAGGTGAAAAGTTAATTCTCTTCAATTATAGATTTCGGCTTCACCCAGGTAAGCTTAATTCTCGTTGGGAAGGTCCTTTTGTTATTACTAATGTTTACCCATTTGGTGTAGTGCAAGTCCAAGACCCCTCTTCCAAAAGAAAATTCATGGTTAATGGACATCAGTTAAATCATAACCATGAGAGGATGCACAATCCTAGATCATCATTGACTTCCACTGGATCCCCAACTTCTCCAGTCGACCAACCACTAGATGGAGATGGTGACCTACCAAATCCAAACCAGGGAGAACCTCTTTCCCTTTAACTCTCTCTCTATCTCTTCCACTCTCTACCTCTTTCTTCTTATTCCCCTCTCTTTCATTTTTTTACCACTTTCTTTATAAAAACCTTTATTTTTTACTTTATCTTTTGTGTGGGTGTATTTTTATTAAAAAGTAAAAAAAATCTACAAAAAAAAAAGAATCATAACAAAAAAAATTAAGAGTCATGATTAGTCACCATCAAGTTTTAAAATTTTGTCCAACCTTTTTGGGGAGTCAACAGACATGGTTTTATCTCATAAATTTTGTGTTTTCATCATATATTTGGATAAAGAATTTTGTGTCAAGAATAATACATTTTTAATGCTCAATTTTTTATTTGAAAAATGCTTTTCCCCAACCGTGAGAACCAACACTGCTTTCATGACAAGGCCACCTATGGCCATCTTTTCAAAATGTGTGTTTTTACCCCCATTTGTGATTCTTGAGTTTGTGGACCTTCGAGCTAAATTTCCTACCTTAGTGTGTATTAATATGTTAGAGGCATTTTCTGTACAACATGAGAATCACAATAGACAAATATCCTCCCATTTCCCTTATATTAATCCTCCTTTTGAAAGCCCCTTCAGGCCTATGAAAACTTTTTCTTTGATAGCCACATTACAATCCCAATACCTTTTCCCACCCAATATCAACATGGATTTTCATTGCATAATTTTTTGAAATTTATGTGTGGGGGGAATGGATATCATTGTTTGGGTACCCTATTATTGATTTTTAACGAGTTATCATCTACTTGAGGGAAAGAATCCATTTTATTGTGGGGGAGAGATTATCATTCAATGTGTTTTGGGTAATGTAATGTACTACCATTTATGTAATTTTGTAAATGTTATTGACAAGAGTTCAAAAAAAATCAAAAATGATGAAAAAAATCAAAAATAAATTGAAAAAATGGGTTGTGTCTTAGGTAGGTCAAAAATCACTCTTCCTCAACCTTTGATCTTGTTATAAATATTAAAATTAGTGTCGTGAGGAGATCAAAAATGGGTTAGTATATGAGTGTGAGATCTGTTTCAAGGTCAACTTTCGAAAAAACAAAGAAAAAAAAGGAAAAGAAAAAAAGAACACTTGCATTATATTCTTATTGGGAGAAGTTTTTTGTTTTGTAAATATTCCATCTTCTCATTACCTTCATATCTTATTCTTCTATTGTGTCTTTCTTCACAAAATCATTCCCTTGTAAATATGTGTTTTCATTTCCTTCTATGTTTTATTTCAAAAAAATGTGCATTGCTTTTTTCTTTGTTGGTGTTTTAACCCTCTTATTCTCTCTCTTGGACATTATATTCCTACCATACCATAGCCATATAAAACCCCTTAAAAATACCTCTTTATTCTTGTACACTTTTTATAGGTATTGGAAGCTTATAGCTCTTTAAAACTCTAATATTTTCACTTTTGGTTGGTGAAAGAGTGAACCTCCACAAATGAATTTTATCATCTTGAGAGGTGTGAGTTTTGAGTGTCCATATTTTCTATTTCTAAATTTGAGCATGAAGAAATGAATTAGTTTTGGAACATTGTTTCTGTAACAACTTTTGGTGGAATTCAAAAATGATGAGTGAAATATTCTAAACCTCCCCTGATTGGAGAAAACAAAATTTTAATATTTGTTGGTGAGTAAAAATGATTTTGTCATGTTTTTATATTTGTTGCACATGAGGAAATTAAAAAACTAAGTGTGGGGGATATGATGTTATTAATATTTTTATGAATTATTATATACTCCCTTTACTTATTTTATATGAAATGTGCATAATTTGTGTGAAATATTAATGTTTTAATACTAAGTATAATTTTTGAGCATTTTTAGAAGTAGTCCAATTGAGTCAGTTTACTATTTTATTTATAACTCTCCCCCTACTGATTAAAATTGTGTGGTTTTTGTTTTTTTAGGATTTCTTATTCAATTTCTCACATTTAATTAGAAGGAATCATGGTCCAATTCGGATATTTGAAGGCTCATATGGACCACACACGATGACCCAAAGAATTTGTGAAGAAACTGGACCAGCCATGATGATTGAGTTACTGGTCTCACTCCCTAAGCCCATATTTTGTTAAACTCCACCATGTGTTCTTAATTATCCAAAAGAATCATGGGTAAAAATTTCAGGGCCCAAATATAAGAACAAGGGGCCCAAATGAAGCTTTAAAGTCCAGCCCACCATTCTGGACGGGAATTAAAATCAGTATAGTATTAATGAAATATCTCCTGATATAATCATCAAATCAAGATAAAATTTTGCAGTGTGAAAGAGGAGATTTATGAAGCCTACTTTTTTGAAGAAATAATTCTAATTTGAAGGTAGATTCCTATTTAAAAACCCATTCACATTTTTGACTTCAAAAATCATGGATTGAAATGGACAGTTTAACTTTATTTAATCAACCGGACATAACTTTGGATCCTTAAGTCCAAATGACTCCAAATTTTTAGAGAGGTCGTACAACATTATTATATTCAACTTTTAAGAAGAAGATATCTCTAGATTCATCTTTATGGATGTCCAAATAGTTGATCCAATTGGAGGGACAGATTGGGAATGAAAACAGTCCACTTCCTTGGGCTATAAATGCATCCCCCTCCTCTCCTTCAAAGGGGTTGGCATTTAAGAAGAGAGGAGAACATATTGGAATGAACAAAGCCTTGAAAAAGGCTTAAGAGGACCTGATCTACTCATTTTTTTACTTGAGATGCCCTTCCTCCTCTCTTTGTTTCCTTTCACTTTTGTGTTGTTCTTCGTTTATAATCTTGTACGTTTGTGTTTTGTAATTCTATTTTAATGCAAGTTTATTCTTCAATATCTCTTATTATCATCCAAATTATGTAGATTAATATTAATGTTATTAAAATAGTTTAAATACAGTTAAATCCCCTTCCCTTATTTTGCTTCCTCATTCAATCGAAAGTCTGTTTTTAATAATCATCATTGTTCGTGTGTGTGTGTGTTCGACGCACCACTCTTTTTTTCTTATCCCTTTCTTTTTATTCTCTTCTTAATTTATCATCATAATAATTATAACCAGATTATTAAACACCCAAATGGATGAGTAAATCCATTATTGAGGTGAGTCAAAATTCAGGGATGTTAAGTGATTGAGAGTATTTTCTCGATGAATATTCTTTGAATTAACATTGTGTATATTGGACTTAACATGTCATGGATTAATGACTTGTTTTGTTTAACATGTGGTTTACATGGATTATTGGAACCATAAATACACCACCATCAATAATCTCTGATTGATATTATAACCTTAAGTTAAGTCAAGGCTTGGATTAAATCCATAACACTTAGTAATTCTAATCAACGTCATCTTATGACATGGGTGTTAATTTAATGCAATATAAAGTAAAGATAAAGGATATCACAAGCTTAACTACCTAATTATGAAATCACCCCAATATTTATCATTTTTTTAAATCAATTATAGTCAATCAATCATTTCAATTAAGATCTGCAAACAAACCTCCCTAATCAAAATACAATCAACTAAAAACAAACGACTATTACAAAGTATCATCGCTAAGGATTCAACCCGAGTGCTGCTATACACATTAATAGAGAACCAGAACTTTGACCAGTCAATAGGCGACAATCGGCCGTGCATTTAACCATGTCATATAGTTTTAGATTCATTTTATTCAGGCTATAATATCATAGTTTAAGGTTATAGTGTTCAGAACAAAACCAAGTCCAAGGGGCCAAAAGGTTGATAGACTTGTGACTGGACCCACAGAAAAAATGTCCAGGGATCCCTACATATCCCATAAGGATGAGAATCAAACCACACATTGTTTTGTAAAAAAATGTATTGAGATACCAAAACTAGTAGAATAAATACACACTGTTAAGGAAACTACAACATCACATGATTATTGTGAGGAATTCTAAATTTTATTAGGGTAGAATTATAGTTTAACGTCATGTTGGGGATGTTATCTCTTAGTTTAAGGTCATAGAGTTCATACAAAAAATGGGGGAATGTTTCAAATGGGTATGTGTGGTGTAGTGTCATGAAAAACTCAATGTGAATAAAGAATAAGGGGCCCCAACACCACACGACACACCTTGGAGAAAATCCTGTATACAGTTTAATGTTGTGATGCTTTGACTTAATGTGGATAGTTTAGGGTCATGTTTTATAGACCATTAAATATTAGTTTATGTTCGTATAGTTTGGACCACAGGATGGGAACTACTAAAATGGATATTCATATTGTGGCAACATAACAACCTTGATATGAATAAGGACCAAGGAGCATAACACCACATACAAATTCTTGAGGAGGCTTGTGTACAATTTAGAGTCGTGAAGCTTGGACTGATATGAGGCCAAGGGGCCAAAGGTTTTAACGGATTTGTATCTAGTCTTGGAGATGAGAAGTCTGAGCATAACTACATATCCTATAAATATGGGAATCAATCCACACATAGTTTTGGAACACATCTCCCTACGCAGGTCTGACCCATACATAGAGAGGGGGGATTGTTTTCATTATTGCTTCTTTTTTTAGGTGGTGTGGCTATACTAGGATATAGAATCTTTGTGTTGCTACATATACCATAAGTATGGGAATCAATCTTTATATAGTTCTTGAACATGGAATGGTGGATTACCAATGCCAAGGGTGATGTATTCTCAGGTGAGAAGGTGATGGTGATGTGCGATTTATTATCGTATGACCAAGACGAAGATTGTTATGCAGTTTAACATAATACAACTAGAACACTGGTGCTATTAGGTTTATCATCATATGGATTGGACAATAGAAGCTCATTTTAATGTCATGTTTCACTTATAATATATATATAGAATTCTAACGGGGATGTACAAGGTGAAATAGCTATAACAAGACATAAATGAGGGCCTAAGAGGTCCATCACAACAACACACACTCGCAAAGAAGGCTTGGTCACAGTTTAAAGTCATGATGCCTAAACTTGATCTTTTAGTTTAAGGTTTTAGAGTTTAGAAAAGGTGCTCAGTTTAATGTCATGTTCCTGGGATGCTATCAATATATATTTTAAAGTAATACAATGTAGACTATAGGTGCTGAAAATAGTTTAAGGTCATAATAATTGGACCTATTGAAGACAACTTATGGTCGTGTCGCATGGACCATGGGCTCTTAGTTTAAGGTTTTAGAGTTTGGACAAAGTGATAAGGGGATTCATGAGGATGTGCATAGTGAGTTGTTATGGAAAACCCAATGTGAATGAGGGCCAAGAAGGCCCACGCTACACAAAATAGTCCATAAAAAATCCCACATATAGTTTTAATTTGTGATATTTGGTCTAAGGATATGAAATTTAAAGCAGTAAAACTCAGAATAGAGAAACACAGTTTAACGTCATGTTGTGGGGACATATAAAATCTCCTTATGAAAAGTATTTCTTGAGGAACTTGGCATTGGTCGAAGGATTGATGCACTCTCCACCCATAGTGATAAAAGATTAAGCACCATTTGGATAACCCTTATTAATGATGTAAGGTCCTTCCCATTTAGGATCTAACTTTGGTGAATTTCTCTCAGGTATAATCGACATCCTGAGAGTCATTATTGTATCACCATATAGGAAGGAGGAATGGAGAACTTTCTTATTTAACACTTTGGTTATCTTATTCTGGCGCCTCTCTAGATTATGCAAGGCCTAAAGCCTATTTTCATTGAGGAATTCCAACTCATCTAGACAGACTTATGCCATTTTTTCTGGTGTCTACTGGTCATGGATAGCTATTTTGAGTGATGGAAACTGAATCTTAATGGGAAGTACTGCCTCTGTTTCATATACCAGGGAATATGGTGTCACCTGGGTAGAATTTTGGGTCGTCGTTCAATAAGCCCAGAGATTTTTGGGGAGATTTTCCAACCAAATTTTCTTATTTTTGACCTCCATAATACTTAGAATGTTGGAGTTGGTTTTGTTGAATGCCTCAATATATCCTTTCTTCTGTTCATGGTAGTGAGAAGTATGGTTGGACCAGATGATATACTTGGCATAAAACTTCTTCATCTTAGATACTCGGATGTTAGTTTCATTTTTGTTTAGAAAATCATGAAGGAATCTAAATCTATGGATGATACTGGTGCTCACAAATTCAAAAATTGATCGGGCCTTGTATTAATTAAGAGTAATTGTTTCTTCCAACATGGAAAGAAAATCCATCACGGTTAGAATAAACCTGAACTAGTGAGCTATCACTGGGGGATATGGATCCATGAAATCGATTCCCCATACTAAAAAGGTCCAATAATACTTGGTAATATAGAGGGGCTCCGGTGGTCAATGTACAAAGTAGAAATGGATCTAACATGAATGGAACCTCTTGGTGAACTCGATACAATCATGGATCATGGTGGGCTATAAGTAGCCCAATTTTTATATATGGTGAGAGAGATTCAAAATTTCATGATGAAAACCATAGGACCCACCATGAACTTCATGCATAACCTAGGTAATCTCATCCCCTTGAATTCAATAGAGGAGAATTCCATTAAACCTATGTCTGTAGAGAGTCTTCTCAAGGATCAATCCACTTTGAAGGGTGAACTATGTTGTGTATCGATGGATTTTCCCGTGTTCAGCTTTTTTAGGTGGGAGGATGCCATGTTGGAGATACTCGATGAAAGGGGTTGTCCAATCAAAGGATCCTTTAGCTACAGGGTGATCCTGATGTCTTGATGTGGAAGCACTTGTGGTCATGTGGTTTACCTATTGGCTATCATCATCGTCTGATGTGATGAGAGTGATGAATCTTCAATGAATCACATGGATATACAGATCATCTAGTTCAAGATCTACAAGGGAAGCAACTAGAATTTCCAAGGCATCAGCTCGACCATTTTGTAACCAGGGTACAAGAGTCACGTCTGATTGAGAAGGGAAATGGGCCTCGACTGGTGAGTGTGATTGAGCACGGTCACAAGATCAATCTTACTAATGACACAATCACCATCGATTTTCTTGATGACTAACTCAGATTCTCCCTTCATATAAAAGAGGGTAATATCAATCTTTAGGGACAACTCAAGACTAATAATGAGATCCTGATACTCTGCCTCATTGTTAGTGTAGTATTTTTTCAATAAGAAAAAGTAGGGCATGAAAACCTATATTGGGGTGAGGAAGATGATCCCCAGACCTACTCAGTTGAGTTTGGGATAGTTGAGCCTTCTACCGGTTGGGCTCCGAGAGGCACCATCAAAATGATTATTCCATCATAGAATAACTTATTCCACTGAAAAGATGGTATCATCTGAGAAATAAACATCCATAGGAACTTTTTTAGGGGCTGGATGGGTGGCATTAAATTCTGCTAGTGCTTGACCGTGGATGTATTTCTACAGAACGAACCTGATGTCGAACTACTGAAGGATCACTTCCCAATGTGCCCACTGAATTTTCAAAATCATACAGTTCTATATATAATTTAGTGGATCCACATGGTACACTATTTGCATATCAAGATCATACAAATAATGCAAAAAATATACATTTCAAAAACTAGTATGAGGCAGCTCTTATCGATAGAAGAGTACCTGGACTCTATGTCGAGGAGAACACGACTAAGATAATATAAACTATTCTCTATCCCTTAGTTGCTCTTATTATAAATTAGGTCATTGAGGGATCATTATAGGGTGGTCACATAAAGGACCAAAGGATTTCTGAATATAGGTAAAATTAAAACTGTAGGATGTAGTAGGTATTGTTTGATTTTCTCAAATGCATCCTGGAACTCTTCATCCCATCAGTAAACAATTCCTTTCTTCATGATCCTAGAAAATGTATTACACATTCTATATAGATTCATGATGAATCAGAATATGTAGGAAAAGTGGACTTGAAGGCCTCAGAGTTACCAAAGGTTGCTCGGAGGAGGCATCTAGCTGATGGCCTTGATCTTCTATGGGTTAATCTTGATGCCTCTATATCTGATGAAAATCCAAGAAACTTCTCAGAGGTAACCTTGAAATCATATTTCAAGGGGTTCATCTTCAGACATTAGGAGTGGAGGAATCCAAAAACATTCTCAAGATATCTAAGTTGGTCTTTACATTAGCTGGGTTTGACCACTAAATCATCCACATATCATTCCACTAACATCCCAATAATTGATTTGAAGATGCGGTGCATGGCCCACTGATAAGAAGATCTTGAATTCTTCAAACCAAAATGCATTACTTGATATAAAAAAGTACATTGTGGTAATTTAAAGTTGGTATAATCCTCATATTAATGGTCCATATAGATATTATTCTACTCGGAGTAACCATCCATGAATGAGAGAGCTTGGAACCCAGTTGTGGAATCAATCAATAGCTATGTCACTGGGAAGGGACAATCATCCTTCGAAAAATGACGATTGAGACTCCAGAAGTCGATAAAGACTCTGATATGTCCATTATTCTTCTTGACTAGTATGATGTTGGCAATCCACTTTGGGTACTGAACTTCCTTGATGAAGCTAGATTTGATAAGCTTATCAATTTTTTCCTTGACCATGGAACCATGATAAGGGTGCATTTTTTGGGAGCCTTCTTGAACCCATGATGACACACTAGAAGACCAAGATGGTATAAAACAACCTGAGGGACCAAACTTGGAATTTAATCATAGCTCCATGTAAATACATCTTGGTGCCACTTTAGTAAATACACATAATGCTAATGTTCCTCTGGAGGCATTGCTGCACTGATTAACTTTGGCCTCAAATATTCCTAGGTTCTAAGGTTTAACTTAATTAACTCATATATTGTGGTGCAGACACCCACTTCAAAATTAGGAGGAGAATCTTCCCGATCCTCTTCATCATATAAGGCCGGGGGATCTATGGGAGGAGATTATTCATCCAGTTCGACTGATCTCGGGGGAACATTGGTTCCTTCTTGGGTGGATGTGGAATATTCACTGGGATATTCTTTCTCTGTTGAAGCCATGTAAACAAATATTTTCATTCCAATTCTATCAAGACTTTAACCCAGGGTTCATGCTTGATTTTAATGTAATGATGATTGGTTTTCTTGTTTCAGTTCAACCCATCTTGGTAGAATAGGTGAGTATGACACAAAATTATAGCTATTGGGTGAATATATCGATACTTAGTAAGGGTAGGTATCACCTAAGCCTATTCTATGTAATAGTTCAAGGTAATCAGTCTAAATTCTTTGTACTTAGGAACACAAATCACTTTTCCCCCCAGAAATGATGAAGAAATTCCCCAATTCTAGTGTTATAGCCTCCAACCTGTGAATCGGTAGGATGAATACATAATCCAAATCCATCCATGATCTATATGTGATAGTGGTGTGCTCAATTGTATAGGTTTGAACCTGATTGTCCTTGATTATGTAATAGACTAAGTCCATATAATGAGATTCATAGGAGTCAAAAGGAGACACATCACATTATAGCATACCTACTCGACCTTTGATGGAGTACTTAGGCATTGGTGATACGAGGAGGGAACCAATACATGCATATGGAGCCATGGATTACCCATCAACATGTTGTAAGGGGTTTCCTATGATACAACTAAGAATTTAGTGTTTTCTACCAAACTTCAAAACTAGGTCTTCAAATGGATCCTTTCACACGGTCTCTACTCGGTCCTATCATAAAATATCATCTTAAAGTTAGAGGTACTTAGATCTAATTTAGTCAGTCCCAACCTGAGGAGCATCCGGGTCGGGATGAGATTGATCCCTGAGCCTGTACTGACCAAATATTGATGAACCTCTATGCAATTAAAATGGACGGTGATGTACAGTGGGAATATGTTCCCCTGCACAAGGAATCCATCATCTTCTCTAGATAATGATATGATGGTTTGGCATTATGATCGATCAAATTCCTTGGAATAAAAGATATATGAAACGACTACTGCTATTTAAAACTATAGGGGGATTCTCAAAGCTTCTAGGAGGGCCTCCCACATCTCTTTTGATAGGAAGAAGGCCTCGAGGATCGAGCTATTTATAGGTATGATGGAAATGTGATTAAGAACATTATACTTACATTCCAAATTCACATTTATGACCATAGGGTGTTTCTCTTTGGTAGGAGGAATGACATGCACTGCTGGATAAACCGATGGATTCTGGATGGTGCTATAAATGTCCAACTTCTAATCAGACAACTCACCCAAAACCACTACTGGTTTTCTATTGGTTGGATGAGATATGGCTTTAGAAAGATGAGACTGAACATAGTGAGGTTGTATTTTTTCTTACTGGGTGATTACTATGGTTAGAGGTGGTTGTGAGTCTAATAGAACAGGCTAAGAGGACTACGCATGCTAAGCTCTAAGAAAAACCTGCTGTTTAGTCTCAGTTTCTTGAACATCCTAGCTTGAATCACTAGACTGAGCATTATAGTGAATTTCATGCCCTTGTATTCTTCTTCTATGATGTATTTTGGGAGTATTCATAGGACTTACCTAATATTACTCATCAATGAGGACCATTTAGGGTTCCACCAGTTAAATGGTGTTCATGGAGGCATACTGTTAGATGTCTTTAGAGGAGTCTTGTAATACTAGATAAACCCTGAGTGTGATTACCATCTCTAGAGGCATGAAATCATTGAGAGTGTGGGATGGATTATCCACTGGTCGAGAAATTTTATTTCCCTTTCATTGTCGGTGCCTACTCTTATGAGACATGGAAGGATGTGATGGAGATGCAGAGGAATCATTTAAAAAAAGTTTGGTGACATCATGAGGTTTAGGATGGACTAAGCATAAATGAATGCTGTCATGAGCATGAGTGACTACCCTAAGAGCCAACCGGTTTTCATAATTCTGAGTCCTCTGGTTGGAAAAATATTTCCATACATCAGAACCCTTGTTGTCATTATTAGGTTCAGCTGAGACGCATGTCACCTATGCCAGAACATGGCCCAATTTAACCACACCATTATCCACTTGGTCCTAGATCTGATCCTCAAACACATAGCACTACTTGATTGTATTTACAAGGATTTTTTGGTATGAGAAATAGTCAAGGTAATTAGTTATATCAACTTCATTGGTTATCCTACTTTCTGACAGTTTCATAACTCCTTATTCCAAGATATTGTGGAAATAACCAGGAACCAGTGCACCCTTGAAAGAATAGTTCCATTTTCTTCTATCCATGATGGGATACTTGGGAGCTTGGAACTGTCGAGAGGCTCTAGTTTGATAGGGGTATGAAGCTATATTCTCTTTCCAAGGAGACTGTGCTTTCTAAGGCAGTGACTTCCAATTCTGCACTAGGCGTTTCTGAGCCTGAGGTTGTTGCACTTGGTGAGGCTTTAATTAGGGAGGATCTAAGGGTAACAGATCTAGCAGCTATGGGGTCCCACTTTCACTATGATGACAGTCTCTTCCTTAGAACCTCTTCTTGCAGGAGCTGGAAGAGGAAACGGGTATGCCTACTTGGATTACTGCAAGGCTTCCTCTAGGCACTGATCCTTGTTATAAAAATCTCGAAACCCACCTGGGAAGTTCTAAGTGATGAGGGTAGGGACTAGTTTAGTCTTGACATTCCCAACACACATCTTCAACAACTTCTCTTTAGGTAGTGGCATGTTGAGTGAATACATTTGGCCCTTCCATTTGACAAAAAAGTTTGTGATGTGCTCATCTAGCAGTTTCTTTCCCTTAAAGAAGTAGACAATTTCTTGTCTGACATGAAATGGAGATGAACTGGCAGAGAAAATTCATGTGAAGGTCTTTCTAACCAGTGATGAACCCAATGGATAACTGGTTTTACCAGAAGAACACATTCCCTTCCAATGTATGGATGAAACATCGGATCTTGGAAGCCTCCTGCCAATCTAGGGTCCCCAACATGGGTTCACACCTTGAGATAAAGTAGGCCATATGTTGCAGCGGGTCACCAATCTAGTTTAAGGGGTTGAAGTATGATTCTATAAATATGAGGGTGCTTGAATTTCATCCACCCATTCCATATATGGATTTCTATTAGATGGTATTTCCACCTGTTACATCTATAGGGGTTCAAGGAAAGCAGTGAGAGTAACTATCAAATCATATTGGTTTGAATTTTCTCTTTATGGGAATCCCTGACCACTAATGCATTAAAAGTTTCATCAACATGGTAGGCATGCTCTGAGGCTCATGGAACGGCTTGTGGAGCGGCTTGGCCTGGATCTCAAGGAAGATTATCATGCTCCACGGGAAGAGTGGACAATTCATACCACTATTGTTTTCCATAAAATATAGCCTCTAATTTTTTAGGATGTGAAAGATAAATTTGGAGCATCTAGTTGAGAAGGATTTGTGGCCTCCCCTATATCCCCAATAGAGGAGGAACATGATCCTATCGAGGAATGCCATAATCCAAGAATCACTCATCAAGGAGAACATTAATTATTTTATTCTAATATGTGATATGATATTGTAGGGTGTCCATAGTAGGATAAACCACTATCCTCTGTGTGACACAAGGAGGATCTGAGAGCTCGAGCTATCCCATGAACTTATTGAGATTCTGACCGGCCAATAATGATGTGGAGGGATCTCCAAGGCCAAGTGCCTGACTTTATAGCTAGGTGAGAACACATGTATGAGGGTCTGCCTGATAATGCACTACACCATTGCGTGGGTTATCTATATTTGATCTTGTGCTGGTGTCTCCATCCTTAGGAAATGCAAGATCATCCATATTCAGAGTGATAGTACTAGAGGGTATATACTCAATATCACTAGGTAAGTCAAGCGGATTGAAGTGGAGTGCAGCATACTACCCCAAGCCACACATCTGTATGTGCAGAGATACCCTCTTCAATGATTCTGTGGAGCACTATGAAGCTTTGGATGCATATTAATTGAAGGGCCCGGTGGTAGCCAGGTGATGCAGGAGGCTGATTCACTAGGAGTGATACCAACTCAACCATGTTACATTTCTGATCGAGGTTGTCAAAGTTCTCTTGGATCATTGGATAGACCAATGAAAAATCATGGAGGTGGAAACACATCACCCAAATAGTCTGGTGAAAGCACGTGACCTGTTCCTGCAAGGGAATTCAGAAATTTTGTGGATCTCACCTTCTAAGATGGTGAACATCACCTTTTGGTCTCCTACCCTAGACTCTGATGTAGATGACTAGAGAGAAGGATCCATCATTGAATTTCATTCTGCTTTAGAGTCTGATAAGTGAACTAGAATGAAAATGAGTTGGTGTTTTTTGGAGTTCTATCTTCGATGGTGAGGGTTCACCTTTCTACCTCGGGACGAATCTTTAGGGTAGGGAAGCTATTCGACATGGGTAGGACCTCCGTGCTGTTGGGTGATGGTGCAGGGGAGGACCTATGATTTTATTGGTTGGGATATGGGGAGGGCCTCTGTATTGATTGGTGTCATCATGGGTAGGACCTCCGCTTTGACCACTATAGGAGTGGGTAGGACCTCCACTCTGATTGATTGAAGTGCAAGAGGGCCTTCACAGTGATCAAACTAGACATGGGGAGCACCTCCATGTTGGTTTCCGAAAGTGCGGGGAGGAACTCCGTTGTGAATGGTGGGAACATGGGTAGGACCTCTGTGTTGACTGTCAAAGAAGTGGGTAGGACCTCCACTCTAGTTGGCTACTGCACAGGGAGGACCTTCGTGGTGACCGACACTAGATTAGGGATGGCCTCCGTTTGATTTGGGAATGGACTAAGGAGGCTCTTCGCACTAATGGTATGTGACATGGAGAGGACCTATGTGTTAGGAACCATGAGTATAGGGAGGACCTCCACAATGGGTGTCGATGAAGCGGGGATGTCCTCCACTTTGACCGATTCTATAAACATGGGTAGGACCTCTATGTTGATTGTGAGAGTGGGGAGGGCCTCCACTTTGACTAATTATATTATGGGGAGGACCTCTGTACTAAATCTCATCATCAAGGAATGGTTCGTAAAGGTTACTAATGATGCGAGCGACTAATAGAGTCAAACCAACCTACCCATAGGTTAGCTAAGGCCTCAATCCCAACTGTACATGGATGGTTCCTTGATCTGTAGTGGTAGGGACCTGGAAGAATCTCTCAGGGGTGGTAGCAAACACTAGAGCTATGGAAGATTATGTCCCTTATTGGGTGTCCTTCTGATCTTATGCCTGAAATTGGTGTTGGGACATTTAGATCGGGTCTGGAAGAGCAGGGGTGTAGTCCGCCTATTCCTCATCCTAGAAGACAGTTCACTACTAGTACTGATGAGGCTTAGTGGTATCCCTCATGGGAAACTCTAGGGTGTTAGTCATTGTTGGGGTGACTCGGACATCCCCTACCTCCTCAACATTGGGGAGCGATTCATGGGATCGCTACGGAGAGAGGCTCCCTAAGCGATTGGTCATTGGAGTGGGGAGTAGTGGATCCATACATAACCCTTTGGTGCGGTGATGTTGGCAAGTTATAGAAGCCTCTAGGTCATAGTGGTCCATATCACTTATGGGAATGACTTCCTCCTACTCATAACATTGTACGAGGGCGTTGATCACCCTCTTCTGAATGATCTTCAAGGGTGAGACAGGGCATGAGTATCCAACAACTGATGGCTTAGAAAATTTCATGGTAGAGATTGAGTCATGCGTGATTGGAATGTTGACATTTCTCCTACCCCTACATCGACGAGCATTGGGTTGTTGGTTTACTACAGCTTGGGTCCTGCAATGTAGGAAGATTCATACATTAATAAGGATACTAATAATGTAATGCACAATTCCCTAGTATTATATAATATTTTATAGTTGGATAGAAAGAGATCCACACTGACGATGTCACCGACCAGAATGTCCAACATTCAACTACCCCAATTTCCAGAGTGTTCCATACCTATTTTCTTAGTGGGAGCTAGAACCAGATAGATGGATCTAATGACATGATAATCTATTAATGTCTCAAATGCCACGAGTCCCCATTTTGATGATAATAGATGCACGTCAGTTTCACCATTTCTGTTGGTGTCCTGATTCAGTAGCGTTCGAGTACAATCTTTGATATGATGACCTACATGGACAATCCCTATAGTTTAAGGAGAAAAGATTCACATTAGGTTCACTATTTCTATTTATAATTCTTTCATCGGGGTGACCCACCCTGTGTGCTGGCACGCACTTGCGTGCATTGTTGCCCCACATTCCATCTTTCCAAAGGTGGGTGACATTCATCACTTTCATCAGTGATGTATTCTTCATAACCGAAATGAGATAATGGGATGTCGGTTCCTCCTTCCATGTATTCATCCTTGGAAGTCATCACCTAGTCTGGGTCTCCATTATAGATTAATACATGTTCGTGCCATCTCCCTGTGGAGGTAGTTAATTAAGCTTCTTCTGTCTAGACATTCCAAGGGGTCTTGTCAGGGAAACAACCTTTGGTTAGGAGAGTAGTCACGTTGGGCATCAATGGCATGTATGGACTCTGGGAAAATTAGTCACCTATATTATTCTTCATAGGAGGGAACCTCATGGAGGCATATCAGGTACAAAACATAAGGAATCCGGTGTCGATCACAGGGTATCTAATTCCAAAGGCATATCTTCCAAGGCTTTCACATTAGGCATCCCATGTTAGCATGAGGTAGTATCATAAGACAATTCACGTGTTTAACATCTTAAGGGGATGGAATGAATATTATTGGAATTCCCCTTGGAGGTGGATCAAAGTTGTGTTTCCCTATGAGGGAAAACTTGAAATTTTTTCCAATGGATGGATAAGAATGCCCTATAAAGGTGGATCTGGGAGGTGTGTCCCATAAAGGGAAGATGTGACACCATGAAGGCTGATCAGAAAACCATTGAAGGAAGGTCAGGGAGGTAAACCCCTAGGAGGGGTGATGAAGCTAATATTTTCACATATTTTATAATTTAATTTAATGTTTATAAACCCACCATAGTGTTATTTAATGGGCAATTGTTACATATTTAGGTTTTTGTGTTATTTTGAACCTAAATGAAAAAACGGCCTAATTCTGGATTTTTAATAGATTTTTATCATAGGGGTATTTTGGTCATTTATCATAAATAAAATTTCCAAATTTTGTGATTAGAATTTTTTTGGAATCCTTATTTTATTTTCATCATCTTTGTCTTCAAGCCCAGGAAATGATTCATGCATCTTGATGCCCAAAAAAATCAATGAAGTTGACAAATTTTCCGGGCGGACTGCATGGACTCCACCATAGTAATGGAAGCAAATTTCGGCCTAAAAACCTCCAAATGATGCGAAGGACTCCGAAACTAGTCTCCAAAATTAATTTCAAGACGTTTGGAATCCTTTATGATGGCCGTTTAGTGATAGAGTTTTGAAGGAAGCTTCCAGGAAGCTTCATCTAGAGAAAGCGATTTTCAATAAAAAAATCATAACTCCTTCAATACGCGTCCAATTAATCTGAAATTTGGAGGGTGGATGGAAAACACATTTATGAACAATATTTATGAATATGTCCACATGTGAATCGGAAAATTAATGGGTTGAACACGCGACAAATATTTTGATGATGAAATCTGCCTATAAAAGGAGAGGAGCTCCTACCTCTAAATCATATTCCATTAATCACCACAACATCCACCACAAAGGGGGTTGACTTGAGAGAGAAAGAGGATAGAAGTATTCCATGATTTAATCAATCCATTAATGGATAACTCCAAGCGGTGGTGGGCTGCGACGATCCGAAGACATTTCCCCTTTTGAGTTTGTGCTTTCATTGTAACCTCTTTTCATTTAAATAATCCTAGAATTTGTTTGCATGATTGAAGGAGGTCTTTTTATATCGTGTTTTAAATTTCTTATAAATTATTCTAGATTGCTTATATTCTAATGAATTTAAAGTGGTTTTACTCATGGTTTAAATTTCTTTGGCGAGGTCTCGCCTTTGAGCACAATGAGTTCAACCTGTTTTGATTACTCGGAGGTCTTCGGGTAATCAGAACACTTTCATTAGAAGATCGGCACCCATGCATGAGATTTCAATATGGTATCTAGATAATTTAGGTGTATACCTTGAGTTATTAAGGTATACATTGGATAATTCAATTACATTTTTTTCGCAAACAATGATAAAGGGAGTGTCCAACGATCAACGTTTGTCCACCACTGCTACCTTTAGCTTGTTCTTTCCAGCTCAATTTTCTTTGGTATTTTAATTGCTAATGTAGATTTAATATTTCATTTTGATTTAATTTTAATAATCAAAATTCCACATATATATTATATAAACTAGTTTTATATTAGTTAAATAAAAAGTGACAATTGAAAATACAGTGTGTATAAGAGGCCTCCTTGTGATCGACCCTAGGGTGTGCCACTATGGTGCGGTCTTAGGTTAATAAGAATTTAATTGAATAGGGTAAAGCGACTGAAATCCCTACCATCAAGGGGGCACCAATGTTTACCATTGGTTGGGATTGAACCTCAGAGAGGCTTCCTATATACCCTATTTAGGATACAGGGATAAAAAACCACATAGTTTGATGAAGGATGGAATGAGGCTTACACATGGGAGCTTCCCATCTCTAGAGGATTGATCTTGTTTGGATTGTGTGGGGATTACGCATGTGATATTCCTGAGTGCTACTAAGAGCAGTAATGGAGTGGATGGGGCATACATGTATGAGTAGCCTAGATGGGTGAAATGATCTCACTGAAATGTAGTAGCTCGGGGAAAAATTAGGATGGATGTGGATAAAGTGTTGGGTGGAATGGATAGAATAGATGGAGTGATGGGTGGAATGGATGGAATGGATGGAGTACTGGGTTTAGACCTCAAAGAGGATTCGTACATAGCTTGATTAGTTAGGAATCAAATCCCAGATAGTTCAAGAAATGATGTTGGGGTTTATGCATGGAATCTACCCTTGAAAGTAGAGAAAATGGTTGGGTCTTACATGTGAAAGCTGCCCGGATTGTTTAAATTAGGTTCCCTAGACCCAACATGTGATGTAATTTTATTACCACTACATGTATACTATTTTTTATATACATGTGTTTATCTTACCATATCAGTGTTGATTCTTATGCATCCACTATATTTATGGTAATGTTCTTAGATTGGGTGTCATATCAAAGGGTTATAACAGATCCTATGCTATAATGAGAAACTATAGATGCTGTGATTGTAATATTAAAGTAATGTCCTATGATTCAGATACATCATACTGACATGACACAAATGATGAGTGATTATCAAGTGTTGGGGGCTCATAAGTATTGAGACTAATTCTCATGAAGTTCGCATTTGGTGATCTCTAGTAGTTGAGATCACGAGAACAGAACCACCAATAGGAACACCACATGTTTCAGGTGTCATTGGTTATTTTGATCTACGAAGATGTGTATTGGTCTTCTGACTTGAAATAATAATCAATGTGTGCCATTTGATCGCATAATTTGATGCAAGGTGAAAACCATGAAAATGAAGTCATGGTAAGGTACTTTTTTTTGGATTCATCATTGGTGGCATAAAATTGGTTGAATGATCAAGATGGGATTTTTCGATTCTGAGTTGAGGAAGAGATATCTTAGGTCTTGTTTATTAGGATGGTAGTACCTTCATAAATCCATGTCCATGGTAGTCGAATGTAAGTCTGTCCAGTTAGGTCAACAAATAACAAAGCAAGGAAAATGTTGACAACATAAGTGTGCATCCTACTTTATGAGATATCATATGACAAAGATATTATATTACATAGTGGGTGTTTGTAGGTTGCTCTTCGTTGCTATGACTTTTCCTTATCTCTTTAGGGGCCTTGATGGGTTTTTAGACTCCACTCTTGGTCTGTGAATATTATTCACTACTATTGAGATAAGGTCCTAGAGGGTCACACATAATAACAAACTTGATAATCTACCATATTAAGTTATATATAAATATAGGACATGGTGGGCCCATCACAGGGTCCGATTGTTATCCATATTCTATCGATTACCAATAAATAAATAAATTCGTTATTATTCATGTAAAGATTAATTAGGTTGAATTTATTTGTTATATGTATATGGAAGTGATTAAGTAAATTCAATGATTAATATTATACAAACGAATATTGTCATAATATTCCAGGTTCTTCTAATATTATCAAGAGATACGAGTCAAGTTAATGGATTGGGATTATCACGTAATTTATTTAATATATATTACTGGTATGTGATAAAATAGAAATAATATTTATGATGAAATTTAGTTACTCATAAATAACTATTTATAATACTTATTTTGTGGACATTTTTTACATGGGGACCGGGAACCCTATCCGGGTACTATGAATATAAACTATATAAGTGGAGAGAAGCTCATCCCAATGTACTATTCATTCTGTTGGAATTGAGATCTCATCTCTCCTCCTGATCCTTGAGAGAGAAATTCTCAATCGAGTGAATGATCCAAGTTTGTCTCCATGGATCGAAGACATAAGATCTTGGTGATCGTCACTACATCGAAGTGATCATTGAATCCCCATGCTAGCACTTGGAATTTGACAAACGGCATGCACACGGATTCAGAAAGTGTTTGTGGATGATTTAGAGGGATTCATCATCAAATCCTTTAAGAAACAGACATCGACAACTTGTGATGAATTTCATGCATCAAATCAGAATGATGTATTAATTCATTTTTATTTATTTTGTTTTGATAAAATAATGTGGGATCCTCAGATCGTACCGGGGTTGGATCACCAGAGATGAAGATGTTACATTTCTTCGGTAATAGAAAGATTTTAAATTCCTAACCCACCAGCTTCCACTGAGTACCCATGTACCTTCAATTGGTATCATAAGGATCACATGGTTTTTCTTATCCAAGATAAATTATATTTCTTTAAATTTTAAGTAGACGATATTAAAGAGGTTTCAACGAATTTGACCGCACTTCGATCCAATTTTGGATGCCCATGTTACGACTATCTCAATTTTTTTATGGATCATAAATGTGTTTTTGGTATTTATGTTTTTTGGATATTAAATGTTTTTAAGAACAATATATATATATATATATATATATATTTGTGTGTGTTCTTGAAAATATGTCATTTTCAGGCCAAGGATGAGTCAGAATTCGGTCACCAGAGTTACTCCGACTGGTGACCCGATTTTCCACCAGTAAGACTAAAATTAAATTAAATATTTTTTGTTCTTTTTAATTTAATCCTATTATGAGTCTTTGGAAAAATTATTCCTGAAAATGTGTTTTTATTTAAAGGGGGTGACCTTTTTAATACAAACAAAAGGGATTTTTCCCCTTTGTGAGATTGACCAACAAAAAAATTGAGGGTGGACCGAGACCAGTGGTCTCGTCCCTCTTATCCCTTTCCTCTCCCACAGGCTACCTCTCTCAGTTGAACCAAGTTGCTCCAACACCATATCCCTCACCTCCCTCACGAGATACCTCCCCTACTCAGTTGAAGCTGACGTCTACCGTGCCTAGTCACCAAATCACCACGATCTTGGCCCGTCGGACGGTGTTGCCATCTAGATCTAGGAGCCCCGACCATCATGTGCTTCGACCGCCGATCGTGCCTCTTCACAGAAGGCCGCACCTCACCGCTTCATTGGACACCGCGACACACCGAGACCAGACCGCTGCTATAATCACATTATGCTGCTCTCGCCCCTCAGTCATATGCGGGTCACCTCGTACAGATCTGGACACCACCACCACCGGCCTGATCGGGATTGTAGTTTTAAATTAAATTAATTGAAATTAATTTTGGTTTTTTAATAATCCGAAATTTTAATTTAATTTGAGTAGTAAATTGAATTAATTAATTTAATTTAAGTTTTGTTTTTAATGCTAAATTAAAGAAGGAACCAAACCAAATAAAATAAAATATTTGAATTTATTCAAATTCATTTAATTTATTTCAAATCCCATGTACTGTTTAAATTTATCACAATTTAATTTTTATCATGCAATCATATTATACCGACTGATATTGAGCTAGTGACCGACCTGTTTTTGTATAGATTTTAAATTATTTATTTATTTATTTATTGCGTGTGATGAATATAATAAGTAGGTAATTAAATGATGATCTGTGCATCATCTTATTTTATTCAAACATGTATAAGGGCCTGTGTATCCAATGCACATAGTTTACATTTCACCCCATGACCCCCTCGCCCTCACATGAGTATATTTGTACATAAGCTATGATGTTTTAAGGTGTGGACCCTGCCATGTTGAGGCAATAATTCGGAAGAGAAGCGAATACATTACATTAGGGGAGAGGTATGATACGAGTCAAGAGTAGACTCAAGTATGGAACCCCCCAGGTCAAGATTGATCCATTATGGATCAATTTTAATTATATGCTCAAGACCAGTTAGATTGAATGTTTTTCCTTTATGCATCGTTTTTTATTTTATGCAAGTGCATGATAATTTTGTGATCACATAAAATAATAAAAAAGATAAAATTCATAAACTAGCAATGTATGTTTTTCTATTACATGTTCACTTGTAAGTGCAACTACTTAGATTGAACATATTTTAGAAATGGATTACATTCGTCAAGTAATAAGAAAATATCTTAAAGAAATATCATGTCTTAAAGCCTTCCATTACTCAAATTTGAGAAAAGCCGCGTGTTTAAGGTGCTCTTTAGCCAAAGTTTAGAGTGCCTTATACTATTAGGGAGTTTTTATCAGAGTAATGGTTCGACTTGACTAAAGGTGGTAGAAAAGAAGTAGCCAAATCTAGATTGCTATCACTTTAGAGGCAAGGTGTTGAGGAAATCATCTCATGATTCCAATAAGCTGGGACTTTACTCAATAGTTCAAGGAACCCAAAGTCAATATGGCTAGAAAGCCTAGAGCCTACCTAAAAACTCTTAAGGAGTGTCATATTCAAAGATTATAGACCATGAGGAGTTGTTTCAAGGATCATTTCTACTAGAATACTCAAGCGATAGAGTATTCCAAATCTAACAATGAGGGATATTAAGGTTCGATAAAATAGTGGGAGTCATTTAAATTATATAATAATCAATTAATCATATATGTTTAAAAGGCAATCAAGATGAACCATTTAATGATAAAATTTATTTGTTGTATATCTAAAATGTAAATCACCAACACCACAAGTACATTATCACTATGATCAATTTTGGATAAAAAAAATATCCTGACCAGCCATAACTTCCAAGAGTGGTACAGACATTTACGCATTGTACTATGTCAAGAAAGGAAGATTTATGTTTTGAAATCCTCAGTTCCTACTAATCTTAATCAGGGATCAAGCAAGGAGGATAAAGAAAAATGGAAAAAGCATGTAGATGATGCACTATATGTTCAGTGCATCATGTTTTCATCCGTGTCTAGTCAATTGCAGAAAATGAATGAGGTCAAGGATGCCTACAAGATGCTGACTCATCTCCAAGAATTATATCATAAGAGAGAAAGGAAAGAAAGGTATGATATTTCCAGTGCCTTGTATATGTACAGGCTAGTAGAAGGGAATTATGCAGACTTCATGTATTCAAGATGATCGAGTGCATTGAAAGACTTAAATCCCTTAGATTCAAACTAAACCAAGAACATGCATCTGATCTCATTCATACCTCTTTAACGCCAAGATTTTTGACTTTTATTGTAAATTATAACATGAATAACATGAATAACATGAAAATTCTCCCCCATATCTTTCGGATTTAGTTTTCCAAGCTGATAAGGATATAAAGAATACCAATTTTCAGTCCTCATGGTAAAAAAGCAGAGGAAGGGAAAGGCTAAGGGGTCTAAGGACAAGTCCATGCTGAAGACATAGAGGAGCCATCCTTATAAGAAGTCAAGGATATAGAGGCAGGGCAATGACTAAGAGGCTCTCTACATTTTATGTGTCATGAAAGGCCATTAGAAGAAAAATTATAGGGATAGGAAGGAGAATCAAGGTGAAGCTTTTACTTTAGGTATTTTTGTCATTGAATGCAATCTTCCATTATCTATAAGTTGGGTATTTGATATGACATGTGGATCACATATATGTATTCATATATAGGAACTAAGTATATGTAAGAATATTGAATTGGGAAAATTGGATCACTGATGTGAAAATGGTAGAAGTCTAGTAGCCTTGGAAGTGAGAGATTATCACCTTAATTTGCCTAATGTTTTTGTTCTTGTATTAAATAATCGTTATTATGTACCCTCTATAGCCAGGAATATATTCTCAGTGTCAAGTTTGGATAGAATGTGATTTCATTTCAAGTTCAAAATTAAATTTTGTCTCTTTTATAAGGATAACATGTGTTATAGTATGGCATATCTTAATAATGGATTATATATACTTGAACTTGAAATCTGGATAATGAAAATCAATGAAAAAACCAGTGAGCATGAATCATATAAAACCCGCCTATGGAACTTCAAACTAGGCCACATATATGGGAAGTTATTAAAAAAATTACATCAAGCAAGGTATTTAGACTTGGTTCAGTTAAAACCCTTGGATGTATGTCACTCTTGTTTACAAGGGAAGAAGACCAAAGCACCCTTCTCTAGAAAGGGAGAAAGAGCCACTGAATTAGTGGAATTAATTCATACTGATGTTTGCGGTCCATTTCCAATAGAGGCAAGGGTGGGTTTTCATACTTCATTAATTATACTGATGATTATAGTAGGTATTATAATATCTAATTAATGAGGTATAATTCAGATTCCTTTTGGATGTTTAAGGAATACCATCATGAAGTAGAAAACTAGCTTGATAAGAATATTAAGGCACTCCTCTTAAACCAAGATATAGAGTATCTTAACCAATATTTTATTTATTAATTGAAGGAGTGTGAGATAGTATCCCAACCCACTCCACCTTATTCAACATAGTGTAATGGTTTTAGAGAAAGGAGTAATAGGACCTTTCTAGATATGGTTAGATCAATGATGAGCCAGACAACAATTACATTATCTTTTTAGGGATATTCTTCATAGAAAATGGAATATAACCTTAATTGAGTACCAACTGAAGCTGCAAATGGGATTCCATATAATTTAGGGTGTGGAAAGAAACCCAATCTATCACACTTACATGTACGAGGATGCAAGGATTTTTTCAAGACTATAAAAATTTAACAATTATAATCCAGAAGAATGAATTTTATATTTATAGGTTATCCTAAATAAACCAAAGGATATTACCTATATAACCCTTAATATAGAAAATTGATTGTGGAAAGACATGACATATTTCTAGAAAGGGAACATATTTACATAGGAAATAGTGGGAGATAGATTGAATCAGATGAATTTAATTCTCTAGATGTGCAAAAGTTTGTATGGGAACAATATCTACAAGAGAAAGTGGGAGATGAAGTGGTTACTGAGACATAAGTACTAAATAGGCCAACTTGAGAGGTTAGAGAACTAGAGTGTTATGGTTTTCTTATCATTGAGTCAGGTGACACATTACTCTTTGAGAATGATGAACCTATAACCTACAACAAAGCAGTAGAAGGAAAATATATTGTTTAATGGAAATATTCCATGCATTCTGAGATGGGGTCCATGTACCAAAATCAAGTTTGGATATTAGTAGACCCTCCAACTGATGTAAAACCCATTGGGTGAAAACAGGTATTCAAGAAAAAGTTGGACATGGAAAGTAAGGTTAATAACTATAAAGTAAGACTGGTAGCGAAGGGTTTCAGACAACATCAAGGCATTGACTATGATGAAACCTTCTCACTAGTAGCAATATTGAAATCCATCAGAATGTTACTTGCAATAACAACCTTCCATGATTTTGAGATTTTGAAAATGGATGTCAAAAAATGATTTTCTAAATGGTAAGTTGGTTGAATATGTCTATATGAATCAACATGAAGGGGTTGTTAGGAAAAATAATTCCAATAAAATGTGAAAGCTACAGAGATCCATTTATGGGTTGAAGCAGACATCATAATCATGGAGTGTTTATTTTGATGATTCCATAAGATAATTTGGTTTTGTTAAAAATGAAAGGGATATTTTTGTCTATGATAAGATTAATTGGAATACCATAGTTTTCCTAGTATTATATGTTGATGAAATATTAATTATATGAAATGAATTTCAAATATTATAGTTAGTTAAGACTTGGTTAAATGAATGTTTCTCCATGAAAGACTTAGGTGAAGCAGTCTACATTCTAGCGATCAAGATCTATCAAGATATATCGCAGAGAATTATTGGGATATGTCAAAGTACATATATTGATAAGGTACTCAAAAAGTATAATATGGAACAATCCAAGAGATGGTTATTGCCCATGTCACATGGTATCAATCTCGCCAAGAAAATGTGTCCACAAACACAGGAGGAGATTGACAGAATGAGTAGAATCTATTATGACATAGTAGTGGGTTCTATCATGTATTCCATGATATGTATGATGTTGCCTTTTCTATAAGCATGGTGGTAAGATATTAATCTAATCTAGTAGAGGTACACTAAGAGCTGTTAAAACAATCCTGAAGTACTCGAGGCATACAAAGGACATGTTCCTAGTGTATGGAGGAGATGAGTAACTACTAGTGAAAGGATACACTGGTTCTAGTTTCTATATAGATCATGTTGATCTAAAATTATAGTCAAGCTACATCATTTTCCTGAATGGTGGTACAATGATTTGGAGAAGCTTGAAGAAATCTATGGTCGCCAATTCTATAATAGAATTCGAGTGTATAGCGGCTTCTGATGCAGCAAAGGAAATAGTTTGTATACGTAACTTTGTCTCAGATATCGGTGTTGGGATTTACAGTGTAGACCCTATTCCAATTTATTTTGATAATACTACAATAGTGGTGCTTGATAAGGATCCTAGGTCACACCATAGGACAAAGAATATAATTTGGAAGTTTCATCTCTTGAGGTATTTTAGTCAGGGAGTTGAAGTCACAGTTAGTAGAGTAACCATAGAGGACAATGTCACAGACCCCCTGACTAAAGCCATATCTCAACAGAATCATGATTCTCATGTGAGATCTAGTAGATTGATACATGTTAGCAGTTGTCTCTAGTGCAAGTGGGACTTTTGAAAGTGGGTACCCTAGAACCAACTTGTGATGTACTTTGATCACCATGAAATATATAATTTTTTATACATATACATGTGTTTATATTACCATAATAGTGTTGATACTTCTGCATCCACTATATTTATGGTAATTTACATAGATTATGTGTCATTTAAAAGGGTTATAGCAGATCCTAGGCTATAATGAGAACCTAAAGATACTATTAAAGTAATCTTAAAGTAATTTAATATGGTTTAGATACATCATACCATCAAGAAACATATGATTTAGGACTATCAGGTGCTAGGGGATCATAATCATTGAGACTTATTCTCATAAATTTTACACTTATTGATATCTAGTAGTCAAGATCATGATTAAAAACCCACCAATAGAAACACCACATGTTTCCGATGTCATTGGTTATTCTTATATACAAACATGTATATTAGTCTCTTGACTTGACATCAATATCAATGTGTTCCATTTGATTGCATAATTTGATGCTAATAGAAAACCATGATAATGAATTCATGGCGAGGTAGTTTGTGTTGGGTGTGTCATTGGTGGAATGACATTAGTTGAATGATCAAGATAGGATTTGTTGCTTTGATGTTGAGGAAGAGATATCTCAGGCTTGGTTGATCTAGATGGTAGTACATTCATAAATCCATATCCATGGTAGATGAAGGCAAGTCTATCCAATTAGATAAAAAAATAATAAATCATGGAAAAGGATGATGAAACAAGTGTGAATACTACTTTATGATATGTCATATGACAAAGAGATTATATTACAGAGTTCATGTTCATAGATTGGTTGTCATTGTTATAACTTGTCCTTATCTCTTTAGGGCCTTCATGGGTTGCTAGACTATACTCTTGGTCTGTGAATATTATTTACTACAATTGAGATAAGGGACTAAAGTGTCACACACAATATCACATTTGATAATTTACCTTATTCAGTTGAATAGGAATATAGGACATGATGGGCCACACTAAGGGGTCTGGGTCTTATCCATTTTCAATTTATCACCAATAAATAAATAAATTTAATATTATTCAAGTAAAGAATAATTGGGTTGAATTTATTTTTTACACGTATTTACAAATGATTAAGTAAATACAAGGATTAATATGATATAAATGAATATTATTATAATATTCCAGGTTTATCTAATATTATCAGGAGTTACGAGTCAAGTTAAAGGCTCGAGATTATCACATAGTATATTTAATATATATTATAGGAATGTGATAAAATAAAAACAATATTTATGACATATTTTAGTTCATTATAAATAATTATTTATAATACTTATTTAGAGGACATTTATTACACATGGGTTGGGAACCCTAATTGGGTATTATGAATATCCACTATAGAAGTGGAGAAAATATCATCTCAATGGACTATTCATTCCATTGGAATTGAGAGATTATCTCTCCTCCTGACCTATGAGAGAGAAATGATCAGTTAAGTGAATGATCTAAGTTCATCTTCACGAATCAAAGACTGAGGATAATGGTGATCATTGATGTGTCGAAGTGATCATCAGAGCTCCGCGTTGGAAACTAGAATCCAAAGAACGCTGTACATGTAGATTTGAGAATCATGTGTGGATGATATAGAGGGATTTGATATCAGATACTTTGAGAAATGGATGTCGGAAACTTGTGATGGATTTGCACACATCAAATTAGAACGAGGTATTCATTCATTTTTATTTATTATGATTTGATAAAATCACATGGGATATTTAGACCATACCAAGGCTGGATAGCTGTAGGTGACGATGTTACGTCACTCCAAGGATAGAAATTTTTTAAATTCCAAACCCAATGGATTCTATTGAGCACCCAGGTACCTTCATGAATAAGGGGATATAATTGAGATTATACATAATAAGGATTCCCATGGATCACATATGGTGTGGGGTATATGGAAACTACCCATAGAATCTAGAGACTAGGGCTTACTCCAAGAGGTATTCCCATAGAAGTGGAGGATGAATGTCGTGGTTGCTACTAACCTCTAAGACGATGTGAGTCATGATCTATGTGAGAAACAAGAGGAAGCAGTAGACCTAAAATTCATGTCATGAAAGTTCACCAATGAGTGGTTGTGTGGGGCCTATTCATGGGTGTTGGATAAAGAGTATGTCATTCCCTCTGAGGAGGATCTCATTTTGTGTGAGTAATATCTCATTCCATCTGAGGAATATCTCATTCCTTATCACTCATATACAAATCATCCAATCAAGGGTGTGTGGGGATTACGCATGGAAAATTCCTGAGGTGGAATGGTCACCCCACAATGGTATCATATGATATCCACACATGGGGAATATTTCATTAATTGAATAGGGTGAGACTATAGTTTAATGTCATGTGCTGATGATGTTGGTGTTAGGAAGTTTTACTTCATGTAGAGAGGACATGGGGGACTCACTCCTTACCCCTTGGGATTACATAACCTTCTCTCATACACCCCTAGGTGGTATATGGTTTTAGAAATTCTAGGATGCAATGATGTGGAGGAGTGGTCAGTCATGAGGCCTATGTTAGCATCCATATACTGAGAAGTAAGGGGGATTATCGTACCTATGTTGAAAATCAAAAGGTAAATGGGAGTCTTAGGCCACACTTGGAATGGAGTGGGACATAGGAATGGGAAACATAGGTTATATGAGGACTTGAAGTGCATTTGAACTAATCCTGGATGAGTGTAGGAGTTTTGGGCACTCAACCTTCCCAAAGAGGTGTCGACAGAAGGTAGGCAGCATGGAGAGGCCCAAGAGAGGGGATTCACAAAGCATAGCATCTTATGGAGATGTTCTTCAAGAAGATGAGGTGTTTCTTGGTGGATAGAGGGTTCTTGAAGGAAGTGTCTTTGCGAAACAGAGTGACCCTACCTTGGCATGAATTCTTGACTTAGGAAAGGAGGGATTTGATATGTCTTAATGATTCTCAAAGCATCAAGTACACCTTGGGGCCTTCTTCCTCCGTGAAGAGAATATTCCTTCACGAAAGGCATCCCCACCTTTGGTGGTGGTATTTATGAACATGAAAAAGGGGGTTTTGCGAATCTAAGATACCTTGGATGTGCCATTTTAGTTTGGTTTGTGATGGTTAGGGTTCTTCAGGAATTGGGAGTAATTTAGAAGTCCAATGGTTGAGTCGCCATCCTTAAAAGATTGGAATGAGATGGGTATTTATAGTAAAAGGTGTTCTTTGATGTTGGGATAAAGTTTGTGAAGAGGATGTGGGATTTTTGAATGGACTTAGCTCTTTAGGACTCATGGAGTGCAGCATCAACCTTTTTATCATGGTCATGGATCACCTTTGAACTCATCAAGCGTTCCATCAGGGATTCAGGTGTTCATGGAGGGTGGGGGATCTTCATGAAATAGATTTACTAGGTAGACCCTTATTAGTGTTTTTGGTCCGTTTGAGCTTGGATTTTTGGGTGAGAAACTTTGTATTCATCACATAATCCCATGGTATGTATTTAGATTCCAACAGTAAACATAATAAAGGGCGAGATTAGATGCTCAGTAAGGGTAAACAAGGGAGATATCAATGATCACATAATCATAACATGAGAATAAGAGTATGAGAACATGATATTAACATTTGAAAACCATAAACTACACACTATAAATCATAATCTTGAGTCATGACATAAATCTTGGTATTTCATAAGATACATATCATAAATGAGTCAAAGAACATGATCCATGAGATCATAACATTAGCATAAGACATGGAATTGTAGTATACACATAAGAATAAAAAATTATTTCTTTAGTATTAAAGTATCACTACCAAGAATATCATATTGGATTAGGTCTACTCCACAAACCACCATATTAGTAAAGGTTCACTCCCATTACTATCATAGTAGACACAATCCCTTACTTAACTAGGTTAACTCCACATTCCACTCTCATTTATCTCATGAGATATCCATATTTATCCAATGCATTGGAGAGAGATATAATTCCGAGCCCATGAATCACATAATTAAAATCATACATATGTGTTCCATAAGATCATAAAACATTCGACATATCATAACTTTTGAGAAATAAATAGGTTTCATGAACATTTAATCATAACATAAACTGTGGAAAAGAAATAGGTTTCATAAATATTTCATCAATTTATCATTACATAATCCGCGGAAAAGGTATGGGTTTCATAAATATATTGTCATTATATTCATAAAATACCTATATAAAGAATATGTATGGTTCCCTTGGATCATATCCTCAGTAAAACATAAGTGAAATCAAGGGTTTTTTCCTTCGATGAATAGAAATACCATTGCAATATCATTAAAACATTTTTGAGGAAAATGCCCTTTACAATTTGAAAATAACTTTTTAGAAACTATAAATTCACAAAATATTATAAAAACCCTTTTAATTGAAAATAGTCTAGAAAAATTATAAATTAATATTTATAGTATTGATCGGTCATGATGTCAGGAAATTTCGTTCATGTCGTATAAGTTAAAAGAAATCATTCCTTTCTCATTTATTTAAAAAGTAAAAAAAGGACCTCATTTATAAAATGAAATACAAGTTTAATTTTAAACCATTATTTAAAAAGGTAAATCATGGGTAAAAATGAATTTAAATAATAATATTATAATATTGAAAATATTCTTGGAAATATTTTTAGAATACATGTATATGGAATAAATTTTTTTTTCGATCGAAGAGAGAAATAATGTCAGTTTTCATTAAAAATGTTCTTTCGATATCATGAATACTTAAAGTGAGAATAATGAAAGAAAAACATGTATTATCAATAAATAAACACAGGATAATAAAACTCATGAGTTTATTGAGATGTATATCATAATATTTCATCATAAAAAACTTAATCATAAATAATCTCGATAAATAATGAGATTGTAACATAAAACCCTTACCACATTGGTAACATTTTAATCATAAAACCCATGAAAGAATAAATTCAAATGAAGATTTAAGTATAATGAATGTAAGTATAATCATGATATAACTTGTCAAAGTTCATTACATAAACCTTGTAAAATAATATAGGTGCAATACATAACATATGTCCCAAAGAAGATAATTTGAGACGATAAACCCTTACCTTGAGTTCCACTTACCTCGAAAGCACTCTAACCTCATGTATAAAAAATTTAAATGTATTATAATTATATACCATAATCATTTATATATATTATAATATCATATATTATACCTTTATAACATTTCAATTCTCATTTATAAATAATTCCTTATTAAAATCATCCTTTCCAGGTGATAATTGATTTGTTTTCATGTATGTTTTGGTTCGGTAGTATTGGTTCTTGTACTTTGATCATGGTTCAATAATATATAAAATAATAATCATGACATAAATATAATATATATTCATTATTATCATACTTAGATTCATCCATAAGATATATATATTGAAAAATGAATTTCCCCGTTCATGGAGACGACATACCATACATACACATGAACATTGTTTTCATTTTTTGACGGATGAAATAAGAAAATGGTAAATAATAGTTTAATTTTTTTGAATAATTATTGTATCATATATATCATAAAAATTCATTATATATATATATATCATTTTTTTAAAATCTAATTAAAACATAAATGAAAAACAAATCACATCGCTTTGCGGAGGTGGTAGTCTACACACACGCATGAGTGACGTTATCATTTTCCAATGGATTAAAAGGTAATAAGGTAGATATGATATTATATTTATATAAGAATAATTATATAATAAATATTATATATAAACTTTAAAACCATCATAATAACCATCCACTAAGGTTGGTGATGGTAAATGAATTGTATCGCTTTGTGGAGATGATAAGGCATACGTACGCATGAGCGATACTTTCACATACCATTTGATGAAAATAGGGTGAATAAAGGTGGTTTAATAATCAAAATAACATTTAATTATATTTAGGATACTTAATTTATTATGTTATGAATAATATAATAGATTTAGTGGAGGTAAAATAAGAATTAAAAAAAGTGATCGGTTAAGGCGATTACCTCTTCTTTGAAACAACTCCTTTAGATCTCATCTTAAGGGCCCTAAGGTTGGTAGTTTTGGACTAAAATTACCTATATAATGTGTATATGAGAGTTTTGAAGATAATATAGTATGTTTTTATCAAGATATAAGACTCAATGTGGTGTAAAGAAGATAAATGATAGGCACCCTTTTATAATTGAGGGGAGGGGCACTCTGGGAATTTCTTAAAAGATTAAAATATAATAAAGTCATTCTATAGCCCAAATTACTCCAAAATTATAGGTATTAAATGATAAGATATGATAGGGTTTAAATAACATCAACCAATAAAATTTGGATAGGTTTAGTGGTGTTTTAAACCTTATCTTTTAGTTTAACCCCTTAGTTAACTTATTTTCACCTTAACCGCGATAATGACTTTTTCACTGTTAAAGGATTATAATTTTACTTATAAGGTAACTATTAAGTCATAAAAGGATAAGGGGTGAAATTTTCAACCAAAATTTATCCACATTTTTATATTAATTTTTTTTTATGATTTTTAAATAATTTAATAAAATATTATTTCTATAAAATATCATTAATGTAAATTTTGACACTATTAAATTAATTTGACTATAATGACAAAAAGAAAAAGCTATAATTTTAATATAATACATTTAAAAATCACTAATATTTATCAATATGTAAAATTTATGTAACGCTATAACTTACTCATATTATATTACTTAAAACATTTTTAAAATAATTTATTTTATTTGTCTATAAATTGAATAAATATTGTATTAGAGTTATGCAAGCATTTAAGGTAATTCATAAACCAATAAAAATTAGAAATAAATTACCAAAAATTACAATAATTTATTTTTTCACAAAATAAAAATTTATATTATTCACCACTTTCTTTTATCCTTATGTTAACACATAAGGGATATTTAAAAGTAGAGAGTAACATTATGTATTTTTCTTTTCTTTAAATATTATATAGGTCATTTTCATGGATAAGAGAACATTAAATAAATACATTTCTAGAATAAGTTGATAATGGTAGAATTAAATTCATTCAATATGAATTAATATTAAGTATGGTGACCTTAACACTTAGTTTTAAAGTAGATTAACTAGATTTATCCTTTATCGAGGTTATAATTTTTTCCATGGTTACTATTCATAATGCCTAACAATTAAAGGGAAATATTTACCAAATTTGGGCCACCAGATTAAAAATATGAAATATCTTTTATTAAATTAAATACCAATAATTAGGATAAATTAATTTTAAAATAAGTGTAAAAAATATGATGAAAACCTCGTTTTAGAAAAATAAAATTTTAATCATAAAACTGGATTTATTCTTATCCCATGAATAGAAAAATATTACATAAATATTAATTTTTTATTGAATATATAGTATATAAATTTTATTAAAATCACTCTCCAATACTCATTAATTTAACTTATTATAATAAAAACATATTACATGCATAAAAATAGTTTTTTAGAAAAAATTTATTTTATTTTCTAATGTTTTTTATTTTAATTTATAATCAAATGAAAAATAATGGATTTATTCTATAAATATTTAAACCATATACTTTTCAAAATTTAGTTATTCCTATTCATACCATCCAATTTAACGGCTAAGTTATAATGGTATACTATATTACGGTTCGTTTAGACTCGGAGGCTATGTGTATCACAAACTATCAAAGTGATTAAATTTATTTTAAAATAAATATATCATAAAATATCAGGGTGTTATCTAAAAACCACCTTAAAATGAATTTTGGCCTTCAAATTATGTTAATCAAATACAGTCAAATTAGGATATCCCAACCTCATCACATCCTCAAGTTCCCAAGTAGCTTCTTCTAATTTGTGGTTTCTTAAGAGAAATTTAACGAGGTGAGTAGTCATGTTCCATAGGACTTTATCTCTACAATCCAAGACTAATATCGGTTATTCCTCATATAAAGGATCATTATTTAATGGTTTAACCTCTGAGTTCAATACATGTGAGGGATCAGGTATGCTCTTTATAAGGAGAGATAGATAGAACACATCGTGAACTTGAGAGAGGTTTTGCAGAAGTGCCAAGTGATAAGTTATCATTCTCACACGATCAAGAATATCTATTGGGAAAATATACCTGGGGATCATTTTTTCCTTTATTTAATAATCTCATAAAATTTTTATAGGGATAAATTCATCATAAAACCTTTTCACTAGCTTCAAACTCTAGATATGATCGACAATTTTAATCATAAATTTTCTGTCAACTCTGAGCTACCTTGATGTGATTCTAAATAAGTCTAAATTTCTATACCATTTACTAAACTATCTTAGGTCTCAATAGATTTATTTCTACAACTTCATCATAAAATGTTGGATTTATACACTTATTTACATAGATTCCTTCATAAAGAGACATTTTAATGCTCGAGTAAAAGCTATTGTTGTAAGAAAAATAAACTAAATTAAAATGTTGATCCCAATCATCTTTGAAATCCATAGAACACGATCTCAACATATCCTATAGGGTTTAAATGGTTCTCTCAAACTGAAAATTTATTTGAGGAAGATATGTCATGTTGGAACTCATCTTTGTATCAAGAAATTGCTAAATACTTCTCCATAACATCAGGTTAAACCTTCAATCCCAATCAGATATAATAGAATGTGGTACTCCATGAAACCTTAGCACTTCCTTAATTTCTAAAAAGATGAAATAAAGAGAAATACTCTATAATAACAATAAAGTGTGCTTAATTTTTAAGGTAATTGACTACAACCCAAACATCAATATTGACTTTAGATGTTTTAGGGAGTCCCATGACAAAATAAATAGTGATGTTTTCCCATTTCCATCCTAGTATGGGTAATGGTTGTAACATCCCCTTAAAATTCTATTTCTTATCCTTAACTTGATGACATAACAAGAACTAAGATAAATATTCTATAATATCACCCTTTTTTCTATCCCACCAAAGATACTATTTTAGATCCCTATACATCTTTATACTTTCAGAATGAATATATAATGATGAAATATGAGTCTCATCCAACATATCCTTCAAATTTGGAATTTATGGGACACATACACGACTCCAGAAAATTATTGTTCCCTCATAATCAAGATTTAACTCAAGAACATATCTAACCTTCTTCTATAGTTCCACATCTTCCTTTTATGCCTCTTTAATCCTAACATGGATAGATGATTGAATACCCAATTGAGAAAGATAATATTTATCCTCTTCCTTCACAATTTCTAGATCCATACTTTGAAAATCAAAAAATATTGGATCTTTTGTGATCCTTATAATAGATAATCTAGCATGATCCTTTAGACTCATAGCATTTTCCATCTTGTTTACTTTCCCGAGGTGGTAATGTATTGATCAGTCATAATATTTAATCAACTCTAACCATTTTATATCGTGTATATTAAACTCTTTCTAAGTGAATATATAATTTAAACTTTTATGATCATTATATATATCAAACATTTCTTATAAAGATAATTCCACCACATCTTTAATGAAAAAATTACCATAGATAACTCTAAATCATTAGTTGGTTAATTTTTCTCATGAACCTTCAATTGGAATGAGGCATAAGCTACCGCCATATCATTATGCATGAGAACACATTACAATCCCTTCTTAGATGCATCACTATAGATTATAAAAACTTATCCACTACAAGGTAATGTAAGTACATGTGTTATGAATAACCTTTTCTTCAGTTCCTTGAAATTTTCTTAATATTATTCAGCTCGAAGGAACTTAGATCCCTTATAAGTAAACTTGGTGAGTGGATTAGACAACTATGAGAAATTATCTACAAAGTATCGATAATATTCAAAAAAACAATAAAACTATAGATCCAATTCATAATGGTTATTCTAGTATAGTGTTAAATAACTTCATTCATTGATGTATCCACTGATATACCATCTCATGATATTATATGACCAAAAAATGAAACATTATGAAGCCAAAATTCACACTTTTTAAAATTTTCATACAGATTCTCCTGCCTCAAAAAAATCCGCAAATGATCTCAATGCACTTCCTTTATCTTTGAATATATAATAGTATCATCTATAAAGTCTATAAAAAACTGTTCATGATAATATCGAAAGACATTATTCATTCAATACGTGAAGATATGAGGGAAATTAGTAAGACCAAATGACATCACTATAAATTAATCATGTCCATAATTTGTATGGAATTATTTCTTGGGTATATCATCCTTATTAACCCTAAATTTATGATATACATAATGAAGTTCAATCTTAAAAAAGTATCAATCACAACACAATTGATCAAACAAGTTATCAATATGGGGTAGAGGTTACTTATTCTTGATTGTTGTCTTGTTAAGTTCTCGATAATCAATGAAAATTTTCTTTGATCTATCTTTATTCTTAAAAAAATAACTAGCATAACCCATGTTGATTCATTTAGTCAAATGAATTAATTTTCAATATTTTCTTGGAGTTTCTTATTAAATTTTGACAACTCAATTAGGTCCATTCTATACGGAGTCTTTGAAATAGGTGTAGCACCAGGCATGAGTTATATTGAAAACTCAACCTCAAAATCCATTGGAAGACTTGAAAACTCTTCTATAAATTCATAAAAAACTCCCAAAAAATATAAATATATTCTATGTTGAGTTTCTACCCAACCATCTAAGATAAACACCTCTTTTTAATAGGAATCATGACCCATACATAGGATGTAATTTCCATCAGAAGTTCATATTTTTCATTTCATTGATAAACGATCATAAGATGGTTCAATATATCAAATTTAACCTCCCTTACTTAGAAAATGATTTGGTATTTTTAGAAATTAATCCAATCCATTCCCAAAATAACATCAAATTTAACTAAATGAATAATAATAAGATTTTCAAGAAGCACATTCCCACAAAATTCAATCAGAGAAGAATCATATACATGATATGAAATCATCATACCATTACGAGTTTTTACTACTAAATAGATATCTAATATTTTATTTGGTACTGTGATATCCTTATTAAATTACTTATATATAAATGTGAGGGTAGATCAAGAATCAAATAATACATTAATAATTCTATAATGGATGGTAAGTGTACCTTTCACCACTTAGTTGTCTTACTCCACATCTCTAATAGCGATCACATGATATTTCCATTTTTCTATAGGATTAATATGTTTCTGATGTCGATCACCACCATTAAACTTTTGGTTTGAGCACTAGTTATCATAATGCAAATAATCCTTACATTTGAAACACTGAAGTGCATGCAGTGTATTTTGTGGTGAATTTTCATTATTCCTTTCATTGGATGGTATCTTCACATCACTTTGGTATTTGATTTTTTACTGAACTTAATTTCTACACTTACAAAATTTACCAATCCCCTTAAGATAATTTCCACCATGTTTCCTTTTTCAATTTGAGCATAAAGGAAATATCATTTTGTTTTCTCCTTGTTTTTTAGAATTTTCTTTGATTACCATATTTATTTTCTTATCAAATATATGACATGGATAGGTAACTCCAACATCCATTTACAAATTAATAGAACATCAAATGATTTATTCATAGATACTAAATTATCTTATGGATAATGACCTTTAGAGACTTGGTTTTAAGCCACTGAAGAATCTATCAAACTTGATTTTAGTTTGGATGATAATACAAAAAATATAACTCACAAGTCTTGTAAAATTTTCCTCATAGGTACTAAAAAATTCAAAATAATTATTCTTTAGCTCAAATAATTCCATATCCATTTTCATACAAATAATACAAGGAAAGTACATATTGAATAACAAACTCTTAAACTCATCCCACTATATAGATCCAATTTCTTTCCTTTTCCTTGATTTCTTAATAAGATTCCACCATTGATCCGTTTCACCTTCCAAATGACAGATATTCAATATAAAATTTTCATGTTTTGAATAATGGAGAACAAAAAATATCTTTTCAGTGGTATTGATCCATTTCTAAAAAACTAGTGGATCAGAATACCCACTAAAAAAGTGGGTGTTTCCTTATAAAGGAATCCATAAAACATTGTTCCCTCCTTTTATCATTTGGAAGAATAGAGTGATTAATATATTGAAAATTTTGTGTATGAATAAAAAACAAGAATTTTTATTCTAGATCCCATAAAATTTGGTTTCTTACGTAGAAAATTATTTTATTTTCCATCAAATTCAGCATTGACATGATTCCTTTGGGTTCTAGACATTGACCAAAACTAAAAAGCACTGTGTGAGGAACAATAATCATAGAGGGAATCTACATAATCATGAAAAATAATTTATTGGATGTCTAAATCAAGAAACCTTATTTTAAATAAACGGAACCTTAGGTTTAACCTAGGTCATACATGATTATTCCCAATACGTAGGATTTGATCCTATAATTAAAATTATTTCCAAGGTGATCACAAAAGTTTTCTCATCCTAGTTTCCAAAGGATAACTAAAACTTTCTTTGATACCAACTGTAGAGACCCATAATTTTTATACATAGATTTTATATCTTATTATATTAATATTAATTACACAACATAATGATCCATTCCTGACTCGTATAGGTCTAGTATATTTGGAAACTTAGACATATAAAAAACCTTTTCATAATAGATCTTCATCATCTCCCACTTTGTTCTTCAAAACTATCACCCTTTTTCGACATAAAATTCCTAAAACCTTTCTTCATAACATGGGGAAAGGAAACATAAGAAAGGGTGATATCATATTCTCAATAAGGGTAAACATGGTAGATATTAATGATCACATAATCATAACATGAGAATAAGAGTATGAAAACATGAGTTTAACATTTCAAAACCACACCTTTCATATCATGGGCAATAATCTCGATTCATGGAATAAATATTGTAATTTAATAAAACATTAATCATAAAGTAATCAAAGAACATGAGCCATGAGATCATAACATTGACATAAGACATGGAATTTTGGCATACAAATAAGTATAGAAAATAATTTTCTTAGTCATCAAGGCTCACTACTAAGACTATCATAATGGATTGGGTCCACTCCCTAAACCATCATAGTAGCCAAGGTTCACTCCCATAACCATTATAGTGGATAGTGTCCCTTACTAAACTGGGTTCATTCCCTATTCCATTCCTTTTTTATCTCATGAGATATCCATCTTTACCCATTGTATTAGAGCGATATATAATTTCAGGCCCACTCATCACATAATGAAAATCATACATATGTGTTTTTTAAGATAAAAAAACATTAATAATATCATAAATTGTGAGAAATAAATGGGTTTCATAAATATTTCAGTGTATTATAACCCATGGAAAAGAAAGGATTTCATAAACATTTCATCAATTCATCATAAAATAACCCATGAAAAGGGTATATGTTTCATTATCATATTTTAATCATAGCCATAAACCATCCATATAAATAATGAATATGGTAACATTGTATCATATAACCAATAAATAATAAGTGAAATAAATGGTTTTTTTCTTTGATGAATAGAAATACCATTACAATATCATTAAATCATTCTTTAGAAAAATACCCTTTACACTTTGAAAATCACTTTTCAAAGACTATACAACCACAAAACATCATGGAAATAATTTTATTTTAAAACATAATTGGAAACTTATAAAGGAATAATTATAGTATTGAGTTTTTATGATGGTATGAAATTCCATTAATTCTATATATGTTAAAAGAAAACATTACTTTATTATTTTTATAGAAATTCAAAAGGTACATCATTTGTAAAATAAAAAAAATATTTCGTTTAAATCATTTTGTAAAAAGATACAATATTTTTTTAAAATTATTAGTATAATATTAAAAAAATTCTTTAAAATTTTTTCATAAAATATGGATATGGAAGAAAAAGTTTTTTCAACCGAAGAGATAAATAACATCGATTTTCTTTAAAAACGTTTTTTAGTCTATTGAGTATATACAGTGAGGATAATTAAATTAAAAAAATTAATTATCAATAAATAAAAAGAGGATAAGAAAATTCATGAGTTTATTGAGATTTATATTATAATATTTCATCATCAGAAACTTATCCATAAATAATACTGATAAATAATGAGATTTTAACATGAAACCCTTATTGCTTTGGTAACATTTGAATCATAAGACCCATAAAATAATAAATTTAAATAAAAATTTAAATACAATTAATATAAGTATAATCATGATACAACATTAAAAAGGGTACTATATACACCTTATAAAATATTATAGGTGCATGACATAACATATGTCCCAAAGAAGATAATTTGATATGATAAACCCTGACCTCGAGCCATGATTTATTTGAATACAATCTAAACACACTTATAATAAATTAAAATTTATTAGAATTATATAAAATCATAATTTATATACTTATAATATCATATATTATTCCTTTATAACATTTCAATACTAATTTATTAATAATTATTGATTAAAATCATTGTTTCTCAGTGATAACTTCTTTATTTTTCATTTATGTTTTGGTTCGGTAGTTTCGGTCCTTATACTTTGATCATGGTTAAATAATATAAAAAATTGTAATAATGATATACATATATATCATTTATATTAATTAAATATATATTGATACTTCTCCATAAAATCTAAATATAGAAAATTGAATTACACCATTCATAGGGATGATATGTCGTTCATATGCATAAACACTATTTTCATTTTTTGGAAAATGGAACGAAATAAAAATAAATAATATCTCAACTTTATTGAATAATTATTATATAATAAATATAATATAAATCCATTAAATCTATCCTTATTACTATCCAATTAAAATTTAACTTAAAAATGAATCACATAGCTTTGTGGTGGTGGTAGTCCACACATACACACAAGCGACGTTATCATCTTCCAACAGATTGGAAGGTAAGAAGGAAGATATGATACGATATTTATATAAGTGTAATTATATAATAAATATCTTATATAAAGTTTAAAATCATCATAATAACCATCCATGAAAGATGGTGATGGAAAATGAATTGTATCGCTATATGAAGACGACAAGTTGTATGCACGCACAAGCGATAATTTCACTTATTATTCAATGAAAAGAGGGAGAATAAGGGTGGTTTCATAATCATAATAAAATTTAATAATATTTATGATAATTAATTTATTATTTTATGAATAATATAATTTATTTAGAGTAGGTAAAATAATAATTAAAATGAAAGTGATCGGTTAAAGAGACCACCTATGCTTTGAAACAACTCCTTTAGATATCTCCTTAAGGGCCCTAGGGTTGGTATTTTAGGAATACAAGAACCTATATAATATTTATAGTGGATTTGGGAAGACAATTTTATAGGGTTTTTTGAGATAAAAGTCTCAAAATGGTGTAAAGAAGATAAAGGAGGGGCACCCTTTTATAATCGAGGGGAGGGACACTCTTGGAATTTCTTAAAAGATTAAAATATAATAAAGTAATTATCTAGACCAAATGCCTCCAAAAGGATAGTGATTAGAAGATAAAATAGGATGGTGTTTAAATCACATAAAATAAAATAACATCTTTATAGGTTTATGCTGTGTTTTAAACCTTATCTTTTGGTTTAACCCCTTAGTTAGCCTATTTTAACTTTAACCGTGGTAATGAATTTTTCACACTAAAGGGTTATAATTTTACTTATAAGGTGACTATTGAATAATAAATTGAAAATATATGATTTATTTGACCAAATATTATCATCCATTTCATCTTAAAAGGATTTTATAATTTTTAAACTATATAATAAAATATTATTTTGATAAAATATCATTAATGTCAATGTTGACACTATTCATTTAATTTAACATTAAAAGAAAAAAATAAAAAGGTGTAATTAAAATACAATCCATTTAAACATAACTAAAATTTCATATTCATCTAAAAAATTCATGTAACACTATAAATCCCTCAAATTATATCACTTTTCACGTTTAAAAAAATTAATTTAATTTTTCTATTAATTGAATAAATACCGTATTAGTGTTGCGCAAGAATTTAAGGTTACCAATTAACCAAAAAAAATTATAAATAAATTACCATCATGAATATAATTTCATTTTCATAAAATAAATATTTAAATTCATTCACCACTTTCTTTTATAAATATTTGAACATAGAAGAGATATTTAAAAGTAAGATAGTGACATTTTGTATTTTTCTTTGCTTTAAATATTATATATGTAATTTTCTTAGAAAAGATTCTATTAGAAAATTAATTTTTAATACTAAGTTGATAAGGGTAAAATAAAATTCATATAATAAGAATTAGGATAAAGTGTGGTTACCTTAACACATTGTTTTAACCTAGATTAACCTGATTTACCCTTTACCAAAGTGATAAATTTTACCATGGTTACTATTCATAATGCCAAAAAATAAAAGGGATATATTTAGAAAATTTGAAACTAATGATTCTAAATATGGAATATATTTTATCAAATTCAATACTTATAAGTTTCAAAAATTAATATTAAAATAAGTACACAAAACATGATGAAAACCTATTTTTAGAAAAATACAGTTTTAAGCATAAAATTGGATTTATTCTAATCTCTTTCATAGAAAAATATTAGATGAATATTAAAAAAATTTATTTAATATTTATTGTAGAAATTTAATTAAAATCATTCAACAATAGTGATTAATTTAATTTATTATGATAAAAATATATTGCACATATAATTTTTTTTAGAAAAACATTTCTTTTATTTTCAAATGATTTTTACTGTAATTTATAATCAATTGATAACCAATGAATTTATTGTATATATGAGAAAACCATATAATTTTCATAATTTTTTTATTTTTAGTCATACCCACTAATTTAACAGCTTGGTTATAATGGTATACTATATTACAGTTCGTCTAGACTCAGGGGTTGCGTGTATCGCAAGCTATTGAAGAGATTAAATTTATCTAATAAGAAATATATAATAAAATATTGTGGTGTTACAACCAGTATTTCTAACCACATAGTCCATAGATTAACATCTTATAAGTTCATAAATCATAGGGAATCAATCATGATCCCATCCCAACATCACATGATATCAATATGTCCAAACATCCACCTCGAGAGTCTCATATACGAAAGGTATCACATGCCAAACCAACCACCCATAAGGGACCAACTCTTAAAAACCATGCGCCATATCGACCATACTAGGGTTATTGTACCTATTGTGCATGATGACTGAGTCATCATCCTTATATTTAGTAATCTCAACATAGATCCACATAACCTTCCATCATAAAGAATCAATAAACAAGTTGATTGTAATGGGAAGAATGCCACCAATTACTTATACATGAAAATGTCCTATGAACTATTGTTGAAACATTAAGAAATTATGACCCAATTGTCAATAAAATCACACACTAGGAAGGATATATGTCATATGAATCCTACATATCTAATATGATGCATGATACACCTCTTTCCTATACTAGCCAACAGTCAAAATCTAATCAACGACCACTTGCCAACGGGACAAGAATTATATAACCATCATAAATCAAAACATCTAAACCAAATGTGCATCAACAAAGGAAAAAATAAAATAAAACCATAGATTTTTTTTAGAAAAACATCCCCATGCCCCGATAACCTAGATTTTCTACTGACACAGGTGCTTGAGATGCACCTGTTGAGATGGTATATCTGAGTATGATATACTCTTTAATACCAAATGTAGGATCGAATATGTAAAATGATATACAAATAAAAGAGGGGGGGGGGGTAAATTTTATTCTTTAAAAATCCCTAAGGAAATTTTGAATAACCAAAACTCACAACACCTCTAAGTTCTAATAACTTGCTTGATTTTGGAAAAGTGATTCCGGAAATGAAACTTAACAAAAGTTTATAACAAATAATATTCTACCTTAAAGCGTATAGAATCTAAATAAATCAGAGTACAAGTATAAGGAAGTATAATAAAGTTATACTTTCCTCAACAATATAAATGTAGCAGAAAACTTGTAATAAAACAAGTAACAAGGTAAATCTTTTAACCCAAAGAGAAGGGTATCCAACAAACTTGGATAAAGGTCCCTTGATTTATACTTTCAAGAAATTCTGTCTTACCCACACCAGGGTAAGCCCTTGATATGAAGATCAGAGTCTGTCTTGCTATCCCCACAAGACCTCAACTATTAGGTAGTCGACACCTCTGTCTTCCTATCCCTGGAATCCCTCGATTGTACATAGAAACAATCAGAGTCGCACGAAGTAAATCTGCACAAAGAAAAGTTTGAACAAGTAGTTCAAACTTTATACATGAAGCTTGAGAGTTTATAAGAGCATCTCTCTCTAGAAATCACTTCAACAAAATGTAAGCATAGTTGTCAAAGTTCAGTGTTGAGATCTTTTCAAATGATATCCTATTTATAGGCACGGCTTCAATGGTAGGCTCCCTCCTCCAACAGTCATATTTTTCCTTGAATTTTAGAGGGACCTGTACACGTGTCACTCAAACAATGGTTAGTGAGTAACTGAAAACATGACATCATTTTATAACTAAAAAGGTGTAAGTATAACCAAAAACTAATATTCGGAATGAAAGTAAATGAAAGTTAGGAGTCTAAAAAAGAATGAATTCAGAGTCTATAGTAAAAAGATATTCAGATTCTATTTTCTAGGAATTCAGAACCTGAATTCTATAGAATTCCGGATTCTGAATTTCAAGGAAATTCAGAGTCGGGATTCTCGAGAATTCGGAACCTGAACTTACAAAGTTCAGAGTCAGATTTCATGAGAATTCAGAGTCAGAACTCATAAGAGTTCAGAGTCTATATTCATAGAACTCAGAGTCAGAACTTAGAGAAGTTCATAACCAAAATTCATAATCAGAATTCGTAGTCAGAATTCGTAGTCGAACTTTACATAAGTTCGTAATCAGAATTCGGAGTCAAACTTCATGAATGTTCGTATCCAGAATTCGGACTTGAACTTCATAACATTCATATCCAGAATTTAGATTTGAACTTCATGAGAGTTCATATCCAGAATTCGGAGTTAAACTTCATGAGAGTTCGTAACCAGAATTCGGAGTTGAACTTCATGAGAGTTTGTAACCAGAATTCAGAGTTTTGAACAGAATACTTCATATCTATGTATTATATGATTCTGAGGTTTTGGTCTCAATCCAAATTTTACACTTAGAAAATTTATGATATAAAAAATGAAAACGAGGTAAGGTATATTTTCTTGGGGAAGGGAATTTTCCTTATAGAAGTAAAACAAGGTATAACAAGATTTTCCATGAGTTAAGGTGTTTGTGATTTTCAAAACCAGAAGGAATTGTGAAGTCATAAGGAAAGATTAATGACTCAAAAATATCCCCCTTGAAAGTAGGAATGGAAAATTCATAATAAAAACCTTTATTGACTCAACAATATTCCCCGTTTTGGAAAGAACAAACATCCTTACGAAAAATAATATAAGGTCTTAGAAATTTTTTTTTCTAGACTTTGAAAATAAAACTTATCTACCTTTACATATGAACAATGGTGAATATGACTAACTCCCACTTAGGCTTTGGAACACTAAGGATCATATTCTAGATTTCCGGAATGAGAATTTTCATTTGAATGTGGAAATATTCATAATGGGAACTCCCTCTTACTTTGGGATATTTCTTCTTTACTTAGAAATCGTTTTCCTTCTCCTCCTTAGAATTCTTTTTCCTTCTCCCCCTTTGTGATTTTCAAAAAGAGTTTGAGGGAATTTAAAAACAATATAGTACCTGAAATATTAGTATAGAAATCCAAACAAAACAAGAAATCATAATTTCATTACAATTGGAAGAATTAGTACAAGAAAAAAAATACAACACAAGATTAGATTTGGGTCTATTATGCTTCTTTTTCCTTGGGCGTTAGCTTCTTCACAATTGTCTTCAGCTTTTTCCGCTCTTTGTGATCTTCCTATGCTTTCTTTTCTAAGGCTTTGATCCTATCTTCCTGAGATTTCATGGCCTATTATTGAGCCTTCAGCAATTCATCTTTCTTCACTAGCTTTTCTTGGATCTCAATCCGATGATCCTTTTATGTTATCCATCTTTGAACAAAATAACTCAGCTTCCCATTCAGATCTTAGACATCTTAAATCCGAGAATTTTTCTCAAGAGTTAGATTTTCCTGAAATCTGTTTTTAAGATTCTTGATTTTGATGTCTTAGGTATAAAAAGTTTCCTTGAAATCTTCTTGAAATTGATCAAGATATTCCAAATCTTCAAAGATTTTCTTAGACAAAGTGGTCATTTTCTTGAAATATTTTCTGTGAGCTTCATAGTTGATCAGGAAATTTTTGTGATCAGCCTAAATCTTAACACATCTATCCATCACCATGGATACAGAGTCTGACTTCTAATTCATGCTATGCTGAAGCATCTGGCATCTAGAATCAATTGTTGGAAATATCGGAATGGTATCCACCAACTTCTTCTGAGATTGAACAACAAAATCATGTCCTAAGGCAGATGACTCCAAATCAGACATTTTACTTGGAGATGTTTCTTCCTCTAATTCTACCAGCTTCCTCTTAGAGGTTCCTCCAGATTCTTTCTTCCTCAATATATCTTTGGTTGGGGTGTCAACAACCACTTGTTTCCCCTTGTAAGTTTTCGGTACTTCTTCCTCATCAGGAGATTCATGCTCACTTCCGGATAACTGTACAATCTTATCTTCATCAATTTTCTCTTTTTAATCACCAACCTCAGCATCTTTAGGAAGAACAAAGTCATTATTATGAATCTATTCCTATGAAAACTTATTCACTTCCTATTCTTCACCCTTCTCATCAGCTTCAGGAGTAGCAAGTTTTGAGGATCTGTCTTGAGAAGTCCAGATTGACAACTTTTCGGAAGCACTTTCCTTTTCCTGATAATATTCAACTTGCTCAATCACATCATCAGAGCCACCACTATTCTCAACTTCTTGTACTTCTTCTGTAGCTTTCTTCTCTTTCACAATCTTTTCTTGTGGATTTTTCGGTATCATAAAACTCTTACCCAGAGTCTCATGTAATTGTTATACTAGGAAATTTCTTTTATGAGAATTTGTTTGGATGAAACTTCAATATCCCTCAAAAGGGATTGACAAATTTCAGCCTCTGACATCTTCTTCTTGAGCTTCTTCTCTTTGGCTTACTTCTCAAGTTCTTCAATAGCCTTTTCTTTTAGTGCTTTGGCCTCTGCAGGGTCCAAGCCAAACTGTGGCTCCCCTTCTTTCCTATTTTTCTTATCCTCTCTCCATTTTGAAACCACTTCATTTGGATAAGATTTCTGCTTTTTGGGATTTGGAGGTGCGGATTGAGCTTCTTTGGCCTTGGGGGTTTTTTCTGTTACTTTCACTTCCTTTAATTTCCTCTTCTTTCCAGCTTTCTTTGAAGGTTCAATTTCTTCTATATTTTTCATAATGGCTTCTGCCTCATCCTATGGCATATCATAAAATTCTTCTGACTCCTTGGAGAAACCAACCTTTATTATCTTGAGGGTGTCATCACTAATCAACATTACTTTTCAATTCCTCAGCTTGGAACTGCAAGGGATCTTGAATGATTCAAGACACCAAACTATCATCTTGGAAGGTAAGGAATGATACATGATAATCTGAGCTCTCAAATTCCCATTCTTGATATTCTCAATCTTAATAAGAATATGATTCATGAGGTTGACCTTCCTTAGATTTACCAAAAAATCCAATATGTACGTGTCACTTTTCTTCAGGGTGTCCTTATCACCCTTTCTCAGTACGATGAGGCCCTAAACCCATAATTGTAGAATCCAATTGTTGGTAGACAAATGATCAACCTTTGCTTTCTTGACATCTTTAAGCCCAAGTCATTCCATAGCCTTGCCTTAACGAAACTTCCTTGAACCTCTAACAGTTTGTGGGAGAAAAATTTGGCTTCTCCTTCATATGAGAGCCCCACCAAGCTTGTAGCCTTGGTGTAAGAGAGTGCATAAGTCTTTCCATAACTCTTAATGGAGAATTTTCTCTACCTTCTTCCTTAAAGAAGCAAACTAATTCATATAATTCTATGAGAAGATCTGGATAGACAACATCCTGAGCTCTTGTCTTTGAAATAGCTACACTTTTCCATCCATTTAGCTTGATGTTCTTGGAAATAATAGAGTCATACTTATTAAATAAGTTTTGATGTACCAACCTTTACCTGCAAATTTTCCATTCCGAAATCAGCTTGACAGAAGACATATCTTGAGAGGGAGCTTATGTAGACATTCAGACTTGAGCACTTCTGAATAATTCAGAACGAGCTTTTGTAGAGGGTCATAGCTTCGACACGCACAAGCTTTGAAAACCGATGTGGGACAACCATTGGGGGTCCCCTTTATATAGGCGATGAAGTGACAGTTGAACTTCCCATTTGAATCCAATGGCTGAGAATTCTTCAGATATGATCTGACGGTTGAAATGATAACCGCAAGGAAAAATTTGGTTGAATCCGATCTTTTGAGGTTTTTAAAAAGAAAACATTCGGATTTAAGGAAACTAGAATCCAAGAAATTTTAAAAACAAAAGAAACTAACAGCAAGTAAAAGGTAATTATGAAAAACTCAAGAAAGAATCATACCTTTCGGATTACTAGGAAGATTATTCATACTGAGGAATATTCTTCTTGAAGAACTTTGGATTCCAACAAAAACTTGAATACGAAAAAAAACTTCACTACAAAAATTTTTAAATCCGAAATTTTCCATTATGAAAATTTCAAATCTGAAAATTTTCATTACGAAAATTTCAGGTCCAAAAATTTTCCTTACGAAAAAAACTTGAAAATCTATAATATGAAGAACTTGAAAAAATCATTACGAAAACATTTTGAAAACTTTATTACGAAAAATTTTCAAAGCTTCATTATGAAAATTTTTGAAAACTTCATTACGAATTTTTTTGAAAACTTCATTACGAAATTTTTTGAAAACTTCATTACAAATTTTTTTGAAAACTTCATTACAATTTTTTTTGAAAAAATTCATTACAAAAAATATAAAAAAATTACAAAGAAATGTACTCCCCCTATGAAAAAGAGTTTATTACTGTAAGGATATTGGTTCAACAAGAAGTTAATGAGGAGGATTACCTTACGGTTATCATTCCTAACTTCTATTTGATGTATTCAAATATATCAGAGGGTAAAGATTTTGTGAAAATATCAACAAGTTGATCTTGCATTCCGATAAATTGAATAATTATATCTCCTTTTTGTGTGTGATCCCTAAGAAATTGATGCCTAATATCTATGTTCTTTACACGAGAGGGATGTGTAGGGTTTTTAATAAGAGAAATGTAACTTGTATTATCACACAAAATTTGTGTTTTTGGTAAAACTCAAGCCATAGTCTGTGAGTGTGTGTTGCATCTACAAAACTTGAGCACAAAAACTTCCGGCTACTACATATTCAGCTTCAGCAGTGGAAAGTGCTACTGAGTGTTGCTTCTTGAAAGACCAAGAAACTAAATAATCTCCTAATAAATGAAAAGTTCCAGATGTACTCTTTCTATCCATTCTACATACACCAAATTCAGCATCTGAAAAACTTTTTAGAATAAAATCATTTCCAGAAGTATAAAATAGTCCTAAATCCATGGTTCCCTTTAAGTAGCAATTTTTTTCACTGCCTTTAAATGAGATTCCTTAGGATTGGATTGATATCTTACACATAAGCATACTAAAAATATTAAGTCTAGACGACTAGCTATCAAGTAAAGTAAACTTCTTATCATACCTCTAAAAGATGTCTGATCTACTAGCTTCCCAGCTTCATCAAGATCAAGTGTATTTGAGGTACCAATGGGAGTACTTATACTCTTAGTGTTGTCATATCCATACTTTTTAAGAATATATTTAATATACTTATGTTGGGATATATAGATTCCTTCTGGTTTTTGAGAAATTTTAAAACTGAGGAAAAATGTTAACTCACCCATCATACTCATTTCAAACTCAGATTTCATTAGATTCGCAAAAGAATCAGTTAAAGATTGCTGAGTTGAACCAAATATAATGTCATCAACATAAATTTGAACAATAAAAACATTTTTATTATCTTTATTTATAAAAAGGGTTGGATCTTAATTTCCCTTAACATAGTTATTTTGAAGCAAAAATCCTGTAAGTCTATCATACCAAGCTTGAGGGGCTTGTTTAAGGCCATACAAAGCTTTGGTAAGTCTAAAAACATGATCAGGATGTTTTTTATCTTCAAAGACAATAGGTTGTTCAACAAAAACTTCCTCTTGAACATCACCATTAAGAAAATCACATTTCACATCCATTTGAAAATTTTTGAAATTGAAGAATGCTGCAAAGGTGAGTAAAATACGAATAGATTCAAGTCTAGCTATTGGAGAATAGGTTTCTTTATAGTCTATTCCTTCTTGTTGATTATAGCCTTTAGTAAATAATATAGCTTTATTTCTTACAATGATCCCATTTTTATCACACTTATTTTTGAAGACCCATTTTACACCAATAACAGAAGTTTCTTTAGGTCTTTCAACCAAGGTCCAGAATTTATTCCTTTCGAATTCATTTAGTTCATCTTGCATGGATTTAATCCAATTATCATCACCTAAAGCTTCATCAGTGCTTTTTGGTTCTAATTGGGAAAGTAATACTAGATGTTCTACTTCATTTATTAAGGAAATTCTAGTCCTTATAGGTTGATTGACATCACCAATGATACTATCACTGGGATGATTCTTCAGAAACGACTGATTTGGGATTTGTAAAACCTGTTCATCAACAGAGGGTAGGATATCTTCTGGGGTAAATGTTTCAGTAGTATCTTCTTGAACATTTTCCTTATCAGAAGGATCTTCTATCAAAGGTTGATAATCAGTTTTTGAAAACACATATGAGGATGTAGGTTGGGGTTGTTTAAAAGCAAATGGATCAGTTTTATCAAATTTCACATGCACTATCTCTTCAACAGTACAAGTGTTTTTGTTGAAATCTCTATATGCCTTAGAAGTTGTGGAGTAGCCTAAGAAAAATCCTTCATAAAATTTTAGTGCAAATTTGTTTAAGTTATCTTTAGTATTCAGAATGAATACCTTGCATCCAAAAACCCTAAAGTAATAAAGTATAGGTTTTCTACCATTCCATAACTCATAAGGAGTTTTATTAAGAAAAGTTCTAATCAAAACTTGATTTATAGTATAACAAGTAGTACTTACAGCTTCAACCCAAAAGTTTTTGGCTACAGAATAGTCACTCAAAGTGGTTCTTGTTATCTCTTTAAGAATTATATTTCTTCTTTCAAAAACACCATTTTGTAGAGGTGTTCTAGGTGATGAAAAGTTATGAGTAATGCCTTTTCTACTACAAAATGTTTCAAAATCAGAATTTTGAAATTCTCCTCCATGATCACTATGAATAGTTTTCAATGGATGGTTTTTCTAATTTTTGACTTGGGCTCTAAATATTTTGAAATAATAAAAATCTTCAGACTTCTTTGCTAGAAAATAGACCCACATAAATCTAGTGTAATCATCAACTAAGAAAAATACATAATACTTGACACCAATGCTTCCAGTTTGTATAGGAACAAATAGATCCATATGCACTAACTATAATGAATCAGTAGCTGAGACTTCACCGACTTATTTAAAACTTGATTTATGTTGATTTCCATATTGACAAGGGTCAAAAACTTTTGAAGAATCAAATCTAAGCTCCGGTAGATCCTAAACCAATCCTTTCTTAGAAAGTTTGCATAAGTTCCTAAGATTACAATGTCCTAACCTTCTATGCCATAACCAGGAATGATCTTCCATTTCAATAAGGCAAGGTAAGTCTTGGATCCTAAGGTCTTATAATTTTAGTGTGTAAGAATTCTCTTGCCTATGGAAAGAAAGAATAAAATCTTCCTTGAAATTGTGTACTAAGCACTTCTCATTCCTAAAATTCACAAGGTAACCTTCATCACATAATTGGATTATACTAATGAGGTTGTGCTTAAGACCCTTAACAAATAAAACATTTTAAATCAAAGTTTTTCCAAGAAGAACAATGTTACCTATAACAATAATTTCTCCCTGATCATTATCTTCGAAAGTTACTTTTCCTCCTTTCATCTTGATAATCTTTTCAAAATAGTTTTTTTTACCAGTCATATGCCTGGAACATCCACTATCCATGTACCACGTGTTTTTGTTGGTACCTTCTCTACTTTCCTGAAAATAATAAAGAGTTAGGTTTTCGGAAACCAAACTTTCTTGGATCTAGAATTCTTAGAAAGCAAAATTTTCAGCACCCACATCTTCTTAGAAAAATAGGCTTTATGAAATCCTAAAGATTGTGTTTTGTTTAGAGAATAATTCTTTGCCAAATTTCCACCACATCGAAACTTAGTGAAAAAAGGATCACTTTGAGGAACAAAGTAATTGTTACTAAAAACATGTTTAGAACTAGTATAACCAAAACCAGAACTATTCCTTAGAGGTTGGATTTGAGAATACATTTTATCAAAATTTTATTAACCTAGGGTAAAGTTTGACAAACACTTCCTCAAGGAAAATATTTCAGATTTGAGTTTGATAACGAAGTTCTTGTCTTCTAAAAAATTTTAATTTGAACTAGAGCTAGGATCGAAAACATTTTTCTTAGAAATTACATTTTCTAGATCTTTAGAAAGTTTATTCTTCTCAGAATTTACTTCCTCAAGATTTTTTGAAATACTTTCAAAATCAAAATTTTTCTTATCAAGATCTTTTGAGTGATCTGATATTTCCTTAGTAAGAATAGTATTCCTTTATTTTTACTTATCAAGTTTTTTCATGAGTTTTGAGTTCTCAATCTCAAGAAGTTTGGAAAACCTAGAAACTTCTTCATAGGTAGGTAAAGTGTTATCTTCATCTGAAGAGGATTCTTCATCCTAAGAGTTATAATATTTACTATCATTATCTTTTAAAGAAACATTGGTCAATGATTCAACATTGTGTACCTTAGCCATAAAGCAATGATTGTACAAAGGTATACTGACTATTAGACCAAGATTCTTCTGCCTAGAAGATTCATAATCTGAAGATTCATCTGAAGAGTCACCACCACTGGAACTCCAGGTGTCATTAGCCTTCAAGAATTTCTTAGCTTTATACTTGTAATACTTCTTTCTATTTCTCTCTGAATGCTTTTTCCTTTCTTTCTTTTCTCTTAAGCATAGGAAAATTAGGTCTTATGTGTCCACCTCTCTTGCATTAATAACATGTGACTTCTGAATCTTTCTTATATTTCCTTTCTTTCTTCTTATATCTGGATTGAAAGTTCCTTTGTATAGCTATCTTGTTCATCCTTCGAGCAAGATTTTCTAATTCATTTTTTGAGGATTCACTTCCACTAGATTTGGATTGGATAACAACTTTATTAGATTTATATCTAGTCACTCTCTTAGGAGTCTTGGATTTCATATGATTAGAAGTTATAGTAAAAGCAACACTACCATTTCAATTATTATTCTTTACATTATCAGCATCTCTCTTCATTCTAGTCTCATGCTGAAGAAGACTTCCAAATAGCTCATCAAGAGTAATCCAAGTAACCTTTCTGTTCTCATCAACAACAATTCTCTTTGATTCCCACTCATTGGGCATGATTTCTATGATCTTATCAACAATAGATTCATCATCTAATCCTTTCTCACCCATTTATTGTAAACTATTTACAATAGTCATGAATCTTTGTTGCACCTTACATATGGGTTCTCTATAAGGAAAGAACAAACCATGATATTCAGCTCTAAGCATGACTCTTCTTGTTTCAATAACTTTGGAAGTTCCAAAGTGAGTAACTTCAAGTTTCTTCCATATAGAATTTTCTTCTTCACAAGATGAAATTTGGGTATATATATTTCTTGTCATGGATCAAATCAAAGTATTGTGTACCTTATAATTCAGTTGATATTCATGCTTTTCTTGATTTGTAAAGGTACTAACTTCCTTGTCAGGGATTTTACATCCTCCACTAAGCATAAAAAAATTATCAATAGCAGTATGGATAATGAAATTCTTCATTCTATCTCTCCAATATTCATAGTCATTTCCATCAAAGATAGGTGGTCTAGTTGGATTGAGATTGTCTATGGAACCAACATTGATTCTTGTCATCTTTAAGAAAATTCTTTCCACACAAAACTTGTTAATAGAAAAAGTTTGTAAAAAAGGAATATAATCCTAAGCAAGGAAAAATTTAGAACAATAACATCTCTAAGAAAAAATGAATCCGAACTATATGAGTTCAAAAAAAAAAGATGATTCTGAAAAAGTATGAATCCATAAAATATGAATCCAGAAAATCAATTCTAAAAAGTAATAAGAAGAAGAATTCTCTTCTGAATCTAATCGTGAGATTAATTTAGGAGTCACCTGCTCTAATACCAATTGTTGAGATGGTATGTTTGAGTATGATATAATCTATAATACCAAATATAGGATCGAATATGTAAAATTAGATACAAATACAAGAGGGGGGGGGTGAATTGTATTCTTTAAAAATACCTAAGGAAATTTTGATTAACCAAAATCCACAACACCTCTAAGTTCTAATAACTTGCTTGATTCCAGAAAAGTGATTCCAGAAATGAAACTTAACAAAAGTTTACAACAAATAATATTCTACCTTAAAGCTTATAGAATATAAATAAATCAGAGTACAAGTATAAGGAAGTATAATAAAGTTATACTTTCCTCAACAATATAAATGCAGTGAAAAACTTGTAACAAAACAAGTAACAAGGTAAATATTTTAACACAAAGAGAAGGGTATCCAAAAACCTTGGATAAAGGTCCCTTGATTTATACTTTCCTGAAATCCTGTCTTACCCACACCAGGGTAAGCCCTCGATACGAAGATCTGAGTCTGTCTTGCTATCCCCGCAAGCCGTCAACTATTAGGTAGTCGGAACCTCTGTCTTCCTATCCTCGGAAGCACCCGATTGTACACAACAACAATCAGAGTCGCATGAAGCAAATATGCACGAAGAAAATTTTTAACAAGTCATTCACACTTTCTGCACGAAGACTGAGAGTTTACAAGAGCCTCTCTCTCTAGAAATCACTTCAACAACATGTAAGCACATTTGTCAAAGTTTAGTGTTGATATCTTTTAAAATGAGCTCTTATTTATAGGAATGACTTCAATGGTCAGCTCCCTCCCCCAACAGTCATATTTTTCCTTGAATTTCGGAGGGACCTATACATGTGTCACTCAAACAATTGTTAGTGAGTAATTGAAAGCACGACATTGTTTTATAACTAAACAGGTGTAAGCATAACCAAAAACTGATATTCTGAATGAAAGTAAATGAAGGTTCGAAGTCTAAAAAAGAATGAATTCAGAGTCTATCGTATAAGGATATTTGGATTCTATTTTCTAGGAATTCAAAACCTGAATTATATAGAATTACGGAGTCTGAATTTCAAGGAAATTTGGAGTCTGGATTCTCAAGAATTTGGAACCTGAACTTACAAAGTTCAGAGTCAGAGTTCATGAGAATTCAGAGTCAGAACTCATAAGAGTTCAGAGTATGTATTCAGAGAACTCAGAGTTAGAACTTAGAGAAGTTCATAACCAGAATTCGTAATCAGAATCCATAGTCAGAATTCATAGTCAGACTTTACATAAGTTCGTAATCAGAATTCAGAGCCGAACTTCATGAATGTTCATATCCAGAATTCGTACTTGAACTTCATAATGTTCGTATCCAGAATTCGGAGTTGAACTTTATGAGAGTTTGTATCCAGAATTTGGAGTTGAACTTCATGATAGTTCATAACTAGAATTCGGATTTGAACTTCATGAGAGTTCGTAACCAGAATTCAGAGTTTTAAACAGAATTCTTCATATCTAAGTATTATATGATTCTGAGGTTTTGGTCTCAATCCGAATTTTACACTTAGAAAATTTATGATATGAACAATGAAAATGAGGTAAGGTATATTTCCTTGGGGAAGGGAATTTTCATTATAGAAGTAAAACAAGGTAAAACAAGATTTTCCTTGAGATAAGGGATTTTTGATTTTCAAAACAATAAGGAATCGTGAAGTCACAAGGAAAACTTAATTAATCAAAAATATCCCCCTTGAAAGTAGGAATGGAAAAGTCATAAGGAAAACCTTATTGAATTAACAACACTAGCCTGACATCCATCAAAAGCTTCAACACATTCCTAAATCTCCATTATATCGGATCCCAAAATCACAAGACAATAGAAATTGAAAAAATTATCTGATACCACATTTTAACATCTCGCCCCAACTCGCTTTATAACCAATGACATGATTTATTTTCCACATGACCTTAGGCATGTCTCCCCATACTCTAAAGGCTACCGACTAATAGTAGGGATCTAAGCTGGTACGATAGGGAGACTATACCTCCTGTATAAGAGTGTGCAATATAATATGAAATAAAAAATACAATCCACAATAGTAAATAAAAAAAATATGAAATAATAAATAGACATCAACTAGTGATACATGAAATGTAGTAAAGGCCTGAATAACCATGTTATACAAATAATAGGACACCACTGGGTCGATCATAGTTACATACTAGAATAAAATAAATAAAACAAAAAGGGGTTCTAATACATATCCAAGGAAAACCTCACCCAATCTTCTAATACCATCCAAGATACCCTGCCTATACATGTTAACCCATGCCTCATCCCAAACAAGTTCCTATACTAAAAATTAAATTGATTCTTGAGTACCCATGTGAAATGAGGCTCATGAAATGAATCTCTATCCTTTCCTAGAGTAGTTTGTGGTGGTCTTCATCGATGATATATTTTTAATCAGAATCCAAGGAGGAGCATGCGAGATACTTAAGGATGGTCCTGGGTAAACATTGAGAGAACAAGAATTATGGGAAGATCTAAAAGTGTCAGTTTTGGATTCATGATGTCCACTTCCTATGACACATCATCTTAGAGGCATGAGTGGCAGTGGATCTAGTGAAGGTTGAGGCAGTGCTACCTTGGGATCCACCCAAGATTGTTACTAAGGTGAGGAGTTTCTTGGGGTTGGAAGGGTACTATAAAAGGCTTGTACTATATTTCTCCATAGTTGTAGCATATTTTATAGATTTGAACTGAAATGGGTGGCCTTTTGTGTAGAAAAAAATTCCTAACAGTGTTTTTAGGAGTGGAGGCATAGGTTGATGAGGACCCCCATCTTGAGATTTCTAAAGAAGGGTGTTGAGTACACAATTTTCTATGATTCCAAAGGAACTAGAATTGGTTGTGTTATAATATAGAGGAATTCAACAATTTCCTATGGGTCCATATAGTTGAAACTACATGCGTGTCCCATGATATTGTGTTATCAGTGGTAGTCTTGGCCCTAAAGATGTGGAAACACTACCTTATGGGGAATTTGTTTATCATCTAATCTGAACACAAGAGTCTAAAGTATATATTCTCTCAGAAGGATATTAAATAGATATAGAGACTATGAATATAGTTCCTCTAGGTTTATGACTTCGAGATTATCTATACTCATGGGAAGGAGAATGTGGTGGTAGATGCTCTCAGCTGGAGATCTTGTTCTCTATTATTGGCCAAGGCATCAGAGCAGTTAGTCTCATTAAAATTGTTCTTAGTGGAAAGATATAGTTCTTTATATCTTCAGTTGATGGTTTTTACCCCATATCTATTATAACGTGTCAGGGAATATTGATATAGAGATACTGACTATGAGACCTTATGTACTCAAATATTCACTGGATGTGCTCCTGATGTATTTTTTTTAACATGGAGAGCATGTTATCATTTTTTGAGGACAAATGATGGTACTAGTGAAATTGTGAGAGGAGGTAATGAGAGAGTCTAATACATCCCATTTTTAAATACATCCAAGTGTTTCTAAGATTTACCAGGACCTCTAACGTAAGTTTTGGTAACCAGTCATGAAGAGATGTGTTGTAGAGTTTGTCTCTAGATGCCTTACTTGTCAGCAAGTGAAGGATGAGCACTAGGTTCCAGAGGGTTTTACTCAACCCCTTGAGGTTATAAAGTGTAAGTGATATGGTATATACAAATAATTCATGAAGGGGTTACCATGTATGTCCAGAGGATACGATGCCTTATGGGTGATCATAGATAAAATCATAGAGTCATCCCACTTCCTAGCTATTCGAGAGTACAATTCACTAGAGACATTGGGATACTTGTTCATGAAAGATATAGTATAATTCCATGGAGTTACCTCAATGATCATTTTAGACCATGATTCTCACTTCACATCATGATTATGGAGAGGATTGTAGAGGGCCTTTGAGACTCAATTTCATTTGAGCAGTACATTTCACCCCCAGACAGATGGCTAGATTGAGTGGACCATTTAGGTCTTATAGGACATACTGCAAGCTTGCATGATAGAATTTTACCATAGTTGGGAGGATCACCCAACCTTGGTGGATTTTGCATACAATAATAACTACCATTTCACCATCGTTATGACACCATTCAAGGCCTTGTATGGGTGAACCTACTAAGCACCACTTTGTTGGAATAATCAAGGTGATTCAGTAGTCATGGGCCTATATTTGATGTGATCTAAAAAAAGAAGGTTAAAATCATCCAAGAGTGTGTGAGGGATGCAAAAATCCACTATAAGTCCAATAAAAACCAACGAAAAAGGCCTTTGAAGTTAAAGGAGGGAGGCCATGTGTTCTTGAGGGTCTCACCTTGATGTGGATTATAAAGATTTGTCGGTAAAACAATCTATCTCTGAGATTTATTATCCCTTTATAGATAATGTGTAGAGTTGGTGAGGTGGAATACCATTTAGCTCTATCCCCATAGTTATACTAGGTACATGATATTTTTCACATGTTATGGCTGAGGAAGTATGGGCATGACTCATCACATGTTATTTACTAGGGAGAGATGGATATCTAGGATGGGGATATCATTTATGAGTACCTGTTGATCTCAAGGATCAGTGGGATAGGATCCTTCATGGATGATCGATTCCCCTAGTGCATGTTCAATGGCAGCATGAGAATCTTTAGGAGAGCACCAAGGATCCGGAGACCCAGTTGCGACCTCAACACCCTTATATTTTTGATTAGGTTTTTTGATTTTAGGATTAAGAGGCATAAGGTGGGGATAATATAATGACTATGATTTTTCCATGTATTAATTAATAATATTATATGGATTATTTACAAAGACATGAACTGATATGGCATGAGATTTTGAGTCCCGATGAGCCCAGAATTGATATTTGAAAAATATTAAAAACATTAATATCACACACATGCTATTTTATATAAAAAGTGGAATAAATGTTTAATGGAGGATTGTATTGGAAATATTAGGCCATCATTAATCTCATAGCATGAGATTTATCATAGGTGCAACATAATATTTTTTAGAATTGAGTGTTTCAATAAAATTCTATCACAAGTGAAAATAATAAAATAAATAAATTTAATTTATTTATTTCTTTATTTTGATGCAGTGACTTAGAATCCTATATTTAAACATGGATATTACTAATCCCTAGGGTTAGTCACATAACCTAGGGATTTGGTGGATCCATTGGAGAGGATCAATTGTAGGGTCGTTGCTAGATGACACCAGATCAATATTAGATCGAGGATCATACACTAATAGAGTTCATGTATCTCACCAATGACGGTAATGAATGAACATTCTTCATCAATTATCGATCCAAAATCTATGTAGAATTTTAGATTTATATGATTCAATATTTTTCTTTTACCCTATCCGAACATGGATCAATTAAATGAATAAGAATTTATTTGCGCATTGATGATTAATTTATTTATGATATATTTATTTTTTTGTTTATTATTACCTCATTGTTCATCTAATTATTCAATAATGAATCAAGGATAAAATAAAAAAGATATAATTTTATTCCTCATGCTTGTAGTTTATGGATTTCTTCCCATGTTTCTTTGCATATTTATCACAAGAAATTACTTTGGGCCATGGATTGATGAATACCTGGTATTTTATCATCATTCGGCCATTATTCAGTGCAATAGATCATTACCACAGGTAAAAATTTCAATTAAAGATGTTATTTGTGGATTGATGATGATGGAGGGTGATTCAAAGAAGAATGATACTAGATCAGAGGATCCTTATTTCTTAAAGTGGTGTACAGTGACGATGTAGTTACATAGGTGGTTTTCCAATCCGATTTAGTGGATGAAATATAGAAAGTAGGTGATAGTAGGACTTGGTTATACCATACATGGGATCCTTGGGTGTGATTGATAGTGGATTAAATAGATATGGGAAATGCATCAAACATCTTGGAATTTCTAGGAAATTCCGAACTACATAGTATGTAGTCCGATAAAAACACATTATGTAGTCCTTTTTCTATAATTCTAGGGTTTTCATAGAGAATAAATGATCACATGTCACATGACACCTATCACATGCCATGTGACCCATGCTGGCAGCTCGACGTGTTTCTCAGAAGATACATTGACTTGGTTAGGCTAGGGTACATGGACATGGTTAGAGTACATGGGAAGATTTGTGTACTCATACATGACTTAGTGTACACAAGTTGGTAGACAAGAATGACCAGAAGTACTTATGTATGGATAGAAAACATAGGAAGGGTGCTGACAGACCACTACATTACATGTATCCATACTTACAAAAAATGTATATGGGCATCTAAATGTCACGTGAAATGGAAGAAAAAGACCATACTAGGGCTTGGCTAGACACACTGTGTACCACTAGTACACATCGTGTACCCCCTTTGAGGGTGTTTGGAGACCATTATTTCTTTAGTTTGGACTAGGAGCAGTTGAGTACATTACCTTGGTCCATCTCATCAAGGGTACCATGACACACTGTGTCCACAACTCTGTATTGGTATCTTCTTTGGAGGATGTGTCTTAGATAGAGTTTGTGGTGTCCCTTCATGAGACCAAAGTGTGATCCTCTATCATTCCTTCTTATACCCTAGATGGGGTTTATAGAATCATTGTAACATCCTTTCATAGGGTATTGAAAACCCATAAAATAGTCCATTTTAATAGGATTAATAGTATCATTGGAATACAATCCCCTACATAGAAGGCTGATCAATATTGGGTTTATCATGTACCCCATCAGTCTTGGGAGAGATCTCATATATATCAAGATATTTATAGATAAATGAGTTTTATTAGGTTGGAAAAAATGATCATGACCTATTAAATGAGTGTATTCAGTGATATCATGGCTTAGGGAGTTGGTTCTCCTAGAACAAGAATTTCCTAAAAGCTTCATGCAGAATACTATGGCTGTCAGTTTGGTTGAGACCACCCAGAGGCACAATGTACTTGCTGAGTATATCTAGGATTTTATATGATTGTTGTATTATTTTTATTTGTTGAATACTACTAATTATTATCGTTTAGTGTTTTTGGGGTGTTATACTAGGTATTTTTATACTCACCTCTGCATGGGATCTACCCTCACATGACATGTCTTATGTAGATGATGGCCCTTTCGATGGTGTCCTGGAAGGATAGGGAGTAGGTAGAGAATAGTTTGGTCTAGACAGACCAATGTGTTTTCTTGGTGGTTGAATTTGATAGCTCTCCCCTCATTCTGAACATGTTGGACTCTATAGTTTTTGTTTGGGCTTGTATTTGGACCCTTTATATATTTCAATACATTATTGATGTAATCTAATTGTGGGATTATAGATGCATGCATGCATTGGTTTCAATTTTTTTACATTTCTACATTGTAAGGGCTTGGAGATGTGTGCATGTGTATTGGTTCATTTGGAAAATTCCTCCCATGTGTGGGATATACCTACTCAACAATGGTCTCCAACCCTTTTCCTATTGGAGACAAGCTTGGGGTAGTTGTGGCTTGGGCCTTGGAAGGTTGGGTCATGACAGATACCATCCTAGATTGATCTCACATTTTGGAATTCCAAATAATATTTGTTAAAGAGGATCTTCCTTGATGAATATGTAGAAGTTTTTGAATCTAGATATCTAGATGAAGAAGATACATTTTTTGGTGTATTACTCACTTAAAACATAAAATAATATAATCCTTGATGTGACTCACCATGGTAAATATTGGTTAGAGTATTCCCTTGAGGTAGAGATGAGTGGATGAATGAAGAAGAAGCTATTAGAATCTATATTTAACCCAAATATGAATTAATGTGGAATGTTTTTAAAGGTCTGTCATTGAAAATACATGCCTTTCTAAATCCCTAATCCTTGGTAACATAAAATCAAATCATTACATAAAGGCTCATAAATTGATTCAAAATCAAGGGAATTAAAAGATGTTTTTGAAGTAGATCCATAGTTGTTTCCTAACACTTCAAGCATGATTTGTTCATGAATGTTTTTAACTTTTTTGTTAAAGTGAGTGTAAGAGTTTTGAGTTGATTTAATCTATAAAAGGTTTGTATCACAACAGTAATCATCCTGGAAAATATTTGGAAGGCTTTTAATAATGGTAAAGAGTTATCATTTCATTTGGTATCTGATTCATTTGATAATGGACAACATTATTTTCAAGATCAAACCCTATTGTTTTCTATATCGAGAATGTCTTATATATACATATAGTGGAATGGTTAATGGAATATTTCTTGAGTATGAATTTATTCCACCTTCCCAAGTTCATTTTATTTCTTTTTAATAATGGGGATAGAAATTAAAATTAACGTTTGATATGAAAGGGTAAAATTAGTAATAAATACTACACATATTGACACATTAGTTAGACGGTATTTCAAAAAAAAAAAAAAATACAAAGGGGGATATTATTGTTCCCACTTTGTGTGAGTTTTATTTTTTTTAAAGGAATGATTTTCAAGATATGTCAATATGTTGTGAAGAGTAATATTGTTGAATATGAAGAGAACCCAAGAAGTTATTTAATGATTATCAAATATCTTGGAATATTATGTTTGAATAAATTTCTTAGGAGTTATTAGAATGGTAATATTGGACATATATTTAAGGCCAAAGGTTGATGAAGATTTTTTAAAGGGTGGTCTCATAGTAACTCAAGTGGCCACTTGAAAAAATAGAACATAACATATTAATGGTAATTCAACTGATGAGACAATTGAATGAGAATTGTCTATATGATGGAATGAGAATTAACTACATAAAGGAATGATAACTAACCACTTTATGGAATTATAATATACCACATAAAGAAAAGAGAAATTTCATAATGAAGGAATTTGATCCTACCACCTGAAGAAATAAGGACTCACCTTATGGTAGGTCAAGTGACCATAGACATGCATGGTAGGAGTGGTGGAAGAACTAATAGAAGATAATTGATTCAGTAAATGAAATGCGATGTGTTCTTAAATCATGGATATATCATGATAAAAATTATTATAATGATTGAAAAATAAATAAGGATAATAATGGTAGTTTCATTCTAATATTCAAGGAGGATTATGATCAATGTAAGGATCATCAACATCAACAAAAGCATCACGCTTCAAGAATATAGGATAATTTTTCCACCATGAATAAAAAGTAGAGGAGTTCAGGATATTTATCATATGGATATATTATTTTATTCTAGTTATATTGATATTTAGTGTACCAAATATCATTATAATTCTCATTGTATTCCTTTTTGGAAAATATAATAAGAAATAGGTAATTCATAAAGTACTTTTCACTAGGGATTATTAAATCAGTAGATGTCAAGAGATGGTCTTGTATTGATCCTCATCAATTAAACATCATAATTTGATTGTGATTCAAGAAAGGAAAATGAATAAAAATGGATATAGAGTTAACAACATCAAATCAAAGATGATGTTGTGAAGAATATCAAGTTATTGTAGTATCTGAGCATATTTGTAAGCCTTTGGAATATGAGCGTAAGAATTTGAATATGATAATATGACACTAATACTAAGAATATGTATTTATAAGTTTATGAATTCATAGAGGCATAAAAATAACAAATTCATGATCATATGACTTCACGAGTATCGGAATTTACTAGGTCTTAAATAATGATAAATGCATAAGAGTAATAATTTGGATAATCATATTAATTTTTCATAATCCTTCAAGACTTAGTGAATTTGATATGTGTGAAGTAATGAAGAAATTATTAATTTTCCATGTTATAAGTTGGTGATCCACGTGAAAAAAATGTGATAACATGCACATAAATTTTTTGATAGACTTTACAGAATTCATTTTTTATAGAGAAGAAAAAAGAAAGATGAAGATCTGGTGATTTGAGTGTTATGAAGCAAGGAAAAAAAGAATTAAACTAATTCATATTTGAAATAGATATGTTAATACAATATGAATATATAGAGTATGCAGAGTTATGAGTGTACAATATTTCATTATATTATAGAGTTAAAAGAAAAAGGAAGAATATGGTCTTTATATAATATTTGAAAGATATTAAAGACCAGGAAGAATGAGGTGTGAAGAAGATTTTATAAAATAAATTGAATGGAATATGTCTGAGTGTTTGGGGATTTCTAAAATGGGAAGATATAAAAATTAATGAATGAATATATTTGGTATTTTGAATTACTGAGGTTCTTGGTAATTAAAAATATGGTTGAAGAGGAAGGTGTACTGGATATTCAGAATAATTATTCCATAAAGTATTTTATGATTTATAAGAAAGGTGTGAATCAAAATTTTAATTTTATTAACAATAATTGAGTTTAGGAGAAGAAAATAAGAATAAGAACAAGTGAAATTTATATGCACTAAAGAAGAAGAATAAAAGAAGAGAGTACTGTGTATATCTATTTTAACATGAGGAAGAAGAAGAAGAAGATAGGAGAAGAGAATATTGTTGTGAAATTATGTTTCAAAAGAAGAAGAATACGAAGAATAAGAATATGGATAAGAAGAATAATTGTATTACTTGTTCATGTAGTTCATAATAAGGAGAAAGTTATGTAGTTATGTTCACACAAAAAGAAAATAAGGAGAAGCACACAGATTTGCTTCTATGTAGTGCGGATGTGTGTGTACTATTGTGCATACAAAAGAAAAAGCATTGAATAGGTGTTTTTGTTCAAGTAATATCATAAGGATAATACCCAGGAAGAACACAAACAATAATCATAAGGTACATGATTCACCTATTTGAAAATTATCATTGAAGCACTGTCTAACAGACTATAGCGTAACACATGTTTCAAGGATATACCCTACCTATTTTTAAATCACTTATTATTTATACATGGTCATATGGTCATAGATTTTTTTAACTGATTTCACCATGTACAATAATTTCTAATTGAATTTCAAACCTTAAAAATATTATATCCACTTTTTGTGTGTTATGAAGAATGAAGGTGAGGTAAGAGGATGGGTGAATCAAGATCTTAACCAGACAAAGAGGTAAAAGTGATAAAATGATAAATTGATATAAAATGTAACAAAACATTATTCACATCCTCCCCCAATCAGTTTTGAGTATATACCAATGTGGTCCTAACACTTTGATCATTACAAATATCTCAAGGTAGTTTTGGTGACTATGAACCGAGCGACCTCAAAACGATCAATCTGAACTATAATAATTTATTAAATGAATTAAACATGATAATAGATAAATTAAAATGAATAATAGTATTAAAATAAACATGAAAATGGTTATTAATAATGTAAATAATTAATATAACTCAATTTATTAAAATATTAGAGGACATATGAGGTAATTCATGACTCAAGGTAAAAGTTTATTTTCAAGTATTATTACTGATTCTCTATATTATCTTATAAGGCTCAAATTCAGTTTTATAAAAGTTCATATTATTATCTTAACTTTATTTCTAATGAATTGGTGGTCTTTATCCCTCCCTTAAATATTTATATTCGATACATTATGTTTTCCAAGAGGGTTTTCTTTGGCTTATCATGTATATTGTGTTTATGTTCTCCATAAATATTTATATTTCTTTTGAATATATTTTTCTATTTCAAAATATATGGTTTGGTGGAAATAAAATCTCTATAATTAGAATTATTTATCACTACCTTGGTCTTTCCCTATCATAATCTATGCATAAACTTATCTTTTCATCCAATTCCTTTCTTCATAAATACCCTTAAATGATTCTTCTAACTGAAGGGTTTTCACTTAAATACTCATACAAAGATTTAATGGGAAAATTATTGACTAAAACATATAACTTTTAACTATAAAGTGAAAATATCTTATACTTTATTATATTGATTATTGGGTATTTACTAATAAAGTTACCTAATTTCATTGGAAACCCATTTAATTTCCAATAGGTTTATCATATCATGATTATTGATGGATTTATGTATGTTTTTCTCTATGTGAAACACATGAATTTAGGTATATAAAGGGTGTTCCTTGATAGAACTTCAATGCATTGAGTAAGGAAGTAATATCTAGAGATACCATGTTTATGATACCTTAGTAGCTTTCCTTTGTAAAGTTTTATGTTACCTTAGTGAACAACCTTAGTAATATGTTTTAATACACCTTGGAGATATGATTATGAATATCTCATTTTCATGTTGTGATCATATTTCCATGTTTTATGGGGCTCTTTACACTAATTAAGGACAATATTAGTAGTGATCCTTTACTTATGCATATGATTTCATATTTTATCATGTTTCAACATTCTTATGAGGAATTGACTTATGATATCCTTTTATTTATTCCAAGATTCCATGTGATTATATGTAATCCACATTATCTATGTTATCATGGTATGATTCATGAATTAAATTCTATGCTTATTATCTCAGGATCAAGTATCTTATTGTTTTTGTCCCATTTATTATGATTTACCCATTACTAAGTGTTATATATCACCATTTATTATGTTTCCCTATTTACCCAAGAATTACAGTCGAGGGGATACATATAGAAAATGTCTTGAAATTTTTTATTAATGGAATATACTTTTCATTGAGATTTAAATATGTAAATTTAACTAGTTCCCAATGGAACTATACTTTTGATATTTGGAGTTTCTTGTAACTCTTATGATATATGTAAAAGTATATAAGTTTATCACCAGATCTGGAAATGTGAGTCTGGGAATCTCAAGTTAGATGGTGTGGTGTGACTTGGTAAGATGTGTAGCAGGATTCCACGAAACCACTACCTGGTGGGTGACTCGAAAGAGATATGGGTGCGTTGGAATCTTTCAACCAGAACTCTTACCACATGGATTTATAGTGTGGGATAAAGGGACCCCCTTGTTTCTTAGTAGGGTAATCACAACTTCTAGATAGGTGATATGATTCAAGTATCGCCAGCAATGGGAGCACGATGGAATATTATTGTCATGACATGATGCATGATTCTCAATCTATCCTTTAGGTAATCTCCTCAAAAGGGAAATTTTTCCATAATTAGATAGGTCTTTAGACCATCTAGATATGGGATATTTGGGATGCTCTATATAATAAAACAGATCTAGTTGGTTTTATTTATTTATTGTGGGATGAGATAAGGTTTGACCCACTGGAGTCTCTGGGTGAATGTTTATTTGTGGTTTTTAATCTCCTCTACCTAATATAGATTATTTAGTAATGTATATTTAGTAATGTATATTTAGTAATGATAAATATTAATTAATTAATATTAATTAATTTATAATCATCATGTATCAAATAACTGATAAAATGATATATTATATATCAAATTATTTTATGAATGTTTATGGTTATAGTGTTTTGTATATATTCAAGAGATCATGTATTCAAATCATGCCTATAGTTTTTTAGGGATAAGTTTTGGACACAATTTTGGAATCATTACCATGGTCACATTAGAACATCATTTTATGAAAATTGTATCCATGATTATGAAATTTTCATAATTCTAAAAAGTGTGGATGTAGGGTATGTAGGGAGATTACATATATACCCACAACTCTAAAAAATGTAGTAATAATTTTCTTATTACTGCTATTTTATGGCCTATTTACATGGTTTTAAATAGTGGAAATATGCCAAATTTATAGTTGGGGAAGTTTCACCAGGTGATAGATACTTTTTATTTTAATTATAATTCTTTAGATCAATGCATTTATATGAAAACAAACTATTGGGAGAATTTATAATTCTTGTTATATACATTATTGAAATAATTTTGGCTAGTAGTTCTGTTAAACTTTTGAATGATAAAAAATGAAATGGATTGATAACTTTGATATAAAGGATATTATAGATGCTTATATCATTTTTGGAATTAAAATTCATTATTACATGACATTCTTGGATTATCTCAAGGAGGATATATTGTAAATACACTCGAGCAGTTTTACATGTGTTTTCTCTCCTCTAATGTTGCACCCATTTTGAAAACTAATAAACTCTATAAACTACAAAGTCCTGAAAATTATAAAGATATAGCTAAAATAAAAATTCCCATATATGATTATGTCATTATTAGTTTAATTTATACTCAAATTTATACTCATCCTAATATTGTTTTTGTTGTTAAGTCTCTAGGATGAAACATGAATGATCTATGAATGAATATTTAGAAAATTATGGAGGATATCTGAAGATATTTGTAGGGAAATTAAAAATATTAAATGTTTCCCAATATGAAGCTTGAAAAAATGGTCAAAATAAATGTCCAGGGGATCAAAGTTTGATATATTGATATTTTAAGGAAATTTAAACAATTATATGCTTATCTATAAAAAATTATATTTTGACCTAGAGTATGAACATAAAATGTAATATTAATTTTTGTTTTATTAAATAATTTTTATTTATGGATTGATTTGTATTTTTCTCAGGGAGTTTCTAGTTGGTTTTGAAACATTTTGGATAGATTTATAGGCTTTTATAGTTTGAGCACAGTTACCAGAAATTGTGCGGTTTCTCCCGGTAACCATGTGGGAAGGAGAGGGGTTTAGTGGACAGGCATATGATTAGAACATAGTTTGGACAAACTGTACGACTCAAAATTTTATGGATAATTGATATTCACATGGTTGGTACATGTTTTTCCAAAAAATTCATGAAACATCATTAATTAAATTTGAAAATTATTTTTTTATCTCGATTATCCCAAAAAAACTCCCATTATTTCTTCCTTGGCCTAGGCTCTTGGCCCCCACATTCCTGTTAGGTGTTTTTGGTGACTCTCTTCCCTTTGGGGATTGATTTAAATGGCTCAATGTTTATTAGATCTAAGAGATTTAAGGTAAGAGCCCCATCCTCCCCTCATTATTCTTTCCTTATTAGATCTGCATGTTTTCCTTTGAATTAAACCTCAGATTGGTATTTTTATGCCTAAGTATATTAGATTAGTCATGTTTTGAACAATTATTTTTTATTTGTTGAAGGAATAGGAAAGGGAGTCTGGACCAGCTAGATCATGACTTCATTAATTTTTTTGAGTGAGATTCATTGTGGGGTATGTGGATTATCTCTTTCTCTCCACTCATTCTAGAACTTGATGGCTTATATTTCTTAATTGTTTCTTGCGATTTTAATGGAAAACCAATTATGATTTATTTTTAGAGAACATTATTTATTTTATGCTTCTAATAACTATATATTTTTTGATTTTTTTTTGGAAAAAATCTTTTGATTTCATGATTTAAATTTTATACGTTGATTTAATGCATGTAACGTGTTTAATAAAATGGCTAAAATAAATGTTAGGTTTAAAAGGGATTTTTTAGAATGAGAACATGGAATATACAGAATAGTTTGTGATCATTTTTATTGGACAAGGCCTTGTTGATTTGGACTTGGTACCTAGTGCCACCTGGGGAACACAAAGGATTATCATCAGTTACCAGTTTTGTGGATGGACGAGTTAATGCTCATGAGTATTGGGACTTTCATAACATGTATAGGTATGTACACATGCAAGAACATGGAATGGGTACTCCAAGTGGAATAAATGGATGAAATGTTTCTTTTTCTTAAGTATAATTTAATTAATTTGGTAAATTTATTTGAATTTCCCCTCATTTATTTTATTTATATTTTAAATAGTGAGATAACTTGTTCTTGTCCTAGTGGTATGAGTTGGGAAGTCTCTTGAAGATTTCATACTAGGTTATATACTGACACCCTGTATATGCACCTTGGTGAATATATAGATGTTATTTATCATGAAATAAGTGAAGTAATAGTCTTTTATTTTTCTAGAGAAGCATCATGATCCTACATTCTCATGATAGTGGTTAGATATTAGAGATGTCTATGTGGAGTGGTTGGAGTGATGTAACACTAGTGTTGGTGTGCTATGATTTATTTTAGTTTTTGGTTGGGTGTTCCATTTAAATTTTTTTCTACTCATATATTTTTTATTTAATGGATTTTGAGTTGTATTATTTACATTATATGCATCATATAGTATTTTTTGGTTGTTTTTATTATTTTCCTGATAGGTTGTGTATGTTTAAAGGAAAAATCAACCTCTAATGATTTTGTAATTCCTTGATATTTATTACTAGACTTTGGTGTCTTGGGGATGTCACCTAAGTTTGGTTACATATAAACTCTTTCCAAGCTAATGGTTAGGGTCAGGATGTTACCATTAGGGTGGTACTCTTATATCACCATAAACTCAAAACTAATTATGAAATTATTATTAATTAATCAATAATATTTTTAATAGAATTATAATTATTAAAATATTAACTTATTTTTATTTCGGTACATAATATATATATATAAGTAAATTTTAAATATAAATTAATTGAAGATATTCTATTAAATAAAGTACAATTACAAAGTATATTTACTTAATTTTTTGATACATTTAATCCAGTTTTATAAATAAAATATAAATATTTTAATTTATGGTTGTGTAATTAAAATAATTATGGTGTTAAATGGGCAGTTAAAAATATAATAGGGTTAGGGTAGTGAATTTAAAAAATAAATAGGTTAGGGTTAGGGTCAGGATTTTATAAGAATAAATGGGTTAGGGTTTAGGTACGTAAAATTTCATGTGTACTTGACCTAGTGATGTAATGAAATCTGAGTTATAGGTATGTTTCTTTTGAGCCTTAAGTTATTTACTTTCTGTTTTGGATGATTTGGAGATGATTTGTTTCTTAAAAGTGGTTTCTAAACCATTTTGGTGAAGAAAAGGAAATACCAAAATCTTTGTGGAGGTCATAGTGTGTCTTTAGGCCTCCTATGTAAAATGATTAGGGCCAAAATACTCAGAAGTTGGGCATATCCTAGGGCAGAACACCCTTGAAATCTCTTTATTGACCACATCTAGAGGGACCCCACCATGTTGTGGTGGAGGCCATGGAGAGTCCAAAATATCCTAGTTTTGAGAATCACATCATGGCCAATCCCCGTAGTCGATCTCTAGAGTGAAGCCTCTATACCGTAGTGGGAAACACCAGGCTTTTGAGGTAGTGGTTTTAATTTTTTTTTGAAAAACTTGAATAGTTCCTAATATTCTAGGAAAGGTTACTCTATCCACATGTAACCTTAATGGGGGGGGGGGGGGTATGTGTATTTTGACAAGATTTCCATTTGTTAAATTGTTTTTTCACTTCATATTGTCTAGGATTATAGATCTAGCATGTTCTAGGAAAGGGTTTTGGGTGTTTATCTCTTGTCCAACAGTAGATTAGGGTGATTTCCTTCCTTTTTGGATTTCTCTTTTGCTGATCTGGGCTTGTGAGGACTAGATATCTTCCTCTCTTATCATCAGTCTTAGAGGTAATTATTATTTCATTTATCTTGAGGTGGGTGTCTCTATCCTATGGTATATTCACATGGAATTATTCTTTTATTAATATGTTATTTGGTTTCGATTTATGATTGATGTTTTTAAATCCATGAGAGGTGAATTTGATCTTTCACAGCCATGGAAATGTTTTCTAAAAATGATTTTTTGTTGAAAACTATTTTGAAACACAATATGTGTTTTTTAAAATTCCACAAAGATGGTTTTTAATTGGAAATGGGTTTTCAAGCAATAAATCATTGTGTCATCATTATGGAAAATGTTTTTATCAAATGTAGGAATTAAAATGGAATGTTTTTTCCTTGGAAAATGTTTATGAAATTTTAATTTGGTTTCTTGAATGTAATTATAATGTAATAGCACATTAGGAAGACCTTGGGGTACTTGGGAAAACTAGACATATGCAAGATTAATGGAGTGAAATATCACCAAGGTAGTTTCTCATGATTCTATAGAGCTAGTGGGTAGCCTTTACCTATGAACCAAGGTTCATGGAGTTAGTATTCACTTATCTTGGCTAGTGGTTCTTGTTTTTCATAGTTGTGTACACTCATTTGTTGTGATTGTAACCCTTAGTGTTTTAATGATACATTACATGCATGTTTACTTGATAAGACTATTTAACCAATTGATATAGATATTTATTCTTTAAAACTATTTTAAACAGATTCTTATGCATCATCAATAAATGTTATTTCATATTTCTTTGTTTATTTGTATATGGAATGTTTTTGAAAGGAAAAACAAAGGACTATTTTATATTGAAAAAAAAAATGATTTCTATATTGTAGAAATATATTTTATACAATAACTAATGTATTAATGTGGATATACATTATATATATATTATTGGTGGAATCATACTGAGCTTTAGTAATGACACCCTACTTTTTCCCTTGTGTGGCTAAAGGGAAGAGTGTCATTTAGAGGATATCTCTCCTGAATCATGTATCATTCTAGTGGAATGGGATGGTGGTGAATTATGTTCATGTATATATATAACCATGGGTTTCTTTGTGTTCTAGGTTGATGGTCTTTCAGTTTGTTCATATTGATCTTGTTATCCAGTTATTGGATGTTACCTTTATGGTTTGGTTTTTTTGATATATGAGGTATTCTTGGATATCTATTGTGATAACCTATTTGTTTCTATATTACCATATGTATTTTGAAATTAAAATTGTTCCCACATTTCTTTGTATGATACTCTAGTTCTTTTCACTATTATGTGGAGATTGAGAATGTGCTTCGGGCCTTGTGGCAGGCTAATTCAGGTGATATTATGAGTTGACCAAAGATTGTTTGCTACAAATTAGTATCAAAGGGATTGGTTATTGTTAATTTCTATGATTATTATTATGTATCACCCTATTATGTCTAGGGTTTGTTTATATATAGGATATTGAAATTTTGGAACACGAGAGGTATTGTGGGAGTTTACCTATCCAAGTCACTTTCATAATAAACCTCATGTTTCCATGAGAATTCTAGGGGTTTATAGAATCCTTGTTTATAATTCTATCCTTTGGATTTAATTCTCTAAATTTTGATTATGTTAAAGGAATAAAATTATGCTCTAAGAGGTTTTTTCCTATTTGTTTTATCGAATATTTCTCTTTCAAGATGACCATCTATGAATCTTATAGATGAAGTTGTGGAGAAAGCGTCATAGAATAATCCTTTGGATGAATCATTATTGGTGGAAACCATAGTCTGAATGATCCATTACTTGGTCTAAGATTCCAATGCAGAACTAGAATAGAAGGTAGACCATGCTATAAAATTCACTAAGAAACATCTGTTGATATTTTGTGGTGACAAGGGTCTATAGGAATTAGAAGAATAGATCAGGAGGATTGAGATGATTTATATTTTAGAAAACTCCAGAAGTATAGAAGGTTGTTTTAACCACTTATATGATTGAGGGGTCTGAAAGGAAGTGGTGGTAATTTATAGTTCAATATAAGTTTCATGAAGATATAACCTATACTACCTTCAAGAAAGTCTTGAACCACTAGTTTTATCTTGATACACTGTGAGTATAAAAGTATCAAGAATTCTTGACCTCGGAGCTAGAAGATTATTCTATCATGGATTATGCGACTTAGTTTTTTGAGCTGTTGAATCTATATCTAGAGATTGTTTCTAATGAATATGTCAAGACATAAAGATTCGAGACATGTTTAGGGAATGATATTTGGTCTATGCCAATTCCTATGTGTATGTACACCTTTATAGAGATCATGGAAAATGAAACTATGGATGAGGCAGAAATAACTAGGAATATAAGAATCATTAGATAATTAGTGATGGAAGAAGTCAGCTGAAATTCATTTTTTATCCAGAAGAGAAATCAGGGTGACCAGTGTCGAGGTAGTAGAAGGAGTTCACAATAAATGTCAGGGAAGATTTAGGTGGAATTATTTCATTGTGGGGGAAAGGGGCTCCTCAAGCATGATTATAATGTATCACCCATGGTGTGTCACATATTTGGGAAATTTGGTCATCTTATGTATTTCTGTGAGAGGTCATCCCAGGGTAGTAGATCTAGGTCCACCTTCACGAAGGGCTATCTGTTTAGATATGACAAAATAAATGGGGTGGGATCTCAACCTAATGGCAAGGGTGATTATCAGGTTGGGAGGAAAGGAAAGTATGGGGCTAGATTTATCTATATAGTTTAGTGTTCACTAAAGGAGTCAAAAGAAATACTGTCTATCATGATAGGTTTGGTTTTTGTTGCATCTTCTATGATTATGGTTATATTTTATAATGATACAAGTAATTATTTTATCTCATCCAATATCATTGATTCATGGGTCATGCATTTATATCTTATGCCTTTTATGATGATTATTTCTAATCCTTTGGGGAATAAGTTGGAGTAGGGTTTTAAATGTAATGTGTTTTGGGTGGTGATTTTCAACTATTAAACCGTATGGGATTTTCTATTTAATGATATTGGAATATTTTATCTCATTATAGGCATTGATTAAATGACTATCTATAAATCTTATATTTATTCCTATCTTTTTTTCGTCTAGTTTAATTATTTTGTTGGATTCACTCATGTATTTTAGGGTGAGTGAGATCCTAGTTCTAGTAGAGCATGTCCCATTGCACCTGGTACTAAGATGATCTTGTTCTAGTTGTTAGAGATTATTTTTGATGCTATTGATCCATGTCTTATTGGACCTCTTCCAATGGTGGTGTGTGGGTATACCAAAGGTTTTCAAGATGATTTATCTTGGTTTCCACCTAAGAGGTACTTTTAAGTATTCTATAGAATTACTTTTGGGGATGAGTCCCATTTCTTTACCTTTGTATAGTATGGAACTAGTTTAATTGAGAGAATTAATGGTTCATCTTGAGGATCTTGAGGCTAAGAGATTTATTCTTATTAGCATTTCACATTGGGAATAGATAATAATTTTTTAAAATAAGGCAAAAGGGAGTCTCCAAATTTGCACTGATTACTAAAAAATCAACCAAGTGATAGTTAAGAAAAAATATATCTTGACTAGGATAGATCACCTTTTTATCTGCCAATGGGAGCCTGGTGGTTTTCAAAAATTGATTTTAGATTGGGGTACCATTAGCTAAGGGTCAGCGAGGAAGATATTTCTAAGAAGAAATTTAGGAGCAGGTATGAACATTATGAGTATCTATACTTTTCATTTTCCCTTATCAATTATATTATGGTGTTTATGAATTTAATTAATTTAATTTTACCTCAATTATTATATTCATTTGTGGGTTTTTGGATGATATCCCTATTCATTCCAGATCATAATAGGATCATGCTAAGCATTTGAATATAATCCTTGGGATCTTGAAAGAACATATTTTATATGAGAATCTATCTAAATGTCAGTTATGGATTCAAGAAGTTAAATTTTTGTGCTATGTGATTTATGAGAAAGGTATCTCACTTGGTTCTGAGAATATTTGGGTAGTTATGACTTGGGAGAAACCCAAAAATGTGTTTGAGATATGGATTACTTGCGATATTAGGTTATTATATTCACTCTTTTCAGGACTTATCTAATATTTCATCTCATATGATAGAGTTAGCATGTAAGGGTGTGAAGTTTGTTTAGAGAGATAATTTACATAGATATTTTTAAGAGTTGAAAGTGATATTGACTTCAGATCTAGTCTAGTTTTTTCTTGAGTCAGGTTTGGGATATTATGTTTATTATGATGCTTTAGGTATATGTTTGGGTTGTGTTTTGATATAGGGGAGATAATTAGTATCTTATGGATCTCTTCAACAATTACCTCATGAGAATAACTAACCCATTTATGATATTAAGTTGGTTCCAGTGATTCACTCTCTTAAGACTTAGTGCCACTACCTCTTTGAGGAGTGGTTTATAATTTATTTAATCCATAAGAGTCCTAAGTATAACTTCCCTTAGAGGGATCTCAAACTGAGAAGATGAAATTAGGTAGAGTACCTTAATACCTTTTATTTTAATATTTCATACACCCCTATAAAGGGAAACATGGACATAAATGCTTTGAGAAAAAAATTATTAACTCAAACTGTGAAGGAATCAGTAGAAGAATGGTTCTTGATGAGTAGGTTTGCTAAGATACACTTGGATGAAGGGAAAGATGATGGGAAAGTATTCATAGGTCATACTATATCATTATCACCTATGGATGATAATATTTTTATAATATAGGTATAGGATATGGAGTGTCAGTGATTTATTAGAAATCTTTATTGTAGGGATACCTCAGGTGAGTGGTATCAGTCTCCCGATGGAGTTTTGTGCTTCTGAGGTGGGATAATTGTTTTTATAGACTTGAATAAGGAATTTATGGATAATGGTCACCGATATAATTGTTTTAATCATCTGATATCTACCAATATGTATCATGACCTGAGACATCATTACTGGTGATTGTGAATGAGATGATCGATTGTAGATTTTGTGTCTTGATGCCTTACATGTCAGATAATTAAGTCTGAACATCAGAAGCCTACTAATGTGTTGTGTAATATCCCAAATGTTAATATAGGTATATATCCTTTTAAATTTTATATAAATATTTTTTTATCAATATGAGAATTCCTAATGAGTTTATGGAGGTTTCGAGAGTATCTGGGGCCTGTTCGGAGCCTGGTGCTCCAAGTTTTGGATAAGAAGATTGAGGTGTATGGTTGGCGTATTGTTAGAAATAACCGTGTGGATAAAACCTAAAAAACATGTGTATAATATAGTGATTATTATAACCATGAAATGTATTTCACATTATCATGTAGGAAGTTTCAGTTGAATTTTATAGGTGAACCACATGGCTGACACATGGTTTGTCTAACCATGCACTCTTTAAAAAATTGTGAAATTTCCATTTTTTTACTTCATAACCTTTAACCCTTATCATCCTTTATTATTATCTCAAGTAAGAAAACCCTTTACCATTAAAATCTCTCTATTTCTCCTATCAATATAGGTTTTGAGAGATCTCATGCATCTGGAATTTGATTCAAGCATTTTTTTCATGTTGGTTAGCCAATGGTAAGTCTAAAATTCCTCTTAGTTCTTTTTTTGTTTTCTATAACCACATTGGGTTTTATTTCTATGTGATCTAATATTACGTATTTTAAGTTTTTTCATCTATTTCTATGATTTATATCATTATATCCTCAGTTAGAGGCTGATATTTGATGAGGAGAAAATTATCAGTATAAGGTAAGTGGTCTAGGTAATTTACTTAAAAGTTTGGTTATCTATATTATAGACCATCATGCCGCACACTAGATGTGTCACACCCTTTTGAATGTAAAATTAAATTAATAAAATGTTATCACCTTGAATTGGGTTTCCTTACTACTAAATTTTCATCATCGAAGGTTATCTATCTCGATGCGAGTCACCCCCTTAAGGTGCGCTATATAAAATTCTTAACAATGTTACATTATGTTATGTAATAAAGCTACCTTTCAGGTGTGGTTTTGGACCTTATAAATGAATGGATTAATTGGATAGAATGTAATGGTGTGATACCATGATAGGTCCCAAATACTAGGCTATGTAATTGAACCACCTTTAAAGGTGTTTTGATTTTCCTTAAAATTAAAAGGGATAAATGGTTTAAATGAAAGGTGAATGGTAAGACCATATCACCTAGTCCTTGTTTGATTATAAAGAATGATCATGGATATTATTATGGTTACAGATATTTGTTTAATAATTAAAAAAATGCTCTATTATGGTCACATACCTGAAATTACTTAAAGGTGTGGTATACCTTGAGTGATACATGGATTCCCATTGTGGTTTGTCTTGGACAGACTCATGGGATGCTAACTAATTCAGTGAATTATATGATAAGTGAAATAACACACTTGGATTTAGTCTTTTTTATTATAATTAGAATTCCCAAGATTTTCATCAGGGGTTTACCTATATTTATATAAATTAAATGAATGTCTTGGATGATTTTACTTGGATTCATCTTGATATTATGAACTGAATTGGATTATTCCTTAGGCTCTTTTAATGTATTACATTGAGGATACCTAGGACATGCACCTAGGTCTCAGGTAAAACTCCACCTTTTTTGATGAATATCCAAGGGTACACCCCCATGGACTCAACTAGCTTATAAAACATAAATGCTATAGACATTATGAAACCTTATATGATTATCACTATATATGAATGCCTTGGTTTTATGTATCATGTCCTAAACATATAAATATAAATGAAAATTTAAAATGATCAGAGAAATTTTCGGATTAGGAAAAAGTAGGTAGCATAAGATGGGTATCCAATGAGGAACCTACAGAGACACAATTATTTATTTACTTACCTATGTGTTATACCTGTACACTTATCATTATATATTCACAGATAGAAAAGTTCTAGACACCATTGGTAGTGGCGTACTGAGTCTTAATTGTACCATGTTTGGGCCTCCGATTTGTGTTCAGAAAGAATTCATGAATTCATGTAGGGACAAAGGTAAGTGCTCAGCTATGGACACTTTATTTTTTATAATAGGATGGAGTACGAGAGAAGAGAACCAAGCTTTTGATCATGATCCTATTTGAGACAGACTTTGGTCATTTTATATGTTTTGTATAGCATGTACACGAGGTATGTGTTATACCATGTTTCTATTGTATTCTCCATTTTATATAGCATCATGATGTCATTATTTTGCATACGATACAGGTTATTATTGCTTATGTCTATTTATTATTATCTGGGCGGTCTATTTTTCACTGCTTCATTATTATTGATACGTTATTATATTTATTATATAACACTATGATTCACTATGATTATGAGGGTATAGTCTCCCCAACATACCAAATTATACCGTCACTTCTAGTTGGTAGCCTAGGACATGTGATTAGGTGTGCTTGAGGTCATGTGGCCACTGGGTCAAGTCACATATCAATGGAATAGAATTGGGATGACATAAGTGGTATCAGAGGATTTATTTTCTTTTCCTTACTTTTTTTGGATAGTAAAAAGGAGACTAAGATGTGTCAAAATTTGTTAATGACCCTGTTCATGGGAGTAACTAACTCATTTATAGGTAAAACATCAAGTTTCCTTGGATGAGACACGATGTTATAATATTTTCCTGTTATAGTTGTACTAATTTCAGCATTGGGTGAAACACATGATTTATGACTTTTGATATGATTATATATTCATACCCTTGGCCCAGTAAAACAAGAAAGTTTTGTCTCATGCATCATTATAATCACCTAATGATTTTTATTTTATGCATGTTCCATGCCATGTTTACTTTATAACGTTCATTGCCTGTAACATGTTGCAGTTCCATTATTTCCATACTCAAAAATGAAGCAACGTTTCTAGTAGGGATAAAATAATTGGTTACTTAAGGTGTATGCATCGAATTAAGTAGTATTGTTTTACATATCTTGATGGTGGAACCTTAGCTAACCAATTATGACATGTTTGAGGAATCAACCTTTGGTTACATGGGTTGAAACATTAGTTGATTTCAATTAAATGGATGCCAATTATAATTTATAAAGTGTGTGCCTATATAAATTGGTAATGGTGATACATATAATCGAATCATCAAATATATACTTTTTACATCCTGATATCAGATGTTAAGGTTTAATCATAGTTACATGAAGTTCCAATTGACTTATAAGGCATAGATATTCATAACATGGGAATGGAAACTCATCTAACTGGATTGTGATATATATATATATATATATATATATATATATATATATATGTATGTATGTATATTTATGAATTTATGATATATACAGTTAAATGAAATGGTTACTCTTAAATGGGTATGTCGATTGAAATTTAAAGAGTGTTTTTCTATATAACTTACAATTGGGGCTCCATATGCCAGAACCACTTTTGTGAAATAGAGAGATTGACCCTCACCTAAATTAGTAGTGGGAACCTCCTGTGACGGCGGTTCCTCTCCCTAGGGAGGCATCAAGGTTTTCAAGGGAGCAGCTGTCTTGGAATTTCCCACCGATTGTCGGCCTATCTCTGATCTTTCCCTTCTCGCTGGGTAGGGCTTATTTTGGCGGTGCGGTGAAGCCAACAGTCGTTGCTTCAGCCTCTGCTGGACGAGGGTCGGCTCTGCGGGTCTGTGTTGGCTGGAAGCGTGTGAAGCGGTTTGAGGTGGTCTCCGGGTGAGAACAAGAGGGAGGCGACGAGTTTTGGCTCTGGCGTGCGTTTGGCTTTTTTTTGTTTGTGTTTCTGGGTTCGCGTTCCATCTACGTTGTGGCTCATCAGGTCTGTGTCGGATGGAAGTGCGTGAAGCGGTTCGAGGTGGTATCCGGGTGAACAAGAGGGTGGTGACGGGATTTTTCTCTGGCTTGCATTTGGCTTTTGGTTGTTCGTGTTTCTAGGTTCGCGTTCGATCTACGCTTTGGCGACAGCTTGGATGAGATGCAACGGGATTGTCCTTCATTTCTGTGGAGTTTTTTCATGAGAGAAACAGATACATTGAAGAAGAAAGTTGAAGCAGCATGTCAAACAGGTTGAGGTTGAAATCACATCATTGAGTTTGGATCGGGAAAGGTTGTCTTGAAGGTTTATGGTGTGATGTTGTTGAATTTTTTGCTTTGTGATATGCTGTTTGTGGAAATGTTTTCCTTCTGGCCCTGCGGTTTGTGTTTAAGGTAATCTGCAACAAGTTCATCTACAAAGGGGAGCTTCAGAGGAGGTTCAGAGCATAAGTTTTCACCTAACATTGCTATTCGGATTCAGAAGGTTGAGAGGGTATGTCATTGACATCGGTTCCAGGCTCGTGCATTCGTGCATGAAACACCTTGCTGAGCAGTAATGTGTAGGTGGAAGCTGATTTTCATGGTTATGTTGCTGGGTTGGAGCCATGCTTTGTAGTTTTCAATGATTTGTTTTGTCCTTGATCGGACCGTGGAGGCTTGGTTGTGGTTTATGTCGTGATGTCATGTTGGGTTCCGCCTAATCCCTTAAAAGGGGGATTATGATAATAAAAAAAATTAATTTTTAGTCAGAATCTTATATAGGAAGGATTTATACCTTTCCTATTCCATTATCTGAAATATTTTCCATTAACAAAACTTTTTATATGTCATGTTTTTGGCATTGTAGAAATATGCTACCATGGTGACCTTGATTCGTGTGCCAGGAAGGTGGAAAAGACGATGCTCTAGAGGTGGTGAGACCTACAACACCAATATTACCTCATAGAGTGCCACCTGAAGGACCTCCTATTGTAACTAATTTCGGAATTGACACCTAGTTAAGAGAGGTTTTGTTACATTTAGTACAGTCTATACAAGGAAATACATGACCTAAATCTTCTATAGAAGAATTGACTAGGGAGTTCCAGTAGCAATACCCTCCTACATTCTTGGAAAAGGCAGTCCTCAGGCCACTAAGTTATGGATAGAGTCTTTGTTATTTATCTTTGAGAACATGGAGACACCTCTGAAATGGAGAGTGATTCTTGAAAAATACATACTTAGAGGGTCTTACAAGAGACAGTGAGATTTTTTGACCATGTCTAATTAGTATCTAGTTATAGTCATGAGGGATTCTTAGAATTCCATATATAATTATTTTTTTTCGTAAGATATTGAGGGATTACCGAGCCAAAGAGTTTATACACTTGGAGCAGGGTACATTATCTGTTATGGCCTACTCCACTCATTTCATAAAACATCATTGTTTCATTCCCACTCTCCTTGGTGAAAAATTACCCAGGGATAGGTGAGTTGAGGATGGACTTATGTATTACATATGATATCAAGTGAACATGTATTGTTTGACTACCTCTACTGAGATAGTTATCCATTCCCTCATCTCATAGCATAACCTAAGGGAGGATGAAGGTGTGGGGCATGGTGGTTCAGTACATCAATAGGGAAGTGGATCATTTAGTAGTATGAAATACCATTTTGAACAATATCATAAAGATAATAGTATTCAAAGTGTGTTCCTATGTAGCCAAATGATATGTCACCAATGTGGTAGTTCGGGACACATGAATCCCCACTATAGTAAGGGTCTTGTTGAGTGTTGGGACTACAATAATATGGGACATCTTTAGCTATTCTGTAGAACCTTTCCTCTAGAGGCCAATGAGAGTGGGTTTGCACCGATTCCAGGTTCTGGAGTAGGATTAGAAAATCCATGTCAAGAAAGAAGCTAGACTACTACCAGACGATCAGACTGTGGGTGTGGTTGTGGATGAGTGAACCAGACATATGATATGTAGTGCTAGGGGATCCGACCCACTAAGGGTAGTCAAGTTGTATCTAAGGGCCGCAGATCGGACCAGATATATCTAGTATGGACTACACATGAGGAGAAGGGTTTTGGTCTATCTATGATTTGAAGTATTATTTTAGTATCCTTGACTTTAGTGTCTGTTTTATTTAATACAATCACTTATCACTCCATTATATATGTATCTATCATTGAAACCCTTAGTCATATGATGAATAATTTTGTGGAGTTATAACTCTCAATACTCTGGATTCTAATTATAAAGTTTACACCAATTCAAGGAGTGCCCCCTTGATATTGGTGGCTATCATTTCTTATGGAACCTTTTCATACTTGAGATAATGAGCTTTTACATCATTCTCGGGATGGACTGGTTAGTGCCCTATTAAGCCTATGTTTACTATTAATGCTATAGAGTTTCCTTGAAATCACTTGAGGGTGGTAACTATGTTCACAAAGGAGAATGGGATGTCCAAGAAAGTCAATATGGACCTGAGAATCATGTGCTAGGTGGAGTGATATCTCATATTTCCAGTCCTTTTATGAGTGATCATGGAAAAGTAAAGATAGATTTCCCTTCTTTGGTGGATCATTTTAGGGATTTTTACTTGATCTTTTTTTGGGTTACCTCTTGAGATAGAGGTGGAGTTTACTATTGAGTTGGTTCGGAGAGTAGAAGGTGTATCTATCCAACCTTACATGATGTATCCTACTAAGCTTTAGGAACTCAAGAGATAGTTTGAGGAATTGGTAGATAAGGGGTTTATACAACCCAATACTTCACCATGAGATTTACATATACATTTAAACAAGAAGGCCTACAATACCCTTCAATTATGCATAGATTAATAGAAATTGGATCAACTTATGGTTAAGAACTGGTACCCTTTACCTGATATAGAAAACCTATTCAACTATCTGTGAGGAGACAAGGTCTTCTCAAAGATTGATTTGAGTTCAGGCTATTATTAGGTATAAGTCAGGATTTCAGATATATATCGTATAGATTTCTAAAGTAGGTATATCTTTAATGAGTATTTTATGATGTTTTTCAATATGAAAAATGTGCCAAAAATGTTTATAGCCCTAATGAATTGGGTTTTCCACCTATACCTAGATTTTTCCTTGTGGTTTTCATATACAATATTTTGTTGTATTATCATACTTGACATGATCATTCCAAACACCTTGACATAATATTGATTATACTGAGAGAGTATAGGTTGTATTTAAAGATCACAAAATGCCACTTTTGGATTGATAAAGTTCACTTTATCAGTCACATTATCTTAGAGATATGAAGGTTTATTGACCTAGAGAAGGCAAGAGTCACAGTTTCCTGGGAATATCCCAAGGATGTATATTACATAAAATGTTTCTTAGGGATAATTGGATATTATTGGACTTTTATACATGACTTATCATGAATTTCTAAAACTATTATGGGATTAACCAAGAATTTAATAAAATTTTCATGGTCTGAAGATTGTGAGGAATTATTTTAGGATTTTCAAGGAAGACTAACTTTGACACTAATTTTGGCATTACCTAAGCATGTTCGAGGATATATGGTTTATTTTAATGCATCAGGAATTGGGCTTGGAGCTATTTTAATTTAAGGGGAGATGGTCATAGAATAAGGGTCTCATTATTTGAGGCCTCACAAGCATAATTACACGACACATGATCTCAAGATTACTGAAAATTTTCATGCCTTACATTGTTGGAGGAATTATCTATTGGGAGAGTGGTTTATAGTATAACTGGATTATTAAAGTCTCTAATACATCTTCACTTATCACGTATTGAATCTCAAATAGAGAATATGGGTTGAATAACTTCAATATTTTAATTTTGATCTTGCTTATATGCCTCAGAAAGGTAATGTGGTAGCCAATTCACTGAGCTGAATGACTCAGACACAAGTTATTTAAGAATCCAATAGTGAATGAAAATTGATGGCACTATTTTCTAAGATGCATCTTGTTATTTAGGAGTGTCATAAGAATACTATACTCATAGATCTATTGGTGTATTTTTCATGCATGGATCGAGTGAATATGAGATAGATTTCTGATTCCAAAGGACTGGTCCTAAAAAAGACCATTTTAAGTGAAGACCCATTGCATGGATGGGTCATTGATGGGGATGATATCTTTTGCATGCACAGAAATGTCCGAGTTCCTACAGAAATGTAAGAAGAGATGATGTAATAATATCATGCCTCTAAATGGTTAGTTTATCCTTGACTTATGACGATGTATCATGACTTACACCACTAATATTGGTGGCCTGATATGAAGAGGAAAAGTGCGGATTTTTTTACATGGTGTTCTACCTGTTGATAGGTTAAGGTGGAACACTAATGGCATTATGGCCTTTTATATACCTTATCCATTTTTGAGTGGAAATGTTATAATGTCACTATGGATTTTGTGATGTGGTTACCTAGGTTACCTCATGGATGTGATTTTGTATGGTTGATCATGGATATATTGACAAAGGTCACCCACTATTTTACTAGAAGGGGGACCTTTTCAGTGGATGAGATGGGAATGTTATATATCTGTGAGATTATAATCCTTCATACAATTACTTGTACCATAATATCATACATGGATTCTCGATTTACTTCTCATTTTTATCAAGAGTTGTAGAGGGATTTGGGTTCATAGGTACTAATGAGTATAACCTATCACCCTCAGACCAATCAATAGTCCGAGCATACAATACAGGTGTTAAAGGGCATGCTCCAATCTTGTATCCTTGATTTTAGATATTATTGGGATAAACAATTACCACTTTATGATTTTTTATAATAATATATTTAATGCGACTATACAAATGGATCCATATGAGGCCATAAATATTATGTAATGTCGATAGCCTCTATGCTATTTAGAGGTAAGGGAAGTAACACTACTATAACCACATTTTTTTAGGAGACACTAAATTAGGTAATTCTTATAAAGAAGTTTATGGATACATCTTAGTTTAGGCAGAAGTCTTATATTTATCATCGTCAACAACCTCTATAGTTCAAGGTTGGGGATTGGGTATTTTTTTGTGTTTCATCATGGCTGGGGTATTGATGGATTCAGAGAGAATGGAAGATGGTACATAGGTTCGTTGGACCCTTTAAGATCTTGGATATAGTCAGAATAGTAGCGTATCAGTTAGAGTTACCTCATATGTACTGGTCCATTCATGATGCCTTACATGTTTCATAGCTTCCTCATTACTATTAAGACCCATAACATCTCTTTAACTCTATGAGTTTTTTTTGGAATTTGATTATTAATTTGAGGAGTACTTGGTATGTATTGTTGATCATAGCAAAAAATATCATCAAGGCATGCCAATTCTTCTAGTTTGGGTGCTATGGCACCACGACCATGTACATGATGAGATATGGGAGAGAGAGGATGATGTACATGCTTAGTGTCAAGAGTTATTCATAGATGATTCTTAAGCACCCTCAAAAGGGAAAATCGAGGATGAGTTTTTTTAACGAGGGGAGGCTATAAGATCCCAATTTATCAAAGAGTTATGTATCCTTTTTAAATTATTTATAAATATTTTATTTTATCTATATAAGAATTACTAATGAGGTTTTGGAGGTTTTGGGAGCATCTGGGGATTATTCGAATCCTAGAGCCCCAATTTTTGGATAAGTAGAATGAGGTGCTCGATTGGTGCATAGTTAGTTGTAACTGTAAGGCTCAACCAAGTGACCCAAATGTATAAGAGAAAAACTTGTATAACCATACAATGAAGGTCGCACTATCATGCAAGAAAATGTAGTGGAATTATAGAGGTGAAGCACATATTTGGTTAATGGTTTCTATAATTGTGCATTTAACTACGTGAAGGGGTATGCCACTTAGATAGCGGTGGCACACAGTTTGGCCAACCATGTATCCAAACTATGTAACCATAAAAAGTGTGAAATTTACATTTTACTTTGTAACCTTTAACCCTTTTCTTTCATTCTTCTTCTCTCAAATGCACAATATCCCTCTCTTGTTGAAATCTCTCCATTTATCCTCTCAAGCAATGATTTGAGAGATCTCATCCATCCAACATACGATTTAGGCATCATTACTTATGTTGGACTATTCATTGGGATAATTTCAAGTATCACACCAAGGATACCTTAGACATACTCCCAAGGATGAGGTATAACTTCCCCCACTTTTGAGTGAATTACCAAGGGTACACCCCTATGGACTCACCAAGCTTATAAAACTTAAATTCCAATGAAATTATGAAACCTTATATAATTATCAATATATATGGATGTATTGGTTATATGAATTGGGTCCCAGCCTTATAAATATAAATGAAAATGTAAAATTCTTAGATACACTTCCAGATTAGCCCAAAGAATGTAGCATTGGATGGGTATCCCATGAAGAACTCAAACTGACATGCTTATTTATTTACCACCTTATTTGTTTTACCAATAAAATTATCCTTATATATTCATAGATTGGATAGTTCTATAAATTGTTGGTGGTGGACTACTGAGTTTTACTCACACACTATGTTAGACACCAATTGGTACTCAAACAGACTTAATGGATACAGGTCGGGAAAAAGGGAAGCACCAAACTATATACACTTGATTTTTTGTACCATGATGAAGTACATGAGAAATGAACTGAGCTTGTGCTCTTAATGACGTTGGATTTTTGTATTTTGTATGTTTTGTATAGCATTTACACATTGTATGCCTGCTACCTTATTTCCCTTGAATTCCTAAATTTTATATATCATCATAATGTCATTATTTTGTATATTATTGTTGACACCCTCCAAATAATCAGTGAAAAAACCAAAAAGTAAGAAATATATGAATATCGGTGTTACCTTCCCCACAAAAGGAAAGGAAGAATATGAGGGTTGAGACTTGCAAATCACTTGAGCCTCTAAGAGACTCATGATCACGCGACCATTTCAAGGTCATTTGAAGGCTCTATGAATGGAATATAACCCAAGGGAATTCCTGCATAGTCCCTTTTGACAAACTTGCTTGCTCTTGTGAAGGCCCCCTGGAAAATCGAGTAAGTGCCCCATGGCCGCATAGTTTGTCATTCACAAGAGCCTGAATAACCACCCAAAATCCTTAAAAAATATAGAGGGATGATGTTATAAAGATAGATACCCCTAGTGGTCATAAATATCACATTCCAAATCATCCTTAGGAAGAGTAAAATTCCTTTATGATACCCAAACCCACTCACAAGACCTCAGAGTCTTTTTCATATAAAATAAAGGGGATAAAGGGAGGAGGAGAGAGGGGTTCGCGGTCACTAAGAGACATGCGAAATGCACCATGAGAAATCTGCAAGACACTGTGAGACCTCAAAGTCACCTAGTGGATGCCCTATGTCTTTTCAGCCTCACTAAATGGAAGTCCTAGAGAGTATCCATACAACTCTACGACACTCTAAGTACAAATGGATAGACCTTTATACTACATGCTTTCACACTCTCTATATGACCCATATTGGTCAGGTGATACACCATCTGAAATCAAGTAAAAATCAAATACATGACTCATGCTAACTCACATGATCCCTAACCTTTGTAAAATAAAACAAAAAGGCCAAAAAGGTTGGAGTCAAGAGGGGTTCACGCTCGTTGAAAGATATGTGAAACACCCTTGAAAACCTAAAAGGAACCACGAGTCCTTGACAACATTCCCACCACATATCATAGAATCCCTTTGGATTTTCATCCTCATATTCAGGAAAAATATATAGATTTGTCCGTGGAATGATCACATACCCCTGTGCGACCCATATTGGTCATGCTACGCATCTCTAAAAAATAGAAGAAATATGCTCGACAACACACATGAAATCTCGTATGACTCCCAACCATTGTTACATAAAAAATGGGATCAAAATGGAAGAGGTGAGAGGTACTCGTAATTGTTGAAATGCATACAACGCACCCAGCACACCCGCGGTTCTGTCCCGCAAGACCCCCAGACAAGTCACCTAAGGTCTCACGAGTGTCTTCCAATAGGCACTTAGATCTCGTGAGGACCCTTGGACATGTCAATATGATAACATGAAAGTCCTTTTACATGACCGCATGATCAAAAAATTCTTTGTTAGTCATCCGATAAAGGATGCGTTGACATAGGAGACCCACGATTGATGAAAATCATGCGAGGCGCCCAAACCATCCATGACAGAGACAAATGAAACCGTGTGGATTTAGGACCCTTCGCTGACTCCAACAAAAATTCACGCTAGATACACTACACAAAATAGTGAGTACCTGAGGTGGAAAGGCCTATAGATTCCCCACCCCAACATGAAGAAAGGGTTGGATTCTTGACTGATACTACACATTCCTGGCATCCAGTCTCTGGATAATTCGACTCTCAACTTCTACAGACTTCTCAGAGGGAAAGATCACTCAAACAGACAACTTTATATCATCTAATACACCGACGGACAGCTAGAGTATCCATGTTCCAGGAATAAATCACTTCATGTGATCATTCATAGATCACGTGAAGTATCTCTAGTAGGTTATGTGAATAACATCACGCAATCCAAATAGATCATGTGAGACTCAAGAAAAACTGAAACTAAATGAAACCATGGAATTCACAATACAAGGGTTATAAACAAGATCAAAGTACAAAGGCTTAAGTGAAAGACATTCTCGCTGCTCTTCACATGCTTTGTATATGTCATCCAAATACACGTGACAACACCATGATACATTTACTAGATCTCATGACACTCATTTTTCATGTAATATGGGACACATAAAGTCCTCTGTCCATGTTAGAGCACATCATAAAGTGCCACCCCAAAGAGGCCACTTTGATCTTGCGAACCCTCTGGGCCCATAGCCCAAGAATTAGAAAGTACTTTAGACACGTTTCCTGACTCATGTAATGACATATTATCATGTCAACCAAGTTTCATGAAATAATCCGAACATGACAACTAGGATCTCACGACACCATCTGGGCAGGTTAGATGATTCTTGTGATTCCACCCAGACATGTCAGCTAGGTCTTGCGATGAATCCCAGAGGTGTTATCCAAGATATGTGATGCCCCTAGAACTATGACACACTGGCTCTCACGAAACCTTACATGGGTATCAATCCAGGTCACGAGATGGATCTCAGAACATGATAACTGGGTCCCATGATTCCCGCCAAAGGAGAAGGATATATAAGCATGGAATACCAGGACCTGACAATGCTATATATCATCTGTGTGTAATCCCCGACCAATAGGGAATCCTCAGTGTATAAGCCCTGAAATTATATGAACTACAAGAACGTTGACTCTCACTATAACCGGGATGCGTAGGATTCCTTCCTAATGATAAATCTCTTTGCCAAACATCTTCAGAGACTCTACCAATAGACAAGTCCCATCCATACTCTATGAGGCTAATTATCTGTTCCCCCATATTTCTCACACTGAGCATGGATCACTTGGTCTTAAGGGGATATAATAAAAACCTCATTTGGTATCCTAAATCTCCATGATCTAGGGAAGCCTCAATGTGTAAGACCTAACATAAAAGGAACTACAATGACTTTGATTCATTCCATACTTAGGATACGTAGGCCACCTCCCCCAAGGTTCGAGATCTATATTGATCATCCAAGGAGGGACCAACATATAAGTATCTTTTTCAATGCAATGACATTGATTACTTGATACCCCTTATTTCTCAAAAATGATCATGGATCACATGGGCTTAGGGAGTTTAAATGATGATAACATATTCACTATAAACCACCACAATGGTATAAGGAAGCCTCAGTGTTTAATCCCTGACATAAACTGAACTATGAAAAATCTAATTCCTTCCACAATTAGGATACATAGGATGCCTTCTCATGGCCTAAGATTTATACCAAACACCCTAAGGACTATCCAAATACACAAGTCCCATACATAAATTCCATGAGGCAGATCGTCTACCCCCTTGTTTCTCACATTGAGTACATATCATGTGGTATTAGGGAGATATTAATAAACACCTCATTAGGAATCATGAATGAATACCCTTCATATAAGGGTATATACCTCGGGGCCAGTCCCAAGAACCTCAATGAAATATGTGGGTTTTAATTCTTTCAATATCCAGGATACGTATGATGCCTCATAATGGCTCAACCCCCTCTTCGGAATATCAACCACGTCCTCATATGGAAACACATTATGAAGTACTTGATTATATTATTACATAAAAAAATAATCCATTTTACCTTAGGGAAATGGATGAATAACCTTATATATATACAAATGGATCCCTTAACAATCCCCCATTATTTTTCTGAAGAGATAATTAACTAATAAACCATTTTTCTAGGGTAACCGGTCACATATTAGGACTGGGAAGAGATTTATGAACATATCTTAAATCTACAAGTGAGAATCAAAGTAGGAAATAATTCGCCCCAAAAGGGTGTGATGAGCCCAACCTTCCATCCACTCGACCAATGTGAGTCCCTAAGATTCATTAGGCCCGAAAACCCAAATGACCGCCATCCTTTGGAAAGAAGGTTTGCACCCAACTATAGATGGGGGAACCATTGGGAGTTTCTATGAAAAGTGAATATGGTATCCTGACGACCAAAACCATTTCACGAAAATGAAAAACCTGGTGAAAAAATAGAGAACCCAATATGAATCTCCCCAGTGACAAAACAATTAGTTATTACCCATAAAGACATTTCGTTTTCCCCTATATGCAATCAAAATGATAAAACTAATGTGAATAACTGTAATTATATAATGATTGGGTTATAATGCATTGGGCCATTTTTTTGTAATCCCTATAAAAACAAAAAAATAAGACCAGTATAATCATATAAAAGATCCTCCATAAATAGGGTTATCATAAGTCCATTCTCGTTTTGATAAGTCCAAACGAGTGGAATGGACAAATCGGGAATAAAAAGAACAAATGAGTTAAACATGCATATCTAACTGAGCATATTATTCCTAGGATACTACAATAATAAGTAACCTTGTTATTTTTTATCTGTGTAGTTGAATATACTGCTTCAGCAACTAGATTAGAGATGATTTCATCATCATCCAACATTAATTCTAGAAAATAATCCACAACTACAACTTACACAGCTCACAAAACAATTTCACATGCATGAATTCCCGAATGACATGTGGAGAATACAATGGTTTGGGAGTACCACTGATATGGTACCATCCTAACCCTGGAGGATACTCGTAAAGTCCTCTCGATGCGACAACTATAAAGTTCTCATCGCCCAGGGAAGGTTACTGCAAAACCTATGTATCTCTTCGCCACAACCAACATCTTTGGAAGATTATCCCCAGAGTGCAATAATTTCCACCTTCTATATCTGATGAAGGTGGTCTAGGAAGCCTAATACAACTCCCTTCAAGTTCAAGATACACCAGGAGGGATCCTGCTAACCACCGTCAGTGAAACCATTCTGCCAGTACCCCTCAGTCACATACTGAGGGCACCATCTGATATATAACCTCCTTTGACACCCATGCACAAGCTGCAAGGAAGACTCATAAAAGGATAAAGGTTTCAGATATCCAATAGAGGGTTAATATCCTTACTCCTGCTGATGATGAATGCCTATATACTTAGGCAGTGACCAGCTAGCATGCTCATATCCTTTCTTGCTCTGAACAGGTCTATGGGCATATTCCCACAACCAGCACGGGGGATGCTCATATTCCTACCCCTGTATACAAATACCATTGAAATACTTTTATAGAACAATGAGAACAGGAGGGGGAACATATCCCCACTTCAATAGAATATATCTTCTAGTTTATTATGGAGATAGAAAATGTGCAAGATCATATCCCTATAAACACTTTTTTAAAATGCCAATACATTATAACAACAACTGAATAAATCTTCTGGCATATTCTGAAAATGTTGTAGATGAAGGGACATGTGCATACTCTTATCCATATAGCCATAACAACAAAACACTCTAATTATTATGAACAAGTGGTTGTACTGAAGAAAGAAAACACTCTTGATCCCACCCGAGAAGATTATCGGTCATATTCCAATGAATGGTGAGGCATCATATTGAGCTCATATATCTATTCCAACTAGTGCCAACTATGTGAGAGAGGAACATGACTTGGGACAGGGGGAAATTCCTATTGAAAAAGTCCAAAAAAATACTCTAAAGGCCTAGGATCAGGCATATATCCCTATTCTTGCTAAGGCTGACCAAGTGGGAATGGAAAAATCCTTAGGACAACCTCATATTCCTATCAATGGATCTATCTGACATATTTTAGAAGATTATGGAAGTCAGACACATATTCCTACTTCTACCAATGAACGACTATGGAAACTTCATTCCAAGACAACATAAGGGAAGGATCATACTTTTTCTCCCATTTTGGAGGTCTGTTAGGATATTCTTATAGGGAATGAATATTTGGACTAGGCTTATATTCCTGATCCAATTGGGGAAAACCAAGTGAGACCAACACATGACTTAGGGAAGGCTCATATTCATGCTAAGAAAGACACGAGGCATATTCCAAAGGCTTAGTATTAGGCTCATATCCCAATCCTAATCAAGGATCACCAAGTGAGAGTGGAACACACCTCAGGACAAGCTCAAATTCCTATCAGTAATGAGACATCTCATCAAAATATTTAAGTTGCTTATCAGAAGTAGGATCATGCCCCTACTATAATATATGATTATATACAAGTTCTGGAAACCACAATATAGTAGGAGCATACCCTTTCACAACTCCAAAAGATAGGTTGGCATATTCCGACCATGACAAAAAACATGGCCCATATCCCTAATATTATCAATTCTAGTGTCCTTAAGGTCATTCAAGACACATTCTCAACACCACAAGGGTTTGTCTACTCTTCCATGGAAGTATAAGTAGAAGGCATTAATTACCAATATTATCCTCTTCATGGTAGTGTGATGGATCATAGTGACTCTACTCCTAACATCCACCATGGTCAATCTCTCCATGGTGATATCTCCCATGGAAAAGGCAATCCTCCCCTTTCATAGAAACCTTTGTATGGAGAGGTGTTACAAACTCTGACACCTTCATACAGAGAGGATCTCGAATCATTGGGGTCAACTGTATATGGTTCCCCATTAACTTCTAGAAACACCCCATTATTGTCACCATGTGACCATCAGAACCATCCTCTATGGTATGGTCGGATGGAGGTTCATAAGTCTGATGAAGAGGAGGCTGATATTGAAATATGAAGTGAGTTAGCCATAAACAACCTCCCTATCATGTTATGTCCCCTTTTCACCATTGACTATGTGATCCTATAGGAGTTAAAGAAGAAGTGCATGCCGTATCTATGACAAAATATGTGGGCCACACATCAGTGACTGAAGTCTCAACATCTCCCTTATCTAGGATATGGGTGTCACCTTCATATGATCAAGATACTCTATTTCTTGCTTGACCAAGCTTCCATCTCCATAGCTCGGGATCCGTAACTGGAAAAGAATAATGCAAATATACAACACACTTGCTGCCATTTCATCATGAATCTTCAACATTTGATATCCAAATCCACATCATGCATCCTTATTCGAGGATGGGGACATTATGGATTTTTAAACTTTGCCTCTCCCTTGTAACAACAGATCCATTCATATACGACATCCTACAATGTTATAGGATCTTACGAGATCAAGGGATTGAGAAATTATTAAGAAATTGGTCACTACAACATAATAACTCCACTCCAATAGTGAACATACATTTTAGATAGAGAGGGAGGAAAGCCAATAGGACATCAAACTAGGCCCCTCAAAACAATAAAAAAATTTCAAAGATGGAGACCAAAGTTGCGATCACCCGGATAACTTCCCCTAAGAAATGATTCTCATCATGGGTCTCCATCACACCCAGATCCTATGTGATCATAAATGAGCCACAAAAAACATGTCATGATTTCAGCTATGTATCATCCATTCAGAAGAAGACCCAGCCCGATATACAGGGGGAATATCTGCCACCACCTCAACCTCTCAGGTCATCAATTCCTTAGAGAATTTGGGACACATCATCAGCAGTTTCAAGAAAACCCTATCTTGCTAGGCTAGGGGAATTTATATCTTAATCACCATCTCCAATTTCATCATCCCCTGATAGGACCCTGGATACATCACCGATGAACCGCGAACAACCCCACCCCATTGGGATGGGGGGATTTATATCTTCATATTCAACCTGTGAGTCATAAAATTCCTAACCAGAGTAATCATATCCTCAACTATTGGAACAATCGGTGCCAACTGCGGCCCTGAATGACCCCACCCCATAGGGCTGGGGGAATTTTATCATCATCACCAGCACAGAGGGAATCCGTCTTCTCTAGGTTTGGAGGAATAAATCAATATTCGACATCCCACCCACCACGATACACACCTATGCTGATTGAGTCCCATTCAAAAACCCCTAACGAGAACTCCCTTAGGGTCACTATTCCTATAACAAAGTGGGGGGAATGTAAAATGATGGCGTTTAGGCCCCACCGGGGTCGCAAGACAAAATAGATCAATAAGGCCAAGAGTTCGAATAACGATCCTGATAGAAGTTGTGTAGAATGATCCTATTACGTCAAAAGAAACAACATGAACACCATTTCATGATATGCCAATGTGAATGTCCTCACTCTCAACATGGAAGATATTGATCACAACAAAAAAATATAGAGGGTTATGACATGTAAAACATACCTTGGGAGGAGGGTGACTTGAATGCATGAAATAAGGCTCCACACACCAGGAACTAGAGATGACTCCAAAAAATAGAAATTCCAAATATCGAGTTTACACCTCCCCAATGGAATACATCCAAGGGGTAGGGTACAACCACATCCCAATCACCTCCTAGGATAATCGAGGTTACTTCCCTAGAGGGATGATTTTCACAATATAATAGAAAAATATAATCTCTTCGACAAATCAATGAAGTGTTACTCATGGGAAATATTCCCATGGGATATCATCTCTAAGAAGAGAAAAATGTTCTCCCTCCCATGGATGATCCATAATCAAGCGTAGATTATGAATTTCAGATTGGATTCTCATCTAGGTAGCCTTCCCACATACATGTGGAAGTTGAAAATGATCATGACTTCCATTCATTATGGTAATAGCCTCTTCCACACCAGGATAATTGTTTAGTCCTAGGATGAATTGAAAATCAACAATAGATAAAAGTGGGGACATCTCATCAACCCCATCTGACTCTCCATGGATGAGAGATGCCCTAGGAAGCAGTTCCCCTAGAGCTACTTATCATCATCGAGTCCTTGTATACTCGAATTCAAGCCATGGAAGGATGACACACACCAGTGAAGCCTGAAAGGAAGCCATATCCTTAACGGGTCGATGATACCCTACCTCCGCCAAATTTTGGAAGTCCTACCTTCTCTACCTTTGATGGTTTGGGATACCTAAAATAGCATCTCACAGGAATTGTGTTCTGATGCGGGCTGATGATAGTCCCTAGAGATCAACATGAGGCAACCAAGAAGAGCTATTTTGTATAGGCTCTGAAAGGGCCAACGTTTTTTTGGAATAGAAGCCTTCCAGCATGATATGTGTCAGGATGAGATGAACTTCATCATAAATTCCTTTACCAATTCAGTTCTAAACTGAGGAAGACAATGATATTCGACCTGAAAGACTGCCAACAATGTGAAAATGAGAAGGTGTCTGATTTCATATGAAGGTGGACGGGTTTCACCCACTAACTCAGCATCCCTCTCTCACAAGAGAAACAGATGGAACTCTATGGTAAAAATATCAGGGATTTGTTGCAGACACCCCTGATCCTAATGAAATATCTAAGAAGATTCCACAAATTTGAAGAAAAATACAAACGTTTAGAGGAGGCCATTCAGCAAACCTGATCAAAATCCCAACTCATGCCCACAAGATAGGAAAAAAAAGGCCAGATAGAATGGAAGATGCAACTTTCATTCTTCAACCAATAGGGGAACCTGTCTAGATTCCTAGGTAGGTCCTGAACTTCCCAACACCTCCTATTGAGAAATGACAACCACAAAATCTCCCTAAGACAGAAGCATATATAAATCAGGTTTGTCTGATATTTGAATAATGGATGAATAAGGTGTACTCATTCTAGAATAAATAGGTCCCTGATTATTTATTGTCATCCATTGACAATAAACTTCTTACGTTTATGCAAACCAGGAATCCCGATGACGTCAACCTCACCGACCGACCTGATTACTTCTCTTTCCACAAAAGGCAGGGTCATAATATCCAAAACTATTTCATCTTAAAATATTTCCTTCAAGGCATGATCTATTCATAAAATGTGGTGCTAGATAATTCCACAAATCAAGTGTATTGCATAACCATGTTTTAATTAAAAGAATAGGATGATTGGAAGAAGGTCCCAGTCAGACATGCAAAAAAATTTCACAACTGGATGGTTCAAAAGACAGTTGATCGAGCCCATTCCACTCTGAGAGCACAATTATACAGGTCAAAAGTAGCTCCACCACCTAGGAAAGTGGCATCAGATACTACCCCAAAGGTGGGTGTGACCACTAACAGTATAATGTAATAGAAGAGGAAGAGTCATACTTATACAAATTAGGAATTAACACTCACTAATTTCGTCACTATAATATAGATAATATGGGCACCTCCCCACCAAATGGAATTCTCATTAGATGAATAGATCATATTTGGTTCTTTCAATACAATACACTTGATAGACCCCTTCTCTGATGAAGAGTATACTCTCAAATATGGTTTTCCTACATATAACCAAAGAGTGGGAGGATGCATGAACCATAGATAAGGATACAGGGGACAACGAGAACATGTTCAGACCCATTATCCTAGTCATATCCCCATGGAGGACATATATGAATTTGATACTCGGGGGTAGGCACTCTAGAAGGATCAAAAGAGCGAGGAGGTGCATCAGAGCCCTCCAGCAGTCACCCACATCCGATTATCTTGCATGAAACCCAAGTGGGGGTACAATTCGATCAAACAAGGAAATGGCGAAGGTCGGTGTAACTTACATGGATGGTAGAAAATATTCCCTCAACCTTGGCACAAGCACTAGGTATATCTACCTAAGAAGCTCCAGATCCTGAATCACATGCCTAAGAACAACCCCGTATCAAGAAACACCAACCTATGGCACAAACTTATGATGCTGTGAAATAGCTAGTTGAGTTCTTAGCCAATCTATCAATAATTAATGCACTCTGTCTTTCAAAATAACTCAGGGAGGAACTCATTGAATCCCTTCGAATCCCATAAGAATTTGAGATAGAAGTCACTACTGCTGAGGTATATTGAGTGGAGACTATTTCCTTAGGATTCCATGTTTCCATCTCATTCACTAATCAAGATTAGGATGAGGCCATCCAAGGGAACATCAGACCCTTATATGTTTCATGCAGACTCAATAATGTCAATGTCCAAAGGGTGCTGATTGATAATGGATCAGGGATCAATATTATCTCAATTTGAACCCTACTTCGTTTAGTTTACATCAAAGGGGAATTATTCCCTATAAATATGACCATACATGGATATGAAAAGCATGATAAGAGACCCCTTGGGAAGATAAAACTCGAATACCAATTTGAGGAGCTCACATATGACATCGAGTTCATGGTTATCCAATAAGACACCACATATAATGTCCTTCTTAGAAGGCCTTGGCTCCATATCCACCTCGTGGTACCATCAATATTCAATCAATGTTTGAAGTACCCCATTAATGTAAATGTTGGCATACTTCATGGTGAAAGATCCCACTTCGAGGCTTGTAGAGCCATATATGATGATAAAGACCCACGAAATACCTTTATTAGTTCCTCCATGTCTCTCAAAGATAAAAATATATACATCTTATTTCTAAAGCAACACCGATAAGTGTTCTCCTAGAATTATACATAAATGACCGGTATGGATCTAGATGTGGCCACACACCATCTCAAATTTCCTGATGAGAATCAGGGCTTCAAACAAGAATCTAGTAGAATAAAAACCTCTCATGACACAAATATATAGGTATAATTTTACAAATTGATCAAAGAAAACTTTTTCTGAGAGGTGAAATACCTGAGATGGTTCACCAAAATCCTCCCCATCAAAGGTAGAATGAGTAGATTAGGGTCTGAATTGATTTTAGAGACCTTAATCGGCATTACTCGAAGGATGATTCCCTTTACCGATCATATAACTCTTGACCGATACAACTAATAGATTCTAGGAACTTTCATTCATGGATGGGTACTCAGGGTAGAATAAAATCAAGATGGACCCTGAGGTTGAAGATTCCACCGCCTTCAGAGCACCTAAAGGGATATTATACTATCAATTCATTCCCTCTGGAATAATGAATGCAAACACCACATATCAGTATTCCATGAATCAAATCTTTAATCCATTCTTGGGAAGGATAGTTTAGTGTTATGTTGACAACCTAGTCATTAAATCCTGACAGTGATGTGATCAATCCATGGATCTCTGAGAAATCTTCGACAATATATGACAACATAGTCTAAAGATGAATCCACTAAACTGTGCCTTTGGGGTAACATCAGGAAAGTTCATTGGCTTTGTGGCATGATGCCATGACATTGAGGTTCACCCATAAAAGACTAGTTCTATTTTGGTAATGTCACCCCCAGAAACTTGAAAGAACTAAGGGGACTCCAAGGAAACCTCACCTAAATTCGGTGATTCATAGAAAACATGGATGGAAAATCTCTCCCTTTCACCAGGATAATGAATAAGGGAGTATCCTACCATTGGGATGATGATTTTTAAAAGTCCTTCGAGAGTCTCAAGTAGAACCTTCTACACCCACCGGTTCTGATACCCCTGGTGGAAGGTAAGACACTAATATTATATGTGGATTTCATGGAACACTCATTGGGAACCCTCCTCGCATAGAATAATGATGCGGGAAGTCAGAATAGTCTCTACTACCTCAGTGAGACCATGATTAGTACCGATAATCAATACTCTTATGTCAATAAGAACTACATCACACTCATATTCTGAGTGAAAAAAATGAGGCACTACTTGGAGCACCATGAGGTCCACCCGGTCTCTCATATTGATCCACTAAAGTAAATCCTTGGCTGCCCCATATTGACTGGGAACTTGGCTTGATGGGAGGTCATTATTCAACAATATTACATCCAATTTGTGTCACAAAAGTTAGTGAACGGGAAAGCTTGTGATGATTTCCTCACAACACACCCTGCCCTGGAAAATACACTATAAGACACTGAGCTCCCCGATGAGGATTTATTTTATACCCATGAAACTCCCTGAACATGGGAGATGTACTTTTATAGTGCCTATAAGAGTCTTATCAACATAATAATGGAAAAACTGATGGTCAATTAGCTTGGTCTTGGGATTGTATTTGTCTCCCCATACAAAGAATTTTTCCCAACTCTTTCTCAATATCTGAAGGCTACACATATAGTGAGAAAAAATACCAATCCCTCATCACTACATTGAAACCATACCTACAACTACACATAGACTACTTTAACATCAAATGGATTTTGGATTTAGTAATAAAGAAGGTAAATAGAGAATATGCTATCAAAAAAGAGGAAATGGCCACCCTCACTAGCTATGTCAAGGGATTTATGGCATAATTCTCCTTTGGGCCCACACTTCATTACATTCCTCAATCAAAGAATTCTCACACTAATGCGCTGGACAATACAACCATTATCCTGGTTGACCCTGATCAGGCAGAAGTAACCTTCCATATTACACATCGAAGAATGGTCTCATCAATCATCATATGTGATATGGAAGAGATCAATCAGTTCAACATTGCTCTAGAGCGTGATAAACTGATGAACACCCATGGATGGATGGTGCACATAATCAAATACCTTCGATATGAGATTCTCCCAACATATCATGATGGAAATGAACCAATTTGGTGTTGGGTAGTGAACCTCACTCTATAGTATGGTCCAAGTGATAAAAAATACTCTATAAGTGTGGTTTTGGGGGAATTATTCTTTGGTTAATAATGGATGATGATGTTCTCATTGTCATGGAGGAAGTCCATATAGGCTCTTGTGGTGCCCATAAATCTAGAAATAGGCTCTCACAATAAATCAAGAGGTTAGGATATTACTGGAAAACCATGATATAGGACTATGTAGAATTCACCAAAAAATGTCATGAATTCTAGATCCACGAAAACTTCATCAATTATCCCCTATAATTTCTAAATACCACTAAATATTCCTATCCATTTAACATTTGGGGGATGGATGTTGTGGGGCCATATCCCACAGCAACATTTAAGAAATTAAATACATCCTCACTACTACCAAATTATTTTATAAGTGGGATGAGGTGATACCCCTCAAGGAAGCCGGGATGAAGAATATCATCAATTTTGTGAAGTCCCATATCATCACCAGGTTTAGAGTCCCTTACAAAATATTGACGGACAACAAAACTAACTTATGTTCCACATAGTTGAAGAAGCTTTACCAGGATTACAAAATTGAGTTCAATCACTCGTTCCATTATCATGTAGTATAAAATTTATAGATTTATTACTTAAATAAGATATTATTTAGTATACTACAAAATATGGTAAATAAGGATAATAATTCTTGCCTAGATAAACTCCTCCATGCTTTATGGGCCTACCGTACCACCATATGCACCGCTACACAATCAATGACATAATCACTAGTGTACGAGAATGAGGAAATGTTCCCCATTGAATTATAGCTTCCCTCACTCCAAATAGACATTTTAGGATATCTCTTAGATGGTTAACAATCACAAAAATGGTTGGATGAGTTGGAACAACTTGATGAGAAAAGGATGCGCACGCTGCACAACCTTATAGTCCACTAGAATTAGATTTCACAAGCCTTCAGTAAAAAGTTTCACCTATGATCATTCCTTTTGGGATAATTGGTATTGTATATAATAACACCAATTATATTAGGAAAAGAAGCCCCCAAAATTGGAGCCCAAGTGTGAAGGACCTTACATCATACATAAGGTTTGTCATAATGGAGCCTATTCACTGGACAACATGGACGGGGAGTGTGTCACACCACCCACCAATGTGGGTTTTATCAATACATAACATGCATAGGTGTTAAAAAAATGGGAATACAAATCATAGTAAGCCCTGAAATTTGTCCCAACCACATGATGTTAAACTGTATGGAGTTTATCCTTACTGCAAAACATTAAACTGCATAGTCTCTCAAGAACTATATATGGATTGATTCCTATAATCACATGATACGTAGTAATGCCCAAACCTCTACTTCTAGGACCAACCATAGTATTATCTTCCTCTCACAATGAATAATCCAATGTACTTACCGAATGACATAAAACTGCACAGATCCATAACCCCCTTCACCTTCACATTGGGTCATCCATCGTCCTTACTGCATGATGTTAAACTGCATGGTCGGTATCCTTGCCCCATGATACTAAACTGCATGGTTCTTCTAGAACTATGTATGGGTTGATTCTCATTACCAATGATATATGTGGGGATTATTCGATCCTATATGTTGGTCCAATCACTGCATCATAAAAAATTCCACTATTATACCCCTCTTTTGTCTTTGCACTGTAGGGAAACCCCAACCGCTCTGTGTTTCTCACACTGAGAATAACTCATTTGAGATTAGGAATTACAGTTGGGAATTTCCCTCACAATCAAGTCATATAGTCATAAAATGGATCCATCATGGTCTTGAATGAAATACCATAACAAGTATTCCATAAGTGCTCACCGCATGACGTTAAACCGCACGATCGATGTCCTTACTGCATGGAATTAAATTTAATGGTCCTCCAATAACTATGTGTGGTTTGATTCTCATATCTATGAGATATATAGTGAATCAAAGGCTTCTATCCTTAGGCCCAACCATGATGTTCCCACCAATTCATGTCGACCCTCCTTCATCCTCAATGCATGATGTTAAACTACATGTATCTTCTAGAACTATGTGTAGCTTGATTCCTGCCCATATAGGATACGTAGTGACACCTAGATATCTAATACTAAAACTAGATACAACTTTCAATGGAAATAATTCCCACCTATACATATGGGTCAAACCTATATAGAGTATTAACTTTTCAACAACTACGTGTGGCATGATTCTCATCCTCATGCGATATGTAGTGATGCTCAGACATTTCATCTTCTAGCCCAGCTATAGCCATAACCCCTTTTGGACCTTTGTCCCGAGTCTTCCTTGAATGGTACATGGTGTGGTTGAGACCTATTTAGTCCTCATCCATGTCATATTTATTCATTTAATTACACCATGCATCTCCACATTAGGAACTCCATATCATGTTCTGACCCACACAACCCTAAACTACTCGCATATGTCCTCGAAACAAAAAATTAAAATATACCACATCATCCTAGCCACATGACAGTAATCTGTGTTTCAAACTTCATCCTCTCCGCATGATTCTAAACTTCACAGAGTTTCAGGTTCTACATATGGATTGATTCTCCATTCTCATGGGATACATTGTAACTCCCACGTCTCCATCTTCACGACCAACCACGACATTCCCGTACACTCATATCGATTCTTACATCCTTACCACACGATGCTAAACTAAATGAAAGTATATCCTTACCACATGAATTTAAATTGCACGGAGGTGATCACATCCTCACTACATGATGATAAATTTTACAGACCATCTCCCATTTTTCAGTCCCCTTCAAGGGACCACAAGAGAATTATCTCGGTCAACCAGAGTATAACGTGTTTTCAACACCTTTTAAGAATACCTCAAATCCATATAGAGAACTTTACATATTGAGAATCTCAGGCCACCATTATCCTTTCATGTCCCTTAGAAAGGATATCCATCTCCAAGTACCCTTTTATTGACTATACATACATGTCCATGGATCCTGCATATATGCCTATGGTCATCAACTAAATGTGTCACTCTATAAAAAGAAATTATTATTCTCATGAGCCTTGACATAATCACAGTAGCACTCAACACCCCAGTGTGTCTGAATCGATCCTTTTATGACTATCCCACATCATCACTCAAGACCTGAGAAACTTAATCCATGATTTAAAAAATTTCTATACCATGATTGGGAAGATATTGGGGCACTCTTAAACCTATATATCCTAATCATACTCATGTGTGAGATCCTTCATATTAGGTCCATGAAAGTCATGACCTTAAACAACATGCATTTTGGTAAAATATGTATAGCATTAAACTCTATCCTATAATGGTCCAAATCATAAGACCTTAAAATACTAATGAAAGAGACACAAAACTTTTTAGGCCGAAAACCCACAAAGGATGACCTAAGAAAAAGTCAAGTCTTCCCCTGCTAAAATATTCATCCTTAGAGTTTAGGAAAAAATTAGAGAGAAAACATAATAGATGCAAATCTCATAGGGTCTACTCTATAGCCCTATTAAAATCCAAGCTATACTCACTGGACCAACTGGTCCAGGAAAAAGTTTGGGAAATGTTTGTCACATCTCCTCACCATGAGAATATTATGTTCACCAGCTGCTGACACAACTTTTAGGGCATTCAAACCCTTCTTAGATTTTATAGTTTCTACTAACCACACTTTGTGAGTTAGGGTACCTAAAATCACTATAAACTCCCATAGACCTTGGAAATGATATCCAACTTCAAAGTACCTTTTATTGACTATGAATACATGCCCATGGATCCTTTATATGAGACTATGAATATAAACCAAATGAGTCACTTTGAAAAAGGAAATTTTAATTCTCATGTGCCCTGACATTATCACTATAGAACTCATCACCTCAATGTGTCTGAACCACTCCCCATATGATTTTCCCATACCATCTTTTTGACTCGAGCACTCCAGATCATGATTTACAGTCCCCATAACAAACTATCCAAGTGGATTCAATGCCCTTTATGTTACATCACCTTGTCTCATACCCTTACTCAAGGTTGGGATATGACACTCCACTCCCTAACCTTTGATGGCCCATGACTCATGATTGAAAACCACAATAAATAGATCTCGTGCTTCATTTTAAGTTATAACTAACCTAGGGTTCTATAACCCTTCCTAGATAGCTTTATTACCATATCCTACTACATTATCTAAAATGTTTGGGTCTTCAAAAATCTTCCATATCCCTCGAAAAGAAGTTAAGATCAAATTTTCTTGTCCATGCTACTAACACATAAGGGACTTGACCCACCAAATAAATGAATATTCTCCTTGTTATAAAGGATCTTCGATCCTTGTGATCCTTTACAACATCATAGAGGAACTTGTCATTCCAGAATGTCAAGGGACATACCCAGCCTGTTTTCACCATCTCATATCCAATGAATCAAACCTATAGGTTATGATTTATGTCATCTATACTCCAACTACCTAGGTAGCCATGGTATACCTAGTATTAAAAACCCACCAATATTACCTCCATAGATATTCCATATCCCTTGGTAAAGATACCCGACTTTAAGGACCCTTTGCTTGACTATACATGCATGCCCATGGCTCCTGCATATGTGCCTATGACCATCAACCAAATGTATCAATCTGCAAAAAGAACATTACGAACCTCAAGATCCATAGAAACACCAACGTAGAACCAAGAAACTCATAGTGTTTAGTTCATTCCTGGCATGTCTGCACCATATCCCATGATCATATACAAATGGACCAAGATAGAAGACCCTAAACTAAAGTGATAGATAGTCTGATCTAAAAGAACATAAAATAAGGAAATAAAAGGTTCAAGATAAAAGAACTTAAAATAAAGTAATACAAGGTCTGAGATAAAAGACCTTAAAAAATATAAATACAAGGTCTGATCTAAAAGACCTTAAATTTATAAAATACAAGGTCCAAGCTAAAAGACCCTAAACTAAAGCACAACATCAATTCCATCTACAAAATATTGGAAGGGCCCGCCATATGACCTTGAACATCAAGCTATGATCACCAAGCCTATCATCCTTGAAAAATAATGAATCTATCACCCTTAAAGATACATATTCATCTCAAATGATAATTTTTCAGAATGAGTAATTACAAGATAGCTAGAACAGATTACCGAAACAAGATCTCATGGGGTGGGAATTCACAAGTATATCTAAAACAGGACCTATTAGAATATCAAAATTAAATTCAAGGTGGTCATTCTCATTCAATGTAAGGAAAGGTGTGGGTATCATTGAAGGTTCAAATAATATTAGAATAGTGATATATTATACACATCATGAAAGGAAGAGAGAAGAATGATATTATAGATTCAAAAACGTTTCCATTCATAATAAGGAAAAGAGGGAGGAATATTCACATTTCAGAGTATCTATAAAGGATCATAAATAAAAGATAATAAAAGGGTAGGTATTAGTAAAAAATTTGACCTTTAAAAAAATATGGTTGGTAGTGCTGGAATTATTAGTAAGGGTTTGGAAGGAGACATCAACTGAACATTGAAATTCCACTCTTCCAGCCTCTTCCGCTTCCACCTCAGGATGAAGAAAATCGACTAGAGTAGTCAACTATTAAACCATCCTATGAAAAGTGTCCAATGAGGTTGATGAGGCAGAAATACGGGAACTCATATGAGAAATAATCTCCTCATACCACCATATCTGTACCATCCAAGTATCCACCTAGGCCTACAGTTTAGATAGTAGTAGATGGACCTCCTCCAGTGCCTCCACCGTCTATCTTGTTTGTTTAGGAGTGGAAGCCTCATTCAAAAAATCAAACAGGCCCCTCCCATTTGTGTCCAGGTATCTTTGAGTCAATATGATCTATTGCATAATTTTTTACAAAGGATTTAGATCAAAACCATCTTCCCCTAAATCATGAAATCCCTAGGAAAGGCACTCTCATTGATGGAAGAATGTCTCGAGAGGGGTCTTAGTGATTAATACATGAATGCACTTCCAACTCAACATATGAAGTGGTTGAGACTTGGAATATGATGAATAGGTTGTAGCAGAAGGGTGAATAACTAGTTGAATCAATGTTGAAATATGAGAAGAATCCTCATAGGCCTCTCTCTCAATAGCTGTATCATTCGTAGCCTGTGAGGAAAGAATGATCTCCTCAATAGAATCTAACTTACCGTCTAAACAAACATCATTAGAGTGATGTTAATTCCTTTATGCCTCACTTAATTCCTCAATAAATTCCATCAAAACTATAGATAGAAGAATTGGTGACGCAATGGGCCTGTCCACATGGCGGACCAGCTGGACTAGCACCCATTGGGATGAGTTGTCAACCAAGCCTGGGCATAATATTGGGTTAAGAAATATGGAAAATTGGTAGGTAGAAATATGATCACAGCTCTAGTATATTTATAGGATAGTACCTTCCAAAATTGGGGGATGACGCCAGGATGTCTCTCCCCTCAGAAACATTCTAAAGGAATGGTGGGAACTCCTAGAACACAACTAAACTATCAGAAAAATCGATATGGTGTGTAAAAATCATAAATAATTATCTCATCCACCCTGGATACAAGGACCCCATCCTGAATCGAGATCATGTAAGGTCTTTTATAAAGAGAGTCGCTATCATCATCAATAATCGGGATACCTTTTGCACAAAAGGTAGAAAGGTCGAAACTATCAGGTTGACATAGTGCACATTTGACCTCATAAGGTCTTAGAGACATAGGTAAAACCCTATATATGTTCAAAAATCTAGAAATGGATACAGGTTTTGGGATCCTAGAGATATAGTAGTACTCATACAAATGGAAGTACTCAACTATCTAGCCGAAGAGGAACTAGAGAGGACCACCAATCCTATAGGGAGTGTTTCTTGGTTGGATATTACCCAAAATTTGGTAGAGTTGTGAAAGAACCAGTACTTATAGGTTAAGGTGCCACCCTTCTACAAGACGCACTGTCATTACCAACATACTAACATGCATTCCTGAGCATGTATCCCTAGCTGGGAAGAGCCACCCATTTAGGAACATAGAAAGAAAACCTACCATCCTAAGGACTGAATAAACCTCCTGGTTCACCTGATAGACCCATGAGGTGTAATCCATAGATTCTATAATGGCCCAATACGAGCCAGCGCACTCAAAAAATTGTTGGGAGGGGCACCGATGGGGATGTATAACATTTTTTCTAACCCCATTAACACATAGAAAAATGTTGATTTAGTCTATGAAATAAATAAGAGAGAACACTATCAGTCCTCTCTCCAGTTTCTTCCTTGAAATGAAGAGAATATCCTATGATAGAACCAAATTTTTTAGAAGATCATCTCAAGTGTCCACTGTAGGGAGAAATTCCTCATACATCTCCCCAAGATGAGGAATACCACCCAATTGATAGATATCCCATAAGCTGACACCCACATCACTGTGAGGAAGGTGGAATGTGTTGGTCCTATGACACCATTGGATGATAATTTACTAGAGAAGGTTAGGATGGTGGTAAATGATGAATTGATAAATACACATGGCTTCATGAAGGTAAACCCTACATAGATCATTAACAAATTCCAAACAGCTCCGCCTCACCCAAAATGGCCATGCCCATTCGTCGGAGAAATTTCCACCAGGACGAAGATCCCATTTTGAGTACCCTCCATTGTTGGGGGAATCTATAGAAGAGGAAAATATGATTGAATAACTTTGGGAAATAGGTTTTTGAGAAAATTCATGACCATCTAGAATCAAGGGAGAATTGTAAAAAAAAGACAATCCCTGAGATTGGGATGTAACCAGTAGACGTTCCTCGATAATTGTCACCCGAACACAATCATGAGAGATAAATACATAGAGATATGGTAGGTTAAAATATGGGGGAGGTATAGAGGAATCATCCATCAATCCAAACCCGTACATGAAAAGTCGATAAGATATGTGATAATTTTGGATGATGGGTGAAAGGAACCTCTGCAAGACCTCGTTACCAGTATATATGTGATATCAGGAATTCACATTGTGATTCCTGGATATCATGGACCTATGGTTGGCAAAAAATGAGGAATTTTGATGATAATTATAATCCATATAAAAAATAAATAAGTGGAACGTGTGAGATAGAGAACACAAACCTTGTTAAAAATAAATTCATAATGGTTCTGATGGGATCATGTGCATCGTATGATTCAAAAAAGGATTAGAAAAATACACAAAGGGTTCACAGATCACCTGATATCTATAGGACTTTCGGGGTTCATAACCCATATAAGGCAACATGAGCATCACATGACCCCCCTAGAGACTCATGATCACATGACCTGAACATGGTCACACGAATTTCCAATGATCGAATGATTGGTCCAATAGATCCCACGAAGCCATAAAATAAAACCATATCCATCATAGTTAAATTATTAATTATTACTAATAAATAGTTCACGATTGAGGAAGATGAGTGTTTGAGAAAAAATCAGCCTTGCAAAATAGCATTGGCGATCAAGGATCGCAACACAGACACGCTGACATGGTTCATGATCGGCGTTTGTGGAAAGGTCTTGTAATGAAAGTAAAGGATAGAGTGATCAATAAAATTGGAATCTAGTGGAATGAATTTTACTCCACCCATACCCCCTATATATATATATAAATTTTCCAGAATACCAAACATTGATCGGTAGAACAAACGTCACCTGAAGCACTGGTTCACGATGTGCTGAGGACTCTGGTGGGATTTAGTTTTCCTCAGAACTGAATCCTTGTACCCTCAGATGTCTCTCCTGAGGGGGGGGGGGTGGATTTTTTGAAATCCACAAAATACACATTGTAAAAACCAAAAAGGAAGAAATACCTCAATATGGGTGTTACCTTCCTCACAAAAAAAGGAAGAAGATGAGGTTTAAGACTTGCAGATCGCTTGAGCCTCTAAGAGACTCATTATCACATGACCATTTCAACATCACATAAAGGCTACATGCATGGAGTATAAACCATGGGATTTTCTACAGAGTCCCCTTCTATAAACCTACCTTCTCTTGTGAAGGCCCCCTAGATAACTAAGTGAGTGCCCCCGGGCCACATAGTTGTTCATTGGAAAGTGCCTCACAAACCACCCAAAATCCTTCAAAAATAAAGAGGGATGAAATTATAAATATGGATACCCCAGTGGTCATAAATATCATGCCAAAAATAATCATTATAAAGAGTAAAATCCCTTTATGAAACCTGAACCAACTCATTAGACATCCGAGCCATTGTCAAATAAAATGAAGGGGATAAAGTGGAGTAGGCAAGAGGGGTTCTCGGTTGCTGAGAGACATGAAACACGCACCTCGAGTGATTTGCGAGACACTGTGAGACCTTGGTGTCACCTCATGGAATCCCTCTGGCTTGTTAGCATCACTGCATGGAAGTCTTCAGGAGTATCCATACAAATCCGCGATGCTCTAAGGATAGAAATATAGACCTATCTGTTACATGCTTGCACACTCTTCATACGACCCATATTGGTCAGGAAAGAAACCACAAAAAAATCAAGTAAAAAGCATTTAAATTACTCATTCCAACTCACATGATCCCTAAACTTTGTAAAATAAAACAAAGGGGCTAAAAAGGGAAGAGCCGAGAGGGGATCACAGTCACTAAATGATATGCAACGTGCCCTTGACGAGCCACAAGGCACCATGATTACTTAAATACAATTCCATATCGTCTCATGTCACTACTACAAAAACGGTATTTATCATCACTCAAAAGGGGCTTTATTAGCGCTAAAAAAGTGCTGTAAAGCTCAGTACTGATAAAGCGGGGTCCCCTTTATCATCGCTTTGTTAGCGCTGATAAATGTACATTTTATCAGCACTAAGAGAGCGCTGATAAAGGATTCCTTTATTAGTACTCTGTTAGCGCTGATAAATGTTTATTTTATCAGCACTAAAAAAGCGCTGATAAAAGCCCTGCCTACTGCAAAGAAAATTTCTACAGCAGCACACCCAAGCAACACACCCAAACATCACCTGCAAATAATTCATCATCTCAATAAGTATACCCATACAAAATTAACACATAAATCATAAGATAATTACACCAAGTATACCCATACACCATTAACACATAATTCATAAGCTAATTAAATACATAAATAATTCTATTCAGAATTCAAGGGGTTAGGGAGGTTGTTCAGGGGTTTTGGGTGGCTAGATAAGGGGGGGGGGGGTAGGGGGTGTTCAGGGGGATGGAGGTGTCCAAGGGGGGTGGGGGTGGTCCAGGAGGTTGGGGGGCTGTCCAAGGAGGGTGGTGGTGTCCAGGGGTGGGGGTGGGGGTGTCTAGGTGGTAGGGTGGTGTCTAGGAGGGGGCTGTCCAGGTGGGGGGGGGGGGGGCTGTCCAGGGGGGGTGGGCTGGTGTCCAGGGTGTCGGGAGGGGGGGTGGGGGGATTTCCAGGAGGTGGGTGGGGTGTCCGGGGGGTGGGGGCGGTCTAGGGGGGTGGTGGGGCTGTCCAAGGGGGGTGGGGTGGTGTCCAGGAGGGTGGGATGGGGGAGTCCGGGGGGATCGGGGTGTCCAGGGGGGTGGGGGTGTCCAGGGGGTAGGGGACGGTCCAGGGTCTTGGTAGGGTTGTCCAAGGGGGGTGGGGTGGTGTCCAAGGAGGGGGCTATCCAGGTGGGGGGAGGGGGTGTCCATGGGGGTGGGCTGGTGTTCAGGGTGTCGGGGGGGGGGGGGGGCTTTCTAGGGGGTGAGAGGATGTCCGGAGGGGGGGGGGTCTAGGGGGTTGGTGAGTCTATCCAAGGGGAGTAGGATGGTGTCTGGGAGGGTGGGGGTTTCCGTCCATGGGTGGGGGGTGTCCAGGGGGGTTGGGGGTATGCAGGTGGCAAGGTGGTGTCAAGGAGGGTGGGGGTGTCAGCCAGGGGGGGTGGTGGTTGTCCAGGGGGGTTTTCGGGGGGGGGGGGGGGGTGGGGGTGGGGGGTGGGGGGGGTTATCCGAGGTGGGGGAGGGGATTTCCATGGGCGTGTCCAGGGGGTGGGGGTGTCCAGAGGGGTTGAGTGGGCTTTCCAGGGGGTGGGGGGTGTCTAGAGGGGTGGGGGGTGTCTAGGGGGTGGGTTGGTGTCTAGGGGGTGGGGGTGGGGGGGGGTGGGGTCTAGGGGATTGGTGGGGTTGACTCTTACACATCACAAAGGACCCGTGGATCGTTCTCCTAAAAGATCAAGACAATCGTAATGTGTTTGGTCAAATTTCCGTATGTCAGTTGTTGTTTTCACTTAAAATTGTGTCCAATTTAAACAGAAGTGAGACCCTTTGAGTGGTACCGACCACACCGTGCCTTGTATTGAGGAGGGGATGAGTCTTGCATGTCAAAAAGGACATGTGGATCGTTCTCCTAAAATATCAGTACAATCTGAATGCGTTTGGTTGAATTTCCGTAGGTCAGTTGTTGTTTTAACTTAAAAATTTGTCCATTTTAAACAAAAGTGAGAGAATTTGAGTGGTACCGGCCACACCATGCCTTGGATTGAGGCGGGGATGACTCTTGAACATCACAAAGAACCTTTGGATCATTATTCTAAATGATCAAAACAATCCGAATGCGTTTGGTCTAATTTTCATAGGTCAGTTGTTGTTTTCACTTAAAAATATGTCCATTTTAAACAAAAGTGTGACCCTTTGAGTGGTACGGCCACACCGTGCCTCGGATTGAGGAGGGGATGACTCTTGTACGTCCCCAATGCACCCATGTATTTTTCTATTAAAGGATAAACACAATCCAAATGCGTTTGGTTAGATTTCTGAAGGTTAGTTGTTGTTTTCACTTAAAAATCTGTCCAATTTAAACAGAAGAGAGACTCTTTGAGTGGTACCAGACACAACGTGCCTCGTATTGAGGCGGGGATTACTCTTACACATACCCAATGCACTCATGGATTGTTATCTTAAAGTATCAAGACAATCTGAATGCGTTTGGTGGGATTTCTGTAGGTCAGTTGTTGTTTTCATTTAAAATTGTGTCCCTTTTAAAGGAAAGGGAGACCCTTTGAGTGGTATCGGCCACACCGTTCCTCTTATTGAGGTGAGGATGACTCATGAACATCAAAAAAGACGTTTGGATCGTTATCATAAAGAATCAATACAATATGAATGCATTTGGTCAGATTTCCATTGGTCAGTTGTTGTTTTCACTTAAAAATCTATCCATTTTAAACAAAAGAGAGACCCTTTGAGTGGTACCGGCCACAACATACATTGTATTGAGGCATGGTTGACTCTTATACATCAAAAAGGACCCATGGATCATTATAATAAAGGATCAATACAATCAGAATGTGTTTGGTCGGATTTTCGTAGGTCAGTTGTTGTTTTCACTTAAAATGGTACCAATTTAAACAGAAGAGAGACCCTTTGAGTGGTACCGGCCACAACATGCCTCAGATTGAGGCAAGGATGACTCTTACAAGTCAAAAAGGACACGTGGATCGTTCTCCTAAATGATCAAGACAATCTGAATGTGTTTGGTCGGATTTCCGTAGGTCAGTTGTTGTTTTCACTTAAAAATATGTCCATTTTAAACAAAAGAGAGACCCTTTGAGTGGTACCGGCCACACCGTGCCTCATATTGAGGTAGAGATAACTCTTGCATGTCCCCAAAACACCCTTGGATGGTTTTATTAAAGTATCAACATAATCCGAATCCATTTGGTTGGATTTCCGTAGGTTAGTTGTTGTTTTCACTTAAAAATCTGTCCAATTTAAACAGAAGAGAGACCCTTTGAGTGGTATCGGCCACACCGTGACTCGGATTGAGGTGGGGATTAATCTTACACATCCCCAAAGCACCCATGGATCATTCTATTAAAGGATCAAGACAATATGAATGCATTTGGTCGGATTTCCGTAGGCTAGTTGTTGTTTTCACTTAAAATTGTGTCCATTTTAAAGAAAAGAGAGACCCTTTGAGTGGTACCGGCCACACTGTGCCTCGGATTGAGGAGGGGATGAATCTTGAACATCAAAAAGGATCCGTGGATCATTATCATAAAGTATCAAGACAATCCGAATGCGTTTGGTTGGATTTCCATATGTCAGTTGTTGTTTTCATTTAAAAATCTGTCCATTTTAAACAAAAGAGAGACCCTTTGAGTGGTAATGGCCACACCGTGCCTCGGATTGAGGTGGGGATGACTCTTATACGTCAAAAAGGACCCATGGATCATTATCATAAAGGAAAAAGACAATCTAAATGCGTTTGGTTGGATTTTCGTAGGTCAGTTTTTGTTTTAACTTAAAATTGTGTCCAATTTAAACAGAAGAGAGACCCTTTGAGTGGTACCGGCCACATGGTGCCTCGGATTGAGGAGGGGATGACTCGTACACATTATAAAGGGCGCTTGGATCATTCTCCTAAATGATCAAGACAATCTTAATGTGCTTGGTCAGATTTACGTAGGTCAGTTGTTGTTTTCACTTAAAAATATGTCCATTTTAAATAGAAGAGAGACCCTTTGAGTGGTACTGGCCACACCGTGCCTTGTATTGTGGTGGTATGACTCGTGCACGTCCCCAAATCACCCATGGATCATTCTATTAAAGTATCAAAACAATCTGAATGCGTTTGGTCATATTTCCGTAGGTCAGTTGTTGTTTTCACTTAAAAATCTGTCCAATTTAAACAGAAGAGAGACCCTTTGAGTGGTACTGGCCACACCGTGCCTCAGATTGAGGCTGGGATTACTCATACACATCCCCAATGCATCCTTGGATCATTATATTAATGGATCAAGACAATCCAAATGTGTTTGGTCATATTTCCGTAGGTCAGTTGTCGTTTTCAGTTAAAATTGTGTCCATTTTAAAGAAAAGAGATACCCTTTGAGTGGTACCGGCCACAAGGTGCCTCAGATTAAGGTTAGGATGACTCATAAACGTCACAAAGGACCCTTTGATCGTTCTCATAAAGAATAAAGTCAATCAGAATGCGTTTGGTCAGATTTCCGTAGGTCAGTTGTTGTTTTCACTTAAAAATCTGTCCATTTTAAACAAAAGAGAGACCCTTTGAGTGGTACCAGCCACAACATGACTCAGATTGAGGAGGATATGGCTCTTATACATCAAAAAGGACCCATGGATCTTTCTCATAAAGGATCAAGACAATCCGAATGCATTTGGTCAGATTTTCGTAGGTCAGTTTTTGTTTTCACTTAAAATTGTGTCCAATTTAAACCGAAGAGAGACCCTTTGAGTGGTACCGGCCACACTGTACCTCAGATTGAGGCAGGGATGACTCATACACGTCAAAAAGGACCCTTGGATCGTTCTCCTAAACTATCAATACAATCTGAATGTGTTTGGTCAGATTTCCATAGGTCAATTGTTGTTTTCACTTAAAAATATGTCCATTTTAAACAGAAGAGAGACCTTTTGAGTGGTACCAGCCACACCGTGCCTCAGATTGAGGCAAGGATGACTCGTGCACATCCCCAACCCACCCGTGGCGTTCTATTAAAGTATAAACGCAATATGAATGTGTTTGGTCAGATTTACGTAGGTCAGTTGTTGTTTTCACTTAAAAATCTATCCAATTTAAACAGAAGAGAGACCCTTTGAGTGGTATTGGCCACACCGTGCCTCTAATTGAGGCAGGGATTACTTTTAAATGTCCCCAACACACCTTTGGATCATTATATTAAAGGATCAAGACAATCCAATTGCGTTTGGTCGGATTTCCGTAGGTCAATTTTTGTTTTCACTTAAAATTGTGTCCATTTTAAAGAAAAGAGAGACCCTTTGAGTGGTACCAACCACACCATGCCCCGGATTGAGGCGGGGATGACTCATGAACATCTCCAACACACCCGTGGATCATTATATTAAAGGATCAACACAATCCGAATGCTTTTGGTCTAATTTCCGTTGGTCAGTTGTTGTTTTCACTAAAAAATATGTCCAATTTAGACAAAAGAGAAACCCTTTGAGTGGTACCGGCCACACCGTGCCTCGAATTGAGGCGATGATTACTCGTACACATCCCTAATGCACACATGGATCATTATCTTAAAGGATCAAGACAATCTGAATGCGTTAGTCATATTTCCGTAGGTCAATTGTTGTTTTCACTTAAAATTGTTTCCATTTTAAAGAAAAGAGAGACCCTTTGAGAGGTACCAGTCACACCGTGCCTCTAATTGAGGAGGGGATGACTCGTGCACATCAAAAAGGACCCTTTTATAATTCTCATAAAGGATCAAGACAATATGAATGCGTTTGGTTGGATTTTTGTAGGTTAGTTGTTGCTTTCACTTAAAATTATGTCCATTTTAAAGAAAAGAGAGACCCTTTCAGTGGTACCGTCCAAACCAAGCCTCAGATTGAGGTGGAGATAACTTTTGCACATCACAAAGGACCCGTGGATCATTATCATAAAGGATCAATACAATCTGAATGTGTTTGGTCAGATTTCCGTAGGTCAGTTGTTGTTTTCACGTAAAATTGTGTCCATTTTAAAGAAAAGAGAGACCCTTTCAGTGGTACCGGCTACACCGTGCATCAGATTAAGTCGGAGATGACTATTGCATGTCACAAAGGACCCATGGATCATTCTCATAAATGATCAAGACAATCCGAATGTGTTTGGTTGGATTTTCGTAGGTTAGTTGTTGTTTTCACTTAAAAATATTTCCATTTTAAACAGAAGAGAGACCCTTTGAGTGGTACCGGCCACACCGTGCCTCGGATTGAGGTGGGGATTACTCGTACACGTCCCCAAAGCACCCTTGGATTGTTATCATAAAGGATCAAGACAATAAAAATGCTTTTGGTCGGATTTCTGTAGGTCAGTTGTTGTTTTCACTTAAAAATCTGTCTATTTTAAACAAAAGAAAGACCCTTTGAGTGGTTCATCATTCTTGCATGTTGTTGGTGTATATCATCTGTTAAAATGGGAAATTGAATCATTGGAGAAAGGATGTTTTATTTAATAACAATTAAAATATTCCAACGAACATTTACATACAACAATGTGTCATCTTTTGATCTCCTAAACCCCTCTAAAAAATGACGGCTAATTATACACGTCCCCAAGTCAGATCTTCATGTTATTTGTGTACAATATGTCATCAGGTATGCGGCCCAATCATTTATGAACATATCTATATTGTCTTGTGAGTATGATGATTTTCTACAGTCAGATTAGTACTACAAAATATAAAAATAAATAATTAATAAATAAATTAAATGAACTAGTAGTTGTTTTTGAAAATACCTCTTTAGGGATGCTTGTTTCTTGATGAAAAATGATCTCCTTCATAAATTTACAAACATAATAACCACAATAATTATCTTTTGTTTGTTTTAGACACTGCAAAAAAATTGACCATTAGGAGAATAAGTAACTTGTGTTGAGATGTGTTTGGATAGTGAAATTTTATTATATATACCCTGATATTTGTCCAGATGTAGTACTTGCTCACCTCCTTATGCTTAGAACATGTCCTCATTACTTTTTTTAGATGATAATTATTCACCGCCCCATCATAACAAAATCCTTAGTAAAAGATAATATAAATTATATTACTTGATGTTTAGACCTAAAACGTAGGATGTAGTGTCTAACAGATTCACAAACTCCATCATGTGTGGTTGGTTTGATGGATATCCTTGCTTTGAATCCAGAAAATAAATCTTTGGAGTATCCAAGTTCACCACAATTAGCATACAATGTTTCCTAAATACACAAAAAGGAATAAGAAATAAAAGAAGTCAAAATAAAATCGATATGATCTAATAGTAGATTTTTACCCCTGTATGGTTGGTATTAAGAAGAGTCTGTCATCTGTCATCTTGATTTCAAATGTTTTCAGCAAGCCGTTCACTATTTCATTCTTTTTTGATGGCTCTATTTTCGTCAGATGTGATGATGTGGTATGAGGACTAACGAGTCCAAATCTTGTCTCATGTGAAAATTCCTTCAATAGTTTTTCATATATACATCTGTCAACAATATAAAATGCATTTAGTCATAATTTTCACATTAGATCAGCTTTTAGAAAATCAATTCACAAAACGCACCTCATATATATATTTACAACTGTGACGCCTAGCCAACCATTTTCAAGGATCTCATTTACATTTTCATCATCAACGAAATCTTGACTTTCCACGCCGTATATATTTTCTTCAAAAACCACTATATGAATACTACCACCTCTTAGCTTCGTATCCACATGAGTCTTCAATGCTAATAAATGTGGATAGAGAACATGTGGTGTTATTGTGCTTTCAGTATCTCCTTGGGATCGGTTGTTCGATTCTTTAGATGGTTTTGAGCCGACGTTTGTCACCCCCTTACCTTTCTCCGTCTATAATAACATTCATTGGTTCAGACCCTTTTTTCATTAATTGTTAAAGGTTTAGCTTAAAAAAAAGGAAATAAATACCTCTTTGGACGCATGTACTCTTACAAGTTGTAAAGACCATGCAATGAATGTCCCAATAGCCTTTTCGACCGTATGAATATCATCGTCATCAAGTGGAATAGGTAGCTCTGCATTTGGCTCATGGGCTACAGTAAGCGTCACTTTCAGATGATCTTTCGGAAGTGGTCTATTATGCAGTGTGTCATCTGGGATGTTGAACACTGTATCCCTCGCTACAAGGTGATAGTTGGGTGTTGACAGATATAAATCACAATCATTATCACCCTGTAGAAGATCAGTACAGGAAAAGTATCAGTGTTTGTCTGATTCACATTTCATTGGAACAATTATTAGAATATTGATTACCACGACTAAGACAACTCTTTGAGGGGAATGGCTTGACTCAAAGCTGGTGGGGGTTGGGGCGGGATCTTCACGTGCTGGTTGTTCCTAAGTTGTGTCTTCTCCTTGCTTCTCACCCATACAAGTTGCTATCAACTCTACCTGCCATTGCAATCGTTCTTCAAGGGTTGCTAGTTTTTCGCTCATTTTTTTCAATGTTTCATATCTATCATCCATTTTTTTCTTCTCAAAATATACTCAGGGGGTCACCCCAAACCCCGCACCCCTGACATGACTGTATTTATCTGGCTGCTTCAAAGCCATCAATAATAGGTCTGCATCTACTACAAGGGTAGATGATTCTCTGTGACTGTCAGATATAGAAAAATAACTAATTATTTTTATGTAATAGAAATTTAAAACAAATATTTTTATCATCATGTCATACTTACACAAATTTCCCACACTTTTTTTGTGTTCTCATCTACTAGCTTCCCTTCCTTATTCACACGTTCCTTCTTCCAAAGAACATGACATGGGATGGAAGTGTATTTGGTTTTAGACTCATCAATCTACATATAAACATAGAAAGATAATTATGATGTTTTTTGTTGGAACCTAACAATATTACTATAAATTTAAAATACATACCATTTTATTTTCTAGTGAAGCCTACCCCATCCTTGATTTACGATAGGGGTATGTTTGTTCTGATGCACATTCCTTATTTTCTTTACAGAGTTTCTGTTTCATAAATGAAATATTGACAATCAAAGTGATGAATACACGTATCCTCAAACAAAATATTATCACCCACAATGTACCTGAAACTTCTCATCCCCACGACGGCCAATAAATGCATCCCATGATTCTTGAGATATCAGGTGAGCATAGACAATGGGTGGGTGTAGGTTTATTTTACCTTCGGAATATTTCAGGTGACATCTTGTTAAAATAGTGCGAAAACCTCGATAAATCCTTCCTGCAAGCCTTAGTACCTAATCCTTGTGTGAATCGTCTACTATAAATGTATTCTGTAAGATATTGAGAAGAGTAAGACATTGTTTCATTATTTTATTTGCTAGTAAATTAATGAAATAAATTCATAATGTTACCTTAATTTTTCCCAGATCACAACCTTCAGCCCAGACACAACATGGTTCCATGAATCTATGTCAATTGGCACATGTTTCCGAGTGACAACTCCAATGTAACTACTAAAAATAGCCTTGTTGGGATTCACATGTTGGCCTCGTGCATTCCATCCGACATCAAATTTGATGCCTTTGCTTTTCTCTTTAAGAACATTGGATAACACCGTCAAACTATGACACACCTATGTTTTCTGCGACGTCGATCCTTCATTCCCGACCATTTCATCGATATAAACATCATCTATATGTTCATCTGAAATGGTAGTAATGGCATGTGTTGATTGTTATTAGACCTCAAAACTAGGAGCAGCAGGAGCCGCAGCAGCAGGAGAAACAAGAGCAGCAGAAGCAGTAGGAGCAGTAGCAGGAGCAGTAGGAGCAGCAGGAGCAGCAGTAGGAGAAACAGGAGCAGCAGGGGTAGTAAGAGTAGCAGCAGCCGCAACAGCCACAATAGCAGCTTGAGAGACTTGTTCAGCCTCAAGGTTAGGAGCACCAGAATGTGCAGAAGTCATTATCTGCAAAAGTGGTTTAACAATTAATTTAGATTACATAAATTCAATAATGATAATATAATAACATGAGATAACAAGATCTATATTACAAACAAAATATAACATGTTTATTGAACTATATTTGTTTTTTTCAAAGGCTGAAGGGATTTTACACCTCTATTGATTATCCAAATCCCTTCATTGTGGTCTCCTCTAACATACAAAACATCATCTACATTGGGACCGCCCCAAACTGATTTCTACGTACCACTAAAAGGATCGTCCTCAACTAAATTTTCATCAGAACCTTCAGTAGTTTTGGACGCTAACATAACAATCAACCACTTTTGGTTTGCAGGATCTGGAACATAAAAAACATGTACCGCTTGTGATTCCATTATAAATTGTTCATCTTTATACCCTTCTTTACTAAAATCAACTTTCACAAATCCCCATTCATCTATTTTAACACAACTATTGTTATCAACCCATTTTCATTGAAAAATCGGCAATTGGAATGTCGTATAATCCAACTCCCATATTAGTTTGATAATGCCAAAGTATGAAATATTTGTATAAATTGGATTTCTGTCCTTACTACCAAAAACATGCATCGCTTCAGCCACAACTGTAACTCCAATATTTTGCATGGTACTATCTTCATCATGTTCATTTGTATATAATGTATAACCATTAATTACATAACTACTGTAAGATAATACACACACACTTGGTCCAACAACTAGCCATCTAAGTCGTTCTGAAATTGAAATCGGATTTTCATCTAATTGTATAAAAATATGGTCCCGAAACTATCCTATAAACTGGTGATTATGTGTATTTGATAACCATTTTTCAGCCCTTGATGGATTCAACTGCCTACTAATTTCTTTGTGAGTTTCAATATATGGAGAAACCTCCCAACTGTTATGCAAAACATAAAGGTGGACCTGCTCCTGATCTAAAATGTCGATTGTCACAACATATCTTCCAGAAATTCCCTCACCATCAATGCGTCTAGTGTGACGATATTTCGGGAGACCAATGCTTTCCACATCATATAGGTATTCAGAACAAAATTCAATGGCTTCCTCAATAATATATCACTCCACTATACAACCCTCTAGCTGACTTCGATTTTTAACACACCCTTTCAAAATCTTCATATATCATTCAACAGGATACATCCATCTATAGTGCACAAGACCACAACATCGAATCTCTCTCACCAAGTGAATCATCAAATGAACCATCATATCAAATAATTTTGGCGGGAAGAACATTTATAATTCACATAATATGATGATAATTTCTTTTTCCATAGCTAGAAATTTTGCCAGGTCTAAAACTTTACTACATATATCTTTGAAAAAGAAACAAAGTTTGCTTAATGTATGAAGAAAATTCTTTGAAAAAATGCAATGTAAAGCTATAGGAATTAGATCTTACATCAAAACATGGCAGTCATGTGATTTTAATCCTTTTAACTTCAAATCATTCATTGACACAATGTTCTTTATATTTGATGAATACCCCTATGGAACCTTTAAATCATTGAAGAAGGTGTGAAATTGGTATCTCTCCTCCCTAGAAAGAGTATAAGCAGCTGGAGGAAGAAACATTCGATTTTAACCCTTCACAGGAGCCAAATCTTCTCATATTCCCATGTCAACCATGTCCAGCCTTGCCTTAATTCCATCCTTTGTTTTTACATGGGCATTTAGCAACGTTTCGATAACACTGTCACATACATTTTTTTCCACATGCATCACATCAAGAAAATGTCTGACGTACAAACAATTCTAGTATAGTAATTCAAAAAAAAACTGATCTCTTTTTCCAACCAATTTTCGTAAGGTTTTTCGAAAATAGTTTAACAAAAACAGTGTTCACGTTTTTTACTTTCTCAAACAGCTAATCACCTGTTAGTGGAGACGGTGCTGTACGTTGTTCTGAACTTCTATTAAATGATGTCGTCCAAGATCAGTACTTATGCCGATGAGGTAGAAATCTACGATGTCCTAGAAACACAGATTTTGATGAATGTTTCAACCTAATTGATTCTTTATCTTCTTCGCACATGGGACACCCTTGAGTTCCTTTAATGCTATATCCTAAAAAATTTCCATAAGCAGGGAAATCATTTATTTTCCCATACAACATCGCTCTCAATGTGAAGTATTCACTTTTATAGGTATCATACAACATAACACCTAAATACCACAATAACTTCAAATCCTCAATCAAAGGATCCAAATAAACATCAATATCGTTACCTGGTTGTTTTGGTACTAATATAAGCATAGATAACATGATAAATTTCCACTTCATTCATAACCAGGGTGGCAAGTTATAATTTACCAACATAACATGACATGTACTATGAGTGCTAGTTTGAAAACCAAAAGGATTTACTCCATCTATAGATAATGCAAGATAAAGGTTTCTCGGATCTTTTCCAAATTCAGGATACTCATGATCAATTTTCTTCCATTGAGGAGAGTCAGCCAAATGATGTAATTTCCCATCTTTATTTCTTTTATCTTCATGCCACAACAATTGTCTTGCAGTTTCTTCACTTCCATATAGACGCCTAAACCTTGGAATGATTGGAAAGTTCCATACAACTTTCGTAGGATTGGATTCATCTTTCTTGTATTGAGAAGCACCACACTTTGGGAATTCTGTAAGTGATTTTTTCTCCTTGAGAAACAATATACAATCTTTCAGACAGGCATGTATTCTTTCAGAAATCAAACCCATCGAGTGTTGCATTCATTTAGCTTCATATGTCCAGCTTGGGAGCTCATTATCTTCAGGGAGCATGTCATTCAAGAGAGAAAGTAGTTCCGTAAAAATGACATCACTCCATCCATTTTCTGATTTCAATTTATACAACTTCAATAAAGATGACAATGTTGTATACTTGGTGTAACCAACATACAATGGAATCTTTTCCCAACTCTTTAACTTCTCAAACAATTTTGGGCAATCATGGAGTTCATCTTCAATTGTCTTTGTCATTTCCTCAATACAATATTCATCATCATTGACATCTGTAATCACATCCTCCATATGTTCTTTTTCATTATTCATATTTTTATTCATATATGATGATCCATAAAACGCAGTTTTATCCCATCCAGTAGCTACATTCACTTTTTCTCTGTGTTTATTCCAACATTTATAACTCTGATCTATTCCATGACATATCAAATGTTCTTCCAACTCCTCTAGAGTAAGTAGTCTATAATAACAACAACGTAAACACAGACAAAGGATTTGAGAAGGATCCTTTGCGTGATCCTTTGAAAATTTGATGAACTCTTTCACTCCGTTCTCGTACTCTATTGTCAAACGTTTATCATCCATCCAATATTTATTCATCTTCATCCTATTTGAATCTAAAATATTAGTATTTATGGTTCAAGTACACAAAAAATTACTTCCAAACATAGTATAAGATAACCAATTCCTTATAAAAATAGAGATTAATAGAGCGTAACCATTAGTATTTATTCATCTTCATTAAATAGAATTACTTTAGATTCATTATAGTTTCCTCAAATCACCCCAGACCAAACACAAGAATAATCAAGAATGATACATCTACCACTCCTAGGTGTCTCCCCTACATTCAGTATCATCATGCCTAAATACCCATATATCCACACATACACATGTCACAAACACAAAAAAACCATATCCACATCAGAACCAAAGTACCAATATGGATTTAAATCAGGTTACTCGACTCAAGTGGTGGTGTGTAAGAAATAATAAGAAAATATAATAAGTATATAGTCACACATAAATCTCAAACTAGTGTTAATAATCCAATAAACCCAATGTATCATTCCATCTATCTGAATACTCTGAAGGAGCCCATATGCGATATTAGTCCCATGCGGTGAAGGTTCCTGAGGAGGAAGGGGTGAACATGCACCTATCGGGGTTCGAGGTTAGGTAACTGAGGTTGAAGGTGGCCCGATACTCCTACAAGGGTTCATTACATATTTCACAAACCATGTCCTAGTACCCTAGGATGTTAACCCACTGCTAGTGGAAGTGAAACTGTTCTTGATGATCATTCCAAGAAGAAATGGAAACCAATAGGGGGGAGTGGTTCAAAATACCTCAAGAAAGATGAAAAAACATGGTATTTGAGAATAGGTTAGTGGATTTAATGTTGGCTAGACACATATCCAATAGACTCCACAAGTGGTGATGGCCCCTACAGTTATTGCACCAGGTGAAACTGTCACCTGAGAAGCTGAGATCAATGAGGCCCTTCCCAGCCATGAACTGAACAAACTCCATGATGGACTTCCTCTAGAATGGGATTCTACCTTTCCTTTCCTTTGGGTTGGAAATGAAATTAAAGTCACCCCCAACAAACAATGGATGGTGTCTGGGATCGAAGGTATTTTGTTCACTCCATAGAGATTCCCTTTGAAGAGAGTCATAGCTTCCAAAAACAGAAGTCATAAGGAAAGAGGTGTCACCGTTGGACACCTTGGTAGTGATGAATTGATTGAAATATTGAACAGTCTCAACAAAATTTTTATTGTGCCAAAATACCCATTTGTGTCTGTTGGAGGGGTCATAGTGTAGAAATCCATGCAACTTAATCTTCCAGAAGAATTCTATTATTATTATAGGGTTTTTTGTGTTATTTTACAACAACAACAATGACATTATTCTTTTTGATTTCTATAGTTAGGAAGTCCAATTTAACATGGGCACTAAGACCATGAGCATTACATATGAAGATAATAATGATGAGTAGGACAAGGCTCTGGAATTGGATCTAGAGAAAGTAGCCTTATTGAAGTGGGAGGATGATCTCTCATTGAGGTCCCTTGATTTTGAACATGCTCATAATCCCTTCTAGTTGGCAAGCTTCATATGAGTGGGAGATGATGATCCAAAGGGGAAAGGGAAGGATGGGCAATGAAACTTGGGGGATGGTGAGGGAGTTCTCTCTGGATCAATAAGTATTTGAAGCTAGATGACAGGCTCAGAGCCAAGGGAGACATAACAAACACTGCTAGAAAGGGGCCTGGCCACTACAGAGAAGTAGTCAATAACCTTAGTGAGGGAGAAGGATAGAGATGGAGGTAGGGGTGGAAAGGCTAGAAAGATTTGTGGTCTGGGCATCATGACATACAAGTGCACTTCCAGACAAAGTCACTTAGATAGCATGAAGGAAAGAAGGGGGGAACCCCTCGAAGAAAATAGGGTTCAAGCATTGGATGACCTAGAAATGCATCAGAACCGGGTGGTGTTGTCCTTAAAGAAAAAGGTTATCCTTCATTTTTTAATTTATGGTGACATGGTGTTGGATCTAAGGGAATCGATGATACCTAGGAGGAATCTAGTGAAACTAGAATCCAAGTGGGAAGGACCATAATTTTTTCATAAACTTCACTCTGATAGTGTAAAATCATTGATCTCCATTGATGATGAGCATATCAATCTTTCCACAAATACTAGGTTTCTCAAGAGATATTTTGCATGAATAAACCATCCCTTTTAAAGAAAATCAACCCATGTAAAAAATTCCCCAAATAAATATGTCATAGCCACATATATTCAAATAGTATGTGAAATTATAAAAAATACCCCATAAAACACCACCATATTCAAATTTCAAATAAAAATATACTATTGGATCATGACTCAAATCATGATGATACTCGTGCCTTGATACCTGCACCGTGATGCGCCTGATCAACATAATCATCAAAAACTTCACTAACAAGATAACAAACTAGAATTCATCACCTTAGGAACCTCATCACCCATTTCTAACCCAACATAACCTAATTATATAATTAAATCAAAGCATATATATTATATAATTTAAACCACACCTTCTCATAAAGGTGATTGTTGGAAGAATTTATATAACATATCCAGCCATACCACCATCAAATTGAATGGTTTCTAGGATCTAGAATAAACAAATACCAAATCACCTAAAAACCCACCGTAGTCATTAGAAAAAAGGTGATACCTTACGAGTAATAGAAATATATTGGATGATCACCCCAAAGAATCCCATCACAATATGTAGGAAGAACACTCATGAATCTAAGATGAAGCAAAATCATCCCCACCGAAGGAAATGAAACCTAGGGATGAAATAATTCAACAAAAAATCCACTAGAACACCATTGATGGGAAAGCCTCACATCCCAAAACTCCAATTAACAATGTTTTAATAGTGTGATATGATTTATAGAATAATAAATCAAGAACCACTAGAAGAAGTTGGACCAAACTCAAGCTTCGACAGAGGGCATTACCCTAGAGAAAAACATGAAGAATAAAAGGATGAATCATGTAGCCTACAACCATCACAATATCAAATATCCATTTAATATATCATGACAAACCAACATATGGTTATGTGTGATGGTAGAGGAGAACAATATTAAAAAATGATTTGGAAAACATGTCTTAAAGGGAGGTCCGGAAAGGCGAAGCTCAGCGGGAGGCAGAGGTCCGACAACGCGAAGCTCGAGGGAATTTCGGGTGGCAGAGGTCCGGAAAAGCGAAGCTCGAGGGTGGCAGAGGTCCGACAACATGAAGCTCAGTGGGAGGCAGAGGTCCGGCAATGAGAAGCTTGAGGGCGGTGGAGGTCCGGCAACATGAACTCAGTGGGCGGCGGAGGGGAGTCACATGGTTCCAGTACCGCAAAAGCTTTAGGTCGTGATAAAACGAGGGAAATGTGTGACTGACTTTATAAAAAAATGACTAAGGTTTTATCAGTGCTAAAAAATCTCTAATAAAGACTACCTTTATCATTGCTAAAAAAGCGCTGATAAATCCTTCCGGTATCAGCACTAACATTTTAGCACTGATAAAGGTATTCTTTATCAGTGATAAAATTTTAGTGCTGATACGGGGAATCTTTATCAGCGCTTTTCTAGCACTGATAGAGGGACTCTTTATTAGGGCTAGAAAAGCACTGATAAAGATGCCCCATATCAACGCTAAACTTTTAGCGCTGATACAAGGTTTCTTTATCAGCGGTTTTTGCTTAGCGCTGATATAAGGTGGCGCTTCCCCTGCCTATTTTTTTAGTAGTGTGTAATATCTTTTGATTATAATCCTCATCTTAAAAAAGTGATAGATTTTTCCATAGAATGCTCGTGCACCTTGGTGCAACCCATATTGGTCTCACGATGTATCTTCAACAAATATAAGAAATATCCTCAACAATACATAGGAAATCTCACATGACTCCCATCCTTTGTTAGATAAAAAAGGGGATCAAAATTGAAGAGGCTATAGGTACTCTCAATCACTGAAAGTCATATGATGTGCCCAACGCACCCACAGTGATGTCCTGCGAGACCCCATGACAAGTCACCTGAGCTCTCACGAGTGTCTTCCAATAGGCACTCAGATCTCACGAGGACCCTTGGACATGTCAACGTGATAACATGAATGTACTTAAACATGAATTAATCATCAAACAAGTCTTCTTTAGTCATGTGATAAAGAACACATCGATGGAAGCATCCATGAAAAAGACTCGTAAAACCGCATGGCGCCAGGCCCCTTCACCAGATCCATCCTGGAATCACGTTAGATACACCGAAAAAACTAGTGAGTATCTAAGGTGATGAGGTCTATTAATTCCACATCACAACATAAAGAAAGGGTTTTATTCTTGACCACTACTCTGCATGTTAGATCCTCAGACTTTGGAGAATTCGACTCTCAACTTCTACGAACTTCTCGGAGTAAAAGATCATGAGATTAGACAACCTTTTGTTAGGTAATACACTGATAGGAATCCAGATAAGTCATTTTATAGGCATAAATAACTTTGTGTGATCATTCATAGATGACACAAAATATCTTTTCTAGGTTACATGAAGAACATCTCGTAAGCCTACTAGATCAGGCAATACTCAAAAAAAAGACATTGAATGAAACCAATACATTCAGAATACAAGGGTTATAACCAGGATCAAAGGACTAAGGCTTAAGAGAAAGACATACTCACTGCCCTTCATGCGCTTCACATGTGTCATCCAAAGACACGAGACATCACCAGGATACGTCACCTAGATCTTGGAACACTCCTTTGGCATGTCATCTAGGACACACAAAGTCCTCCAAACATGTCAGATCACATCATACAATTCCCCCCCGCCCCACAAATTCCACGTTGATCTTGTGAACCCTCTAAGACCATTTAACAAGACTCATGAGTTCCTTAGAAAACATCACCTGACTCATAGAAGGATGTCTTCTCATGTCAGTTGAGTTTCATGAAAGCATCTATATATGAAAACCAAGATCTCTTGGGACCCTCGAGGTAGGTCAGATGAGACTTGTGATGCCCTATAGACATGTCATACAGGTCTTGTGATGAATCCTAGAGGTGACATCCACAATATGAAACACTCATCGGACTGTGTCAGACTGGATCTTGCGACACCCTATATGTGTATCAAGCCAGGTCACACGATGGCTCTCAGGACATACTGACTGGGTCCTGCAATGCCCTCTGAAGGAGAATGCTATATCAATAGGGAATCCTAAGACTTGACAATGTTGTCTGTCCTTGGCATGTAAGCCCCGACCAATAAGATACACAGTGTATAAGCCCTGAAATTATATGAACTATGAGAACTTTTATTCCCACTATAACCATGATATATAGGACACCTTCTTAAGGTCTGAGCTCTATGACAAACATCCTTAAGGATTGTCCCAATATAAAAGTCTCATATCCATATGCCATGAGGCAAATCATCTATTCCCCCTTTTTTCTCACACCGATCATAGATCATGTGGGCTTAGGGGGATGCAATGAACAACTCATTAGGCATCATAAATCTCTATGATCTAGGGAAGCCTCAGTGTGTAAGCTCTGACATAAAAGGAACTATGAAGACTCTGATTCCTTCCATACCTAAGATACATATGACACCTCCCCCAAGGTTTGATCTATATATTGATCATACAAGGAGGGACCAACATATGAGTTCCTTGTTCAAAGTAATGACATTGATTAATTATTACCCCTTGTTTCTCATAAACAAGAATGGACCACATGGTCTTAGGGAGTTTTAATGATCATATAATCTGTACTATAAACCCCCACAATGGTATAAGGAAGCCTCAATGTGTATGAACAGACATTAAACAAACTATGATGTCTCAAATTCCTAACTCATTCAGGATATGAGGATGCCTTATCAGGTCTAAAGCTTTATACCAAACACCCCATGGACTATCCTAGCATAAAAGTCCCATACATACATGCTTTGAGGCTGATCATATATTCCCCTTGTTTCTCACAATGAGAATAGATCATGTAGGATTAGGGAGAAATAAATGAACACCTCATTAGGAATCATTAATGAATACCCCTCATATAAGGGTATATACCTCGGGGCTAGTCCCAATAACCTAAAAAAACTACATGGTTTTCAATTCCTATAATATCTAGGATACATAGGATTCCTCATAATGGGTAATGTAACACCCCAATATTTTATAGGAAAAATTATTTTTAATTTTCATTGATATATTGTATTGTATGATACACTATGATTATATTGCACTAAATTAAACACTGAATTGGATTGTTTTACCCACAAAACGACCTTCCTCGATTGTTTTCATTGTACGTGATACTGAGTTTCACTAAACAATGGTATATTATTAAAATATTCTTAATTAATGAGATATAAACTAGCAGTTATGGATAGTATTAACTACATTTTGAATTTTATATAACATTAGAATTCATCTTACACATTTTCTAGAACATGATATGAGAATAAATCATTTTTTTTGGATAAAAGATGTATTTTTAAAAAAATGCAGTTTTATCGACTTTTGATGGCGCACCCATTTTAAATCTAGTTTTTGACACTTTTATAAGTTAAATTTGAAAAAATAAACTTCTTCTTTGGACTCAGGACCAAAAAATTTACTTTTGATTAATTTTTGGTATTTTTTTAATAAAATTGAAATTTTAATGAATAGTGAAAAATACCACATTTTAATTCAAAATTTCCTTTTTATCTAATTTATTTATATAGTTATACAATCTTTTTAATTTGTTTTAAAGTTTAATTAGATTATATTTTTAACATTTAATCTCATTTTTTTCATTGGACGTAATTTAACTATTAAATTTTACAGAAACACATGTCAATATTTTGATAGTTATTACTTCTTAAATACTCACTTTTTGGTTAGGGCAACGAGAATTAATTTTAAATTAATTACTGTAACTTCTTTGTTTTGAATTTGGAGAAATGGATTCCATATTTGGAATTAGAAGGTTGAAATTTTTTAAATAGGTACCTTTTATTTTTGGACATTATGAATATTAACTTTAGAAAATATTTTATTTACCATGGTTAAAGGGTAAATATGGTAAATAAGGGTAAATAATAATAATATAATAATAATAAAATACCCTAACTCATGTAAGAATTATATTTTTTGAGATATTTATAACCATGGGAATCCTTTGGTCTATTTTGGGACCCCATGGATTCACTTGGATATGAAAATGACATTTTATAATAATTAATTTAAAGTAAAGATAATTATAACCTAAACATATATCTTTTACTAAATCAATTTTAATATATAGTTTTATAACTGATATATAAGTCTATAAATAGTGATTATAAATCTAAAAATATTTCTTACATCATTTTATTTTATTTATAATTTTTATACATTAGATAAATATCTTTAATATTGACACAATTATGATGTAGTGATTACCTCATTAATGAAAGATTCAAATAAATGAATTTATAAATATTAAAATAAATTTAATTTGAATATTTTGATGCCATACATGCATTTTTTGGATGAAATTGAAAAATTATTGAGGAGTTAATTCCTTTGGTTCTATGTAATAAGTTTGTTAAGAATTTTTTAAAAAAGTCAAGTATGAATAGTGTCCAAAATTGACATAATTCATAACTTTAAACATAAAATAGTTTATTAAATGATATTAAATACCTAAAAATATAATATTCGTCCAAATGGTTAATATAAATCCAAATATGTCATAAATAACTTTTTTTGGGTTGATTGGAATTATATGTCAATTACATTAACCCACAATGTGTAAATAACATGATATCACGGTAACATTAAAAAGGGTAAAATAAGGGTTAAACAAAAAAATAATGACAATATATATATTCAAAACATGTATTAAAATTAATGTATGATGGGTATTTGAACTAAAATCATCTTATATTTTAATTAAATAAGTTTTGGACGATTTTAAATTGAATTTAAATTTATAATAAATTAAAATTTTGAGAGTTTCCAAAAGTTCCCATCTCCTCTCTTATAAATGGGAACCTACCACCTTTCCTATCCAATTTATTTTGAGCATTCAATATCATAAAAACCCTAAAAATTTCTCTTATAAACTTTTCTAGTTACATTATAGAGGTTCTGGTATTCTCAAAAAACCATCTCTAGTTCCCTAAGAGGAAATCTAAAGGAGTCACGTCGAGGAAGAGGTTATGTCTTCTTCTGATTCTTTTAAGTTTATTTCTTCTTCTAATTCCTCTTCATTAGTTGTTTCATTATAATGTAATAAATTCAGTATCATTAATATACCAATATGTTATTATAAATATAAAACAATCTTATTTCACCTTCTATCCATCATACAAAAAATGAAATCACCGCACGTGCGTACGTACGACTTACCGTCTCCACGCCGTGGTGTAACTTGTTTTTCACCACCACCATAAATGGATGGGTATAATGGTTGAAATAATAACTATATATGATTATTATAAAATTATACTAATTATGAGATATTATACACCATCCACTTCAATACCATTCAAAAACTATGGTAATTATATCGTCGCTCATGCGTACATACGACTTACCCTCTTCATGATGCGATGTGATTCATTCTCCATGTTAACCATTCAAGAATGATTATAAAGTATATATAATAAATAATAATGAAATATATGGCATAATAATTCTATGGGATTTATTTATATATTTATATGTCATTTACTTACTTCCATTCAATTAAATAAGAAAATGAAAGCATCGTTCATGCGTATGTACGACCTACCGTCTCCATGAATAACATATTCCATTTATTTTATCTATATATTAAATATATATTTATATACTGAATATATATATAATATAAATAACATTTTACATTTTTCAAGTAATTAAATCATGATATAATTCATAATATCAATAATAACAATTTAAAACATGTATGATAAATAAAAAAATTATTACCCAAAACGTTGATTTAATATGGAATTGACAAATGAATGGGTAATATAAAGACCTAAGATAATAATAAATGATATCATAAATTTTATTATAGTTCTGTTACAAGTTAATAATATGTTTAAACCCACTATATAAGAGTTTCATACACATATTGAATAAATCAAACCTAAGGTAATGGATAATTTTGCAATCTCACTTTTATCTGAGATTGTTTATACGTAAGTATTTACTAGGGATATATTTATCAACCATGTACATGTTTTCTAAAAATGTTTTCATAAAATTTCAACTATTGTTCTATGTATGTTTAAATTCATTTTACCCATTTTTTACTTTTACTACTGGGTAAGGAATGAATCATTCTTTTGTTTACCATATGATGTACTTTTTGACTTTTTCGAAAAAAGAATGAGAAGAATTTTTTTAATTTATACGATATGAATAGTTTTTTACATATTAATAACGCCTTATTTCCATAAATTTTCCTCTATATTTTTAATAGTATTTTCAACTAAATTCTTTTCTTTTAAAATTGATTGACATTTTGAGAAAAGAAAAAGTTTTTGAAGAAGAAATGATATTTTCCTCAAAAATTAAGTTCAAGTGTTTTATCAAAATTATTTCCCATATAAGATGACAATATTTAAATAGGGTTATGTTTCTATCCCTATTATTACTATGATTTTATTGTGTTAATAATGGAATGGTATTTTATATGAATTATGTTATGTTGGAATGATTTTTAAGAAATCCAACTATTTCTTGGTTTATGCTACGATGAATGATTTATGTTATTTATGGAAAATGTATGAATGATTTCATTATGAGATGGGTGGGACCTATATCTCCCTCCAATTCATTAGGTAAATATTTATATCTCAAGATATAGACATGACTAGAATGAAAATTAATTTTGTTTTAGTAATACTAGGCCATAATGACAAGTAAATTCGGTTCAGTAATACATGTCTGGAACGACAAGTAAACCCAGTTCAGTAGTGGACTTTTTCCACTATGATGGTCTTGGAAACAATGCCTTATCTACTATAGAAATCATATTATGTGCTTAATTGTTTTCCATAATTAAATGTTTTATTCCAATACTATTCTATTTGGTTAATGTTCCTTCATGATCCATACCTTACGTTTTCCAAGATTTATTTCATGAGTCATGATTTTGATATTTAAACTTTATGTTCATGTTTTTATGTTCAAATATTTATGGATTTTTTATGTTCTCCATGTTTACCCATACTGAGAATTTGAGCTCACCCTTTTTTTTCTTTTTCCCCAGGATATAAATAAAGTTTTTAGGTAGGAAAATAAAAGTGGAAGATCTTTATGGGAGATGTTAAAGATCTTTCACCAAGTTAGAATATTATGTTCCAAGTTTCCAAAGACACTAAAAATATATTTTATTTTGGAATCTGTCTATGTCATGTATTAATTATTCCTCAAAATAAATGTAATGTCCATGTACATGAAGCTTTGGTCTCTACAGTTGGTATCAGAGTGAAGGTTTAGTCAACCTTTGGAAACTAGGATGCGAAAAATTTAGTGAGATCCCAAGAGATATTTCTAATGTATGTATAGGGATGTTCCTAAGGGTATGTATGAATATATATTATAGTCTTAGAATTATGGTAATGATCATGAAAAACCTATGATTAACCTAATATGTTAGAGATTTAAAGGACCCCCCTTGATTATATTGTTTTTCCTAGTATGAATTTTGCCTCTCACACTATTCATTTTGGGTTTTAGACAATGGATGAAACCCAAAGGAAACATGATAATGCTGGATGAGATGGGAAATGAAATGATTATACTACTGAACAACCAAATGTTATGGGAGCTCTAATAAAGAATCTTGTTCCTTAGACCACAAATCCTGCTAGGCTCCCAAATGACCAAAGGTGGGCACAACGTTCTCTTGAATATTTCTTAAGGCAACATCCACCTTATTTTTGTGGGAAGACCAATCCACTAGTTGAAGAGAAATGTATTTGTTCCATTGAAAAGATATTTTTCATTCTACGTTATTTAAAACGTGAAAAGGTTAAGTTGGGAACTTATTTCTTGGAAGGTAAATCGAATTTGTGGTGGAACTTTATCAAGAATACGAGGAAACAAGATAAAATCGACTCCATGGATTGGGATGAGTTCAAGAAATTATTTTTCAGTATGTACCTTACTCGCACTCTTATTAAAAAGAGGGATATTGCAGTTTCTCATCTATCTCATGGTAATGATAAGAAAAGAAGGATGGAATTCAAAGTAAACTATAAAAATTATGGAGAAGAGAATATTAGGTTTTCTTTATGATCAAAGTGTGGAAGGAAACATGATGAAAATTGTCTTAAGGGGACTAATAAATTTTTTAAGTGTGGTAAAGAAGGTAATCAAGCATTTTATTGCCGAAGTGATGGGAATAAATAGAAATCTCCAAAGAGTGTACCTCCCACAAACCAGGGTTACAAGTGAAAGGAAACATAGTATTATGCTAACAAATTCCATAATATGAGGGTTATGAATGATTATCGATGCCAAAAAACTTTTAAGGCCAAAGACAAAGGCAAATCATAAGCTATCACTATTGTTGATGTAGAGTATGCCAATGAAGTGGTGGCATGATAAGTGTTTATGTAATGGGATTCCAAAATAGTGTTGTTGAATCTATTTTATAGCATTATGGAATATTTTCATATCTATGCATTAGTCCATTGTGGTTTTACATAAGTATATGGTACCAGTAACCATGAAAAGTGATTAAAATATTTTTTGAAAGCACACGATATGCTCATAATGAAGGGATAAATAGATAATGATATGCTTGATCGTATTAATGAGCTCATGATTGATATAAGGATAAAGTGATATCATGGTTTGAGTATATAAATGTTTGGTGATTTTGGTATGCGGAAAGAGTTAAATTTTGACAGCATTCATGTTTTCACTAAGGTTATATAGTAATTCATGTTTCAAGATAATACATGATTAAGGTATTCACTTGTTTGGAATGTGACAACTAAGAACCGCCTTATGAGATATGGGAGAAAAATGTTTTGTTCAGTTAGTTAACCTCTTTCTAAAGTTTTATATTTTTAGTTTTTGGAAGGATTGAAATGTTATCCATTTATGGATAGTATAAGTTATATTCTGGTTGAAGTTTTTATTATCACACAACAGATAGCCTTATGCATATTTGATTACTTGTGATAATTTTTTTTTGAGACAGATAGAATGACCTATAATTCTATCGCATGATCTAATAACACTTCAATAATGACAAATTCAACTTCATTTCCTTAAATAATATATGAAGTGGAAATTGTTAAAGGCACAAACAACAGTGATATAGTACCATAATCAAGTAAGTATTTATTCTCATGCAAAATTTTTCCACTTTAGGAAAAGTATCTTGAAACCAAAAATGTTATCGTAGTACCTTCTTATCTTATGAATAAGATGGTCTATTAAATAGTCATATATTTATGGATTTATAGTATTTAACTTTCTACAAACCTTATTCTCTATCACTATCCATCAGAACTTGATGGTTAGATTTCTCTTCCATTTCCATGTTTTCACTTCCCACCTATGTTCTCCTATGTGGAAACCCAATGATAATTTAATTTGTGTAACTGTTATATTTCTAAAATTACTTTTTAAAATGAAGTTTTAGTATTATTTTTTATGATGTGGGTTTCCATGAAAGAAACTTTCAAGTAGAAACATTTTATAACCCCGACGAATTTCGAGGGCGAAATTCATTTTAAGGGGGGTGGAATGTAACACCCCAAGATTTTATGGGAAATATTATTTTTTATTTTAATTGATGTCTTATGTTTTATTATACACCAATATTATCTTGCACTACATGCAACACATTCTTGGCTTGCATTACATGCAACAACGACCTTCCTCGATAGGTTGCGTTGTACGCGATACCGCGTTTCACTAAACAACAATATATTATTAAAATATTATTATTTAATGAGATATAAACTAGCTGTTATGAATAATATTAACCACATTTTGAATTTCAAATAACATTATAATTCATCTTAAACATTTTATAGAACATGATAGAGAAAAAATCAATTTTTCAGATAAAATAAGTATTTTTCAAAAAATGCAGTTTTACCGCCTTTTGATGGTGCACCCATTTTAAATCTAGTTTTTGACACTTATATAAGTTAAATTTAGAAAATATAGTTCTTATTTGTAATAAGGACATAAAAATTTACTTTTTTTGATTTTTTGGTATTTTTCTAAAAAAATTGAAATTTTAATGAATAGTGAAAAATACCTCATTTTAATTCAAAACTTAATTTTTATCTAATTTATTTATATAGTTATAATGTCTTCATAATTTCTTTTAAAGTGTAATTGGATTATATTTTTATAATTTAATCTAATTTTTTTTATTGGAAGTAATTTCACCTTTAAATTGTACATAAACACATGTCAATCTTTCGATAGTTATTACTTCTTAAAAACCCACTTTTTAGTTTTGACAATGAGAATTAATTTTAAATTAATTACTGAAACTTCAGTAATTTGAATTTGGATAAATTGATTCCATATTTATAATCATAAGGTTAATTTTTTTTAAATATGTACATTTTATTCTTGGACATTTTGAATAGGAACTTCAGTAAATATTTTATTTAGCATGGTTAAAGGGTAAATCTGGTAAATAAGGGTAAAAATTAATATTATAATAATATTAATCTACCATAACACGTGTAATAATTCTAAAGGATGGGATATTTCTGACCATGGGAATCCTTGCATCTATTTTGGGATCCCATGGATTCACTTGGATGTGAAAATGACATTTTATAAGAATTAATTTAATGTTAAGATAATTATAACCTAAACATATATCTTTTACTAAATTGATTTGAATATAAGGTTATATAACTAATATATATGTCTATAAATATTCATTATAAAGCTAAAAATATTTCCTACATCATGGTATTTTATATATAATTTTTATACATTAGATAAATATATTTATTTATGACACAATTATGATGTAGTGATTACCTCATTAATGAATGATTAAAATAAATGAATTTATAAATATTAAAATAAATTTAATTTGAATATTTTGATACCATTAACGAATTTTATTGATTACATTAACATATTAGGGTTGATTTAATGCATTATGTTTAAAGTAATCTGGTTGTTATGAATTTTTTTAAAAAGTCTAGTGTGAATAGTGTCCAAAATTGACATAATTCATAACTTAAAACATAAAATAGTTTATTAAATGATATTAAATTCCTAAAAATATAATATTAGTGAAAATGGTTAATATAAGTCCAAATATATCATAAATAAATTTTTTTGGATCTTTTGACATGATATAGTAATCACATTAACCCACAATGTGTAAATAACATGATATCACAGTAAGTTTAAAAAGGGTAAAATAAGGGTAAAATAAAAACGATAAGGATAAAATATATATTAAAAACTTGTCTTAAAATTATTCTATTATGGGTATTAGAACCAAAATTATCTTATTTTTTTAATTATAAAAGTTTTAGACCATTTTTAATCGAATTGTAATTTATAATAAATTAATATTTTGAGAGTTTCCTAAAGTGACCCTCCCCTCTCTTATAAAAGGGATCCTCCTACCTTTACCCTTCACTATATTTTGGGCCTTCAATCTCGGACCAAACCAGATGATTTATCTTATCAACTTCCCTAGTTACATTCTAGAGGTGTTAGTCTTATCAAAAGACTAACTCTAGTGCCCTAAGAGGAAATCTAAAGGAGGTACGTTGAGGAAGAGGTAATCTCTTCTATCTATTCTTTCAAATTTATTTTTTCTTAAACTTCCTATTCATTAGTTGTTTCATTAAAAAATAATAACATAAGTATCAATCATATAATTATATTTTGTTATAAATATTAAACAACCCTATTTCACCTTATATCCATCCTACAGAAAATGAAATCACCGCGCGTGCGTACGTACGACTTACCATCTCCACACCGTGGTGTAATCTGTTTTTTCACCACCACCTTACATGGATGAGTATAATGGTGAAAATAATACCTATATATGATTATTATAAAATTATACTAATTCTTAGATATTATAAACCATCCACATCCATACCATTTAATAATTATGGGAATGATATCGTCACTCGTGCGTACGTAGGGCTTACCGTCTCCATAATACGATGAGATTCATTCTCTATGTTAACCATTCAAGAATGATTATAAAGTATATATAATAAATAATCATGAAATATATGAAATAATAATTCTAATATATTTATGTATATATGTATATTTCATTTACTTACTTCCATTCAATTTTATAAGGAAATGAAAACAACGTTCATGCGTACGTACAACCTACCGTCTCCATGAACGATGTATTCTATTTATTTTATCCATATTATATATATATATTTAAATAATTAATATATATAATATATAAATAATTTTTTAAATTTTGGAAGTAATTAAATAATTATATAGGTCATAATATCAAGAATAACAATTCAAAACATGTACGACAAATAAAATGATTATTACCCAAAATGTTTCTTTAACATGGAATTGACAAATCTACGGGTAATATAATGTCATAAGAGAATAATATATTATATAATAAATATTACTATAGTTCTGTTACAAGTTAATAATATGTTTAAACCCACTATACCAGAGTTTTAGATACATATATATGAAATTAGACCTAAGGTAAGGGATAATTTTGCAATCTGAATTTTATCTGAGATTATTTATACATAAGTATTTACTAGGGATATATTTATCATCCATGTCCATGTTTTCTAAAAATGTTTTCATAAAATGTTAAATATTCTTATATGTATTTTTAAAGTCATTTTTACTCCTTTTTGACATTTACTACTTGGTAGGGAAGGAATCTTTCTTTTTTTTTACCATATGAGGTATCTTTTGACCTTTTCAGCAAATGTACGAGAAGAATTTTTTTTAACTTATACAACATGAATAGTTGTTTACATATTCATAATTCCTTATTTTCATGAAGCTTCATCTACAAATTTTCAATATTATTTTCAACTAAATTATTTTATTTTAAAATTGATCATCATTTTCAGAAAAAAAAATGATTTTGAAGAAGAAAGGATATTTTCCTTAGGAATTATGTTCAAGTGTTTTATCAAAATTATTTCCTATATAAGATGATGATATTTAAATAGTTTTATGTTTCTATCCCTATTATTAATATTATTTTATTATGTTAATAATGTAATGGTATTTTATATGGATTATTTTATGTTGGAATGATGTTTAAGAAGTCCCATTATTTCTGGAGTTATGCTATGATGAATGATTTTTGTTATTTGTGGCGCATGTATGAATAATTTCATTATGTGATGGGTGGGACCTATATCTATATCCAATTAATTGGGTAAATATTTATATATCATGATATAGACATGACTAGAATGACAAGTAAATCTGGTTTAGTAATACAGGGCTGGAACGACAAGTAATTATGGTTCAGTAATACATGGCTAGAATGACAAGTAAACCCGATTCAGTAATGGACTTTGTCCACTATGATGGTCTTGCCAAAAATTCCTTGACTACTATATAAATCATATTATTTTCTTAATTTTTTCCACAATTAGATGTTTTATGCCAATGTTATTCTATCTTGGTTAATTTTTCTTTATGATCCATGCCTTACGTTCTGCCCAGATTTATTTAATGACTCATGGTTTTGATGTTTAAAATTTTTGTTCATATTTTTTTGTTCAAATTTTTATGGTTTGGTTTATGTTCTCCATGTTTACCCATAATGAGAACTTGAGCTCCCCATTTTTATGTTTTCTTTTCCATAATATATAAAGAAAGGTTTTACGTTGGAAAAAAAAGGGGAAGATCTTTTTGGGAAATGTTTAAGATCTTTCACCAAGTTATATGATTATGTTATGAGTTTCCAAAGACACTACACTAATATGATATTTGGGAATCTGTTTGTGTCATGTATTAAGTATTTTGAAAAAGAAATGTAATTTCCATGTATGTCGAGATTTGGTCTCTACAGGTCAACCCCCTTTTCGGAATATCAACCGCCTCCTCGTATATCAGCACATTCCGAAGCACATGGTTATATGGTTACAACACAAAAAGAAACTATTATCATTTAGGGAAATGGATAAATAACCTCTGATACATACAGATAGATCCCTTAAAAAAACCCCTTATTTTTTTTAAGAGAGAATTAATTGATAAACCAATTTTCTAGGGTAAACAATCCTATATCAGGATTAGGAAAAGATTCATGAACATATCTTAAATCTATAATAGAGTCTCGAAGTAGGCAATAATTCCCCCAAAAGGGTACAATGATCTCGACCTCCCATACTCTTGACAAATGTGAGTCCCCAAGAGTATCTGGGTCTGAAAACACAGATGGCCACGTGCCTTTGAAAAGAAGGTATGTACCCATCTATAGATAGGGGAACCATTGGGAGTTTCTAGAAAAATTGATGATGGTATCCTGATATGAAAAACCATTTTACGCCAAAAAAGAACTCGAAAAAACAATGATACTATTTATTATTTATTATGTATGTTTATTATTATATGGATGCTCTATTTTCCACTGATTCATTATTAATGATCCATTTTTCTATTTATTATATACCATTGTGGCCCACTCTGATTATGAGTGTATAGTCTCTACACCGTACCTCCATAGAAACTCACTGCTAGTGGATAGCCTTTGGAATATGGGGAGGCATGCTTGAGGCCATGTGGCCACTGGGTTGGGTCTCTTATAAGTGGACCAGACTTGAGACATAACATGCTACAACCCTTAACCATTACAATATGGAAATGGTATGATATAGTCATCAACTTTGTGATTAGGCTAACTTAGACTCACAGTGTTAAGGATTCCATATGGGTGATTTTTGATTGACTTGTGAAATCAGTGAATTTCCTACCTATTGAGGAGAAATTAAGGTAGAGGATCTTGGGAACTTGTATGTGCGATAGATTTTCAGACACAATGGTGTAAAAAATTATCATTTTAGATAGGGACCCAGTCATTTAATCTGGGTTTTAGAGTGGATTGTAGGCAGTGATGGTTTCTCAGTTGATGTCGAGTATGTATTATCATCCATAGATGGATGGGAAGACTAAGAAAGCCATTCATATTCTTGAATACATAATTCTGGCATGTGTTCTTGACTTCAATGGATCATGGGAGAAATATCTACCCCTAGTGGAGTTTTTATATTACAATAATTATCAGGATTCAATCAAGATGGTGATATATGAGGTGTTGTGTGGGAGGCCTTACATGCCACCACTTTGTTGGGAATAGATGGGAGAATGATCCTTGGTTGGATCAAGAATCATTTAAGAGATGATGAATATCATACAATTGATATGGAAAAGGTTAAAAATAGCCCAAGTCACCAAAAATAATGTGATTTTTGACACTATCATCCATTGAAATTTGAGCCAGGTGATCGGGTTTTCCTTGGATTTTCACCTCAGTTGGTACATATAGGTTTAGGGAGGTAGGTTAAGTTAGGACCTTGTTATGTTGTCCCATTTTATATTGTGGATAAACTGAGGAAGGTGGTTTATTGGTTGGAATTAACTATTTTTTTCAGATTTTATTCATGATGTCTTCCATGTTTCCCAACTGAATAAGTATCATATGGATACATAACATGTTATTGAGTGTGAGGACATTGAAATTTAACCTAAAACCTTAGTGATTGAAATACCTATTCAGATAGTGGACTGATAGGATAAGACATTGTGTGGAAAGAAGATGCCATTGGTTTGAGTGACATGGTAGCGTGGTTTGGAAAATCATGAGGCAAGGGAGTGAAAGGCCTTGATAATGTAGTGATGTTCTCATCTATTTTTAGGTTAGTGATCAATACAATTTATGGGGATGAATTTATTTTATATTGGGGATAATTTTTATTTCCTTCATGTCATATTTATGTTTATTTTGAGCCTTAATTTTGTTAACATCAAATTTTAAAGAGTTGGATGCACTCAGTGGCTTAAAAATTGGTTTTGAACCATTTTGGTGAAAATTGGGAAGTATTGTGACCATGGTAGAGTTTGGGGTGTGCCTTTGGGAATTTTTGTAAACTATTTAGGGCTAAAATGACTAGTGGTTGGGTATGGACTAGGGAAGAGTGCTTTGGGAGTCTCCCTATCGACCACAACCACAGTGTCCTCACCGGATCATAGTGGTAGTCATGGTGAGTCTAAAATAGACTAGTTTTGAGCACCATGCTGTGGTAAGTCCCAGTGGTCAGTCTTTTGGGTGAAGCCACAATGTCGTGGTGGGAAAAACCAGGTTGCTGTGGTGGTGGTTTCAGTTTTTTTAAAATGACCAAGAGGCAGTTGATCTTCCTTGGGTAGTTATTCCATCTACATGCAACCTTAATGGGGGGGGGGGGGTTAATTTTCCCTCTATTAAATAAATTTTTATCTCCCCATTGGCTCAGATTCCAAATCTAGTATGTTCTATTAATGGGTTTTGGGTGTTCATCTCTTTTCCAGTAGTGTCATAATGTGATTCCTTTATTCTATGGATTACTCATTATAGATATGGGCTTATGTGAACCAGATCTATTCCTCTCTCATCACTGGTATTATATGTAATGAGGTTTTCATTTACCTTGAGGTAGGTGTCTCTATCCTATGGTATATTCCCATGGAATGATTTTTTTATTATGATTACCTTAGGTGTTAATTAATGAAATTGATGAATTCAAAATCCATGAAAGGTGAATTTGATCTTTGAAGGCCATGAAAATGTTTTCTAAAAAAGAGCTTTTATTAAACAAAAAAATATGCACATGATGTATTTGTTAAAATGCCCCAAAGATGGTTTTGAATTGGAAATGATTTTCAAGAGTGAAAATAATGTGGCATCTCTATATAAAATGTTTTTAATAAATTTGGTCATGAAAATAGAATAGTTTTTCTTTTTAAAATGTTAATATGAATTTGGTTCCTTGAACGTAATGACAATGTAATAGAACATCAAAGAAGACCTTGGGATATGAGAAAAAATGATACATATACAAGCATTAGCAGAGTAAGCTATCACTAAGGTAAGTGATCATGATGCCATGGAGCTAGTGGGTAGAATTTACCAGGGAACTAAGGTTTATGAAGATTGGATTCACTCATGTAAGATAGTGGTTATTGTTTATCTTATTTGTATAGACCCATATGTTTTTATTTTCCCCTTTGTGATTTGAGGATACATTACATTCATGTTTACCTGATATGCTTATTTTCCCTCTTGATATGGATATTGATGCTCAAAACCTTCTTTGATAATTTTTTGTCTTATTAATTTGTTTATTTGAATATGAAATGTTTTTAAAAAGATAATCAAATAATGATTTTATATACAAGAACTAACAGATGTATATGGATAAATATAATATATATTTTTTGTGGTATCCTTCTAAGATTTAGTTTTCACACCCTAATTTTTTATTTGGATGTTTGTAGACTTGGTTTTGTAGGATATAGGTAAAGGGAAGAGCATCGTGTGGAGGATGGATCTCCTATCGCATTGACTTCTGATGGATTGGGATGATGGTGAATTATGTTCATATAAATATAGACCCATTAGTTTCTTTAAGTTCTATGTTGATTTTCATTCTATTTGTTCATCTAGAACTTATTTTCCAGTTATTGGATGTTACATTTATGGTTTGTTTGTTTTGACATATGAGGTATTCATGGATATATTCTACAGTACACTGTTTGTTTCTATATTATCATTTCCATTAAGGGTAAAATAATTACCACATTTATTTATATGGTACTCTTGTACTTTTCGTCACCCATGCCAATATGAAATTATTTTCAAACCTTAAGGTATGAAAATTCATATGATATTATGGTTTGACCCTATTTAGTTTGTTATAGTTTAATTCTCTAATTAAGTCCATAAAAATACCATTAAATAATATTATTAATTTAATTACATTAAAAAAAATAATTTTTTAAATATTTAAAAATAAAATAGTATGATTTTTTAATATATAATTTTTTAAAGTCTGATCATAAAACAATAAGTGGCGTTTTTCTACATAGCTTAAAGAAGGAATTAATAGATAATGGTCACTGATGTAATTATTTTGTACACCCTAGATATACCAAGATGTATCATGACTCGTGACATTATTAGTGGTGGTTGGGAAGGATATGATCTATTGTGGATTTTGTGTCTTGGTTCCTTATGTATCATAGAATTAAGGTTGAACATCAAAATTCAGCTGGTTTTCTATGTAAGATCTTAGATTTATAGAGAGGTATATATATTATTAAATTTTATCTAAATATTTGTTTTATCTATATGAGAATTAATAATGAATTCATGGAGTTTTTGGGATCATCTGAGGCTTATTCAGATCCTAGATCTCTAGTTTTTGTAGAAGAAAAACAAGGGGCACAGCTGGCACACAATTAGTAGTAATCGTGTGGATCAAACATGTGACCCATGTGTAGAGGAGAACAGTTTGTATAACCATGAATGGGAGTCCACTTGGCCTTGTAGGAAGATGTAATGGAATTTTATAGCTCAACCACATTGTTGAAACATGGTTTTTCTAACTCTTGACCTCACCTTGTGAAGGGGAGTTCTACTTAGACATTGGTGGTAAATTGTAGGCACACAATTTGTCCAACCATGAGGCCAAGCTTTACACCTTTTAAAAAATTGTGAAATGCCATTTTTCTTTCCTAAAAATTAACCCCTATATATTCTTCTTCTTCTATAAAATTCACAACATCCCTATCCCATTGAAATTTATCTTTTTATCCTCTCAATCTAGGATTTTAGAGATCTCATGCATCAGGAATTTGTTTCAAGAGTTGTTCATCATGTTGTTTATCCAATATAAATTATAAAATTCCTCTTAGTTCTTTTCTTGTTTTATCTCACTGCATTGGATTTTATTTTTGTGTGAGCTAATATGGACAATTTTTAGGTTGTTTTTTATTTCTTTAATTTATTCCATTATATCTTGGATTAAATGTTGATATTGGATGAGGATACGACTATTGATATAAGGTAGGTGGTCTAGATATTTTCATTAAAAATCTGGTTTTCATACTATGCGCCATCGTTCTATGAATTATAACTTCTTTGTGACACTTTTTAATGTAAAATTAAATTAACAAAATGTTATCACTTTTAATTGGTTGCCCTTAACAACTAATTTTCATCATCAGAGGTTTTCTAGATCGATGTAAGTCACCCCCTTAGGGTGATCTATATAAAATTACTATGAATGTTTCATATTATTTGACAATGAAACCGCCTTTGAGGGTGGTTTTTTATCTTATAAATTAAGGGTTTAATTGGATAAAATAGAATAGTGTGATACCATGATAGGCCCCTAATCCTAGGCTATATAATTAAACCACATTTATAGTTTTGTTGATTCTTATTTAAATTGAATGGATAAATGGTTTAAATGAAAGGTTAATGTTACAACCATTACACATTGCTCTTTTTTTATTATAAAGTATGGTCAAGACTATTATTATGATTATGGATACTTTTTTAATAATGAAATAATTTTTGATTATGGTCACAAACCTAAAATTACTTAAAGTTGTGGGTTTCCTTTAGTGATACTTGGATAACTATTGCAGTTTCCGTTGGACGAACTCACGGGATTCCAAAAAATTCATTGATTTTTCTACTAAGTGAAATACTACACTTGCATTTGGTCTTTTTCTTAGACCGTTAATTCCCTGAATTAGCTATAGGGGTTCACCTATATTTATAGAAATTAAATAAATGTATTCTATGTTTCTCCTTGGATACATCTAGATATTTCAAACCACATTGTATTATTCCTTGGGCTCCTTTCAAGTCTCAAACTAAGGCTACTTAGGACTTAATCCTTGAGATCAGGAAGAACTTCCCCTTTTTGGGTGAATTTCCAAGGGTACACCCCTATGGACTCACCCATAATATAAAACTTAAATTCCATTGAAATTATGGAACCTTATGTGATTATAATTATATATGGAATCATTTTTTTTATTTCTCAAGTACTGGCCTTATAAATATAAATAATAATTAAAAATTATTGGAGATATTTTAGGTTTTGGCTAAAGAAGGTAGCATCAGATGGGTATCCCACAACAAACCTAGACTAATATGGTTATTTATTTAATACCTTATGTTTCATACATACACACTTCTCATTATATATTCATAGACTATATAGTTCTAGACACCATTGGTGGTGGCCTACTGAGTTTTACTCACACCATGTTCATGAAACCGATTGATTCCTTGAGAGACTTCATGGATTCAGGTAGTGTAAAAGGGAAGCTCCTAACTATAGATACTTGATTTTATATACTAGGATGGTGTAAAGGAGTAGAGGACTGATATTGTTCTTATAATACTATTGGATATAGATTTTAGTCTTTTTTAATGTTTTTTATATCATGTAAATAAAATATGCTTGATACCATGTTTCCATTGTATTTCTAATTTTTGTAGAGCATCATGACAACATTATTTTTTATTCGATGCTGGTTATTATTTCTTATGTCTGATTATTATTATTTGGATGGTATATTTTCCACTTCTTCATTATTTTTGATCTAATGTTCTTTTTATTTTATAGCACTATCTTCCACTCTGATTATGAGGATATAGTCTCCCCAATGTACCATATTAGACTCTCACTACTAGTCAAAACCCTCTAGTGTTTGGGTAGGTCCTCTTGAGTCCATGTGGCCACAAGTTTGTGTCACTTATAAATAGACCAGACTTGGGATGACACAAGTGGAATAATAGGCTTTAATTTCTCTTCATTACTATTTCAGGATGCTAAAAAGTAGACTAGGATGTGTCAAAATTTGGTAACGAACCTATGTATGGGAGTAACTAACCCATGTACAAGGAAAATGATAAGTTTCTTGGGATAAGTCGTGATGTTCTGATATTTTTTTGTTATGATTATACTGATTTCACTATTGGGTGGTGCACATGATTCTTTAATTTTGATATGATTATGTATTCTTACCATTAGCCTGATATGAAAAGTATTTTATCATACATCATTATAGGAACCTAAGGATTTATATGTCATGAATTTTCCATTCCATGTTTACTTTATCACATGCTTTACCTACAACATGTTATAGTGCCTTGATTTAAATACTAAAAAAATACACCAATGTTTATTGTGGGGAAGAAATAATTGGTAAATTAACATGTATGCATCAGCCTAAGGGGTATTTTCTGGCATAGCTTGATGGTGGAACCTTAACTGACTAATTATAACACGTTTGAGACCCAAACCATTAGTTACATGAGTTGAAACATTAGTTGATTGTGATTAAATTTATTCCAATTGTAATTTATACTATGCGTACCTTTATAAATTAGGAATGGTGATACATATAATCGAATCATCAAATATATACATGTTACATATTGATATCGAATGTAAAGGTCTGATTGTAGTTACATGAAGTACCAATTGTAATTTATAAGACATAGATCTTCATGACATGGGAACGAAAACTCATCTAACTGGACTATAATATATATATATATATTCTTAAAAAATATGATATCTAGAAGTTAAATGTAATTGTTAATGTTAAATAAGGATGTTAATTGCAACATAAAGAGTGTTTTTCTCTATAACATGCAATTGACACTCTATATACTAGAACCTCTATCATAAAATATAGAACCTCACCCTGACCTGACATTAGTAGTGGGAAATGGGACTGTCTCTTGTGACCCTTAATGTTTTTATATGTCACATATTCTTGGAATTATGAGTTGGTAGTGGGGTGTGACTCTTATATATCAAGGATTTTCACCTGTCCTATTCCATTATCTTAAGAACTTTTTATTTACAAAACTTGTTCTGAGTCATGTGTTTGGAATTGTAAAAATATTCCACCATGAATACCTTGAGTTATGCACTAGGTTAGTGGCAATGACCATGATACAGAGGTGGTGGGGCATACACCACTAATATTACATTCATTAGTGACACTTATGAGAAATCCTATTATACACAATATGGGAACTAATGGTTAGTTATGAGAGGGTTTGTTACAGTTATTACAATATATTGAGAAGATCTACAACCTACAAATTCTATGGAATAATTGATTAGGGAGTCCCAATAGTAGCACCCTCCTACCTTTTTGGGGGAATGAAATCCTTAGGCTACCAAGTTATGTCTAGAGGCTTTGTTATCTATCTATGAGAATCTACCGACACCTCTATAAAGGCGAGTGATGCTCGCAACATACATTCTTAGAGGGTAGGCAAAGATATGGTGGGGTGTTTTGACATAGGAAGATCATCATCAAGTTATAATATGGAGGAATTTTCAAAATACCTTCTATGATTATTTATTTCTTAAGACATTATAGGTTAACCAAGACAGAGAGTTTATCCACCTAGACTAGGGAACTTTTTCAGTTATAGACTACTCCTCTTGTTTCACCGAACTTCAGCATTCCATTCTTACTCTCCTTGGTAAAGAATTGTATAGGGATAAGCGATTTAAGGATGGACTAAGGTATACCATCCAATGTCAAGTGAACATGTTTTGTTTAACTATTTATACTGAGATAGTGAACTAGACCCTCGTCTCAAAGCGTAACTTAGGGGAGGCTGAAGGTGTGGGGAACAATGGTTTAGTGCATTAATAGGGAAGTGGTTCATATAATGGAATGAAACACCATATATAACCATCTAATAGATGCAAAAAAACTTAGAGTGTGCACCTGAGTAGCCATGTGATATGTCACCAATATGGTAGGTCAGGTCACATGAATCCAAGCTGTAGTAAGGATCAAGTTGAGTATCGGGCCTACGACAATATGAGAAATCTTTAGCAGTTTTAAATAAACTTTTATCTAGTGAAAAATGAGAGGGATTATACACCGACTCTAGATTATGAATCAAGATTAGAAAATCTAGATCAGGATGGAAGCTAGACTACTACTGACCGATCAGGCTAAGAAGGTGGTCATGGTTGAGGGATCCATACATAGGATATATAGTTCAAATAGAGTGGAATCGATCAGGGTAGTTAGGTTGAATCTTAGGTCCACAGATCATGCTAGATATATATAGTATGGTGTATACCTGATGATAAGGGTGTCAATCTGTCTACAGTTTGAGGTAAGATTTTATTAACCTCATATTTAGTGTCTATTTTATTTGATATAAGTTCTTCCCACTCTTTCATATCTACAAATGTCATGGAAATACTTGGTATTGAGATTGAATAATTTTATGGAGTGATGCCTCTTGATGCCCCATAGAGAGTCTGTTTAGAGTGTACAACAATTAAAACAGTTCCCCCTTGATAATGGGGTTTATTGTTTCTTATGGTACATTTTCATCCTTGATATGATAGGATTTGACACCATTCTTAAGATGGACTGGTTAGTACCCTATCAATCCTATTCTAATTTTAATCACTGAAGGGTGACTTTCAAATCACTTGAGGGTGGTATCTATATTCAAAAATGAGAATGGGATGTCTAGGATAGTTGGTATGGACCTGAGCATCTGGGTTGGGTGGAGTGAAAACTTGTATTTCAATTAATTTTCTAGGTGACCAGGGAACACAATAGATATATTTCCCTTCTATGGGGGATCATTTCAGGGATGTTTATATGATCAATTTTTTGTGTTACCTCCTGAGAGAGAGGTGGAGTTTATTATTGATACAGTTCCAAGAACAACACTAGTATATATTTCACCTTATAGGATGGCTCATACTGATCTTGGGGAACTCAAGAGATAGTTAGAGGAATTGGAAGATAAAAGGTTTATACAACCCAATACTTCATCATGGGGTTCACCCATGCTTTTTTCCAAGAAGGATGATGGTACACTTTGATTATGCATGGATTACTAGAAATTAAATCAGATTATAGTTAAGAACCTGTACACTTTACCTAGAATAGATGACCTATTCAACCAACTCCATGAAGATAAGGTATTCCTAAAGATTGATTTAAGGTAGGGTTATCATCAATTATGGGGTAGGATTTAAAACATTGAACATATAAACTTTTGAAGTAGGTATGGAATTTAAGAGTATTTGTTGATGTCATTCAGTATGGTGAACATGACAATAGTTTTTACGACCCTGATGAATCAAGTTTTTCACCCATACCTAGATTAATTCCTTTTGGTTTTTATGGACAATATCTTGGTGTATTCTCATACTCAATGCAATCATGACAAAAAACTTAACATCATATTGAGTACACTGAGAGATCATACATTTTATTCCAATCTAACAAAATTCCACTTTTGGATTTATAAAGTTCACTTTCTGTGTCACATTATACCATAGATTGGAGTGTCTATTGACCCGTAGAAAGAGAGAGTCATGGTTTTCTAGGAATAAACCAAGAACATATTTGACATACAAAATTTCTTGGGGCCAGTGGGATATTATAAGAATTTTATCTAAGAATTATCATTCCTTGAAATCCATATTATAGGTTTATCTTAGAAGGGAATCAAATTTGAATGATCTGAATCTTATGAGGAATCATTTTAGAAGATGGAAAGAAGACTGGTTTTAGCACCGATCCAGATCTTACCCGAGACCATAAGAGGCTATATGTATTATTGTGATGTATCAAGCATTAGGTTGGAAGGTGTTTTGATGAAGCATGAGTAGGTCGTAACATACATGTCTCACTAGTTGAACCCTCACAAGCACAATTACTTAAAAAACTATCTCGGGCTTTCTACAGTTGTTCATTCCTTGTATTTTTGGAGGCATTATCTATTGGAGGAGTAGTTCCTTGTATACATGGACCATAAAAGTATCAAATAAATCTTCACTCAGCCTGAATTGAATCCCATAGAGTGAATATTTGTTTAATACCTTTAGTATTTTGAATTTGAGATTACTTATATACCTGGGAACGGTAATGGAGTAGCCAATTCAATGAACCATAAGACACAATCACAAGTTATTAAAGAAGCTAGTATGAATTGTAGTTAATAGACTTGTTTTCTAAGATGAATCTTGAGATTTAAGAGTGTCACATGAATCTTGTACTTTCAAATCTATCAGTGAATTATTCACATATGGATCAAGTTAATATGAGAAAAAATTCTGATCCCAAATGATTGGTATTAAAGGAGAGTGTTTTAGGTGAGTACCCGCTTCCTATCTGGGTTGTTGATGGGGATGAGATCTTATGCATTTTCACACCTAGATTTTTATTTTGGACCTCTGTTCTAGTTTATCTTTTGGCATTGGGTTTTTTATCTCGAGTTTCAGTTGTGGAGAGTTTAAAATTTTCAGATTCGGAGTGTTTTTCTCATGTCTCATGGTTTAGGCACACATTTAAAAGAAAATGTGTGGCCCAACAAAGGAAACCATGTAGAATAAGATTTGAGATAGTGGCATGGAACATGACTTGCACATGGTTTGTTAAATCATGTGGAAAGCATGTGAGAATCCTATGTGTCGAGACAGAACCATTTATCATGGTTGGAACATAGTTTTTCAAACCATGTGGAAAACTAATGTAGCGTTACCTATGTGTCCAGTGAGGGGTTCATGGTTGGCGCACAGTTTACTAAATTGTCTAGCCTAACTATGCTAGTTTCCCATGTCATTAAAAAAATGTGAATTTACTATTGCATACTCTCAATATTTTAGCCCCAAAATTCCTCATATATTATTATCCTAGTTCGTGTGACCCAAAGGGAACCCCAACCATTCTCTCCAAGCCTCCACCCCTCTACCATGGTGTAGATCTAGTGATTCTTCAATGTTTTCAGATATATTTCTCAAGCTAACCTCCTATCCTCTTATCCCTCTTCCTTATCCTTTCATTTTCTTTTGAGTTCTTATTCTACTATGGTCTCTTGGAAATAGGGTTCATGTTTTCCTTGATTTATGTTGGGTTTTTTCTTGTTCAAGGATCCTTATGGTAGTTCTTGGCTCTTGGAACCTTGAAGAGCATGTTTCAGGCATGCGTTGTTGAAACGCTTATGGTTTAAGGTAGGTTTCCATTTTTAATTGCCTTTTTTAATTTAAGAATAATTGGTTTCATGTTTTTATACCTTCCTTGAAAATTAAATAGTGATGTGTGATTTTTGGATTAATTTTTTTGGTGTGCAATGTGATGACTTATCCATTTTTTTGGGATAAATGCAATTGTTTTGTTAAAATTTGCACACCAAGTGTACAGTAAATTGCCCGGTTAGATTTTGTGAGTAATTTTTGGCATGTAAATCATGGTTTGGCCTTTTAGATATATTTTTGATGTTTGAAATTATGATTTGGGTTCCTTGAATGAGTTTTAAAAGTGGTATGTCATGTGTTGGTAGTGTGTGGACCATTTTTCATTTAAATGAAAATGGTTTTAGTTGAAAAATGAGGTTTAAATACTTAAATGGGGTTTTATAAATGTTTGTGAAATCGAAAATTAAATTTTAGCACTTTTTTGGAAAGGTAGATTTATTTCCTTAAAAAATGATGGCTATGTGAAACATACTTGAGGCTCGTTTGTAAATTTTTTGAAAATTGTGAGAGTGTTTATCATGAAAATACTACTTGGATAGTTTTCATGCCTTGGTTTTATTAAATGGATGGTATGTTCTTGCTATATAATCCTCTTGATCCATTTACATTAATGGGTTGGATGTCCTCTTTGTGGAATCCTTGTGGTCCATTTACTTAATTCAAAAATGGGAGATCCTCGGTGTGGAACCCTTTAAGGATTATTTGTTTAAATAAAGAGATTTTTAATTGGGATGAATTAGGTGATTCATATTGTGTAAATTATTATTGTATATGTTCATGTGATTGTATTCTTATCTAGAATCAGTTGGCTCACTCTCTTTATATATGTTTAAATGGGAACCTCGTATAGAGAGTGAATTTTTTAAGAATAATTACTACAGTAGTTAGGATCATGCTTTGACTTGTGGCCCATAGAAAGGGGATATACTGAGTTTTCTTACCATGGGATATTGACCCTCAGTTTTTACCATGTGTGGTATCACCGATCATGTGAGGGAATTATTATTTTCATCGAGTAAGGCATGCTTTTTGGGATGAGTCAACATGTGTTAGTATGTTCATTATTATTCATGAGATCCTAGGTCCACCCATGTCTATTGAAACTTAGTTTTATATGGATAATTATTGTGATGTATTGTTGGTTTGATACTCTTATGTGAAAAATATTACTTTTATATATTGTATTTAAATCTTAAAGTTGATGTTTCTTTTATTTTAAAGGAAGTGAATTGGGAATAGATTTGATCAGACATGCCTACTAAGTTTTAATACTCACATCTATAGTTATTTCTTGTTTTTATTTATTGGTGCAGGTTTTAGCTTGGTATCGATTGTTGTGGGTGATGGTTGGTCTTTGTATTAGAGAGTGACCCTGAAGGTCAGATGGAGGAATTATGAGTGTCAGGTTTTAGTTTGGTTTTTTTGTTCAGTTTTTGTGTTTTTAGATCTGTATAAATGATGTTTAGTTTGGTAATATATTTATATTGGGTTGCTTTATTTATTTATTTTATTTAGTTTATCTATTTATACTGGGTTTAATCATTCATTTTTTTACTCTGTTGATGCTCCAAAATAGTTTCCTACCTATGGGGATTGGGAACAACCTTCAGGATATGTCGTGGATTGACTCAGGTGATAGGTTCATGGTCGAACTAGGTTGGTTTGTGACAAGATGGTATCAGAGTAGGTTTCCCTTAGAGTACCTTGCTTTCAGAGTGCCCTATGTTATTTGGTATGTAAATTTAGTTGGAGTAGAACTGGTAGAACTTGGGGTGAAATTGTAGGGAAGTTCCTAGCCAACACTTTCTGGACCGAGCCTTGGGTTTCCATGGGAATTATAGTTTTATTTTTTTCCTTGATTCTTGTGGTTTATCCTATGCTTAGAAAATAAAAATGGAGTTGGTATGGTGGTCTTCATGAGTTCACAGGTCCTGGAAAGCCATATAGAGCTAGAGACATGGTCCTAGAAGACTCTTTGTGATGGTGGCCTATTTGAAATATGGACGCAAACCCTATAAAAAATACACCCAATGTCACTAGTTTCTCATTGTTTGTTACATTGAGTTACTCATGATTATGAATGGTTATGGGAACTCTAGTTTTAGGATTGTAAAAATTGGATTCAAAAATAGAAATGTTTTGGTTTTGGGAAGATCAGAAATGAGTATTCAACATCATTTTGAGAAAGGTATTAGAAAATAAGATTTCATCAAAATTATATCTAGGTATTATTGAGATTTATTGTTTGGAAAGAAGAAATTTATTTTGGAAAATGTGAATTTTTAAATCTATTCAAAATATAATTTTTTGAGTTGATGAAAATGTTTTGAATAAAATGTATTGAATTAGATTTTTGTAAGGAATCTATGGGATTTAGTTTTTGACTGATGAAATGGGTTTATGTGTGATGTTTGAAAATGATTTTTGACATGGTGGTGAGTGATATTTTGAAAGGTTTTGTGAATTTGAAATGAGTATATTTTTTTGATCTTTTTTATTTACATGAGTGACTACATGCATGAATATGAGTGTAAATGTGGATGGTTTATGGAACGAGAAAATGAGTTCCCAAAATGGCATGGGTTGATAGATGCCCGGGGTAGCATGGAATGTGAATGTATGAGGCTCCATGGGATACCATTTGGGAGTGTCAAAATCCACCAAGTTTGTTTTGTTTTTGAAAGTGTTTTGAAGAGGAAAATTTTTATGTTTTCATAGCCAGTAGTTGTGTGTATTTATTTTCTGTCTTAGGTATATTTCTTATGTAGTGATTGAGATTAAAAACTCTGATTGATGAGTTTTTTTTATTGAGATCTTGGTATTCTTGTTGTTTAGTGTTTTCCACCACTATAGAGTTAATGGATATTCAGGATGTAGCTATGGATGGTTTACCATTAGCAGGCATTCCAGCTGATCAACCTATGGATTTTCTTCTTGAGTTTCGTAAGTCTAATCCGCCTCTCTTTTATGGTCAAGAAGATCCCCTCTAAGTGTAAGAGTGGGTGTGGAATATCAAAAGGAATTTATCCTCCTTGAGTTTCCTAATTCATTCAAGGTTAATTTCACTACCTTCATGTTTGAAAGACCAACCTGAATATGGTGGAATTCAGTCTCTCAGAACAAGCCTCATGAAGATCTCACCTGGGAGTTCTTTAAGGCTTCATTCATTCATTATTATTTCTATGAGATAGTGAAGGTAATAAAGGAGATAGAGATGTTATATTTACAAAAAGGTGATTGACCAGTATTGGAGTACATCCATAGTTTTTTTACCTTGTTCCATACACTCTGGAGTAGTACATAGATGATTCCTTTAAGGATCGACATTTTGAGTTTGGGCTTCATCTTCACCTGTAGTTGAAGGTGTCAGAGTTCAATATAACCACTTTTGTGGATGTGGTGAGGTATTTTTTTCATGTTGAGGCTGTGTCAGTAGGAGTGATTGTGATAAACATCCTCTCTGAAATCTATAGAATTAGATAAGGGAATTATAGTAATGGGATCAGAAATCGGCCTGAAGATGTTGGTACTGGTAGTGGGATGAAATTACTTCAAGATATTTCATTAGAATATACCAATAAAAGGATAATGTTTTATCATAAGTGTAGAAATCTGAGTCATAAAAGTCATCAATATAGAATGATCCAATGACCTGTTATTTCTATGGACACCTAGTCCATCTGTAATGGTTATTTTGGGGTGTTTCATGGAAGCGATGTGGATCCAGTTCATAGGAGTTGTGTTCTGTTCTAGGCTCGGTTTAAACTCCCTTTCTATTTTAATGTTTCTTTCTATTGTGTAGGTTGTGCATGGTGGTGTTATATTTTTTTCAAGTAAGGGGATGCTTTGGATCTCTAGAGAATTTTTGTTCTAATATAAGTGTGTTTTTATTTTGAAAGTTCCGAATTATTTCCCTCTTAAGTAGAGGTGTATTCTGTTGTGTTCCTTGTTTATATTTTTTTCGTTTAAAGTTGAAATTTTTTAGTGTTTATATTTTGAAACCCCAGTTCTGGTGGAAAGGTGTTCAGATAAAGGATTAATATCTCATGAGTGTGATGATGTATGTGAATCAAACATCAGGGCTCCAACCATAAGCCTTAGAGTGATGTTGGCGCGCAATCAAGAATCCTAGGGGTGGAGGGTTCTAGTTTTTGTCTTTAGTGTGGGAATGGAGATAGTTTGAGTTTCCCTTTGCAACTCTTGTATCTCCCCCATATGGTGGGGGTTGTCTGTATGGTTTTTTTTTGTGAAATCGGATGAATGTTTAAAATGGTAGGGAAACCTACCGTGGGTCTCCTTGAAGTTTATTCTGAAACTATTCTGTGCTTGTTATTTTTTACTTGTGGGGAGTCTATTTCAGCCTCCAGTGTTGAGAATTCGGATTGGTTTCTGGTGTTGGTCTGGTATATGGTAGTCTATTATGATTCTATTGGATTTTTAATTCCTTTTTGGGTTAGAGAAGAATTGGGTTTTTTGAAGTATGTTCAATAGTAATTTTTGAAGCCTATTTATAGAGGTTGTGGGTTGAGTATTCCTGTCATTTCTTAGGAAATAGTTTTGGTTTGTTTTTTTATTTTAGGAAAGAGGCATAAGTTGTATTTGTTAGTGGAAGATATGTTATTGGTTTGAGAGGTTGAATCATGTGGTTATATAAATCCTTTTTCATTGATCAATCAACTAGAATATTTCATGGATTTTTGGGGGAATAAAGTGTTATGGTGGGGAGAATTAGAACACCTAGATTTTTATTTTGGACCTATATTCTAGTTTATCTTTTGGACTTGGGTTTTTATCTCAAGTTCTAGGTGTGATGGGTTTATTTTTTTTATTTTCAGAGTTTTTTTTCTTATATTTCATGGTTTAGGCACACAAATAGGGGAAACCATGTGGCCCATCTTAGTAAATTGTGCAACTTAATATTTGGGATAGTAGGATGGTGCACAACTTGCACATAGTTTTTAAACTATACGGAAAGTGTGAAAGATTCCTCTATATCAGGACAAAACCATTTTACATGGTCAGAGCACAATTTTTCAAACCTTGTGTCCAAACCATGTAGGATTCCCTATGTGTCCAATGAGGGGTCCATGGTTAGCGCACAATTTACAAAACTGTGCATTCTGACCATGCGAGATTCCCAGGTTATTAAAAAATGTTAATTTCCTATTCTACCATCACGGTATGTTATCCTGAAAAATCCTACCATCTTATTATTCTCGTATTTTCTACCCAAAGGGCGCCCCTCCCATACTATCCAAGCCTCCACCACTTTACCATGGTGTAGATCTAGTGATTTTTCATGGTTTTGGGATAGATTTATCAAGGTAACCTCCTCTCCTATTCTCCCTCTTCCTTCTCCTTTTATTTTATTTTGAGTTCTTCTTATCCTATGGTCTCTTAGACCTAGGGTTACTATTTTCATTGATTTATGTTGGTGGTTTTCTTGTTTAAGGTTTTTCTAGGGTGTTATTGTCTCTTAGAACCTTGGCGAGGTTGTTCCGAGTGTGTGTTGTTGAATCTCTTGTGGTTTGATGTAGGTGTATGTTTTCACTTACCTTTTTAATTTAATAATTGATTATTATATGATTTTTTTCACCTTCTATGAATATCAAATAGTCATGTGTGATGTGTGGAATACATTTTTGGTGTGAAAAGTGATGAATTATCCCTTATTTTGTGACAAATGGCATTGTTTTGTTAAAAGTTTCACACTATGTGTTCGATGAAATTTGTTGTTGGATTTTGGGAGTAATTTGTGGTATTTAAATCATGATTTGGAATTGTAGATATATTTTTAACATGTGAAATGATGATTTTGGGTTACTTTAATGGGTTTTGATAGTGGTTTTGGATTTAAAGGAAATGTGTATTTGGATTTTAAAAATGGTATGACATGTGTTAGCTATGTGTAGCCTGTTTGGCATTTAAATTAAAATAGTTTTGGTTGGAACATGTAGTGAGAATACTTAAATGGGTTTTTATAAATGTTTATGAAATGGTAAATGATAAGTCAAAATGTTTTTGGAAATGTGGACTTAGTTCCTTAAAAAGTGAGGGTTAGGTGAAACATTCTTGAGGTCGGTTTGGCACTTTTGTGAAAATGGTGAAGGTGTTAATCATGAAAACTCTCCTTGGATAATTCTCATGCATTGGTTATATTAAATAGATGGGATGAACTTGATGTGTAATCCTCATGATCCATTTATGTGAATGGGTGGGACGTCCTCATGATAGAATAATCACGACCCATTTACATAGTGCAGAAATGGGGGATCCTTAGTGTGGACCCCTTTGAGACTTGTTGGTTTATGGTAAGAGATTGATCCTTGGGATGACTCAGGTGACTCCTATTGTGTAAATTATTATTATATATTTTTATATGATTGAATGATCGACTGAAATTGGTTGGATAACCCTCTTTATATAGCTTGACACGGGAACCTTTCATAGTGATTTAATTTTAGGTGAAGAATTACTATACTAGTTATGATTATCCTCTAATTAGTGGTCCATATCTCAAGGATATATTGAGTTTTATTACTATGGGATAGTGCCCCTTGGGTTTTACAATGTACAGGATGGCTGAGCGTGTGAGGGTGTTATTGATTTCATCAAGTGGGGCATGTTTTTTTAGATGAGTCAACATGTATTAGTATGTATTGGATTATTCACGATCTACTAGGTTCACCCATGTCTATTGGAACTTAGTTTTCTATGGTTAATTATTATGATGCATTGTTTATTGGATACTCTTGTGTGATTCTTTCCCATTTCCTTTATTGTATGATTATTGTGATTAATTCTTGAGTAGTGTGGCATTAGGTCAAGTAAGATAAAAGGTTTTAAAGTATTTATGGAAATAGGTTTTGGAAAATTTTTCAACTCTTTCCCTCTTGTAAGTGGAATGCTACATTTCCATTTTTAAAATACATATGGTTCCTACTTGGAAAAGAGTTGGGTTTTAAATGATAAAATGGTCAATGGAACTTGTTTTGTTTTAAAGGGGAAAATGTGTGAAAATGATTACTTTTATGTATTTTATTTCAAACTTGAAGTTTATGTATCTATTATTTTAAAGGAAGTTAATTGGGAATAGATTTGATCGGGCATGTCTACTAAGTTTTAATAATCATGCCTATAGTTTTTTTTGTTTTTAGTTTATTGTTCTGGTTTCATCTTGGTATCGATCACCATGGAAGTTGTTTGGTCTCAGTATCAGAGAGTGACCCTTAGGGTCACATGGATGTGTTGTGGTCATTAGGTTTTAGTTTGGTTTTATTGTTTAGTTTTTTTGTATTTTTAGTTTTTAATAAATAATGTTCAGTTTGGAAATATATTTATATTAGGTTCTCTGTTTATTTATGTGGTTTAGTTTATTTATTTATATTCAGTGAAATTATTCCTTTTGTTTACTCTATTGATTCCTATCACTAGTTTACAACCTACGGGGATCGGGAATGCCCTTCGGGCTATGTCGTTGATCTGCTCGGTTGATCAGTTCAGAGTCGACTCGGGTTGTTTCATGACATGAATTCATGGAAATATTTGGGTTATTATAGACATGCAATAAGATATTATAAGAGAATATAATTCCTCCAAATAGACAGTACATACTATACTTAAAAATATGTATTATGACTTACACCATTAATATTGGTGGCCTAATATGAAGAAGAAGATAGTGGGTTTGGTTACTCAATGTTCCACTTGTCAATAAGTGAAGGTAGAACACCAGTGGCCTATTAGTATATTACAGCCCTTACTTATTTTGGAGTGGAAATGGGACGTCATCATTATTGATTTCATGATGGGATTACCTAGGTCACCTTGAGGCTCTGATATTATATGGGCAATCATGGATAGATTAAAAAAGGTCACCCACTTCTTACCTATCAGTGATACCTTTTTAGTGGATGAGATCCGAAGGTTATACATCAGTGAGATTATATGCCTTAATGGGGTTCCCTATACTATCATATTAGAAATGTTTTCTTGGTTTACTTATTTTTTATTTCAAGGGTTGGAAAGGTATTTATGTCCACAGGTATTTCTAAGTACAACCTATCACCGAAAGACCGACGATTAGTCTGAGTACATGATACTAGTGTTAGAGGACATGCTCTGAGCATGGATCCTCAATTTTAGAGGGTCTTGGGAGAAAAAATAATTTCTTGCTTAATTTTATTATAATAATATCTCTCATGAGACTATACATATGTATCTATATGAGTATATATAAAATAGGTCTTGTCGATCTCCTCTGTGTTGGTTAGAGGCAGGGGAAGAAGAGGTACTAAGACCACATCTTGTTAATGAGACATTAGAGCAGGTACAACTTATCGATAAGTGTATGGATATAGATCAATTTAGGAAGAAGTATTATGTTTATCATCATTAAAATACTATAGATTTCAAGGTTGGGGATTGGGTGTTCCTATGTGTTTTCCTAGTCCGGGGCATCAACATATTCAGAGACAAGGGAATCTGGTACCTAGGTTCTTTATAAGTTGATGAAACTTTTGAAGAGTACCCAATATGTATCATTGATCATATCAAAAAGTCTCTTCAAGGCATGTCAATTACTTTAGTTTGGGTGCTATGGTAACATGGATGTGTACAATATGAGACTTGGGAAAGAGGCCAATGTACGTGCTTAGTGGTTGGAGTTATTCATAGATGATGCTTAACCACCCTCATAATGTAAACTCAGGGATGATTTGTTATTTTCATGTGACATAATATACCCTATTTTTAGGGTGTTCATCTATATATTATATTACTCCCATTATAGAACATATTAGAGGCTAATATTGGATGAGGAGTTTTATAATGGTATAAGTTAGGCGGTCTAGCTATTTTCCCTAAAAGTTTGGTTGTCTATATTATGTGTTTTTGTGTCACATGTTGAAACTTACCTATAACAAACCTTTTAATATCAAATTAAATTAATAAAATGTTAACACCTTGAATTATTTTACCTTACCACCTACTTTTCATCGTTAGAGGTTTTCTACCTCGACACAGGTCACCCCCTTTGGATTCACTATATAAAATTCCTAGTAACTTTATATCTTATTATGTAATCAAATTACCTTTGAGGTATGATTTTGGAAATTATAAATTAATGTATTAATTAGATAAAATGGTATGGTGTGACACATTTTTATCCTCCTAAGCCTAATATATGTAATTAAACCAACTTTAAAGTTGTTTTGATTCACCTTACAATTGAAATTTCTAAATGTTTTAAATGAAAAGTGAATGGTATGACCATGTCACCTATACCTTATTTGATTATAAAGTACGATCATGGATATTATTCAATTATGGATACTTGATGAATAATTACATAATGACTGTTTAAAGTGACATACATGAAATTACATAAAGGTTTGGCATGCCCTGCTTGATACTGTGATTCTCATTGTGGTTTTCCTTTGACAGACTCATGGTATGCCAACAGATTCATTGATGCACCAGCCAAGTGCAAGAACACACTTGGATGTGTTATTTGTCTTAGATTGAGAATGCCCTAAATCAGCACTGTTGGTTCACCTATATTTTTAGAAATTAAATGAATGCCTTATATGGGACTCCTTGTATTCGACATGATATTATGGACCTCATTGGATTATTCCATGGGATCCTTTAAAGTTTCACACTAAGGCTACTTTGTACATGCTCCTGGGGATGAGGTATAACTTCCCCTTTTTGGGTGCATTTCCAAGAGTACACCCCTATGGATTAACCCATATTATAAAACATAAATTCCATTGAAATTATGGAACCTTATATGGTTATTACTATATATTGATTCCTTGGTTGTATGCCTCGCATATCAACCTTATAAATATAAATGGAAAAGAAAAATGTTGAGATACATTTCTGGCTTAGGATAAAGCAGGTTGTATAAAGGCCTAAACCCACACTTCTAGATTTAGTAATACTAATGATGTGTAATTTTATTTTCATAAAATATAACAAAAAAAATACATAGTACTTTATACAATTCAATAATCTCTTCCATTCTAGGTTTTGGAGAAATAGAAAAAACCAACCAATTAATGAGAGTTTTAAAAAATTTAACTAATTTTCATCATATTAGATATATATTTTTACAAAAAAGTACATTTAGAATTTCTACTAAACCTATGAAAAATATTTTAAAATATGGGATGAGAACCAAAATTGATCGGAAAGGGATTTTAAAAACCAGTGAAAAATAATTTAAAATTCTTTTGAAAATATTTTATATTAAAGAAAAAAATATCTGATATTATATATAAAATTAAAAAATAATAATATTTGGTTTATATAAAATTTCATAAGAAAATACTTTTCAAAACCTCCTAAAAATACTTATCGTTTTGAAAACCATTCAAAAATACCCTTTTAAAAAACTTGTATTTCTCTATAAAAATCATTTGAAAATAATAAATATTTTATGGATTAAAATGATACTTGGAAAATCATAAGAAAAACCACATGGGAACTAGAAGTGTCACTTTTAGGAAAATTCCCCTTTAATATCATGGGGTCACTCTCTATACCTTTCCATCTCTTTTAATGAAAAAGTAACGAATTTTAATAAAAACATTTTTAGAAGATCTTCCTTTCACATTCATAACCCATTAAAAACCTTTCAAAATCATACATATATTATTTTTGTAAAAGAAAATAATTTAATAACTTCTAATATTAATAAAATATCATTTTTAAGAGAGGTCCATTTTTCCCATAAAATAAATACTTACATTTTAATGTCATGAACACAAATGCTTTGAAATTAAAACAAAATATTGCATGAAATGTTAATAAATATTATATATGATGGCCATATATTATATTATGAATAAAATTTAAAGAAATTAAATGAAATTTTACACATAAAATGATAACTAAATAGAGGTCTTATAAAACAAATAAAACATTTTCCCCTTACCTTGAGTCTGATTTGTCATGCATTTCCATGGGAAATCCCATTTCTTAACACCTTAAGACCACATAGATTAGTGTTATGACTAAACTAAGACATCTAGAATTTGTGTAGGGTTTATATGAAATTATTTTATTATGTATTGGACAAAAAAAATGATTTTTATGTGTGAATAAATGATAATAAGAGGTTCTCTTATATAAGAGAGGATAAGGGAACTCATTGAATTTCTCAAAAGATTAAATTATAATAAATTAATTTTCTATCCAAATAATACCAAATGAACATGGATTAAAATATAATATATTATAAGGTTTTAATATTATAATCCAATATATTTTATATAAGTTTTGGTATTATTTTATACCTTATCATTTTGATTAACCCTTAGTTAACCTATTTTAATTTTAACTATTGTCAAAAAATGTTCAATGTTAAAAGGATGAAATTTTTATTTTTTGATGTTAATTGGATCATAAATAAACATTTTTTAAAATTTTATACCATATAATAACCAATTTGTATTTTTAAATATTTTTTTTTTGATTTTTAAATCATTTAATAAAATATTATTTTGACAGAATATCATTAGTGTCAATTTGGACACTAATCATTACTTTGACTACAAGAAAATCAAGATAACAAGATAAATTCAAAAAAATACATTTAATACACCCATTATATGACATAAAAATTGATAAATTTTTTGATCACCTTCATTATTTCAATTTATATTTATTTTAATATTTTTATTATCATTTATTTATTTTTTCGTTAATTGAGTAATTACAACATCATCATCGTGTAAAATTTTAATATATTTATTAATTCACTAAAAATTAAAAATAAAACACCATGATGTATATGAATATATTATATTTCAGAAAAATATTTTTTTCTAACATATATTCTGAACAAATCTATATTAAAAATGTTATAGTATTCAAAACATGAATGTGGCATCTTTAAATTTTTATTAAATAAAATATTATAAACATCATATTCCCATCCAAGTGGCCCCAAAAGTCATAAATAAATATATATAATGAAAATAAGTTTATTAATTTTAAAATGGACACTTATACTCATTCATAACCAACTTTTCCCCTCATTTAGACACATAAGAGATATTTAAGACAAAGAAACTGACATTTTGTGACTTTCTTTGATTTAAATAATATATAAGTTATTTTCATGGAAAAGTGTATATTAAACAACTAAATTTAAATATTGAGGTGTTAAGGGTATAATTAAATACATCCAATAAAAATTTGTCAATTATTAGGGTAATTTTATTTTCCTTATCATTTTTAACCTAAATTTCCCAATTTACCGTCTATTGTGGTAACAAAATTTACCAATGTTCTATTCATATTATCCAAAACTAAAAGTGAAATATTTAATAAATTTATACCTCAAAAATAAAAATATGGAATAATTTTTTTCTAAATTAAAAATAAATATGTTTTAATTATTTAATTTAAAATAAATCCAGAAAAATGCAACGAAAAACATTTCTTTAGAAAATGCTCATTTTAGACATAAAATGTTTTTATTATAAATTAAAGAATAAAATCCATTTCAAAAACCATAATTGGATTATTTTATATTATAAATAACAAAATAAAATTTAAAACTAATGCATAATATAATTTTACCTTGTAAATACTTTAAAAAATATAATTTTGAATAAAAATCGGTATTTTTCACTATTCATTGAAAAATCAAAATTTTCAAAAAATTATCAATATTTCACCATATAAAATTTTTGATAAGATTATTTAAAAAATGAAGTTAATTTTATAAAATAAAATTTCTAAAATCTCCAGAAATTAATTATATTATTTCTTCATAAAAAGTAATAAAAATCAATTTTGAAGAAAATGTATTTTTTGAAGAACAAAACAACTTTTCTAAAAATATATTACTTATTTTAAAAGAATTAATTAATACATTATAAGTGATTAAAACCATTAAATATTTTATAATTTATTTAATAAAATTCATCCTCTCCAATTTAATAGATAGGTTATAATGATAACATTTAAATATTGATATTTAGTTGTTCATTTAAGATTAATATGGTGTATCTTATATGATATGAAACATAATAATTACTTTTAATAATTTTGGATGTTATGTTCTCCCTCATCCTAACTGAATTTTTCCCTTGAAATTAATTTTTTACTTAATAATATTATGAATTTCTATTTTTAGAATTTGGAAGAACTAGAACTTCTAAGGGAACTTAATTCCCTATAAGTTTAAAAGAAAATTCCATCGCTTTGATTTTTCCTCAAACAAAAACAACTAATATCCAAATTTTTCTAGACTGTTGCTCTAATAAAAAATGTTGATGCCCAAACCCACACTTCTGGATGCAGTACTACATGCTTTGTATATTTTTTATTATAAAATATAACTGAAAATACACAGTAGTTTATATATTCCAGGACATTTTTCGGTGTAGGTTTTTAGAGAAATAGACAAAAAAAGTTAATAAGATTTAAAAAATTTAACTAATTGTATTAACATTATATAATTACATATATAAAACAATCTCCTTTTAAATTTCTACTAATCTTATGAAAAATATTTTAAAACACGGGAAGTGAAAAAAATTTCCCAGTAAGGGGTTTTAAAAACCAGGAAAAAATACATTGATATTACTTTGAAAACATTTTATATAAAAAAAATATTTGATATTATATATAACATTTAAAAATAATAAACTATGGTTTCTAGAAATATTTTATAAAAAACCAATTTTCAAAAACTTTTAAAAATAATTATAATTTTGAAAACCATTCAAAAATACCCTTTGAAAAATTCTTGGATTATCCAAAAAAATTATTAGGAAATAATAAATATTTTATGATTAAAAATATACTTGGAAAATCATAAGAAACAAATTTGGCCACTATTAATATCACTTGTGGGACAACGTCCCCTTGAGGTTATGGGTTCTCTCCCCACACCTTATCATATATTTTGATACCCAAGTGATGAATTTTAAGAAAAATATTTTTAGATGATCTATATTTCACATTCATAACCAATTAAAAAATTCCTACGTAATAAATATATTTTTTTCATAGAATAGAATAATTTAAAAAATTATAATCTTAAAAAAATTATCATTTTTGGAAAAATCCATTTTTCCATAAAAAAATTTATTACATTTAAAAGATGTGAACAAAAACTATTTGAAATTAAAACAAAATATTGTGTGAAACGTTAATAATAATGATAGATGATGGACATATATATAATTAAAAATGAAATTTATAGAAACTAAAGTACATTTTAAACATAAAATAATAAATAAATAGAGGATTTATAAAATAAATACCACATTTTTTCCTTACCTTGAGTCTGATTTGTCACAGATGTCCTTGGAGAATCCCATTTCTTAACACCATAAGACTACTAAGGTTGGTTTTATGACTAAAATAAGACCTATATAATATGTATAATTATTATAGAAAAGTATTTGGGTGGGTATTCACTCAACCAAAAGGATTTTGATGTGTGAATAAATGAGAAGAAGAGGTTCCCTTATATAAGAGAGAAGGGGGGCACTCTTGGAATCTATCAAAATATTAAATTAAAATAAATTCATATTCAATAAAAATGACACCAAATGGAAATGAATTAAAAGATTAGATAAGATAAGGTTTTAATAATATCAACAAATATATTTTATAAAATTTTCAGTATTATTTTAAACCTTATCATTTTAATTAACCCGTAGTTAACCGATTTTAATTTTAATTATGGTAACAAAGTTTTTAATATTAAAAGGTTGCAATTTTAACTTATGTTATGTTAATTGAATAATAAATAAAAAATTTATGAAATATTAAACCAATTGATAATAACTTTATATTTTTAAATATTTTTTTATAATTTTTACATAATTTAATAAAATATTATTTTGATATCATTAGTGTCAATTTTGCAACTATTCATTACATTTCCTTTAAGAAAATAAAGATGACAAAATAAATCTGAACCAAATAATTTAATACACCCATAATATGTATTAATAATCTATAATTTTTTTGTATCACCTTAATTATTTCTAATTATATTTATTTTAATATTTTTAATATCATTTATTTTATTGTTTCATTCATTGAGTAATTTCTGCGTCATCATTGTGTAATTATTTTATATACTTATTTCTTCAATAGAAATTGAAAACAAAATATAATGATGTAGATAAATATCTTATATTTATTAAAAATATATATAGTTGAATATATCTTCTCAATAAATATATATTAAAAATGTTATATTATTTAAAACATGAATGCAACATCTTTGACTTTTTATTAAATAAAATATTATAAATATCATAATCTCATCCAAGTGGCCCCAGAAGTCATAAATAAATTTATATAATAAAAATAAGTTTATTAAGTTAATAATTAAAACTTATATACATTCATAACCTACTTATATCCCCATATGGGCACGTAAGAGATATTTAAGACAAAGAATGCGACATTCTGTGACTTTCTTTTATTTAAATAATATATACGTTATTTTCATGGACAAGTGTCCATTAAACAAGTAGATTTAAATAATTATGCATAAAATGGAGAATTAACTTCCTGAAATATTATTTTATCAGGTTCTTGGTTCATTTTATATTCCTTGTCATTTTATTTTTAACCAAAATCACCCAATTTACCCCTTACTATGGTAATAAAATTTACCAAGGTTACTATTTATATTAACTAAAGATAAAAGGGACATGTATACTAAATGTTGAAATTATGAATTCAGATTTGGAATCCATTTTTCAAAATTCAAAAAACAAAAGTTCTATAATTTCATTTAAAATAAAACCAGCAAAATGCAACGAAAAATAATTTTTCAGAAAAATACCCTTTTAAAACATAAAATGAATTTATACTAAATTCAAGCATATAATACATTTCAAAAACCATAATTGGATTATTTTATATCCAAATGAAATAAGTAAAATTTAAAACTAATCCATAATATAATTTTACCTTGTAAATACTTGGAAAAATAAAATTTTGAATAAAAATCGGTATTTTTCAATTTTCATTGAAAAATCAAACTTTTCAGAAATTTTTTGAAATTTCACCAAAGTATATTTTTGATATGATAATTTCAAAAATTAAGTTCATTTTATCAAATAAATTTTCTAAAATCTCCAGAAATTAATTATATTATTTTTATATAAAAACTAATAAAATAATTTTTTAAGAATTTGTATTTTTTGAAAAAAATGACTTTTATAGAAATCTAGAACTTATTTAAAAATAATAATTAATACATTAGAATTGAGTAATACTAATAAATATTTAATAATGTCATTAATTCTATTCATTCCTTCTAATTTAACGGTTAGGTTGTAACGATCACATTTAAATAGTGATATTTAGTTGTTCGTTTAAGCATGATGTGAAGTATCTTATATGCTATAGAACATACTATTTCCTTCTAAAAACACTAGATATTACATGTATCATCAGATGGGTGTCCCATGAGGAACTTGTATGGACATGTTTATTTATTTATCACCTTATTTCTGATACCTCTACACTGCTCGTTATATATTGATAGACTGGATAGTGATAGACATTGTTGGGGGTGACCTATTGAGTTTTAATCACACCATATTTAGACTGCCGATTTATACCTAGACAGACTTCATGGATGTTCGTAGGGACAAAGGGAAGCTCCCAGCTATGGATGCTTGATTTTCTATACTGGATAGAGTATGGGAGCAGAAAATCGATCATGTTCTCACGATGCCATTGGATTTAGATTTTGTTATTTTTTATGTTTTTTATAGAATGTATATGTTGTATTTATGATGCCTTGTTTCCCTTTGTTGTTCAGAGCAGATGACTCAACAGGGGGTGAATTTATTATCTATATAAAGTTTTGTTAAAAACAGTTCTTTAAAAAATAATATTCCCTAATTAAAATAAACACAAAGTCAGTTTGTAGTGAATTTCTAAAAGTCTTGAAGGTTTAATTTGGTTCTCTGAATATTGATTTGTTATCAGCTTTACAAATCAAAAGATTAGTAAAAATTTTGAAACAAACCTACTGATTCAAAACAGATATAAACACTTTCTAAACTAACCATCAAAGTTCAATTTATCTTAATTCCAGAAATATATAACAGATAAAAATATAAGATAAAAAACACAGCGGATAAAATAAGAGGTTCAATCTCAAGAAGAGACTTAGTCCTCTCCACTTGGTGACCCCCTTCCACAAAGAAGTTTATATTAATAAACTTGTGATCCACACCCTGGATCGAGGTTCACAACAACACACAGGCTGTCTAGGTCACACTTGACATCTACCATATTTATTCTTGGGAAAAAAATAAACATATCTCACAAGATCTCTTCCACAGTTCTACATGGGATACAAGTGTAATAAGAGATTAAGAGTGAGGATATTTTTTTATCCTCCAGATTAGCTCAGAAGACAATGTGTGTGATTCAAAATAGATATACACACTGCTCAAATAGTAACTACAATATCACAATAGAGTTTAATAAGGAAGAGTGGAGTTTAGAAGTTTTTGTGTGATGTGTAGTAGAGTTCTAGACTCATTGAATGTAGAGAAAAAGAAATTCGAGTCCTCTTCTAGAAGTTGGCTTTAGAATAGAATATCGCAGTTTTATTAATCTAGCCTCTAGGTGTGAAAAAGGTTCTTCCCTTTAATGTCTCAGTGTACTATGAGATTCAACAGAACGTTGCTTATTAGAAACTTCTTGTGATCTCAAGATTTGAGTTCCTCTATTTTCGTATTTGAACAGTCACTATTTCAATGTGTTATTCAAGCTCTACGTGTATCTGTATATCTCTATGTCTTTGTCTATTTTGAGATATTATTGAAGTAATTTTATACTTCAAAGTCTACTAGGCATAAAGATCTCCACACGTGCATGTACCTTGTACTATATACAGATAGTCTTACAGAAAACATTAAATAATGTCAGAAACATTAATTTTTCTAAATAAGACCATTAGAAATAAATTTGAATTAATAAAATTGAAATAGTTATTTATAAATATCGGTGAGTCATCTTCGGTGTGTTGTATTTGGTTTGGTAACATCGGTCTGTCAACTTTGGTGTGTCGACTTCGGTGTGTCGACTTTGGTTTGTCAACTTCGGTCTATCAACTTCGGTGTGTGACTTTGGTGTGTCGACTTTGGTCTGTCAACTTTGGTGTGTCGACTTCGGTGTGTCGACTTTGGCGTGTCATCTTCGGTGTGTCAAATATCGATGTGTCATCTTCTGTGTGTCAAACATCGGTGTGTCATCTTCATTGTGTCAAACATCAGTGTGTCATCTTCGGTGTTTTGAACATCGGTGTGTCATCTTCGGTGTTTCAAACATCGGTGTGTCGAACATCGGTGGGTCATCTTCGGTGTGTCTAATATCGGTTTGTCAAACATACCATAGGTTCCAGGGAATCTAAAAAAGGTTATGAAGTATCTGTCTTACAAGAATCATTACAAGACTAAGTGTTATCAAAAAATACATGTATAAATGCACTTGTAAACATATTGATTCACGAATAGAGGTTATTGACATATTTAAGTATATTTTTCTTTATGACATAATTGATTTACTTAGATATATTAAAATGGCATGAAAGAATAGAATCTGTATATTGACATTATTTGTGATTATTCAAACTACATTATAATAGAGGGTCCAACACCCTTGTATTCCCCATTTTTTGTATATCATCATGAAATCCTTATTTGGTATAAGATAATGGTTATTATTACTTATATCTATTTATTATTATCTGGATGCTATATTTTCCATTGCTTCATTATTATTGATATGTTGTTCTATTTATTATAGACCATTATGTTCCACTCTGATTATGAGGGTATAGTCTTTGCACCCTACCCCCATAAACCCTTGATTTTAGTTAGAAGCCTCTAGTGTATGGGGAGGAAATCTTGAGTCCATGTGGCTACCAGGTCGGGTAACTTATTAGTTGACCAAACTCTGGACATCACATACTACAACCCTTACCCATTCTAGTATGGAAATGGTATGAGATGGTCATTGACATTGTGATTGGGACACATTACACTCCTAGTGTTAAGGATGTGATATGGATGATTATTGATCTACTTAAAAAATTAGTGCATTTCCTACCTATAGAGGAGTCGAAAATAGTAGAGGATCTTGGGAACTTTTATGTGTGAGAGATTTTCAGAAATCAAAGTTTTCATTCAGTTATAATTTTGGATAGGGACCCTCGATTAACATACCAGATTTAGAGTGGATTTCAGGTAGTGATGGGTACCCATTTGAAGTTCATCATATATTATAATCTATAGACAGATATCCATATTGAGTGATCCATCTAGATTCTTGAAAATATGATTCAGGTATGCATGCTTGAATTCAATGGTTCATGGGAGAAACACCTTCCCATAGTGAAATTTTCCTATAAAAATATTTAGAAGGAATCAACCAAGATGGTTCTATTTGAGTCATTTTATAGGAGTCATTGTAGATAATTAATTTGTTCGATAGATATTAGAGAATGAACCTTGGTTACACCAATCATTGTTCAAGAGATTATGAATATCATGAAATTAATCATGAAAAAGGTTAAAAATCGATCAAATTATCTATAAATCATATATCAATTAGAATAATCATAAATTGAAATTTTATATAGGTGATTGATTTTTCCTTAGAGTTTCACCTCAGTTGGGACATAGATGTTTGGGGAGGTACGATATCTTAACACATTTTTATGTAGTTCTGTTTGATATTGTGGACATCTCATGAAGGTGTCTTATCAATTAGACTCACCTGATCATTTTATTTTATCCATGATGTTTTCCATGTTTCCCAACTGAATAAGTATCAACTGGATTCATCCCATATGATTTAGTAGGGTGATGTTGAGATTGAACATGGAATCTCAGTGTTTGAAATGAATGTTCAGATAGTGGACTGAAAAGATTAGACATTTCGTGGAAAGATGACCCCATTGGTTTGACTGAGATGATGGTGTCATAGGGACAATCATGATACATGGGAGTGAATGGCCTTGATGATGCAACAATAGCCTTATCTCTTCTCAGGTTTGCGATCCGAATATTTTATGGGGGTGGATGTATTTTTCGATGAGGAGAATTGTGATGTCCTTTGGGTTAGATGTATGTTTATTTTGATCCTTATGTTGGTTAAATTAAATTTCAGAATAGTGGGAGGCACTTCATGGATTCAAAATGGTTTTTGAACCATTTTTGTGTAATACAGACTGAACCATGACTATGATGGATATGAGAGTGTTCCTTTGGGACTTCTATGTAAAATAATTAGGGAAAAAATGTCCACCAGTTGGGCATGGACAAGGATAGAGCACATTGGGAGTCTCCCTATCTTCCACATCCATAGGGACCTCACCACATCATGGTGGAGGTCGTGTTGTATCTAAAATGGCATATTTTTGAACACCACTCTATGGAAAATTCCGATGGTCAGTCTTCTGTGTGAAGACACCATGTTGTGGTGGTATCAGTTTTTTAAACACCTAAATAGAGATTGATATTCAGGGGGATGATATTCTAGTCATGTGAAACCTTAATTGGGGGGGTGGGGGTGGGGGTGGGGTGGGGTATGAATTCATCTTTTGACTCATTTTACCTCAATAAAATTGATTTTACCCTTTTTATTAGCTCTGATTCTAGATCTAGTGTGTTCCATGAAGGGATTTTGAGTGTTCATCTCTTATCCAACATCGGATTAGGGTGACTACCATCTTCATTGGATTATTGTTTGTAGATCTAAGATCATGAGAACCAGATCTATTCTTCTACCATCACCGATCTTAGAGGTGATGAGTGTTCATTTCTGTTGATATAGGTGTCTCTATACTATAATATATTCCCATGGAATGCTTAAATTCTTATGATTTACTTAGGTGTTAATTTATGAAATTAATTATTTTAAATACATTAAAGGTGAATTTTATCTTTGATGTCTAAGAAAATGTTTTCTAAAAATGATTTTTTTAACACAATTTTGATGCAAATGATGTATTTGTTAAAATTACTCAAAGATGGTTTCAAATAGGAAATGGTGTTTCAATCATGAAAATATTTTGGAATCGCTTTAGAAAATGTTTTTATGAAATTTGGGTATTAAATTGGAATGGTTTTTCCTTGGAAAATGTTTATGATATAAGAATTAGGTTCCTTGAACATAATGAAAATGTAATAGCGCATCTGGAATACCTTGGGATACGAGGGAAAATGACACATGGGAGCCTTAGTAGAGTAAACTATCACCAAGGTAGGTTATAAAAATTACATAGATCTAGTTTGTATCCAGTATTAGGGAACCAAGGTTCATGAAGTTAGGATTCACTCATGTTGTATAGTGGTTCTTGTTTGTCATAGTTGTGAGACCCTTGTGATGTGATCGTCCCTTTGATTCTTTGAGGATAAATAACATGCATGTTTACTTGATATGCTTATTTTCCCACTTTATATGGTTATTGATACTTGAAACCTAATTTTTACATCTTCTTACGCCTCATGGATAAATGTATTCCTTATTTATTTTTTTATTTGAATATGAATTTTTTTTTGAAAATAAAACCAAATGATGATTTTATATAGAAAAAATTATATCTCTATCTTATAAATATATTTTATACAAAAAATAATGGATGCATGTAGATAAACATTATATAGATTCTTGGTGGTATCCAACCAAACTATAGTGTTCACACCCTACATTTTTCTTTGGACATGTATAGTCTTGGTTTTTAAGGATACATGTAAAGGGTATAACATCATTTGGAGGAATACTCTCCTATCATATTTACTTTTAGTGGATTGGGATGGTAGTGAATTATAGTCAAATAAATATTGACCCATGGGTTTTTTTGGGTTCTATGTTGATGGTATTTTAGTTAGTTTATCTAGACCTTATTCTCCACTTGTTGGATGTTACCATTATCATTTGGTTGTTTTGGAATAGGATGTATTATTGGGTATGTAGTGAGATACACTATTTGATTATATATTATCAGGTGTTTAGAGGGTGAAATCATTCCCACATTTCTTTATGTTATACACTGTTACTTTCCGTTAGCCTTTGGAAATTAAAAACACATTCAAAACCTTGTTGTAGGTTAATTCAGATGATATTATGGATTGAATTTAGTTGTTTCGTTATAGTTTACAACCCTAATCAAGTCAAAAAAATAATATCATTAAATAATATTGTTTTTTACATTCCATTAAAAAAATAATTTTATGAATTGTTTAAAAAGAATATAGAAGGGATTTTTACCACATCATTTTTTTAAAGTTTGATGATTAAGCAATAAATTTCATGTACTAAATTATTTCACTTGTTTCAAACTATAGAAATAAACTGTAACCCCCAAACACTAGATACCTCTTTTATGAAATCACTACTCTTGAACACCACTTCCATAAAATAGTCCATACTATCCTCATCTACTTCCAAATCACCTTCCATGATTATACCATTCATATTTTATATAGTAAAAACTAAACTATTTGAACATGGAGGATCTGATTTTAGTCCAATAGATATTATCGAACTAAAAATATGCACCCTAGAACTGAATGAACAAAAAATGACACTTCTTAGAGTTGAAAACACTGACCTATAATATAGAGATAGAGAAGACATGTATATCTAACTCAGAAGGCTAGGGAGGAAACTCAAAGTTGTCTCACCACAACACATGGATTCACTGTCATTTCCCTATGGAAAAGGATCCAAAAACTGATCATTACCAGCCCAGGAATTTAAAGTACTTTCTCCAGTCATTCTTCTAAAAGAATCACTACCTCTTTTACATTTATTATTGGGAATTACATATGTTTCATCTCCCAAATCCCTTATATACCTAAGAAAAGATGCAGATGTTAATTATATTGAAATTAGATATAGATAATAGGATACACATCTTAATTAAGGTGAATCATCATTTACCAACACCAATTTCAATGGAGAAGGTACTAGTTTTGGAAGTTTTCACAGTAGATGTAGATGTCGATTTAGGTTTATTTTTCATTGTTTTATCTAGAACACTACCTAGATGTATTTTTATTAACAAAAAAACATAATAATAAAATTATACATGATAATCAAAACATGTTCAATGATAAAAATCCATTTTATCAATTCCAAAATAAAACTAAAATGAGAATCTACTGTCAGTGTTCTAAAAAAAATAACTTGACTAAAACATTAATTATCATCCTTCAAAATAATTTTGATTAAAATCAAATACAATAATTACAACAAATTGATGTAAATGAAAAAACTTGTATGGGTTTTAGGCTTCAAATTTGAAGTTGTCATTGAAGGTGGTGATTCACCAATAGAATAGGAAGAGATGTGTATAACTATGACTCTACTTACAAAATCAACACTAGAGTTGTTTAAAGTCTCCATATTATCAACAAAACAATAATACTATGAAACAAGGGTAGCTGAATGAATAGTTATAGTAGTTACAAAAAATGGTGAACTAGTAGAGTGATTTATTTTTCTAATAACCACAACATAATAAAAATTCATTAAACTGGCCTTGCTTGTTTTTTTGAGTAATTTTTTTACATCCAATTGAATTTTTGGTGATGTGGATATGTCTGCCTTATTAGATTCCCCATTTCTAGTACCCAAACATAATCATATCTATTGGGAATCAGATGGGGATATTTTTGAGTACTAATAATTTCACATTGAAATTGAAGTATCTCATAGAATTGATGATATGTGGGGAGATGAATATGTTAGTTCTTTTTATGTGGATGATTTCAAGATTCAGGTGTCATTTGGAATGGAGGATTTTGGTGAGTAAACATTAGTGGGGGACTTGGAAGTTTCCACATAAGGGAATATTGTTGTTAGAAAACATTAGTGGATGATTTTGAGCTTCAGGTTTCATATGGAATTGAAGATTGCATTGAACAAACTTTAGTGGGGTACCTAGAAGTTTCCTCCTTAGGATCAGCCACGCAGATAATATGGTGCACATGAATAGTTTGTAAAAAAATAAATTTTAAACCTAAAAAAAACTCTAAAAATAATAGGAAAATGTAAGTTTGATGAATTTCTGGATCCTAGATCCCTATAACATGACACATAAGATACAATATAGATTTCATTTTATTCCATATCTCATACTCAACCAACTTCTATAAATGGAGCTATGTTGCAGGAATTCTTTCTATATGAAATATCACATGCCTATCCCATGTATTAATATACTATTCATGTAACTACCTATAATTGACATCCAACCTCTTCTTCAACTTCACAAAATGAACTGATAATTGCTATCTTGGTGTTGTTGGAATATTGTAGACATATCCAAACTATCAATTAACTCTATTGGGTCAGTTCTACTAAACAATATAAAAGTTTAATAAAGGCACTGCAACCATTACATTCTCACTCCCATTACTTTGGTATGTCAATAGTTAATAAAAAAATACCCTAATATGAAAATCATGAAATTTTCAATGATAAATGATTGTTATTAAAATTAGTTTATATTATTTTTTTATAAACTATACAATTTCACGATTATATGTCTAAGAAAAGAAGGTATATATATACATTTTCAGGAAGTATATTATAATTACATGGAATTTTATAAATGGAAACCCCCTTATGAATTATCACACACATCATATTCAAGAATACAGTATTAAACACATGCAGTTCATTATAGTAACTTATAATATTACATAAAATAAATTTATATCACAAGAAAATTAAATAAAAGTGTAAAATATGATGAAAAACATATTCGGCACAAAGAAAACATATTTTTTTGGTAAAACATAATTGTTTTATTTTCATTAAAATATATTTGAATGGATTTTTTTGTTAAAATTTATTTTTAAAAAATGGTTTCATTGAACACTACTTATTTGATCATATAATTTTATGAAATTAAGGGTAGGTCAGAGATTCAACCGTGTCATAAAAATCAATATTTTTCAATAAATAAGGATTTCATTAAAAAATAAATTTCTCATATTTATAATATTATTTTGATAAAATTAATGTTATTTTTGGAATCAATGCATCAAAATTATCTTAGAGCGAATTTTTATGTTTTTTCTAAAAAAGTTGACTTTTAGTGAATGATGAAAACATTATTTTTAGTACTTATATTAAAGTTAATTTTTATCACATTTTTAAATTTAATTTAATAAAATTTATTTCATATTTAGAATTATCATAATCAAAATTAGGTAATAATATCAATTTAATTTTAGGGCATATAACTAAATTACAATGGTAAAAATTAGTCATTATGGTAAAGGTTGAAATGAGATAAAAATGTTAAATCAAGTGGTAAATGTTACAAAACCTCACCATTACAATGGTTGGGATAGGGATTTCATGACCTTACCTAATCCTATCATAATTAATTATAAATTTAGGATCTAATTTCCTTAATAACTATATCCTTATTTTTTATTATGAAACTATATTTATAAAAGTGTCACCCCTATCAATTATAAAAGGATACTATCACCCACACTATGCTATCCACACCTTGAGAATATTAACATGATTAATACACACCAAAATCCACCCCATTTTTTTCAATATATTAGGGGTGTTGGTATCACTAAAATACCAATCAAAGGTGCTTTAATGTAAGGTCCCAATCCGGTCAAACCCTTCCTTTATGTATTCTTGGGTTTTGGAGGTTTTAAAGGTGAGATTCGAAGAATTATGGAAGTGGAGGATAAGTTTTTGTAATGACTATGGTTTTTCCATGTAGGAATTTGTAACATTTATAGATCTAGGAACTGTGTTGGGGAAAAATTTCAAGGCTCAGAGAGCATCGATGCACTGATATTAAAAATATTAAAAATATTTTATTACATTCATGCATGTTTTCTAGAAATATGGAATAAATAATGAACTGAGTCTTATATTGGAAATATAAGACCGCAATTGAGATCACAATGTGGGTTTTACCCTAGTCATAACATAATGTTTATTAGAATTGGTCACCCAGTTGGAGGTGACCGTTGACAGGGTATTAAATGATGGGGGTTTATTAAATAAATTAATTTTAATTAATAAACCTAAACCTACCCCTCCCCCTTGTATCATTTCCCATGATCAAAATAAAGGGGTGAATCCCTTTGCCGAGACGATTAACTTGAGGGTGAAGCAAGGGAGAATATGCATTGTCTAACTTTGTTCTTGATAGTGATCGACACCATATTGAGGTGTAGTAGGTTCTAAATATCATGTTAGAACTGAAGCTTCTGAATTTTTCTACAAGGTAGGGGAATTTATGATTTTTATGTCTTGATCCTCATATATTTGTCATTTTAAAGTCTTAAAGCCTTTATATGACTTCTAGATATCCTATGGGGGTAGATCTGTGGGTAATTGGTGGAAATAAGGGTTTTGGAGAATTAGAGTGATTTTCAGTTCAGATGTAACATCCCGGCATGAATGACTATGAAACCTATATCTGGATCAGTCACCACATGACCTCAAGAATACAACCTTGTACACTAGAGGTTTTCAGCTAATAGAGAAGGTTTTATAATGGTATTGTTGTGAGACTATACCCTCATAATAATATTGAAAAAACGATTCAATAGATAATAAATAAATCAACTAATAACATAAGTAGTATACATAAAAGATAGAGTAGTGGAATACTATTAGCAACTGGTAAAATAAAAATATAGCCAACAAAAAATGTACAACTATTCATGCATGTTTAGATGATGCTATAAGGTATAAGCTCGAAAAAATAACATACAGTACAATACAATAAAATGAATACAAGACCAAAGCCTAACTCCATGAGTATCCTAAGTATGAGATTGGTCATATGCTCTTAAGCTCCAATGTACAATGAAAAACACATGCAATAATCCATATACCTAAAAACATGATATCTTAATGGGTACAACAATTAAATGGTGTCTTGATAAGGGTGTGAGATATACTCAGTAGGCCAACACCAATAGTTTCTAATGAATACTATAGTATGTGAATATAAATTACAGTAGTGTGCATGTATGATAGGTAAAGAAAGAAATAAATAAAAGTAAATAAGTTGGATCAGGTTCCTAAGGGACTCCTAGATGACTATACTTGCTTCGGACTAAGATGGAATGCTTATGAACTAGATTAAACCCATGCAAATGTCTAATAAGGTTGTAATAAATGGGTCACCATAAATAACCATCAAGGAGTGGACTGATCCCAAGAATGTGATTGGGTTTGGTGGTCACATCCCTAGATATTAGTTATTCATTCTTATTTATTCTTATAAAATGTCCTCATGAGAATCTAATAAAAGGTATCCTGAGCCCGTCCAAGGAGATCCAAAAACAAATTTTGATTATCACTCTAGGAACACAATAAATTCCCAATACCATAAGATTTTGTCCAAGGAAATCCATAAATTGAATCCCAAGTATCACTCTCAACATGGAATGAATATAACCCTATGAGTCCATCCTAGGTATCTAAAATAGGGAACTGAGTATCACTCCTGGTCTGATGTAACCATTTATCCATCGAGCTCATCCACAATGTCTCCCCTAGGGAACCGGTATCCCTCATTAGGAGGTGGAGAAAATGCATGGTGATCTCATCCAAGGGATACCATGTATCACTCCTATATTATTTAACATTCACAAAAATATTCTAATTATAAGCATGATGATCCTATCTAAGGTAATCCATAAATGGAATCCCAAATACCACTATTGGCATTCATGACTCATTTATTCTTTTAAACATTTACTTTTACCTATAGGGAATTCCATAACCATAATCATAACATATGACATCCCATATATACTCTAGTGAGAGTTCCCATTTACCATTTCAATTAAAGAATAATAAGGGCCACCTACTTAGGAATTCCACATAACACCTCAACAAATTAATCAAGAAATATATTACATTGAACAATAATTAAAAAAGGCATGGGAGGTACTCCTTCCAATGATACTGTCACTGTGAAAATCATTAATAAATTAAATTTTGGTTAATAAGACAATGCACCTCAATGATGTATTTTATTAGAATACAATATATTTTCATCAAATTAATCCTTTAATTTAATTAATTTAATTTATTCACCAATCATATAATAACCCACCATAAGAGGTGGTTTAAATTAAGAAACCATTTCCATGAACATTCTTAAATATCACACGAAAAGGGGTGGATTCTACATACATCAGATAGAAAAATAAATAAAATAATTGAAATCACCAAAAAGGGGTGGTTTTGGTTGTGTTCATCACATCCAACCACATAATGTGGTCTAAGGTATTCAAGGAACAATCTAACAATTTAATTAAGGTCATTTAACTTTTTATGAGGAATGCATGGGTAGTCCGGCATGCAGCACAATAATGATATTTTATAAACCATGAGATTTTAAAGGGATAATATATATAACACCTACCTTATGATTATTACAACCAACATGTCTAATATCAGGGTTTGAATTATCATAGTTTGAGTGAATTCAAAGAAACAGAAAAACACCCTAAAATAGGGAGAATTAGCTCTCTCAAAGATAGTGTAAGAGAAGGGTAACTAAATAGAGAAAATAGGAAGGATGAGTCATAAAATAACTGAGGGATATCTAACACACTTGGAGGTGCTTAAAACAGAGTCTGTATAATGGAGATACCTCCATTCTAAGAGGTGAATAGGAGGAGATCTATGGGAGGGGTGATTCATGTGGGTAATAGGAGAAGAAATTGGTAAGGAAGATATAAAATTATGGAGGGAAAATGGGAATTTTACCCCAATTTAATGAGGCACATAGTTTTTCCGCACAGTTGGCCAAACTATCTCTAACCATGCTTTAGTCACTGCCTAAGAAGGAATTCTGTAGTTTTTAAGTGCATAGTTTTGGAAACTGTGTGCCAACCATGCATTTTCCCTCTATCAAAAACCTAAATCTAGGGGAATGTTCATGAAAACCCTCTCACATGGTTAGACTAAACCATGATATACATCTATATCCAATGAATCAACCACATAGTTTTATCTATTGTACCACATGGTTTCAGACAAACCGTGTTCTCTTACCAGTTTTTCCTAGTATAGAGTTTTTAGAGCCGACACTCTTGAAACTCAATGAAACCCTCAGGACACCTATATACCCCTAAAAAATTCCAAAAACAACACATTTGCGCATTCTAACTCCTATTATATTATTCTAAGGATTGGTTTAATGAATTCACCACACACCAACTAGTGAAAATTCAGATTCCCCTGGAATTTTAACAAATATTAAAACACAAGACGTTACATTAGAAATCCCCATCACACAACATATAGTACAAGAGCACACACCATGTTGTCTTCTTGTTTGGTGAATATGATCTTTTGGAACTACATTTCATGTATTGTGGGTACACTCCATGTAGTGGGGTTTGAACATGTGGTTGAGGACATGGGAAGGAATGTTATGTCAAGAGGACTAGGACGTGTAGAAGGACATGAACAAATGAATGAAGCAGGACAAGGTACATGAGCAAAATCCTAAGGACATTATCAGATGCCTAATATGATAAAAAACATTATTTACATTTTTTACATTCCATGTATAGAAACATGTCCAACCAATATGCGTGAGTGAGGACACACCCAGGTGTTCTGGTAGGGTCACACACCATGTAATAAAAATCACACACTGTGTAATTTCCTTTTCAAACATCGAGTATAGAGAGGGGACATGAAAAGGGGCTGGACTTGAGAGACACACAATATACCCTAATAGAACATTCTATGTACTCCCATTAAGGACTTCCCCTTGCTCATCTATATCTTTTAGACTCAGATGGAGGTCCAAAAGTAGCATATCCTAAGTAGTTTTCTGCATAGAATGTGATGGTGGAAAAAATTTTGGTTGAGAGATGAATAAAATGTGATACTAGTAAGATTATTATTTTAGAAATGTTTAGATTGTCACCAGGTGGGTGCACTTCTTTGGTATTTTCCTTCAAGGGTGCAAAGGGAAATTATGTCCTGAGCATAGGATTGTGATCCCCTCTGTAGTACTAGTTTTGATATCGTTTATGTATCACTACAAGAAGTGCAAGGAAGGATCATCTATCATATTGTCTTCCTTAGGTGGGGTTTGAGGTATTAGAATGATGAACACATATGAGAATTGACCCCTACATAGCTGGTAGTTCTAGTAAGGTTTGTTCTATTGTCATGCATACAATTTCTTACTTATATGGTAGTTCCAGATTAGGTTTTTAGAATATCATAGTGATCCTGGGTGTTATATCATGTCTTTGTATCACAATCCTAAGTCTCAATAGGGTTTGTGGAATCCCCAAGTATTCCTGAGTGTGATCCCCTATCTGAGTGTTATGATCTTCTGAGTTCTAGATTTGGTGCTTGGTGTCCCCCAATAGTCTTGGGAGTGATCCCATATATGCGTGTTGAGATATTATGGGTCGCATTAGGGTTCATGAAGCCCCCCATAAGGCATGGACGTGATCCCATATCCATGTATCATGTTTTTTTGTGTTCTAGCATAACTTTGTTCTTGGTTAGACTCAAAGATCATGTTCTATCGAATGGATTCCATCAGGGATGGTGGGGACATGCCATCAACTTAGTGATACCAGATAAGGGAGACCTCTTAGATGAGTTCCATCAGGGATATCAGAGATTATGGAGTGAGTGATCCTAGATGATTTATGACTTTGAGCCTCTAGTATAATCATGTGGAAGTCTACATGGTGATACCATGGAGACTTGAAGTATTTGAGGTGTATATCTAGGTGATTATGGGAATCTTTGTGATGAATAGCTAACAAGTCATGTATATTTGAGGAGTGTCGATGGATATTCATATTATCTATCACTTTGGTTACTATTCCCTCTAGTCATGGGCTGAGAGGATAATTTCATTACAGTTCCTCCCTTTTACTTTGAGTTTTTGGGGAGCCTAATAGGTATTGTTATACTCACCCCTACATGGGATATGCCTACACATGTCATTACTTATGAATACAAAAGGCCTTTCGATGGAGCCCTAATAGAACCATGAGTAGGTGAAGCATAGTGACCTAGACAGACCAAGGAGTGTACCAATGGTTATATTTGATAGAAATCCCCTAATTTTGAGTAGGTTGGAATTTTTTCTATTTGGGTTGGATTTTATTTTTCCATTTATCACATTATAATAATTTTTTGTACTCTAATTATGGGATAAGATATATGTAAGAATTTGGTATTAGGTGTATTATTATCTCTACACTGTTGCATAGAGATGGATGCATGTGCATGTATACAAGTACAATAGGTTAAGGCCTCCCATGTGTGTGTGATATGCCTAATCGGTGCTGGTCACTAGCCCCGAGCCTATTATTTGAGGGCTTTGGGTAGTCTCACATGGCTCATCATTAACCAGGTGGGCCTCGGTGGGTCGAGTCAGGACAGAGTGGTATCGAAGCAGATTCTACTTTGTGACAGGAGTGTTGAGATTGTCTAGATGTGAGTTTGGTTTGGGATTTATGGAAATAGTTTTAAGTGTCTCAAGTTCATATTTCAGGCCAAGGACTCTAGTTTTGATGTGGTGGTTGATGTATCTATTCAATAAGACTCTCATAACTTATTCATTAACTCAAAACATGTAGGCACCAGTTACATGGGGAAAATTAGGTACATACATCATATAGAAGTGGGTTTTGGTTTCCATTTAATTCTTGATCTATCTCCCCATATATACTTCTTTATCATGGTACATATTGATTATTTTAGGATAACTATGGGATGAAAGAAATCTAGAAATCGAAAAAAGGATCACGATGATGAACCTATCAGTAATGAGGCTTTAATGCATGTGTCTAAATGGGAAGAGGTACCTCCGGGTGGTTTTCTAGTTGATCCACTGACCATTGAGTATAATGTTGTGCTAGTTGTACTAGCCAAGGATGTGCACATGTTGATATCCTTCCAGGATTTTTAGAGCTAGAGACCTACCCGGTAGGTTTCGAGGTGAGACAAACCCCCATGAAGCATATTTCTGTCTTAAGGTAGTCACACTTGTTTTCCACCTTGTGAGGATGCCTCCAGATCATATTTCGGTTCTATAAGTGAGTCTTCTTTAGTGATCCATCATGATTTTGTGGAGTATAGTAATGAAAAAAATAATGAGATGATGCTCAATTGGACATAGTTTGAGATGATCTTCAGGGAATAGTTTTATCTATCCATGTTGTGATTGGTGTATAGCTAAGAGCCTTTGTATATTCAGTAGGGTAGCCTGACCATGGTGGTGTATTCATAATGCTTCACAGACCTTTCATGATACTCTTTAGATATGTTTTTGGACTAGTTTTTTCAATCATTAACCTTCAATTAGATCTTATAACAAGACATTCAGGCGATAGTGGTATCTCTATGAATTCCCACCTATGTTGGAGGTCTTGAGTAGGACTTGGGAGTTTATAGTTTTTTGTATGAGTATAAACCTATAGTGAGTGATGAGATTGAGTACTCAAGAGTTTATACCTCAGTCAATGGTAACTGATGGTAATCTTGGGGATCTGGGCATGTGAGACACTTCTGTAGATGATCCCATGATGAAGGGTCTATGGTTTAGGGTTATCATAATGTATCTAATAAGTTGAGGGAGAGGAAGTTTTTTTCTTGTAATGTCTATGGAAAAATTTCATGTGGTTGTATAACTCACCATACCACTAAAAGGGAGAAATTCAATGGACCACCCATGCAGATACAATAGTAAGAGAACAGAGTTCTACATGGTGGAGAATGTAGAATAGAATCAGGGAGGGTAACATGACGTGGTAGTCTGTTTGACCTATAACCACCACCACCCCCAGGTTGTCCATGCTAAGATTAGGGTGCTGGATGATGAGGGAAAGGATAGTTACAAACTAAATAGTCTTATGACTAAGAGTATCCAATAGTGTTTATAGGTACAATCAAAGTCCTTTCTACTTTTTCATTATTACTGTTAGACACATGTGAGAGCTATACTTTTCTTTACACTACTTAATCAAGTATTTTTTAGGGTGATGTGGGTTATTGGTGGAGCTCTACAATGGTGATTTTTGACATGGATTCAATATTATAATAAATATATACACTTCCCCAAATAAGACACATTTTTGTGAAATGATTAAAACTGTGTGGGTGATTTAGTGCCACCCAAAGTTGATAGTCTTGAGGTTTCATAGATGATTTAATTTTTCTTGTATTTTTAGGATAGTTTGGTGTCTTAAGGTGTCAAAGAATAACCTGTTAGTGGTGAATAGTAAGAAATAGAAAAGATGATCTTAAAGAAAAATAGGATTATGGCTTGGAGGCTTGAGCGTGGATCAATGTATAACATGCGACTTCACAACATCAACTATATTTTAGAATATATTCATGATCCAAATTTCTATGAACTTAACCCTTATTAAAGTTCTAGAAATAACAATATAGCCTTGTGATTGAAATTCATGCTTGGATTCTCTAGTAGATAGGATCATATGTCAAGCACTCCTATCAGATGTGTGACCCCACTTTGGAAGAGGTAGAGAGATCCTTGTATATAATAATTTCATAGTGGTAGAGAGGTCCTTTGATGTTTTCCCTAGTATGGATTGGTTTTATACCATCCATGCTTAGTTGATTTCCACCAGTGGGTGTGACAGTGTTTCTGCCTTATGGGATGGAGTTCCTCCTTTGTCTAGGAGTAGTCCTAGGCCAAGTAGGATGAGATCATGTGCGGGAAGATGCAACTAAGTTTTTATTAGTTGGATACTATGACCCTTGGGAAATGGATGCCATGAACTTTTAGTTACCAAAAATGGTGGTTGAGTATAAGGATATATATCTTGTGGATGTTTGGGGTTTACCTCCCCACTCATAGATAGAATTTTGTATAGACTGACACCTAGGGACTGTCTTGATATTTGTGAAAGAATATTGGTTAGCATCCACTGATATTCATGATCTGGTTGTTTAGATGGAGGTTTGTAGAAAGAGGGACTAGTCATACCCATTGTTATCACTTTGGTATCCCTATGTTGTTCACTTAGGAGGTGAATGATAGACTTATAAACTAGTTCCTTCAATATTTTTGGATTGATTCGTGGTATTATTCTTTTTTGGTACCCTCATGTGTTTGGTTTCAGAATTTCATGTGAGACACTTAAGGATAGGCCAAGAAATACTTTGAAAGTACTATTTTCATGCTGATTTCTCATAGAGATAAGTATAGATTCTTGTGTTCCACTTATATTTATTTGTTGGAAAAGACAGGGGTAATATTGGGCCCAACAAAGGTTGAGGCCATGCTATCTTAAGATCCACCCATGAGTGTGACCATAGTAGAAAATTATCATAGATAGGTTTCTATCTGATGTTACTAAGTGAAGTAACTGATCAGTTTAATTATTTTATTTGGCCCTTTTGGGAAATGATAAAGCAACATATCTCTAGTCTATGGTTTTTGTCCCTCATATTTTCAGTGAGATAAGGAGGCACAACATGGGGATTTTGTTTATGTGGTATTCCATGATTAGATATACATTGTACATGTTCTTGATGTATATAATGATGACAGAGATTAATTCATCCATTTGAGGTCTGATGATGAAACTAACCATGTTGAGAGAAAAGGTGATGAGGTGGGTTTTTCTATTAGTAGTGCACTAAAGAGAGGGGTAGAAATACCAAGATCTGTTAGCATCGATTTGGGTGGCTAAGGATGTGTTAACTTGTTTATGAGTTTAGATATTGATGCCTTTATTATCAGTAAGTGGAGACCAAGGTTCCCACATGGTAGTGAAAATGAAGTGGAAACTTTATAGTTTTCATGAGGGGGTTTCCATAATCAATGAGAGTCCACAATACTATTTTAGTGTTCATGGATCAAAACACCAGGTTGACCTTCAATCTAACAATCAGAGAGTATATCTTATTAGAGATCTTGCAGTGCCTATTCAAGTAGAAAGTTTTTGGGGCTCAGTTTTGGTTGATATCAATGTTATCCCATACATATGGCTAGGAAAATCAGATCATTTAGGTTTTGTATAACACGATTAGGGTATACATGCTGTCTTGGGGACATGGATAGGAAGAACTCCCTAACTTCTATTCAGTTTATGTATCAAAATAGTTACCACTCTACCATCGTAATTTCCCCATTTGAGGCCATGTTTGGGATACCCTACAACTCTCCAATTTACTGTTTGAAGAGAGTGGGAGATGGATTTGTCAGCCTAAAGTTGCTGCTAGTGATGGTTGTTGATGGTACAGTTCATCCAGGGGAGGATGACAACAGCTGTAGATTTGGTTGGAATGGAAGGATATATATGGTGTTCATAGAACCTTCCTTCAATTAATACACTGGGTTATTAAGGTGGAAAACTGCTAGTTCTCAATATCATAGTTAAACTAAGTACTGGGTATTTTCCATGTGTCGTAGCTAAGGAGACATGTGCACAACTCATTGTGTGACATTGACCTGGATGAGCTCAACATTGGGAGTGGGATAACCTCTTTGAGGTGACTGGTAGTGTTTGAGATTTTCCCTAAGAAGACCTATCTTAGGAAAGTGGTTCCCTTATGTGTGTGTTTTTTGATAGCATGAGAACCTTCTGGAGAGCTTGTTGGTGTGGGAAAAGAAGTTGAGAGCTCAATTTCCCCCCTTATGAGTAAGATTTCACATTTTTGGAAAAAATACATGAATGTGGGGAGAGTATAATGACTCTAGTTTTGAGGTGTAATAATTTAGAGTATTTATAAGAATATTTCTAGATACAAGCATTGAGTTGGAACATAATTACAAGTCCCATAGATCCTTGGTTTGGTAATTTTAAAAATATTTAATATATTTTTTCACTCACATGCATTTTTTCTCTAAAAATGGAATAAATACTAAACAGAGTCTCATTTTGGAAATCTAAGACTTTTTTTGAGTTTAGAACATGAGTTTATCCTTAGGTACAATATAAATTTTCTATGTTTTGGGTACCCAGTTGGAGGTGACTATTAGAAGGGTATTAAATGATGGAGGGTTATTAATTAAATGAAATTTAATTTATAAAACTGAACCTACCCTTCCCCTTGTATTTTTTACCACATGTAAAATAAAGGTAAGAACCACCTTATGGTGAAGGATGACCTAAGGGTGAACCTAGGGAAAAGATACTCCACCGAACTCTATTCTTGATGGTGATCGACACCGGGTCGAGGTGCAGCAGATTTTGATCAACACGTAGACTCAAAGCTTCAACATTTCATCACGAGGTTGGTAGATTTATTAGTTTTATGTCCCAATCATTGTATATGCATCATTTTAATGTTTTAGAGACCTTATATGGATTATATAGATCCCATGGGGGTTGATCTATGGGTAATCAGTGGAAAAGAGGGGCTTTAGGTGGATTGTAGCGATTTTCAGTTCAAAAATCCCAATCACATGATGTGTAGTGTAGGTATACACATTGTGTGTTATTCACATTTAGGGAAGACTATATTTTTGAACTGAATTTCGTGTATTGTGGGTACACACCATGTGGTGGGGATTGGCCATGTGGTCTAAGACCTGGTCATGCAAGCCATGTCAAGAGGACTTGGTCGTGTAAAATGACATGACCAAATGCATGGCATAGGCTGCGGTACATGGGAATATAATGAAGGATATGAAAAGTTTCTTGGGTTTATAAAAAATTTCATGTACTGTATGAACACTTAGTGTAGGTTAACATAGCTATCCAGACCATGTGAATGAGGAAACATCCAGGTATTCGAACAAAGGCACACATCATGTAACTAAAATTACATACCTTGCACTTTCCTTTTTTACATGTTGAGTATAGTAAGGGGACATAGCTAGGGTTTCATGAACCATCCTGGATACCTTGGTACCCTGACACCCAATACTATCCTAACATGGACCAAAAGGTATTCCTAATCCTCATGGGCTGTTGACTTGCACCTGACATCAATCAATACGAAAGTGGAAATGAAATTACCATAAACACAGTGGAACAAATAACTATAAGTTAGTATTCATAAAATAAAACTTCATAGGAATAATTTTAATAGAATTAAAATAGGTATAAAATACCCAAATTACATCATCAAAGTACCAAAAAACATCATAAACAACCTGAGTCCCAACAGACTCAGTAGCTCAAAGCCCAAAGATCAACAACAACTACAACCTCTAGGTGGTGCTTCTCTTTTTCTCGAACCTGTGAGGATGAAATATAAAAATTCTAAAAGGAATAGGTAGTGTGTGAGATAAAATACTAATAGGGTCTCACCATGGATTACATAATAACATGACAAATTAATTTAACAAATAAAACATTCAATTTTAAATAAAACAAGCATGACAGTTCTTGATCAAATTTAAAAAAAATCATGATTTACATTTCAATTGATGAAAAAATTTATAAAAAATTGATTAGTAAGTTTTTTATATAAAAAAATTTATATTAATTCAAAATTCATATGTAAAATAGTTTACAAATAATGTCATACATATTAAAATCACAAAAAATAATCAATATGGACATATTCAAAGAGTTACGATAGTTATAAGTTATGGGATCCTCACATACTCGAATATGTGGTCATGGAAATAGGTGTATACACATCCCTCAGACACTACTCAAAGAGGACTCATCACCTTCCAATCAGGTATGTGACCTACAATATATGTTTTGTTAGAGTTTAAAAGCATTAATAGAGTGTTTTACCAAATAACTCACTAACTAACTAGGCTTGAATGTGCGAAACAACAATAAATAATGGTCAATTTCTTTAAAAACTCTTCAAAATACAATTAACCCATTTTCCAATATCAATATTCCAATTTCCATTTAAAAACCAAAATGGGTTTTTAATCAATTCAATACTTTTTAAAGATAAAACCAATGGGTTATTATTAACACAATTAAATCCATTTTTATCAAATAATTTTTTTAAATCAATTTCACAAATAAATTTCACAATTCAATTCCACAATTCAATTTCAATTTTTTTTATCAAATTTCACAAACACACCCCCATTCCATTGGAATTGGGGGGTTTCCCCCAATTTTATTCCAAATAAAATTCAAATACTCAATTCACTAGAAAAGGGTTATTAAAAAACTAGTTGAAATAAGTTTAATTTAAATTAATAAATTTAATTTAAATCCTAATATTTAGGGTTATAAAAATTATAAAATCTTAAATGGAACCATCTACATTATGATCACAGGATCATGAATCAGAATGCACACAATAGGAAACTCAAACGAAGAATGTCAGTAAAAAGAATTTAAAAATCAAACCAAGATTCAAGATCTAAAACAATGGGTATTAGATATTGTGACAACACGAAGATCCAAGAAACCCTAGGGAGGAGATAAAGAGAGAGAAAGAGAGACCAAGAAGATAAGATTCATATACCTAGAGTAGATCGAACGACGTTATCTAAGCTTAGATCTTCCTTGGAAGGGGTTTGGGGGATCCAAAATGGGTCCTTGCGATACCTCAAGACCTATAAAATCATTCTAGGTTGAGTTAGGGTTGATCAAGGGTCTAAATAAAGGTTTAAAAACATTTAAATATTTTTCAAAATAATTAAATCCCACATGCACTGTTAGCTGGGTAGAGCCACACAGTTTGTCAAACTGTGCACCCAAACCATGCTCCCTTAATGTGGGATTGTATGGGTTCTTCTTGGTGGGTTCACGATTTGAAAAACTTTCTTCTGACCATGAAAATAACCACTTCTTGGGTTTGCACAACTTTTACTATTAGGGATAATAGTTTAGGAAAACCATGCGCCAACTATACATTCCAAGAGCCCTTCAAAAATTAAAAAATTCTTAAAAAAATACACCTATGTGAGACCGAACCAAAGAATTATAAAAATAGGGGTTTAGGGGTACATGAAGATAGTAATATGGTGTTACCCCCTTCAAACCATATAAACTTTATATCCCCATAAATCTTATCAGTACGCTTCCATGTAAGAAAGATGAGGCCACTACTCTCTCAGCAGTTCCTACCTCTCTCATGTCTCATGAGTATCAGAACCATGATTTAATTGCACTCAAACCAATGGTATAATCCTCCCATGAAGAAATTTCGTTTTAGATACAACTATTCTAGTTGGATGCTTAGTCACAGATATATCATGCTTGGCATCGAGATCACTCCAGGTCAGAACTTGAGATGGATAAAAAAGATACTTTCGTAGTTGTGATACATGGAACATGTTTTGTATCAATTTCAAATGAGACGGAAGTGATAAATAGTAAGACACCTTCCACACCTACTAAATAACCTCAAAAGGTCCCAGAAAATGTGGAGCAAGTTTCCCTTGCCTCCAAAGCTGTCAATGAACCAAATGGGATGAAAATTTCAAGAACACCTCATCACCAATTGAAAACTCAAATGTTCTATGATGAAAATCTGTATAAGACTTATATTGGATATGTAATTTCATCATTATATGATTAATAAACTAAATATTTTATGTTGTATCTTGAACCAAGATTAGTCCAACCAAGAAACATTCACCGATCTTAGACTAACACAACGAATATTTTCATGTCTGACCATACAAGGCCCCAAAAAGAGCCATCTTGATCATGGACTGGTAACTATTGTTATAATAAAACTCAAAAATCTTTAGATGGTCATCCCAAGATCCACCAATGTCAAGGATTCAGGTACAAATAATATCCTAAATAATTTATATATCTCTTTATGTTTGGCCATTTGACTGTATATGATATGGAATACTCAAATGGACTTGAGATCCTAGTGCCTCCTAAAGGCCTCTCCAAAAGAGATAAGTAAATCAAGGATCTATATGAGTGACTATAGTAGATAGAAATCTATGAAAATGAATAATCTCTATCACATAGATATTTCCCAACTCCTCAACTTTTGTTGTATCATGATTGAGTATAAGTGAGCCGATTTGGTTAGCATATCAATAAAAACCCATATCACATTATTCTTTCTATGGGTATGTGGAAACCTAACCACAAATTCTAGGGAGATCTCATCCCACCTTAAATTCAGAACTAGTTGTGACTAAAGAAAACCTAAAGGTCACTAGTGTTTGAACTTGAACAGTTGGAATGTATAATAATGAGGGACAAAATTATCAATGCCTAGTCTCATACCTAGAAACCAGAATTGTCACTGAATTTTGGTGAAAATCATTTTGTTTCTTGGGTTCACTACCGACTAAGAATTATAGAAATCCCCCATCATAGATTTTATGAGTGATAACGATACCACAAAATGATTCTGATAACAAATAATTCACTTTGTGGATAATGACCACTAAACAATGGTCTCCCCACCATAAAGAGAGTCTCTAATTCTTTGGAACTCATCACCAAGATGTTGTTCCAAGAGAATCAACACCAGATGAGTGGAGGTCAATTGAATATTGGAAAAGGAAACCTCAACCCCATATTCCAAGACTCTTATATGCATCTATGAAAAAAATATCCATCAAGTTCCACTCTTCAAATGATCCATTAATAGCTTAGGTGAGAGGTTTCCTACTCAAATCATCCATGACAACATTCCCTTTCCCTAAGGTATAGAATATTTAAAAGTCAAAATATTGCAGGTATTCCACCCAACACATATGGAGGATATTCAAATAGTTTTGAGGGAATATTTAAATCAATATCTTGTGTTCGGAATACAAGGTAAACATTTATCCAAAAAGGTAATGCCACCAAATCATAAGTGAATGCATCACACCTACTAGTTCAAGTTCACGAGTCAGGTAATTCTTCTTGTGTGGCATAAGATGGAGAGAGCCATAGGCAATGAAATGATCACCCTATATAAGAACACAACCCAAAAATAAAAATGATTCATCACAAAAGACCATATATCCATGCCCGACCTTTAGAAGATTCAACACTAGAGTAGTAGTAAAAAGACATTTCATCTCAACAAAAGAACTCAGACACTTTTCATCCCAAAAAAACTTTACTCCCTTTTGAGTTAGGGTAGTCATCAGAGAAGCTAACTTTTAGAAGACATTTAAAAACTGGTGATAATATCTTTTTAAACCAAAGAATCTATGAATCCCGAAAACATTACATGGTTGCTCCCATGTCCTAACAACTTTCACCTTTTCAAGATCAACTAAAACACCATGTTATAACACCACGTGTCCCAATAACTTCACATCCTAAATCCTAAAATCACATTTTTATAGCTTGGAATAAATTTCACGACTTCTAAAAAATTCTATAATTTCTCTTAGATGATGCACATGATCCTCCTCATACTTAGAGTAAACAAGGATGTCATCCACAAAGAATACCATGAAAGTATCAATATAATCATGGAAAATCATTTTCATTAAATCCATAAATACTATAAGATCATTGTTTAAACCAAATATAATTAAATGGTACTTATAATGTCATTATGTGCTCTGAAAATTGGATTTCTAAATGTTATATTATTTTATTCACAACCGATGATAACCAAATCGAAGACCAATCTTAAAAAACTACTTTAAACCTTTCAACCAATCAAAGAGATCATCAATCTGTGGAAATAGATTTTTTTTTATTTACCATGACATTATTGAGTTTTTGGTAAACAAAATAGAGGTGAAGTGACCCATCAAATTTCTTGGAAAAGAGAACTGGTGCTGCATATGGTGACACACTCAGGCGTATAAATCCATTCAATAATAGATCATCCAACTGATTCTTCAACTATTTTATTTACACTAGATCCATATGATAAAATTTAATTGACACTGGGTGAGTACCAGAAACTTAATTGATATAAAAATATACCTAACATACTGGTGGTAGACTAGAGAATTCATAAGAAAAAACGTCAGAAAACATGACGACAACTGGAGGGTGATCACCGCTCAAGGATTCCTATTCCAGATCAAAATATAACACTGATGTTAATTTTTGAAACTATGGATAAGAAAGTATTACTCTACTCAACATTAGGTCTCATTATACCTAAAATATATGACATAATCCATCAGACACAGTAACGGAGACCCATTAAAGATAATAAGAAATCTATGCTTTATTGGAAATTAGCCAATCCATACCAAATATGACATCAAGTAGTTTCATGTAGAGAACAAGAAAATACCAAGCAAGATCAATATGTGTATATTAGAAAACACATGTAGGACTACAAAGACACATCTCTAACTTAATTATTAGGGGTGTAGTAATATCCATTACATAAGATAAAATATCACTAGAAAGTTTTACCAGATTAAAAATATGGATTGAAATAAACGAATGAGATACAATAGTATCAAAAAAACAAGTCAATAAGAATGAAGAAATATTTATAGTACCTCTCATGGTTTTTGAACCCACATCTTCTTCCTATATAGATTCTTCCACTACATGAATAAGATTAATTCTAAATTCATGTGGCTGGAATCCCTTTTTCATGAATAATCTAATTGCACTGTAGTTTTATTAGGAATTGATGATCCTATTCTACTATGTGGAGTATAATAAACATGTAATAACCTTTACAAGTGACATTATCATCCACATGAACCACATATTTTTGGTGCCTCAGTTCAAACATGTTTCAATTGACTAGGTTTTCCACACTGGTAACAAATCAAAGGGCCTCTTCGAAGTAAGGAAAGAGGTATAGAAAAACATGCCTATCGAGAACCACCATGTGAATCATCACACTTCCTCTTCCCTTTATAGGAACTGATAGAACTTCCACTGGGAGGAAAAATAACTCCTATCAATCCTGACTTACCAGAAAATTCCATTTCAACCATCAATTATCTATCCAACACATCAATATAATAAGGCAACTTCATCATGAAATACTATGAATAAATATCAGATAAAACTTCTATATCAAACCATCGAGTATTCATCTTCTTATTTGACACAACCTTATCTTTAAACTACATAGTATTAGAAAAATAATTTTCATATTCTATCATGGTCTTGTCATCCTACTTGAGTTTTAAATACTCAATAGCCTTACCCCACACTATTGACTCTCGATAGAACTGGTTGGTAAAAATAACTTCAATGTATTTCCACTATAATCCATCATTATTCTTCACCATAACCATCATTTCCACTATCTCCTTCTAGGTTTCTTTAACATGAAGGTGGCACATTTTACCTTGATTTCATTCAGAATCTCTAAGAAATCAAACAAATGATCAATATCTCTCAACCAATCCCCATAATTTTGAGTATCTCTTGAGACTTATAACATTGGTGGTTTCTAGTGAAGGAACTCCTGAGCATGAATCTGGAAGTCATCCCTATGAGGTTCCACAGTTGGATCCTGAATGAGTACAGGTGTAGGTTCCTATCCCACAACTTGGAAAGCACACACAATAACATCAACTAGATTCTAGACCATGGGAGTATTTTCTCATTGTGGTTCATCATCATCTTTTTTCTAGACCCTACTTGCACATATTCTTGGAGGCATGATTCTAAACAATATTAGAAAACTAAATTGAATACATTAGATTAACACTCAAATAGACCAACAAGGTTAATTAATACCAACCGAACAATAAACATGATTTTTATTTCAATATTTCCAAATCAATATTAGGAAAAATATAAGAACTAATCCTAATTATGTATTTACCAAACCATCCATTGTGACTTAAGGCTCATTACTATGATAGCTGGCTAGACACTCAATCATAACTACCTCCTTGTTCCAAAAAATAATTAATAACTGTATAATAACATCAAGTCAAGCTACTTAACATGAAACTTTCATATCAATTTTCTTAGAACTGCCCAGATACATTGGTAACCTGACACATGAGGCGATAATAACATGTACCAAAGGGTATTTTTGATCCCCATGGGTTGGTGACTAGCACCTAAAATCAAACAATATGAAACTGGGAATGAATTTTCCACAAAAACAATGAAAGAAACAACTACAAGTCAGTATGAACAAAGTAAAACTCAATAGGGAGAACTATAACCGAATTCAAATAGGTATAAACAACCTAATGTAAATCATAAAAGTATTATAAAATAGGATAAACAACCCGAATCTCAATGGACACATCAACTTAAAGATCAAAGATCAACCACAACTAACACCTCCAAGTTATTCTTTCCCATTTCTCAAAAATGGAAGGAGGAAATCTACAAATTTCCTAAGGCACTTGTATGGTGTGAGATAAAATCCCATTAGGGTCTCACCAAGGATTCCATAATAAGATTCCACATTAATTAACCAAATAAATCATTCAATTTTAAATAAAACAGGAATGTATGTTGAAGAGAATATTTTAAAAAATCATTCTTTGTATTTCAATTGATGAAAGAATTTCTAAAAAATGGATTAATAATAATTTTATATAAAATAGATTATATAAATTCACAAGGCATTTTTAAAATAGTTTATAAATCATAGAATATATATCAAAAGCATCAAAAATGAAAAACACGGTCATTTTACAAGAGGTATGATAATTTCATTTTATGGGATCCTGACACACTAAAATAGGTGATCATGATAATATGTGAACAGACGCCCCTTAGACACTGGTCAAAGAGGACTGATCACCATCCCATCAGGGATGTGACCTACTGAATATGTTTTGTTAGAGTTGTAAAGCATCAATAGATATTTGTCTCAAATAAATCACTAAATACCTAAGATTTCATGTGATCAACAACAATCAATAACAGGAAATTTATTTCAAAACCTTTCAAAATAAAATTAACCCATTTTTCCATTTTAATATGAAAATATATTTTTAAAAACAAAAATGAGTTTTTAATTAATTCATGTATTTTCAAGATAAAACCAGTGGGTTCTTATCAACATAATTAAAGCCACTTTTCTCAAATACAAATTTTAAATCAATTTCAAAAATCAATTTCACTTTTTAATTACACAATTTAACTTCACAATTTTCCATAAAATTTCAAAAAAACACCACCAATCCATTGGAATTGGGGGATTTTCCCCAATTTTATGCCAAATCAAATTCAAATCCATAATTCACTGAATTTAGGTTTTTAACAAACTAATTGAATAAAATTGAAATTAAATCAATTAATTTAATTTAAATCAATTAATTTAGGGATAAATAAATTGGAAGATATCAAATGGAACCACCTACCTTGGGATCACGGGATCACGAATCACAATTCCCATAATAGGAAACTCCAATGAAAAATTTCATAAAAAAATATTTGTGAATCAACCCTAGATTTTAGATATAAATCAATGGGGATTATATCATTACATAACATGGAGATCCAACAAAACATAGGGATAAGGTAATGAGAGAGTGGGAGAGACCAAGAAGATAATATCCACACATTTGAATGAGATCGAATGATGTTTATAAGCTTAAATCTCCTTGAAAAGGGTTTGGAGGAGACAAAATGGGTTCTTGAGAGCTTCAAAGACATAGAAAATCATTCAAGGTTGAGTTATGGTCTAGAGGGGTCCTAAATAGAGGTTTATTAAAGTTTTAAATATTTTTCAGAATAATTAAATCTTGGGCACATTGTTAGCTGGGTAGGGCCACAATGTTTATTAAACTATGTTCCCTAACCATGCACCCCTACTATGGGGTTCCATAGATTCACCTTGGTGGATGTATAGTTTGACAAGTATGTTACAACCCTGAAATCCCCCACTCTTTGGGTTTGCATAGTTTTCACTAGAAGGGTTCATAGGTTTCACTAGAAAGGTGCACAGTTTGAGAAAATCATGTGCCAATCATGTAGAACCCAAGATCCCTTAAAAAAATTTAATTTTTTCCCCAAAAAAAAACACTAAATGAGACCCAAACAAAGCATGATCACAAGAGTGGTTGAGGAGTACCTAAAAAAAGTAACAAAATATTACATAGGGGTCGGCCTCAAGAGACACACCATGTACCCAAGGAGGACATGCCATATACTCCCCTCATGGACTTCTACCTTACACATATCCATCTTTTGGACTCAAATAAAGGCCCATGAGTATCCAATCCTGGGTATTTTTATGCGTAGAACATGATGGTGGCAACAATTTTTGTGTAAGAGATATGAAATTAGGAGATTCTAGAAGGACGCTTCTTGTAGTGATAAGTAGATTAGTGTCTGGTGGGTGCACTTTCGTGGTCTATCCCTTCAAGGGCACAATGTCCCATTATGTCCTAAGCATAGGATTGTGATCTCTTATATGAGACTGTTTTGGATAGAGTTTTTTTATCCCTATGATAATTATATGGTGGGATCCTCTATCATATCATCATCCCTATTTGTAGTTTGAGGTATCACTGTGGCCAAAATATATGAGTGTTGATCCCAAAATTGGCAGCTGGTTCCAGTAGGTTTGACGTTATCATTATGTATGCGACCCCTACTTGGAAGGTAGTTTCATATTAAATTAGTGGTATCTCCCAATAGTCTAACATGTGATCCCCTATCTATGTAACATTATTCTGAGTCATAGTAGGGGCTTCATCATCCACCCACAGTCTAGGGTGTGATCACCTATCAGATCGTTATGATCTCTAGAGTTCTAGATTAGGTTTGTGGTGTCCCGCAATGATCTTGGGAGTGATTCCCAATTTATGTGTTGAGATCTTATGGGTTAAAATAGTGTTTTTAGAGTCCTCCATGATGAATTTGTTGAATCCCCTATATAAGTAACATGTTTCTTTAGATTATAGCATATTTTTATTCATGTATAGACCAGTAGAGAATGTTCTCTCAAATAGATTCTATCAGGGATGGTTGGGAAGTTCCATTGGATTAGTGATACCTTATGAGGGAGACCTATCATATGAATTCTATCCGAGATGTAAGGGCCTATGAAGCGATTTCTCCAAATGAGTGATACCATTAAACCTCAAGTAGAATCATGTTCTAGGATGTATGGTGAGACCATGAGACTTGGAGTCTTTGAAGAGTATATCTGAATGATTATGAGAATCCTTGTGATGATGAGAAGGCCAGCCATGTATATTTTAGGATTTAAGATTTATATTCATGTTCTCTCTTACTTAGGTTACTATTACCTCTGGCTATGGGTTGATCAGAATATTGAATTATAGTTTCACCCTTTTATTTTGAGTTTTTTGGGGAGCCTACTAGGTATTTTTATACTTATACCTATATGAGATCTACCTAAACTTATCACATATTATTAATATGATAGGTCATTTGATGGAGTCTAGGAAGGACCACGAGTAGGCAGAGCATACTAAGTTAGATAGACTAAGGTGTGTATAAGTGGTTTCATTTTATAACAGTCCCCTTATTTTGGGTAGGATGGACTCTTTTCAGTTTTTATAGGATTGTATTTTTCCCTTTATATCTTTATATTGATTTTTTTTTACTCTAATTAGGGTATATAGATGTATGCATGCATTTGGTATTAATTGTATTCTTATTTCTACATTGATTCATGGAGATTGTTGTGTGTTCATGTGTACAAGTACCATATAATAAGGCCTACCATGTGTGTGTGATATGCCAAATATGAGATGGTCACTGGTGCTGGACCTTTTAGAAGTGGGTTTGGGGTAGTTCCACTCATATTATCGCTATCCATGAGGGTCCTAGTGGGTCAAGTCATGATAGTTTTTGTCTTGCTCATTTTAGAGGTAGGGAATTTTGGGTTATGGGTGCACTACATGGTCAAAAATGCTCATGGTGGTTTCCATTTTGGTGATTGGTCATGAGTTATAACCATTTTTACTAGGCGTTTTGGAGCCACAAGAATAGGGAAACCATTATGGTTCTAAGAGAAGTAGAAAGACAAAGTTCCCATGGTCCTCCCTTACCACCTAAGTTTGGATATTTTGTAGAAATAAATTTATTTTTATAGGTGGAAATGATCAGGTATAGGGAATTTTTCATGGAGAGTCTTTCTATAGAAAATAGGAAGACCACCACATTCATTTTGGTGGGCGTGGTGATCCCTATAGAGGAACTATCACATGGAGCAGTTGTGGTTGAAGATAGTGGGCGCAGGTCCTCCACATCATGATCTTTCTCATGGTGTTGCTCAAAATGCTGAGGCGGACAAACCACCCCATGTAGACTACCTGTTTCATATATGGTTTAATGGTTTCATAATATATTGGTTCCAACATGCCATGGTGGTGTGGGTCTTCGTCTGGTCTTGGAACCCATGGATCTATTTGTTGATTCTCTCCATCAATTTATGTTTGGTGCCTGACCTACCAAGTATGGGTAGATATGTGGAGAACATAACACCACATACTCCCCTATCTTGTATTGATAATGTTTGGAGAATATTGAAGGGGATGTAACATCTACCATGGCTCACTATATAACCCATGTTTGGACTAGTTCACCAGATGTCTTTAAGAACACCTCCCCGTATTCTAGAGGTTTTTGACTAGAATTGGGGGTATAAGATGGTATTGTGGGGAGACTATACCCTCTATATAAAAGTGAACTATAGAATATTAAATAACCAAATACCATCCACAACAATAAATAAATATATTACACATAAATAAATATACATCCATAAGTGATATATGAAATGCAGTAAAAACCAGAACGATTGTTCTATAAAAACAACATACTTCCCATTGGGTCGGTCATATTTACATACCAAAATAATAGAAATAAAATAAAAAGGCACTATACTACGTCTCTAAGACAAACCTAATTCAGTCTCCTGATACTATCTATGTTATCCAACTCATGCACACTAACCCGGGACTCAGCCTAAACAAGTACCTGTAATAAACATGTAAGAGATGATTGGTAGCCCAAGTAGGGTGTAAGTAAAACTGATTAGGACCCCACAAATGATGTATAAAAAAATCTAGTATTATTATATTTTACAAAAAATAAAGTGACAAAATTTGGTATTAATTTAATAAATTAATAAAACTCATAAAATAAACCCACATACCCTTATGTTTTGGAAAAACATTCAGGTTCACCCAAATATACTTCGGTACACTGTCGGATATCTCTGTGAACGTCTCCTAACCATTCTAACCATATCCATAACCCTCCTAGGGTTTAACCCAAAATTTATTACATGTTAACTGGGTAGTTCCTTATAAACATTGTAACATTTTTGGGAACAAAACCTTTGTATAAGAATTTCATCATAACTGGACACAATCCCTTTATATAATCCTTTCAGAATAACTAGCATATTCTCTTTATATAAGAATTTATGCATACCCATAATTTATAAAAATATATAAATCAAGAAAATATAAAAAAGGGGTACACTTCACATACCTCAAAAATCTAATTATAATCCACTTTGGTTATATAATCAATTTTTTAATTTTTCAATAATTTATTCCATTGATCCAAAATACCAATTATCATCATAATTATTACCATCCATATTTCAAGTATAAATTAAACACATTTATCATTATTGTGAAATTATACACATAATACACCAGTTTATCATACTTAATAAATTAAAATACCAATTCATCTATTTAAGTCATATAATTCACATTCAAGACAATTTCCCATTCACCACGTCATGACAAATTCCCAATTCACATGCTAAACACATTACATTTTAAATCCAAATAATAACAATTTTAGATTAATAAAGGGTATATAGGTTCATTATATTTAAATTATAAAAGGGTGTTAAGGTTTGTAACAACCCTTAGGTGGCTGTAAGTCCCATTCACAATGCCAATAGACCCAACATGGTCCTTGGGAAGTCTAAACATATTAATTCTTATGGAATAGGTGGATTACCATTTTAGTTAGATCAAACACATGAAATATCTATGAGATCACACTTTTTTAATCTAATAGGAAAATGAATTAGGGAAAAATGGAGTTGTTCAAGACTACCCACCTCAAATAGAGTTAACTACGATCTAAGAAAAACCTAGATCTTTTTTTTCATTTCCCAAGTCTATTCAGACTTCCTCAAAAGCCACGACTTCCAATATCATGCCCAAGGACCCCAATTAGTTAACAATAATTAAATTAAAATTAATTAAATTATAAAAAGGAACATTTAACCCAATGGAAAAAAACATGCTGAAATACTTACCATGTCATCTCTTAGTCAAATCCTCAACCAATAATTCATGAAAAGTTTGATATGATCGTCTGACACCAATTCAGTAAAAATCCCTATAACATGACAACAAAATAACAACCCATTTAATATATTAAAATTAGAAACCTCTAAAAGATAATCCTAATGATATATATTCAGAATATCACACTTCAATGACACATGTTCATCAATATTAGATACCCTCACATCATGTAGATCCAATGTCTTGACATCCTTAAACACATCCTTCTTGATCTTGTGAATTTTCCATCCAATTACTCAAATAAAAATCAATTAATGATCTATTAGATGAATTATATTTTGAAGAATATTGATAATATATTGGAATTAAAGAATCTAGAACCTTCTAAGAGGAATCCATATCAACCAATGGAGTTTCAAATGGTGGAGGGATAAGATCAGAAGGGATATCAAAAGGAAAACTATCCATTAACATCATTTATCTCATAATAGGTTTGAATGAAATAATTTGTAAAGGTTTTTTAGGTAACCATAACTTTTAATACCTCCCAATTGAAAATTAATGATGTGAAAACATGTTTTACATCATGAAATTTTAGGTAAAAGCATTCACCGGGTCTGGCCAACCAGATTCAGAGTGGTAAACAAAGTTTCATGAAATGAATTTTTGGGCCTAACCTATATGACCAATTTAGAAATCCTAAAACACTATAAAGAAACCCATGAAACAATCTAACTTCATTAATGATATATTGAAAATGTGAATGAGGTTTTTATTTTTTTTTTCCGCGGTCCAGGGACCCCACCACTCAATCAGTCGCCCGCCAGACCTTCAAGTCATCACTCAAATGTTGAAAATCATCCAAAACACCATTTTAGATAGATTAAACACTTATAAAATTATTTATACTTATTTTTATTAATAATAATCATTGAACAATAGAGAAAAATAAAATTCCCACCAAAATACTTTACAGGTATAGATGTGGGTTTTTATTATCTCCCAATTATAAAACTTCACTTTCCAGAGAAGCCTCATTAGTATTTACCAGAAAAACTAAGCCTATACAAGTTTCTTAACCATGATCAAGAATAAATGTTCTAATTCGGAACATTGAAATATCTTAAATTACCTGAATCTATACATGAGAAAAATTATTCATCAAAACCCAAGAAACCACTCATAACAATCACTGAATCCCTAGATGATGCTTCCTGACACCCACTTATTCAGAATAACCACTATTTCATCATATGTGTTATCATTTAGTTTAGGGATCCCCCCACTATAGAACCCAACTTTTTAGAACCACTTCTTACCCATTCCATTCCCCACCATTAGGATCGCTAATGAAAACACATTCCCAATGGTCCAATGACCTACTTAACATAGTTTCCATATATCTAGGCCCAAACATGTAAAAAATACTTTAAAAAGATGGTAACACCTCTCATAAGTTATTCTAAGATGAAAAAAATGATTATTAAATACCTATGAATAGGTACTTAACATGAGGACCTTTCCCTGGAAGGCCCCAACCCAAATTTGGAATAATTTTGTCATACCTAAACTGAAAAATCAGAACCAGGGTACCAAATTCCCCAATATTTATATGGATTTATCCCAAAAAACACACCTTCAAAACTTTTGGTCACATTTTTCACCCCCTAATACATGTCATGAAATATTTTGTATCATGTTTTCCCCCTAAAACATGTCAAAAAATAGGGATTCCCCTATTGATTCAAGCAATAAGACTAGTTCTCCCTATGAACCAAGTCATGAATCATGGTACACCACACAAAAAATGTCATGAAAACTATCTCACCCCATGAACCATGTAACAAAATGGGGGGGGGGGGGGGGGGTCACCCCATGAATTACCATTTTAATAAACAAGAGTGAGATCATTTCCAATGCACCGAATCCATTCAATATTTAGTCTAAATTCTAAATCCCAACCGAACAAATTAATCAAACATTATAGCTATCTGATGTTAAAATGTTATGTTGACCATAAAATAACCAAAACAATTAATAAAAAAACCATTATCACTTGAATTAATCCTATAACATCCTATGTTGGTCTCCCCTCCACATGTCTTTACATACATTGTTCCTTGAGTACAAAACTGGAAAGGTCCTTCATTAGACCCAAAAAGACATTTAGATATTTTGGAATATAGACGATGTTCTCTTACTGTACTATGGATGATATGAATATATTGGGTAAGATCATCAATAAATTTGTATTACAATAAGATGTCATTAAGAATTACCACCACAACCCATCCATTTCTGAAATCACCTCATATTTTAGGTACATGTCATACCCATCCAAAGGTCCATATCCTCCCTTCCCACATAAGTTTCACCACTCATAGCCTCCTTGATTCAAGAGGGTTTCATTATCCAAAACCCACTAATGCTGTATGAATCTCTCTCAAGAAGCCATGAATGAAATTATTTTTTGGCACTACCATTAAAACACAACTCGAGTTCCTCCACCACAACCTAAACAAGTCCCAATATAAATGAAATTGATCTATCAAAAGTATCCAAAATAATCAGTACCACCATAATAAATGTACCTCAACTTGATTTTATAAAAAACAATAGGTTATTACTCATAATCCACATATTCACATACCCCAAATGGTATCATGTATCTTCATTACATGCCAACCATATTGACTTCACTTTAAACCCTAGGTTGCACACTTTCCTACAACCATTCACTGAACGTGATTCAAAATTCCATGAGCGATACATCCATTGAAATAGTATCAAACTCTTATTCAAGAATCTAAGAAAGCATCATATTCCTTCATTCATAACATTATACAAGATATCTTGGAAATCCTTCTAAAAAACTAAAACCATATCTATTCCATGACTACTCACATGATCGCCTGTGTCAAGGAATCATTCTAGAACCACGGGTGCTCACCCTTAGCTGATGGTGTGTCAACCTCATCCACATGCTAGGAAGTCACCTAGTACCACTCCCATCATAAGTATCCATCTGCTCTCTATCTATACGTATAAGGTGTATTCAAACACATAGGACCAAACGTCACCCTATTCCTACCTTCAATACCACACCTCGATCCCTAAAGTACCAACATGCAAGGTGATCACCACCAAAACCCCTAAGAACTTCCCGTACATCGATATCAAACTCCAATCAAACCAAATATTGAAACACTAAGATATGATTTGTAGAAAAAGGCCTATAATTATACCACCTAAAATAACCATTAAAGTATAAATAAATTCATCTTAGTGACCCAAAATTTTCATACATAGATATTACATCTTATTAGATGAATATTCATTACATAACATAATGATCTAGAACACAATCATATAGATATAATATTTTTGGAAACTTAGACACATAAATAACTTATTCATAATAGGTATATATAAATTCACACTTAGTTCTTGACAAATAGAACCCTTATTAAACATATCATTCCTAAAACCATTCTTCAAAACCTAGGGAAAGTAAACATTAGATAGGGTGATATCAAATGCTCAGTAATGGTAAAAAAGGGAGGTATAAATGATCACATAAGAATGACATGAGAATAAGAGTACGAGGACTTGATATTACCATTTGAAAACTATACCCCACATAACATAGATCATAATATTGTGTAAGGACATAAATCTTGGTAGTTCATAAGGAACGAATTATATAGGAATCAACACAATCCATGAGATCATAACATTAGAATAAGCCATGGAATTGTGAAATAAACATAAGAATAGAAGATAATTTCCTTAGTGGTCAAAGATCACTACCAATACTATCATAGTGGATTAGGATCACTCCCAAAACTATCATAGTAGTCAAGGTTTACTTACATGACCATCATAGTAGACATAGTCCCTCACTAAACTAGGTTAACTCCACATTCCACTCTCATTTATCTCAAGATATATACATATTTACCTAATGAATTAATCCCAATACCACCCATCACATAATGAAAATAATACATATGTGTTCCAAAATATCATAAAAAATTAATAATATAATAACTTGTGAGAAATAAATGGGTATAATTAACATTTCATCAAAGCATAATCCATGGAAATGAAACTGGTTTCATAAAAATTTCATAAATTCATCATAACATAACTTGTAGAAAAGGTATGAGTTTCATAAATATATTTTCCTTATAATTATAAACCATATAAATAATGAACAATTATGGTACCCATGGATCATATCCTCAGTAAATCATAAGTTAAATCAATGGTTGTTGTCTTCAGTGAATAAAAATACCATTACGAGATCATTAATTTTTTTTGATTAAAATACCCTTTACACTTTGAAAATAACTTTTCAAAAACTATAAATTCACAAATTATTAAGAAAACCCTTTTCTTTAAAAATAGTATTGGAAACTTATAAGGTAATATTTACAGTATTTAGTGCTCATGAAAACTAGAAATTTCATTCATGACGTATAATTTAAAATAAAATACCCCTTTCTCATTTTTATAAAAAGTCAAAATGTATTTCATTCAAAAAATTACAAGAAGATTACATTTAATCCATTTTGTAAAAAGGAAAATCACGGGTAAAAATTAATTTAAATAATAATAGTATAATATTACTAATATTATTGATTTTTTTTATAAAACATAGATATAGAAGAAAAAGTTCTTTCAATCGAAGAGAGAAATAATGCCATTTTTCTTAAAAATGTTATTTAGGTCTGTTGAGTAATTAAAGTGAGGAGAATGAATGGAAAACATGTATTTTCAATAAATCACAAGAATATAATAAAATTAATGAGGTTATTTGATATATATATCATGATATTTCATCATAAAAAACTCAATCATAAATAATCCCGATGAACAATGAGAATGTAACATAAAACCCTTACCATATTGGTAACATTTGAATCGTAAGTACCATAAAAGAATGAATTCAAATGAAACATTAAACATCTTGAAAGTAAGGATAATAATGATATAAATTTTCAAAGTTATGTATATAATACTCATAAAATAAGATAAGTGCATTACATAACATATGTCTTTAAGAAGATAATATGAGATGATAAACCCTTACCCAAGTTCCACTTACATTGAAAGCACTCTAAACTCACGTATAAAAAATTTAAATTTATTATAATTCTATAAAATAATAATTTACATATTATAATATCATATATTATCTTTTATAATGTTTTAACAGTCATTTATTAATAATTACTTATCAAAATTGTCTTTTCTGGGTGATACCTGTTTTTTTCATGTATGTTTTGGTTCGATAGGTTTAGTACTTGTACATTGATCATGGTTCTATAGTATAATTTTTTTAACCATGACATAAATATCATATATATTCATTATATAGTTATTTATATCCATCCATAAAATTTATAGATAAAAAATGAATTGCACAGTTTAGGTGGTGTTTTAAACTTTATATTTTAGTTTAACCCCTCAGTAAACTTGTTTTTACCTTAACCGTGGTAACGTCTATTTCACTCTTAAAAGATTATAATTTTACCTATAAGGTAATTTTTGAATCATAAATGGATAATAGATGATATTTTCAGCCAAATTTTATCCAAATTTTACTCATAAAATATTTTTATGATTTTTAAATAATTTAATAAAATATTATTTTTATAAAATATCATTAATGTTAATTTTGACACTATTAATTTAATTTGACTTTAAAAACAAAATGAAAAAGGTGGAATTTAAAAATAATCCATTTAAACATCACTAAATTTTTAGATTAATCTAAAAAATTTATGGAACACTATAAATCACTCAAATTATATAACTTTTAACATTTTTAAAATCATTTATTATATTTTTAAATTAATTGAATATATATTGCATTAGAGTTGTGAAAGAATTTAAGATAATTAATTAACCTATAAAATTATAAATATGTTACCATAATGAATATAATTTATTTCTTTACAGAATAACAACTTATATTTGTTCATCTATTTCATTTATCCCTATATGAACACATAATAGATATTTAAAAGTAAGAGAGTGACATTTTTTATTTTTCTTTTATTTAAATATTATATAAGTCATTTTCATGGAAAATTGGCTATTAAACATATAAATTTCGACTGTAATGTGATAAGGTTAGAATTAAATTCTTTCAATAAGAATTAATATAATGCCTAAAAATGAATGGGACATATTTATCAAATTTTAACCCTTGACTTAAAAATATAGATTCTATTTTGTCAAATTCAATACCTATAAGTAGAATAAATTAATTTTAAAGTAAGTAAACAAATTGTGATGAAAAAATCTTTTTAGAAAAAAAATTTTAAGCACAAAACCATATTTATACTTATCCCATGAATAGAATAATATTATATTAATGTTAAAATATTTATTTAATATATAATATATAAATTTCATTAAAATAATTCACAAATAGTGATTAATTTAACTTATTATAATAAAAACATATTGTGTACAGACAAATAGTTTTTTCAGAAAAATATTTCTTTTATTTTCTAATGTTTTTTATTTTCTAATGATTTTTATTTTCATTTATAATAAAAATGTAATAAATTAATTTATTGTATAAACATGTAAACTAGATAATTTTCATATTTTAGTTATACATATTCACACCCTCCAATTTATCAACTAAGTTATAATGTAATACTATATTACAGTTTTTTTAGACTTTGGGGTTGTGTGTATCATAAACCATTGAAGATATTAAATTTATTTAAAAATAAATATATCATAAAATATTTGGGTGTTACATTATACCCCCATTAAAATAATTTTTTTTCTTAAAATTTTATTAATCCAATATAATCAAATGATGATATCTCATCCTCATCACATCCTCAAGTTCTCAAGTATCTTGTTCTAATGCGTGATTTCTCCAAAGAATGTTAACGAGGTGAGTGTTCATGTTATCTAGAAATTTATCTCTATGATAAAATATTTATACTGGTTGTTCATCATAGTAAAGATCATAATTTAATGGTATAAACTCTATGTTCAGTACATGTGAATGATCAGGTTTGTACCTTCTTAGGACAGATACATAAAACACATCATGAACTTGATATAGGTTTAGTGGAAGTGTCAAGTGATAAGCTATCTTTCTTACATGATCAAAAATATTCAAGGGTCCAATATACCTATGGCTCAGTTTTCCTTTAATTTTAAATATCATAACCTTATTCTGGGGATAAACTCATAGAAAAACCTTTTCACTAACTAAAAAACTCTATATCTCACCAATGATTATCAGTATAAATTTTTTGTCGAATATGATCTACCTTGATGTGTTTCGAAATATGTATAAATTTATCTATCATTTCCTCAACTAGTTTAGGTATCAGTAGATTTATTTCTACAACTTTTTCCTAGAATATTGTATTTCTGCACTTATTTCCATAAAGTCCTTCATAAGGATTAATCTGAATGCTTGGGTAAAAGCTATTTTTGTAATAAAAATCACATAGGGTAAAACATTGATCCCAACAGACTTTGAAATATATAGAAAAAGATATCAACAAATCTTATAGGGTTTGAATGGTTCTCTCAAAATGTCAATCCATTCAAGGATGATAAGCTATGATTCAACTCAACCCTTAATCATGATTTTTCTGAAGACTTTTCCAGGACATTGAGGTAGACCTTCGATCTTGAATAGATATAATAGAATGTGGTGCTCCATGAAACATTACCACTTCTTTAATGTATATTTTTGAAATATGATCTTGATAGAAATCTTATCTAATAGAAATTAAGTGTGCTAACTTTATAAGGAAATCAAATAAAATCCAAACATTATTATAGCCATTAGATGTTTTGGGGAGTCCTACAACAAAATTCATGGTGTGGTTTTCCCATTTCCATCCCAGTATGGGTAATGATTTTAAAATCCCCTTAGAATTATATTAATCAACCTTAACTTTATAACCTAACAAGTACCGAGATACATATTTTGAAATATATATCTTCATTCTATCTCACTAGAAATAATCATTCATGTCTCTATACATCTTTATACTCACATGATTAATAGATAATCATTAACTATGAGCCTAATCCAATACCTGCTTCAAATATAGTATTTATGGGACACATACTTGGTTCATGAACACTATTATCCCCTCACAATCAAGCTTGAACTCAAGAAAATATTTAACCTTATTATGTAGTTCCATGTCTTCCTTTTGAGTCTCTTTTATCTTAACATGGATATATGGTTGAACACACTTTTGAGAAAGATAATACTTATCCCATTCGACCAAAATTTCCAAATCCATCCTTTACAAAATCTTGAAATATTATATCTTTTTCGATCCTCATCATAGAAAAGATATCATGATCCTTTTGACTCAGAGCATCTTCCATCTTGTTTACTTTCCCAAGGTGGTAATGTATTGAGCAGTCATAATCTTTAATCAAATCCTACCATCTTATATGGAATATATTAAACTATTTCTAAGTGAATATATACTTTTATGATCAATATATATATCACACATTTCTTATAAATATAATGCCTCCATATATTTAATGAAAAAATTATTGTAGCTAACTCTAAATAATGATTTGGGTTATTTTTCTCATGAAACTTTATTTGGAATGAGGCATAAGATACCACCATATAATTATTCATGATGCTGCATCACAATCCATTCATTGATGCAACACTATAGACTATAAACACTTCTCCATTGTAGGGTAATGTTATTACCTGTGTTATGAATAACCTTATCTTCAGTTCCTTATGTTTTAATAGTGGGTTATAATATTATTAATATTTTAATTACTTATTATATACTCCCTTTACTTATTTTATATGAAATGTGCATAATTAGTGTGAAATATTAATGTTTTAATACTAAGTATAATTTTTGAGTATTTTTAGAAGTGGTCCAATTGAGTCAGTTTACTATTTTATTTATAAAAATCACCCAATAGATCCAAATTGTTTAGTTCTTGTTTTTTAGTATTAATAATTCAATATCCAACATTTCATTATAAGGGATCATGGGCCAATTTATCCATTTGAAGGCTCATATGGACCACACAAGAAAGCCCCCAAAATTTGTGAAGAAACTGGACCATCCATGAAGACTGAATTATTGGGCACAATCCAGAAGTTAAAATTCATTAATTATCCTCAAAACTTAGGATAACAATTCAAGGAGTCAGGGATAAAAATTTCAGGTCCAAAATCTTAAAACAAGGGGCCCAAATTATCTTTTGAAGCCCAGACCATCATTCAATACGGGAATTAAAATCTGAACACTATTCATGGCATAGCTCATGATGTAATTATCAAATAAATCTGAGGTTTTTCAGTGTCTAAGAGGCGATATAGGTGGAAGACTTTGTTGAATAAATATTTCAGATTTTAAGGCATCTTCTTATTCAAAAACCCATTCACATTTTGGACTTCAAGAAATTGGATTGAAATGTATAGATTAACATTTTATAATAAATTGGACATAACTTTGGATCCTTAAGTCCAATGGCAGCCAAATTTTCATAGTATACATATGATATATTTATATACAACTTTTAAGAAGAGTATATCTTGATATTTGTCTGTCTAATTTATCAAATTGGCGATTCAAGTGGAGGTAATGTTTTGGAATGCAAACAACCCACAACATTAGGCTATAAATACATCCCCACCCTATCCTTGAAAAGGGTTGGAATTTAAGAAGATAGGAGCACACATTGTAATTAAATAATATTTTCCAAAGGCTTGGGGGACCTGACATACTCATGTTTTCACTTGAGAGACCCTTCCTTCTCTCGTTGATTTCATTTACTTTTGTGATTTTCTTCATTTGTAATTTCTTAAGTTTTGTTTTTGTAATTCTGTTTTAGTGCAAGTTTCTTCTTCATATTCTGATTAAATTATCCTCCCTCTATACTTAAATATTAATTCTTTTAAAATAGTTTAAATACAGTTGAATCCCCTTCCCTTATTTTGTTTTCTCATTCAATATAAATTTAGTATTTAATTCCCTTCATCGTTTGTGTGTGTGTTCGACGCACCACTCTTTTCTTATCCCTTTCTTTTTCTTATCTTATTAATTTATCATCATAATAATTATAAACAGATTAATAATAATTTAAATGGATGAGTAAATTTACCATTGGGGTGAGTTATAATTTGGGGATATTAAGTGATTGAGAGCCTTTGCTCGATGAGTATTCTTTGAGTTAATATTGTGTATGTTGAACTTTATATGTCATGGATTAATGACATGTTTGGTTTAATATGTGGATTCCATGGATTATTGGAACCAAAAATACACTACCATAAATAATTAATGGTAATTATTAGAACCCTAAGTTAAGTTACAGCTTGGATTAAAGCTTTAACACTTGGGAATTCTAATCAAAATCATCTTGTTAAGTGGGTATTAATTTAATGCAATATAATGTAAAGCTCAAGGATATCATAAGATTAATTATCCAATAATGAGATCACCCTAATATTTATCAATTTTTTAAATCAAATATCATCCATAAATTATTTCAGAATCTCTCCAAAGAAACCCCCCCCATCAGAATAAAATTAACTAAAAACAACCGACTGTTAAAAAGTATCATCGCTGAGGATTCAACCCGAGTGTTTCTATACAACTTAGCAGAGCACTGGAACCTTGACCGGTCAAAAAACCATAATCGGACGTGTGTTTCAAATGGATCCGTTTCTATAGATGGTGAAATTAATTAGTCATTAGTTTCTATTTATTGTAAAAAAACAAAAAAAATTAGAAAAATAATTGAAGAAAAAACACAAAAATAAAAACCCACCATCATTTTTCTTCCAAGATCTCTCTGAATGCCCCGTAGCCTCACAAATAATCCTTTAGATTTTTTTGAACCTGAAATTAAGAGAACAATTCACCAAATTAGGAGGAATATAAGAGATAATAAAATCATTCAAGAACCTATCCCAGTCTAACCAATTGAATTAGAAATGGCCAATCCTAAGGAACAAACACTAAAAGAACTTGCTGCCCCTAATTTGAATTAACAACCTCTTGATATTCAATATCCAAACATAGAAGCTGAAATTTAACTCAAATAGGGTTTGATTCATCATATCCCTTATTTTATGGGCTATCTTGTGATGATCCACATCTCTATATTAAAGAGTTCCAAGTGGTGTGCTCTACAATGAAGCCTCAAGGGGGTTCTGAGGAACAAATCAAACTCCGAGCATTCCCTTTATCCCTAGCTAAAACTTCTAAGTCATTGCTCTACTACCTCCCTCCTGGTTCCATAACCACATGGAATGACATGAAGAGACTCTTCTTAGATAAATTCGTTCATTCTTCTTGTACTGCTTCTATCCGAAAGGAAATAAGTGGTATTCGTCAATTCCCACATGAATCTCTCCATGAGTATTGGAAGAGGTTCAAAAAGCATGTTGCAACCTACCCACACCACCAAATCCCTGATAAAATCTTGATCCAATACTTTTATGAGGGGTTATTGGTTATGGAGAGAACCCTCATTGATGCTGAAAGTGGTAGTGATTTTGTTGATAAAACTCCTACAGCTGCAGGAGATCTCATAAGAAACATGGCTATGAACACACAACAATCCCATACTTGAGCACATGATCAATTCAAACATGCCCAAGATAGTCAGTCGATAGAGATGAAAAAGATGACAGAGTGGATGAGTGAACTAACAGGTCTTCTGCGACAACTAGATATGGCTACCAAATCCCCAACTTCATCTTCTACACAATCAATGTTTCTTGGACCTGTCAAAAACTGTGGAATATGAAACTCTCCATATCATCCAACTAACACATGTCCACAAAATCAAGAGGATCAATCTGATTCATCTGGACCAATGGAACTCAATGCCGCCTATGCTCAGAGGAACACCAACACTCAAAAATCTGGTCATTTCATTAGAAACTTCAACCAACCTCACTTTGAGCCCTTATCTTCTTCCTATAACCAAGGCCCGAGGTATGGTAATTCTGTCTCTCATACCCCTCAATTCCCTCGACAATACCCACACAAGTTCCAATATGGTTAGGGTGTTGGTAACTTCCAACAACCTTATCCTTTTCTTCCTCAAACTCAAAGGATCAATCCTCCTCTTCCTTTTCTAGGATTCCACTATCCTAGTGAGCCTTCCCAATTCCCAAAATAATACAATCTCTTTCCCAAGAACCAAAATCAAGGTAATCCCAATCTGGGACACGAATCTTCTTCCAAGAAACCATGGGAAAGTGTAGTAGAAGATCTTTCCTCCTTCACCCATTCTATCCTCAAAAACATTGAAACCCAAATTAGTCAACTTGAATCCCACCTAAGTCAGCAGCAACAATCAAATTATTCCCAACTTCCAACTCGAACATTACCCAACCCCAAGGGTAATGTAAGTGCAATTTCAATTATATCGGGGAAGAAAATTTCTATGACTCAATATAAGTCCTCTAACCCCCTTTGAATGTTGACCTAGAAAAAAAAGAAAAAGAAATATGAAAATAAACCTAAATTCATTCCCTCACCCCCTTCTATTCCACTTAGGAACCCAATTCATTTTCCTCAATCCATTTCTACGCCAAAGAAGTCCATTGAACCTGATCTTGAAATGCTCGACATATTTAGACGTGTTGAAGTCAACATTCGCCTCTTAGATTCCATAAAACAAATTACTAATTATGAAAAGATTATTGAGGAATTTTTCACCCATAAGAGGAAACTTAGGACCTTTGAAAATGATTCCACCCAGTAGTCTATTCCCATAATGTGCCAAGATCCATATACCTTTACGGTTTCATGCCAAATTGGAAGTTCTATCTTCGATGATGCATTCATAGACCTAGGAGCCTAAATTAATGTCATGCCCAAATCCATCTTATCCAACCTTGGTCTAGGTCTCTTACATCCAATGGGTTTTTTCATTCAATTATCCAGTCAAAGCACAACCAGTCCTAAGGGAATAATCGAGGATGTCCTTGTTCGTGTGAATGATCTTGGCTTCCTTGCTGATTTCCATGTCCTTGACATGGAATGTGAGACAAAATCTTCTCGATCTCCCCTGATTCTAGGGATAACATTCCTAATGACAGTGAGAACAAAGATTTATGTCCACTCAAGCTGTTATCCATGGAATTTGGTGACCAAATGGTCAAATTAAACATTTTCAAGACATGTGATACCTATATGATGATCACTCTGCATTCTGAATCAATGATTCTGAGGACACTTCTAAGAGTCAATTGAACCCCATTCTATCATGTTCATCCTATTCTGATGATAAAGGATCTTGTGATATCTACACCATGATTAACCAAGTTATAAATGGTGAAGTTTATATGGACCTCTCATTTATATACTCTATCAATCTAGTGGAACTTGAAAACTATATTGAATCCCACATCAACCTAGATCTCTACTCCTCCACCTTAGATAGTATTAAGGAAAATGAATCCAAAGAAACTGAAGTGCCTTCCTCCATTCCTGAGTTGTCTAACCCAAAAATGAAAGATGAGACTAATATGAAACCTCTTCCTACACACATGAAATATGCATTCCTTTTCCATGATCACTCATATCCTGTCATTATCTCTGCTTCACTTATAGAAACTAAGGAGTCCAAACTTGTTCAGGTGTTAGAGGGAAACAAAAAGGCCCTAGGTTGGACCCTGGATGACATACCTGGAATCAACCCTGATCTTTTCATGTATCACATCCATCTTGAGGAATCATCCAAACCAATTGTACAACCACAAAGAAGACTCAATCCTCTCAAACTTGAGGTAGTTAGGGAAGATATCACCAAGATTATTCAAGTTGGTATTATCTACCCAATTTCTGATAGTGAATGGGTTAGTCCAATTAAATTTGTACCTAAGAAGGGTGGGATAACTATTGTCACAAATGATCATGGAGAGGTAGTCACAAATTGAGTGGAGAATAAATGGCGTGTGTGCATCGAATATAAGAAATTGAATATTGAAAAAAGAAAAGATCACTACCCTCTTCAATTCCTTGATCAAATGCTATATCGATTAGATGGAAAGTCACACTATTACTTTCTTGATGGATACACTCTCTATTTTCAAATCCCAATCGCAACTCAGGACCAAGAAAAGACTACTTTCACTTGACCCTTTGGAACATATGCATATAAAAGAATGACTTTTGGCCTTTACAATGCTCCAGAAACATTCTAGAGGTGTATGATGAGTATTTTTTTGAATTCATTAAACACTGCATGGAAGTCTTCATGGATGACTTTACCATTTATGGTGAATCATTTGAATCTTGATTGAATTCACTCTCTCTAGTCCTTCAAAAGTGTGTCAAGTGTAACCTAATGTTAAATTTTGAAAAATATAACTTCATGGTTGCAAATTGGATTGTTCTAGGGAACATAGTTTCAAAAGAGGGTATTAAATTTGATCCTTCCAAAATTAAAGTGATCCAATCTCTTCCTGAACCCACTTTTGTTCGAGACATCCATTCATTACTCGGTCATGCCAGTTTCTATCGGTGATTCAACCATAACTTCAATAGTATTTCCCTCACACTCAATCAGTTTATCCAAAATGATGTCACAATCCATTTTTATGAGGTTTGCAAGAGAGCCTTCATTGAACTCAAAATTGATCTTATTTCTGCCCCAATAATCAAACCCCCAGATTGGTCCTTACCCTTTGAATTGATGTGTGATGCTTCTGATAGTTCTGTTGGGGATGTTCTTGGTCAAAGAAGAGAAACAATTTCTCATATCATCTATTATGCCTTAAAAACATTGGATGAAATTCAATCTCACTACACTGTGACTGAAAAAGAACTTTTAGCAGTGATTTTTGACTTAGATAAATTCTAGACCTATCTCTTAGGTTCCAAAAGCATCATCTTCACAGACCATTCTACTATAAAGATTTTACTCAAGAAAAGTGATTCCAAACCTAGGATAATAAGATGGATTCTAATGATCTAAGAGTTTGACCTTGAAATAAAAGATATACCAAGAAAAGAAAACCATGTGGTTGATCACTTGAGTAGAATTTCTAATTCTTCTCATTCTAAAATAATTGATCCAGAATTTCCAACTAAACACCTTTCATCTCTCACTACAAAAATACCATGGTATGCCCCAATTGTAAATTACTTGGTTTTTGGTGTTTTTCCTGAAATTGTTTCAAAAGAACAAAAGTTGAAGTTGAAAAGTGATTCAAAATAATATTTTTGGGAAGAAAATAAACTTTGGAAAACTGGGACTAACATGGTAATTAGAAGATGTGTTGATGAAGATGAACATTCCTCCATCTTATAATTCTATCACTCACTTCCTGGAGGTGGCCACTTTGGACCACAAAGGACCTCCTGAAGGGTTCTAGACACTAGATTCTTCTGGCCTTCACTCTTCAAGGACTCACATGAGTTCTTTCAATAATGTTCCACTTTCCAAAAGTTTGGCACAATTTCAAAGAGAAATGAAATTCCCGAAAAGACTTTATTTTTCCTGTGAAATCTTCGATGTTTGGGGCATCGATTTCATGGGAACATTCCCCCATTCCAATAGATTCTCATACATTCTTATTTTGGTTGATTATGTTTCTAGGTGGGTTGAGGACAAACCCACTAGAAAGGATGATTCAAATACTGTTAGTGAGTTCTTAAAGACACACATCTTCCACTGATTTGGAACACCTCGTGCCTTGATAAGTGAATTAGGAACCCATTTTTGTAATAAAACCATGGAATCTCTTTTAAAAAATAATGGTGTTGTACATAAAACTTCAACTACATATCACCCCAAAACAAATGGAATGGATGAACTTTCTAATAGATAAGTTAAAATAGTTCTTGAGAGAATTGTAAAACCCACTAGAAAATACTGTCCTGAAAGACTTGGTGAAGCACTTTGGGCTTATCAAATTGCCTATAAAATAACCATTGGGATGTATCCATTCATTTTCACTCATCCAAAAATATAATTTTTTTTGTTTTCTCCAATCAGGGGAGGTTTAGACTATTTCACTCATCCATATTGAATTACACCTCAAGTTCTTACGGAAAAAATGTTTCAAAAACAACTCTTTTTTTCAGGATCAAATTTAGAAATGTAAAATGTGGACACTCAAAACTCACACCTCTCAAGATGATAAAATTCATTTGTAGAGGTTCACTCTTTTAACAGCCAAAATTAAATATCTTAGAGTTTGAAAGAGCTCTAAGCTTCCAATACCTATCCAAAGTGCACAAGAATCATGAGGTATTTTGAAGGGATTTTTCTGTGGCTATGGGATGGTAGGAATATAATGTTCAAGAGAGAGAAGAAGAGGGGTAAAACCGCAACATGGAAAAAGAAATGCACATTTTGTTTGAAATGAGACAAGAAAGGAAATGGAAACAAATATTTAAGAGGGAATGAAAATGTGAAATAAGACACAAAAGTGGAAGTAAATATGAAGGGAATGAGAAGATGGAATATTTACAAAACACAAAACTTCTCCTAATGAAATAAGAATATAATGCAAGTTTTTTTGTATTTTTTTTGAAAGTTGACCATGAAACAGATCTCACAATCATATCCCAACCCATTATTGATCTCCTCATGATAATAGTTGTAATAGTTATAACAATATCAAAGGACAAGAAATAGTGATTTTTGACCTACCCAAGACACAACCCATTTTTTTTTGATTTTTTAATTTTTTTGAGCACTTGTCAATAAAATTTGAACAATATGTCATAAGCATATATACATTCCTAAACCACACTAAAGGACAACCTCTCCCCTACAATAAAATGGATGCTTTCCCTTGAGCATACAATAACTCATTGAAAATCAATAAAAGGGAAACAAAATAAATGAAATCTATTCCCCCCCACACTTAAATTTCAAAAACAAAATTATGCAATGAAAATCCATGTTGATATTGGGTGGGATAAGGTATTGGGATTATAATGTGGCTATGAAAGAAAAGATTTTAATAGGCATGAAGAGGATTTCAAAAGGATGATTAATGTATGGTTAATGGGAGGATATTTTGCTATTATAATTCTCACGTAGTTTAGAAAATGCCTCTATCATATTAATGCACACTAAAGTAGGAAATTCAGCTTAAAGTCCCACAAACTCAAGACTCACAAATGGGGATGAAAAACACACATTTTTAAAATATAGCCATAGGTAGCCTTGTAATGAAAGCAAATGTTGTTCCTCATGGGTGGGTAAAATCATTTTCTAAATCCAAAAATTAAGCATTCAATTTTTTTTGGTTTTGACACAATATTATTTATCCAAGGTCATGATGAAAATACAAAATTTTTTAGATGAAAAAATGTCTTTTGACTCTCCAAAATGGTTGGAAAAAATTTAAAACTTAGAAGGTGAGTAATCATGAATCTTGATTTTTCATATTTTTTTATGATTTTTTTGTTTCTTTAGTTTTTAGGGTTTTTTTAGTTTTTTATAAAGACACACCCACAAAAAAGAGAAAGAGAAAAATAAAGGGTTTTATGGAGATAGTGGTAAAAAAAATGAAAGATAGAGGATGAAGAAGAAATAGGTAGAGAGAGGAAGATAGAGGGAGAGAGTTAAAGGGAAAGAGGTGCCCCCTGGTTTGGATTTGGTGGGTTGTTGTCTCCATCCAATGGTGGGTCAACTGTAGAAGTTGGGGATCTGATGGAAGTTGATGTTGTTCTAGGATTGTGTGTCCTCTCATGATGATGCTTTAACCTATGTCCATTAATTGTGAATGTCATTTTTTAAGTGGGGTCTTGTACGTGCAAGACACCAAATGGGTAAACATTAGTAATAACAAAAGGACCTTCCCAACAATAATTAAGCTTACCTGGGTGAAGCCTAAATCGAGAGTTGAAAAAAATTACATTTTTACCTTCATGAAATAACTTTCTCAGGATGTGTTTGTCATAGAGTGTCTTAGCCTTTTCTTTGTACAGATTGGAATTCTCATAATAATCAAGTTGAATCTCGTCTAGTTCATACAAATGCAACAATATTTCTTCACCAGATTTTTCAAAATCAAAATTATAAGTTTTCACAGCCCAAAATGACTTATGTTGGATTTCAACGGGTAAATGACATGGTTTACCAAATACTATCCTAAATGGAGACATCCCAATGGGTGTTTTATAGTAATTTTGATAAGCCCAAAGTGCTTCACCAAGTCTTTCAGGCCATTATTTTCTAGTGGGTTTTACATTTCTCTCAAGAACTCTTTTAACTTCTCTATTAGAATGTTCATCCATGCCATTTGTTTTGGGGTGATACGTAGTTGAAGTTTTATGTACAAAACTATTATTTTTCAAAATATATTCCATGTTTTTATTAAAAAAATGGGTTCCTAAGTCTCTTATCAAGGCACGGGGTGTTCCAAATCAATGGAAGATGTGTGTCTTTAAGAACTCACTAACAGTATTTGAATTATCCTTTCTAGTGGGGTTGGCCATAAAGACCTAGAAACATAATCAACCACCAGAAGAATGTATGATAATTCATTAGAATGGGGGAATGGTCCCATTAAATCGATTCCCCAAACATCGAATATTTCTAAAAAAATTAAATGGTTTTGGGACATTTCATTTCTCATTGAAATTGTGCCAAACTTTTGGCAAGTGGGACATGATTGACAGAACTCATGTGAGTCCTTGAAGTGTGAAGTCTAGAAGAATCTAGAGTCTAGAACCTTTTGGAAGGTCCTTTGTGGTCTAAAGTTACCACCTCCAGAAAGTGAGTGACGAAATTCTAAGATGGAGGAATGTTCATGTTCATCAACACATGTCCTAATTACCATGTCATCCCCAGTTTTACGAAGTTTATTTTCTTCCCAAAAATAGTATTTTGAATCAGTTTTAAACTTCATCTTTTATTTTTTTTGTAAACTTTTTAGGAAAAACTACAGAAACCAAGTAATTTACAATTGGGTCATACCATAGTATTTTTGGAGTGAGATATGAAAGGTTCCCAGTTGGAAATTTTGGATCAATTATTTCAGAATGAGAAGAATTAGAAATTTTACTCAAGTGATCAGCCACAAGGTTTTCTCTTCCATTTCTATCTTTTATTTCAAAGTCAAACTCTTGGAGCATTAGAATCCATATTATTATCCTCGTTTTGGAACCACATTTCTTGAGTAAAAACTTTATAGTAGAATGGTCAGTGAAGATGATGATTTTGGAACCTAAGAGATAGGGCCAAAATTTATCTAAGGAAAAAACCATTTCTAAAAGTTATTTTTCATTCACAGTGTAGTGATATTGAGTTTCATACAATTTTTTTGAGGCATAATAGATGACATGAGGAATTGTTTCTCTTCTTTCACCAAGAACAACCCCAACAGCTCTATCAGAAGCAGCACACATCAACTCAAAGGGTAAGGACCAATCTGGGGGTTGGATTATCAGGGAAGAAATAAGAGCAGTTTTGAGTTCAATGAAGACTCTCTTGAGAAATGGAAAGTGACATAATTTTGTAGCAACTGAGTGAGTGGGAGGGAAATCCTACTGAATTTATGGATGAATTGCTGATAGAAACTGGCATGACCAAGGAATGAACAGATGTATCAAACAGAAGTGGGTTCAGGAAGAGATTGGATCACTTCAATTTTGGTAGGATCAACTTCAATACCCTCTTTTGAAACTATGTTCCCTGGAACAATTCCTTTTTCAACCATGAAGTGACATTTTTCAAAATTTAACACAAGGTTACACTTGACATACTTTTGAAGGACTAGAGAGATTGAATTCTAGCAATATTCAAATGAATCACCATAAATGGTAAAGTCATCCATGAAGACTTCCATGTAGTGTTCAATGAATTCAGAAAAGATACTCATCATACACCTATGGAATGTTTCCGGAGCATTGCAAAGGCCAAAAGGAATTCTACTATATGTATATATTTCAAAGGGTCAAGTGAAAGTAGTATTTTATTAGTCCTGAGGTGCGATTGGGATTTGGAAGTAGCCAGTGTATCCATCAAGAAAGCAATAATGTGACTTTACAGCTAATCATTCTAGCATTTGATCAAGGAATGGAAGGGGGTAGTGATCTTTTCTTATTTCAATATTCAATTTCTTATAGTCGATGCACACACACCATTTGTTCTTCACTCGAGTTGTGACTACCTATCCATGATCATTTGTGACAACAGTTATCCCACCGTTCTTAGGCACAACTTGAACTGGACTAACCCATTCATTATCAAAAATTGGTTAGATAATACCAGCTTGAAGAAGCTTGGTGATCTCTTCCCTAACTACCTCAAGTATGAGTGGATTTAGTCTTCTTTATGGTGGTCTAATTAGTTTGGATGATTACTCAAGATGGATGTGATGCATGCAAAGAGTAGGGTTGATTCTTGGTATGTCATCTAGGGTCCAACCAAGGGCCTTTTTTTTCCTCTAACACCTGAACAAGTTTGGACTCCTTAGTTTCAGTAAGTGAAACAGATATAATGACAGGATATGAGTGATCATGGAAAAGGAATGCATATTTCAGGTGTGTAGGAAGAGTTTTAATATCAGTATAATCTTTCATTTTTGGGTTAGACAACTCAGGAATGGAGAAAGGAACTTTAGTTGCTTCAGATTTATTTTCCTTAAAACTATCCAAGGTGGAGCAGTAGAGATCAGAGTTGATATGGGATTCAAGAGAGTTTTCAAGTTCCTCTAGATTGATGGAGTCTATGAATGAGAGGTCCACATCGACTTCACCATTTATGACTTAGTTAATCATGTTGTAGATTTCATAAGATCCTTTACCATTAAGATAAGATTAGCATGATGGAATGGGGTTCAATTGACTCTTAGAAGTGTCCTCATAAGCATTTATTGAGAATGCAGAGTGATCCTCATATGGGTATCGCATGGATTGGAAAATGTTGAATTTGACCAGTTGGTCACCAAATTCAATGGTTAAGATGCTTGAATAGACATGAATCTTGGTTCTGACTATCATTAGGAATGGTCTTCCTAGAATTAGGGGAGACCGAGAAGAGTTTATCTCAACTTCCATGTCAAGGACATAAAAATCAGGAGGGAAGATAAAATCATTCACACAAACAAGGAAATCCTTGATTATTCCCTTAGGACTGGCTATTCTTCGATTAGATAACTGAATGAAAACACCCATTAGATGTAAGGTACCTAGACCAAGGTTGGAGAATATGGACTTGGGCATGATATTAATTGAGGATCCTAGGTCTATGAGTGCATAAACGAAGTTATAACTTCCAATTTGGCATGGAACCATAAAGGTCCTTGTATATTTGCACTTTATGGGAATATACTACTCGGTGGAAACATTTTAGAAGGTCCTAACTTTACTCTTATGGGTTCTTAATTCCTTAAGAAACTTGGCATACTTAGGAATTTTTTATGGCATCTAAGAGGGGAATGTTGACTTCAAAACATCTAAACATGTTGAGCATTTTAGGATCAGGTTCAAAGGACTTCTTTGGATTAGAAACAGCTTGAGGAAAAGGAATTGGGTTCCTAAGTGGAATATAAGTAGGTGAGGTAATGGGTTCAGGTTCCTTTTCATAATTATTTTTCTTTTCATTTTCTAGGTCAACATTTAAAAGGTGGTTGGAGGACTTATCTTGAGGAATAAAAATTTTCTTCCCCAATCTAAGTGAAATTACACTTACATTACCCTTAGGGTTGGGTAATGGTTGAGCTGCAAGTTGGGAAGAATTTTATTGTTCCTACTAACTTAGGTGGGATGCAAGTTGACCAATTTGGGTTTTAATGTTTTTGAGGCCGGAATGGGTGAAAGAGGCAAGATCTTCTACTGCACTTTCCCATGGTTACTTGGAATAAGAGGCTTGTCTCGGATTGGGATTACCTTGATTTTGGTTCTTGGGAAAGCGATTGTATTGGTTTGGGAATTGGGAAGGCTCACTAGGATAGTGGAAGTCTGGAAAAGGTAGAGGAGGATTGATCCTTTGAGTTTGGGGAAAAAAGGATAAGGTTGTTGGATATTACCAACACCTTGACCATATTGGAATTTTTTTGGGTTTTGTTTAGTGAATTGAGTGTGATGAGAGGTATAATTACCATAACTCATGCCTTGGTTATATAAAGAAGATAAGGGCTCAGAGTGAGGTAGGTTGAAGTTTCTAATGAACTGACTAGATATTTGAGGGTTGGTGTTCCTATAAGAATATGATGCATTGAGCTCTATTGGTCTAGATGAATTAGATTGATCATCTTGAAGTTTTGTACATGTGTCAGTTGGATGAGATGTAGAGTTATAGATTCCATAGTTTTTGATAGGTCTAAGAAACATTTATTGCAGAGAAGATGAATTTGGGGCTTTGGTAGCCACAGTTAGTTGTCGCACAAGACCTGTCAGTTCACTCATCCACCCTGTCATCTTGTTCATCTCTATTGACTGACTATCTTGGGCTTGTTTGACTTGCACATGTGCTCGAGTATGGAATTTGTGTGTGTTTGCAGCCACGTTGCTTATGATATCTCTTGCAGCTGCAAGAGTTTTATCAACAAGAGCACTGCCACTTCTTGCATCAATGAGGGTTCACTCCATAGCCAATAGCCCCTCATTGAATTATTGGATCAAGAGTTGATCAGGGATTTGGTAGTGTGGGCAGGTTGCAACAAGATTTTTGAAAGTACTCATGGAGTGATTCACTTGAGAATTGATTTATACCACTTATTTCCTTTCGAATAGAATCAATACGAGAAGCAGGAAATAATTTCTCTAAGAAGAGTCGCTTCATGTCATTCAATGTGGTTATAGAACTAGGATGGAGGTAGTTGATCCACGACTTAGTAGTTTTAGCTTGGGAGAAAGGGAATGCTCGGAGTTTGATTTGTTCCTCAAAAACCCCTTGAGGCTTAATGGTAGAGCAAACCACTTGGAACTCTTTAAGATGAAGATGTGGATCCTCACCAGATAACCCGTGGAAATGAGGGAGAAGATGAATCAAACCTGATTTGAGTTCAAATTCTACTCTTATGTTTGTATATTGAATACCAAGAGATTAGTAATTTATATCACGAGCAACATGTTCTTTTAGTGTTTGTTCCCTAGTATTGGCCATTTCTAATTCAATTGCTTGGACTAGGATAGGTTCTATAATGAGTTGATTATATCTTATGTTCCTCCTATGTTGGAGAAGTGTTCACTCAATTTCAGGGTCAAAAAAATTTAAGGGATTGTTTGGGATGCTACGGGGCATTCAGAGAGATCTTGGAAGAAAAATAAAGGTGGGTTTTTCTTTTTGTGTGTTTTTTTTAATTTTTTTTAATTTTTTTTGTTTTTAGTAATAACTCTAAACTAACGACTACTTAGTTGCACCATCCCTAGAAATGGAGCCATTTTAATTGCACAACTGATTATCACCTATCGACTGGTAAAGGTTCTGGTGCACTGCTAATGTGTATAGCAGCACTCGGGCCGAATCCTCGTTGATGATACTTTTTAACATTCAGTTGTTTTTAGTTAATTTTATTCTGATTTTGGGGTTTGTTTCTAGAGCTTATGAAATAATTTATGGATGATGTTTGATTTAAAAAATTTATAAATATTGTGGTGGGTTCATTATTGGGGATTTAAGCTTATGATATCCTTGAGATTTTCTTTATATTTCATTAAATTAATACCCACTTCACAAGATGATTTTGATCATAATTCCCATGTGTTAAAGCTTTAATCTAAGCTATAACTTACCTTAGGGTTCTAATCATTACCATTATTTGTTTATGGTAGTGTATTTTTTGTTCCAATAATCCATTTAATCCACATATTAAACAAAACATGTCATTAATCCATGACATATAAAGTTCAACATACACAATATTAACTCAAATAATACTCATCGAGCAAAGGCTCTCAATCACTTAATATCCCCAAATTATAACTCACCCCAATGGTAGATTTACTCAACCATTTAAATTATTATTAATTTGGTTATAATTATTATGATGATAAATTAAGAAGATAAGAAAAAGAAAGGGATAAGAAAAGAGTGGTGCGTCGAACACACACACACACACGATGAAGGGAATTAAATATTGACTTTCGATTAAATGGGAAAACAAAAGAAGGGAAGGGGATTCAACTGTATTTAAACTATTTTAAGAGAATTAATATTTTAGAACAAATGGAGGATGATTAAAACAGAATATAAGGAAGAAACCTCCACTAAAACAAAATTTCAAAAACAAAACTTACGAAATTAAAAATGAAGAAAAGCACAAAAGTAAATGAAATCAAAGAGAGGAGTAAGGGTCTCTTGGGTTCCCTACACCAAACTTGAATTGTAATTTTGATTACCATGTCTTGTGTCAAGTTAGATATACATAATTAATTATTACCATTATAATGTTTACTTTTCTTTGTCCACTTTTTAATGGTAATGTCCATATATTAATTGTTGTATCAAAAGGCTATAGTAGATCCTAGGCTATATTGAGAACTTTGAGATACTATGAAATTAATCTTAAATAAAGGTTCTATGGTATAGATACATCTTACTGACTGGACACAGTAGATTTTGGACTATCAGTGTTGGAGGATCATAATCATTGAGACTTCTTCTCATGATGTTCTAACTTTGTTATCTATAGTAGTGAGATCATGAGGACATACCCTCCAATAGGAACACCACATGTTCCAAGTGTCATTGGTTGTTCCTATCTATGAACATGTGTGTTGGTATCCTTACTTTTGACCATTACCAGTGTGTGAAATTTGATCGCATACTTTGATGTAAAGAAAAAACCCTAATAATGAAATTGTGGTGAGGTATCTTGTGCTGGGTGCATCATTGGTGGTATGACATTTCTTGAATGGTCAATAAAGGATTTGTCACATCCGAGTTGAGGATTTAATATTTCTCTGTCCTTGTTTATTATGATGGTAGTACCTTCATACTACCTTGTCCAAGTTAGTCGATGGTAAATCCATCTGGTTAGATCAACAAATAATAAAACAAGAAAAGTGAAATGAAACAAGTGTGTGTCCAGCTTTATGAAATATCTAATGGGAAAGATACTATAGTACATAGTGCATGTTTGTAGGTCAGTTGTCATTTTTTATAATTTTACTTATCTCTATAGGGTAATTTATGGGTTTCTAGAATCCACTCTTCATCTATGAATTTTATTCACTACTATCAAGATATAGGCCTATAGGGTCACACACATTAGAATATTTAAGAATCCTCTCTATTTAGTTGAATAGGTATATTAGACATGGTGGGACCCACCATAATGTATGAGTGTTCTCCAAGTTATTGATCATAGACAAATAAATAAATTTATATTATTCAAGTAATGAATAATTGGTACTAAATTTATTTAGTAAATGTATTTACAAGTAAAGTAAATATGAGGAATAATACTAATTGAATAAATATTATTTTAATATTTCAGGTTCATTTAATATTAAGAAAAAATGATGAGTTGAGTTAAATGACTTGTCATTTTATCACATATTATATTTAATATATATTATAATTTTGTGATAAAATATTTATGATTCATTTTCGTTTGTCATAATTTCTTATTTTGTGGGAATTTTATTTCTAGGGGCTAGGGAATCCTTTTTGTGTTTTTGACACACCGATTATATAAACAGGGAGAGATATCCTTACCATTTACTATTAATTAATTTTTGAATGAGGTACTATCTATCTTCTTGATCCATAGAGAGATATTATCTCTATAAAAGTGATGATTTAAACATACCTTCAAGCATTAAAGGCAATGGATCACGGTGGTTATTAGGATGCCTAAGACATCATCAGATCACCTCTCTAACAACCAAAATTCAACAATCTTTCCTCCTGGGGATTTTTGAAGCACTTTTGGAAGATATAAAGGGGTTTGGATTCAGATACTTTGAGCAATGATCGATGAAAACAAGGTCCAGTCATGCATGCTTCAGTTTCAAAAAAGGCACGTGTTTGATTTAATTTTTGTGCTTTGTTTAATTTATGTGAGATCGTTGGACCGTATTGGGGCTTAGATTACCAGAGATGACAAGTTCTATCACTTTGATGATGCAATTGTTTTTTAAAATCCCTAGCCCACTGGATTCTTCAAAAATCCTGGTACCTTTAATTGGTACCATTGGAATCTAGTAAATTTTTTGAGCCTAGAAAAATTAAGTTGCTTTAAATTTAGGTATAGGATTTGATTTTGGTCCCAACGGTTCTAAACATGAGTCGATATGAGGTCAAATGACCAAGTTATTTTCATCTGAATTTTTTTTAAGGATTTTTTGAAGTTTGTTCCTGAGAATTAAAATTTATAATAACACAATATATTTACATAAAATACCATTTTTTGGTTTACAATCGGGTACTGGTCGGATTTTGATCATCAGAATTGCTCCGACACATGAAAATTATATCCACATAATTGGGGATATTACATAATAATAATCATTATTATATTAATTAAATAATATTGAGTATTATTATTTTAAAAGTGGCCAAATTTTGTTAAATAATACGAAAACATAAAAATAATAGAACAAGTGGGGTGCGAGCAGTCTGTTTGATGTAAAAAAATTAAAAAAATGAGAAAAATATTATATTGAAGACTTTTCTTCAAAAGAACCCCCATATGTTTCCACCTCAGTCTAGTGGGTTCCCTGGCCACTATACTCCTCTGCAAGGCACACACTCATCTCCGTCAACAATCTCCAGCTAGAGGCCGCATGTCGCCCGCTGCTGAAGGCATGTCCTCCACCGGAGTCATCGCTCGGTCAGGCTGCCTCATGCTCGAACCAGGTGGCATAGCCCCAACATGACAGAGTTCTACCTTGAGCCATCCGGCCTAACCCCCTCACTAGTAAGATCCACCGAGGATCGCATCACCCTTTGATGACCCTCATTTCCAGAACCCTTCACTCACGGTCACCGCTACATGCAGCTAGGGCCGGCCCTTGGGCAAGCCCAAAGAGCCCTCGAGCTAGGGAAACGCTCAAGAAAGAAAAAATATATAAAGAAAGTCCATCAATTTTATCTTTTTAATGCAGGTATCAATGCATTTAGGGAAACATTTCTGATATTGGTCTGGGACAACTAAATTTTCCGGGCCGCTCCTGCATGCAGAAACGCCTCCCTCCATCATATCTCGCACCACGCGCTTCTTTCACGGCTGAGACATCTGGGGAGCCTACCATGAAAAAAATCCCTACATGGTGGGTCTTCCACTATCGTGCCGCCAGACCTGAGACTGATACCACCCTAAAAGATGCTCTTGGGGCCAGATCCAATGACCGGTCATCCTTCTAGTAGTTAGGTAACACCTATTAAGGGTTTTATGAGATCTTCCAGACCCGAATCACCCAGAAAGTGGACCCAGTAGGTCCTCCCAACCTCGAACGGGTCTCGGCGGACCTACCTAGCCTAAAAAATCCCTAAGTGGTATTTTCATGGTTCGTTATGGGTCTGTGAGGGTTCATCAAAACCCGTAATGGGTCAGAGTGGTGTTTTAGGGCCTGAATTAATATTTAAATTTATCGAAATTAATTAATATATTAATTTTTGTTTAAAAATAAAAATAAATAAATTTAATACTGGGGATAAAATTAATTTAATTTTGGTATTAAATTAGATTAATTTTTAATTTAAATTTAGGAATTAAAATTAAATTTATAACTGACAGAATTTGAATTAAATAATTTTTTTTGGATTTTAATTCATTTAATTTATTTAATATCCCTCATACTTTAATTTATTTCAATTTTATTTTTTATCATGATTAGATTTTATCCACTGACTATTCTTGAGAACGGACCAATGTATGTGTTTATTTATTTAATTAATTGTTTTAACTACATGCGATTAGTGTAATTAATTTAGATGGTCTGCGTATCATCTTTTCGATCAATATGTATACAGGATTGCGTATCCAATTGTATCTAATGTACATTACACCCCAAGTCCCCCTCGCCTGCGCACAAGAATTTTTGTACATTGGATGAAGATGGTTTATGATGTAGAACCCTCCAAGATGAGGTGGTATGCCTTGACAAAGATGATGCATAGTGTGGATCCTGCCGAGATGAGGTGAAATCCAGACGAGTAGTGGTCAAACTGGATGGGGGTGAGCTGCATCACGATTCAAGAGACAACTTAGGTATAATGTCCCACAATCATTATTGGTCCATTGAATTCTAATGGATCAACCAATATTAGATGCTCAAGGCTAGTTTGGTAGTATATTACTTTATGAATTTATTTAATATTTTATTCATTTTGAAACAACGGGAAAATATATAAAATAATAAATGATAAAATTCATAAAGAAGCAATGATTGTTTTTCTATTAATGTTCAGTTGTGAGAATGACGAAAAATTTGAACAAGATTAATATAAATGGATTACATTTGTTGAGAGAAAAACACAAAAACCATCAAATAAATATTAAGTCACAAAAGCCTTCTATCGTTTGAATTTGAACACAACCAAGTGTTCGGGGTGCTCAATCATTGATAGCTAAGGATGCCTCTTACTACTAGGAAGTTCTTATGAGAACTCTGGGTTGACATAAATAAAATGTTAGTAAGTATTATCCATAGCTAACTTTTTATCACTGTATAGTCAAGCATCGAGAAAACCATGTTTTTGATTTAGAAGATGGGACTATACTCAACAGATTAGGGAGTCGTGGGTTAATGTGGTTGGATATTCAAAAGACTACGTTGTACCCCCCCCCCCAAAGTAGTGTCATAGAATTATCTTTTATAATAATAGGGGAGGATCAATGATCCATGAAACTAGAATACTCAAGTGACAAAGTATTATGATTCTAGAATAGTGGGTTCCTAGAAGTTGGTAAAATAGTGGGAGACATTTAATTATTTAATAAATGATTCAATAATGATTAATTCGGTAGTCAAGATAAAAGTAATATCTGATAAAATTTTATTTTTTTAGAAAATGGAAAGTAATACCACAAAAACACAGTGGTAATAATTGGACAGTGTCAACATCTTATAAAGTATGAATTTCCAAATTTAGTGTAGGTGCTTGTGCACAATACTACTATATCAAAAATTCTAGGTGTTGGTGTCCCTACCTATTAAGCCACCTCAGGAAGATAAGGTCTAAAATATGATTACAGGAGACTCTTGTATGTTGCATATGATGGTTATATAATTATTCTATCATAAATTTTTGATGTTTGTTACAGTTACATCATCATGACATAGATGATATAACATGTAGTCTTGTCTACGAGAAGCTTACATGAAGAAAGTGAATCAAGATATGAATGGGTGATTAATACACTGGTTATGTGAAAATATTAAATACATTTCATGATCATTAAATCCATCCCATTATTATATATTTTCATCCAATTACTATAGTTTCGTTTAATGTTAAAAAATGAACAGGATAGAGTAAGAGGTTCATTACCATTTAGGTATGATTCAATAAGAAATAATAACTTAACAAACGTAAAATTATTAATTCTTATGGTGAAAAAGTTGATAGACAAGGTTAAATGTCCAATGTCAAGAGTGAATCCAAAGTAACATTCACAACTTCTTTAAATGAAAGAGGTATTAAATAAGAGGTTATTTTCTTTTCATATTATAAAATAATATCTATGGATTTTTAAATTCAATGAACTGAATTGAAGAAGAAAGTATTCTCTTATTCAGGTATATTCATCAATATATAGTTTTTCACATTATACTTGGGTATTAAATAGAATATACATTTCACATATGTTTATTTAAATGTAGTAACCTAGTAATAGAAACATTATAAGAAATCAAGTGTATTCTACAAGTTGATGATAAAGTGTGATTCCTCTGTCAACATTGAGAAACACGTAACTTATAACTGCCAAGTAGATGATTTGATTTGAAATATTATTGATTATAACCCAAAAAGTTATCTCATGTGTCCATTAAAAAATAGGATACATTGTTACTGGCACATTAATGAATGTTTTTTGTGGGTTTTGACACTCAATCAATAGTTTAGTGATACTTGAATCATAGGAAATAAGTGATGAATACAAAATTTAATAATTTTACCCATTTGTAGAAAGATAATTTTTTTCTAGTAAAAATAAAAGTGCATGTCAAAGATATACCCAAATATTATATTTGGACTCAGAAGAGATAAATACCTTTGGTGTTATAGATGTATTTGTTTTGGACAAGGAAACTTGTAGAAATAAAGGTATGCCACAAAGCATTCAGAATTAGTTCAGTAAGAGAGTATGAACTATTCCAAGGGTAAGCTAGTGGTAAATATATTTCATGAGATTCCTTTATGTAATTAAGGAATGTGAAAGTGAATTATATACATGGTCTGAAGGAATAAGATGCTATGGGCCGACATGTCAAATCATATCTTGACCAAGTGTTTATCGATCAATATAATGTAGCATGGAGTAATTCCTATAGACACATTACCTTACCTAAATAAATGAATTGATGCTAATAAGTAGGATTGATGACATGTCTTACATGTTAACATTGATAAAAAAATATAGCGTGGAGAAATTTTTTAAATGCACATTTTATACATCATAGTCATGATGTAAGTAGTATCAACATTTCCACTTGTATAAACTTCCATTATATTTCAAGATGTGCTTTGAAAATAAGGAAAAAATACCATAACCATATTCCAACTATAATGAAAAATAGATATCATATGAGTATTAATATGATAGAAATCTACTTTTCATAAGAACATGTGCTTTTATGCAAAGAGTTTGTTGGGATATAAACATACTTTCATCAAGAAAAACTCAGTGTGCATCTCAAGTAAGTTTCCTAAATGTTTCATTGAAAATTAAATAAATCCCTAAGATAGAAAAGTTGTATTCAAGTGATAGACTGCATTTTTATATAAGGGTTCACATATTTACTATATATAGTGGGAGCAATATTGACTTGGGTTTTTTCAATGATAGAGATGAAAATGTATTTGGCATATGAACTAGTTCCAAAAGTGCATGTAGGATAGGAATGTTCTAGAGAAACATACTACGTAGGAAGTTTAAAACCATAGTGATGGTTTTATATTCACTTCCATTGGTGATACATTATTCTTTGGGAATATTAATGCCTACAAGCAGGGAGTGTATAGAAACAAGCTAAAATCAAAAAGGTCAATTAAAATTCAATAATGGATTCTATGTATCAAAGTGCAAAGGGGATTATTATAGTGAATACTATGGTGGGTATTCTAGTGAGTAGATACATGGGTGATACAATCATGGTACCAAGAAGTATTTATTGTGTTATACCAATTTGTTATGCCTAAATCCATTAGAATTTTAGTTCTCATAACTATTTTCTAAGATAATTTAATTGGACATTGGATGTCAAGACAAACTTTCTTGGACGGTTTTTATATGACAGAACCAAAAAAAGGATAGAGACACCATATGAAGCCAATATGAGCTATAAGTTATTGAAATATAATTTAGGATTAAATTAAGAAATCATATCTCAGAGTATTCATTTGGAATGAAGTTTTTCCATGTTTCTATTAGAGGTTAGTGGGAGAAACATAGTTTTCAAAGTAAGATATGTCTGAAAAAATATGGAAAACACTTATTGGTCATAAATGTCATGACCCATCCCTTGGGGCCTGTTCCGTGACTACCCAAAGACAGCATCTAATTGTCTAGTGGCTGAAGAATAGAATTGAGTAGGCATATCCAACAAATGGGAGGAATTTTCCTAAGTACCTATACACACACACACACCCATCTCCATTCCCAAAGTTTCTAAACATAAAACACTAAGTAAAAAAGCATTCATACCACTAATATACCAACAATAGAGTATGATAATACAAAAACTGAAAAGTAAATTACGTAAGAATCATGCCCAACCAAAAAGAGAAAGTACATGCTCTTGAATATCATCCTAAAAAAACTATACATGAAGGGTAGGTGTAGAAATCACTATCTGAAGTTTCTGAATCACAACTTAACTATTGAGACTATCTATAAGAACCACCTGGCCCCAGTCAACAAAAGAATCCGTCGAAGCGTCGATCATCTGCACAAGACAGTACTCGTGCGAGCATAGCCCGTGTAGGGGTGAGTAAAACAATACTCAATAGGGACCCCAAAACCAAAAAGTTACACCATTAAAAAACACATGAAGTACACAAAAAGGAAACACATGAAGTACACCACAAAGGAAAAACAAAAAAGTACACCTCAAAGGAAACACATGAAGTACACCACTAAAGAAGCACAATAAGTACAGTCGATATGGTCCGATCACACCAGTATAACTCTAAAGAATGAAGAGAAGGATTTACAGTTTTAGTCTATATATTTCTCAGTCTCTATGACATTATAAGTTTCATTGGTGCATGGATCGTTGATGGAGCATGGAGAATCTATGGAGAATAGAGTGCCAATGGCGCACAGATCATCAGTGGCTCATAGAGCATCAGTGGTGCATGAAGCATCATTGTAGGCCATAGTGGTGATGGTGTCTGGGATGTTGCTGGAACATAGAGAGTCGATGGAACATGAAGCATAGATGGCACATGGAGTTTCAATGTGGTACAGATCATCGATGGTGCACAGAGCATCGATGGCGCAAGAAGTGTCAATGGCACACAGAGCGTCGATGGGTCAAGTAGTCTTCTAAGTCACATAATCAAAGCCACCAATAGGATTATGCTTGTAGTGAACTTGTTATAGGATAACCTACCTCTCAAGATGTTAGTTCATAAACCAACATCCACAAAAACTCACTTAGTGTATCTCAAAAGGTCTTCCTCATCGAATGGATCCCAATACCACAAACAAAAACACAATTTGAAAGATACAACCAATTTAGTAGAAAGGGGATGGTCTGGTCCGGGTCTGACCCAAACTAGTCTGGATGACCCTACCCAGCCTGATTTTCTCGATCTCACCCAGTTGGTATGGGCCAGCCTGATGGGTTACATGGTCTAGCCTGCTAGGCCACCGGAGCGGCCTAGTTCGCCCAACCCAACCAACCGCATTTGGGTCAGCTCCTTCTGCGCATGGCTCAATCGTCCACTCTCAGTTAACACAGCTGCCACATTCAAAGCGGATGGCATCGCTCCTTGGTCCTCTTTGTCCCTCGGCCCTGATACCATTGGGTCCTCCTTCGACGCGGCCTCTGAGCTGCATCCCATCACAATGGACTCCTGCCATAGCCTACGCTGCCACGAGATCCTCCTCCGGAATGGTCCCACCAGACCGCAACTTTGCACCCCACCAGAACCCGGCCTCCCACCAGGCTGTGCGCTTCCCTCACCACTAACCACCCTACAGGTGGAACACTATTCATCGTGTCCTCCCTTGTGTGCCACTGTATACCTGTTGTGCTCCCATTTCACCACCACAATGCTGTTGTGGATCACAACCTTTGGTCTCAAATCATTGTGCCATGGATCGTGGGCGCAATGATCAATCATTCATGTAGGGTTTAAAAAGAAAATAATGCATAAAGAACATGATATATTTAGGGGAGAGGGATTAAGAACATGAACACCCAAATAACAGATCATGTACTTTTCCGTTCTGGCTTTATCCATTCATGTTAGCATAATCCCAAAGAAACCTACACCAAAATAATCACCAAGTTCTATTCCCTTTAATCATGCAATAATTATCCACCCTATAAGAATGAACAAAATGTAGATCAACCTATTCATGAGTTGGTCTGCTATAATTGATTGATTCTAAGAAGGGGAAAAAGTCACAAAGAGATCGACCCCCTACCTCAATGATTGGATCGGTCATTGAAAAAGAACAAAGGTATCTGTTATCATCGATCCTTGATCTGCCAACGTTTTTCATCGAGAGATAACTTCATTATCCTTTACTTAAGGGAATTCTAGGTTTATGGTGATAACCCTGAATTTATATGACATGGATTATTAAAAAGGGAAACCTCCACTACATCAACATGTAATATTCAATAAAATATTTTTATTAGAAATTTAAGGACTTCTATTTCCAAAATATAACATTAACCCTCAATCCGCATTGGTCAAGGTTAGGCCCTGCCTAAATAAAACACCCCCTTAAAAACTCAGTGGTTGTCTTAGATTTCTAATATGAGTTACCGTTTATGAGATATTAGGATTTCAAAATAAAATAATTTTTATTTAATTATTTTATTTATGGTTACACACCTAGGGACTTTTTCTACAGATGAACTTCACCGACCAATGTTATGTCACTCCTAGGGTAAAAACACTACTATGAGCTCAATGGTTCCCTCATATTTTTGATCTAGGATCTCATTTATGTGTTATTTAATTTTTTTGAAAAATTTGGGCACACATTCTATTTAAAACATAATATTTTTCAAATAATCATCCCAAACACCCCAGGCCTCGGAATCGCACGCCGTCTAAGCGCCTGGTCTCAGAATGTTTCCAAATAATTTATAAAAATAAAATCTCGGACATCCGAGTCATTAAATTCTACCCACATTAGAGATTTATGATCCTAAAATCCAAAACTAGGGCCACTAAACAAAATGGTGGGGGTATTGAGCACGAATCTAAGCATCCCACTCCCAAGTTATCTCATGGAGATTCCCATGAAGCCACCGAATGCGCACTAGAGGAATCGACCACCCACGAAAGATACAATCATGTTGATCATTGATCTCCATTGGGTACTCCACAAAAAGTCATCCCATCATCAATTTCTAGCTCGATCCAGTCGATTACGTATGATGGATCATGCACATACCTCCTTAGCTGCAACACGTGGAAGATATCATGCACCCGATGCAATTGTGGGGGTAGATCTAGGTGGTATTACACCTCACCAACTATACCCAAAATATGAAAAGGGCTGATGTATCTCAAAGATAAATTTTTGCCTTGTCCAAATATCCGCAATCCCCATCAAGGTGATACCTGAAGGAATAGATAGTCTCCCTCCTCGAACTCGAAATGCCTCTACTACCTATCAACATTTGACTTTTGCTAGCTCTATGCAGTCCTCATCCACTCCTAGTTTATCTTCACCTTCTCGATGGTAGTCCATACCAACTCTAGACCCATGAGTGCTAACTCTTTTGGGTTCGTCCAGAACAGTAGTGACATACATGGTCATCCATACAAGGCCTAGAATGGTGCCATACCAATGGTGGAGTGTTAGTTGATGTTATATGAAAACTCCACCAGAAGTATTTGGTCCTCCCAACTGTGGCCAAAGTTGAGGATGCTAGCGCATAGAATTTCTTCAAGAACATGGATATTCCTCTCCTTCTGACCATCCTTCTAGGGATGAAATACCATTCTCAAGAACAACTGATTCCCAAATGACTCCTACAATCCATTCCACAAATGGGATGTAATAAGATCATCACGATATGATAAGATCATTGATGTAAATCTAGTAATACAAACTATACCCTCCATGTAGAGGTATCCCAATCTCCCTACTAAGCTCTGCTCACATATTGGTAGGAATTGTCCTGAATTGGTGAGGCTGTTAACAATCACCCTGATGGAATCGTGTCCCCTAGATGTTACTGGTAAACTTATCATGACATCCATAACTATCCCATACCACTTCCACTATGGAACCTCAAGAGGTTCAGTCAAACCTTCTATAACCTAGTGGTCATCCTTCACTTACTAACAAGTGAGGAATCGAGAGATGAACTCTTCCACCACCTTCTTCATCCCCAGCCACCAGAACTAATGTTGGAGGTCCTGATACATCATTTCCACTTTGGGATGTACTTCCAAAGGGGAAGTATGGAAATCCATCATGAAATCCTCCCACAACATCACTAATACTACTATACCATCTCTGAATAGAATGACGTGCTGTCTACCTTTCAAATATCCATCAATGGCATTCTCTATGGACAATTGAGAATGTGTTGTCTCACAGTCAGTATCTCTAATTTGTGCCTACCTAACTCACTGTAAGAGTGGATGGGTAAAAACTATTTACAGAAGATAAGCTTCTTCATACCTATCCATGAAGGATATATGCGACGGGGCCAACTACAATGATGCCTCATTCAGTAGCTGTGAACTCGATCATTAGATGATATCATCTACCACCATGTTCCCCTTCCCTGGAGTATAGAATCTCTTGAAGTCATTGTCTAGGAGGAACTCTAGACAACACCTCTATCTAAAGATAATTTTTTTAAAGAAGATATACTTGAGACTCTTGTGGCTAGAGTATACAATAAACCACTTACCCATCAGGTATTGTTTCCACATATTCAATGCAAAGAATACCATTTCAAACTCTATATCATGGGTTGCGTAGTTCTACTCATGCTTCCTCAATTGGTGTGAACTATAGGAAATCACCACTTCCCCCTACATTAGGAAAAAACTAAGCCCGATCCTTGATGCATCACTGAACACCACATACTCAACACAATCCTCTAGTAATATCAATATGGGAGTGCTCATCAACCTCTGCCTCAGCTCCATAAAGAACTATTAGAACTCCTCTATCCACACAAAAGGCTACCCCTTACATGTTAAAGCCGTCAAGGTTGATGCTACCCTGGAAAATTTTTGTACAAACCTCTATTAGTATCCATCCAAACCCAGGAATCTCCACACCTCAATAACACTCTTGAGTGGTTCCCAAGAAATAACCACTTCAATCTTCACCAAATATACGACAAATCTAGATTCTGAAATGAAATATCCCAGAAATTGGACCTCTTGTATCTAGAACTAACACTTCAAAGCTTCTTATAAAGCTGGTTATCTCAGAGTGTGTCCAAGACCATCCTCAAGTGTATCACATTCTCCTCTTCAGACACCAATTACACTAGGATGTCATTAATGAAGACCATGACGAACCGATATAATTAAGGATTGAAGATACAATTCATGAGTCCCATGAACACTTTTGGGGTGTTAATCACACCAAACAACATAAAAAATTATTGATAGTGTCTATAATGACATCCGAAGGCTATCTTCAGTATATCCTTTTCCCGTACTCGAAGCTGGTGATAGCCAAACCTGAGGTCTATATTTGAGAACCACATATATTCCTTCAGATGATCAAAGAGGTATTCAATCCTTGGTAGTGGATACTTTTTCTTCTTTGTTACCTAGTTTAGGAACCATAAGTCCCCACATAATCTCAAGATCCAATCTACCTTCTTGGAAAACAAAACTTGTTCCACCTAGGGTGAAACAATAGGTCTCACGAATCCCTTTATCTGCAAGTCATATATCTATAAAATTAAATCATGAAGCTCCACCGGATCCATTTGATATGAAGGTATAGATATCAATGCCGTCTCAGGGTACTTATAAATGTATAAATACACCTCCCAGAAAGGATGTAATCCTAGAACATTTTCCAGAAAGACATCCTTGTACTCATCCACCACTGTAGAAAACCGAGGACTCATCTCATCCACTGAATTGACGGTCATGCTAGCCAACTAGTGTGTGATCAGATGTACCCTCTTATGTGTGAGTCCATCATATGCTAATTGGGTTTCCTTTTCACAGAAAAAGGAAAACCTAGTCCCATACCCATGGGCACACTACACTATGTTCCTAAAACAGTTAATCTGGGTATGGATTGTTGATAACCTACCCATACCAAGAATGAAATCATAAGGCCTTGACACCGACACCAAGAGATCCCAACCAAAATTTTTCCCCCAAGATTAAGGGAACACTGTCAGCACCTATTTTTGATTGTCAAATATCCTCCCATAATAGTCTCTACATGTATGGATCGAGTCAATGGATCCACTGGAATCTCTGTGTCTCGAACAAAGATATTGGTGAAAAAAGAGTGGATGGAACCTGTGTATTTTAAAACTAAAACTAGGGTGGAAAATACACATATCATACCTCTAATCATCTCTAGAGAACTAGGGTCATAAGAATCCATCACTTGAAGCTGGCCTCATCCCTGTCCACTAGCTCCCTATGCTTGTGGTTGACCACCTGGGGGTTTTGGTGGTAGTACCTTGAACCTCCACCCACCTTATACTACCAGTCCATATCCTATTCCATGTCTACTATCTGGAGGACCATCATGTTCTAGTCTTCACATATGACTCATCAATCCACTAAAGGTCTTATAATAATCCGTATGACGAGTCGGGCAATCTCGAGTGATGTGTCCCCAACCGCCGCATGAGTATCACAACCTATCTTTTGGATAAATTTCTTTTCCCTCAAAGCCTCAAACCACTGACACTTTGTCCTAGGGTCATACCATAAAATATCTAATCTACTGGGATCCTTGTGTTAGCTATCAGCTACCTGCTACTGAAGACTCAGCCACCTGATGCCCTGTGGAAACTCTCACTACCAGTGTCTACTCTGCCAGAAATCTCTATATTAGTAGAGCTCACACCAATACCATAACATATGTGAGAATGATAATGGATATCATGGATGCCCTGATCTCTCAACGTAGAACCTGCTCAAAGATCTGGGCCCTAAAGAATGGGTCCCACACCATATATGTGATGTAGCGACAAAGATCCATAAATATCGCTGAGTACTCCGCTACTATCTGGATTCCCTACTGTAGATGTAGTAGCTTCTATATGCGCATGGAGAATAACGTCATTAGGAATAACTCCTCCCTAAATAGATGCTCGAAGACTATCTAAGTGAGGGTCATTTCCTCATGCACTTGGATCACTAAGCTCCACCATCCCCCTGCTGATCCATGTAGAAGATTCATAACTAGGAGTACCATCTGGTTGAGAGTTGTCCTCACTACATGGAAGACACGTGTAACTGACTCTAGACAATCCTCAACTACTTAGGGATCTGGTTCACCCCTACACCTGGGAGGTCACTACCTCTGAAACTAATGAAATTCACCCAGCCCACATGCATCCTCTACCAGTAATGCTGGTAGTAATTGTTTCTCTCTGGGTGGTGGTATCACTAGCACACCACTAAAAGGTGAAATCTATAGTACTAGCCTCTGTATTGATGAATCATCACTAGGTGGATCATACTCATGATCACCCATCACAATATTTGATACCTATCTATGTGGAAGCATCCTAAAATAGCCAACTGTAGGATTCCGCTCATAGCATGCTTGTTCCAGGAGAACCTACACCTCAAGAAATTAGTTCATAAACCACCTTCCAAAATAAAACTTACTTGGAGTATCTCAAAAGGATCTATTCATTGCAAGGGTCTCAATGCAAAAACCATCTCATAAAACAGACACGCAGTTTGAAATATATGAAAAATTTAGTAAAAAGGTTTTGGTTCGGTCTAGCCGACCCGACCCAACCTGGTTCGCCTGACTCAACCAGACCCGATCGGTTTGGGTCACCTCGAACTTGACCAGCCCATACCAGATCTCCTAGACAATCCCACTACAAGTAGGCCAGTTCATTCATCTTACAGATCGACTGTGCGCTCTTGGTAAATGTGACCACCTCATTCAATGTAGAAAACACTGTCTCCCGATATCCCTGGTCCCACAACCCTGCTTCCACGAGGTCCTCATTTGATGAGGCCTCCGATCCGTATATCCCCATTTCTGCTGCCAAGACCACTTTCCATGACACCTATCCACCACCAACAGCCTGCGCCATTGCAGGATCCTCCTCTAGTGTGGCCTACTGAACCGTGGTTCTGTACCTTACCAGAATCCAGCCTCCCACCGGGCCATGCAGTTCCCTTTACCGTTGGCCACCCTGATGGTGGCTTGCCATTCATCATACCCTCCATCTTGACCCACCTCATATGTGTTGCACTCCAATCACACCACTTCAATGTCGTCATAGATCACAAACTTCAGTCTCAGATCATTGCACCATAGATCGTGGACATAATGATCGATCGCTCGCATACGATTTCAAAGGGAGAAAAAAATGCACGAAGAACACAGTAGATTTAGATGGGAAAGATTATGAACATGAAAACCAAAAGAATGGATCATTTTATTTGTTTGTTCAGCCTTGATCCCTTCATGTTAGCGGGATCATGAAGAAAACTACACCATAATAATCACCAAGATCTATTCCCTTTAATCCCATAATAATTATCCACCCCACAAGAATGAGAAAACCATGGATCAACCTATTCATGGGTTGGTCTGCTTTCATCATTTGATTCTAAGTAGGGGAAAAGAAATCATATTGAGATCGACACACTACCTGAATGGTTTGATCGGTCGTTGATGAAGAATGGAGGTCCGTGTCATCGTAGATCCTTGATCTGCCAATGTTTGTTGTCAGGAGAGAGATTCCATCTTCTTACCTCAAAGGAATTCTAGGGTTATGGAAATAACTCTTAATTCATCTAACATGGTTTTTTAAAAAGGGAAACTACCTCTGCATTAATGAATAATGTTCAATAAAATATTTTTATTGGAAATTTTAATGATGTATATGTCCAAAATCTAACTTTCACTATCGACTCACACCAGTCATAAGGAAAAAACCCCCTCATAAACTGAATAGTGGTATCAACTTTCTAATTAGATTTTTCTTTTATGAGTTATTAGGTTTCTATAATAATATATTTTTTATATAATTTTTTTGGTTACTCCCATGGAGTCTTTTTCTATATATGACCCACACCGACCCATGTTAAGTCACGCCTAGAGTAAAACCACTACTCTGAGCTCAATAGTGCCCTCCGATTTCTGATCTGAGCACTTATTTAATAGTTGAAACACTTTTTTCAGAAATTTCATGTGAACGTGCTATTAAAAACTTAAAATTTTTCAAGAAATCATTTTGAGAACCCCAGGCCTCAGAATCTCATACCATATCAGTGTCTAGTCTCTGAATTTTCCCAAATAGGTTATAAAAATAAAACTGGGAAAATTTGACTTATTATAATATAGTTATTTAAGACCTAGATGAAATTAATTATCCATTGATTTAATTAAAGTAGTAACCTATGTTCTAGGAAACATTATCTACTAAGGTAGATCTAACAGTTTCTTTGACCTTGTCAATCATACATATACTAAAATGGTATTGAAAAATAAAAGTTGGAACAATTTAAGAGAAGAATTTTTTCTAGTGTCACATGGCATAAATCGATCCAATATGACATGAAAATGCATAAAATGATATTAACTAATGAGTTGGATTCCATAAACTTATTCAATGGATCAATCATGTATGAAATTATATGTATAAGATATGATATTACATATTTTATGATAGGAAAATATCAGTTATATCCAAGAGAACTATAAGTGAATCAGTTGGTAAAATTATGATTGTATATGGGAAAGTACAAAAGATATGTACCTAGTATATAGAGAGGAATGGATACTAGTTATAGTGGGATACCAACTAGTATTCCATTGGATCAATTTTTTCTAGAATCACAGATTGGATAAGGTTTTGAGAGAGACTAACTCATAAAATATAGTTGCAACCATACCTACAAAAATAGAGCATGTTGTAGATTTTGAGGTAGCTAATTATTAGTTTTTATATAAACAGATCTATTACAGATCTTGGAATCTCACCTACCAAGTAATTTTTTATAATCATGATAGTTCAATTACTGGTAAAAGCTGAGATATAAAGATTTGACAAAGGAAAAAATGGATATACTCAGGGTTTACCCTCTCTTGAGAAGTTTTACTCAATGAGATGAGGTCGTATATACCATAATAGACACAAAATGGAAATGTGGGAGATCTAGAAGAAAAATATGTTACTCAGTAGAAACATGATCTTAATCATGAGAGAGATTCCAAGGTTTGTTAGTAAGTTGGATCTAGTGTAAGTGGGAGTGTTGTAATAGTGAGTGACATAGACCCAACTTGAAAAGTACTTTTGATTTCCATGTCATGTATATAGTTAGATATACATGGTGTATTATTACCATTATAGTTTATACTTTTCTACATCCACTATTTAATGTTAATGTCCATAGATTAATTATTGTATTAGAAGGTTATAATAGATCCAAAACTATATTTACAACCTTGAGATACTATGACATTAATATTAAACCAAGGTCCTATTTTCAAGATAAATCTTACTAATTGGACAAGGTAGATGTTTGACTATTAGGTTTTGGGGATCTTAAGCATTGATATATCTTTTCATGAAGATCTCACTTGGTGATCTCTAGTAGTGAGATCATGAGGAAAGACCCACCAATAAAAACACCACATGTTTTCGGGGTCATTGTTTGTTCCTATCTACAGACATTTGTATTGATATCTAGGCATGAGATCATTACTAATGTGTGACATTTGATTGCATACTTTGATAAATGGAAAAAACCAAGATAATGAAATTGTGGTGAGGTAGCTTCTGTTCGGTGCATCATTGGTGGTATGACATTGGTTGAATGTTCAAGAAAGTATTTTTCGATTATAGGTTGAGGAGGTGATATATCTCTGGGATTGTTGACCAGGATGGTAGTACCTTCATAAGAACTTGTCCAATACAGTCAAGGGTAAATCTGTGTGGTATGAATAATAAAAAATATAGCAAGAAAAGGGCAATTACACAAGTGTGCATCCTTCTTTATGAGATATCTAAAGACAAAGATACTATAGTACACAATGCATGTTCGTAGGTTAGTTGTCATTTCTATGAATTTCATTATATCATTATGGGCCTTGATGGGTTGCTAGATTCCTCTCTTGGTCTATATATTTTATTCACTTCTATGGAGATATGGTACTAGAGGTTTACACACAATATCATATTCAAGATTCCACCATGTTCAGTTGAATAAGTATATTGGACATGGTGAGATCCACCACGGAGTCCAAGTTTTTTCCAAGTTATTGATCACAGATAAATAAATTAATATTATTCAAGTAAAAAATAATTTTTATTTAAATTACTTATTAATTGTATTTACAAGTTAGGTAAATATGAGGAATAAAATTAATCGAACAAATATTATTTTAAAATACTAGGTTCATTTAATATTAAGTGGGAATGACAAGTTGAGTAAAATGAAACATGATTTTATTATGTAATATATCTAATATGTATTATCATTTTGTGAAAAAATATTTATGATGTAGTTTAGTTCATCATAATTGCATATTTAGTGGGCATTTTATTTATGGGGGTCGGGGATTCCTTTCCGAGTTTTTGACATACCCACTATATATGCAGGGATGGAGTTAATTTCCATATTATATTAATTTATTTTTTAATGAGAGCCTCTCCATACTCCCAATTTATATAGAGATATCCTTCCTCTATAAGTAAATATCCAATCACACCTTCAAGCATCAAAGGTAGAGGATCTTAGCGGTTATCGGGACGTCGAAGACATCATCGGATCACTGTGCTAGCACTCAGAACTCAACAATAGACCCTCCCATTATTTTTGACGCATATGTTGAAAATATAGTGGGGCTTGGATTCAAATACTTAGAGAAATAATCACTAGTGACAAAATGTAGTCTTTCACAATTTAGTTTCGAACAATATATGGGTTCGATTTATGTTTGTGCTCTATTTAATTTATGAGAGATCATTAGACCGTAACAGGGCTTGGATCTTTAGATATTACAAGTTCTGCTACTCTGACAATTAGATTTTTTTAAAATCCTCAGTCCACCAGATTCTGTTACAACCCTAGTAACTTAAACTTTAAATTATCTTTACATTCTATAGTTTAAAGGAACTTATACCCCTTATAAGTTAACTTGGTAGGTGGATTAGAGTGTTGTGAGAAATTATATAAAAAAAATGATAATATCATACAAAATCAATAAAAATATATATATCAATACTATTGGTTAGTCTATGCTAATGTCCAATAACTTTAGTCCTTGATAGATCATTGATATGGCCTCTCATGAGATAATATGACCCCAAGACAAAACATTCTAAATCCAAAATTCACACTTGGTAAATTTTGCATAAAAATTATCGTTCCTCAGAATAATCTGAAAATTATTTTAATTATATTTCTTGATCTTTATATATATAATAATATCATCTATAAATACTATAAAAATCTGGTTATGATAATCTCTAAAGACTATTTTCATTAAATCCATAAAGATAGTGGGAGAATTTGTAAAACCAAATTAAATAACTACAAATTCATAGTTTCCATAACATTTATGGAATTCTGTATTGGGAATATAATATTTATTTACCCTTAATTGATGATATCCTTAATAAAGTTAAATCTTATAAAAGTATATATCTCAATTCAATTGATCAAAAAGTCATCAATATGAGGTAGAGGATACTTAATCTTGATTTTTTTCTTGTTCAGATCTGATTAATTAATGAAAATTTTCATTTATATGTATTTTTTTAATAAAAATAACTAGTGGAACCCATGTTTATTCACTTTGTTGAATGAATCTATTTTAAATATTTTATTCGAGTTGCTTCTTAAATTCCAAAAACTCAATTGGTTCAATTATATATGGATTCTTTGAAATAATTATAGAACAAGGCATGAGCTCTATTGAAAAATCTACTTCACAATTTAGGGGAAGACCATAAAACTATTATATAAATACTTCAACAAACTCCCACACAATAGGAGTATCTTAGATGTTGAATTTCTCCCCAACCATTTAAGATAAAAAAACCTTTTGAATAGGAATCATGACCTATACACTAGATGTAATTTCCATCGAATATTTATATTTTTTAATCTAATTGATATTTGATCATAGGTTGGTTTGGAATATCAAAAATAACATCCCTTACTCTAATTTTTTTAGGGTTTATGGAAGTAAATCCAATACATACAAAAAATAACATCGAATTCAACAAAAGGAACGAATTTCCGGGGGGTACTGTAGTAGTACTGTAGCAACAGTGTAACTGTAGAAGTGTAGGAACTGTGGCATGTATTGTAGAAGTGGAGATACTATAGCAGATACTGTTACAAAGAGGGTACTGTAGCAGTACTGTTCACCGGGGGGGGGGGGGTCCTCTGGGCCAAAAAATGGGCTTTAAAGCCTTGTATTCAGGCCACATGCCCTTGAGAATTCAGGCTATGTAATGGGTCTCCCTCTACCTAGTCTTAAAATAGGTATTTTCTTTAAATAATAAATTGAGGCTTCGGACCCAACCTTTCAAAAAAAAAACTAAAAGAAGAATGAAATGTTTTTCAAGAAGCACATTACAACAAACTCAAAGCATAGAAGAAGAATATACCTGAGATGAAATCATCATACAATTTGTTGTTTTTACTACTAAATATACATCTAATATTTTAGGTGGAACTTAGATACCCTTATTAAATTACTTAGATATAAAAGAGTGGGTATATCCATAATCAAATAATACATTAAAAGTTATAGAGCAGATGGTCAGTATAACTTTCACTAATTAGTTACTGTACTCCACATTGTTAATAGTGATCACATGATATTTTACTTTATTTATAGTATTAAGAGGATATTAATGTTGATCATCTCTATTAACCTTTAGGTTTGATCACTGGTTAGTATAATGAATATACTCTTTTCATTTGAAACACTAAAGTGTAGGTGGTATATTTTGTATTGATTTTTCATTATTCCTTTTCACTAACTTGTATCTTTACCTAACATTGGCATTAAATTACCTTATGACATTATTTTTCACACTTAAAACATTTAATATTCCTCAAAATAAAATTTCCACCATGTTTCCTTCTGCATTTTGATCATAAAGGAAAGCTCATTTTCATTTCTGCTTGATTTTTTTTTTAATTTCTTTTAAGTACCATATTTATTTTCTTATAAAATATATTATATAGATGGGTAAATCAAATATAAATTTACACATTAACATCACATCAAAAAATATATTCATAGCCACTAAATTCTCTTATGGTTAATTCTATTTATAGGCCTGGTTTTAATCCATTGGAGAACCAATCAACCTTACTTTCAAGATGAATGATAATAACAAAAACATACATCACAAGTTTTTCAAAATTCACCTCCTAGTTACTAATAGATTCATAATTTGTCTAATTTATCACCAGGAATTCCTTCTCAATTTTCATATAATGAATATGAGGAAATTACTTATTCAAAAAAAAAACACTTGAACTCATCCCACTTTATGGATCCGATTTCATTCCTTTTCCTCGTGTTCTTAATAAGATTCCATCTTAAATATTGTTTTCCTTCCAAACATTATAAAACCAAAATAAGATTTTAACGTTTTGAAAAATGGAGAAATAAAAATATCTTTTTAGGGGTACCGATCCATTTCTTAACATATAGTGGATCAGAAGACCTACTATGAAAAGATGGGTGTTTCCTTATAAAGAACTCAACATGATGTTGTTCCCACCTTTTATCATTTGGATGATCTATATGATTAATAAATTGATAATGTTTTTTAAGAATAAAAACAATATTTTTTATTTTATATACTATAAAATTTGGATTATTAAGTGTACAATTATTTCATTTTCCATCACATTTATCATTGACATGATTCCCTTGGGTTCCACCTATTTTCTGAAATCAAAAAGCATAGTATGAGCAAAAATAATCATAGAGAGAAATTACCTAATCATGAAAATTATTTATTGGATGTCTAAACCAAGAAAAATTCCTTTCAATATATTTTACCTTATGTTTAACCTCAGCCATCCATGATCAATACAAAAAATTTAGGATTTGATATTATATTTAAACTTATTCACAGGGTTCTCAGAAATGTTTTCTCATCCTAGATTACAAAGGTTAACTAAACCTTTCTCCGATACCAACAAAATAAAACTATACCTTTCATACATAGATATTAAATATTATTAGTTTAATATTAATTAAATAATATAACAATCCATGCTTAAAACATATAGGTATAGTATATTTGGAAACTTGTATACATAAACAACTTGTTCATAAGATATTTTCATTATATCCCACTTAGTTTTTTGAAAATATCACCCAGAATAGATATAACATTCCAAAAACTTTTCTTTATACCCTAGGGAGAGGAAACATAATAAAGAGTGATCTTAGATGCTTAGTAAGGGTAAACAATAGAGATATCAATGATCAAATAAGCACAAAATGAGGATAAGAGTGTGACAACATGAGTTTATCATTTTAAAACCATACCCCACAAATCATGAATCATAATATTGATTCATGGAATAAATATTGCTAGATCATAAGACATTAATCATATTTGAATCAAATAACATGATCCAAAAGAGAATAACATTTTCATATGAAATGGAATTGTGGAATACACATAAGAATAGAAAATCATTTTATTAGTATTCATGGTTCACTTCCAAGACTATCATAGTGGATTGGTTTCACCCCCAAAACCATCATAGTAGTCAAGGATCACTCCCATGATCATCATAGTGGATAGATTACCTTACTAAACCGAGTTCACTCTCTATTCCATTTCTTGTTTATCTCATGAGATATCCATATTTTCCCAATGAATTAGAGCGATATATAATTTAAGGCCCACCAATAACATAATGAAAATAATATATATATATATATATGTGTTACAAAATATCAAAAAAAATTCATAATATCATAACTCATGTGAGAGAAATGGGTTTTATAAACATTTCATCATAGCATAACCCATGTAGAAGAAAAGGGTTTCATAAACATTTCATCAATTCATCATAACCTAACCCTTAGAAAAGGTAAAGGTTTCATAAACACACTTTGATCATAATCATAATCCATCTAGAGAAATAATAAGGATAGTGGACTTGGATAATATCCCTAGTAAATAATATGTGAAGTCAAGTGTTATTTTCATTGATGAATAGAAAAACCATTACAAGTTCATTAAAACATCCTTGAGGAAAATACCCTTTCCACTTTGAAAATCACTTTTAAAAGTCTATACATTCCCAAAATATCATAAAAACCATTTTATTTGATCATATACATGGACACTTATAATGGAATGATTATATTATTGAGTGGTTATGATGGTAGTAAATTCTGTTCATGAAGTACAAGTTATAAGAATACATTACTTTCTCATTTTTATAAAAATTAAAAAGTACATCATTAGGAAAATGACAAAAACGATTCTGTATAAACTATTTTTTAAAAAATTTAAATCATGGGTATAAATTAATATAAAAAATCAAAGTATAATATTAAAAATTTCCTTTAATTTTTTTTAAAACATGGATACATAATAATTTTTTTTTCGATCGAAGTGAGAAATAACATCAATTTCCTTTAAAAAATTTATTTTGGTCTTTTGCATACCTAAAGTGGGGATCATGAAAGTAAAAAATTTATTCTCAAGAAATAATAAGAGAAAAATAAAATTCAGGAGTTTATTGATAGTTATATCTTAAGATTTCAACATAAAAAACTTAACAACAAAAAATCCTCATAAACAATGAGATTGTAACATAAAACCCTTACCGTTTTGGTAACATATGAATTGTAAGGCCCATAAAATAATAAATTCAAATGAAACAGTAAATATCATTAAAATATGGACAATAATGACAAAAAGTTTCAAATAATATTAGATACAAATCATAATAGAAGATAGGTGCATGACATAATATTTTTCCCAAAGAAGATAACTTGAGATGATAAAAACTTACCTTGAGTTCCATTTGCTTCAAAAGCACTCTAAAATACTTTATAATAAATTTAAATTTATTATAATTATATATTATAATAATTTTTATACTTTTAATATCATATATTATCACTTTATAACATATTGTTGCTCATTATTTATAATTCCTTATTAAAATCATCATTTTCAGGTGATAACTACTTCATTTTCATGTATGTTTTGGTTTGTTAGTTTTGTTCCTTATAATTTTATTATGGATTCATAATGTCCAATATTTCAATAACTTTATATATATAATTTATATTAATTATATATATATTTATAGTCATCTATAAAATCCATAGGTGAAAGGACCAGTTTGGAATATACCTAACACTGAGAGGGGGGGGAGGTGAATCAGTGTTGGGGACTTTTAATCAATTCCAACTTTTATCCCTGTACCTCTAGACCTATTAGGATCCTGATTCTCTTATTCTCCTTTCCCTGTCGCATGCAATAATAGAAAGCAGTAAAGATATGAACACGATATTTTTACAAGGTTCACCACTCAATAAGAGTAGCTACGTCCTTGCCATGCATGGGGATGACCCGTGCATGGATTCTCCATTATAATGTAAAATGTTGTTACAATAGAGTGGCTAGGAAAACAATCCTCTAGCCAGTGTGAGTACCTACACTTTGGAGGGGGGTGGGAAACAATCCTCTTCCCTGGACTAGTGAAAGCCTAGTCCAAAGTGCAGCCTCTAGCTGGTTCTTTATACTGCCTATGAAGACAGTCTCTTGCAGCCTCTAGCTGGTTCTTTATATTGCCTATGAAGACAGTCTTCTCTCTGTTAAAAGAGTTTGCAACACCAAAAGAATCTTTCACCTATTGAGACCTATTGGATGTCACAGTGCTACTTTTTTCTTCCTCTATTCAATTATTACCTGCCTAGCAGCATGCAGGTAAACAACCACTTCTTTCTCTGCAGCAATCCTGAAAGCTGTACAATCTTCTTCCCCTTCTTCTTCAGTGCAAAACCAGCTACACTGAGATAGCTTCTGCTTCAATATGTTGGAATCACAAACTCCCATTGTGATTATCAGAACAATGAAGACCAGATCATCTTAGCATCATCATAATTAAATTGCCCTGAATAATTGTCAGCCTTTAGTTGGGCATACTCTGTTCTTCTTCTTCTCTTCGTTCTCTTTGACACAGTATAATTACAGTGTTCTAATCTCTTTCTTCAATTCTCAATACCAACACAAGAGTATATTGGTATACTACTTTCTTCCGTGGTGCAGATATGAATTCAGTTGTACATCTTGTTCTTCCTCACTTCACAATGCACAACGATAGTGTTAAACACCAATCGTGTGAGTGCGGTTCAACTTCTCTTTGTGAAACCGAATGGTTCACAGTTCTTTCTTCTTCGAAAAGCTGCTTCGAGAGTTCTATGCACCTATCAAAGGCCTGCGGGACCCTCAAATTTTTCGCGCAACCTTCTAGGTGGCTTGCGCGTAAAATTCGAGCCTTGCGCGTAAAAACACCTTTTGGCACGAAAAACCTTTTTCGCGCAACTCTTCTTTTTCGCGCAGAACTTCCTATTTCGCGCAGCAGTTCCTTTATCGCGCAACACTTCTTCTTTTCTCGTAATACTCTATACTTCAATTTTTCCGTGCGTCAGAGCTCGGGGTTTGTCTAAGTGTAGAGTCTCCACTAATTAGAGAGGTTCACCTCATATTTATAGGCAGTTTTGACCCTACGTGAAAAACACTAATCCGCGCGTAAAACCTCCTCCATGCGCGTAAAAACTCTTTTATGCAATTTCATATTTCGCGCCATGCTTCAATATTTCGCGCACCTCATGCCTTTTCCATTTTTCATCCTTCTAAGCATGAAGCACCAATTGTGCGCAAAATTCCGCACCGCATTCCATATTGCGCGCAAACCCAATCTTTCCAGCGACATTATATTTCACGCGCTGGTCCAATCTTTCGCGCATTTTATGCCTTTGCCAATTTTCGAGCTTCCAATCTCGAAACACCTTTTGCGCGAAAACTTCATTCCTCAATTTCGCGCACCATGCCAATATTTCGCGCAAACTTCATTTTTCGCGCAACCCTCTGATATTACGTGCACAACATTCTTTTTTCGCGCATCCTGATAATTTTTTTCGCAACCCGCTACTATTTCGCGCAACCCTCATATATTGCGCGCACCACTTCATTTTTGCGCGCAACATGCCTAAATTCCCGTGCACTCCATTCCTTTGTTATTTTTCAATGTTCTGTCATTGAATAACTCCTTGCACGTGAAAATATAGGCCATCTTCAATCTTGTGCGCAACATCCATTGTCAAGAACATTTCTTCATCTCCCAATTTTCAGGCCCTAAAATTTGGCAAACACTGGAAAACGGCACCACCTTAAACTGTGCTTTTCTGTCATCCCCATATTGCCTATTGCTTTGTCATTTTATCTCTTTACTGCTTCCCATAACCATTCTTCTTCTCTTATCACGAATCCCACTATCGTGATATTTATCCTTTGATAGATCAGCTTTAGCATTGTCAGAGTTGCAATGGGAACTGAAACTTCCCTATCTCCCAGCAGCATCATTCCTTCCAATCAAAACTCTATATGACTGGCATCATCATTTCTCCCCCTTTCCTTCATAAGGCTTGCATCACAAGTTCTCCTAACTCACGATATGTGTGAAATACATACCAGCAATGCATCATCTGATTTAGATACAATGTGAAATGCCTGGCTACCTTAGAATGTCAAGCCCTTCCACATTTTCTCTTCTTCATAACCATCATTCTGTAAATCATATGATTCTATTCTTCAAGTAAGCTCTTTCATGGTTCACATGCAATCATAAATCATTGTATTGTATTCTTCAAATCCTCATTCTTCTTCAACCATCATTAGATAGATGATACTTAACCATTCTGCTCTAATCATCCTCAAATGGATGATACTTCTCCATTCTTCATTGTTGTAAACAATGTGTCACCATTGACACATGTTATTTGAACTTAGGATTAGCTCAACAATCATCTGAATTTATCGTCTTAGAGAATTTCTCAAGTATGAAATCCAATGCTATGATTCCATAACAATTCTCCAGGAAACCTCACTTCATCCGATCTCCATTAACTTTGGAGTTCTTCTTCATATCCTTCTTCATTTTGACCAGTATTGACAACTGTTGACAACAAATACAATCTTCAAACACAAAGTGGTCCCAAAAATAGGTAGAAAAATGAATGACAACATTCATTGATACATTATGTTGTACATACGCATGAACATTATATTCATTTTTCAATGTATGGAATGAAAGAAAGATAAAAAATAGATTATTTTTTTGAATAATTATTATATCACATATATCATATAAATTAATTAGATTTATTCTTATTACCATCCATGTAAAATTGAAACAAAAAATGAATCACGTCTCTTTGTGGAGGTGGTAGTCCACACATACGCACGAGCGATGTTATCCTCTTCCAACAAATTGGAAGGTAAGAAGGTTGATATGATATTATATTTATAAAGATATAATCATGTAATAAATATCATATATAAACTTTAAACCCATCATAATGAATATCCATGAAATATCGTGATGGAAAATAAATTGTATCACTATGTGAAGATGGTAAGTCGTACTTACGCATGAGTGATACTTCTTTGAAACAACTACTTTAAATATCTTCTTAAGAGACCTACGATTGGTATTTTAGGAAGAATATAACCTCTATAATATTTATTGTGGATTGGGAAGATTATTTTATAGGTTTTGGTCAAGATAAAAGTCTCAAAGTGGCGTGAAAAGAGAAATGAGGGGTGCCCTTTTATAATTTAGGGTAGGGGAACTCTTGGAATTTCTTAAAAGATTAAAATATAAAAAATTCTTTCTCTAGATCAAATTACTCAAAAAGATTATTTATTAGAATATAAGATAGTATTTGGTTTAAATATCATCAAAAAATAAAATTTAGATAATTTTATCTGATTTTTAAACCTTATCTTTTGGTTTAACTCCTCATTAAACCTATTTTAACCTTAATTACTATAAATAATTTTTCACACTTAAAGGGTTATAATTTTACTTATAATCTGACTATTGAATCATAAATATAAAATAGATTATTTTTTACCAAATATTATACTCCTTTTCATAATAAAATGTTTTTATAATTTCTAAATAATTTATTAAAATATTTTTTTGATAAAATATCATTAATTTCAACTTTGACACTATTAATTTAATTCAACAATAAAGGAAAAAAAATAAAGGTGGAATTTGAATTCAATCCACTTAAAAATCAATAATATTTCATATTTATATACAAAATTCATGGAAACTATAACTATTTCATATTATATTACATTTAACATTTTTAAAATCAATAATTTCATTTTTCTATTAATTGAATAAATATTATATTAGCATTGCACAAGAATTTATGGTTACTAATTTACCACTAAAAATTATAATAAATTAACATCTTTAATATAATTTATTTTTTCATAAAAGAAATATTTATATTCATCCACCTCTTGCTTTTATCGATATTTTAACACACAAGAGATATTTAAAAGTAAGAGAGTGACATTTTTTATTTTTCTTTGATTTAAATATTATTTAGAAACTTTTCATTAAAAATTGTCTATTTAACAAATAAATTTAAATACTAAGGTTATAAGGGTAAAATTAATTCCATATAATAAGAATTAAGTTGAAGGTAGGTTACCTTAAAACTTAGTTTTAACCTATATTAACCCAATTTACCCTTTATCGAGGTGATAAATTTTACCACGGTTACTATTCATAGTGCCTAAAAATGAAATGGATCTATTTACCATATTTGAACATAATAATTCCAAATATGGAATATTTTTTTATAAAATTAAATACCTATATGTGGTATAAATTATTTTAAAATAAGTGCACCAAACACGATAAAAACATCTTTTTTGAAAAATATAGTTTTAAGCATAACACAAGATATATTCTAATCTCATGCCTAGAAATTTATTAGATGAGTACTAAATTTTTTTATTTAATATATAATATATAATTTTCATTAAAATAATTCATCAATAGTGATTAATTTAATTTATTATGATAAAAACATATTGCACACATGAAAACAAATTTTTTAGAAAAATATTTCTTTTATTCTAAAATGATTTTTATTTTCATTAATAATCAATTGATAACCCTTATAATTATTGTATATTTTTGAAAACCATATAATTTTCATAATTTATTTAGTTTTATTAATACCCTACATTTTAATACCTTGGTTATAATGGTATACTATATTACACTTCGTTTAGACTTAGGGGTTTCATGTATCAGAAGCTATCGAAGAGATTACATTTATTTAAAAAGAAATATATAATAAAATATTAGTGTCACAACCACTTAGTATGACCATCCAATCTTTAGGTTAACATCTCAAATGGTCATAACTCACATTTCATCAATTCATGTTCCCATACCAACATCACATGACATCAATATGTCCAAACATCCACCTATAGGGTCTCAAATACAAAAGGTATCACATGATAAACCAACCACCCATAAGGGAATAACTATTAGGCGTTGTGTTCCATACTGAACTTATTAGGATAACTATACCTCCTATTCATGAGAATCGATTCATTGTCCACATGTTCATGAATCTCACCATAGATACACATAAACTTTTATAAGAAATAATCAATATATAAGTCATCTATATTGAACAGAATGCCACTAAGTACATATATGTGAAATTTTCATATGAGTCATTGTTGACACATTAAGAAAATATTCCTCTATTATCAATGGAATCACACACTAGAAACACTATATGTAATATTAATCCTATATGCCTAATATTATGAATGATACACCTCTTGCCTATACAGTCCAAGAGTCAAAATCTAATCACTAACCACAAGACAATAGACCAATAGCTATATTCCCATCATAAATAAAAACATCCAAACCACATTTTCAACACCCTATAAAAAATTCAAATACAACTATATCAAATAAAATCCAAACAACATCCCTACACCTTAGTAACATGGAATTCCGACTGACATAGGTGTTTGCGACACACTAACCCGAAATCCATCATAGGCTTCAACACATTCATAAATCTCAAAACAACCAGATCCCAAAATCATTAGACAATATAAAAATAAAAAATTCTCTAATACCACTTTGTAAAATACTTCCCTGACTCATTATATAACAAATTTCTAGACCTATTTTTCACATGACCTCAGGCGCACCTCCCCATACGCCAAGGGATACTAACTAGAAATAGTGGTCTAAGATGGTACTGTTGGGAGACTATACACCTATATCATAGTTTACAGTAGAATATGAAATAAAAAAATATAATCCACAAAAATAAATAAATAGAGTATACAATAATAAATTTAAATATATTGGTGATATATGAAAAGTAGTAAAGGACCGCATGAGATTTCTATATAAGTAACAGAACACCCATTGGGATGGACATCATTAAATACCCAAATAAAATAAATAAAACAAAAAGGGTCTCTCCTACATATCCAAGATGAGTATCATCCAATTTACTAATACCCTTTGAGTTATCCTACTTGGCCATGCTAACTTGATCCTCAGCCCAAAAAAGTGCCTATAATAAACATATAAGAGCTACTCGAGTACCCATTTTAAATATGACACTTTAACTGGTAATTTTAACATTTCTTAGAGACGTTTGTGGTGGTATTTATCCATGATATCCCAATGTACTATAAATTCGAGGATGAGAATACAAGTCACTTTATTATGGTCTTGGAAATACTCTTAGAGATATAGATTTATGGGAAGCTCTCAAATTGTCAGTTTTATGCACAAGAGGTCCAATTCTTGGGACACATCATCTTAGTGGTAGGAGTGGAAATAGATCTAGAAAAGGCCGAGGCGGTTCTATCTTTGGATCCACCCAAGAGTGTTATTGAGGTGTGGTGTTTACTTGGGTTATAAGGGTACTATTATAGGTTTTCACCTTATTTATACTGAGTTAAAAAACCATTGATAGATTTGAAATGAAATGGGAAGCCTTTTTTCTAGATGGGAAATTACCATTTGTGTTTTCATGAGTTGAGGTAGAGGTTGATGATAACCCTTATCTTGAGATTTTCATAGGAGGGTGTCGAGTACATAGTTTACTATAATGAAAAAATAACCATAATTGGTTGTGTTTTGATAAAAATATAGCCAGTGATTGACTATGGTTCCAAATAGTTAAGATTGCATGAGCAGAACTACACAACCCATGATCTTGAGCTACTGGCAGTATTGATCACCCTGAAGGTGTGAAAGCACTTTATTATGGGTGAGGGGTTTATCACCTACTCCGAATACAAGAGTATCAAGTATATCTTCTCTTTAAAATATCAGAACTTGAGATACAGACAATGGATATAATTCCTCCAGGACTTTGACTTTGAGATTGTCTATACTCTTGGGAAAGGGAATGTAGTGGTAGACGCTCTCATATTAGGACCTGGTTCTCTATTATTGGTGGAGTCATTAGGGAATTCAGGGTCATTACTATTTTACTTAGTGAAAAATAATGTGCTTCATATCTTCAATAAATGGTTATTACCACACTACTCTTATATCATGTTTGGAATGCTCAACATAGATATACCAACTATGAGACCTTACATACTCAGATATCTACTGGACATGCTCATGATGGATTTTTTAAAGGTGGGGAGCATGTTTTCTTTTTTAGAAGATGGAAAATGGTACCTGTGATGTTGTGGTAAGAGGTGACATGTGAGTTTCATACATCTATTTAGTAGTAAATCTAGGAGAGGATAAGATGTACCAGTACCTAAAATATCAGTTTTTGGTGACCATTCATGAAAATATGTGGTCTAGAGTTTGTATCTCGATGACTCACTTATTAGTAAGTGAAATATGAGCACTAGGTTTTAGTGGGTTTATCTCAACCCCTCGATATTCTAGAGTTTAAGTGGTATGTGATATCAATTGACTTCATGATGGGGTTACCATTCATGTACAAAGGACATAATGCCATCTGGGTGATCATAGACCAGCTTACGAAGTCAGCCCACTTACAAGCTATTCTAGAGTAGAGTTAAGTTGAGATATTGGGATGCTTGTTCATGAAAAGGATAGAATTGATCCATGGTATAACATTCATATCCATTTACACATATAATTACATTATTCTAAGCATAATTAACCACCAAATACAAACTAAGTATCTTAAAGTCTAGAGTGTATGGAAGATTGGGTGGATAAAACTAAAAACATGGGAATAAAATAAAAAACATTTATACTAGTCATCCATAATGATCTCCTTAAATCCTTTGAGCTCTTATATCTTCATAGTATAACCTATGTTCTAAATAGACATAATGGATGAGATAAAAATTTTAGTTAGGGAATAAACATAGAAATAAAGCATAACACATGGGTTATAAGACATAACTTGATGAAATAAAAAGACATGGAACACGAATAATCATATAGAACATGGGATCATGTAATAATGGAATAATAGGAGTGTGGAAGTAACATACACCATGAAATAAACATGAGTCAAGTATAACTTCTAAGACTTTATCACATGGTGGACAAAGTCCCATAAAGGAATCAGGTTTACTCCCAATCCCACCATGAAATATCATGAGGGTAAACATTAAAAAATACATTTGAGAACATTCTAGACACACCCATAATAACATGTTCATGAATATGTGTTCCATATAAATAATCAAATATAAGGAATAAATATAAGGTCTACCCATGTAAATAAATGTGTATCATAATCTTGTCATAAGGAATAAACAATGGGTATATCATAATAATGTCCATATAAGAATGGATTAAAAACATATATGGACATTAATAAGGTAAATTAATAATATATAATAATAAATTATGTCTAACTTATGTGAAAACAAGTAAAAAAAGAGTGTTTATGAAACTTTATGAATGAATTACTTTGGTGCGGTTTAATGGAAAATAGAGTCTTTAATGTGGACAGAGGCATAATTGTCTGCATAAAATTAGAAATGAAAAATGGTATTTTTTCCTGATAAAGTGGGAGATTAAAACAATATTGGTGTTATAAAACATATTATGTAGTGTTCTTTAATGTGAGTAAGAAATTTGAAAGTTCCCCTTTATCTGGCTTTCTTATCAGGAGAAATTAAAATGTGAAGCTTATAAAACATGTATTTATCATCCAATAAAGAACAATTGAGCTGGTTATATATGTTTGGAACATAAAAAAATAATTTTTGATTATTAAATAATAATGACTAATAATTAAATTGGGGAAAATAGAGAGAAAGCGCTACCTAAAGTAAAAAATGGTGGTTTATAGAGAATCCCTTACCATATGTCTCAAAGTGTTATTAACTTGTTGTTAATATCCTAAATAATAAAATTAAATCCATTAATTAATTAATTTTGAAATTATTCTAAATTTATTTTTTTATTATAATTTTATTAAGTTCATTTATTATCTTTTTTATGAGTTATAAGATTCAATTTATTTGTTATGGGATCATCCATTTTCTTGGTTTTCATGATCGGTTTGTTTGTATACAAGTATAGAAGTCCATATAAAATGGGAATAATTCTATAGAATTGAAATTCTATGTTATTAATGAACTTAAAAAAGTTTTAATGATCTTATATATCATTTGGTAATATTTTATTAAGATGATTCATTAGATAAAATGTTAATAAAAATGATTTAATTTATTTTTTGGGTTTTTACGACCATCATTAACTTATATCATTTTATTTAATATCATGTTTATTTATTTGTTAAAAAACATTATATTAATTATAATATGTATAATAAAATAATATTTAATAATAATGGATTTATTTCCACCCTTGATGGTGGTAATGGAAAATGAAAACGCATCATCCATGATGGCGGTAAATCGACACATCATGGATGATGTTTTCATTTTTAGAATAAAAGGGAGAGGACAAGGGGTTTGATGATGGATATTAAATTAACATAATAAAATTATATTATATATAATATACTATATATATCATTAATGTTTTGATATAGGAGGCAAGGAAATGATAAGAAAAGAAAATAAATTAAAAGAGAACGAAAGAGGATTATACCACTTTAATTTATTCTCCTTGAGATCCTCCTTATGAAACTTGGGTTTGGTCTTTTGTTGATACCAAATGCTCTTGGATGTGGGTTAGAGGCTTGGTACGAGTATTAGGAACAATTTGGACAAGCTTCAAGGATTTGGAGGTGTGATAAGAATAGGTGGTGAGGGGTGGTATTTATAGGGTTTGAGAGGGGTGTTATTTTGATTATTATATTAATTATTTTATTATTTTGTCTCAAGACTATCAAAAATGTTGAAAATTATCACTAAATATATTAAATAATGATGTAGAGTTCAACATTATGGGTTTACATATTACATACATCATACATGACTAAACAATTCATGTATTTATCTTATATAGTAAATTATCTCATTTCACTATTAAAAAAGTAAAATATTTTAGAAAAATCCCAAAAATTCACCCAAACCATTTATAAATGTGTAGAATTAAAAAATGGACTCCATTTTATAAAAATAACTTTATAAATATGAGAAATTTAATTTTTAAATAAAATCAAAATTTACTCGAAATATACTGATTTTAATATTATAACTGATTTTATGACACTTTAAAAAATTAATTGAGGTTTCATAAAATTATCTTATAATAATAAGATAAACAAATATAAATTTATAAATCTATTTTATGAAAATAAATTTCATTTTAAATCATTATTTTAATTATAAAATTAAAAATAAACATTTACATTTCACAAGAATATAAATACTTAATTTATCATTTTAAAAATATTTATTTACTTATTCTACGATATAAATAAATTATATTTTCATTCATAAGATACCCAAATTTTATTTATACACTCAAAGGTGTGGTTACTATTCTATTGTACATTTTACTATTTCTAATGGGCACATTACTTTTCCAATGGTCAAGTTACTATTCCATTAGTATGAGATCTTTAATTCCTATAAATACCTCTTATTTCTTTAATTCTTATTTTATAAAGTTTTTATTCAGTTATATTTGTGATTTTTTGTGATTTATACTTTATAAAATAATTATAATAAGGGAATTTCCATTGATAAAATTATGGGTTATTACATTTTCCCCCTTATGGAATTTCACCCTCGAAATTTTGTTTTACATAATACTGTGAGAATAGGTGAGGGTACTTCTCCTTCATCACTTTTAATGGTTCCCATGTTTCCCCTTTATACTAATGGTTCTGACATAGTACTTGGACCTAGTGAGAAGTCTTGTTTCCTAGAACTTTATCTCTATGGTCCAAGATCTTCATCAGCCTCTACTCATTAGAGAGATAATTTTCCTAATATACCACCTATGAATTAAGTACATGTGAGGGATATGGTATATACTTCCTCAAGAGGGATACATGGAATACATCATGCACTTGAGACATGGTTGGTGGAAGTTCTAGTCGATAGGCCACAATTTTGACATGATTAATAATCTCAAATGGGGTGATATACCTAGGTATTATCTTTCATTTTTTTCATAATTCTCATGATCCTCTTAGATGGAGATATTCAGAGGAGTACCATGTCTCCAACCTTAATCTCTAGGTATCATTGATATTTATCTACATAGATCTTCTATCATCTTTGGGATTCCTTGATGTGTTTCTAAATTATTTTCAACTTTTTTACCATTCATTCAGCCATTTTAGGTCCTAGAAACTTACATTCACCGAATTCATCTCACCATGTTTGTGTTCTATATCTTTTCCCATAAAGGGAATAATATGGATCCATTTAGATGCTCTAGTAGAAACTATTTTTGTAAGAGAACTCGAATAGTTGATCCCATACTCCTTTTACATCTATAGAAAATGATATCAACATTTCTTTGGGTGTCTAAATAGTTTTCTTTGATTGTCCATCAGTTTGAGGATGATAGGCCATACTAAAGTTCAGATCTGTGTTGAGAGATTATTGGAGAATTTTTCAGAACATCAAGGTAAATATTATATCTCTATTGGATACAATTGATAATGGTACTCCATCCAATATTTCCAATTTTTTGATGTATATCCATGAAAGTTTATGGAGTGATAAGTCTCCTCGAATTATGATAAAGTGAGCTGTATTTGTAAGAAGATCCACAACAACCAATATTGTTTTTTTCATCTGGATGTCTTCAGAAGTCTAGTGACAAAGTCCATGGTGATGTTTTCCCATTTTCATATTGGTATGGATAATGGATGCATCATCCCTTTTTTACCTTTCCTTTAATTCTTCACTTTCGAACATATCAAGAACGTTGATGTATACCCAGTGATTTCCTTCTTCATATTTTAGCACCAATGGTGATCTTGGAGATCTTGTTATATCTCTGTGCTTCATGGGTGAATAGAGATATTTTATCTATATACTAGAAAGGTTTGGGGTCAATCCCCTTTATTAGAGAAAAAGAAAAAAGACAGTAATCCCTTTTGGGTTGGGTAAGGTAAAACCCATTACAAGCCCATTGGCCCAGAGGGACAAAACCCATTCAGAGACACTCACCCAAAGCATGAGATGAAATGATAGAAGATCCCAGTGGGAAAACCCATTAAAAGTTAAAAACATCACCAGAAATGTTGCACCATCAGATCCACATCACAACCTCATTGGCACCCGCCACTGACCAGAACACGCCCCATACCGCTAATCCGACCAGATCACGTTTCCGAGATCTAGAAGCCACCAGCCTGAAGCCCTTTAGATCCATCGCCGTGGAGACGCACCCCCACGTCAGAACCCCAGATCTGAGTAGATCGGATCTTGTTCCATCGTCAACCCTGCTGTATACCAAATCCCCCGATGACTGCAGCACGCCGTGATGACCACCACTCCAAATATTATAACCCCTTCCTCATTAATTTCAAATTATAAGGATTTCCTATTTTTGATAGCTTCCAATTTTTTCTGAATTTACTTATCGTATATTAGAACAGATTTATTTTATCCATATGGTATAGTTGGGAAATAATTTGAGAAAGAATTTTTTATGTTACTTTATTAATGATTACCCTGTATATCCTTTATAGGTCTAAGAAGATTGGATCCTTATCAATTCCCATAATTGATAAAGTTACAGGATCCTTTCTACTTAGAGCATCTTCTAATTTATTTTCCTTAGAAGGATGATAGTGGATTGAGAAGTCATAATCCTTGAAAAGCTTTAACCATATTCATAGGTGCATATTAAGCTCCTTCTACCTGAATATATATTTCAGGATCTTATGATCATTATATATCTCACACTTCTCCCCATAAAGATAAGGCCACCGGATTATCAATGTAAAGATCATACTCTCTAACTCTAGCTCATGTGTGGGATATTTTTTCTCATGAATTTTCCACTACCTTGAGGAATAGGCTATCAGTTTATCACATTTCATCAGTACACAAACTAATCACTTCTTTTAATCATCACTATATACCACAAATATTTACCCACTTATTGGTGGTGTGAGTACTGGTTTAGGGATAAGTCTTTTTTTAAACCCTTTGAATAAGTATTCACATTCACTGGTTCAGATAAAATTTTATCCCTTCTGATTATAAGTAGTTATTTGATTTAAAAATCCTGATATATTCCTCAAAAATCACCTATAATACCAAATAAGACAAATAAAACTATGGATAATCATTACAGATGTTGTCCTGGGACACTATTATATTACCTTTGTCTTGGAAGGGTCTGCATATATTCTTTTACTAGTGATTACATGCCCCAAGAAGGATAATTACTCCATATATAACTCACATTTACTATACATTTCATAGTGTTTATCCCTTTTCATGTTTTTAGAACAATATTGAAATGCTCCTTATGTTCCTCTATTCTCTTGAAGTATATCAGAATATCATCAATAAATACGACCACAAATTTTTCGATGTAATCACTAAAGACTCTATTCATTAAGTCCATGAAAATTTTTCGAGCATTAGTGAGTCTGAAAGGAATCATTATGAACTCAGAGTTTCCATACCTTGTTCAAAAGGTAGTCCTATGAATATCTTCCTTCTTTACCTTTAATTTGTGATATCCTAACTTAGAGAAATACTTGGCCCCATGTAGATGATAAAACAAATCATCTATATATGGAATGGGATACTTGTTATTTTTTGTGATTTTGTGGAGCTCATGATAATAAATGTAGAGGTGTATTGATCCATCCTTCCTCTTAATGAAGAGGATTGGTGCACCCCATGGTGAAGTACTCAAGTATATAAAACCCTTGTCCTGATTATTTTGTAGATACTTATTTAGTTAGTCCAACTCAATGGTATCCATTATATAAGGTGTCTTTGATATAGGAGAAGATCTAGGAATAAGTTGAATTGAGAATTTAACCTCTCAGCCAGGAGTAAGACCAAGAAATTATTTGAGGAACACGTCAGTGTAGTCCCTCACAATGGGAATGTCTTCGAGCATGATTCTCTCCTTTGTCTCAACCATTTGAGCCGGATATACATTCTCATAAGAAAATAATATACACACTTGATTTTATGTTTTTGAAAGAGATTCATCCACATCCTTACACTTAAATAGGATTGGAGGATGCCTTGGGGTGTTTAGAGTGATATCTCTTTTTCAACAGTTGATGTAGCCTTTATATAAAGATAGCCAATACATGCCCAATATAGATTAAAAATCCCCAAAAGGAAGTATGAAAATATTTTTTTTGAGAGGTTTAGTCTAAAAACATTAATCATTGTGGAGTTATATACTTTGTATGAAAAAATTTCACCGTTTTATATTCTCATAGATAACTAAAGATTTATATTTTTAGGTGGTTTTTATATAGTTCTAATAAACATACATGATATGAAAGAATACATAGAAAAAGAATCAAATAGTATATTTTCTACTATTACATGAATAACCAGTGTACCTATAACCACATTATTATTGGGTTATACCTCAGTATTAGTGATAAAATATACCCTTCCTTTCTACCTTGGAGGTTATTATTGATTACCTCTTACAACCCTTAGCTTAGTGCATGAGCTCACATAATTCCCATATTCCTTTTTCTTGAAACACTACACTATAGGCTGAGTATTCATCATAACCTTCCTTTATTCCTCCAAATTCGTGGGATTATTCATATCCCTTTAAAAATTATTTTCTAGATGCCCCTCTCTTCCATATTTGAAGCATCTCCAGGTTCCTCTAAGGCAGTTTGTAGGATGCTTCTTCCCATGATTTTTAAATATTGGATGTTGAGTTTTCTTTTCATCATGGGACTTATCTATTGATCCTCCCATATTAACCTCCATTTATCAATTATTATCTCCAATACCATGAGACCACTGAGAGCCTCTGATCTCCATTTCAACCTTAAGGACACAATAAACAATCTCCTCATAGCTGCTAAAGTCTTGAATCACTAACACTTTTCTTAGACATTGTATTAATTATCTATAGAAGTTATCCACCTTGATTTCAATGTTTATGAAAAATAAATAGGTGTATCATTCAAGCCTTTTAAAATTTACCTTGGAAACCCTAATAGACCCGTCTTCCTTTTTTAGTCTGAGGAACTACCTTTAAATATTAAAGCAGAGAGTTTGGGGAGAATAATTGTTGAAAAATATTTTCTTGAAATTTTCCCATTCCATAGAATCAATCTCCTCCCAGACTTTGTGTTTGTGATTAGTATCCACCAATGATTAGTTTCCCCATCAAAATGATAGACCATAAGAATTAATTTCAATTCTTCTAAGAATTAAAGGATAGAGAATATCTTCTCAATGGAGTTAAAACATTATTTAATTATGATGGGATTAGAAGACCCACTAAAGATAAGAGTCCTTTTTATTATATAGGATTCAACCAAACATTCCCTTTCTTAGGGGAAGGATGGAATTCCACACAATTCAAGTTATTATTCATATCTTGAGCTAGTTGAGAAATTATTGTGATGAAGTTTTGATCTCTTTTTCCCATAATATTTGGGATTTCATTAGGGAATTTGTCACATTTACTATCACATTGAGTGTTGGAATGAGTTATCCTATCTATAGAAATTAACTAAAAAAATAATGTTCAATTAGGGGGTCTTGAATACTTACCCAATAAGTATATAAAAATAAATCTTTGAACATAAAAGGATACACTTGTAAATGAAAAGTATATCCTTTCTTGTGATTTCCTATGTTTTAATCTAGGTTATTCATGGTGATAAAATTATCCCTAGGGTTCTTACTAAAGTGATCTAGTCCTAATTCTCCAAAAATAACTAGACCATTCTATGATACCAACTATAATAGACCTATCCCTTTAAACATATTAGTACATGATTTTAAGAATAATTAACTATCAAATAAAAAATGAGGATCGTAAGGTCTAGTGTCTTTGGAATATTAGGTATCTAAAACTAAAAACATGAAAATATAATAAAACATATTTATATTAATCATCCATAATGATATCCAAACATCCTTTGACCTCTTAAATCTGCATAGGATAACCTGAGGAATACATAGATAAAATTAATGAGCTAAATACCCCAGTAAGGGAATAAAAATAGAAAAAAATCATAGCACATGGGTGCCGACAATCCTATACCAGAGTGGTAGAGGCTCTTACCTGACATCAGAAAGAACCAAAATCAAATACAAGGAAAGGTAAATTTATGGGTTACTATAATAGTAATTTAGAAGTACTGTAATAGTTATTATTTGGTACTACAATAGCTAGAACTATTCATCTGATTTGGGCCTTCAAGCCACCGGTTTGGCCCTACAGGTCTCAGGGTCTTCAGGACACCAAAGGCCTTCAGGCCATATAGCCTTCAGGCCATATGGCTTTTGGTCCACCAAGGGACTTTGGTCCACAAGGATTTAGGTACACCAATGGATTTCGGTTCACATTGACTTCAAGTTACAAAGACCATCAAGTAGCCCTAGAAGACCACGTAAGAGTAGGCCCAGAAAAGGATTCAGAGAAAATAGAAACCACTAGATAAAAGTTAACCAGATTGGATGAATGATAGGGTATGAAAACTACTATTGGTACCAGGAACCATGAAAATTTTTCATGAGGCAATGCTAAAATATCAACAATGAAAGGTGGGGTTCTAGGTGTCTTCAATGATATAGATGTTGTGTAGGGGTAATTTTAGTGTAGTTTGGTTAGAAAATCAAGTCATGTATTGGGAATTGTGCCTTTGGGCCTTCATGACATGTACTGGACCTCGTTCCATTAGGCATATGGGTCATTTAAGGGTTCCCTCTCAACCTAGTTAAAAAGGGTATTATTGTAAATAAATAAATAAATCAAGGCCTTCATGCCATTCAGGTAAGTATATCATATGGGTTTTAAGGAACAACATGATGAAATAAAAGTCACGGAACATGAATAAAAATATAGAACATTGGATCATGTAATCATGGAATAATAGGAATGTGGAAGTAACATATAACATGAAATAAACATGATTCAATGATAACTTCCAGGACTATATCACATGGTGGATAAAGTCCCATAAAGGAATAAGGTTTACTCCCTATCCCAACATGATATATCATGAGAATAAACATTACCCAATTTATTGAAGCACTATCTAGACACACCCATTATAACATGTTAATTAATACGTGTTACATATAAATAATCTAACATAATGGATAAACATAAGGTCCACCCATGGAAAGAAAATTGTATCATAATCATGTCATAAGGCCTAAACAATGGGTGTATCATAATTATATCCATGAAATAATGAATTAAAAATATACATGGACATTAATAAGGTAAATTTGGCATATATCATGATAAATTATGTCCAAATGAAGTGAAAAAAAGTATAAATAGTGTTTAAGAATGTTTAGAAATGAGATCCTTTGGTGCGGTTTAAAGGAAAATATAAGAGTCATTAAAGGGGAAAAAGAAATAATTGTTTTCATAAAACCAGAAATGAAAAAAGGTAGTTTTTCATGACAAAAAAATGATTTAAAAAACATTGGTGTCATAAAAAATATTATGGAATGTACTTGAATGTGGGTAAGAAATTGGGACACTCCCCTTAATTGGGCTTTCTTATCGAGAGAAATTAAAAAGAGAGCCTTATAAAAGATGTACTTACCCTAAAATAAAGAAAAATTGAGTTGGGTATATTTTTTTGGAACAAAAAAAGTATTTATGGGGAGTACATAAGAATTATTAAGAATTACAATGGGTTAAACAGAGATAAATCTTAACATAAAGAAAAAAAATGGAGGTCTAGAGAGAATCTCTTACCATATGTCCGAAAGTGTTAGGCACTTATAAAAAATGTCCTATATAATAAAATTAGATTAATTAATTAATAACCTCTTATACATGTATTTGTTTTATTATAATTTTATTAAGTTCATTTATGGTCATTTTGATGAGTTATAAGATTCTTTATTCAGGGAACACCAATTTTATTGGTTTTTCTGATCGGTTTGCTTGTATATAAGTATGAAAGTTCATCTAAAATGGGAATAATTCTAAAAAGTTGAAATTATATGTTATTTAACTTAAATATGTTTTAATGATTTTATATATAATTTGGTTATATGGTATGAGTATGATTAATTAGATAAAATGTTAATAAAATGATTTAATTTATTTTGGTGGTTTTTAGACCATCATGAACTTATATAATTTTATTTAATATCATGTTTATATATTTGATCAAGAACATTATATAGATTATAATATGTATAATAAAATAATATTTAATCATAATAATGGTTTTGGGACCAGCCTTTAAGGAGGTAATTGAAAATGAAAATGTATCATCCATGATGATGGTAAAATTACACATCATGGACGATGTTTTCAATTTTAGAATAAAAGGGATAGAAGAAAGGGTTTGATTATGGATAATACATTAACATAATAAAATTACACTATATATAAGATACTGGAGTTATCATTCATTTTTTTATTGAGGATGTAAGGATAGGATAAGAAAACATTAAAAATTAAAAGAAATTATAAGAAAATGAAAGAGGATTTTTCCACTTGAATTTCTTCTCCTTGAGAACCTTTTTTGGACACTTGGGTTTGGTATTTTGTTGAGACTAGATGACCTTGGATGTGGGGTATAGGATTGGTAAGAGTATTGGGATAAATTTGGATAATCTTCAAGGGTTTGTAGGTGTGAGAAGAAGAGGTTGTGAGGGGTAGTATTTATAGGGGAGGAGATGAGTGTTTTTTCATTATTATATTCGTTATTTTATTATTTTGGCTCAAGATAATCAATAGTGTTGAAACCTATCAATAAATATTTTAAAAAAATAATGTAAATTTATATATTATGGTATTACATAATCTATACATCATTCATGACTAAAAAATTATTGTATTTAGCTTATACCATAAATGATCGTATTTCACTGTTTAACAAAAATTCAACTATTTTAGAAAAATCTTGAAAATGCCCCATAACAATTTTTTTGATGTCTAGAATAAAAAATTGACTGCATTTTATGATTTTGTTTCTAAATATGAGAAATTTAATTTTTAAATAAAACTATCATTTAATAGAAAAACGCCGACTTTAATATTATCACTTATTTTATGACACATTCAAAAATTAATGAAGATCTCATAAAATTATATTATAATAATATGAAAAAAAATATAAATTTGTGAATATATTTTATGAAAATAAATTTTATTTTAAATCATTATTTTAATTATAAAATTGTAAATAAACATTTAAGTTTCACAAAAATATAAATACATAATTTATCATTTTTAAAATATTTATTTTCTTATTACATGATATAAATATATTATATGTTCATTAATAAGATACCAATTTTTTTTATACTTTCAATGGTTTTGTTACTATTATATTAGATAGTTTACTATTCCTAAAAGTCACAATACTTTTCCAATGTTCAATTTACATTTCCATTGGTATAGGTTCCTTAATTCTAATAAATACCACTTATTTCATTCATTCTTATTTTATAAAGTTTTTATTGTGTTATATTTGCGATTTTCTGTGATTTATAATATTTAAAAAATTATAATAAGGGAAATGTCATTAATGAAATTATGCGTTGTTACATTTTCCCCCCTTATTAAATTTCACCCTCAAAATTTATTTTTATATACTCAGGTGAAAAAATGTGAGGATACTTCTCCTTTATCACTTCCTCCGGTTCCCATGTTTCATCTTCGTACTTATAGTTCCACCATTTTACTTTGGCTTGGTGAGTAGTCTTATTTCATAGAAATTTATCTCTATGGTCCAATATCTTCATTATTCGCTCCTCATAAGAGATATATTTTTCAAACTTTACCACCTTTGAATTAATTACATGTGAGGGATATGGTATGTACTTCCTCAAGAGGGATACATGGAATACATCATGTACTTGAGACATGGTTGGTGGAAGTGCTAGTAGATAGGCCAAAACTCTAAAATGATCAAGAATCTCAAAGGGGGTGATGTACCTAGTACTTACAGTTCCTTTCTTCCAAAATCACATGATCCTATTCCATATAAATATGTAGAGGAATACCATTTCTCCAACCTTAAACTCTAAGTGTCATAGATGATGGTCTACTTAGATCTTATACAACCTTTGGGATGCCTTAACATGATACTAAATGGTTTTCACCTTTTATGCCATTTTTTCATCCATTTCAGGTCCTAGAAACTTACATTAACCAAATTCAACCTAACATATTGGCGTTCTTCATCTTTTCTCATAAAGGGATTCATATGGATCCCTTTGGAGCTCGAGTGGAAACTGTTCATGAAAGAAAAATTGATCAGAGGTAGATGTTGGTAAAATCCTACTTTGAAGTATATAGAACATTCTACTAAAATTTCTTATAGTTTATTAATATTCTAATTAGATTGCCGATAAATTTGAATATGATAGGCCGTAATGAAGTTCGGCTCAGTGTTTAGAGCATATTGGAGAATTTTCCAGAACATTGAGGTAAATCTCGAATTTCAATCAGATACAATCGATAATGGTACTCCATCCAACCTTACCACTTCTTTTATGTATATCAATGCAAGTTTAATGAGTGATAATTTCTCTAGAATTATGATAAAGTGATATTACTTTGTAAGAAGATCCAGAACAACCAATATAACATTGTTTCCTCTAGATATCTTTGGAGGTTTGGTGACAAAGTCCATGGTGATTTTTTCCCATTTCCATGTTGGTATAGCTAATGGTTTCATCATCCCTTTAAACTTTTCCTTTTATCCTTCACTTACTAACATAACAAGGAATTTGATGTGTACTTGGTGATCGCCTTCTTCATATTTTCCCACCAATAGTGATATCGAAGATCTTGATACATCTCTGTGCTTCCTAGGTGAATAGAAAAATTTGATATATGTGCATCCTTAAGAATTTATCTAATTATATATAGATTAAATGGTACACATATTCATGACCCAAATATTACAATTCCTTGTTCATTAATTTTTAATTATGATTATTTCCCATTTTTGGTAGCTTACACCTTTTTCTGAATTTCCTTATCATTTCTTTGAGCATCCTTTAATTTCCCTATAAGGGATGGATAAGAAATAAATTGAGAAAGGATTTATGATGTTATGTTATTAATGACTCACATTTATATCCTTTTAAGGTCTAATAATACTGGATCCATGTCAATTATCATCAATGATAAAGTTTCAGGATCCTTTCAATATAGAGCATCTTCCACTTTATTTTCTTTACCAGGATGGTAGTGGATTAAGTATTCATAGTCCTTGATGATCTATGGCCATATTTTCTGGTTCATATTAATCTTCTTTCCATGTGAATATATATTTTAGGATATTATGATCAGTATATATCTCATACTTATCCCCATAGAGATAATGCTGCCAAATTTTCAATGTGAAGATCACAATCACCAACTCTAGATCATGTGCGGGATAGTTTTTCTCATGAATTCTCAACTACCTTAAGGAATAAGCTATAATTTTATCATTTTTCATCAGTAAAAATCCTAATACCTTCTTTTAACCACCACTTTATACCACAAATATTTCCCTACTTGTTGGTAGGGTGAATACTGGTATAATTATAAGCCTCTTTTTCAACTCTTTAACGAAGTATTCACATTCACTGGTCCAAAAAAAAATTTCTCCCTTCTGAGTAATTTTTGTTATTAGATTTGAAAATCATGATAATTTAATCACATATCATCGGTAATAACAAACATGACCATGGAAACTACAGATCCTCATTATATATACTGTCCTGGGACACTCTTATATTCCCTTTATCTTTGATGGGTCTATAGGTATTCTTTTAATAGTGATTACATAAACCAATAATGATACTTCATCTATCTAGAACTCACATTTACTATAATTTTCATAGAGTTTCTCCATTTTCAAGGTCTTTAACACAATATTTAGATGCTCCCTATGTTCCTCCTTTCCCTTGAACAATATCTGAATATCAACAATAAATACTAAAAAAAATCAAGGTAATCTCTAAAGACTATATTCATTAAGCCCATGGAAATTTCTAGAGCATTAGTGAGTCCTAAAGGAATCACTATAAACTCATAGATTCCATACATTGTTCAAAAGGATGTCTTGGGAATATTTTCCTTCTTCATATTTAATTATTGATATCCCGATCAAAGGTCCACCTTAGTGAAATACTTGGACCCATTTATATGATCAAATAAATAATCTATCCATCGAAGGGGATAATTGATCTTTATCATTATTTTTTTGAGCTCATGATAGTCAATGAAGATGTGTATTAATCCATCATTATTCTTTATGAAGAAGACTGGAATACCCCGTGGTGAAGCACTCAGGAATATAAAAACCTTGTTTAGATCCTTTTGTAAGAGTTTATTTAGTTCCCCAAACTCAATGGTGGTCATTATATAAGGTGTATTTGATATAGGAAGAGATTCATGAATAAGCTCAATTGATAACTGAACCTCTCGGTTAGGAGGAAGAAAAATAAATTCATTTAGGAACACATAAGTGTAGTCCCTCACAATGGGCATGTCTTCGATCATGATTCTCTCCTTTGTCTCAATCATTTGAGCTAGATATTATTTCTCATTAGGAAATAATATCCACCTTAGAGATGATGATTCTAAATGAGACTCATCATCATCCTTATAATTATACATAATCATAGGATGCCTTAGGATGTGAAGAGTGATCTCCCTTTATCAACAGTTGTTTTTGTCTTTATATAAAGACATCCAATCCATGCCCAATATAGCATCAAAATTCACTAAAGGAAGTATGAAAAGATTTTTTGGGAGGTTCAGTCTACAAAAATTATTCACTCTGGAGTCATATACTTTGGATGAAATAATTTCCACACTTCTTATTCTCTTAGATAAATTAAGCTCTAAATTTTGATGTGGGGTCTAGATAGTTGGACTAAAAATACCATATATGAATGAATACATAAGGCTAGAATCAAATAGTACATTTTAAATTCTTACATGAATAACCATTATACTTATGAACACATAATTTTTGAATTCCATCATAGTAGTAGTGATGTAATATACCCTTCCTTTCTACCTTTGAAGGTTATTATTAATTGCCTCTCACATCCCTTGGTTTAGTGCACTGGATCACATGATTCTCATGTTCCTTGAAGCTAAAACACTGCACTACATGATGAGTATTGATCATAACCGTCCTTTATTCCTCCAAATTTTTGGGATTCTTCATATCCCTTCAAAAATTATTATCCATATTCCCCTCTCTTCCACATTTGAAGAATCTACCGGTTCTCGTTAGGCAGTTTCAATTATACTTATTCCCATTCTTTTGACACATGGTATGCTGATTTTTCTTTCCATTACAAGATTGATATGTTGATCTTCTCATATTAAACTCCATTTATTATTTTTTAACTTTGGGACCATGAGACCACTAGGAGACACTGATCTCCATATCAACCTTAAGGGCACAATAAACAATTTTCTCATATATGGAATTGTCTCAAATCACCAACAATTTTCTTAGAATCAACATTAATTATATAAAGAAGCGATTCACCTTGATTTAAGTGTTCAAAAAAAAAATCCATAAGTTTATCAAGAAATCCTTTTAAATTCTACCTCATACACCCTGATAGCCTCATCTTAATTTTTCATCAGTCTAAGGAACTCCCTTCCTATATTATGTTATAGATTTTGTGGAAAATATTTATTGAAAAATAATTTCATGAAATTCTAACAATACATAGAATCAATTTCCTCCTTATAATTTGTGTTTTTGATTATCATCCACCACTAATTAGTTTACCCATAAAAATGATAGACCAATAATATGAATTTCACTTATTTTGGGAATTTAAGGACAAAGAATATCTTCTCAATGGATTTAATCCATTATTACATGATGAGGGGATCAAAAGACCCATTTAAAATAGGGTTAATTTTTTGAATAAGTGATTCAACCAAATATTTCTCTTTATAAGGTAAAGATGGAATCCTATATAATTCAAGTTATTATTCATAATTTGAGTTAGTTGAGAAAGTACTCCCATGAAGTTTTGAGCTCTCATTCCCATCATATTTGGAATTTCATTAATGAAATCCCTACATTTCGTATCACATTAACTGATGGTATGTTTTTACCAATTTATTGAACGTAATTAGTAAAAATAAAGTACAATTATGGGGGATTGAATACTTAGCTAATAAGTATTTATAAATCAAACTTTGAACATAGAAGAAAAAACATGGATATTAAAAGTATATAATAACTTGTGATTTCTTAAATTTCAATATAGGTTATCAATGGTGATGGGATTATTCCTAGGGTTCTTAATAAAGTTCTCTAGTCCTAATTCTCCAAAAATAACAAACTGTGCAATGATACAAACTATACAGTCCCTATCCCTTTACATATATTATTACATGATTTTTAGCATAATTAACTAGAAAATTAAAACCAAGGATCATAAAGTATAGTGTATTTAGATGATAAAGTACATTAAACTAAAAACATTGAAATTAAATAAAACATATTTATATTAATCATCATAATGATCTAATAACATCCTTTGATCTCTTAAATATTCATAGGATAACCTGGGGAATACATAAACAAATGGGATAAGATAAAAACCCCAGTAAGGGAATAAACATAGAAATAAAGTATAGCACATGGGTGACAACGAGCCTATACTCGAGTGGTAGAGGCTCCTGGTTGGCATAAAAAGACCCAAGATCAAATGTTTATATAGGTGAATTTATCGGTTACTATAGAAGTACTATATATGTACTATAACATGTATTATTTGGTACTGTATTATCCAGAACTATTCATCTGATTTGGGACTTTGGGCCACCAGTTTGGGCCAACAGGTCTCAAGGACTTCAGGCCACCAAAGGCCATTGGGCCATATGGACATTGGGCCCCTAGGGGACTTTGGGATATAGGGATTTTAGGACACTAATCACCTTTGGGACACTAGGCCTTTAGGCTACAATGGTCAAGAATTATCCATGATAGACCACACAAGAGAAGGCCTAAAAGAGGATTCCGATCAAGTGGAAACCACTAGAGAAAAGATGAACAGATAGGTTGAATGATAGGGCATGAAAAGTTCCATCGGTACCGGGCACTGTACATATTTTCATGAGGAAATTATAGCTGGTCAACAATGCAAGGTGGGGGGATAGGTGACTTTAATGATGTAGATGCCATAAAGGGGTTATTCTAGTGTAGTTTGGTTTGAACTTTGGGTCATGTATTGGGAATTGTGCATCTGGGCCATTGGTTCTTGTAATGGGAATTGTCAAACCGAGCCTATGAGTCATGTAAGGGTTCCCACTCAACCTAGTTAAAAAGGGGATTATCCAAAATAAATAAAAAAATCAAGGCCTTCAGGCCATTCAATCAGGCATAGCATATGGGCTAGAAGGCATTGCATGGTGACATAAAAAATGAATGGAACATGAGTAAACATATAGAACATGTGGTCATGTAATAATGGACCCATAGGATTGTGGAAGAAACATATAACATGACACAAAATTGAGTCATGGCTAACTACAAAGACTATATCATGTGGTGGACAAAGTGCCATAAAGTAATTAGGTTTACACCTTGTCCAACATGACATCTCATGAGACTAAACATTATCAAATGCATCGGAGTGCTATATGGGCATACCAATAATAAAATTTTAATGAATTTTAGTGTCACAAAAATAATAAAACATAAGGAATAAACATTGGGCATACCCATGGAAAGAAATGGGTATCATAATCATTTCATAAGGCATAAATAATGGGAATATGATAATGATGTCCATTAAAAATGGATTAAAAACATATACAGAGGTTCATAATGGAAATTAGGAATATATCATAATAAATTATGTCCAAATGAAGTGAAAAAAAATGTAAAAATAGTTTTTATGAAATTTCATAAATGATGCACTTTATTATGGTTTAATGGAAAATATAAACAAGTCTTTAAAGAGGAAAAATGCATAACTATTTTCATAAAACCAAAAATGAACAAAGGTAGTTTTTCATGATAAAAATAGAGATTTTATAAAAATATTTGTGTCTTAAAAAATATTATGGAGTGTAATTGTATGTGGGTAATAAATTGAGAAGTTCCCTTTAATTGGGATTTATTATCGGGAAAAATGGAAAAGGGAATGTTATAAAACATGTATTTCCAATAAAATAAAGTATAATTGAGCTAGTTAAATATGATTGGAACATACAAAAACAATGTATGAAGTTTAAATTATAATAGTTCATAATTAAATTTGTATAAAGAGATAGAAAGTGTAACCTGAAGGAAAAATGGTGGTTTGGAGAGAATCCCTTGCCTTATGTCTGTAAGTGTTCTGCATTTTTAATTAATATTCTAGATAATATAAATAAATAAATAATTAAATAAATAAATTTATAACGACTTATAATTGAATTTTTATTTATTATAATTTTATTATTTTCATTTATGGTCTTTTTTATGAGTTATATGATTCAATTTCTTCATTCCAAGATCATTCATTTTTTTCGTTTTTATGATACGTTCACTTGTATACAAGTTTCCAAGATCATGTAAAATGGGAATAATTATCCAGAATTGAAGTTATATGTTATTAATGAAAATAAATAATTTTACTTGATCTTATATTTCATTTTTTATATGTTATGTGGATGATTAATTTGATAACAGGTTAATGAAAATGATTTAATTTATTTTGGTGGTTTTTACGACCATCATGAACTTATATCATTCTATTTAATAGAATGATTATATATTTGTTCCAAAACATTATATAACTTATAATATATATAATAAAATATAATTTTACCATATTAATTATTTTATTACTAGCCTTGATGGTGGTAATTGAAAATGAAAATGCATTATCCGTGATGGTGGTAAATCGACACATCACAAATGATGTTTTCATTTTTCTAATAAAAGGGTGAGGAGAAGGGGTTTGATGATGTATATTCCACTAACAAGATAAAATTACACTATATATAATATAATATATTTATAATTAATGTTTTTACAAAGACGGTAGGGTGAGGAAAAGAAAATAAAATAAATTAAAAGAAATTAAACAAAAATGAAAGAGGATTTTACCTCTTGAATTTCTTCTCCTTGAGAACCTCCATAAAGAACTTGGGTTTGGTCCTTTGTTGATACCAGAAGCTCTTTTACATGGGGGAGAGTCTTAGAAATATTATTTTGTATAATTTGGAAATTAATGAAGGCTTTTTAGGTGTGATGAGAAGAGGTGGTGAGGGGGTGGTATTTATAGGTGAGGTTAGGGGGTGTTTTTTGATTATTATATTCATTACTTTATTATTTTGGCCAATAATATAAGTAGTTTTGAACCTTATCTATAAATATATTAAATAATGAATGAAATTAAGAGATTATGGGATTACACTAGTGATGAATTATCCATTACTAAAAAGATTCATGTATTTAGATTATATCGTAAAATATCGTATTTCACTATTCACAAAAAATCAACTATTTTCTAAAAAACCAAAAAATTAACCCTATCCATTTTTTGAAGGATATAGTTATAAAAATAAACTCCATTTTATGAAAATAATTTTCTAAATATGAGAAAATAATTTTATAAATAAAATCATCATTTACTCGAAAAATATTGATTTTAATATTTTAACTGATTTTATGACACTTTCAAAAATTAATTAAGGTCTCAAAAAATTATATTATAATCATAAGACAATAAATATTAAGTTATGAATATATTTTATGAAAATATATTTTCTTTTAAATAATTATTTTAATTATAAAATTTTAAATAAACATTTTCATTTCACAAAAATACCAATACATAATTTATCATTTTTTAATTATTTATTTACTTATTTCGTGATAGAAATATATTATATTTTCATTCATAAGATTCCATAATATTATTTATACTTTCAAAGGTATGTTTTCTATTATATTGGACAGTTGACTATTCTTAATGGTCATATTACTATTCCTATGGTCAAGTTACAATTCCATTGGTACAAGTTCTTTAGTTCCTATAAATACATATTATTTCATTAATTATTCTTTTTTAAAGTTTTTATTGTCTTACCTATGTGATTTTATGTAATTTATACTATATGACATAATTATTAAAATGGAATTTCCATTGATAAAATTATGGGTTGTTTCACATGGATTTCCATCAATAATCATTTCAGATTATGATGCTCACTTCACACCGTGATTATAGAGAGGATTTTAGGAGGAATTTGATACTCAGTTTCATTTGAACATGTCATTTCACCCCCAAACTAATGGCCAGACATAGTGGAACATTCAAGTCTTAGAGGACATGTTGCGAGCTTTCATGTTATAATTTGGTTTTAGTTTGTAAGATCACCTACCCATGGTGGAGTTTACATACAAAAATTTATATCATTTCATCATTGGTATGAAATCATTTAAGGAATCATATGGGAAACCTTGTAGGTCACCACTTTATTGAATTGGTCTAGGTGATTCAACAATAATAGGGCCATGAGTTGTTGTGATCTATGAAAAAGAAGGTGTAAATCCTCTAGGAGTGGATGATGACTTAATAGAGCCATCATAAGTCCTATGAGGACCAATGATAGTGGCCTTTGGAGTTTGAGGAGGGAGACCATGTGTTCTTGAGGGTGTCACCTCGATGCGTATTATAGATATTTGTCTGAGGATGTAAGCGATCTCTGAGATTCATTGATCCTTTCTATATAATACATAGAGTAAGTGAGGTAGAATACTGCTTAACTCCACCACCACAATTTAACTAGGTAGATGACGTCTTTCATTTGTAGTAGTTGATGAAGTACATGCATGACTATGCACATGTTATTGAATAGGGTGAGCTAGCCATTAAGGATGGGGCTGCCTTTTATAAGTACCCGATAGAGATCAAGGATCGGTATGAGAGGATCCTTCATGGGAAGTTCGTTCCCCTAGTATGTATTAGGTGGAATCACATGAATCTTTAGAGGAGAACCTGAGAGTAGGAGACCCAAATTCGAGCTTCGTTCCCTCATATTTTTAGAAGTTTTATTATTTTTATGATTATGATCCCTAAGGTGGGGAGAATGCAATGACTCTAATTTTTCCATTCATTACTTAAAAATGTTTTATGGATTATTTTCAAAGGCACATACTGATATGACATGATATTATGAGGCTCTATGAGCCCAGAATTGATATTTAAAAAATATTAAAAATATTATTGTCATGCACATTATATTTTATAGAAATAGTGGAATAGTTCCATAATGGGGACTCACTCCAGAAACATGAGGGTTTTGTTATGTTTATAGTATGAGATCTACCCTAGTTACAACATAATCAAAATAGGTAATTATGATAAAATTCAATCATGAATGTAAATAATAAAATAAATTAATTGAATTAATTTATTTCTTTATTTTGATGCAACAACCTAACATACTCTATTTAAACACGACTATGCCTAATCCCTAGGGTTAGTCACATAACCTACTGATTTATAAAATATATTGAAGAGGATTAATTCATGGATCACTAGGATATGACACCGAATAAAGATCAGATTGAGGATCATATGCCAACAGAGTTCACAAATCTCACCAATGATAGAAACAAAGGAACTTTATTCATCATGATCAATCCAAAATACATTTGGGATGTTATATTTATATGATTCCATCCCGTTTATTTATCCTTTTCAAACATGGATCAAATCCATGAATAAGTATTGATTCACACATCAATGGTTGATTTATTTTTAATAGATTTATTTTTTCATTTATTATTCCCTCTTCATTTATCTATTTTTTCGATAACTAATCATGGAAAAAATGCAAAAAGGTTGGGGTTCAATTTTCATTCTTGTGGTTTATGTACTTCTCCCGATGATTCTTCACATGTTCATCATAGAGAATTTTCTTAGCCCATGGTTCTATGGATACCCAATATTATATCTTTTTTGTGGCCATTCTTTAACACAAAAAATCGTTACCATGGGTACGTATGGTGATTAAGGTTGTGATTTGAGGGTTGACAGATACAATAGGTCATTCTAGGAGGAACAAGACCAGATCAGAGGATCCTCATTTTTGAATCAGTGTACAATGATGATGTGGTGATGGAGGTGGTTTCCTGATCTGATTCAGTGTACATAATCCAATGAGTATGAAACAGAAGGACTCAGTTGGACCATATCTAAGATCCGAGGGCTTGATAGGTGGTAGAGGTGGAAGATCCTGCTGATGCATTAAACAGCCTGGAATTTCTAGAAAATTTTGGACCACATGGAATGTTGTCTGATGAACACACATCATGTAGTCATTTTTATATAGTGCTAGGGCTTCCATGGAGAAGAAAATTTAACATGCCGTGTAACACCTATCACATTACCTATGATCCATGATGGTGGATCAACATGTATCTCTAATGATACATGAAAATGGGTAGGATAGGGTACATAGACACAATTAGAGTAGATGGTAAAGATCCATGAACACGTCTAGGTGTACATGGGTTGGTACACGGGCATGGCCCGAAGTACACATGCCTAGAAAAATAATACATATAGGGTTTTGGAATTCCTCTAAATGTCGTGTATCCTTAGATAAATGTATATAGATATCATCATTACATGTGAGAAGAAAGAAAACATGCAGAACATGTCATGGCTAGACACATCTGTACCCCCAATACACATCATGCATTCCCTGCGAGGGTGTTTGGAGCCCTTCATTTCTTCATTTCAGAATAGTATTAGTTGATTACATTCCCTCAGTCCATCCCCTTGAGAGTACAATGTGACATTTCAACCAAAAATCGATATTTTGATCTCATATAGAGGATGAGTCTTAGATATAGTTTATTCTATCCCTCTATGAGACCAATGTGAGATCCTCTATCATTCCTTCTTATACCCTAGGTGGGGTTCATGGAATCTATGTAACATTCTTGCGTAAGGAATTAATCCACCATCTAGTAGTCCATTTTAGTAGGGTTCATGGTATCACTGGCATATGATCCCCTATAGATAATGTTGATCCAAATTTGGTTTGTGGTGTCCCCCAGTAGTCTTGGTTGTGATCCCCTATATGTGTATCATGATATTCAGAGACCAAATTGTTTTATTAGGTGGAGAATAATGATCATGACCTCTTGGATGAGTGTCTATGGGGGTAGCATGGTATTTGAAGTGTGTTTTCTTGGAAAAATAAATTCCTAGAATCTTCTAGTAGATTAATTTAACCGAAAATCTGGTTGAGACCATCTAAAGACATGGTTTCCTACTTGAGTATATCTGAGTTCTAACTTTTGTAGTTATATTCTTGTTATGAGTTAAACACTCATAATAATTTTTTTTTGTGTTTTTGGGGTGTCCTACTAGATATTTTTATACTCACCATTTCATAGGCACTTACCACATGTGTAATTTCTTATACAAATGATGGATCCTTTGATAGTGTGCTAGGAGGACATGGAGTAGGTAGAGCATAGTTTGGGCTAGATAGACCAAGGTTTTTTCTAGGTGGTTGAATTTGATAGTGCTCTCTAAATTTTGAGCATGTTGGAATCCATCTAATTTTTTTGGGCAAGTATTTCGACCCTTTATCACTTCCATTACAATATTTATGTACTCTTATTGTGGGATTATATATGTATGATTTCATTTGTTTCAGTTTTTTTATATTTCAACACTGTATGGGATTGGAGATGTGTGCATGTGTATAGGTTCATTGGGATAATGCCTCCCATGTGTTGGATATGCCTACTCGGTGTTGGTGTTTACCACTGGACTATTGTAGGTAGACATGGGTTAGTCACAGCTCAGGCCTCAATGGGTTGGTTTGAGATAGATACGATCCTAGATTTATCTCTCAATTTCGAATTCTAAATAATACTTGTTAAAGAATATATTCCTTGATGAATATGTTTAAATTGTCCAATTTGGATATCTAGGTGAATAAGATCCATTTTTTTGTCTATTCCTCACTTAAAACACCAAATGATATATTCCTTGATGTGACTCACCATGGTGAAGATTGGTTGGAGTATTCCCTTGAGGGTGATATGAGTGGAAGAATAGAGAAGAAGAATTTAGAATCTATATTTCACCTAAATATGTATTACCCTGGAATGTTCTTGAAGGAGTGTCACTAATTGTTTTTTTCATTCTAAATCCATCATCTTTGGTCACATATAATCAAATCCTTACATAAATGGGTAGAAATTGACTCAAAATCAATAGAATTGAAATAATATTTGAAGTAGATTCAAATTTGTTTCCAAATGTGTCACGACTCGTCCTGCGGTGCCCATGCCGTGACTACCCCAAGCTCGCCTTCCATAGGCCAGGGGCAGGCGAATAGCCCCAAAAAGGTGTATCCCTATAACGGGAAGGCATTTCCTTTAAACCTATACAAACACACAGACTAGAATGTAATAAGATGCAACCACGAAGTAAACCACATTAGTAAAAGTGTGATGAATGTAAAAGAGTGATGGAAGTAAAAGGTGCTGGAATACAAGACCAACTGAAAAAGGTACAATTACAACTAAAAATTACAAAACAGCTCTTGGATCGTCTACTGAGATCCTACATGAAGGGTAGGTATATATCATGATCAGTAGTTCATGCGTCATGTCACACCAAATAGTCCAACTCCAAGTACTATCCAGTCCTGGCTCCCTCATCCTTGATTAATGTTGTACGTCATTTGCACAATACAAAACAAGGTGCATGTGTAAACCGTGAAGGGGTGAGTATAACAATACTCAGTAGGGACCCTGAGACCCCCGTAGGTCTTCTAGATTTCCAAAAAGGAAATACCACAAAGCAAGACCTCAAACTCAAATCACGAAGCAACAAACATCAACTCTACTTAGGTATATGCCCATACATATACCTAAGTTATCAAAATATACTCATCTCATACATGAGTGAAGAATACCACAATCGTAACACCATGAATGTATAAGTACCACACATGTAACACCATTAAGATAAAAGTACCACTTAGTTAACACCATAAAGATTGAAGTACCACACATGTAACACCACTAAGGTAGAAGTACCACAGAGGTAACACCACGAAGGTAGAAGTACCGCACATGTAACACCATGAAGGTAGAAGTGACTCAGCTCACAATCAGGTATAACTTAAGTACAGAAGTACAGATGATTATTCACAAGGCTATATCATATTATTCTGTTAAGTATCACTGCTTATGACCAACACATGATCGATAGGTAACTAAACCCTACTAACCCACACATGATCGATAGGTAACTAACCCCAGCTGACCCACACAGGATCTGACACACAGATGATCGGTATGCGCTGACCCACACAGGATCGTTGAGTGCTGAACCACAAATGATCTGACCCACACATGATCGGTATGTATTGACCCACATATAAGCGCTGAGCACTGACCCACACAGGATCTGATAGAAGCTGACCATCTTAGGATGAAGGTTCTTTCTTTACGTTACAACCTGCCATAGGATTCCTCACACCCAGTGTGCTAGAGCTCCATAGAATTTGCCTCTCAAGATATCGATCATACCTTGACCACCACTAAACTCCAAAATGGAGTAACCCAAAGGACCTTCATGTTGTAAGGGTTATAATGTGACAAACAGTGTGTCAATCGGACGCCCAATTTGTATGTTATAAGCATTTTAGTTCCGAGGCCCCGGTTAGATTCGGGTTTGATCCAATCCGGCCATACTCCAACTATTTCCAAAACTCAAGTGGAGTATAACAAAAGTACCGTCTCGATCCAAGTATCCCAAAACCATAGATGGTTCATCAAACAGATGTCCAACTCTTAAGATATGACCCTTTAAGTGTTTCTGGGTTCTGTGGGGCCGGGGTCCGGTCCGACCCGGCCTGAACCGGTCTGAGCTGACCCAACCCAATTTGGGTCCGACCCGACTGGGATGGGCTGAGGTGGGCTCATCCTGGCCCGAAGAGTGGCGTGACCTAGCCCACAAGGGGGAAGCCCGACCAATGGTCTGCCCGAGCTGGCACGGAAGTGGAGCGGTCCCCTCCATTCGAAAGACCAAGCGGCAGCGCCTATTGGAACTACCAAGTCACCCGTGGGACCCGAGCGGGTCCCGCCACCACGACATCAGATCCAAGACTCCACTGACGGTGCGCTAGTTAGATTTCCCTTGTCTTCCACGACCAGCTAGTGTGTCGACCACCTCTTCCATCCATCGCGGCTGACAAGCCACGACCAGTTCCTCCGGTGACGTGTGATAGCGTTCCACACCTCCTCCGTGTTTGGCCGGTGTCGGCTACTCCGTCAACCACCATGGCTGAGTTCCACAACCTCCTCTTATGGTGTGTGTTGGAATGTCGCTTCTTTCGTATCCGATCAATGCCACCACGCATGCAGTCTTTCACAAAGAACACATGGGTAGCAAGGTAGCAGAGGGTCTGGGCTGGGTTCGTTAGGCCCGTTCCCTTCACATTAGCTTGTAATCATGAGGGAGGATTAAAGGGTTAAATGAATTCATTTGAATTAAAAAAAAATCAAACCCCTACCTTAAGAATGATGGAGAAACACCCGCGGTTGAAGAAGCGGATCCGTGATCACCATCCCTCGCAACTAGCCTCCAACGATGTTTCTCAATCGTCAATATTTGGTTTGGGGTTTCGGTGTTTCTCATCACCACTCGCCAGAATCGGATCCATCCTCCATGGGTTGGGCATCTCGACACTTGGTCAGCACTTCGTTGCTTGGAGAATTAGTGTTGATACCCCTCCCCAAGTTCCTTATAAATAGGATAGGGGGAGGTTAAGTAACAACGTTGGGAATTAATGGTGGATCGTTAATTAGGAACCTTCCTAATTCACCAACATTGTTGTTACTTAGAATGAAGGGTCAAGCCATTTATTGTCTCGACACATCGCTGGTCCCACACCCTACTTGTCTGTTGGAGGATAAGAATGAAAAAAATAAAACTATTTTATTTTATTTCTTTTAAAAAGTCACAAAACATAACTTTCTCTCCAGACCTATTGCGGTCAATGTAAAGTATCCCTTAAGCGAATACGAGCACTGCAAATTCAACGGTTCCCTTAGATTTTTAATCTGAGAATCAGTTCAAAATTTATAAAATTCTGCTCATGATTTTACTGAATGTACCTTAAAAAAAGTTCAGAAATTAATTCTGGGAACACTGGGTCTCAGAATCACATGCTGTCAATTTTCACAGACTCGTAATAAGTCCATATAATTTCAAAAAAACTTTACATGGAAAATTCGGGTCTTTACATTCTCCCCACCTTAGGGATTTTCATCCCTGAAAGGCACATCATAGACTAAGAAAATAAATGGGGGTACTGAGCACGAATCTGAGCCTCCTACTCTTAAGTTCTCTCCTGGAGGTTCTCATTCTGCCAGCGAATATGCACTAGAGGTATCGACCACCCACGAAGGAATCACTCCTATCGATCCTCAATCTTCACTAGAACCTTTGTAAATGTCACCCCATCATCGAAGTCTAGGTTTCTCTGGTCGATGATATGAGATGAGTCGTGCATGCCTCTACTTAGCTGGGATATGTGGAGAATGTCGTGCACCCTCACCAACTGTGGTGGTAGTGCGAAGAGGTATTCCACCTCGCCTATCCACTGAAGTATTAGAAATAGTCCGATAAACCTTGGTGATAACTTTCCCTCCTTAGCCAAATATTTGTAGTCCAAGACGAGGGGAGATGTAGCACCCCAAACACTTCATGGTATGTTGCTCTTAAATACATTCTAGTTATAGCCTATATTTCATGAATCACTTAGCCTCTATAGAACAAAACATGGTTACTTATAGGACATATCCATAACCTTTCCAAGTAAACCTAATTTTGTCACTTCTATGATGTGAATTTCGAAAATCTGATATACATGGTTGCGATCAGTAAGTAATTTGAAGTCCAATGAAGAAAAATTAATTTTTAGTGAATAGTAACCTACCCTTATGAATAGTAACCTACCCTTATGAATATTAACCTACCCTTATGAATAGTAATATGACTCTTATGAATGGTATCCATACCATTGAGTGTATAAATAAATTTAGGCACCTTAAAAATGATGATAAAAATTTTAAGTGTTTATATTTTTTGATTAAATAATGATTTTAATTAAATATTTAATTAATCATATTTAAAAAATTATTTTTCAAAAATGGAATTCATTTTTAAATTCTACACGTTGAAAAATGGTTAAGATAAATTTTTGAGATTTTTCTGAAATACTTGAATTTTTGATGAATAGTAAAATCCAATAATTCACAATAAATGCTAAATAATGAATTAATTGATTCATTGATTATGATCTGCTGATGTAAGACCAATTGATTCGGATTCTAATGATAACATTACTATTCTTGGTCATGAAAGAATCACTATTCCTTGTCTTTTGGAGAAATAATGAATTAATGAATTTTATATTGAGAAATCCTCTCTCTCCTCCACTGTAAAACCCCCCTTCACTCCCTCTTCTATTAACACCTCTCAAGCATTGTGCCTATCCAATATTCTTCCCAAATCTCTCCCCAAGATCCTACCCAACTTCCAAAATCTCTTATTCTCTTCAAAATACCAAAACCTCCCCCCTTAAGAGGTTCTGAAAGGATGATGTCTCAAGAGGTAAATTTCTCTTTTCAATTCCTTCATTTCTTTTAAGTTCTTTTCTTTTTGTTTCATTACTCACATCCCTTCAAACAAATAAAATGATAACTCTAGTAACATACATGAACTGGAATGTTTTTATGCTAAGGGGATATTTCATTATCTTTTTTCCTTTCCCCATCCTTTATTTGGATGAAATGAATGCACAGTTTGAGATGTGCTAATTTATCACATTCAAGGACAACAATTTACCAATTTCTATTATAATATTTAATTATGGTCATGAAACCATTTGTGTTATGGTTGACCCAGATTATTATATATTTAATATATCCTATTTTATTTCTATAATCCTTTTGTAAAAATGGTATTAAGTTATAATGCAAGACTTGTTCATTGTAATCAAACCCACTGATTAACCAAAACAATTGTCACTAAGGTTATATATATAATAATTCGACCTCACTCTAAATAACCGAATAAAATTTAAAACCATGTAATCTCCTGTATGTTCACTAATAGTATATAAATTAATTTCTGGACAACCACTTTCATCTTTCATATTTATCCAAACTTGAATATAAGTGAACTGATTTTTTAAAACCAAGTTATCAAACGAGCCCGAACAATGAAATTGAACCTTATAACTAATCAAAAAGTCCTTGAATGAAATAAAAAGGGTTATAATAAATCATTTAAATATATAATAGGTTCTATTATTATGAATTAATAAGCCTAATTTGTTTATTCAAGTATTTAATAACAAGTCAAGAAAACCTTCAAGCAGGAGGCAAGGGATTGCTTAACTCAATTTTCATTCTTTGAGTTAAACAACCCTTTCATTGGTTAATTTGTTCCAAGAATATGTGTTAATGACCTATGCTTGTTTTATACTATATATCCAGTTATATTTTGTGGATATTTATTTGTCACACATAAATATTTCATTGATTCATCAACACTCTAATGACACAATCCTTGTAAGGGATCCGCTCCGTCACTTTTTTTCAAGAATCTCCCCTATGTTGTGCTCTTTTATTTTTAATACCTAATTATAAGGTATGTTTTTTCACCTCCCCCATACTGAAATTGTGACATATAAATAATGTGATAACCTTTACCTCTCATTAATCCCTCTGAATAACACTCGTTACCATGCTGAAATGTTTGTAAGGGGTTTTCTCATCTCACTTTCAATTCTGTGGGATTTCCACTGTTTGCCGCTTATTTCTTATATGTGGTATAGGTGTACTGAAGTTTGATATATGTTATAATTATACTATTGATATTCATGGTATTCTGTGATTCATTTGGTGGTTTTTAACTTTTGGTCATACGACTCAATTGATTACAACCTAGTAACGAGCTTTGTCTCAATTTGCAATTCGTTGTAACTTGATTAGTATTGTGCACCTACTCTTTCATATGTGGTGTACCTACTGCCCATTTGAAATAAATTTTCAATTGAAATTAGATTCCATTTAAATTTCAATATTATCATAACATGGATATGATTATTTTCTAAGTCATATACCACATTACATACGGTCTTTATTTTGAATGTTGATTTGACTATGGAAATATTAATGAATTTGTATCCTTTATTCAATACGAATAATGTAAAGTCATATTGATCTTATTTTGAATCAATGTATAATGAATTATTTAGATGTAGAGGTGGGTTGGGCCCACTATAGAGCCTTGATGCATCAGTAGGCCTCATGAGAAAAATCAGTTGGCGACAAACCCTTCGAGTTTTTTTCTAAAAATAAAACAAGTTTCTACCCACAAAACTAAACCGTTTTAATAGTATTATGGTTTCATGTTCCAGATAAATGACGTCCAATTAATAATAATTCTTTATATTCATTACCTGTGTTTATTATTATCCATGAGGTTTTAACTATGACAAAATCTAGGGATGCAGTTTCATTCTCAGTTTATTAATGGAATTAATTTTTCATTTATTCACCCTGCCATATTGATTATGTCAGATTTATTATGATTCAAATATTATTGTATTAATGATTTATCTATTTTTAACCCTTAATGAGCATTTTATCTCACCCCTTTCATTGTTTACCTTCAATTGGTGATGAAGATAGGGTCATTTATTGAGTTAATGTGGTTGTAGTTTTAGTTTTGTTACGTATTGTATTTTGTAACCTTTTTCTATGTAATTTGTGTTACATATATGTATATAGTTTCTTAAAGACTACTAAACTGATCGTTCCTTCTGGAATTTTGATTCCTTATAACCATGCTAATATCAAAAATAATGCACCGGCTCTAGTCTAGAGGGTTAGGGGTGTTACAGTTGGTATCAGAGGAATTTTAGTAGGAAACTTGGAAACTAGAGTAAGAAATATATAGTAGGGAACAAAGACCTAAGCTAGTATTTGATGGTAAACGTATAATAATATCCTGGTATTTTGGTAAGGAATATATTATGTGAATATTTCTAGCAAATACATCTCTGTATGGATACGATCAGGTAGAGGTGGCTCTGGCACAGATGTACCTAGGAGTGAAAACTTTGACAATGAGTTTTGGGCTTGACCCAGGGTATCCTAGTACACGACAACGAGCCCTGCTGCACTCTTGGTTACGGCACTCCTGGGGGATATTCTTAGGATAATTCATATTTTCTTTATAAGCCATTATGAAGGATTGAAATGTTAATTATTCTTCAAATAAACAATTTTTCTGATTATGGGATTAGCCATGCATAAGATCTAAATTTATGCTAAGTATTTTATTAAGTTAAGATTATACATTATGATTAATACCGTAATCTAGTCTGTACCATTATTTAGAAATGGAGTCTAATAGAAGAAGGGTAATCAATACTCGTGGGCAATGTAGGGATTTCCCCACTGATAAAGTCAACACAGTCAATGTTTGAGTAGATCATATTATGAAAATATTGGGACAACTTACTCAAATTGTGACTAATAACCATGCTACACCTGTGTTGGACCGTTTCATATAGCAGAAGCCCTGATCTATTTTTGGGACAACTAATCTGATGGGATGTGAGCAGTGGATCAATTCACTTGAAAAGATATCCATGGAATTAAGATGCAATGAAAATGAGAAGGTAGAGCTGGTAGTATATTATGTCAAGGGTGACCGAGATCAATGGTTGTATTTGATCCAAAATACCACATATGAAGAAGAAATATAAGATACAGAATGGAGGACTTTTACAGAAATATTCTTCAAAAAATATTTCCCTCGTGAGCAACGAACTGAAATGAAGAGGAAATTACTTGGCTTAAAACAAAGGGAAGAAGGCAGTTTGGCGGAGTATGAGGCTACCTTCACAAGGATGGTCAGGTATTCCATAGATTATATACATGACTCGGCAGACAAGATTGATCATTTATTTTAAGGTCTTAATCCAATTCTTCAAAGGGAACTGAATTCTCAATTATTTTCATCATATGATGAAATTGTATCATGTTCCATCAAAACAGAGAAGGAATTTTCTATATCAAATTCGTTCAAGGGAATACAAGATTAGAAGAGGAAATCTAATAACCAAGGATAAATAGAAGCACCGAATAAGAGCAAGGGAACAAACCTGTTATTTTTATGTGAGAACTGTGGAAAGAATCATCTTGAGAAATGCTTGAAGGGAATGGGAGTCTACTATAAGTGCGGAAAAAAGGGTCATTGATCTAATGAATGAAAGGGGAAGAAACAATTCAATGAAATTCAATGCTACAATTGTAGAGAGATGGGCCACTATGAAAATGGGCGTCTGAAGTTCCAAGGAAACTTGACTAAGAAAAATCCAAGAGATAAAGGGAGAGATTATATGATTACAACCGCGGAGGTTGAAGTTCCAAATGATGTGGTGGTAGGTACTTTAATTGTTTCCTCAAACATAGCCAACACTTTATTTGATTCTGGATCATCGCATTCATTTATATCTTCTCAGTTTTCCAAGAAAATTAGATATGTCCAATTTGATTTAATAAAGTAGTTATCAATCAAAACTCCTAGGGGATGTATCATTGCAACAAAGGCATGTTGATTTGTCCCCCTCCATACATAAAAAAGTTCTTTAGTTTCTAACCTTGTCATCATAATAATGAATTAATTTGATATAATTCTGAGTATGAATTGGTTGTCAAATTATGATGCGAAGATTTATTGTAAGAAGATGGAAGTTACAATTTTTGAAAATGGTGTAGAACCCATTATATTTAGAGAAGAAACCTCGCCAACTGATTCTTATCTAGAACCAAACCTAGTAGCTCTACTGAATTAAATACTTAGAGAGGAAGATAAAACAATATTTGTGGGAGAGGAAATAAATCTTCAAATTGAATATGTTAACATAGTGTAAGAGTACATTGATGTATTTCTAGGGGATTTACCTGGAAATCCTCCAGAACGGAAAGTTGAGTTCTCTATCGATTTTATTCATGGTGCAAGACCTATATCAAAGACTCCCTATATAATTGACATTGTGGAATCAGTAGAGCTAAATAAACAACTAGAAGAATTTAGTGAAAAAGAATTTATTCGACCTAGTATTTCTCTATGGGGAGCCCCTATCCTCTTTGTTAAGAAGAAAGATGGATCAATGAGGCTATGCATTGATTATAGGGAAATCAATGCTATTAAAATAAATAATAAGTATCCTCTACCCTAGATTGATGATTTATTTGATCAAATTCATGGATATCAATGCTTTTTGAAGATCGACCTTCAATCTTGATATCATCACCTGCGTGGGACGAGGGAAGATATTCCTTAGAAAAAATTTTGAACCAAGTATGGACATTACGAGTTTACAGTGATGCCTTTTGGATTGACTAATGCGCCCTCTGTTTTCATGGATTTAATGAATAAAGTTTTCAAGGAATATCTTGAAAACTTTGTTGTGGTATTCATCAATGATATCCTCGTGTACTCAAAAAGTTATTAAGACCATGATAATCACTTGTGGATTATTCTAAAAACTCTTAAAAGCAATAAATTATATGGGAAGTTTAGGAAATGAAAATTCTATCATCAATTAGTTTATTTTATAGTATATATTGTCTTTAAGGATAGAATCTTAGTTTATCCTATGAAGAAAAAGAAAATCCAAGATTGGTCCACACCAAAAAACATAACTGAGGTACGTAGTTTTATTGGCATAGCATGTTACTATCAGCGTTTCATTTAGAATTTTGCCTGACTGGCTAACCCGCTAACTAAGATCACACATAAAGAAGTTAAGTTTGTGTGGAAAAAATAATATACAGAATGAATTGAAGAATTGAAAAGAATATTAGTCAAGGCTCCAATTTTGACTCTTCCATCTAGAAGTGATGGATTTCTAATATACAGCGATGCATCAAAGAATGGTCTGGGTTGTGTCCTTATGGAAAAAAATAAAGTTATTGCTAATGCATTAAGACAAATTGAAGGCTCATGAGAAAAATTATCCAACTCGTGATCTTGAGTTAGAAGTCGTAATATTTGCTATGAAAATATGGAGGCATTATCTCTACAGAGATAGATGTGAGATTTATACAGACCACAATAGTTTGAAATAAATTTTCACACAAAAAGAACTCAATATGAGGCAAAGAAGATGGATCAAGTTACTCAAAGATTATGATTGTTTAATACACTACCACACAGGAAAGGCGAATAAGGTAGAAGATGCATTAAGTAGGAAAGATCATGGAATTATGACTCAAATGAGGATTGAAAGATATCCTATACTCATGGATCTACTGAAGATGGATATGGGAATTGTTAAAAAAGGGGAAACATAACCCCTCATTCAAATGATTTCTAAACCATATTTACTAGAGAATATAAAAAGATCTCAATATGATGATGAGAATCTGCACCAGAAAATTAATGTAGTTAAGGATATGAGACTGACAGACTTCGTGTATGAAGAAGGAGCTCTGAAATTTGGGAATAGGTTATGCGTTCCATCAGTACCTGAGATAAAAGGGAACTATTAGACGATTCTCATAGCTCAAATTTCTCTATAAACCTAGGTAGAAGGAAGATGTATAGAGATCTGAAGGCATATATTTGGTGGGATAATATGAAGTGGGAAATTGCTGACAATGTGTCAAGATGTCTAGTTTTTCAAAAAGTTAAGGAAGAGAGACAACATCCCAAATGAGTGATACAACCGCTACCAATTCTTATGTGGAAGTGGGATAACATTACAATGGATTTTTTCACCATACAACCAAGGAAAACTAGAAGGAATGATGCAATTTGGGTAATTGTTGATCGACTCACAAAATCAACACATTTCCTTCCTATAAGAGTGTATTTTACACTTGAGCGCTTGGAAATACTATATATTAATGAAGTTGTAAGAATTCATTGTGCACCTCTATCGATTGTGTCCGATCGAGATCCCCAGTTTACATCAAAATTCTGGAAATGTCTCCAGAAGGCTTTGAATACTAAGCCTCGTATAAGTACTGCTTAGCACCCCCAAACTAATGGACAGCCTAAAAGGACGATAAAAACTCTAGAAGATATGCTAAGGTCATGCTCTCTTGAATTATAAGGTTTTTGGGATCAATACATGCCTTTGGTGGGATTTTCATACAATAATAGTTTCCATTCTAGTATTCAAATGGATCCATATGAAGCATTATATGGAAAGAGATGTCAAACTTCAACTTGTTGGGATGATGTTGGTGAGAGGAAACTTATAGGTCCAGAAATTATTGAAGAGACCATGGAAAAGGTGAAGACAACACAAGCCCATATTAAAGCAGCCCAAATTATGAAGAAGATTTATGGTTAAAACTGGAGAAAGGATTTGGAATTCCAAGTTAGATATCATGCATTTCTGAAAGTATATCCACGGAACAGTGTCTTAAGGTTCGGTAAGAAAGAGAAACTGAGCCCTAGGTACATCGAACCATTTGAAATCTTGGAAAGAATTAGAGATTTATCTTACCATTTGGAAATTCCTCCAAGTCTCTTCAGAGTTCATGATGTTTTCCATGTGTCATTGTTAAAGAAATACATGCCAGACCCAATGCATGTGCTCACATATGACAAAATAGAACTGGAACCTGATTTTTCATACTGTGAAAAGCCTATTGGGATTCTTGACACAAGGGAGAAGGTATTGAGAAATTGAACAACTCGTCTAGTAAAGGGTCATTGGAAAAACAAGAATATGGAGGAAGCGACATGGGAACCTGAGGATGTTATGAAAAAGAATCACCCACATCTTTTTGGTGAGCATCTTACATAAAATTTCAAGGAAGAAATTTCCAAAGGAGGGAATAATGTAGCACCCCAAACACTTTATGGTATGTTTCTCTTAAATACATTCTAGTTATAGCCTATATTTCATGAATCAATGAGCCTCTATAGAACAAAACATGGTTACTTATAGGAGATATCAATAACCTTTCCATGTAAACCTAATTTTTTTACTTCTATGATGTGAATTTTGAAAATTTGACATATATGGTTGTGATCAGTAAGTTATTTGGAGTCTGATAAGGGAAAATCAATTTTTAGTGAATAGTAACATACCCTTATAAATAGTCTCATACCCTTATGAATTGTAACCTACCCTTATGAATAGTAACATAACCTTATGAATAGTAATATGACTCTTAGAAATGGTATCCATACCATTGAGTGTATAAATGAATTTAGGTACCTTAAAAATGAAGATAAAAATTTTAAGTGTTTATATTTTTCGATTAAATAATGATTTTAATTAAATATTAAATTAATCATATTTAGAAAATTATTTTTGAAAAATGGACTTCAGTTTTGGATTTTACACATCAAAAAATGGTTTGGATTAATTTTTCATATTTTTCCAAAATACTTGAATTTTTGATGAATAGTAAAATCCGATAATTCACAATAAATGCTAAATAATGGATTAATTGAGTCATTGATGATGATCTAATGATGTAAGCCCAATTGATTCGGATTCACATGATAAAATTACTATTATTGGTCATGAAAGACTCACTATTCCTTGTATTTTAGAGAAATAATAAATTAATGAATTTTATATTGAGAAACCCTCTCTCTCCTCCACTATAAACCCCCCCCCCCCTTCACTCCCTCTTATCTTCACTCCTCTCAAGCCATGTTCCTTTCCAATATTCTGCCCAAATCTCTCCCGAAGATCTTGCCCCAGGTCCAAAAGCTCATAGCTTCTTCAAAATACCATAACCTCTCCCCTTAATAGTTTCTCAAAGGAGGAAGTCTCAAGAGGTAGATTCTTCTCTTCAATTCCATCATTTCTTTTAAGTTCTTTTCTTTTTGTTTCTTTTCTCTCCTCCCTTCAACCAAATAGTATGATAACTCTAGTAATATACATGTACTAGAATGTTTTTATGATAATGGTATATTTCATTATATTCTCTCCTTTCCCCACCCATTATTTGGATGAAATGAAAGCACCGTTTGAGTTGTGCTAATTTAGAACATTCAAGGACAACGATTTAACAATTTCCATTATAATCATTAATTCTGGTCAGGAAACCATTTGTGTTATGGTTGAAACCAATTATTATATATGTAATATATCCTATTTTAGTTCTGTAATCCTTTTGTACAAATAGAATTAAGTTATAAAGCAAAACTTGTTCATTGTAATCAAACCCACTGATTAACCAAAATGGTTGTCACTAAGGTTATATATATATATATAATAATTCAACCTCACTCTAAGTAACCAAATTAAATTTAAAGCCACGTAATCTCCTATATGTTCACTAATAGCATATAACTTAATTTTTGGACAACCACTTCCATGGTTCATTTTTATCCAAACTTGAATATAAGTGAACCAATTTTTTAAAACCAAGTGATCAAACTAGCCTGAACAATGAAATTGAATCTTATAACTGATCAAAAAGGTCTTGAATGAACTAGAAAGGGTTATAATAAATAATTTACATATATAAGAGGTTCTGGAATTATGAATTAATAATCCTAATTTTTTTATTCAGGTCTTTAATAACCAGTCAAGAACACCTTCAAGCATAAGGTAAGGGATTGCTTAACTCAATTTTCATTCTTTGAGTTAAACATCTTTTTCATTGGTTACATTGGTCCAAGAATATGTGTTAAAGAACTATTATTGTTTTATAATGTATATCGAATTATACTTTTTGTATTTTTATTTGTCACACATAAATATTTCATTGATTTATCATCACTCTAATGACACAATCCTTGTAAGGGATCCTCTCTCTCACTTTTGTTCAAGAATCTCCCTTATGTTGTGCTCTTTTATTTTTAATCCCTAATTATGGGGTATGTTTTTTCACCTACCCCATACTTCCCTTGGGACATATAAATAATGGGATACCGTTTACATCTCATTAATCCCTCTCAATAACACTCGTTAACATTCCGGAATGGTTGTAAGGGATTTTTTCATCTCACTTTCAATTCTGTCGGATTTCCACTGTTCCCCTCTTATTTCTTATATGTGGAATATGTGTACTACCATTTGATATATGTTATCATGATCCTATTAATATTCATGGTATGACGTGATTAATTTGGTGGTTTTTAACATTTGGTCATATGACTCAATTGATTACAACGTGGTGATGAGCTTTGTCTCAATTTGCACTTCGTTGTGACTTGCTTAGTATTGTGCACCTACTCTTTCTTATGTGGTGTACCTACTTACCATTTGAAAAAAATTTCAGTTGAAATTATATTCCATTTAAATTTCCATATTCTCATAACATGGATATGATTATTTTCTAATCCGTATACCACTTTACATACGGTATTTATTTTGAATGTTGATTTGACTATGGAAATATTGATGAATCTGTATCCTCTATTCTATATGGATAATGTAAAGTCATATTGATCTTATGTTGAATCTATGAATAAAGAATGATTTATATGTATAGGTGGGTGGGTCCCAATACAGTCCCTCGATGCATTGATAGGTCTAATGAGACAAATCAGTTGGCGAAAAACCCTTCGAGTTAGATTCAAAAAAATCAGATGGGTTTCTACACACAGAACTAAACCATTTTAACAGTATTATGGTTTCATGTGCTAGATACATGACTTCCAATTAATAAGAATTATCTTTATTCATTATTAGTTATTATTATTATCTATGAGGTTTTCACTATGAAAAAATCAATGGATGCAGTTTCATTCTCAGTTTATTAATGGCATTAGTTTTTCATTTATTCACCATGACATATTGGTTATGTCAGATTGATTATGATTCACTTATTATTTTATTCATGATTCCGCTATTTTTAACCCTTACTGAGCATTTAAGCTCACCCCTTTCATTCTTTACCTTCAAGAGGTGATGAACAGAAGTTCATTTATTGAGTTCATGTCGTTGCAGTTTCAGTTTTGTTATTTACTGTATTTTATAACGTTTTTCTATGTAATTTGTGATACATCTATATATCTAGTTTTTTTCAAGACTACAAAACTGATCATTCCTTCTGGTTTTTTCATTCCTTCTAACCATGAAAATACCACAAGTAATTCACCTGCTCCAATCTAGATGGGTCAGGGTGTTATAGGAGACTCACAAGAATACGTGGTCCCCCTCTTGGAACTCCAAAGGTCTCTGTCTTATATTATAATAAGACTTCTGTCTGCTCTATGTAGTCTTTATCTGCTCTCGGATGACCTGTACCTTCTCAGTGGTATCCTGTACCAACTCTAGACCCATAAGTACTAACCCCCTAGGTCTATCCTGCATAGAGGCGATCTGCATGGTCGACCGTATGAGGCCTCAAATGGTGCCATATCGATGGTGGAGTGATAGATGTTGTTGTATTCAAACTCTACCAAGGGTAAGTGATCCTCCCAAATGTAGCCAAAATCTTGGACACATTCACATAGAATTTCCTCCAGTGTCTGTATAGTCCGCTCTGTCTGACCATCCATCTAAGGAAGAAAGGCGGAGTTTAAATGTTGTTGAGTCCTGAATGCCTCCTACAACCCCTTCCACAAATAGGAAGTAAAATGTGCGTCACAGTTAGAAATGATCATCAATGACACCCCATGGAGTCACACACTCTCTTCTATATAGAGGCATCCCAATCCCTCTACTGATCCCTGCACTCAGATAGGTAGGAAGTGAGCTGACTTGGTGAGTTGGTCAACGGTCACACAGATGGAATCATGTCCCCTGGACATACATGGAAGCCCTATCATGAAGTCCATGGAGATTTCATCCAGCTTCCACTATGGAACCTCTAGTGGATGTGCTAAGCCTACTGGAACCCAATTCTTGGCCTTCACTTACTAACAAGTGAGGAATTTTGAAACTAAATCTTCCACTACTTTCTTTATCCATGGCCACCAGTGCTGATGGCAGAGGTCCTCATACATATTCGCCACACCAGAATGTACTACCAGAGGGGATGTATGGAAATCCCTCAACACCTCCTCCCATAGCACCACCGGTAACATGGTATGTCCTCATAAGAGGATGACATACTCCCCACCTTTGAAAAATCCTTCAGGTGCTTGTCCTATGGATATCTAATCACATCAAGCCTCACAGTCTGTGTCCCCAAGCTGCGCATCCCTGAATCGCTGAACGAGTGGGGGAGTGACTATCATAGATTGAGGGTATGCTGCTCCATATCTATTTATGAAGGATATCTATATCACGGATAGCTGCTCTGTCACCTCACTCGGTAGCTACAGACCAAACCTCTTACTGAGTGCATCTGCTTCCACATTTCCCTTCTCAGGAGTATAATCTATGTCAAAGTCATAGTCCTGGAGGAACTCTAGCCATCGCCGCAGTCTCAGGTTCATGTCCATTTCAGAGAATATATACCTGAGACTCTTATGATTAGAGGATACTATAAAACATTCACCCATCAAGTAATGTTGACACATTTTCAGGGCGAAGACCACTACTGCTAACTCCATGTCATGGGTAGCGCAGTTCTTCTCATGCTGTCTCAACTATTGTGATCTTTAGGCGATCACTGCTCTCTCCTGTATCAAGACACACCCATGTCTGGTCCCCTATGCATCACAGTAGAATATATACCCAATTCCCTCTTCAGCTAGCCTTAAGATGGGGGCACTCATCAGTCTCTAAATCATCTTCTAAAAACTCTACTGGTATCTCTCCGTCCACACGAAGGGCAGTCCCTTCTTTTTCAATGCTGAAAAGGGTTCCACAACTCTGGAAAAGTCAGACATGAATCTCTGGTAGTATCCATCCAACCCCAGGAAACTCCGCACCTTGATCACATTCATGGGTGGATCCCATGAAAGAACAACCTCTATATTCACCGAATCCACTAAAACTTCAGCCTCTGAGATAATATGTCCTAGAAAGCGGGCCTCTCTTATCCAGAACTGGAACTTCGAGAGATTACCATAAAACTGGTGCTCTCAGAGTGTATCCAGAACTATATAAAGATGATAAGAATTCTCCTCCTCCATCGCTGATTTTATCAAGATGTCATCGATGTAGACCACCACAAAGCGATCAAGGTATGGCTGGAATATCCTATTCATGAGTCCGATGAACACTGATGGTGAAATGTTCATGCCAAATGGAATAAAAAAGAACTCATAGTGTCCATATTGACATCTGAAGGTCATCTTCTTCACATCCTCATCACGTACTCCGAGATGATGATATCCTTATGTGAGGTCTATCTTTAAAAACCAACAAAATCCATTCAGATAATTGAAATGATCATCAATCCTCAGAAGTGGATACTTTTTTTCACGGTAACTTTATTTAGGTGTTGGTAGTCCACACAGTCTCAAACTCCCATCTTCCTTCTTTGCGAACAAAATCGGGGCTTCCCATAGAGAAACACTAGGCCTTATGAACCCCTTTCTCTGCAAGTCCTCCAACTGTACCTATAACTCATGAAGCTTTGATGGAGCCATCCGATATTCTGGTGTAGATATCAGTGTCTTCTTGGGGTATAGGTCAACGTAAATTTCTACCTCTATGTGTGGAGGTAGTCCCAAAAAAACATTAGGAGAGACATCGACATACTGGTCCACCACTATTGGATAGCTCGGACTATAAACATCATCTGCTCTGAGGGTAAGGCTTTCTAAATGATGTGTGATTGGTAAAACCTTCTTCTGGGAAAGTCCATCCTATAATACAAAGGTCCCCTTCTCTTCGGTGAAGGAAAACCTGGTCTCATCCATGCAGACACACCACACTTTGCACCTAATACAATCAATTTGAGCATAGTATGTGGATAACCAGTCTATACCGAATATGACATCGTAAGACATCGATGCCACAACTAGAAGATTCGAGCCGAAGCTCTCACCTCTTAGAGTAATCTCACGCTACCATCACCAGTGTATAATTGTCAAATCCGCTCCCGTAAGAGTCTCATCCTTAAGAATCGATCTAACTGCTCAACCAGAATATCCGAGCTCCGAACACGGGTCGTGGAAATACAAGAGTGACTGAAACCTGTGTCTATAAGTACTGTAGCTAAGGTGGAGTAGACATAGATCGTACCTCTAATAATCTCCAGAGCACTGTGGTTATAGGCCTTAGCTTCCTATAGTTGAGCTCATCCCTATCCACTCGCCCCCTCTAGTGGGGGTGGACCACCTAGAGGTGGTAGGGGTTGAACCTCGAATCGCAGCCCACTGCCTAATGCAAGACTATCTCCTCTACCATGTCCACCTACTGCCTGCAGAACTCCTTGATCAAATCTCTACCTCTGCCTCGATGTTCCCTTGACCATTTGTTGGTCATCCGTATGACGGATCGAGCAGTAGCGATCCATGTGACCCTGCCCGCCACACGTATAGCACTGCAGCTCATCAACATTCCTCTTCTATCCCGTGAGCCCCACACAAATGACCCTGTATCCTAATGTCATCCACCAGTAGGTATGGCTTGCTTGGGACCCTGCATCATCTTCCTACTGCCTGCTACAGATGAATCTACTACCTGATGTCTGGTGGTGGCTCTCGCTGTTGGTGCTTGCTCAGCTAAGAATATCTCCACCAAAAGTGCTCTCTCTAGCACCCCAGCCTATGTTGGAATGCTGAGCGATATCATCGATGCTCATATATCCCATCAGAGACCCTGATTTAATTTCTGAGCCCTGAAGAAGGGGTCTCGTACCATATAGGTGGAGTAGCGGGAGAGATCAGTGAACCTTGCCGAGTACTGGGCCACAGTCATGTTGCCCTGCTGTAAGTGAAAAAACTCCTATATACGCAAAGAACATAAGGTCACTGGAATGAACTCTACCCTAAAATGTCTCTTGATGTCCACCAAGATGAGGGTCACCTCATCGTGTATCTGGAGAATCAAGCTCCACTATCTCCCAGCTGCTCCCTAGAAGAGACTGGCAGCTAAGATCACTATCAGATCAGCTGGTGTCCCAACTAAATGAAAAACTCTGAATACAGACTCCAACCAATCCTCAGCTGCCTGCAGGTCCATCTCACCTCGGAACCTCGGATTCCTCTGTCGCTGGAACTCAAGAAGCATGCTCAGTCGACGTTTACCCTCTACTGGTGGGGCTGGTGGCAATGGATTCCCAACGGGTAGTGGTGCTACTGGTACACCACCCGAAGGTGCTAACGCTGTAAGAGGGCCCTAAACTGAGGCCTCATTGCTCGGTGGGCAGTCATCGCATACTCTCTTAGGAATTGTGGTTGCCTATTTACATGGAGACATCATGAAAGATTACATTTGTGCCACTGTCAATAAGTTATACCTGGTGGGATGACTCAAGAGATAAAAAAGAAAATTTTTCAAAACACATGCAATTAGTGTTTTTGTGTGCTGAGTCAGAAATCAGAATTCAGGGTCCTAGTGTATAGATACATCAGATACCACACCAACACTGGATTCCCGAAACTAATAACCACATTCATAATAATTAACACTATTTCCGCATAGAAAAGATCAGAGTCCTAGTTCTTTGGTAGAACTGACTCCTCTGATACCACTTTTTCACGAACCATCCCTCAGGACCATTCCATGACTACCCCAAGCCCTCCTTCCAAAGGGCAGAGGCTGGAAGATAACACTAGAAAGGCATATCCCTATAACAGGAAGTCATTTCCATTAAACCTTTACAAACACACAGACTAGAATGCAACAAGATGCAACCATGAAGTAAACTGCTATAGTAAAAGTGTGAGGAAATTAAAATAGTACTAGTAAAAGGGGCTGGAATACAAGACCAATTGAAAAAGATACAAGTTCAACTAAAAAGTACAGAACAACTCCTAGATCATCCACTGAGGATACTACCTAAAGGGTAGGTACAACTCACAATCATTAGTCCCTGTGTCACGTCACGTCACCCCAAATAGTCCAACACTGAGTACTATCTAGTCCTGGCTCTCTCAGCCTCGATCAATTTTGTATGTCATCTGCACAAGACACAACAAGGTGTGGGCATATCCCATGCATAGGTGAGTATAATGATTATCAGTAGGGACCCCGAGACCCCCATAGTTATCCTAGAGTTCCACAAAGGAAATACCATAAGGAAAAACCTCAATCTCAAAGCACGAAGCAATAAACATTAACTCTACTTAGGTATATGCCCATACATATACCTATTTTATCAAGACATACTCATATCAAACATGAGTGAAGAATAACACAAAGGTAGCACCATGAAGGTAGACATACCACACACGAAACACCCCAAAGACAACACCACGAAGGTAGAAGTACCACACATGTAACACCATGAAGCAAGAAGTACCACTCAGGTAACACCAAGAAGATAGAAGTACCACACACGTAACACCAAGAAAGTAGAATTACCACACATGTAACACAATGAAGGTAGAAGTACCACACAGGTAACACCACAAAGGTAGAAATGACTCATCTCATAAACATGTATAACTTATGTATAGATGTACAGATTATTAGTCCTAAGGCTAGATCATCTTATTCTGTTATGTAGCACTGCTTCTGACCCACACAGGATTGATAGGTAACTAACCACCGCTGACCCATAAAGGATAAATAGGTAACTAACCCCCACTGACCCACACAAGATCTGACCCACCCAGGATTGGTATGCATTGACCCACACAGGATCGCTGAGCACTGACCCACACAGGATATGACCCACATAGGATCAGTATGCGCTGACCCACAGAAGATCTGATAGATTCTAACCCACTTAGTATCAATGTCTATTCTTCATGTTACAACCTGCCATAGGATTTATCACACCTGGTGCACTCGAGCTCCGTAGAATATGACTCTTGAGATATCGGTCGTACCTCTCATGCCACTAATATCCACAAAAGAGTAACCCAAAGGACCGTCATGTCATAAGTGTTCTAATGCGACAAAATGTGCGTTAATTGGATGCCCATTCTGTAAGTTATAAGCCTTTTAGTTCCAGGGGACCGGTTAGATTCAGGTTTGATCCAACCTGGCCGTACTCCAACTATTTTCAAAACTCAAGTGGATTATACCAAAAGTACCTTCTCGATTCAAGGATCCCAATGTCACATACGCTTCATAAAATAGACATCCGGTTATCAAGATAAGGCCTTTTAAGTGTTTCTGGGTCCGGTACGACCCGGTACGACCCAATCTAGGCCAATGCTACTCGGTTTGGGTCTGACCCAGCCGGGCTAGGCCGCGACGGGATTTCCCGACTGGGCCGAGGCTGGACTGACCCACAAGGGGGCAGCCCGGCCCGCGGTGGGGTGCGTCCTGACCCGCGGAGGGGCGCAGCCCAACCCACAAAGGGGGAAGCCCGACCTGTGGCGGGGTGCTTCCTGGCCTACAGAGGTGCGTGACCTAGCCCACAAGGGGGCAGCCCGAACCACAGTTCACCCAAGCTAGCACGGGAGGGGAGAGGTCCCCTCCGTTTGGAAGACCAAGCGACAATTCCTATTGGCGCTGCCAAGTCACCCATGGGACCCGAGCAGGTCCCACTACCGCGGCACCATTGCTGGCATGCAGGTCGCACCACCCTAGCCTTCTACGGCTGGCCAGTGTGCCGGACACGTCTTCCGTCCACTATGGATGACTAGCCAAAGTCGGTTCCTTCAGTGGTGCGCAACGGTGCGCCGCACCTTCTCCATGGTCGGTCGGTGCCGACCACTCCGTCGACCACCGTAACCGAGTGATGTGGCCTCCTATTGCGGTGTTCATTAGAGAAACACCCACGGTTGAGGAAGTGGATCAGTGTTCTCTGACCCCCGCAACTAGCCTCCAATGAGGTCGCTCGATCGTCGATCTTCAGCTCATTGTTTCGGTGTTTCTCATCACCGCTCGCCAGAACCAGCTCCGTCCTCCAAGGGTTTGGTGTCTCAATACTTGGTCAGCACTTCGTTTCTTGAAAAAGCAGTGCTGATACCCCTCCCCAAGCTCCATATAATTTGGAGAGGGGTAGGGTATGTAACGGCATTGGGAATTAATGGTGGCTCATTAATTAGGAACCATACTAATTCCCAAACATTTCTGTTACTTAGATTGAAGGGTCAAGCCATTTATTGGCTTAACGCATCGCTGGTCCCACACTCCTCTTGTCCATTGGAGGATAATAATGAAAATAAAATAATTTTTTTTATTTCTTTTAAAAATTTACAAAACACAACTTTTTCTCCATACCTACTGCAGTCAAAGTAAAGGCTCCTTTAATCGAATCCTGGTGATGCAGATTCAATGGTGCCCTCAAATTTTCAATCTGAGCACTGGTTCAGATGTTAGAAAATGCTGCTCACGCGTTTACTCAACATACCTTAGAAACATTTCAAAAACTAATTCCGGGCACATCGGGCCTCAGAATCACACCCCGTCAATTTTTTTAGACTCTTAATAATTCCATATAATTTAGAAAAAACTTTACATGGAAAATTTGGGTCTTTACATGAAACTTAAATAATGATTTGTACATGAGTGTTTTTGACTTGTTTATTAAAGTGAGTACTTGATTTTTGGGTATATTTATTCAATAAAAAGTTTGTATCACAACTAGTATTAGTATGAAAAATATTTTGAGATATTTTAATAAAGGTAAAGAGTTCTCATTTCATTTGGTACCAAATTCATTTGATAATGGAAAAAATTATTGTTTAGATGAAACCCTCTTATTCTATACATTAAGCATGGATTATATAGAATTAGAGTGGAATGGTTAATGGAACATCGCTTGACCATGAATTGATTCCACCTTTCTGAGTTCAATGTATTTCTTATCAATAAGGAGGATAGAAATTAAAATGATAGTTTGATAGAAAATGGATAAAGTATGAATAAAAACTGCACATATAGAACATTATTTAGATGTTATTTCCAAAAAACACAGGGGGGGTTATCCAACTTATTGTGAGTTGTATTTGTTTTTAAGGAATGATTTTCAAGTGATGTTAATATGATGTAAAGAGGATGATTGTTGAAGTTGAATAGAACCCAATAAGTTATTTTATGATTATCAAATATCTTGGAAGATTATGTTTGAAGAACTTTATTAGGAGTTCATAGCATGGTTATCTTGGACATATATTTAAGTACAAAGGTTGAGGAAGAGTTTGTGAAGGGTGGTCTCACATAAACTCAATTGGCCACATGAGGAACCAATACCTATGATTTTATTAATATTTTCAGGACTTATTTTATACTCCTTTAACTTATTTTATATGAAATGTCCATAATTTGTGTGAAATATTAATTTTTTAATACAAAGTATAATTTTTGAGCATTTTTATAAGTAGTCCAATTGAGTCAGTTTACTATTTTATTTATAAATATCATTTTATATATCCAAATTGTATGATTATTATTTTTTAGGTTTCCTTTGTCATATTACAACATTTCATTAGAAGGGACCTTTGGCCAAATCGTCTATTTTGAGGGGCATATGGTCCACACAAGAAGACCCAAACACTCTGTCAAGAAACTGGATCATCCTTGAAGATAGACTTACTGGGATCACTCCAGATATAAAAATCTATTAATTATCCTCCAAAAGTCTGGGGACAATGCAATTCATCTTTGATAAAACTTTCAGGGCCCAACTCTAAGAACAAAGGGCCCAACTAATGCTTTGAAGTCCATCCCACCATTCTGTCCAGGAATTAATATCCAGACTCTATTCTTGACATATCTCATGATGTAATCATAAAATCAAGCTGATATTTTGAAGTTTGATCGAGGATATAAAGTATGCCAACTTTTTTGAATGAATAATTAAGATTTGAAGGCATCTTACTATTGATAAACACATTCACATTTCGTCCTTCTAAAACGTCTAGATTGAAATGGATAGTTTAACTTTTTTTAATAAACTAGAAATAACTTTGGAACCTTAAGTCCAATGGCCGCCATATTTTCCAAGTAGATAGAGGTGATATTTGTCTATAACTTTTGAGAAAATCCTATATTGATATTCTACTGTCTAATTTATCAAATTGGTGATGCAAGTGGAGACGTAGTTTTGGAATGCAAATAGCCCACAACATTGGGATATAAATACATCCCCCACCTCTCCTTGTAAGGAGTTGGCATTTCAGAAGAGAGGAGCATCAATTGTCATGACCAAAGCCTTTCCAAAGGATTTTGAGGACCTGCAATACTCATGTTTTTTACTTTAGAGACCTTTCACCATCTATTTGTTTCCTTTTACTTTTGTGTTCTTTATTTTTGTAATCTTGTAAGTATCTTTCTTTGTATTTCTATTTTAATGAAAGTTTGTTCTTCAATATCTCATATTCTAAACACCCTTCTATAGTTTAATAGTAATGTTCTTAAAAATTTTAAATATCATTGAATCCCATTCCCTTCTTTTTCTTTATCATTCAATCAAAAGTCCATTTTTAATTCTCATCATTGTTCGTTTGTGTGTATTCGACGCACACCACTTTTCTTATCCCTTTCTTTTTATTCTCTTATTAATTTATCATCATAATAATTATAAGCATATTATTAATCATTTCAATGTCTGAGTAAATCTCTCATTAGGGTGAGTTATAATTTAGGTATGTTAATCGATTTAGATTTTTTTCTCGATGAGTACTCTTTAATTTAACATTGTGTATGTTGGAATTAACATGTCAACCTACAACATTAATAGTGATTCAATTAACAACATGATGGAATGAGAATTCACTACAGGAAACAATAAGAATTAACCATAAAGAGTAATGATATATAGACTCATGAAGTAATGATAACCTACCAAATTGATAAAAAATAAATTTTCTAATGAAGTAATTTTAATCTACCACATTAAGAAATAAGGACTCGCCTCATGGTAGGTTAAGTGATAGTGTATGCACATGGTATGAGCGGTGGAAGAAATGGTAGAATATAGTTCATTAAGTCAATGAAAAGTGTTTCATTCATTGATGATGCATATATCATGATAAAAATTATCATAAAGATTTTATAACAGAGAAATAGAAGAATGGATGTTTCATTTAAATCTATAATGAGGAGAATGATCAATGTTAGGATCATCAAAATGAATAAAAGAACCATGCTTTAAGAACTATGGAGAATTTGTGCACCAAAAATAAAGGAGAAGAGTGTGTGATATTTATCATATGGATATATCAGTATATTCTAGGTATATCAAGATTCAGTGTACCTAATATCATGATAATTCTCATTATATTTCTTTTTGGAAAATTTATTAAGGAAGAGGGAATTCAAAAACTTATTTTCACCATCGATTATCTAGATCAATAAATGTTAGGTGATGGTATTGTATTGATATTAATCAATTAGACATCATAATGTGATTTTAATTAAAGGATATTTAAGAAAAATGGATATAGAGTGAATGACATCAAATTGAAGATGATCTATGAAGAAGACCGAGTTATTATAGTAACTGAGCATAAGTGAAAGATTTTAGAAGAGGAGCATAAGACTTTGAATTTGATCATATGAATATAATGATGAGAATAAGTATTTATAATTGTATGAACTAATTGAGTAATAAAAATTAAAATTTCTTGATCATATGAATTCATGAGTAAATGAATTTACTAGGTCTTAAATAATAATAAAGGCCCATGCCTATGAATTTGTCTTGGCGTAGGACTTTTGCATAAGACTTCAAGACTTAGTGAATTTGATACATTTGGAGTAATTCTGAAATTACTTATGTTCCATGTTATATTATAAATATACATTTGAAAAAAACATGTTATAACATGTAAATAAATATTAAGATTGATTTATAATAATCCCTTTTTATAGAGAAGAAAAAAAGAAGAATATCCCTTGAGTAGAGTGTCTTAATACAAGGAAACCACGAATGATGCCAATGAATATTTGAAATAGAGATGTGAATATGGTTTGAATATATTGAATTTTTGGATTTATGCGTGTACAATATTTCCATATATCATAGGGATAAAATAATAAGGAATAATAGCGTGTTTATAGAATATTTGAAAGATATTGAAGATCTGAAAGACCGAGATGTGAAGTCAATTTTATATAATGAATTGAATGTATGAAGTCTGAGTCTTCTAAGTTTTTTAAAATCTGAATTTCTAAAAATTAGAAAATGAATATATATATATATAGTATTTTTTATTAACTAATTTCTGGGTAATTCAAAATATGTTTGATGAATTAATAGTGTTGGATGTTTGTCATAATTATTTAATAAAGACTATTTTATGAGTAGCAAGAATGGGGTGAATCAACATCATAATATTCTAAGCAATCCTTGGGTGTCATAGAAAAAAATAAGAAGAATAACTAGTGGGGATTATATTTAATGTATAATAAGAGTAAAATGAGAGAGTGTTGTACATTTCTGTTTTCACATGTGGAAGAAGAAGAATAAGAGAGGAGAGAAGAAGAGTGTTTTGAAATTATGTTACAGAATAAGAGGAATAATAAGAAGAATAAGAATAATAATAATAATAATAATTGGTTGAGTTGGTAATTCATTTTACAAGAAGAAGAAGGTTGTGAAGTTTGGTTTTCACATATATAACATAAGGAAAGAGAAACACTCATATTTTCAATTATAAATTGTGTGTGTTCTATTGTGAATTTAAAACAAGAAGTATTGATTTCATGCTATTGGTTAAGTAAGAGAGGAAAGGGAAGACCCAAGCAGTATGACATCAATCATCACAAGGTACAGGAGGCACCTATGTGAAAAGTATCACTGAAGCATTATCTAAGAGAATATAGTGTAACACATGTTTCAAGGATTTACCCTAGTTATTTGAAAACCAGTGATTGTTTATAGTGGGTCATTTGGTCATGGATTGTTTTTTGACCACACCATGTTCTATCCTTTCTTATTTATTGTCAAACCTTATAAATATCCAATCAACATTGTTTGTGTTCTAATGATTGAAGGTGAGGTAATAGAATTAGGGAATGTAGATCTTAACTATGAAAAGATGTAAAAGTGATAAAAAGATAAATTGATCTAAAATGGAACCAAAACTAACTCACCCCCTAGGCAAAGTGTTGAATATGTCCCAATGTGGTCCAAACACTTTGATCATTAAAAATATTTCACAATAGTTTTGGAGAGTATGAACGATCAACCTCAAAACGATCAACCAAAAATATACTGATTTATTAAATGAATTAGATGTGATAATAATTGAATTAAAATGAACAGTATTAATAAAATAAAAATGAAAATGGTTCTTAATAATGTAAATAATTAATATAAGTTAATTTCTCAAAATACTAGAGGACATACAAATAAATTCATGACTAAAAGTAAAGTTTTATTTTAATGTTTTATTCCTTTATTCCCTATATTCTATTCTAAGACTCAAATTATAGTTCATAAATGTTTCTATTATCATATTACCTTTTTTTTTCTAATGAAATTAGTGGTCTTTATCGATCCCTTATATATTTATAGTCCATATGTTATGTTTTCCAATAGGGTTCTCTCTCTATTATCATGTATATTGTGTTTATGTTGTCCATAACTCTTTATATTTATATTTAATTTATTTTTATATTTCAATATATGTGGTTTGGTGGAAATTAAATCTCTATAATCATAATGATCTTCCACTTCCTTTGTCTTTCCATATCATCAGCAATGCATAAATGTATCTTTTTTTCCAATGCATTTCTTCATGAATACCCTATCATGCTTTTTCTAATTGATGTGTGTTCACCTATATACCCATACATCAATTGAATAGGGAAATTATTGACTAAAACATATACCCTTTAACTACATAATGAAAATACCTTATACATAATTGTCTTGATTAATGAGTATTTACCAAACAAGTTACCTGATTTCATCGGATACCCATTCAATTTCCAATAGGTTTATCATATCATGACTGTTAATGGATTTATGTGTGTTTTTTCCAATGTTATACACAATAATTTAGGCATATAAAGGTTGTTCCCTAATATCACTCTAATTCATTGAGTAAAGAATTAATCTCTCGAGATACCATATTTATGATACCTTATCAGCTTTCCATGATAATGTTTTATGATACCTTGTTGAACAAATTTTGTTATATGTTTCAATAAACCTTGGTGACATGATTATAATATATCATTTTCATGTCTATATCACATTTCCATGTCATATGGGACTCTTTACACTATTTAAGGATGGTATTAGTAGTGATCCTGTACTTACCATTTTGATTTCATATTTTATCACATTTCCATATTCTTATGATTCCATGACTTATGATATCCTTTTATTCAATAAAATATTCCATGAAGTTATATATGGTCCTCCTTATATATGTTATAATGTTACACCTTATGACTTAAATTCTAGGCTACTTATCTTAAGATTTGGTATCTCATTGTTTTATGTCCCATTGATTACGATTTAACCATTATTAAGCATTAGAGTTCACCCTTTCTTAAATTTCCTTATTTCCCCAGTAATATCAATTGAAGGGATACATAAAAGATATGTTTTGAGAATTTTTATAGATGTAATATAATTTATTTATAATTAATTATGTAAATGTACTTATTTACCAATTATACTTGAATTTTGATCTTTGTAGTTGGTTGTCACTCTTCTAACATATGTAAAAGAATATAATTTTAGCAGCAGATCTTAAAATGTGATTCTAGGGAATCTCAAGTCAGATGGTTTTGAGTGACTTGGTAAGTTGCGTAGTGTGGTGCCATGTATCCTCTGCCGAGTGGGAAAATAAAAAGAGTGATGAGTGTTCGAACATATAAACTAGACCTATTCCCACACAGATTCCTAGTTTGGGATAAAGGGGAACCATACCTTCTTGGTAGTGGGTGGTGAAACTTCCAGATAGGTTATATGGTGCATGGATCGCTAATAGGGGGAACATGATGGAAGACTAAATCCATGACATGATGCATGACACTATTTTAAGTCTTTAGGTAATCTACTCAAAATGTAATTTAACCACAATTAGCTGGGTCTTCTGTCCATCTAGATATGGGGCATCTAAGTTTCTCCATATGATAAAATAGATCGAGTGGGTGTTTTTCATTCCTTGTGGGATGGGATAAGGCTTGAATCACAAGGATGTCAGGGTACAAGTGTAATTGTAGTTTTTAATATCCACAACCTAATATATATTATTGAGTAATGTGTATTAAGTAACTAGTTAGTAATGATAAATATTAATTTATTAATATTTAGTACTGATAAATATTAATTAATTAATATTTGTTAATTTATAATTATCATGTATCAAATAACTAATAAAATGATATATTATATATCAAATGATTGGATAAATGTTTTTGGTTATAGTGTTTGTTATATATTGAAGAGATATTATGTTCAAATAATACCTATTATTTTTTTAGGGATAAATATTTTCAATAGTTTTGGAATCATTACCATGTTCACTTTAGGCCATCATTTTATTAAAATATTATCCATGAGTAATTAATTTCAATAGTTCTTAAAATCATAGATGTAGGGTACCCAAGTTGATGACCTATATTCCCACATCTCCAAAATACATGGACATAATTTTCATATTACTGATATTTTATGGACTATTTCCATGGTTTTAAACTATGTATATATGCCAAATATATAGTTGAGGATATTTAAGCAGGTTATAGCTTCTAATGATTTTAATGAAAATTATCCAGATCAATGAATTTATATGGAAAAACTACAGGGTAATTCTATAATTCCTATTCTATATGTTTTTGACATTTTTTTGGCCTATAGTTGGGTTAAACCTTTTAATAATAAAAAATTGACATTGAGTGATCACTTTGATATGAAGGATCTTAGGGATTCTCATACCATTTTATTCATCCAAATTCATGGTCACATGACATTCTGAGATTATCACAAGGATGATATATCAAAAATATATTCACACTATTTTATATGAGTTTTTTCTCCTATAATATGTCAACCATTTAAAAAAATAATAAAAACTCCAAAATATGTAGTCCTAAAAATTATAAATATATAGCTAAAATGTTAACTTCCTTATATGATTTATTCACTAAAATTTTAATGTCTACTCAAATTTATACTCATCCCAATATTTATTTTTTTATAAATTCTCTAGGATGATATGTGAGTGATCATGAAATGAATATTTGGAAAACTATGAAGAAGATATAGAGATATTTGTATGGAAATTTGAAAAATTATATTTTGAACTATAAGATGTTTTAAAAAATGATCAAAATAAATATCTGAAGGATCATGGTTTGAGCTATGAATATTTCAGGGACATTAAAAAAATTATATATTGATATATTAAAATTATATTTTGACTTAGGGTACGAAAATAGAATGTAATATTAATTGATTTTTATTATCTATTTTTGATTTATGAATTGATTTGGATTTCTATCAAGAAGAATCTAGTTGGGTTTGAAAAGTTTTGGATGGATTTATAGATGTGAATGGTTTGAGAAAAGTTAGAAAAATAGTGTGTCTTACCTAGGTAACCATGTTAGGAGGAGGTAGTTTTAGAAGAAAGGAACATGATTGGTGCACAGTTTGGCCAAACACACAACTCTATGTTTTCTTAATAATGGAGATTCGAATGGTTGGGGCATGGTTTTCCAAATAGTATGTGAATCATTATTAATAAAATTTGAAAATTATTTTTTTGTCATGATATTTCTCTAAAAAATATCATTCTTTATTCCTTATCCTTGGATCTCGACCCCCATATTCCCGTTAGGTGTTTTTTGGTAACTCTCTTCCCTTTGGAGCCTAATTCCAAAAGATCAAAATACATTAGATTGAAGAGATTTATGGTAAGATTTCCATACTCTCATCATTATTCAAACCTAATTTGATCCACATTTTAATGCTTTAAATAAAACCTTATATTGGTATTTTTATTCCTAGATCTATTGGTTCAGTCATGTTTAAACCAATTCTTTTTGGTTTTTCTGAATGAATAGGAAAGGGAGTCTGGATTGCTAGATCATGACTTGATTAATCGTATTGAGCGAGATCTATTGGGAGGTAGGTGGATTATATCTTTCTCTCTACCAATTCTAGAATGTGATGGCTTAGATTTATAAATGCGTTATTGTGATTTTCAAGGAAACCACGATATGATTTCTTGTTTTGTAACACCCCAAGCTTCTAAGGTATGTTTCCCTTTAAATAATGTAATAGCTTTCATTGTACACAACTTTGAGATTCTAACACACCACGACCAATCAAACTAGATGTTGAGAATAGTAATACCCGCTTTTTAAAATTTTATAAATTTTATTTTTCAAAATGGACTTTATTTTTTGATTTGGAATATCGAAGTTAGCTTAGGGTGAATTTTTGATTTTTTTTCTTCTGAAAACTCAAAATTTTTGATGAATAGTGAAAACACTGAGTTATTGTTTAAAACTGAAATTTTATTTAAATAATAATTTTTTAATTTAAATTTACTTTAGGTAAAAATAGATACATAATACCTATATAAGTTCAATGTAATTTATTGGAGTCATTTTATAATGATTTTAGATATATAAAAAATTTATTGATCTTTTTAGCCTCTTTTACCCACCTATTAGAAGCATTTACAAATTTGAGTAAAACATAATTTTACTGCTTCTGTGAGTTGAATTTCAAAAATCTAAAAGAAAAAGTTAATATCAGTAAGTAAAATTTAGTTCAATAAGATGAAAATAATTTTTGGCAAATAGTTAAGTTTGACTTTTATTTACCACGGTTAAAAGTAAATAGGGTAATTAAGTGTAAAAATGATGTCATAATTACCATAACATGTGTCCTAATTCTGTTGGATAAGTATAATTCGACCAAAAAAACTTAGGAATAAAAGATGATCCTCTTGGGTTCACATGAATTAAATTAGGACATTTATTATTATTTTATTTAATGAAGAGTTAAAAGTGTTAAAATCAAAGTTTAATAACTAAACCATTTTTAATATAGGGTTAAACACAATATAAATTATACTATAACTATTAATTAGAAAGGTAAAAAGATTTCATACATAATGGTAGTTTATTTATAATTTTTAGACATTAAATACGTTAATTTATTTAGGACACAATGATGATACACTAATTACCTTATTAATTAAAGATTAAAATAATTGATATTATAAATATCAAAATAAATGTAATTTGATACTTTTGATGAATTAAAATAATTTTATAAATTAATATGACATGTTAGGGTTATTTAAGCTGTTATGATTTTCACAAAAACAAAATACTAAATAGTGTTAAAATTAACATAATTGATTTTTTAAAACAAATACTATATTATTAATTGATATAATATTACTAAAAATCCAAGGCCTGGCCATAGAACATAGATAAGGTTATATATATTAATAATGAACCACTTGGTGTTTACATGGAAGTTTATAGTAATTTTATTAACCATATAATATAAAAATACAAAGAGACATGGTAAATGTCAAACTATTTAACTAAGAGTTATATCTAAATGATAAGGTTAATATGATGACTTAACCTGTATGAAACCTATTAGTTGAGAGTTTGTCGACCCATACCTACCTTATCCTCGAAATAAATCATTTTGTAGCCATTAAAAACTGAATATTATTTTATTATAATATAATATTTCAAGCTTTTCCTAAAGTGACCCTCACCTCTCTTATAAAAGGGTACTTTCTCTTCTCCTAATTTCACACCACCGAAGCCATTTTTATCGGAAACACCCTAACCAAATATCCTCCCAAAATTCCTAACTTCATCCTAGAGGCCTTCCTTTGGTTATAAAGACAACCTAAAGATCCCTTTAGATCAAATCAAAAGTAAGAACCTGAAGAAGAGGTAAATATTTCATCACCTCTTTCAACTTACTTTTTTCTTCCACATCCTCTTTCATTGTGGTTTCCATTATAAAATATCAATTCTAGTATATTATATATACTGTGATGTTATTATAAAAATTTTAAAACCATATTCATTATTCTATAGATCATATGAATGACAAAGTCACCATACGTGTGTACGTATGACTTACCGTCTCCATGTCTTGGTGTAGTTTGTTATTCAAATACTTGTGTAATAATGAGTATAAATGATGTAAATAATAAATAAAACATGTTAATTATTCTGTATAAATAATATAACATCCAATTAAAAATGATTTTACCATCAATATAATTATATTATCGCTCGTGCGTACGTACAAATTACCGTCTCCACGAACGTGATGCGATTCGTTCCTCATCATAATCATTCAAGAATAATTTTTATTTTATGATGCAAAATAACATTTATGAACATAATATAATTTTTTATATGAATCAAATACATCCTATTCATAACAAACATGGATTACATAACCAACCATATAAAATAAATGGAATCAATTAACACCCGAAATGATGATTCTACTAAAATATTATTAACGAAGCAATATTAGAAAATAATATATGATATAATATTTACGTATATGGTTCTTGTATAATTAAATAACAATGATTTAACTATTATACATGAGGTTAACATACCCTCGACCAAGGAAAAGTACAAGGTAAGGGTTAATTTCACAATCTCTTTATTATATGAGGTTGTTTTTACGTAAGTATCTACTTAGACCACTTTATCATCCACATATATTTTTTATTAAAAATTTAATTCAAAACATTTTTATTATTTAATATACTATGTGTTAAATTCATTTATACCCTTATTTGACCATATATGTTTTCAAAGGAATCTTTCCGTCGTTTTCCAAACAAGGTACTTTATGACCTTTTCGACAAAAATAAGGTAAGAATGCCTTTTTTTAATTTATACGGTGGGTGTGGCTATTTTCCACCGTTATATCATCGTCAAAGATTCCCATGCAAGATTATAAAAATATTTTCAAAATAAAATTTTTCTTTTAAAATTATATTACTTATAAATGATTTCAAAATAGAAAGATATATTTCTCTAAAAAAGTTTTGATTTAATCAATGTCAACATCCATTGATGGATTTTAAGCTTATTTGAAGTTGATTTATTATGAGACAAAACTTCCATATTGTATTGAAGGTTTTGTGATATGTTTGAATTTGGATGTGCTATTTTTACACCATTCATGGTTTATGGATAAAGTATTGACATTTCGTATTCTAGTTTTAATATGAATGTTTATGTTATGTTTAAAACTTTTCATATGAGGAATGAATTGGACTTAGTAAGTGACGGGTGGAGACCGTGATAGATTCTAAATGAATCAGTAGGTCTCCTATGACAAACTAGTTACTTGGAACAAGGCCTGAACCATATATTATTTGTAGTCTTGGCACAAGGACTTGACTATGTGGTTATGAAGTCTGGCATTATGCATTGTATCATTATGAAAGTGGCTATTGATATTGCATGTTATTATTAAACTAGTAGAAAATCCATGTGAATAAGTAAATGGAATTATTTGATTTTATATTTTCCATATTATTCTGAAGTTTATGTTTAAATGTATTTTGTTTTAGTCTTATACATTTCCTTAATTGTTTATGCTTATTTATTAAAGTTTCCGTTATATTGTTATCCTTACTGAGCATCTGATCTCACCCCTTTCTTTGTTTTCTTTTTCCAAGGATGTGAAGAAGTATTTCATAGTTGAACTACAGGGATAGGCTAAGTATATAAGTGTGTTCAAAAGGAGACACAATTTTGTTGATGTTTTTTTCATGATGTAATTTTAAAGTTATGAATGTATCGAGTACTTACAAGGATACTAAACTAATCGGTCTTTTGGGATATGATCCCTTATGATCATGCCAAGGTCATGTAATAATGCACTCACTATGGGTAACTGGGGTTGGGGCATTAAAGTAGGTATCAGAGTAAGTTTAGTACAAACGTTGGAAGCTAGATTTAGAAAAACTCTGATTAGAGAACATTACCCTAATATAGACTTTGAGGATTAGTATAGAAGAACTTCTGAGAATTTTGGTACTATAGAGATTTTGTGAGTTTTCCAAGGAATACATCCCTATCTAGATATAAGTAGGTAAAGACGGCTCTAGAACAGACGTACCTAGGGGTAAAACCTAAAAACACCGCTTTGAGCTAGACTCGAACATGAACTAGTGCATGACAACGGGCCTTCTGCACTCTGGGTTAAGACACCTCGGGGGCATATACTGAGGATAATTCTCATTTTATGTAAAAACCAATATTAAGGGTTTATTATTATATACTTATTCAAAGAAAACATTTTTATTATTATGGATTATATCCATAAAGTGTTCAATTTATGTTATGTGTTTTACAAGTTTGGAATTATGTATTGTGATCCATAAATTAATCTAGTGTATGACATTGTTTATAAATAGTGCCTAGTGGAAGGAATGGAAATCGTATCAACAAATATAATCCATGTAGGGATTTCCCTCTTACTCAAGATAATTATTGTGAAGATGGTGAAGCAATTGGTGCTGATCAGTTTATCACCATACCAGGACAACTCACTCAAGTTGTGAATAACAACCTTACCCATATAGAGCACCCTGATCCACAACATGGAGGATCAATGTTAGACCGATTCATGAGGAAAAACCCCCAACATTCAATGGGACTACAAATCCATTTTTAGTAGAGCAATGGATAAGTTTCTTAGAGAAAATATTTCATGCTTTGGGGAGTAGAAAAAGGGAAAAAGTTGTCATGGAAGTTTTTCGCCTCACGGGAGATACAGATCAATGGTGGTCATTAATAAAAAACACAAAGTAGGATGAAGAAGTATCGAACATGGAATGGAGGGATTTTGAAGATATTTTCTTGGAAAAAAACTTTCTTCATGACCATCAAGTAGATATCGAATGATAATTTTTGAGTATGAGACAAAAGGAGGATGAAAATGTCAAAAAATATGAGGCTAACTTTAAAAGGTTATCAATCCATTCTACAGATTATATATATAACCCAAGGAGTAATATTGATCAATTCTTTTATGGGTTAGAACCACATATCCAATGATAATTAGTATCATAATCCTTCTTATCATACAAAGACATTGTCCCATGTGCTATCAAGATAGGAAAATAATTCACTACGTCTGACGACTTTAAAGAAAAGCGGGCAAAGAAGAGATCTACCGAACAATATAGAAATGGAAATAAGGGGAAGAATGTAAAATTTGAATATCCATCCTATGGTAAATGTGGGAAGAAACACCCCAGTACATGCCTGAAGGGAATGAGAGTCTGTTACAAGTGTGGAGAAAAGGCCACCATGCTCGTGATTGCAAGTGTATGAAAGAGGTTGTCAACGTTGAATGATACAATTATAGAGAAAAGAGGCATTATGAAAATGAATGTCCTAAGCACCAAATAAAATTACCACAGAAAAGGCCAAGGGAGAATGGCCAGGATTATGTGATCACTACTACGTACTGAGGTTGAAGCTCCGAAAGATGTGGTGGTAGGTAAATTAATGGTTTCCTCAAGTTTATCCAATGCTTTATTTGATTCTAGATCATTGCATTGTTTCATATCTTCCCAGTATTCTCAAAAAATTAGATATTTTTAATTTGACTTAACAAGGTATTTGTCAGTCAAAACACCTAAGGGAAGTATCATCACAACAATGTTTTGTGAATTAGTTCTCATTAGAGAATATAAATGTTCTTTATCTTCTGATCTCATCATCATACCCATGATTGAATTTGATATAATCCTTTTTATGGATTGGATTTCGGACCATGATGGAAAAATTTATTATATGAATAATGAGGTTACAATTCTCAATGATGATAAAGAGTACCTTATCTTTAGAGCAGAAACATCACCACCTGATTCTTATCTAGATCCACCCCTAGTAGCTCAACTAAATTCAATTATTGGGTAAGAAGGGAATGAAATAACTATATGTGAGGAAAATAATTTTCGAATATAGAACGTACCTATTGTGCAAGAATATGTTGATGTGTTTCCAAAGGATTTACCTGGACATCCTCCAGAATGAGAAATTGAATTTTACATTGACTTATTTCCTTGTTCAAGGCCCATATCGAAGACCCCTTATAGAATGTCCAATGTGGAATTAGTGTAACTAAAGAAACAACTAGAGGAATTCATTGAGAAGGGATTTATTCACCCTAGTGTTTGGGGATCCCCTGTTCTTTTTGTTAAGAAGAAATATGGATCTATGATGTTGTGCATTGACTACATGGAGATCAATGCTATAACAATAAAGAACAAGTATCCCATACCTCACATTGATGATTTATTTGACCAACTTCATGGAGCTCAATATTTTTCAAATATTGAACTTCGATCTGGATATCATCAGTTGTGTGTAAATAAGTAAGACATTCCAAAAACAAAATTTCAAACGAAGTACAGGCATTACGAGTTTACAATAATGCCTTTTGGATTGTCTAATTAACTTTTTTTCTTCATGGATCTAATGAATAGAGTTTTCAAGGAATATCTTGATGACATTTTAGTGTTATTTATTAATGATATTTTGGTATACTCAAAAAGCTACGAAGATCATGAAAATCACTTGCGCATTATCATAAGGACTCTTAGAAGAAATGAATTATATGAAAAATTTAGAAAGTGTGAATTTTGGCTTCAGGAGATTTATTTTCTTGTCCATATTGTCTCTAAGGATGGAATCTCGTTTGATCCTTCAAAGACCAAGGAAACCAAGAATATCCAGCACCTACAAGTATAACTAAGGTATGTAGTTTTATTGGTTTAGCAGGTTATTATTGATTTTTCGTCCAGAATTTTGCCCGGTTGGCTAACCCATTAACCAAGATCCGACATAAAGGGGTTAAATTTGTTTGGACAAAAGAGTGTATGAATTTTTTAAAGAACTAAAGAGAAGATTAGTTAATGCTCTTATCTTGACTCTACTATCAGGTAATGTTGAGTTTGTTATTTATAGTGATGCATCAAAGAAAGGACTTGGTTGTGTCCTTATGAAAAATTATAGAGTTATTGCCTATGTATCACGACAGCTAAAAATTCATGAACAAAACTATCCCACTCATGATCTTGAGTTATCAGCTGTAATATTTGCTCTAAAAATATGGATACACTATCTCTATGGTGAAAAATTTGAGATTTATAATGATCACAAGAGTTTGAAGTATATTTTCTCACAAAAAGAACTCAACATGAGGCAAAGCAGATAACTTTAATTACTCAAGGATTATGATTTCACTATACACTACCACCCGGGGAAGGAAAATAAGGTGGAAAATTCTTTGAGTTGAAAGGATCGTGGAGTTTTGAACAAGACGAAAGTTGAAAGGGATAATTTTTTAATGGATCTAGTAAAGATGGATATGGGAATATCCATGGAAGGTGAAACATCAATACTTTTTCAAAGGGTTTCAAAACCATCTTTACTAGAAAGGGTAAAAGTTCTCAGACTAATGATGAAGAAATTTCAAAAGAAGATTAAAGCTGTGAATAATGGGAGATTGAGTAAATTCATATATGAAGATGGAATTTTGAAATTTGGGAAGATAATTTGTGTTCCTAACATATATGATCTAAAAAGGGAATTGTTGGATGATGCTCATAGCTCCAATTTCTCTATAAACCCTGGGATAACCAAGATGTATAGAGAGTTGAAAAACATTTTTGGTGGGACAACATGAAGATGGAGATTGTTCTTTTTGTGTTAATATGTATTGTTTTTCAATAAGTGAAAGTTGGGAGGCAACAACCTGGAGGAGTCATGCAACCTATTCCCATACCTGAGTGGAAATGAGATAATATTACGATGGACTTTGTTATGGGGCTAAAAAATACTCCTAGAAGGAATGATGCAATATGGGTCATTGTTGATCGTCTTACCAAGTCATCACATTTTATTGCTATAAGAGAAGATTTACCACTTGAACATTTAGAAAGACTATATATTAATGAAGTTGTAAGACTTTATGGAGTACCCTTTTCAATTGTTTCTGATCATGATCTCCTTTTTACATCATGATTCTTGAAAATTCTTCAGAAGGACTTGGATACTGAACTTCGTTTGAGCACTGCCTACTAACCTCAAACCAAAGGACAATCAGAATGAGCTATTTAAATCTTAGAAGACATGATGAGATCCTTCTCACTTTACTTTCAAGGTATGTGGGATCAATATTTACCTATGGTAGAATTTTTCTATAAAAATAGCTTCCATTAAAGTATTTAGATGGCACCATATGAAGAACTATATGGCAAGAGATGTTAGACACCAACTTTTTTGTGATGATGTTGGTGAAATAAAACTCATAGACCCATAACTTGTTGAGGAAACAATGGAAAAGGTGAAGGTTATCCAAACCCACATCAAAACAGCTTAAAGTAGGCAGAAGAGCTATGCCGATAACTGAAGGAAGGATTTGGAATTTCAGGTATGATATCATATTTTATTGAAGATATCTTCATGGAAGGGAGTTATAAGATTTAGTAATAAGGGTAAACTAAGTCCCAAGTTCATCGGACCTTTCGAAATTCTTGAACGAATTGGGGCTATAGCTTACCATTTGGCAATGCCGTCAAGTCTCTCCAAAGTTTACGATGTGATCCACGTAACACTGTTGAGAAAATACATGCATGACCCAATTCATGTACTCATCTATGAGGAAATTGAAATGGAACCTGATCTATCTTATGGTGAAGAGCCTGTCAAGATTCTTGATACAAGATAACTAGTGTGGAGATGCCTGATGACTTGTCTGGTAAAAGTTCTATGGAGAAACCATAAAATGGAAGAGGCAATGTGGGAACCGGAGGAACTTATGATGAAGAACCACCCAAATATTTTTAGGTAGTAATATTCTAGAAATTTCAAGGATGAAATTATTTTAAGGAGGGGATAATGTAACACCCCAAGCTTCCATGGTACGTTTCCCTTTGAATAATGCAATAGCTTTCATTGTACGCAACTTTGAGATTCTAACCCACAATGACCAATCAAACTAGCTATTACGAATAGTAATTCCCAATTTTTAAAATTTTTAAAATTTTATTTTTTTAAAATGGACTTTATTATTAGATTCAGAATATCGAAATTAGCTTAGGGTAAAATTTTGGTATTTTTCTGAAAAATTTCACTTTTTGAAGAATAGTGAAAAAAACTGGGTTATTGTTTAAAACCTAATTTTTATTTAAATAATTATTTATTTTATTTAAATTTATTTTATGTAGAAATAGATACATAATACCTATATATGTTCAATTTAATTCATTGGAGTCATTTTATAATGATTTTAGATATATAAAAATTTTATTGATCTTTTTACCGTCTTTTACACACCTTCTAGGAGCATTTTCAAATTTGCATAAAACATAATTTGACCACTTCTGTGTGTTGAATTTAAAATTTTTAGAGACATCATTAATATTAGTAAGTAAAATTTTGTTTAAGATGATGAAAATAATTTATGGTGAATAGAAACTTTTGACTTTTATTTACCGCGGTTAAAAGTAAATATGGTAATTAAGGGTAAAAATGATATCATAATTACCCTAACACATGACCTAATTCTATTGGATATGTATAATTCGACCAAAAAAAACCTTAGGAATAAAATATGGTCCTATTTGGTCCACCTGGATTAGATTAAGACATTTATTATTATTTTATTTAAAGAAGAGTTAAAAGTGTTAAATTCAATGTTTAATAACTAAACAATTTTTAATATAGGGTTAAGCACAATATAAATTAGACTATAAATATTCATTAGAAATATAGAAATATTTCCTACATAAGGGTATTTTATTTATAATTTTTTTGAAATTATATAATTTAATTTATTTTTGACATAATGATGATGCAATAATTACCTTTTTAATGAAATATTAAAATAATTGATATTATAAATATACAAATACTTGTAATTTGGGACTTTTGATAAATTCCAATAATTTTTTAGGATAATATGACTTGTTAGGATTTATTAAATAATTTTTTTCCAAGTAATCATGCAGTTATGATTTTCACAAAAACCAAATACTAAATAGTGTCAAAATTGACATAATTGAGTTTTTAAAACAAATACTATATTATTAATTGATATAATATTCCTGAAAATCTAAGGTTTGGACAAAAGACTTAGATAGGGTTATATATATTAATAATGAACCACTTGGGGGTCTCTTGGATGTTTATAGTAAGTTTATTAACCATATAATATAAAAATACCAATAGACATGGTAAATGTCTAACTATTTAACTAAGAGTTAAATATAAAAGATTAGGTTAATATGATGACCTAAACCTGTCTAAAACCTATTGGTTGAGAGTTTTTCGCTTCTGTTAATTTTAAACCTCCAAAGCCATTTGGCTTGGACAAACCCTACCCAAATATCCTCCCAAATTTCCTTCCATCATCCTAGAGGGGTTCTTTTTGTCAGAAAGACAACCTAAGGATCCTTTTTGATCAAATCAAAAGGAAGCACCCGAAGAAGAGATAAATATTTCATCACCTCTTTCAAGTTATTTTCTTCTTCCACTTCCTCTTTCTTTGTGGTTTCCATTCTAATATAATAACTCCAGTATCTTAAAGATCCATAATTTCCATTTTTTTTAAATATATGGTTATTTTATGAGTCCGTGAAAATTGATGGCTCGTGATTCTGAGGCCCGGTGTGCCCAGAATTAATCTTGGAACTTGTTTTCGGGTATGTTCAGTAAAAATGCGAGTGGGTTTTTTCTAACTTTTTAACCAGTGCTTTGGAATTGAAATTTGAGGGCACTGTTGAACTCGCAGCGCCGATAGTCACGTAAAGAGACCTTCACCCTGACCGCAGTAGGTCAAGGATGAAAGTTAGTTTTTCACTGATTCATGAAAGAATAAAATAAAATAAAATTGTGTAACATTTTATTTTCATTTGAAACTCCCATGTGGATGTTAAGAGATGGGGACCACCAGAACTAAACCTTTGAGGTGAGGTTATAGATGTGGGGACCACCAAACCTAATACCCCCAATTTTAATTTAAGGGTGGATTCCACCCGAACCATCATAATGTGAGAAACCTCTTGAACCCCCTCCTTAATGAGGGAGGTGACCTTTAGGTTTCCCCAAAATTTATTAGGCCAACCTCAAAGTAATTATGATTCCAATTTACTTTTTGCCAATAACTAAATTGTGGAAACATATCAAATTGGCTACCTTTTCTTTTTGGTGGAATTGGGGTGAAATGTTAGAAAAGGGAAATTTGTAGAGAACCTTGGAGGAATTTCTCTTCTACAATAAAGAACACTCCTCAAATGAAGAGCACTAACGCATGACTTCGACTTCTTCCTTTGGGAATCCTCCAATGTGGGACGTCTTCAATCGATGACCATCCTTCCCCCCTCATTGACATCCAAAAACAAATGAGGTAGGGGTTTAGTTGTGTATGATTATATATTCCCATGTTTTTTACTTCTAAAACAAAGAACGTGGATCAAATCTCTTACTAGTTGATCCACAAGATGATTTTCTTTTGCAGGTTTGGGAATAATAACTGCAAGATGTTGTAAGGTTTGAAATTTTTCTTTCATGATTTTGGTGAACTACTTGCTATGGATCTAACGCGGAGGGTGTGGGCCAAACAAACATGGACCAACCCCTCTACCGTTCTTCATGAATGGTGTGTTCTTCGCGATGAAAGAAAGATGATTTGTTCCACGACAATGAACGGATGCGGTGGATGGCACATCGCCAGCTGCGATGAAGGAGACGGCCCCACGACTCCTCATTGCCCTCACGACCCCCGCGACCTTGCTACCTTGTGGTCCCCCGCGCTGCCCTGTGGCCTTGCTACCACGTGGCCTCACTGCCCCATGGCCTCGCTGCCCCATTGGTTCGCTGCCCCGTGGCCCTCCACATTGCCCCGTTGCCTCGCTGCCCCGTGGCCCTCCACGCCGCTCCACAGCCATGCCACCGCACAACCATCCATGCCACACCGCGACCACGCTACCCATCGGCCTCGGCGGTGCCCCACAGCCTTTCTACCACGCGGCCCTCCGCGCCGCCCCATGGTCTCGCCACCACGTGACCCTCCATGCCACCCCATGACCCTCCACACACCCCCACGGACTTCATGGCCTCGTGCTATCCTCGCGGCCTCCGCGGCCCATGCGGCCTCTGAGGCCCCTGCGGCCTTCACAGCCTCGCCGCCCCATGGCCCTCAGGGCCCCCCGTGGCCTGGCGCCCCCCTCACTACCTCCATGGCCCCCGCGGCTTCACCCTGCCCTCACAGCCTCTGCGCCTTCCAGAACGGTCCGGGGAGGATTGGTGCGGGCCGAGCCAGACCAAGCGGACCGGGTTGACCCGAATCGGGTCGGGTCGGTCTAGACCCAGACCAACTTCGAACATTTTGCTCTATCTGCCATAACTTTGGAACCAGGAATCCATTTGATGAACTGTCAGTGGAGCTGGAAACCTTGGATCAAGAAAGTCCTTTTAAGTATACCCCACTGGATATTTGGATAATGATGGTGTACGGTCAGGTTGGATCGAGCACAAATCCAACCGAGCCCTTGGGACAAAAAGGATAATAACTCACAGACCGGACATCCGATTGACACACCGTATGTTGCGTTGAGACCCATATAGCATGGAGGTCCTTTTTGATACTTCCTTTTGGGACTTCATGTCTATTTAAGTATCGAATAGTGGCTTGAGAAGCAGACCCTACCAAAGATGATCAAGATTTTTGCGGGAACCTAGTAGCTAGCTGTGACGTGAAGAATGAATAGCGATCCTGTGTGGGTCATCAACTAGCGATCCTGTGTGGGTTAGCACTGAGAAATCCTGTGTGGGTCAGCACCGAGTGATCCTCTGTGGGTTAGCACAAAGAAATCCTGTGTGGGTTAGCACTAAGCGATCCTATGTGGGTCAGCACCGAGTGATCCTGTGTGGGTCAGAAACAGGGTCTCTTGACAGAATAAGATGATCTATCTTTATGACTAATCATTTTTACTTTTGTAATTAAGTTATAGCTGGTGTGAGATGAGTCAGTACCTGTTTGGTACTTTTCTTTGTGGTATTACCTTGGTGGTATTTTTCTGTGTGGCGTACCTGTGTGGTACTTACCTACGGGGTATTCCATCCTTTGTGAAACAGTTGAGCTTTTGGATTTTGAGTTGGACTCTATGATTTCCTCAAGATTGAGATCGTTTTACTTGATAACATAGGTATATGTATGGGAATATACCTAAGAAGGGTTATCAATTGATTCCATGATTAGTGGTTTATCATTGGTGGATTTTGTGAGGCCTTGAGGGTATCAGGGTCCCTACTGAGTATCATTATACTCACCCCTGCACGGGCTATGCCTGCACCCTATTGTGTTTGGTGCAGATGACAGACATTTCTGACTAAGGAAGAGAGTAGCAGGACTGGAGGTAACATAGCGGTGGACCTTAGATGGGGAAAACCATAGAGATGACCGTTTGTGAGATGTACCTACCATTCAGGTCGGATTCGTGGTGGATGATCCCAGAGCTACTTTTCACCTATCATCCATCTTGTACTTCCCAGTTTTCCTTGTACTTTCCAGTTGGGCTTGTATTCTTTCCCCTTTTCCTTACTATACTCACTCTATTTACTATTCAGCTTACTTGAGTTCGTATATTTTTGTGTGCTTGGTTTTTTGTGTTACAAGTTATAAAGGCAATGCCTTCCCAGTTTTAGGGAATAAGCCTTCGGTACTAGTCACCAGCCCATGGCCTATGGAAGGCAGGCTTGGGGTAGTCACAGTGCGGGCCCCGAGGGATGGGTCGTGACAAATTGGTATCAGAGGAGTCGGTTCTACCGTAGAACATAAGACTCTGATCTTTATTTTTAACAACAATAGTGTTAAGTGTAGGGAGTGTGGTTATCAGTTTAGGGAATCCAGTGTTGGTGTGGTGGCCGACATATCCATACACTAGGACCCTGACTTCTGAATTCTGACTCAGTGCATGAAAACACTGATTACGTGTGTTTTTTTGAAGAGTTTTCTTTGTGATATATTTGAGTCATCTCACCAGGTATAACTTATTGACTATGGAGCACCTATTTATTTTCAAGATTCCTCCATGTAGACAACCAGCTAGGGTTTCAAGAGTAGTACGCATCGATAGCCCACTGAGCGATGAGGCCTCGGTGCATGTACCTCTTCCAGCGAAGGCACCAACGATACCATTACCCATTGGGCCACCGATGCCTCCAGCCCCAATAGTAAAGGGTGCACGCTGCTTGAGTACATTGGACAAGTTCCAACGATAGAGGCCACCTAGCTTCAGCGGAGATACAGACCCACAGTTGGCTGAGGATTGGCTGGTGGCTGTGGTGAGAGTCTTCCAACTGGTTGGGAAACTAGCTGATATCATGGTGATCTTTTCCGCCAGTCTTCTACAGGAAACAATAGTAAGACGGTATAGCATGATGCTCCAGATTCATGATGAGGTGACGCTTCTCTGGGCAGACTTCAAGAGCCTATTTTGGGTAGAGTTTTTTCCAGCTACTCTTCGTGCAATGCGCATACAGGAGCTACTTCATCAACAGTAGGGCGCCATGAATGTGGCTTAGTAATCAGCGAGGTTCACTAACCTCTCACACTACTCCAAAAAAATGGTACGGGACCCATTCTCTAGGGTCCAGACCTTTGAGCAGGGACTCATATGGGAGATCAGGGCTTCAATGATTTTTCTTAGCATCCCGACGCAGGCAGGGGTGTTAGAGAGAGCCCTCTTAGTGAAGAGTTTCCTTACAAAGCAGTCACCAGCAGCTAGACCCACCACCAGTTGTCACGTAGTGGAGTCCTCTACAGCTGGCAGTAGACTTATGTCACAGAGGTCCAAGAGGACTAGAACTATAGGTGGATGACCGCAGGATTCAAGGTCGGTTGTGCAGGGCACCCGAGGTAGAACCATTCATGCCAGGAGCATATAGTTTTACACATGCGGCAGGTAGGGTCACATGGCTCGCGACTGTCCGACACACCGTACGGATGATCAGAAGATCTTCAAAGGACCACCCATGGGGAGACAAAGGTTCGATCAAGGAGGTCCGTAGAGAGAAGGTGAACGTGTCAGAGGAGCTGGCCATGTAGATGGCGGTGGATGACGATTCGAGATCTTACCACCACCACCACCAGGTGGTCTACCCCGACCATATGGAGCAGGAGTACATGGGAGAGCTCTTCTCCAAGTATTTGAGGACTATGATCACGTCACTCTGGAGATGATACGAGGTACAATTTGTGTCTACTCCACCTTAGCTACTGTACTTATAGACACAGGTGTCAGTCATTCTTTTATTTCCACTGCCCTCATTCGGATCTCAGAGATTCTGATGGAGTCGTTGGATCTATCCTTACAGATAGAGACTCCTATGGGAGAGGATTCGATGATTACGCACTGGTTCCATTAGTGCGAGCTTAATTTAGGAGGATAGAGCATTGGCTGGGATCTTCTAGTAGCAGCATCGAGGGATTACGATGTCATCTTAGGTATGTACTAGTTATCTACAGTCCATGCTCAGATTGACTGTATTAGGTGCAAAGTGCGGTGTGTCTGCACAGATGGGACCAGGTTTACCTTCACCGGTGAGAAGGGATTATTTGCAGCGCATGATGGACTTACCCAGAGAAGAGTGCATCCAATCACTCATCAGTTGGCTAGCCTAACCCTCAGAGCGATTGATGTGGAGAGTCCAAGTTATTCTGTAGTGGTTGAATAGTATGCAGATGTCTTCCTTGATGATGTTTTGGGACTACCTCCTCGTAGAGAGGTGGACTTTGACATTGGCTATTACCCTGGGATGACACCGATATCTTCACCAGCATATCAAATGGCTCCTGTTGAGCTTCGTGAGCTGCGGGTAAAACAAGAGGACTTGTAGGGTAAGGGATTCATTCAGCCCAGTGTATCTCTTTGGGAATCCCCAATTTTGTTTTCCAAGAAGGTATATGGGAGATTGAGGATTTTTGTTGACTATCGGAACCTGAACGAGGTGACCGTGAAGAAAAAGTACCCACTTCAGAGGATTGACGATCTCTTTGATCAGCTGAATGGAGTACGGTGGTTCTCGAAGATAGACCTCAGATCAGGTTATCACCAGCTCAGAGTATGAGACAAGGATGTGCAGAAGACAACTTTTTGAGGTCGGTACAACCACTACGAATTTTTGGTCATTTCGTTCGGCATAACCAATGCTCCAACAGTGTTCATGGGACTCATGAATAGGATCTTTCAGCCATACCTTGATCTCTTTATAGTAGTCTTCATTGACGACATTCTGATCTACTCGACTAATGTGGAGGAGCATGCCTACCATTTGCAGTTAGTATTGGACACACTCCAGGAGCACCAGCTTTATGATAAGCTCTCGAAGTGCCAGTTCTAGATCTGAGAGGTTCACATTCTGGGACATGTCATATCAGAGGCTGGAATTATAGTTGATCAAGTGAATATTAATGTGGTACTTTCTTGGGAGCCACCCAGAAGAGTGATAGGTATGAAGTTTCCGGGTATTGGTCGGATAATACCAGAGATTTGTGAAAGATCTATCCAGAGTTGCAACACCACTATTATCGTTGATGAAGAAGGGGAAACCCTTCATGTGGACGGGGATATGCCAACAGAGTTTTTAAGAGCTGAGGCAGAGGCTGACTAATGCCCCCATCATGAGGATTCTAAAGGAGGGCGTATGATACATAGTCTACTACGACGCATCAGGGATCAGACACAGATGTGTCTTAATGTAGGAGCGAGCAATGATCATATATGGTTCTCAGTAGCGAAGACAACATGAGCTGAACTACGATAGTCATGACCTGGAGTAAGCAGCAGTGGTCTTTGCCTTGAATATGTGGAAACATTAATTGATGGGCGAGTGTTTTACGGTGTACTCTAATCACAAGAGTCTTAGGTATATCTTCTCTCATAGGGACCTGAACCTGAGACGATGACATTGGATTGAGTTCCTCCAGGAATATGACTTCGAGATATTCTATACTCCTGGGAATGGGAACATTGTATTATATGAACTCAGTAGAAGATCTGGTATACAACTGCTAGGTGAGGCAACGAAGCAGTTGCCTGCTTTTCAGATATCCTTTGTGGATCGGGATAGAGTAACTTCCTTTTAATATCTTATAGTTACTCCACCTCTTCTTTAGTGAGTTAGGGAGGCGTATTGTAGGGACATTGATTGTGAGGCACAACTTGCTCAGATATCCACAGGACAGGCACCTAATTTATTTTCTGATGGTGGGGAGCACGTCATCCTCTTCAGAGAACGTACCATGGTACCTGTTTCACTTCAGGAGAAAGTGTTGAGAGAGTTCCACACATCCCCTCTAGAGGTACATCCAGGAGTGACAAAAATGTACCAGGACCTTCGACGACAGCACTGGTGGTTGGGGATGAAGAAACCAGTAGTAGAGTTTGTGTCTCAATGCCTCACTTGTCACTAATTGAAGGTGGAGAATCAGGTACCAATAGGCTTGGTTCAGCCTTTAGAGGTCCCATAGTGGAAGTGGGATGGGATATCCATAGACATCATGATAGGACTTCCACATACTTCCAAAGGTCATGACTCGATTTGGGTGATCGTCGACCAACTCACCAAGTCAGCCCACTTCCTATCGATCAGATTGTAGGGTTCAGTAGAGAGCTTGGGATGCCTCTATGTGTAGGTGATTGTGAAACTAAATGAATTAACCTCGAAGATTGTCTCCGATTGTGATGCACGTTTTACTTCCTGTCTACGGAAGGGATTACAGGAGGATTTCAGGATGCTTCTTCGTTTGAGCACTGCCTTCCATCCTCATACGGATGGCTAGACTGACCGGACCATTCATACTCTCGAGGGCATGCTGCGTGCTTGTGTCTTCGACTTCGGTCATAGCTGGGAGGACCAATTTCCTTTGGTGGAGTTTTCATAAAACAACAACTATCACTCCACCATTGGGATGACACCTTTTGAGGCATTGTATGGGTGACCTTGTAGATCACCTTTGTGCGGGACTGACCTAGGGGAGTCAGCACTAGTGGGACCAGAGATGGTACGAGATACCACAGAGAAAGTGCAGATCATCTAGGAGAGGATGAAGACTGCACAGAGCAGGCAGAAGTCATAAGCCGACTGGAGACAGAGACCTATGGAGTTCGACGATGGAGGCCACATATTTCTATGGGTATCACCTCAATGATGTTTGTAGAGATTTGGCCAAGGGGGCAAGTTATCTTCGAGGTTCATCGGACCCTTCCAGGTCCCCAACAGAGATGGAAAGGTGGATTACCACTTAGCTCTTCCACCTCATTTGCACCAGGTGAATGAAATATTCCACGTATCCTAGTTGAGGAGATACGTGAATGACCCTTCTCATGTCATCGACCATGACGAGCTAAACATATACAATGGGGCGACGTTTTCAGAGGTTCTAATGGAGATTGAAGATCGACAAGAGCGGGTCCTTCGTGGGCGGTCGATACCTCTAGTATGCATTCACTAGCAGCATCAGAACCTCCAGGAGAGCACATTGAAGTGAGAGACTCAGATGTATTCTCAGTACCCCCACTTGTTCCCTTAGTTTGAGTTGTGGCTTACAGGGACGCAAATCCTTGAGGTGGGGGGAATGTAAAGACCCATAATTTCTATGTAATTTTTTAAATATATGGGAACTTTACGAGTCTGCAAAAATTGATAGTGCATGATTCTAATGCCCGGTGTGCCATGAATGAATTTTTGAACATTTTTTCAGGTACGTTTTGTAAACTTTTGAGTAGGTTTTTCTAACTTTTGAACTGGTTCATAGAATTGAAATCTGAGGGCACCGTTGAACTCACAGAATTGGTAGTCACTAAAGGATACCTTCATCCTGATCGTAGTAGGATGAGTGTGTAAGGTAGTTTTCCACTTATTCTTGAAAGAATAAAATAAAATAAAATTTTGTACCATTTTATTTTCAATTGAAACTCCCATGTGGATGTTAAGAGGTGGGGAAAACCAGAACTGAACCTCCCATGTGAGGTTATGGAGGCGGGGACCACCAAACATAAAAACCCTATTTTGAATTTAAGGGTGGGGACCGCCCAAACCCTCTTAATGTGAGAAACATCATGAACTCCCACTTTAATGAGGGAGGTGACCTTTAGGTTTCCCCCAAATTTATTATTCCAACATCAATATAATTATAATGCCAATTTAATTTGTGCCAACAATTAAATTGGAGAAACATATCATATTGGCTACCTTTTCCTTTTGGTGGAATTGGGGAGAATTGTTGGTAAAGGGAAATTAGGAGAGAACTTTGGAGGAATTCTTCTTCTCCAATAAAGAACACTCCTCTAATGAAGAATGCCGATGCACGACTTCGACTTCTTCCTTGGGGCATCCTCCAATGTGGGACGTCTTCAATCGATGATCGTCCTTTCCTCCTCATCAACATAAACAAATGAATGAGGTAGGGATTTAGTTTTGTATGATTATATATTCCCTTGTTCTTTCCTTCTAAAACAAATAATTTGGATCAACTCTCTAACAAGTTCATCTGTGGATGATTTTCATTTGCGGTTTTGGGAATAATTATTTCGAGAGGTTGTAAGGTTTGACATTATTCATTCAATATTTTTTTGAGCCACTTTCTAACACTCTAATATGGAGGGTGTGGCCCAAAAAAACATGGGATGAACCCTCCTCCGTTCTTCTAGAATGGTGTGTTCTTTGTGATGGAAGAAGGTGACTTTGTGCCACAATGACGAATGGATGCGGCGACTGGAACATCGTCGGCCATGACGCAGGTGATGGCCTTGAGGCTCCTCACCACCCCGCGGCCCTCCGCACCACATCGCGGCCTTGCCACCTTTGAGGACCTCGTGGCCTCGCCACCTTGTGGCCCTCTGTGCAACCCCGCAGCTTCGCCACCCTCGTGGCCACGCCGCCTCACGACCCTCTTTGCCGCTCCGCGGCCTCCGCCGCCTCGTGGCCCTCCATGGTGCTCTGCGGCCTCCACTGACTTGTGGACCTCTGTACTGCTCCGTGGCCTCCATCGCCTCACGACCCTCCTCACCAATCCATAGCCTCACCCCCTCATGACCCTCCGCGGCACCCCACGGCCTCGCCGCCCCGCGACCCTCCGCACCGCCCCATGGCCTCGCAGCAGTGTGGCCCTCCGTGCTGCCATATGGCCTCCACGGCCCCGTGCTGCCCTCAGAGCCTCTATGGGCCACGTGGCCTTTGGGATCTCTAGGGCCCCCGTGGCCTCACTGACCTGCGGCCCGACAATCCTCACATCCCCCCCATGGCCTCGCACTTCCGTCACAGCCTCCGTGGCCCTCGTGGCCTCCACGGCCCTCGCGGCCTCGTGCCGCCCTCACGGCCTCACGCCGCCCTCACGGCCTCCCACCGCCATCGCAGCCTCCGTGCTGCCCAGCGCAGGCCGGGTCAGACCCAGCGGGCTGGGTCGACCTAAAACGGGTCGGATTGGCCCTGGTCGGGTCGGACTAGACCCGTGCCAACTTCGACCTTTTCACTCTATCTTTCATAACTTTGGAACATGGTGTCCGTTTGAAGAACCGTCAACAGCAATAGAAAACTTAGAGAGAGATGGTCCCTTAGAGTATACCCCACTAGATATTTGGATAATGTTGGGGAAAATTCATGTTGGATCGAGCATGAATCCAACCGGGCCCTCGGGACTAAAAGGCTAATAACCTACGGATCAGGCCTCTGATTGACGCACTGTCTGTTGCGTTGAGACCCCTATGGCATGGCAGTCCTTTGTGATAATTCTCTGTGGGACATCATGGAAGTAGGAGTAACAACAAATGTATTGAGGAGTAGACCCTCCCAAAGACGAGCAAGCTTAGTGTGGGAACCCAGAAGCTGGCTGCGACGTGAAGAATGAATAGTGATCATGTGTGGGTCAGCACCTAGCGATCCTGTGTGGGTTCACACCGAGCGATCTTGTGTGGGTCAGCACTGAGTGATCCTATGTGTGTCAACAATGAGCGATCATGTGTGGGTCATCACCTAGCTATCCTATGTGGGTCAGAACCGAGCGAGCCTGTGTGGGTCAGAAGCAGAGCCTCTTGACAGAATAAGATGATCTAGCTTTATAACTGATCATTTGTACTTTTGTACTTAAGTTATACCCGATGTGTGTTGAGTCTGTACCTGTGTGGTACTTTACTTTGTGGTAATACCTTGGTGGTATTCTCTTGTGTGGCGTACCTATGTGGTACTTACCTAGGTGGTATTCCTTTTTTGTAGAACAGTTAATCTTTGGGATTTTGAGTTGGACTCTGTGTTTCCTCATGATTGAGTTGAGTTTACTTGGTTAATTATGTATATGTATGGGTATATACCTAAGTAGGGTTTTTTGTTGATTCCATACTGTGTGGTTTATCCTTAGTGGACTTTGTGAGACCATGAGGGTCTCTAGGTCCCTACGAGTATCGTTATAATCAACCCTACACGGGCTATGCCCGCACCCTATTGTGTTTGGTGCAGACGACAGGCAACGCTAACTGAGGATGAGAGTACCAGGACTGGAGGCAGCTCAGAGGTGGATGTTAGGTGAGGTGATCCATAGATATATCCATTCATGAGCTGTACCTACCCTTTAGGTAGGATTCGTAGTGGATGATCCAAGAGTTGCTTTTCACATATCAGTTGTCTTGTACTTCCCAGTTTTCTTTGTACTTTCCAGTTGGGCTTGTATTCTGGACCCTTTTTCTTAATGTAATCACTCTGTTTACTATTCAGTTTACTTGAGTTTGTATCTTTTTGTGTGCTTGGTTGTGTGTGTTACAGGTTATAAAGGAAATGTCTTCCCAGTTTTAGGCAATACGCCTTTGGTGCTAGTCGCCAGCCCATTACCTATGGAAGGCGGGATTGGGGTTGTCATGGAACGGGCCCCAGGGGACGGGTTGTGAAAATTATATTCTATATACTATGTCATTTTCATAAAAATGGTACAACCATATTCATTATTCTGTCCATCATATGAATGAGAAAGTCACCATACGTGCGTACATACGACTTACCATCTTCACGTCATGGTGTAGTTATTCAAGCACTTCATTATTTGGATGGGTATAATAATCTGTATAACAGATGTAAATAATAAATATAACATGTTAATTATTATGTATATATTACATACCATCCAATTACATATGATTTCGCCATAAATATAGAGATATTGTCACTTATGCGTACATACGGATTACCGTCTCCATGAACACGATGGGATTCATTCCCCATCATAATCATTAAAGAATAATTTTCATTTTATGATTCAAAATACTATTTATAAAAATAATATCATTCTGTATATGAATCAAATATATACTATTCATAACAAACATGGCTTACATAATCTAGCATATAAAGGAAAACAAATCCGTTAACACCCGAAACGATGATACTACTAAAATTTTATTAACAAAGCAATATTATAAGATCATATATGATATCATATTAACATATATAGTTCTTGTATAATTTAATAACAATGATTTAAATATTATAAATGAGGTTAACATACCCTCGACAATGGAAAAGTACAAGGTAAGGGTTAATATCACAATATCATTATTATCTGAGGTTGTTTTTACGTAAGTATCTACTGGGACCTCTTTATCATCAACATCTGTGTTTTATTAAAAATATAATTCAAATTTTTTTACTATTTATATACTATGGGTTAAAGTCATTTATAAACTTATTTGACCATATATGTTTTAAAAGTAATCTTTCCATTGTTTTCCAAAAAAGGTACTTTATGACCATTTCGACAAAATTAATGCAAGAATGTCTTTTTTTATCTCATACAGCAGGTGTGGCTATTTTCTGCCATTATTTCATCGTCGAAGCTTCCCATACAAGCTTATAACAATATTTTCAAAATAAATGTTTTCATTTATAATTATATGACTTAAATTATTTCAAAATAGAAAGAGACATTTCTCTAATTTTTTTGATTTTATCTATGTCAACATCCTTTTATGGATCTTAAACTTGTTTGAAGTTGATTTATTATGACAAAAAACATACATATTGTATTGAATGTTTTGTGATATGTTTGACTTTGGATGTGTTATTTTTACACCATTCATGGTTTATGGATAATGTATTTACATTTCGTTTGATATTTTTAATAAGAATGTTTATGTTCTGTTTAAACCTTTTCATATGAGGAATTAATTGGACTTAGTAAGTGACGGGTACAGCCCGTTATAGCTCTTCGATGCATCAGTAGGTATCATGAGACAAACTAGTGTCTTGGCACAAGGCCCTGATAAAATCTTATTTATAGTTTGGGAACAAGGGCTTGACTATGTGGTTATGAAGTCTGGTATTATGAATTCCATCATTATGAACATGGATATTGATATTTAATGTGGTTATTTGACTAGTAGAATATCTATGTGAATAAGTAAAGGGAATAATTTGATTTTATCATTTCCATATTATGCTGATGTATAAGTTTAAAAGGATTTTTTTTGTCTTATACATTGCCTTAAATGTTTATTCTTATTTATGATAGTTTCCATTATATTGTTATCCTTACTTAGCATATAAGCTCACCCCTCTCTTTGTTTTATTTTTCCCAGGATGTGAGTAAGTATTTTATGGTTGAACTACTGGGATTGGATAAGGATATAAGTGCGTTTTAAAGGGGACAAAATTTTGTTGATGTATTTATTTCATGATGTAATGTAAAACTTATGAATGTATCTAGTACTTCAAGACTACTAAAATGATATTTATTTCGGGATTTGATCCCTTGTGATCATGCCAATGTTATGTAATAATATAAAAAATCTAGGTAACTAGGGTTGGGGCGTTACATTTTCAGAGAGCCTTATTTGTTTTATGATTCTAAGAACCATATATTTTAAAGGTTGTCCTCAATACCCCTTTGGTTTCCTGATTTAAATTTTATAACTTGATTTAATACATGTAACATGTTTGATAAAATGACTAAAATAACGTTTTGCCTCAAAAAGGGACTAATGAAATGAGAACATGGCATATATGGAATGATGTGTGCTCATTTTCATTTAACAAGGAATTGTTGATTTGGACTTGGTGCCTAGTTCCGTTGGGAAACACAAAGGATTGGGACTAGTGATAGTCTTGGTGGGGGAATCAGTTAATACTCATGATTATTAAGACATTAATAGTATGCATAGGTATGTATGTGTGTGAGAACATGGAATGGGTATGCTAAGTGGAATAAATGTATGATTTAAGTCTATTTATTATGTTTAATTTAATTAAATTGGTAATTTATTTTGACTTTCCCCTAATTTATTTTTTTTAAATTTTAAATTTTGAGATAACTTATTCTTGTCCTAGTGGCATGAGTTGATAAGTATCTTGGGGATTGAATACTGGGTTATATACTCAACCTGTAAATATGAACCTTGGTACATATGTAAATGTTTTTTATGATAAAAGAGGTAAAGGAAATGTATCTTTTTTATCTATTGGATCACTATTATCCTAAAATATCATGATTGTGGTTGGAGGATGGAGATATCAATGTGGAGTGGTTGGAGTGATGCAACATCGGTGTTTTTGTGTCAAGATTTATTTTAGTTTTTTTGTCAGATGTCCTATTTCACTTTCTCTACTACTCTGATATTTTTTAGTTAACGGATTTTGATTTATATTATTTATATTCTAAGCATCATTTAATATATTTTGGATATTTTTATTATCTTCTTGACAATTTGTGTATTTTAAATGAAAAATCAACCACTAATGATTTAGTAATCCCTTGATATTTATTACCAGCCTTTGGTGTCTGGGGGATTCCACCTAAGGTTAGTGTCATCTCAAATCTTTCCATGATAATAGTTAGGGTTATGATGTTACCGTTTGGGTGGTACTCTCAGAGTACCATAAACTGAACCCCAATTATGAACATATTTTTAATTAATCAATAATAAATTTTTAAATAGAATTAAATTTATAAAAATATTTATTTATTTTTATTTTGGTTTATATTATATTTATAAGTAAATTTTATATATAAATCCATTGAAGATATTTTATTAAATAAAGTACAATTACAATGTATATTTACATATTGTTTATATTTTAATTCTAGTATTATAAACAAAATATGAATATTTGAATTTATAATTATTTAATTAAAAGTGTTAGAGTTGTTAAATAGGTAGTTAACAATATAATAAGGTTAGTATAGTGAATTTAAAAAATAAACGGGTTTGGGTTTGGGGACCCAAAATTTCAAGGGTACCAGACCCATTGATATAACACCCTCTGAGTTATATATATGTCTATTTTAATCCTTAAGATATTTACTTTAGGTTTTGGAAGAGTTGGAGGTTCATGGTGGATTAAAAGTAGTTTTTGAACCATTTTGGGGAAAAAATAAGAAGAACCATAATTATGGTGGAGGTCGTAGTGTCCTTTAGGCCTCCTAGGTAAAATGTTCAGGGCCAAAACATCCAATGACTAGGTGTGGCCAAGGTTGGAATGCTCTGTGAGTTTATCAATTGACCAAAACCAAAGGTACCCCACCATGTTGTGGTGGAGGTCATGGTGAGTACAAAATATCATAATTTGAGCACCACATCATCGATGATCCCTATGGGTGATCTCTTGGGTGGATCATCCATATCATAGTGGGCAACACCAATCTGTGGAGGTGGTGGTTTCATACTTTTTTGAAACACTTGAAGGGTTCGTGATCTTCTAGGGGTGATTACTCCATCCAAATTCCACCCTAATAGGGGGTTTTAGTGTGTCTTTTGACTCTATTTACCATTATCAAATCAATTTTTCTCTCCCCATTTGTTTTTATTCTATATCTAGGATGTTCTAGAAAGGGGTTCTGGATATTTATCTCTAATATGAAAGTGGCTTAGGGTTATTACCCTCTTTTTTGATTTTAACAATACAGATATGGGACTGTGAGGATGGGATCTCTTCCTCCCTCATCACCAATCTTGGAGGAAATGAGGATTTCATTTATCTTGTGGTAGGTGTCTCTATACTATGGTATATTCTCAGGAAAATATTATTTTCTTATGATTTAATTTGGTTTTGATTTATTAAATTGATGATTATAGATATATGGGAGGTGAATTTGATCTTTGATGTCCATGGAAATGTTCTCTAAAAGGGGGTTTTATTGAAAACTATTTTGATGCACATGATAGTGTGTTAAAATGTCACAAAGATGGTTTTGAAATGGAAATGGGGTTTCAAGAAAAAATCATTGTTTCATCACTATAGAAAATGTTTTTATCAAATTTGGTAATGAAAATAGAGTTGGTTTTCCTTCAAAAATGATTATGAAATTTGAATTTGGTTTCTTGAATGCAATGAAAATGTAATACTATATCGGGTAGACCTTGGGGTATAGGGTAAAAGTAGACATATGTGAGCCATAGTGGAGTGATATATCACTATGTTATATTCTTATGATTCCATGGAGATAGTGGGAAACCTTTACATTGGAACTAAGGTTCACATTGTTAAGATTCACTTATGCCAGTTAGTGGTTTTTATTTTTTTAGTTGTGTACAATCATGTGTTGTGATTGCACCCTTATCAATTTGGGGATACATTATGTTCATGTTTACTTAATATTCTTATTTTCACACTTGATATGGATATTAACTCATTGAACCTATTTTAGACATCTGATTATGCCTCATTGATAAATGTTATTTCATAATACTTGGTTTATTTAAATATGGAATGTTTTTAAAAAGAAACCCAAATGATTATTTTATATTGAAAACAAATGATTTCTCTGTTTTAGAAATATATTTTATAGATGAACTAAAAAATTCATGTGTATGGAAATTGTATAGATTCCTGATGGTATCCTATTGACCCTGAGTAATCACACCCTATGTTTTTCTGTGTGAGTATGTGGACATGGTTTTATAGGATATGGGTAAATGTAAGAATTTCAATTAGAGGATGGATCTTATAGATCATGTAATATTCTTGTGTGTTTATATGGTGATGATTTGTGGCTATATCGATATGGAACCCTGGTTTATTTTTCGTTCCATGTTGATGGTTATTCCATTTTTTGATATAGACCTTGTTGTCTAGTTGTTGGGTGTTACCTTTATGGTTTGGTTGTTTTGACATGTGATTTATTATTGGAGATCTATTATGGTACTTTATTTTATTTTATCTCATCAATTTTTTTTGAATGTAAAATCTTTCCCACATTTCTTTGTATGTTACCCTGGTTCTTGTCATTAGAACGTGGTGATTGGGGATGTGCTTTGTGACTAGTGAGGGCCAATTTAGGTGAAATTATGGGTTGAACAATGTTTGTTTGATATAAATTATTATCAAAAAAATTGATTATCATTATAATATGCGTTTATTATTTTTTATCACCCTCTTATGTATGGGGTTTATTTATATATAGAATATTAGAATGTTGGAACTCGAGAGTTAGTGTGGAAATGTTCCTAGCCAGCTCACATTCATGATAGTCCTCAAGTTTTCATGGTAAGAACATGAGCCTTAGCCTGGTTGGTAAGGACTCCGTAAGTGCATCCAAGTGACCAGGGATCAAATCCAGGTGGAGGCAGAATTTCTGGGGCACTGTAGCAGGAAATGTGTAGTACTGTAGCAGGTACTATAGCGGGAACTGTAGTAGTCACTGTTTGGCACTGTAGCAGCTGAGAATATGCCCTAGTTTGGGACTTCAGGCCAACGATTGGGTCCCTGAGTCCTTTAAGGCCTTCGGGCCACCCAGGCCATCAGGTCAGTAAGGCCTTAGGGCCACCTTAAGGCCTTTGGGCCACCTTTAAGTGCAGATGAAAACCGGAGAACCTACAAGGAACAAGCTCTATAAGGAGGATGAGCAAGGAACTTTCACCATAGTAGAAGATAAAAAGATTGAAAGAATGAGAGGGTATGAAACTTTCCCTCGGGACAAGCTTGTGCATGCATGGGAATGCCTAGCTAAACAGCCATGCGAAGGTGGAGAGCTGATTTCACGATGAAGATACTGGGGAGGAGAAGTTCCAAGTAGTTAGTCTGGGTTGTATGTAATGTTTCAAGCCTATGGGAAATGAATTCATCTAAGGCCTACGGGCCATGTAATACTTATGCCTACGAGCCTTGTAAGGGTTCCACCTCATCGCTTGAAATGTGGATTATCAAAAATCAATAAAAAATGAAGGCCTTTGGGCCATTAGAGAGACTTTGGTAAGTCTACCGTTGTTTAATATCCTTATTTATAATTCCATCCCTATTATTTAATTATATAAATTTGGTTTATGATAAAGGAATAAAAGTATGTTTTAAGGGGGTTTCTCTTCTCTCTTTTATAGAATATGGATCTTTCAATAAGACTGTCTCTAAATGTTATAGAGGAAGTTATAGATAGTGCCTTGAAGGATAATCCTTCAGCTAACTCAGTGTTGGTGGAAAACATAGTCTAAATTCTATATTCCTTGGTCTAAGTTTCCAATGTTGAATCAAAATGGAAGGTAGACTGTGCTATAGAATTCAACAAATAAAATCCATTGATCTTTTGTAGTGATAAGGGTCTACAGGCTTTAGAATAATAGATCAAAAGGATTGAGTAGATTTTCAATTTCCTGGAAGCTACAAAATACTATAATGTTGGTTACTCTACTTATATGATTGAGGGGTCGGGAAGGATGTTATGTGAATCTACAGTGAAATATATGTTGTATGATGATATCACATAGAATAAATTTAATAAATCCTTCATCCAATAGTTTTATCCTGAAACACTCTGAGTGGAGAGGACTTGATAATTGTTAACCTTGGAGATGGTATATCATTATGTCATGAAGTATGTGGATCGGTTTTTTGAGTTGGGGTAGCTATATCTAGATCTTGTATCTAATTACTATCTCAAGGAAAAAATATTTGATATGGGTTTGGGAAGAATATTTAGTCTATGATGATTCTTATGTGTCTTCACACCTTTTTAGAGAATATTTACAAGGAAACTATGGATATGGTAGACATAACTAGTAATATAAGACTATCTAGTGAATTAGTGATGGAATGAGGCAGTCAAAGTTCATTTTTTATCCTGAAGAGAAAGTTGGGTGACCAGTTCTAAGGTAGTGGTTTTATTGAACAACAGATTTCAGGGCATATTCGAGTGGTCTTCTTTCATTTTGGGGGAAAGGTACACCTCAATCCTGATTATAATGTATTACCCAAGGTGTGTCGTGCATGTGGGAAATATGGGAATCTTTAACATTTTTGTGAGATGGAATCCAAGGGAAGTAGAGTTGGATCCACCCTCACCAAGGGATGTTGGTTTAGATCTTACATATAAAAGGGGTGGGATCTCAACCTCATTCCAAGGGTGATTCTTAGGTTGTGAGGAAAGGGAAGGATGTAGCTGGACATATCTATGTAGTGGAGTGTTCACTAAAGGATTCCGAATTATGACCGAATACCATGATAAGTATTTTTTTAGCACCTTACAAGATTATTTCCATATTTGACACTGAAGAAACTAATTCTTTTATCTCAGCTAATATCATTGATTCATTGTTCTTGAATTCTGAGTTTTTTCAATCTAGGATGATTAATTCTACTCCTTTGGGAAAGAAGTTGGAGTAGGGTTTTAAATGTATCATGTGTTGGGTGGTGATAGTCAACCATTAAACCATATGATATTTTCCAATTCTTGATTTTAACATCTTTGATCTCATCATTGGAATTGATTTAATGATTAACTATAATACCATATTGATTGTTATCATTTTGTGTCCAGTTTATTTCTTCTTATGGAGTAACTCATGAAATTTAGGGTGGGTGAGATCCTAGATATAAGAGATCATGTTTCATTTCCCCTGGTGTTGAGATGATTTTGTGCTAATTGTTAGAGAAGTTACTTGATGATATTGGTCCAAGTCTTAGTGAACCTCTTTCAATAGCGGTTAGTGGGTACCCAAAGTTTTTACATATGATTTATCCAGGTTTCCACTACAAAGGGAAGTTGATCTTTAAATAGAATTACTTATGGGGATGATTCCCATTTTATTACCTTTTTATAGTTTGAAACCTACTATATTGAGATAGTTAGAGGTTCATCTTGAGGATCTTGAGGCTAAGGGATTTATTCTTTCATGAATTTCACCTTGGGAATCACTAATACTTTTTGAAAATAAGGTAAATTGCAATCTCCAACTTTTTGTTGATTACAAAAAACTCAACTAGGTGATGGTTAAGAACAAATATCTATTGACTATGATTGATCAATTTTTTTATTATCCAAATGGAGCCTGGTGGTTTTTAAAAATTAATTAGAGATTGGGGTACCATTAGCTAATTGTTCGAGAGGAATATATTTCTATGATGAAAATAAGAAGCAGGTATGGGAATTATGAGTATCTTGTCATGTCATTTTTACTTACTAATACTCTTATAGTTCTTGTGGATTTAATTAATGAAATATTCCCTTGGTTGTTAGATTCTTTTTTTCTTGTTTGTCGAATGGTATCCTTGTTTATTCATAATCAAAGAAGCATCATGATAAGCCTTTTAATATTGTCCTTCAGATCTTGAAATATCATCTTCTATATGAGAAGCTATCTAAATTTCAATTATGGAATCAAAAAGTGAAATTTTTGGTCCATGTGATTTCTGAGAAAGGTGTTTAAGTGGATCCAGAGATGATTTGTGTAGTGATGACTGTAGTGAAACCTAAAAATGTGTTTGAGATCTAGATTTTCATGGGATTAGTTGGTTATTATATTCACTTTTTTTGGGAATTGTCAAAGATTTCATCTCTTATGATATAGTTAACATGTAAGGGTGTGATGTTTTTTTTGGAGAGATCGGTGCTAGAGATATTTTGAGGAGTTGAAAGTGATATTGACTTCATCCCCAGTCTTGATTTTTCTTAAGTAGATTTTGGGATATGGTGTTTCTTATAATTACTCAGTTATGATTCTGAGTTATCTTCTGATATAGGGGATATTAGTGGTATATTATATCACTCATAAAATATTCCCCCACAAGAAGAACTAAACCATTTATTTTATTGAGTTAGTGGTAGTTATGCACTCTCTTATGACTTGGTTCCACTACCTCTTTGGGAGTAGTTTATGGTGTACTCATACCATAAGAGTACGATGTATATCTTCACTCAGAGGGATTTGAACTTGAGAAGAAGGAATTTGGTGGAGGACCAGAATACCTCCAATTTTGATATTTCATACACCCCTAAAAAGGAAAATATTGTCACAGACACTTTGAGAAGAAAATTATCAACTCAAGAAGAAAATTAATTAGTAGAAGAATGGTTCTTGATGAGCTTGTTTTCTAGGAAGATCTTGGGTGAAGGGAAACACTATGGGAAATTATTCTTTGACTAGACTCAAGTTTGATAACCTATGGATGATTTGATTCAACTTGGATAGATTGAGGATATAGAGATTTTTTATTTAATAAGAATTTTCATGGAAGGGAGACCTCAAGTGAGTGGTCTCTGTCTCCCGATGGAGTTTTTCACTTTTGAGGAAGGATGATTGTTTCAATAGACTTGAGGCAGGCATGGATGGATAATGGTCCCTAATCTAATTGGTTTTTGAACCCCAGAGTTACTAAGGTGTATCATGACCTAATACATCATTACTATTGGTCGAGAATGAGATGATCAATTATATATTTTGTGTCTTGATGCCTTACGTGTCATAGAATTAAGACTGAAGATCAAAAGGTTGTTGTTTTGCTATGTAAGATCCAAAATTTTTAGGTGATACAAATCCTTTTAAATTATATCTAAATATTTTTTTGTCTATATAACAATTCCTAATGAGTTCATGGAGATTTTATTAGTGTCCATGGCTTGTTTAGAGCCTAGAGCTCCAATTTTTGGACAAGCAGAATGAGGCGCACTATTGGAATATGATTAGTAGTAACTCTGTGGCTCAAAAATGTGACCCATGTGTTGAGGATAATAATTTTTATAACCAATAATGGGAGGAATAAATACTATTCTTTAATCTTTTGTTGAATTTTATAGGTGAACCAAATGGATTACACACAGTTTTTCTAACCGTTCACCCTTTAAAAAAGTGTGAAATGTCTATTTTTCCACATTAACCTTTAACATTTATCCTCATTTCTTCTTCCATCAAATAAAAAACATCAATTTTACATTGAAATATATCTATTTCTCCTCTCAATATAGTTTTTGAGGGTCTCATCCATCCATAATTTTTTTCAAGCATTGTTTATCACGCTGTTTAGGAAATGTTATGTCTACAATTCGTCCTGGTTATTTTCTTGTTTTGTCTAACCACATTGGTTTTCCCATGAGATAAAATATGCACTATTTTTAGTTTGTTCATCTATTTTTATGATTTATCCTATTATATCCCAATTTGGAGGCTAATAATGGATAAGGAAATGACTATTGGTATAATGTAGGTGGTCTAGCTATTTTTCTTTAAAATTTTAGTTGTATATATTATGTGACATCATTCCATGCACTAGAACATTTTTGTGACACAATATTTAATGTCATATTAAATTAATAAAATGTTTTCACCTTGAATTAGTTTCCCTTACCACAAAAGTTTCATCATCGGATGTTATGTACCTTGATGTGATCCACCCCCTTAGGGTGAGATATATAAAATGCCTAATAATGTTATTTAATTTTATGTAATAATACAACCTTTGATATGTGGTTTGGACATTATAAATGAATGGATTACATGGATAAAATTTAATAGGGGTGATACCATGATAGGACCCAATGCCTAGGCTATGTAATTAAATAACCTTTAAAGGTGTTTTGATTCACCTTATAATTAAAAGGGATAAATGGTTTCAATGAAAGGTGAATTGTATGACCATGCAACATTTTCCTAGTTTGATTATGAAGTATGATCATGGATATTATTATGATTATGATTTTTTTTGATTAATTACATATTTCTTTATTGTGGTCATAGACCTGAGATTAATTAAAGGTGTGGCATACCTTGAGTTATGCTTAGGTTCCCATTGAGAGTTTCCTTGGAAAAACTCATGGGATTCCGACCATTTCATTGGTTCATATTATAAGTGAATGACCACACTTGGACTCATTGTTTCTCTAAGAGTGATAATTACCCAACTTATATTTGGGGGTTCCCCTATATTTCTATAAATTTAATGAATGTATGGGATGGTTTTCCTTGGATTTAGCTTGATATTATGGGTTTCCCAAGATTATTCCTTGGGAAACTTTAACGTATCACATTGAGGCTACCTAGGAAATGCTCATAGGTCTTAGTTAGAACTTCCCCATTTTGGGTTAATAACCTAGGGTACACCCCCATGGACTCAACTAGCTTAGAAAAAATAAATTCCATATAAATTATGGAACCTTATATGATTATTAATATATATGGATTCCTTGATTGTATGTCTTGAGACCATAACATATAAATATAGATGAAAATTTAAAATTATTAGAGCCATTTTTGAATTAGGCCGAAGTAGGTAGAATCAAAAGGGTATCCCACGAGGAATTTAGACCAACATGGTTATTTATTTACTTCCTTATGTATTGTACCTGCACACTACTCATTATATATTCATAGACTGGATAGTGATAGACACTCTTGGTGGTGGCCTAATTTTTTTTACTCCCACCCTATTTATTTCACCAATAAGTGCTCAAATATACTTCCTGGATTTAGGTAGGGGTAAAGGGATGTTCCAAACTATGAACACTTTATTTTTTTACTTGGATATAGTATGGAAGCAGAGGAATATGCTTATGCTCATGGTGCTATTAGAGATAGATTTTAGTCATTTTGTGTGTTTTATATAGAATGTTCTTAGGGTATGTAAGACACCATGTTCCCCTTATATTAATCATTTTTATGTTGCATCATGACATCATTATTTAGTATATGATACAAGTTATTATTTCTTCTAACTGTTTAGTATTTTATGGATGGTCTATTTTATGCTACTTCATTATTATTGATTTTTTGATATATTTATTATATAACACTATACACCACTATGATTATGAGGGTATAGTCTCCCCAACATACCACATTATACTATTTCTACTATTCAGTAGCCTCTGGCATACAGGGAGGTGTGCTTGAGGCCATGTGGCCATTGGGTTAGGTCACTTATCAATTGACAAGACTCGGGATGGCATAAGTGGTATAAGATGCTTTATTTTCTTTAACATACAATCTTGTGATGGTAAAAAGGAGGCTATGATTTTCTAAAATTTGGTAATGGCACTATTCATGGGTGTAGTTGACCTAGGCCTAGGTAAAACACCAAGTTTCCTAGCTTGGGACTTCATGTTATGATATTTTCCTGTTATAGTTGTACTAATTTCACCATTGGGTGACTCACATGATTTCTGATTTTTGATATGATTTTCTATTCTCACCCTTTTCCTGGTATGTAAAGGAAGATTTATCTCATTCATTATTATAATAAACTACGTATTTTTATGTCATGCATGTTCTATGTAATGTTTACTTTATCATGTGAATTGTCTAGATCATGTTATAGGGCCATGATTTCTATAATAAAAATGAACTAATGTTTATTATAGGGATAAATTAATTGGTTTCATAACATTTCAACTTTTACCTATGTGGTGTTTTATAACATAGCTAGATTCTGTCACTTTAACTAACCAATTATGAAATTTTTGAGCTATGAACCATTGGTTAAATTGGTTTAAACATTAATTTATTTTGATTAAATGTATTACAACAATAATTTATAAAGTGTGAACCTCTATAAATTAATAATCGTGTTCCATATAATTGAGTAATCAAATATAGACTTGTTATATCCTGATATCAGATGTAAAGGTATGGTTTTAGTTGCATGAAGTGTTAATTATAACTTATAAGGAACATGTCTTCATAACATTGGAATGGAAACTCATCTAACTAGACTGTGATATATATATATATATATATATTTATGAACTATTGATATATTTATTCTCAATGAAATGGTTAATATTAAATGGGAATTTCAATTGAAATTTAAATAGTTTTTTCCTCTATAATTTTCAATTGAAATTATATATACCAGAACCTCTATCATGAAATAGAGAACATGACCCTGACCCGAACCCAGTAGTGGGTAGTGGGAGTGTATCTTGTGACCCTTCAGGTATTTCTATGTAACCTAGACAAATATTTAGAAGCAAGAAGTGGGGTATACATCTTTTATAGGAAGGATTTGTGCCTACCATATTCCCTTATCTAACATATTTTTCCATTAATTTTTTTCCAAGGAATGAGTTTGGAATGGTAGAAATATTCCACCATGATGGTCTTGAGTCATAAGCCAGGAAGGTGGTGAATACCATGATTTAGAGGTGGTGAGACCTACACCACCAATATTACCTCATGTAGTGCCACCTGTGGAACCTTCTATTATTCATGAATTAGGTACTGACACTCAGTTATGAGAGTTTTTTTTACATTTAGAATAGTCTACACTGGGATTTCAACGACCTGCATCTCCTATGGAAGAATTGACAAGGGAGTTCCAATAAAAAACCCTTATTCCTTTTTAGGGGAAGGCGGTCCTTATGCAACTATATTTTGGACAATGGATTTTTTTCTATAATTGAGCATTGAGATACACCTCCAAAATTGAGAGTGATACTCGAAAAATACATTATTAGAGGGTATTCCAAGAGATGGTAGGATGTTTTGATCCTAGATGATCATCATGGGGTTTTGTTCTGTAGGGATTTTCATACTTCCTTCTATGATTATTTATTTCCTAAGATGTTAAGGGAAAACTTAACCCTAGATTTTATGCACCAGAAGAAGGTAACTTTATCAGTTATGGTCTACTATACTCATTTGATAAAAAATCAGTGTTTAATTCATGCTCTCCTTGGGGAAATTTTTGAAGGGAAAGGCTATTTGTGGACGGACTCATGTATGCCACCTGATCTCAAGTGAACATGTTTTTTTAAAATACCTCTACTAAGATGGTGAACCATGCCCTCATCTCATAACAAAACCTAAGGGAGGATGAAGGTGTAGGGAATGGTGGTTCAGTGCATCAAAAGAGAAGTGGTTCATCTAGTGGAAAGAAACACCTTCATGAACCTTTTCATGGAGGTATTGGTATTCAATGTGTGTTCCTATGTAACTATGTGATATTTCACCAATTTTTTAGTTTGGGACACATGAATCCCCAGTGTAGTAAGGATCCAATTGAGTTTTAGGCCTACAGTAATATGGGATATATTTAGTAGTTTTGAAGAACCTTTCCTCCAGTGTCCAGTGACAGGGGTTCTACACAGACTCCAGGTTTTGGAGTAGGATCAACACATCCATTTTAGGAATGAATCTAGAAAATGAATAGTCAATCAGGCCAAGGTGGGGGTTTTAACTAAGGGATCAAAATAGGATATGTAGTTCCAATAGAGTGAATCCACTCAAGGTAGTTAGGTTGTATCTCGAGGTTGCAAATTGGGCTAGATATTTGTAGTACAACCTAAACCTAAGGATAAGGGTGTCAATCCTTATATGATTTAAGGTATGATTTTAGTATCCTTGACTTTAGTTTCCATTTTATTTGATGCATGCACTTATTCCTCCATTATATCTATGACCATAATGAAAAGACATGGTCTTGAGATGGAATAGTTTTATGGAGTGATGACTTTTGATACTCAGTTGGGAGTTTAATCAGTAAGTGTAAGCCAATTCAAGGAGTGCCCCACAAGAATTCTGCCTATCGTTTCTTATGGAACCTTTTTATCCTCGAGATGATGTGATCTAATATCATTCTCAGGATGAACTATTTAGTTCCTTATCAATCCTATGTTGACTATTTTCATTGGGGGTGTCCTTTAAATCACCTTAGGGTGGTAAATATATTCATAAAGAACAATGGGATGTCTATGAAAATCAGGATGGACTTTAGCGTTATTGGATGGGTAGATTGATAGCCTGTATTTCCAGTATTTTTCTAAGTGATTAGGGAACAATAAAGATATATTTCCCCTCTATGGTGGATTTTTTAGGGATATTTTCCCTAATTATTTTTTGGGATACCTCCTCATAAATAGGTGTAGATTACTATTGAGTTGGTTCTATGAGTAGAACCAGTATCTATCATACTTTACAAGATGACTCCTACTTAGCATTAGGAACTCGAAAAGTTGTTAGAGGACTTAAAATATAAGGGGTCTATACAACCCAGTACTTCACCATTGGGTTCACATATAATTTTCACCAATAATTCCTATGGTAACCTTCAATTATACATGAATTACCAAAAACAAAATCAAATTATGGTTATGAACTGGTGCCCTTTACCTCATATATATGATCTCTTCAACCAAATTCAAGGAGCTAAGGTCTTCTTGAAGATTTAATTGCGTTTTAGATATAATAAGTTAAAATTTAGACCTTCATATATACCTTGGATAGATTTTTTAATTAAGTATGGTCTTTATGAGTATTTGGTGATGTTTTCTAGTCAGAAGAACATGCCATAAATTTTTATGGCCCTAATGAATCGGGTTTTACATCCTTACCAAGATTCTTTACTTTTGGTTTTCATGGAAAATATTTTGGTGAATTTTCATACTCGATGTGATCATGATAAACACCTTGAAATAATATTTATTACAATAATATATCATAGGTTTTCTACCAGGATAACAAAGTGCCTCTTTTAGATTGATAAATTTTACTTTTTGGGTCACATTATCTCAGAGATAAGACTATTTATTGACTCAGAGAAGGTGTGATTTAGGGTTTCCTGAGAATATCCCAAAAAAATATTTGGTAAAAAAAGTTTCTTGGGTCAAGTGGGATATTATAAGAATTTAATACAGGAATTATCATGCCCTGCTGACACTATTATGGGAATAACCTAGAAGGGCACCAATTTTTCCTAGTCTGAACCTTGTGAGGAAGCCTTCCAAGATCTGAAAGGAAGATTGAATTTAACATTGATCCTAACCTTACCCAATCCTAGAAGAGACTAAATGGTTTAATATGATGCATTAGGCATCGAGTTGTGATACATTTTAATTCAAGGGGAGTAGGTCCTAGCATAAAAGTCTTTCCGTTTGAGTCCTCACAAGCATTATTACCTAACACATGATATCGATCTTACTGCATATTTTAATGTCTTGAATTGTTGAAGGAATTATCTATTGGGAGAGTGGTTAATTGTATACATGGACCATAAAATATTCAAATACATATTCACTGAACATGAGTTGAATATTAGACAGTGAAGATGACTTGAATACCTTCAATATTTCAGTTTCTTTCTTTCTTATATACCCAAGAAAGGCAATGTGGTAGCCAATTCACTAATTAGTAGTACTCAAAAAGAAGTTATTTAAGAAACCAGTAGTGAATGGAATTTTATGGCCTTATTTTGTGAGATACATATTGTGATTTGAGAGTTTCATGAGTGTCATGTACTTATAGCTCTATCAGCGACTTCTTCAGTTCTTGTTAGAGTATAGATGGGATAGCTTTCCGATCCAAAATGATTGGTCCTAAAGGAGATAATTTTAGGTGAGGACTTGTTGCCTGGTTGGGTCATTCATGGGGTTGAGATCTTGTACATTCATAGGCATGTATGGGTTCTAATAGGCTTGTGAGAATAGATGATGCGAGAATCTCACGCCTCAAAATGGACAGTACATCCTATACTTACAAAGATGTATCATGACTTACATTAAAAATACTGGTGGACCAATATAAAGAAGTATATGATGGGTTTTGTTACTCAGTGTTCCACCTATCAGTAGCTGAAGGTGGAACACTTGAGACCTACTAGTCTTTTACATACCATACCCATTTTGGAGAGGAAATGGGATGACACCAATATGGATTTTGTGATGGGATTACCTAGGTAACCTATATGCTATGATGCCATATGGGTGATCATGGATAGATTGAAATAGTTCACCCACTTCTTTCTTATCAGGGATACCTTTTATGTGGATGAGAAGAGAAGGCTATAAATTAGTGGTATTATACACCATCATAGGGTTCTCTATAGTATCATATTATACATGGATGTTGGGTTTTCTTCTTGGTATGATCAAGGGTTGTAGATAGATTTGGGATAATAGGTACTAATGAGTAAAACCTATCACCCATAGATTGATGAACATTCTGGGTGTGTGATATAGGTATTATATGACATGCTCTGAGCATGCATCCTTGGTTTTAGACATTATAGAGAGAAACACTTGACACTTGATAAATTTTCTTCTAATAATAAATTTCACGTGACTATGCTAATAGATCCATTTGATTCCATATATGGTATGTCATGTTGATTACCTCAGTGATGGTTATAGGAATGGGAAGTTATTCTACTAGGACCATATTTCATTCAGGAGTCATCATAGCAGGTACAACTTATCAAGAAGTTTATAGATACAACTCAGTTTAGGAATAAGTATTATATTGATAATAAAAAATGACCTCTATTGTTAAAGGTTTGGGATTGGGTATTCGTGCATGTTTCAACAAGGTAGGGGCATTGAAAGATTTAGATACAAGGGAAGCTAGTTTCTAGGTTCATTAGACCCTTTTAGTTCTTTGAGATATTTGGGATAATATCCTATCTGTTCGAGTTACCTCATAAGTATTGGTCCATGAATGATGTCTTACATGTTTCATATAATTGTCATTATTATTCATAATAATATCATGTCTATCATCATAATGAAGTTATGTTAGAAGTTCATTATTCTTTTGAGGAGTACCCGATACGTATCGTTCATCATAGCATTAAGGCTCTTCAAGTCATGTTAGTTCTTCTAGTTCAAGTGATATGGTATCACAACCATGAACAAGATGCGAACTAGGAGAGAGGGGATGATGTATGCACTCAGTGGTCAGAGTTATTTAAATATTATGCTTAACCACCCTTATAAGGGAAACTTGGGGATGAGTTGTTTTAAATAGGAGAGGTTATAAGATATATCCATTTATAATGGTATGTATAATTTTTTTATTTTTTTATTTTATCTATATGAGAATTACTAATGCGGTTGTGGAGGTTTTAGGATCATCTAGGGCTTCTTCAGCTGCTAGAGCCCCAGTTTTTTGGAGAATCAGAATGAGCCAAGTGGTTGGTGCACGATTATTAATAACTATGCAGATCAACTATGCAACCCACATTTAGAGGAGAAATGTTTGTATAACCATGAAATGGGGTCCACATTATCATGAAATAATATATAGTAGAATTATAGAGCTAAATCAAATAGTTAGTGCATAATTTTTCTAATTGTGAATCTAACTTAGAGACTGGGTGTTTTAGTTAGATAGTAGTGGCACACAGTTTGGCCAACCCTGAGGCCAAACCACACACCCATTTAAAAAGTGGGAAATTTTCATTTTTACCTCCTAATAATTGACCATTATCATCCTTTATTCTTCCCTCCAACACAAAACTACCCTCTCTTGATGAAATATTTCTATTTATCTTATCATGCTAGGATTTGAGAGATATCATCACTCTGGTTTCTAATTCATGTATCATTCATCATGTTGTTTATCCAATGGTATGTCTACAATTTCACTTTGTTCTTTTCTGGTTTTCTATTTTCATATTGAATTTTATTTCCATGAATGCTAATATGACCTGTTTTCAGGGTGTTCATCTATTTCTATAATTTTTCTCATTATAGCCCTGATTAATGGCTGGTACTGGATAAGGAATTGACAACTGGTAGAACATTGGTGGTCCATATCTTTTCACTAAAGTATTAGTTTTCTATATTATGATTCATGGTATCCCACACCAAAACATTTTTGTGAAACCTTTTTAATGTCTAATTAAATTAATAAAATTTTATCACCTTGAATTGAATGCCCTTACCAACTAATTTTTATCATCATAGGTTTTCTACCTTAATGGGAGTCACACCTTTAGGATTTGCAATATCAAATTTTGAAGAATGCTACATATTTTTATATAATCAAACCCAATTTGATGTGAGGTTTTGGTATTTATAAATGAATTACTTAATTTTAATAAATGGAATGGTGTAATACCTTTCATGTCCCATGATCCTAGGATTTTTAATTAAACCACCTTTAAATGTGTGTTGATTATCCTTACTATTGAAATGGACAAATGGTTTAAATGAAAGGTGAATGTTATGACCATGTCACCAAGACCTTTTTTGATTATTAAGTATTATCATGGATATTATTACAATTATAGATACTCGATGAATAATTACATAATGCTTGATTATAATCATAGACCTAAAATTAATCAAAGGTGTGGCATGATTTGAGTGATAATTGTATTGCCATTATGATTTTCATCAAATAGACTCATGGGATGCCAACTAAAACATTAATGAACCTACCAAGTGAAATACCGCACTTGGATTTGGTCTTTGTCTTAGATTGAGAATTACTCAACTTAGCACCAAGTGTTTTCCTATATTCTCATTAATTAAACGAATACCATAGCTTTTTCTCATTAGATTCAACATGATATTTTAAACCCCCTTGGATTATTCCTTTGGAGACTTTAAATAATCACCCTAAGGATACCTAGAACATCCTCCTAGGTATTGGGTACAAGTTCACCTTTTTCGGTGAATTTCCAAGAGTACACCCCTTTGGACTCACCCAACTTATAAAACATAAATGTCATGGAAATTATGGAAACTTATATGATTATCACTATATATGGATAACATAGTTATATACCTCAGGTCCCAAACTTATAAATATAACTGAAAATTTTAAATTCTCAGATACATTCCTTGATTTTTCCAATGAAGGGAGAATCTAATGGGCATCACATAAGGAACTCAGATTGACATGATTATTTATTTACCACCTTTTTGGTTATACTTATACACTTCTCATTATATATTCATAGATTGGATAGTGCTGGAAATTATTGTTGATGGCCAACTGAGTTTTACTCACACCCTATTTTGGCTAATGATTGGTACCCAGAAAAACTTCTTAGATGTAGGCAGGGAAAAAGGGAACCATCCAACTATATATGCTTTATTTTTTGTACTAGGATAGAGTACGGGGGAAGATAACTGAGATTGTTCTCATGATTCTATTAGAGATAGCTTTTGGTCAGTTGAATGTTCTTCATAGCATGAATATTTCATATACCTTTTACATTTCTTCACTTACATTACCCATATTTATATATCATCATGACATCGTTATTTTGTTTAAGACATTGCTTACTAATGCTTTTATCTGTTTATTATTATATGGTTTCCCTATTTTCCACTGCTTCATTGTTATTGATCTATTGTTTTTTTATTATAGACTATTACAATCCACTCTAATTTTGAGGGTATTGTCTTCCCATCATACTACTGTAGATCATAACTTCTAGTCATCATCCTCTAGTGTATGAGGAGATGCACTTAAGTCCATGTGGCCACCGAGTCAGGCCGCTTATTAGTGGATCAAATTGAAGATGCCACATGTAAAAACCCATAAACAATCTAGTGTGTAAATTGGATGTTATTTTCATCAACTTTGTGATTATGATACCTTAGACTCCTAGTGTTAAGAATGCGACATGGGTAATTTCTAATAGACTCTTGAAATGAACGCATTTACTACCTATATACGAGTTGGAAAAGGTATAGGATCTTGGGAACCATGGTGTGTGAAGTTATCATTTCAGATAGGTACCCTCGCTTCATATCCTAGACTGTGATTGGATTGTAGGAAGTTATGGGTTATTTGTTGAAGTTGGGAATGTATTATCATCCTTTTATGGATAACTAGACTAATAAATCCATTCATATTATTCAATATATAATTCGAGCATGTATGAATGATTTCAATGGATCTAGGGAGAAATATATAACCTTAACGAAGTTTGAAAAAAAATTATTTATGATTCAATCAAAATGATTCTATTTGATGCATTGTATTGGAGGCCTTACAAACTGCCTCTTTGTTGGGAAGAGATTGTAGCAAATTTCTTGGATGGACCAAGCGTTGTTCAGGAGATGATTTATATCACACAATTGGTTAGGAAAAGGTTAACAATAGATAAAATTCACTATAAATCATATGTTTATTAGGATCATAATCTACCAAAAATTGAGTTAGGTGATCATGTTATCTATATAGTTTCACCTTCATTGGGACATAGATGTTTGGGGAGGTGGGGGAGGTTAACACCTCGTTATGTCCACTAATTTGAGATTGTGAAGAAACTAAAGAAGGTGGATTATCAATTGGAATTACCTTCTCTTTTGATTTTTATCCCTGATGTGTTCTATGTTTACAAACTAAAGAAGTATTAGTTGGATCCATTCCATGTTATTGGGTAATAGAACATTGAGATGGAACTTGACATATTAGTGATTAAAATTACTATTTAGATAGTGAATCGATGGGATAAGACATTACGCCCCAAGATAATACCATTGTTTCATGTGAGATGGAAGTGTGGTAGGGAAAATCATTAGACATCAGAGCTCAAAGCCTTGAAGATACACCAATAGACTTAACTTTTTTGAGGTTCATGATCTTGACACTTAAAAGGTATGAATTTCTTTTGTGGTAGGGATAATTGTGACACCCTCTTAGTCATATATATGATTATTTTGAGACTGAAGTTGGTTACATTCAATTTCATTATAGTTAGTGGTGCTCAGTGGATTAAATATGGGATTTGAACCATTTATTTTGAAAAAAGGGTAGAACCACGACCATGGTGGAGGTTAAGGTGTGACTTTAGGCCACCATTGTAAAATAGTTAGGTCTAAAACACCAAGTGGTTTGGAATTTCTTAGGGTGGTGTGGTTTGGGAGCCTCTTTATTGATAATGGCCAGAGGGACCTCACCACATTGTGGTGGAGGTTGTGGTGATTCCAAAATGTTCTAGTTTTGATCCCCACTCCCTGGATAGTCCCCATGGTTGGTATTTTGGGTGAAGCCATCATGCTTTTGTCGGACACCCCTAGACATAGTGGTGGTGGTTTTAATTTTTTTTTTAAATTCTAGAATGGATCCTGATCATCCAGGGGAAGTTATTCCAGCTACATATAACCTTAATGGGGGGGGGGGGGGGTGTTAACATGTCTTCTGACTTGGTTTTACTCTATTAAACTGATTATTCTCTCCCAATTTTCTCAGATTCTAGACCTAGCACGTTTTAGGAAGAGGTTTTGGGCATTCATCTCTTGTCTAGTAGTGTCATAAGGTGATTCCATTTTTTCTTGGATTTCTCATTCAAGATCTGGGATCATGAGGAACAGATCTCTTCCTCTATCATCACAGGTCTTGGATGAAATTATATTTTTATTACTCTTGATGTAGTTGTTTCTATCCTATGGTATATTACTATTTCATGCTTCTGTTCTTATGACTTCATTAGGTGTTAATTTATGAAATTTATTAATTGAAATCCACGAAAGGTGAACTTGATCTTTTATGTCCGTAAAAATGTTTTCTAAAAAAGTGATTTTATTGAAAACCATTTGGATACCCATGATGTATTTGTTAAAAAGATTCAAATATGGTTTTGAATTGGAAATTTTCTTTAATGAATGAAAATGGTATGTAATTTCTATTGAATATGTTTTAATGAAATATGGGAATGAAAATAGAATAGTTTTTTTCTTGGAAAACGTTTATTAAATATGAATTTTGTTCCATGAACACAATGAAAATATAATCGCACATCAAGAAGACATTGGGATGTATTGGAAAATGAGACATATGAAATCCTTAGTGTAGTAAAATATAAATAAGGATGGTGATCATGATTCCATGGTTCTTGTGGGTAGCCTTTATTGGGGAACCAAGGCTCATTGAGTTTGGATTCACTCATATTGGGTAGTGGTTCTTTTTAGTCTTGGTTGTGTATATCCTTGTGTTATGATTGTTCCCTGGGTGATTTGAGGATTCATTATGTGCATGTTTACAATATATGATTATTTTCCCACTTGACATAGATATTAAATATTCAAACCTTATTGATATATAATCTTATTACTCATGGATAAATGTATGTAATATTGCTTTGTTTATTTGAATATGACATGTTTTTGAAAAGAAAATGAAATGATGATTTTATATATAAAAGAAATGATTTCTCATTTTTAAAAATCTATTTTATACAAGAACTAACAAATTCATGTTGATAAACATTATATTTATTTTTTGTGGTTTCCTACTGATATTTAGTGTTCACACCCAAATTTTGTCTTTGGACATTTATAAACATAGTTTTGTAGGGTACAGGTAATGGGAAGAGCATCATATGGTGGATGAATCTCTTATTATATTTCCATATGATGGATTGGAATTGTGGTGGATTATGGTCACTTAATGATAGACCCATGAGTTTATTCGTGTTCTATGTTGATGGTCATTCAGTTTGTTCATCTATAACTTGTTATCTAGTTTTTGGATGTTACATTTATTGTTTGGTTTCTTAAAAATATGAGGTACTTTTGGATATCTACTACAATACACTATTTGTTTCTATATTAGAATTTCCATGGAGGTTTAAATCATTCAAATATTTTTTTAAATGATACTATTGTACTTATAATCATTTTATGATAATCAGAAACGCATTTCAAACCTAGATGGGGTCCAATTCAGATGATATTATGAGTTGAACCTAGTTGGTCTATAACAGTTGACATCTATAACTAAGTCTATAAAGATATAATTAAATAATATTACCATTTTCAATCCATTTAAATAATTATTTTATTTATTTATTTAAAATGTGTATAGCATAAATATTTAAAATATCTTTTTAAACTTTGATCATAAAATAATAAGTCATGTTTTACTACATAGATTTAAGTGATAATTGATAGATAATAATCACTAATCTAATTTATTTTTACACCCTAGATCCAAAAAGATGTATCATGACCCATGAAATCATTATTGGTGGTTAAGAATGATAAAATTGATTGCAAAGATTGTGTGTCGGTGTCTTACGTGTCAGATAATTGAGGCTGAACATAAAAATCCTATTTGTTTTCAATGTAAGATCTTGGATTTACAGATAGGTACATATCATTTTAAATTCTATCTAAAACGTTTATATATATATATATATATGATAAAATGTAATGAATTTTTAGAGTTTTCAGAAGCATATAGGGATTTTTTGAAGACTAGATCTCCAGTTTTTGGAGAATTAGAATTAGGCACATGATTTGTGCATAATTAGTAGTAACTATGAAGCTTAAACATGTGACCCATGTATAAAGGATAATAGTTTGTATAACCTAGAAAGGGAGGATGAACGAACATGTAGGATGTTTCAATGGAATTTCATAGGTGAAATACGTGTTTGGAACACAGTTTCTCTAACCATGTGCCTATGCATGTGAAGCGGTGTGAAGCTTATACAATGGTGGAACAAGGTTGGCATATAGTATGGCCAACTATGAGGCCAAACAAAGATGTTTTTTTTAAAAATTGTGAAATATCCATTTTTTTCTTCCTAACCTTTACACCTTATCCTCTTCTATTATTACCTAAATGAAAAATATCCCCATCCCATTGAAATCTCTCTATTTATCCTCTCATCCTAGTGTTTAAGAGATCTCATCCATCCAACATCTGATTCATGTGTTGTTCATCACATAGTTTAGCTAATGTCAATTATATAATTACTATCAGTGCTTTTATTATTTTATCTATCGGTATTGGATGTTATTTCCATGTGAGATAATATACCCTATTTTGAGAGTGGTTTTCTATTTATCTGATTTCTCCCATTCTAGCCCATATTAGAGGCCCACACTGGATGAGAAGATGAATATCAGTATAAGGAAGGTGGTCGAGATATTTTCCATAATTTTTTTGTCATATTACGAGTCATCACGTCGCATGCTAGAACTCTGTGTTATGCCCTTTTTAATGTCAAATTAAATTAATAAAATGTTATCACCTTGAATTTGTTTCCATCCTACCTAATTTATATCATCAGAGGTTATATACGTCAATGCGAGTCACCCCTTAGGGTGTGCTATATAAAATTATTAATAATACTACACCTTTATATATAATCAAACCAACTTTTAGGTGTGGTTTGGGACCTTATAAATGAATGGAATAATTGGATAAAATGGAATGGTGCAATACCATGCTAGCCCCAAATCCTAGGCTATGAAATTAAACCACCTTTAACGTTTTGTTGAGTCATCTTGTAATTGAAATGAAAAAATGGTTTAAATGAATGGTGAATTCTGTGACCATATCACCTTGCCCTTGTTTGATTATGAAGTATGATCATGGATAATATTACGATTATGGATATTTGTTGAATAATTATACAATGCATTATTATGGTGATTAACATGAAATCACTTAAAGTTGCGGCATACCTTGAGTGATAATTGTACAACCATTGTGGGTTCCCTTGGATAGACTCAAGTGATGACAACCAATTCGTTGATGCATCTACTAAGTGAAATTTAAATTTTTCCTTCATAAAGGTTAACCCTTATCATCCTTTCTTCTTCCCACAAACACACAACATCCCTCTCTTGTTGAAAGCTCTCCATTTATATTCTCAAGCTAGGATTTGATAGATCTCATCCATCTAGTGTCTGATTCAAGTATCGTTCATCATGTTGTTTATCAAATGGTATGTATAAAATTACCCTTTATTATTTCTAGTTTTCAATTTCTATATTGTATTTTATTTTCGTGCAAGCTAATATGACCTATTTTCATGGTGTTCATCTATTTCTCTAATTTCTCCAATTCTAGCCCAGATTAGTGGCTAATACGGGACAAGGAGTTGACTACTAGAATAAGGAAGGTGGTGTAGCTCATTTTAATAAAATTTTGGTTACATATATTTTGATTCATGGTGTCACACACCGAACATTCTATGTGACACCTTTATTAATGTATAATTAAATTAAAAAAATGTTATCACCTTGAATTGACTTCCCTTACCACATAATTTTCAACATCATAGGTTTTATACCTTAATACGAGTCACTCCCTTAGGGTGTGAAATATAAAATTATGAACAAAGCAACATATTTTTTTGTAATCAAACCTCCTTTGTGGTGTGGTTTTGGCACATATAAATGAATGCCTTGATCGGATAAAATTAAATGGTGTGATACCTTTCCAGTCCCCAGAGCCTAGTCTATGAAATTAAACCACCTTTAAAGGTGTGTTGATTCACCTTAAAATTTAAATGGATTAATGGTTTTAATGAAAGGTGAATGGTATGACCATTTCACCTATCCATTGTTAGATTATGATGTATGATCATATGATTATGGATACTTGATAAATAATTATAAAATTCTGGATTATAATCATAGACCTGAAATTACATAATGTGGTGGAATTAACTAAGTGATACTCGAATTCAAATTGTGGTTTTCATTGGATGGACTCATGGGATTCCAAATGATTCATTAATACACCTACTAGGTGAAATACCACATGTGGATTTAGTATTTGTCTTAGATTGAGAATGCTTTGACCTAGCACCCAGGGTTTACCTAAATTATCATAAATTAAATGAAAACCTTAGATGGTTCTCATTTGATTTGACTTGATATTATTAACCCCCTTGTATTATTACATGTTCTCATTTAAATTATCACACCAAGGATACCTAGGACATCCTCCTAGTGCTTGGGTATAACTCACCCTTTTTGGGTGAATTGCCAAGGGTACACCCCTGTGGACTCACCCATCTTATAAAACATAAATTCCATTGAAATTATGGAACCTTATATAGTTATCACTATATATGGATTCCTTTTTTATATACCTAGGGTCCCAAAATTATAAATATAAATGAAAATTTAAAATTCTAAAATAAAATTCTAAATTAGCCCAGAGTAGGGAGTATTTGATGGGTATCCCATGAGGAACTCAGACTGACCTGCTTCTTTATTTACCACCTTTTTATAACAATACACTACTCATTATATAGTCACAAATTGGATTGTACTAGAAATTATTGGTTATGGAATACGGAGTTTTAATGACAACCTGTTTGGGATACCAACTGGTACCTAGACAGAAATAATGGATGTAGAGGTAGGGACAAAGGGAAGTACCCAGCTATGGATACATGATTTTCTACACTAGGATGAAGTACAAGAGCATATAACAAATATTGTGATCACAATAATATTAGATATAGCTTATGGTCTATTGTATGTTTTTTATAACATGTACATGTCATATGACTTATACGTTGTTTTCCTTACATTCCCCTTTTTTATATATCCTCATGACATCATTATTTTGTATATTACACTGGTTACTATTTCTTATAATTATTTATTCATATGTGGTTTCAAAACTTTTCAATTATTCATTATTATTGATTTTTTGTTTTTTTATTTTATACCATTACGCTCTAGTCTAACTATGAGGGTATAGTCTCCCCATCATACCACTGTTAACCATCACTATAAGTTCACAACCTCTAGCGTAATGGGAGATGTTCTTCAAGCCATGTGGCCACAAAGTCAGGTCACTTATATGTGGAAAAAACTCAGTACATCATATGCTACAACCCTTACCCATTCTAGTAAGGAAATGGGATGATACAGTCATCTACTTTTTGATTAGGAAGCCTCAGATTCCAATTGTTAAGGATGTGACATATTTTATTACTGATCGAATCATGAAATCATCGCATTTACAACCTATAGAGAAGTTAGAAAAGGTAGAGGATCTTGGAAACTATGGTGATTGAATTTATCATTTCGGATAGGTACCCTCACTTTTCATCCCGAGTTTTAATTGAATTACAGGCAGTTATGAGTTATTAGTTGATGTTGGGAATTCCTTATCATCTATAGACATATATCTAGACTAAGAAATCCAATCAGATTCTTGATGACATATTTAGAGCATCTGTTGTTTAATTCAATTGATCATGGTAGAAATATCTAACCTTAGTGGTATTTTCCTATAACAATATTTATCAGTATTCAATCAATATGGTTATAATTGAGGTGTTGTATGGGAGGCCTTACAGATAGATTCTTTGTTCTTAATAGATTGTAAAATGGTCCTTGGTTGGACCAATCATTGTTCATAAGATGTCTAATATCACACAATTTGTCAAGAAAAGGTTTATAATACCTCAAAGTCACGAAAAATCATATGTTTTTTTGGCATCAGCATCCTTTGAAATTTGATGTAGGTTTGAGGGTTTTCCCCATATTTCCCCATGGTTTGGATATAGATGTTTGGAGAGGTGGGGTAGGTTTGTACCTTTGTTATGTTGGCCTATTTGATATTGGGGAGAAACCTAAGAAGGTGTCTTATCAATTGGGATTACATACTATTTTTTTATCCATGATATGTTCTTTGTTTCCATACTAAATAAGTATCAGCTAGATCCATCCCATGTGATTGAGTGGGAGGGTATTGATATTGATCTTTACACCTTAGTGATCAAAATTCCTATTTAGAAAGAGTATCGACATAATAAGACATTACATGCCAAGATGATCCCATTGGTTCAAGTGATATAGTAGTGTGGTAGGGAAAACCATGATACATCGGAGCACAAAGCCTTGATGATGTAGGAATAGAATTATCTCTTTTCAGGTTTGTAATCTTGAGACATACATGGGTTGGATTTCATTTGTCATGGGGAGAATTGTGACACCCTCTTAGTCAAGGGTATGTTTCTTTTGAGCCTTAAGTTGGTTCCTTTAGATTTAACAATAGTTGGAGGTTCTTAGTGAATTAAAATTTAGTTTTGAACCATTTTTATGAAAAATAGCTTGGACTATGACCATGGTCGAATTTGAGGTGTCCCTTTGGGCCACCTGTGTAAAATTGTTAGCTACAAAACACCCGGTGGTTGGGTATTGCCTGGGGTGGAGCAATTTCGGACCCTCTCTATCAACCATGACCAATGTGACCCCACCACATCATGGTGGAGGTTGTGTTGAGTCCAAAATGGAATAGTTTTGAGAAACATGGAATTTATGGTCCCCATGATCAGTATTTTGGATGAAGCCACCATGCCATGGTGGGAAACACATGGCTGTAGTGGGGATTGTTTAATTTTTTTTAAACAGCTGAATGAAACTTGATCTTCTGATGGAAATGATTCTAGGTGCATGAAACCTTAATGGGGGGGGGGGTGAATGATTCTTTTGAATTGGTTTCCCTTTATTAAACTGATTATTTTATCCCCATTGTCTCATATTACAAACCTATTATGTTACCTGAAGGGGTTTTGGGAATTCATATCTTATCCAGTAGTGGATTAAAGCAATTCCCTTCATCCTTGGCTTTCTCTTACTAGATATTGGCTCATGAGGACTAGATCTCTTCCTCTCTCATCACCACTCTTGGATGTAATGATATTTTCATTACTCTGGAGGCAGGTGTCTATATCCTATGGTATATTACCATGGCATGCATACGTTCTTATGATTTCCTTAGGTGTTAATTTTTGAAAATGATTACTTGAAACCCATGAAAGGTGAATTTGATCTTTTATGTCTAAAACAAATTTTCATAAAAAAAGTACTTTTATTGAAATGTTTTTTGACAGATATGAAGTATTTGTTAAAATTCCTCAAAGGGAGTTTTGATTTGGAAATGGTTTTTCAAGCATGAAAATGATTTAACCTCAAAATAGATTTTTTTATGAAATTTGGGCATGAAAATGGAATAGTTTTTCCTTGGAAAATGTTTATGAAATATGAATTTGGTTTCATGAACACAATGACAATATAATAGCACATTAGGAAGACCTTTCGATATGGGGTAAAATGAGACATATGAATGCCTAAACAGAGTATATTATCACTAAGTAGGTTCTCAGGATTCCATGGAGATAGTGGGTAGCCTTTATTGGGGAACCAAGGATCATGGAGTTAGGATTCACTCTTGTTAGGTAGTGGTTCTTGTTTGCCTTGGTTTTTATACCCTTGTGTTATGACTGTAACCTTGATGCTTTGAGGATACATTATGTAAAGTTTTACGTGATATTATTATTTTCCCACTTGATATAGATATTGATTCTTGAAACCTTATTTATACATCTTATTATACCACATGGATAAATGTATTTTATATTTATTTGTTTATTTGAATATGACATGTTTTTGAAAAGAAAACTAAAGGATGAATTTATATAGAAATGATATAATTTATTTTTTTCGAAATATATTTTATACAAGAACTAACCGATGCATATAGATAAAAATTATATTTATTTTTGGTGGTATCCAACTGATATTTAGTGTTCACACAATAATTTTTTCTTTGGAAATTTATAGACATGGTTTTATAGGATACATGTAATGAGAAGAGTATCATGTGGAGGATGTATCTCCTATTATATTTCCTTCGATGGATAGGGATGGGGGTGGATTATGGTCATATAAATAAAGACCCATGGGTTTATTTAGGTTCCATGTTGATGGTCCTTCGGTTTTTTTCATCAAGAACTTATTATCCAGCTTTTGGATGTTAACTTTATGGTTTGGTTGTTTTGAAGTATGAGATATTATTGGATATCTACTGTGATACACTATTTTTTTATATATTATCATGTCCATTAAGGTTAAAATCATTCCGAAATTTCCTTATACGATAATATTGTACATATCATCATCCTGTGGTGATAAGAAATGCTTTTCAAACATTGATGTGGGCTAATTCAGATAATATTATGGGTTGGACATAGTTAGTCTATAACTGTTGACATCACTAATTATGTCTAGACAAATATCATTAAATAATATTATTGTTTTCACTTCATTAATAAAATAATTTTTTGATTTAATTAAAGAGAATATATAGGGACTTTTTAAAATATAATTTTTTAATGTATGATCATAAAATAATAAGTGGTTTTCTCTTGCATATATTGAGGTGGGAATTAATAGATAATGGTCATCCATATAATTAGTTTGTACTCCCAATATCTACCAAGATGTATCATGACCCATGATATCATTACCAGTGGTTGGAAATGATACGATTGATTTCATATTTTGTGTCTCGGTGTCTTACATGTCAAAGAATTGAGTCTACACATCAGAAACCTGCTGGTTTTCTATTTAAGATCCTAGATATGAAAATAGGTAAAAATATTTTTAAATTATATATAATTTTGTTGTTTTATATATATGATAATTTATAATTAATTGATGGATATTTCAGGAGTTCATGGGCCCTGTTTGGAGATCATATCTCCAGTGTTTGGTGTAGTAGAATGAGATGCATGATTGTCACATGATTTGTAGTAATCATGTGGCTTAAACATGCGAACCATGTGTAGTGGAGAACAATTTTTATAACCATGAAAGGGAGGATGCATGGACATTTAATAAGCTGCAATGGTATTTCATAGGTGAACCACATGGTTTGAACACAATTTATCTAACTGCGTGCCTAACCAAGCGAAGTGGTGTGCTATTTAGATAGTGGTGACACACAGTTGGCACATAGTTTGGCTAACCATGAGGAAAAACCGTGAAACATTTAAAAAAATTATTCAATATCAATTTTTTACTTCCCAATATTTAACCCCTCCACTCCTTTGTTTTCCCCTCAAATGTAGAATATCTCTATCCCATTGAAATCTCTCCATTTCTCCTTTCAAGCTAGGTTTTGAGAGATCTCATCCATCCAACGTCTGATTCAGGCATTGTTCATCATGATATTTATCCAATGGTAGATATATAATTCATATAATTTGTTTTCATGATTTCTCTCATATTATTGGTTTTTATTTTCATGTGATTTAATATACCCTATTTTTAGGGTGTTTTCCTATTTCTCCGATTTCTCCCATTCTAACCCAGATTAGAGGCCCATACTGGATGAGGAGATGACTATTGGTACAAGGTAGTTGGTCTAGATATTTTCCAAAAAGGTTTTTTGTCATATTCTGATCCATCATGTAAAATTCCATAAATTATGTATGATGCCCTTTTTAATGTCAAATTAAATTAATAAGATGTTATCACCTAGAATTGGTTTTGTTTAGTACCTAATTTTCATCATCAGAGGTTATATACCATGATGAGAGTCACCCCATTAGGGTTTTCTATATGTAATACCTAATTATTATATGCCATGTTATGTAATCAAACCACCATTGAGGTGTGATTTTTAACCTTATAAATTAAAGGATTAATTGGATAAAATGGAATGGTGTGATACCATTATAGGCCCCTAAGCCTAGGCTATATAATTAAACCACCTTTAAAGTTGTATTTATTTGTCTTGTAATTGAAATGTTTTAATGTTTTTAATAAAAGGTGAATGGTACAACCATGTCCCCTAGCCATTGTTTGATTACATAGTATGATCAGAGATATTATTACGATTATGGATACTTTTTCAATAATTACATAATTATTGATTATTGTCATGGAACTAAAATTACTTAAAGTTGTAGAATAACTTGAGTGATAATTGGATTACCATTTTGGTTTCCCTTATATGGACTCATGGGATTATAACCAATTTATTTATACGTATACTAAGTGAAATACCACACTTGGATTCAGTTTTGGTCTAATATTAAGAATTCTCTAACTTAGCTATGTGGGTTCACCTATATTTATGGAAATTAAAATAATGTTTTGGATGATTCTCCTTGTATTATAATTGGTATTACAGACAAACTTATATAATTCCCTGTGATCCTTTCAAGTCTCACACTACGTCAATCTAGGACATTCTCCTAGGGCTCATGTGGGACTTCCCATTTTTGGGTGAATTGGAAAGGGTACAACCCTATGGACTCACCCATCTTATAAAATAAAAATCACATGGAAATTATAGAACCTTATATAATTATCATTATATATTGATGCATTGGTTTTATGTCTCAATTCATAAACATATAAATATCAATAAAAATTTACAATGATCATAGATATTTTGGGATTTCAGTGGAGAAAGTGACATCATATGGGTATCCTGCAAGGAACCTAGACCGATATGTTTATTCATTTACTGCCTTATGTGTTATACATGCACACTTCTCATTATATAATCAAAGACTATATATTGGTATACACCATTGGTGGTTCCCTATTGAGTTTTACTCACGCCTTATTTGGGATGCCAATTCTTGCCCGAGTAGATTTCATAGATTTTGTTAGGGATAAAGGGAAGTTCCCTACTCTGGATTCTTGATTTTTCATACTAGGATGGAGTATTAGGGTAGAGGACTGATCTTGTGTTCTCGATGATAATTAAGATATCTTTTTATCTTTTTGTTTGTATTATACAGAATATACATAGGGTATTCTTACTATCATGTTTCCGTTGTATTCCACATTTTTATATAGCATCATTCCAACATCATTTTTATACAATACTGGTTGTTATTGATTATGTCTACTTATTATTATCTCGATAATATATTTTCAACTACTTCATTATTACTTATCTATTATTCTATTTATTAAATACTACTGTGATACACTCTAATTATGAAGGTATAATTTCCCAAAAATACTACATTAGACCCTCGATGCTAGTCAGTGGGCTATGGCCTATAGGGAGGTGCATTTGAGGTCATGTGGCCACTAGTTCGGGTCACTTATCAATAGACCAGACTCAGGATGACACAATTGGCATCATATAATTTATTTTATTTTCCATACTATTTTGGGATGTTAAAAAGGAGACAAGGATGTGTTAGAATTTGGTAATGAACCTATTTATTGGAGTAGTTAGCACATATATAGGGAAAATTCCATTTTTCTCAGGATGGGACAAGATTTTCTGATATTTGTTTATCATGACTATATTGATTTCTCTATAGGGTGACACAAATAATTTATGAATTTTGATATGATTATGTATTCTTACCCTTGTCCTAGTATGAAAAGGAAGTATTATCTCATGAATTGTTATAGGAACCTAAGGATTTATTTATCATGTAATTTTCATTCCATGTTTACTTTACGATGTTCATTTCCTATAGCATGTTGCAGTGCCTTGATTTATACACTAAAAAATGCACTAATGTTTCTTATGCGGAAGAAATAATTAGTTACTTATCATGTCTACATCAACCTAAGAAGTTCTTCCCTACATTTCATGATAGTTTCACCTTAGCTAACCAATTATCACAGATTTGATCCATGAACCATTAGTTACATGAGTTGAAACATTACTTGATTGTGATTAACTGGATTCCAATTATAATTTATAAAGTGTGTGACTCTAAAATTTTTTAATGGTGATCTATATAATCGAATCATCAAATATTGCCTTGTTATATATTGATATTGGATATAAAGGTCCGACTACAGTTACATGAAGTGCCAATTATAACTTATAAGTCATAGGTATTCATTTCATGGGAATGAAATCTCATCCAACTAAATTGTGATATATATATAAACATGATTAAAAAACTAATCTATATAATTTAAATGAAATGGTTACCATTAAATGAGTATGTAAATTGAAAATTAAAGAGTTTTTTCCTCTATAACTTGTAATTAGAACCCCATATACTAGAACCTCTATCGTAAAATAGAGAAATCGACCCTAACCCAACCGTAGTGCCCTATCAATCTGTTTTGTTCTTAATGATTTACCTTTTGTGGTGATCATTTTTAGGGATGTTTTCCCCAAGTATTTTTTTACCTCATGAGAGAGAGGTGGAGTTTACTATTGATCCAACTCCAAGACTAGTGACACTATCTATCCCACCTTACAAGATGGCTCCTACCAATCATTAAGAACTCAAGAGGCAGTTGGGGGGCTTGGAAGATAAGGGGTTTATATGACCCAATACCTCCCCATGGAGTTCACCTATGCATTTATAAAAGAAGGATGATGAGACCCTTCAATTATTCATCTAATTCCAAACATTTAATCAAATTAAAATTAAAAACCGATACTCTTTACCCAGTATAAAAGAACTATTCAACCAACTTCATGGAGCTAAGTTATTCTCGAAGATTGATTTTAAAATTAGGCTATCATCAGGTATGAGTCATGATTTTGGATATACCTCATATAACATTCTGAAGAAGGTATTTCCTATTAAAGTATTTGGTGATGTCATTCTATCTAACGAATGCACCAATAGTTTTTATGGGCCTGATGAATCTGATTTTCCATCCATACCTAGATTATTTTCTTATGATTTTTATAGAAAATATATTGATATATTATCATATTCAATGCAACCATACAAAACACATTGACATAATATTGAGTACACTGAGAGAGAATAGGTTGTTATCCAATCTCACAAAATGGCACTTTTAGATCAATAAAGTTCACTTTATGCATCACATTATCTCAGAGATAGGAGTGTATGTTGGCCTAGAGAAGTTGAGAGTTATGGATTCTAGGGAAAATCTCAATAAATTATTTAACATATGAAATTTATTAGGGTTAGTAGGATATTATAGGAATTTTCTCTAGGAATTCTCATGACTTGAAACACCTCTTATGAGCTTAACCAAGAAGGGCATCAAATTTGAATGATCTAAAGCCTATGAAGAAACCTTTTATGAGTTGAAAGGAAGACTGACTTTAGCAATGATCCTAAATATACTTGAGCTTTGTAGAGGCTATACAGTTTATTATGATGCATCAAGAGTTACGGTTGGGATTTGTTTTAATGCAAGGTGAGAAGTTCATTGCATATGGGTCTTAGTAGTTGGGGCCTCACAAGAATAATTACCTGACAGATGATCTCAATATCATTTCATTTTTTCATGTCTTGCATTTTTGGAGGAATTATCTATTGGGAGAGTGGTTTATTGAATGCATTAACCTTAAGAGTCTTAAATACATATTCAGTCGGCATGAAATAAATCACATATAGTGAATATTGGTTGAATACCATCATTATTTTGATATTGAGATTGCTTTTATGCTAGTGAAAGGTAAAGTAGTGTCCATTTTATTGAACTGAAAGACTCAGATACAAGTTATTAAAGAATCCCACAATTAATGGTAGTTGATGGCCTTGTTTTATGAGATAAATATTGATATTTATGAGTGTCACAGGAATCTTGTACTCATATATCTATTAGTGACTTATTTACTTATGGATCAAGTGAATATGAGACAACTTTTTGATCCAGAAGGATTGGTCTAAAAGAGAGAGTTTCAGGTGAGGACCTACTGGTTGGTAGTGTTGTTTATGGGGATGAGATCTTACACTTTCACAAACGTGTATGGGTTCCAGCAAGCATGTGAGGAGAGTTGATACAAGAAATTCATGCCTCTGAATTGTTAATACATCCTATACCTACAAAAATGTATTGTGACTTACATTACTAATATTGGTGTCCTAATATGAAGAGGAAGATATTGGGATTTGTTACTCAGTGTTCCACTTGTCAGCAAGTGATGGTAGACCACTAGTGATCTACTCGTCTTTTAGAGCCCTTTCCCATTTCAGAGTGGAAATGGGATGATGTCACTTTGGATTTCATGATGGGATTACCTATGTCACCTTAAGGCTCTGATGTCATATGGTTGATCATGGATATAATAAAAAAAGTTACCAAGTTCTAACTTATTAGGGGAAGCATTTCAATGGATGAGTTGGGAAGGCTATGCATCCATGATATTATATTCTTTCATGGGCTTCCATGTAATATCATATCAGACAGGGTCACTCTATTTACTTCTTAGTTCTAGAAAGGGATGAAGAGGGATTTGGGTTTATATGTACTACTAAGTGCATCCAATCACCCACAAACTGATGATCAATCCAAGAATACGATAAAGGTGTAAGAGGATATTCTACAAGAACACACCCTTGATTTTATAGGTTCTAGGGAGAAACAATTATGTATTAATAAATTTTCCTATAATAATAGATTTCATGCAACAATACAGATGGATCCATATGAGGACATATATGGTAGGTCATTTTGGTGACCTCTATGCTAGTTAGAGGAAAGGGTAGCAGTGGTACTAGGACCACATCTCATACATGAGATATCGAAGAAGGTAAAACATATTGGGAAGCATATAGATACAACTAAATTTAATAAAATATCTTATGTTGATCATTATGGATGACCTATGGAGTTCAAGGCTGGGGATTAGGTATTCATTCATGCTTTTATTAGGCTGGGGCATCAGCGGATTCCGATATAAGGGAATTTAGTACCTAGGATTGTTAAAATTTGGTGCTTCTTTTTAAAAGTACCCAATATGTACCATTGATAATATCATGAAGGATCTTCAAGGAATGTCAATTACTTAAGTTCTTGTGCTATGGAAGAATGGCTATGTATAGGATGAGACTTGGGAGAGAGTGGCCAACGTACGTGGTCATTGGCTGGATTCATTCATAGATATTGTTTAAGCACCCATAGAAGGGAAACATGGGGAGGAGTTGTTATTTTCATGTGATATAATATTACCTATTTTCAGAGTGTTGTTTTATTTTGATTATTCCTCCTATTCTAGCATGGATTAGAGGATGACACTGGATAAGGAGTCAACTACCAGTATAAGGTTGGTGGTCTAGCTCTTTTCCCTAAATGTTTTGTTGTCTATATTATTTTTTTCATGTCACATGATTAACCTTCAAAGAAACTCTTTTTTAATGTCAAATTAAATTAATAAAATTTTAGCACCCTAAATTGGTTTCCCTTACCACCTCATTTTCATCATCAAGGGTTTTCTACCTCAACATGAGTCACCCCCTTAGGGTGTGCTATATAAAATTCCTAATAAAGTTACTTCTTATCATGTAATCAAACCACCTTTGAGGTGTAGTTTTATATTTATAAATTAATGACTAAATTGGATAAATAGAATGGTGTTATAACTTTCTAGGACCCAAATCCAAGGATATGTAATTAAACTCCCATTAGAGGTGTTTTTATTTACTATAAAATTAAAAATGGATAAATGGTTTAAATGAAAGGTGAATGGTATGACCATGGCATCTGGAACTTGTTTGACAATGAATTATGATCATGGTTATTATTACAATTATGGATATTTGATGAATAATTTCATAATACCTGATTATATTCATGGACCTGAAATTACTTAAATGTGTGGCATTCCCTGAGTGATACTTGGATTCCTATTGTGGATTTCCTTGCACGCAATCATGGGATTCCAACTAATTCATTTATGTTCCTTCCAAGTGAATGACCACACTTGGATTCAGTCTTTGTCTTATATTGAGAATGACCCGACATAGCACTAGGGGTTCACCTATATTTTAGAAAATTAAATGAATGCATTAGATGGTTCTCCTTGGATTAGAATTGATATTATGGACTACATTGGATTATTCTTTAAAATTCATTCAAGTATCACATTGAGGCTAACAAGGACATGCTCCCAAGGCTTGGGTAGAAAATTCCCCATTTTGGGTGAATTTCCAAGACTACACCCTTATAGTCTTACCAAGAATATAAAAATTAAATTCCATTTAAATTATATAATGTTATATGATTATCACTATAAATGGATGTCTGGTTGTATTCCTTGAGTATCGGTCTTATAAATATGAATGAAAATATAAAATTCTCAAATTCCTTTTCAACTTAGCACAAATCATATAGTATCGAATGGGTATACAACAAGAAACTCAGACCAAAATTGTTATTTATTTACTTCCTTATTATGAATACTTGTACACTTCTCATTATATGTTAACAAACTAGATAATGTTAAACATTTTTGGTGGTGTCGTACTAAGTTTTAATCACATCCTATTTAATCTATAGATTGGTACCTTGATGGAATTCATAATTGTAGATAGAGACAAAGGGAATCTCTCATATATGGATTCTTGATTTTCTATACTAGGATGGAGTACAAGAGTTGAGAATTGAGATTATTCTATTGATGTTATTGGGTATAGTTTTTGTACATTTGTATGTTTTGTATAGCATGTATATGTTGTATGTCTGATACATTGTTTCCTTTATATTCCCCATTTTTTATATAATCATGACATCATTATTTTTTATATGATATAGGTTATTATTGATTATGTTTATTTATTATTAATTGGATGCTCTATTTCCAACTTCTTCATTATTATTGATTTTATGTTCTGTTTATTATATACCATTGTTCTCTACTCTTATTATGAAGGTACAACCCCCCACTATACCACTATAGATACTTGCTACTAGTCTAAAAAATATAGTGTATAGGGATCCACACTAGAGGCCATGTGGCCACCAAGTTGGGTCACTTATTAGTGGACTAGAATCGAGACTTCACATGTTCTAACGATTATCCATTCCAGTGTAGAAATGGGATGAAATAGTAATCAAATTTCTGATTATGTTACCTATGACTCATATTTTTAAGTATGAAATATGGTTAATGATTTATTGAATCGAAAAATATACACACTTACTACATATTAAAGATTCTATGAAGATAAAGGATATTTAAAACTTGTATTTTCGATAGATTATCAAATCCCATGGTGTGCCATCAATTATCATTTTGGATAAGGAACCTCAATTCACATCCTCACTTTGTAGTGAATTGTAGGAAGTGATGGGTTCTCAGTTGAAGTTAAGCATGTCTTATCATCCATATATGGATTTCCAAACTAAGTGAACCATCCATATTATTGAATATATATTTCAATAATGAGTTCTTGAATTAAATGGTTCATTAGAGAAACATCTTACCTTAATGGAGTTTTATAATAACAATAGTCATTAGGCTTCAATCAGAATGGTGTTATTTGAGGAATTGTATAAGAGGCCTTGAAGATCACCGCTTTTTCTGGGAATAGAGTGGAGAAAAGACCTTGGTTGGACCTTGAAACATTCAAGAGATGATTAATATAATGTAATTAATATGTAAAAGGTTAATGATAGATAAATGTCTCCAGAAATAATATATCGATTGGCGTCATCATCCATTGAAATTTTAGGTAGTTGATAAGATTTTCCTCAAAGTTTCACCTTGACTGGAACATAGATGTTTGGGGAGGCAGGTAATGTTAATACATCATTATATCATCCCATTAGATATTGTAGAGAAAATCAAGAAGGTGTATTATCAATTATAATTACCTTCTCATTTGACTTTTATGCATGACGTGTTCCATATTTCCCAACATAAGAATTATTAGCTAGATCCATCCCACATGATTGAGTGGGAGGACATTGAGATTGAACATAACACCTTAGTGATTAAAAGGTCTACTCACATAGTGGAATGATGAGATAAGATGTTATGTGGTAAGATGATCCCATTGGTTCAAGTGATATGGCATCACGGTAGGAACAATCATGATACATGGGAGCACAAGGATTTGATGATGCAGTATTGGCCTTATCTATTTTCCGGTTTATGATCCTGAGAATTTTTGGTGGCCGATGTATCTTATGATGGGGAGAATTGTGACACCCTTCAGATCACATATATTCCTTTTTGAGGCATAAGCTTTTTCATTTCGATTTCAGAAGATTGAGAGGTACTTGGTAAATTAAAAGTGGGTTTTGAACCATTTTGATGTAAAACGGGCCAGACAATGACCATGGTGGAGATAGGAGTGTATCTTTCAGACTCCTTTGTAAAAAAATTACGGACAAAAATGTACATATATTGGGAATGTCCTAGAGTGGAGTGAGTTTGGAGCCTCTTTATCATCCACAGTCAGAGGGATCTCACCATATCATGGTGTTGGTTGTGGGGTGTCCAAAATGGCCTACTTTTGAACATCACATTGTGGCCAATCCCCATGGACAATCTCTTATGCGAAGCCACCATGTCATGATGGGAACACTTGGTCATGGTGGAAGTGGTTTTAGTTTTGTTAAATTCCTAAACTGAACATGATATTTTTAGGATGGTTATTCCAGTCACATGAAACCTTAATGGGGGGGGGGGGTTAACATGTCTTTTGAGTCATTTTACCTATATAAAATCAATTTTACTCTCCCAATTGGCCTAGATGCCCGATATATCATGGTCCAGGAAGGGGTTTGGGACATTCATCTCCAGCAAAACAATGTCTTAGGGTAAGTCCCTTCTTCCTTGTATTTATTTTTGTAGATCTATTCTCATGAGTACATGATCTCTTCCCCCCATCACCAATTTTAGAGGTAATGATGTTTTCATTTTATTTAGTTATGTTTCCCTATTATATGGTATATTCCCATGTAATTATTCTATTCTTATGCTTTAATTAGTTGTTAATTTATGAAATTGATTATTTTAGATTCATGAAAGGTGAATTTGAGCTTTTATGACCATGAAAATGTTTTATAAAATGGAGTTTTTTTAAAAACGTTTTGATGCACATGATGTATTTTTTCAAATGCATCAATGATGTTTTGAATTCAAAATGGTTTTTTAAACATGAATAAGATGTGGTGTCACTAAAGAAAATGTTTTTATGGAATTTGGGAATGAAAATGAAATGGTGTTTTCCTTGAAACATGCTTATGGAATATGATTTTGGTTCCTTGAACATAATGACAATGTAATAGATCATTAGGAAGACTATAAAATGCAAGGGAAAATGTAAAATATTAGTGACTTAGTGGATTAAAGTGTCACTAAGGTAGGTGATCATGATACCATGGAGCTAATGGGATTCCTTTACCAACGAACCGAGGTTCAAAAAGCTGAGATTCACTCATGTCGTCTTGTGGTTCTTCTTTGTCTTAGTTGTGAATACCTTTGTGTTTTGATTGTCCCCTTAGTGATTTAAGGATACATTACGTGTGTGTTTACGACATATGATTATTTTTACCACATCATATGGATATCAATATTTAAAACCTGATTTATATATCTTCTTATGACTCATAGATAAATGTATTTATTATTTATTTGTTTATTTAAATATGACTGGTTTTTAAAAAGAAAACCAAAGCATGATTTTATATAGAAAAGATATGATTTATCATTTTTAGAAATATGTTTTATACATGAAATAATTGATTCATGTAGATAAAAATTATATATATTTTTGGTGGTATCATTCAAAACATTTGTTCTCACATCCTAATTTTTTCCTTTGGATGTTTCTATACATGGTTTTACAGAAAACAAGTAATGGGAAGACCATCAGGTGGAGGATGAATCTTCTTTCATATTATCATCTGGTCAATTGGGATGCTGGTGACTTATGGTCATGTAAAGATAAAAACATGGGTTGATTTAGGTTTTGTGTTGTTGGTCTTTTAGTTCATTCATCTAGAACTTGTTATCCAGTTATTGGATGTTACCTTTATGGTTTGGTTGTTTTGACATATGAGGTATTCTTGGATGTCTATTGAAATTCAATGTTTTTTTCTATATTATAATGTATTTTGGGTGAAATTTTTTCTACATATCTTAATATGATACTATGATTCTTATCATTTGATTTTCGAAATTCGAAACACATTTAAGTCCTTTTTTTAGACCAATTAAAATGATATTATGGGTTATCCCTAGTTTGTATGTTACAGTTGACATACCTAATTGATTCTAAAAAAATATCATTAAATAATAATATTATTTTCATTCCATTAAAAAATAATTTTCCTAATTATTTAAAAAGAATATATCAAGAATTTTTACCATATAAATTTTTTAATGTTTGAGAAAAAAATAATAAATTTCATGTAAAAAAGTAGTTCACTAGTTTTAAACTAAAAAAGTCAACTTTTCCTCTATACAATACCTAGAGTTGAAAAAACTGGAAAAAAATATGGATATAGGGTAGCAAGTCTAATTAAATTGATAGTCTAAGGTGGAAACTAAAAGTTCTGTCAATGCAACACATGGATTTTCTGTCAGTTCCCTGAGGAGAAGGACCAAAAAACTAAACATTAGAAGCCTAAGAATTTTAATTACGTTCTTTAAACATGACATTAAAATCACAACAACTTGTTCTACATTTCTAACTGAGGCTCACATCTATTTCATCTTATGAATCCATTATCTCCCATAGACTAGTAGCATATTCCAAGGATATTAAAGATAGATATGGATAATAAGATACAAAAATTATAGAAATTTAATCATCATTTATCGACACCAATGTCAAATTAGAAATTACAAGTAGTGGTAGTTGACACAACATGTGTAGATGTCGATTCGGGTTTACTTTTCATGGTTTTAGCAAGAACACTGCCAAGATGTTTATTGATTAACAAAAAGACATAATAATTGAATTATACATGATAATTACAACATGTTAAATGATAAAAATACAGTATATTAATTCCATGAAAAAACTAAAATGATAATAATACCTTCAATGTTATAAAATAGATCACTTGACTAAAACATTAAATATCATCCTTCTTAGGAATATTGATTAAATGAAAAAAATAGTATGTAAAAAATATTGATGTAAATGAAAAACCATGTATTGGGTTTCAAGCTTCAAATTTGATGTTTTTAATGTAGGTGGGGATTCACCAACAAAATAAGAAGAGACTTGTATAGTTGTGATGCTATTTATAGTATCGGCACCAGAGTTGTTTAGAGTCTCAAACTGATCAAAAACATGGGAAGACTGTGAAAAAAGGTTAACAGAATGAATAAATATAGTAGGTGTAGCTTTTGGGGAACTAGTAGAGTGCTTATTTTTTTTTCCAAGAACCAAAAAATAATAAAAATTCATTAAACATGCCTTGATTCCCATAAAATTATCTAGTTTCTTATTCCCTTCCAAAAAAATTCTCAAAACATCCTCATTAGGACAATCATTGTCATCCATATTTAGATGATCCTATAGAAAAACATACACAACATAATTTAATTGATGTTGGATAGAACAGACTAATAGGGTGATTTTGAATAAATATATCAATTATAGGTGGAACACCAATGGGAATAAAAAAAATACATTATGCAATGATTATTAAAATATTTTGAGTAAACTTATTTACATTAAAATGAATTTTTTGAAATGTGGGTGTGGATCCCCATTTTAATGCTCCCTTGACAGAACCTAGCCATACTCAAAGCTATTGGGAATCAACTAGGATGATTTTTGAGGGATAATGATTTGACATTGAAATTGAAGCATCCCACCACACTGAGGATATGCATGGATATGGATATATCAGATACCTAACCCGAGGGGTTGGAAATTATGATCAGAACCCATGAGAGTGAGTTTATAAATTAATTGAATATGATTCGAAATAGAATTTTATTTGTGCTTCTAAGTGTAGGGTCATTCCACAGTGGATGAAAAAGACCTGTTGATCTTGCTTCTCTAGTGGATGGACTGATGAATGATGATTTAGGTGACCTGGGTCTACAGACTGTGTTGAAGAAGGGACCTAGCGTGACTTCATGTTATTTTTCATTAGATGATGTCATGCTTCAGGTGTCATATGGAATGGAAAACTATGGTGAGAAATCGTTAGTGGGGGACTTGGAAGTTTCCCCACCAGAGGTGGAAAACATGCTGGGTTTCCCTACTAATACTTACCCTAGTCCAAATGAATTTTTGGTGATGTGGCTATGTATAGAATAGTTGTTTCTCATTTCATTATCAAAGATTAATCATAATATTCTAGAGAGGATGTGTCATATGGAGGTTCTCAGATGGAGGATGAAACTTCTGATCCATTTGATCAATGTTTCTATTTGTTCATTTGGTTATTTCAGATCATTATTTCTCCCCTTTTTCTATTTAATATTCTCCATGAAATTAAAGAGAGGAATTATAATTTGAATTAATGAACGATGTCATAAATAATGTTTTTATGCTTTTAGATGATGCATATAAGGGTTATTATAAAGAATTTAAGGCTAGAAAATCATCATTCAAGAGGTATCATAAGAAACACAATGAATTGGTTCTTACAATGGGTGATAAATTCCCTACCTATAAATACACCTCAAGGGGGGGGGGGGGGTGTGAGGTTATACGAACCTAACTCTGGAGGAATCCATAATAGGAAACAAAAGAGAATATTTCACAACAATAATTGAGTAAAAAATATTCCATAAGTATTTATAAGAATACTATTAAAGAAATAAAACCAATTCAAAATTTTGTTTATAATGTAATAGGTTATCCAATATTAGACTCTAGTCGAGAAGAAGATATCACCCATCCATTCCCTATCCTGCTCCCGCAAGTCTAGGATCAATTTCTAAATGCCCCTCCCATTTTCATAACCTATTTTATTAAAACTAAAATGGCCAGAAACGTCATCATAACACTATGATTTTCCCCTCCCTTGATAAGTATGAAGGATGGGAAGCATAGTATCTAGATTAGTAGGCCTATTCCAAATATGGATAGAAATTCAACCCTCCTAAAAATTAAGCTTTTCCTCAAGGTGAAATTATGGAAATTGTTCAAGGAAATAGGTAGCATCAACCCATCCTCTAAGGGAATTCATTTCCACCAGATAAGGAAAATTCCATTTGATGTGCCAGGATAGGCTTTATAATCTTAAAAATTAGAAATAGAAACTGGTAGACCATCACTTCATCAACAACTTTGGGTATTTTTTCTTGAACTAGATCGTTACCAATGAACCATTTATGTTAGAGACATGAAATACCGAATGTATTTCGAGTTCCTTCCAGCAAGGAAGGGTGGTAAGAAATGGCTACAAGATTTGGCTGAACTAGGTAAGGGAAAAAATATCAAGTAGAATTCCTGGTAAAAAGTTTCATAGAGGCCAGGGTCTATAAATTGGAAAGTAATTTAACACAAACAAGATCACACTAAAAAAATGTTATTCCCTTAAGTTATTATTAGAGTAAAGAACCATCAACTATTGATGTCGAGAAATATTTTTTCAAAGGATCAATAAAAAACCATCCCAATCAACCAATGCTTGTGCCACTAATTAAAAAAGAGTTTCTCTTCGAATAAATTGGTGTATTGTCGACCGATGTCGACCATAAACAACCTCAAAAGGATTCATACATGTAGATTAAAAAGAAGTAGTGTTATAGAAATATTCTTCCCAAGTTAACCACCTGGTCCAAGAAAGAGGTTTCTCAGAAGAAATGCACCAAAAATAAGTCTCAAGACATCTATTGAAAACCACTCTTTGTTCTTCCATTTATGGATGGTAGGATGAGCTCATTTTCAAATATTTTCCCTCTAAACAAAACAATTCCTTCCAGAAATTACTAACAAAAAAAGGATCACGATCACTAATGATAGAGAAAGGAATTACATGTAAATGGATGATTTCATTAACAAAATTTATAGCTACCATCTTATCTATAAAAGGGTGTCAGAGTAAGACAAAGTGAACATACCTAGATAGTCAATCGACTACCACCATAATTACATCAAATTCTTGTGAGCAAGGTAGTTCAGAAATAAAATCAATTGATATATCCTCCCAAATATGTATGGGTATAGGAAAGGGATGGAGAAAAATAGCTAAAATTCATTCCTAATACTTTTATCGATAACATGTATGACATTATAAAACATAATTTAAGATTCTTCATGTCATTCCTTTCCAGTATAAACCTCATACCAACATTTTATGAGTCTTCTAATAGCCTGAATGGCCCCCGACACCAGAAGAGTAAAAATATTTTAAAAATATCAGAATAAAGGTTGTTTTTTTTGTAAAGAACAAGTTGTATATGATAATAAAAAATCCCTAGTCAATGTTGGTATTTGTATTTGACTTCTGACTGAAGTTCACCAGCTGAAATAATTCCCCTTAACTCAAGATCCTACTGCTTTTATGATTTAAGATTCTCTATTTATATCCATTAATATCATTAGACACTAGAATATTCTAATAATAATTTTCTATATCATAATATTGATGTGTTTCAATGTCCATAAACACGAATTTTAGTCCAATTCAAAAATTGAACTTCATTTCACATCATTGTTCAATTCATGTCTAAAGTGTCAATTTGGGCCCAATAAATCTTCTGCTTGGGGAATAAATTATTTAAATTATTTTAGTTTTATATTTTGGGATATTATTTATCAATTTTTTTTAAAATTTTTTCCTTTTAGGATCGTTGTATGAATCATAAGTTAAGATGATGATTTTTGGCAATGAAAGAAGAAATTTTCGGACAAAGTATAATAGACCTTAGGCCAATCAAACAAATGTGAGGCCCAAAATCCAAGACCAATGAAGCTAAAATTTTAATTATATAAGGCTAAAAGTATGGATATAATTAAATTAAACTATATTTAGAGCTAATTATAATGTTTTCTTGATAATCTAGGTAGTCAAATATGAAGATTAAATTTATGGATAGATCTGAATGCCCATAATGTCAGCCCACCATTTCAAGAATAACTTCCAAATGGAAGATTCAATTTTCACGAAATATTTAATGATTTTAGATGAAAAATTAATATGATAATTTTATTATGTTACCCCTTTAGATTCATCCATATTCAGTTCCTAATGAAAACATAAAAAGGGGGATTAACGTTGTTGAATTTTCCTGGTCAACTTTTAAAAATCCAATTTCCATTGATTTATCACTATCCTTTTGACTCTACTAATTTAAGGGGAAAGAATGTATTTATGGGGGTCAAACATAGGGTCCTAATAATCCTATATAAGGAGATGGTATTTAAGGGATAGAGGAAACTATGTTTTTCATTTCAATTGTATTATTATGCTTTCATTTCGTAATCATGCATTCGTTTTTCCCCATGTAAGTTTTTTTCTCAATCACATTAGTTTCTTAATAAAAGTTCTTCTTATATTTTTTTTGAATTTATTATTAATTTAATATTTTCTTTTCCTAAACACATTGATACTGTTGAATCAAGGTGTGAATTTATTCACATAAGAACTTGTGAATTTAACCACACAATGGTTGAGTGTTTGTTTGTTTCTCTGATTTTCTTCTTCAAATCCACCCTCATAAGTCTACATACTTCATACATTGATAGAATAGAATAAATGGACATATAACCCTCTTATGGATTGATCCAAGGGAGTATAAGTGGTATAGATTGGATGTTATTTCATTTGATTAAATATTTTAATCAATTCATTATTTTAAGATTTTTATTTGATGATTTATTTTCCTTTCATTTTAACCATGTTTAAAAAATATAGATTTTGAGTGCTAGTAAAATTCAATTACCTAGAGTGATCATTAAATTAATACTCTAAGTGAATTGGTGATTATCCTTGAATTTTTGTAAGGATTAAATTTGATAATAATGTTAAGGAATTATCTCATTTTGTGGATACATCATGATTAAATGATATTAAACTTTCTAAGAAAACAAATACATACAAACTAAATATATAGAAAACCTTGGGTCGACTCATATTCATTAATTATTTTAATTAAAATAATTAGGTGTTTCATTCCTAAATTCAATCCATCCAATTAGGTACATTATTATTCTTTTTTCACAATTAAAATCAACCCCATAGTTGGAAATTCAATAGCCAATCCATCAACATCATTGAGTGTCTAAAGGTTTCTTCTTTGGTCCCCGTGGATTTGATCCCTACATATAATAAAAAAAACTCATATACCTGTAGGGTAAATATGGGTAAAAAAAAAATTTGGAACCATTTCCAGGGACCCAAGTAAGTAAATTTAGATCTGGTCATTCTATTCTCCACATTTTTCTCTTTTTTCACCTTAATTTCTCTTATCTTTTCCCCTTTCTGTTTGTGCATGTCATAAAAATCTATAATCAAACTCTCTATACTCTTGAAAAAAATATAATAAAAAATACCTCAAAATTAACCAAAGATGGAATAAAATGTAAAATCAATATTGGGAATCACTGAACATTGGGAATTTATTAGTTCAAACCATGAATGAATACCCACACCCTATGAGATGTAAAATAATTTAAATAATGATAGTTTAAAGGTTCATGTTCCTTCCCTATCGAGGATATTCAAAGAGATCAATCATAGGGAATTAAATGGTTCTCAACCCCCTCGCTTACATGATTCACAAACATTACTTGAGTAATTGTGTCAATAAATAGAGATAATGAATTCTGAGGTTTCATCTATGAGATTAAAACTAAAATACATTAAAAATTGTTAGGAACCCATCCCTACACTTAATATCCCTTCCATAACCTTATGTGAAGAAGATTTTATCTCACAAACATCTCATGAATTAACTAAATAAGCAACCTTTGGATTTCAGATATCTAATTAATATCAAGGAATTGTTGAAGGGTTTTTAAATCAAGAGGAAAATAAATTTTTGGATTCACATGGGGGAAATTATTCTTTATGGATTGAATATCCAGAATATTGATCCAATTATGGGTTTTTAAAAACACCAATAACTGAACCATTAGAAGAAATATCAGGCTTCAATTCTATACCCATTCATGAAATTCATCTAAGAAATTTTCGTTTTGAAACTTATATTCAAAGGGAACCAATTCTATTGAGAAATTATGGAAATGAAACCGAGTTCAATTCCAATTCCCCACCTATTTCTTGATGTTTTAGCTAACCCGATCTTGAAATAGAGGTCTATGAATCCTATCTCAAGCCTTCCTTCATAAGGGATATTCAAAAACATTTTTTCATCATTTAAACCTCTGTTGATGACAAGAAAGAGAAAATTATCCTTGATGTATCATGCAATATAGGGAAATAAGTTTAATGGACATATTTCGATATTAATGGGAGTAGATCATTCATTTATACATATATGATTTTTCTTGAATAAATTTTAAAACCATCCTACCAACCACAGGGGAGACTCGATCTCAATCAAGTGGAAGTAGAGAAACAAGAGGCCATTAAAATTTTGAAAGTTGGTATTGGATAAGTTGGGGGGTCCAATCAATCTAAATACTTTAATATATGTTATTCGTAGGAGGAAAACCGAATTCTACATTTTTTTTATTTTGTATTATTTTATTTTCTGTGTTTTTTGTTTTTTATCTATGGAACCCCTTGATATTTCCAATGTGATCTAATATTTTTTTGAGACTTATTAGTCAAATAAGTTTTTTATTTTCAAATAAAACACATTCCTTCCAAAGTTTAAACCCAACCATAAATCATCCCCAAGGAGTCTGCATGTGATAGAAGCCAAAGTAATCAATTTTTTAATAGGTCATCAACTTCAATCGAGGTGAATTTTTCCACGATTTCATTTCAAATCACACCTCCCATATTTCTTCCCAATTATAATCTCTCTTTTATCTTCTCTTTCATAACTGTGGGAAGTTTCATTCTACATTGGAGGAAGTAAAAATATGTGATTTTGAAAAAAATGGGATTTTATGATAGAAAGTAAATTAAATGAAAAAAATCAATTCATTATCCTTAATTTCATTAATTTATAATGTGAAACATAAAAACTAAAGGTAAAATGATCTTGAATGCCTTGATTATTATTTTAATTCATTTTTATGTTCATGAGAATAGTTTTTGGAATGTATGGTTATCTGATGTGATTTTATGACGTTAACATTTTATCCTTTTAATCAACATTTGATAATGCATTTAAATTGGATTTTGGGTGTATGTTTGAGTTCTTGGGTACCTTTATTCATATCATAGGGGTTGATTCCACATTCATTTTGATTTAAGTATCCAAAAAATAAAAAAATTCCACGTAGAGCAATGTTTTGTCGAAATGTGTGGCATTCGACACTTGGGGATCTTGACTCCATAGTTTTCATTCCCATATTTATGCTTTATAACTCTGTTGTATACAATATAATTGAAAATACGTGTGGTTATCGATAATTAGGGATCAAGAATCCACAATTGTCTTTCCCAGAGTTAGTCCCCCTAGAATTAACTTCTTATTAAAAAGTAGGAAAGTGCCCCAAATCACGGGGGATGAAAGTTATACATACCGAGGGAATAAACCCTTAAAATAATATTACAATTGTATTGTAATGAATTGGGTGAGAAATAAAAAGTAATTAACTTTCTATAATTATCTTTACTGGAAAAAGCATCTGATCCAATATTCCCTCTCTCCAAGCATGACCAACATTAATTCCTTTCTCGAGAAACATCCTAATCTTTTGAATGAAATAAACCAAACCCCAAGGAGGATTGACCGTGTTGTGTAAAATATGAACTAATTCTTTGGAATATAACTCAATATACTTGATTTCAATATTGATGTGTCTTCATAAAAGAATACCACTAGAAAAATCTCTAACTTCTACTCTTATTGAATTACTTGTTCCATAATACGGACTAAAATCAAAGATCCTTGAACCATTTCTATCTCAAACAAGACCTCCACCTTTCAACATACAAAGTGAAAATGAGCCATAAAAATTTAATTTGAGGTCTGATCTAGGTGGATTCCATTTTACCCACCTCCCCAATCCAAAACCCCCTACCTCTTCCATGTTTTTATACATTTTGGGAAGAAACCTACAAAAACGAACCAATCTACCACCTCCTTTGATTAGTGTGCACAACCCGACTAGTAAGGTTTTAATGTTTACTTGAAAGAAAAATTATGAACATATATTAGAATATTTAATTGATGATATTTTAATTTTGATGCATTTCAATGTCCATAAACACCAATTTTTGTCCAATGCATAAATCAGACTTCATTTCAAATCATTGTACAATTCATGCTTAAAGTGTCAATTTGGGACCAATAAATCATCTACATATAGAATACATTATTTCAATTATTTCAATTTTATATTTTTTGATATAAATTATCACGTTTTTTTTAAAAAAAATTTCTTTTAGGATAAATGGATGAATCACAAGGGAAGATTAATTTTTTTGGAAATACTGAAAAAAATTATGGGAAAAACATAATGGGACTCAAGACCATCAAACAAATTTTGGGCCCATAATACAAGACAAATAAAGCTAAAATTTTGACAATATAAATAGAAAATTTTGGGGATCATTTAAATCATATGTCGAATAAGATAATTATGATGTTTTTATGATTGCCGAGGTGGTCAAAGATGAAGATTAAATTTATGGCCAGATCTAAATGCCCATAAAATCAGATTACCATTTTGAGCATAAACTCCAAACGAGTGATCCAATTGTCATAAAATTTTGGAATATTTTATATAAAACCTTGATAAAGATACTTTTCTTATAATACCCCTTCATATTCAGCTGTATTATGTCAAAAATGCACACATTAAAAAGGAGGATGAATGTGGATGAATTTTCATGGTCAACTTTGAAATGTCCAATTTCCATTGATTTCTCACCCCCATTTTGAGTATCATAATTTATGGGAAAGGAATGTATATACGAGGAATATACCATAGGATCCTAATATTCACATATAAGGATCTGGTGGTGAAGGTGTGGAGGCATCTAGGTTTTTTATTTTAATTTTATTGTTAAGAATTCCTTTCGTAATCAGGCGTTCATTTTTTCCCAATGTAGTTTTTTCTCAATCCCATTAGTTTCTTAATAAAAGTTCTTCTTAATTAAATTTTAGATTTATTATTAAATTATTATTTTATTTTCTTTAACACTTTGATACCATTGAATCATGCTGTGAATTTATTCACACCAACACTTGTGAATTTAACCACACAACGATGGAAGATTCATTTTTTCTATAATTTTCTAATTCAACTCCACCATAAAAAGTATAATTCCCACTTCAATTGATATAATAGTATCAATGGAGTTATAAAAATCTTATGGGTTGATCCAAGGGAGTATAAAGGTTATGTATTTGATATTATTTCATGTTATTAAATATTTTAATCAATTCATTATTTTAAGATTTCCATTTGATGAGTCATTTTCCATTCGTCTTCACGAAGTTTAACGAAGACTCATTTTGAGTGCTAGTGTGATGAAATTACTTAGAGTGATCACTAAATTGATCCTATAAGTGCACTAGTGATTACCCTTGTAATTTTGTAAGGATTAAATTGTAGAATGATTTTATGTAATTATCTCATTTTGTAGATACATCATGATTTAATGATATTAAAAATTTTAAGAAAACAAATACATCCAATATAAGCCTAGATATAGCCTAGGATCGAATCATATTAATTAATTATTTAAAATAAAATAATTTGGTGATTCCTTCATAAATTCAATCCATTCAATTAGGTACATTACTATTATTTTTCACAATTAAAATCAATCCCATAGTTGGAAACTTGATAGCCAATCGTTCAAGATCATTGAGTGTCTAAGGGTTTCCTCTTCGACCCCTACAGATTTGATCCGTACATATAATACAACAAACTCATATACCTATTGGGTAAATTTGGGTGCAACCAAGGGGTGCATATAAACATGAAAATAGATGATGAGTTTGTGTTTCATAGATATCTCACCCTTTAGTCATCCATTATAAAGAATATTGATCCTAATTTACCATCCCTTGTTTATAAAAAACATCAAAATCTTGATCGAGTATCTTAGATGACCAAAAAGGATGATTAATAGTATGAATCCCTTATGAGGGTAAGTGTTTAAGTGCTTTATGATCTGAATAAACATCAAAATGTTTTCCATTCAAGTATTTACTCTAATTATTGATAAAAAACAATAATTAAATGATTTATTTCTCATAGACTGTCTTGTAGTTATTTATATCTCAAATGGCCTTACTAAAAAAACAATCGGATTACCCTCCTACATCAAAACCAAACCTAACGTCGAAGTATCACATTTGATGAAAAATGCCTTGGAAAAATCATGTAAGGATAACAAGGTGTAGAAATGTTACATCATTTTAATTCTTAAAAGTCACGTTCCTCACTAACATTCCATGAAAATCTATCCTTTTGAGTTAAATTTGTCAATGTATTAACTCCTTTTTATATCCAAAAATAATTTTTTTGTAGTATCACGTTTTCTCAAAAAACCCATGCTCTTCCTTCACATATTGTGGATGGGACCAATCCAATATATAGACTACGTTTTTGGGATCCATCATTACTTTTTAAAAGGAAATAATATGGAAATGATATTTCATTATTGGCTATGAAAAAGAACTCTTTTTTAGTCTATTGGAAAATGATCCGATAATAAAAAATTGAAACACATCTTCCAAGTGCCATATGTGTTTCACCTATAAACGACTATAGACCTATATATCATTAAAAAATATTTGTACAAAATTATACAAGAGTGTTATGAACACTTGGTTAATGATTTATTGAAAATTGGTTAGTGTAATTATCAACCCAAAAGGCATGATGTGGTATTCATAATGCCCCTCATGGGCCTTAAATACTATTTTCTAAATATCCTCCTTAAGAAATATAACCAGATTGGAACTAAGGTCAAGATCCATCATTGTAAAATATTTTTATCCTTTTATCTCATCTATAAATTATTAAATAATAGGTATAAGGAATATTCCATGAACTTTTACCTTTTTCAAGGCCCTATAATCCACACATAACCTCCACTACCCATTTTTCTTTACTAAAATGACTTTACTAGAAAATGGGCTCAAACTATTCCTGACGATACCTCTGGACAACATATCTTCAACTTTTTTACCACCTCATATTTCAAATAATAGGTTAATTTTTATGTTCTAATATTAATTGTAGTGGCTCCATCAATCAAGGAAATTGCATGATTAATAGTTTTGTTAGGTGGCCACCCACTGGGTTCACCCAAAAGTTTCTATAATTGATCTGATAGTTTCTAAGACTATTGTTTTTTTCCTTTCCTATTTCAATCACTTTTTTAGAAAATAGTAAATCTACTATCCATATATAGACCTCAATATCAACTTCTTTTTCTTTCCACACCAACTGTAACATTCAGGTTTTTCTCCTTTTTTTATTTCCTTTCTTTCTCAAATGAATTCTATTATTTTATGACTCCAATTGGTTAACACATACCCTAATGTTTTTAAACACTTTATTCCCAAAACCACATATTGAACCATGATCCCAAAAATATATGCTTCAATTTTTATGGAATAATTGGTAAACTTTGAGGACTAACAATTTTTATTTAAGTAAGAACCAACATAGAGAATGAAAAAGTGTAGAATAAGAGGAATGGAATGAGAAGGGGATGAAGAACACTTCTGGAGTTTCCCCCCACACCCAAGCCTAAGCCGAGACCAATCCATATGGCCGATTTCCTATAATACTCTATTATCTCCTCTCTCACCCCATTAATCTTTATTAATAACAGATTCCTCTACCCATGTAGTCCTAAAACCATCCCCCTTAACCACCTAACAAATTACCCTTTCCCCTAACAATATCCCACCACAAAAAACTCTGAAATCCCAAAAAATTTCCCTTTCAAAGATAGAAATACCCCTTAACTACATCCACCTCATGTATTCCTATCATTTTTACAACCCCTAAAATAGTATTGTCGTGACGGTGAAAAAAGTATCAGTATAAGAACATTATTAATCTTTCCCAAATAGTACCACTGGTATTAGCACAATAATGCATGAGGATAAAGGGATTCCCACACCTGAAATACAAGCCTCCGCTCAGGCGGTCTTCCAATTCGTGGTTTGTCAGGTGTCGAGTTCCGCACCCTGTAGGAGGTGTCTGAGTTAGAGGATCTTAGAAAACTCATATCCCACCACCCTCCCCTCATCAGAGTTGTTAGGGATGGGTCCCAGTCAATAGATGAGTTTCCAAATGGTCTGATGGCTACTATAGTTCAGCGCCATGCACCGGATGTGGAGTAGACAACCCACCACCATGGTAGTAGGTGCCAACATTGCCTATGAAATCAAGATCCACATTCAAATATAATCACATATCCTGTAGGTGAGTCTCAGGGCTACGAATGTGAAACCAAATGTGAATGTCTTCTTGGAGTCCATGTAAGAAATACCTTACGTATTGTGGCTCGGGATGGTGAGGAATTAAAGACTCCAGATATTTTAATTTCTCAATATATTCCTGGGAAGACATGATTTTATGTAGTTTGGATAGTTCCTTATAAGGATTTGGGATCTAGAGTGCACTAAACTATTCAATGAGCTTCTCTTGAAAATCTTCCCAGGACTTTCCTAGATGAAACTCCTGCACTATATTGAACCAATGAACCGCAACCCCTTCCATACTAATCTATACAATAGGTACTTTAAAATCATTCGACATATGATTGATGAAAAAGTAAATAATGAAGCACATGATATAGCTCTTGGGGTCCCTTCCATAAAAAAACTAGAAGTTCCTCACATTTGGTAGTTGGGTGATGATTGGTACCCATGTTGTTAGGGAGTGTAGGACAGATAGTTTCCTCCACATGATTTTTAAGATTCTATTTTCCTCCATGTGGTCCTAAAACCATAATTCCCTTAACGAACTTACAATTTACCCTTTCTTCTAACAATATACCCCCACAACAGACTCTAAAATCACAATAATCTATCCCTTACAAATATAGATATACCCCTTAGCTACCTCCACCTCATAAGTTCCTATCAATAATCTCCCAAACTTATGATAATATCTCAACATACTGTTTGCGACATCATTCTACGACAATCTCCAAGTTTAATTCCGTATGGATGAGTTTGTAAAAAATTTAGACCGACCACAATAATAAAGGATTTGGAAACAAAGGTATGACTTTTCCACTATTTACAGGTACCTCTATTGTTATATATGAAATCATTCCATCAAATAGTAAGGATTATGCCTTTCCTTCTCCCATACATCTGAACATCACTGATTTTTCATCTGCAAAAATTTCTAAAACCTTTCTCCCCTCATCCATATTTTTTTATTCAGTAGTTTCTTACAAATTTTCTAGGTCTTCCATTTCTCAAACTAGTAGTCACATATTCTTATCTACACATCGATGTAAAGGAGTATATCACTATCCACACATAAAGTATAGTACTTTAATTTTACATTCTCCTATTTCATGTAAACTAATAGGTTTGACACCATTCCACCTATATCAAACCCCATTTATTCTAATTTCATCTTCAATTATATTCATTTCTATAGAGAATTTGGGAACAGGTGCAATAGGTGCTGGTGGAAGTGTCCTCCGTGGAAAAGGAATTGAAAATGGTTTTCCATGAAGATATCCTTCACCAATTAATTCTCACTATGATTTCCTAGAAAGGGAAATCAACCTATTTTTATTATCTAGTTCATGAGTCAATATTTTATTCTCAATCTATGGTCACAAAAAGACCATAAACAAGTTCATGGAACACATTTCTGGAAAATCTTGATTCCTTAATGCCACTTGTTCAAATTATACAATGTTCCCATCCACTATTCAATATTTCATCAAAAACTTAAGGATGTTTATAGGACCACCTTAGATAGACTTCTCATATCATTCTAACTTATCAAAAGTGTTATTTATATTAAAATAAGTCTCCACTTTGGTAATACACCCGAATGGATTATTTCTAGTGAAGTTTGGTATCTATACTCACTTAGTTACTGTCTTTAAGTTCTTTCTCAGTGTCGTATCAACAATAGGTGAGCTCACTCCCTATTTCGGATCACTCTCCACCATGTACAGAAGAATTCATCATCCTATTTTCCATATTTTCAGATTCTGAACTCTGTTTTGATAGTAGTTGTATTTCCATAATTTTCCACCATTTATACTTTGAAATATTGAATTCATTACATTTATCTATCCTCATTAATTTTCATATATTCATGCATCAATCTATGAGTTTTCTGATTGTATGATCATTACCTTCTCTAAGATATCTTATACTATCGTGATCAATTTTAAAGGACCTATCCTTTTTATTTTAGTGTTTCTAATTCTAATTCAATCATAGTTGTCTTTAAATCCATTCAATTCTCCATTAAAACTTAAAAATATTTCTAGAAAATGTTTATCTCATTGAAAACACCAAATTTTTAGGTTATACCCATACTCTAGTGGACTTGACAAAAGTAAATTGAAAAGAAGATTTCATAGTAGGAATTGAGTAACAAATCTTCCATATGTATTTATTTGAATAGTAGTGATTTAAATTAATTGTAAATAAGTAAAAAAAAATACCAATTTGTGTTTAAAATGTATCTAAATGATTCATGTAATATGTTCTCTAGTCTCAGACTCTAGTTGAGATAGAAGGGATTCACTGGGAGATAGACCACCCCTCCATTCCTTGTCCTGCTCAAGCAAGTCCAAAATCTATTTCTGAATGCCACTCCCATTTTCCCAACACCATTTTATTAAAAAGAAACTATCGGTCCACATCATAATTCAATGTGATTTCCACTCACTTTTAAGTATGAATGAAGGGGGCCTGTTATCTAGATTAGAATTCCTAGGCCCAATATGGAAAACAATTATAAATTTTCATGGCTCTAAAATTATGTTTCTTCATTCAGAAATAATAATTCAATTGTTTCAAAAAATAAAAATAGTTCACTTCACACATTTTCACAAATTAATAAAATAATATAGCTATATTCATTCTACCGATGACCATTATGCTAAAATGAAGGTCAAAAATAATATACTCCATAAATTAATTATGGAATGAACCCTTAAGGATAAACTTGTAGTACAAAATTCATGTGTGATCATTTTAAAAGATGGTCTCTCTTGCGAATCACTTTCAACACAAGATACAAAAGAAATGTCTGGAACACTATTATGATAATAATCTTCAAACGAAAAATTGTATGAAAGAAGTGATAAAGGAGCCACCTTAGTGTATCTCTCCAAAGGTTTTTGTAAAAATATCGGATTGGTCTGAAAAAATGTTAAAGAGGCTCCAACATTCAACTATGGTGATTTTTCCATTTTTTCTTCATGTAGAACTCCAAAACAAGGATTTTAGCCACTATTTAATGAAAAATATTAGTAACATGATGATGATGCATGAATGAATAGAGTTCACAAGTCTATTTCAGAAACCTCTTAAACATCCGTTTGAAAACACCTAGTGAATTGTTTTGATAGTGGATGCATTTGTCAAGCTAGAAGAATGGAATTGAAGTGACGAAATCATCAAAAGAAAGGAATATTTGGAATGAAAACTCTGGTGTAGATGATGAAATGGATAACCTCAGATCAAATGTGGTGCCACGTGGATTTTGTAATCCATCATTGAATGCTTGACTATGAGAACCCAACCCTGGTGAAGGGGCACCATCTCGAAAAACATGAATGATGGAAAAGGGTGTTAAAATTGTGTTTCAAGGTTTAATTCTAATGACCGTTATTGGGTAAGTATTTAGAATTTTTTACTAAATAATGTACATATTACCAACAATACCTCTGATATTTTCCACTAATATTGCCTATTGTGGGTGAGAGATTGGTTGCTGGATGGTCGTATGACATGGGAGACTGCCGAAAGGGTCTCCTTCCCATTTCCCTCTCGCACCTCCCTTAGTTGCCACTGTTGAAGTACTCATCGACACACAAATGAAGTTTAGTGGGATGAATGTATTGTGTTTTGGAGGAAAAATTAGTGTTTTGGAGCACAAATTATTGGTTTGACTAAACACACTTGTTAGGGAATTCAAAATATGTAAATAAATAGGATTGGAAAGGAATAGAAGTAGAAACAAGGAAGGATCTTCACGGTGTTCTTCTACGAATGAAATCAGGAAACAAGGGGATCAGGAATCTCGGAAAATTGATGGAGGTTTTGGTATATCGTTTGAAGTGTGCTCCATTAATGTTCGCATGGTGGTCACCCAGATCCATCGAAGTGTGCTCCATTAACATAGGCTCAAATTTTTTTTAATGATTTTTTAAAAAATGGTTTAGATTATAAATAATTATAAATGTAGATTATATGAAAAAAATTTCCCTTTATTTAAAAGAATTAGGGTAAAAGTAGGAAAATTAATTAAATTAATAGATATTGTAATTATAGATATAAAAAATTACCATTGATTATAGAATGATAAATAGAAATAAAACCCCACATAAAAAACACAAAAAATGAGTCCTATTAGGTTTATCTACATCTCCAAGGTGGATTGTCCTGCCATTCAGGGTGTGAATTTCACTTGTATAATGAGTTTTTAGATGTTCGCAATGTCAAGATTTTGGATGAAATAGAGGGTATCATTCCTTCTATATAGGAACCTCAGTTGTATGTTGTGCCTTTATTCATGATTCATCCGAAGGAGGAGGCTTCTGGGTATCATGATATGACAAACACTGACCAAATTCTTCTCCCACTATGTAAGTAGAAAGATAAGATATTCCATAAGAAACTCATTGAGACTATGGACGTTTGGATGAAAATTATGATAAAATGAAAGGTGATAGCTGGTAATAGGTAGGATTTAAAGGACCATGCATATAATTTGGATAATATGAGTGGAGAATTTGATCTCATTCCCACCGATAAAAATCAGTATCAGACTGAGGATCATATATAAGAGATGTATCATCTACTGTTGTAATAGGTGAGGCTGCACGAGCTACCTACAATCATCTAAATCCTCCTCTCAACTCCTCAATGTCTACATCTATTGGAAGAGATTCCTAAACCTCTTCATTCTCTCTACTAGATGGGCAATACTTAAAGATACAATTATGTATATTAGAAAGTATTGGAAAGAGTTTGTGCATTGCATAATGGTACACTATTTCATTGAATACTAGGTCCTCCTCAGGATTAATAGTGTGGATATATGGTTCACATGAATATATTGCAAAAAAATAAATAATAAACCTAAAACAAAGTCTAAAACTAATTTGACAATGTAAATTTGACATTTATAGGATCTTAGATCCCTCTACTATGATATGTAAGATACAATATATATTTTAGTGCATGCAACTACCTCTAGTTGGCATCCAACCTCGATAACAAACTTCATGAAATGAAGAGATAATATCTAGCTTGGTGTTTATGGAATATTCTATACATATCCAAACTATTACATAACTCTATTGGTAAGGTTTCACTTAATAGTTTAAAATATTATGAGAGGAACTATAATCATTACATTATCACTCCCATCAATGTGGTATCTCAACAACTAATCAAGGAGACCCCAATATGAAAATTATTAAATCTGAAATGATAAAATAAAATATTAAAAAAAAATTATAATATTTTTTTAGAAACATTAAAATTTTAAGATTGTATGTCTAAGAAAAGAAGGTATATATATATATATATTGTCAAGAAGTAGACTGTAATGATGAAAAACATTATAAATGGTAGCCCCTTCTAAATTAATAAACACATTATATTTTCAAATATCGTATTAAACACATGCACTTCATTATATTAACTTATAATGTTACATATATGAAATTTATATCAAAAGACAGTTAAATAAAAATGTAAAGTATGATTAAACAAATGTGTGGCACAGAAACAACATACATCTATTTTTGGTAAAACATATATATTTTATTTTAGTTAAAATATATTTTTATATTTTTTTTAATAAATTTTATTTTCATAAAATGGTTTCATGAAACACCACTTATTTGATTATATAATTTTCTAAAATCACGGGTAATTTTTCCAAGGGATAGAGATTCAACCATGTCATAAAAACCAATATTTTTCAATAAATAAAGATTTTATTTAAAATTAAATTTCCCATATTTATAAAATTATTTTGTTTAAATGAATTTTATTTTTGTAATCAACATGTCAAAATTATCTTAGGGTGGGTTTTTATAATTTTTTAAAAAATAGTATTTTTAGTGGATAGTGAAAATATTTTTTTATTACATATATTGAAGTTAATTTTTATCACATATGGAAATTTAATTTAATAAAATAGATTTAATATTTTGAATTAGAATAATAAAAATTATCTAATAAGGTCAATTTAATTTTAGGGGATAAAAATAAGTTAAAAATGTAAATATTAGTTATTAAAGGTTAAAATGTGGTAAAAATGTTAAATCATGAGGTAAATGTAAGAAAGCCTCAAAATTATAATGTACGGGATAGGGATTTCATGACCTTACCTAATACATCCCTCCCTAATTAAAAATTTTGCTTCCATTTTCCATTACGATGACATCAATTTTTATATTATGAAATTATATTTACGAAAGTGTCACTCCATCACTTATAAAATGATCCTTCAATAACCACTCTTCTACCCACAACTTGAGCATCTTAATGTGATGAAGACTAACCAAAATAAATCCTCAAAACTCTTATCAACATCATAGGAGTGCTGTTTTCACGAAAATACCAATCCAAGGTGATTTAATGTAATGGACAAGTCTTCTCAAACCCTTCCTTTATGGAATCATAGGATTTGGAGGTGTTAACAATGATCTTAGAAGCACTATAGAGGTTGATTATAAGTTTATATAATTAATCTTGTTTAACCATGTAATAATTTGAAATATTTTTGGAGCTATACTCTTAGTCAATGTGAAATTTTGGTGTTAAGCCTTGGTGTGGTGATATTAAAAATAAAAAAAATATTTTATCACACATATGCAGTTTTTCTGAAAATGTGAAATAAATTTAGAAAACAGTCTCAAAATGGAAATCTGAGACCTCATATGAGTTAATAATGTGAGTTTTATTCTATGATCAACATAATGTTTGTTAGCATCGAGTGCCCAGTTGGAGGCGATTGTTGACAGGGTATTAAATGATGGTAGTTTATTTATTAAATGAAATTTAATAAATAAACCTATACATAACCCACACTTGTATCATTTCCCATGTGTAAAAAAAAGAAAATTACCCCCTTACAGTGATGATCGACTCGAGGGAAAACCAAGGGAGAGGAGGTGTCGCCAGACTCTGTTCTTGACAATAATCAACCCCAAATTGTGGTGGAGTAGGTTATGAGCATTGCGTTGGACCTAAATCTTCGACGTTTCTCCCAGAGGTAGGAATATTTTTTGGTTTTATGTACCAATACTCATATATGAATTATTTTGAGGTTTTAGAGCCTTAAATTACTGCTAGAGATCTCTTGGTGGTTTATCTATGAGTAATCGGTGGAAAATAGAGGGTTCAGGTGGATCGCAGTGATTTTTAGTTTGAAAATCCATATCACATGATGTGTAGTATATGAGTTTCTGATACGTGTCATTTCTATTTAGGAAAGATTTTTTTTGAACTAAATGATATGTACTATGTGTACATTCTGTGTGGTGGGGATGGCTATGTGGATGAGGACATGGGCAAGCACACTATGTCAAGGGGAACTGATCGTGTAAAAGGACATGACTAGATGTACAACATGGGATGCAGGATAATCTCAAGTGATTGGGTTTATAGAAGACAATGTGTACTTTATGTACATGTTGTGTAGGGTAACATGGACAGCTCGGCCATGAGGGAGAGGATACACCCATGTTTTCATGCGGGTGAAGGTTCCGGGCGTAGCGGAAGCGCATGGGTGGATGTGCCCACTTCGATTTTTGTCATTAATAATGATCAATCCGGGATCAATATGATGATAAATTCCAGTCTCCACGGATCGAATCACAGAAATGGAAAAAGAAAAGGAAAGTCCTAGAACCATAATGTAGGATTATTACAGGTTGATTATAATTAATTTAATCAATTGAAAGGAAATACCTTTTGGGTGTTCTTTATTTATTGATGTTCTTGATCATGTTCCATTGTGATTCATCGTTGCGTCATAGAATCCAAGTGTAGAATTCTTCTAGTGGTGATCCACATGTGTACCTCGTATCTCGGGACGTCGCCAAAGGAGTCTCCTGGTGCTAGCGTGGAGAAAACTTTTCTTACAGTGTCCGCCTTAGATCATCTTGATCTGATGGAAGAGTATCTCTCTCAGTCTTGAGATAATTCTTGGAGGAAGAGGTTCTTTCGGCCTTGAAATAATTTTCCAAATTTATTGTACGCAACTATTATCTTGTGTAAGGAAAAGAGTTGGGGTTGTGAGGATATTTATATTCGGGTTTGAGGTTTTAGAGTCATGACAATAAATAAACACGTTATGATTTTTATTTATTTCATTAACTCCCATTTGAAAACCCCATGTTGAGTCATTAATTCCTTGACCTGTTCCCACACTGATTATAATAAATATCATTTAATAAAATGATATTTCCTCAAAATCCTGACTGGAAAAACTAAACAGGGTGTGTTAATAAATACACGGTGTGTACTTTTTTTTCATTGAAAACAACACAACGTGTACATTGAATGTATAAGAAGTGTATATCTTGTTTTCATTTATTCATTTACTTTCCAAAATGAAAACTACACGGCGTGTACATTTAATAATACACGGTGTGTACTTGGTTTCAAAATAAAACTACACGGCGTGTAATCATTGATACATGGAGTGTACTTGTTTTATTTTATTCTTCCTCTAACATTAAAACGATTTAGGCTTCCTTGAATAATTATTAAACCATGTACAGGAATAATTATTATTCTACTTATGATACTTGAATACACTTAGTGTGTGACCCTCTCGGCCTCTTTCTCGTTGGCATTATGCGGGCTTACCTAAAGTCCAAGATTACTGTCTAGCAACGGGTCAAGGCACCCAAGAGAAAGAAGTTGATGCCAAATTGACGTATCACCTCATACAAATGCTTACTGTGTAATTTAATCCCTTGGTCTCGACATCTCATCAGGCATTTTTCATAGTAGTGTCATAAACATATATGCCTGATTCGTTGTTCTTTGACTACCTGAAATAAACTCATCATTTACACCATATCCATGGAATTTAATGCGATAGTTCTATTTCAATCAAAGGGCCGATATATCAACTTCTATAAATGTAAGGGAAAAATCCTTCCTTGATTTATCCATTAACAACATGTCACTCATGACACACCCAATGTACCCTACTTCCCGCCAACTTTCTGCATGACGGTTTTCATCAGTAAATCTAAGTGCATGAGTCATGATATGAGTTAATGATAATATTCCAGTCTAAGAACCATTATACAAGCTCGTAGATAGTAATGTCCGATTACACCAATACATGCAGAATTTCTACTAGCGGGTCTGTTCTCATAATCTCCCATCTTGGAGATTACCTAGTGCAAACTCCATGAGAGGAGTCTCGTCTTCTTACGAGTACTCCAACATGATGATCTGTATACTATGTGTCCTATCATAGTATGTCATCCAAACATAGAACTTTATTTAATAATATTGTTATATCATTTCAAGGTTCTCATCATAGCAGGGATCTGCAATGACCTTATCAATGCAACAAATATTCCAGGACATTATTATATTATAGTCATGCAGAACAATGAACAATATATAATAAGTGAACATTAATGTAATCAAAGTACAAAACAGTTGGTTCTCAGTACACCAACCCTTACAAACTCCCAATTGGACTAGAGGAAACTACCTACGACTTTAAGTCTGCTAGACCTCACATGATGATCATGTTTTTACTGAGTCAAGGATTTAGTCAAGGGGTCTGCCACATTGTCTTCCAAAGAAATACTACTCACTGCAACTTCACCTCTCTGAGAAAAATCCCTCAAGAGATGATATTTATGAAGTATGAGCTTTGTTCGCTGATGTGACCTTGGATCTTTTGAAAGTTCCAATGCTGTAGTATTATCATAATAGAGTGTGATATGATCGTTAATGCTCGGTAATACATCCAAATCTTGGCATAAGATTTGCATCCATACTGCTACTTTAGCTGCCTCAGAAGCTGCGATATACTCGGACTCTACTGTAGAATTTTCCACCACACATTGCTTTGAGCTCTTCCAGCTCACTTCAGCTACATTCAAACTGAAGATGTATCCAGTCTGCAACTTCATGTCATCTTAATCAGTTTGGAAACTAGCATCTACATGTCCTCTGATGACTAGTTCCTCATCTACTCCTTAAACCAGAAACATATCCTTAGTACGCCTCAGATACTTAAGTATAGTCTTGACTGCCATCCAATGGCGGTCTCCTGGATCAGCTTGATATCTGCCTACCGCACTTAATGCATAAGCAACATCTAGCCTCGTCCATAGCATATCATGCATGACTGACCCAATCACGAATGCGTAAGGGATCCTTGCCATTATATTTCTTTCCTCATGTGTTTGAGGACACATTTTCATGGAAATATAAATGCCATGTGACACTGGCAATAATCCCCTCTTGGACTATTTCATAATGAATCTCTTTAGTATCTTGTCATAATATGTACTTTGACTCAGGCCCACCATTCTCTTGGATCTATCACAATGGATCTTGATCCCAAGAATATATGCTGCCTCATCTAATTCTTTCATGGAGAATCATTTATGCAACCATGCCTTAACTGACTCTAAGATAGGTACTTTGTTTCCAATTTGTAATATGTCGTCAACATATACTATTAGGAAAATGACTGCACTTCCTCTAAACCTCCTGTAGAAACAAGTCTCACATTCATTCTTAAAAAATCCAAATTACGTTACAGCTTCATCAAAACGAATGTTCCATGACCTTGATGCTTGCTTTAATCCATAAATGGATTTCTGCAACTTTCATACCTTGTTGGAATCCTTTGGAGTCACAAACCCCTCAGGTTGTGTCATGTAGACATCTTCATGGAGGTTCCCAATAAGGAATGATGTTTTGACATCCATTTTTTAAATTTTGAAGTCATGGTAAGCGACAATGGCCAATATGATTCTGATAGATTTCAGCATCACAACTGGTGAAAAGGTTTCATCATAGTCAATTCCTTGACGCTGTCTAAAACATTTTGCAACCATTCGTGCCTTATAGGTGCTGACTTTCCCCTCCATGTACAGTTTCTTCTTGAATACCCATTTATTACCAATAATCTTTACATCAACTGGAGGATCTACCAAAATCCAGACTTGGTTTTGGTACATGGAATCCATTTTAGAATTCATGGCTTCTTGACACTTGGCAATGTCTATGCCTTCAACTACTTCCCTATAGGTAAGAGGATCATCATTGTCAACCAATAATGAGTCACCATCCTCAGTGAATAGAAAACCATATCGTTCTAGTTCTCTCACCTCTCTCATGCTCCTACGCAGTTCTTTTGTCTTGGGAACAGATTGTTCTTCAACGAGGCTTTGTGGAATCTGTTCTTATACCAACTCCTGTGTATCTTGAGCCTCGACTTCATCGAATTCTCTCTCGCTCCCACTATGTATTTTAGATATGTTCTCTCTCTCAAGGAATATGGAGTGTCTTGCCACTATAACCTTTTTTTCTAATGGATTGTATAGGTAATATCCCCTTCTTTCCTTGGGATATCCTATAAAGATACATATTGTGCCTCGGGGTGAAAGTTTGTTACTTGAAGAGGCCTTAACAAATTTTTCTCTACCCCAAACATGTAAATTAGATAACATGGCTTTGCGTCCACTCCATAACTCGTATGGAATACCATTTATCGATTTAGTTGGTACTTGGTTTAGTATGTGGGCTGCTGTCTGTAATCTATAACCCCAAAAGGATAATAGAAGACTCGCATAACTCATCATTTATCTCACCATGTCCAAAAGGGTGTGGTTACTCCTTTCACTTACACCATTCCACTGAGGTGTGTAAGGAGGATTGAGTTGAGATAGAATCCCAAACTCCTGTAAGAAATCAATGAAGTATTGATTAAGATATTCTCCTCCTCTGTCTGAGCGAAGTATCTTAATATTCTTACCAAGATGGTTTTCAACTTCATTCTTGTATTCTTTGAACCGATCAAAAGAATCTGACTAATACCTCATTAAGTAAATATATCCATATCTACTAAAATCATCAGAAAAAGTTATGAAGTACGAGAACCCACCCCTTGATTCAACTGGAAATGGTCCACACACATCTGTGTGAACTAATTCTATAAGATCTTTAGCCCTTTCACCTTTCCCACTAAATGGGGATTTTTTCATTTTTCCTTGTAGACACACATGACATACATCAAGTGGTTTTAGTTTGAAAGAATCTAAATATCCATCTTGATGTAATTTTGTGAAATGTTTCTCATTGACATGACCTAGCTGGTGATGCCAAATTTGGGTGTGGTATGAGTCATGTGAATTAACTTTGTCATAAATTTCCATTACTTGGTTTGTGTAGTCTAACACATAAAGGCCATTATATAAATGTGCCCTACCAAAAAAATGCTATCTTTATAAAAGTAGCAACATCCAATTCCAAACATGGAGATGAATCCATCAGTATCTAATTTGGATACTAAAATAATTCTTTTTGGTTATAGAGGGTACATAATAACATCCTTTAAAATCCAAGACCATCCCAGTAGGAAATGTGAGATGGTAGTCTCCGAGAGCTAAAACAACTAGTCTGGCTCCGTTGGCTGCTCGTAGATCCACCCCACCTCGGTCAATCTTTTTGAATCTACTTGGTTTCTATATTTTGATACAGATGTGATCACCACAAGGAGTATCTAATACCCAATTAGTAGAAATAGATAAATTGCATTCGATAAAAATTCCCCTGAAGCTTCCCCTTGATTCCTTGAGTGGGTGCAGTTTTTCTTCCAGTGACCCTTCTTGCCACATGAGAAACAAACATCATCCTATTCCCTTTCCTCCCCTATGATCTTCCTTTTCTTGGAAGGCCTTGAAGATTCTTTGGGATTAAATCTCATCACCTTTCCATTCCATTTATTAACCACGAGGAAAAAAGTCTTTTCACGCTTCATATCATTGTACACTTGGAAAATGAGGATAATAAGATCAAACATAGACTTCTCAATGTTGTTCATGTTGAATTTCACAAAAAAGTTAGAGATGCTCTGGGGGAGTGATGCATGAATGAGATCGATACCCAGTTATTTGGGGAGTTTAAACCCTAGAACCTCCAATCTCTCAATGTAGCCAATGAGTTTGACTACATGAGGCCCGTCTGCTACACCCTCTCCAAGCTTTCTCTGAAATAGAGCCTTGGAGATATCAAACCTTTCCTATCTTTCTCTCTCCTGGTATAGACCACCGAGGTGCTCGAGCATGCTTTAGGCATCCATGTCTTAATGAGACTTCATGTTCTCACTAGACATTGATGACAACATCAAACATTGAACGTCGAGTGAATCGCTCAAATTTTGATCATAGGCCAAGAAATCTTCATCACTCACCCCTTGGGAAGGTGGATCAGAAAGTGAGGACTCCAGCATGTAAAACATTCATTCATGGCGTAGGATAACCTGAAGGCGACTAAACCATTCCTGAATGTTACTGCCATTAAGGATATTGTCTTTATCCAAAATTGATCAGAAAGAAAATGTCGTTGACGAGTTTGTCATTTTGATTCTAAAAATTAAAAGAGAAGATTTATCTGTACTTCTTGATTACATTTTTATGAGAAATAATAAATGAATTTATTAATTCTACCACTATTTTATCAAGTCCTATTGGACCTCACCATTGAACTTAGAATGTATAGTATCTTTGACATTATAGTGGCAAGGATCCATATTCCCCTTCACATAACCCCAACAAGGGTTAGTCAAGCTATTTGAAGGTATTTCGGTAGGAATGTCTTCGCCAACTATGAGCTTACAGTTCCTTGATCTGTTGAGTGGACTCCCCAATCCCGAAATCCTGACTTGGATTTCCTCAACTCTTGCCTCTAATATTACATCAAGTCTACCAAGGGATACTCCTCTTGATGTAATATGGTTAAGTCAACCCAAAACCTTTCATAAGGACTTCTTTTATAAAAGTAAGTTTCCCATCAAGGGTTGGTCAAAAACATAGTTTTATTGAGTCTTTCCCTTAATCAAGTAATAGAAGGCTTAGTATGAATTAATATGGTATTGAGGGATTTTAATCCTTTTTGCATAGTTTTTCATTATCACAAGCTTGTTAATATTTAGTGATGCTCTCTTAAGTGATTAACCATGTTACGATAATGTTTATGCATAGTTTGGTTTTTATTTTATTCCATCTTTTCCATGCTTGTTTATTAATTATGTGATCACGAAAACACATACATAATAAATAAACCATGAAATAAGATAGAATTAAAATAAGATGGCATGATCATGAGATTCTATTGGTTATATTATCTAGCAGTTTTGATAAGCAAACCCTGACCTAGGGAAAACACCTTGAACATGATGGTTCTTGTTTTTTAGCTCCCACCTGTCCACCATTGTATATTCTTGGGTTGATTTCGCCTCATCTTAGGATTTAAAACCATCTCCTCTAGCTTGGGAGATCCTCCATTACATGGGGTTTATATTAAAGAAACCATGGTCACGCATGCCCTAAATTTTATTGGAAGAAGGCTCGCAGGCCAACTAATTTAAATTAAACAAATTTAAATGAAACCATACACACATACAAAGGGTCTTTGGTCTATCTCATGATCATCCATAGCATGCAATGAAATTTATGCATATTTAGAATTCAAAATCTTTTAATCGTTCTATTATTTAAGATATGTCACACTTGAATTCATTTAATTATGATCTTATAATTAATCGGTTATTTATCTTAAATTACTTTCTGAATTTCCTTGAGATTCTTCTCATCTATATTCCTTGTAAAGGTCTTTGTACTTTTGGAGGAAAACTGGTGAAATTTTTGGAAATTACATGGTGTGTAGTTTATATTTACATGGAGTGTATTTATTTTCACCTCTTATCCAAATACACACCAGGGGATTTGGCGTGTTATCTGTACTTTGGAAATTTTGGAGTACACGGTGTGTAGATAAATCATACACGACATGTAGATAAATCATACATGGCATGTAATTCCTTGTTACGTGGTAACCGGCCTGGTGATCCCGTGTACTTGATACGCGGCTTCTCCTTTGTACACGGATTTACTTGGGCTAGATCGGACTACATGACATGTTTCTCCAACATAAACGCCGTGTATTCTGGTTCCCACATGCCATTTAATTCTGGTCAACACGGGGTGTTAAAATCTTAGGTGTAATCAATTCACACGACGTGGTTTCACAGACCAGTACCGGTTCGTTGGACCTAAGTACACGGCGTGTAGTTTTCATTGCACGCAGTGTATTCCCATGTTGTACAGACAGAAATAGAGGCTCCTCCGGATGATATCCTTGTTTCCATTTTAATAAAAATTAAAATTAAAAGTCCATTTTTGTGATATGAATCGGGAAACGAAGGTGGAATAACAGATCTCGTTTATTCAGATTTATAGAATGATTTATTTCGAATTGAATCAAATATAAATGCAAAAATTATCAAAGAAAATTATATAACAACAATCAATGTTGTAACCTCCCTATGATACCAATTGAATGCTTCAAGAACAGCGGAAGCGTGTGGGTGGATGTGCCCACTTGGATTTTTTTCATTAACAACGATCAATCCTGGATCAATACGACGATAAATGCCAGTTTCCAAGGATCGAATCACAGAAATGGACAAAGAAAAGAAAAGTCCCAAAACCACAAAGTAGGATCATTACATGTTGATTATAATTAATTTAATCAATTGAAAAGAAATAACTTTTGGGTGTTCTTTCATTGTTGATGTTCTTGATCACGTTATGATGCGATTCGTCATTGCGTCGCAGAAGCCAAGTGTAGACTTCCTCTAGCAGTTATCCACATGTGTACCTTGTATCTTGGGATGTCGCCAAAGGAGTCTCTAGGTGCTAGCATGAAGAATCCTTTGCTTATAGTGTCCACCTTAGATCATCTTGATCTGATGGAAGAGGATCTCTCTTGGTCTTGAGAGAATTCTTGGAGGAAGAGGTTATTTCGGTCTTGAAAGAATTCTCCAGAGTTGTTGTGTACAACGATTATCTTGTGTAAGGAAAAGAGCTGGGGTTATGAGGATATTTACAATCAGGTTTCTGGTTGTAGAGTTATGACAATAAATAAACGCATTACGTGTTTTATTTATTTCATTAACTCCTTTTTGAAAACCGCATGTCGAGTCATTAAATCATTGACATGCACCCACACTGATTATAATAAATATCATTTAATAAAACGATATTTCCTCAAAATCCTGACTGGAAAAAATACACGACGTGTATATCTTGTTTTTATTTATTCATTTCTTTTCCAAAATGAAAACTGCACAACATGTACATTTAATAATACACGGTGTGTACTTTTTTTTCAAAAATAAAAGTACACAGCGTGTAATCAATGATACACGGAATATACTTGTTTAAATTTATTCTTCCTCCAACTTTAAACCTATTTAGGATTCCTTGAATAATTATTAAACCACGTACAGAAATAATCATTATTCTACTTTAGATACTTGAATACACTTAGTGTGTGACCCTCTAGGCCTCTTTCTCGTTGGCATCAGGCGGGCTTACCTAATGTCCAAGATTACTGTCTAGAAACGGGTCAAGGCACCTAAGAGAAAGAAGTTGATGCCACATTGATGTATCACCTCATAAAAACGCTTACTGTTTAATTTAATCCCTTTGTCTCGATACCTCATCAAGAAGGTTTCCTGGCAGTTTCATAAACCTATATGCTTGATCCGTCGTTCTTTGACTACCTGAAATAAACTCTTCGTTTACACCATGGACATGGAATTTAATGTGATAGTTCTATTTCATTCAAAGGGCTGAGATATCAACTTCCATAAATGGAAGGGACAAATCATTCCTTGACTTATCCATTAACAACATGTCACTCATGATGCACCCAACGTACCCTAATTCCCGCCAACTATCTGCGTGACGGTTTTTTTCAGTAAATCTAAGTGCGCGAGTCATGACATGAGTTAATGATAATCTTCCAGTCTAAGGACCATTACACACACTCATAGATAGAAATTACCAATTACACCAAGACATCCAAAATTTCTACTGGTGGGTCTTTTCTCATAATCTCCCATCTTGGAGATTACCAAGTGAAAACTCCATGAGAGAGAGTATCATCTTCTCGCACATAACAGTCTGTATACTATGTGTCCTATCATAGTATGTCATCCAATCGTAGAACTTTATTTAGGAATATTGTTATAGCATTTCAAGGTTCTCATCATAGCGAGGATCTTCCATGACCTTATCAATGCAACACATATTCCAAGAAATTATTATATTATAGTCATGAAGAAAAATGAAAAATATATAATAAGTGAACATTCATGTAATAAATGTACAAAACAGTTTGTTCTCAGGACACCAACCCTTACAGTGGGGTCACACACCATTTAATGAAAATTGCACATCATGTACTTTCCATTTCACACGTCAAGTACAGTGAGTGGAAACAGCCAAGGGTTTTCCAAGAGAGACACACCATGAAACCTAGTAGGACACACTGTATACTCATCTCAGGGACTTCTCCCTTGCACATCTCCATCTTCAAGACTCGAAAGGAGGCCCACTAGTAGCCTATCCTGAGTAGTGTTTCATATAGAATGCGATGGTGGACACAATTTTTGTGTGAGAGATAAGATGTGAGGTAAATATATATTTTTAATTCTTTTAGAAATATGTAGATCAAATTAAGGTGGGTGTTCTTCCATGATTATCCCCTATGATGTTACATAACGATATTACATCCTCAGCATAAGATTGTGATCCCCTCTATGGTACTGGTTCAGATAGAGTTCGTGTATCCCTTTGGGAATTTTGGGGAATATAATATATCATATCAACTTCTATAAAAATGGGTTGAGGTATCTACAAGACCAACATATATGGGTTCTGATCACCTAGATAGAAGGTGGATCCAGTAAGGTTTGTAGCATCATCATGCATATGACCCCCTGCTTGGCAGGTAGTTCTAGTGTAAGTTTGTGGTATCTCCAAGCAGTCCTAGGTGTGATACCCTATCTATGTATCATGATTTTGAGTCTTTATAGGGGTTTTAGAACCCCCAATAGTCCTAGTTGTGATCTCTTATCTGAGTGTTATGATATCTAAAGTTCATGATTGAGTTCATAGTGTCCCCTAGTGGTCCTCAGAGTCATCCCATATCTATGTGTTGAGATCTTATGGGTTCTAGTAGGGTTCATGGAGTCCTCCATGGGGAATGGATTAGATCCCCTATTAGATTATCATGTTACATTGGGTTATATCATGAATTTCCTCATGGTTAACCACACCGAGCATGTTTATCTTGAATGGATACCATCAGTGATGGTAGGAACGTTCCATTGACATAGTGATACCCAATGATGGATACCTATAGGATGAGTTACATCATGTATGACATCAATCTTGGAGTGAGTGTTCCCAGATGAGTGATAAAATTATGACTTTATTAGAATCCTTTGGTAGGCTTTATGGTGAGACCATGAGGCTTGGAGTCTTTGAGGAGTATATCTGGGTGATTTGAGAATCCTTATGATGATGAGTTGACAAGTCATGTATAGTTGAGTATTAGAGATGGATATTCCTGATCTCTATCACTTGGGTTACTTTTCCATTTGGCTATGGTCTTAGATGACTATTTTCTTATAGTTTCTCCATTTTATTTTGAGTTTTTAGGGCACTATTAGGTATTTTTATACTCAACCCTACATTGGATCTTCCCACACTTATCATGTCTTATACAGATAAAATTCCTTTTTATAGAGTCTTAAGAGGATGAGGAATAGGTGGAGAATAGTAACCTTAAGAGACCAAGGTGTGTAACAGTGGTTTCATTTGACAATAGTTCCCCTTATGAGAATGTTGGACTCTTTTTCTATTTTGGTGAAATTTTATTTTTCCATTTATCATTTTCCTATAATTTTATTATGATATAATCATGTGATGTTGATATAGGCATGTATTTGGTATTAGTTGTATTATTATCATTTAATTTCTGCATGAAGATGGATGTGTGTGCATGTATACATGTAACATAGGCTATGACCTCCCATGTGTGCGTGATATTACTACTCATTGTACCCTATCAACCCATGAACCATTGAAGAAATTTTTATGGTTGTCACACTCAGTTTATAATTGGCTAGTTGGGCCCCAGTGGGTCAGGTCATGAAAAAGTGGTATTAGAGTCGGTTTCTCATTGGGAATGGAGTGTTGAGATTGTCTAGTTGTTAGCTAGGTTTGTGATTTATGGAAACTATGTCAACTGTACCAAGTATAGATTTCAAGTCAGGGACACCAATGTTGGTGCGGTGACGGGCGTATCCATTCACTATGACTCTAATAGAATTCTTATTGACTCGAAACATGTAGGCACTGATTTCATAGAAACAATTAGGTACAAACATCATACAAGAATGGGTTGGGGAATTTATGTCATATTAAAGTTATATACCTATACAAACTCCTTGAATATATTATGTCTTGATTATTTCTGGATGCCTCTATGATGAAAACTTGTTAGGATTCCATAGTGGGATCATGATGATGATCCATTTGATGATTAGGCTTCAGTGTAGGGGGTATACATGAGAGGTGTTACCTTCAAGTAGTTTTCCAGTTGATCCATCACCTATTGAGTAACAGGTATTTACAGTAGTACCAGATGAGGATGCATATAGGTTGAGTTCCATCCATGAGTGTCATAGGTAGATACCACCCATTTAGGTGTCCGGGTAAGCCAGACCGCCAGGAAGCTAGTGACTGGCTTGACGCAATCACACATGTTTTTTGACATATAAGGAAAACTCCATATCAGATTATAGTCCTAGTGGAAAGTATTCTTTTGGGATCTAGTATGGTGACATAGACACATGATGAAATTATTCTCACTTGGAAATATTTTGAGTGGCTATTTAGGGAATAGTTTTCTCCAACCACATTGCGAAAAGTTCATATCCAGAAGATTCTGCATTTCTATAAGGGTAGCCTGACGATGGTGGAGTATTCAATGTGGTTCACTGACCTTTGTGATAATCTCTAGATATGGTTCAAGATCATTTTTTCCAATCATAGTCCTTATAAAAGGGCTTAATCCAAGATATTAAGGTGGTAGTGGTATCTTTATACATTCCCACCTATGATGAGGTTCCCAAGAAGGCCTTGTTAGTTGAGATATTTCTAGATGAGTTGATATCGACAGTGGGTTATACCAGTGGGAAATCATGAGTTGAGACCTCAGTAGCTGAAATTTGATGGTAGGATCAAGGATATAGCCATGTGAGACCCTTAAGGAGATGATCCCTAGATTTAGTGTCTATGGTTTAAAGAACTTATCTCAGTTCCAATCTTCTAAGGGAGAGGAAGTGTTTATCTTGAAAAAGCTAAGAAAACATTACATGAAATACTTCAAACTTCTATAAGGATGACATGGAGATGGTCAATGTACCTCCCATGTAGATAAGATTACAAGATAATTGATTTACACAAGGAAATGGTCATGGTAGAGGTGTTGTGAGGGTAGAAGGAGGTTCAGATGATTCAACCTATTTCCACCACCACCACTAGGTGGTCCATGCTAGACTCATGGAGCTATAAGATGAGGGTGATGATAGCTACATTCCATAGAGGCTAATGAGCCAATGGCTCTAAAAGTGTTCAGAGGTACAATATGTGTTCAATATACTTCTTCAGTATTACTGTTATAAATAGTTTCCAGCATCCCTTTTCTTGCCACTCTTTCTTCATGATTTTCAAGGGTGACACAAGGTGTCAGTGGATCCTTGGGATGGAGATGTTTGACATGGATTTAGTTATACAAAAAATAATGTTTCTTCCTCTATAATGACACATTATTATGAAATTATTAAAATCACATGTTTGAGTTAGTGATTCTCGAAGTGGATAATGTCACAGCTTGGTAGACGAGTTCCTTTATCTCACGTGTTCATGGTATTTTTGTGTGTTGATGTGTCGATGTAAGCCCTGATAATGGTGAAAATGTGTGAAAGAAAAAGATGATATTTTATTAGAAGAGGATTCTCTCCTCAAGGCTTTAGTGTAGATTAATGTATGGAATGTGGCTCCACTACCTCAGTTGTAGCTTAACACAAATTCATGATCCACATTTCCATGATCATATACCTTATTCAAGGTAGAGAAACATAGGTGTATCCTTTTTTACTTGACCTTCATTCTTAAAAGCTCCAACAGAGAGGATCATTGGTTATTCACTCCTATCTAAATTATAAAATTACTTTAGAGGGGGGGGGGGGTCCTTGTATAGAAACATTTGGTAGTAGTATAGAGGCCCTATAATGTTTCCCTAGTATAGATTGGTCACTTACTATCCAGGATTAGTTGGTTTCCACTAGTGGGAATGGTAGTGCTTCTCAATTATGGGAAGGAGTTATGTATTTCATTAGGAGTGGTCCCAGTCCAATGTAGATAATATCATGTACATAAAGATACAACTGATTTTTATATGTTTGATATAATGATCCTTGGAGTAGTGGATGATATGTACTTTCAGTTCCCTATAGTGGTGGTGGAGTATGATGATATATATCATGAGGGAATGTTGGGTTTACCTCCCCACTAAAAGTTAGACTTATATAAAGACTAAATCCTAGGGACTACCCCTGATATTTTTGATGGTGTATTGGTTGTCTCCCCTTGAGCTTCCTAAGCTGGTAGTGTAGATGGAGGTTTGTAGAAGGTGGTCCTGGTAAGAACCTATGTGATCACATGGTAAGCCCTATTTTTTTCACTTAGGATTTGGATGAGAGACTTATGGACTAGGTCCTTCAATATTTTGGGATTGATTCATGGTATTATTCTTTTTTTTGTACCCTTGTGTTCTCAGTGTTAGAGTATCACGCAAGAAACATTAGGTTGGGCCTAGAAATACTTCATGAGTACCAATTTCATGAGTACCAATTTAATAAGGAGATCTTATAGATTCAGATTTGGATTCAATAGGTCCACCTATTGTGATATGTTTTCTTAGATATGGGAGTGATAGTGGACCCAATAAAGGCAGTGTTTGGGATATCTTGAGATCCACCCGGGGATGTGTTCATAACAATATATTCTAAGAGATAGGTTTATATCTCCTATTAATGAGTGACATAATAGATCATTTCACCTCTTTCAGTTGACCCTTATTGGTGAGGATGCTACAACATATCTCCAGACAATGGTTGTTTCCCCTTTTCTTTTTAGTAAAACATGGCGGCACAACATTGGGATTTTTTTGAAAGGTCTTAAATGACTACTTATCCACTAGACATGTTCTTTATGGATATTTTAAAGGTGGGTTTTATGTAATCCTTTTTAGGATTGATGATTACACCATCTATGCTATGTGACGAGGTACTGAGGAGGTTATTTTACCTCAATAGTTCACCCAAGAGATGGGTGGTTGTACTAAGATCCTCTGGAATCTATTTGGATGGATAAGGACACATTAGGTTGTTTCTGAGTTTATCCCTTGATGTATAACCAATCAGTAGCTGGAGACTAAGATTCTTGAATGATAGGGAAAATTATGTGGTGACTTTGTGATTATCATGATGGGGTTTCCACAATCAGTGATATGTCATGAAAATATGTGAGTGTTTATGGACTGGATCACTTGGTTTTCCCACTTCCTAACCATCTGAGTGTAGATTTTAGTAGAGTTATTGGGGTTCCTATGTGAGTAAGATGTTTTTAGGGACCATTTTGGGTTGACACTAGTGTTACCCCATACACATTTCTAGGTAAATATGATCATTTATCTTTTGGAGACCATGCCTCAGTAATGAATGTTGGGTTGGACCCATGTATAAGAGGATTGACATACTCACAAAGGAGTTTTTGTATCGTAAATTTTACTAATTCATAATCAGTATAACACCTTTTAAGGTTGTTTTTAAGAGACCCTATAGGTCAAAACTCTACTGGTCGGAGCCAGTGGGTGATAGTGTTATCCGTTTAGAGTTAGTGCTAGCGATGTTTGCTGAAGGCGAGGCTCATCCGAAGGCGGATGCCAACAACTAGATGTTTGGACAGGATGGTAGGCTTTATATAGGGTTTTTAGACCCTTCATTATATTAGTATCTTGGGTTAGCAAGGTGTCAAACTTCTAGACTTCGAGATCACGGTTAAATTGGGTACTTATTGTTTTCCATGTGTCACAACTAAGGATACATGTGAAAGAATCGTTGCACAATGTCGAACTAGATGAGATGGGAACTGGGAGGGGATTTTCCTCTTTTAGGTACCAAATTGTGCTTAAGATATAACCATACAATACCTTTTTGGACATGTGGTTCCCCTATTTTCAGGTTTTGTTGATAGCATGAGAACCTTATGGAGAGCTTGTTGGTGTGAGAAAACTAGTTGAGAAATTACATTACCCCCTTGTGAGTACGGTTTTAGTTTTTGGGGTGAAAATAATTCACGGTGGGGAGAGTGTATCAACTTTGGTTTTTTATTTATAAGTATTAGGAATATTTCTTGAAATATTTTCAAAGTAGGCACTGAGTCGGTATAGAATTATGTGTCCCAAAGACACTTAGTGTGGAGATATTAAAAATATTAAATATACTTTATCACATGCATCAATTGTTTCTGGAAATGTAGAATAGCTCCCAAATGGTGTCTCTAATTGGAAATATGATGTCATGTTGGAGTTCAAAACATGGTTTTTACCTGAATCACATCATAAATTTTGTCAGTTTGAGGAACCCGATTGGTGGTGACCGTTGACAGGGTATTAAATAATAGAGGTTTATTAATTAAATAAAGATTAATTAATAATCCCGAACCCACCCATCCCCTTTTACTGTTTCAGATGTGCATAAGAAATGGAATAACCACATTGTGGAAACATATGACATAAAGGAGAACCAAGGGACATGAAGTGACACTGAACTCCATTCATGATTGTGATCAACACCAGATTGAGTTGAAACAAGTTCTGGGCATCAGATTAGACTCAAAGCTTCAACGTTTCATCACGATGTAGGAATATTTATTAGTTTTATGTCTAGAAAATCATATATGATTTATTTTAAGGTTTTAGATCACTTATATGACTTCTTGATATCCATGGGGACAGATCTATGGGAAATTAGTTAAAAATAAGGGTTTTAGTCGTATTATAGTAATTTTTAGTTTATAAATCCTGATTACATGAAATGTAGTGCAGGAGAACTCGTCATGTGTTATTAAAATTTGTGGAATATGATCTATTGGAACTACATGTTATAGAGACCCTACTTTTCTTCCATGACTAATACATCATTTTAAGATATACAACATAAAGCGTTACAAAACCAGGATCAAATGGTTTAACATCTTGGGAGAATTAATACCCTACATATGCACAATAAAACATAAAATTTTATTTATATTATTCATCTTTATCCCTATAAATCTCATATTCTCTTTAGTATATGCAGTCACATAAGGATATTCATCAAATAAAGGGGTGATCTAAAATTGTAGTAAGAGGATGATTAAGGGACATGAATCAATATAACATGGGTCAGCATAATCATCACCATCATAAAATAATTACATAATAATCATCATTATCATGAGTGAATCAATATATAAATGCATGGAATGTGAAAATTTATAAAAATTAAACTCCATGTCTTAGTGGTCAAAATCCACACATAGTTGTGAACAAATCTAACATCACAATCACACATAATATATGAGAATAATCCTGAAATTATTATTTTAAACAATGAATTAATCATGTTCACACATAATAAAAATAATATTATGAGATAAATTACATTACCCAATGCATTGGAGGGCTATGAAATTCTTGAACCACCCATCACATCATAACATTTACTTAATCATGAATTCCACATAGAATGTATATTAATCAATGTCATGATCATGAATTCCACATAGAATGTATATTAATCAATGTCATGAAGTAACCCATGTAAAAAAATGTGTTTCATAAGGATTTAATTAAACAAGAGTAATCTTTGGGTTCCCAAATGGAAAATTAAAAAAAATTCATTTTTTATAAGAATCAATATTTTGGAGTGAAGAAGAAATTACTCAAGAGGTGTCAAGATGTGCGTTAGAAAGAAGAGTTCTCTAGAAAAATTCCTTTTTTTGGTCATAAAATTATATAATAAATATGTATATCCTTGGAAATAAAATGTAAGAACAATTAAATTATTTTAAATTAATGTTAAAGGAATATACATACTGAAATTTGGCATGAAGGAGGAAAAACCTAATGAAAGGGATTTGAGTTTGAGAATCTCCTTACCTTATGTCTGAATGCATACTAAACATGATCTTAATGTCTTGGATAATAAAAATTAGATTCATTAATTACATAAATCAAAACATATTATATATTTATTTTATTTATTATAATTTACTTAGGATCATTTATGGACATTGGGAGGAGTTATAGAGTTCAATTTCATCATTCTGGGAGTGTTTGTTTTCTTGGATTTCATGATCGGCTCACTTATATACAAGTATAAAAGATTTTTTAAATGAGAATACTTATTAATAATTGAAATTATTTGTTATTAATTAACTTATAAAAGTTTAAGTGGTCTTATATATAAATTTTTTTACATAATTATGATTCATTATATAAAATGTTAATGATAATTCATAATTTATTTTTGTCATTTTTATGTCCTTCACAATCTATTATAATTTTATTTAAAATTATATTTTTATATTGGTTCTAGAACATGATACTAGATATAATATGTATATTATAATATTATTTAACTATAATTTATGGTTTTATTACCATCCTTGAAGGATGTAATGGAAAATGGGGACTTGTTTTCCACAATGGCAGTGAATCGACACATTAAGGATTCTGTTTTCATTTTTAGAATAAAAAAAGGAGATAAGGCATTTGATAATGAATAATACATTAACAAAATAATATTATAGTATATATATTATATAATACTCATCATGTCACCTTTTATAGGGGATTATTGGAGAGAAAAGAAAAGAAACTATAAGAGAAAGAAAGAGGATTTTACCTCATGAATATTGTCTCCCTGAGAACCTCCTTAAGGCACTTGGATTTGGCATTCTATTGAGACCAATGGCTCTTGGATGTGGATAAGAGGATTGAAAAAACAATTTTCAGAGTTTATAAAATCTAAAAGGCTTTGTAGTTTTGATTAGAATGGGTGGTGAGGGGTGATATTTATATGGGAGGAGAGATGCGTATTTTGATTATTTTATTTATTTATTTATTATTATTTTAGCTCAATAATATCAATAGTGATTATTAATATAAAAAAATATAGTAAATGGTTCAAGAAATTTCAAACCAATGGGTTCTTACGTCACACATGATAAAAATAATCATGTATTTGGATTAAAATGTAAAATACCATGAAAACCCATATTTTACTATTCATCTAGATCTCAACCATTTTCGATAATAAAAAAACACTCTAACCATTTATCAATGTACAGATTTAAAAAATTGACTCAATTTTATAAAAATAATTTTCTAAATATGATAAACATAAATTTCAAATGAAATCATCTTTTATTCAAAAAATACCATTTTTAAAATTATAACCGATTTTATGACACTTTGGAAAATTAATTAATGTATCATAAAATTATCTTATAATTATAATGAAACAAAAATATAAGATTTGAAACTATTTTATGAGAACAAATTTTATTTTTAATCATTATATTAATTATAAAATTTTAAATAAGCATTTTCATTTTACAAAAATATCAACACCTAATTTATCATCTTTATAAAATTTATTTACTTATACTATGATATAATTATATCATATTTTCATTTATAAGATTCCTAAATTTTATTTATACTTTCATAGGTAAAGTCACTATTTTATTGGTTATATTACTATTCCTAATGATCATGTTACTATTCCAACTCTCAGGTTACTATTCCATTTGTATAGGTTCCTTAAATTCTTTAAGTATCACTTATTTAATTCTCCATTAATGATAATGATGTTTTTATTTTTATCTCTATGTGATGTGTGTGTTTTACACTATATAACAAAATTATAAGAAAGAAAATCCCATTCCAGAAATATTTGGTCGTTACATTCTTCTCCCGTTTTCGAAATTTGGCCCTCGAAATTTCATTTTACATTATAAGGTGAAAATAGGTGAGGTTATTTCTATTAAATAAATTCTTCCGGTTCCCATGTCACCTATTTTTACTTATGGTTCCTCTACAACACTTTTAAAAGGTGATACATCTTGTTACATAATAATTTTTCTCTATGTTTTATGATCTTAAATAATTTCTCTTCATACGAGAGGTCATTCTCCAATTGTACAACCTCTAGATTCAGTATGTGTGAGGGATCAGGTATGTACTTCCTTAGGAGAGATATATGGAACATGTAATGAACATGAGCCATATTTTGTAGAAGTTTAAGCCTAAATATCGCTACTCCTATTAGATCAAGTATCGCAATGGGTCCAATGTACCTTTGGCTAAGCTTCCCTTTCCTTGAAAACCACATGACTCTCTTCTATAGTGATATTTGGAGGATGAATTTTTCTCTAACATCAAACTATAATTCCATTCAGTAACGTTCAGAAAGGATATTTTTCAAACTATGAGTTGGTTAGATATTTTTTGGATGGCTTGAACCTTACCTATTATCTCTAGCACAAGGTTAGGTCTGAGTAGCTTTTTCTTCACCAACATCACCCCAACATGTTGGAGTTCAACATCGCCACCCATAAAAAGCTTCATATTGATCCATTTTGACACCTGAGTAAAAACCCTTATTATATGATAATTGAACCAATGAGAGATGATCATCCCATCCATCTTCAAAATTTATTGAGTAAGCTCTCAACATGTCCTCGAGAATATGAATAGTCCTTTTAGATTATCCATCTGTTTGGGGGTGATAGGCCGTGTTAAAATTCAATCCACTACTCAAATAATGTTGGATAAATCTTTAAAATTTTGATGAGAACCTTTTATCATGATTAAATATGATCAAATGTAGAACCCCAGGTATCCTCACCACTTACTTCAAATATAAATTGGGAAGTATTTCAAGTGATAAATCACCCGTAATAAAAATGAAGTGGGAAGTCAGGGTGAGTCAATGAACCACTACCCATACTGTATTTTTTCTTTTGGATGTTTTAGGAGTCCATTGAAAAAGTATATAAAGATATTTTCCCATTTACATGCAGGTATAATAAATTGTTTCATAACCCCTTTGGACTTCAGGAACATTTCATTAACTTACTGACATAATAAACATCCTGAGATAGACTACACAATATCTTTATTCATGTTGAACCACCAGAACTTCTATCAAAGATATTACATCTTGGTACTTCCAGGATTGATAAATAAATATAAAATATGTGCATTATCTTGTAGCTCCATCTTTATCCCCAGTGGAATGATCGTATAAACCCTAGTTCCAAATCAAATCACTCCACCATCATTAACGTGGAACTCAAGTATCTTACCTCCCTTTACTATGTTCACCTTCTTTTGTAGCTCCATGTCATCCCATTGTGACTACTTGATATTCTCATAGATAGATGGTTGGGAAATAATTTGGGCTGTGTAGGATTTATTCCCTGTCATTATGATTTCTAAATCTATCTTTTGAATATCCACGAAGATAGGGTCTTTCTCAATTTGTATCATTGATAGAGTAGTAGGTTCTTTTATTCTAAGAGCATCATCTACCTTGTTCACCTATCTCATATAGTAATGAATAGAGTAGTCATAGTTCTTTAAAATCTCTAAACATCATATTTGACACATGTTGATCTACATCTGTGTGAATAGATATTCCAGACTCTTCTGATCGGAATATATGTCACACTTCTCACCATAAAGGTAGTGCCACCATATTTTTAAGGTAAAAATCATATCTTCTAGCTCCAGATCAAGCATCAGGTAGTTTTATTCATGGATTTTCAACTACTATGCAGCATAGTCTACCACTTTATCATTCTATATGAGTAAAAAACAAAATAATTTCTTTGAAGCATCACTATATATCACAAAACCCTCTCCAATTGTTGTTAGTGTGAGTAAAAGTGAAGTGATTAGACTCTTATTGAGATCCTTGAAGTTTTCCTAAAATTATTCTATATAGACCTAATTTACCCATTTAGATGTTAACTTAGATAGTGGGCTAGTAAATCATGGGGAATTTCTCAAAAAACATCGGTAGTACCCGGGTAAGCCAAGAAAACTACAGATTTATGTGACACTAGTTGGTTTCATAAATTTCTCAATTACCATGTCTTTTAAGGGTCCATATAAGTTCCCTCATGTGTGATCACATACCCCATAAATGTGACAAACTTTATCCAAAAGTCACACTTTATGAACATGGCATAAAATTTATCTTTCCTTAATGTCACTAGAACAATCCTTAGATGTAATTCATGTTTCTACTTTCTCTTGGGGTATATGGGAATACCCTTAATAAAAACTACCAAAAAAATTTCAAGGTAGACTCTAAAGAATGTATTCATAAAATTCATGAAGATTTTAGGGGAATTAAGATGCCTAAAGGGCATCGGTAGGAACACATAATGCCCATAACTTGTACAAAAGAAGCCTTATTAATATCATACTTATTCACCTTCAGTTTATGATATCTAGAATGATGATATATATTTGAGAAGTATTGATCTCCTAGTAGTTGATCGAAAAAGTCACCAATCCTTTTAAGTGGATACTTGTTATTTATAGTGATCTTATTGAGCTCTTGGAAATCGATACACAACCATATTGATACATCATTATTCTTGACAAAGAGCACTAACACACCCAAAGGTTTTTCACTAGGGTGTATGAACCATTTATGATAGCCCTCTTATAACTACTTCTTTAACTTATTTAGTTTTATAGAGGAAATCCTATATGTACATTTTGATATTGGAATGGCTCTATTGAGAACTCTACCACATGATTGGAGGGATGTCTGGGTAACTCTTTGGAAAATACATCACTGTATTTCCTCACAACGGGAATTCACTATAGGTTGATACCTTCCTTTTATTCAACCATTTAAGTGAGGTATGCTTCTTCATAGAGCATCAACATATACACCGTTGAGGTATTTTACAAAGGATATTCATCATATTACTTGAGTTTTAAAGGATCATGGGATGGTTCATAATATAAAAATATATTTCCTTTTCCTAAAAATTGATGTGTTATCTATATAATGAGAGCTAATCCATTACAAGTATAGAATCAAATTACACCAAAGGATGTATTAAAATATTCATTGGATGAATATTCCCACATACGCTAATAGGATAAGTGTATAACACATGGGTGGCAATAATAACACCACTATGTTTTTTTACCGATATCTATACTTAAAGGTATTGTGGATTCGATTGAATAGTTCTATCAAACTAGAAGGATATACACCAATTCATAGAACATTAATAAAAAAAACTCTTACCATTCTTGATTGAACATAAAGTGTACCTAGTTTGAATTTTTTATTTCTCCACTTTAGTAGTATTTATGGATTAAGACATACCTTTCTCCTTTGGCTTTGGTGGATACTAATGCTAAATACCCTCAAGGACTTTAGGTTTAGTGAACTATCTAGCATAGTTCCATTTATCCCTATATTTGATGCCTTGGACCATGAGTGGGGATCTTATTTCCTCAATCACATTGGTGAAATGATTTATTTCTCTTCCAACATTCATGAGCTTGGTGTACTTATATCCCATACTTCAGGAATTCACCCATCCCTTTGAGGCAATACCTATGCTACTTCTTCCCTCATTTTTTACACATGGGTGGTTGGATCATCTTTAATGTTTTTTCATTTGACCCACAATATGAAACTGCTTTCATCTATTGTTATCCCCATAACCATGGGAACATTCTCATAATTCCATATTGACATTGAGGATACATAAAACAATTTCTTAATAACCCCAAAAGTCTCAGATCGATTGATTCTTTTGAAGGTGCCCTTTTAAACCAATAATGAATATATCTATTTTTCTATAATTGTTGATGGAAACTACCAATATATTATTTGTATGCCTTGTGAATTTATCTTTATAAGAAGTGAAAAATTCACCTTTATTTTTCTTCTACTATATGAATTCACTATCTGTCATTATATAAAGAGTTCAAGGGAAATACTTGTTAAGAAATACATTCTTAATGTCTTCCCAATCCATATCTTTTATTTCATCATTCGATTTTTTGTTCTTTACCAATGCCGACCATTGATCGGCCTCTCCATTTGAACAATAGATGAACATATTCACCATCTCCTTCTTAGGATAGTAAAGTATAGAAAATATCTTCTCCATTGAGTTAACACATTGTTCCACAATAAATGGATTATAAAATCCACCAAACGTCATTAATCGTTACTTCATAAAGGACTCAATGGCTAGTTTCTTCTTCTTGGGTGAAGGTAGACGTTCTACCTAGTTTATGTTATTATTCATAGCCAAAGATAGTTGGGTAAGCATAACCATGAATTTTTGAACTCCACCTTTTAAGGATTTTGGGATTTCATTTTGGTAATCGCTATTTAATATTTCAAATAGGTTGTTGGTATTGTTTCTCCTAGTTTACACCATTTCCTAAAATAGAAATGGTTTTAACCAAAATTAAGTCAACAAATCATGAATAATTTATCCTTTTACACAATTAAAACTAAAGGAATATATTATGGGATACTTACATTTATAATTTTTCTAAAATAAATAATCTTATATGTTTACATATACTTAGTCTTTCCCTATGTGTTTCCACTAATGTTCACTAATCCAATTTCCCAAACTAACTAAACTAGGCTCTGATACTAAATATAGTGACCCTACTTTTCTAACATGACTACTAAATTATTTTTAAGATGAACAACATAAATCGTTACAAAACCAGAATCAAAATGTTTGGTATCTTGATAAAATTAGGACCATTCATAACTTAGGCCCAATAAAACATAAAAATTTATTTAATTGTTTCTTTATTCTTCCAATGTTCCCTTTATCTTTAGTACATACAGTCACCTAAGTATATACATCATAGAAAGGGGTGAGATAAAATCCCAGCAAAAGGATGAATAAGGGACATTTATCAATGTAACATGAGATAGAAAAATAATAATAGTCTCAAAATAATTATTGTATAATCAGCATGATCATGATTCTAAACATTAGACAAAGTCATGGAATGTGGAAATGCATAAAAATGAAACATCACATCTTAGTTGTCAAATACCACACATAGTTGTGAACAAATACAGGATCATGTTGATGAATAAACCATGTGTATAATTTTAACATCATCATTGTGAAAAAGGATAAAATAATGTTCAAGAATAATACACATCATCTCCTGATATAGATCCAATTACCTAATTATTTGGAGGGATATATAATTCTTGGTAAACCCGTTACATCATAACACTTACATAATCATGCATGTCACATATAACGTATATCAATAAACATAATGAAGTAACCCATGTAAAGGAATGAGTTTTATAATGATTAAATAAATCATGAATAAACATGGTGTTTAAAAATGGAAATGAAAAAATAAACCATTTTGTTTATGAATCATTGTTTTTGAGTGAAGAAGAAATAACTCAAGAGTAGTCAAGATGTGTTTTAGAAAGAAGAGTTATTTTAGAAAAAATAATGTATTTTTCATAAAATTAGATTGAAAAAATGTATATACATGAAAAGAAAAGGGAAAAATAATGAAATTATATACAAGTAATATTAAATTAATATCCATACTAAAGTGTGTCATGAAATAGGAATAACCCAAATAAAGGGAGTTGGGTTAGAGAATCCCCTTACGTGGTGTCTGAATGCGTACTGCACTTACACATCATTTAATTGATAATAAAATTAGATTCACTAATTACATAATTAAAAAATTATTATATATGTATTTTATTTATTATAATTTTATTAAGTTTATTTATGTCAATTTGGATGACTTATAAAGTTCAATTTATCATTCCGAAAGTGTTTGTTTTCTTGGTTTTCATGACCGGTTCCCTTGTATACAAGTATGGAAGTTTGTGTAAATGAGAATAATTATAGAGAATTGAAATTATATTTTATTATTGAACATAAATAAGAATAAATTTTCTTATAAATAATTTTTTCCTGATATGTGGATGATTTTTTAGGGAAATGTTTAATGAAAATGTTTAATTTATTTTGGATATTTTTACGACAGTCACGAACTAGTATAATTTTTTTAATATTTTATTTATATATTGGTTAAAAAACATGATAAAATTTATAATATTTTTGTAAAATATTATTTAACCATAATAATGTTTTTATGGGCAGCCTTAATGTCAGTAATAGAAAATTAAAACACATTGTCCATGAAGGTTGTGAATCGACATATCACAGATGATGTTTTCATTTTTAGATTAAAATTAGGGGAGAAGATATTTGATTATGGATATTACATTAAAAAAATTTATACTACCTAAAATACTATATTTATCATTAAACTTTGGACATGGGAGGTTTGGAGAGGATAATAAAAGTAAATGCACTAAAAGAGAAAGAATGAGGATTTTACCTTTTCAATGTTGACTCCTTAAAAACCACATTAAGGAACTTGGATTTGGTATTTTGTTGAGAAAATAATCTCTTGAATATGGGGAAGATTAATAAAAATTTAATTGCAAAGAATATAGATATGTTATAAGTATTTGGAGGTGTGAGGAGGAATGGTATTTATAGGAGAGGAGATTGGTGTTTTTTTGAGAATTTTATTCATTTGTTTATTATTTTTGGATCAAGACTATCAATAGTAATGATTCATATGATAAATATAGTGAATGTTTTAGGTGAGTTCAAAACAATGGGTGATTACATCATGAATGACATAAATATTCATGTATTTGGCTTAAAATGTCAAATCCTGAAAATTATTGTATTTCACTATTCACCAAAATTTAACTATTTTAGAAAAATCCAAAAAATTTACACTAACCATTTTTTGATGTGTAGATTTTAAAAATAGACTTATTTTAATGAAATTAATTTTCTACATATGAAAAATTAAATTTTTAAGTAAAATAATTAATTATTAAAAAAATACCAATTTTAATATTATAATCGATTTTATGACACTTTGAAAAATTAATTAAGGTATCATAAAATTACCTTATAATTATAACAAAACAAAATTTTATTTTATGATTTTTTTATAAAAATAAATTTTCCTTTAAATCATTATATTAATTTAAAAATTTTAAATAAACAATTACCTTTTACAAAAATATCAGCACATAATTTATCATTTTTGAAACATTTATTTACCTATCGCATGATATAATCATATAATATTTTAATTTACAAGATACCTAAATTTTAATCACAACTTCTTAGGTGAGGTTACTATTATATTAGTTGGATCACTAGTCCTATGTCCATGTTACTATTACAATGGTTAGGTTACTATACCATTGATATATATTCCCTAATTTCTATATATACCACTTATTTCATTCTTCATTATGAGAATTATGTTTTTATTAGCTTCACTATGCGATGTAATTTTTATAGTATATAACATAAAATAATTAGGGTAATTACATTGATAAAATTATGGGTCATTACACAAGCCATGTACGGTCGGCGCACACCATTTAGTGGGGCCTGACAATGTGGCCGAGGACATGATTATGCACACCACATCAAGAGTAGTTGGCTGTGTAGAAGGAAACCTCCTGATGCACGACCTAGGAGGAGGTACATAGGCATGGGATGAATGAAATGGCTAGGTTCCCAAGATGATAAAACATTTTGTATACATTATGTACACTTCGTGTAGGGTAACATGGTGGGCCTTGCTATTTGAGCGAGGACACACCTAGGTCTTCGGGAATGGACATACTCTGTGTAACCGAAATTACACACCATGTAATTTTCTTTTTACCTATTGAGTAAAACAAGGAGAAACATATAGGGGTCATCCTTGAGAGACACATTTTCTAACCTAGGAATACATGTCATGTACTCCCCTTAGGTACTTACTCCCTGTGAATCTCCATCTTCTAGACTTAGATGGAGGCCTTTGAGCATCCTATCTTTAGTAGTTTTCTGCATAGAACGTGACGGTGGCCACAGTTTTTGTGGGAGAGTTGTAATGCAAGGTGACTCTAGAAAAAAACTTCTTGTAGAAATGTGTAGATAAACACTAAGTTGGTTCACTTCCTTGGTCCATCCCTTTGATGGTATAGTGTGAAATTATGACTTGAGCATAGGATTGTGATCCCCTCTACAAGAATGGTTCTGATAGAGTTCACGTATCCCTTCAGGAATTATGGGCTATGAACCTATATAGTATCCTCTTCCCTAGGTGGTGTCTGAGGTATCAGTATTACCAACATATATGGGTGTTGATTCCCTATTTAGTAGGTGGATCTAGTAGGGTTCATAGTATCATCATATATATGACCCCCTATTTGGTAGGTAGTTTCAGATGGGATTTTTGATATCTCCCAGCCATCCTGGTTGTGATTCCCTATATGTGTATTGTTATTATGAGTCTCGGTAGATTTTGAGGCATCCCCAAATAGTCCAGGGTGTAATCACCAATCTGATAGTTATGATATCCACAGTTCAATATTGGGTTCATGGTGTCCCCTAGTGGACCTGGGTGTGATCCCCTATCAATGTATTGAGATCTGTTGGGTTCCAGTGGGGTTTGTGGAGTCCCCCATGAGGCATGGTTGTGATACCCTATCCGAGTATCATGTTCCACTTGATTCTTGAATGAATTTATTCATGTATAGACTTGGGTAGGCATATTCTCTCAGATGGATTCCATTATCGATGGTGGGGACGTTCTATCAACTTAATGGTACTCAATGAGAAAGAAATCTTAGATTATTGCCACCAGGGATGACATGATTCAGGGAGAGAGTACTCCCAGATGAGAGATACCATTAAGTGATTAGTAGAATCCTATAGAAGGCTGTATGGAGAGACCGTGATACATATAGTCTTTTAAGAGTATATTTGGATGATTCTAGGAATCATTGTGATGATGATCTTACTAGTCATGTATAATATAAGAGTGTAGATAGATATTCCTATTCTCTATTAATTAATTTAATATTCCATAGGGATATGCGTTGAGTGGGATATTTCTTTTTAGTTTCACACTTTTATTTTGAGTTTGTGGGGTGCTTATGGCGTATTTTTATACCCACCCATGCATGGGCTCTACCCACACCTGTCATGTCTTATGTAGATGATATGCCATATGATGGAGTCTTAGGAGGACAAGGACCAGGAAAAGCATAATGATTTAGATGTAATGTGTAATGCCCTGATCCCAATTATCCAGAGTTAGTGCATTATTTTAATACATTATCATGATTAAAAGAATCAAGTCCCAAAAGACCAACTAGTTTAGTAGTATTAGAAAATATATTACATATATGAATGTTACATTATAGTTTCTAAAATAAAACAAAACATAAATAATCCTTTTAGAACACCATTATTCCCCAAGTTTAACCCTACCGTTCAATCACAATAAACTTATTTACATCATAGAAAAAAGAAAACATAATAAATGGGTGAGATGAGATGCTCATTAAGGATAAAAATATAGTGAAAACTAACATAAATAAGCATAAACATTTAAGGCAATGTATAAGACTAAAACAAAAGTTTTTTTAAACTTAAAAATTTAGAATAATATGGAAAAGATAAATCATATAATTCCATTTACCTATTCACATGAATATTATAATAGTCGAATAATCATATGTAATATCAATAGCCAATTTCATAATGATGGAATGAATAATGATGGATATTATAACCACACAGTCAAGGCCTCATGCCAAGACTACAAAAAAGACTTTATCCTAGCCTTGTTCCAAGACACCGATTTTTCTCAAGATACCTTCCGATGGATTAAGGAGATATAGAGGGCTCCGACTATCACTTACTAAGTCCAATTCATTCCTTGTATGAAAATGTTGAAATATAACATAAACATTCATATTAAAACTAACAATTTTTTTAATACTATAACCATAAACCATGAATGGTATAAAATATCACATCCATAGTCAAACATATCTAAAAAACTTTAATGAAATATGGAAGATTGTATTATAATAAATAAAATTCAAACAAGTGTAATATCCATCAATTGATGTTGACATAGATGAAATCAAAACTATTTGAGAGACATATCTCCTATTTTGAAATAATTTAAAAGTCACATAATTATAAAAGAAATCATTTATTTTGAAATAATTCTTATAAGATTTTAATGGATTCTTTGAAGGTTTTATAATGGCGGAAAATATCCACACCCACCGTATATGTTAAAAAATATTCTTTCCTTAATTTTGTCGAAAAGGTCGTAAAGGACATTGTTTGGGAAATGACGAAAAGATTCTTTTATACACATTTTATAAAAAGAAAATAAAGGGTATAAATGAATTTAAACTATATTCTAGTAAATAGTAAAAATGTTTTGAAATACATTTTTAAGAAACATGGATGTGAATGATAAATGGGTCCCAATAGATACTCTCATATAAACAACCTCTGATAATGAAGAGATTGTAGAATGAACCCTTACCTTGTACTTTTCCTTGGTAGAGGGTAAATTAACCTACTGTATAATATTTAAATAATTGTTATTAAATTATACAATGACAATATTCATAAAAATGATATGATATATGATATTTTAATAGTGCTTTGTTAATAATATTTCAGTAGTATCATTATTTCAGGTCTTAACTGATTCATTTTCCTTTATATGTTTTGTTATGTATTCCATGTTTGTTATGGATAGGATGTATTTTATTCATATACAGAATTTTATTATGTTTTTAAACATTATTTTTAATCATAAAATGAAAATTATTCTTGAATGGTTATGATGGGGAACAAAATCTCATCGCAATGTGGAGACGGTAAGGCGTATGTATGTACGAGCAACAATATCATTCTATTTATGTTGAAATAATATGTAGATGGATACTATATTATATATACATAATAATTAAAATTTTATATTTATTATTTACATCAATTATACTAATAATTATACCCATCGATATAATGAAGTGTCGAATGACAAACTACACCACGACGTGGAGACAGTAAGCCGTACGTACACACTTATGATGACTTTGTCATTTTTAGGATGGATAGAATAATGAATATGGTTGTATCATATTTATAATAACATAATAGTATTTAGAAGGTATTGGATTTATTATTTTGGTATGGAAAAAATAAATAAAGAGGAAGTGGAAGAAGAAAAGAACTTTGAAAGAGGTGATGAAATTATTATCTCTTCTACGGGTGCTTCTTTTTGATTTGATAAAAAAGGATCCTTAGGTTGTATTCTGATTAAATTAAGGCATCTTGGTCAAAGTGAGGGTAGTTGGAAAGATATTTGATCTATTTTTGGATGAGAAAAATGGATTTGGAGGTGTGAAATTAAGATAAGGGGATGTACCCTTTTATTAGAGAGGTGAGGGGCACTTTAGGAAAATCATGAAATACTATATTATTATACAATAATATTCGGGTTATAATGGATACAAAAGGTTTTATTTCGATGATAAGGTGTGTATGGGTTAAAAACATCTCAACCAATAGGTTTTAGATAGGTTTAGGTCACCATATTAACATTATCTTTTAGATTTAACTCTTAGTCAAGTAGTTTAACTTTTACCATGTATTTTGTACTATGATAATAAATGATTAATAAACTCACAATAAAAATTCATAAGAACACCAAGTGATTAATTAATGATATATATAACCTTATATAAGTTCTTTGGATGATCCTTATATTTTTAAGAATATTATATCAATTAATAATATAGTATTATTTTAAAAACTCATTTATGTCAATTTTGACACGATTTAGTATTTCGTTTTTGTGAAATTCATAACAAAATTATCACTAATATTTTTTAATAAACCATAAAATGTTATATAAACCTATAAAATTCATGTAGAAAATTAAAAATTTCAATTTAAAATTATATTAATATTTATAATGTCAATTATTTTATTCTTTCAAGAATAAGGTAATTACTGCCTCATAATTATGTCATAAATAAATTTAATTATTTAATTTAGAAAAACTATAAAAAAAATACCATCATGTAGGAAATATTTTTATATTTATAATGAATATTTAATATCTAATTTATCTTATCTATAAAACTATATTAAAAATGGTTTAGTTATTAAACTTTGAATTTAACACTTTTAACTCTTCTTTAAATAAAGTAATAATAAATGTCCTAATCTAATACAGGTGGACCAAAAGGGTCATATTTTATTCCTAAGGTTGGTTTTGGTCGAAATACACCTATCCATTATATTTATGACTTGTGTTAGGGTAATTATAATATCATTTTTACTTTTAATTACCCTATGTACTTTTAACCGTGGTAAATAAAATTCAAAAGTTACTATTTAGAAAAAAATATTTTCATCCTATTGAACCAAATTTTATATAATTATTTCAACCATGTATCTTGTATTTTGGAAATTCAATTCATAGAATCCGTAAAATTATGTTTTATGAAAATTTACAAATGTGGCTAGAAGGTTGGTAAAAGACGTTAAAAAAATTCAATAAAATTTTATACATCTAATATTATTATAAAATGACTCCAAAGAATTAATTTGAATAAGTATATGTATTATGTATCTATTTTTAATTTAAAATAAATTTAAATAAAAATATTAGTTATTTAAATAAAAGTCGGTTTTAAACAATAACGTAGTGTTTTTCACTATTCATAAAAAATTTAATGAAAAAAAATCACATTAAGCTAATTTTGATATTCTGAATCCAAAAATGATGTATATTTTACAAAATTAAAATCATATTAGTTTCATTAATTAATTTAAAATTAATTCCTGTTGCAAAACCAAAAAGTGGGTTTTGAAGAAGAAAAAATTATCAAAATATTGACATGTGTTTATGTACAATTTAAATGTGAAATTATATCCAATGACCTAAATTATATTAAATGATAAAAATATAATATAATTATACTTTAAAACCACTCAAATTCATAATTTAAAACTATAAATTATTTCTATTAAAAAAGTTGTTTTCAATTAAAATTTAGTATTTTCATTATTCATCAAAATATGAAAGTTTTTGAAAAAGTACTAATTTTTTTTCAAAACTAAATATTTATTCCATGATTCTAAAAAAGAATTTAATTTCATTAAATTAAATATATAAAACTTTCAAATATTGGATTTAAAAATGGTTTGCTATTAAATGGCGGTAAAATTTCATTTTTTGAAAAATAATTTTTTATCTAAAAATATTGAATTTGTTCTTATATTATGTCTATGAAACACATAATATAGATTCTAAAATTATATGGAATATATAAAATTTAAAATACTGTTAATACTATTCATAATCTCTTTTTGAACGACTAGTTTGGTATGTCGTGGTGTGCTCAAACTTGGTGTTGCATGTAGCATAAGCTATTGAATTACTTTAAAGAGATAATGTACTATGAAATCTTAGGGTGTTACATTCTACCCTCCTACAATAAATTGAATCATTGAAATTTGAATTTTTTATTCAAAAATAAAAGGTTTAAAATAGAAAATACCATTATGGAAAACCCACATCGGAAATAGTGTTATTAAAATTTAGTCTTTATTAGAGGGAAAGGAAAATGAAAAATTTGCCACCAAATTATGATCTCGAATATGATAACATTGGTGAAAATTATAATTTAAGGAAAAACATAAATATTTATATGGAGTGATTGAGGTCATCAATCACAAATAAGTGAATGGAAAATTAAGGGCCGCAAAGCCATAAATCTATGATGATTTGAAATATCATCATTTCATCAAAACAGAAGGTATTAGGATAACCAATTATTGGATTTAAGATCCTTTCCCTAATAATGATGTATTAATTTCATAATATAATAAGAAAAAAAATACTTGACAAGTACAGTTCCATCATTTAACTAATTTCTACCAAAAACTCATCTTTCACTCCAAAAAGATAATAAAAATAAAAAATATTCTATTTATCCTAATCGTATAGGGTTAAAAAAAATGAATTTATAATTCATATGTCAGACCATTTAATAAAAATAAATTATAAAATATAGGAAATCACGTAAGGTAGTGTTAGGTAATGCACCATTGTCGCCCTTTGGCCACGGGTTCAAATCTCGTTGCCTTGCTAGACACGATGGGCTGTTGCTCGACCTCCGAGTTTTCCTTTTTATAAAAATCCAAAAATAATCTTAAGAAAGGATTTAACATTAATAATAGTATCCAATGTCAAAATTAATCCATTACAACCTTTAGGCTTATCCACAATTCTTCTGTTCGAACTCACAATCCAAAATTTATTAGGAAGGTCACATAATATACATGTGAATACCTTCATCGTGTATTCTCTTAAAATGAGGTATTAAAATGAATTACCAGAAAACCATATTTGAATAGTTATTTACATCCTTATTCCTTCAATAAAACATAGAATACTAGAAATACTCCTTAAATCCGAAAATGTTTTAATCTACAATAATTATGGAATAAAAAAACCATTAATTAGTTCCAAGGTAGTCAATAATATCCAATATAATTTATCCAAATCAATCATCTCTTATTCCAAAATCAATACCTCAGTATCAGGACCATATTAATGTTTACCTTTACTTCATCCAAGTATTTTACAAAAAGTTTAACTTGCTATTGAGTCATGTTTATTGGTACCAGACAATCTCAAATCCTTACTAAAATAGTACTATAGTACAATCCTTATATACTCCATAATTCTTATATCCAGAACAATGTGGACAAAACACTAAAATGAAATAATTCTTTAATATCAACATAAGAACACTAGTCATTCCTCTTCATCTGTAGTAATATCATAACATTATTATTATCCAAATGGAATCATTTGAGGTATACTCTAATGATTGGGATATTGATTCACGTAGTGTCCCCACTCATTGAAGATGAAACATTGTACATTTGAAACCTTTTTATTACCCTTTCAATTATGTACTTAGTGTCCTTTTTCTCCACACTAATAACAAAATCCCATTCACTTAAAGAATTTACCAAGGTGATTCTTTCCACAGTTATCACATATGGGAAATTCCCTCTTTCCATTCTTCCCTTTATCCATATTTCTCTCTACCATCATTTTCTTCTCTGGATTCCCTTCAAAGCCATAGGACTCAGAGAAATATTTACTTATCTTATTGACACATGATACTATTTCTTAATATGATGAGAATACGTTGAATACTATTTACCTTCTAAATTTTTTATTAAGACCATGAAAGATATGATATTTCTTACTCTTTGGATCATGAGTATTTCTGGAGTTCTCATTCCTTTTATTGGGAACCATTTCTTAGAAATGACATACACAATGATAGTTTATGAATCACAATGCATAATTCCAAACTTGTAAAATACCTAACATAAATTTAATAGTTTATTCAAATAATACATAATCATAAAAAAATGTTTTCATTGATGAGGTATTTACTCATAAATCCTTCATAATGGTTTGTCAAGAAAATGTGAATTATCCCAAGCATATCCCCTATGAGTGTCATAACCAAGAGTGTAGCAAGGACTATTTTCGTGTACTTGGATACCCCGAGTCAAGCTTGCAACTCCATGTCAGAGTTTTTACTCATATGTACATCTGTGCCAGAGCCGCCTCCACCTGCTCGTATCCAGACAGGAATGTATTGTTTGGAAAATTCACAAAATCCTTAGATGACCATAATTATAGGAAGTTCTTCTATACTAATCCTAAAAATATATCATAGGGAAATGCTTAAAAATCAATGTTTATCTATATCTATTTTCGATGTTGTTTCTAAACTTTCTCTGATACCAAATATAACGCCCCGACCCCAGATACCCAGATTTAGTGCATTATTTTAATACATTGACATGATTACAAGGAATCAAGTCCCGAAGGACCGATCAGTTTAGTAGTCTTGGAAAATATATTACATATATGAATGTTACATTACAATTTCTAAAATAAAATAAAACATAAATAATTCTTTTATAATGCCATTATTACCCTAGATTAACCCTATAGGTCAATCATAATATAATTCTTCACATTCGGAGAAAAAGAAAACATAAGAAAGGGGTGAGCTTAGATGCTCAGTAAGGATAACAATATAGCATAAAATATCATAAATTAGCATAAAAATTTAAGGCAATGTATAAGAATAAAACACATGACATTTAAAAATAAACTTTAGTATAATATGGAAAATTTAAATCAAATAATTGCATTTACTTATTCACATGGATATTGTACTAGTCGAATAATCCCATGTAATATCAATATCCAATTTCATAATTATGGAATGCATAATGCCAGACATCATAACCACATAGTCAATGCCTCATGAAAAGACTAAAAATAATATTTTTTCAAGGCCTTGTTCCAAGACACTAGTTTGTCTCATGATACCTACCTATGCATCGAGGAGCTATAGCAGGCTCCACCTGTCACTTACTAATTCCAATGCATTCCTCATATGAAAAGGTTGAAACATAACATAAACATTCAAATTAAAACTAGAATACGAAATGTTAATACTTTAACCATAACCCATGAATGGTATTAAAATAAATAAATATAGACAAACATATAATAAAAAATTCAATACAATATTGGACATTGTATTATTATAAATCAAATTCAAATAAGTGTAAAATCCATCAAAGGATGTTGACATAGATGAGATCAAAAATATTTGAGAGAAATATAACATTCTATTTTGAAATCATTTAAAAGTCACATTATTATAAAAGAAAAAAATATATTATGAAAAAATTATTATAATATTTTAAGGGAGGCTTCGATGGTGTTATAATGGCAGAAAATAGCCGTAACCTCCGTATAAGTTAAAAAACAATCTTTCCTTAATTTTGTTATAAAGGTTGTAAATGACCCTGTTTGGAAAAAGAGAGAATCATTCCTTTATAAATTTTTTATAAAATGTAAAACAAGGGTCTATGAATTTAAACCATAGTCTTGTAAATAGTAAAATGTTTCGAAATACATTTATAAGAAACACATATGTGGATGATAAAGAGGTCCCCGTAGATACTCATGTATAAAAAAACTCAGATAATGAAGAGATTATAGAATAAAACAATACCTTGTACTATTCCATGGTTGAGGGTACGTTAACCTCATGTAAAATAGTTAAATCATTGTTACTAAATTATAAATTAACCACATAAAAAATATGATATCCTATATAATCTTCTAATATTGCATTATTAATAATATTTTAGTAGTATCATTATTTCGGGTGTTAATTGATTTTATTTCCATTACATGTTTGGTTATGTAATTAATTTATGTTATGGATATGAGGTATATTATTCATATTCATAATGATATTAACTTCTTAAACATTATTTTTAATCATAAAATGAAAATTATTCTTGAATGGTTACGATGAGGAACAAAATCTCATCGCGTCTTGGAGATGGTAAGACGTACGTACACACGAGTGACGATATCATTTTCTGATGGTGAAATAATATATAGTTGGATGGTATATTATATATACAGAATCATTAAAATGTTATATTTATTATTACATCAATTATACTCATTATTATACCCATCCAAATAATAATGTGTCGAATGACAAATTACACCACGACGTGGAGACGGTAAGCCGTACGTACAGATGTATAGGGACTTTGTAATTTATAGGATGGATAGAAAGATGAATATGGTTGTACCATATTTATAATAACATCAATTTATTTAGAAGGTACTGGAGTTATTATTTTGTTATGTAAAAAACAAAGAAAGAAGAAGTGGAATAAGAAAAGAACATAAAAAAAGGTGATGAAATTATTACTTCTTCTTCTAGTGCTTCCTTTTGATTTGATCAAAAGAGATATTTAGATTAGATTATGATAAAATTAAGGCATCTAGGTTGAATTGAGGGTAGTTTTGAGGATATATTAGTAGATTTTGGTCGAGTAAAATGGATTTGGAGTTGTGAAATTAAGAGAATGGGATGTACCATTTTATAAGAGAGGTTAGGGTCACTGTAGGAAAACCTTCAAATATTATTTTACTATACAATCATATTCAGTTTATAAAGGATCCAAAGGTATTAATTTATAGGATGAGGTGGGTATGGGTCTAAAACCTCTCAACCAATAGGTTTTAGACAGGTTTATGTCACCATATTAACCATATCTTTTAGATTTATCTCCGAGTTAAATAGTTTAAATTTTACCATGTATTCTTGTATTATTATAATAAATGATTAATAAACTTACTATAAAAAGAAGAGAGAACCACAAGTGGTTAATTATTGATATATATAATATTATCTAAGTCCTTTGGTAGAACCATATATTTTTAGGAATAATATATCAATTAATAATATAGTATTTATTTTAAAAGCTCATTTATGTCAATTTTTTCACTATTTAGTATTTGGCTTTTTGTGAAAGTCATAAAAAATTTATCGCATTGAAAAAAATTTATTTAATCAACCATAACATGGTATATTAAACTAGAAATTTTTTTAAATACATAAAAAGTCTAATTTACAATTATATTAATATTTATAATATCAATTCCCTTAATATTTCAATAATAAGGTAATTACAACATCATTATTGTGTCATAAATAAATTTAATTATTTAATGTCCAAAAATTATAAATAAAATACCATTATGTAGGAAATAATTTTATCTTTATAATTAATATTTAAAGTCTAATTTATTGTTAGTATAACTCTATATTAAAAATGGTTTAGTTATTAAACAGTTAATTTAACAAATTTAACTATTCTTTAAATAAAATAATAATAAAGGTCATAATCTAATCCATGTGGACCAAAATATCATATTTTATTAATAACGTTAATGTTGGTCTAAATAAAATTATCCAATAGAATTAATACATGTATTAGGGTAATTATAATATATTTTTACCTTTAATTACCCTATTTACTTTTAACCGTGGTAAATAAAATTCAAAAGTTACTATTCACCAAAAATTATTTTCATCCTATTGAACCAAATTTTACTTACTGATTTGAATATTGTCTATCATATTTGTGAAATTAAATTCCATGAAATGGTAAAATTATGTTTTATGAAAAGTTGCAAAAATGCCTAAGAGTTGGGTAAAAGATGTTAAAAAGATTATATAAAATTTTATACAAAAAATCTTATTATAAAATTACTCTCATGAATTTTATTGAACTAATGTAGGTATTCTGTACTATTTTGAATTTAAAATAAATTTAAATAAAAATAATATTTATTTAAATTAATGATAGTTTTAAACAATAACGTATTGTTTTTCACTATTTATCAAAACAATTACTGTTTTCAAAAAAATACCAAAAATTCACCGTAAGATAATTTTGATATTCTGAATCCAAATATGTTTCCTATTTTAAAAAATTTAAAACATATGAGTTTCATTAATAAATTTTAAATTAATCCTCATTGTCAAAACCAGAAAGTGTTTAAGAAGTAAAAATTATCAAAAGATTGACATGTGTTTATGTACAATTTAAATGTGAAATTATATCCAATGAACAGAATTATATTAAATGATAAACATATAATCATATTATTCTTTGAAACCACTCCAATGCATAATTTAACACTATAAATTATTTCTATTAAAAAAGTTTTTTTCAAATAAAATTTAGTATTTTTCAGTATTCATAAAAATATGAAAGTTAGCAAAAAAGTAACAAAAATATATCCAAATGAAATTTTTATGTCATGATTCTAAATAAGAATTTAATTTCATTAAATTGAATATATAAAAATGTCAAATATTAGATTTAAAAAGGGTTCTCTATTAAAAGGCGTAAAATTCATTTTTTGAAAAATACTTCTTTTATCTGAAAAAATGAATTCATTCTAATATTATGTCTAAGAAACACATAATATGGATTATAAAATTATATAGAGTATATAAATTTCAAAATAAAGTTAATACTATTCATAAACTATTTTAGAATGGCTAGTTTGGTATGTTGTGGTGCGCTCGAACTCCGTGTTGTGTGTATCTTAAGCTATTGAATTATTTTAAAGAGATAACGTATTATAAAATCATGGGTTGTTACATAATGAGGTTTGCACTAGTGGTTTCATTTGATAGTATTCCCCTTCTTCTAGGTAGGTTGGACTCTATTTCAATTTTTATGTGATTTTATTTTTCCCTTTATTTCTATCCAATACTTTTGTTTTACTCTGATTGTGAGATATAGACGCATGCATGCATTTGGTGGTTAGTTACAACCAGTTTTTCTAGGAATTTTGGAGCCACAAGCATGGGGATGACCATGTTTTAGATATGTTTAAGGAAAAAATGCCCAGGGCCCTACCTTCTCTCCTATGTGTGGTGACTGGGTAGAACCCAAGTGATTTTTATATGTGGAAATGATCACGCATTGACCGTATTTCTTAGTGAGCCTCCTTATAGAAAATAAGGAGATCACCACATTGCCGACGTGCCCATACCAGAGTGTTAAGGGATCCTGCTTAGCATATAAGAGACCCAAGTTCAAAATTGGGTGGAGGCGAATTTCAGGCTACTGTAGCAGTATTGTTGTAGGTATTGTATCAGTTACTATTTGGTATGGTAATAGCAGGAACATTCACCCGATTTGGGCCTTCAGGCCACCAGTTTGGGCCTACGGTTCTTAATGGATTTCTGGTCATCAAGGGCCTTCAGGCTACTGGGCCTTTGGGCCATAAAGTCAATGGAGTAGCCCAGTTCACACAGAACATGCCCCAGATGAGGATCAGAGCATCAAAAGTAGTAGCCACCAGAAGAACAGCTAATTGGATTGGAAGAATGAGAGGGTATGGCAGTCACCATTGGGACCAGGCACTGTGCAACTTTGTAAGAGGCAATGCTATCTGATCAGAAATGCAAGGGGGGAGCTATGAGATCGATGACGTAGAAGCTGGGGAGGGGTAGTTCTAGTGGTTTGGGCCTATAGTTCTTGTAATGGGAATGGTATTCCCCTGGGACATCATGTCATGTATTTTGGGTCAGTCGGGCCTTGTGCCTTGGGCCTACAGGTCATGTACGGGTTCCCCTCCAACCCTTAAAAGGCGTATTATCTATAATAAAATAAAAAATAATGCCTTCTGGCCATTTGGGCTAAGGTGATCACCACATTTATTTTTTTGGGCATGGTGATCCTTGTCGTGGTGTGCTTGCATGGTGCATTTTTGGTCCAAGATAGTAGGTGTGGGGCACCTTGTACTGGTCCTGCTCATGGTGAGACTCAAAATATTGAGGCAGGTTGAGCCACACCCTGGAGGCTATCTGTTTCATCTAGGGTTAAAATGCACCATAACATTGTTTTTATAATATTCCATGATGGTGAGGGTCTTCATATGACCTTGGGACCTATGGATAAATTAGATTATTTCTTAATTAATTCATGTTTCGTACCTCACCTTACAAGAATGGGGATTGACATTGAGATCAGAACACAACAACCTCCTCTTGATTGTTTCAATCATGGATGGGAAAAATAGAGGAGGTCATAAAATCCCGCCCCATATCCCTATATAACTAGTGTCTAGACTAGTTCACCATCTGTCCTCAGGGGTGCCTCCCCATATACTAGAGGGTTTTGACTTGAAGTGAGGTTCTAAGCTAGTACTATGAGGAGACTATACCCATTATATCAAAGATTACAATAGAATATAAAATAAAAAAAATACCATCACATCAGTAAATAAATAGATTACACATAAATAAATATAAATCTATCAGGGATATATGAAATGCAGTAAATGCCCGAACAATCATGATATTCAAAAAACAAACCACCCACAAAGTCATTCATAGATACATACTAGAAGAAGAGAAAAATAAAATAAAAAAAGGCTCTGCTGCATCTCTGAGATGAACCTCATCCAGTCTCCTGATACTATCTTTGTTATCTTTCCTACCCACACTAACTCAGGCCTCATCCTAAACACGTACCTGTAATAAACATGTAAGAGATTTTTAGGTACCCATGTGAAATGGTAGCCTGAGCAGGGTGTGAGTAAAAGTCATTAGGACATCACCAATAACGTCTAAAAAATTTAGTATGAGTATATAATACATATAAGAAGGTATTAAATATTGGTATTAATTTAATAAATTATTACATCTCATAAAATAAATCCACTGACCCTCAAGTTCAAGGGTGACACTAAGGGTAAGCCAAAAATTATTTGGAACAATGTTGGATATATCTAATCAAGTCTCAAAATAATACGAAACATATCCATAACCCTTCTATGATTTAGCTTAAACATCATCATCGGTGAATCAGGTAGTGCCCTATAAGCATTACAACATGTCTAGGCACAAGAACTTTTTATAATGATTTCAACATAACAGGGCACAATCCATTCATATAATCATTTTTACATAACGGAGAACCATCCCATTATATAACCATTTAAGAAAAATGAGAACTCATAATAAGATAATAATCCAAGAGAATATGACATAGGGGAAAAATCACACACATCAAATTTTTTTATAATCCACTTATGTTATTTAATTAATTTTCTAATTTTGAAACCATTTATTCTGTTGATAAAAAATACTAACTATCATCATAATTTTTACCATCCCACATTCAAGTATTAATTAAAAAATTAATAATTATTGTGACATTATTCTCATAATACACTTTTTTATCATACTTAAACCATTACAATACCAATTAATATTTTCAAGACATATGATTCACATTCAATTTAATTTCCCATTTACCATGTCAGGACAAATTATCAATTCACATACTAAACAAATTACTTTTTAAATATAAATGATAATTTTTTTTGATTACTCAAGGTTCTCTAGGTTAATTATATAGAACTTCCAAAAAGGTGTTAAGGGTTGGAACATCCCTTGGGTGGCCATAAGTTTGAGGAACAATACCAAGAGACCCAAAAATGTCCTTGGGAGGTAATGGATTACCATTTTAGTTAGATAAATCAAACAAAATGTCTGCAGGATCAAAATTATTGTGTATAGTTGGGAAAAGAATTAGAAGAAGGGAGTTATTCATGACTACCCAACTCAAACAAAGTTCAGGATAATAAAATCCCAACAACTTTTTTGCATCACCCAAGTATATTCAGACTTCCTCAAATGCCATGAGTTCATATATCAAAACCAAGGATCCCAATTAATTATTATAATTACATTATAATTAATTAAATTATAACAAGGAACATAACAACCATCAATGAAGGAAAAACATTCTGAAATACTTACTAGATGTCATCACCTAGTCAGAACCTCAACCACCAATTCCTGTAATGTTCGATATGATCATCTGACACAAATCCAGAAAAAATACCTACTGTGTGAAAACCCAACGAAAACAAATTTAATATAATTAAATTAGAATCCTTGAGAAAATCAACCCTGCATTTCAAAATTAATCATATCACACTTAAACGATAAGTGTTCATCAATATGAGATACCCTCTCATCATGCAGATCCAAGATCTCGAAATCCTTAGACAAATCCTTCGTGATCTGATGGATTTTACCATCTGATTTCCCAATAGGAATCAATCCATGGTCTATTATACAAAGGAAATTTTGAAGAGTATTGAAAATATATAGGTATTTCAGAAGCTATAACATTCTAATAGGAATCCATATCGGCCAATAATGTTTCCAATAGTGGAGGGATGATATTAAAAGGGACCTTGGAAGAAAAAATCCTTTATTCTTATCACTTCTTGTATAATATCTTTAAAGGAAATAATTTATTAGGGTTTCTAATGAATAATGTAATTTTAAATCCCACATAAAACTACCTAGAGTAAATTTATGATGTGAAAAAATGTTTCACATCATGAAATTTTAAGGAAAATCATGGGTCTGGACAACTAGATCCGCAGTGTAAAACATAGTTTTATGTCATTATTTTTTGAAATCAACCTCCATGCCCAATTTTCACATCCTAAAACAAAATAAGGCAACCCATGAAACCATCTTAGGTCATGAATATTATATTCATTATTTGAATGAAGGTTTTTAGGGGTTTTCAGCTATCCAGGGACCTAAACACTCCTTCAGTGGCCACCGGGACCTTCATGAAATCACCCAAACAATGAACCTCATCCAAAAAACCATATTTTAAATATTAAAAACTTAGAAACTCATTTTTTTAATTTTGTTTCTAAATAATTCTCATAGACCAATGGAGAAAATTAAAATTCCCATTTAAATCCTTAACTGGTATGTAAATAAGTTCTTATAATCTCCCCACCATAAAACTTATCATTCCAGATAAGCCTCATTGACATTTAATAGATGTACCCTGCCAATATGGGTTTATTGACCAAACTCAAAAAGATGCATTATAATACAGAAAACCAAAAAAAATTCCATTTAATGACATCTAACATAAGGAATTTTATTCATCAAAACCCAAGACACCACTCATAACTATCACTAAACCCCTATACAATGCTTTCTAACACCAACCTATTACGAAATACCACTATTTTATCTACTATTTAATCAACTATTTAATTGGTAATCCACACCATAGAACCCACACTTTCATGATTGATTCTAAACTATGAAATTCACATATTTCTAGATATCTTATCAAAACACATTCTCGGTGGTCCAATGACCTGCTTGACACAGTTTCCATCTCACCGTGCCTGAATACAAGAAAAACACCCACCAAAGCTAGTAAAACCACTCATAACTAATTATAGATAAAACATATGATTATTAACTACCTATTCATAGGGACTTCACAAATCTTAATTTCCTTGGAATACCCCATTTGAACTTTTCAATTCTCCCATCATACCTGAAAATACATATCCGAGCCATGGTACCAACTTCCCCAACTAGTCAAGGAATTTCATCGAAAACTGAACCTTAAACACTTGTTATCAAATTTTTTAACCCCTGAAACATGTCATGAGATATTCTGTCACATGTTTCACCCCCTAAAACATGTCATGAAATAGGGATTCACCCTCTAAATCACGCAATGAAACTAGTCTATACCATGAACCATGCCACAAATCATGGTATGCCCCACCAAACATGTCTTGAAAAGTGTATTGCATCATGAACCATGTCATGAAGGGGGGAGGGGGTCACCCAATAAATCAAATTATGACCACACCAAAATATCCCTAGCTTATATTAAATGAACTGAATCCATTCAATATTTCATCAAATTTCCAAATATGGGGTTTACAATAAACCTGATAATCAGAATTTACTACTCTCTAATGTCAAAATGTTACCTTGACCATCCAACGATCATTCCAATGAAACCCATAAACATTATGACATGAATTCATCATCTAATATCTTATAGTGGTATCTCCACCATAAATATTTCATTAAAATTCTCCTTGAGTGAAACTCCAAGAATTCCCTTCATTTTGACCCAAAAAATCATTTAGATAGGTTGGTGTATAGTTGATTTTCTCTTAGAACACTCTTGATGATGTTAAGATATTGGGAAATATCATCACTAAATTAAGAGTAAAATAATATTTCATTAATGATTACACCAAAATCCATCCATTTATGATGTCACCTTATACTTTAGGGGCATGTCATACACATCCAATGGTCTCAGTCCTCCCTGCATATAAGAATTTTACCACCCATAGCCTTATTGAACAAAGAGGGATTCATTATCAAAAACCCAATAATGATGCAATAATATCTATCAAGTAACCATGATTGAAAGTATATTACAACAAAATTGTTAATAAAAATCATGTTCCTCCACCAAAACCTGAATGATTCTCAATAAATACACAACTGATCCATCACAAGTATAAAACAATCATCAGTCTCACCATAATCTGTGTGCATCACCTTGATTTTATCACAAAATAGGAACTTACTAATAATAAACCCATTAAAATAAACAAAATAGGTTCACAAATCTCCAACACATTACAAACATCTAGAATTCACTAGAATCCCCATGTCACACACTTTCCAACAACTATTCAATAAACCCAACTCAAAATTACATGAGTCGTACATCCCTGGAACTATAATAAAATTTATTTTCAAATAGATAACCATTCCTTCTATTCCATAATCCTGAACATTACAAAATCTCCCTTTGAACTCCCACTCAAAAACCATCCACTTTATCTATTCTAGGAGAACTCACCCGATCGCCTTCTTTAAGGCATCTTTCTAGCACCACAGGTGCTCACCCTTAAACGACAATGTGCCAACATCATCCACACATTTGGTAGTCACAAGACACCACTCTCATCATGAGATTCTACCCACACTCTATACATAATAATAATGTCTATCCAAACACAAAATACTAGATTTCACCTTCGTCTTTCCCTCGGGAACACACTTTGATTCCAAAAGCACTAACATGCATGGTTCTCATCACCAAAAAACCCATGAACTTCCTGTGTATTGATATCAAGCTCTAATAAAAAATAATTCTGACACTCTAAACTCTGAGTCATAAGAAAAATTCCATACATGCACCAACTATCCCAACCATTCATGCCTTAATAAAGATACTTTAGCGACTTTTACTTTTCAAACATAGATATTACGTCTTATTAGATAAATATTAATCACATAATATAATGATCCATTCAATAATCATATAGATATCGTATATTTAGGAAATTAGACACATAAACAGTATATTTATAAGATATCTACATAATATGCCACTTAGTTCTTCACAACTAGAAAACTTATTAGACATAACATTCTTAAAACATTTTTTCATGACAAGGGGAAATTAACCATAATAAATGGGGAGATCGAATGATCAGTAAGGGTAACCAAGGGAGATATCATAACATGATAATAAGAGTATGAGAACATGATATTAATATTTGAAAACCATACCATGAATTTTATAGATCATAATCTCGAGTCATGACATAAATCTTGATAGTTCATAAGACATGAATCGTAAAGGAATCAAAGAACATGAATGATGATATCACAACATTGGCATAAGACATGGAATTATGGAATTCACATAATAATAGAAAATAATTTATTTAGTAGTTATGGATCAGTACGAATACTATCATAGTGGGTTGTTTTTACTCTAATGACTACGATAATGGACATATTCCCTTACTAAACTGGGCTATCTCTCAATTCTAGTCTCCTTTATCTCATGAGATATCTATATTTACCAAATTCATTAGAGGAATCTATAATTCTTGGACCACCCATAATATAATGAAAATAATACATATTTTTGATACATGATCATAAAATATTAATCATATAATAAATTATGATAACGAAATGAGTTTTATAAATATTTCATCATTGCATAATATAGGGAAAATGAATTGGTTTCATAAAAATTTCATCAATTCATCATAACATATCCCTTGAAAAATTTAAGGGTTCTATAAACATCTTGTTATTATAATAATAAAGAATCTAGATAAAGAATAAGTATGGTACCCATGGATAATATCCTCAATAAATTATAAGTTAATTTAGGGGATTCTATCTTTGATGAATAGAAATACCATTACAATATCATTAAAACATTTTTGAGGAAAACACTATTTATACATTGAAAATAACTTTTTCAAAAACTATGAATTCAAAAAATATTATGAAAACCATTTTCATTAAAACAAGACTTGAAAACATATGAATAAATATTTACAATATTGAGTGGTTATGATAACAAAAAACAAATTTCATGTTGTACAAGTTAATATAAAACCTTACTTTCTCATTTTTATAAAAAGTCAAAAAGTACCATGTTTAGAAAATGACAAGAAGATTGAATTTAATTTTTTTTGTAAAAAGTTAAATAATGGGTAAAAATGAAATTATATAATCATATTATAACATTAAAAAAATTATTAAAATCATTTTTAGAAAACCAGGATATGGAAGAAAAATATTTTTGACTGGAGAGAGAAATAATGTCAGTTTTCTATAAAAATGATGTTTTGATATCTTGAGTACTTAGAATGAGAAGAATGAAATAAAAACATGTATTCTTAATAAATAACCAGAGTAAAATAAAATTCATGATTTTATTGAGATTTATATTATAATATTTAATAATAAATAACTTAATCATAAATACTCTCGATAAATAATGAGATAATAACATATAACTCTTACCACATTGGTAATTTTTGAATCGTAAGACCTGTGAAAGAATAATTTAAAATGTAGATTTAAATATAATTAATTTAATGGAAATAATGATATAAATTATCAAAGGTAAGTATATAAATCACATAAAATAAGACAAGTTCATGACATAACATATGTCCCAAAGAAGATAATTTGAGACGATAAACCCTTACCTCAAGTTCGACTCGCTTCGAAAGCAATCTAACCACCTATACATTTTTTTCAATTTAATATAATTATATAATGTCATAATTTATATATTAAAATGTCATATATTAATCTTTTATTACATTTCAACTCTCATTTATTAATAATTCCTAATTAAAATCGTTGTTTTTGGAAAATAAAAAGGTCGTTTTTCATGTGTGTTTTGGTTTAGATGTTTTGTTACCTGTACATTCATCATGGATAAATCATATAAAAAATATTTAATAATTACCTAAATATCATATTTTTTCATTATATATATATCTATATTCGTCGAAAAATGTTACATATAGAAAAATGAATTACACCATTCATGGAGACGGTAGACTGTACTTACGCATGGACGTTGTTTTTATTTTTCAATAGATGAAAACAATGTTAAATAATATTTTAAATCAATTTAATTATTATTATATTATATATATCATATAAATTCCTTAAATATATTATTTTTAGTATCCAAGTAAAATAGAAATGAAAAACGAATCACATCCCTTAATGGATGTGGTAGTCCACACCTACGCACAAGTGACATAAGCATTTTATGATGGATTGGGTGGTAAGAAGGTATATATGATATTATATTTATAGAATAATAATCTTTTAATAAATATTATATATAAACATTTAACCCATCATAGTAACCATCCATGAAAGTAGGTGATGATAAATGAATAGTATCACTATGTGGAGATGACAAGCCGCACGTATGCACGAGCGATACTTCCCCTCCCAATTTGATGGAAAGAGAGTTAATAAAGGTGGATTAATAATAATTATAAAATTTAATTATATTTACGATACTGAATATATTATTTTATGAATAATATAACATATTTATCAAAGGTAAAATAAGAATTTAAAAAGGGATTCATTAAGGAAATTGTCACTTTTTTGAAACAACTCCTTTAGATATCATTGTAAGGTCCATAGGGTTGGTATTTTGGGAATAAAATATAAAATATAATGTGTATGGATAGTTTCGAAGACAATATATCTAGTTCTGGTAAATATATAAAGCTCAATGTGGTGTAAAGAAGTGAAAGTATTGGTTCCCTTTTATAAATGAGGTGAGGGGAACTCATGGAATTTCTTAAAGGATTAAAATATAATTAAGTCATTCAATTGACAAAATTTCTCCCAAAGTCCAGGTATTTAAATATATTATAGTATTAGGTTAAGATACCATCAACTAATAAAATTTTAATATGTTTTAGAGGTTTTTAAACCTTATTATTTGGTTTAAGCCCTTAGTTAACCTATTTTTACCTTTAAAATGGTAGAATTTTTTTCACTCTTAAAGAAAAATAATTTTAATTATAAGAAAAATATTGGATAATAAATGGAAAAGGGATGAAATTATTTACCTAATATTATCCACCTTGTCCTATTAAAATATTATTATGATTTTTAAATAATTTAATAATATATTATTTTGATAATATATAATTATTTTCAATTTGAAACTATTCATTTAATTTTGATGTAATGATAAAAAGACAAATGTATAATTAGAATATAATCCATCTAAACATCACTAATATTTCACATTAATACTTTTAATCATGGAACACTATAAATAACTCAAATTATATTACTTTAACATTGTTAAAATGATTTTTTTAATTGAATAAATTATTTACAAACATTATGAATATATTTAAGTTTATCAATTAACCACTAAAAATTAGAAATTATTTACCACAATTAATATAACTTTATTTTTCACAAAAAAATTATATTTTTCCACCACTTTTGTTTATCCCTATGGGAACACAGAAGATATATGTAATAATAAGTGAGTGACCTTTTGTATTTTTCATTGCTTTATATATTATATAGGTCATTTTACTAGAAAAGTGTCCATAAAAAATAAATTTTTCTCCTAAGATGATAAGGGTGGAATTTATTTCATCCAATAAAAATTAATATGAAGGATGGTGATTGTAACACTTAGTTTTAGCCTAGATTAACCCGATTTAACCTTTATTGAGGTGATAAATTTTTCCATGACTACTGTTCATAATTCCTAAAAATGAGATGGAACTATTTAAAATATTTGAACCTTGTGATTAAACATATGTGATATATTTCATGAAATTAAATACCTGTAAGTGGAAGAAATTCATTTAAAAAGGGCAGAAAACACAATGAGAATATCTTAAAAAAACAGTTTTTAAACATGTGGATTTAGTTTTCTCCCATGAATAGAAAAATATTAGATTAATGTTAAAACATTTGATTTAATATATATAATGTGAATTTCTTTAAAATAATTCCCCAATAGTTATTATTTTATATTTTTATAATAAACTTTTTTTGCATGCATAAACACAATTTTTTTGAAAAAACATTTCTTTCTATTTTCTAATTATTTTTATTTTCTTTTATAATCAAAAGATAACAATTGAATTTATTTTATAACTTTTCAAAACATATGCATTTCATAATTTAGATAACACTATTCATAACCTCTAATTTAATGTCTAGGTTATAATGGTATACAATATTTAAATTCATTTAGTCTCAAGGGTTGTGTATATTTGAAACTATCAACGAGATTAAACTTATTTAAAAAGAAATATATCATAAAATATTAGGGTGTTAAATTATACCCCATTAAATCATTTTCCTTGATATTATGTTACTTATATAAAACCAAATGAGAATATCTCATCCTCATCACATTATTAGGTTCCAATTTAGCTTCATCGAGTTTTTGATTCCTCGAGAAAACTTTATTGAGGGGACTAGTCATGTTCCATAAATATTTATCTCTATGAACAAAGATTTATACTGGTTCTTCCTAATAGTAAAGATCATTATATAATGGTATTCACTTTTATTTTATTACATGTGAAAGATTATTCTTGTAATTATTCATGAGATATACATGAAACATGTCGTGAACTTGAGAGAGTTTTAGTGGAAGTGCCAATCGATAACCTATCGTCCTTAATCGATCAAGAATCTTGAAGGGGAAAAATTCCTATGGCCAAATTTTCATTTAATTACAAATATCATAAACTTCTTATTTGAAAATTCATAAGAAAACCATTTCGCCAACTTCAAATTCCAGATCTCACTAATGATTATCAAAAAAACTTTTTTATCGACTATGAGTTGCCTTGATGAACTACTAAGTAAACCTAACTTTATTTACCATTTTCTCATATATATCAAGTCCCAATAGATTTATTTATATTACATTATCACAACCCATTTTATTTCTACAAATATTTTCATAGAGGCCTTTATAAGGAGTTATTTGAATTCTAGAGTAAAATCTATTGGTGTAAAAAAATCAACTAGAGGAAAATGTTCACCCCAACTAACATTGAAATATATTGAAAAAGATATCGATATATTATCTAGAGTTTGTATGGATATATTATACTTAATCTTTTTTGGATGATAATCTATACTAAAAATCATCTTTGTATCAAGAGTTTGGTGAAGACCTCATTAGGACGTCAAGGTAAACCTTCAATCTGGATTAGATATAATAGAATGTGGTAATTCATGAATCCTTATTGCTTCATTAATGTATATATTAGAAATATGATTAAGAGATAAATATTATATAAAATCAATTATGTTTTCTAAATTTTTAAGGTAGTTTACTGCATCCCAAAAAACATTATGAACTTTAAATGTTTTTGGGAGTCCCATGAAAACAATTTGTGGTGATATTTTCTTATTTTTTTCCTAGTACATGTAATGGTTGTAAAATAAACTTAGAATTTTTTATCTCATTTTCAATTTGATGACATACCATGAACCAAGATACATAGTCTAAAATATCTCTCTGTATTATATTCCACTAGAAATTCCCTATCAGGTTTGTATACATACTTATACTTCCAGGCTGAATAAATAATGTTTAACTATGAGACTAATCTAATAGATCCTCCAAATATAGTATTTATGGGTCACATTAATTATTTATGAACATTATTATTCCCTCAAAATCAATAATCAATGAAGGAACATCTATAAACATCTTCTATAGATCTATATATTTTCTTGTTTATTACACAAAATTTCTAGATCTATCCATTTCAAATCTAGAAATATTGGATCTTTTTAAATTATTATAATAGATAAGATAACATGATCCTTTCAAATCAGAGCATCACCCACCAAGTTTAATTTTTCAGGTTGGTAATGTATTGATAATTTATAATCTTTAATGGACTCCAAACATCTTATCTGGAATATATTTATCTATTTATGAGTGAATATATACTTTTAACTTCTATGATTACTGTATATATCTCACATTTATTTATAAATATAATTCCCCTGTATATTTAATGAAAAAATTACCATTTGTATATCTAAATCACGAGTTGAGTAATTTTTCTCATGAACCTTAAATCGGAGGGAGGCATAAGGTACAACCATATCATTTGCATGGGGATGCATCCCAATCCCTTATTTGATGCATAACTATAGATTAAAAACCCTTATCCATTATATGGTAACGTAAGAATAGGTGTTCTTACTAACCCTCCCTTTAGTTCCATGAATTTTGTTTTTCATATTCTTCAGTTCAAAGGAACTTTTCTCCATTATGAGTTAACATGGTGAGTGGATTAGATCACATGGATAAATTCACCAAAAAAATTGATAATATCTAAAAAAACAAGAAAACTATGGATCTATGTAATAGTGGTTAGTCTTGGAAAATGTTCAATAACTTTAGTTATTGATGGATCCAGTGATATACCGTCTCATGAGATTATATGAACTAAAAATGAAATATTATGGAGACAAAATTAACACATGGTAAAATTTTTATACAGATTCTCCTTCCTCAAAACAATCCTCAAATGATATCCATGGTTTTACTTTCAAATTTAATATATATTAATATAATCTATAAGTACTATCAGAAAATAGTTATGGTAATACCAAAAGCCTATATTCATTAAATCCATGAAGATAGTAGGGGAATAGGGAAGACCAAATGACATCACTATAAATTCAGTTTCCATACATTGCATGGAATGTTGTATTGGTTGTATCATCCTTATTGAACCTCAATTGATAATATTTTGAATGATGTTCAATCTTTAAAATTTATTGATATCAATGAATATGATCAAACAAGACATCAATATGGGACATAAGATACTTATTATTTATTGTTATCTTGTTAAGTTCTCAATAATCAATGAAAATATGCATTTATATATCTTTATTCTTAACCAAAATAACTATTTCACCCTATGGTGATGAAATTAGACAAATTAATCCCTTTTGAATATTTTCATGGAGATTCTTATTTAATTCTATCAACTCAATCAAGGATATTCTATATAGTGTCTTTGAAATAGGTGTACCACCAGACATGAGTTCTACTGAAAAATAAACTCCAAGATGCAATGGAAGACCATAAAACTCTTCTAGAAATACATCAATAGAATCCCACACAATATAAAATATCTTCCATGTTGAGTTTCTCCCTAAACATATAAGATGCACACCCCTTTTTAATAGGAATCATGAACCATATAGTGGACAAAATTTCCATTAGATGTTCATATTTTTCATCACATTGATAAATGATCATAGGCTGGTTCATAATATCAAACATAACTTCACTTCCTCAAAATTTATGTGGTATTTATAGAATAAAATCCAATACATTACCAAAATAACATCAAATTATACTTGAGGAAGAATAAAAATATTTTTAGGAAGTAAATTAAAAAAACTTCAATTGGAGAACACTCATATATATAAGATGTGATAATCATACCATCAGGGTTTTTTACATCCAACTTGACATCTAATATTTGTGGTGTTACTGTGATACCCTTATCTAATTCCGTAGATATAAAATATTGGGCAGATCTAAAATCAAATAAGACATTTTCCATTCTAAAGTGGATGGTAAGTGTACCTTTCACCACATCGTTATGTTACACCAAATCGATAATAGTGATCACATGAAATATCAAATTTTCTCTAGGATTAAGAGTATATTAATATTAATCACCATCATTAACTTTTGGGATTGTGAACTGGTTATCATAATGCTTATACACCTTGCATTTGAAACACGAAATCAATGATGGTGAATTCTATGGTTTGTTCTCATTATTCCTTTCATTGACTGGTCTCTTCATATCACTTCGGCATTCAATTTCCAAATGGATTTAATTTTCTCAATTAAAACATTTACCATAACCCTTAAGGTAATTTCCATCATGTTTTATTCAAGACAAAAAGCATAAAGGAAATATCATTTTATTCTTTCCTTTATTTTTAGAATTTACTTTGAATGCTATCTTTATTTTCGTAACAAATCTATGAGATATACGGGGAATTATAATATTTATTTCCACATTTATATTACATCAAATGATTTATTCATAGATAATAAATTCTATTATAGATAACACCCTTTAGAGAATTTGATTTTATCAAATAAATAATCAATCAACCATACTTTTAGGTTATACAATAATACCTAAAGCATACCTCACAAGTCTTGTAAAAGTTTCCTTATAGGAACTAACAAATTCATCATCCTTATGATTTATCTCAAGTAATTCCATATCAATTTCCATAAAAATAATACTAAGAAAGTATTTATTGAATTAAAAACTCTTAAAATCACCCCACTATATAGATCAAATTTCTTCCCTTTTCCTAATATTCTTAATAAGATTCCACAATTGATCTACTTTACCTTTGAAATGATAGAAAAGAAAAATAAATTTTTTATATTATGATCATTAGAGAATGAAAACTGTATTTTTAGTGGAACTGATGCATTAATCGATAACTATTGGATTAAAATACCCACAAAAAGAAGGTGGTTTTTTACTTATTATGAACTCAACAAAACATTGTTCCCTACTTTTCTCATTAGGAAGCTAAGTATTATTATATGATTGAGAAAGTTGTGTAAGCATAACAAAAATATTTATTATTCCATATCCTATAAAATTTTGCTTCTTAGGTGAAAAATTATTTCATCATCTATAACAATCAGCATTGACATAATTCCTTTGGGTTATATCCATCGGATAAAACTAAAAAGTATAGTGTGTGCAACAATAATCATAGAGGGAAACTGTATAATCATAAAAAATCATCTATTTCAGGTCTAAATCAAGAATCCTTATTTTTAATATATGAAACCTTCATTTTAACCATGGTTATCCATGATCATAACAAAAATATTATGATGTGATCATATACATAAACTTATTCCAAAGATTCTCACTAATATTTTCTCATCATAGTTTCTAAAGGTCAACTAAAATTTACTCCAATACCAACTATAGCGACTCATACTTTTCATACATATATATTACAAATTATTAGATAAATATTAAATATATAAGATATTGATCCATGTTCAATTCACATAGTTCTAGTATATATGGAAACTTGGACACATAAAAAATTCATTCATAAGAAATTGACATAGTCTTCTAGTTATTTGTTCACAAATAGCACCCTTCTAAGACATAACATCCCTTAAACCATTATTCATAATCTAAGGAAAGTAAAAAGAAGAGATGGTGAGGTCAGGATCTGAGTAAGGGTAAAAAAACGGAGATATCAATGATTACATAATCATAACATAATCATAAGAGTATGAGAACACAAGATTATCATTTGAAAACCACATGCTGCATATCATATATCATTATCTTGAGTCATGACCTAAATTTTTGTAGTTCATAAGAGATGAATCATAAAGGAATAAAATAACATGATACATGAAAGATTTACATTGGTATAATAGATTTAATTTTAGAATTAATATATATATATATATAATAATTATCTTAGTAGTCACGGATCACTACCAAAACTATCATTGTGGATTCAGTTCACTCCCCAAACCATCATAGTAGTCATGGTTCACGTCTATGACCAACATAAGAGATATATTCCCTTACTAAACAGGGTTCAATACCCATTATGGTCTTATTTATCTCATGAGATATCTATATTTACCAAATTCATTTGAGGGATATATAATTTCGGCTCAGCCATCACATGATGAAAATTATTCATATATATTCCAGAAGATCAAAAAGCATTCAAAATATTATAACTCGTGAGAAAGAAACAATTTCCATAAATATTAGATCATAGAAAAACCAATATAAAATAAAGGGTTTCATAAAAATTTAATTAATTCATCATAACATATCCCATGGGAATGGTAAAAGTTTAATTAGAATATTTTAATCATAATATTAAACCATTTTGAGATAAAATAAGGATGGTACTATTGTATCATATAGCCAGTAAATCATAAGTGAAATAAAGAGTTTTCTTACTTTATGAATAGAAATACCATTACAATATCATCACAAAAATCTTGAAGAAAACACTCTTTACACTTTGAAAATCATGTTTCAACAAATATACATTCACAAAATATCATGAAAATAATTTTACATGAAAATATCATGAAAATAATTTTATTTGAAAATATCATTGGAAACATATAAAATAATATATATAGTATTTAGTGGTTATAGTGGTAGTAAATTCCAATCATTTCGTATAAGTTAAAAGAAATATTTGATTTTTCATTTTAATAGAAATTCAAATAGTACATCACTTAAAAAACAACCAAAAGATTCATTTTAGAACATTTTTTTAAAATAATAAATCATGAGTAATAATGAATTTAAACAATAATAATATAATATTGAAAAAATTATTTAATAAATTTTTATAAAACATAGATATGGAAGAAAAAGGAATTTCAACCGAAGATAGAAATAAAGTCTTTTTCCTTTGAAAATGTTCATTCGGTCTATTGAGTACCTAACGTGAGGAGAATGAAAGTAAAAAAATGTATTATCAAGATATAACTATATGATAAGAACATACATGAGTTTAATGATAGGTATATCTGAATATTTCGTCACTGGAAACTGAATCATAAACATTCCTAATAAGTAGTTAGATTGTAACATAAACCCCCTATCACATTGGTAACATTTTAATCCTAAGACAAATAAAAGAATAATTTGAAATGAAACATTAAATCCAATTAAAATAATGATAATAAAGATATAAAATTTTAATGGGTAGTATATACAAATCATAAAATAATATGTGCATGGCATAATATATGTCCAAAAGAAGATAATTTGAGAAGATAAACCCTTACCTCGAGTTCAACTTGATTAAGAAGCACTCTATTTACTATATATATATATATATATTTAATTTATTATAAATATATAATAGAATAAATTATATAATTATAATACCATATATTATCCCTTTATAACATTTCAATAATCATTTAATAATAATTTCTTTTTGGAATCATCATTTTTGGGTGATAACTGCTTCAATTTTCATATTTCTTTTAGTTCAGTTGTTTGGGTCCTTATAATACTATAATGGTTCCAAATTATAAAAAAGTATGATACTGATATAGAAATAATATATATTGATTATACACATATTTATAATAATCAATAAAACTTATAGATAGTAAAATTAATTACATTATTCATGGAGATGATATATCATACGTACACATGAACACTGTTTTTTATTTTTCAATAGATTGAATGAAATAAAGTTAAATAATATTTAAACATTATTTAATAAATAATATATCACAAGTATAACATAAATTCATTAAATTTATACTTATTACCATCCAATTAAAATTGAAATTAAAAAGAATCAAATCGCTTAATGGAGGTGGTAGTCCACACACACGCGCAAGAAACTTCATCATCTTACAACGGATTGGAAGGTAAGAAGGTAGATATTATATTATATATATAAGTATAAATACGTAAAAAATATAATATATAAATATTAAACCCATTATAATAACCATCCATTAAATATGGTGATGGAAAATGAATTATATTATTACATGGTGACAGTAAGCTGTATGTATGTACGAGTGACACTTTAACTTCCCATTTGATGAAAATAGGGTAAATAAAGGTGGTTTAATAATGATAATAAAATTTTAGTATATTTTGGATATTGAAGTTATTACTTTATAAAGAATATAAAATATTTATAGGATGTAAAACAAGAATTGAAAAGAAAGTGACCTGTTAAGGTGATTACCTATTCTTTAAAAAAATTCTTTAGATATATTCATAAGGGCCCAGAGGTTATTATTTTAAGAATAAAGTAACCTATATATTATCTCAGTTTGATTTTTTAAAATAAGTTTTGTATGTTTTCTTCAATATAAAAGCATTAAAGTGTTATAAATAAGAGAACAAAGGGGTTCCCTTTTTATAATTGAGGGGAGGGGCACTCATAGAACTTCTAAAAAGATTAAAATATAATGAAGTAATTATCTATCCAAAAGTTATAAAAGGAGATAGATATTTGAAGATAATAAATTATGGGGTTTAAATTATATCAAAAAATAAAATTTGGATAGGTTTTTATGGTGTTTTAAACCTTATCTTTTAGATTAACCCCTTAGTAAACCTATTTTAACCTTAGCCATGGTAACATATTTTTCACAATTAAAGGGTTGTAATTTTATTGAAGGTGACTATTGACTCATAAATGGAAAAGGGATGAATTTATTAACCAAATATTATCCTCTTTGTCCTCTTAAAAAGTTTTTTATAATTTTTAAATAGTTTAATAAAATATGATTTTGATAAAATATCATTAATGTCAACTTTGACACTAATCATTAAATATAAATTTAAAGACAACAAGACAAATGTCTAATTCAAATATAATCCATTTAAAAATAACAAATATTTTACATTCATCTAAAAAATTCAGGTAACTCTATAAATCACTCAAATTATATTACTTTTAACATTTTTAAATTTATTTATTTAGTTTTTCCATTAATTGAATTAATATTGTCTTAGCATTGCACCAGAATCCATGGTAAATAATTAGCGAATATTTTTTTTAAATAAATTAACTTCATGAATATAATTTATTTTCTCAAAATATAAATATTTACATCCCTCGAACACTTAGTTTTATCATTTTTTATCACATAATAGATATTTAAATGAGAGTGACATTTTGTATTTTTCTTTTCTTTAAATATTATATAGGTCATTTTCAAAGAAATGTTTCCATTAAAAAAGTAAATTAAATAAGGTGATAAGGGTAAAATTAAATTCATATAATAATAATTAAGATAATTCATGGTTACATTAACACTTAGTTTTAACTGATATTAACCCGATTTATCCTTTATGGGTGTGATAAATTTTAACACGGTAACTATTTAGAAAGCCAAAAAATGGAAGGGATATATTTTCCAAACATGAAACTAATTATTCAAAATATAAAATCTATTTTATGAAATTCAATACCAATTAGTGGAAGAAATTAATTTTAAAACAAATGCACAAAACACGACAAAAACAACTTTTTTGAAAACATTAGTTTTTACAATAAAATATAATTTATTATAATCCCATTCATAGAAACGTATTTGATGAATATTAAAATAGTTTAATTAATATATAATATATAAATTTAATTAAAATAATTCAAAAATAATTATTTATTTAATTTATTATGAAAAAATATTACTCACATAAAATTGTTTTTTAATAAAAATATTTCATTAATTTTAAAATGATTTTTATTTTCATTTCCAATGAATTGATAAAAAATGAATTTATTTAATATATGTGAAAACCATTTTATTTTAATAACATAGTTAGTTTAATCACACCCACAAATTTAATATATAGGTTAAAATGGTATACTATATTATGGTTTTTTAGACTCAGTGGTTGCATGTAACACAAGCTATCAAAGAGATTAAATTTATTTAAAAAGAAATATATAATAAAATATCATGGGTTTATAACTAATTGGTCAGACCACACATTCAACAGGTTAACTGATCAAAAGATCACAACTCATAAGGCTTAAATCATGCTTTCTTCCCCAAATCACATGATATCAATATGTCAAAACTTTCACCTCCAGGGTCTCACAAACAAAAGGTATAGCATGCCAAAACAACCACCCACAAGGGACTAAATCTTAGGCACCATGTGCCATACCAACCTTACTAGGGCCACTACACATCTTCTGAAAGATGAATGAGTCATATTCCTCATATTCGAAAATCTCACCATAGATCCACGTAAGCTTCCATTAGAAAGAATCAATATACATGTTGGCCCTACTGAGAAAAATGACACCAAGTAAATATTTGTGAAAATATCATATGAGATTTTGTTGACACATTAAGAAACTATGAATTTATCTTCAAATAAATCCCAAACTAGAAATAATATATTTCATAATAATCATACATTCCTTATATAATGCATGATACACCTATTTCTTTTGCTGGTCAAGAGTCAAAATCAAATCATTAACCAATTTCCAACGGGACAACAACTATATACCCATCATAAATAAAAACAATAAAAACCAAATTTGAATCACCTAAGGAATAAACAAAACATGACTATATCAATTAAAATTATAACGACATCCCCAGGCCTTGGTAACAAGGTCTTTCAACTGACATAGGTTTTTGTAACGCACCAGCCTGATATCCATCATAGGCTTCAACAAATTCCTAAATCTCCATTCAACCAGATTCCAAAATCATAATACAATAGAAAAATAAATAATTCTTTGATAATACTTTCTAACATCCCCCCCTGAATCACTATATAATCAGTGCCCAGACCAGTTTTCCACGTGACTTTAGACATGCCTCCCTATATGACAGGGGATTCCAACTACATATATGGGTCTAAGATGGTACTGTGGGATGACTATAACTTCTGTATAAGAGTTTTCAATAAATATTAAATAACAAAATAACATTAATAATAGTAAATAAAAAAATGCACTCAATAAAATATAAACATCCATTAGTGTTATATGAAATGTTGTAAAGGCTTGATTGACCATGGTATAAAAATAACATACCACCCACTAGGTTGAAGAGAGATACATACATGAATAAAATAAATAAAAGGGGAATATACTACATATACAAGCTAAAACTCATCTAATATATTGATACCATTCGATCTATCCTGTTCTTCCCGACAAACGTGGGCCTCAACCCAAATAAGTTCCAGTAATAAACATGTAAGAGCTAATCTGGTACCCATGTGGAATGATGACTTGAGTAGGGTGTGAGTAAAACTCAGTAGACCCCCACAAATATAATATAAAAACACAATATGAGTTTATAGTTCATTTAAGAAATTAATAAACATGGGTATTAGTTTAACAAATTAATAAATCTTATAAAATAATCCCATTGACCCTCGAGTTCCAGAGTAATACTCAGGGTTAGCCAAACCTACTTTGGTGATTTTTTAGATATCTATGATCATGTAATAGAGCCATAAAAACCATATTTATATATCTCCCAAGGTTTAACCCACAAATCATCATTGGTTAACCAGGTAGTTCCCTACAAGCATTACAACATGTCCGGTTGAAATCCCTTTGTATAATACATTCTATATAAATGGGAACAATCATTTTATATAATAATTTCAGTTTATGAAGGTTCAATACCATTATATAATAATTTATACATAATTGGGAAAAAACTGTACATAATAATTTTATTAAAATTGGTAAAAATCCCTTTATTTAAGAATTTCAGTATAACTGAGCATGAGCCTTTTATATAATACGTCTATCATAACTAGGCCAAAGCCCATTATATAAAATTTTTAGCATATCTATAAGTCAAAACAAGATAATAATCCAAGATAATATAACATAGTGGCATACATTATGAACATAAAAAATTCCATTATAAACAACTTTGGTTATATAACTAATTTTACAATTTTAAATTTTTTTTTTCAGATGATCCAAAATACAAATTTTCATCATAATTATTACCTTCCCTCATTCAAATATCAATTAAACCACTAAATAAATATTTTTCAATTATACTTAAAATAAAAAAATTATCATACTTAATCCATTAAAATATAAATGCATCTATTAAAGTCATTTGATTCACATTCATGGAAATTTCTTATTTACCATGTCTTGCCAAATTATCAATTCACAAGACAAACAAATTACATTTTAAATTAATATCATAATAGTTTCATTTTACTTAAGGGGATCTAAGTTTATTCTCTTTAACTTATAAAAGGCGTTAAGGGTTGGAAATCTCCTCGGGTGGGTGTAAGTCCAAGTCACAACACCATGATACCCAACATAGTTCTTGGTAATTCCAATAATATAAATTATTATCAAGTTAGTGGACTACAATTTTAGTTATATCATGTGCATATAATTCTAGAGTGATTGAACTTATTGAATATAATAGGGAAACAAGCCAAAAAAGTGGGTATGTTTCTAGACCACATACCTCAAACAAAGTTAACTGTAAGCCAATCAAAACCTAATAACATTATCTACACCACCAATGTCCATCTGACCTTCTTGCAATACCATGAGTTTCTATCTCATTCCCATGAATAAAAATTATTTAATTATAATAAAATTTTAATTAATTAAATTATAATAAGGAACATTGAACCCAACGTTGAAATAAAAACATGCCAAAATACATACCAGATGTCATCACCATATAGAATCCTTGACCAACCATTCATGGAAACTTTGATATGATTATCCAAAACCAATGATAGAAAAATCCATACCATGCAACAACCCAATGAAATATAATTTAATATAATTAAATTGGATGCCTTTAAAATCAGAACCCAATGATTCATCTTCTTCAGCCCATACTTCAAAAACATGTATTCTTTAACACGATATTCCCTCTCATTATGCAAATCCAAGATCTTGAAAACATTGGACATGTACTTCATGATATGGTGGATTATTCCATATGATTTCTCCATTGAAATAAAGACATGATCTATTATGAAATTATATTTCAAATAGGATTGTAAATTTATAGGAATTATAGAAGCTATAACTTTCTGAGAGTAATCCATTTTAATCGATGATTTTCAAATGGTGGAAGGATGATATCATTAGGGCTCCTAGAAGGAGAACCCCTTCATTATCATCACTTCATGTATAAAAGGATTAGCATAAATAATTTATATTGGTTTTAAAAGAATACCATAACTTTAAATATCACATAAAACTACCTAGGGGAAATTCATGATGTGAAAAAACGTTTCACATCATGAAATATTAGGGAAAATAATTTACTAGGTCCAGCCAACTAGAGTCACAGTGTAAAACATAGTTTTAATTTGTTAATTTTTAGGCCCAACCTCCATTCCCCATTTAAACATCCCAAAACACTCAAATAAACTCAATTAAAACATCTTACACAGTGAATTTCATATTAATGATTTGAATGAGGTGTTATAGTTCCTTTCGGTAGTCCAAGGTCTTTCCCCCTCCATCATCAGCTTCTTGAACCACTGAGTCCTCACCCAAACATTATAACTCATCCAAAAAAACCATTTTGGTAATATTAAACATTAAAAACATCATTATGATTTTTATTTACGAATACAAATCATGATCCAATTAAATCAATTCAAATTCCCACTAAATTGTTTAACCTGTACAAACACGTATTCTTATAAGGGTAGCTATAAGCCTATAGAGAATATAACCCTTTTATTTATTTATGTGACTTCCACCCTATTTATACCTCTATTTCTCTCTCAACATTTCTTGAACAAAGATAACCAAAGTGACCCTTATGTTCAATATAGATCCTTCAATCATGTTTCCCCCATTTATTTTGAGAGGTTGCTTCTATGATTTGATCTGGAGTCATTGAAGAGTTCCAGGTTGTGTAAATTCTCTTCCTACCCTTCCTACTTATGAGAAGTTTTGTTGAACATTACATTGAGGTAGGGGATACATGAATTATCATTTTATGTGTATGTATGAGTGATCATTATTCATCTTCATGATTAAATGTATGATATTGTATTTAATAAAGATAATAATAAAAAATGATGAATTTAAAGTAATAGGAAGAGTATTATGTGATTTCATGTGTCTGATCTATAATACATGATCTAAATTTCATGAGATTTATTAGGTCATGTGTATGCATTAATTTTTGTTTATTTATACTTCTCTTTCTATGTTGGCTTTCTAAAATTGATAAGAAACACAACTATTGTAAGAAAAATTATGATTACGAATGATAAAATTAAATGAAATCAATAATTTTTCCTTATAACGGATTTGTATGATAATAATTACATTGATCATGTATATTAAATGTTTAAATCGAATTTTAGTTACTTTAATATATTTAAAATATTATTATATAATCAAATTCTTAAAATAAGGAAGATAACGAATTAAATAATCAATATAGTGTATATATATATCTTCCTGGGACTTTTTAAGAAAAATGGAGACTAGCTTGAGTATATTAATTGAATTTATTAATGGATGTAAGGTATTATTTAATTTTTATTATTTTTTGTTGAAATTTTACATAATGAATTAGTTAAAAAGGTTGATAACTGGGAAATTGTTATTTCTGATGGAATTTATTATTTATGTACATTTTAATCCCAGACTGGTTTGTGTTATGCTCTTGTGCATGTTAAAAATACTTTAGTTGCCCCTTGAAATTGTTGTGTTGAAATTATTTTTGTTTCCATGAATTTATAGGATATATTCACTGGTATATTTTTTGTGTAACTTGGTATGGTTGATTTACTCAGTGAGGTAAGGGATAGATTTACTAGGTTGTGGTAGTGATTGGGGAGTTAAGGATGAAACTATAATTTTTGGAGTAGGATGAGAGTAGAGATTACCTACTGCCTTTGATGTGATGAGGTGGATCAAAAGACTATTTGTATTGGATGAGTCATATAATTATTGATATATGGAATAGTCATCAAATTATGATTGAACCCATCAGAAGGGGTATTGATGAAAAAATAATTTCTTAAATGGAAACAATGAGTTGGTTTAGAAATTTTTGAGAACATGTGAAGAAAATTTTGATTTTAAATGACAATAAAAATAATCCCCTTTCTCTTTGGATAGAAACGAAATAATTTATTGAAAAATTATAATGGTTTTATAAAAGATATAATATTCATTAAATTAATTAAAAATATGAGGAACCCTTGATTATTGTGTGCATAGAGATTTAATGGTTTATTCCTAGAGATGACAATTGAGATTTCATGAGGGACGATAAATATATCCCGAGTCTATGGAAAGTGGTTTCCCTCAATATGGTTGTGAGATACTATATCCTAATGTGATTTTTTATTCTCCACCACCCGTGTTAGTTGGGTTGGTTGATTCCCATTATGGCCTTGGTTTTTTGGTGTTTCCAAACATTTAGGTTACTGAGGTATTATATGGATGAATATTCCGCCAACCCTACTCTATCCTCTAGGAATACAATATATATAGACATACCTAATATTCCATAGATTAATTTTATAGGTTGTGTGCTCATATGGCTAAGATGGAACTCAGTTACACTGTACTTATATTTGTGTGTTGTGGAGTCTTGAGTATATAAAATATACTTTCATTTAAGATATAATATCTAAAGTTATTATCGATGTACTAATGAACTAACTATAAGGGATATATTTGTAGTTTAGGGTATGTAGGATTTGGTGGATTTCAGTCTTACCACCACATTATGATATGTGACGATGAGATACACTGGATGTAGAGAGGTGCTGATGATGTAGAAACGATTAGATACATGAGGTGAAGGGTGTGATGATGACATAGATATATGTTTTGATGTCGATATGAGATGTTAGGCCCTATGTGAGGTTGAGGCAGGTAGGGTCTAGGGTTGACCCCCATCAGAGGATGACTTAGGATGAGATGATCATGCTAGGTTATGTGCCATTATGGTTTTGGGTAACAGTTTCCATGGGAAAGTGGAAGTGGCATACAAATATATATATATATATATACATACACACACTTTTGACATGATGTCACTATCTTATATGCATTTCTTGGTGAGGATAGAAACAAATTATACTTAAGTAGGTGAAAATTTGGTTACTTTGTTTATTTACAAGGGATCTAGTATCCTTCTTCCATATTTTTTTGAGAGGATTTGGGGAGGATCTTATAGAGTATACTTTTATTATCTCCTAGATTGGGTTATCTAGATAACAATACTATATTTTAAGGCTGTTTTTGATCTCTTGGAGTTTATGGGAATTGACACAAGAGTGGTTTTCTATTTTATTTTAATTTTTTCTCCCTTATTTTACGAAATATCGTGTATCATAATTATGTAGATATAATCTTAATTTGTAAGATAGAGTTGATTTTTTGATTCTTATTTTATTCTTGAGATTATTGAGGGTAATTAATCCCATTTTTTATATGATACTTTCAATTATAGTCACTAACCTGTTTCTTATTGGAGGAAATATTTTTGGGATCATAAGAAACCTTCACTACTATCCAAAGAGGGGTACTTTTGGGGATGGGTTGTGAAACTTTTGGATCAAATATTCTGTTTAATAGATAAGATGGAGATTGGGGATAAGAATTGGTGAGGACTTCATGGTTTTATATGAAAACCAAATCAGATGAACTTATAACATGAGGTAAGAAAGGGTGACTGATTAGGATATAGGGTATTTGATCCCCTTGTAATCCAAAATAAGGAACATAGGTTTATTGGCCAAACTGAGTGATGTGATGATACTTTTAGGGTAGAGAAATAGGTATATATAATTCATTAGGTTGTTTTCAACTGTGATTGAATATCACAGTTAATAGAAATTTGGATAAACCTTAGTTAATTAATCTTGATTATTCTATATTCATGGTATAGGGAGTCACTAATAGATTATTATTTTTCACGTATGTCTCATGGTTGAAATCCCCTTAAAGTTTGTACTAATGATTTTCATAGGATGATCATTGCAGAGTTGAGATTGATGACAATGATTCATAAAGTAAAATGCTTCAAGAGTTTCAATTTATGGGATTTTGGAAGAATGAGTGCTCGATATCATATCAAGAGAAAAAGGATCAGATGGAGGAGGTAGATATTTACTTCAGTTCAATTTTTTCTTTGAAGGAGAACTAGGTTCCATTAGCTATGAGTATGCTATGTGGGGTAGCACGATAATTTTGGGTTTTGTTTCCGAGTGACCTTGATGAATCAATATTAACATGGGATAACATTTTTAATCAATTTTCTATTGGGATTGTTTATTTTACTATGAAGATGACTCATCAACAGAAGATTACTACCCTCTACCAAGGTAGTTTTAGTGTGTGGGATGTTGGTGTCCCTTTTGAGAATCATATTCATTTTTATTTAGTACTTTTACTGGACCAGGTTTCTAAAGAGAGAGATTATATGGATGACTTTTTTATAGATATATAGATCTAGGTTTACTAATTCATGTTACTCATGTATCTTTATGTACTGGAAAAGGTGGAGGTTATTGAGAGGATTTTGTCTAGGACCTAATCATATTAGGAGGGGATTCATCAAGACATTCCATAGAGTGGATCCGTGGTTAGGGGTTCTAGAATTCCTTGTCACTTTAAGTATTTAAGAGAAAGGTGTTGGTTCTATCCTTATTCATATTGCTTCACCATAATGAAAATTCATGATCCCTTATCAGAGGATCGATCATGGTTTCTTTCTCATTTAGATATCATGGATATTAAAAGTTATATTGTCTGAGCATCGTTGGAGGTCAAAATAGAGCTGATGGTCCATTTTAGATTTTTTCGTTATAGTAGCATCCTATTAGAAAACAATGGAAGTTGGATTAGTCAATAATTGATCAGAAGTGAGGTGACAGGGAATGCATAGGACAACCCCCTAATTCTCCTCATCCTCAGGAAAATAGAGTTTACTGCAATCTCAGATGTGGTTTCAACTAAATTTAAAAATGAACCAGCTTTGGATGACATAATATTTCACCCAACCTTTCTCTCCACTTAGCCTGAATATAGTTCCCAGTCCCCATGGGATGGAATCTAGTGTTAGTGAATCAAAATAATTGACTTTGGGAACAGTTTCGCTCTCAAAAGAGAGTAAAATACAATGAATTAATTACTAATAATAAAACATGGGGAATTTGTATATCAAACATCCATAAAAATACAAATAGATAAAAAAATATTCATAACCCACAATTATGATCCCAACCATTTTTATAAACATGTATACATCCTAAAAAAATTAATACACAATAGATAAAATATATGAAATTGAATATAAGAGGCATAGGCTGTCTTGGTCTATAAAAAATAACATCATAAAATAAAAAACAAAGACTCAAAATCACTTCTTTAAAACCCAATTCTGGTCACCAAATCCAAACTCACCCATATATGAACCCAAAAAATGAAATCCAATGTGAAATAGAACCTGGAACCTATATGAAATTTAAAGACTATGTATATGCACATAAGTGTGTTTGCAGGATAAGAGCTAACAGAATTAGTATGATCTCAGCTAGGATTGCATACAGTTACTTCAGATAAAAAGAACATAAATTTTAGTTTTCAATACAATAAAAAATAGGTTTTTAATTATTAATAATTAAGTGACAAAAAACCCACACTTTATCCTTTAAGGAATGAAACATTAATTTTTGAAATATAAATAAAATGAAATATTCACTTGGTTGTAAAAATCATTAAAAACTAGAAACGAGGGCCTATAATTTTAAAGGGAATAAGATGAAACCACTTTCCATCATTTAAAATATTTTATAAAAACCCAAAAAAGAGATAATAATTTGGATTTATATTTAAAATAAAACTCTGAGTACATATTTTAAACCATTTTACAAACCAAAGCCACCATAAATAATGAAATTAAAATAAAAATAGGCACCAATTTATCAAGGGAGTATAAGAAAAATTAACATGGAATGGTAAATGGATACACATGAAAATGAGTATAAGTTAATACAAGAAGTTTTATGAAGTCCAGAACATGAACTACTAATCATATAATAAGTCACATAGACTATCACCTAGAACTCAAGTAAGATGATATTGGACTAGTAAGACATACCCTAGTTAGAAATTACAAATCTTATCTATATTGGTAGTCCCATCATAATTTTTGGGCTCTATATCTATTCTAATAGTATGAATCTATAAGTTGCACATAATAATCTTAAAATAACTAACATTACATGGGAAATAAATCTCTAGACAGATCACAATACACACTATGGGTTTCATATATCTAGATATCGTACTTAGAATTCTAGGTTTTTGATGACCAATAAGTCAATGAGGTTTATAAAAAATTTATACAATGACATAAATAGAACATAAATAGTATCTCATACCTCATCTCTAATGAACTCACACAAAACAACTTTTTTTACATCATCTAATCATCACATATTTATAAATAACCGATAATGTGTGAAATAGAAATTAAGGGCAGAAATGTGGATCTAATTAGAAATAAAACATTTGTTTCATCAAATGTAAAATGGTCCTTCACTTAAAAATTGACTTATAATGATGATCCAATTTGACTTCTAACAAATCTCATCTCCAAATACCCTTGATAAACCAAAGAACACCGCTCTGTCAAATAATTCATTAAGATAAGGCTCATTTTATTTCATAAATAAAATGGTATAGTGACTCAGATTTTCCATCCAAAATATTTAAGAAAGGATTCATGGAAATTTTTATGGGACTTGACATACTTAGCTATTTAAAAATCAAAGGTACACTTTAAATTCATAAGGAAAACCTTTTATTCCAATCTTATAACCAATGAAACGTTTTTTATACATTCATAAATAATGTCATACAACATCTAAAATTAATTAAAATAAGTCTCTAAAATTAAATAACATCATAAATTTCAAACTAAATGGATTACATAGAAACGCCTTCCTTAACCAGTAGAAAATCAAACTGCAACACGTTTCCTTCTATGGAGAACACCCAAACAAGAAAGGAATCACCCTTATCCAGTCATAAATGATGAAAAAACAGGTTAAAGATAACAAAAATTCTATTTATCACTTTATTTATGAATTTTAGTTCATGTAACAAGGATAAACCTGGGATTAATAAAATAAATTAAGTGGTAATAAGAGAAAGGGATGAAGGGGGGAAAATTACCTTGAATGCCACTTGAAATTAAAAGAAAATGGGATAATAATTAAATGAGGCGATGATTGGATATCTACCTTTATCTCTCTTGTCTTGGATGAATTCATGGGAGAGGATATGAGGAATGTGTATTAAAAATTTGAATGGAGAAAATGGGTCTTTTCCATTTTTTAGTGAATATGGTTGGATCCCAAGGTTTTCCAAATCACACACCAACTATTTATATATGAAACTCTCCATGATTCATAACAACACACAATTGATTGGAATTGATTCTACTAACTATTCACAGACTGTGTGCCTCCATAGTTATACACACTTATATATAATGTTAATCTATATTAGTTACCTTATGTCACACCTCAAACTATGTGTTACCTATGCACATGAACTGTGCATGTTTGAAAATGAAATGAGGATCCCTTGGTGTAATGTAACCCAAATGATTCAAACTAAACCGTGAACACAAAAATATGAGAAGAAGGATTATCTATGTAAATTTCATCTGAATGGTTGGGAGAATCATGCAGCATCTATGCATAATACCGGTATAAAATAAAATTTATATAAAATATTAAAATACTATCCTAAAATTATCAAAATTTATATTAAACAAAAAATTAATTAAATAAAAAAGTAACTGAAAAATAGGAGTTATAATCTCCCCACCATTGGACTCTCTGTCCCAAGAAATATATAAACAAAACATATAAGGTAGCTATACCCAAAATCATCAGGTGTCAATCAAGTATTGTGTGGGTCTAAGAAAAATCCGGAAGGTCATGAAAAGAATACTACTCATGCAATCCACCATCACGATCATCATCCAAAATTCTCTAAACGAGAAGGTCTGAAGCTTAAAAAAACATCAAATGACTCCAAGAATAGATTAAGACACAACAATATTTACCTAAATCCCTAAAGGAAAAATAACCATTGATGTTCTCCCCGCCATTATATAATTCCTATAAAATTGTGAAATGAGTGAAAAAACATATAATAAGAAACAACATCCATCAACAACCATTATTTTCTTAAAATAAGATGACCATACAAAAGTGAAAAAATCTAATCCCTTGGTAAATGTGACTAAATACCCATAATAATATGAACCCCCTCAAAACCACTAACAAACCTACAACTAAATGAATAAAGTACTAGGTTTGATAATAGGCCTCAACATAGAGGCACATGATTGTTAACTCATTTAAAAGATACAAGAACCTGGTACCCCATGACCTCACACTTGAAAGAATATCTCATGATAAACCTATAGAAATCAAAGGAAAAAACCCTCCGGTACATAATCTAAACTGGTGAATAATACACCCTTGTTACAGAAATAAAAACCTAAGGTTCTACACATGTTATTTCATCAACAAAAAATCCTCAACATTTTCAAAATCACACAACAAAAATAATTATAATTCCATAAATCATGATCAATTAAAACTATAAAATAGTTAATGTACCATGATTAATGATCAATAATTACCAAAAAATACAATATCCAACAAGACCCATCTAAAAAAATTTAACCAAAATATATATTCTACCTAAAATCCATAAAGGAAAAAAAAACACTACAAAACAGATTTCATCCTCACCCGAACAATGCTCAAGACCACTTCTAAAAATTAAACTTAAAAAAATTAAAGAGATGCACTAGGTGGACATATTAAGGACAAGTCCTTAGGATAATATCTAGAAAAAAACCTACTTATTTAGGTACCAATGAAAATTAATGTTATAGATCTACCACCCCACTTGTGTTCTAGAAAAAGTTTATAACTATAAAGGATAAGGTAAAAAACAAGAGGAAACATCCATAAAAACTAACACTCTACATTCACTTAGACATTCTGGGAAGTATACACCAAATAAAATAAGACATGAACTTTAACAAATTCATGACTCCAAATTTTGAAAAATATTATCATTTTAAACTAAGGGAAAAATCCAAACAATCAATTACTTATAATAAACACAATGAATGATCTTATCACATTTTAAAATTTGATTCACAAAGGAATATACACTTCAAAACAATGAAACTTGTAAACAAATTCATTATATTAGGAAAATATAAACAATTTAATTTCATTCAAAACCTAAAAATGGTTTTTAAAACGAAAATCCTATAGATAATACATCATTACAAATTATAAAAATCTTATAAAAATGACACTTATTGAATAAAATAATTACATTTCTATCTACCAAATCATAAAATCCAAAAACAAATAACATTTCTTTATTTAAAATTAATCAATCTCAAAAAATACCTCATGTCATTTGAAATCCAATGAAATGATTTTATAAATTAATAATACTTTTAAATTATTCCCAAAACCATTAGTATCCATTTTTGACTCATTTTCAATAAAATCCACTTGGTTTTTTAGTTCCATTGTGATTAATGATTGTGTTTATGGTCAATGCACATGTAAATACATGTCTTTATGACACAGGTGATGGATTTGATTACAATACAATATATGGGAAATAGTATTACCATGATCTTTGGGAAAGTATATTGAAGTTTATGTTAGTGGAAATATAATGTGAGTATAATGTCTTATAATTTCAATTAAGAAAGAATTTTTATACTTAAAGATATGATTTGATTTCTTTTAGTAGTAGCCTATAGTATCAAATGATTTAATGAGATGATATTCATGTGTGGATATGGAATTTTCTTATGAAATTATTCTAGTACAATCTAAAATAATTTTGAATATAGAAAATTATTGTTGTAGTAAACAATTTCAATAAGTACCATTAAACAAAGTTATAAGGATATCTCATCAGTGAGAATGAAGATCATGAGATAAAATAAGGCTATCCTAGAGTTATTTAGTAAATGAATAGTTAAATAAATATATTCAAAACATGGGTGAATGTTTCATAAAGGCAAGAGGTTGTTTGAATAATACAAAATTTTAATTTATTTGGTTATATACCTGGTCTAAAAAGAATAGAATTTGGGTATATTTAAACTCTTGCAGTCAATTGAGTTGGTCTTGTGGTCAGTTCAAATGAACTTACATTTGGTTGAATTCCACATGTGGTTAATTGTGTCATATCTATGGTGGATATGATGAGTTTAAATTAAAAAATGGATGTAGTTGTGTATAATAATTTGATAGTAAGATTTAGATCATAAGACTCAAAGCATAAGACTCAAAGCATACGACTCAGCACAAAAGACTCAGAGTGTAAGATAATTTTTTTTGAATATGATAATAAGAATAAGTCATTAGGAATATTAGACTTAATGAGTATATAACTTCAATGAGGCATACAAATGGTAAAGTAATGAGCAAATAACTTTGAAGTACCTAGTGTCAGACTTCAACAATTAAAAAAATTTCAAAGTTCCTCTGGATAAAAAATTAATATTCCGGATTTTCAATATGATGAAGATAAATTAATTTGGGAAAATAAGAGAACTATTTCTTCTAAATTTAAACATAATAAACACATAAAAGTGTTTGTGATTTATGAATAAAAGATCTAGTAAATTGATCTTCATGAAATATGTGGGAAGATCAATTTTGAATAAAACTTTTGAGTTTCCAAGATTATTCAAATTCTAAGAAAATTAAATATGATGATGATGATACTAATCCTTCATGTTAAAAATAAGATTAATCTATTAACATCCACAATTCAATCATGATAAAAAATGATAAACCACATTCATCTTCTATATGAATTTTCAGACCATTTTAATGTATTTTCACATATTTCATGATACACTAAAGAGATAAGTAGATGATCCATGTTGCGTATGTAATATTGTATAATAATTATATAGTACAGGATATTGAAATATATTTAGTGTAGAAATATTATTGAAGAAACTAAGTGATTTTATACTTCTTTAGGAGAATCCAAAATATCAGTGGATATGTGAAATATTTTATGACTCTACACGTTAAAGAAGTGTTCAATATTGTTTTTGTTAGAATTCAAAGAATGAGTTGTTAATAAGAACTCCCATGTTTTACTAGTAATAAATATTATATAAATACATATCTCTATTTTTTGTATGATTTTTTTTTAGTAATGATAAATTATTGAAGATGTGGATTTCAGTGAGTGCTTGAGAAGAACATGAGGATATATTGAGGCCATCTAGAAGAAACTGTAAGTCTCTAGGTTATTTATTTTGGATTATAGAAAACTGAGAATGAAACAAGGAATAAAAAATGAGGTAAATCCTATAATTTTATAGGATACAATGGTTGAGAAACAAAATTAATATCAATATCATGAGAATCCCATGTATGAATAAGTTGAGAAATAAAGGCAGACCATGGTGCATGTTTGTAAGCCTAAATTAATGAGGACATAAAAGATATTTTTCTATATGATTCATTTGAGGAAATAGTGGGAAATTTAATTTTTAAAAGATATTAATTTTTTCTAAATATTGGATATAATTTTCTAGGTGACATATATATTTAAATAAAATAAATCAGATATGAAAAGAGTTTAAAAAATAGAGAAACATAGAGCAATGGTGCTGTGAGATATTTTGAAGAACATTATCAAATAAGATGAAGTAAATATAGGATATGATATTATGTTGAAAAAATATATCATCTGTGAATTGAATCTGAATTAAGAAGAACATGTTCTTTTTATAATTATTAATTCTTAATCATATTAATAATAAAAATATAGAAATTAATATATAAAATTTTTGGACTTGTTTTTTATTTTGAGCTTAAAATAAATGACGAGTTATTGGGTTTGAAGATATCTAGAGACCCGTGATTGAGGATGCTAGTAAAACTACGTTTCAAGTAGTGACCGATTTATAGATTCTTCTTGACGACCATCTAACATTTGAAGAAGTTGTTGTGAGTTAAAGGAGATATATCTTATTGATGTAAAATAATAATGTTCAGAGATATTGATCTTCTTCCTAGAGAAACATCAAATGAATACTTTCATATAAATAGTGGTAATACATATGACCTATGTGACTCAAAGTATGAAAAAAGATCATAGTGAAACTCAATGAACATAGAGTGAATATTTATAATCGATTCATGTGTGAAATAAGAATTTTTATGTCCAATGAGACGCTTACAGTATATACCTAAGAAAAAACACCCATTGTAATAAACATAAAATTATTGTGGAGAATTCATAATTGGGGTGAACAACCAATCATAGAATGGAATAAGTCTTTGTACTGAACATTGTAAAAAATATTTTGTTCATCTTTAATGACATAGTTGTATGAATACCATTGATTATTTGATGGTAAAACATTGATATATAAAATATAAATAAACTATAAATTGGGTTAAATTCCAATGGATTTTAGGATACTTTGGAATTTTGTAAAAATATTAATCACTTGATTCACCCCCTCAGGTTTATACAGTAGTCCAAAAGGTGAAAAAATGGTATCAGAGGGAATTTTACCTCTGATGGAATCTATTTTGAGGACCCACTATATTTATTTTGGATTAATGGAGTATAGATTTAAAGAGTTTTTTGAAATTGAGCTACATAAAATAGATAAGTCTAGTTACACTCATGTAAATGTTATATCAAATGTATCTTCTAATATTATCATGGAAACCCACTAGTTAAAAGTAATCATACTGATTTTTGATCGATTAAACATGGTGAGAGAGATTCATTAGATAATGTTAGTTCAAGCTGTATAGAAAATGGGGAGATTTCAAATGAGAAATTACTTAGTATTTTTTATTTTTAAATCAAGTAGTATATTGAAAAGGTTCCCACTAATGTTGTTTTATATATATTGATTTATATAAATGTACTATAGAATGAAAATTCACAGTTAAACCAAGAGGTTGATATAATGAATGATTCATTATCAAAATAGTTATAAATTTCAACACTCTCTCAAGAAAGGTTAAAGAAATGGATGAAATAGTAACCCTTTGAGATGAAATATTTGAATTAATGATAAATAATTTCAAATTTATTCTTCTGAAAAAGTTTTTATAAAAGGGGTGGTCCATGTAATTGAGAAACTCTATAATAATTATATATATATCAATGAAGCCTGACTATATGTGAAATTAAATAGAGTAAAAGTGTAGTAGAGTTCATTGGTTTAATAATGAAAGCTTCATGAAGATAATACTAAAATGATGAAGAGTTACTAAGAAGATTGATTGATTCCATTTGATATTGAAAAATACTCTCTCAATATGAAATATTTGTATCTTGAAATCAAACTAAAAAATATTTAATCCAATAAATTTGTATCTTTACAAATAACTATAAAGAAAGATACCACCACTTAAATTTTATTTATGATATTTCCATCAAAATTTACTCATAATGGTGGTAAAAAATTTATAATATCAGATGGAGAATCCTTCACCTCATGAACATTGAAAAATGCATCACCAAACTTATTTAATTTAGTCAGTACTAAATCTATATGCTCTTAATAAATATGGAATAACCAAAATTTAGTAAAAATGTTTAAGAATTAAAAGGGAGGGACACTTACGAATATTACAAGGACGAATGTAGGTATGTAAAAAAATTCTTCTCTATTATGGATCTCAAAAGGTTGGCGTTCGAAAAAATAATAATTAAGAATGCAAATCAAGATAGATTCCATGAATTATTAAAAGAAAATTATTTATCCGAAGGTGAAAGTGATACTGAATGTTTGAGAATATATCAATTGATTAATGGAATAATAGGTGATAATATACAAATTTTATAATGATAGATGTTAGGTGAAGTGGAATTAAAGCTGAAAAAAACCTACAGTTTAAAACCTAGAAGCATGAAAAATGGAAAATCTTTCTCTCAAAGAACGTATTTAAATATATTGAAAATTTATATGAGATGTGTTTTATTTATGGTCATTATTATGAAAAATTATGGAACAAACCTTTTTGGTGTTAATCGCATTCTTAATACAATAAAGAATCACCAAAAACTAAGAACCAAGAAAATAAGTCTATATTAAGGAGTCAACCAATGAATAGAGACGATAAGAACATGACTCTTAAGATAAAATATGTTTTAACTGCAAAGTTATCCAAGAATGGTAACTTATGGAAGAAATAAATGGTGTGTGGAAGGTGAAACCAAGTTGTACAAACTTCAAAAAAGTGTATGGCTACTCTACTAGAGTATATGGAGATATTGAAGAAATAGGGAAAAATACCAATGGTTATTAGTAAAAAATATATTACTATAAAGGATAAATCCACACAAATGAAGATGGTGGTTCATGAGATAAATTGAATATTGATCATATGGCTAGAAAATATTGAATAATAATGGAAGTTGGAGAAAACATCCAATTACAAAATCACCATGTCTACTTTAGAAAAAAAGTCAATTATAGCAATGATAAAAAGTGGTAAAAAGTAGTCCATGCTCTCCAATGTAGTAAAAATAACAAAACCTAAATAGGTTGAAAACAAGAAGAAAAATAGGCATATAAGATATTCAAAGAAAAACATTGTTGGGTTGCGAAGGATGACTCATCCCTAGTGCTTCGACTAAGGAGGTAATAAGGATCAAACTTATTCTTGAATCCTTAGTGAATGCATATCCATGGGGATTGAGGCTGATAAATGAGAAGTATCAATGAAGGACTCAATACATATACATCTAGGGAGGATAACCATCATAGTGGACTAAATTTCAATTAATTTCCATCTTCACATTTATATCATTCAACAGTAGATAGAAAAGACTAATAGATTATTTTTAGAATAAAGTGACCATGATGAAGAAATTTGAATTAAACCCCTTGAGGGGGATCAATGAAATACGTGACAACTACTAGATATTTATTATATTCTTAAATTCTAGAATTTAGACAACTCCATAATTTATGAATTACAATGTATGATATTCTATCCCATTTAATTTTTATGATGTATACTAATTATATTTTTCAAAGGGGAGTGTTTGTCTAAAAAATGTCTGTGTGGGTGGGGGGTGGAGTTTTTTACTTTAACATGAACCTTTTGATGGGTTTCTTGTAAAGATAAGTACATTTTTATGACTATTTTGAAAATAAGATCTTTATATCCCATATGAAAAGATATACATAGTTGGCACTACATTGATAAATGTATTAGAAATATTTGGTGTCTAGGTTATGAACTCTTATTTTCTATGCTGGGGTTTTTCATGTATACTTTGAGTAATTAACTGATTGATATTTTCTAAGAAGTTATGGGTGGCTACCTTATCTAATATTATTAGAAGAATGTAGTGAGAAGAATTGGTATTTCAAGAGGATAAAAAAACATTACATTAATGGTGATAAAAACTCCCTCCCTATGAATTTATTTTTGTTATGGGGGAGAGGAAAATTTAAATTATATTAATTATTGACATTTATTTTATTAGTATAGAAGTTTATAGTGTTGAAAAAAACCAAAGGGTAAGATTTATGTAACGTCCCAACCTGAGTGCCACTAAACCGGTGCCTCGAGCTAGTTTTCCACAATGGCTCAAGCACACCTCCATATATGCCAAAGGATGAGGGCTAGATGCGATAGTCTAATGGTGGCATAATGGATAGACTATACCCTCATATCATAGTAATAACAGTGGAAAAAATAGATATCATCTATAGAATTAATAAATAGAATTCATAAGGAATAAATAAACTAAAGTAGAATATGATGAAATAATAAATGATGTGGTATAAAATACAAAACAACCATGTCATAGATACAACACCAGTCCCCCACTAGGCCGACCATTAAAAAAGGAGTACATAAAAGAAACTAAAATAAAAGTACACATATCACTTTTCAACTCCAAGACAAACTACATACCCAGTCTCCAAGACACATCCATGATGATCCAACCTGATAAAAATAATCCACATGAATGGATCTACATAGTCATGAAACCATGGGCCTCAGCCCTATCCATCATATATCTATGCTCAACCTAAAAGGAAGAAATAGGATTACATGCACATTGAGGTGCACATACTTGGGTGAGAAACAATATTCATGGGACACTACAACAATGAACCTATATATCTTCTACGATAAGTGTGTGCTCATGATATATACTAATTTCAGCCAATACACAACTGAAATAATATATAAATCAAATCAAATGAAACAAGAGTTGATCCCTGAGTACAAAACCCCAATCAATTCCGAAATATTCCATCATGTCTATATATATATATATAAATATACATATATAAATGAGTAAGGAGAAAAGTAACATAAATCAGCAGTAGTTGATCTTTGGTCCATAATCTTGATCATATAGACATCTTATAAAAAGGGAATTTAGATGTATATCGTACCACTCAGGCCATGTATGGTTAAGTAAATCCCTATTTCCATAATCCAGATAGAAAATACTTGCTTTATTTAGTATTATAAATGCATCTGGGAAACATTTTTCCCCCAGGGGTTACATGGCCAAGCTATAGGTTTACCCATAATCACCTCCAATGAATATAATAATGGACTTCTTATAATGATAAAAAATATTATAAATGGTCACTAAGATTGATTCTATACCACTAATCTCATAGTAATCCAATATGATGTTTAAAATCAACGCCCCAGTCAATAGACAATCATGATAATGCGACTTCGATAATCCCTAAGGGGATGATACTTTGGTGAGCTACAAAAGGAATAATCACTAGATCCAAGTATATGCTCAACATCCATTCATATAAATGGATAAACGTCCCCATTTTTAAGAACTTCCTTAGGGTGATGTAGTAATGGTTCATCCACCCCACCCTAGGAAGCATCGTGGGAATTGCTCAGGGAGAGAGTAATCATCCATTGAGTATATGTCACATCAAATGTAAGGAGTTCCATATCCAACACTATAATCAGGGGGATTTCATGCTCAAGTATCATAATAATATTTATTCCATTCCTAAATATCATAATCATAGGGTTTACAAATATGTGTATCAGTAACAAATGGATTTCATTCCCAAACATCATAATCACAGGGATTCCATGATCGAGTATCATGATTATAAGTTTCAAAATAAAAATATTATAAAGTACATATGAGATTCCCAACATAGAAATTCACAATATGTTAGGATCGACATAAAAAAACCAGGAATCACCGCTAGTAATCATCACTACATTATCAAAAAATATGTGAATGCCTATATAAAAGAGTGATGGTTTCTAAATGCTTAAACACACCACTACAACCATAACCTTATGGATTATAAGTTCGATACAGGTTCTATGGTGACACATGCTACCATATTTACCCATAACCAATATTCTAGATTAAGGATATACAAACATTGGGATACCCACTGGGTCACTCATATCCTGAAAATTAAAAGGAAGCATACTCAGGATCCTTAGAGATAGTACATAAGAAGAGGTGTCCAGATGGAATCCTCTATAATTATTTTCTTAGGTAGAGGAATACTACATGGGATCCTAATAATGGTATATATAAGTAGAGGCATCCTATATGGTAACCTCAGAAAGAGTAAACAGGTGAAAGGGATCCCACAAGGTATTACCAAAGTCGTCATGTAAGCAATTTTATCCCACTATGGACCCTTGGAAATAGTAGTAAGGTTGATGATTCCTATACATGAACCTACAGATTAAATGATAAGAGGAACTATTGGAATAAAGGAAAAGTAATTGAACACTGATATAGAGAGATAAATCATGGACCACCTCAGAACAAGGGACTCACTCTTTGGAAATAGATGAATTGGATTACGAGAGGAAAAATCTCTTCATTTAGTAAAAATATTTAAACACCTCATCTAATTCCTCAAACCACCTGAAGGGTTTCACCATCATGAAATATGTGAAAATATACTCAAAATGAACAACTCATGTGTCCAATTATAACTTTCAGGCATAAAGATATGATAAAACTAAAAAGGGTAGCAAGGGAGAAGTACACGATGTGTATACCCTGGTACATGATGTGTACCCTCAAAGCTCCACCCGGGCATGTACTTTAGCTAGACATGGTATGTAAAACCCATGTACAATGCATGTAAGTCTGGTACATAGTGTGTACCCTACATGGGGTTCCTGTTGATGTACCTCACATGTCCTTTTCATGTACTCTGCCTGACCGTGTACCTCAACAAGGCATACAACCCACACGAGGTATGACCATGTACGATACACATCCATGTGCCCCTACACGGGGTTTCTGGTTGGGTACTTGACTATGTGGATGAGTCCCAGTACACAACACACACACCCTATACATGTCATGCACTACTAAAAATATTATATTCCCCAAATGGGAATAAAAAATATCTAGTGTTCCTTAACTATATACCTTGTGATCAGGATTTATGAATGAGAAAACCCTCAAATCAACCTGAAATCTTGTTTTCTACCCAAAAGCTATTGAAAAAACCTCAAGGGGACTAAGTAGTGATAATAGGAATATAAATCTAAAAAACATGAAATTTATGTATATTTATAGAAAAAAATAAAAATGAACTTCCTTTGGATGGATTACATTGAATCTTTGGTCGTTTCTATGATCAAGAACTACTACACAACAATCCAGATCATACCGAGATCCATGGAAGATTCTACGTTCATCTTCTCCTTGATCTCTCTATATCTATCTATCTCTCTCAATAAATTTTATATATTTATCACATGAAGAAGAAATCCCAAAGGGGGAATACACAAGAATCCAGAAAGGAGGATAATAAAAGAAGTGAGAAAAAGAAAAGGAAGAAAAGAAAAGAAAAGGGAAAAGGGGCCCATGCCCGAGCCTAGTGCCCGACCTAAGTTAATGAGATTCCTAGAAAAAACCACTATTCTAGACTAAATAATAGAGATAGAATATCAACCCTAAAATCCATTCAAAACATATCCTTGAATGAACCAGTTTGAAAAAATTAATATTTTATTAACTAAATATTAAATATCAATTATTCCAAAAAAATTCAAACATGTAATTCCACCAAACTCATATATTAGAGTAAAAACCATATTATGGGACCAATGGAGTGGTTATAAAAATTATCCAATGTCATCTTATAGGTACATATTAGCATTTTACCCCTTACAGTCATTTGATGGAAAAAAATTCAAAATTCTACTCAAAATTCCTGTCTGTAAAAACATAGTTTCTTATAATATCCAAACCATAAACCTTATCATCCTTGAGACAACTTGTTGGTCAAACATAACCATGATCTCAACTAAAGAATATTAAAAAACATGCTATATTGACTGTCTAATCACCATTCTCATATCATCGACAACTGTCTCTTACATGAGAGATGTGTAATTGCAACCGATCTAGTACTACACTCCAAAAGAATACCCATATCATCATATCACATACAATTTCCAAGATCATCTACAATGATTAGTTTTAACTAAAAATGTGGTTCACTAACCTTAAATGTCAATTGGTTCACTTCCAACCATATGTCTTCCCCTACACTACTCCTTGAGTGAAACCTCAATAGGTTCCATCATAGACCATGAAATATATTTAAAAGGGAAAAAGCTCAGCATAGAGCCGGCACTCTCTACGAATATTTGAGATGGTGTTAAGGTAATGTTTTATCTTCTATAACATGGAATTTGATAATTTATTATCAAAATGCATGTATAGATCTACCAAGCCATGATCACATCAAATAGACTAAACATTACTTTAACTAACTCCGAACACAACATCATCTAACAATGTGTGTCTAGGTCTGAACACCAGAATACCTATTAATGACACCAAATTTATTCTGTATGTATCCTCTACCATGGATGTACATTTTAATTTGTAACCACCAATCCTAGAAAACTAGGCCCATCATCAGTCTTTGAAGCCATCAGTCTTTAGATCACACATGAAAACTCATCGATTTACAATTTAAATGGTACCATTTGTATATGATATATACCTTTATCAACAAGAATCATACTCTAGTGAGTCAGATATGCTGAAAACTAATCAGACCATGAAACATGGAATTTCATTCCAAATAATCTAGAATCTCCCTTAGAAATCCTCTTTAAAATTGGGCACCTTACCCATGACATGATTTATTCCATGATTTCCCATAACGCATTTTCATTCCATTCATGAGAGTTTACACATGATCTCACTACCTTTAAAATTGAAAAACATTGTTAAATTGGGCCTAGAACCTGAAGTGTCTTTCATATCTAAAATAGTCTTGAAACCAAAGAACCCCAAGTGGTTCATCAGAAACTAAAGGCATCAATATGACTATATATAAAAACAATATAACTAATAGGGAATACGTCTCAAACGAGCATACAAATAAGGTCACTACCAATAAAGGAATCCCTAAAATTGGTCCAACCCCACTCACAGGTTTCCCTAAAAAATGGAACGTTGAACTACTATTTTCATAGTCCAAACTAATGGATTCCAGGTCGTCCACCTATCCCTGCTGATAATTTATCATAAGTGGGTTAGTAGGTCTAACAATCTATCCCAAAAGTAAAACCCCTCCAAGGTTGGTATAGATCAAAATAACTTACATGGTTTAAAAAACTATCATGCAACAATATACTATGGCCTAAATATTTTTGAGCATCGACATAAGGAACTAAACCCATGATTTCATGATATAACATAGAAAATATAATGAAACGACAGTCATAGAGCTTCCCCATACAGTAATACCCCTTGAGGTCTTGTTTACTCTTTGTAGTATCATACTAAGTAATCTAACTAGATAACCATAAAAAAGGAATAAACTGCCAAGGTTAACCTAAAAATAATAACAACATGCACACAAAATCATATCATTGATCCATGTTGTACCACAAATATGATTTAGTTAAGTATAATTTCATTCCAATCTATGTAGGATAAAACTTTATAGGTTGTTACTAATACTTTTAATAACCAAAACTATGAAAAAACACCCTATGAGGGGTTCAACACATATGAATTAGGTTCCATATCAACCTAAAAGGGAGTCTAATACTCTCGTACATATGTAATGAGTCTTCAGCCTCACTAAAAAATGTCTCAAAAGAGATATACAGAGACTTCCATTATAAATAAATAAATATATACATGTCATTCTAATTGAGTGGAATGACACAAAAAAATTACATGGGAAAACTCCATTTAGTTTTTTTGACACTTTAAAAAATCAACATATATTGGAAGTAATGATTAATCACTATAAGGCCTATAAAAAGTAAAAACTATGTGCCAAATATGATGCATGATATTTCTATTTCCATACAGTCCAAGATTCAAAATCATTTATTGGAATACTTTCAATGGACAAGATCCATATATCAATAAGAAATAATAAACTCCAAAGAACATGTAAAAATATCAAATTGAAAATCATCTACAACTGTAACATCATAGATAAGAAAAACAATATCATATCCCTCGAAACTAGGAATTATGTCCAGAGCAAGTGTTCTCAATTCACCAGTCTGATATCCATCAAGGGTTCCAAAACATTTCTAATACCACTATATTCCATATCCCAAATTGCAAGACAATAGAAAATAAATCCATTGATACCACTTTGTAATTCCCCAAATTCGGTGCCACTAAATCGATACCTCATGCTAGTTCTCCATAAGGCCTAAAGCACGCCTCCTTGTATGCTATACGATGCTGACTAGCAGTAAGGGTCTAAAGGTAGTGTTGTGGTGAGACTATACCCTTATAAAAAAGTATCAACAATGGGAATAACCAAACATAATCCATAACAGTAATAAACAATGTGCTAAATAAATCAAAAAAATAAATTGAGAATGTTTGAATAATTTGATTTAAAATCCCAGATAGCCTTGTCGTAGATACAACAATCATCAACCACTGAGCCAAAAATAAAAATATGAGGACATAATGGAATCAAAATACAAGTACATAGTTATCATACAAACTCTAAACCAGGCCACATAATCAATCTTCAAGAAACATCCAAGATTCTCAATCCTAATTAAAATAATCCAAAAGATTAGATCCACTCATTCATGAAACCCTAGGCCTTCCCCATATCCATCATGTGTTTGTTCCCAACTTGAAAAGAAGATATAAGGTCTGAACACACACCTAGGTGAATATAAATGGGTAACACAAAATCGAAATAGGCCACCCCAATGATAAACTTATAAATCCATTTCTATAAGTGAATTCACATATAGTATAGTCTTCCTAGATGAGAAACAACTAAAATAATAAATAAATTAAATCATGTGAAACTATATTTAATACCCGAGCCCTTGATCCTGATCAACAAGGTAATGTACCATCATGTATATATATATATTTATATCTATGTATATATATATATATATATTAAAAAACACCCACAAAAGTATGTATATACATGAGTAAGGTGAAAAATGACATAAATTAACAGAATCCAATCCTTGGGTTTGTAATCCAAATTTTATGGAAATCCCATTAAAAGAAAATTGAGATGTCTATCGTAACACTAAATCCATGTATGATTATGATGATCTCTGTTTCCATAATCCTAATTAATATTAACTTCTTTGAAAATTGATAGAAATGTATCTAGGCAAGCTAGATCACCATAGGGGGATATATGTCCTAGCCCTAGGTTCACCTGTACTCACCTCCAATCACTATAATGAAGGTTGTTGTATACAAAAATAAATCTTTCCAATGGAAACTGATCTGGATTACATACCACTAAATCAATGACAATCAATTTCGATGTCTAAAACCAAGGACTCAGTCTATAGAAAATCATGACACTATGACTCGGATAATCCCTAAGGGGATGAAACTTAGGTTTTTTATAAAAGGTATGATCTTTGGATCCAGGTACATTCTTAACATCCATTTATATAAATAGATCAACAACCCCATCCCTAGGAATTAACTCTAGGTGATGTATTAACGGTGTGTCCACTAAACTATATGAAGAATCATAACCATCAATCAAGGAGATAATAATCATCTATTGAATATATTTCACATAAATAATAAAGAGAACCATGTAAAACACTATAATAATAGGGATTCCATGACAAAGTAACATAATCATAGGGATTCCATACCCGAGTATCATAATCATAGGGATTCTAGGACCAAGTATCATAATCATAGGGATGTCATTTCCCAACATCATATTCATAGGGACAGAATTCTCGAGGAGCATACTAATAAGGCTCAAAAGTTGGATTCCAGGATATAAATATGATCATCATAATAAATAATGTCATATCACATCAGGTTAATTAGCCAAAAACTAGGATGTAACTCTAGTAATCATCATTGCATCAACAATAAATAGAAGAATTCATAAATTGATGATTGAGGAATTCCAATGTTCTAAACCCACCACTAAAACCAAAAAATTATGGCTTACAAGTTTGATATAAATTATAAGGTTACAACCAATACCATATCAACCCAAACCCAACGCACTAGATCCGTGTTGAACAAATAGCAGTGCACCTACTAGGTCCCTCTTGTCAAAACCCAAAAAAGGTACCCTACTCAGGATCTTGAGAGATTGTATATAAGAAGTGGTTTCCTATATGGGACCCTTAATAAGAATTTCCATAGGTAGAGGCATCTTACATGGGATACTTAGAATGGTATATATATGAATATTCATCCGACATATAATCATTTTAAAGATTGAATAGGTGAATGGGATCCTAAAATGGATTCCTTAGGTTAGTATATAAGCGATTACATCCCATAGGTAACACTTGGAAAAAATAGTAAGGTAGAGGCATCCTACATGAGATCCAGTAGTTTAAAAGATAAAATAGCCTCTTAGAATAAATGGAAAATTCCATGAATACCAGTCTAGAGAGATAAATTATGGACCCACTCAAATCAATGGTATCACTCTTAAGTGATAGATTAATTTTATTATAGGAGGAATAACATAATTTTTTTGTAAAAATACTAAAACATATCCTTAGAGTCCTCAAACAACCTTAAGGGTTTAACCATCATGATATACATGGAATGATACTCAAAATGGACTACTAATGTTTCTAATTCTAACTCTTGAAAATACAGACATGAAAAACCCTCCAAAGGGTAGCTAGGGGGGATTACATGATGTGTATACCCTAGAACATGATGTGTACCCTCGATGTTACACCTTGGAAAGTATTTAATCTAGATATGGAATGTAAAACCCAAGTACATGACATTTATTACAAGTAAATGGGGTATACCATACATGGGATACCTAACTTAATACCTCACATGGTATGACCATGTACTTTTCCTAGTCTTGTACCTCTATATGGCGTGAAACCCACAAGGTGTATAACAGTGTACTATATACTACCATGTTCCCCTATAAAGGATGTTCATCTAGGTAGTTAGTTACATGTAAGAGTCCAAATACACAACATGTATACCCTATACAAGAAATGTACTTCTAAAAATGTCATCTTCCTCAAATAGAAAAAGCACATGATGTGTGCTGCTGAACTACACACCGTGTAGTCGGTATTTCTAAATGGAAAACCCCTCAAATCAGCCCAAAACCCTATTCCCCCAATCATATAGATCAACCATAAAGGGGTATTAAAAAGTGATAATAGGGATATAAAACTATAAATGGGAAATCAATGGAGATTTATGAAAAAATTTATAAATTTAATACATTTTGTAATATTCCCCCGAAACAGCACCCATTTCCACGATCTGAAGCTTCCACACAATGATCCAGATTCTCCTGAGCTCCATAGTAGATCCTCTATTCAAATTATACTGTATCTCTATATACCTCTCCCGCATATATATTTTTAATGATATTTTGGAATCCCACTGGGGGTGGGGGGATATGAGGTAAGACAAAGAGGATAAGAATAAAAGAGAAGAGAAAAAGGAAAAAAAGAAAAGAAAAAGAAAAAGGGCCTCGAGCCCAAAACCGATGCTTGACTCGAGTTTATGCCTCACCTTGGAAGAACCCCAAATTAGAAACTCAATTGAAGAGACAAAATCTAAATATGACACTATGCACAATAATTTATCCAATTAACTTTTGGAAATATTTTAATATTTAGGTAACAAAATATCAATTATTAATTATTCCATAGAAATTTGAACGACTAAAAATTCTACCAAAATCTTGTAATAGAGTAAAAACACTATTCTATGACTAATGGAGTGGTCATAAAAATTATTTATTTTCATATTAAATGTTTTAATGACAATTTCCCCCTTATAAAGATTAGAAGGTAAAAATTCAAATTTCTGCTCAAAATTCCAATCTAAAAAAACAAGGGTTCTTACAAGTGAAGTTTCATTGAGATTAATGACTGTGTTTTTTTCAATTCATATGTCAATACATGAATTTATGGCATAGTTGGTGGCTTTTAGTATCCACCCAATCCATGTAAAATAGGTTTCCCATGAACTATGGGAAAAGTAGATTAAAGGCGCTGCTAGTAAAAATAAAGTGAGTCTCATATATTATCCATGAAATAAGGAAATAAAAACTACCATGTCACCCAAATACCTTAAAATATTTTCTTTTTAGAATAAATTTAGTAGTTTTTATATAGCTTGCAATTCACGCAACACTGAGTTAGTTTGCCTTACACGCAAGATCATGTTTTACCAAATACTATTAAAATTATCTCATAGACATTAATTTTATGGTATGAATAGTCTTAAATAATTTATAATAATATATTGTTTAAATAATTATTTACCCAGTAATTAAAAATTATTATAATAATCAATTGAATATAAAGGAAATGTTTAAAAAAAAATATTTTATGCAAAAAGCTTTTCTATTCTAATAAATTAAACTAATTACTATTTTTGAATGATATTAATTAAATTTATATATTATATATTCAATAAAATGTTCTGAAATTCATCCAATAGATTTGATAGATATTATATAATAAAAAATAAAATTACACTCGTAAAAATCTCTATCTTTCTAAATGATGCTTTTCCTCATTTTAATGGGGTAATTTTTTTTAAAAATAAATTTTGAAATATTTATATATTTTATATGTAAAAATAATCTTCATTTTTTAAATCATAATTTCAAAATTTTCTCAGGACGAATATTTGGTATATTTCTGAGAAGTTTTATTTTTTGATGAATAGTAAAAAATACTGAATTTTAATTGAAAACATAATTTCCATCTAAATAATTTATAATGTTTGATTATGTTTTTAATTGTTTTTATCATAAAAATAGTTCAATTATACATATATTATTAAAAAAAATTTCATCTAAATAATTTTTTGATTTCATTTAGATATACAAACATAGTAATCTTTTGAACATTTTTAATTTAGAAACCCACTTTCTCTTCATGCATGTGAGATTAATATTAAATTAATTTCTTCCATTTATGTGATTTTAATTAGGAAAAATGGATTCCATTTTTGGAATAATAATAATTTATAATTTATAATAAGATAAATTTCTTTTTTTGACCAAAATTATTAGTGAAAGAAATTACAATTAATTACAATGATTTAGAGAAAAATGAGTCTACTTAGTGGATAAACATTTAATATAACTTTTAAGAATGACCCAAAACATTTTCAACACCAATTTTATAGACATATTTATACCATTTCACCTCTAGGACATAATTTTGTGTATTATCAAAGCCTATTGTTATGTAAAAACGTGGGTAGACCAATCTTCTTCAAAAAATACCATGTGTGTCCTCTCACCCACTTAACAAAGGGCACACCTTTCCCCCACTATTCACACTCTCAAACCACTTCGGTTTAGCCAATACCTGCCCAAATAAATTCCCATTTTTCAAAACATAATATTATAAGATGTATCTTGGGTAGAAAACCATATTTCTAAGGGATTAGGGAAATCCTAATGAGGATACATGATGAAGAGGTATATTTTCTAAAATCATTTTTATTTCATTTAATTCTCCACATCATTAAATTATTATTATATAAAGGTTATATAATAAAATAATTATCATAAATAAACTGATATTTTGTTATGTTAGTGGTATGACCTACACCTACACACACTTCCATAAAATGGGATACACAATCATCGTTCACGTGTACGGCAGACTACCGCCTCGCGAACTGATAGGATTCTTTATTCCCTTTACCACATTAATGGTGGGTAATAATGATGGATTTATAGTTTATATATGATATATATTTTATTTATAATGACTTTATGCTTATATAATTATTATATAATAAACATCTTTATGATTCATATTTTGTGGGAATATGATAATGTCGTTCATGTGTACGAAGGTCTACCATTTCCCGTAGTGACGTGATTCAAGAAAAAATTACATAAATTTTATTAAGGATGGTTTTAGTAAAAATATATTGTTCATAAAATTTATAATATATTTATAATATATATACATATCATTTATTTTTATTTATTTCAATACCACAAAAATATGGAAACAATGTTCATGCGTACGTACGACCTACCATCTCAATGAATAAGGTATTCCATTTCCTATCAAATATTTTTACGGATTAATATAAATCCATATATAATTAATATATATTATATTAAAATAAATATTTATATTTTTTTATCTGAAAAAAATAATGATCTACATAAGAGGAATAAAAAATTACAAGTCAAAACATACTAAAAAAAATAAGGAAATTAACACCCTAAACTATGAAAATAATGAATGATTATTAATAAACTAGTGACAAGATTTTATAAAAAACCATATATGATATTCTAAATATTAATATGGTTCTTGTATAAGTTAAAAACATTCTTAAAACCATTTACATGATGTTATATATCATTCAACCAAAAGGAATTGTAAGGTAAGGGATTTAATCTCAATTTACATTTCATTGAGACTTAAATGTTTTTAGGCACCAATTAAATTTTATGTGGTGTAAATTCTACCCATTTGGCATGAAATATCATGAATCAACCATTACTCATGGTATTTTAAGTTTCAATTTTAGTTATTTCATCTAATGGTATTATATTTGAAAATTTCCATGTGATAAAAGTTATTATGAAATCTCACATTCATTTGTGATCACTAACTTTATATTGAAACAATCACATTATTGTAACAATTTTTCACTAGACACTAAATTTATATTATATATCCATAATATTTATTATGGACATGTTTTTTTCCTAAATTTTAAACCATTTTTCGAAAAGGTGTTTTCTTTGACTGTTATTTGATTACTTGGGGAAATATTGACAAATCTATATCCTTTATACAAATTTGATACTTGATGATAAGAAAAATTATTCATTAATTAAATTTATTATTCAATATATGTTGAATTATTTGTACATGCAATGTTTGGATGGGCCCAGCCTTTGTGTAGCCCCTCGATGCATCGATATGTATCACGAGAAAAATCATTTGGGAAAATTGAAAGGGTTTCTACCTATAGATTAAACTATCTAGAGGATAGATCTTGACAGTAGAGGTTTTGATTTTCTTGAGACACAATTTAAGATAATTAATCATTTCCTTCATTTTATTTATCATTATTATCCATGATATTTTCACTGTGATAAAATCTATGGATTAATTTCATTCTCATTTTATTGATTAAATGTCATGGTTTTTAGTTAATTACCGTGACATATTGATTATGAGTTATTAGGTAATTTAAATGGGAAGTGTGTTATCATTTATTTACCTTTATATTTTTATTATGATTATTTATTAATTATTTATTCCACTATAATTAACCCTTAATTAGCATTTGATATCACCCTTATTTTGTTTCTTTTCATTGGGACATGAAGAAGAATTCTTGGAATAAGTTTCAGGGATACTAATATTTTACCTTTTTATGATTTTTTATCTTTTTCAAATGTTTGATGTGTAACATTAACATAATATGGATTTCAAAAATTTCTAAAATTTTTTCACCATTGGGTTTTGAATCTCGTATATATGCCAATTTAATAAAGTAATTCACCAAATCCCTATTACTGGGGGCATGGTTCTTATAGTTTTCATCAGAGGACGTTTTTTAGAAAACTTGGAAACTTGGTTAGGATAGAATAGGTTAGGGAAAATTTCCCTAAGATATACCATGAGGATAAATATATAATAACATACTAAAATTTGGTTATGGTAGAGATTTTGTGGGTCTTGTTAGAATCAAATACCTGTTTGGATACAATAATTGGATGTGATTTTGAAATAGATGTATCTAGGGTTAATAGCTTTGAAAAAGGAATTTCATGATGGACTGGAGAATAACTTTATACATGAAAATGGGACTTATTTCTCATATGGTTGGACACTCTTGGGGTATGTGCTTAGTTTAATAGAAATCTTCTTTATAAAACATTATGAAGGATTTTAAAGTAATGATATCCCCAAAGAAACCAATGTTTATGATTGAATGATTAACAATACATAAATTTTTAATATATATTAAGTTTTACACCATATTTGAAATTATAAACAATGATTTAAAAATCATTATTTTATGAACTAATAAAATATATTCCACTGTTTAGTAATAATGCTTAGAAAGAAGAATGATATCAATTATTGTGCACCATATAGATATTAAACTTCTAAGGAAACCAATACAGCTGGTATTGAAATAGGGAAAACTATGTCTATATTTGGGAATACTAATAAGTTTATGACAAATTATTTTTCCCAGATGAAGAAATCTATTCCACAATGAAATTTTTCCATGATAGATTTCTTTATACAACAGAATCCCCCACCGTTTAGTAGGGCTACAAATGCAATTATTGTTGATCATTAGATTAAATCTCTAGAAAAGATATTTATGGCCTTAGGATGTGGTGAAGTAAAAATTTTTATTCTTGTGGTGTATTTTATCAAATGTGATGCTGATAAGTGATGGGCATTGATAAAGAATACTAGGGAGGAATAAAAATAGAGCTCATAGAATGTAAATATTTTAAGGATCAATTCATTGAATAATATTTACCTCATGAGAAACATATTGATATAAAGAGAAAGTTCCTTATCTTAAGATAAAATGAAGAAGAATGTTTCACTGATGATGAATCTTCCTTTACAAGGTTTGGTAGGTATGCTATATATTACATATGAAATACATACTGTATGATCATCCATTTATTTTCTGGTCTAAATACAAATATCTAAAGAGAACTTTTTTTAGTACCTTTTCATCATATGAAGGGAATTTTTTATGTTCCATCAAAATAGGGAAGGAATTATCAATATATTAAATATTAAAGGGAAACCAATAGAAGAAGAGGAAATTTGAGCACTATGAAACAGGGAACGTGTTAAAGAAGAATAATAAAATGCAACACATTCCACCTTGTAAAAACTATGGGAATAAGAACCTCGGGAAATGTATGAAGTGAATATGACTGTTTTATAAGTATGGAGAATAAGTCCAACAAGAAAGATAATCAAATGGGAAGAACGAAAACACTATTATATAATGTTTCAACTATAGGGATATGAGGAACTATAAAAATGAATGCACCAATCATCAAGTTCATTTACAACAAAAGAGGAAAAGGGGAGATAGCCAAGTTGATGACATAACTAAAATTTAGTTAGAAGTACCCAATGATGTGGTGGAAGGTACATTAAAACTATATTATAATTTTTCTAATGATTTATTTTATTTTATATCATAACATACTTTTATATCTACCTAGTTTGATTAGAAAATTAGACATTTACCTTTTGATTTAATAATTGAGTTTTCTGTAAAAACTCTTAAGGGAAGTCCCATTACAAAAAATATGTGTTAGGATATCCCCATTGTGACACATAATTGTTATCTATTTACTAACCTTATCATAATTCTTATGGATTAATTTTATATAACCCTCAATATGGACTGAATTTCAAAATATGATGAAAATATTTATTGCCAGAAGATGGAAATCATGATTTGTGAAGAAGATTTAGAATTTCATATATATAGAGTGGAGACTTCATAATATGAGTAATATCTAGATTAACCCCCAATAGCCTATTGAATGAGATTCTCAATGATGAATAAAAAAAATATCTAGTTATATAAAATCTAATCTTCAAATCATGGATGTAACTATTGTACAATAATACATTCATTTATTTCATGAGGAATTACCCGAGAACCCCCCAATAGTGTGGAGTTGAGTTTTCCATTGACTTGATTCAAGATGAAATATTAATATCATATACTCCATATATAATTCCCATTGTGGAATTGGTAGAGATAAAGAAACAATTAGAGGATTTGGGTTATAAGTGATTTATTCTGCCTAGTATTTCACCATGGGGATCCACTATTCTCTTTGTTAAGAACAATTATTGATCCATGAGGTTGTGAATTGATTATATGAAAATATATTCCATTATGATAAAGAACAAGTATATTAAACCCCCATATAGATGGATTATTAAATCAATTTCATGGTGATCAATATTTTTCAGTGATTGATCATTATTCTGGGTGTCACCAATTGAGATAAAAGAAGAATTTTTTTATGGAATCTTTTTAGATGAGGTATAAACGTTATATGTTTATAGTAATAACATTTGTATTAATTAATAAAACATATATTTTTATGGATATAATGAACAAAATATTTACTTAATATCTTGATGATTTTTTGGTGGTATTCATTGATGATATTATGGTGTATTCTAAATGTTATGAGGACTATGAGAATTACTGAAGGATCATTTTTGAGACTCTTAGAAAGAAATAGTTATATTTAAAATTCAGTATGTTTGATTTTTGGATTCATGAATTTTTATTTCTTAGATATATTGTCTAAAAAATTGAATTTAATTTGATATTGAGAATACCAAAGAAGTCTGATAATTACTTATAGCATAAAACATAACTTATGTGTGTAGATTCACTGGTTTGGAAAGTTACTATCAGTGATTCATTCATAAATTTTCATGATTGGATAACCAGTTAACCAAGATTACATGTAAAGGGGTACTGTTGTTTTGGAAATAGGAATGTGAAGAATGTTTTGATGAACTAAACAAGAGATTGTTTAATGCTCTAATTTTGAATTTTCCATCTGGAAGTGATTGGATGGTGATATATATTAATTCCTTAAGGAAGGTAATTATTTTTTTACTAAATAAAAATGATAAAGTAAATGATTTTTCATCAAGGAAATTGAAGACTCATGAACAAAACTATCCAACTCAAAATCTTGAGTTGGAAGCTATAATATTTTCATTTAAGATATGGAGAAATTATTTTTATGGAGAATGAGGTGATATATACATTGATAATAAATGAGTAAAATATATCTTTTCACAGAAAGAGATAAATATAAGACAAAGGTGGTGGATAGATCTACTCAAATATTAGTACTGATCAATATTCTACCACTCAATAATGAAAAATAAATTGGGGGATACATTGAGTAGGTAGGATTATTGAGTTCTAACCCTAATGAGTATTGATTTGGATCCTATGATCATGGATCTAGTAAAGATGGATATTGGAATTACTATGGATGGGGAGACATCAATAATTTTTCATATGATTGAAAAACCATATTTATTAGAGAAGATGATGAATTATAAATATAATGAAGAGAATATTAATTGAAAATTTAATACTTTTAATGGTGGGAAATTAGCTGAAATCATTTGGGAGGATGGTGTTATAAAATTTTGAAATAGATTGTGTGTTCCATCTATACCTGAGTTAAAAATGTAATTTTTAGATGATTCTCATAGATTATAAGTCTTTATACACCCTAGTAGCACAAAGACGTACAATTATTTTAAGGAACATTTTTGGTAGGATAACATGATGCAGTAAATTGAAGATTATGTTTCCAGATGCTAGGTACATCAACAAGTAAAATATATGAGACAAAATACTAGAGGATTCATGAATCCTTTTCCTATTCCTATGAGGAATGGGATGAAATTACTAGGTAATGTTTCAGGGGACTACCAAATAATCCTCGAAAGAATGATGTAATATTGGTTATTGTTGATCACTTAACCAAATATACACATTTCCTCACTATAAAAGAATATTTAACATTTGATATCCTCACAAGGCTTCATATTAATGAATTATTGTGGCTGCATGGTGCACCTATATAATTTTTTATAATCGAGATCAGTTATTGACATCAAAATTTTGGAAGTATCTTCAAGAGACTCTTGATACCAAGATTCTTTTGAGAACCACCTAACATCCATAAACTATTTGAAAATACTAAAGAACTATTCAAATAATGGAAGAAATTTTGAGTTCATTCTCACTTAACATTCAGGTTATATGGGATCAACATTTACCCTTTATAGAGTTTTCTTACAATAAAGTTTTTCATTCAAGTATTCAAACGATTCCATCTGAAGAAATAGATAGAAAAATATGCCGTACTACAAATTGTTGGGATGAAGTTGGTGAAAGGAATGTTGTAGGAAAAAAACATGTTGAAGAGAAAACAATTGAGGTAATGGATACTCCGTCTTACATTAAAGAATCTCAAATTAGGAAAAAGAGTAATACTGATAATTAGAGGAATGATTTGGAATTTCAAGTGAGAGATCAGGTTTTTTTGAAATTATCATATTGGAAGGGTGTTATAAGGATTTGTAAGAAAAGGAAATTTTATCCATAGGTACATAATAACCCTGGTAATTTAAGAAATAATTGAATTTTTTTCTTATCATTTGTGAATGACACTAAATATCTCTAAAGTACATTATTTGTTTCATGTATCTTTGTTAAGAAATTACATGCCATGACTAACACATAAAAAAACCAATGAGAACATTGATTATGAAACATGATATATCATTTTGTGAATAAACCATCTTGATCCTTGATATTTTAAATCATTTATTGAAAAATTGGATGACTAGTTTGGTAAAGGTACTCTGGAGGAATAAAAAATGGAGGAAGCAATGTGGGAACCTGAGGATATTATGAAGAATAACTACCCTCATCATTTAAAAGGTAATATCCATGATATTTTGAGGATGAAAATTTTTTATGGGGAAGAATATAACACCCCAATTCCTTAAAATATTTTCATTTTATAATAATGTTTTTTGATATAGAGTAATACATACACAACATTGAGTTAGCATAGATTACATGGAAAATCATGTTTTACCAAAAACTATTATTAATTAAAATGAAAATTATATAAAATTGGTTAATTGGATTGTATTAAAAGAATTAAATAAATTTTAAAAATATATATTTAAAATTATTAGTAAAATTAATTATTAATTAATATAAAATCAAATTTAATATGAATGAAATGTTTTTATAAAAATAATTTTATATACCAAAAGTTGTTTTACCATAGTAAATTAAATTAATTATTGTCATTAAATTATACTTATGAAATTTAAATAATATACATTCAATATTTTCTTTACATTCATCCAATATATCCGATTATCAAAATATAATAAGAAATCTATTTTTACTCTAAAAAGTTATATTTTTCTAAAAGTAGTTTTTTGTCCTTTTAACAGAGAATTTGATTTGAAGCTAAATTTTTATAAATTTATTAATATTATATGAAAACATAATCTTCCCTTCACAAATTTTAATTTCAAAATTATCTCAGGGTGAATTTTTTGTATATTTCTAAGAAGTTTAATTTTTTTGATGAATTGTGAAAAATATAGAATTGTAATTTAAAACTAAATTTTTATATAAATAATTTATAATAAATAATTGTATTTTGAATTAGTTTTAAAGTAAAAACATATCAATTACAATTTTATTAATTAAATTTATGTAATTGGAATCATTTTCTTTTTGAATTTAGATATAACGACTTAGTAAAATTTTGAACATTTTCCCTTTAAAAACTCGCTTTCTCATCCCATCTGTGAGATTAATTTTAAATTAAATTATATAATTTTAGTGATTTTAATTTGAAAAAATGGATTCCATATTTTTAAAAAAAATTATTTATAATTTATAATAATTTTAATGTAATATTCTTTTAAATATTTTATTGAATGAAGATATAATTAATTATAGCAATTAAGAGAAAAATGTGTTTACGTAGTGGTTAACCTTAAAATATTAGGTTTAATAATGACAAAAAACATTTTAAAAAACCATTTTAATCCCATATTTATACCATTAATCATATATAATAATTTTTTATTTAAAACTCTTGTTAGGTAAAAAGATGGTTACGCATAACTTCTTTTAAAACACACCAAGTGTGTCCTCTCACCCACTTATAAAAGGTCACCAATATCCCCCATTATTAACACTCTCAAACCACTTTGGATCATCCAATACCTACCCAAATAACTCCCCAAAATCCCTAAACTTACAATATATGCATTATATTAGTGTTAAATCCATCTTAAGAAGTAATTAGTGTAGACCTAAGGAGGATACCTCAAGAAGAGGTAATATTTTCCAAAAAGAATTTTTATTTTACATTCTTCAATTATTATTATATTATTATTATATAATAACATTAGTATCTTAAATATAATTATATTTTGTTATTTTAAGGTTATAAGTGACACCCACACTCATTTCCATCAAATGGGATACTCAATCATCGTTCGTGTGTACGGCGGTCTACCGCCTAACAAACCGATGTTATTCATTATTCTATAACCACCTTGAATGATTGGGAGTAACAAAGGTTTTAATGTTTATATATGATATATATGATATTGATTATTTATTTATTCTTTTTTTAATTATTATCTAACACACATCTTCATGATTTTCATTTTGTGGGAATACGATATCATCATTCATCTATACGTAGGACAACCGCCTCACGAAGAGATGTGATTCGTTCTCACATTACATGCAATGTATTAAAGATATTTTTTATAAAAATATGTTACACATAAATATTATAATGAAATTATAATATTTACAATTATAATATACTTTTCTTTCTTTCAAAATTATATGAAAATGGAAATGATATTAATGCATATATACGACCTCCCATCTCCATAAATGGTGTATTTAATTGCCTATCACAAAATCATGTGATTTAATATAAATAAATATATAATGAAATTATATTATATTTAAATAATTATTTAAATTCAATATATGATAAAATAATGATCGATATAAGAGGAAAAACAATACAATTCCAAACAAACTCGAAAAAAAAAGACAATTAACACCCAAAATAGTGAAAATAATAAAAGAGTATTAATAAAGGGGTGATAAGATTTTATTAAAGAACCATATATGATATTATAAATATTAATATGGTTCTATTATAAGTTAAAAACATGATTAAAACCATTATACAATAGGTTAAAGAAAATTAAACCAAAGGAAAGTGTAAGGTAATATTTTTAGTCTCAATTTAAATTCCATTGAGGATTATTTGTTATTTTTCACCAATTCACTTTTATGTTGTGTATAAAATGCCACATTGACATGTAATATCACGAATAAATTCAATATTCATGGTATTTTATATTTTAATTTGAATTATTTCATAAAATTTTATTTTATTTGAAAATTTCAATGTGATAAAAGTTATTATTAAATTTCACTTTCTTTTGTGACTATACACTTTCTCTTAAATCAATCACTTTATGTCACACATGGTTTTTTTTCTTTTCTGTCATTGTATTGATCTGACCCATTAGAAATACTGATCCTTTTCATGGGTATTTGATGGGATAAATCTTGAGTTTTGAAGTTTCATATATGTCTAACCACCCTAATTTGGGATCCCCATTGTTTGTTTAGTAGTTTTTTAAGAAAGGGTGGTTACTTCATGATTTGGGCCAACCGTGAGCCCATTCCCAGTTTTAAAAACCGAATTTGTTTCTTTTATAACTCTTTTGTTTTTCATCCTTTTTCACCCATTAAACTTCCCACTTGTGCTATACTGATACATTCAAATTTATTTATCCTTTTGGACCCATTATAAATTCATAAGCTGGGTGAATTTGGGTTACTTATTTAGGTATTGGGCCAGCCCATGGGCCCATTTCCTGTTTTTTTAAAAAATAATTTGTTTCATTTATATCTTTTTCATTTTTTACTCATTTTCGGTGATTCCACCTCCCCCTCGAAGACAATAACCCTATATTGGCCCTCATAATCGATTTTACCTCTTTGGAGCTCATATGGGTCGCGTATTAGGGCGATTGTTCTCTGGTTTCCTCAAAACGTCCCGAATTGATAAGGTAAATTGTTTCACCCATAACTCATTCAATTCGTACTCTTTTGGCCCCCAATATTCTTCCCCTGCTTCGTCCAGAACTTAGGGGTCTCTCCAAGAATTTTCAATCCATTCCCTTTTCTCTAGGGCTTCAGATCTAATGGAAGACGAAGAGTTTTCTAGGATGAAAGGTGAGATTCCTTTTCCTTTCTTCTTCCTCATCCCCCTCCATTCATTATTTCTTGGTTTTATATTGTACCCTAGTCTTTATCGACCTAGGGATTTGTTATACAATGTTTATTGATGGGTTTTATGTTTGTTTAGGTCTGGTATTTATAGTTTTAGGGTTTATAAACCCGCGGCGGGTGATTTCGGGTGTGCGTTTCAATTACGCCAAAGATTTGAGGTAGGATACCCCTTTCACATGACTTTATTATTTAAGTTTCATAATTTTATTATATTTAACACCAGATATATATGTTTATTATTGTTTTTCATCCTTTAGATAATTTTATTGGTGTTCAAAGTGGTTGTTTAATCATTGGTTTGTGAACGGTAGTGTTGTTTTGTCATGAAAGTTCTCAACAAGTGTTTGTTTAAATGTTCCGTTATATTTTGAAAATATTTTGTGAGGTTTATAATCTGGTATATGGTATTTTTAAAATTTTACAGTATCTTGAATGAAAATATAGCTTTCAATTGGTGTTTTATTCCTTTTCATGTACTTAAAATAAATTGTTTTGTTTAAAAAGGGCATGTCATGTGTTCGGTAAATTGCCCAGTTGGCTTTTATGTGTGATGTGTGATTTAAAAGTTATTTGTTTGGATTTATAAAGGAATTGGAATAATGATAAATGGTATTTTTTGGTACTTATATGGATTTCCTATTTGTATTTGTTTTTACAATCAATTGTGTTTTGATTTACAACATATTTTGGCCCGAGTTGCCCAAAAATGGACTGTTTCACATCTTTATGAAAATGGACGTGTTTTGAATATGTAACCTGAGTATTATAAGAGATTTATGAATGTTGTTTTCTTCTGTAAATTGTGTTTATACAGATCCTTAATAGAATTAAAATTCATACCTTCGTCAAAGGATAGTTTTGAGAAAATAATTAAAGGCCCGTTTGGCATTTCCTAGAAATGAAAGAGTGTTTTACTTGTATATAACAATTTGTGCAATTGGGATTGTTTTATGGTCCATTAAATTATTTTATTAAATTTTTATTGGGCTGAAAAATATGATTTTGTTTGGTTATGATGTGTGTTTATAGTTTAATGAGTGTTTTTGAAAGAGTTTTATGTGCAAATCCTCAATACACTTCATGAAATTGTTTTACCGAAATATTTAGCCGTTTGTTGATTAGTGTAAGAAATGTGAAGAATGATTATGGGATGTTTGTGTTTTTATGGTTTTGTAATTGAATGGGGATGTGAAATGTGTATTTGATAATATGTGTAACTTGATTGAGCACTAAAGGGAATCCTGGGTATCTAGGTGGGCGGACGTGTACTAGTATGCTAGTGATTCTGTGGGGGTTGGCCCCTGTTTCACGTAACAAGTTTGACGATGACAACACTAACTAAACTATGATCATGTTGATGATTGGGGACCACTAGGTTATGGGTATGTTCCCTACTAGTGGCTCGTGCACAAGAACATATATTTATTATGGTTACTTTCACAGAGATACGAGGTACCTGGGGCTCACAACTAACTAGTGCCTAGGGGTATTCCTATGACTAGTGCTCATTGGCTATTTTGTACTCACCGTCGGCATACGGTGTGTTTGGTTGGTAAATTCAGTAGTATGTGTTATTTATTTGAATGTTAAAATTCTTTAAAGTAGCCCTCTTGAAAACTATATTCATTTTGAAGTTTCACCTCTTTGAAAATAATTGTTACTTGCATTTTTGTTTATAGAACATTCATGTTTTTGTCTGATAATTATTATAGCACAGAACCTCATTTGAAAAAAATACTTTCTAATCTTGAATTTAAAACTATAAATTTATGTTTCTATTATTTTAAAGTAATGTGCATTGGGAGTAGAATACCGGGCTAACCTACTGAGTTTTAATACTCACGCCTATAGTCTTCTTCTTTTTTTAGCCCTTGTGCAGGTTTCATCTTTAGTTCGATCACCTTGGGAGACATTTTATCATCATGTTAGAGAGTGGCCAGAAGTGTCACATGGAGTTATTTGTTCATCGGTATTGTTCAGTTGAGTTGTTTGTTTTGTTCTAATTTTAGTTTCTTGTATAAATAATATTTAGTTTAATTTTTATATAAATTCATTTTGGGCTGTCCATTTATTTCTGCTGTTTGTTTGATTGTTTATATATGGGAAAAATCGTTCCCTTGTGTACTCTATTGATGCCCTTGGTGCTTGTCACCATCCCGGGAGGATCGGGAACGCCTCTCGGGACTTGTCGAGGACTGGCCTGGGTGACCAGTTCAGGGTCGACTCGGGCTGGTTCGTGACAAAATGGTATCAGAGGAGGTTGGCTATTAGAAGACCTTTCTTTTTAGAGGACCCTTGTTATTTTGGGTATGTCATGGTAGATGGAGTAGGATTGTTGGGACTTGAGGGGTAAGTGCAAGAAGAGCATCGCGAACTCTTTCTTGTTCTAATCCTCAGGTTTCCATGGAAGTCCGGTTTTATTAGTGTCTATTGTTCTAGTTGATTGTTTGGTATTGGGATATGACAAGGGGAGTCTTACCAATGGCCTTCATGAGCTCACAGGGCCTGGAAAGCCATGTGGAGCTGGGGAATTTTCCTAATAAGTCTCTCTGTGTTGGTGTTGTGTTTGGCATATGGCCGCCAACCATATGGTCAAGTCACCCACCGACACTAGTTCCCTTTTTTGGGTCTCTTGAACCTTTCATGAATTCTGAATTTTTGTTTTTAAAATCCTTGTGTGAGAATTGTGGAGATGGGTTTTAATGTAAGGATTAGATTTTGAAAAGTGAAAAAAGGGTTTATCAATAATTAAATATAATAATGGTTTTGGAAGGTTGTGTTTTTGTGAAAAAAAATGGAAGGTAGCAGAAATGATTTAAAGGGATTGGATTATCCATAATCTAAACTTGTGGTTTGTTGAAATAAAATGTTTTGAAATTTTGAATCATTTTAAAGTGATTCTAGATCTTTTTTTATGGTGTATTTTAGGATGTTAAAAAGTTTTTGAATCGGATAAATTAGTTTTGGAAATTAGTTTTGATCGGTTGGTGTTTTACTAGAAACGTTATTGGTCTCAATGGACCTCGAATTATGAAAATATAACTTGCTGAATTTTTTTTTTTAAAAAATGGGAAGGGGTTGTTTGGAGTGGCTTGGTTATTTAAAAAGTTTTTAAAAATGAAAAGGGGTAGGTTTTTAAGAAAATGGTTCTTAATTAATTGTGGTTTTTTTTTTGTGAAATATGAAAATGTTTTTTGACTTGGTGGTTGGTGTTCCTTTTGAAGGTAAATTGTTGTTTTTGAATTATGATGTTTAATTTTAGCCTTTGGTGTTTTCATGGGTGCTCACATGCATGGTTTTATTTATATCTGGAAGTATGGCCTATATGGTATGGTGGTTGGGTGCCAGGGGTGGCATGGAAATGTGCATGTGGGTGAGACTTGATGAAACACCATTGGTGAATATGGAAACCCACCAAGTTAGTTTGATTTTTCAAAATTGTTTTGAGCTGAAAATTGTGGCCTTTTTTTAAAACCAATGGTTATGTGGCTTGATTTTTCTAGGTTGTAGAAGAGTTTTTTATTCAGTAATATTCATTGTGATCTACAATTCATACACTTGTTGTATCTTGAGATGATATCTTGTTGGTGTCTTGGTTTTGGAGAAATTTTCATTGGGTTTCTAAAGATGTGTTTGATGTTGTGATGTGGCCAGTGATAGTTCTCCGTTGGAAATCTTTCCTGCTGATCAACCTAAGGATTAATTTCAAATATTAAATCCACCTCTTTTGATGATGCCTCAACCTGTTTGTTGGAATAGAGAGTAGTTTGGGATCTATTAAAAGTGCTTCTAGGTCGTGATAATTCTTTTGGACAGAGAAATTGTGTTCGGTGATGTTGATGTGTTTCATCGTATTCTTTGTCCATTCTTCCCGTAGTTTGGAGTGAGATAGAATTTTGATATATATCTATGAGTACCTATTTAGATGAAGGTTTTTGTTTGGTGATCAAGTGTGGTTTTTTTGAGTGGTGTGATCCTTATCACCTGACTGCGGTGCAACAAATGCTTCAAGAATCAGGGCTCCAGCCATAGGCCTCGGAGTGAAGCTTTTCACGCAGTCAGAAAATCGACAGAGGTGTGGAGTGCTCGATTAGGATCCTTACTCCTTTGTTTTGTTAAGTTATTTTCTATGTCAATGTTTTGGTTCTTCATTTCTATGAATTTCCCTTTGTCGCAACAAGCGTGGTGGACTTAACCCCTCACATAGTGTCTATGGTTATTCCTTCATGGATGTGGGTTTTCAATCAATGTCCTTGTGTGGACCGCCTGTAAAAATCAGATGCAGTCTTGGTGTTACCTATTCATAGGGGGAGAGTTTTAGGTAGTTTCTTTGTTTCTTTTGTTGTTTAAGTGGCCAAATTATTGGGTCCCCTTCCCTCCCATCCCCAAGTGACGGGGGTCCAGAATTGTGCTGAATGTGTCGAACAAGTTATTGTCCCCTCCATTCGGAAGTGGGTGGTTTATATGTTCATGTTGTAACTCTATTAACTTGGTATTGTAGGTTTTTGTAGGAGGGTTTTTTTGGGTTTGTGTGAGTGAGTCCCAACTCTTGCTCATGTTCAATTCTTGTCTACTCATTGCTAGTTGGTTTCCAATGGTGGGGAGACCCACCATCGGTCTCCTGGATTTTCATCCTATGAACATTTATAGTTATAGTTGATTCTTAATGGTGGGGAGTACATTCTTGAATCCTTAGGTGTTGTTTTTTTTTCAGCCGGAAAGTGTTATGGATTTCTGGGGGCGGAAAGCTTTAATGGTGGGGAGAATTGTCACACACGGTTTTTTTTTCTGTCATTGTATTGATCCGGCCCATTAGAAATTCCGATCCTTTTCATGGGTATTTTATGGGATACATCTTTAGTTTTGAAGTTTTATATATCTCTAACCACCCTAATTTGGGATCCCCATTGTTTGTTTAGTAGTTTTTGAAGAAAGGGTGGTTACTTCATGATTTGGGCCAACCGTGAGCCCATTCCCAGTTTTAAAAACCGAATTTTTTTCTTTTATAACTCTTTTCTTTTTCATCCTTTTTCACCCATTCAACTTCCCAATTGTCCTATACTGATAAATTAAAATTTATTTATCCTTTTGGACCCATTATAAATTCATAAGCTGGGTGAATTTGGGTTACTTATTTAGGTATTGGGCCAGCCCATGGGCCCATTTCCTGTTTTAAAGAAAATAATTTGTTTCATTTATATCTTTTTCATTGTTTACTCATTTTTGGTGATTCCACCTCCCCCTCGAAGCCAATAACCCTATATTATCCCTCATAATCGATTTTACCTCTTTGGAGGTCATATGGGTCGCGTATTAGGACGATTGTTCTCTGGTTTCCTCAAAACGTCCAGAATTGATAAGGTAAATTGTTTCACCCATAACTCATTCAATTAGTACTATTTTTGCCCCCAATCTTCTTCACCTGCTTCTTCCAGACCTTAGGAGCCTCTCCAAGAATTTTCAATCCATTCCAGTTTCTCTAGGGCTTCAGATCTAATGGAAGACGAAAAGTTTTCTAGGATGAAAGGTGAGATTCCTTTTCCTTTCTTCTTCCCCATCCCCCTCCATTCATTATTTCTTGGTTTTATATTGTACCCTAGTCTTGATAGACCTAGGGTTTTGTTATACAATGTTTATTTATGGGTTTTATGTTTATTTAGGTCTGGTATTTATAGTTTTAGGGTTTATAAACCCGCGGCGGGTGATTTCGGGTGTGGGTTTCAATTATGCCAAAGATTTGAGGTAGGATACCCCTTGCACATGACTTTATTATTTAAGTTTAATCATTTTATTATATTTAACACCATATATATATGTTTATTTTTGTTTTTCATCCTTTTGATAATTTTATTGGTGTTCAAAGTGGTTGTTTAATCATTGGTTTGTGAACGGTAGTGTTGTTTTTTCATGAAAGTTCTCAACAAGTGTTTGTTTAAATGTTCCGTTATATTTTGAAAATATTTTGTGAGGTTTATAATCTGGTATATGGTATTTTTAAAATGTTACAGTATCTTGAATGAAAATATGGCTTTCAATTGGTGTTTTATTCCTTTTCATGTACTTAAAATAAATTGTTTTGTTTAAAAAGGGCATGTCATGTGTTCGGTAAATTGCCCAGTTGGATTTTATGCGTGATGTGTGATTTAAAAGTTATTTGTTTGGATTTATAAAGGAATTGGAATAATGATAAATGGTATTTTTGGGTACTTATATGGATTTCCTATTTTTATTTGTTTTTACAATCAAGTGTGTTTTGATTTACAACATATTTTGGCCCGAGTTGCCCAAAAATGGACTGTTTCACATCTTTATGAAAATGGACGTGTTTTGAATATGTAACCTGAGTATTATAAGAGATTTATGAATGTGGTTTTCTGATTTAAATTGTGTTTATACAGATCCTTAATAGAATTAAAATTCATACCTTCGTCAAAGGATAGTTTTGAGAAAATAATTAAAGGCCTGTTTGGCATTTCCTAGAAATGAAAGAGTGTTTTACTTGTATATAACAATTTGTGAAATTGGGATTGTTTTATGGTCTATTAAATGATTTTATTAAATGTTTATTGGGCTGCCAAACATTATTTGGTTTGTTTATGATGTGTGTTTAAAATTTAAAGAGTGTTTTTGAAATAGTTTTATGTGCAAAGCCTCAATACACTTCATGAAATTGTTTTACCGAAATATTTAGCGGTTTGTTGATTAGTGTAAGAAATGTGAAGAATGATTTTGGGATGTTTGTGTTTTTCTGGTTTTGGAATTGAATGGGGATGTGAAATGTGTATTTGATAATATGTTTAACTTGATTGAGCACTAAAGGTAATCCTGGGTATCTAGGTGGGCGGACGTGTACTAGTATGCTAGTGATTCTGTGGGGGTTGGCCCCTGTTTCACGTAGCAAGTTTGACGATGACAACACTAACTGAACTATGATGATGTTAATGATTGGGGACCAATAGGTTATGGGTATGTTCCCTACTAGTGGCTCGTGCACGAGAACATATATTTATTATGGTTACTTTCACAGAGATACGAGGTACCTGGGGCTCACAACTAACTAGTGCCTAGGGGTATTCCTGTGACTAGTGCTCATTGGCTATTTTGTACTCACCGTCAGAATACGGTGTGTTTGGTTGGTAAATTTAGTAGTATGTGTTATTTATTTGAATGTTAAAATTCTTTAAAGAAGCCCTCTTGAAAACTATATTCATTTTTAAGTTTCACCTCTTTGAAAATAATTGTTACTTGCATTTTTGTTTATTAAACATGCATGTTTTTGTCTGATAATTATTATAGCATGGAACCTCATTTGAAAAACATACTTTCAAATCTTGAATTTAAAACTATAAATTGATGTTTCTTTTATTTTAAAGTAATGTGCATTGGGAGTAGAATACCGGGCTAACCTACTGAGTTTTAATACTCACGCCTATAGTCTTCTTCTTTTTTTAGCCCTTGTGCAGGTTTCATCTTTAGTTCGATCACCTTGGGAGACATTTTATCATCGTGTTGGAGAGTGACCAGAAGTGTCACATGGAGTTAGTTGTTCATCAGGATTGTTCAGTTGAGTTGTTGGTTTTGTTCTAATTTTAGTTTCTTTTATAAATAATATTTAGTTCAATTTTTATATAAATTCATTTTGGGTTGTCCGTTTATTTCCGCTGTTTGTTTGATTGTTTATATATGGGCGAAATCGTTCCCTTGTGTACTCTATTGATTCCCTTGGTGATTGTCACCATCCCGGGAGGATCGGGAATGCCTCTCGGGACTTGTCGAGGACTGGCCTGGGTGACCAGTTCAGGGTCGACTCGGGCTGGTTCGTGACACTTTATTATAATCATTTTCACTGGAAATTACATTTATATTAAATATTAATTTTATTTATATTTGATATATTATTTTCCTAAACCATATACCATTTATAAATATATAATTTACTTTGATAGTAATTTTATTAATTGGGGAAGTATTGATAAATCTGTATCCTTTACTCAATATAAATATTTGATGATAAGGAACATTATTCATTAATTATCCCAATTATTCAATATATGATTAATTATTTGGAAATAAAAATATAGGGGGGATGAAACCTTATATAGACATTTTATACATTAACAAGTCTCATGATACAAATCAGTTGCCCAAATTAAACATGTTTCTACTTGTTCAAAATATCCAAAGGATAGATCTTGAAAGTAGAGGTTTTCATGTGCCTAAGACCTAAAGTATGATAATTATGAATTGAATTCATTTCAGTTATCATAATTATCCATGATATTTTTACTATGATTAAATATATGGATGTATCACATTATCAGTTTATTGATTAAATGGAATGTTTTTTAGTTAATTACCTTTCTATATTGACTATGCCTTATTCCGTTCTTTAAAAGGAATGACTGAGCAGTTATTTACTTTATCATATTTATTATACTTATTGAGTCATTATTTATTCCATGGTACTTAACCCTTACTGAGAATTTGAGAGCACCCATATTTTGTTTCTATTCCCCAGTATATGAAGATGAATTATTATAATGAGTTTCAAGGTTTCTATGATTTAAATTTTGTTTTGATTTATTTTCTATTCATAATTCATTATGGGTATCAGGAATGTAATATCGTTTTACAAAACTATTAAACTTTTTATTCCTTTGATAATTAAATCTTCAATCTATGCATATCATAATAAAGGAACTGGATTCTTTCTAACGGGGTTAGGGTCTTTACAACCACTACGTAAAGATCTAGATTAGTAGCATAGAGTATTAGCCAACTATATCAAAAGATTCAGTGAGATGATATTAATCGGTGAATATGAAATGTTGTAAAGAAATAGTTCTAGTACTATCTACAACAATTTGGAATAGAGGATATTATATATACAATAAAAAGTTTCAATATTCTTTTCAAATAGACATACAAGGATAGTGAATTAGTGAGTATGAAGATCCATGAGATGTTAGAAGGCCATTATAGTGTTTTTATATATATGATTAATGAAATAAGAGTGCATAACACTTGGAAAAAGGTTTTATTAATATAATAGTTTGTTTATAGAATTTTTGATCATAACTTAAGAAGTTATAGACTTATATTTAAAAGTATAAAATGGAGCTATATCTATACACATGCAGTTACATGAGTTGGTCATGTAGTGAGTTCATGTGTTCATAAATATTTTTGGAATCTAGATGTGGTTAGTTGAGTTGGTCACAATGTTTATTGAATTAGTTGGAACTAAAAAACTAAATTATTTGAGTTTAAGACTGTATGTGTATGAATTTTAGTAAAAGACTCCAAGAATAAGACTTCATGCATAAGAATATAATTTAAGACTTTGATTTTACAACTCTAATGCTGACAACATGTCTACAAGATCATAAAACTTTATTAGTGTATGAATTCACTGAGACATAAAATTGGTAAAGTTATGAGCATAATAATTTGATGTCCTAAGCTTAAGAATTTAATACTTTGTAAAATCATGATGTTTCACTAGATAGAAAATAAATATTCCATATTATCAATCTGATAACGATGAATCAATTTGAGATGATTCCATAACCATTCCCTATGAATTTTAACATCATAAAAAGGGTTTCTAATTAAATCATAAAATGTCAATGATGATGATCAATGTGAAATTAGTGGGAAAATCATGGATTAATGAAAATTTAGAGTTTCTTTAACTATTCATATTTTTTGGAAATCAAATCTGTTGATGTTAATAATAATTATTCATGTTCATAAATCATAAAGCTGTTAATAGCCATAATTTAATCTTGAGGTTAAATGAGAATCCAAGCTGAGATACTATTTGAATGTGAGGATCATTTTAATGCCTATAATGGTATTCAAAAATTATCTAACACTATAGGAAGATAAACCGTGATACATATGTAATTATGTGTAATCATTATATGTAAGAGGATATTTATGTTAAGTTAATATGAAAATATTATTGAAAAAACTGAGTAATCCGAGCATTATTTAGATGAATCTAAAATATCAGTGGAGAAACAATATATTGTTTTGGATATAGAAGTTGAATAATACCTCGATATTTTTCAGTAAGAATTAAAATAATGAGTTTATTGGAAATATCGATGTATATTTATAGTTGTAAATATTTTTCAAATCCATATCATTATTTATTATACGATTTATCAAGAACAATGACAAATGATTGAAGCTGTTAATTTTAGTGTGTATTTGAGAAGAATATGAGGATGTATTGAGGGTAACTTGAAGAATTTGGAAGACTCCAAATTATTTAATTTTACAAAGATAAAAATGGGAAACAAATTTGGGAAAAAACTAAGGATAATCCTATCATTATATAGGATACATTGATTAATACACAAAATAAATATTGAGATTATAAGGAATTGACCAAATAATATACATAATATTGAATTTAGTCAAGAAAAAAATTCTTTTACAATGAGGATATTTTAAATTATAGAGATTTAGAGAATCAGGACATAATACATTCATAACATTACACATTGTTACAGAGTGTATACAATAAAAGTAGTTTCCATTTTTTTCATAATTTTAAACATTAAATCATAAAACATGATTCCATGACAATTATTAAACATTTAACATGGATTAATTCTTTTTCTTACACATCCATTAACCTAGGAAAATAATTTAAAACTTGGTATGAGCACAAGGACTCAGTAAGGGATATAAAAATAAGGAAAGAACCCATTAGTCCATGAATACTTGTAAAGTATGAAATCATTTTCAAAAGACATACTTATCACCTGTATATATATACTTACTTTGTTAAACATGAGATTTCAACAATAAATAAGAACATAATTAGAACCTTAAAGGTATTGTTTCTCATTACTTACATAATCTTGTTACCCTCACGACTACCTTATAATTTGTAACCCTCGCAACTACCTTACTGTTTGTGTAAAAATATTAGATACACTTGTTGTAACCATACGTCCGACCTCCAACTTACACATAAACAATGCATTGGAGGGAAATATAGGTCCAATAATTTATCACAAACAATTCCCAAGATCCATAACATAATCATATAACATGAATATTATCACAAAAATAATGCTTTTGAATTTTTCAAAAAATAATTTTAAAAGATGATTTTAAAAGAAAAGTCCCTTATAAATATAGTATAATTGAAGTGAGACTTATTAGAGTGTATGGAATATGTATACACACTGTAAATACTTGTAATTAAACATATTATATAAAAACCCATCACGAAATATTTTTTAATACAACATAAATAACAAAGTAGAATGTTAACCCAAAGAATGGAAATTCAGTTATGAATTCCCTAACCTCGTGCTTGTCTTAATTAAACCTTTTTAAACATCCTGTATAATAGTTACAAGAGTGGTATTATTATTTAAAAAAACATATTTATGTTTATAACATCTTATATGATCATTTAATAGCCTTATCTCACCCCTTAATTATTAGTATTTTGTTCCGTGCATTGTTTTGGGTGAGTTCCTTACATGATTTCCATGATTGGTTCATGATGAATGTTCTTGTCAATTGGAAGTGAAACTCCTGATACTGAATGAAAAGACATTTACATATTTCCAGTACTATAATTTTTACTATTTATCATTTTGATGTTTTATATTATGATGATTCATAAGTTAAAACATCAATGATGCTCATTTAGATAATTTTAGTGGTTCTTTGATAATAACAACCTCATTTTGTATTATAAATTAAAACCATGAGTAAAAAAGAATTATAGAACCATGGATGAGACATAATAAATATATTATAAGATGGTTCAACCATAGAAATAGTTTCATGACCATACATTAATGAATTAATGGAAATTAAAATCCCATCATCCATGATGTCAGTAATTTGACACATCATATACAATGTTTTTATTCCATGAATAAGTGGGAGAGGATATGAATAATGATGATGAATTTTAAATGAACACAAAAATATCAATAATATGCATTATTTTTGGTTATTTAATGACTCTTGGGTAATAAGAGATGATGAATGAATAAGAAAATAAAGGAACTCAAAATAAAAGAATAATTGAGAAATCCCTTACAAAAATTCGATAGCCTAACGACTATGCAACATGGTTTTAGAACATTTTAAAAAGAGAGGGGACAATGGTCACCGATCCAGAAAGGAATCATAATATAGAATATATCAAGAATAATATGGAAATAAAAACATGGTATGGAAACTTGAAAGTTATTCCACATAAAGGAAAACTTGAATAAAAAAAAGAAAGAAATTGAGAATTTTCCTACGTTGTAGAGTAACTCCTAGAACATGAATGTTGGGACCTTGGGGCTTGAGGAAAACTTGGAAGGACTACTAGGGAGGTAAGGAGACTGGAGAAGCATTGATGTGGAATTTTTAATTAAGTTAATGAAGGAATGGGTTGGTATTTATAGCAAAAGTGAAGTATTATTTTAATAATTTTCAAGGGACACCACATTAGTGCTATTTGAAAAACCAAGGTCTTGCCCATGGTATAAGACACAAGGGAAACATCATAACCTATGTTAATGTAAAAAATTCTTCCAGTTTTTTTACATCATTATTACCTTTTTAATGAATCCATTACCACATTGAAACTCAAAACTGACTTTTTACTATTCATAAAAAAATCAACTGTTTTCGAAAAATCCCTAAAATTCACCCTAAACATTTATTATTGTGTAGAATTAGAAAATGAAGTCCATTTTCTAAAAATAAGTTTCTAAATATTTTAAATTTTATTTTTTAATTAAATCATACTTAATTAAAAAATTAATAATTTAAATACTATAACTATTTTTATATCACATTGAAAAATGAATCAAGATGTTATTATCTTGAAGCCTTAAGAAAATAATATAATAATACAATTTAAAATTCATTAGGGTCATATTATTATTCAAACTACTATTCATATTACTATTTATAAGGGTATGTTACTATTCCCCAAAAAAACAAGTTTGTTCTGATAGACTTCAAATTACATACTGAACACAATTGTAGAAAATCATTTTTCGAAATTCAAAACATAGAAGCAGTAAAATTATGTTTAAAGGATAATTATAAATATATACTTTAAAAAAAATTTAAGCATTTTTATTTATTTTTAGAATACCTTGGGGTGTTACACTATCCCCACCTTCAGGGATTTGCATCCTGACAATTTTATTTACTTATTAAACAAGTAAGGATACCTTTCCCTCATAGCATTTTTAGACTCCCATGTTGCTTCTTCAACCATGTGGTTTCTCCAAAAAACCTTTACGTAGTGGATTACCTTATTCCACAATACCGATTCCCTTCAATCAAGAATATGAACTGGTTTCTCTTCATAATAAAGGTTCTCTTCCAAATAAATTACTTCTGGGATCAAGACATGTGATGAATCTGGCACATACTTTCTCAACATCAAAACATGAAAAACATTATGTACCTGAGATAAAATCGGATGCAAAGCTACTTGGTATACAACTGTTCCAACTTTCTCCATGATTTCAAAAGGGCCGATGAACTGCAGACTTAGCTTCCCTTTTACCTAAACGGGTCACACTTTTTTGAGGAGTGATTTAGTGGAAAACATGGTCACCTAGCTCAAAAGACAAGTCTTTCCTTATGTTATCTTTATAAATTTTCTTCCGGCTCTGGGTTGTCCTCATGTGCTGCTGGATGAACTTCAATTTCTTAGCCACTTTCTCTACTAATTCTGTCCCCATCACATATCTTTCATTGCCTTTATCCTAAAATGCTAGAGTCCGAAACCACTTTCCGTACAAAGCCTCAAAAGGTTCCATCATTATACTTTAATGAAAAATTTTATTATAAGAAAACTCAAATAAACAAATATGTTGATCCCAACTTCCCTAGTATTCTATTTAACAAGCTTGAAGCATATCCTTCAAAGGTTGAATCGTTCGTTCTGACATACCATTTTATTGAGGATGAAAAGATGTATTTAAATTTAACTCTATGCTTAATGACTTCCAAAGTTCCTTCCCCAAGTTAGAAGTTAACCTAGGATCCCAGTCAAATACAATGGAAAGAGGAACTCCATGTAATATGACAATCTCCTTCAGGTACAATTGAGAAAGCTGATCCAAAGACATTGTATCTCGAATAGGAAAAAATGTGCATATATTTGTCAGTCAATCCACAATAACCCAAATTTCCTTGTTACCTCAAGATTTCAAAGGTAGTCCCACCACAATGTTTCTGGATACATTCTCCCACTTCCACTCAGGCACTGGAAAAGCATGAAGCATCCTCTTCAGTAACTGTTGTTCATCTTTAACCTACTAACGTGTCAAGCATTTCATAGTAAAATAAGCAATATCTCTTTTCATTCCATCCCAGAAGTAATACCCTCGAAGGTCTCTATTCATATTAGTACTTCTAGGATGTACCAAAAATGGAGAACTATGAGTTTCACACAACCAATATTTCTTTAACTGAAAATCACAGGTCACACATAATAGTTTTCTAAAATCATAAAACACAAACTTTATTAAGGTTAAATTCTAGATGTTTACCCATTTTAACCAATTCTATCTTTTTCTGTAGATCACTATCTTCCTTCAGTGCTTTTTTAATTCTGTTTTATAACAAAGACTACACTGAAACCTGAAACAAAACAGATGTATTCCCTGCACCAACAACTTCTAATCCAAAATTCATTAAATAATTAATTAAGGGGTCATGTTCAAACATAAAATGGTGAATGATACATTATGTTTTTGACTCAAGGAATCCACCAAATTGTTTGATTTTCTAATATGGTAATTTACTGGGAAATCATAATCCTTTATTAGTTCAATACATCTTCTCTACCTCATGTTTAATTCCTTTTGAGTGAATATATAATTCAAACTTTTATGGTCAGTATATATTTGACATTTGGTTCCGTATAAATGATGCCTCAAAATTTTCAAATAAAAACCCATAGTTTCCAATTACAAATCAAGTGTTGGAAAATTTAACTCATGAGGTTTTAGTTGTCTTGATGCATTAACAATTTTCTGATCATTCTGCTTCAAAACACAACCAAGTCCCATTAATGAATCATCAATGTAGAAGAAAAAATCACCATTTTGGGGAAGTAGGTCCAAAACTGTGGAATTCTCCAATCTCTTCTTCAGTTCTTTAAATCAAACATCACATTATTCTATCCAAACAAATTTAACCCCTTTCTGTGTTAACTTAGATCTCAGGTTAGATAACCGAGAAAATTTCTTAAAAAACATCAGTAATAACCAAATAATCTAAGAAAACTACGAATCTCTGTAATGTTTGTGTGTCAGGGCCATTCATCAACCACTTTTGTTTTGGAAGGATTAACTTTTATTCCATCCTTATTTACAATTTTCCAATGAAAATAAATCTGTTGCAACCAAAAATCAATATTATTGAATTTTTTATACAATATTATTTCTTTTAAGGTCCATAAAACAACACATATATTTTTTCATGATCCTATTTATTTTTAGAAAATACAAAAATGTCATCAATAAATAAAAGCACAAACCTATCCAAGAACTCATGAAATACTCTATTCATTAGATTCATGAATATAACAGGTTCATTCGTTAACCCAAATGACATAATAACAAATTCATAATATCCATATCTAGTATGAAAGGCCAATTTTGGGATGTCGTCCTTCTTCACCTTCAATTGATAGTATCAAGATCTTAATTTAATATTAGAAAAGTACTAAGATCCCTAGAGCTAATCAAACAAGTCATCAATATGAGGAAAAGAATATTTGTTTTTAATAGTGATGTCATTCAAATATCTATAATAAATGCAAAGTCTCATAGAACCATATTTCTTTTTAACAAACAAAACAGTTACTCCCCATCGTGAAGTGCTATGATGAATAAAGGCTTTATCATGAAAACCCTTCAACTAATTTTTAAATTCACGAAGTTATATTTGAGCCATATGATTTGGGGGTTTAGATATTGGCATAACATAAAGAACTAAGTCAATTGTGAATTTGACTTCCTCATCAGGTAACTCATCAGAAAAAACATAAGGTATTCATTTACCATAGGCACATCATCAATCTAAATAGTTTCTTTGTTTTCAACAATATGATCAAGATAACTTTCATTTCCATGTTTCAATAGTTTCTCTGCTTCCAGATATGTTATCAATTGTATGGCTTCATTCTTGTATATAAACTGAAAATCTTTTTGGAAAAAAAATTCTTTAACTCTACAGCCAATCTTAGCATGATAAACAGAAAGAAAATCCATTCCCAGAATAACATCAAACTCGACTATGGGTCAAACAACAAGGTTTTTAGGTAAACTCTTTCTACAAACCACAATAGAAAGATTTTTATAATTCCTCTTGGCTATAAAATTTCCCCTAGTGTTTTAACAACATGTTCAGGTCTCAAATTTTTAGGTGATATTTCCAATTTACCCAAAACATTCTCAGAGATAATGGAATGTGTGGAACCCATATCAATAAAAACATTAGAAAAATATGAATGAACTAAAAAAGTACCTGATACAACTTCATTGGATGGCTTGCCATCTACTGATGTAGTCGTAAAAAATCTCACTACACCTTTCTACTTATATTCTGGATTCTTTGCACCATTCAGATCTCTCTTTGGGCAGGCATTTGCATAATGATCCATCTCACCACATTTAAAACACTTAATGTTTTCTTATCAAGATTAGTCATTGGATTGTTTTCATTGCAATATCAGGCCATATGTCCAAACATACCACATTTATAACACAACCCAGTTTTTCTAAGACATTCCCAAGGTATTTCTTGCCACATTTTTCACAAACTAAAAAATATATTTTCTTACCATCATATTTCCATGGTTGATTCTTATCCATCTCTTGCTACATGGACCTCTTCTTCTCCTTGTTTCAAAAATGCACATGATCATCAGAAAAATACATCTCTACCCTCTCATCATATCAGAAAAGTTTATCAAAACTTTTGAACTCACGGGAGGCCAACACACTTTGATACATTTTCTTCAGTCATGAGTAAAAGCATTTGATTTTGCTATCAAGATCAAGAATAATATTTAGAGCATACCTCACCAGTTGGGTGAATTTCTGTTCATAAAAAACCATTTAATCCTCCTCATTTTTCTTCAATTCAAGGAATTTCTTCTCCATCCTATATCACACCACATTGAGAATTTTTTTTCAAGGAAAATACTTTTAAATTCATCCCACTCTAAGGCATAAAAATCCAATTTACCCCTGATATTCCTTACCATTGACCACCACTGATCAGTTTCATCTTCAAAATGATAAATGGAAAGAATTTCCTTTTGATTATCTGAACATCCCATAACATCAAATATCTTTTCAAGGTCTTGTTTCCATCCTTCAGTTGTTATTGGGCTAGAAGATCCATTGAAAGAATGAAAGTGTTGTCTCATAAAATGTTCTAATAATGCCATATTTTGTTGTGGTACCTATATTTGTTCTCTTGCATGGATGCCACCACCATTTATTTCCTGCGTTAGGTGAGCCATTACTATCACAAACTGCTCAGTTCTAATCCCTACCATTCTAGACTGCAGATCTAAAAGGATGTTGTTCTGTCAGCGCCTCCGCTTTTCAGCATCCCTGTTCCTTCTGGGGATAACCATTCTGAACAAACATATCTTATATGATGAAACATGGTAATATTTAAATTCTATAACATTTAAAATTAATGATAAAGTAAAAATCATTTATTGTATTCTTTTAACATCATCCTAACCCCTTATGTTATCTAAACCATCCTATGATACCGACAATAAAGACCCAACATTATTACATATATAATCTTAAATTTAGTAAAAAAACATCCTTTTTTACTTTGAGGATCTTTTCAAGTTTAGAGCTCTAGATAATTGGGACATAATACATTCATACCATTACACATTGTTATAGAGTGGATCCCATAAAAATGGTTTCCATTTTTTTTCAAAATTTAAAACATTAAAAATTAAAACATGATTACTTGACAATTATTAAACATTTAACATGGATTAATTTTTTTCTTACTCATCCATAATCATTGAAAATCATTTAAAACTTAGGATGAGAAAAAAAAAACTCAGTAAGGGATATGAAAATAAGGAAAGAACACATTAGTCCTTGAATACTGGTAACGTATGAAATCATTTTTAAAAGACATACTTATCACCCATAAATATATATATACTTACTTTCTAAAAAATGAGATTTAAACAATAAATATAAACATTAGTAGAACCTTAAAGTTATATTTGGGCATTAATTACATAATATTGTAACCCTCATTACTACCTTATAATTTGTAACCCTCACGGCTACCTTACTATTTGTGTAACCATCACAGTTACGCTTGGAGTAACCATACGTACGACCTCTAAATTACACATACCCAATGAATTGGAAAGAAATATAGGTCCCACCCTTCATCATAAACAATTACCAATATCTAGTACATAATCATACATCATTAATATTAGCAGAAAAACAATGCTTTGTATTTTTTCAAAACTGAATTTTAAACGAGGATTTTAAAAGAAAAGTCCCTTATAAATATCATATAATTGAAGTGTGACTTATTAGAGTGGATAGAATATGTATACACACTTTAAATACACTTATTTCAAAATATTATATACAAAATCCATCACACAATCAATTTTAATACAACATAAATTTAATACAACATAAATAACTAAGTAGAATGTTAACCCAAAGAATGGAAATCAGGTTAAGAATTCCCTTACCTCAGGCTTGTCTTTCTTCAACCTTGTTTAATTTTCTGATATAATGATTAAAATATTTTTATTATTATTTTATATAAATATTTTCATGTTTATAAAATCTTATATGATCATTTAATAACCTTATTTCAGCTCTTAAATGTTAGTATTTTGTTCCTTGCACTGTTTTGGGTGAGTTCCTTACATGATTTCCATGATTGGTTCATGATGGATGTCCTTGTCAATTGGAATTGAAACTAAAAAATGGAATGGAAAGGAATTTAAATATTTAAAGACCATAATTTATACCATTTATCATTTTTATGTTTTATATGAGTATGATTCATATGTTTAAACCTTAATGATGTTCGTTTAGATCATTTTAGTGGTTCTTTGATAATAACAACCTCATTTTGTATTTTTAATTAAAAACATGAGTTAAAAATAATTCCAGAACCCTGGATGAGACATAATACATATATTATAACCTAGTTCAACCATAAAAATTGTTTCATGACCATATTGAATGAATTAATGGAAATTGAAATCCCATTGTCCACGATGACTGTAATTTGACACATCACGGACAATGTTTTTATTCATTGAATAAGTGGGAGAGGAGAAGAATAATGATGATGAATTTTACATGAACATGAGAACATGAATAACATACATGATTTCTTGAGAATTCATGCCTTAGGGGTAAGAAGATATGATTAAAGAATAATAAAATAAAGGAAACCAAAATAAAAGAATAATTGAGGAATCCCTTACAAAAATTCGGCAGCCTAAGAGCTATACAACATGGTTTTAGAAAACATTAAAAAGGGAGGGGACAAGGGTCAAGCATCAAATAATAAATCATAATACATAATATATTAATAATAATAAGGAAATAAGAACATTTTATGGAAAAATGAATGTTATACCACATAAAAGAGATCTTGAATGGAAAAAGAAAGAAATTGACAATTTTTTTACATTGTAGAGTAACTCGTAGAACATGAAGTTTGGGACCTTGGGGGATTAAGGAAACCTTGGGATGACTACTAGTGAGGTAAGGATGCAAGAGCTTCATTTATGAGGAAATTGGAATGAAGTTAATGATGTAATGGGTTGGTATTTATAGCAAAAGGGTGGGATTATTTTAATAATTTTCAAGGGACACCTCATTAGTGGTATTTGATAAACCATGGGCTTGCCCATGGTATAATCCACATGGGAATCCTCATAACATATTTTATTGTACACAAGTCTACCATATTTTTTACATAATTATTACATCATTAATTATTTCATTACCTGACTAAAACTCAAAACTGTATTTTTTACGATTCACCGAAAATCTACTGTTTCAGAAAAATCTCTAAAATTCACCATAACAATTTATCGACATGTAGAATTCAAAAATGAAGTCTATTTTTTGAAAATAATTTTCTAAATAATTTTAATTTATTCTTTAAATAAAATCATACATAATTCAAAAATTAATAATTTAAATAGTATATCTGTTTTTATATCACATTGAAAAATTAATCAAGATTTCATTATCTTAAAGCATTAAGAAAATAAAATAATAATACAAATTACTTTTCATTAGTGTCATATTACAATTCAAATTAATATTCATGTTACAATTCATAATGGTATTTTACTATTCACTAAAATACCAAGTTGGTTCCAATAGACTCAAAATAACTTACTAAACACAATTGTAGATGACCATTTTTAGAAATTAAAAACATAGAAGTTGTAAAATTATATTTAAATTATATTTATAAATATCTACTTTAAACAAAATTTCAAGAATTTAAATTTATTTTTAGAAAAACTTGGGGTGTTAAAGAGATCATGATAATCCCACATATAAAAAATTAGAGAAATAAAGTGGTATTATGATTCTTGGTTATGAGCCTAACTGAATGAGGAAATAAAGAAGATAATGTTGTATGATTTAGTTGAGAAAACCTTGGGCCAATTTTTTTTCTAAAGATATTATTTATTTAAAATTAGAGGATATGATATTTTGGGTGACCTATATATAAAAAGAAAATAATAGAGAGAGTTAAGGAGTTGAAAAAATAGATAAAACAAGAGAAGTTGTGCGGTGAGATATTTATAAGAACAATCTCAAAGATGAAGAAGATGGAGAATTTAAACCTATACTGAAATGATATTTCATTTGGGTATTGTAGATATGTTAAAGAGAATATATTAATATGACATCCATTTTTTGAATCTTTTTATGAAAAAAAAGATCAAGTTCAATATGCAGTGCATCATCTCATTTACTGATGTCAGGATTACAATAAATAAGGAGTTGTTGTGTCTAAAGATCTAAGGACAATAATGAGTCAGGAAGATAGTATATTAAAGTTTAAACCAGTAACTGGCTTAGAATGGATTATTAATATTATTTTACATTTGAATAATTTATTCTGTGTTAAAGGAGATCTATTTGATTAATATAAAAGAATCCAATATAGAATTGTTGAACTACTTAATAAAAAAAATTCAAAGGAATAATTCAATATTTATACTATGTCTTCATATAACTTATGCGACTCGGGTATATAGGGAGATCATAGTGTGACCCTATTAATATAGTATGAATATGTATAAGGAATTCCTATTTAAAACAAGTATTTTTATGTCCAATGAGACTATGTATGTATGGTCATGAGAAACACCACCCTTTGTAATCAACATCATATTATAGTGAAGAATCCTTGATTTGGGTGAATAACCAATCAAGGTAAGGAGTTTGTCTTTGTACAAAATTTAAAAAAAATACTATGTGCCTCTTTATTACGTTACTTTTAGGCATACAACTTTTTTTATCTTATACATTAATAGATCTAATATGAACTAACTAAAAAAAGGGATTAATTCCAAAGGGGTTCTAGGATAGATTTAAATTTGGCAATAATAGGATAAACCAGATTCAGCCCATCTCATGTGTCTTCACCAATCAACTAGGTAAATCATTTTTCAAAACATTTTATAAATACCATTATGATATCAAACACTTATTAAAACGTTTAAGAAAAAAAACTGAATTTATTTTCCAAATAACCCATCAAACCAAAACGTTTTAGATCAAACATCCAATAAAATCCCCCTTTTAAACCCAAAAAATTCCATCAGAAGTCATGGATAAGTAAATCACAATACCACACACTCAAAAACATCCACCTCAAACACATTAAAACAGTATCAATAATTTTTTAACTCATCTATAAGGAACATGAGCCACTATAGAAGTAATATAAAACTAAATGAAGCAAAAAAAAAAACAAAACTATGAGGGATGTAGGGTTGTGCATGTATTTTCAATATAGTTTGGAAGATCATGCTCAAAGTGTGTATCTAATTATGTGATGTCCCTAAAACTATTCATGTTGGGATATGTATAGTTTAACAGACCATGTGAGCCATCCATATTTTCCAAATTATTTTTCATTCTTTACCTCAAAATGTAAGGGAACCCACAAAAATAAAATCCAAACTCATTAGGGATCCAAACATCACCCCACCATATTAAAATACATTAATATTCAATAATGAAATCAGGAAAAAATACTTAAATACCGATATTCCTTAGTAACATGAGGTTCATTATGTAGAAGGACTAGTAAAACACTCCCTCATACACTCTACTAGAGTCCCTAAATTCCCACCTCTAATATATAATCTCACATTGTAAAAAATAAGAGGGAATTATCAAGAACCATGGTATATAAAGAACCTATCATTGATGCCATTCTATAGGAACTGGCCTGAGCTAATCTGATACGCCACTCAACCATTCCCAACACTCAACCTAAATACTATCATTGATCCCCTTGGGTTGGAAACTAGTGCCTGCATATCAAATGAATTTACTTTAGTAATTGTTTTATCCGAAAATCAGAGTAAAAGAAAATATATTTCTTACCAATGGTTCAACATGGGGCATTCTTATATCATACATCCACAAAATATATAAAAGAAAAACCAAATAGGTAACATAAATGAATAAGTCATAACCCAAAATTATGATCAAATCATTGGTATAAACATGCAAACATAATCCACAAAAATAATACACAATAGATATAATAGTAGAATCTAAATATAATAAGTGGAGGTTATCTTTCCTGATAGAACATAATATCCCAAAATAAAAATAACAACTACCAAATAACCTTTGTGAAACTTAATTCCACTCACCACATCCAAACTCACCGTTTGGCAGCCCAAGAACGCGAGAAAAAAATAAAAAACAACACTTGAAACCTACATGAAATGTAATGGATGCATATATTTGAATGATTGTGCATTCATGGTGGGATACAATAGGCTCAATATAATATCACTAAATATTACATGCAATTCCTTTAGATAAATAGTTCATAAATTCAAGTTTCTAAAAAATATAAATAGGTTTTTAATTTATAATAAGGCAGTAATGAAAAAACAAATCACACACTTTCACCTTTAAATAATGATACATTCCCTTTTTAAGTCAAAATAAGATGAGGTATTTACTTTGTAGTAAAAAAATTTAAAAACCCGAAATGTGGTTCTTTGATTATAAATGGAAAAATATGAAACCATTTACCCTCATTTTTAATATTTCATAAAAAACTCAAAAACACAACAATTTGGATTTCCCTTAAAAAGACCTCCCAAAATATCTTTTAAAACATTTTATAAAACAACCCCACCATAAAGAATGAAAGAAATAATTTTTTTTACCATTATATCAAGGGACTATATAATAAGGGAAATATTTAAGGTAAATAGTTCCACATAAAAAATCAGAATAAGGTATTATAAGCATTTTGATGAAATCCCCAACATGAACTACTAATAAAAGCATTAGTATTATGAAATGTATCCTAATAATAAATTAAAATGATCTTATACAATATAAATTAACCTTATAATGATACTAAAGAACATATCCACCTAATAGTCTTATCAAACTAGCTAGGCCCCATATCCATCTGATGAGTATGAAGCAACTCTGGGTACATAATACATCAAAAGATCACTGTAACTCCCCGAGATTTTATGAGAAATATTATTTTTAATATCTTTTATGTCTTGTGTTGTACACTAAACCAAGAATAGATTGAACTATATGAAACACCATATTATATTGTAGTATATGCAAACACTATTCCTGGCTTGTGTTGCATGCAAGAGCGACCATCTTCAATAGCGTGTGTTGTACATAATACAGAGTTTCACTAAACAACGATATATTGTTCTTATGAACTAGCTGTTATGAATAATATTAACCACATTTTGAATTTTATAACATTATCATTCATCTTACACATATTCTACTACATGGTATGAGAACAATATAAAATATTTTGGTAAAAAATGTATTTTTCAAAAAAATGCAGTTTTGCCTCCTTTTGATGGAACACCCACTTAAAATCTAGTTTTTGACATTTTTATGAGTTACATTTGACAAAATAACATTATTAATTAATAAAATTATATAATAAATTACTTTGGATAATTTTTTAATATTTTTCTATTAACTTTCATATTTTGATGAATAGTAAAAATATGCAAAAATTTAATTAAAAACAAATTTTTTCATCAAGATAATTTATATGGTTGAATTATAATATTGAATGGTTCTAAAGTATAAATATAATTTATTTTTACCATTTGATATTATTTAAGTCATTGTAATTTATTTTAAATTAAATTCATAGGTAAAAACATTTCAATCTTTTGTAAAGTTTTAACTTTTAAAACCTGTTTTCTCAACAGTAGGATTAATTTTAAATTAAATAATGAAACTTCTATGTTTTAAATTTGGAAAAACGGTTTCCATATTTTGAATAATTAGGTCAAAATTATATTAATAGGATATTTTTTATTTTTAAAGATTATGAATAGTAACTACGGTAAATGTTATTTACTACAGTTAAAGGTAAATTGGGTAATTAAGGGTAAAAATAAGATTATGAAAATACCCTAACACCTGCCAAAATTCTATTGGATGAATAAAATCAACCCATATCACTTCAGGGTCATAATAGATTCATTTTATGGACTTTTGACCATGAAAAGGATGTAGTTATTTTAAAACCAAAGAATGTGACAACATGTCACTCTCTTATATCTTATAAGTGTAATAATCTTAATTTAGTGATAAACTGAATAAATCTAACACCCCAAGCTTCTACGGTACGCTTCTCTTTGAATAATGTGATAGCGTGTGTTGTACGCAACACCGAGTTCTAACACACCATAACCAATCAAACTAGCCGTTATGAATAGTAATACCCACGTTTTGAAATTATATATATTTTATATTTCAAAATTGACTTCATTTTTAGATCGGAATATCGAATTTATCCTAAGTTTAAATTTTGGTACTTTTCGGATAACTTTAATATTTTGATGAATAGTGAAAATTACTAAATTTTAATTAAAAACAACTTTTTTAATCGAAATAATTTATATTGATAAATTATGAATTTGAGTGGTTTTAAAGTATATTTAGAATATATTTATACCATTTAATATAATGTTGGTCATTGGACATAATTTTACAATTAAACCAGACATAAACAAGTGTCAATCTTTTGATAGTAATTATCTCTTAAAAACACGCTTTTTGTTTTAACAACGGGAATTAATTTTAAATTAATTTTTGCCACTTCTGTGTTTTGAATTTGGATAAATAGATTCCATATTTGGAATCAGGATGTTCAAATTGTGTAAATAGGTAACTTTTATTTTTTGACATTTTGAATAATTACTTCGGTAAATATTTTATTTACCATGGTTAAGGGTAAATCCGGTAAATAAGGGTTAAGAAATAATATTATAATAATAAAAAATTACCCTAAAACGTGTCTTAGCCTCATTGGTTGATACAGGTTCTACCATAGGCATCTTTGGGTCTATTTTGGGTCCCCATGGAGTGACTTGTAGGTGATAGGGGCACTTAATTTTAATTAAGTTAAAATAAGTACAAAAATGACATAAGCATATATCTTTTAGAAAAATGATTTTTACATAGGGTTATATATGTTGGTTTTTCGACTATAAATATTAATTAGAAAGATAAAACAATTTCCTACATAATTATATTTTATTTATAATTTTTAGAGATTACACAATTTAATTTTATTATGACACAATTATGATGCAGTAATTACCATAATAGTGACAAATTAAAATAATTGATATTATAAATACCCAAATAAATATAATTTGTGACTTTTAATGAATTAAAATAAATTTCTAGGATAATATTACATATTAGGATTGATTTAATTAATTTTTTGCGAAGTAATCATTCTGTTATGATTTTCACAAAAATCAACTATTGAATAGTGTCAAAATTGACATAAAAGAGTTTTTAAAACAAATATTATATTATTAAATGATATTAAATTCATAAAAATCTAAGGTTCTGACAAGAGTCTTATATCATGATAGGTGTATCATTAATGGACCACTTGGGGGTCTCTTAGATGTATATGGTAAGTTTATTAACCATATAATATAAAAATACAAAGAGACATTGTAAAAGTGAAACTAATTAACTTAGAGTTAATACTTAAAGATAAGGATAATATAGTAACCCAAAACTGTCTAAACTCTATTGGTTGAGTGGTTTTCTACCCATTACCACATTAAACTTTAAATAATAAACTTTGGAGCCATTATAAACCGAATATGAATTTATTATAAACTAATATTTCTAGCTTTTCCAAAGGTGCCCCTCACCCCTCCTATAAAAGGGCACTCCTCCTTCTCATTTCTTCACACCTTCAAAGCCTTTTGGTTCGGCCAAAGTCTGCCCAAATACTCTACCAACTTCCCTCACTACAACCTAGAGGCCTTAGTTTGATCAGAAAGCCAACCTAAGGAGCCCTTTTGATCAAATCAAAAGGAAGAACCCGAAGAAGAGGTAATGATTTCACCACCCTTTTCCAAGTTCCTTTCTTCTCCCACTTATTATTTCTTTGTTGTTAACATTCTAAAATAATAACTCCAGTATATTATATATACTGTGATATTATTATAAATATGGTACAACCATATTCAGTATTCTATCCACCCTTTGAATAACATGTCACCATACGTGCGTACGTACGTCTTACCTTCTACACGTCATGGTGTAATTGTTATTCAATATATTCTTATTTGGATAGGTATAATAATGATGTGTAACTCACTTAAATAATAAATATAACATTATAATTATTCTGTATATATTATATACTATCAAATTATATATTATTTTAATATCAAAAGAATGATATTGTCGCTCGTGCGTACGTACGGACTACCGTCTCCACGAACACGATGAGATTCATTCTCCATCGTATCCATTCAAGTATAATTATCATTTGATGATTTAAAAATAATGTTTAAGGACTTGATATCATTCTGTACATGAATAATATACAACCTATCCATTACAAACATGGAATACGTAACAAAACATATAAAAGAAAACGAGTAAGTTAACACCCGAAACAACGATAATACTAAGATATTATTAACAAATCAATGTTAAAAGATCATATATGATATCATATTAATGTATATGATTATTTTATAATTTAATTACAATTATTTCACCATTTTACGGGAGGTTAACCTACCCTAACCAAGGAAAAGTATAAGGTAAGGGTTTATTTCACAATCTCTTCATTATCCAAGGTTGTTTATACGTAATAATCTACTGGGATCTCTTTATCATCCATATCCATGTTTCATAAAAATGTATTTCAAAACATTTTTACTATTTAAAAGAATATGGGTTAAAGTCATTTATACCCTTGTTTTACTTTTTATAAGAGTTTTATAAAGTAATCTTTCCGTCGTTTTCCAAACAAGGTTCTTTTTAACCTTTTCGACAGAATTAAGGTAAGAATGTTTTTTTAACTTATACGGTGGGTGCGGTTATTTTCCACCATTATAAAATCATCGAAGCTTCACTTACAAGCTTATAATAATATTTTCAATGAAAATGTTTTATTTTATAAATATATGACTCTTAAATGACTTCAAAATAGAAAGAGATATTTCTCCAGAAAGAGTTTTGATTTCATCTATGTCAACATCCTTTGATGGATTTTACGCTTACTTGAAGTTGATTTATTATGATACAAAACTTCTATATTGTATTGAAAGATTTGTGATATGTTTGACTATGGATGTGCTATTTTTATACCATTAATAGTTTATGGTGAAAGTATTGACATTTCGTATGCTAGTTTTAATACGAATGTTTATGTTATGTTTAAACCTTTTCATATGGGAATGCATTGGACTTAATATGTGACGGGTGGTGCCCGCTATAGATCCTTGATGCATCGGTAGGTCTCATGAGACAAACTAGTGTCTTGGCACAAGGGATTGGAAAAATCTTATTTGTAGTCTTGGCACGAGGCCTTGGCTATGTGGTTATGATAGTCTGGCATTATGCATTCCATCGTTATGAAAGTGGTTATTGATATTGCAAGTGATTATTAGATTAGTAGAATATCAATGTGAATAAGTAAATGTAATTATTTCATTTTATTTTTGCCATATTATGTTTAAGTTCAAGTTTAAAAGGATTTTGTTTTAGTTATACATTTCCTTAAATGTTTATTCTTATTTATGAAAGTTTCCGCTATATTGTTATCCTTACTGGGAATTTGAGGTCACCCCTTTTCTATGTTTTAATTTTCCCAGGAAGTGAAGAAGTAAATTATGAATGTCCTGTAGGGATATTATGAGGGGATAATAGTGTGGATTATGGAGACAATATGTTGTTGTTGTAGTTTTTTACTTCATGATGTAATGTAAATATTGATGAATATATATAGTGTTTCCAAGGCTACTAAACCAATTGGTCTTTCGAGATTTGATCTTTCTTGTAATCATGCCAATGTTATGTAATAATGCACCGACTCTGGGTAACTGGGGTCGGGGCGTTACAGTTGGTATCAGAGGAAGTTTAGTACAAACCTTGGAAGCTAGATTTAGATAAACTCTGATTAGAGCACGTAGACCTAAGATGAACTTTGAGGATTAGTATAGAAGAACTTCCTAGAATTTTGTTATTGTAGAGATTTTGTGAGTATTTCGAGCAATACATCCCTGTCTGGATACGAGCAGGTAGAGGCAGCTCTAGCACAGATATACCTAGGGGTAAAACCCGAAAACACCGCTTTGAGCTAGACTCGAACGGGAACTCGTGCAGGACAACGTGCCTTACTGCACTCTTGGTTACGACACTCCTGGGGGATATGCTTAGGATAACTCTCATTTTCTTTACAAATCATTATGAAGGGGTTATGAGTATATAATTCCTCAAAGAAAACATTCTCATGATTATGTATTATATCCATAAGTAGTTCAATTTATGTTAAGTGTTTTATAAGTATGGGATTATGTATTTTGATTCAAAAACTGATATTTTTTATTCCATTGTTTAGAAATGGCACCTAGTGGATGAAATGGAAACCTTATCAATGCAGGCACTCCATGTAGGGATTTCCCTCCTGCTCAAGATTATTATAATGGAGCTGGTGATGCAACTGGTGCCGATCAGCTAATCACCATACTGGGACAACTCACTCAGGTTATGAATAATAACCTTACTCGTAGGGAGAACCCTGATCCGCAGCGTGGAGGATCAATGTTAGATCGATTCATGAGGCAGCAACCACCAACGTTCAACGGGAGTACAAATCCCTTAGTAGCTGAGCAATGCATATTTTCCCTAGAGAAAATATTTCAGGCTTTGGGGAGTAGTGAAAGGGAAAAAGATATCATGGGAGTTTACCGCCTCACTGGAGATGCTGATCAACGGTGGTCATTGATTCAAAATATGAAGGAAGATGAAGAAGTATCAAATATGGAATGCAGGGAGTTCAAAGATCTGTTTTTAGAAAAATACTTTCCTCGCAACCTCCGAGCAGATATGGAAAGGCAGTTCCTGAGTTTGAGACAAAAGGAGGATGAGAATGTAGAAAAGTATGAGGCTAACTTTACAAGGTTAGAAAGGTGTGCTGGAGATTATATACGTAACCCAAGAAGTAAGATTGATCGTTTATTTGATGGGTTAAAACCATTTCTCCATCGAGCATTAGTCTCACAATCCTTTTCATCATACGAAAACATTGTCTCATGTGCTATCAAGACCGAAAAGGAATTCTCTAAGTCTTATTACATAAAAGCAAAGAAAGATAAGAAGATACCTACTGATCAATCTGGGAATAGAAATAAGGGGAAGAAGGGAAAGGTTGAATATCCATCCTGTGGTAAATGTGGGAAGAAACACCCTGGTACTTGCATGAAGGGAATGGGAGTCTGTTACAAGTGTGGCAAAAAAGGCCACCAAGATCGTGATTGCAAGGGGAAGAAGGAAGCTACCAATGTTCAGTGCTACAATTGTAGGGAGATGGGGAATTATGCAAATGAATGTCCTAAGCGTTAGGAGAACTTACCTCAGAAAAGGCCAAGGGATCAAGACCAAGATTATCCTATCACTACTGCTGAGGTAGAAGCTCCGAAAGACGTGGTGGCATGTAATTTAATGGTTTCCTCAAGTTTATAAAATGAATTATTTGATTCTGGATCATCACATTGTTTCATATCATCCCAATTTGCTAAGAAAATTAGATATTTACAATTTGATTTAACAAGGGAGTTGTTAATTAAAACTCCTAAGGGAAGTATCATTGCAACAAAGTTTTGTGAATCAGTCCCCATTAGAGCACATAAATGTTCTTTATCTGCTGATCTCGTCATCATACCTATGATTGAGTTTGATATAATCCTCTGTATGGACTGGATTTCGGACTGTGATGTGAAGATTTATTGTAAGAAGAAAGAGGTTATGATTCTTGATGATAATGATAAGGAACACCTTATCTTTAGAGCAGAATCATCACCACCTAATTATTATCTATATCCACCACCAGTAGATCAACTAAATTCAATTATTGGGGAGGAAGAGAATGAAATAACTGTTGGTGAGGAAAGGAATGTTCAAATAGAGGATGTACCTGTTGTGAAAGAATTTGTAGATGTATTTCCGGAAGATTTACCTGGACATCCTCTAGAAAGAGAAGTTGAGTTCTCCATTGATTTAATTCCTGGATCAAGGCCTATATTGAAGACCCCTTATAGAATGGACACTGTAGAATTAGTCGAACTAAATAAACAACTAGAGGAATTGAGTAATAAGGGATTTATTCACCCTAGTGTTTCTCCATGGGGAGCCCATGTTCTTTTTGTTAAAAAGAAAGATGGATCTATGAGGTTATGTGTCGAATACAGGGAGATCAATGCTATAACCATAAAGAACAAGTATCCCCTAACTTAAATTGATGATTTATTTGACCAACTGCATGGAGCTCAATACTTTTCAAAGATTGAACTTCGATCTAGATATTATCAGTTGTGTGTGAAGAAGGAAGACATTCCGAAGACAACATTTCGAACCAGGTACGGGCATTATGAGTTTACTGTAATTCCTTTTGGATTGACTAATTCACCCTCTATATTCATGGATCCGATGAATAGAGTTTTCAAGGATTATCTCGATGAATTTGAGGTGGTATTTATTGATGATACCTTGTATTACCCAAAAAGCTACGAAGATCATGAAAATCACTTGTGCATTATCTTAAAGACTCTGAGAAGACATTAATTATATGGGAAGTTTAGAAAGTGTGAATTCTGGATTCAGGAGATTTCTTTTATTGTCCATATTGTCTTTAAAGATGGAATCTCTGTTGATCCTTCTAAGACCAAGGCAATCCAGGAATGGCCAGCACCGACGAGTATAACTGAGGTACGTAGTTTTATTGGTTTAGCAGGTTATTATCGACGTTTCGTCCAGAATTTTGCCCGATTGGCTAACCCATTAACGAAGCTCACACGTAAAGGGGTTAAATTTGTTTGGAAAAAAGAGTGTGAAGAATGTTTTGAAGAACTAAAGAGAATATTATTCAATGCTCCTATATTGACTCTACCATCGGAGAATGATGGGTTTGTTATTTATAGTGATTTATCGATGAAAGGACTTGGTGGTGTCCTTATGAAGAATGATAGGGTTAGTGCCTATGCATCACGACAGTTGAAAATTCATGAACAAAACTATCCTACTCATGATCTCGAGTTAACAGCTGTGATCTTTGCTTTGAAGATATGGAGGCACTACCTCTATGGTGAAAAATGTGAGATTTATACTGATCACAAGAGTTTGAAGTATATTTTCTCACAAAAAGAACTCAACATGAGGCAAAGGATATGGCTTGAATTACTCAAGGATTATGATTGTACGATACACTACCATCCCGGGAATGCAAACAAGGTAGAAGATGCTTTGAGCAGAAAAGACCATGGAGTTTTGAACGTGATGATAATTGAAAGATATCCAATTTTGATGGATCTAGTGAAGATGGACATGGGAATAACCAGGGAAGGTGAAACCTCAATGCTTTTTCAAATGGTTGCCAAACCATCTTTACTAGAAAGGATTAAGTGTTCTCAGACCGATGATGAAAAATTTCAAAAGAATATTAAAGCTATGAATGATGGGAGATTGAGAGACTTTCTGTATGAAGATGGAATTTTGAAATTTGGGAAGAGACTTTGTGTTCCCGATATACCTGATCTAAAAAGGGAATTGCTGGATGATGCTCATAGTTCCAATTTCTCTATACATCCTGGGAGAACCAAAATGTATAGTGTTTTGATGGAACATTTTTGGTGGGACAATATGAAGAGGGAGATTTCTGATTTTGTGTCAAGATGTATGGTTTGTTAACAAGTGAAAGTTGGAAGGCAACAACCTGGAGGAGTCATGCAACCTCTTCCCATACTGGAGTGGAAATGGGACAATATTACAATGGACTTTGTCATGGGGCTACCAAAGACTCCTAGAAGGAGTGATGCAATATGGGTTATTGTTGATCGTCTTACCAAGTCAGCAAATTTTCATGCTATAAGAGAAGATCTACCACTGGAAAGTCTAGAAAGACTATATATTAAAGAAGTTCTGAGACTTCATGGAGTACCCCTATCGATTGTTTCTGATCGTGATCCCCGTTTTACTTCAGGATTCTGGAAGAGTCTTCAGAAATCCATGGATACTGAACTTCTTTTGAGCACTGCCTACCACCCTCAGACAGACGGACAATCAGAACGGACTATTCAAACCATAGAAGACATGTTGAGATCCTGCTCACTTGACTTTCAGGGTATGTGGGATCAATATTTACCATTGGTAGAATTTTACTATAACAATAACTTCCATTAGAGTATTCAGATGGCACCATATGAAGCGTTATATGGAAAGAGATTTCTCCCACCAACCTGTTGGGATGACGTTGGTGAAAGAAAACTTGTAGGTCTAGAACTGGTGGAGGAAATGATAGAAAAAGTGAAGGTAATCCAAAATCTCATCAAAGCAGCTCAAAGTAGGCAGAAGATCTATGCCGATAATAGAAGGAAGGATTTGGAATTTCAAGTTGGTGATCATGTTTTCCTGAAGGTATCTCCATGGAAGGGAGTCATACGTTTTGGTAAGAAAGGTAAATTGAGTCCCAAGTACATCGGACCTTTCGAAATTCTAGAACGAATTGGGGCTGTAGCTTACTGATTGGCAATGCCGCCAAGTCTCTCCAAAGTTCATGATGTGTTCCACGTATCTCTGTTGAGGAAATACATGCTTGACCCAACACATGTACTCACCTATAAGGAGTTAGAAATGGAACCCGATCTGTCTTATTGCGAAGAGCTCGTCAGGATTCTTGATACGAGAGAACAAGTACTAAGAAATTGGACGACGCGTCTGGTAAAAGTTTTGTGGAGAAACCATAAGATGGAAGAAGCAACGTGGGAACCCGAGGAACTTATGATGAAGAACCACTCGAGTCTTTTCATGTGATAAGTATTCTAGAAATTTCTAGGATGAAATTATATGAAGGAGGTCACAATGTAACACCCCAAGCTTCTACGGTACGCTTCTCTTTGAATAACGTGATAGCGTGTTTTGTACGCAACATCGAGTTCTAACACACCATAACCAATCAAACTAGCTGTTATGAATAGTAATACCTACTTTTTGAAATTATATATATTTTATATTTCAAAATGGACTTCATTTTTAGATTTGGAATATCGAATTTAGCCTAAGGTGAAATTTTGGTACTTTTCAGATAACTTAAATATTTTGATGAATAGTGAAAATTACTAAATTTTAATTAAAAACAAATTTTTTAATTGAAATAATTTATATTGATAAATTATGAATTTGAGTGGTTTTTAAGTATACTTAGAATATATTTTTACCATTTAATATAATGTTGGTCATTGGACATAATTTTACAATTAAACTGGACATAAACAAGTGTCAATCTTTTGATAGTTATTATCTCTTAACAACACGCTTTTTGTTTTAACAACGGTAATTAATTTTAAATTAATTTCTACCACTTATGTGTTTTTAATTTGGAAAAATGGATTCCATATTTGGAATCAGGTTGTTCAAATTGTGTAAATAGGTAACTTTTATTTTTAGACATTTTGAATAATTACTTCGGTAAATATTTTATTTACCATGGGTAAGGGTAAATCCGGTAAATAAGGGTTAAAAAATAATATTATAATAATAAAAAATTACCCTAAAACGTGTCCTAGGATCATTGGTTGATAAATGTTTGACAATAGGCATCTTTGGGTCGATTTTGGGACCCCATGGAGCCACTTGTAGGTGATAGGGACACTTAATTTTAATTATGTTAAAATAAGTACAAAAATGACACAAGCATATATCTTTTGGAAAAACAATTTTTAAATAGGGTTATATATGATGGATTTTAGACTATAAATATTAATTAGAAAGATAAAAAGATTTCCTACATAATTATATTTTATTTATAATTTTTAGAGATTAGATAATTTAATTTATTTATGACACAATTATGATGCAGTAATTACCATAATAGTGACAAATTAAACTAATTGATATTATAAATACCCAAATAAATATAATTTGAGACTTTTAATGAATTAAAATAATTTTATAGGATAAGATGACATATTAGTATTTATGTAATTAATTGTTTTCTAAGTAATCATTCTTTTATAAGTTTCAAAAAAATCTACTATTGAATAGTGTCAAAATTGACATAAAAGAGTTTTAAAACAAATATTATATTATTAATTGATTTTAAATTACTAAAAATATAAGGTTCGGCCAAGAGACTTATATCATGATATTTGTATCATTAATGGACCACTTGGGGGTCTCTTGTATGTATATGGTAAGTTTATTAACCATATAATATAAAAATACAAAGAGACATTGTAAAAGTGAAACTAATTAACTTAGTGTTAATACTTAATGATAAGGTTAATATAGTAACCCATACCTATCTAAATTCTATTGGTTGAGTAGTTTTTGACCCATCCCAACCTTAACCTTTAAATAATCAACTTTTTAGTCATTAGAAACCGAATAGGAATTTATTATAAACTAATATTTCTAGCTTTTCCAAAGGTGCCCCTCACCCCTCTTATAAAAGGGCACTCGTCTTTCTCATTTATTCACACATTCAAAGCCTTTTGGTTCGTCCATACTCTGCCCAAATAATCTCCCCACTTCCCTCAATACAACCTAGAGGCCTTAGTGTGATCATAAAGCCAACCTAAGGAGCCCTTTTTATCAAATCAAAAGGGAGAACCCGAAGAAGAGGTAATGATTTCACCACCCTTTTCCAAGTTCCTTTCTTCTTCCAATTCTTCTTTTTTTGTTGTTACCATTCTAAAATAATAAATCCTGTATCTTATATATACTATGATTTTATTATAAATATGGTACAACCATATTCAGTATTCTATCCATCCTTTGAATAACATGTCACCATACATGCGTACGTACGGATTACCGTCTCCACGTCGTGGTGTAATTGTTATTCAATATATTATTATTTGGATAGGTATAATAATGATGTGTAAATCATTTAAATAATAAATATAACATGATAATGATTCTGTATATATATGATATAATATCAAATTATATATTATTTTAATATCAAAAGAATGATATTGTCGCTCGTGCGTACGTACGCACTACCGTCTCCACGAACGTGATGAGATTCATTTCCATCATATCCATTCAAGTATAATTATCATTTGATTATTTAAAAACAATGTTTAAGGACTTGATATCATTATTTACATGAATAATATACAACCTATCCATTACAAACATGGCTTATGTAACAAAACATATAAAAGAAAACGAGTAAGTTAACATCCGAAACAACGATAATACTAAGATATTATTTACAAATCAATGTTAAAAGATCATATATGATATCATATTAATGTATATGATTCTTGTATAATTTAATAACAATTATTTCACCATTATAGAGGAGGTTATCCTACCCCAACCAAGGAAAAGTACAAGGTAAGGGTTTATTTCCCAATCTCTTCATTATCCAAGGTTGTTTATACGTAATAATATACTGGGATCTCTTTATCATCCACATCCATGTTTCTTAAAAATGTATTTCAAAACATTTTTACTATTTAAAAGAATATGGATTAAAGTAATTTATACCCTTGTTTTACTTTTTATAAGAGTTTTATAAAGTAATCTTTCCTTCGTTTTCCAAACAAGGTGCTTTATAACCTTTTCAACAGAATTAAGGTAAGAATGTTTTTTTAACTTATACAGAGGGTGCAGTTATTTTCCACCATTATAAAATCATCGAAGCTTCACTTAAAAGCTTATAAGAATATTTTCAAAGAAAATGTTTTATTTTATAAATATATGACTCTTAAATGATTTCAAAATAGAAAGAGATATTTCTCTAGAAAGAGTTTTGATTTCATCTATGTCAACATCCTTTGATGGATTTTACGCTTATTTGAAGTTGATTTATTATGATACAAAACTTATATATTGTATTAAAGGTTTTGTGATATGTTTGACTGTGGATATGCTATTTTTATACCATTCATAGTTTATGGTGAAAGTATTGACATTTCGTATGCTAGTTTTAATACGAATGTTTATGTTATGTTTAAACCTTTTCATATGGGAATGCATTGGACTTAATATGTAACGGGTGGAGCCCGCTATAGATCCTCGATGCATCCGTAGGACTCATGAGACAAACTAGTGTCTTGGCACAAGGCCTTGGCAAAATATTATTTGTAGTCTTAGCACAAGGCCTTGGCTATGTGTTTATGATAGTCTGGCATTATGCATTACATCATTATGAAAGTGGTTATTGATATTGCATGTGATTATTCGATTAGTAGAATATCCATGTGTATAAGTAAATGACATTATTTAATTTTATTTTTTCCATATTATGTTTAAGTTCATGTTTAAAAGGCTTTTGTTTTAGTTATACATTTCCTTAAATGTTTATTCTTATTTATGAATGTTTCCGCTATATTGTTATCCTTACTGGGCATTTGAGCTCACCCCTTTTCTATGTTTTATTTTTACCAGGAAGTGAAGAAGTAAATTATGAATGACCTGCAGGGATATTATGAGGGGAAAATAGTGTGTATTATGGAGACAATATGTTGTTGTTGTAGTTTTTCACTTCATGATGTAATGTAAAACTTTATGAGTATTTGTAGTGTTTCCAAGGCTACTAAACCAATCGGTCTTTAGAGATTTGATCTTTCTTGTGATCATGCCAATGTTATGTAATAATGCACCGACTCTGTGTAACTGGGGTCGGGGCGTTACAGTTGGTATTAGAGGAAGTTTAGTACAAACCTTGAAAGCTAGATTTAGATAAACTCTGATTAGAGCACGTAGACCTAAGATGAACTTTGAGGATTAGTATAGAAGAAATTCCTAGAATTTTGGTATTGTAGAGATTTTGTGAGTTTTTGGAGAAATACATCCCTGTATGGATACGAGCAGGTAGAGGCGGCTCTGGCACAAATGTTCCTAGGGGTAAAACCCGAAAACACCGCTTTGAGCTAGACTCGAACGAGAACTAGTGCACGACAACGGGCCTTACTGCACTCTTGGTTACGACACTCCTGGGGGATATGCTTAGGATAACTCTCATTTTCTTTACAAATAATTATGAAGGGTTTATGAGTATATACTTCCTAAAATAAAACATTCTTATGATTATAGATTATATCCATAAATAGTTCAATTTATGTTATGTGTTTTATAAGTATAGGATTATGTATTTTGATTCACAAACTGATCTAGTTTATGCCATTGTTTAGAAATGGCACCTAGTGGAAGAAATAGAAACCGTATCAATGCACGAACTCCATGTAGGGATTTTTCTCCTGCTCAAGATAATTATAATGGAGATGGTGATGCAACTGGTTCCGATTAGCTAATCACCATACTGGGACAACTCACTCAGGTTATGAATAATAACCTTACCCGTATGGAGCACCCTGATCCGCAGCGTGGAGGATCAATGTTAAATCGATTCATGAGGAAACAAACCCAAACGTTCAATGGGAGTACAAATCCCTTAGTAGCTGAGCAATGAATATTTTCCCTAGAGAAAATATTTCAGGCTTTGGGGAGTAGTGAAAGGGAAAAAGTTATCATGGCAGTTTACCGCCTCACTGGAGATGCTGATCAATGGTGGTCATTGATTCAAAATATGAAGGAAGATGATGATGTATCAAATATGGAATGGAGGGAGTTAAATGATCTATTTTTAGAAAAATACTTTCCTCGCGACCACCGAGCAGATATGGAAAGGCAGTTCCTAAGTCTGAGACAGAAGGAGGATGAGAATGTAGCAAAGTATGAGGCTAAATTTACAAGGTTAGCAAGGTATGCTTGAGATTATATACATAACCCAAGAAGTAATATTGATCATTTATTTGATGGGTTAAAACCATTTCTCTGTCGAGCATTAGTCTCACAATCCATTTCATCGTACGAAGACATTGTCTCATGTGCTATCAAGACCGAAAATGAATTCTCTAAGTCTTATGACTTTAAAGCAATGAAAGATAATAAGTGACCTACTGATCAATCTGGGAATGGAAATAAGGGGAAGAAGGGAAAGGTTGAATATCCATCCTGTGGTAAATGTGGGAAGAAACACCTCGGTACTTGCTTGAAGGGAATGTGAGTCTGTTACAAGTGTTGTGAAAAAGGCCACCAAGCTCGTGATTGCAAGGGGAAGAAGGAAGCTACCAATGTTCAGTGATACAATTGCAGGGAGATGGGGAATTATGCAAAAGAATGTCCTAAGAATTAGGAGAACTTACCTCAGAAAAGGCCAAGGGATCAAGGCCAAGCTTATGCTATCAATACTTCTGAGGTAGAATCTCTGAAAGACATGGTGGCAGGCAATTTAATGGTTTCCTCAAGTTTAGAAAATGCATTATTTGATTCTGGATCATCGGATTGTTTCATATCATCCCAGTTTGCTAAGAAAATTTGATATTTCCAATTTTATTTGACAAGGGAGTTGTCAGTTAAAACTCCTAATGGAAGTATCATCGCAACAAAGTTTTGGGAATCAGTCCCCATTAGGGCACATAAATGTTCTTTATCTGCTGATATCATCGTCATACCTATGATTGAGTTTGATATAATCCTCGGTATGGACTGGATTTCTGACTATGATGTGAAGATTTATTGTAAGAAGAAAGTGGTTACGATTCTTGATGATAATGATAAGGAACACATTAGCTTTAGTGTAGAATCGTCACCACCTAATTCTTATCTTGATCCACCCCCAGTAGCTCAACTAAATTCAATTATTGGGGAGTAAGAGAATGAAATAACTGTGGGTGAGGAATGGAATGTTCAAATAGAGGATGTTCCTGTTGTGAAAGAATTTGTAGATGTATTTCCAGAAGATTTACCTGGACATCCTCCAGAATGGGAAGTTGAGTTCTCCATTGATTTAGTTCCTCGATCAAGGCCTATATCGAAGACCCCTTATAGAATGGCCACTGTATAATTAGTCGAACTAAAGAAACAACTAGAGTAATTCAGTAATAAGGGATTTATTCACCCTAGTGTTTCTCCATGGGGAGCCCCTGTTCTTTTTGTTAAAAAGAAAGATGGATCTATGAGGTTATGTGTCGACTACAGGGAGATCAATGCTATAACAATAAAGAACAAGTATCCCCTATCTCGAATTGATGATTTATTTGACCAACTGCATGGAGCTCAATAATTTTCAAAGATTGACCTTCGATCTGGATACCATCAGTTGTGTGTGAAGAAGGAAGACATTCCGAAGACAGCATTTCGAACCAGGTACGGGCATTACAGGTTTACTATAATTCCTTTTGGATTGACTAATGAACTCTCTATTTTCATGTATCTAATGAATAGAGTTTTCAAGGAGTATCTTGATGAATTTGTGGTGGTATTTATTGATGATATCTTGGTATAATAAAAAATCTACGAAGATCGTGAAAATCTGTTGCGCATTATCTTAAAGACTCTGAGAAGACCTGAATTATATGGGAAGTTTAGCAAGTGTGAATTCTGGCTTCAGGAGATTTCTTTTCCTGGCCATATTGTCTCTAAAGATGGAATCTCTGTTGATCCTTCTATGACCAAGGCAATCCAAGAATGGCCAGCACGGACGAGTATAACTGAGGTATGTAGTTTTATTGGTTTAGCAGGTTATTATCGACGTTTCTTCTAGAATTTTACCCGATTGGCGAACCCATTAACAAAGCTCACACGTAAGGGGGTTAAATTTTTTTGGACAAAAGAGTGTGAAGAATGTTTCGAAGAACTGAAGAGAAGATTAGTTAATGCTCCTATATTGACTCTACCTTCGGGGAATGATGGGTTCGTAATTTATAGTGATGCATCGAAGAAAGGACTTGGTTGTGTCCTTATGCAGAATGATAGGGTTATTGCCTATGCATCACGACAGTTGAAAATTCATGAAAAAAACTATCCTACTCATGATCTCGAGTTAGCAGCTGTGATCTTTGCTTTGAAGATATGGAGGCACTACCTCTATGGTGAAAAATGTGAGATTTATACTGATCACAAGAGTTTGAAGTATATTTTCTCACAAAAAGAAATCAACATGAGGCAAAGGAGATGGCTTGAATTACTCAAGTATTATGATTGTACGATACACTACCACCCGGGGAAAGCAAACAAGGTGGCAGATGCTTTGAGCAGAAAAGACCATGGAGTTTTGAACATGATGAGAATTGAAAGGGATCCAATTTTGATGGATCTATTGAAGATGGACATGGGAATAACTAGGGAAGGTGAAACATCAATGATATTTCAAATGGTTGCCAAACTATCTTTACTAGAAAGGATTAAGAGTTCTCAGACCGATGATGAAGAATTTCAAAAGAAGATTAATGCTGTGAATGATGGGAGATTGAGAGACTTTGTGTATGAAGATAGAATTTTGAAATTTGGGAAGAGACTTTGTGTTCCCGATATACCTGATCTAAAAAGGGAATTTCTGGATGATGCTCATAGTTCCAATTTCTCTATACATCCTGGGAGCGCCAAATTGTATAGAGATTTGAAGGAACATTTTTGGTGGGAAAATATGAAGAGGGAGATTGCTGATTTTGTGTCAAGATGTATGGTTTGTCAACTAGTGAAATTTGGAAGGCAACACCCTGGAGGAGTCATGCAACCTCTTCCCATACCGGAGTGGAAATGGGACAATATTACGATGGACTTTGTCATGGGGCTACCAAAGACTCCTAGAAGGAATGATGCAATTTGGGTTATTGTTGATCGTTTTACCAAGTCAGCACATTTTCTTACTATAAGAGAATATCTACCACTGGAACGTCTAGCAAGAATATATATTAATGAAGTTGTGAGACTTCATGGAGTACCCCTATCGATTGTTTCTGATCATGATCCCCGTTTTATTTCAAGATTCTAGAAGAGTCTTCAGAAATCCCTGGATACTGAACTTCATTTGAGCACTACCTACCACCCTCAGACAGACGGACAATCAGAACGAACTATTCAAACCTTAGAAGACATGTTGAGATCCTACTAACTTGACTTTCAGGGTATGTGAGATCAATATTTACCTTTGGTAGAATTTTCCTATAACAATAGCTTCCATTCGAGTATTCAGATGGAACCATATGAAGCGTTATACGGAAAGAGATGTCACACACCAACCTGTTGGGATGACGTTGGTGAAAGAAAACTTGTAGGTCTAGAACTGGTGGAGGAAACAATAAAAAAGGTGAAGGTAATCCAAAATCACATCAAAGCAGCTCAAAGTTGGTAGAAGAGCTATGCCGATAATCAAAGGAAGGATTTGGAATTTCAAGTCGCTGATCATGTTTTCCTGAAGGTATCTCCATGGAAGGGAGTCATACGTTTTGGTAAGAAAGGTAAATTGAGTCCCAGGTACATCAGACCTTTCGAAATTCTAGAATGAATTGGGGCTGTAGCTTACCAATTGGCAATGCCGCCAAGTCTCTCCAAAGTTCACGATGTGTTCCACGTATCTCTATTGAGGAAATTCATGCCTGACCCAATGCATGTACTCACCTATGAGGATTTAGAACTGGAACCCAATATGTCTTATTGTGAAGAGCCCATCAGGATTCATGATACGAGAGAACAAGTACTGAGAAACCGGACGACGCGTCTGGTAAAAGTTTTGTGGAGAAACCATAAGATGGAAGAAACAACGTGGGAACCCGAGGAACATATGATGAAGAACCACCCGAGTCTTTTCATGTGATAAGTATTCTAGAAATTTCAAGGACGAAATTATTTGAAGGATTGGAGAATGTAACACCCCAAGCTTCTACGGTACGCTTCTCTTTGAATAATGTGATAGCGTGTGTTGTACGCAACACCGAGTTTTAACACACCATAACCAATCTAACTCGCCGTTATGAATAGTAATACCTACTTTTTGAAATTATATATATTTTATATTTCAAAATGGACTTCATTTTTAGATTCGGAATATCGAATTTAGCCTAAGGTGAAATTTTGGTACTTTTCGGATTACGTTAATATTTTGATGAATAGTGAAAATTACTAAATTTTAATTAAAAACAACTTTTTGAATCGAAATAATTTATATTGATAAATTATGAATTTGAGTGGTTTTAAATTATTTTTAGAATATATTTTTACCATTTAATATAATTTTGGTCATTGGACATAATTTTACAATTAAACCGGACATAAACAAGTGTCAATCTTTTGATAGTTATTATCTCTTAACAACACGCTTTTTGTTTTAACAACGGGAATTAATTTTAAATTAATTTCTACCACTTCTGTGTTTTGAATTTTAAAAAATGGATTCCATATTTGGAATCAGGATGTTCAAATTGTGTAAATAGGTAACTTTTATTTTTAGACATTTTGAATAATTACTTCGGTAAATATTTTATTTCCCATGGTTAAGGGTAAATCCGGTAAATAAGGGTTAATTAATAATATTATAATAATACAAAATTACCCTAAAACGTGTCCTAGGCTCATTGGTTGATAAATTTTCGACAATAGGCATATTTGGGTCGATTTTGGGACCCCATGGAGCCACTTGTAGGTGACAGGGACACTTAATTTTAATTAAGTTAAAATAAGTACAAAAATGACACAAGCATATATCTTTTAGAAAAACAATTTTTACATAGGGTTATATATGATGGATTTTCTACTATAAATATTAATTAGAAATATAAAAAGATTTCCTACATAATTATATTTTATTTATAATTTTTAGAGATTACATAATTTAATTTATTTATGACACAATTATGATGCAGTAATTACCATAATAGTGACAAATTAAACTAATTGATATTATAAATACCCAAATAAATATAATATGAGACTTTTAATGAATTAAAATAATTTTATAGGATAATATTACATATTAGGATTAATGTAATTAATTTTTTTCGAAGTAATCATTCTTTTATAAGTTTCACAAAAATCTACTATTGAATAGTGTCAAAATTGACATAAAAGGGTTTTAAAACAAATATTATATTATTAATTGATATTAAATTACTAAAAATCTAAGGTTCTGAAAAGAGACTTATATCATGATAGGTGTATAATTAATGGACCACTTGGGGGTCTCTTGGATGTATATGGTAAGTTTATTAACCATATAATATAAAAATACAAAGAGACATTGTAAAAGTGAAACTATTTAACTTAGAGTTAATACTTAAAGATAAGGTTAATATAGTAACCCAAACCTGTCTAAATTCTATTGGTTGATTGGTTTTCGACCCATATTCATCTTAAACTTTAAATAATCAACTTTTGAGCCATTATAAACTGAATATGAATTTATTATAAACTAGTATTTCTAACTTTTCCAAAGGTGCCCCTCACCCCTCTTATAAAAGGGAACTCCTCCTTCTCATTTCTTTACACCTTCAAAGCCTTTTGGTTCGTCCAAACTCTGCCCAAATACTCTCCCAACTTCTCTCACTACAACCTAGAGTCCTTAGTTTGATCATAAAGCCAACCTATGGAGCCCTTTTGATCAAATCAAAAGGAAGAACCCGAAGAAGAGGTAAGGATTTCACCACCCTTTTCCAAGTTCCTTTCTTCTTCCACTTCTTCTTTCTTTGTTGTTACCATTCTAAAATAATAACTCCATTATCTTATATATACTGTGATGTTATTATAAATATGGTACAACCATATTCATTATTCTATCCACCCTTTGAATAACATGTCACCATACATGCGTACGTACGGCTTACCGTCTCCACGTCGTGGTGTAATTGTTATTCAATATATTATTATTTGGATAGGTATAAAAATGACGTGTAACTCATGTAAATAATAAATATAACATGATAATGATTCTGTATATATGATATACTATCAAATTATATATTATTTTAATATCAAAAGAATGATATTGTCGCTCGTGCGTACGTACGGACTACCGTCTCCACGAACGCGATGAGATTCATTCTCCATCGTATCCATTCAAGTTTAATTATCATTTTATGATTTAAAAATAATGTTCAAGGACTTGATATCATCTTGTACATTAATAATATACAACCTATCCATTAAAAACATGTCTTACATAACAAAACATATAAAATAAAATGAGTAAGTTAACACCCGAAACAACGATAATACTAAGATATTATTAAAAAATCAATGTTAAAAGATCATATATGATATCATATTAATGTATATGATTCTTGTATAATTTAATAACAATTATTTCACCATTATACAGGAGGTTAACCTACCCCAACCAAGGAAAATTACAAGGTAAGGGTTTATTTCACAATCTCTTCATTATCCGAGGTTGTTTATACGTAACAATCTACTGGGATCTCTTTATCATCCACATCCATGTTTCTTAAAAATGTATTTCAAAACATTTTCAATATTTAAAAGAATATGGGTTAAAGTCATTTATACCCTTTTTTGACTTTTTATAAGAGTTTTATAAAGGAATCATTCCGTCGTTTTCCAAACAAGGTGCTTTTTAACCTTTTCGACAGAATTAAGGTAAGAATGTTTTTTTAACTTATACAGCGGGTGCAGTTATTTTCCACTGTTATAAAATCATCAAAGCTTCACTTACAATCTTATAAGAATATTTTCAAAGAAAATGTTTTATTTTATAAATATATGACTCTTAAATGATTTCAAAATAGAAAGATATATTTCTCTAGAAAGAGTTTTGATTTCATCTATGTCAACATCCTTTGATGGATTTTATGCTTATTTGAATTTGATTTATTATGATACAAAAATTCTATATTGTATTGAAGGTTTTGTGATATTTTTGACTGTGGATGTGCTATTTTTATACCATTCACAGTTTATGGTTAAAGTATTGACATTTTGTATGCTATTTTTAATACGATTTTTTATGTTATATTTAAACCTTTTCATATGGGAATGCATTGGACTTAATATGTGACAGGTGGAGCCCGCTATAGCTCCTCGATGCATCGGTAGGTCACATGAGACAAACTAGTGCCTTGGCACCAGGCCTTGGAAAAATCTTATTTGTAGTCTTGGAACGAGGCCTTGGCTATGTGGTTATGATAGTCTAGCATTATGTATTCCATCATTATGAAAGTGGTTATTGATATTGCATGTGATTATTCGATTAGTAGAATATCCATGTGAATATGTAAATGGAATTATTTCATTTTATTTTTTCCATATTATGTTTATTTTCAAGTTTAAAAGGCTTTTGTTTTAGTTATACATTTCCTTAAATGTTTATTCTTATTTATGAAAGTTTCCGCTATATTTTTATCCTTACTGGGCATTTGAGCTCACCCCTTTTCTATGTTTTATTTTTTCCAGGAAGTGAAGAAGTAAATTATGAATGACCTGCAGGGATATTATTAGAGGATAATAGTGTGGATTATGGAGACAATATGTTTTTGTTGTAGTTTTTCACTTCATGATGTAATGTAAAACTTTATGAATATATCTAGTGTTTCCAAGGTTACTAAACCAATCAGTCTTTCGAGATTTGATCTTTCTTGTGATCATGCCAATGTTATGTAATAATGCACCGACTCTGGGTAACTGGGGTCGGGGCGTTACAATAAAACTTTGAACATAAATAGTCACAAGAAGTATAATAAAATTATATACATCATGAGAATTTATTTAGAATTTTTTGGGATTAAATAATTATCACTAATGGTGACACAATAGTGATGTAGAAATTATTTTATTGATTGAAATATCAAATAAATAGATTTAAAAATATTAAAATAAAAATTATATGAACTATTTAACATGTTCCATGAATTTTAAAGATTAATATTACATGTTAGGGTTTTATTAAATATTTAGGTTTGAATATATATTCTGTGTCGATTTCATTTAAATTTAAATAATTGAATAGTGTCAAAATTGACACTATTGATATTTTATAAAAATAACATATTATTAAATTGTTTAAAAATCAAAAAAATAATATAAAATTATAAATTTAAATTTATATGGTATAAAATGTCATAAATTATCCAATAATGGACAATTCATGAAACATAAGTAATTATTTATAACAATTTAAAATTTTGAATATTATTACCACAAAAAAACAAAATATATTAAATAAGGATAAATCAAGTTGACAAGGTTTAAAATAAATTACAAACATGTCATAATTTTATTGTATTATTATATTAAAACATTATAGAATCTCATATTTTAATTTCACTCATTTTTGAATTTTTTATGTGGGGTTTGGGTTTATTATAAATTAATATTTTAGAGGTTTCCAAAAGTGACTCTCTAGTCTCTTATAAAAGGGAACCTACTCCCTCTCCTCTTCACAACATTTTGAGCCTTAAATATTGGCCAAAATAATTCCATTTATCTTATCCACATTCCAAGAAACATATTATTGGAATTTTTTTTCTTGAAAGACCATCTTTAGTGCCCTAAGAGGAGGTTTAGAAGAGGAGCGTTGAAGAAAAGGTAATATGCTTTACCGATTTTTCCAAATTTATTTCTTCTTATAATTCATCTTATTTAGTTGTTTCATTATAAAGTAATAAAATCCATATCAATAATATACTAATATTTTATTATAAATATTATACAACCCTATTTCACCTTCTACTCATCCTACGAAAAACAAAATCATGGCGCGTGCGTACGTACGACCTACCATCTCCACGCTGTGGTGTAATCTGTTTTTCACAACAAACCTACTTTTATGGGTATAATAATTGAAGAAATAACTATATATGATTATTATAACATTATAATTATTCTGAGATAATATATCTTGCAATCCAATTTCATTCGAAAAATATGGGAATGATATAATCGCTCATGCATACGTACCGATTACCGTCTCCACGACGTGATGAGATTCATTCTCCATGTTATCCATTCCAGAATGATTATAAAGTATATATAATAAGTAAGAATGAAATATATGACATAATAATTCTATGTTATTTATGTATATATATATATTTCATTTACTTCCATTCAATTTAATAGTGAAACAAAAACAACGTTCATGCGTACGTACGGCCTACCGTGTCCATGAACGATGTATTTCATACCATTTATTGATCTATGATATATATATTATGAATATATATTATATATAAATCATGTTTTACATTCTGGAAGTAATTAATCATGATCTAAGTAATCATATTAATAATTACAAGTCAAAACACGTACGATAAATGAAACGATTTTACCCAAAACGCTGCTTTAACATGGAATTAACAAATGAAAGGGTAATATAAAGTCGTAAATGAATCATATATGATATAATAAATATTATTATGGTTTTTATAATTTAATAATATGTTTAAACCCACTATACCGGAGTCTTGGACACATACAGAAGAAATTGGAGATAAGGTAAGGGATTATTTCGTCTAACTTTTATTTCTGTGAGACATATGCCTTAATAACCATCTATTTATTTTGTATGGTGTTTATTGTTTCCATTAATGTTTTATTATTTATATTATGAAGGATATTATATTTACATATGCATGTAATTTTCTCTATTTTATGACATGTATGATTCCACTGATCATAAATTGTAAGGGATAATTATTCCAATCTCGTTCTTATCCAAGATTGTTTATTCATAAGTATTTACTGGGGTTATGTTTATCATCCATGTCCATGTTTTCATAAAATATTTTCATAAAATATTTACTATTCTTCCATGAATGTTTGAATTCATTTTTATCCATTTATGACTTTTACTAAAAGGTATGGAAGGAATCTTTTTTTGTTTACCATAAGAGGTACTTTTTGACTTTTCTGGAAAAAGTATGGGGAGAATGTTTTTATTGACTTATAAAACATGAATGGATTTTTACAGTTTCATAATGCCTTATATTCTTGAATTTTATTCAATAATATTTTATGATTATTTTCAAAAAAAATCTTTTCTTTTAAAATTGCATGGCATTTTGTAAAAAGAAAATGATTTGAAAGAAGAAAGGATATTTTACTCAAGAATTCATTTCAAGTATTTTATCAAAACTATTTTCCATATATGATGACATTATTTAGTATGTTTATGTTTCAAGTATAATGTCCCAATTATTTACATGGTATGATTTTTCATATGATGAAATGACATCCATTTTTTATATGGATTATGTTATGATGGGATGATGTTTATGAAACCCATATTATTCTTTGGGTTATGATGAATGATTTATGTTTATTTTGTGGAACATGAAAGAATGATTTAATTATGAGATGAGTGAGACCTATATCTCCCTAAAATTACTTGTGTAAAGATTTAGATCTCATGATATAAACATGTCTGGAATAAAAAGTAAATCCGGTTCAGTAATACAGGGATGAAACAACTAGTAAACCTTGTTCAGTAATGGACTTTGTCCACTATGATGGTCCTGGTAGCAATGCCTTGGAAAATATGGAAATCTTATCATGTGATTAATGGTTTTCCACAATTACATGTTTTATTACCTTTATATTTTATCATGATTTATGTTATTTTATGATCTATGGCTTATATACTACCATGATTTATTTCACAACACAAGATTTTGATATTTAAACTTTATGTTCATGATTTTAAGTTAAAATGTATGTGGTCTGTTTTATTTTCACCATACTTACACTTACTATGAATTTGAGATCACCCTTTATATGTTTTATTTTCCCCAGGATCTAAGGAATAATTTTAGGTAAGAAAACTGAAGGGGAAGATCTTTATGAGAGATATTGATGATCTTTAACAATGATTAGAAGATTATGTTCCGAGTATCCAAAGACACTAAACTATTACGATTATTGGGTGTCTGTTTTTTTATGTATTATGTATTCCACAAAAGTAATGTAATCTCCATGTAAATCAAACTTTGGGACTCTACCATTGGTATTAGAGGAAAGGTTTAGTTATCCTTTGGAAATTGGGATGGAAAATCTTTAGTGAGATCCCTAGAGATATTTCTGTGGTATGTATAGGGATGTTCATAAGGTTAAGTATAAGTATAGGTTACAGTCTTATAATTTTTATAAAGATCATGAAAAACCTAGTATTAATCCTAAGAAGATAGATATTGAATGTAATCCCCCTTTATTATGTTGTTTTCCTACCATGTTTTTTTTCCTCTAACACTATTATTTTTGGGTTTTAGAAAAATGGCTGGAAACCAGAAGATTCATGAAAATGGATGATATGATGGAAAATGGAATGATATTTTTCATGAGAAACCAAATGAAACGGGATTTTGAAGTCCAAACATCATTATTATTTATAATCATCAATCTCATAATATGTTCAATAATATCAACTTTGTTAAGTTTTGTGACTCAGATAATAAGAGAAAGATGGAGTTTTATGATCATCATAGAGGAAAGAAAGTTCAATTTCCATCTTGTAAATCATGTTTTAAGAGGCATCAAGGATAATGTTTCAAAGGAATAGGAAGATATTTTGGGTGTGGAAAAGAAAGACACAAAGCCAATAATTGCAAAGGTAATGGTTCATTTGACACCATGGACAAGGAAAATGGTATTACTAATACATCAACAATGGTTAAATGTTTTAAATGTGGAATGTACGGGCATTATGAAAACCAGTGTCCTAAGGGAAAATCTCATTAATATAATCAGCATGGTCTTATGGGTAGTATTTTTGTTGATGAAGATGATGAAGAGACTACACATGATATATGATATAAAAGAAGTGTTGAGGAATAATGAAGCTCAGTAAATGGTTTTGGAAGGCAGTGGAATGATTGTGTGTTTATCAAGAGTAATGTTGTATAGGTAATTTAATGGTACTATGGAATAAAGAAACATCTAATGATTGTTACACTATTGTTTTTATTAATGTATTTGAAATTATATGTTGAATTTTACTAGTAACCAGGAAAGTTTATTCATATATTTTTGGAAAGTAGATGCTATCCTCATAATAAAGGGATAAGAATATAATGAGATGTTTGATAGTATTAATAAGCTCATGACTGGTATATGCACAAAGTGATATCATGGTTTGAGTATATATATATTTTTTTGGGATTTTGGTATGTGGAAAGAGTTAACTTTTGACACAATTTTGTGTTTTCAATTAGGTTCTATGGTAATTCATGTTTCAAGAGAATACATGATTAAGGTATTCAGATGTTTAGTATAAGGCCCCAGCCTTAAACCTTACTTAATATTGAATTAAATGAATAATTCACATTGAGGATCTTTTCAGGTTTAGAGTTTTAGAGAATTAGAACATAACTATTACATCTTAATAGATTACAAAGTAGACACTTCTACTAAGTCTCCATAAAATAAAAACTCTTAAAAAGAAAGATGTCTAGATTCCATGTTTTAGATAGCATGAAATTCCCTTGATCCCATCCTTGACCTTATTCCACTTTAAGTCCTGTGAAAAACATTTCAAAAAACATGGGGTGAGTATAAAAAGCTCAGTAAGGGATACAAAAAGAATGAAAACTGTTAGTTTTTCAAACATCAAGTAAACCATGTATACTATATCAATGTAATACCTTCACCTTCATGAAGTAGTAAAAAAAATCTTCACTGAAAAAAGTATCATTACTTACCTTTTTGTAACTAAAGGATTACCACAAAACCCATATAAAGAACACATAGAATATATAAAGGTAACTTGGGACATAAACATACTTAAGTGGGATAACTATACGGTTGACTTCCACACATATCACTTAATGGAATAGCCATACGGCCAATTTCCATACATACTTAATGGAATAGCCATACGGCCGACTTCCATACCCAATGCATTGGATGTTATAACGTAACCACCCGTCCTAGTATTCACGGCACCACCCGTCATATGGTTTATAACGTAACCACCCGTTAAAATGTCCAAGTACCAGTATAAAATCATAAAACATAAAACCAATATAAAGGAATGATAACATTTCCACATTTCAATCACAATATATCATAAATATATTGACATAATAGAATCCTTTTTCCAAAACCATTTTCAATACCAAAATACATAAAAGAGAATATGGTATTTATTTTATTCTAAAAACATTACGGCTTGTTGAGAAAGCCAAAGATCAAATAATACTCGCGGCGGCGGAAAAGGTCGTTGTCACCGCGTACGTTAAAAAAAACATTCCTTTTTGTCGTTTAGTAAAACGCTTCGTAGAAAAAGATTCCTTTTGTATAAAAGTAAAAGTCAAAGGAGTTTATTCACCGTATAAAAGAAAGTTGTGTATAAAACGAAATATGCCTCAATGAAAAGAGATTGAGACGAAGTCCCTTACCTTGGGTCCGACATGACTCGATCGTTCTTTAACGTCCTGAATAATAAACTTGAGTTAATTTATACTTGATTAAGAACCTTTTTAAAGTTCATTATTCTTTTTATATCACTTATTGCCATGTTATAAACATTATGTAACCATTTAAGTTAATAATGTTTGTTTTGTCAATATTTGGTTCTTAAGTCGAAAGTTGACTTCTTACAATTACATGTTGTTCATGTGGTCAAAAGTTATTTATATCCAGAATGAAATTCCCGATTTGGATATAATATGTATCATATATATCCAGCATATACATGTATTTATAATATTACATAATCATTTAGAGGTAAGAAATGAAATGAACCGTTCATGGAGACGGTAAGTCGTATGTACGCATGAACGCTACTTTCATTTCTTTGTCATATTAGTGGAATTAAAAAAAAATGAGAGGTATGTATATTTTAATTCCATAATTATATTCATCATTTAGATATATCATTAATTATATATATACATTATATACATGTAATTTTAATAGTACATTACATTTGGGGATAAGAAATGAAATGCACCGTTCATGGAGACGGTAAGCCGTACGTACGCATGAACGCTACTTTCATTTCTATCTCATACTTTAATGGAAAGAAATAACAATGATATAGAGGTATATTATAATTCCAGTATAACATCATATATAATAACTTTAAATCCATCTTTTACACGTCCCACATATGGCATTAACGAATCACATCACTTTGAGGGGGTGGTAGTCCGCACTTCCTTAAATGAAGATATCGTGTTTACCCATAATGGAAACCATAAAGGTATTCCAAAAATGAAAAATACAGAAGCTTAAAGAAAACATAAACATATTATATATCATATATAAAAATAGTGACATCATAATGGCCACCCTTGAAGGTGTTCAATGAGTATTGAACAATCATCGTTTCGGGAGGCAGAATTTCGCCAACCACGGAAACCGTATGTTCTTTAACCATTTGATGTAGTTGTGTGAGAGTGTAGCTCAAATAAATATTATAACAACATCATAGTATATTGAAGATACTGGTGTTGTTACAAAAGAAGTAAATAAAAAGATTTTAGAGGGTTGGAGAAGCAAAATAAAACAAATGAACAAGAGAGAATGAATTACCTTTAAAAGTGTAACTCCCTTTTGATTTGAGCCTAAAGGCTTCCTTTGAAAGGATTCTGCCCAAAGGGAATCCTCTAGGATGAGGAGAGGGATGTGGAGAGAGTAATTGGGCAGGGGTTGGCCGAGCCAAAGGCTTGAGAAGTGTGTGAAATGGGGTAGAGGTGGGGGCCTTTTATAAGAGGAGAGGAGGGGCACTTTTGGAAAGTAAAGAAATATTACTTTATTTGAAACTGTGTTTCGGTTTTAAAAGGTCCCACATTGATATAATTCGTGTATAAGGTGATAAGGGTTCGAAATCCACTCATCCAATTGGTTTTGGACATGTGTAGGTTTTAGATTTTTCATTATCTTTCCATTTTATTTAAATCGTCAAATAATGATGTCATCGCTGCATCATTATTATGTCATATATAATTTAATTTATTTAATGTCTAAAAATTATAAAAAACATACTATGATGTAGGAAATATTTTTATATTTCCAATTACTATTTATAATCAAAATTTGGACTTGTATAACCCCACTCAAAAATTAGTTTAGTAAAACAATTTATGTTAGTGTCATTTTCACTTTAACATTGAATAAAAATATATTAATGTCATTTTCCAACTAAAGTGGCTCCATGGGGTCCCCAAGTTGGCCCATGGCTTGTCTGGGTCGGCCATGACTCACCCAATAGGTGTAGGACAAGTTTCATGGTGTTTTCACATTTTTATAATATCATTTTTACCTTAAACTACACTAATTATCTCTAATCGCGATTAATGAAAAAAAGTTACTATTCACCAAAAAATTATTTTAATCTCTTTGAACCACATTTTACTTCTTAATGACAACCATGTATGTCTGATTTTCAAAATTCAATACACATTAGTGGTAAACTTTCATTTAACTGAAAAATCAGTTTGCTTGATTACCACTTAGTGGTTTCACTATTCATGAAAAATTGAAGTTTTTCAGAAAATTACCAAAAATTCAACCTAAGCTATATTTGATATTCCGAATTCAAAAATGAAGTCCATTTTAAAAAATTCAAAACATATAAGTCAAATTAATTAATTTAATAATTAATTCCCACTGTCAAGAAAAATAGCGTGTTTTTCTGAAACAATAAGTATCAAAAGATTGACACCAGTTTAAGTCCAATTTCAAAGTGAAATTGATTCCAATGACCACCATTGGATTAACTGGTAAAAATATTTTCTAATTTCACTTTAAAACCAATTAAAATAATAATATAATCATATAAATAATTTAGATTAAAAAGAGGTTTTGAATTAAAATACAACATTTTACAGTATTCATAAAAAAATGAACTTTATCAGAAAGTTACCAAAAATTTACACAAAGTAAATTTTGATGTCCCGATTCTAAAGAAGAGTTATATTTGGTCCAAAATAAAGTATAAGAGTGATCAAAACTATATTTAATGACGGTTCACCATTAAAAGGTGATAAGTGAACCTTTAGTGAAAATTAGAGTATATATGCCCTAAAATTGAACTCTTTCCGTATTTTAGGCCTTTATCTTTAATTGGGTAAATGTATAAACATTTAAAAACATATCTAATCATATTTTAGTTATTTCTATCCATTCCCGCCAGTACAACGGCTACTTTTTAAATAACATTTAAAATAATATTATTTTATTACTAGTGTGCTACGTAAGTTTCAAAGAAACTCATCGTTGCGTATCGGGTACGCTATCGAACATAGCAACCCCTTTAAAATAAAATTAATATTTAATTCGTAAATATTAATAAATATGAAAATTCTTTATTCTTTATTTACCTGGGATGTTACATCCTTCCCCCCTTTTGGGAATTGCGTCCTCGTAATTTTATTCACTTATCAAAATAAGTGGGGGTATTTATCCCTCATAGCATTTTCAGATTCCCACGTTGCCTCTTCAATCACATGGTTTTTCCACAAAACCTTTACCTGATGAATCACCTTATTTCGTAACACTTGCTCCCTGTGGTCAAGAATCTGGACCGGTTGTTCCTCATAAGATAGGTTCTCTTCTAGCTAAACTACCTCTGGACTGAAAACATGAGATGGATCTGGCATATACTTTCTCAACATCGAAACGTGAAAAACATTGTGTACCTGAGATAAACTCGGAGGTAAAGCCACCCGGTATGCAACTGATCCAACTCTCTCCAGAATTTCATATGGTCCAATAAACCTTGGACTTAGCTTTCCTTTCTTACCAAATCTCATCACACTTTTCCAAGGATAAACCTTGAGAAAAACATGATCACCTACCTCGAAAGATAGATCCTTCCTCCGGTTATCCGCATAACTCTTCTGCCTGCTCTGAGCTGTTCGCATGTGTTTCTGAATCAGCTGAACTCTTTCTACCATCTCTTCTACCAATTCTGGTCCCATCAACTTCCTTTCACCCACTTCATTCCAAAATGCTGGAGTTCGACACCGCTTCCCATATAATGCCTCAAATGGTGCCATCTGTATACTGGAATGAAAACTGTTATTATAAAAAAACTCAACCAAAGAAAGATGTTGGTCCCAACTTCCCTGATAATCCATAGAACAAGCTCGTAGCATATCCTCCAATGTCTGGATTGTTTATTCTGACTGCCCATCTGATTGAGGATGAAAAGTTGTACTAAAATTTAATTCAGTACCCAAAGACTTCTGAAGGCCTTTCCAAAATTTAAAAGTAAACCTGGGATCACGATCCGATACAATGGAGAGAGGAACTCCATGTAACCTGACTATCTCTTTAAGATACAGACGGGAAAGTTGATCAAGAGAGAAAGTATCTCGTATAGAAAGGAAATGAGCAGATTTGGTCAAGCGATCAACAATAACCCAGATTGCATTATTACCTCGAGATGTCCTCAGTAATCCCACAACAGAGTCCATGGATATGTTTTCCCATTTCCACTCTGGCACTGGTAAAGGCTGAAGCATCCCTTTCGGTAACTCCTGCTCTGCTTTAACTTGTTGACATGTCAAACACTTCACAGTAAAATCAGCAATGTCTCTTTTCATTCTATCCCACCAGTAATACTCCCGCAGACCTCTGTACATCTTAGTACTGCCAGGATGAAAAAACAACTCATTCTTCAACTGTGAATCACAAGGCACACATAACCTCTTCACAAACCTCAAAACACAAACACAAACTTATCCAAGAACTCATGGAAAATTTTATTCATAAGGTCCATGAATACAGAAGGTGCATTGGTTAACCCAAAAGGCATAACTACAAATTCATAATGGCCATATCTAGTATGGAACGTAGTCTTCGGAACGTCTGCTTCTTTTACTTTCAACTGATGGTACCCCGACCTCAAGTCAATCTTTAAAAAATACTGAGCTCCCTGGAGCTGATACCACTTCATTCGATGGCCCAACATCTGCTGAAGTTGTTGCAAAGGATTTCACCACCCCTTTCTTCTTGTAGTCTAGCTGCATTCCCCCAGTTGAGTTCTTCGTTGGACACTCGTTTGCATAATGACCCATTTCATTACACTTAAAACATCTTACCGTTGGCTTTTCATTGCCGGCTTGATCATCTTCCTTACAGTTACGAGCAATATGACCAGACTTACCACACCGAAAGCACTTACCAGACTTGGATAAACATTCTCCAGGATGCATTTTACCCCACTTCTCACAGGATGGATATTTGGTTTTCTTACCTCCTTGCTTCTTTGATGAATTCTTCCCCTTTTCCTGCCAACTAGACCTCTTATTCTGTTGTTTGTCATAGAACACCTGATCATCGGCAAACTCCATTTCTACCTTCTCCGCACATCGAACAAGTTTTTCATAACTTTTGAATTCACGAGAAGCTAATGCCCTTCGATACTTTGGCTTTAACCCTGAGTAAAAACGGTTTATTTTACTATCAAGATCTCGTATGAAGTTTGGAGCATACCTTGCCAATTGAGTGATCTTTTCTTCATAAGCAGCCACTGAATCATCCTCCTGCCTCAATTCTAGGAACTGTTTTTCCATCCTAAGACGAAACACCTTAGGAAAATATTTCTCAAGAAACATACCTTTGAATTCGTCCCAGTAAAGATCCTCAATCTCATCACTATCCCTTATATTTTTCACCATCGACCACCACTGATCAGCTCCACCTTCAAAACGGTAAATAGCAAGACTAACCTTTTGATGTTCTGAACACCCCATGACATCAAAAATCTTCTCCAGTTCTTTAATCCTCCCTTCAGCTTGCATAGGGTCAGATGATCCTCTGAATGATGGGGGATGTTGCCTCATGAAATGTTCCACCACTGACATGTTCCTCTGCGGTTGATCTGGCTGATCTCGTGCATGGATACCACCACCATTTATATCCTGAGTCAACTGTGCCATCACTGCAACAAACTGTTCAGTTCCGATTCCGACCATCTCAGGATGCTGATTTGGAAGGTTATCTTCCTCCTGATGTCGTCCCAACAAAGCTGCTTTGTTTCCTCTGGGGAAAACAATTCTGAACACAGAAATATCTTAGGCGAAGCAACATGGTAATCCGTAAATGCTATATCATTTCAATCATATTATAATTTAACACTTTTCTAACTCCTAAAGTTGTCTAAACCGACCTTTGATACCAAATATATGGCCCCAGCCTTAAACCTTACTTAATATTGAATTAAATGAATAATTCACATTGAGGATCTTTTCAGGTTTAGAGTTTTAGAGAATTAGAACATAACTATTACATCTTAAAAGATTACAAAGTAGACACATCTACTAAGTCTCCATAAAATAATAACTCTTAAAAAGAAAGATGTCTAGATTCCAAGTTTTAGATAGCATGAAATTCCCTTGATCCCATCCTTGACCTTATTCCACTTTAAGTCTTGTGAAAAACATTTCGAAAAACATGGGGTGAGCATAAAAAGCTCAGTAAGGGATACAAAAAGAATGAAAACTGTTAGTTTTTCAAACATCAAGTAAACCATGTATACTATATCAAAGTAATACCTTCACCTTCATGAAGTAGTAAAAAAAATCTTCACTGAAAAAAGTATCATTACTTACCTTTTTATAACCAAAGGATTACCATAAAACCCATATAAAGAACACATAGAATATATAAAGGTAACTTGGGACATAAACATACTTAAGTGGGATAACTATACGGTTGACTTCCACACATATCACTTAATGGAATAGCCATACGACCAATTTCCATACATACTTAATGGAATAGCCATACGGCCGACTTCCATACCCAATGCATTGGAGGTTATAATGTAACCACCCATCCTGGTATTCACGGCACCACCCGTCATATGGTTTATAACGTAACCACCCATTAAAATGTCCAAGTACCAGTATAAAATCATAAAACATAAAACCAATATAAAGGAATGATAACATTTCCACATTTCAATCACAATATATCATAAATATATTGACATAATAGAATCCTTTTTCCAAAACCATTTTCAATACCAAAATACATAAAAGAGAATATGGTATTTATTTTATTCTAAAAACATTACGGCTTGTTGAGAAATCCAAAGATCAAATAATACTCGCGGCGGCGGAAAAGGTCGTTGTCACCGCGTACGTTAAAAAAAAATTCCTTTTTGTCGTTTAGTAAAATGCTTCGTAGAAAAAGATTTCTTTTGTATAAAAGTAAAAGTCAAAGGAGTTTATTCACCGTATAAAAGAAAGTTGTGTATAAAACGAAATATGCCTCAATGAAAGGAGATTGAGACGAAGTCCCTTACCTTGGGTCCGACTTGACTCGATCGTTCTTTAACGTCTTGAATAATAAACTTGAGTTAATTTATACTTGATTAAGAACCTTTTTAAAGTTCATTTTTCTTTTTATATCACTTATTGCCATGTTATAAACATTATGTAACCATTTAAGTTAATAATTTCTGTTTTGTCAATATTTGGTTCTTAAGTCGAAAGTTGACTTCTTACAATTACATGTTGTTCATGTGGTCAAAAGTTATTTATATCCAGAATGAAATTCCCGATTTGGATATAATATGTATCATATATATCCAGAATATACATGTATTTATAATATTACATAATCATTTAGAGGTAAGAAATGAAATGCACCGTTCATGGAGACGGTAAGTCGTACGTACGCATGAACGCTACTTTCATTTCTTTGTCATATTAGTGGAATTAAAACTAAATGAGAGGTATGTATATTTTAATTCCAGAATTATATTCATCATTTAGATATATCATTAATTATATATATACATTATATAAATGTAATTTTAATAGTACATTACATTTGGGGATAAGAAATGAAATGCACCGTTCATGGAGATGGTAAGCCGTACGTACGCATGAACGCTACTTTCATTTCTATATCATACTTTAATGGAAAGAAATAATAATGATATAGAGGTATATTATAATTCCAGTATAACATCATATATAATAACTTTAAATCCATCTTTTACACGTCCCACATATGGCATTAACGAATCACATCACTTTGAGGGGGCGGTAGTCCGCACTTCCTTAAATGAAGATATCGTGTTTACCCATAATGGAAACCATAAAGGTATGCCAAAAATGAAAAATACAGAAGCTTAAAGAAAACATAAACATATTATATATCATATATAAAAATAGTGACATCATAATGGCCACCCTTGAAGGTGTTAAATGAGTATTGAACAATCATCGTTTTGGGAGGCAGAATTTCGCCATCCACGGAAACCGTATGTTCTTTAACCATTTGATGTAGTTGTGTGAGAGTGTAGCTCAAATAAATATTATAACAACATCATAGTATATTGAAGATACTGGTGTTGTTACAAAAGAAGTAAATAAAAAGATTTTAGAGGGTTGGAGAAGCAAAATAAAACAAATGAACAAGAGAGAATGAATTACCTTTAAAAGTGTAACTCCCTTTTGATTTGAGCCTAAAGGCTTCCTTTGAAAGGATTCTGCCCAAAGAGAATCCTCTAGTATGAGGCGAGGGATGTGGAGAGAGTAATTGGGCAGGGGTTGGCCGAGCCAAAGGCTTGAGAAGTGTGTGAAATGGGGTAGAGGTGGGGGCCTTTTATAAGAGGAGAGGAGGGGCACTTTTGGAAAGTAAAGAAATATTACTTTATTTGAAAATGTGTTTCGGTTTTAAAAGGTCCCAAATTGATATAATTCGTGGATAAGGTGATAAGGGTTTGAAATCCACTCATCCAATTGGTTTTGAAAATGTGTAGGTTTTAGATTTTTCATTAGCTTTCCATTTTATTTAAATCGTCAAATAATGATGTCATCTCTGCATCATTATTATGTCATATATAATTTTATTTATTTAATGTCTAAAAATTATAAAACAAATACTATGATGTATGAAATCTTTTTATATTTCCAATTACTATTTATAATCAAAATTCGGACTTGTATAACCCCAGTCAAAAATTAGTTTAGTAAAACAATTTATGTTAGTGTCATTTTCACTTTAACATGAAATAAAAATATATTAATGTCATTTTCCATCTAAAGTGGCTCCATGGGGTCCCCAAGTTGGCCCATGGATTGTCTTGGTCGGCCATGACTCACCCAATAGGTGTAGGACAAGTGTCATGGTGTTTTTACATTTTTATAATATCATTTTTACCTTAAACTACACTAATTACCTCTAATCGCGATTAATGAAAAAAAGTTACTATTCACCAAAAAATTATTTTAATCTCTTTGAACCACATTTTACTTCTTAATGACAACCATGTATGTCGGATTTTAAAAATTCAATACACATTAGTGGTAAACTTTCATTTAACTGAAAAATCAGTTTGCTTGATTACCACTTAGTGGTTTCACTATTCATTAAAAATTGAAGTTTTTCAGAAAATTACCAAAAATTCACCCTAAGCTATATTTGATATTCGGAATTCAAAAATGAAGTCCATTTTACAAAATTCAAAAAATATAAGTCAAATTAATTAATTTAATAATTAATTCCCGCTGTCAATACAAATAGCGTGTTTTTGTGAAACAATAAGTATCAAAAGATTGACACCAATTTAAGTCCAATTTCAAAGTGAAATTGATTCCAATGACCACCATTGGATTAACTGGTAAAAATATTTTCTAATTTCACTTTAAAACCAATTAAAATAATAATCTAATCATATAAATAATTTAGATTAAAAAGAGGTTTTGAATTAAAATACAACATTTTACACTATTCATAAAAAAAATGAACTTTATCAGAAAGTTACCAAAAATTTACACAAAGTAAATTTTGATGTCCCGATTCTAAAGAAGAGTTATATTTGGTCCAAAATAAAGTATAAGAGTGATCAAAACTATATTTAATGACGGTTCACCATTAAAAGGTGATAAGTGAACCTTTAGTGAAAATTAGAGTATATATGCCCTAAAATTGAACTCTTTCCGTATTTTAAGCCTTTATCTTTTATTGGGTAAATGTATAAACATTTAAAAACATATCTAATCATATTTTAGTTATTTCTATCCATTCCCGCCAGTACAACGGCTACTTTTTAACTAACATTTAAAATAATATTATTTTATTACTACTGTGCTACGTAAGTTTCAAAGAAACTCATCGTTGCGTATCGGGTACGCTATCGAACATAGCAACCCCTTTAAAATAAAATTAATATTTAATTCGTAAATATTAATAAATATGAAAATTCTTTATTCTTTATTTACCTGGGATGTTATATCCTTCCCCCCTTTTGGGAATTGCGTCCTCGTAATTTTATTCACTTATCAAAATAAGTGGGGGTATTTATCCCTCATAGCATTTTCAGATTCCCATGTTTCCTCTTCAATCACATGGTTTTTCCACAAAACCTTTACCTGATGAATCACCTTATTTCGTAACACTTGCTCCCTGTGGTCAAGAATCTGGACCGGTTGTTCCTCATAAGATAGGTTCTCTTCCAGCTAAACTACCTCTGGACTCAAAACATGAGATGGATCTAGAATATACTTTCTCAACATCGAAACGTGAAAAACATTGTGTACCTAAGATAAACTCGGAGGTAAAGCCACCCGGTATGCAACTGATCCAACTCTCTCCAGAATTTCATATGGTCCAATAAACCGTGGACTTAGCTTTCCTTTCTTACCAAATCTCATCACACTTTTCCAAGGAGAAACCTTGAGAAAAACATGATCACCTACCTCGAAAGATAGATCCTTCCTCCGGTTATCCGCATAACTCTTCTGCCTGCTCTGAGCTGTTCTCATGTGTTTCTGAATCAGCTGAACTCTTTCTACCATCTCTTCTACCAATTCTGGTCCCATAAACTTCCTTTCACCCACTTCATTCCAAAATGCTGGAGTTCGACACCGCTTCCCATATAATGCCTCAAATGGTGCCATCTGTATACTGGAATGAAAACTGTTATTATAAGAAAACTCAACCAAAGAAAGATGTTGGTCCCAACTTCCCTGATAATCCATAGAACAAGCTCGTAGCATATCCTCCAATGTCTGGATTGTTTGTTCTGACTGCCCATCTGATTGAGGATGAAAAGTTGTACTAAAATTTAATTCAGTACCCAAAGACTTCTGAAGGCCTTTCCAAAAATTAAAAGTAAACCTGGGATCACGATCTGATACAATGGAGAGAGGAACTCCATGTAACCTGACTATCTCTTTAAGATACAGACGGGAAAGTTGATCAAGAGAGAAAGTATCTCGTATAGAAAGGAAATGAGCAGATTTGGTCAAGCGATCAACAATAACCCAGATTTCATTATTACCTCGAGATGTCCTCGGTAATCCCACAACAAAGTCCATGGATATGTTTTCCCATTTCCACTCTGGCACTGGTAAAGGCTGAAGCATCCCTTTCGGTAACTGCTGCTCTGATTTAACTTGTTGACATGTCAAACACTTCACAGTAAAATCAGCAATGTCTCTTTTCATTCCATCCCACCAGTAATACTCCCGCAGACCTCTGTACATCTTAGTACTGCCAGGATGAAAAAACAACTCATTCTTCAACTGTGAATCACAAGGCACACATAACCTCTTCACAAACCTCAAAACACAAACACAAACTTATCCAAGAACTCATGGAAAATTTTATTCATAAGGTCCATGAATACAGCAGGTGCATTGGTTAACCCAAAAGGCATAACTACAAATTCATAATGGCCATATCTAGTATGGAACGCAGTCTTCGGAACGTCTGCTTCTTTTACTTTCAACTGATGGTACCCCGACCTCAAGTCAATCTTCAAAAAATACTGAGCTCCCTGGAGCTGATACCACTTCATTCGATGGCCCAACATCTGCTGAAGTTGTTGCAAAGGATTTCAACACCCCTTTCTGCTTGTAGTCTAGCTACATTCCCCCAGTTGAGTTCTTCGTTGGACACTTGTTTGCATAATGACCCATTTCATTACACTTAAAACATCTTACCGTTGGCTTTTCATTGCCTTCTTGATCATCTTCCTTACAGTTACGAGCAATATGACCAGACTTACCACACCGAAAGCACTTACCAGACTTGGATAAACATTCTCCAGGATGCATTTTACCACACTTCTCACAAGATGGATATTTGGTTTTCTTACCTCCTTGCTTCTTTGATGAATTCTTCCCCTTTTCCTGCCAACTAGACCTCTTATTCTGTTGTTTGTCATAGAACACCTGATCATCGGCAAACTCCATTTCTACCTTCTCTGCACATCGAACAAGTTTTTCATAACTTTTGAATTCACGAGAAGCTAAAGCCCTTCGATACTTTGGCTTTAACCCTGAGTAAAAACGGTTTATTTTACTATCAAGATCTCGTATGAAGTTTGGAGCATACCTTGCCAATCGAGTGATCTTTTCTTCATAAGCAGCCACTGAATCATCCTCCTGCCTCAATTCTAGGAACTGTTTTTCCATCCTAAGACGAACCACCTTAGGAAAATATTTCTCAAGAAACATACCTTTGAATTCGTCCCAGTGAAGATCCTCAATCTCATCACTATCCCTTATATTTTTCACCATCGACCACCACTGATCAGCTTCACCTTCAAAACGGTAAACAACAAGACTAAACTTTTGATGTTCTGAACACCCCATGACATCAAAAATCTTCTCCAGTGCTTTAATCCACCCTTCAGCTTGCACAGGGTCAGATGATCCTCTGAATGATGGGGGATGTTGCCTCATGAAATGTTCCACCACTGACATGTTCCTCTGCGGTTGATCTGGCTGATCTCGTGCATGGATACCACCACCATTTATAGCCTGAGCCAACTGTTCCATCACTGCAACAAACTGTTCAGTTCCGATTCCGACCATCTCAGGTTGCTGATTTGGAAGGTTATCTTCCTCCGGATGTCGTCCCAACATAGCTGCTTTGTTTCCTCTGGGGAAAACCATTCTGAACACAGAAATATCTTAGGCGAAGCAACATGGTAATCCGTAAATTCTATATCATTTCAATCATATTATAATTTAACACTTTTCTAACCCCTAAAGTTGTCTAAACTGACCTTTGATACCAACTATAAGGCCCCAGCCTTAAACCTTACTTAATATTGAATTAAATGAATAATTCACATTGAGGATCTTTTCAGGTTTAGAGTTTTAGAGAATTAGAACATAACTATTACATCTTAAAAGATTACAAAGTAGACACTTCTACTAAGTCTCCATAAAATAAAAACTCTAAAAAAGAAAGATGTCTAGATTCCATGTTTTAGATAGCATGAAATTCCCTTGATCCCATACTTGACCTTATTCCACTTTATGTCCTGTGAAAAACATTTCGAAAAACTTGGGGTGAGCATAAAAAGCTCAGTAAGGGATACAAAAAGAATGAAAACTATTAGTTTTTCAAACATCAAGTAAACCATGTATACGATATCAATGTAATACCTTCACCTTCATGAAGTAGTAAAAAAAATCTTCACTGAAAAAAGTATCATTACTTACCTTTTTGTAACCAAAGGATTACCATAAAACCAATATAAAGAACACATAGAATATATAAAGGTAACTTGGGACATAAACATACTTAAGTGGGATAACCATACGGTTGACTTCCACACATATCACTTAATGGAATAGCCATACGGCCAATTTCCATACATACTTAATGGAATAGCCATACGGCCGACTTCCATACCCAATGCAATGGAGGTTATAACGTAACCACCCGTCCTGGTATTCACGGCACCACCCGTCATACGGTTTATAACGTAACCACCCGTTAAAATGTCCATGTACCAGTATAAAATCATAAAACATAAAACCAATATAAAGGAATGATAACATTTCCACATTTCAATCACAATATATCATAAATATATTGAAATAATAGAATCCTTTTTCCAAAACCATTTTCAATACCAAAATACATAAAAGAGTATATGGTATTTATTTTATTCTAAAAACATTACGGCTTGTTGAGAAAGACAAAGATCAAATAATACTCGCGGCGGCGGAAAAGGTCGTTGTCACCGCGTACGTTAAAAAAACATTCCTTTTTGTCGTTTAGTAAAACGCTTCGTAGAAAAAGATTCCTTTTGTATAAAAGTAAAAGTCAAAGGACTTTATTCACCGTATAAAAGAAAGTTGTGTATAAAACGAAATATGCCTCAATGAAAGGAGATTGAGACGAAGTCCCTTACCTTGGGTCCGACTTGACTCGATCGTTCTTTAACGTCCTGAATAATAAACTTGAGTTAATTTATACTTGATTAAGAATCTTTTTAAAGTTCATTATTCTTTTTATATCACTTATTGCCATGTTATAAACATTATGTAACCATTTAAGTAAATAATGTTTGTTTTGTCAATATTTGGTTCTTAAGTCGAAAGTAGACTTCTTACAATTACATGTTGTTCATGTGGTCAAAATTTATTTATATCCAGAATGAAATTCCCGATTTGGATATAATATGTATCATATATATCCAGAATATACATGTATTTATAATAATACATAATCATTTAGAGGTAAGAAATGAAATGCACCGTTCATGGAGACGGTAAGTCGTACGTACGCATGAACGCTACTTTCATTTCTTTGTCATATTAGTGGAATTAAAACTAAATGAGAGGTATGTATATTTTAATTCCAGAATTATATTCATCATTTAGATATATCATTAATTATATATATACATTATATACATGTAATTTTAATAGTACATTACATTTGGGGATAAGAAATGAAATGCACCGTTCATGGAGACGGTAAGCCGTACGTACGCATGAACGCTACTTTCATTTCTATCTCATACTTTAATGGAAAGAAATAATAATGATATAGAGGTATATTATAATTCCAGTATAACATCATATATAATAACTTTAAATCCATCTTTTACACGTCCGACATATGGCATTAACGAATCACATCACTTTGAGTGGGCGGTAGTCCGCACTTCCTTAAATGAAGATATCGTGTTTACCCATAATGGAAACCATAAAGGTATGCCAAAAATGAAAAATACAGAAGCTTAAAGAAAACATAAACATATTATATATCATATATAAAAATAGTGACATCATAATGGCCACCCTTGAAGGTGTTAAATGAGTATTGAACAATCATCGTTTCGGGAGGCAGAATTTCGCCATCCACGGAAACCGTATGTTCTTTAACCATTTGATGTAGTTTTGTGAGAGTTTAGCTCAAATAAATATTATAACAACATCATAGTATATTGAAGATACTGGTGTTGTTACAAAAGAAGTAAATAAAAAGATTTTAGAGGGTTGGAGAAGCAAAATAAAACAAATGAACAAGAGAGAATGAATTACCTTTAAAAGTGTAACTCCCTTTTGATTTGAGCCTAAAGGCTTCCTTTGAAAGGATTCTGCCCAAAGGGAATCCTCTAGGATGAGGAGAGGGATGTGGAGAGAGTAATTGGGTAGGGGTTGGCCGAGCCAAAGGCTTGAGAAGTGTGTGAAATGGGGTAGAGGTGGGGGCCTTTTATAAGAGGAGAGGAGAGGCACTTTTGGAAAGTAATGAAATATTACTTTATTTGAAAATGTGTTTCGGTTTTAAAAGGTCCCACATTGATATAATTCGTGGATAAGGTGATAAGGGTTCGAAATCCACTCATCCAATTGGTTTTGGACATGTGTAGGTTTTAGATTTTTCATTATCTTTCAATTTTATTTAAATCGTCAAATAATGATGTCATCGCTGCATCATTATTATGTCATATATAATTTAATTTATTTAATGTCTAAAAATTATAAAACAAATACTATGATGTAGTAAATCTTTTTAGATTTAAAATGAATATTTATAATCAAAATTTGGACTTGTATAACCCCACTCAAAAATTATTTTAGTAAAACAATTTATGTTAGTGTCATTTTCACTTTAACATTAAATAAAAATATATTAATGTCATTTTCCAACTAAAGTGGCTCCATGGGGTCCCCAAGTTGGCCCATGGCTTGTCTTGGTCGGCCATGACTCACCCAATAGGTGTAGGACAAGTTTCATGGTGTTTTCACATTTTTATAATATCATTTTTACCTTAAACTACACTAATTACCTCTAACCACGATTAATGAAAAAAAGTTACTATTCACCAAAAAATTATTTTAATCTCATTTAACCACATTTTACTTCTTAATGACAACCATGTATGTCGGATTTTCAAAATTCAATACACATTAGTGGTAAACTTTCATTTAACTGAAAAATCAGTTTGCTTGATTACCACTTAGTGGTTTCACTATTCATCAAAAATTGAAGTTTTTCAGAAAATTACCAAAAATTCACCCTAAGCTATATTTGATATTCCGAATTCAAAAATGAAGTACATTCTAAAAAATTAAAAACATATAAGTCAAATTAATTAATTTAATAATTAATTCCCGCTGTCAAGACAAATAGCATGTTTTTGTGAAACAATAAGTATCAAAAGATTGACACCAGTTTAAGTCCAATTTCAAAGTGAAATTGATTCCAATGACCACCATTGGATTAACTGGTAAAAATATTTTCTAATTTCACTTTAAAAACAATTAAAATAATAATCTAATCATATAAATAATTTAGATTAAAAAGAGGTTTTGAATTAAAATACAACATTTTACACTATTCATAAAAAAAATGAACTTTATCAGAAAGTTACCAAAAATTTACACAAAGTAAATTTTGATGTCCTGATTCTAAAGAAGAGTTATATTTGGTCCAAAATAAAGTATAAGAGTGATCAAAACTATATTTAATGATGGTTCACCATTAAAAGGTGATAAGTGAACCTTTAGTGAAAATTAGAGTATATATGCCCTAAAATTGAACTCTTTCCGTATTTTAAGCCTTTATCTTTTATTGGGTAAATGTATAATCATTTAAAAACATATCTAATCATATTTTAGTTATTTATATCCATTCCCGCCAGTACAACGGCTACTTTTTAACTAACATTTAAAATAATATTATTTTATTACTAGTGTGCTACGTAAGTTTCAAAGAAACTCATCGTTGCGTATCGGGTACGCTATCGAACATAGCAACCCTTTAAAATAAAATAAATATTTAATTCGTAAATATTAATAAATATGAAAATTCTTTATTCTTTATTTACCTGGGATGTTACATTTAGAATGTGACGAACACGATATATCTTATGATATATGGGGGATAAATGATGGTATTCACATGCTTGTTATATGACCTTTCTAGTAATCGTTTTATTTATATTGTGAGTTTAGACAAAAGTACATTGGATAAGCCTAAAGGTTATAATGGATTAAGTTGGAAATTAGATAGTATTGTTTAAAGCTAGAACTTTTTCTCGATATTATTTTTGGAATGTTATAATGGTATAGTTTTAGAAAAAGGACAACATGTAGGATGGGCGAAAACCCATTGTGTCGGACAAGGTTGCTAGAATCGAACACACAACCAAAGTGCGACGTGAATTTATCACATACCACTGTCCTACAGGAAGTCCATAGTTTGTGGAAATTAGTTTTATTTTATTAAGCGGTATGATATATGAAGTATAATTCCATTTTTGGAACCATATATGATTAACCTCACCATAGATAGACATATGTATATTTGATATCTTGTGATAACATTGTTTTGTGATAGAGACAGACAGAATGACCTATCATTATATAAAATGATATGATAATAATTCAAGAATAAAAAATTCAACTTCATTTCTTTAAATAAGAGATGAAGTGGAAATTTTTCATAGAATGACCAACAATGATATTACACTGAAATCAAGCAGTATTTCTCCTTATAAAAAACTCATCAACTTTAGGGAAAAGATCTTGATATCAAAAAACATTGTCCTAGTACCCTCATATCCGTTGAATCAGTTGGTACCTTAGATCAACATAAATTAATGGATTTGTGATTATTGGATTTTTCATTGCCACGTTCTCTACCACTCTCAATCAGAACATGATGGTTAGATTTCCCTTCCATATCCATATTTTCACCTATGTTCTCCTACGTGGAAACCCAGTGATGAGTTAATTTGGGTAACTGTTAAGTTTCATACATTAGTTTTTAAAATAAAGTTTTATTATTCCTTTTTATGATATGGGTTTCTATGAATGATACTTTCTAGTAAACCATTTATAACCTCGACGCAATTCGAGGGTGAAATTCATTTTAAGGGGGGTAGAATGTAACACCCTGAGCTTTTATGAGAAATATTATTTTTAATTTCATTGGTGTCTTCTATTTTATGCTACACCACGATTAGCTTTCACTATACGCAACACCATATTAGCTTGTATTATACGCAAACACTGTTCTTGGCTTGTGTTGCATCCAAGAGAGACCTTCCTCAATAGGGTGTGTTGTACGCAATACCTAGTTTTACTAAACAGTGATATATTTTTCTTATGAACTAGCCGTTATGAATAGTATTAACCACATTTTTAATTTTATAACATTATCATTCATATTAAACATATTCTAGACCTTGGTATGAGAAATAAATTAAATATTCGGGTAAAATAAGTATTTTTAAAAAATGTAGTTTTGCCGCCTTTTGATGTCACACCAACATTAAATCTAGTTTTTGACATGTTTATGAGTTTTATTTGACAAAATAAACTTATTCATTGAAATAATTATATAATCATTTACTTTGGATAATCTTTTAATATTTTTGTATTAACTTTCATATTTTGATGAATAGTAAAAATATGCTAAATTTTAATTAAACACAACTTTTTTCATCAAGATAATTTATATGGTTAAATTATAATATTGAATGGTTCTAAAGTATAAATACAATATATTTTTAACATTTAATATAATTTCATTCATTATTATTAATTTTACATTGAATTCATAGGTAAAAACATTTCAATCTTTTGCAATGTTTTAACTTTTAAAACCTGTTTTCTCAACAGTGGGATTTATTTTAAATTAAATACTAAAACTTATGTGTTTTGAATATGGAAAAATTCATTCCATATTTGGAATCATTAGGCTGAAATTATGTTAATAGGATACTTTTTATTTTTAGAGATTATAAATAGTAACTACAATAAATTTTATTTACTACATTTAAATGTAAATCAAGTAATTAATGGTAAAAATAAGATTATATAATTACCCTAACACCTTATTAAATTCTATTTTATGAATAAAAGTATAACCATATCACCTAAGGGTCGGAATGGATTTATTTTATAGACTTTTGACCATGAAAATGATGTAATTATTATTAAACCCAAAGAAAGTGACAACATGTCACTCTCTTATATCTTATAAGTGTAATTATTTTAATTTAGTGATAAATTTCCTAAAACATCAAAAATAAATAGTCACCAAAAAGGTAAAAAAATTATCTACATCATGTAAATTTATTTATAATTTTTAAGTATTAAATAATTATCAGTAATGGTTACATAATAGTGATGTAGAAATTATTTTATTGATTGAAATATCAAATAAATGGATTTAAAAATATTACAATAAATATTATATGAACTATTTAATGTGCTCCACGAATTTTAAAGATTAATATTACATGTTAGGGATCTATTAAATATTTTGGTTCGAATATATATTCTATGTGGATTTTATTTAAATTCAAATAATTGAATAGTGTCAAAATTTACACTATTGATATTTTATAAAAATAACATATTACTAAATTGTTTAAAAATCACGAAAATATTTAAAAATTATAAATTGAAATATATATGGTCTAAAATGTAATAAAGTATAAAATTATGGATAATTCACAACACATAAGTAATTATTTATAACAAATTAAAATTTATAATATTGTTACCACAAATAAAAGTAAATAGATTAAATAAGGATAAATCAAGTTGATGAGGTTTAAAATAAATTCCAAACATGTATAAATTTTATTTGATGACGATATTACAACCTTATCTCATCTCATATTTTAATTTGAGTCACTTTTGATGTTTTTATGTGGGGTTTGGGTTTATTATAAATTAATATTTTACAGGTTTCCAAAAGTGACCCTCTCCTCTCTTACAAAAGGGCACCTCCTCCCTCTCCTCTTCACAACATTTTGAGCCTTCAGAATCGGCCAAACCCTATCCATTTATCTTCTACACTTACCTAGAAACATACAATAGGTCACGATTTTCTTCAAATACCAATGTTTGTGCCCTAAGAGGAGGTTTAGAAGAGGCGCGTAGAAGAAAAGGTAATATACATTAACGATTCTTTCGAATTTATTTATTCTTATACTTACTATTAATTAGTTGTTTCATTATAAAGTAATAACATAAGTATCAATCATATACTTATATGTTATTATAAATATGAAACAATCCAATTTCACCTTCTACCCATCCTACGAAAAATGAAATCACCGCGCGTGCGTACATACGACCTACCGTCTCCACGCCGTGGTGTAATATGTTTTTCATAACCAAAATACTTGGATGGGTATAATAATGGAACAAATAAATATATATTATTATTATAACATTATATTGATTCTGAGATATTATATCGTCCAATCCAATTTTATTCAATAATTATGGAAATGACACCATCCCTCGTGCGTACGTACGGATTACCGTCTCCACGACGTGATGAGATTCATTCTGCATGTTAACCATTCAAGAATGATTATAAAGTATATATAATAAGTAATAATGAAATATATGAAATAATAATTCTACTATATTTATGTATATATATATATGAAATTTACTTCCATTCAATTTAATAAGGAAACGAAAACAACGTTCATTCTTACGTACGACTTACCGTCTCCATGAATGGTGTATTTCATTCCATTTATCGATATATTATATATAAATTATGTTTTACATTCTGGAAGTAATTAATCATTATCTAATTAATCATATGAATAATTACAAGTCAAAACAGGTACGATAAATGAAACGATTTTACCAAAAACGCTGCTTTAACATGGAATTGACAAATGAAAGGGTAATATAAAGTCATAAGTGAATCAAATATGATATCATAAATATTATTATGGTTATATTATAATTTAATAATATGTCTAATCCCACTATACATGAGTCTCATACACATACATAAGAAATTGGACATAAGGTAAGGGATTATTTCGTCTCACTTTTATTTCTGTGAGACATATGTTTTAATCACCATCTATTTATTTTGTATGGTGTTTATGATTCCCACGAATGTTTTATTATTTTTATTATGAAGGATATGGTATTTACATATTCATGTAATTTTATTTATTTTATGATACATATGATTCCAACGATCATAAAAAGTAAGGGATAATTATTCAAATCTCATTCTTATCTGAGATTGTTAATTCGTAAGTATTTACTAGGGTTATGTTTATCATCCATGTCAATGTTTTCTCAAAATGTTTTCTTAAAATGTTTTCAAAAAATGTTTAATATTATTCCATGTATGTTTAAAGTCATTTTACCCTTTTATGAATTTTACCACAAGGTATTGAAGGAATATTTTTTTGTTTACTATAGGAGGTTCTTTTTGAATTTTCCGGAAAAAGTATGTGGCAAATGTTTTTCTTAACTTATACGGAATGAATGAATTTTTACAGTTTCAAATTACCTTATTTTTATGAAGATTCCTCTATAATATTTCATTTTTATTTTCAAAAAAATAATTTTCTTTTAAAATAGAAAAAAATTTTGTAAAAAGAAAATGATTTTGAAGAAGAAACAATATTTTACTTAAGGAATTCATTTAAAGTGTTTTATCGAAACTATTTTCCATATAAGTTGAAATTATTTAGTATGTTTATATTTCATGTATAATGTCTATATTATTTACGTGGTTTATTTTTCTTATGATGAAAAGATATCCATTTGTTTTATATGGAGTATGTTATGATGGGATGATGTTTATGAAACCCAAATTATTCTTTGGGTCATGATGAATGATTTATGTTTATTTTGTGGCACAAGAAAGAATAATTTCATTATGATATAGGTGGGACCTATATATCCCTCCAATGAATTGGGTAAATATTTATATCTCATGATATAAACATGGCTGGAATGAAAGTAAATCCGGTTTAGTAATACAGGGCTGGAAAGGAAAGTAAACCCGGTTCAGTAATGGACTTTTTCCACTGTGATGGTCTTGGAAACTATGACTTGGAAACTATGGAAATAATATCATCTTCTTAATGGTTTTCCACAATTACATGTTTTATTCCCATGCTATTTTATCATGATTTATGTTCCTTTGTGATCTATGCCTTCTATACTACCATGATTTATTTCACAACACAAGATTTTGATTTTTAAACTTTGTGTTCATGATTTTAAGTTCAAATGTATATGGTTTGTTTTATTTTCTCCATGAATACCCTTACTGAGCATTTGAGATCACCCTTTATATTATTTTCCCTAGGATATAAGGGATAGTTTTAGGTAATAAAAAAGGGGAAGATCTTTATGGGAGATATTGATGATCTTTCAACTTGATTAGAAGATTATGTTCTGAGTTTCCAAAGACACTAAACAATTTCGATCCTTGGGTGTTTTTTTGTTATGTATTATGTATTCATAAAAAGTAATGTAATATCCTTGTACGTCAAGATTTGGGTCTCTATAATCACTTAGCTTCTATAGGTAGTGAATCCCTAGTATGAAAATAATATACAATAGGAATTACATAAATCCATATCCCCTACTTAGTATCCCTGTATTTTAGTGATCAATCAAGCATTGAGGCATGTAAGTAAGAAATACAATCACATAAATAGAAAATGAACAATATCTCACATCTCACCTACAATTCCCTTCCACAAAACAATATATTTTACATCATCCAATGTTCTTAATAATAAATAACCCATAGAAAGTGAAATATATAATGAGGAAAGCAATGAGGATCTCATGAGAAAAAATATATTTATCTAATATAATAAAAAACAAAACATTTAAAATAGACTCATAATGTTGGGTCATTTAAACTTATCAAAAATTCCATTTTCAAATTTCTTTTAGAAACCATATGAAACAATACCCCTATTTGAAATCATCCATTAAGACAAGGTTTTGTTTCTTTATAAATAAAAAAGGTCCAATGCCTCTCATTTTCTATCCAAATAATTTAATCAAGGTCTCATAGGAATTTTGAAGGCAATTCATATAATAAACTATTTTAAATTCAAAACTATACATTAAATTCATAAGGAAAAACCTTTATTCCTAGCCAAATACCAATTGAATGTTTTTATACATTTTTAATGAATGTTATATATCAACATACAATAATTAAAACTAGTTTTTAAAACTCAACAACATCATGAATTTAAAACTAATACAACTCTATAGAAACACCTATCTCAACCAAAATAAAATCAAGTTTCAACATGATACCTTCTATAGAGAACACTAAAATAATAAATTAATCACCCTTTTCATTTTCAAAATGGAAAAAACCCAAGGTTATGATTAACCCAAACTATACCTCTCATATGAACCATTAATTAGGGTTAATGGTGGATGAAAAAACCTTAAATAAATTAGAGAAAGGTAGTTGGAGGAAGAAAAAGTGAAGGAGAAGAAATTACATTTAATTCTATCTAAAATACAAAGAGAAAAATGGCCAATAATCTAAGGGGGTGTGTTTTTATATATCTATTATTCTTCATTGGGTTTTCCTAATGCATGGAAGAAACCAGGGGAGTTCAAATTCAAAGGGGGAAATGGGTATTTTCACTTTTTAAGTGAATATGGTCAGACCAGGTTGTTTGAAGATCCATGAACCAACCTTACATTTGATACTATCCAAGATGTATCACGATATGTGGTTTCTAATAACCTTTCACAAACCATGTGCCACTACCCCTAAACACACTCACATTGAAAGGTATGTCACACGAGTTCCCCTATGCCTCACATTAAACCATGCATTACCTGTGCATATTTACCATGAACATTCACAAATGAACTATAGAACCTTATGTGTAAGGATACTCATATGGTTCGAACAGAACCATTCACAGTAATCAATTCACAAAATTCATCCCTATGTAAAATTCATATATATGGTTGGGATAACCATGCAGTTATTGTGAAAAAATCATGTGAAGAAGAAAATTTCTAAACTATTAAAAAATTGATGCCCGAAATTATGAATATTTTAAATAGAACAAAATTAAATTAAATAAATAAATAAAAGATAACATTAGGTATTACAGTAAATTAGGTCTTGGTTATATGCATGACTTAGTTTTTCTAACATTGCCATATCAAAACATCTTGTAAGGTATAATCTGTTAATATTCTATATTGTTGGATACCTATTTGATTGAAGATAAATAAATTCCACTATTTCACTCACCATATCCATGATTTATGATTTGAGGTGGAGAGGCTTCTAATTCCATTGAAATTTCATATTCTCGTTGAGGTTGAGTTATCCTATTTGATGTATTTTGAGATTGTGAGATGAAACTACTGTAGTATGTCAATTAATGTGATTTATTATGTTTGTAAATATTACAGTATGACATAATCCTCATCATAGAATAGCTATATTTAGTTCAATGTATCATGTATTAATTCAGGTGGTGAGCTATATCTCATGATGCCGAAAAAGAGTTTTCCTTGTTTATTATGAATGATTCCAACAAATAGGCTTGATTCATACTGATTACTTGTCGTCCATGATGGTAGAGTTGATGCTGTTTTTAATAGAGGTTTACCTAGTCATGTTTCCTAATGTAGTGGAAGAGTATGGTAATGTATTCCATAATGAGTTTGTGACACCACCCCCTCAATGAGAGATCATATTTGGGTTAGATATATAAGTGAGGGTATCTATTATCTCAATCTATCTGTATATAATGAAATATTCTGAGTTGTAGGAGCTACAGATCTAGATCCAGGATCTCTTACAAATAAGTTCTATTTGGCCTAGTGTATCACCTTGGGGTGATCTGATTTCATTTTCAAAGAAGGTAGATGGTAGTATAATTTTTCCCTCGATTATTATCTCTTGAATTATACGAAAATTAAGAACCATTATCTGATTCAACATATTGATGAATTTTTTCAATTAGATAAAGGGATCTATCTTATTATCTAAAATCATTATGTGTTTGGGATATTATCATTGGTGAGTAAAGTATGAAGATATTTAGAATACTTTTTTCAAATAATGATATGGAAAATAAATTTTCATGGTAATTTATTTTCTCATTATAAACACCCTATCCATGTTCATGGGACTCATGAAATATATTTTTTATGTGTTCTTAGACTGTTTTCTAGTATCATTCATAGAAAAAAGTTTGTTTTATTCAGAATCAAATGAGTAGCATATAGAAAACCAACAATTTGTTTTAGGGATCCTTCAAAGTTAGGTTCTATTTTGGAATTTGTCAAAGTGTATGTTTTGGGTCCATGAGGTACATTTAATGGGACATGTTATGTCACAACATGAAGTATATTTAAATCTTTTGAGGAATAATGTAGTTGTATCTTGGGTATCCCACAAGAATGTATTTGAGGTGAATTGTTAGCATGGTATTGTGGGATATTATAGGAGATTCAGGAAAAAATTTTCATAGTTTGTGACTCCTTTGAAAACCTTGACCAAAAAGAATCATGACTTTGTATTGACTAACTAGTGTAATAATTATTTTTTGTAATTGAAGGATAAGATGTCCATTGATCATGTTTGTTGTTTTCCACATGAAGGAGTTGATTTTGAGGTTCACTTTGATGCATCAAACCTTGAATTGGGTTTCATACATATACAATAGATAGTTTTTATCTCTTAGGGGTATAAATATTTACAACCAAATGAATGTATCTATTCCACCCATGATCTTTATTTTATTCTAGTGATTTTTTATTTGATATTTTGGTGGTATTACCAAATTAGTGACTTCTTTTTAGTCCTCCTAGATCATAAAATATCGAGGTATATCTTATAGAATCATGAATTTAACTTGTGATCTTGATGTTGGATTATTTTATTACAGGATAATGACATTAATAATTTATATACAGTAGGGAAAAGAAATGTTGTGGATGATTTATTGGGTACAAAGTTTTGAAGTGATGCTATTCCTGAGACCTGTGATTCTAAGAGAGTGATGTAAGATCTCTCAATGATACAACAAGGCATGGAAAAATTTTATTGTAGAGGATGTTTCTTATTGATGATCGTGAAGTAATAATTGGTGAAATAGGTTGATGATTCACAATTGGGGGATTCTATGTTGGTGGTTTTTCTAGATCAAGTTATTTTTGGTGATTCCCTTATGGGATGGTATGATGATGATCAACACCGAGTGTTGCATTAAGGGAGGATCTTAGTTACTTCGTTGATATGTGGGGTGGTTTTCTGAGAGTTGCAAAATGACCCTTTAGTTGTATATCCTATGGTGGACATTATTGATAATGCCTTGAGGGGATGTGTGTATTAGGATGAAGGGGTTGGTTGCAAATATCATATCTCAGTGACTCGTCTTCTAGAAGGTGAAGGCTATGCATTATGTTCTTGGTGGGTTTCTTCATCTGCAAGATATTTCCTGGTGGAAGTGGGAAGATATCTCAATGGATTTCCTCATAGTTTTACCTTGATAATTGAGTGGATATGATTATTTTTGGTTGGTTTTAGAGTAACTGAGGAATTAAACCCATTTTATAATGTTTTGAGAATTGATCTCGATGGATGTTTTAACGATGTGATATTTGGAGAAGGAGGAGAGGCTTCAAGGGGTTTCAAAGTTGATCATATATGATATTAATCCTCATTTTACCACCAACGAGTGATAAGGAATCTAAATTTCTTTCAAATATCAACCATGTTTTAGCATTTATTTTCATGTTCACTTGTACGGTCAAATAAAGAAGACTATCAACATTTGATGACATGATGTGTGCAAGAATTAGAGATTTTATAGGGTTGTGGGTATAACATATACCATTGGATGATTTTTATTACAATAATACCTATATCTATACAATTTTTATGACCTAATTTGAAGTGTTATATGGAAGATGTTTTTGATCTACATTATGTTGGATTGAAGTTGGAGGGTTAGTTAATCTGATAACTTAATTGGTGTAGTAAACAATGGTGAAATTCTATTTTATTTGAGGGAGAATGTAGTTTTGGACAATTAAAAGTACTATTATGAATATAGGAGGAGTCCTCTAGAGTTTCATGTTTGGTATAATATATTATAAGATATATCCTCTCATCATGGGTAGTGAATGTTTGGTTATATGAGTAAGATTCCTCTTTGATTTGTTAGGAATTTTTTGATGCTAGAGTGTATCAAGGCTATTTTTTATTAGTTACCAATTTCCCTATAGGTAAGATAGATTAATTATTTTTTCTTGGTATCATAATTTTTCAGAAACTATAATAGGATTCCCAAGTCATTGATTAGATATTAGAGATGATTCAAACTTTTAAGAAGGGAATATTGAGATTTGAGACTATTAGGGGAAGGTGTTCAAAGTTATGTTATCCCTTATGATCATATTATATGGAGACACAATGGTTTAAAACAATATATTTGAGAATGAGTGTTGGAAATTCATGATCATTATGTTGTGTTTTTTTGTTGATTTATCTTTTGATTATATGTATGAACCTTGTCGATGTACGAGTTGATTGAGATTTCATGCCTCCTATATGATGAATGTTTCTTATTTTAATATAGTGAGATCACTACTTGAGAAGTATCTTTATTGATGATTTCTTTTGTTTTAACACTTCATTCCATTAATTTTTTTTATTCATGAGGATGAGAATCATTTTATAGATATGTGATGTAAGGTTTTTGTCCTACAAAACCCTTTCTTCGTGAATTAGTAGCCTTTGGATGTGTCAAATGTGATCCTGAAAATTTTTTTAAGGTTTAGGAGGATTTTTGGACTTGGTAATTTTGGAGGTTGGAAATTTTGGTTTATGGGAACTCTATGGGGTTTAAAAAATCCATTTGGGTTGATGTTTTAGTTCTTAAAATCAATTTATAATTGTTTTGGATATGTATTTTGGAGGTGTGAGCATAGAGATGGCCATTTTTCAACTTGGAAAAGTATAAGGATGAAACGAACAAATTCCTCCCCATTTTATTGGTTTTTTATATTGGGTGTAACTCATTTGAGTTCTCCTGGTAGAAACATCCATGGTGAAACACCTGATTCCAGAGCATTTTTCTTAGCAATCCACCTTATTGGATGTATGGAATCCAACACACCAATTTTGGTGGAAGTGATGGTCTTGGTCAAGGCACACTCATGTGGAGAATATTTAGTAAAAAAAATAGGCGTATGAAATCCATATTGTTGGCATACTCACGGTGAGCCTCAAAATGGTGTGGCAGGCCAAACCAAACTATTGAGGCTACATGATTTTTTCTTGGTTTGAATGGAATATTGACATAGTGGTTCTAGTATAGAATGTTGGTGATAGTCTTCATCCAAACTAATAAATTTTAGATTATTTATTTTATTATCTAAAAGACTTCATATTTGGTTGCTCACTTACCAAGTATAGGGAGAAACATGGAGCTAATAATACCACATCCTCCCATTATTTTTTACGAATTATAGATTGTAAAAATTGAAGGGGTTGTTCTGAGACTTGTGGTAAGTTTTCCTATCCTTGATCCATTTCATCCCCATTTCTCTGTCCCTAAAATTCTCAACCTTTATTGAATAGAGATGAAAAATGTTTACCCTTGATTTTGATAGAAATGTTTTAGTAGAGTTTCTTCGCTTTATTTTTGAGAGGTTTCCTATACGATTTAATTTTGTCTCTTTGAAGTGTTTTAGGTTGTGTAGCTCTACTTCCTATCCTCACAGCTTGTGACAAGTGCTACTAAATATTTATTCAAGGTATAAGATCCATGAATTATCCTTTTTTCAGGAATTTGTTTGGGGATAATGAATTATCAATATGGGTAAATGGACACAATTTTCATTAATAATAATAATATCTAAAAATAGATAAATAGAAGGAATAGGAATGGAATGATAGGATTTCACGTTTTTAGGCCTTATTACATTATGGGAATTCCTTGTTTTTTACTAGGAAGTGTGTACACATGATAATATATCAATTTATGGTTCGATTTATAAGTTTCTATTCTAAAATTAATAAGAAAAACAAAGACGATAAGAAAATGTATGATAATAAAGAGTAAAATTCGCTGAACTCTATAATTATTCCTTGCAACTATTTTTTCTAGTGATAGTTTCTGTGATATTGTATATTGGATGCTTACAGTGTTACAACCCAATGTTTTATCAATGAAATTCACTTCTTATAATTATTCCTTATAGTATAATCACACAAGGAACCACAATGACATATAATCATACTAATTATTATGTGACCATTAAATATAATTTTTCCACTTCTATGTTTTGAATTTTAAAAATGTAACATACACGGTTGGTTTCATGATGATTTTTGGAGTCTAATAGGACAAACATAATTTTATGTGAATAGTAACATACACTTAGGATTAGTAACCTACCCTTATAAAAAGTAATATGACCCTTATGAATAGTAAATGTTCCAAAATAATAGTAACCTTACCCTTGAATGATTAAATAAAATTCAGGAATCTTATAAGTGACGACTTGAACATAGTAAATGTATTGGTATTTTTTTATGTCATAAATAAATATTTATAATTAATTAATTAATTTAAAATAATATCTATTTTCCCAAAATGTGTTTCTAAATTTACAATTCTATGTCTTCTCGTTTTAAGATAATTTTATAAGACCTTATGTAATTTTTTGAAAGGATTATAAATAAGTTTTAATTTTAAAATATGTAATTTTCAGGTAAATTATGATTTTAATTAAAAATTAAATTAATCATATTTATTAAATTATTTCCGAAAAATGGAATTCATTTTTGGATTCTAAATTTAGAGAAATTGTTAGGGTGAATCTTTGGGTTTTTTTTGAAATACTAGAATTTTTGGTGAATAGTAAATACATTAATTTACCATATAGATACATTATATTATAAACCCACTATTCCTGAAATCACAAGTTATTTAATAACCCAAATATAGAACTCATTTTCCCTATATAATATTATTGTTCATGTAATCATCACTATTTCTTATTGTGGTGGAAATTAATAAACTAATGATTAAAATATTTAGAAAACCCTTCTTCCCTCCACTATAAATACCACCATTCACACCCTCATTTACGCACATGTCTTAAGCTTGAAGCCTTGTCTAAACTCTGCCCAAACATCTTCCATATACCCTCTCCCAATTCCAAGAGCTTCTGGTCCCATCAAAATCCCAATCCTAGGCTTCTTTTGGAGGATCTCAAGAGGAGGATTCAAGAGGTAATTCCTCCCTCTATTTTCTTACATTTTTCTCTCAAATTTCATTTCATTTATTCTGTTATACTCAGATTATCTTATTCAAATTTAATGATTACTCTAGTATTCTTGATATACTGTTATGATATCATGTTAATGGATGATTACTCATTATACTCCTCCCTCCCTTTCTTTGTAAATGAAATGAAATCATTTCCCATGATGTGTTAATTTACCTAAATCACGGGCAATGTACTTCCTTTTTTCCTTCAAATCCTTCAATTCTACCTATAAAACAATTCAATGGTTGAAAAAATATTTTAAATTGTATTTATTATCTTCTTTATGTTCTGGAAATTACTTATTTACATGAAACTAAGTGATAAAATAAAACAAGTTCATTGTGATAAAAAACCACCCAAAGTAACCAAAAATGATCATCCTTAAATTTTATCTTATGGGATATAAACAAATAAATTATATGATCATTTATATCTATGTAATTTAAATAATAATATATATTAATAATTCTAGTTGTTCAACCAAATTTTAAATGAAAATTCGTTCATGAATACAAGTGAACCGTTCATAAAAGCTTTGAAAATTAACACTCCAGAACAATTAATTATACCTCTATAACTCATCAAAAGGCCCATAAAAGGACTTATTGAAACTATAGTAAAATCTTTTCATGTAAAAAAGATTTTTTAGTTGTTAATTAATTAATCTATTTTGGTTATACAAGACATTAAAATGAATAAATCATTCGGATTCAAGGTAAGGGGAAATTCTCAAACCAAACTTTCTTTCTTTGGGTTCTCCCTCTTTCACTCCATTTTGGGTATGGTTACTCCATAAAAATAATTTGTTCACCCTTACATTTCATATTATGGGATATAAATTTCCTCCACTATATTTTACGTCAAACACAATGTTTTTTACAATAACTATTCTTTCAAAAACACACCTTTTATTTCTCAGTCAAGGCTGATGGTTATTGTATCAAGTATGTTATTCCAACATTTTTTTGGGAACCCAATGTTTATGAATGTGTGTAATGAAATGAAACCCATTACATTACATGGGTTATTTATATTCATTTTCTATATATTTTTTTTGTGGCATGCATGATAATGATAATGTTAGGATGTGACAGGTGCTACTGTAATTATATAGCGTGATATGAATGTTTGCATGTGACGAGTGCACCTGAAATTATACAGTGCTATAATGTATTGGGTAAAGTGATGAATCTCAATATTTATAGTGAAATGATGTGTGAATAATATTATAGATTTTTCACAAGTATTTGTGGCAGTTAACCACTAAATACCTTATGTTTCATTTTTTACTCATTGCCACATTTCAAGTCTTTTATTAATGTTTCTTATCATGTTCATAATCCTTTTCCCATGTTATGATTTTGCACACCCATTGGTGTATTGTTCTTATCAATCCTCTTACTAGGATTTTATATCAACCCTTTTTATGTATATCCTAATGTGACTACATGTTCTAAGGAGGGGTCAAGTGCCAAGAAGAAGCTAGAGAATAAGTAATTAAATAAATGTTTATTTAATGTTGTAAATGCTAGTTGTGGTCTATGTTTTCCCAATAAACTAATCCTCTGAATCCTCTTGGTGTAATACTATTAGGTTGTTAATATTTATAATTATGTAATAATAATTTATGAAGAGGTAGGGTCTCTATAGTTGTTATAAGAGGAAAGGTGTAGTTAATATGGGAATTATGACTAGTAAACCCCAGAGAAAACCTCTAGTATGATACTAAGTAAAAATATGCACACAAGAAACTTTACATAGGGATACTATAAATTATTATTTTATTAAAAATTGTTATAATGAATATGTTATTAATTATTGAATTGTTTACTTATGTTTTGTTCTAACCTTTTCAATTTTAGAGAATGGTGGGAACGAGGGGAAACCGGGACAACAACTTGTGCGAGGGCCAATGAAATGATTTCCCGCACAACGTCCCCAATGATTTGGGAGGTGGAATTAAAAAAATCATGGTGATTATTACCCAACTATCTCATGGTTTAAAAAATAACTATAATAATGGGGAATGTCCTCCTTCATCTAAGAGGGAAGAAACAGATGTCACGTGCTTTATGCGGAAATGACCACTGACGTTTAGTGGATAATCCGGTCCACAAGTTACGGAAAAGTGGGTTAACTCCATGGAGAAGATATTTTATATGCTCCACTATTATGAGATGGAGAAGGTGGCACTATCCATTTATCATCAAGATGGAGAGGCTGATCAATGGTGGGATTTGATTAAGAACTCCAAGCCAAGGGACTAAATTAAAGAGATATAATAGGAAGACTTTAAGATCATGTTTCCTTATAAGTATTTCCCACAAAATCTTCATATTAATATGGAGAGAGAATTCATAAAGAACAATATAAATGAAAGAGAATCAGTCAGAACCTATGAAGCAAGCTTCACAAGGATTTCAAGGCACACTTCTGGTTTTGTTATCAATAATGTTAGGAAAATTGGTTGATTCTTTAGTGTATTAAAACCATACCTTTAAAAGTATCTTGAAATTCAAAACTTTTGGAGTTATGAAGAAGTTATTAGATGTAATCTTTATGAGGATATGGAGTTCGGATACTGGTCCCATGACTATTGTGATAAGAAATGAAATATGGGTTTTCAAGCGAGAGGATCTAATGATAAAGGTGGGAAAAAACTCAATGACCCACATGCAAAAATGCGGGAAGTTGCATCATGATATCTGACTCAAAAGGATAGGGAAATTCTTAATGTGTGAGAAAGAAGGAAACAATGCTCAAGATATTTGAAAAATAATGAAAAGGAAGGAGAATGTGGTGGAAGAAAAGATATAACAACCCATGGTTCAATACAACAACTATAGGGAAAAGGGAACAATACAAGCCATTACACTAAATGTCGAGTCCTCAAGGGTAATCATCATCATCAACCACCAAAGCTAATGAAACAAGGGAATTATTATTCCATAACTACTATATAATTAGAGTGATATAATGATGTCGTACAAGGTACACATCCTATTCAATCAAGAATGGAACAAGTCTTATTTGATTTTGGTTATATACATTCATTTATATCTTGAAAGCATGCTAGAACTATATAATCGATGCCCTGAAACCTTGAAGTATATATATATATATATAAACACAAATGGGTGAATTCCTTTCAACCCAAGTGTTCGACTACTCCCCTATTGGAATATGTGGTAATATTCTTCCAGTGAATCTCGTAATATTTACCTTGGTGTATTTTAATGATATAATGGGAATGAATTGGCTCTCATTATATAGAGATCTTATCAACTATAAGGAAAAGTAAATATCACTTCATATTCTGAACCATCCCATGCTCATCTACAAATTTATATAAGATCATGAATCTCCTTTTAAAAATCCTAACATAGTGTGGGTGTTGATAGCCTATGAATAAGAATACCTTGTCCAAATGGTTGAGTCAAAGGAAAGTGCTAACCTTCTGAAAATGCCCATCATGAGGGAATACAATGATGCATTTCCCAAAGAGTTACCCAGAATTATATTAGATTGTGAGGTATATTTTTGAATATAACTCATACCCATAACTACTTTTATCATAATGTGTCCCTGTAGGATTCCTTCTATCGAATTGGTGGATTTAAATAAGCCGCTTCAAGAGCATTTGGACAATAGGTTCATAAACCCTAGTTCATCACCTTGGGGTGTGATGGTGCTCTTTATGAAGAAGAAGGATTGAAAAATGCTGTTGTGTTTCGATTATTAGGAACTCAACAACAAAACCATAAAGAACAAATATCCTCTTCCAAGGACTGATGACTTGTTAGATCAGTTAATGGGAGCTCAATACTTCCTAAAGGTGGATCTTCATTATGGATATCATCAGATAAATGTAAAAAAAGAAGATATTTAGAAGACTACCTTCCAAACGAGGTATGTGAATTTTGAGTTTATTGTGATGCCCTTTGGACTTACTAATGCCCCTACAATATTTCATAGATATGATGAATATAGTCTTTAGACATTACCTTGAAATTTTTTTTGAAGTTTTTATCGATGGTATTATCATCTACTCCAGGAGAAAGGATGAACATGAAGAATATCTAAGACATGGGTCAGCAACATTGAGAAAGAAGAAGTTGTATTCCGTGTTCATCAAGTGTGACTTTTGGATAAATAAAGTCACGTACTTGGGATATGTGATAAATATTTAGGGAATTTATATGTACCCTTCAAAAATGAAGGTGATTGAATAATGGCCCAGGCCCTCTAGTTTCATAAAAATAAATAGGTTTCTTGGATTAGCTGGGTACTTCTGAGGTTTTGTGACAAATTTATCATGATTTTCAAGCTCCCTAACTATGTTAAAAAGAAAAGGGGTAAAGTATGTATAGATAAAATAATATGGGGGAATCCTTAAGGATGTAAAGAGAAAGATGATAATTGCACCTGTACACACACTAAAAAAATGTAGAGAATATTTTTTCATATACAATGATTCTTCAAAGAAAGGATTGGGTTGTGTACCCATGAAAAATAAAAATTTGATAGCCTATGCCTCACTACAGTTGATTATCTATGAGAAGAACTACCAGATGCATGATCTATAGTTAGCAATCGTGATTCATGCATCGAATATTCGGCAGAACTACCTTTAAGTGGAGAAGTGTGACATATACACCGACCAAAAGAGCCTAAAGTATATATTCTACCAAAAGGATATCAACGTGCATCAAAGGATATGGTTATAGATAATCAAATATTACAATTTCTCTATTCACTATCATCATGGAAAGGAAAAAAAGGTATATGATTCTCTAAGAAGAAACAAACCTACTACTATATCTATGCTTCGGATTGAGAAGGACCCTATCTTCTTGGAAATTCAAAGGATGGATTTGGAAATCATATGGACAGGGGATACATCCTACCTTTCCCAAATGAATGTGCAACCATCAATCCAAGAGGCACAAAAGGATGATCTGGGATTGCAAAATAATGTGAACATAGTGATGGAAGGGAACCTGCAAGAGTTCCATATCGACAATGATGGTGTCATTTGGTTTAGAACACAGCTTTGTGTGCGTTAAACACCCAGTATATAGAGTGATATATTGTACAATGCACATAGATCAACATTCTCTATCCATCCTGGAAGAACCAAGATGTACCAAGATCTTCGTAAACACTTCTGGTGGGATAACATGAAAAAGGAGATCACAAAATATATTTTAAGGTGCTTGGTATGTCATAATGTTAATGTAGAGAGAAAAATGGCCAAAGGGTTGATATAGCCATTTCCTATACCCATGTGGAAATGGGAGAATGTTAATATAAATTTTTCATGGTTATGTTATAGACGTCGAAGGGAAATAATGTGATATGGGTTATGTTTGACTGGCTCACCAAGACTACCCATTTTATCACCATTCAGGATGATATCTCACTTGAAAAAATTGAAAATATATATGCAATGGAAGTTGTGAGACTGCATGGTATTCCAATCTCTATTGTCTTTGATCATGATCCAAGGTTCACATCTAAATTCTGGAGAAGTCTTGAACATGATTTTAGTACTGAATTAAATTTCAGCATGACCTATCACCTCCAAACTGATGGAAAATTTGAAATAACTATTCAGATGATTGAAAACATGCCAAGAGCTTGTTCATTAGAATTAAAAGGTGGATGAGATCAATAACACCCTTTGGTTGAGTTATCATACAAAAATAAATTCCACTCAAGTATTCAGATGGCACCATACAAATCTTTTTATATAAAGATACGAAGAACGTCAACCTGTTAGGATGAAGTTGGATAAATAAAGCTACTTGGACCTGATCTTGTGACAGAGATGACAGAGAAGGTTCATGTCATCTAGAAACACCACAACGATGCTCAGAGTCAGCAAAAGAGCTATGCTGATAACCGTCGAAAGGACATGGTGTTCGACGTTTGAGATAAAGTCTTCCTTCGAATATCACCATGGAAGAGAGTCATGTGGTTTGAAAGGAAAGGGATACTAAGCCAAAGGTATATTGGCCGCTTTGAGATACTTGACCGCAGAGGACTCACGAACTACTGTCTTGATATTCCACCTAATATGGCTCATGTTCATGATGTATTTCAATTATCACTCATGAGGAAGTACATACCAAATCCCTCACATGTACTGAACTCAGAGGTGGTATAACTAGAAGATGATCTCTCCTTTGAAGAGAATCCAGTAGGGATTCGGGACTGGAGAGATAAGATTTTATGCAAGAAGACAACCCACCTTGTCAATGTGTTGTGGAAGAACAATAAGTTTGAAGAAGCTACTTGGGAACCAGAGGAGTCGATGAAGGAGAGATACCCTCACCTGTTTTTATAAATCAAAATTCCAAGGGTAAAATTTCATTTGGGGGAAGAATGTAACGACCCAATGATTTATCAATAAAATTACCATCTTATAATTATTCTTTATATTATAATAACACTAGGAATAACAATGAAATTTAATGATACTAAATATTATGTGATCATTAAACGTAATTTCTCCACTTTTATGTTTTGAATTTCGAAAATCTAATATACATGGTTGTGTTCTGGATGATTTTTGGAGTTTAATAGAACAAACATATTTTTTAGTGAATAGTAACATGCCCTTATGAATAGTAACCTACCCTTATGAACTGTAATATGACCCTTATGAATATTAAATCATCCAAAATAATGGTAACCCATTCCATGAATGATTAAATAAAACTTGGAAATATTATAAATGATAATTTGACCATAGTAAAAGTATTGATATTTTTGTAAGTCATAAATAAATAATTATAAATAATTATTTAATTTCAAAGAAAATTTATTTTAATAAAATTTGTTCATAAATTATAAATTCTATGATTTCTATTTTTATGATAATTTTATAAGACCTTACGTAATTTTTAAAGCATTATAAAATCAGTTTTAATTTTAAAATCTATATTTTTCAATTAAATTATGATTTTAATTAAAAATAAAATTAATAATATTTAGAAATTTATTTTAAAAAAATGTACTTCATTTTTTTATTCTACACATTGAAATATGGTCAGGGTGAATTTTTGTGATTTTAGGAAATATTAGAATTTTTGGTGAATAATAAAATACATTAATTTACCATATAAATATATTATAATTTAAACCCACTATTCCAAACATCACAAGTGATGTAAGCACAAAAATATTAAAATATTATTACCTATTTACTATTCTTTGTCATTAAATCATAACTATTTTTTATTTTTCTGAAATTCATAAACTAATGATTAAAATATTAAGAAAACCTTTCTCCACTCAACTATAAATACCACCTTTCACACCCTCATTTCCCCACACCACCCAAGCTTCATTTCTTGTCTAAAATCTGCCCAAACATATTACCTATCCCCATACTTCCAAAATCTTCTTTTCTCATGAAAAGACCAATCGTAAGCTGTTTAAGGGGATTTGAAGGGGAGGATTCAAGAGGTAATTCCTCTCTCTCTTTTCTTTCATTTTCCTTTCAAATTTCTTTTCTTTTATTCTCTTATCCTTAGCATCTCTTATCCAAATTTCATTATAACTTTATTATTCCTTTTATAATGGTATGATATCATGTTAATGCATGATTAATCATTATAATCCTCCTTCCCACTCTTTGTTAATAAAATTAAATCGTTGCCCATGATGTGTTAATTTACCTAAATCATGGGGCATGCAATTCATTTTTCCTTAAAATCCTTAAAGGATGACAAAAAAACCATGAAATGGTTGAAATAATATTGTAAATTTTATTTATTATTGTCTTTTATGTTCTAGAGTTAACTTATTCACATGAAACTAATTGATAAAATAAAACAAATTCCTTATGATAAAAAAACCACCCAAATTAACAAAAAATGATCAACATTAAATTTTATCTAATGGGAAATAAAAAAATTCCTTATAAGAACATATATATGTCTATAATTGTACTAATAATATGTAATAAAAATTATATATGTTCAACCATATTTCAAGTGGACATTCATTTATGAATAAAAGTGAACTGTTAAAAAAGTTATGAAAATTAACACTCCTGGACCATGAATTTAACCTCTACAACTCATCAAAAGGCCCATAAAAGAACATAATGAAACCATAGTAAACCATGTTCAGGTAAAAAATGTTATTTAATTTTTAATTAATTAATATAATGTGGTTATATAGGATTATAAAGTGAATAATGAATTTGGATACAAGGTGAGGTGAAATTCTCGAACCCAACTTTCTTTATTTGGGTTCTCCTTTAACTCCATTTTTGGTATGGTTACTCCGTAAAAATTATTTGTTCATAATTATCTTTCCTATTCTGGGATATAAAATTTCTCCACTAGATTTTATGTCAAACCAAATGTTTTACAAAACAACTCTTCTTTCAAAAACTCACCTTTTATTTCTCACTCAAGGATGATGGTTATTGTATCAAGTATGTTATTCTCACTTTATTTTGGGAATCAAAAGTTTATGAATGTGTTCATATGATATGAAACCCATTTCTTTCTATGGGTTATTTATGATCATTTTTTCTATTTTTTTATGTGGAATGCATGTTAATGTTAATTTTATGACGTAACGGGTGTGCCTAAAATTGTATAGCACAATATGAAAGTTTGAATGTGATGGGTGCGCCCAAAATTATACACCACTCCAATGTATTGGGTAAAGTGATGAATCTCATGAATTAAAGTTAAATTATGTGTGAAAAAGTTGATATGTTTGTTCACAAGTATGTGTGGTAGTTAACCACTAAAGGCATGATGTTTATTTTTTTTTACAGATTTCCACTTTTCATGACTTTTATTAATGTTTCTTCTCATGTTCATAATCCTTTTCCTACGTTATGATTATGTTCACCCATTGTTATATTGTTCCTATAAATCCTGTTACTGGGATTTTAGCTTACCCCGTTTTGATGTACATCCTCAGGTGACTACATGTACTAAGCAGAGGCCCAGTGCCAATAATAAGCTAGAGAATAAGAAATTAAATAAATGATTATGGTTGATGTTGTAAATGTTATATATGGTCTTAGTTTTCCCAAGACACTAAGGCTATAGATCCTCTTGGTGTAATAGTATTATTTTGTTTATCATTATAATGATGTAATATTAATCTCCGAAAAGGAAGGGGCTCTATATACAGATATTTTTTTTACTAGAATCTATTTAAAAGGGAATGATATAATTAGATTGGTAAATTAAGGAAGATATAAAAAGAAATTATAGATACAATTTATATATATCAAATATAGAATAGTTACTACATAAAAAGTCTTAATTAATCTTTTTAATTTAATTTATTAGTTTTTTAATGAAATATATACATTAGGTTCCTTTTTATAAAACCCATATACGATGAATCATTTATCAAGAAGAGTAAAGTAGAAATGATTCTTGCTATTGGAATTGATTGTTTAAGGTAATTTAATTCCAATCTTGGTAATGTTTCTAATTTTTTGCATTTTAAAATTGCCTCAGTTTCCCCTTGAAATTGTTTTTTGGAAATTATGCTTGCTACCATATATTCATAAGACATATCACATCCAATAATTTTATGTGGAACCCATTATGGTTGATTTACTCAGTGAGGGAAGTACTAGATTACTTAGGATTTCATAATGATTGTGGTATAGGGGATGAAACTGAGATCGTTATCATAGGTTCAGAGCGGGGATTTCATACTACCTTTTGTGTGATGAGGTAGATTCTAGGATTTTCTATTTGGGATGAGTATTATAATTCCTAGGATCTAAATAGTAATTAAAATATTCTTAAACAAATTGGTAGGGGAGTTCATGATGAAATAATAATTAAATTGAAACCCTAACCTTGTTTGGAAATGATTGAGAGCATGTTAATAAAATATGAAATTGAAATGATAATGAATTTATATTTCTGTAACGTTGGATTTTTATGAAATAACTTAACTAGAATTTATAATGGAATTATGATTGAAATTTTAAAGGATTACGCTTTACATACATAAATATGATATATTTTTAGATGGATATTTAATTCATTCCGTAAGAACATGCCCAAGTACCATAAATGTTTTGTGTATTTAGAGACTAGATATAAAATATTTTTATTTCATGAAATATATTCAACATATACCATATAAATATTTTCATTTAGTAATTTTCATAGAAATACCCTACTTAATCCTTTCTTCCAAACCTATGCAAATGAAACACAATAAAGCGGTGAGATCAGATTCTTAGTAAGGGTAAAAATGGGAGATATAAATCGATGATCATATGAAAGAATAAGATAATAATATGGGTTTGAGATCATAACCATAACATACCTATTTCATACCCAATATGTGAAAGATCAGAAAAATTATTCATGTCATAAATAATTTTCATTTTTAAAGACATTAATCATAATAGTTAGAAGTATTCATAAATCAATCATGAAGCATATGTTCATATCATAAAAGTGTGGTAGAATCATAGGTATAGAAACCATTTCACATGTTAAGGTTAACTACCATGACCATAAAGTCATAATATATCAAGCCTAAATACCAATTTCCCATAGTAAATCAAGGATGACAACTTATTTCCACTAATTGATCAAGAAAATCGACTTGTTTCATGTAATGGATCAAGAAAGTTAACTTGTTTTCAATAATGAATCAAACACATAGACTTGTTTCCCCAAATTATCACAAGAGATATTATACATTAACTTATTAATTAGAGGGATATATAATTCTAATCTCCCCGATCATATAATTAAAACCATATATATATGTACCACGAGATCATAAAATAATCATCAAATCATTATATCATAACCGATATAAATAAAATGGGTTTTATAGATATTTCATAATTTAATCATAGAATAACCCATGGGAAATAAATAGGTTTTATAAACACAAAATAATAATAATAATAATAATAAACCATTGATATAAATAATAATTATTGTACCATTGCATCATATCCTAAGTAAAATATAATCAACAATAAAGGTTGTTCTTGTTGATGAATATAAATTCCATTAAAAACATTTTTGGGAAAGATATCCTTTCGATTTTGAATTACTTTCATTAAAATATAAAATAATCCAAATTATAATGGAAAAAATTTCATTCAAAATTAATATTAAAAAACTTAAAGTAAGATTCAAATCATTGAGAATTCATGATTTAGTGGAATTATGTTCACATAGTATAAGTTAAAAGAAAACACTCTAATCCCACTGTAGTAGAAAAAGTCAAAACGAACCTCATTTGGAAAATTAAAATAATATTACTTTTAATTGATTGTGTAAAATGTCAATAATGGGTGAAAATAAATTTAAAAAATCATTATTATATCTTAAAAAAATCATTCTCTAAAAACATTTTTAGAAAATATAGATATAGAAGAAAAAAGATTTTTCACTTAAGAGGGAAATAATGTTGATTTTACTTAAAAGTAATCCTTCATTCTCTTAAATATTTAATGTGAAGAAAATAAAGGAAAAAATATATTACCAAGAAATAAATAATTTAGAATAAAATTAAATGTATTCATCAGATTAGGATCAGATAATTTCCCCAATGTAAATTCAAGCATAAACAATCCCGATTAAAATAGGATTGAAACAAAAATACCTTAACTCAACTATCTCCTTTCTTATTATATATTCCACCACCTATATAATAACTATTTATTTATAATAAATATATTATAGATCCATGTTAATATATATAATATCATGTATGATTTATTGAGGAAATCTCATCCCTCATTTATTAATAATTTGTTATTAAAATCACTATTCTGGTTGATATCTTCTTTGTTTTTAAGAATGTTTGGGTTCAGTAATCCAATTCTTTGTATTCAGATTATGGTCATATCATTTATAAATTTTTAATCATGATTTAAATAACATATATTTTCATTATATTCTTATTTAAATTCATATATAAAAGTTATTTATATAAAAATGAATTATAACATTCATGAAGACGATAGGTTGTACGTATGCATGAAAACTATTTTCACTTTCTTGATGGATGAAATAAAATAAAGGAAGATAATAATTAATCATTACATAATCCTTATTATATAATATAAATCATATAGATTCATCAAATCTATCGTTATTACCACATGATATGTTCCTATCACAGGGCGCTCAGAAAAAAAATTGAACCTGAGAAAAATACAATAAAGTGGGACTCGGGATGTCTCTAAAGAAGATCATGTGTGGGTGTATGAAAATATTGCTTGTTTCAGTTTCAATTTATTTATAAATTTGGGGAAATATTGATCTAAAATTTAATTTAATAATTATTCATATCACTTTGGATCATTCTCATATTCCTCCATTGAATAATTTTTCAGTTGGCCCACATTCTTCCTCTAATCAGTTGAATTTCATTGATTCCATTTACTATGATATTTTAGTTTGGATAGGGAAATAAAATTATCACTATAATCACTACTCTAACCTATCCAGGGGATTGGATACATTCATTCACCCTTTGATTCCCCTAGTATATGCTATTTCATATATTGAATTAAATCCATGTTTCCAGGGTGTCTGATGATGATAATAATAAGAAGAAAATAAAGATAATACTAAAAGAAAACTAAACTGATTAAAACAATTTATGATCCATATAGGATTTAGTAATAATATAAAATGACCCAAATTCATTAACATGGGGGAAAGAGGGGATTCTTCTTGGTGAAACCACAAATGTACCAGTGTTCCATCATTTGAGTTTTAACAATGGAGAAAGAAAACAAATTGAGGGTTGTGGATAGAAATGTGTGAGAGATCCACCCTAGAGTGAGTTAACCCTCCTCCTCTTATAGAATAATTCTCAACCATCCAAGCATACCTCCCTCCATGTGATCAACAAAAACTTCTTCATGAAATTTACAAATTTCTTCTATATTAATCATGGATCAGATTTACTTTATGTTAGATGATTAGATTGTGTCTAGGATCAAGGGTTTGGATTACTTCAGTGATACTTCCATGTCAAGTTCAACATCCTTTTTTCAGTGGAGTGTTTTGGTGCTTCACATCATTATATATATTTTATTAGCCTCAAAGAGAAAAATAATCTTAGGATTTAGTTGATGGGACTCATTATTTACTTGTTACTAGGAATTATCATTGTTAATTATGAAATATCATACTCTATCAGTGTTTTTAACCTAGATGTTTCATCATCATCTGGTAAATTATAAATGCCTCTTATTAGTGGTGCTACATTTTCTCAATAGGATGGTTTCCCATGTATCTTTCCTACCTCATGCTTGAATCTTGCACACACAAGTGGTTATATTTAATGGCTCAAGGATATTCTTAAAATCTTTAGATAGCGAGGAATATATTTTGAAACAACTCCCCTATTTTCTTTAACTTCTTTATATGATCTCAGCCATTCATCATGCGACTTTGGTGCAAATTGGTAGCAACGTCATTTAAAACTAATTGGAATGTTAAAACTTTGTCAGAGGTGATGAAGGTAGGGAGGATCCACTTGTGTGGCATTAGGATGGATCTCAACATCAGTCAATGTGAATCATAGATTAGATTGGTGAACAACTATGGCTCCCTAAAAAAGGTGTCTCTAATCCATAATCAACCCATATTTATCAGTGGCACCATTACGTGGTGCAACCAGAGTAGGTGGCATCATAATTTTTCTCACTATGGTGGAAAATAAGTGGTAGAGGTGACATTTAGGGAGATTACTAACCTATAGATCATCCTCAAGATTTGATCGATTGGGTTAAGATTTTTCATCATAATTTGTGGATTGGAATAAGTTAGTGGTCATATAATATCTTGAGAGGTGGTATCATGGTAGGCAGAGGTCAGAAACGATTACAGTAACATTACATATCATGAAAGAATTAGTAAGTCTACCCACTATGATATTTGTTGAAAGGGTAAAGTATCATAGTATGTATGCCTTCAATGAGGTTGGTTGAATAGTAAGGTGATGAAGTGACCCTGAACATTGATAATGGGAAGCTAAAGGAATAGTAAATTATTCTTCCTGTTAGGTAGTGTAAGTTCTTGTGGATGACATCCATACTTACTATTTCATAGTAGGTTCTCAATACTGGGGAAATAAAATGGTCAGTATCCATAGTTAGTGTAGTGACCATGGATGTCAAGATCACTTGCATACTTTTTAAAATTTTATCCTATAGAAGAAAAGGGTTCAAATTTTCTTTTAGTGCAATATTTTTCTATAATTAAAACTCACTCTGATAATAAGAGTCAGTTAAATTTCAATGTATTACTTCAAAATTAATATCAATGTATGAATATATTCAATAAAACATTTTGAAAGCTAATTTACAACTAATTTACAACTTCATATAGTCTATTAAAATCCCTACTTACCTAAGAATTGAATTAATATTTGTGTATTTCAATGAATAAATGAAAATAAAGTTTGGAAATTCAAAATCAAGTCAATCCCCCACAGATGGACTATTTCACTTCTAAGTAATATTATATTTCTATTTCAACATATTAAAAAATAAATTCATCCTAACTATATCTAAATTTAATATCTAAAGAAGAAGAAACACTACAATAAAATAGGCCTTTAATAATGCTGGCCTTTATCCATTCTTTTTTTAACGCTAATAAAAGGTACCATTTATTAGTACTTTTTTCTATCACTGATAAAAGGAATCCTTTATCAGTTGTAATGAACTGACCCTAGTTACCCTAATTCGGTGCATTATTAGATAAAACTTGGCATGATACAAGAAATCATGTCCCGAAAGACTGATTAGTTTAGTATCATTTGAAGTACTAGATACATACATAAGTTTTATATTACACCATGAAATAAAAAACAACATTGAGTTCTCTTTGAAAAATATTATATCACATATCTTATTCCCATAGGTTAGTCATAATATAATACATCATATCCTGGTAAAAATAAAACATAAGAAAGGGGTGAGCTCAGATGCTCAGTAAGGATAACAATATGGGGGAGGTATCATAAATAAGCATAATAATTTAAGGCAATGTATAAGACTAAAACAAAAGCCTTTTAAAATTAAACTTCATTATAATATGGAAAAGGTAAATCAAATAATTCCATTTACTTATTCCCATGAATATTATACTGTCTAATAATCACAAGTAATATCAATAGCCAATTTCAAAATGATGGAATGCATAATCCCATACATCATAACCACATAGTCAAGGACTCGTGCCAAGACTACAACGTGCCAAGACTACAAATAATATTTTATCAAGGCCTTGTTCCAAGACACTAGTTTATCCCATGAGATTTACCGATGCACCGAGGAGCTATAGCGGGCTCCAACCATCACTTACTATGTCAAATGCATTCCTCATATGAAGAGGTTGAAACATAACATAAAAATTCATATTAAAAGTTGCAAAGAAATGTGAATACTTTAACCATAAACCATGAATGGAATAAAACTAACACATCCATAGTCAAACATATCACAAATCCTTTAATACAATATGGAAGATTTTATCTTAATAAATCAACTTCAAAGAATTGTAAAATCTATCAAAGGATGTTTAGATAGATGAAATCAAAACTATTTGAGAGAAATATATCTTTCTATTTTGAAATATTTTAAAAGTCAAATAAATATAAAAGAAAAAATTTATTTTTAAAATATTATTATAATCTTGTATGGGAAGTTTCTAAGGTGATATAACAACAGAAAATAGCCGGCCTCACCCTATAATTTAAAAAAAAATCTTTCCTTAATTCGTTGAAAAGGTCATAATGTACCTTGTTTGGAAAACAGTGGAAATATTCCTTTCAAAACATTTTATAATTAGTCAAAGATAGGTATAAATGACTTTAACCCATATTTAAGGAAATAGTAAATTTTTTTTGAAATACATTTTTAATAAACATGGATGTGGATGATAAATATTTCCCAGCAGATACTCATGTATAATCAACCTCAGATAATGAAGAGATTGTACAATTTATACTAACCTTGTACATTCCCTTGATCGAGAATATAGTAACCTCCTGTATAATAGTAAAATAATTTTTATTAAATTATTCAAGGATAAAATACATAAATATGATATCATATATGATATTCTAATATTGCTTTGATAATAATATTTAAGTAGTATCATTGTTTCGGGTGTTAACTGATTCACTTTCCTTTATATGCTTGGTTAAATAAGCTATTATTTATGGATAGGATGTATTGATTCAAATCCAGAATGATATTAAGTTCTGAAACATTATTTTTAATCATAAGATGATTTTTTTCATGAATTCATATGAGGAGGAATGAATTTCATCGCGTTCGTGGAGACGGTAATCCGTATGTACGCATGAGCAGCAATATCATTTTATCGATGGTGAAATCATATGTCATTGGATGGTATATCATATATAAAGAATAATTAACATGTTTTATTTATTATTTACATTAGTTATACTCATTATTATACCCATCCAAATAATGATGTGTTCGAATAACAAAGTACACCACAACGTAGAGACAGTAAGCCGTACGTACAGACGTATGTTGGTTTGTCATTCATAAGATTGATAGAATAATGAATATTCTTGTACCATATTTATAATAAAATCCCATTATGTATAAGGTACTTGAGTTATTATTTTTTTATGTAAAAAACTATGAAATAGGAAGTGGAAGAAGAAAATAACTTTAAATAGGTGGTGAAATTATCACCTCTTCTTAGGGTGTTTTCTTTGGAATTGATCAAAAGGGCTCCATCGGTAGGCTTTATGATCAAATTAAGGACTCTAGGTCAAAGTGAGGGTAGTTGGGAGGATATTGTATCAGGTTTAGTCTAAGATAAATGGCCTTGGAGGTATGATTTTGAAAAAGGATAAGTATCCTTTTATAAGAGAGGTGAGGGTCACTTTAGGAAAAGCTTGAAATATTATTTTATTATACATTCATATTTAGTTTGTAATGGATTAAAAAGGATTTACTTCTATTATAAGGTATGTTTTGGTCGAAAAACTCTCAACCAATAAGTTTTAGAAAGTTTTAGGTCACCATTTTAACCTTATCTTTTTTATTTAACTTTTAGTTAAATAGTTTAACTTTTACCATGTATTATTGTATTATTATAATAAATGGATAATAATATTACTATAAAAATCCAAGAGAACCCAAGTGGTTAATTATTTATATAGATAAACTTATATAATTCCTTTGGATGAACCTTATATTTTTATGAATATTATATCATTTAATAATATGGTATTTGTTTTAAAAACTCATTGATATCAATTTTGACACTATTCGGTAATTTGTTTTTGTGAAAGTCATAACAACTATATCACATTGAAAAAATTTATTTAATCAGAACTTAAATGTCATATTAACTTATAAAATTAATCTAATTAATCAAAAGTCAAAATGTACAATTATATTAATATTTATAATATCAATTATTTTAATCTTTCAATAATAAGGTAATTATTGCATCATAATTGTGTTATAAATAAATTTATTTATTTAATGTATAAAAATTATAAATAAAATACTGTTATTTAATAAATATTTTTAACTTTATAATGAATATTTATATTCAAATTTATATTATTATAACCCTATATTAGAAATTTTTTAGTTATTATACTTTTATTTTAACAGTTTTAACTCTTCTTTAAATAAAATAATAATATATGTCATAATCTAATCCAAGTGGACCAAATGGATCATATTTTTTTCCTAAGGTTTATTTTGGTAGAAATACACCTATATAATAGATTTAGGACATGTGTTAGTTTAATTATAATATCATTTTTATTATTAATTACCCTATTTAATTTTTATCATGGTAAATAAAATTCAAAAGTTAATATTCACCAAAAACTATTTTCAACTTTTTAAACAAAATTTTACTTAATGATATCAATCGTGTCTCTTGGATTTTTTAAAATCAATTCACAGATGAGGTAAAATTGTGTTTATTCAAATTTTTAAATGTGCCTAAAAGGTGGGTAAAAGACGTTAAACAATTCAGTTAAATTTTATAAATCTAATTTAATTTTGAAATGAATCCAAAGAATTAAATTGATCTTATATAGGTATTATGTGTCTATTTTGAACCAAAAAAAATTATTTAAAATAATTTATAATTTAAAAAAAAGTAGGTTTCAAATAATAACATAGTGTTTTTAATTATTCATAAAAAATTGAAAGTTTTAGAAAAAAAGAAAAAATTCACGCTAAGATAATTCTGATGTTTTGAATCCAAAGATGAAGTCCATTTCGAAAAATAGAATTTATAAAATTTTAAAATGTTTTTTTATTACTATTAATATCACATAGTTTGATTGGTCGGGGTGTGCAAAAACTCCATGTTGCGTACAACCCAATTTATTTCTTTATTCATAGATGAAACATACCTTGGAAGCTTGGGGTGTTACATTTTTCCTTCCTTAAAATAATTTCGTCCTCAAAATTTCTAGAATACAATTGCATAACAATATTCAGGTGGTTCTTCATCATAAGTTCCTCATTTTCACACATTACATCTTTCATCGGGTAAGGCATGTATTTTCTCAACAGTAATACATGGAACACATCATGAACTTTGGCGAGTATTGGTGGTATTTTCAAACGGTAAACTATAACTCCAATTTGTTCTAGAATTTAGAAAGGTCTGATGTAACTGGGAATTAATTTACCCTTCTTTCCAAATCATATAACACCCTTCCATGGAGATACCATCAAGAAAACATGATCTCCAACTTGAAATTACTAATCCTTTATTCGGTTATCTGCATAACTCTTTTCATACTTTGATCTTCATTGATGTGGGTTTGGATATTCTTCACCTTTTTTATTGTTCCCTCAACATGTTCTCGACCTAAAAGTTCTCATTCACCAACATCATCCCAACAAGTTGGTGTGCGGAATCTCTTTCCATATAACGCTTCATAGGGTGCCATCTGAATACTTGAATGGAAGCTATTGTTATAAGAAAATTCTGCCAGTGGTAAATATTGATCCCAAAAGCCTTGAAAGTCATGTGAGAAATATCTCAACATGTCTTTTAAGGTTTGAATAGTTCATTCTGATTGTCCATCATTTTTAGCATGGTAGGCAGTGCTCAAATGAAGTTTAGTATCTAGGTCCATGAGAATACATTTCAAAAATCATGATGTAAAATGGGGATCATGATAAAAAAATCAAATGGGGTACTCCATGAAGTCTTAAAAATTCATTAATATATAGACTTACTAATCATTCAAGTGGTAAATCCTCTCTTATAGAAATAAAATGTGCCGACTTGGTAAGATGATAAGAAATGACCCGTATTGCATTATTCCTTCTAGGAGTCCTTGGAAGTCCCATGAAAATCCCCATCGTAATATCAATACATTTCCACTCTGGTATAAGAAGAGGTTGCATGACTCATAAATAATGTTTTCTTCCAGCCTTCATCTATTGAAAAACCATACATCTTGACACATAACCAGTAACCCCCCTCTTTATGTTGTCCCACAAAAAATGTTTCTTGAAATCTCTATAAATCTTAGTGCTACCGAGGTGTATAGAGAAATTGGAGCTATGAGAATCATCCGAAAATTCACTTTTTAGATCAGGTATGTAAGGAACACAAAGTGTCTTCCCAAATTTCAAAATTCTATTTTCATATATAATGTCAATCAATCTACCATCAATCACTGCTTTAATATTCTTTTTAAACTTCTCATCATCATTATTATAACTTTTTATACTTTCCATTAATGATGGTTTAGAAACCATTTGAAAAGTATTGATGTTTCATCATCCATGATTATTTCCATATCCATTTTACTAGATCCATTAACATAGGATCTCTTTCAAGTCTCATCTTTTTTAAAACTCTATGATCATTTCTTATCAAAGCATCTACCACCTTATTTACCTTCCCCAGGTGGTAGTGTATGGCCTGAATGGCCCGAAGGCCTTCATTTTTATTGATTTTCGATAACCACCTTTCATGGGATGTGGGGGAACCCTTACAAGGCCCGTAGGCTCAGAAATTACATGGCCTGTAGGCTTAGGAGATTACATGACCCGAAGTTCTTAGGGAATTTAACCAGACTATCTACGAGGAACTGCCCCTCCCCAGCATCTGAATCTTGATAGTAGCTCTCCACCTTTGCATGAACATATGGCTAGGCTTCCCATGCAAGAACAGGCTGGTACCGATGGTATAGCCATACCCTCTCATTCTGACAATCCAATTGGCTCTGCTCTGGTATGTGAACCTGCTCTAAATCCTCTTCTAGGGCTTCTCTTTTTATGTAGTGTGTCTAGGGCCAGCATTCATGTGGTCCAAAGGCCTTGCGGAGGCCCTAAGGCCTTAAGGTTGCCCAAAGGCCTTGAGAATCAACTTTCCCGAAGGCCTTGGGTGGCCCGAAAGCCTTACAGGACCAAAGGACCAAACCGGTGGCCCAAAGGCTCAGATGGATGAATAGTTCCAGCTTCTATAGTTCCAAACAGTGCCTGCTACAGTACTGCTACAGTGTCAGCTACAGTACTTATAATGTAACTTGGAAATATGCCTCTACCCGAATTTGATCTCGGGTCTCTTGGATGCACCTAGCGAGTCCTCACCAACTGGGCTAAGGCTCTTGTGCGGGTGGTAGTGTATAGGGAAATCATAATCCTCTAGTAGTTCGAGCCATATTTTTTTCCTCATGATTATTTTATTTTGTGAGAAATTTTTTTTCAAACTCTTGTGATCAGTATATATCTCACATTTTTCACTAAAGTGATAGTGTCTTCATATCTTTAAAGAAAATATTACAGTAGCTAACTCAAGGTCATGAGTGGGATAGTTTTGATCGTGAATTTTTATCTTTCATGATGCGTAAGAAATAAATCTATCATTCTGCATAAGGACCCTACCAACTCATTTCTTTGAAGCATCACTATAAATAACAAACCCATCATTCCCTGATGGTAGAGTCATGATATAAGTATGAACTAATATTCTCTTCATCTATTCAAAACATTCTTCACTCTCTTTTTATCAAATAAATCATCAATGTGAGGTAAGGGATACTTGTTATTTATTGCTGTATCATTGATATCCCAATAGTCAATGAAAAACTCATAGATCCATATCTATTCTTAACAAAACTAATAGGGGATCCCCATGGAGAAACACTAGGGAGAATAAATCCATTATCACTCAATTACACTAGTTTTTTCTTTAGTTATGTTTATTCTATAAGGGGTCTTAGATATGGTCCTCAAACTAGGAATTAAGTCAATGGAAAACTCAATTTCTCATTCTGGAGGATGTCCAGGTAAATCCTCTGGAAACAAATCAATATATTCTTGCAAAACAGGTACATACACTATTTGAACATTACTTTCCTCACCCATATTTACTTCATTCTATTCCTCCCTAATAATTGAATTTATTAAAGCTTCTGGGGGTGGATCTAGATGAGAAACATATGATGATGTTTTTGATATAAAGATAAGGTACTCCTTATCATCATCGAAAACTGTAACATCCTTCTTCTTTCAATAAATTTTCACATCATGGTCCGAAAGCCAATACATACTGAGGATTATATCAAATTCAATCATGGTTATGATGATGAGATCAGTAGATAAAGTACATTTATATGCCCTAATGGGAACTGATTCATAAAACTTTTTTGCAATGATACTTTCCTCAAGAGTTTTAACTAACAACTCCTTTGTTAAATCAAATTGGAAATATATATTTTTCTTAGCAAAAATGGATGATAAGAAACAATGCGATTATCCATAATCAAATAAAGCATTGGCTAAATTTGAGGAAACCATTAAATTAACTTCTACTACACCAGTCAGAGATTTATCCTCAGTAGTAGTGATCACATAATCTTAGTCTTTCTCCCTTCGCATTTATTGAGGTAAAATTCCTTGGAGCTTAGAAAATTCATTTGAATAATGCCCCATTTTTCTATAATTTAAGCATTCATCAATGAAAACATCTTTATTTTCCATGAAATAATGAGCTTGGTGGCCTTTTCAACACACTGTTAACAGACTCCCATTCCTTTTTGGCAAGTACCAGGGGGTTTCATCTTACATTTATAGTAGGATGGAAATTCAACTTTTCTTATCATCCCCTTATTTCCATTTCCAGAATGTTAATGAGATCTCTTCTTCTCTTGCATTGATTTAATTTCGTAGGACTTAGAGAATTACTTTTCTGTCTTAATAGAACAAAAGAAAATATCTTCATACGATGGGAAGGATTATAAGACTAATGATCGAAGGAGAAATGGTTTAAACCCATAAAATAATTGATCAATCTTACTCCATGTGTTACGTATATAATATGATGCATGCATTGTTAACATTGTAATGTTATCCTCATACTTTGTGACATTCTCATCATCCTTTTCCCCCAAACTCAGAAATTTTCATTCCAAATCCACTCGATGGTCAAGAGGAATGTATTTTTCTAAAAAATTCTCTTTAACCTCCCTCCATACCATATTTGATACTTATTCATCCTCCTTTGTGTTTTGAATTAATGACCACCATTCATCTCCATCTCCCATGAGGCGATAAACCTCCATGACAACATTTTCCCTTTCATTACTCCCCAAAGAGTGAAATATTTTCTATAAAGAACATATCCATTGGTTAGCTACAAATGTATTTGTAGTCCCATTGAATGTTTGTGGTTATTTACCCATGAATCTATCTAACATTGATCCTCAGCATTGAAGATCTAGGTGCTCTATACGGGTAAGTTTATTATTCATAGCCCGAGTGAGTTGTACTAGTATGGTTATAAGTTGTTCAGCACCGGTAGCATCACCAGCTCTACTATAATAATCTTGAGTAGGAGGTAAAACCCTATATTGATTATGTGAATTGATACAGTTTCAATTCCTTCCACTAGGCTCTATTTATGAACAATGGAATACAATAGATTAGTTTATTAATCACAATAAATAATTACAAACAAGTAAAATACCTAACATAAATTGAACAGTTTATGCATATAATCCACTATCATAAAAAACTTCTTGGAGGAAGTATTTACTCATAAATCCTTCATAATGGGTTGTAAATAAAATGAAAATTATCCTATGTATATCCCTCAAAAGTTTCATAACCATGAGTGCAGAAAGGCTCGTTGTCTTATACAAGGATACCCCAGGTCAAGCCCAAAACTCCTTGTTGGAGTTTTCACTCCTAGTTACATCCATGACAGAACCGCCTCTACATTCTCGAATCCCGAAAGGGATGTATTTCTTTCAAAATTAACAAAATCCCCACATTACCAAAATTATAGGAAGTTCTTTTATGATAATCCTCAATGTCTATCTTTGGGTAATGTTCTCTAATAAGAGTTTTTCTAAATCAAGATTCCAAGGTTTGTACTAAATTTCCTCTGATACCAACTGTAATGCCCTGACCCTAGTTACCCAGAGTCGGTAAATTATTATATAACATTGGAATGATACAAGGAAACATGTATTGAAAAACCAATCTATTTAGTATCCTTGTAAGTACTATATACAAACATAAGTTTTACATTACATCATGAAATAAAAAATTATCATTGTGTCCCCTTTGAACAATCCTATATCCCTTAGCATATTACTACAAGTTAATCTTAATATACTTCATCACATCCTGGAAAAAATAAAACAGAAAGAAGTTATGAGCTCAGATGTTCAGTAAGGATAACAATATAGCGGAAAATATCATAAATAAGCACAGTCATTTAAATCAATGTATGAGAATAAAACACAATCCTTTTAAAATTAAACTTAAGAATAATATGGCCAAGATAAATCAGATAATTCCATTTAATTATTCACATGGATATTCTACTAGTAAAATAATCACATGTAAAATCAATATCCAATTTCATAATGATGGGATGTATAATGCTGGACATCATAACCACATAGTCATGGCCTCATGCCATGAATACAAATAATATTTTGTCAAAGCATTATTATATGACACTAGTTTGTCTTATGAGACCTATTGATGCATCGAGGAGCTATAGCAGGAACCACCCATCACATACTAAGTACAATGCATTCCTCATATGAAATGGTTGAAACATAACATAAATATTCGTATTAAAAGTAGCATACTAAATGATAATAATTTAACCATAAACCATGAATGTTATAAAAATATCTCATCTACATCCAAAAATATCAAAAAACCTTCAATAAAATATGGAAGATTGTATCATAATAAATCGACTTCAAATAAGTGTAAAATCAATCAAAGGATTTTGGCATAGATGAAATAAGAACTATTTGAAGAAATATATCTTTATATTTTGAAATAATTTAAAAGTCACATAATTATAAATGAATACATTTATTTTTAGAATATCCATATAATATCGTAAGGAAAGCTTCGAAGGTGTTATAACGACGTACAATATTAGCACTCTCATTATATGTTAAAAAACATTCTTTCCTTAATTCGTCGAAAAGAACATAATGTACCTTGTTTGGAAAAGGACGGAAAGATTTATTTCAATTTTTTTTTATAAAAATTCATTCAAGGGTATAAATCACATCAACTCATATTATAGGATATAGTAAAAATTATTTGGAAAACATTTTTAAGAAACACAACCATGGATGATAAAGAGGTCCTAGTAAATACTCACGTATAAACAACATCGGACAATGAAGAGATTGTAGAATTAACCCTTACCTTGTACTTTTCCTTTATTGGGGTTACGTTAAACTTATATATAATAGTAAATAATTGTTATTAAATTATAATAAAACCACATATATAAATATGATATCATATATGATCTTCTAATATTGCTTTGTTAATAATATTTCAGTACTATCCTTATATCGGGTGTTAACTTATTTGTTTTTCTATGATTGGATACATAAGAAATTATTGTTATGGAAATGATTTATTTGAATAATATTCATATTGATATAAATATCTTAAAAAGTTTTTAATCATAAAAAAATTGTTCTTGAATGGTTAAGATTTGGAATGAATTTCATCGCGTTCGTGGAGACAGAGATACGTTCTTACACATAAGAGATAATATCATTATATTGATAGTGAAATAGTATGTAATTGGATTGTACATCATATATAGAAAATCATTAAAATGTTATATTTTTTATTTACATCAGTTATACTCATTATTATACCCATCAAAATAGTAAAGTGTTTGAATAACAAGCTACACCACGGCGTGGAGATGGTAAGCCGTACATACACACTTATGGTGACTTGTTTTTCATAGGATGGATAGAATAATGAATATGGTTGTACCGTATTATAATAAAATCATAGTATTTATAAGGTAATGGAGTTTTTTTGGGTATGGAAACAACAAATAAAGAGGAAGTGGAAGAAGAAAACAACTTTGAAAGAAGTGGGGAAATTATTACATCTTCTTTGGGTGTTTACTTTTGATTTGATCAAAAGGGCTCCTTAGATTGGATTTCTGATCGAAGTAAGAATATTGTTCGAAGTGAGGCTAGTTGGAAGGATATTTGACTAGGAGTTGGCTAAGTCAAATGGCTTTGGAGTTGTGATTGTGATAGAAGGGGAAGTACCCTTTAATAAGAGAGGTGAGGGTCAATTTAAGAAAAGCTTGAAATATTATTTTATTATACAATCATATTTGGTTTATAATGGATCAAAAAGGATTTATTTCAAGGATAAGGTGGGTACGGGTCACCAACCACTCAACCAATAGGTTTAAGATAGGTTTACATCACCATATTAATCTTATCTTTTAGATTTTACTCTTTGTTAACAAAATTTAACTTTTACCTTGCATTCTTGTATTACTATTATAATAAATTGTTAGTAAACATACTATAAAAATCCTAGAAACCCCAAGTGGTTCATTATTGATATATATAATCTTATCTTTTTCCTTTGGCCAATAATTAGATTTTTAGGTATATTATATCAATTAATATTATAGTATTTGTTTTAAGAACTCATTTATGTCAATTTTGACACGATTTGGTATTTTGATTTTGTTAAAGCCGTAACAAATTTTTAAATTTGAAAAAAATTTATTTAATCAACCCTAAAATTTTATATTATCTTAGAAAATATGTTTAATTACTCAAAAGTTTGAATGTACAATTATTTTAATATTTATAATATCAATTATTTTAATTTTTCAATAAAAAGGTAATTACTGCATCATCATTGTGTCATATATAAATTTGATTATTTAATGTCTAAATATTATAAATAAAATAATATTATGTAGAAAATATTTTTAACATTATAATGAATTTTTATAGTTGAATTTATATTATTATAACACTATATTAAAAATGATTTAGTTATTATACTTTGAATTTAACAGTTTTAACTATTCTTTAAATAAAATAATAATAAATGTCCTAATATAATTCTAGTAGACCAACAGGATCATATTTTATTCCAAAGGTTGATTTAGGTAGAAAAAAATATATACAATAGAATTAGGGCACGTGTTAGGGTAATTATAATATCATTTTTACCTTTAATTACAATATTTACTTTGAACCATGGTAAATAAAATTCAAAAGTTATTATTCACCAATAATTATTTTCATCCTATTGAACCATATTTTACTTTTTGATTTCAACTGAATCTCTTAGATTTTTTAAATTCAAGTCCCAGAAGTGATAAAATTATGTTTTATGAAAATTTTCAAATGTTCCTAAAAGGTGGGTAAAAAACGTTAAAAATTCAATAAAATTTTATAAATCTAATTTAATTATAAAATAACTCCAATGAATTAAATTAAAAATATATAGGTATTATGTATTTATTTTTACCTAAAATAAGTTCAATTAAAATAAATAATTATTTAAATAAAAAGTAGTTTCTAAACAATAACGCAGTGTTTTTCAGTATTCATAAAAAATTGAACCTTTTTAAAAAAACAATTCACCCTAAGATAATTTTGATTTTCCAAATCCAAAAATGAATTCCATTTTGAAAAATAAAATTTATAAAATTTCAAAAAGTGTGTATTACTATTCATAATGACCAGTTTGATTGGTCATGTTGTGCTAAAACGCAATGTTGCGTACAACGCAAGCTATTGCATTATTCAAAGAGAAACGTACCATGGAAGCATAGGGTGTTACATCAGTTCTTAACTTTTAGTATAGATAAATGGTCACCTAATTAGTGATTAATTTTTAGATCCCCAAAAAAGATAATTTATTAGTGCTTTTAAGCGCTCATAAATGTCCGAAAAATTAAAATAAATAAATAATTATAATGAGTTTATTAAAAAATATTAATTTTTTATTAATTAAGTAATTATTGAAAAAAATGAATTTTTTTTATAATATATATAAATTATAAATTCTAATAAGTTTGATATGTTAAATATATTAATATATGTTAAAAGAAAACTAAACAAGTAATAATTAAAAATACGCAAATTGATAAAAGTATTAATCATTTTATTAATTAAATAGTTAATGATAATGTTAATAAATAGTATAAATTAAACATATATATATATATATGAATGTATATAAATATGATTTATAAAATAAAAAATATTTATGCTTTTACATTAAATTGTAATATATTTAGTTAATAATGGTTTATAATTAAAAATTAATATGAATTAAAAATACTGACTAATTTCATCCAGTAATGGATATAAAATTAATGTCGTTTGATTTTTCAATATAATATTGATAAAAAAGGTGTTATATTGATTTCAAAATCATATACATAATTAATGCACTTTTATATACAATGCACACACACAAACATTTATGGAATTAATGAAATGCTATATAGAAAACCCATATAATATATATCCAGTTTATTCAATTTTTTTAATCATTTTAGAATTTCATTATAATATGAAATAATTAATATATTATGTTTTTAATTGGTATAATTTATTCATTTAATTTTATTATTATAAAAGTTAGTTATTATTTATTCATTTTAAAAATGTTTTATGTTTTAATTTTTTTGGAATTTAATCAAATTGTATTGTTTATTATAAATATATATTTACTATATTTTAATATTTTCAATATGTATTCATATTTATTTCAATATATGTCCATATTTCTTTAATAATTTATATATAATTAATAAAACGTATCCATGTTTTCAATATTGTTACCATGTACTCGTATTTAATTATTCAAATTCACTAATTTTAAACATGCATGCACTTAAGATTAAATATTAACTAATAATGTTAACAATATATCTATAAATAAATATATTTACAAATATATATTTACTATATTTATACATTTCTAATTAAAATAAAAAATATTATTTTTTAAAACTATTTATATAATTATAAATAATTAAATATATTTATTTAAATTATAGAAAAATTATAATAAATTTATTTAAATAATGACTATATATATTGTAATTATATCTATATATATTTATAATATATATATATATAATTATATAAATATATATAATGATATCAATATTATTTTTTGAAAATTATTTATATAATTATATATAAATAATTATATATTTTAATAATTATAATATTATAATAAATACATTTAAATAATGAATATATTTACTACATATATCTTTTAATTGTATATATATATAATTAAATAAATATATTTAATTTTATTATATATAATTATAATTTTAAATTCTTTTATTAGCGCTTATTAACTTTGTACGATAAAAGGGATCTTTATCTGTGCTTTTTTTAGAAGAGCTGATAAAGGTGTCCTGATATATATTAAGAAAACTAACCATCAAGAACTAGTTCACGAAATATAATGCTCTCCGTGGAAGCCACCTGCTACCAACACTCTTCTTTATCAAATCTGAGCTCAAATCTATCCTTGAATCCAGGATCCAACCATTCCGAGGCTCGAATCCAAGGCTTTAACGATTCAGTGGTCAAACAAAACCAAGGCTCGAATGAAATCCAGGTTTTTGGATATCCTTATTTTTTATCAGTTAGCCACTAAACCTTCTTAATACACATCTGTGTATCCCAGAAACTCTAATTTCACTATCCAATAATAAAACAACCAAGTCATTTATTATTTTTATAGATATATTGAAGTATTGTCTTTCCCAATAGCTTGTGTACCTCTGTGGGAATACATTGCTAATGTGAAACTTGAAATATATCAATCCCAATGTTGGTTCATGTTGTTTTTAGGTATAATAGGATCCCAACACCTATATTCCATGACATCTACCTCATTGCAATCATCAAATTTGAAGAATTCGTCCAAATAGAAGTCAGTGTTGTCATTAGTTTGGAATATTACATTATAATTCAATTTGGAACCTATTTTTCATATTTTGATTGAGAAATAAATGATCTAGGATTTCAATGACATCTTGCTCTTCACAATCATGAAATTTTAGAAAAATCATCCATATAGAGGTCGGTGTTGTCACTAGTGAGGAATATTCCATTGCAAATCACTTAGGAACCTCTTTCTCATATTTTTATCATGAAATTAATTTTCTATGATTTATTAGATTCACCTATAAATGAAGGAGTTTTTTTAAAATCACCATTAGTAGACATCTCGATATCATACCTCATTTAATCCACAAACAAATTGAATTGTTCTTCATCCAATAAAGTTTCTCAATGTATACTCCCCCATTAAAAACTCAATGGAGGAATATGTATTTGACATCCATTTGGTATTATTTTACCATGTTTTAACCTAAATATCCATGAAAATTAAAATAGTTTCCAACAGAGCTAGGCAGATAAATTTATCATAAATATAAAGTATTTTTATATTTTAATTCTTAAGATATGAGAGTAAATTAATTTCATCCAATGTTTCATCATTATTTCAATTATTAATAATCTCCAATTCTAAATATAAACAATATCTATTTTTATCATAAAAACATCTCAACCCACCCTTTTTAATTAAGCATTTAATTGTCTCACTTTCTAATATGACTAATTGTTCAATACCACAAATCAATTTCCTCTTTCAAAAACAATTTCCACAATTTTTTACCGACACTAAATCAAAAAATGGTTCGACTAGTTTTCTATAGATTTGTAAAAATAGATCCATCTTTTAAAAGATAACCCACTCAGCAATACTTCTTAACAATCACTCCATTTCTTTCATCACATATAGAATAAACACTATGTAGGCATTACTTTAATCCATCTAAAAACAAATCATTCATTAATATTTTCTTTTGGTTCCACCCTTATGAATATCTGATTACCATCCATTTAATTCTAACAAATGGGAGGCATTACAACTTTTAGAGAACATAATGAAGTACAACTGTCATCCTCACCAGATTCATGTCCCAAATATTTATTATTCTAGTTTGTTGCTACAAACTCATCACCCATCACTTTTATGTTTCTCGTACTACTCTAAGATGTAGTCATGATATGGATGACTACTTCTTTGAATATGTCAAGAAACATAGGCACATTTCTATAAGAGTTGGAGGATGAGTTCCAAACAATAAAATGAAATGATAACTATTCATAAGATGAGTTGAGGAGGATGAAATTTTTCTATAACCGTTACCATTGGATGAATTCTGAGGATAACATCTACTAAAGTGGAGTAATTATTTTCCTAAATTCGATTACCCATTTTCTTCAAATAATACTTAAATTCATTGAAACAATCAACTTATGTGTTTCCCTTATTAGAATTATCTATGACATTCACCTTTTATAAAGAATATCTTATGTGTGTTTATTTATTTATTATAAAAAATCATTATTTTATAAATATGATAGGTGTTATATAAATAAAAAATGGATACACACTAATCATTTGGAAAATGAGTATGAAGATAATGTCAAATAGTTCATCAAGTTTTCAATAGAGAATGAAAATGGCCCTTATAAAATATTTTTTATGTCCTTATATTGTTTTTATTCAATATAAATTATTCTGGAATAGTTGTAAGAACATTTCATTTTTTAGGGAATATATTCGAGATATAAATCTGGGACTAAACAAGGGAATAAACTAAACATGCACACCGATTGTGATGATACTACAGTTTATGAATCATTTGATACGAATAATAGTTTAAATTATGATGGAGGTCAAATGGAAGAAATGAAAAAAGAAATTTATGATTGTATCAAGTTGTTTGAGAAGTTAAAAAGTTGTTCTAAGAGACCAATTTATACTGGTTTAACTAAATACACAACATTGTCAGGTATATTGAAGTTTTATAATTTGAAGGATAGTAGTAGATTGAGTGAAACCAAATTCAAAGAACTACATGGTCTCCTGGATGATATGTTATCAAAAAAAGAACTACCATGTCAAAAATATGACACTAAATGAATTCCACATACAATGGGAATTGTATCTAAAAAATACATACTTGTACAAATTACTGCATATTGGTTCACAAGGACAATGAATCACACATAAAATTCCTTAAGTGTGGTGAATATCGATTCACGTAAAATAAATCAAGTCCATAGAAATTTGTATGGTACTTTCATATCATTCCATGGTCTAGAAGACTATATAGACATGGGGAAACCATATGACAATTGAAATGGCATGTAGATTCAATAATTAAATACAGGAACCTACATCATCCATCAGATTCCCCTTAGTAGAGGAAAATTGAATTTGAGTATCCTAAATTTGAAAATTAGCTGAGAAATGTTCTTCTTATGTTATATAAATATGGAATAAATATTTTTGGTGTACAATATAGCACTCAAAATTTATGTATCACCATGTTTGATAATTATAACATTCCACCATGGTTATGTATGAATGAAAAATTAAATTTTGTTGTCTCTACTTATATTTGTATCAAAGAAACCTAGTAATGATATTAATGTCTATTTGCATCCATTGATCAAAGATCTGAAGTTGATGTGGATACTTGTGTTGCAATGTATGATTCTTATCGAAGTGAAGATTTAATATTGTGGGACATATTTTATGGGAAAACATGTGACTTCCCTGCTTATAGAAATTTATCAATCCATAACATTAATGTAATATTGGGGTGTCTGATTTTTGAAAAATGCACATAGTCAGTTCAGTTGAAACATTCCTCAAAGAATGTGTTTTTAGTACATTAGAAAATTTTACCTCAATGATATTAATACTGATATTGGGTGACCAAATTCGAAGGGAATATCAAAAAAGGTACAACATCATATCTAATAACATATGATGAAATTTTTTAAAAATTAAATTATATGAATACTTTTCTCAGTAAACAATTTTTGAAAAAATACAAAACATTAAGCTGGAAGAAGCGATCAATTTTCTTTCAATTACCGAATTGTAATTGTTTCTATTTCATAAATTTTATTTATGTCATTCATGTAGAAAAAATTTATTTGATATTTTTATCTTCATGTCACTAAATGTTCCTAGAAAAATAAAATATGAAATCAGGCTTTGGTTTAACATTATTTACATGGGGATAACAGGAGTTTTGGGGTGAGTGAAGGGTAATGGGAGGAATTATCTTCCTTCAGTATCTACACTCTATCAAGACTAGAAAATCACAATTTTTTTCCTTAATAACATATATTTTAATTAACAGTATTAATCAAAGATCAAGAATGCAATTTAAATGACTAATTTGAAGTTACATGGACTAAAATCACACAACTATTATGTTTTGATGCAATATTTAATAAATATTTCTTTCCATTTCATTCTGCCTCAAAATGTATATCATACATTAACTAGACTCGACTTCTTTTTCAAATGAAAATGTAGTAGAGTTATACACCTGGCGATGTTTCTAATCACGAATAAGGCGTTTGAAGTCATATTGTGTGAATTAGAGATATTCTTCCCACTGTCATTATTTTATATAATTGGTCACCGGATAGATCACTTTGTTAGAGAGGTTCACTATGTGGCAATGTCCATTATAGATAGATGTACCCCATCAAATAGTATATGAAAAATTTGAAAGGTTATGTCATGAATTCATGTCATACAGAATTTTTTATTGTAGAATGATATATTTTTGATGAATATATTGAATTCTACACCAATTAACTATCATATGTTGACAAAAGTTTCTCCCAAATTCTCATCAAAATAGATTCCTTATTGGTGAAGGGATTTCTATAAGAGATGTTGTTACAATTGCATTGATAGACTAGGAACATGAAGACCATTACATTTTAAAAAATAGTGATGTTGTTTATCCATAAATTGAATCCCACAAATAAATGCTTATATATTTGAATCCATCAAGGGATGAAGGATGAATATCAAATATACATAATCAATAGTTTATTGTATGGTTCTGAGATAAAATTTATAAGGAGTTATTTGAAAAACCAAATTCAATTGTAAAATGACATCGATGGATAGGCATGGTACCAAAATGAAAATGTTATGTCATATAATGTTTTTGTAATCAATGGTTATATGTTATATACAAAAGAAAACGATGACTTTAGTATGATGTAAAAAAGTGGTATTGCTCTTATGGGGAATGCGATGCACATATCTAGTTCCAAGGATTGAATTCCAATTTATGATAATATGCCATATTTTTGGAATTATTGAATAGATATTTGAGTTGGATTATAAAACATTTAATGTTATGATTTGTTTTTTCAAATTGGTTGACAATATGAGTGTAGTGAATGTTGATGAAATGGGATTTATGATGGTGAATTTGAGTGTGGAAGGGAAAAAATAGGATCCATTCATAATAGAATAACACGTTGTGAAAATATTTTATGTAACAGATGCAAGAAACATTAATTTTTTGATTTTCCTGCTACCGAGTAAAAAATAGCGGATTCAGATGAAAATTCAATCAAGGAGGACCCTTTATTAGGAGATCACAATATGTTCATGCCAGTCCAAATATAGACAATGTATTTTATGTTATAAGGGACCAAAAGGAGGGTATTATGAATCTTTATAGAGGAACCAAATCCCTAAAACCTTTAAAAATAGATGTTTCAATGAGAATGTAAAAGTTTTTTTAATATTTTTTTTTGTTTTTTCTCATAATATTATATATTCTATATGACATTAACATAATATAAATTATTTTTTTAATACACATGCACATAATTTCTTCTTCACATTATGATGTTACCAACCCCTCAAAAGAAAAAACTATAAAGAAGGAAACCCTTTGGGAATATGTAAAGTAATGTTATGATATAATTTCTATACTTTATAAAAAATTTATATAATGAAACATTGATTAAATTTTCATTTTTCCATCCATATTTCGTTTATTTTGGACGATTCTTATCCATATTTTATGCATTTTTTTCACCCAAACATCTAATATCATATTCTCCCTTAAAATATTTTCTCCCATATAATTGTAACATCCTCGGTAAATAAAGAATATGAAATTTTCATATTTATTAATATTTGTGAATAAAATTTTAGTATTACTTTAAAGGTAATGCTATGTTTGATGGCATACCCAATACACACCAACGAGTTTCTTTGAAATCTTACGTTGCACACTAATAATATAATAATATTATTTTAAATGGTAGTTAACGCCTAGCCTTTGTAATGGTGGGAATGAACAGAACTAACTACAAAATGATTATATATATATTTTAAATATTTTAACAATTACCCAATAAATGATAGAGGCATATAATGTGAATGAACCCAATTTTAAGCAAAAATATTCTAATATTCTTTAAAAGGTCGATTAACCGCCTTTTGATGGAAGAACCTTTTTAAATATACTTTTTGTCACTTTTATATGTTATATTTGAAAAAATAAAATCATTCTTTAGAATCAAGACATCAAGATTTACTTTTTGTAAATTTTTGGTATTCTTCTGATAAAGTTCATTTTTTTAATTAATTGTGAAAAATCCTGTATTTTAATTCCAAACCTCCTTTTAATATAATTAATTTATATTGTTATATTATCTTTATAATTGTTTATAAATTTTAATTAGAATATATTTTTACCATTTAATTCAATGGTGTTCATTGGAATTGATTTCAATTTGAAATTGGACATAAACAAGTGTCAATCTTTTGATAGATATTGTTTCATAAAAACACGCTATTTCTTTTGAAAGTGGGAATTAGTTATAAAATTAATTAATTAAATTTATATGTTTTGAATTTGGTAAAATTGAAATAATTTTTTAGTTTTGAATGTCAAATTTACTTTGGGTAATTTTTTTTATTTTTATGAAAAATGTTCATTTTTAATGAATAGTGAAAAATACTGCATTTTACTTCCAAACTACTTTTTCATCTAATTTAATTATATAGTTATATTGTCATTTTAATTTATTTTAAAAGTGTAATTTAATAATTTTTTTATCACTTAATAATATTTTGGTCATTTGAAGTAATTAAACTTTTCAATTTGATGTAAAAACAAGTCAATCTTTTGATAAATTTTACTTCTAAAAAACCCGTCTTTGGTTTTGATAACAGGAATTATTTTTAAATGAATTACCTAAATTTATATGTTTGGAATTTGATAAAATTGATTCCATATTTGTAATTAGAAGGTCCAAATTATGTAATTAATACTCTTTTGTTTTTGGACATTATGAATAGTAATGACAGTAATTATCTTTAATTATCGTGATTAATTAGTAATCGGGTTTTTAAGGGTAATAAAATAATATCATAAAAATATAAAATGACCCCAAAATGTGTCCTAATTCTATTGGTGATGTCATTACCGACCATGAGATTCTTTGTGCCAACTTAGGTACCCCATGGAATAACTTTAGTGTGATAGTGACCTTTTATCATATTATTTTTTAAAGAAAGGAAAATATAACCAAAGTATGTATCACCTAAGTAAAACAATTTTAATTTTGTATAAATAAATTATATCTTAGTCTATAAATATTCATTGGGAATATAAAAGGATTTCCTACATCATGATATTTTTTTAATTTTTAAACATTAAATAAATAAATTGATTTATGACACCATGATGATGCAATGATTACCTCATTAATGAACGATTTAAATAAAATGAAAAGATAAGGTATAATCTAAGAATTAAACTTGTATAAAACCTATTTTATTTGTGTATTTCGAACCCTTATCCACTTATCCTTGAAATATTTCATTTTGGTACCTTTAAAATACGAATGGAATTTCATAATAAAGTAACATTTCATGATCTTCCAAGAGTGCCCCTCCTCCCTCTTATAAAAAGCCCCCACCATTACCCCCCTACCCACACCTCTCAATCCCTTGGATCATCCAACATATTCTCATATTATCTCTAAAATCCCTATATTACTCGTAGAAGCCTCACGCATGGCAGAAGTCTTCCCAAGGAAGCCTTTGGCTCAAATCAAAAAGAGTTACCCGATTTTGAGGTAATGTCTTATCTTGCGTTTCTTTAATTTATTTTCTTTATTAAATCCCCATAGAATTATTATTATTTGATTCCTTAAAAACAAAAGTATCCAAAATATACTATGATTTTGTTATGATAAGGATTTGATTTACAATTACACACACCTCTGTCTAATGGTTAAAGAATATACTGTTTCTGTGGGTGGCGAATTATTGCCTCACGAAACGATGATTGTTCAATCATATTTTAACACCTCTTATGGTGGCCATTAAGATGTCAAAATAATTATATATGATATATATTATATTTATGTCCTCTATATTCTTCTGTATTTTATATTTAGAATATACATTTATGCTTTGCATGTTGTGAAAATGCGATAATTTCATATGAGGAAATGTGGACTACCGCCCCCTCAAGTGATGTTACTCGTTCATGAAATACATGGAATGTATAAAGAATGAAATTAATGAACTTATGTGACATATATAACATATATATTATACTGTAATTATAATATATATATATATATCTCATTTATTTTTAATTCCATTAATATAACAAAGAAATGAAACAAGCGTTCATGCATATGTACGACCTACTGTCTCAATGAATGGTGCATTTCATTTATTTATCTCCAAATGTTATGGAATTTTATAAAATGAATATATACTTGATATATATTATATTTAAATCATTAATACTATTCTTGAGATGAGGTACTTATAACTACATGGATAATTCTTTTCAAACATGTTTATTTTTGAGTCATGTACCGAACATCGAAAAAAACGTCTGATATGATCTCACATAATTAAAAAATTATTATAAAATTATAATTTTTGATATGAATTGAATAATAAAAATTAAAGTAGTTCCTTAAGAAATTATAAATTTACCAAAGTTTATTATTCAGTAATATAAATAAAAGAACAAGACAAGTCTAACTTGAGGTAAGGGATCCTACCTCTCTCTTTCTTTTCATGTATTCTTCTTTTTGTAATTTATTTTAATCTCCATGTTCTTAATTTTGGGATGTTATTTTATATTAGTACTACATTAATTTTCATGTTCATATGATTAGAGACCCCCTCTTGCTCTCATCAATTCATTTTAATAATTTTTAAGTGGCATCGTTAGGCTGCTAAATTTTTGTAAGGGGATTTCTTATCTCACTTTTAATTCCGTGAGATTTCCATTATTCGCCAATTATTTATTGCATGTGGTTAATTTTGTACTTCCATTTGATATATATTATCATGATTTTATTTATATTCATGTTTTAATGTGATTCATTTTGTTTTTATTATCTTTTGGTCATACGAATCGATTCATTACAATGAGGTAAGAGGTTTTTATCTCACTATTTATTCCCATGAGATTCATGCTATATATGTCACTATCTCCTTTGAGTGGTGTATGTACTGACCATTATTCTACTCTTTGTGTAATATAATTTTGTTTATGGTTATTTACATCAACGTTTTATAGTACTTCTTTCATGGGGTGTACGTTTCGAAATTTACCCAAGTCGGTAAGGGAACCTTTCACCCTCCTCTTTTTAAAAGACTTCTTTTGTTAGGTCTTTTAATTTACATATTCATAATGTTGGGGTATGTTATTATATATCCTTATTTATGTGATTTTATTTCCATGTGATGAGATACCCTTTCTATCTCTCATCAACACATTTTCTGAATTTTAAAGTGACGTCATTAGGCTGTCAAATTTCTGTAATGGAACTTCTAAACCCAATTTCAATTATTTAGGTTAAACCTCTACTTCTTGATTATGTCATACAATGAATATGTGTGTATGACCTCTGATTGTTTTACACATAATATCCACTTATATTGGGTGTATTTATATTTGAAACACATAATTATGTAATTGATTTGTCCTTAACCTAAGGATACCATCATGGTAAGGGACATTGTCTCAATCTCCTTTCATTGAGGCATATTTTTTTTAATAAAAGAATTTCTTTTATAGGCTGTATAAACACCTTTGAATTTTAATTTCTTTCAAAGGGAATCTTTTTCTACAAAGCGTTTTACTAAATGAAAAAAGGAATGTTTCTTTTAACGTACGCAGTGACAACGACCTTTCCACTGCCGCGAGTATTATTTGATCTTTGGCTTCCACAACAAGACGTAATGTTTTTAAAAGAAAATAAATAACATATACTCTATTATGTATTTTGGTATAGAAAATGGTTCTGATAATGGATATTTTATGTCAATATATTTAATTGATATATTGTGATTGAAATGTGAAAATATTTTCTTTCCATTATATTTGTTTTATATATTATGATTTTACAATGGTAATTGTACTTTTGATGGGTGGTTACATGATAAACCAAATGATGGGTGGTTCCATGAATACCAGGACGAGTGGTTACATTATAACCTCCAATTCATTGGGTATGGAAGTTGGTCGTATGACTATTCCATTAAGTGAAATGAATGGAATTCGGCTGTATGGCTATTCCATTTAGTGACATGTGTGGAAGTCGAACGTATGGTTATTCTATTTAAGTATGTTTATGTTCCAAGTTACCTTTATATGTTATGTTTTCTTTATATGGGTAATATTTTGGTTACAAAAGGGTAAATAGTGATATTTTATTCATTTAATAGTATTTACTACTTCATAATGGTGAAATTATTATTTATGTTAACGTATTCATTGTTTACTTGTAGTTTTGAAAAACTAATAGTATCCTTCATTGGGTATTCCTTACTGAGCTTTTTATGCTCATCCCATGTTTTTTAAATGTTTTCTACAGGACTTAAAGATGAATAGTGTCATGGATGAGATCATGTAAAGACATTCTATCTAAAACATGGAGCTATACATGTTTTTTAAGAGTTTTTATATTTTGAAAAAAATGGAAACTCAGTAGAAGTGTCTACATTATAATCTTTTGAGAAGTAATAGTTATGTCCTAATTCTCTAAAACTCTAAAACTGAAAAGATCCTCAATGTGAATTATTCATTTAATTCATGATTAATAAATGTTTTAAGGCCGAGTCCTTATAGTTGGCATCAATTGCCGGTTAAGACAACATTAGAGGTTAGGGTATTCTTTAAGAACAGGTGACATTACCATAATGGTTAGGATTTTAGAAAGAGTCATAGTTATTTTTATAAAGTGAATGAGTTTAAGATAACATGAATAAGTATATCGTTGTGTATACCCTCCTCATCAGATATTATATGATGATATTACTGATATACTCAAACTGACCTTTTTGGTTTTAGTAAATGGAAGGATATAGTAGGCACCAAAGTAATAGTGGATGTGAAGAAAACTATGACGGTTTTCTAAACTAGAAACTGAATGATATGGGAGTTGCAATGATAACTCTTGTGGTTATTCTGAACCAACTATCTGGAGTCATGATTGACCACCTGAACTTTGGTGATTTTTATAAGGCATCATAAATGCGAGGAACAAATCCCTACAGAAGTTTAGGTAATAATCAGAAAGGTATGAATGTTTAAAAACCTATGTGTCAAAGTTGTGGAAAGAAACACATAAGAAAATGTTTCAAAGGGACAGAAAGATGTTATAGATGTGGAAATGAAGGTCATAACGCTAGAACCTACCATGGAAAAAGGAATAATCTAGTTGACTCTAGGAAAGGGAAAGAAGTTGTTTCTAAAGGATAAATTGAATGTTTTAAATGTGGTGTGTATGGTCATTATGGAAAAACATGTCCTACAAATAAGTTTCAGGAATGGGATCACCAATATTTTACAAATATTCGTTTACCAATACCTAATGCCATTCTGATTGAGGATGGAGAAACTAATAATGACCAATGAAAGTTATGAATTATTTCTTAACATATGTTTTCCTTTTATTGAATCATAGGATATGATTCATGATTTTATTTGTAGGAAAGAAGTATTTCAGAATAATTTGGAAAGGAATGGTTAATGGATCATGAAGAATGTTGAATGATTAGGAAGTCAACATATAAGGGATTCAAGAGTTATGGTAGATTTTGGAATGGTGAAATGCTTAAAATTATTAAGGCTCTTTTGATGATGGGATTACATTAGAAGACTTTTTATAGTACATGTAACCCTCATGTTTAATATATGAAAATTTTATACAAGGAATTACTATCTTTTCTATTGTGGATATAGTTATAAAGAACCATTTGGGTTTTTATGATCCTTGAATTTGAGGCAATTACCGGTTAATACATTTTGGGGATGTAAAATGAAATATACTAGAAAACCTTTAGGGTTAAAATATGTTATGGTTATTTTTGATAAATTTATCTCTTTTTTGGAATGTTATAAAATTATATAGTTTTTGAACAAGGAAAACACACAGACCGTGTGACAACCCGTCGCATCGGACGATGCTGCCGTAATCGAACCCACAACCAAAGTGTGACTGGTATTTATCGCCTACCACTGGACTACGTAAAGTCCCTAGTTATTAAGACTAATTCTTTTTAGTTAGATGATTTTATGAATCAAGAATAATTTAATTTTGGTTTATCTATGGAAATGATTGACCTATCATAGAATATATGTGATTAGGTTAATTACTTTTCAATATGAGACTTTAAGAGTAACTAATGTTAATTGGAGATAAATGTTATGATTTACCTTGGAAGAATCTGTGATTAAATCCTTCAGTGAATTGTGTTTCCATATTAGTTTGGATTAATTTTGAAGAATTTTATGGACAGTAGTTTATTGAATGGTCTTTGTTGAACTTTGGGTTTTGTTTGAATGTTTTTGGATATTAAGAGTAGTTTTTCTTTTTGTAAAAGAACATCATTTTTTGGTATTATCTAATCTATTACTAACAATTTTGGTTTTGGTAAAGATCTAAAGACATGGGAAATATATAGTTCATCTTTTTTGTATTATGTGATTCTCTAGAAGTTGATTATAGCGCTCGTAATGTGAACAAGTCATCCTGAATACTCGTCGTTTGGAGAATTTATTAGTTTGTGTTAGAAATCTAGTAAAAGATGAAAGTCTACATGGAAAGTAAGTATGTTTCCTTATGTTTTAGTTAAGATCATAAATAAATTCTTCCTTGAAAAGTAACTTAAAAAGAAAACAATTTCCTGTTAACTTTTCCTACCGGGGAATCAAATACTGTTTAACCCATTACATGTTTGTGATTTTCTGGTGGTTAAGTTTCTCCTAGACATATTTTCTATCACTCTCCCTCAGAACATGAACCTTTGTTTTTCTCTTCCATATCCATGTTTTTTACATGTAATCCTAGTATGGGTTAACTCGGGTGACATTTTTACTTCTCTTTCTTTCTTTTAAAGTGATAGTTTTATAGACTCTTTTTTCGATGTGGGACTTTCAATGAAGTTTCCAAGCCCAATTTTATAACTGCAGGGATGCAATTCCCAAAAGGGGGGAAGGATGTAACATCCGAGGTAAATAAATAATATGAAAATTTCATATTTATTAATATTTGAGAATAAAAGTTTAATATTACTTTAAAAGGGAATTCTATATTTGATGGCGTACCTAATACACAACAACAAGTTTCTTTGAAATCTTACGTTGCACACTAATAATATAATAATATTATTTTAAATGGTATTTAATGCCTAGACGTTGTATTGGAATGAATGAAATGAACTAACTAAAAAATTATTATATATGTTTTTTTAAATATGTTAATAATTACCCAATAATTGATAGAGGCTTAAAATGTGAATGAACCCAATTTTAAGCATAAATATTCTAATATTCTTTAAAAGGTTGAGTGACCGCCTTTTAAAAGAAAACCCTTTTTAAATATAATTTTTGTCACTTTTATATGTTATATTTGAAAAAATAAAATCTTTCTTTAGAATCAAGACATCATGATTTTCTTTGTGTAAAGTTTTGGTATTTTTCTGATAAAGTTCATTTTTTAATGAATAGTGAAAAATGCTGTATTTTAATTCAAAACCAGTTTTTAATCTAATTTATTTCTATGGTTAGATTATATTTTTAATTAGTTTTAAATTTTTATTATAATATATTTTTTCAATTTAGTTAAATTGTGGACATTGGAATTAATTTCACTTTGAAATTGGACATAAACAAGTGTCAATCTTTTGATAGATATTATTTCACAAAAACACGCTATTTTTTTTGACAGTGGGAATTATTTATAGAATTAATTAATGAAAATTATATGTTTTGAGTTTGGTAAAATTGAAATCATTTTTGAATTTGGAATGTCAAATTTACTTTGGATAAATTTTTTGTATTTTTCTGACAAATGTTCATTTTTAATGAATAATGAAAAATACTGCATTTTACTTCAAAACTGCTTTTTCATTGAATTTAATTATATAGATAGATTGTACGTTTAATTGATTTTAAAGTGTAATTGAAATATGTTTTTATTACTTAATATAATTTTGGTCAATGGAAGTAATTTCACTTTTCAATTTGATGTAAAAACAAGTCAATCATAGGATATATTTTACTTCTTAAAAACCCATCATTGGTTTTGAAAACAGGAATTATTTTTAAATTAATTACTGAAATTTCTATGTTTGGAATTTGATAAAACGGATTCCATATTTGGAATCATAAGGTTCAAATTATGTAATTAAGACTCTTTTGTTTTTGGACATTATGAATAGTAACGTCGGTAATTAACATTAATTATCGTGATTAATTAGTAATCGGTTAGTTAAGGGTAATAAAATAATATCATAAAAATATAAAATGACCCCAACATGTGTCTTAATTCTATTGGTGCTGTAATGACCGACCATGGGATTCGTTGTTCAAACTTAGGGACCCCATGGAATCACTTTAGTGTGATAGTGACCTTTAATCATATTATTTTTTAAAGAAAGGAAAATATAACCAAAGTATGTGTCACCTACATAAAAAACATTTAGTTTTGTTTAAATAAATAATCTCTTAGACTATAAATATTCATTTTAAATCTGAAATTATTTCCTACATCATGGTATTTTTTTATAATTTTTACACATTAAATAAATAAATTTATATATGACACCATGATGATGCAGTGATTACCTCATTAATGAACGATTTAAATAAAATGAAATGATAAGGTACAATATAAGACTTTAACTTGTCTAAAACCTATTTTATGGGTGGATTTTTAACCCTTATCCATTTATCCTCGAAATATATCATTTTGGGACCTTTAAAATCCGAAAATCATTTCATAATAAAGTAACATTTCACGATCTTCCAAGAGCACCCCTCCTCCCTCTTATAAAAGGCCCCCACCTCTAATGACCTTGGATCCTCAAACCTCTGCTCATATTATCTCTCCACATCCATCTATTACTCCTAGATGCCTCACGTTGGGAAGATGTATTCCCAAGGAAACCTTTGGCTCAAATCAAAAAGAGTTACCCAATTTAGAGGTAATGCCTTCTCTCGAGTTTCATTCATTTGTTTTCCTTCTTCACTCCCCCTAAAATTATTATTATTTTATTCCTTAACAACACCAGTATCCTAAATATACTAGGATGTTTTTATGGGAAGTATTTGATTTAAACTTACACACACTTCCGTCTAATGGTTAAAGAACATACGGTTTTTTGGGTGGCGAATTACTGCCTCACGAAATGATGATTGTTCAATCTTATTTTAACACCTATTATGGTGGACATTAATAAGTAACTATATTTATATGTGATATATATTATATTTTTGTCCTCACTATTCTTCTTTTATTTTATATTTAAAACATACCTTTATGATTTTCATGTTTTTCAAATGCGATAATTTCATATGAGGAAGTGTGGACTACCGCCCCCTCATGTGATGTGACTCATTCATGAAATACATGGAATGTATAAAGAATGAGATTAATGAAATTATGTGACCTATATAACATATATATTATACTGGAATTACAATATATATATCTCTCATTTATTTTTAATTTCATTAATATGAAAATGAAATGAATGTAGTGTTCATGCGTACATAAGACCTACAGTCTCCATGAATGGTGGATTTCATTTTTTGTCTCCAAATGTTATGGAATTGTATAAAATGAATATATACTGGATATATATGATATTTAAATCATTAATACTATTCTGGAGATTATGTACTTATAACTATATGGACAATTCTTTTCAAATCAGTTTATTTTTGACTCATGTACCGAGCATCAACAAAAACGTCTGATATGACCTCACATAATTAACTAATTATTATAACATTATAATATGTGATATTAATTGAATAATAAATTTTAAAGAAGGTCCTTATTCAAGTATAAATTTACCAAAGTTTATTATTCGGAATATAAATAAACGAACAGGACAAGTCAGACTTGAGGTAAGGGATCCTACCTCTCTCTTTCTTTTCATGTATTCTCCTTTATGTAATTTATTTTAAGATCCATGTTATTATGTTTGGTATGTTATTTTATATTCATCCTAATGTCATTTTCATGTTCACATTATGAGACACCCCCTCTTTCTCTCATCAATTCATTTTAATAATGTTTAAGTGGTGTCGTTAGACTGTCGAATTTTTATAAGGGGATTTCTTATCTCACTTTTAATTCCGTGAGATTTCCATTGTTCACCAATTAATTATTGCATGTGGTGTATTGTGTACTTCAATTTGATATATATTATCATGATTTTATTTATATTCATGGTATTATGTGATTCATTTGGTTATTATTATCTTTTGGTCATACGACTCGATTCATTATAATGAGGTATGGGTTTTTATCTCACTATTTATTCCCGTGAGATTCATGCTATATATGTCACTATATCCTTTGATTGGTGTATGTACTTCCCATTATTATACTCTTTGGGTAATATAATTTTGTTTATGGGTATTTACATCAATGTTGTATAGTCTTTATTTCATGGGGTGTACGTTTCGAAAGATACCCATGTAGGTAAGGGAACCTTTCACCCTCCTCTTTTTAAAAGACTTATTTTGTTAGGTATTTTAATTTACATCTTCATAATGTTGGGATATGTTATTATATATCCTTATTGTTGTAAATTTTTTGTCCAAGTGATGAGATACCCTTTCTATCTCTCATTAACTCATTATCTTTAATTTTAATGTGACGCCATTAGGCTGTCAAATTTCTGTAAGGGAACTTCTTAACCCAATTTCAATTCCTTCATTTAAACAACTACTTCTTAATTATGTCATACTATGAATATGTGTGGATGAACTCTGATTTTGTTTCACTTAATATCCACTTATATTGGGTGTATTTATATTTGACACAAATAATTATGTAATTGATTTATCTTTAATAAAAGGATGTTGTCTTTGTAAGGGACTTAGTCTCAATCTTCTTTCATTGAGGCATTTTTTTTTTACTATAAGACTTTATTTTATAAACTATATAAACACCTTTGAATTTTCATTTCATTCAAAGGGAATATTTTTCTACGAAGCTTTTTACTAAATTACATAAAGTAATGTTTCTTTTAACATAAACGGTGACAATGACCTTTCCACCACCATGAGTATTATTTGATATTTGGCTTCCTCAAAAATCTGTAATGTTTTTAAAAGAAAATAAATACAATATACTCTATTATGTATTTTGGTATAGAAAATGGTTTTGATAATATATTTGTTATGTCAATATATTTAAGTGATATATTTTAATTGAAATGTGGAAATGTTTTATTTTCCTTTATATTTGTTTTATGTCGTATGATTTTACAATGGTACTTGGACATTTGACGGGTGGTTATGTGATAAAACAAATGACGGGTGGTGCCGTGAATAACAGGATGGGTAGTTACGTTATAAAATCCAATGCATTGGGTATGGATGTCAGCCATATGGCTATTCCATTTAGTGACTTGTATGGATGTCTGCCGTATGGCTATTCCATTTAGTGACATGTGTGGTATTTGACCATATGGTTATTCCATTTAAGTATGTTAATGTTCCAAGTTACATTTATATGTTATGTGTTTCTTATATGGGTAATCTTTTGGTTACAAAAGGTTATGTAGTGATATTTTATTTAGTGAAGAGTATTTACTACTTCATAAAAGTGAAAAGTATTACTTATGTTAAAGTATTCTTGGTTTACATGTAGTTTTGAAAAACTAATATTTTCCCTCATTTTGTATTCCTTACTGTGCTTTTTATGCTATCCGATGTTTTTGAAATGTTTTCTACAGGACTTGAAGATGAATAGGGTCAAGGATGGGATCATGGAAAGACATTCAATCTAAAACATGGAACTGTACATGTTTCTTTTTAAGAGATTTTATTTTTTGAAAAAAATGGAAACTCAATAGAAGTGTCTACATTGTAATCTTTTGAGATGTAATATTTATATCCTAATTCTCTAAAACACTAAACCTGAAAATATCCATAATGTGAATTATTAATTTAATTCAAGATTAAGTAATGTTTTAAGGCCAATTCCTTATAATAATATTGAATTTATCACTTTTCTTCACGTTCCTATCATGACCTGACCCGATATGGCCAAGTCTGAAACTCCCAAAGGCCACCTCCAATTGGCCAGGGGATGGTGATTAGCACTGAGAAACAATATCACTGACATTGGAGGAATTTCCTATATACATGTATGCTCACAAACGTATCCAATCTCACAAAAATTTTGAAATGTAAAAACCAAAGGAAACTAATTTATTCTTACACCAATATCCACCAACTAGAGTACAACAAAAGTACCAAAAGCATAAAAGGGAAAAAAACCCCTAATGAAAACTGTAAAATTATCCAACCTTATCAAAAGGATAGGACCACTGTCATATACAACTATAAGAAATTTCTTCATCCAAGGATTGGTAAACACCTCGATCTATCTAGTTCACTTAGCTCTTCTTACCTCGGGTCCTCAGTGGACTCTGTTGAAGCCATGTGGTTTTCCCAAGACACAAAACATGTGTGGAAAAATCCCACGCAGGGGTGAGTATAAAAAAACTCATTAGGTTCATCAAAACCCCAAAATAAAAAGGGAGAAACTAAATGGTAATATTCTAATTGACTTAGCCAGTGGTAAACCCAATCGAAAGAGAAAATCTATCACAAAATATCCTCTATTGCACATGACAATTAAACACATTCTAACTAGAGATTCAACCCTGATATGCAACTAAACGACATGGATTCCTAGAAGTAACCTATATATAGTCGTCTCATAAACTATGTCTCATGAGGATCCGAGCACATAGTTTTCAATTTTATTCTCTTCGTAGGCTATAACCACAACATAAAACTAGGAGAAACACACTCCATGAGATCCTTTATCATAGATGGAACCCGTCTAAGTGATTCAATATATGGGGAACAAATATACCATTACTAATGGTACGCCCAAGATAATATGATCCATCAAGAAAAACTTACTTGATCCATCTCTACTGCCCAACACCATATATATTTTCATCATTACCTTGTTCCCAATGTAATAAAAGGAAAGAAAAGTGAAGAGTCCCACCCCACACCATTGAACATAGTTAAGGGAGAACTACTTGAGACTATGCATCGTGTGTATCCTTCCTATTAAGAGAGAATAGAGGGGCTCACACCTTACAAATTTCCTAAAATTAAGGGATTAATTATCCAATCTAACAAGTGACACCTATATTTCTAATATAAAAAGTGTCCCACACCTCATTCCATCAAGGGAGTATTAACCCTTATATAGGTATTGTTCACATCAAGTGGATGATCCCGCTCCTTATAATTGTATCCCACTACCGAGAGTGATCCAATCCTAATGGAGGACCCACTCCCCAGTAATACTCAGAGAAGGGGGAGTACTACTATGTAAGGGAGGACTCATTCCCTAATCCACCACTCATGAAGGCCCCACTCCCTGATACTCTAGGGGACTACCACTTCGTTGATCGACGACCTTCACCCTAACCCTGTAGAAGAGTACCACTCAGTGGCTAGAGGACGAGCACCTGGGTTGCATAGGGGAGTGTCAACTTTGCACACTCATTCAATACAGGGGACCCACACCCTAACATGGAAGGGGAGTATTGACCCTAGGCTTCGAGACCCTCTCTTTAACATGGAAGGGGAGTGCTGACTCTACTAGAACAACACATATTCAGGACCCATGACCAGATCAGATAGGGGAGTACTAACTACTAAGATTGAGGAACCACTTCCAGACAATTCAAGGGAGTACCAACCATACCAACCTGTCTTATAATGAGGACACATGCCCTGTAATGTTGTGAGATTACTATCCATCTTCAAGAACATTATGAGGATACCTCCACCATAGTCCATCAGGGGAGTAACACCCCCAGAGGAAACTACCAAAAGGTAACGAACCCAAACCCACGATGGGGGGAATGCGATATCTACTTAAGTAGAGATGTAAGGAAAACCTAAAACCCTATCCATTAGGGGTGTAATAGTCCTATAATATCTCTATAAAAAGTAAACGGATCTCTAACATCATCTTAGTACTTCTCCACAATCATCATGCTGGATTCACACCACCTCATATCTCATAAGTCGAAAAAATTACACCATCACATTCCATGTGGAAACCACTCATGATGTACTACTGAAAATATTGAATCTGAGTCCCAGATAAGAATATATAGAATTTTGAAGAACCCTAGAGGATCTCCTAGTATTACATGACTTAAACTGAGGCACACACGATGTGTGTTCCCACCAGAGCTCTTGCCTGTGTATTTGGTCCACATGGGGTCAAAACCATGGATGGGTATAAGAAATGTAGGGGAAGTACATTTCATGCCCCTTATCTGTTGGACCATGGTCATGTTCCTCTTCTACATGGACCAGACAACCGTGTCCCTTACACATCGAGATTCCCATACTACATGACATCTTCAGGCTGAATGACCACCTTCCCATGTATATTTCCCATGTATATGTACCATACCCCATGTCCAAATACCTGAGATGTGTTTTATTAAATATCCATGTGTTTTAATATGGGTATCCCAAGTCATGTCCCATGGTCACATAGTCTAGGGTGCTACTAGATGTGTAACAACTATACACAACGTGTAGTCCCAAATGTTTATCTTCCCTAAATATGAAGAGATACATGGAATGTGTTACTAAAATTCGTTCCATTCAGAAGTAGTTTCCAATCAGGAATCACCTACAAAACCCTCCAATTCCCCCCGATTTACCTGGAAACCTGTAGATCTACCTAGAAAGGATCTCTAGAAAGTGCAGTCATGATATAGAACCTGAAAACAATGAATAAATAATTGAATTGGTATCAGAACTGATATATTCAAATATATTTAGTGAAACCCTGATGATTTGGATGAAGAACGATGCATATATTTTTGTACTCTTTGAACCACTGACAATTTTTGTCAAAAATAGGGATCAGAGAAACTTTATTGCTTCAATTAATCAAAAACTCTATTTGTCTCCAAAGGGAATAATAGGAAAAGAGGAGTCACTCCTCCTTTGTGTCATGTATCCAAAACCTAGGGAGAGGTGAGGGTACTTATTTTTAGGTTATTTTATTTAATTAAAATTTAACTTGATTAATTAGTTAAGCACACAAAAACCCACCAACTCGCCTTGTACTAAACCTCTTGGGACAGATAACCTTTGGTCTTGTTTAAGGTAAACACGACAATCCATACTCAACCACATTATTTGAAGTATGATTCGAGACTTTGAATGGGAGTTATTTAAGTTTCAAATGAAACTAGACGAGCATGAAAGTAAATATTTAATATTTTTAATATCACCTCACCAAGGCTCCCAAGGCCAAGGTTTTCCATGCCAACACATCGCCCGACTCCATAAATAATTTCGAAAATATTCCAAAGTACATAGATTCAAAATCAAAGTCATTAATTCTCCCCAACATAGGGATTTTAATCCCTAAAAAGAAAAAAATATGCATAAGATAAGAAAATGATCTCCCCACTGGATACGCATGCTAGCGACCTCACCAAAAGATCCTGTTCTTATTATAAGAACACACAAAGGAACCAAAAAAATCAATCCAGTCTTATGTATAGATTCTACCAAAAAAATATCGTGCCAAAAATGGGTACATGTATCCTTAGCTATGACAGGTAGGAAATCACCAAGCACTATAGTCCATGTGCAGTCATGGGGTATAACAGTACACCACCTCGCTAACTTGACATAGATAGTAGTGGAATCCCGTTGTTCACTTCCCCCTAGATGGATTGTACAAAAAACTCCTCCTGAATTTTTCATTCAAGGTAGATACTGAACATGCGAGGGTATTCACAAACATAACTAGGCTTCCCAAGAGTAAACACCAGGGCTTAATATGACCTTCGTCTACAAACCTATTACTGTAACACGACTCACCCAAATAGTAACAATGAAAAACCCACTAGTGAAATCCCATATGACTATAGATGGTAGGAAACTAATAAACACTATAGAAACATCACTTGGTCTAACTCTACCACTACAGAATGAGTGTATGAAAGGGTCTACTTCTCTAAAGGCCACCAAGAAAAAAGGGGTTGAGTAGAAAACTCTTATGGCATGACCATGACATACTCCAAAAATTCATCACATAACCTCACCCGCAATATGAAAGTATAAAGAAATAATCAATCATTCCTTAATATTGTTCTCATTGGGTGGCACTGACTTTCTGGCATGGTTCTAATCACATCACAAAAATCCGTCTCAATGGGGAAATCTTCCCCCTTCCTCATAAGTTCAAAGATATGTCAAATTTCACCACATCATCCTCGATAGTTTTTCATACACAACCAACATAAAAAACATGAGGGTACTCATGCAGAAAATGGTTTCTTGAAAATTCATTGGGTTTTTCCGGTCCCTTTATCACATCTATCATCACATGGTTTACTAACACCAAGCGTCACCCTGGTTAAACCTCAAGCACGAGTGGATAGAAGAGTACCCACAATTGTTTATAATAATTCATAATATAGAAAGTATAATGTTAATAAGGAGTAACTCAATTCATCTTAATAGAATTCGGATCAAAGGCCTCTATGGCATGAAGTTTCCCTCACCCACCTCCTCTAGCTCCCTGAGCCTAGCGTAGACCACCTGGGGGTGGTGTTAGTAACACGCTGAACTACCTATCTCATCTAGAAACACTTATAGCTCCACCAAATCATCTTACTTCTTGAGTAACTCCTTTATCATGAAACTTTCTCTGCCTAGTTGGATCATCAACTAGCTACCTCTCATTAGCACAATGGTATAGAAAATCTCTAGAGAGATTCCCCCAGCCGTTGCAAGCATAAGACCACCTCTAATGTGGAGGATCAAATCCTTGGAACTCCTCCTACGCTATAGACCCATGCCTCTATGTCTGGGTATGGGTATGCCTCTTGTGTAATGTTCCGATTACCTATCATCTCCTCCCTCCTATAGATGCCTTAGCCTTTTGACCACTACTCCAGGACACTTCCACCTATTTTTCAGCTAGAAAAACTTTCACCAGCAGAGCTCATTTATACACTACAACATAGATGGGAATGCATAGTGGAATCATAGATGTGATTATATCCCAATGAAATCCATACTTTAAGCTTTTTTTGAATAACATATCCTAAACCATATCCAAGGATTATCACAACAAGTCTGTGAAGCACATCAAAAATAGCACCACCATCAAGCTACCCAAACGAAGCAGTAGAAGCTCCTAGATACGTACTGATCTCAACATCACTGGGTAAATATCTTCCCTAAAGAGTTTATCCATATCCTTCCAAGTGAGTGTTTACTTATTATGAGTTTGTCTCACCATACTCCACCATTTCCTAGCTGAACCCTGTAGAATGATCACCACTAGGATCACCTTATAATAGGGAGGTGTCCTCACTATGTAGAAAGATCTTATGACAGCCTCAAGACAATCATCTTCTACATGGGGGTCTATAATTTTATAATACCTCAATGAACACTTCCTCTAGAACTTGTGGTGCACACTTACCATACACACAACTTTGGCATGAGGTACTGGTAATACCTTTTTCTAAACAGGAAGTGGCACTATCAGTGGACCACCCCTATACTGAAGCCTCATCACAGGGCATATCATCATCACGATTAAGCTATAGAGTCCCATCTATCTGTCTTTGCAAAGGAATTTTAAAATAGAATCAAGATGCAGCATGGTCAAAGAGTATATCTGGGGAGATGAATCAAGAACGACATGAAAATAAACCGAGCCTTATATGATTCAAGTATAATTTATTTCCTAGATACCATATCCTAATGTAAGGAGTCAAAAAGAATGTTATTAAAGTCTTGGGGAGTGGATATGTTTGATACTTTACCAACTATAAATCTTATAGCCTAAGAGATGAACTCTAAATATCCTAACACTATCTTTATGAAACCCAAACCATGATCACAACACTACGGTCCCAATGGGGAACTGACCACCTCTGATACCACTATTTCATGACCCGACCCAATTGGGAAAGGGCCACAACTACCCAATACCACCTATAATAGGCCAGGGGATGGAGACTAGCATTGGTAAGACATATCACTAAAAGGGGAGGCATTTACTATGCACCTATACCCACTCACACATCTCCAATATCACAATATTCTGAATTGTAAGAAACCAAAGGCAAATAATGCATGAATACCCCTATATCTTGAAACCAGTGAACAACAGATGTACCAATAGTGTAAAGGGAAAATCAATTACCAACAAAGAAAACTATAAAAGAGTTCAACTAGATCAGAAGGAGGGGATCACTATCAACTACAACTACCAAAATGATACTCATATGAGCTATGGTAAATACCTTGGTATGTCTAGTTCACTTTGCTCTGCCTTCCTCACATCCTCTGTGGACTCCATCGAAAGGTATATGGTTTACAAAAGACAAAAAACATGTGTGGGAAAATTCCATGCAGGGGTGAGTATCAAAATAATCAATAGCTTCCCAAAAAACCCCAAATTAAAAAGGGGGAAATTGAAAGGAAAAAATTATCTCCACATAGCTATAGAGAAACCCAATGGATAGAGAAACTCTACCTTAGACCATCATCAGATGTATAAGAAAATTCATCTCGTTCTACTTGAGGTGTAAACACCAACATGTGACAACACCACAAGGACTACCAGAACACAACTAGATATACTCGTCTCAGACTCTATGTATCATGAGGTTCCAATCCTATAGCTGGAAAAATATTCTCTCCATAGTCCATAGCCATAGCATAAAATGAGGAGAACACACACCACTTCTTCAGCCATCCCAGATGGTACTCATCCGAGAGATAAACTCCATCGGGAACAACTATACCATTACTAATGGTTTGTTCGAGAAAATGTGCTTTGTAGAGAACATATTACTTTGTATATCTCTAGTGATCATGACAAGAGGTCATATCATAGTTACATTGATCCCAACACAACCGAAGAAAACCGAAGTGAAGAGGCCTTCCCCGAACCACTTAACATAGTTGAAGGATCACTACTCCAAACTATGCAACACATGTATCCTCAATAATAAGAGATAATAGTGGGACTGATGCCTCATCACTGCCCCTAATTTAAGGGAGTACTGCTCCTAACTAACCCATAAAACCAATGTCGCTCCTGTAAGGACTGGCCCACACCTCAGTCCATCTTGGGAGTACTAAACCCTATCTAGGTATCATCCACATATAGTGAATGGGCCCACTCATATTAATTGTATCCCACATCTAAGGGAGATCCAATTCTAATATAGAACTCACTCACCACTACTACACAGAGATGGTGGAGTAATACTCCATAAGTGAGGACTAATACCTTCATCCAATAGGGGAGTACTTCCCATGAAGGACCCATACCTTGATATGATGGGGGAGTACCACTTAGTAGATTGAGGAATCACACCCTAACCTAGTAGGGGAGTACCAATTAGTGGCCAGAGGACCGACAAAGAATTTGGATTGGAGAGTACCATATCTTTCAGCATGTTTACTATGGTGGACCTACACCCTGAAATGACAAGGGAGTACTGACCCCAGGCTAGAGGAGCAACTCCCTGACACAGCAGGGGAGTACTAACTCTTCTAGAACAACATGTATGGAGGATACCTACTCTGATTCAATAGGGGAGTGAAGACTCCTATGATAGAGGACGCACTCCATGAAATGATACAGGAGTACCGACCCTACCTATATGTATAATATGGATGAATCGAACCCTAGAATGATAGGGGACTACTATCCATCTTCATGAACATCATAGGGAAAATGAAACCTTAGTCTATTAGAGGAGTAACACTCTTGAAGGAAACTACCCAAAGGTGACAAACCTGAAACCATGAAATGGGGAGTCCACTCTCTATATATGACGATAGGTAATGAAAACTCATTCCATAATCCATTATGAGAGTAACAGTTCTAGCCTCTCTCTATACGAATCTCACCAATCTCTAACATCATCTCAGTACCGCTCCACAATCAACTTTATCGATTAATTACACCTCAGACCTAATAATCCCACATCGATCCCACTATTATATTCTACATGTAAATCCACTCAGGATGGACTTCTCAAAAACATGATTATGAGTCATAGAGAAGAATATTAAAAATGGGGAAGATCCCTAGAAGATCACATAGTATTACATGATGTGCATTGGGGAATACATGGTGTGTGATCCCGTCTAGGCTCTTTTTTATTTATTTGGTTCGCATGGGTTCCAACCCATGTAGGGGTACTCAACATGTAGAGGTGGTACATGCCATTTCCCTCATCTCTCAGCCCCTATCCTTGTTCCAATTTTACACAGACTGACCAATAGTGTCCCTTAAACACCATGCATCCCATTCGAAAGGGCATGTTAAGGCCAAACAACCACCTTCCTATGTAGTTTTCCCATGTTCGTGTACTTGAACTCATATCCATGTACCTGGGTCCCGTGTTAGTATAGAACCATGTGTTATCACATGAATATCCTAATCCATGTCCCATGGTCACACGATTTGGGGAACTACACAACGTGTAACCCCTATATATGGCGTGTAGTCCCAAATGTTTATCTTCCCCAAATAGGAAGAGCTACACTGTGGGTTTCACTGAACTACATGCCATTTAGATAGTGATTCCAGTAGTTAATACCTTCAAAACCATCTAATTAAATCTAATTTACCCCAAAACCGATAGCTCTTCTGAGAAGGGATCCTTATCAATTGTAATTGGGTTCTAGAAGCATAAATCAAATTTATAAACATGGTAATCATGATCAAAACTCCAATATTACTACCCCATTGGAGAATATGAAAAGATTTGTACGAAGAATGATTCTTGAATAGTGTTTATCCTCAATCTATTAATGATATGTATCCAAAAACAGGATTCAGAGTCACTTTATCACTTCAAATTCAGTGATGATTTCATTATTAGCCAATGGATAGAAGAGGAGAGGAGGGAGACTCACTCTTCCTTTGTGTCGTGTATAAAAAAATGGGGAGGGGGTGAGAATATTTATGTTTACTTTATTTTAATTAATTAAATTGTTATTTAATTAATTATTTCACCACATAACATCTCGCCAACTCGACTTTGACCAAACCTCTCAGCGTGGACGACCACATGTCGTTCCTGGGGTAAAAAATATGTTTAGACTCAATCATGGTCTCATAAATACAATCTAAGACACTAAATGTGTTTTATTTAATTTTCTTGTGAAACTTCACAAATGCGACACACAATATTCAATATTTTTAATATCGCCACACCGAGACCCCATGATCCCCTGATTCCCATTCTGATTCAATATCTGGCTCCAGAAATATATTTTTTAAATATTATAATGTCCTTTATGTCAAAACAAAAGTCATTACAGTTCCATCTGCTACCTTTTTATGATGATCAATGATGCTTTATATTCTCAATCACAGAGGTAATATTGTTTTTTGTATAGTGAAATCATTTTCCATAGAAATAATTTTTTATTTCATATTTATGTTTAATTTATTTCTTTTTAGTATTACTTACATGAGATTTTTTTCATATAAAAGTGGATTATTTTATTTGAGTTTGGTTGTTTTGTCCATATTTCATGCCTTTCTACAGAAAAACATCCACATACTTCTTCTCACTCAAAACATTTTCACTTGTTCCACATTTATCATTTTACTTTAAGATCCATATACTTCTCAATCACAAAGGTAATTCTAATGTTTTCACAGAAAAATAATTTGCCATATATTTGATGTATTGTTTCTTATTTATGTTTAATTTCTTTATTTTTATTATTAATTAAATAAGAATTATTTTCTTATATAGATAGATTATTTTTACCCTAAAACTGAGGTAATTTTAATAAGGAAATGAATAATTAATTCATATAACCATCCTAAAATAGAGAATTCATATTACTTATTTAATTAATTTTTTAATCATTTTATCTACTATTTCTAAGTTAATATCCATATATTTTTTATCTAAAACTTATGTATTTTTTAAAATATCTTTTTAGAAGTCATATTTTTCTTTCAGATATTTGAAATAAGACACAATAGAGATTAATTTTTTCCTAAATGATAATGTTACCATGATATCCATTTCATTTCTTTTTCGAACTACCAACACTTCATATTGACTCTATGTTCTTAGCCAAAAGAAATTTCTTGTTTTTGAAAGACAAAAGAGTAGAGTAATCACATGTTCCCATTATGGTAACTATTCATCATATAATGGGGGTATATGATCTTACTCTCCTCTTCTTGATGTCAATAATGAGAAAACAATTTTGCTAAGAAAATCAAGTTAATTCGAATTATTGGAAGTCTAAAAAATAAAGGAAATAGAAATCATGGTAAGATTAGTAGTCTAGATTTTTTGAGACCTAGTGATGTTTAGGAATCATTTGTACCTCAATCCGACAAATTTTGTGACCAGTATGACCCAAAGTGATTCTTTTTATTTAAAATTGAAATTTAATTTAGTAAAATATACATGTGACATACTAAAAAATGGGAAAACATATTCGAACTATTTTAATAATTTAATACAGTGATACATAAGTCATTTATGACTTATAGAAATCAACATCACCTCAATAAAAACATGATGTTCCTATTAAGAATCAAAGTGTCCATTAACAGTTTAAAATCAACATTTTAATTTAAAAAGTGCCACTCAATAAAAACCAAGAAAACATGATTGATTTTTCATGAAAATTTTGGACATATATTTATAAATAAATTTTAAATTTTAAGAATTTGACTAATATAAAACTGATATGTGATGTGATTAGTATGATTCGAAGTTCATGTTTTTAGTTTAAACAGACATTTTAGTAAAAAAGACAAGTGGCGTACTCAAAACCAAGAAAATGAATTTGGATTGTTTTGATAATTTAGGAAAATTATCCATAAGTAATCTAGGATATATAGGTATCATACTCACCTCAATCCTAGACATGGGGAGACCGGTATGTCTCTAAGTGAATCTTTTTATATAAAAAAGACATTAATTTTTGTAAAAATAACTGACTTATTCAAAATGACGAAAACACATTAATATTTTTTTATACATTAGGGAAATTATCTATAATTCATTTTTTACATATATGAATTATTCACACCTCAATATGATACATGATGTGCCTGATATGACTCAATCTGTCCATAATCTATTTAATATTGACATTTTATTTAAAAAAGTGTCAATTAAAATCGAGAAAATATTATAATATTGTATTTATAATTTAGGAAATTTATTAATAAGTCTTATAGGAAATGTATAAATTTGTCTCACATCCAAATGACACATGATGGGATCAATATGATTCAAAGTCTGTGTTTGCAGTTTAAAATGAAATTTAGTAAAAAAGACAAGTGCCATACTCACAATTGATCAAACACACTAGGATTATTTTGATATTTTACGAAAATGATTCATATGTCATTTTATATATGTAGGAATCATCTACACATCAACTCGACCAACAGTGTGACTGGTATGACTCCATGTGAATCTTTTTATTTAAAATTGTCATCAATTTTAATAAAAGGAAAACTCATGTACTTAATAATGAGAAAAAAATTATGATTATTTTATTACATTAGAAAAATAATCCATAAATCAATTGGGACATGTATAAATCATCCACAACTCAATTTGACATATGGTGTCACCGGTATAATTCAAATTGTTCGTTATCAGTTTCAAAATGACATATTAGTTCAAAAGGGACACTCAATAAAAGCCAAGAAAACACAGTTGAATATATTTTATAATTTATTAAATTGATTCCTAAATCATTATATAGGTATATGAATAATTATCACATAAAACTAATAGATGTTGTGATCAATATGAATCAATTTTCATGCTTCTAGTTTAAAATGATATTTTAGTAAAAAAGGAATGTTGAGTAATAAAAAACAAGAAAACAAATTCATATTGTTTTTATAATTTAATAAAATAATCCCTAAGAATTTTGATACATGTAGAAATAATCCCCACCTCAATCTGAGGAATGGTGTGACTTATATGACTCAAAGTTCGTGTTTTTATTTAAAATTGACATCAATTTAGTTTAAAAGGACAACCAGCCTACACAAAAATTGAAAAAATCATTCAAATTATTTTGATACTTTAGTAAAGTGATGCATAATTCCTTTATTACATGTATGAACACCAAAAACCTCTATCTGATTGATGGTGTGGCCGATATGACTCAAAGTGTCCATTATGAAATTAAAAATGACTTTTTTTTGTTTCAAAATTTCCACTCACTGATAACAAAGAGAACGTGATTTGTTTTTTTTGATAATTTAGGAAACAGATTCCTAAATAATTTTTGATGTGTAGAAATAATTCTCATATAATATTGATACATTATGTGATCAGTATGATCCAAAGTGTGTGTGTCATGATTAAAATGAAATTTTAGTAAAAAAGAAATGTTTCGTACTCAAAACTATGAAAACACTCTTGAATTTTTTTGACACATTATGAAAACAATACATAACTCATTTGGGACTAGTAGGGATAACAAAAACCTCAATCTAATCCATGTTGTAAATGGTATGAATATATGTGTGCCTTTTTATTCAAAATTGACATCAAATTTAATAAAAAGGACAATTGAACTACTCAAAACTAAGAAAAAGATTTCAGATTAAATTTATAATTTAGGAAAATTATTCAAGATTAATTTGTGATGTGTAGAAATTATCCACACCAAAATCTAATAGAAATGTTACTAGTATGACTCAATATGACCGATATCAGTTAAAAACCAGAATTTTAGTTCAAAACGTGTAACTCCCTAAAAACTGAGCAAACACACTCGGATATTATTGAAAATTTAGAGAATAGATTTATATGAAATTTGTGATTTTAATGAATTGTTCTCACAACAAAATGGCACATGATGAAATTTATATGAGTCAAAGTGTGTGTTTCTAGATTCAAATGACATTTTAGTGATAATGAAAAGTGACACACTCAAAATCGAGAAAACACATTTTAATAGATTTGATATTTTATGAAAATGATCAATAAGTCATTTGAGATATGTTGGCATCATCCGAACCTCAATCTGATTCATGGTGTGACTTGTAGACTCAATGTGTCTATTTTCAATATATAAGTGTTATTTTAGATTAAAACACATATCACATCACCAAAACTAAGAAAATGATACTAAATTATTTTCTTATCATTATATCTGCTATTACATAGTTAATTTAATTATTTATTGTGTCTTATACTTATTTTGTTTATTTTTCAATAGATAATTCTTGGAGATTAATTATAATGGTGTGACATGCATGCATCTACTGAAACTCAATATGACCAATAGTGTTTGCAGTATGACTCAATGTTCAGTTTAAAATAATCAATTTTTATTAATTTATTTATTATATCATTTCATAGACAACTTTTTTCTTATACAGGTGGATTATTTTCTAAATAAAGGATTAGGATCAAAATACAAAAGAACATTAATGTTTTTGAATATTTGAAATAATCATTACGTATGTAATTGTATAAACTGATGTATGAAGTGTCTGTAATATAGTGTTTTTTTGGTATTTGGATTATAAATTTTATTTCATTTAAATTATATATTGGTAATTCATTTTTGTATTTCATGTTGTTTTTAGTGATTTTGTGTACTTTTACAACAAAATATAATGGTTTTGTAGTTTTTTGTTACAACACACTACATCACGTCCCTTTATCAACACATTTAGAAATTGATGATAATGGTAGCCTCTATGAGATCTTTTAGAAGCACAAATAAAGTTATAATTTATTGCTTCTAAAGAAAATCATTGACAAAGAGCCCCTTTATTAGTGCTTTTTTTGCACTGATAAAAGACTAGGGCATTTAATCTTGATCATGTAGTTAGTGATTCTCTAGCACAAATAAAGAATATTTTTAGCACTATTGATGGACTATTTATTAGTAGTGTAAAAAAATACTTATCCACAGTAAAAATTATTATTTATCTTATGTGGATCGAAACACTACCTCATTTCCTTTTAGTTAAAATTCCACGTCATGAAGTGGATCAAATGAGATTTATGTGGAATTAAACCTTTAATCAAAAGAACTACCATTTTCCCTATTACATTTTCTTCCTCAAATCAAAATTTTATTTTCAACTTTATTTATTGAACAAAGATGAATATGTTATAAGTAAATTTATTAATTCCTGGGTTTAATTTTCCCCTCGCCTAAATAAAATCATTTTTGAAAATTCACTTTATTTTAATTTTTCCCATCCATAATGTTATGAAAATCACAATGCATAATACTTATTAAGACTAAAAAATAGCTTTAATTTGTTACGGAAAATGAAACCAATTCACTTGTATCCAAGACTCTATGTGGGATCTTAATTACCCATTTTTATTCTAGGTTCAAAGGACTTATATAATTATCATTTGAGTTGTATCTCTATGGTGTTTTTTGTAAAGAGGAAAATTTCTCTATGATCAAGTTGTAAATTCATAGTGGCCTTATGTTATAAAATTGATTCCACAAAAATACTTTCACTCCCACAAATTTTCTAATTTTTTAGACCAAACTTCAATGAATAAAACAACTGGATCACTCAAAAATATCTCAATTTATTATAGCTTTAGAACAATTTAATTACACAAATCCAAAATTAGTATTTTAAAACTTGGCTGGGAATGAAATAAGTTCAATAAATGTTTCAAAAATAAAAACAGAATGTTGTATAAAAAGTGAAATATATATAACTATATTATTATTGATCTCAATGATGCATGATCTGAGTAAATAGTTACTTTACATAATAAAAGATATGAATGAATTTTTTCTAATAGAATAAAAAAATTATTTATTTATGTGTATTTAATATGGGTGGTGTATATATTCTGTGAAGTGTATTCTATCACTTATGTAATTCTATCAATATTTTAACAAAGCATAGTACCTACATATCTCTTGTAATAAGAATACAAAATACAAATGGATGGAGTAAAATTTGTGGGAAGATAATGGGGTAGTGGTCAATAACACTATCAATTTATCAAAAGTTGTCCTGCATGAATAATCAAAAATAAAATCAGGTTCCTTCATGATTAGGTTAGTTATTGGAAGATAAATGTATCTAAATTATCTAATAAACCATATATATAATCCAAAAAGGATAAGAAATTATTTGATGTATCTTATATTAGTTGGGTAAGAAATATTAGAACTATTATCATCTTTGGATTTTTTTATCTTCAACCGTATATTTATAAATTCAATAGACCAATACATTACCTTTTTTTACCATAAAATGACACTTTTTAAGAATATAAAATAATTTTTTTCTCAATAAACATTTTAAAACATTTTCTAGACTCAATAAATATTTTTAAACAAGTCTTGTACAAAATAAAGTCTTTAAAGAATACATCCATGTATATTTCAATCCATCTATATAAAATACCTACCATGCAACATTAAAAGGTACCCATAAAATTAAAAATACTAAAAATAATCCTTTAGTAAGTAAACATTGTAAAGGGACACATGAATGTGGTATTTTCTTGGTCATATGGAGCTATTTGAAGCTAAAAATACCCATAAAATCAGTTTAGGATATAATAATGACACTTTATAGTGAGTCTCTCAAATATTTGGTCCAAAATTTGAATGGGGGAAGTGGTCTTTTATAATCACATGGTTTAATATCATATAATCTATGCAAACTATACCGCTGTTATGAATTCTTGTGGGTACTAACTCATTATTATCATTTTGAGAAATAGGGTAATTGGTTTTCCATGGGATAATGTGGATGAGACATACCCAATAAGATTAAAATATGTGGTAGATATTCTATCTCATAAAAGTATTTCTAACAATTTTTTTACTACGTCTAAAGGGGTTGATTTATGTCTTTTTTGGGAATGTCTCACTAGTTTGGATTCATCATTCAGTAAAATCCTATGTATGGAGGTGGTTGGGATAATTCTTGGGATGTACCCTAATGTCCATCCTAATTCACTAGAATTATTTTTCAAAAGTTTCCATATTTGGTGTTCTTATATAGGCTCTAAAAAATTGAGATGATAACGGTTAGTTTCTCATATTCTTTTAATAAATGCTTATTTTAATTTCAATGGTTTGAGTATTAATTCTAACTCAAGGGGATTTTCTAAAGATGTTTCTAGCCTAGTTTCCATTATTTGGTAAACTTATACATGGAAGGTATAATTATTAGTTACAAATTTTAGTAACTCATCAAAATAATTTACATGAATTTCTTGAAATTGATCAATACTAGAGACTACATCAAGATTAAATTCTTTTTTAAAAACAAATTTATCAAGTAGGTTGCGTATTTCCAAATATTCTTATAATATGACTATATCATCTAAAATTTTCACTTCCACCCTAGAAAAACATGGTAGTTAAAAGTGTTTTAAGGTAATAATAGAATTATCTTCATGTGAGAGTTTCATTTAATCAAGGTTGTTGAAATATTTTGTTTACTCAACTAAATACAACTGAAGGGTGACTTCATTGAAATTTATTATTGTTTCAGTATTATTTAGGATTGTTATTCCTAAAATAATTAGAAAATTGTCTTTAACTTTACCATATTCTATATTGATAATGTAGAAGTCAATAGGTGATGGGTAAACTTGTAAACTATCAAGGATACCTACCAGGTAGGTAGTGTTATTATTTTCTAGTTACACAACAACAAGAGTGGGTTTTAGTTCTCCAATAGCTAGATAAAATAAACATAATAAGGTATCAAATTTATTAAATCTAATAAAACACACAGTGTAATAGAAAAAATCATGTTACCAATTAAGCAAGAAATATAAAATGTACCTATATTTTTGCATTACTCGTGGATTAAAGGGGTAAAAAGGGAATACACATTCTTACATAACCATACCTCTTTATTTACACTAAATATTTTTCTACTAGTTCACAAGTATTTAATGAATTTTATATACTCTGGAATTTGGAGAATTGATTCTTTTAGGGGGATACTAATCTCTACTTTCTTGAAGATTTCAAGAATCTCTTGTTATAGCGACTCTTCTATGATTGTATTGGGTTCTTTAATTATTTAAAAGAAGGGTTTTTGGGGATGTTTTGGCTATTCTATTTTGTATTTAAAATTTCCTTTCTTTGATGGATCCTTTACAACCTCCTACTTGGGTTTTCTTCATGGGCATATTTTTCAGACTCATGTTGTTGTTCTCATCCGTCATTGACTTCTTGGGGTGCTCCATCATTGTTTTCCACCTCATTTACACTTCTTAATGTAATATAACTAACACATCCATTAGTGATGGAAATTATTTGAGGATGAATCGTACCTGATCCTTGATTTAAATTTTTTTTAAGGGTTGTCATGAGATGGATGAATTATTCTTTAAATTCCATAAATTTAGATCCATGAATGATGATAGTGGTCTGTTAAATAATTTTAGATTATATTAATTATATTAATATTCACTTAAAGGATTGTTCATGTGTTTTTCCTTTATATTAACTTTAAGTGGGCCAATTTTTTTTTTCTAGAATGGAGGGTTGGGAAAAGCTCTTGAGAAGCCTATTGGAAATCTTGGTAGAATGGTGGCCTTTATTGACGTTGGATCCCAACTCAAAATTGGTTAGTGAGAAAATCTTTGAATCATTGGTTTCCACTTGGATTTTTATGGAATTTAATTTAGAATATTTCTATATAAATTCATGTCCTTTTAACTTGAGGGCATCCATCAGTGAAATGATCATGGGAATAGCATAACTGGAAGACTCATTGGTGTATGGTGGGTGATGATTCATGTACATTGTTTAAAGTTAGCTATCTCATTAAAGAAGTTAGTTCATTAATTATATTTTACAATAAAGGTGGCTGGGACTTTTAACCTCATGTAATCCTTTGGTTAAAATTATCATAAAAAATTATTGGGTGTTTCGTGAGATCATCTCAATCAGTTCACTTACTTTAACTAGGATCTTATTAATCAATGTTCCTTCTGATGAAGCATCATGTAGGTTGTATTCAATTTACATCAATACTTGGTATAATAATAACAATTTGTGATGTTATTTATATGGATAATGTGGGCAGTATGTGGTATGTTTCATGAATCTCTCTCAAACCTCGTAAATATATACTATAGTTTCTTATTTGATTCTACAAATCTCCATCCAAAGTATAACACACCTTCAAGTAGGGACGATTTTTGTGTGTGGAAATTCTTCAATATCTCATTCCATGAGGTAAATTCTATAAGATATAAATTAAAAACCCACACTTTGGATGCCCCTTCTAATTAGAAGGGGAGATCCTTCCATGTAATTTGAGACTCAGTGAATCCTCTTGTTATGAATCCATTAACATCTTATATAATGCTTTGAAGTTCCTGTTGTGGTCTTCATGAGATAAATCATGGATCTTGGGAAGTATCCATGTAATTAATGTTTGGAGTTCACAATATTATTGATCATTTAATTATAATTGTGGTTTATTAATATTGAAATTGGTTATGTAGATTTATCTCAAAGTCCTATTAACTTGGGAAATATTATCTTCTATTTCCCCCATGATTTTGTTACTTTTGTAGAGGAATATACTGATGAGAGAGATTTGGCTAATAGAATTGTAGAAAAATCCATTTCAGATTTTTTTCTATAATTTTAGTGTCTTGTGTCTCACTAGATGTTTTTCTCTAAACATCTGGATCAAAACTAATGTGGTTAGAAGAACCATATATGGCCATTTTAAAAAATTAAATAAAATTAAAACAAAAACATTTACTCCACGAAACAAATTCCATGTTTGATGTGTTCCTATTATGAGTATCTTTGGAAAATGATTTCTAAACATTAGAAAAATGTCCTATAGTGGGACTTCGATTGTCTCAGGAGAATACAATGTATTGGGTGCATTTAATTCTTATTTTTTTCGGTTCAACATTCTAAAAAAAATATGAAATATTGATTTGAAAATAAATTTAACAAGAAGTGGCCACACCATTTATAATTCCATTATTACTCTATTGAATAATTATTCAATTAGACTCCATTATAACTCTTTTCAATTGAATATAATTGATTACTTTTATTCGGATATTCTGGTTCAGATAGTGAAATAATATTATTACTGTAGTCTCTATCCTCTCCCATCATTGTTATTGGATAATGCCATTCACCCTATAATTCCCATACTACTTACTATTGTATATTGTGAATTAAATCCATGTGTTTTGTTGAGAAATACTAATAATATTTAGAAGAAATTAAAATATAAAAGCAAAATAATCCTTTATTGATAAAAATCATTAGGATTCACAAAGGAGTTATAAATAACATTGAATGATCAAAATTCATTAACATGGGGTATAAAGGCAATCTCCTTATAAAAACAAAAAATAACCTAGTGTTCCATCATGGGAGTGTTAATAATGTCGAATAAAAATAAAATGAGGTTTGTGGTTATCAGTTCATGAGTGTTCCGCCCCTAGAGTGAGACAGTCCTCCTCTTATAGAAGAATGTCAACTATACAATTGTGCTTATTTCTATATAAGAAGAACAAAATTATTCATGAAACATGATGTATGTTTACTTTATACTAGATGACTGGAACATGTCTAGGATCTAGGGTCTAGATGACTTCAGTTCTCCTCCCTTAATAAATTTTAGTGTCCTTTTGTGGTGGATTATTATGGTTCTTTATATCACAACAAATATTTTTTTTCTTAGATGGAAAAAATGGGGTTTGAATTTTGTTTATGGGGTTCATTAATTACATGTGCCTCAAAATTATCATTTTTAAATGTGAAGCATCATACTTTGTCAGTGTATTTAACATGTATGTTCAAAAATAATATAAATAATTCCAACTGTCTCTTATGAGGGACAAAACATTTTCTTAGAAGGATGTGTTCTATCATATCCTACTTACCATAGGATCAAAATTTTCACCTGTGGATTGTTATATTTAATGAAACATGTATATTTTTAAAATGTATAGATAATGTGGACATCAGTTCTAAATTTCTCTTCTAATTTCCTCATCTTCTTATGGGATTTTGGAACTTCATCACAAAAATCTAGTGTTGGTAGGTAAATATCACCTTTTTAATTGAAGGGATTTTCAATACTTCATTTTATGTGGTGTAGGATGGGAAGATAAACTAGTGGTACCTTAGGCTGGATCTCAGTCTCAATTAATGAAAATCACAGATTGGATTGGTGTACAACTGTGACTCTCCTAGAAAGTTGGGTCCACTCCATCATAATCCTAGATTCATGGATGGAACCATAAGATTGTAAAACCTGAGAATGAAGTATCCAAATGTTTCTCATGGTGATGGAAAATAAGAAGTTGTGGAAACATTTTTATTGATGACCATCCTTATTATTATCTTCAATATTCAGTCGAAAGGGATCAGGTTCTTCAATGGAAGTGCGGTCATAGAATTAGTTAGTGGTCACAGGGAAGATTGATAGGTTGAGGAAAAATAGCTACATGTGGTAAAATATTATGATAATCATGACTTCCACAAAGTAAATGGTTAGAGTCCCAAATTTGTTATTTGTTGAAAGGGGAAGTGCTCATAGTAGGTATCTATACTGTGAGAGTGGTTTCACGGTAAGCTGATGAAGTGACCGTGAGCAGTGCTCACTACCAGATGATAGAAAACTAGATCTTCTGGATTGAAGGTAGTGTAATTTCCTATGGATGGTATCCATACCTACCATGTCATGGTAGTATATTAGTACTGGGGACAATGCATGGTCAGTAACCGGAGTCAGTGTAGTGACTATGGATAACATAGTCACTTCAACCTTTATAAATATTCATTCCGAAGAACAAAAGAACCACATTTTTTTTAGTGAAATATTTTTATAAAATTAAAACTCAATATAATAAAAATATTCATTTACCTTCCAATATAAGTCTATATAATTTATATCAAAATATGAATTTATCAATAAACACCATATTTAATGCCAATTTCCTACTAAGATCCAATTATAGATTGTTAATGAATAAAAATATTTACCCAGGAATCTATATAAAATTAAGTTATATTCAATGAATAATAGAGAATAAATGTTTAAAATTCCATATCACAATACCATCCATGAAAAACATAGATGAAAAAAATTAAATAGTTTCATGGAGGTGATAGTTCACATTTACACATGAGTGACATTATCATATTATAATGGGTTGGAAGGTAAGAAGTTAGATATGAGATTATAAATATAGTAGAATAATGTTTTAATTAAAATAATATATAAATATTAAAACCATCATATTACTCATCTATAAAATATGGCCATGGAAAATTAATTGTATCACCATGTGGAGACAGTAAGCTGTGTGTATGCCCAATAAAATATTTTACATAATATTGAAAGGAAAAGAGTTTTAATAAAGGTTGTTTCATAACTATAAATAAATTTCAGTATATTTAATATAATTATTTAATTATTTCAGTAATATTATAATATATTTATAGGAGGCAAAAAATAATTAAAAGGAATGTTATCTGTTAAGGCGATTACCTCTTCTTTGAAATAATACCTCTGTATCTCTTCTTAAGGACCCATTGGCTATCTTTTGGGATGAAAATCACCTCTAAAATGTGGATAATGGATTAAATAACATTATTTAGAAGGTTTTTGTTGAAATAGAAGGATCTTATTGGGGTGAAGAAGTGAAAGGATAGATTCCCTTTTATAAGTGAGGGAAGGGGTACTATTGGATTTTTTAAAGGATTAAAATATAATAAACTAATTATCTATCCAAAATGTCCCAAAAAATGACATAGATTCAAATTTTAGAGAAACTAGAGTTTAAATCCGATCCAAAAATAAAATTTATACAGGTTTATGTCATGTTTTAAACTATATTTTTTTTGTTTAATTCTTCAGTAAACCTATTTTAACCTTAAATGCGGTAACATATTTTCTGATATTAAAGTGTTATAATTATACTTATAATGTGAAAATTGGATTATAAATGGAAAAGGTATGAAATTTTAGAACATATATTATCCAACTTTTCCTCATTCATTATTTTTATGATTTTTAAATAATTTTATAAAATACTAGGTCGATTACATCCGACACCACAGAAAAGAAAAAAAATGAAGAAATCTACAGTAAATCAACGGCTAAAAGAATTGACCCCACGTCCAGACCATCACTACAAACAATCGCATACCACCCTACCACCAATGGTAGGGACATTAATTTAATAAAATATTCATTTGATGAAATACCATTAATGTCAATTTTGACACTATTCATTTAATTTAACTTAAAATAAATAAAGAATAGTTTTAATTCTAATATAATCCTTTCAAAAACAAAACATATGTCGTATTAATCTATAAAATTCATTTAACACAAAAAATCATTCAAATTATATTATTTTTAATATTTTTTTAAAAAATAATTTTATTTTTCTTTTAATTGAAGAATTACTACATTGGGGTTGCATAAACATTTAGGGTAACTATATAATTAATTAAAATTATAAATAAATTGGAATTTGAAAATAATTTCATTAATCACAAAATATAAATTTATATTAATTAATAACTTTACTTTTTACCTATTTGAACAAATAATATACATTTAAAACTAAGAGAGTGAAATTTTGTATATTTATTTGATTTAAATAATTTATCAGTCATTTTCTTGGATTAGTGCCCATTAAGAAATTAAATATAATGGCATAGAAAATAAGGTTATAATTTCATTAATCTAATAAAAATTATGCTGAAATATATTTTACTTATCACTTTGTTTTTTCCTAGATTAACTCAGTTTTCCATTTACTGAGGTGATAAACTTTACCTTGACTACTATTCATAATGACTAAAAATAAAAGGGACCTATTTACCAAATTTGAATATAATGATTGCAAATATTTAGTGAATTTTATTAAATTAAATTTCTACAAGTATAATAAATTAATTTAAAAATAATCATGCAAAACATGAGGAAAATCAATTATTTGAAAAATACATTTTTAAGCATAAAACTGGATTTATTAATATTCGATGTCTAAAAAAATATAATATAAATGATAAAAAAAATTATGGAATATAAATATATAAATATATAAATATATAAATATATATATTTATTAATAAAATACACTAGTATTAATTAAGTAAATTTATTAATATAAAAATACATTACACCCATAAAAATAGGTTTTTAGAAAAAATCCATTTGATTTTAAAATGGTTTTTTAATAATTTATAATTAATTGATAACTTGTGAATTAACTTTTATTTATATTTAAAGCATAAGTTTTTGGTAATTTAGTTTTTCCTATTGATACCCATAAATACAATGGCTAGGAGATAACCATCACATTACATAATAATATTTTAATTGAATATCGTGTTTCGTTTAAACTCAATATTGCGTGTAACACTAGTTATCAACAAAATTGAATTGACCTATAGAGAAATATATCATAAAATATTGGGGTGTTATAATATATCCCCAATAAACTGAATTTATCTATAAAAATAGATCCCCCTGATACAAAAAATGTGGGTATTTCAGTTTCATTACATCCTCAGGTTCCCATGTAGCTTAATAAAATTTCTGATTTCTCTAAAGAACATTCAATAAGTGAGTTGTATTGTTCCATAAAACATTATATATATGATCCAATATTTATAATGGATGTTATGTAAAAGATGTACCCCGACCCAATGGTAGGAAATCTTATTTTAGTACATGTTAAGAATCAAGTATGTACTTCCTCAGGATAGATACATAGAACAGATTATGAACTTGAGGGAGGTTTCGTGGATGCACCAAGTTGTATGATACCGCCCCTACTCGATAAATAATATATAGAGGGATAATATACCTATGTATCAACATTACCTTATCTAAAAATCTCATAACGTTCTTCCATGGTGAAATTCCTAGGAAATAATTTCTACCAACATTAAATTCCAGATCCCACCAATGATTGTCAATAAAGCTTTCCCATCGACTCTCAGCTGCCTTGGTGTGTTATTTAATGGCTCTAACATTATCATAAATTTCCATATCTAGATCAATCCAAATTGATTTATTTATCCACCAACATTCATATAAATTGTATTTCTACACTTCTATCCATAGTGGCATTCATAAGGATCCATATTAATTCTTTAGTGAAAGCTATTATTGTAAGAAAACTCAACAAAAGGGTTTTAATGGTTAATTTAAACTAACCATCTCTATGAGCATGATACATAGTACCGAAACATAACTCTTTATCAAGATCCCAATAAATAATTCTCCAAAATTTTAAGGTAAAACTCATGTACAAATCCAATTTAATAGAATGTGGTTCTACATACAACCTTGAAACTTCATTATAGTATATATTGACAAGATGATGTAGAGTGAAATAAAATCTAATAAAAATTAATTGTTCTGATTTTTAAAGATGATCAAATATAACCAAAATAACATTATGTCCTTTTATGTTTTGGGGAGTCTGATAAAAAAATCCATGGTGACGTTTTCCCATTTCCATTTCGATATGGGTAATGGTTATAAAATCCCCTTAGACATCTATCCCTCGGCCTTAATTATCTATCATACTAATTACCAAGATATATATACATATATATAGAAATATATATCTTCATACTATCCCACTGAAAATACTCTTTCTAAACTCTATATAACTTCATAAATATAAGATGAATTGAGAATGGTGAACCATGAGCCTCATCTAACCACTTCATCTTCAAATTTATTATATAAAAAACACATACATGGTTTTGGATCATTATAATTCCATCACAATCAAGGTTAATCTGTTGAACATTTCCCACATTCTTTTGTAGAACCAAACCTTCCTTTTACTCCTCTTCAGTCATCACTTGGATAGAAGGTTGAACATTTATTTGAGCATTATAATATTTATTCCCTTCCTTCAAAATTTTGAGATATATCCTTTATAATTCCATAAATATTGGATCTTTTGTAATACGAATTATAGAAAATAATTTAAGAACCATTCGACTTAGGGCATATAGTACCTTGACTGATTTCCCTAGGAGGTATTGTATTGAGAATTCATAATATATAATCAACTCCAAACATATTCTCTATCCCATATTAAACTCGATATATTTTAATGTATAGTTTAAACTTTTGTGATTAGTATATATATCAAACATTTCATCATAAATATATTCCTTAAATATCAATAATGAAAATATAACCAAACTAACTCTATATCATGTTTTGGGTAATTTTTCTCATGAACCATCAATTATCATGAGGCATATGATACAACCATATTTTTCTTTAGGAGAAAACATACCATTAACATCTTTGATGAATCACTATAAATTAAAAAACTGTCCCCACCATAGGGTAGTGTAGTCATAGATTCATTGACAAGAATTCTCTTCATCCTTTTAAAACATTCCTCACATTCATTTTTCCAAAGGAACTTAGCTCCCATTCGAGTTAAATTGGTGAGTTGATTAGATTGTCATGGAAAATTCCCCACAAAGCATTGATAATATCCATCCAAATATTGAAAAATATGGATCTCTTTAACCATGGTTGGTGAATTAAATTTCTCATTAATATCTATCTTTTAAGTATCTGTTGAAATAAAATCACATGATATTTTATAAACCAAGAATGAAAAGCTTCAAAGCCAAAATTTCTACTTTGTAAATTTTGTATAAAATTTCTTCTTCCTTAGGGCCTTTAATAAAATTCTCAAGGGATCATCATGCTCTTACATTATATTTGAATATACAAGAATATATTCTATAAAGGCTACTAAAAAATGATCAATATAATCTCTAAAAACTCTATTCCTTAAATACATAAATAAAGCTAGAGAATTTGTTATACCAAATAACATCACTATAAATTCATTGTGTCTATACCCTATATGAAATGATTATCTTGGGCATATCTTCTTTCTTTACCTGCAATTGATGATATCAATAATGAAGTTTAGTCTTATAAACAAATTTATCTCCATGTAGTTGATCAAAAAAGTCATCAATATGGGGAAGATGAAAATTATTCTTGATAGTTATCTTATTATGTTCTTGATAATTGATTTAGATTTTCATTAATCTATAATTCTTCACAAAAAATGAATAGGTTCACCACAAGTTGACACACATAGACAAATGAATCCCTTTTCATGATATTCCTACAGTTCATTTTTCTATTCATGTAACTCAATCATGTATATCATATGTGGAGTCTTTAAAAATAGGTGTTGAATAGGGTATTGGTACTATTGAGAACCCAAATTCATGATTCAGTGGAAGATTGGAAAACTATTCACAAAAGGCATCAACAAACTCTCATAAAATTATTATATCATAGATTTTCATTTTATCCTCTTCTATATGAGATAAAAAACCATTTTTAGTTGGAATAAAGAACCATATAATGGACATGATTTCCATCCCAAGTCCAAATTTATCGTCACATTGATAAATGATCATAGGTTGATTTAGAATATCAAACACGACTTCCCTTCATTGTTTATAAATGTAGGGTTTATATAAGGAAATCTAATCTATGTGAAAAATAACATCAAATTCAACCATAATGAGAATAAAAAGATATTCAAGAATCCATTTCCCACAATATAGAAGTAGAGAAGAATCATAAACATTATATGAAATCACCATACCATTTAGAGTTTTCAATAATAATTCAATATATAATCATTGGGGTTTCATTTTGATACCCTTATAAAATTATTCATATATAAAATAGTTGGTAACACAAAATTAAATTAAGACATTAACAGTTCTAGATAGGATGGTAACTATGTTGTAATAGTGGGTTCCCTAGACCCAACTATACAATAAGTTTGATTACCATATCATGTGTACAATCAGATATACATGATGTATACTTACCATTATATCTTAAATATTTAATCTTCTACTATTTAATGGTAATATTAATATATTAGGTATCATATCAAAATGTTATATCCCTTACCAGGATATAATGATAATTTTTAGAGACCATGTCATTAATCATAAACAATGGTCCTATGGTCTAAATACATTATACTAACTAGAGAAATTTGATTTTTGACTATTTGGTGATGGGGGATCATAAGCATTGAGACTTTGTATCATGAAGATCGTATATGGTGATCTCTAATAGTAAGATCAATGTGAAAACCCCACCTATAAGAACACAACATGTTTTTGGTGTCATTGTATGTTCCAATCTACAAACATGTATATTGGTCTATCAACTTTAGATCATTACCAGTGTGTTCCATTTGATCTCATACTTTGACATAAGTTAAAAAACATGAAAATGATATTGCTATGAGGTATCTTGTGTTGGGTGTTCAATTAGTGGAATGACATTGGTTTAATGGAAAAGAAAGGATACACCACTTATTTGTTAAGGAAGTAATATATCTCGGGCTATATTGATCAGGATGGTAATACCTTCGTAAGACCTAGTTCATGGAATTTTAGGGTAAATCAATACAGTTAGATCAACAAATAATAAAACAATAAAATGGTGAAGGCATGGGTAAGCATCCTAAATTATGAGATATTAAAGTCAAAAAGATTATATTATATAGTGTGTGTTCATAGGTTGGTTTTCATTTATATGACAATATTTATCCCTTTAGGGTTCATGATGGGTAGCTAGATCCCACTCCAAATTTGTGAATAGTATTCAATGATATCTAGATAAGATATTAGAGGGTCACTCACAATAGGATATTCAAGAATCATCCCTATTCAGTTGAAAAACATTATTCTACATGGTAGTCCCCACCATTGGGGTTTTGGTTTTTTCTAAAGATATACAGTAACCAAGTAATAAATAAATTTTCATTATTCAGTTTAATAATAGTTAACATTGAATTTATTTATTAAATGTATTTTAAAATATAAAAGTAAATAAATGCAAAATATTATTTTAATGAATATTAGTTTAAAATATTCAAGGTTTATATAGTATTTTCGGGACCAAAAAGTTGAGTTTATTGATCAGGTATTATCATGTAATATATTTATTAAATTCCAAGAATGTGATAATAATATAAATGATATTTATGACTTATTATAGTAGTCATAATATCATTTATATAGTGTGTTAATTATTTATAGGCCGGTGAGTCTTTCTGGGAAATTCCTTAACACACTATACATAGATTAGGAGAGGCATTAACTATTTACTATTCATTTATCTAAGGTGAGATATTCTCTCTCTTCTTCTCTCTCCCACATCCAAGAGATAGAATGTAGCACCCCATGATTTTAAAAATAAATTTAATATTTAATTCATGAAACACTCTGTCACAACAAAACACCACATTGTTATAACATAGCCAATAAACATAATTTAACCACCCAAATGCTTTGAATTTTGAAAATCTGACATACACTGTTGCAATCAGTAAGTTATTTTGAGTCTAATATGACCAACTTAATTGTTTTTGAATAGTAACAAACCATTATGAATAGTAATTATACACTTATAAAAAGTTAAATAACCTTATGAATAGTAACAACACCTTTGATTATATATATATATATAGGATTTAATTGAAATTATGATGTACCTATGTTTTAGAATAAGTAAATAAATTTTTTAAAAACTATATTTTTCATGTAAATTATGATTTTAGTTAAAAAAATAAATTAATAATATTTTGATTTTTGTTTGGAAAATTGGATCCATTTTTGGATTCTACACGTTTGAAAATGGCTATGGTGAATTTTTTTAGATTTTTCTGAAATACTTGAATATTTGGTGAATAGTAAAATATGAGAATTTACAATAAATGCTAAATAATTGATTTATTGAGTCATTGATGATGTAATTATGATGTAAGAAACTATATTTAGAAGTCACATGAACATATAACTATTTATGGTCATGGACTCTTCACTATTTATTTTCTTATGGAAAAATAATAATCAATTGATTAAAATATTAAGAAAACCCTCCTCCCATCCACATTAAATACCACCTCTTCCACACTGTTCTATTCACTCCTCTAAAGCCTTCTTACTTATCCAATTTATTCCAAAATATTCTACCAAGCTTCTACCCCACTAAAAATTAAGTTGGTCATATTAGACTCAAAATAACTTACTGATTGCAACAGTGTATGTCAGATTTTCAAAATTCAAAGCATTTGGGTGGTTAAATTATGTTTATTGGCTATGTTATAACAATGTGGTGTTTTGTTGTGACTGAGTGTTTCATGAATTAAATATTAAATTTATTTTTAAAATCATGGGGTGCTACATTCTCTCTCTTGGATGTGGGAGAGAGAAGAAGAGAGAGAAGATCTCACCTTAGATAAATGAATAGTAAATGGTTAATGCCTCTCCTAATCTATGTATAGTGTGTTAAGGAATTTCCCAGAAAGACTCACCGGCCTATAAATAATTAACACACTATATAAATGATATTATGACTACTATAATAAGTCATAAATATCATTTATATTATTATCACATTCTTATAATTTAATAAATATATTACATGATAATACCTGATCAATAAAGTCAACTTTTTGGTCCCGAAAATACTATATAAACCTTGAATATTTTAAACTAATATTCATTAAAATAATATTTTGCATTTATTTACTTTAATATTTTAAAATAAATTTAATAAATAAATTCAATGTTAACTATTATTAAACTGAATAATAAAAATTTATTTATTACTTGGTTACTGTATATCTTTGGAAAAAACCAAAACCCCAATGGTGGGGACTACCATGTAGAATAATGTTTTTCAACTGAATAGGGATGATTCTTGAATATCCTATTGTGAGTGACCCTATAATATCTTATCTAGATATCATTGAATAATATAAACTACCGTACTCTTTTATAAGTGAGCTGATAATGAATGTTATGAAAATGAGGACTCACGAACAATGAAATTGTATCCCTTAACCCATCTAAAAGAAAATGAATGAAATTAATAAAATCATAATAAACTAAATAAATTTATAAATGGTTCATTAATTATTAATTAAATAACATAATTTTGTTATTCATGTCATTATGATCAAGCGAAGAACACCCTCAGATTTTAGGTATGGGGTCTTCTCTCTCACTTTTATTCAATAATCCCCCTTATGTGGTATCCTTTTATTTTTATTTAACAATGATGGAATATGTTTCAAAACATCCCCTATACTTCCCTTAATATATATAAATTATTGGATACCCCTTCAACTCTCACTAATCCTTCATAAGAACACATGTTACATTTCTGAAATGTTTGTAAGAGTTTTCTACCCGAATCACCATTTCCTTTCGGGTTACTCTTATTCTCTACATACCTCAATAAAATTATAAATAATTATTAAATTCTGATTATAAATTATTTCTTAATGTTCTATTTAATTTTACCAACAATAATACATCCTTAATTTACGGGGATTTACATGTTTTTAAAGAATCATTCAAATAATAGTTCTAAAATGCAAGCCCGATTCAAGGAAATTATCAAATTCTTACGTATTTCGACGTTCACTTATTAATATGTTTTAAGCCATATCTATAATTATAAAATCAAAAATTTTAACATAAAAGAGATATTTTTTTCACTCATGGTTTTATGAAAGAAAACATTCCTTTTCTCTTTATAATCCTTTAATATTTTCCTTAAACCAAACTAAGATATTTTATTCCTAAAGCTTCTTTAAAAAACTATATTTAAATAATTTAACTTCAATAAGACTTTATTTAATCCTGAAATATAATTTTAATGATATTCCATTTTATTTTATGTGATATACATGTTTAGAATATGATTTCATTGAAAATAAAAATGATTTTTCTAAATGTACTATTCATTCCAAAGTAAAAAGGAGTATTATCATCTCACTTTAACTTTTATGTGATATATTCCATGCTCACTAATTGTTTCTTACATATAGAATATTTAATTTCCTTTTTATATAATATAAAGAGTCAACTTATTTACATGATATTCTACGGGATATTTATTTTCTTTTTTGAAGGTGGTATGTGACACTTTGGAATGTTTAAAGACTATTTCCTCTAGAATTTTCAATGGTCTCAATTAAAGGTATAATTATTTGTGTCAACATCCATTGAAGAATATTGTATTTCATAGAAATTTGTCTCATATGATATCATCTGAAAAATATAGTGTTCAAAGGTTTATGATTAGTTTGAATGTTGATGTTCTATCTTGATACCATTCACCATATTACTCTGAATGGTTAGTGTTTATGTTAAATGACTAGGGAATGTTATTTACATTTCCTATATTAGTTTCAATATGTATGTATATGTAGTTTATGTAAATCCCAATTCATAATAGGAATGCATTGGACATATTTTGTGACAGTTTGGGTTCTCTATAGCCCCTCAATGATTTGGTAGGTTTCATGAGAAAAACTATGGTTTGGGCATGAGGCCTTGACAAAATGGATATTTGTGGTTTTGGAAAGTGTCCTTGATGGTATGGTTATGATATATCGCATATGCATTCCCCTAATTATTAAACTATTAACTGAAATATCATGGGGTTATTCAAATAGTAGAATACCCATGATTATGCTTTATTATGGCAGTATTTATTCAGCTCTTATTCCTACCATAATGTGTTCATATTTATTTTAAAGTCATGAGTTTTAGTTATTCACCATGACTAATATAAAGACCCGGCCTTAAACATTTACATAATATTGAATTAAACGAATAATTCACATTGTTGATATTTTCAGGTTTAGAGTTTTAGAGAATTAGGACATAAATATTACATCTCAAAAGATTACAAGGTTGACACTTCTACACAGTTTCCATTTTTTAGACAACATAACTTTCCCTTGATCCCATTCTTGACCCATTCATCTTTATGTCATGTGAAAACATTTCAAAACTTGGGATGAACATAAAAGGCTTAGTAAGGGTTATAAAAAAAGAATAATTTTTTTTATAAATACATACAAAACATGAACACTTTTACTTACCTCATGAAGTCATAATATTTATGAAAGATGCCTAGAAATCATAAATCATACAGGTAACTTGTGGCATCCATATCATAATTACATTGTAGCTATCACAGCTACATAGGGAGTTACATTGGAATAACCATCACAGTATATTCCCTAAAATCGTTTAGGAGAAACATTCACGTTTACCTCTGTCATGTTACCCAATGCATTGGAGAGCTATCTCGGGCTCACCCACCCTAGGTTTATCACGGAACCACCCATATACATAAATAATGCCCAAGAACCATAACATGATCATAACACATAACATAAGCCTAAAGGAAAGATAAACTTTCCACATTAAAATAATAAAATTTCATTTAAAGATATTTAAATAATAAATACATTCTCAGAATCGTTTTCAATACCAAAATACGTAAAAATAGTATATGGTATTTATTTTTCCTTTTAAAAACATTCTAGCTTGTTAAGGAAGCCAAAGATGAAATAATACTCGCGGCGGCGGAAAGGTCGTTGTCACCGCTTACTTAAAAAAAGAAACATTACTTTTGGTCATTTAGTAAAACGCTACATATAAAAATATTCCCATTGAAGAAAATGAAATTTCAAAGGGGTCTATACACCGTATAAAATAAAGTCGTCTATAAAACTAAAAATGCCTCAATGAAAGGAGATTGAGACGAAGTCCCTTATCTCGTTCCTGACTTGACTCGAACGTTCTTTAATCTCCTGAATAATAAAATAAAGTTAATTTCTACTTTCTTAAGAACCTTTTTATGTTTATTATTCATTTTATATCAATTATTACTATGTTATAAACATTATGTAATCATTTATGTTAATAACGTCCATTTTGTCGATATTTGGTACTTGAGTAAAAAAATGAACACCTTATATTTATAAGTTGTCCATGTGGAAAGTAGTACATTATATACATAATGATATTAATGATTTATATATCATATATATCATATATATCCAGTATATACATGTATTTATAATAGTACCTAACATTTGGAGGTATGAAATGAAATGCACAGTTTATGGAGACGGTAAGCCGTACATACGCATGAACGCTACTATCATTTCTATTTCTTATTTTAGTGAAATTAGAACATAATGATACATAGGTATATTATAATTCCAGTATAATATCATATATAATATCATTAACTCTATCCTTTATACATTTGACATAAGGCATTAACGAGTCATATCACTTTAAGGGGGCGGTAGTCCGCACTTCCTCAAATGAGATTATCATATTTACCCACTATACAAACCATAAAGTCTTGATATAATTGGGATGTACAGAAGAATATGAAAATCAGAAACATAATATATATCACATATAAATAATGTTCCATTATAATGGCCACCATGAGAGGCGGTAAGATGTAATTGAACAATAATTGTTTCGTGAGGCGTTAGTTTTCCATCCACAAAAAAATTATGTTATTCATCCATTAGATGGAGGTGTGTGTACATGTAGTTTGAATCCTTCTCATAAAAAGATCCTAATATATTTAGGATACTGGTGTTGTTACAAAATAATGTAATAAAAAGAGTTTAGGGGTTGGAGAAGTAAAATAATAGAAAATAATTTAAGAGAAATTGTTACCTTTAATTTGGGTAACTCCCCTTGGTTTGAACCAAATGACTTCTTGAAGTGCCTTCTGCATAAGTTAAGGCTTCTAGAAAAATAATAGAGATGTATGGACCTTAATTAGGAAGAGTTTGGATGAGGCAAATGGCTTGAGAGGTGTGAGTAATTGATTAGAAGTGGACTCCTTTTATAAGGGAGAGGAGGGGTCTCTAGGAAAGTGTGATAATATTATTTTATTATAAAATTATATTAGGTTTTTAATGGTCCGAAAATCATTATAGCCATAGATAAGACAAATAATATTTGAAATAAAATCATCCAGTCATAATTGGACATGCTTTTTATAATATTTTAATCATTATAATCTTATTTATTTAAATCATTTATTAATGAGGTAAATACTACATCATTATTGTGTCATAAATAATTTAATTTATTTGATGTATAAAAATTATAAAAAAATAACATGATATAGGAAACATTTTTATATTTATAATGAATATTTATAGTAGAAAAGATAATTTATATACACCATATAAAAATTAATTACTAAAAGATTTTTTAATGTCAATTTTGTCTTTACATTAAATTAATTAATCTAAAGTGTCATTATCTTCCATAAGTGGCTCCATGGGGTCCCAAAATCGACCCAAGTATGCCCCTTGTAGGACCATACGCATCGAATAAGGTTTGGACACGTTTTAAGGTAATTATGAATTTTTATAATATTCTTTTAACCTTGAATTACCATATTTACCTTTAACCGTGATAAATAAAAGTCAAAATTTACTATTCAAAATAAATTATTTTCATCTTAATGAACCACATTTTACTTCATTATGACAACCATGTATGTCGAATTTTTGAAAATCAATTCAATGAAGTGGTAAATTTTCATTTAAATGAAAAAGTCAGTTTTTTTAACTACCACTAAGTGGTTTCACAATTAATCAAAATTGATGTTTTTCAAAAAAAATACCAAAAATTAATCCTAAGATATATTTGATATTCCAAATTCAGAAACGATGTTAATTTTTCCAAATTTAAAATATAAAAGTGTCATTCATTAATTTAAAAATTAATTCCCGTTGTTAAAACAAATTGTGTGTTTTTAATAAACAATAACTATCAAAAGATTGACACTTATTTATGTCCAATTTCAAGGTTAAATTAATTACAATGGCCAAAATTGGATTAAATGGTAAAAATATATTCTAATTAAAATTTAAAACCAATTAAAAATATAATCTAATGATATAAATAAATTATATGAAAACACAGTTTTGAATTAAAATACAATATTTTCACTATTCATTAATAATGAACTTTATCTGAAAAATTCCAAAAATTTACACAAAATAAATTTTGATGCCCCATTCTAAAAAGAATTTTATTTGGTCATATAGAATGTATTAAGGTAACCAAAACTAGATTTAAGGAGGGTTCTCCATTAAAAGGTGATAAATTGGCCTTTTAATGTAAATTATGCATAAAATTAGATTCATTCACATTTTAAGCCTCTAACATTTATTGGATAAATGTAAATAAATTTAAAAAACATGTATAATCATATTGTAGTTAGTTTTGTTCATTCCCTCCAATAAAACAGCTATGATTTAACTACCATTTAAAATAAAAATATTATATTACTAGTGTGCAACGTAAGATTTTAATGAAACCTGTTGTTGCGTATCGGGTACGCTATCGAACATAGAAACCATTTTAATGTAAAATTAATATTTATTTCAAAAATATTAATAAGTATGAAAATATCTTATTCTTCATTTACTTGGGATGTTACATTCTTCCCCCCTTTTGGAAATTTTGTCCTCACAATTGTTATTCACTTATCAAAATTAGTGGGGGTATTTATCCCTCATAGCAATTTCACATTCCCACGTTGCCTCTTCAACCATATGGGTTTTCCACAAAACATTTACCTGGTGAATTACCTTATTCTGCAACACTTTCTCTCTATGGTCAATAATCTGGAATGGATTTTTTTCATAAGACAGATTCTCTTCCAACTGAACTAACTCTGGGCTCAAAAAATGAGATAGATCTGGTATATACTTTCTCAACATCGAAACATGAAAAAAATTGTGTACCTGGGATATACTTGGAGGTAAAGCCACTCTGTATGCAACTAATCCAACTTGCTCCAAAATTTCATAAGATCCAATGAACCTCGGAGTCAACATTCCCTTCTTACCAAAACACATCACACTTTTCCATGGAGATATTTTGAGAAAGACATGATCACTTACCTCAAAAGAAATATCCTTCCTCCGGTTATCAGAATAACTTTTCTGTCTGCTCTAATCTATTCTCATGTGCTTCTGAATCAACAGAACTTTCTCTACCATCTCTTCTACCAATTCTGGTCACATCAGCTTCCTCTCACCTACTTCATCACAAAAAGTTGGAGTTCGACAACACTTTCCATATAATGCCTCAAATTGAGCCATCTGTATACTAAAATGAAAACTGTTATAACATGAAAATTCAGCCAAAGAAAGATGTTGGACCCAATATCCCTGATAATCCATCAAGAAAGTACGTAGCATATCCTCCAATGTCTGAATTGTTCATTCTGATTGCCCATCTGATGGAGGGTGAAAAGCTGTACTAAAATTTAATTCAGTACCCAATGACCTCTGAAGGCCTTTCCAAAAGTTAGAAGTAAACCTAGGATCATGATCAGATACAATGGAGAGGGGAACTCCATGCAACCTGGCTCCCTCTTTAACATACAACCGAGCAAGTTAATCTAGAGACAAATTATCTCGAATAGGAAGGAAATGAGCAGATTCATTCAACAGATCAACTATAACCCATATTTCATTATTACCTCGAGATGTGTTTGGTAATCCCACAACGAAGACCATGGATATATTTTCCAATTTCCACTCTGGCACTGGTAAAGGCTGAAGCATCCATTTCGGTTACTGCCGCTTTTCTTTAACCTACTAACAAGTCAAACACTTCACAGTAAAATCAGCAATATCTCTTTTCATTCCATCCCACAAATAATACTCACGAAGATCTCTGTACATCTTAGTACTGCCAGGATGAACTGAAAACAGAGAACTATGAACTTCAAATAACAACTCATTCTTGAACTATGAATCACAAGGTACACATAATATCTTCCCAAACCTCAGTACATAATCATTATCAAGATTAAAATCAGGTAACTTACCCTTCTGAACCAACTCTACCTTTTTCTGCAACACACTGTCTTCTATTATGTTCTTTCTTTATTCTGTCTGATAGAGATGATCTCATTGACACTTGATACAAAATAGAAGAATTTACTACACCAACATCTTCTATGCCAAAGTTCATTAAATCAAAAGCCAAAGGATCTCGTTCCAAATGTAGCATGGATAATAAAGCATTACTTTTTTAACTCAAAGCATCGACCACTTTATTTTCTTTTCACGAATGGTAATGGATTGTGCAATAATAATCTTTGATTAATTCAAAACATCTACTTTGTCTCTTGTTCAATTATTTTTGAGTGAATATATGCTTTAAACATTTGTGCTTATTATATATTTCACATTTTACTCCATACAAATGATGCCTCCAAATTTTTAAAGCAAAAACAACAGCAGCTAATTCCAAATCATGTGTAGGGTAATTTAACTCATGAGGTTTCAATTCACATGAAGCATAATTAATTACCTGATTATTATGCATTAGGACACAACCCAGTCCTTTTAATGAAGCATCTCTGTAGAAAAATAATCACCATTTTTGGATGGAAGTGCCAAAACAAGAGCATTCACCAATCTTCTTTTCAATTCCTGAAAACAATCATCACATTAATTTTTCCAGATGAACTTAACACCTTTTAAAGTTATCTTAGTCATTGGAATAGATAACCATGAAAAAAGTTCAACAAACCTCCGATAATAACCTGAAAAAACATTAAAACTATGAATCTCAGTTATATTTGTGGGTCTTGGCCATTATTTAATAACTTTGGTTTTATCAGGATCACCAGTTATGCCATTTTTTAAAACACTGTGACCAAGGAAAGAAATTTTTTGTAACCAAAACTCACACTTCCTGAATTTCCCATAAAGTTTATTTTCTTTTAAGGTTTACAGGAAAAACCATAAATTACTTTCATGTTCCTCCTTACTTCTGGAATAAACCAAAATATCATCAATGAACACAACCACAAACTTATCCAAGAACTCATGGAAAATAATAATCACAAGATCCATGAATATAGTAGGTTCATTGGTTATACCAAAAGGCATAACTAAAAATCCATAATGGCCATATCTAGTACAACACGTGGTCTTCAGAATGTCTACTTACTTTACTTTCAACTGATGGTACCCTGACCACAAATCAATCATCGAAAAATAATGAGCTCCCGGGAGATGATCAAACAAATCATTGATATGAGGCAAAGGATAATTATTCTTAATTTTGATGTTCTTAAATTCTCAAAAATCAATGCAAAGTATCATTGAACCATCATTATTTTTAACAAAAAAGACATGGGAACCCCATGGTGATGTGATAGGTCGAATGAAACCTTTATCTAATAACTCCTGCAAATGATTCTTTGACTTTAAAAGTTCAATTTGAGTCATTCGATAAGGGGGTTTTGAAATTGGCTTAGTATCAGGAACTAAGTAAACAGTAAATTCAACTTCCCGATCATTTATAATACCAAACAACTCATTAGAAAAAACATAAATGTACTCATTTACCACTTACACATCATTAATAGGAATAGTTCCTTTGTTTTCAACAATATGTGCAATGTAACATTCATTTCCATTATTTACTAGTTTCCCATCTTCCTTATATGTTATCAAAATCAACGGTTCAATTTTTTATACAAACTGAAAATAATTTTGAAAAGAAACCTCTTTAGCATTGCATTAAATCATGGAATGATAAAAAGAAAGCCAATCCATGGCCAAAATAACATCAAACTCTACTAGAGGAAAAAAATATGGTTTGCAGGAAGATTCTTTCCGTACACAAGGACATGAGTGTCCTTATGTTTTCTTTTTGACTCTACATTTCCTCCAGGGGTTTTTACTGTAAGTTCTGTATTCATATCTTGAGATGGAATTCCCAATTTACAAGAAATGTTCTCAGAAATGAAAGAGTGTGTAGACCTTGAATCAAACAACACATTGGCATAATATGAACAAACTAACAGTTTACCTGATACAACTTCATTTGATGGCCCAACATCTGCTGAAGAAGTTTCAAATGATTTCTCCACCCCTTCCTACTTGTAGTCTGGCTTCTTTCCATCAGTTGAGTTCTTTGTTGGACACTCATTTGCATAATGACCCATTTCATTGCACTTAAAAAAATTTTCTGACTCTAAATCAGATTTTGTCCTACCATTACCCTGATCTTTTTCAGTGCAATTAAGAGCCTTATGTCCCATTTTACCACATCAGTAACGCTTACCAGAATTCAAAAGACATTCCCTAGCATGATTTTTACCACAATTTTCAAAAACTATAAATTTAAGTTTCTTAACATCAAACTTTTTGAAGAGTTATTCTCTTTTGCCTGCCACCTTGGCCTCTTATTTTGTTGTTTGTAAAAGAATACATGATCATCAGAAAATTCCATTTACACCTTCTCCACACAACGAAAATGTTTTTCATAACTTTTGAACTCACGAGAAGCTAAATCCATTCGATACTTTGGATTTAATCCTGAGTAAGAATGGTTGATTTTACTATCAAGATCTCGTATGAAATTTGGAGCATACCTTTCCAGTCTAGTGAATTTTTCTTCATAAGAAGCCACTGAGTCATCCTCCTACATCAATTACAGGAATTGTTTTTTCATCCTAAGACGTACCACCTTAGGAAAATATTTCTCAAGAAACATACCTTTTAATTCATCCCAATCAAGAGCATCAATCTCCTCAATATCCCTGATTTTTTTCACCATTGACCACCACTGATCTGCTTCACCTTCAAAATGATAAACAGAGAGACTGAAATTTTGATGTTATAAACAACGCATGACATAGAAAATATTATCCAGTTCTTTAATCCACCCTTCAGCTAGAACATGGTTAGATGATCCTCTGAATGATGGGGGATGTTTCCTCATGAAATACTCCACTAATGTCATGTTCCTATGTGGTGGATCTGGCTGATCTCGTGCATTGATACCTGCACCATTTTAGCCGGAGTCATCTATCCCATCACTGCAAAAAACTATTCTGTTTTGATTCCGACCATCTCTGGTTGATGATTTTGAAGGTTGTCTTCCTCTTGAGGTCATCCAAACATAGATTCCCTGTTTTGTCTGTGGAAAACCATTCTGAACACAGAAATATCTTAGGTGAGAAACATGGTAATCTGTAAATTCTATATGATATCAATATTAACATAAATTACTTTATTGATATTAAATTAACAATACCCTAACTTCTGAAGTTGTCTAAACCTTCCTTTGATACCAACTATAAGGACCCGACCTTAAACATTTACATAATATTGAATTAAACAAATAATTCACATTGAGGATCTTTTCAGGTTTAGATTTTTAGATAATTAGGACATAAATATTACATCTCAAAAGATTACAGGGTAGACACATCTACATAGATTACATTTTTTAGACAATATGACTTTTCCTTGATCCCATCCTTTACCCTGTTCATCTTTAAGACTTATGAAAACATTTCAAAACATGGGATGAGAATAAAGGGCCCAGTAAGGTTAATAAAATAAAGAATGAAAATGTTTGTTCATAAATACATACAAAACATGAACTCTTTTACTTACCTCATGAAATCATAATATTTATGAAAGACACAAAGAAATCATAAATCATAAAGGTAACTTTTTGCATCCATATCATACTTACATTGTAGTTACCACAGCTACATAGTAAGTTACCATGGAATACTCATCACACTATATTCCCTAAAATATCTTAGGAGAAACATTCACGTTTACCTCTGTCACGTTTCCCAATGCATTGGAGAAATATCTCGGGCTCACCCGCCCTAGGTTTATTACGCAACCACCCGTATACGTAAGTAATGCCAAAGAACCATAACATGATCATAACACATAACATAAGCATAAAGGGGAGATAAAATTTCCACATTGCAATAATAAAATATCATTTCAAGATATTGAAATAATAAATCCATTATCAAAATCATTTTCAATACCAAAATACGTAAAAAGAGTATATGGTATTTATTTTTCCTTTTAATAAAATTCCAGCATGTCAAGGAAGCCAATGATCAAATAATACTCACAGCGGCGGAAAGGGCGTTGTCACCGCTTACATAAAAAAAAGAAACCTTCCATTTTTTCATTTAGTAAAACGCTTCGTATAAAGAGATTCCCTTTGAATTAAATGAAATTTCATAGGGTTTTATACACCGTATAAAATAAAGTAGTGTATAAAACTAAAAATGCCTCAATGAAAGGAGATTGAGAAGATGTCCCCTACCTCGTGTCTGACTTGAATCGATCATTATTTAATCTTATGAATAATAAACTAAAGTTAATTTATACTTTCTTAAGAACCTCTTTCAAGTTTATTATTCCTTTTATATCAATTGTTACCTTGTTATAAACATTATGTAATCATTTAAGTTAATAATGTCCATTTTGATGATTTTTGGTACTAGAGTAAAAAATGAAGACCTTATATTTATAAGTTGTCCATGTGGTCAATAGAAAATTATATATAGAATTATATTCATGATTTAGATATCATATATATCTAGTATATACATGTATTTATAATAGTACATAACATTTGGAGGTAAGAAATGGAATGCACTGTTCATGGAGACGGTAAGCCGTACGTACGTATGAACACTACTTTAATTTATATTTCTTATTTTAATGGAATTTGAACATAATGATAAATATTTATATTATAATTCCAGTATAATATCATATATAATATCATTAACTCTATCCATTATACATCCCTCATAAGGCATTAACGAGTCATACCACTTTGAGGGGGCAGTAGTCCGCACTTCCTCAAATGAGATTATCGTATTTACCCACTATAGAAACCATAAATACTTGATATAATTGGGAAGTATATAAGAATAAGAAAATCATAAACATAATATATATCATATAAAAATATAGTTTCATCATAATGGCCACCATGAGAGGCGGTATGATGTAATTGAACAATCATCGTTTCGTGAGGTGTTAGTTTTCCATCCAGAGAAACATTATGTTATTAATCCCTTAGATGGAGGTGTGTGTAAGTGTAGTTAGAATAATTCTCATATAAACATCCCAATGTATTTAATATACTGGTTTTGTTACAAAAGAAAGGAATAAAAAGAGTTTAGGCGTTGGAGAAGTAAAATAAAATAAAACAATTTAAGAGAAATCATAACCTTTAATTTGGGTAACTCCCTTTGGTTTGAACCAAAGGACTTCTTGAAGTGCCTTCTGCCTAAGGTAAGGCTTCTAGGAGCAGTATAGGGATGTAGGGATCTTTATTGGGTAGAGTTATGATGATTTAAAAGGCTTGATAGGTGTGAGTAATTTGTTAGAAGTGGACTCCTATTATAAGGGAGAGAAGGGGATCTTTAGGAAAGTGTGAAAATATTATTTTTTTCATATAATGATATTCAGTTTCTAATGGTCCACAAATAATTATAGCTGAAGCTAAGAAGACTCATATTAGAAATAAAACCATCAAATCCGAATTGGAAATGTTTTGGATGATATTTTAATGATTATAATCTTATTTATTTAAATCATTTATTAATGAGGTAAATACTGCATCATTATTGTGTCATAAGTAATTTAATTTATTTGATGTCTAGAAATTATAAACAAAATACCATGATATGGGAAATTGTTTTAGATTTCCAATGAATATTTATAGTCGAAATGATAATTTATATAAACCCATATAAAAAGTAATTACTAAAAGATTTTTGTTAATGACAATTTTGTCATTACATTAAATTAATTAATCTAAAGTGTCATTATCTTTCATAAGTGGCTCCATGGGGTCCAACAATCGACCCAAATATGAAAAGTTTTGGCCACTACTCATCCAATAAGTTTTGGACAAGTGTTAATGTAATTTGGAATTATTATAATATTCTTTTAACCATGAATTACCTTATTTAACATTAACCACTGTAAATAAAAGTCAAAAGTTAATATTCTCCAAAAATTATTATAATTTTAATGAACCACGTTTTACCTATTGATAACAAACATGTATGTCAGATTTTTGAAATTCAATTCACAGAAGTGGTAAAGTTTCCTTTAAATGAAAAAGTCAGTTTGTTTAACTACCACTAAGTGGTTTCACTATTCATCAAAAATTGATGTTTTTCAAAAAAATACAAAAAATTCAGCCTAAGATATATTTGATATTCCAAATTAAAAAATGATGTTTAATTTTCCAAATTAAAAACATAAAATTTTCATTCATTAATTTTTAAATTAATTCCCGTTGTTAAAACAAATAGCGTGTTTTTAAGAAACAATAACTATCAAAATATTGACACTTGTTTATGTCCAATTTCAAAGTGTAATAAATTCCAAAGACCAAAATTAGATTAAATGGTAAAAATATATTATAATTACACTTTAAAGTCAATTATAAAGATAATATTACCATATAAATAAATTAGATTAAAACACAAATTTGAATTAAAATACAATATTTTCACTATTCATTAAAAATTGAACTTTGTCAGAAAAATTCAAAAAATTTACACAAATTAAATTTTGATGTCCCAATTTTAAAGAAGGATTTTATTTGGTCATATAGAATGTATTTAATTAACCAAACCTAGATTTAAGGAGGGTTCGCCATTAAAAGGTGATAAATCGGCCTTTTAATGTAAATTATGCTTAAAATTAGATTCATTCACATTTTAAGCCTCTAAAATTTGTTGGATAAATGTAAATACATTTAAAAAACATGTATAATCATATTGTAGTTTGTTTTTTTCATTCCCACCAATACAAAGGTTATGAGTTAACTACCATTTAAAATAACAATATTATATTATTAGCGTGCAACGTAAGATTTCAAAGAAACCTGTTGTTGCGTATCGAGTACACTATCGAACATAGAAACATTTTTAAAGTAAAATTAATATTTAATTCAAAATTTTTAATATGTATGAAAATATCTTAGTCTTCATTTACTTGGGATGTTACACCTAATATTTATGTTTATGATATATTCTAATTTGTTTCATACCCTTACTATGAATCTGAGCTCACCCTTTTATTTTTTTACCTTTAATAGGTTATAAAGAGGAGACCATTTATAGTGTTCTCGTGGATGCAGTTTATTAGTTTTTTAAATTTATAGTATTTTTTCCTTTCCCAATATAACACGAGTAACATATATGTATCTAGTTTCTTCAAAACTACTAAACTGACCATTCCTTAGGGATTTGATTCTGTTTAATCATGCCAATGCGATAAGTAATGCCTCAGATCTAGGATTCTGGGGTCTGGGCGTTATAGTTGGTATCATATGAAGTTTAGTTGAAAACATGGAAACTAGATTTGAAAAAAGTAGATTAGTGAAAAAACCCCTAAGATATCCTTGGGGATAAGAATACAATGACGTCATAGAATTTTGGTAAGGAATATATTATGTTGTTTATCAATCAAATACATATCTCTCTAGATATATACAAGTAGAGGAGGCTCTATCATAGATTTATGTAGGGGTAAAACCCAAAAACACCATTTTGAGAAAGACTAGAATGAGAACGGGTGCATGACAATTGGCCTTTCTGTACTCTTGGTTCGACACTGCCATGAGATATGAGTTGGTAAATTCATATGATTATTACAAACCATTATAAAGGATTTATGTCCCTAAAGTAACAAATGTATATAGTTCTAGGATTTACGATGCATAAATTTATGTTATGTGTTATACCATGATGAGAGATATAGAGAGTTCATAATTTTATGAGCTAATATATTATATGTAATTTATTAGAAATGACACTTAATAGAAGGAATGAGAACTTCACCAATAAACATGATATAAAGAGTAAGAAGGATCATTTCTCTAATGGTCATAAAGAAATCATTTCAATGGAATATATTCTCACATGTATCCTCATCATATGAAAAACTAATATCATGTGTTAACAAGGTTTGTACAGAATTTTATGAGTCCTATGGATTTTAAGGGTAAAAAATGAAGAAGAGGATGGTACAGAAAAACACGGACAATGGAAAGAAGGGGTTTCCTACATGTGATAACTAAGGAAAGAATCACACTAGTTAATTCAGGAAGGTAAATGGGAGTTTTTTATAAGTGTGGAGGAAAAGGACTCCAAGTTTGTGATTGAAAGGGTAAGAAAAAAGACTCCAATGCACAATTCTATAACTACGAGGAGATGTGACACTATATGAATCAATGTCCCAAAAATCAAGGGAATATACCCCAAATGATGTTACTGGATAATGATCATGTTATGATACTACCATAGATAAAGTGGAGGGATTAATATGCATAGTTAGGAACCATGTCTTTTGAATATTTTATCATCAATTTACTAGTTCTAATAATTATGGAATATATGAGTATTACACTACAATATTATTTATTTATGGATTTGGGGTCATATGATTAATGCTAATAAGGAAAATTGACTTAGTAGAAGGTAAATTTTTTGGAAAATATACGGATGAGGGATAGAAAACCCTTATTATGTTAATAAAACTGAGATATCAATTTTGGAATAGAGATATGATATATAGGGATAATTAAATTGGATAGTACTAACTACATTTGGAATGAGTCTAATGTATTGGATCTTGATCTTTAAAATGTTAAAACATTTATAAAATTTATTAAATTTATCTCTATATGAGGTTTTAAGGGTTAATGAAACCACATTATGCAACTTATACTTAGAGATTATGTAAAAGTAGTCCAAGGAACAATCAAAGGATAAGATCATGTTTATCAAATATAATCGTATATTTATACTCTTACAGTGTGAAATAATCCCTAAACTCTACAAAAAAGTCTTAAATATTGTTCTGTTATCATAATCATTAACAACATTAATGAAATTTTTCATAACTATAGTTTATGGTTTTGTGGTAATGTACTTTCATCTAAACCTATTTCATATCACTAGAAATTTGTAGTTTGGTTTTTCTTCAATGCTTAGGTTTTCAATTGCATTCAATGTCACTCCATTCAAAAAAGATAATTTATTCATTTATTTGTTTATTATTATTTTTTTTGATCCCATTTATACCTTATCCTTTTTATGGAGGATATTATATTAACCCTTTTCCTGATATGGTCTTTTCGAAAGAAAATTTTCAAGTAACAACCAATAACATTCAATTTGAAATATCATATTTTGAGGATGAAACTTTTGTAAGGAGGAGAAAATGCAGCTCCCCAAGATTTAGTTTAAAAATTTAATATTGAATGCATGAAACACTGAGTCTCTACAAGATACTATTTTGTTATAACCAAGTATGTTAATGTAATTTTACCACTCCTATGATTTGAATTTCAAAAATTTGACATACACGGTTTCAATCATTAAGTTATTTAAAGAATGAAATAAACAATTTAATTTTTACAGAATCGTAACATACCATTATGAATATTAATGTTACTCTTATAAATAGTGACATACCCTAATTAATAATAAAATATCCTATAATAGTCTATATATATAGGATTTCAGTGAAAGTATGATGTACCTATGTTTTGGAATTAGTAAATAAATATTTTAAAAACTGTATTTTTCAAGTAAATTATGATTTTAATAAAAAATTAAGTTAATCATACATAGATTGTTTTTTGAAAAATTGACATCATTTTTGGGTGATTTTTTTGGATTTTTTTAAAATACATGAAATTTTGGTGAATAGTAAAATATGAAAATTTACAACAAATGCTAAAAAATTGATTTATCAAGTCATTAATGATGTTATGCTGTAACCACCAATTATTTGAACTTGCATGTAAATAAAAATATTTGTGGTCATAGAATCATCTCTATTTCTTGTCTTATGAAAAAATAATAAACTAATGATTAAAATATTAATAAAACCCTCCCCCCTTCACTATAAATACCACCTCTTCCATCCTCTTCAATTCACTACTCTAAAGCCTTGTGCTTTCTCCATATTTTACCCAACACTCCTCCTAAGATCCTCCCCCATGACTAGCAGCCTTTTGTCTCATAAAAAGAGCAAATCCACTTCCATTAAGAGGTTATTAAGTATGGTAAATTCACAAGGTAAAATATCACTTTTCATTTCTTTCATTTTTTGGTTCCATTGTTCTCTTCCATTTCCTAACATAGCCTCATAAAATATGATTGAAAACTCCAATATAATCGCTATGATGGAATATTTTTATGATAATGGGATAATTCATCTTCATCTCACCTTCCCCCCCCCACATTTATGCTAAAAATGGAACATCTTCCGAGATGTGTTGATTTATCACATTCAAGGACAACAATGCTTTAAATTTGATTTTACTTCTTCAAATATGGCCATGAAACAAATTTTATGGTTGAACCAAACTATTATGTATTTATTTTATCTTATTTAATGTTATAGAATCCTTATGCTCTCATGATGTAAAATAATAATACAAAACAAGGTAATTGTGAGAAAAATCACCAAATTAATCCAAGCATTTATCGTTAATGTATTATATAAAGATTGACCCTCTCTCTAAATAACCAAATGAATTTTTATGAGAAGGTAATATTTTTAATTTTAATTAATAAAATATAAAATCAATTATGGAATTAAACTCCCATCTTACATAAAATTTCATACTATTTTATAAGTGAGATGATCATGAATATAATGAAAAGGATCACTCACAAAGAATAAAATTGAATCCCTTAAACCATATAAAAGGCCATGGATGAACATAAAGAGGTCATAATAAACCAAATAAATTTAAAAATGGATTTGTAATTGTTAAATAATGAACATAATTTGGTTATTCAGGTCATTATGATCAAGAGAATAACATCCTCAGATTTAAAGTAAGGGATCTTCAATATCACTTTTATTCTAGAATCCCCCTATGTTGTGTCCTTTTATTTTTAATTACTATGGATATTGTATGTTTATCACATCTCCCATAATTACCATATTATATATCAATGTTTGGATACCCATTTAAATCTCATTAATCCCCTACAAGAACATTATTTGTCGTGTCGTAATGTTTGTAAGGGTTTTCTACCCGAATCTTCATTTCCTTTCTGGTAACTGTTATTCTCAAACTAACTCCATAAAATTCTAAAATATTATAATGTATTAATAATAAATTAGTTTTAAATGTTCTATATAATTTTACCAACAATAATTATTCCTTATATTATGGGTAGTTACATTTTTTAAAATAATCCTTCAGAAAATAGTTCTGAAAAGCCATCTTGATTAAAGGAATTTCTCAAATTCTTACATATTTGAAGTTAACTCTATAATCTGTTTTAAGACATATTTATCATTATAAAATCAAAAATTTAATCATGAAAAATCTACATTGGTTCATTCCTAGTTTTATGAATGCAAACATTTCTTTCCAAATTGAAATCCTTTAACATTTTTCTTAAACCACCCTAAAATGTTTTTTTCAAAATCTTCTTTAAAAACATTCTTTAATTGATTTAACATAAAAAATAATTTATTTAAACATAAAATATAATTTCAATGTAATTAACTTTTATTTTATGAGATATAAATTTTTACAATCTGATTTCATGGAAAATACAAATGATTTTCCAAAAGAAAACTTCTTTCCAAAGTAATGAGGATTTTTCTCATCTCACTTTAACTTTTATTTGATATTTTACTCTTTAACCAATTTTTTCATTATTTTACTATGGATATTGTATGTTTATCACATCTCCCATAATTACCATAATTTGGTTTTCAATGGTCTCATTTAAAAGTATAATTATTTATGCCAACATCCTTGTATGAATCTTGTATTTCATTGAGATTTATCTCCAATGATATCATCTACCAAATATGATGTTAAAGGGTTTATTATTAGTTTGAATGGTGATATTCTATCTTGATACCATTCACCGTATTACTCCAAATGGTTAGTGTTTATGTTTAACGTCCAGGGAAAGTTATTTAAATTTCATATGTTAGTTTAAATATGAATATGTAAGTTGTTTATGTTTATACCCATTAATAATAGGAATGAATTAGACTTATTATTTGATGGGTTGATCCCGCTATAACCCCTCGATGCATCAGTAGATCTAATGAGACAAACTATGGTCTTAGCACGAGGCCTTGACAAAATGGATATTTATGGTCTTGGAACGATGCCTTGATTCTATGGTTATGATGTTCGACATATGTATTTCCCCCATTATGAAACTAGTAATTTAAAGTTCATGTTGTTATTCGAATAGTATAATACCCATGATTATGCCTTATTATGACATTATTTTTTATCTCTTATTCTATCAATAATGTTTTCATGTTTATTTTTAAAGGCATGATTTTTTGTTATTCACCATGCCTAGTATTTATGTTTATGGAATCTTCCTATATGTTTATTACTCTTACATATCATCTGATATCACCCCTTTTATTTGTTTACCATCAATAGGATATGAAGAGGAGACCATTTATTGAGTTCTTTTGGATGCAATTTAGTAGTTGTTTGTTATTTATTGTATTTTTTTTTACCTTATACCAATATAATATCAGTTACAAATATGTATATAGATTCTTCAAGACTACTAAGATTATAATTAATTAGGGACTTCATTAATTATAATCATTAAAATGTAATAATTAGTGCACAATCTCAGGGATTCAGGGGTTGGGGAATTACAGAGAATCTCTAGATTCAAGTCATCAGATCAAGACCTCTATCTCACATAAAAAGCATGGTGATGTGGTGATCATAAGAGTCTCAGAGGAATCATCGAATCTCATCTCTAGATACTAGATTTTAACCCTTGGTGCTCCCATTGTTTTTTGAAGCATCTGTGGATGATCGAGAGGAATTTGACTTTAGATAATTCATGTCGGGATCTCTGATGATGAGAAGAAGATGAGCATGAAATCCGATCTACCCACATATTTTATGGTTTTAATTTTGTGCTTAAAACTCTTAATCCATCATCCTAGACTTATACCAGAAAACATTAATCCAAAGATGAAAATTTCATGTGATTAATCATTGTAAAATTTTAAAATCCAAAATTTTAGGGCTTCTGCTGCATGACTTATACATTCAATGTGTACCATTATTCTTTTCATTCTCGTAACCCACTCCTACAGTCATGATCACTTGTAATTTCAATTTATCTCTACGATTAAGAGGTTATTGATGTTGATAATTATAAAAAACCTTCTATTTTTTCAATAGTTGGTATAATCCCCAAACTCTTTTCATTTGAAACATTACAGTGTTTCTAAAATGTTAGTTGGAACATTATTCTCCTCCATTTCATTAACCATTAAATTTAACCCCTTTTGATAATCACAATCTTAATAACCCACCTTTTCAAATTTAAAGCACCACTTAGTTTTATTCAAGAAATTACCTTGATGTTTCTTAACTTATTTATATCATGTATATGGATGAAATTTATTTTTACATTGTGATATATTTTAGTTTTCATGAGACTCAATATTTCCTTTCTTATAAAATCCATGGGAATATGGTTGGAATCTCCAATTTTCATTTCTACCATTAGTGCACAAAAAATTATTTGTTCATAATTATTAATGTATCTTATAACTAAATACATCTAGATAATTGGTTTTATTACACTAAATTATTGATAAATATTTATTTTATGGACAATTATTAAACCAGAGTCACAACTTTCAAATATTGTAAAATTTTCCTCATAGGTAGTAATGGATTCATCCTCCTTCTACTTATGTTCAATGAATTACTTACCAATATATGTACATATAATATGAGAGATTTATGAAAAATATATTTTTAAAATAATCATATTCTATAGAGTAAATGTTTTCTTCTTGACTCATGTTCTTAATAAGATTACACCATTGATATTCTTCACCTTATAAATGATAAATTGATAGAATAACATATTCTAGTTCTGAGAACTAGAGAACAAAAAATATTTTCCTATTGCTATTGATACATCACATAGCTACTAGTGTATCCTAAGATCAACTAAAAGTTTGTGTACATTTTCCAACACCCCAATCTTCTATGTAACATTTCTCTTTTAATAATACAATAGCTTGGGTTGTACGCAACATCGAGTTCTAGCACACCACGACCAATCAAACTAGATGTTATGAATAGTAATTCCCATATTTTGAAATTTTATAAATTTTAATTTTCAAAATGGATTTCATTTTTGAATTCAGAATATCAAAATTATCTTAGGGTGAGTTTTTGGTATTTTTCTGAAAACTTTTAATTTTTGTTGAATATTGAAAAAAACTGAGTTATTGTTTAATAACAAATTTTTATTTAAATAAATAGTTATTTTATTTAAATTTATTATAGGTAAAAATAGATACATAATACCTATATATGTTCAATTTATTTAATTGGAGTCATTTTATAATAATAATAGATATATATATTTTATTGAACTTCTTACCGTCTTTAACCCACCTTTTAGGCGCATTTTAAAATTTGCATAAAACGTAATTTTACCACTTTTGTAAATTTAATTTCAAAAATACAAGAGACACAGTTGACATCATTATGTAAAATGTGGTTCAATAAGATGAAAATAATTTTTGGTGAATAGTAACTTTTGACTTTTATTTACCACGGTTAAAAGTAAATAGGGTAATTAAAGGTAAAAAATGATATTATAATTACCATAAAAAATGTCATTATTCTATTGGATATGTTTATTTCGACCAAAAGCAACCTTAGGAATAATATATGATCCTTTTGGCACACCTGGATTAGATTAGGACTTTTATTATTATTTTATTTAAAGAAGAGTTAAAAGTGTAAAATTAAATGTTTAATAAATAATTTTTTTAATATGGGGATATATATAAGATAAATTAGAATATAAGTATTCATTAGAAATATAAAAAAATTTCGAACATAATCGTATTTTATTTATAATTTTGAGGAATTAAATAATTATATTTATATATGACACAACGATGATAGAGTAATTACCTTATTAATGAAAGATTGAAATAATTGATATCAAAAATATCCAAATAAATGTAAATTGTGGCTTTGGATGAATTCAAATAATTTTATTGGTGAATATTACATGTTAGGGTTAATTAAATAATTTTTTTTCAAAGTGATAATGTTGTTATCACTTTCAAAAAAATAAAATACCAAATGGTGTCAAAATTGTTATAAATGGGTTTTTAAAACAAATACAATATTATTAATTGATATAATAATATTAAAAATCGATGGTTCAGAAAAAAGACTTAAATAAGGTTATATATATGAGTAATTAACCACTTGAGGTTCTCTTGTATTTTTATTGTATGTTTATTAACAATTTATTATAACAATACAAGAATACATGGTAAAAGATAAACTATTAAACTAAGAGTTAAATATAACAGATAATGATGATATGGTGACCTAAACCGGTGTAAATCCAATTGGTTGAGAGGTTTTAGACCCATACCTACCTTATATTCATAATAAATCCTTTAGAGCCATTATAAACCTAATATGATTGTATAATAAAATAATATTTTAAAATTTTCCTAAAATGACCCTCATCTATCTTATAAAAGGGTACTTCCCCTTCTCTCAAAATCACACCTCCAAAGCCATTTGGCTTCTCCCAACCTTGCTCAAATATCCTCCCATATACCATCACTTCTACCTAGTGACATTAATTTTATCAGAAAAATGATATAAGGATCCCTTTTGATCAAAATAAAAGGAAGCAACCAAAGAGGAGGTAATAATTTCATCACCTCTTTCTAAATTCTTTTATTCTTCCACTTCCCCATTATTTGTTTTTTCCATATAAAAATATTAACTCCAGTACCTTAAACATAATGTTATATTATTATAAGTATGGTAAAATCACATTCATTATTCTATCCATCATATGGATGATGAGTCACCACACATGCATACATAAGACTTACCGTCTCCATGTCGGGGTGTAGTTTGTCATTCAAACACTTCATTATTTGGATGGGTATAATAATGAGTATAACTAAATTAAATGGTAAATATAAAATGTTAATGATTATGTATATTTGATATACCATTCAATTAAAACAATATCACCATCAATAGAATGATGTTGTCACTTGTGCATATGTACGGATTACCGTCTCCACAAACGTGATGAAATTCATTCCCCATCATAACCAATCAAGAATTATTTTGATTTTATCATTAAAAATAATTTTAAGATCTTAATATTATTATATATATGAATCAAATACATCTTACCCATAACAAACATGGATTATGTAACCAAGCATATGAATGAAAACGAATTAGTCAACACCCGAAACAATGATACAATTGAAATATTATTTAGAAATAAATATTATAAGATCTAATATGATATCTAATATATGTATGGTGTTCTTGTATAATTTAATAACAATTATTTAACTATTATACAAGGGGTTAACTTACCCTTTATCAAGTAAAATTACATTTTAAGGGTTAATTATACAATCTCTTCATTATTCGTGGTTGTTTATATGTGAGTTTCTACTGGGACCTCTTTTTAATCCACAACCTTGTTTCTAAAAAAAATTCAATTTTTTTACTATTTACTAGATTATTTGTTAAAATAATTTATACCCATGTTTGAATATTTATAAAAATTTTATAAAGGAGTAATTTCATCATTTTCCAAACAAGGTCCTTTACGCCCTTTTTGACAAAATTTAGAAAATAATTTTTTTAACTTATACAGAGAGTATGGCTATTTCCACAATTTTATCAAATTATAAGTTTATCTTACAAGATTATAAGAATATTTTGAAAATAAAAGTTTTCTTTTTAAATATGTGACATTTAAATGATTTCAAAATAGAAAGAGATATTTATCTGAAATAGTTTGGATTTCATCTATGTCAACATCCTTTTATGGATTTTACACTTGTTTGAAGATGATTTATTTTGATACAATCTTCCATATTGTATTGAAGGTGTTGTGATCTATTAAAATAATGATGTGTTATATTTATACCATTCATTATTTACAGATAATGTTTTGAAATTTCATATACTAGTGTTAATATGAATGTTTATGTTATGTTTCAACCTTTATAAATGAAAACTGCATTGGACTTAGTATGTGATGGGTGGAGCCCTCTATAGCTCCTCGGTGCATTGGTTGGTATAATGAGACAAAAAATTGTGTTATCACAAGGCCATGAAAAAATCATATTTGTAGTCTTGGCATGAGGCATTGACAATGTGGTTATGATGTATAACATTATGCATTCCAACATTATGAAATTGGCAATTGATATTGCATGTGATTATTCTACTAGAAGAATATCCATGTGAATAAGTAAATGGAATTATTTGATTTATCATTTCCATATTATGTAAAAGTTTAAGTTTAAAAGGATTGTGTTTTATTCTTATACATTTCCTTAAATTTTCATGCTTATTGTAAAATGTTTATGCTATATTGTTATCCTGACTGAGCATCTGAGCTCACCCCTTTCTTATGTTTTATTTTTTCCTAGGATTCAAAGAAGTGTATTACTCTTAAATTTTAGGAATATGATAAGGGATATAAGATTGTTCAAAGGGGACACACTCTTTTTCTATTTCATGATGCAATATAAAACTTATGTATGTATCTAGTACTTCCAAGGATACTAAACCGATCGGTTTTTCTAGACATGATTCCTTATTTCATTCCAATGTTATGTAATAATACACCGACTTAGGGTAAATAGGGTTGGGGAATTACAGTTATTATCATAGAAAGAATAGTACATACCTTGGATTCTAGATTTAGAAAATATTTAATTAAAGAAAAATACCCTAAGATAGACTTTGAGGATTAGTATAGAATAACTTCCCATAATTTTGTTAATGTATATATTTTGTTAGTTTTCCAAGAAATTCAACCCTACATGGATATGAGTAGGTAGACACGGCTTTGGAACAGATGTACCTAAAAGTGTAAACTTTGACAAAGAGTTTTGGGCTTGACCCAGGGTATCCTGGTACACAACAATGGGCCTTGCTGCACTCTTGGTTACCACACTCCCGAGGGATATTGTTAGGATAATTCAATTTTTATTTATAAACTATTATAAAGGATTTATGAGTATATAGCTCCTCAATGAAAACATTTTTATGATTATAGATTATATCCATAAACTATTCAATCTATGTTAAGTGTTTTACAAGTTTGGAATTATGTATTTTGATTAATAAACAAATCTAGTGTATGACAATGTTTAGAAGTGGAACCTAGTGGAAGGAATGGAAACTGTATATAATAAATGTTGGGATTTCCCTCATACTCAAGATAATTATAGTGGAGCTGGTGATGCAACTAGTGATGATTAACTTCTCACTATGTTGGGACAACTAACTCGGGTTATTAATAATAATCTTATCCGTATGTAGCACCCTGATTGAAAAAAATAAGGATCAATGTTATACTACTTCATGAAGAAACAACCACCAACATTAAATGGGACTACAAATCCATTTATAATTGAGAAATGGATAAGTTCCTTAGAAAAAAATATTCCATGCTTTGGGGAGTAGCGAAAGGGAAAAAGTTGGCATGAAAGTTTATCACCTGTAACGACCCAAAATTTTGAATAAATCTTGTTTCCTAATTTTATGTGTTATTTTATTTTATTTTTATACTCAATTTTTTTTTTCATTTGATAACATGAGTATAATTAAAATGATACCGTTGGTTTTTGACTGTTATATGACCATTGGTCAATATGACCGATGGAAACTAAATGTTTTGATTATTGTCTCTAAATACAAATAATATTGGTTAATTAATATAGAAAGAAGATTTGATGGCCCCCCCAGTAGTCTTGGACCGATCGAAGCCCATCTAACAGAACTTGGGAAGGAGGTAGCACCACTGGGCTTTGCTCTGGACCAAACCCAAGCAGAACTTCATCGTGTAAAGCTAGAACGGGATCGCCTTCACGAGAAGTTTAAACTGATAGAAATTACTACTCGTGCGATGTTGGCCGAGCGTCCCTCGGATTCTCTCACCTTAGCACACCTTACACTTAGGTCCTATGCTGGTGTGATAAGGGGCTATGTAAGGAGACCGTAACTACCTTGTGTAATCCTTTGTTTTAAATAAAATTGGGATTTCTTCTTATGATGAAGTTAATGAATTTTCAAATGACCGGATAAATATAGTATGCATATTTTTGATGAATTTTAAAAAATGGATATTTTAAAAATGGTTGTGTAAACCTTAAATAATTAAAAATGTGTAATGATTTTCGAAAAATGGTCTTCTACAATTATGTTCAGTACGAAATTTAGAGTCTAATAAGATCAACTTAATTTTTGATGAATAGTAAATTATGAATAGTGATTTTATGATTAGGATTAGTAATGTGTCCAAATGGATTAGTAATCTCACTTAAAGAAAGTATTAATATAATCTAGGCACCTTGATTAAGTAATGTGATTCAATAAAATGGTTAAATAACGGTTTCATAAATTATTATTTAAGTATTAGTTTTTTCGGGTGAATAGTGTTTTGTAATTAAAAATTTAATTAAAAATATTTAGAAAATTATTTTTATAAAACGGATTTCATTTTTGAACTCAGAGCACCGATATTATGCTATGGTAATTTTTGGGGTTTTTTTCTGAAAAAATGATTTGTTGGTGAATAGTGTTTTTATTTAAAAATTAAATTAAAAATATTTAGAAAATTATTTTTATAAAATGGAGTTGATATTTTTAATCAGAGCATTGAAATTTTGTTAAGGTGAAATTTTGGGATTATTCTGAGAAAGTTGAATTTTTGATGAATAGTGGAAATACAGTTTTTAAGTTACGGGTGTCTAATGACATCATTAAATGATGTATTAAGTATGTAATCAATATGGTCGACTTATGAATAGTAATATAAGGTCTGAGGTGTCCCAAGTGGCCAATACCATGGGCAAATTCCATGGGAAAGCCCATGGTTTTGCCAAAACCACTAATGAGGTGTCCCTTGGCCATTAATGCCTTGTCCCCTCACTTTCCCTATAAATAACAAGCCATCCTCTCGTCCATTCGACTCCCCACTCTTCCCCAATGAAGTTCTGGTCTCATCACCTCCCAAGGAGTCCTCTCAAGGTGCCCCCAAGCCCTCAAGGTCCCAACCTTTGAGGTTTAAGAGTTACATTTTAAGGTATGGGATCCGACCCCTCTCTTTCTTTTCAAGTGATCTCTTTTATGTCAATTATTTTATGCTCCATGTTCTTATGTTGGAGGATGTTCATTTATACTCCTCTTACTGCCATTTTCATGTTCATATAATTAGAGATCCCCTCTTACTCTAATTATTTCGTTTTATGAAGTTTTAAGTGGCACCGTTAGGCTGCCGAAATTGTTTTAACGGATTCTTTCTCCCCTCTCATTTTTCAAGATCTATTTTCATGTAAAGTATTTCATGTTACTTTTTATTATGTTGGGGTATGATCTCTAAATTTATCATACTGTTCTTTTATGATCATATGATGAGAGACCCCATTTGATCTCTTCAATTCAGTATTTTGAAGTTTTAAGTGGCGCCGTTAGGCTGCCGAATTTTTAAGTGGTTCTTCACCCTTCGCGTTTTGAAGTTCTACTTCCATGTCAATTCTTTCAAGTTCCTTCTTTATTATGTTGGGATATTATATCTAAATTTATCATACTAATCATTTATTATCATATGATGAGAGAACCCATTTGATCTCTTCAATTCAGTATTTTGAAGTTTTAAGTGGCGCCGTTAGGCTTCCGAATTTTTAAGTGGTTCTTCACCCTTCTCGTTTTGAAGTTCTACTTTCATGTCAATTCTTTCAAATTCATTTTTTTTATGTTGGGGTATGATCTCTATATCTATCATACTGGAGTCTTATGTTAATATTATGAGAGACCCCATTTGATCTCTTAAATTCATTATTTTGAAGTTTTAAGTGGCGCCGTTAGGCTGCCGAATTTTTTAGGGTATTCTTTCACCCTTCTCATTCTTTTCAAAGTTCTTATTTCATGTCAAGTCTTTCAAGTTCTTTTTTAATTATGTTGGGGAATTATCTCTATATCTATCATACTGAACTCTTATGTTCACATGACTAGAGACCCTATTTTATCTTTTCAAATCATTTTTGTTGAAGTTTATGTAACACCATTAGGCTGCCGAACTTTCATAAGAGAAATCTAATTTTTGTCTTCCTTCCACGTTTTTCATTTCAAATGGTATGTCCTTGAAATTTCATTACCATGATCATGTATCCTTTTTATTCTGTCCATCTACTGTTTTATGGGTCATTTATGAATGTTTGACCCATTTTCCCTCTCTTTTTAATGTCTTCTAAAACCTCGTAACATAGCTGTTATGCTGCAGAATTTCCGTCTAAAAATGTCTCTCTCTTTTTCTAATGTTCTTTTATATTATTAAGTGAATACTGAAATCTCTTTCTTATAAAGGGGTATTCACATATATACTAAAATTTTATATTTTAAATTCTGGGATTTACATACATGAGACCCACCTTCCTTTTCTGTGGGTTTTAAAGTGACGTAAAGATCATGTCTTTAAAGAAGTTTTTAAAACAGTGTGATTATGAAATGAAACCCATTTATTTTATTCTATATGGGTTATTTATGAAATGTTTGATGATGATATATGTGGTTCACATGATAATAAAGTCAAAATTAATGGTGTGCCCTGATAGCGCTCCAATGCATTGGGTAATGATGTAAACACTAGAGATTACAATTTTGACGATATCATGGTGAGTAACCTTGGTAATTTTAAAATGACACCTTGGGGATGGACCTTGGTGATATGTTCATGATTGTCTATGTTAAATGATGTAGCCACATCTTCATGTTATGAAAAATGTTATTTTTATTATGATATGCCTCATGGTTTCATTTTCATGCCATAAAGTTCTTTTCATGACCTTATTGAAGTATCTCAAGTTCACATGTAAAATGTTTCTCTTGTTTCCCTTACTGGGCCTTCTGCTCACCCTTTCTTTTTATGTATGTCTCCAGGTTATGAGATGCAGTAATGAACCTAGGATGAACATGAGGAGAAGCCTTTCAAGTGTTTAAGAAGAATGTTTTATGTTTTCATGTTTTAAGTTTCTGGTTTCCAAGACACTAAACCTTAAAGATCCTCAGTTTTGTGTAATGTAATGAAATTTTATGTTATAAAAAGGCTAGATTCTATAGTTGGTATCAAAGTATTGTTTAGTTATTTGTGGAAATTAGGATATGAAAACTCTAGGAAGAACCCTATAGAAAAGTTTAAATATAGGAAATCTTCCTGGTATTTTGGTGAGTATTGAGTAAGGGGTTTCCAAGAAAATACATCCCTGTCTGGATACGAGCAGGTAGAGGTGGCTCTGGCACAGATGTATATAGGGGAAAAACCCGAAAACACCGCTTTCAGCTAGACTCGAACGGGAACTGGTACACGACAACGGGCCTTGCTGCACTCTTGGTTACGACACTCCCGGGGGATATGCTTTGGTAAATTCATAAGCTTAGTATGAACCATTGTTAAAGGATCAAAGATAGAATAAAATAAAAGTTCACATAAGAATATATGATCATGGATAACCTAGATGGGAACCTAGGGGATCAAAAGTTAGGGTATACTTTTCTTCTACAAGTTATCCCTATATGATTTTAGTTTCTTTTCATGATTATTGGCTAAGTATTTAAGCCCCTAATTATAGATTCTTTTCTTAGTTAATGGCGGGAAATGGAAGAACATGTCCCAACGACCAATGTGATAGGAAATGCTACGATTGCCGTATTAATACGACAGAGATGATTAGGGGATTAGAAGATGATTATTGTTTTGGAAGACGTTAACTATTTTGAGGACCCTATATGATCAAGGTATATAGATTAATATGGTATTTTCATTGAGGAGTAAGGTTGACTTATATTTTGAAGAATTAATTAATTTAAGGTGTACTTATAGTAATTTAGGTTACTTATGGAAATGATTAACTTATCGTGGCTAAAATATGTTTAGGTTAGCTACTTTTGTTATAAGATGTTAGGTGTGGTTGATGTTGTTTGGAGATGAACAATGAAGTTTATTTTGGAAGACTATGTTATCAAATCCCTCTTGTATTTGGGTTTCAATCTTAGTTTGGTTTATTTGGAGGAATTTTATGGACCGTTATTTATGGGATGGTCTATGATGTACTTTGGGTAGTACCATGGAACTTTTAATATTTAAAAATAGTTTCCCTTCCTATGGGATTCTTTATTTTTGAAGAGTTGTTTTACCTTACCCTTTCTGTTTTTGGGATAATGTTTAAAGATAGAAGAAATAGATAGTTAATCTTTTGTGGATTATGTGATTCTCTAGAAGATGATTCTTGTGTTTTGATGAGACCAAGTAGTTTTGAATTCTCATCTTTTGGAGAAAAGATTAGTTTTGGTAGAAACTTATTAAAGGATGAAACTCTACATGAAGGTAGGTATATTTTCTTATGTTTTGTTCTATGTAGTAAATGAATTCCTCAAAATTATGAAAAGGAACGTAAAACAAAAACGTTGTTGGTTTACGTTTCCTACTAGGTAATCAATGACCGTTTACACACATCATAATTTTGGGATTTTATTATGGGTAACTTTCTCCTAATCACGTTCTCTATCAATCTCCCTCAGAACTTGACCCTTTGTTTTTCCTCCATGTCCATGTTTTCCTACATGGAATCCTAGTGTGGGCTAACTCGGGTGACCTTCGTACTTCCCTTTCTTTCTTTTAAAGTAATAGTTTTACTGACTCCTTTTCCGATGTGGGACTTTTAATTAAATTTCAAAACATAATTTTAAAAAAATTGCGAGGACGCAACTTCTTATGGGGGGAAGATTGTAACGACCCGAAATTTTCAATAAATCTTGTTTCCTAATTTTATGTGTTATTTTATTTTATTTTTATACTCAACAAAAATATTTCATTTGATAACATGAGTATAATTAAAATGATACCATTGGTTTTTGACTGTTATATGACCATTGGTCAATATGACCTATGGAAACTAAACGTTTTGATTATTGTCTCTAAATACAAGTAATCTTGGTTAATTAATATAGAAAGAAGATTCGATGGCCTCACCCAGTAGTCTTGGACCAATCGAAGCCCATCTAACAGAACTTGGGAAGGAGGTAGCACCACTGGGCTTTGCTCTGGACCAAACCCAAGCTGAACTTCATCGTGTAAAGCTAGAACGGGATCGCCTTTGCGAGAAGTTCAAACTGATAGAAATTACTACTCGTGCGATGTTGGCTGAGCCTCCCTCGGATTCTCTCACCTTAGCACATCTTACACTTAGGTCCTATGCTGGTGTGATAAGGGGCTATGTAAGGAGATCGTAACTACCTTGTGTAATCCTTTGTTTTAAATAAATTTGGGATTTCTTCTTATGATGAAGTTTATGAATTTTCAAATGACTGGATAAATATAGTATGCATATTTTTGATGAATTTTAGAAAATGGATATTTTAAAAATGGTTGTGTAAACCTTAAATAATTAAAAATGTGTAATGATTTTCGAAAAATGGTCTTCTACAATTATGTTCAGTACGAAATTTAGAGTCTAATAAGATCAACTTAATTTTTGATAAATAGTAAATTATGAATAGTCATTTTATGATTAGGATTAGTAATGTGTCCAAATGGATTAGTAATCTCACTTAAAGAAAGTATTAATATAATCTAGGCAACTTGATTAAGTAATGTGATTCAATAAAATGGTTAAATAACGGTTTCATAAATTATTATTCAAGTATTAGTTTTTTTCAGGTGAATAGTGTTTTTTAATTAAAAATTTAATTAAAAATATTTAGAAAATTATTTTTATAAAACGGATTTCATTTTTGAACTCAGAGCACCGATATTATGCTATGATAATTTTTGGGGTTTTTTCTGAAAAAATGAATTTTTGGTGAATAGTGTTTTTATTTAAAAATTAAATTAAAAATATTTAGAAAATTATTTTTATAAAATGGAGTTCATATTTTTAATCAGAGCATTGATATTTGGTTAAGGTGAAACTTTGGGATTATTCTGAGAAAGTTGAATTTTTGATGAATAGTGGAAATACAGTTTTTAATTTACGGGTGTCTAATGACATCATTAAATGATGTATTAAGTATGTAATCAATATGGTAGACTTATGAATAGTAATATAAGGTATGAGGTGTCCCAAGTGGCCAATACCATGGGAAAATACCATGGGCAAGCCCATGGTTTTTCCAAAACCACTAATGAGGTGTCCCTTGGCCATTAATGCCTTGTCCACTCACTTTCCCTATAAATACCAAGCCATCCTCTCATCCATTCGACTCCCCACTCTTCCCCAACGAAGTTCTGGTCTCATTACCTCCCAAGGAGTCCTCTCAAGGTGACCACAAGCCCTCAAGGTCCCATCCTTTGAGGTTTAAGAGTTACATTTTAAGGTATGGGATCCGACCCCTCTCTTTCTTTTCAAGTGATCTCTTTTATGTAAATTCTTTTATGCTCCATGTTATTATGTTAGAGGATGTTCTTTTATACTCCTATTACTGCCATTTTCATGTTCATATAATGATAGATCCCCTCTTACTCTCATTATTTCTTTTTATAAAGTTTTAATTGGCGACGTTAGGCTGCCGAAATTTTTGTAACGGATTCTTTCTCCCCTCTCATTTTTCAAGATCTATTTTCATGTAAAGTATTTCATGTTCCTTTTTATTATGTTGGGGTATGATCTATAAATTTATCATACTGTTATTTTATGATCATATGATGAGAGAACCCATTTTATCTCTTCAATTCAGTATTTTGAAGTTTTAAGTGGCGCCGTTAGGCTGCCGAATTTTTAAGTGGTTCTTCACCCTTCTCGTTTTGAAGTTCTACTTCCATGTCAATTCATTCAAGTTACTTTTTTATTATGTTGGGGTATGATATCTAAATTTATCATACTGATCCTTTATGATCATATTATGAGAGACCCCATTTGATCTCTTCAATTCAATATTTTGAAGTTTTAAGTGGCGCCGTTAGGTTGCCGAATTTTTAGGTGGTTCTTCACCCTTCTCGTTTTGAAGTTCTACTTTCATGTCAATTCTTTCAAATTCCTTTTTGTTATGTTGGGGTATGATATATATATCTATCATACTGGATTATTATGTTCATATTATGAGAGACCCCATTTGATCTCTTCAATTCAGTATTTTGAAGTTTTAAGTGGCGCCATTAGGCTGCCGAATTTTTTAGGGGATTCTTTCACCCTTCTCATTCTTTTCAAAGTTCTAATTTCATGTCAAGTCTTTAAAGTTCCTTTTTAATTATGTTTGGGAATTATCTCTATATCTATCATACTGAACTCTTATTTTCACATGATGAGAGACCCTATTTGATCTTTTCAAATCATTTTTGTTGAAGTTTATGTAACGCTGTTAGGCTGCCGAACTTTCATAAGAGAAATCTAATTTTTGTCTTCCTTCCATGTTTTTCATTTCAAATGGTATGTCCTTGAAATTTCATTACCATGATCATGTATCCTTATTATTCTGTACATATACTGTTTTATGGGTCATTTATGAATGTTTGACCCATTTTCCCTCTCTTTTTAATGTCTTCTAAAACCTCGTAACATAGCTGTTATGCTGCAGAATTTCCGTCTCAAAATGTCTCTCTCTTTTCCTAAAGTTCTTTTATATTATTAAGTGAATACTCAATGCTCTTTCTTCTAAAAGGGTATTCACATATGTACCAAAATGTTCTATTTTAAATTCTGGGATTTACATACATGAGACCCACCTTTCTTTTCTGTGGGTTTTAAAGTGACGTAAAGATCATGTCTTTAAAGCAGTTTTTAAAACATTGTGATTATGAAATGAAACAAATTTATTTTATGATATATGGGTTATTTATGAAATGGTTGATGATGATATATGTGGCTCACATTATAATAAAGGAAAAATTAAGGGTGCGCCCTGATAGCGCTCCAATGCATTGGGTAATGATGTAACCACTAGAGATTAAAATTTTCACGATACCTTGGTGAATAACCTTGGTAATTTTCAAATGACACCTTGGGGATAGACCTTGGTGATATGTTCATGATTGTATATGTTAAATGATGTAGCCACATCTTCAAGTTATGAAAAATGTTATTTTTATTATGATATGCCTCATGGTTTCATTTTCATGCCATAAAGTTCTTTTCATGACCTTATTGAAGTATCTCAAGTTCACATGTAAAATGTTTCTCTTGTTTCCCTTACTGGGCCTTCTACTCACCCTTTCTTTTTATGTATGTCTCCAGGTTATGAGATGCAGTAATGAACCTAGGTTGAACATGAGGAGAAGCCTTTCAAGTGTTTAAGAAGAATGTTTTATGTTTTCATGTTTTATGTTCCTGGTTTCCAAGACACTAAACCTTAAAGATCCTCAGTTTTGTGTAATGTAATGAAAGTTTATGTTATAAAAAGGCGGGATGCTATATCATCTCACAGAAGATACAGATCAATGGTAGTCATTAATTCAAAACACAAAAAAATATGGGTATGTTTCAAATATGTAATTAATGGATTTTATAGAGCTTTTATTAGAAAAATACTATCCTTGTGACCATCGTGCGAATATGGAAAGACAATTTTTGAGTCTAAGAAAAAAGGACGGTGATAATGCTACAATGTATGAGGCTAACTTTACAAGGTTATCAAGACATGCACCAGATTATATAAGTAACCCAAAGATTAAGATTAATCAATTATTTTATTGGTTAAAACCATTTCTCCATCTAGAATTAATCTCACAATCCTTTTCATCATACTAAGATATTGTCTCATGAGCCATCAAGACAGAAAAGGAATCATCTAAGTCTTATGAATTTAAAGAAAAGAAAGAGAAGAAGAGATCTGTTAAACACTCTGGAAATGGAAATAAGTGGAATAAGGGAAAAGTTGAATTTCCATCTTGCGGTAAATGTGGGAAGAAACACCCTAGTAAATTCATGAAGGGAATGAGAGTCTATTACAAGTGTGGTAAAAAGGGCCACCAAGCTCGTGATTGCAAGGGAGATAAAGAGGCTTCCAATTTTGAATTCTATAATTGTAGAAAAATGGGGAATTATTCAAATGAATGTTTTAAGCATTAGGGAAACTTACCTTAGAAAAGGACAAGGGATAAAGTCCAAGATTATGCAATCACTACTGCTGAGTTGAAACTCTTAATGAAGTTGTGGAAGGTAATTTAATAGTTTCCTCAAGTTTTTCCAATTCTTTATTTGATTTTGGATCGTCTCATTGTTTCATATCTTCCAATTTTTCTATGAAAATTATATTTTTCCAATTTTATTTAATAGGGGAGTTTTGAGACAAAACTCATAAGGGAAGTATCATTGCAATAATGTTTTGTGAATAAGTTCCCATTAGGACATAAAAATGTGATTTATCTTCTAATATCATCATCAAAACCATGATTGAATATGATATAATCCTTAGTATAGATTGGCGTTCAGACCATGATGCAAAAATTTATTGTAAAAAGGAGGTTACAAGTTTCGATTATGATAAGAAGTACACTATCTTTAGAGCAGAAACATCACCATCATATTCCTATATAGATCCACCCTTAGTAGATCTACTAAATTCAATTATTGGGGAGGAATAGAGTGAAATAAAAATGTATGATGAATCGATAGATCAAATATAGTACATACCTATTGTGTAAGAAAATTTTGATCCATGTCTAGAGGATTTACCTAGACATCCTACAAAATGAGAAATTGTGTTTTCCATTGATTTAATTCCTGGATCAAGGCCCATATCGGAGACCCCTTACAAAATGGCCATTGTGGAATTAATGATCTATTCGATCAACGTCATGATGATTAGTATTTTTCAAAGATTGACCTTTGATCTGAATATCTTCAGTTGCGTTTGAAGAAGGAAGACAATCTGAAGACAACATTTCGAATGAGGCATGGGCATTAAATGTTTATAGTAATGCCTTTTGAACTGACTAATGCACCCTCTGTCTTCATGGATCTAATGAATAAGTTTTTCAAGAAATATCATGATGAATTTTTATAGGTATTTATTGATGATATCTTGTTATAATCGACAATATATGAAGATCACGAAAATCACATGCTCACTATTCTAAATACTCATAGAAGAAATGAAATATATGGGAAATTTTTCAAGTGTGAATTCAGGGTGTAGGATATTTCTTTTCTTTTCCATATTTTCTGTAAGGATGGAATCTATATTGATACTTACAATAAAAGATCAATAGAAGAATATCCCGCACCAAAAAGTAAAACTAAGGTACACAGTTTTATAGTTTTTTCATGTTATTATCAACTTTTCATCCAAGATTTTTCCCGAATGGCTAACCCATTAACTATGGTCACATGTAAAGGGGTTGATTTTTTTTGGACAAAAGAGTGTGAAGAATGTTTTGAAGATCTATAGAGCAGATTAGTCAATGATACTATCTTGAATCTACCATTAGGGAATGATGGGATTGTTATTTATAGTGATGATCTAAAGAATGGTCAATATTGTGTCCTTATGCAGATTGATAGATTTATTGACTATATGTCGCGATAGATAAAAATTAATGAACAAAACTATCGAACTCATGATCTTGAGTTATCGGCTGTAATCTTTTCTTTGAATATATGGAGACACTATATCTATAGTGAAAAATGGGAGATATATACTGATCAAAAGAGTTTCATGTTTATTTTCTCACAAAAAGAACTCAACATGAGGCAAAGATGATGGCATGAACTACTCAATGATTATGATTACGCTATAATCTACCACCCGGGGAATGAAAATTAGGTAAAAGATTCTTTGATTATAAAGGATCATGGATTTTCAAATAATATGAGAGTTTAAAGGGATCCAATGTTCCTGTATCTAGTAAATATGGATACAGGAATAATTGTGGAAGGTAAAAGATCAATAATTTTTCAAATGGTTTCCAATCCAGCTTTACTAGAAAGGGTAAAAAGTTCTTAGACTGATGATGAGGAGTTTAAAAGGAAAATTAAAGCCGTAAATGATGGGAGATTGATTGACATTGTATGTGAAGATGGAATTTTGAAATTTGAGAAGAGACTTTGTGTTCCTGACATACCTGATCTAAAAAGTGAATTGTTTGTCGATGATCAATGCTCCAATTTCTCTATACAACTTGGTAGAACTAATATGTATAGTTATTTGAAGGAACATTTTTTGTGGGAAAACATGAAGAGGGATATTTCTGATTAGGTGTTAAGATATATGGTTTGTCCACAGGTTAAGGCTGGAAGAAAACATCCTGGAGATGTCCGGAAACCTCATCCCATACCTTAGTGGAAATGGTATGATGTTAAAATGAACTTTTTCATGGGGCTACCAAATACTCTTAGAAGGAATGATGAAATATGGGTCATTCTTGATCATCTTACCAAGACAACCCTTTTTATTTCTATATGATATTATTTACATCTTGAAAGTTTAGCAATACTATATATTAATGATGCTGTAAGACTTCATAGAGTATACCTATTTATTGTTTCTGATCGTGATCCCCATTTTACATCTAGATTCTCAAAAATTCATCAGAAGGCCCTTGATACTGGTCTTCGTTTAAGTACTGCATACCACCCTCAAGTAGATTGACAATCAGAATAGACAATTCAAACCGTAGAAGAAATGTTGAGATCCTTATCATTTGATATTCAAGGTATTGGGGATCAATATTTACCTCTGGTAGAATTTTCATATAATAATATATTCTATTCAAGTATTCAGATGGGACCATATGAAGCATTATATAGAAAGCGATGTCAGACACCTACATGTTGGAATGATGTTGGTGAAAGAAAACTCGTAGGCCTAAAACCTGTTGAGGAAACACTGGAAAAGGTGATGATTATCCATACCCACATCCAAGCAGCTCAAAGTAGGCAAAAGATATATAGAGATAATTGAAGGAAGGATTTTAAATTTCAAGTAGGAGATCATGTTTTCTTGATGGTGTCTCCATGGAAGGGTGTTATATGATTCAATAAGAAGGGTAAATTGTGTCTTAGGTACATCAGAACTTTTGAAATTCTAGAACAAATTGGAGTTGTATCATACCATTTTGCAATTCCTCCAAGTCTCTCCAGTGTTCATGATGTGTTCCATGTATCACTATTGAGAAAATACACACCTGACCTAATGCATGTACTCATCTATGAATAAATGAGACCAAAACCCTATTTTTCTTATTATGAAGAGCCTGTCAAGATTCTTGATACCAGAAGACATGTGTTGAGAAACCTGACAACTCATTTGGTAAAAGATTTATGGAGAAACTAAAAGATGGAGGAGGCAATGTGGGAACCCGAAGGACTTATGATGAAAAAACTCTTTAATATGTTTATCCAGTAGTATTATAGAATTTTTTAGGATGAAAATATTTGAAGGAGGGAAGAACATAACACCCTAAGATTCCATATTACATTGCCTTTGAATAATTCAATATATTTTTTTGTACGCAACTTCGAGTTCTCACACACCATAACCAATCAAACAAGCCATTATGAATAGTAATACCCACTTTTAGAAATATTTATAAATTTTATTTTCAAAAGTGGACTTCATTTTTGAATTCGGAATATCAAAATTAGCTTAGTGTCAATTTTTTTATTTTAATGAATAATTTCAATTTATTATTAATAGTGAAAAAAACCACGTTATTTTCTAAAATAGACTCTTTATTTAAATAATTAGTTATTTTATTTAAATTTAATTTTGGTAAAAATAGATACATAATACCTATATATTTTCAATGTAATTCATTAGAGTTATTTTATAATAATATTATATATATATAATTTTATTGGACTTTTTAAAGTCTTTTACCCACCTTCGAGGCACATTTGAATTTTTTTTAAAATGTAATTTAATCTCTTCTATGAATTTAATTTCAATAATTGGGGAGAAACAGTTGAAATCACTAATTTAATTTGGTTCAATAAGATGAAAATAATTTTTGATGAATCGTAACTTTTGACTTTTATTTACCATGGTTAAAATTAAATAGGGCAATTAAAGATAAAAAAATGATATTATATTTACCATAACACATGTCATAATTCTGTTGGATATATTTATTTCTACCAAAATTAACCTTAGGAATAACATATGATCTTTTTTATCCACATGGAATAGTTTAGGACATTTATTATTATTTTATTTAAAGAAGAGTTAAAAGTGTTAAATTCAATATTTAATAACAAACTTTTTTTTAATATAGGGTTATACATAAGGTAAATTTGACTATAAATATGAATTATATATCTAAAAATATTTCCTACATAATGGTAATTTATTTATAATTTTTAGACATTAAATAATTAAATTTATTTATGACACAATGATGATGCATGAGTAACCTTATTAATGAATGATTAAAATAATTGATATTATTAATATCCAAATAAATGTAAATTGATACTTATGATGAATTAAAATAATTTTATAGGTTAATATGACATTTTAGGGTTTATTAATTAAATTATCTTCAATATGATAAAGTTTTTATGAATTTCACAAAAACAAAATACCAAATACTGTCAAAATTAACTTAAATGAGTTTTTAAAACAAATACTATATTATTAATTGATATAATATTCATAAAAATCTAATGCATGGAAAACATACATAGATAAGGTTATAAATATCAATAATGAACCACTTGGGGTTTTCTTGGCATTTTATAGTACGTTTATTAACAATTTAGAAAAATAAAACAAAAATACATTGTAAATGTAAAACAATTTTACTAAGAGTTATATCTAAAAGATAATATTAATATGGTTACCTAAACCTATCTAAAAACTATTGGTTGGGAGTTTTGAGACCCATACTCACCTTATACTAGAAATAAATCATTTTTGAGCCATTATAAACCGAATATGATTATATAATAAAATTATAGTTCAAGTTTTTCCTAAAGTGACCCTCACCTCTTTAATAAAAGGGTACATCCCCTTCTCTCAAAATAACATCCCCAATGCCATTTCGCTCAACCAAACCCTACTCAAATATCCTCACAACTACACTAAATTATACCTATAGGACTTACATTGATCATAAAACCACCCTAAGTAGCCCTTTTGATCAAAAAAAAGGAAGCACCCGAAGAAGAGGTAATAATTGTATCACAACATTCAGTGTTGTTTTATTTTTCCCCTTCCCCTTTATTTTTTTCCATACCAAAATAGTAACTATAGTACCTTCTAAATACTGTGATATTATTATAAATATGGTACAACCTTATTCATGATTCTATCCATCCTATGAATGACAAGCCACTATAAGTGCGTACATACGACTTACCATCTCCACGTCGTGGTGTAGATTGTTATTCAAACACTTCACTATTTTGATGGGTATAATAATGAGTATAAATGAGTTAAATAATAAATATAACATGTTAATTATTCTTTATATATGAAATAGAATCAAATTACAGACGATTCAACTCAATAGAATGATATTGTCGCTCGTGCATACATACGGATTACCGTCTCCACGAACACGATGAAATTCATTCCCCATCATAAGCATTCAAGAATAATTTACATTTTATGATTAAAAATAATGTTTAAGAACTTAATATCAATTTTTATGAGTCAAATACATCCTATCCATAACAAACACGGATTATGTAAACAAGCATATAAAGGAAAACTAATCAGTTAACACCCAAAACAATGATACAATTAAAATATTATTAACAAAATAATATTAGAAGATCATATATGATATCATATTTATGTACATGGTTGTTTTTTAATTTACTAAAAATAATTTAACTATTATAAATGAGGTTAATGTACCCTCGATCATGGAAATGTTTATGGTAAGGGTTAATTCTACAATCTCTTCATTATCCGAGATTTTTAATACATGAGTATCCACTGGAATCTCTTTATCATCTAAATCCGTGTTTCTTAAAAAAGAATTTGGAACCATTTTTACTATTTAGTAGTATATGGGTTAATGTAATTTATACCCTTGTTTTAATTATTATAAAATTTGTATAAAGAAATCATTCCTTCGTTTTCAAAATAAGTACCTTTAAGACCTTTTCGAAAAAATTAATGAAAGAATGTTTTTTTAACTTATAAGGTGACTGCGGCTATTTTCCGCCATTATAAAAACATCAAATCTTCCCTTACATGTTTATAAGAATATTTTCAAAATAAATGTTTTCTTTAATAATTATGTGACTTTTAAATGATTATAATATAGAAAGAGATATTTATCTCAAATAGTTTTGATTTCATCTATGTCAACATCATTTGATGAATTTTACACTTGTTTGATGTTGATTTATTTTGATACAATCTTCCATATTGTATTGAAGATTTTTTGATCTGTTTAACTGTAAATGTTTTATTTTTATACCATTCATTGTTTATGGATAATGTATTAAATTTTTTTATTCTAGCTTTAATACGAGTGTTTATGTTATGTATCAACGATTTCATTTGTGGAATGCATTGGACTTAGTAAGTGACGAGTGGAGCCCAATATAGCACCTCTATGCATCAATAGGTCTCATGAGACAAAATAGTGTCTTGGTATAAGGCCTTGACAAAATATTATTTGTATTCTTGGTGTGAGGCCTTGAGTATGTGGTTATGATGTTCAACATTATGCATTCCATCATTATGAAATTGGATATTGATATTGAATGTGATTATTAGACTAGTAGAATATGCATGTGAATAACTAAATGAATTTTTTTTATCTTTTCCATATTATTTTGTGGTTTAAGTTTAAAAGTCATGTGATTTAGTCTTATACATTTCCTTAAATGTTTATGCATATTTTTTGAAAGTTTCCTCAATATTGTTATCCTTATTGAGAATCTGATGTCACCCCTTTATTATGTTTTATTTTTACCAAGATGAAAAGAAGAATATTATGATTAACCTACATGAATAAGATAAAGGATATAATAGTGTTCAAAGGGGACAAAATGTTGTTTTTCTATTTCATGATGTAATGAAAAACTTATGTATGTATCTAGTACTTACAAGGCTACTAAACTGATCAGTCTTCCGGGACATGATTTCTTGTATCATTCTAAGGTTATGTAATAATGCACCGACTTTGGGTAACAGGGGTCGGGACGTTGATTGTTTCCTTATAAAAGATTCAACCGTACATTTCTCCTTCCTTTAATAATTTGGATGCTCAACATGATTCACGAGTTTAAAAAGTAGTGTGATCAAAATTATATTATTCTACATTCCATCTCCCACAACATTTGGATGTTCAGATGGAAAATAATTTGATTTTCCATTATATTCATTATTAGTATGATGTATTATGGTTCAGTACATCTACTACAACAAAAACAGAAGGTGTGAGTGACAATAATCATAGTATAAAACCACAAAATCATGAAAACTAATTTATATGATGTCTAAGTCATGACACATTTTTCCCAATATATGAACCCTTCGGTTTATCCTAGTTTATCCATGGTCATTAACAAAACATTAGGATGTTATCCTATTCAAATAATTATCCCTAGGGCCCTCACTAATATTTTCTCATAATTGTTTACCAAAGTTCATTAATACTTGTTCTGATACAAACTATAAATGCCCAATCTTTTCAAACATAAATTTTATATCTTTGTAGATTAATATTAAAATAAATTCCATAAATACATGCACAAGGACCATAAAGGTTTACTGTTTTTCTATAATAGATACATAATTATATTATTTCATGAAATATATTAAAAATATCCAATAAAGATCATTCCATTTAGTACTCTTCATAGACATACCCTATAAAATCTGTTTTCCACAACCTTAGAAAAAGTAACATAAGAATGAGTGAGTGTATATGCTCAGTAACTATAAACCTAGTAGATACCAATAAATAATCACATGGAAGAATAATCTAAAAATATGGGTATTCTATCATATTCAAAATGTAAATTGATCATACAAAATATTTCAAGGATCCTAAAAATGAGTCATGTAATAGAGAATTTATATTTCAAAATACATGAATCATAATTGTGAGAAGTCTTCATAAATAAATCATGAACCGCATGTTTATTCATGTTATAAATGTGTGGCACCATTATAGGTATAAAACCATTAAAATTTCAAGGTAAACTATAGTGAATATAAAATCATAATGGATCATTCATAAAAAACAATTTCCCATTATAGATCAATAACATTGAATTCTTTCCCTTAATGGATCAACCACATAAACTTGTTTCATGTAATTTACCAATCACATCAAATTGTTTCCCATAAAGACCATGCACATCAACTTTCTTAATGTAATTCTCTAATGAGATAAAATAAATTACCCAATGTATAAGAGGCATATGTATTTAAGGTTAAAACCAATACATAATACAATACATATATATTTAAGCCCTAGGATCATAAAAAAATCATCATATAATCATATCATTACCCATAAAAATAAAATGGGTTTCATAAAATTTTAAAATCTCATCATTCAATAACCCATAAAAAATAAATGGGTTTCATAAAAATCACATCATAATAAAATTAAACAACCAAGATAAATAATAATTATGGTACCATTGGATTATATCCACAATAAATCTTAAGATGAAATGAAGGTTTTTGTTGACGATGAATAATAATACCAACAAGAACATTCTTGAGGAAAATATCATGTCCATTTTGAAATCTATTATTTAAAATAAAAATATTTATAAAATACAACGGAAAAAATTATATTTCAAAATAACCATGGAAAATTATAAACTAATATTAAAATCATTTAGTGATCATGATGAAAGCAAGTTCTATATATTCCGTATGTGTTAAAAACATTTCTTCTACACTTTAGTAGAAAAAGTAGAATAGTAACTTATTTGGAAAAAGAAGAGAAGATAAATTTTAAGAAATTTTGTAAAAATTTAACACTGGGTAAGAATTATTTTTTAAAATCACAGTTTAATCTTCAAAAAAAGTTCTTGAAAACATTTTTAGAAAATATGGTTTTGGTAAAATGGATATTAGAATAAAGAGAGAAATAAAGTTAATTTTTATTTTTATCTATTAAACACATAATGTAAAGAAAATTAAACAGAAAAGTATATTCTAAATAAATAAACAGAGTTTAATATCATCAAAGGGATTAATTATATCTGGGTCAGAAAATTTCTTAAATATGAATTCATGTATATACAATCCTGATTGAAATAGGATTGAAATATAAATCCCTTACCTCAAGTCTCACCTTTCTTAGTACAAATTTAAACCTCATGTATAATAAATATAAATTTATGATACATATATTCTAAAACAATATTTATATATGTCATTCAATTTACTATTTATTTATGACATACTATCACTCATTTATTAATAATTTGTTATTAAAATCAATGTTCTGTGTGATATCTGCTTCGTTTTTCATGGATTTTTCCGTTTGGCAGCCCTTATCCTTGTAATTTTATTATAGTAATATCATTTATATAATTTTAATAATGATAAAAATATCATATATATTCATTATAAACACATTTATAGTAACACATAAATGATATAGATAGAAAAATGTGTTACACTGTTCATGGATATGGTAGGCTGTATGTACGCATGAACACTGTTTTCACTTTTCGATTAATGGAATAAAAGAAATATAAATAATATAAATGATAATTAATAATTATAGAATAATTAAATATCATATAAATAATATATATTTTTTAAATACGTCCTTGTTACTATCCATGTAATTAAAATATAAAAAATGAATTAGATTGCTTTGTGGAGGCGGTAGTTCACACATACAAAAAAGTGATGTTATAAATTTTCAATGGTTTGGAAGGTAAGAAGGTAGATTTAAAAATATAATTATAAAATAATAATTAATTCATTAATATCAAATATAAAAATAATACCTATTAAAATACTTATCCATAAAATGTGGATATGGAAAATGAATTTTATTGTTATGTGGAGACGGTAAGTTGTACGTATGAATGAAAAATACATTCAATCACATTAAATGAAACAGAGGGAAAATAAAGGTGGTTTAAAAATAATGATAATAAAATTTAAATATATTTTGTATATTGAATTTATTATTTAAGTAATAATATAATATATTTATAGTAGATAAAAGAATAATTAGAAAGTAATTGATCAGTTATGGTGATTACCTATTCTTTGAAACAACTGTTTCAGATATCCTCTTAAGTACCATAGGGTTGATATTTTTGGAAGAGAATAACCTCTACAATTTTTATAAGAGAGTTTATAAGAGAATATTTTAGGTATTTATTGATGTATAAGGCTTAATGTGGATTGAGTAAGACAATGGATATGTGCCATTTTATAAGTGAGGGTAGGGGCACTCCTGGAATTTATTAAACAATTAAAATATAATAATATTATTATCTAGAAAAATGAATAATAAAATCATATTTATTCAAATATATCATAATATATAGTTTAAATACCATCATAATGTTATTTTTTACTGGTTTAAGTTGTATTTTGAACCTTATCTTTTGGTTTAACCCTTTTGTTAGCCTATTTTAACCTCAAACATGGTAACATCATTTTTATTCTTAAAGGGTTATAATCGTACTAATAATGTGATAATTTGATAGGGAATGGATAAAAGTTTACATTATAAACCATATATTACTCATATTATCATATTTCAATATTTTTATTATTTTAAAATAATATAATAAAATTTTATTTTGATAATATATCATTAATGTCAATTTTGACACTATTCATTTAATTTAAATTAAAATTAATGAAGAAAAAGTTGTAATTAAAATATAATACTTTTAAGAAATGAAAATATGTAATATTCCTTAATAATTTTTTTAACACAATAAACTCATTTATATTATAGTATTTTAGTATTTATAAAATCATTTATTTTATTTTTTTATTAATTTAAGAATTTGTGCATCGATGTTGAATAATAATTTAATGTATTTATATATTTTATAAAATTTATAAATAATTTTCCATCATGAAAATAATTTTATTAAGCTCAAAATATACATTTACATTCATTCATAAATTTATTTTCACCATATTTTGACACATAATATAAATTTAAAACTAAGAGTGAAATTTTGTAACATTCCTGGATTTAAATACAATATAGGTTATTCTCATGTAAATGTGTCCATTAAAAAATTAAAATTAGAAACTACTGTGATAATGATAAAATTAGATTTCTTTAAATAATAATTAGTATGAAAATTATGGACTTATGACTTATTTTTAACAAATATTAGCCTGATTTACCCTTTATCGATGTGATAAATTTTACCATACTTACTATTCATAATTCAAAAAATAAAAAAGGGAACTATCTACCAAATGTGAATACAAAGATTCCAAATATGGAATAAATTTTATTAAATTTTATTTTTTTATGTTTTAGAAATTAATTTTAAAATATGTGTGCAAATAATAATGAAAACTGTTTTGAAAATCATTTTTAAGAATAAAACATGATTTATTCTTACCCATGTCTAAAAAAATATTACATAAATAATAATTTTTTATTGAATATAATATATATATATATATGATTAAAATCATTAAACAATAGTAATTATTTTAATTTATTATGATTGACTTTATTGTGCACATAAATACATTTTTTTAGAAAAACCAATCTTTTATTTTCAGATAATTTTTAACATTAATAAATAGTTGATAACCAATGATTTAATTTTATGCATATGTAAAACATAAATGTTTCATATTTTATTTTTTCTAGTTATAACTTCCTATTAAATGTCTATGCGATAGTCGTCACCTAAAATAATTATATTTTAATAGTATATTGTGGTTTGTTTAAACTCGTATTTTCATGAAACGCAAGCTATACAAAAGTAAAAAATAACTATAGATAATTATTTAAAAATATCTCAGGGTTTAAAAAATGGTAATTCTTAAATTAATTAATAATATGAGGAACATTTGATGATTTGTTTGCTAATATATTTATTAGTTCATCCCTAGATGTGGTGGCTGATATTTCTTGAGTCATTTTAGCTATAAATTCAACCTAGGGTAGGTAATTTTATCCTAGTGTGATCATCAGGTATTATATCTATTTGTTATGTGATTTATTACACCCCACATACCTTTTTGGTTGGAATAGAATATCCCACTATGGATTTGGGTTCTAAATGTTTCCCAAAATATTGGTTGTCGAGGGATTAAATGGCTAAATACTCTCCCTACTGCAATTTATCCTTTGGAAAGACTATGTATATAAGAATGTCTGAAATTTGAGGAATTATTATTATATTTTATATAATTTTACAAGTTATTATGGATCTTAGATACAATATACTTCAATTTGTGGGATGTGGAAGCTTGAGGTTATAGAATATACTTTCATTTTTGATGTAATAGCAATGGTTATTGTAGGTGTACACATCCATAAGCTATGGTTGATTATGTAATTATCAAAAAGTTATGAGATGATATAATATAATGTATGGGGTGAATATAGGTGATGATGACGTGGATGCAATGGAATTTATGTGTTTTATTATTTGACAATGGCGTGAATATATAATTTTATGCCAACAAAAGACATCAGGCCTTGTTCTATACTAGGGTATGTAGAACTGAGGCCCAACCCACATTGAAGGATGACTTAAAAGGATATGGGAGCTCTAGTATGTGATCCATTGGGATTTATGATGACTGGTTAAATGCGAACATGGTAGTACGACACCCTTATATATATATATATGAAATTGAAATGTTATTACAATTTTTTTCTTTACATGGAGAGCGAGCCTATGTGAGAATGAGAAACATAGTATAACTAATTAAGTGATGAGTTTTTTTCTTTGTTAATTATCTAGATATTTGGTATGATTCTTTAACATTATCATAAGAGGTTATAGGAAGGATCCTATTGATTATACTTTCATTTTTACCTATATATATATAATTCATTTTCAAGGTTAGTAGGTAAGAGTAGGTGATTGAGTTGATAATACTAAATCATGAGGTTTTTCAAGAGATGATGAAGTTTGAGGACTTTTATGTAAGATTTGTTTATTGGGGTTTTAATTTTTCTTCCATATTTTATGACATATAATGTGTATGGATTATGTGTGTGTACTATTTATTTGTCTGGTGGAGTTGGTTAGTGAATGTTTCTTTTATCCCTAGGAATATTGTGAGAAATTACCCACATTTGTGTGTATGATACCCCCAGTTCAAGTTATAAACCCATGACCAATTAGAAGAATCCTTTTTGGGATCACTTAAATTCTTCCCTACCAGCCTAGGAGGGGTACCAGCGGGGTTAGGACTTGAAAATTAAGTTGTATTCCAACATAGTACATCAGAAGGAAGAGGCAATATTCTTAAAAAATCTATTTGAACATTTTTATTCTTCTACATAATACAATTTTATTCCATGAAAATATATATTATAATATAATTATAGTAAATATATTGAAATTTTATTTTGTTAAGGAATTATATACTATCATCCTTCCTCCCATTCACTATAAAATGAGAACATCTAGTGTGTAGACTACTACCTCTAAGGGTAATGTATTCCACTTTTCATCACCAACTTCATGGATGGTTATATCAAAAAATTTATGGTTATACATAATTTTAAGAATAATATTATAACTATTTAATGTTACAAAATTAATGAATAATCATTTATATAAATAAATAAAATCTAGTTTATAATTGTTGGAAAAACTGCCTGATGAACAACCCATTAAATAATAAAAATTATACTCAGTAAACCATTATGATGATACCATATAAACATTCATAATGACATAGAAATACCTTAATTTCTCTTTTTGGAGATGGTGTATTATTTTAATATAACTTCTATAATCATCAGCCAATCAAAGTAGCTTTCGAATCATAAAATGAACTCCCTCGAGATAATTAGAATAAACATGATGTATTAATAAAGTGATCTAGAATACACAAAATAATATTAATAAATATAATCGAGAATGAGATGTTTCTGAATAATGTATTTAATAAAATTTATTTTATTACACAATGGGTTATATGCATGAACCCAGCGAGTCAGGACCTAAGGTAAGGGATCCTCTAAACCACCTTATTTTATTCCATGTTCATCTTCTCTACATAAAATTCATTTTATATCTCTATTATTGTCATTAATATATTTTATATTACATATTAATATTTTTTAAAAAAAAATAACCAGTTTAATTGACCATTATTTAGTGGGGTTATACTTATTTTTGAATTTCTCTTCTAGGTAATTTGTTTAAACGAGTCTGTTTAGAGGGAACTTTGATAATCATTATTCCTTTTCATGTTCCAATCTTTAAAAGTTTATTCCTCACAATATTTCATAAAATGATTCATATTTTATGGGAAACTAATTTATTTTAATTTTTTTTAAAGGAAAAGAAAATGTGTTCACCTTCTTTGATGTTTCTTTACTCATTTCTTAAAAAATTGTTTATATGTTTCATTTATATACCTACCATTCAACCATTTATAATAAAAAAAATCTTAACATGGGCCCCATATTTAAGAAAAATGTTTCATATTTTAGATATGAATGTCCAAAATATCTATTTCCTTCTTCTATTGAGAATTATCTTGAAATATCCAATTATTATTTTTTGAGACATGATTAGGCAACCCATTCCATTCCCATTAGTTTTTTTGTGTAATTTCAGCTTATGTAAGGATTCCTTATGTGGAACATATATGAATGAACATGTCATGATTTTATGGGTGGATCTAGAATTATATATCCTTATATAGAATTATGTAATATTTTCATCTAATTATATAACATGTACAGTGCACCGATAGTTATCCATGCACATTATGTTACGTTGTCATGGTAGAGAGGTAAAATTATGCTTATAATGTCACGGTTTATGCTGTTTCCACATTATTATGATTTGATTTCTCATTATATCATCATCTGTAGGTTATTATTTTATATTGTTATATATTATATTTCCCTTTTATGATACCATTTTATTCCTTTTTTCTATGATGTTATAATTTATATCATGTTTAATCAGTTACTGTGCTTTATAGATACCACTCTTCCTTTATATCATTTCATACAGTATCATATATCTAAATAAGAATTTAAATGAATTTAAGAGAATATCATGGAAATAAAAATATGGAATATGTAGTTTATGTTTATGTTTATGTATTTTGTGTCTAATATCCCAAACACACTAGACATCTAGATGCTTAGTTTGGTTTTATATAATTTTATGCAAAAAATAATGTAATATACTATGTATGAAAATCAGGTTACTATTGTTGGAATGAAATATAGGTCTATTTATTTTGGGGTATTAGGGATAAAATACATTATTTAAATCCCTATGCATAAGTTTATGTGTTGGAGAATATTTTAAATATTTAGTAAAGTATAGACCATGTGGTTTCTTACTAATGAAATCTCTAAATATATACAATCATGTGGAAATAAGCTCAAAAAACAGATAAACAAAGGGGTAATAAATCTGATGAATTTTGGTTATGTGTTAACTTGATTTTCACTAATCATACAAATAGTTGGTCTAACTATACACCTAGTTTGAAACTCTGGAGGGATATTCTTAGTTTAATAAACACACTCTTTACATACTATTGTGAAGGATTGTATATATTGTTAGGGAATATGATGGTGTAATATATAGTTATGTTTGATAACCTAGTAGTAAAGTTACTATTGATAAACTAGATTTAAACCTAGAAAATCATAAGTTGTAGTCTACATGTGAATTATGAGTTTTCCTTCAAAATGCAAAGTTTTTAATTTTATATTCTAATTAAATTAAGTATTATCATTCCTAAATTTATCTAATTTTAGTAAATGGATAGGAATAGAATTAATAAATCCATCGATAAATATTATGGTCAATGTATTGATTTACCAAATGAAATCCATTATATTAAGGGAAATTGATTCGATCATTTATTGGTGGTACTCACAAAACAGATACAATTTAGGGATAATAAGACAAATAATATCAAACATCATCGTACTAAGAATAAAAACGATATAGAAGATTCATTTATGCATCGGAGGCATACCAAATTTAGTGGACATTTGAATCATGGGGTTGTAGATAAATAGATTAATTTAATTGAGAAGATATTATCTGTCCTGAAGTTCTATTAGAAAGAGATATTTATGATAACCATTTATCATTTAGATGGAGAATAAAATTTGTGGTGGGAACTGATAAAGACGTTGAGATTCATAGGAGAATACATTGAATCAATGGAGTGGTAATGAATTAGTTAAATATTTTTTAATAAATATTTTCTCCACACTCTCTATTCTAAAACGAAGAGTCTATTTCTTAGACTCATGTAAAGGTACAATTAATCAACAAGTTATTATAAGGAAAGCTTAATAAGGATTTCAAGGTATTCCTATGTATTTTTCATTAACATTGATCTTAAGGTTGAATTATTCTATAGTGATCTAAATATGATCCTTTTAATTTATTTTTTAATTCAAGAATTTGACAACTTGGATGATTGTTTTTGGTGTGATGTCAAATTTGACAAAAATAATCGAAATTATCAATATTCTCACGAGGATAGTGACAAAAAGGACAATGAATTATAATTATTGAGGATCAATGTATAAATATTATGGAGGGAATATAATTATACTACCCATTTGTTATAAGTGTGATAAGAAGTATTTTGGTAACTACCAAAAGGGAACTTGGAGAGGTTATAAGTGTAAAAATGAGTGTAATCAAGATAATTATTATCGGCAAGATATGAATAAGACCACTAATGTGATAGGGGAAAATAAATATCTAATTAATCTTTAACCTATGGTATAATTTTTTAATTACAATGAATAAATATCCTATAAGAATAAGTGTACTATGCTAATGGTTGTCAAGGATATCTGATGAAACAACCAGAAAGGGTAAGAGAGAATGGATGAGATTATGTTATCACTAATGGTGAGGTGGATCCAAAATATTATGCAGTGAAAAATAAATTCATTATTAATTTAAGAATATATTTTAGTTTTCATGAATTCTTTCATATCATGAATAATTTGTAGAAATATTCATGGACCATGTCAAATAATAGAGGTTGTTTTATTAGTGAAGAAAACAAACAAGTAAATTATTACACCTCAAGCATATAACTCCTCCCACATCAATGTTTGTGGGATGAATTTCCATAAAAATCATGTCATGCCTCATTTATAAGAATTTGTTTCTATATTGAACATGAACAATCTATCCTTATATAGATCCTAAATCACTATTTAGGGGAATAAAATCAATTTCAATGTCCCAAACAATTATTTGATTCAATATCAGTGTATGGTGGTGGATGAATCTCCTTTGGAATATTATTATCAAGAAAGGATATTATTTCATTTTGAATAATCATATCTATCTCAAATTATATAGATAAATGATACGATCACCATTAAATACCTACCTATTATAAGGGAAAATACTAATATATTCCCCGAAATGTTTCCCAGTCGTCCTCTTAACTGAGTGGTTAAGTTATAATTTAAAATTATACCTAGATATCTGACCATATCCAAGAATCCCATTATAGTAACCCCTATCAAATTTTAAAAATTAAATATAAAATATAGAAGAGTCTATGGATGACATTTTCATATTCCACTATTATTCACCATGGGGTACATTAGTTCCCTTTGTCAAAACAAGTATTAGTCAATGTACATATGCATTGATTATTAAAAACACAAAAAAATCATGATAAAGAATAAGAATCCTATACCTCAGATTGATGACTTGTTTGATCAACTATATGGGGCCTAGAACTTATCTTAAATGGACCATCACTTAGGATTTCATCAATTAATGGTGTGGAATGTGGATATTCCATGAATTCAATTTAAACATTGCATGGACAACATGAGTTCATTATACTACAATTAAAGCTGACTAATTATCGAAAAATATACATGGAATTTATCGATATAGCCTTTAGAGATTAAATTATTTTTTTGGTAATTTCTATTAATTATGTTATTACACACTCCAAAACTAATGAGGAACAAGATACGTATTTTAGTACTATGCTAAAAACTCTTATAAAGAAAAGTTTTTTTGAAAGGTGTAGTAAATGAGATATTTTGATTGATCAAGAATCATACCTGGGTAATAGTATCATGAGACAGGGGATATATATAAATGCATTGAAGATTAGGGTGCTTAAGGAATCGTCCAAACCAAAATCAGTAATAGAGATCCGTATTTTCCTCAGATTAGATGGGTACTATTGAATATTTTTGGGAAATTTATTTTAATTTTTAAAACCTCTACCAAAGCCTACATGGAATATTATAAGGTTTTTATGGATTGATGAATTTGAATAGTTCTTCATGGAGTTATAGTAGAGTCTAATAACATCACATATACTCACACTACCCACTTGTGGGGAATTACTTGTGATCTATATTGATACTTCATATAAGGGATTAGGATATGTACTTAGAAATAAATTATAAATTGATAACCTATTCCTTTCAATAATTTTATATCCATGATCATAGCTATCAGACACTTGATATGGATATGACTGATGTAATCATGGAATTAAATATATGGTAGAATTTTATCTATAGATAGAAGTGTAAAATATATATGAATCATAAGATCCTCAAGTATATATTTCCATATAATTATATCAAAATGAAATAATAATTGTGTTTAGAGTTAATAACAGATTAAAACCACTCATTCAATTATCATCATTAAAAGGAAAAAATTAGAAGATGATTTAATTATGAATGATCGTAAATCATTATCCATGATGGGTACTTATAGGGATAAAATATTTCTAGAAATAAAATGGATGAACATGGGAATCATTAAGGAATGAAAAAAATCCCAACTAAAATCATTTATCAACCACCCATTATAGAGAAGATAGATAAGGCTTAAAGGGATGATGTTGATGTATAAAATAATGCGTATTTTCTTTGAAAGGGGATTTCCTTGATGTTAAATAATAAAGACTAAAGAGTTGTGAGGATTGGGACATGACTATGTGCTCCATTAGATTTGGGGAGTAAAGAAGGATTTATTGATGGTTGTTAATAGATCAATATTCTTAATCCACCCAGGGACATAAAATATGTATAAATATCTCTATATGAACTTTTAGTGGGAAAATATAAAGAATAATATTTTAGTGACTCAAATTTTACGTGTATTATTTTTGGATATTATATGGATTATTTTTTAGACCACGATTGAGACAGAGAGCAATTTTGAGGCCCAGTTTTTCTAGAGAAAATGATTAAAATATATTAAATATATAAAATGGAATTCACAAAGAGTTTTCCTAAAAAATAAGAATAAATTCAACATGGAAGCACATATCAGAAATATTAGGGCACCATTGAGTTTATAATGTGTGTTTTACCATAGACACGACCTATCCTTTGTCAGTGCCAGTAATTTATAGAAAAGTCATCATGAGCATGGAGATGTAGAAAATAATTAATTAAATCATTTTATTTAAAATTCATGATGCATCGATTGGGGTGTATTTAAATATTTTATTATAGATAAATCCTAGGGTTAGCCTAATTACCCTATAACTATTGGTGTGTTGTGGAGAGAGTGTTGGAGGATCTCTCTAGGAAGAATGATGAAAAAATCACAGATCGATGATTAAAACACAATAGATTCAAAGGACCATTCCAAGGATCATATCACAACCCCATTCTTCGTCATTGTTAGATCTAAATCAATGTAGGTTGGTTTTTTGATTTTTTTTTCTTTCTCTATTATTAACTTCTATGATGAATATGAATCAACTAATGAATGTATTGATTCATAGATCATTCATATTGTGGGATGGGTTTATCTATAGCGATTTTATGGAGAGTTTCATCACGATTAATGATTATTTTCTTTTCATTATAATAGAAACAAGTCAAGATTGAAATGAACATTGATCAAGGTTCGTTTTTTTATTGTTATTTTTCTTTTCTCCCCCGATTATTCATTCATCATGGGCATTATTTATTTATTCCATGGTTCAATATATCCTGATCACTTGATCATTACACACCCATTTCTTGGTGCAATGATCCAATATTATATATTTTTGATACGAATGACATGATGTTGGTGTGATGATTGAAGCAACTCTGATTTAGATTGTTCTGGATATATGATTTCATATTCTTCACCATTATTTGACTTGTAATGATGAACAATGGATAAATCTATTTTCTAAACGAATCAAAGGATATCACATGTTATTTCGTTAATAAATGGTTTGAAATAGATGATCTATTGATTTCCCCTATAAGGTGGTAGCTTGATCGATGTTCAGAGGGAGAAGAAAAAAATTGTGGAACTTGATTTGGAATTCATGAAAATTCCACATTACACAGAGTATAAATCAGATCTACCTGCCCTGTGGGTACCCTATGAAGCAGTTAGGGGTTCCGAAAATACTTAAGTATCACACAACATGTGACTAGGTTACACATAGTGTGACCTCTCCCTAGTGACTTGGCATGTACCTTGGAGGGTACACAGACATGGGTTAGAGTACACAGGTTGAAGCACACTATATACTCCCTTACAAAAACATGGCCTTGACCAGAATATATGGTAAAATCTATGTACTGGTACATAGGGCAGGGTAGATTGTCTAATCCATGTACTATAACATGAGTAGAGTACACAATAATTTGACCTTCCATGTACTTCTACACAAACATAGACATAATGTGAGATGTTAACCATTTACATGGGCCGGGTACAAGGTCATGTAAAATAGTGAGCAACCCTATTACACTCCATGTACTCTTTAATTGTTGGCTAGGATATCATGTCCTCTATATCGTGGACATGTTTTGTTACGATTAATTCAACATATCCTTCCCCTAATGGACAGTATGGAATTGTTTCATACACATATGAAAACAATCCCTTATGTAGAACTCCTTGAATAGAGTTGTTCGATTCCATCCATGAGGCCCATATTGAGATCCTTTATTCTTATTCATGCACTAGGTTGAATTCTGGGAATCATCATTTACAACACAATGCAGGAACTGATCCTTTAAATATAAGGTATGCCCATATTGACTTGTTGGTATTTCACCATGGTCTTGGGAGTGGTCCTCATCTGTGTATCATATCTCTTCAGACCTTTAGTGTGTACTTCCTATGATGAGACCCAATGAGTAATATCTCTCAGATAAAAGTCCTAAATGTTTTCTTACTTAGGAGTATATTCTCTTGAATATGTTCTTTGTGGTCCCTTTAAGCTGAAGTCTAAGTCTAGCATATTATGGTTTTGAGTTACCCGTAGTCTCTGTGTCTTTTTTGAGAATACCTATATATTCTTATAATATTCTATCTAGATGCATAAAAATTTTGACCTAACTATACGTAATTTTTTTGTGAATTTTAGTTTTCTGGTGTCTTACTGTGTATTTTTATACTAAACCCTACATGGGATTTACCCACATGTTTCATTTCTTATGTAGATAATCAAACTTCTGATAGAGTCCTTGGAAAACCAGGTACATACGACGCTTCGTGAGACTAGATTAACCAAGTTATGTTCCTATGATATCTTTTCAGAAGTACCATTATTATTTCAAGTTGGTCATATTTTCGGAATCATTATGGTGGGATTTTATTTGGCCTTATTTATTTTTCTTTACATCCTATCATACTATAGTTACGGGATTATAGATGTAGGCATTCATTGGTTTTAGTTGTTTTAAATTTCAGCATTTTTCTATCTTGGAGATGTGTGGATGTGTACATGTACTTAGTCTAAGGCCTCCCATGTTAGTTATATTCCTACTCGACACTTGTCCCTAGCCCCTATCTTATTGGAGGTAGGATTGGGTAGTAACAACCTGGGACCCATTAGGATGGATTGCCACAAAGCGACATTAGATCATACAATTCTACCTTAGAACCAAGAGTCTATGATATTAGTTTGGAGAAATTGTGTTATGTGTTTCTAGTTTGGATTTCAACCTAGGGACTCTAGTGTTGGGGTGGAAGTTTGTGTTTTTATACACTTGGTCTTTTATAACATTCTTTTCAAATAGATAAATGAGAATATTGGGTTCTTGGAAAATAAGAGTACACACATCATATAGGAATGGGTGGGTGTTTTCATGTCCTTATTGAGGAATCTCTCGAGACAAACTCATTGACCGTGGTGCATCTGGTTTATTTCAAGATGCCTCTATGACATATTCCATCTAGCATTTAGGACTAGGATCATGAGGATGATCCCCTCAACTGTGTGGCATTGATATAGTGATCAGTCCGAGAGGTTCTACATCTATGTGGGGAACCATCTATAATTCCAACTGATGACTAAATGATGGCACTCATTGTACTAGTGGATGATGTTAATAGGTTGAGTGCACATCACATGTTTCAGTGAAAATGTCACCTAAGGTTTCTAGGTGATCTCGAACCATAGGTGTCTAAGGATTGGATTGAGGTGATGACCCATGTTATTTGTCTTGTTATGACATCAGAAGATTAGATGGTGGTCCTGGGTGAGAACCTTCTTCACAACTTAGTATGGATATAGTGGGGGTTAGTGAGCCAAGATTATGATGAGGCGACACTATCATGGACAGAGTTTAATAACCTTTTCATAGAAGAGTTTTTTCTAGATATGCTAAGGGTTGCACGTATCTAGGAGGTTCTGTAGCTCTAGTAGGGTAGCACGATAGTAGCCAAGTAGTCACAAAGGCTTACCAACCTCTCCTGGTACTCGATATATATGGTTGATGACCAGTTCATCAGGGATCAAAACTTAAAGTTAGGTATATATAGATACATAGTATCTAGTGTTATACCTTTTATGAATTCATACCTATGTTTGGGTGATAAAGAATTCTTTGGTGGTTGAGAAATTTTGGGATGAGATCACACATCCGTGGTTTCCAATGGTGGGAATACAAGAGCAGAGACCTCAGTAGCAGGGATTCGACATTTGTCCTAGGGACAAGGACATAAGATAATTTTTAAGAGGAGGTCATAGGATGGAGGATCTATAGGGCATGACTCATAGGGTGGGTCCAGTCCGACCATTGAAAGGTGGTACAACTCATGTGATGGAATGGAACATCTTTCATGAGATTTCATGTCCCTCAAAAAAGTTGACAGAGGCCATGGTTGTTGAAGGACACCAAAACACCCTAAGTGGGGAGAGGTGAATCAGGGTGTCAATCTTTTTTCGTAAACTAATAGATCTTGTTCCCATATTTTCAAGATTATAATAAACATGTATGATTAGAGAATGCAGAAAAAAACAATAACATACAATACGAATACATAGAAATTCTTACATGGTTTACCACAACGGGTACATACAAGGAACATATTCCTACCTGTTTTCAATCGTACCAAAGAACACTAATCTTTACTAGTTGTGGAGAATTTTTTTTTATCACAGTCACTCTATGCCAGCCACACTTCCATTACAAGGTTTTAGGGATAACACATGATGTGACTCAGATAACTTCTGTTGAATCTCCCTTTCTCACTATGTTGGGAATAATCTAAGCCCATTTTATTGACATAAAGGTCTCCACAATGTATTGGAATTAAATCATGCATATTAAACAATAGATATTTTCTTTGTTGAAGTCCTAGTTTCCCCTATGTGTGTAATCTACCATTCTATGTACTGTTCATTCTCAAACTTTTCCTCCACGAAGTTGACTTCTTCTTCCATGTACAGTGATGCTCAGTGTACATGCTACTACACATAAAACCTCTACAAAATATCCCTAGAAAATCACACCGACATACTACTTCCATGAACCACATTCATGTACCGCCTCCGTAGATTGCATTCTGCAAATTTCCCCATCTCTACATTCAACAAGTCCTCCAAGTACTGCCCTGCTCTGCGTACTATCCTGCTTTCTCAACATACTCCATGTCCCCCATGGACAATGTTATTGTTTTTTATACTGTCTTCAAGGAACTGTTTTGGACTTCACCAAATTTCTTTTAGATTTTTAATTAATTTCTTTGTGACGTTTTCTTCCCAAGATCAACTATAAACTTCCCTGAAATCCTCCCAGTTTTCTTTTAATCTCAGTCTCTTACTCTAATGAAGGGATTAGTGATGTTTATATCGGGAAATAGAACCAAATAATCCTTTAAATCGAGATATACCAAATTTTAGATATGGAATCACCTTTTCCATGCACTGTGCATCTCCCGGGAACCATATCCCTACGTGGTCCACATACTTCCATTCTACCTAAAAAGTGACAAAAATCACCATATCTTTTTTGTAGACAACAACCTTCACGGATTCTGAAAAATCCCCCTCATTTTCTTAAAAGACATGCCATCCCTCTATCTTTTTTCCTTTTAGGAACTGCATGATTTCCTGTGATCATTATTTGCTTCAAAAACCAATCCTCCTTCACAATCTAGGTACCATTTTCCATTCAAAAAACTGTTCTCTTAATATGGTTCCCAATTCATTATCCTACATAACATTAATTCGTGATCTGGGAATTGTTCCCAGAAAAGGCATTCTTCATACTTCCTATGAGGAAAATATTCTATTTCCCAAAAAAATCTTGATTTTACAGCCCAAAAAGATGAAAAAACTAGAAAATTGTGACACCTTCAATTTTCTATTAACATTAATCATAAGAACACAATCCTTTCAAACTATATGATCAATATAGTGTGTATTGAAAAAAAGACAACTATACTCCATTTCAGGCAAAGAATAACCTTCGTTCCAATAATATTCCCTTTGGGTTTGTTGGCGATCTATAGATAACTTCTATGAAGCACTAGCCAAAAACTGATACAAAACTAATAACTCAACCAAATATAAGTCTACCTAAGAAATGATTAATGTAGAAAACAATAGGGGACACATGAATTGGGTTTTCTTGATACATAACTCCAAAATTTTAATTCTCATTATCTCCAAAATTTTTCACTTTTATAACTCATCATTATCCCCCATTGTACCATTTTTTGAATTTGCCTATTCTCCATCATCATTTCACATTTCATCCTCCATGTTTGAACCCTAAAAAATATAATTTCTCTATTCTCCCCCATTATAAATAAACATAAATAATAATACTTTTACTTGTAGAGCACAAATCACACTCCCTCAATATCGTATCTCCCACATAAACTTGTAATACTTGAGTAAACAGATTTAAACAGTTACCATAACATGGGATTGGAGATTTTTTGTATCCTCCTCATGCACAGGGAGGTTGATGAACACTGAGGTTCAATCGATGCTTCTCGAATACAAGTGATGAAAATGGCTTAGTCAGTATGTCATGCAATTGATTATCAGTTCTGAAAAGATCCATTTTAATCATTCCTTGTTCCACTTTTTTCCTCAATTCATTGATATCTGATTTCAATGTGTTTCATGCATGAATGATGAACCTGATCCTTCATAAGATAAATCACACTATTGTTATCATAGTGAATCAACATTGGTTGTTTTAACACATCATCAATATCAGTGACTTGTTTCCCCATCCATAGTAGCAGAGTGCAAGCCTTTTTATCAAAGATATACTCAAGTATATATGTACTCAGAGAATTACATTACAATTTCCTACTCAACAGACCCACACATTTATTTCGCATAAATAATACTCCACTACTTGTGTACTTTTTATCAATAATATATCTATCCAAGTCAGTATTAGAAAATACAGATGGTTCACCATCTATTCCTTTATAAATGTATAATCCATAATTGTTAGTTCCTTGAATATATCTCATGATTCTTTTCACTGCTTCCATATGTTATTATTTTGGATTACTCTGAAAGAGGTACGCTAATCAGGTTTCAAAAAAAATATCTCTTCATTTTTCTGTCAAGTATAATAAGATCCAGATGATTCTTCTGTATAGGATGGGAGTTACAGAATTCCCATCCTCATACATTCCAAAACTTGTTCCAACTGCAATCAGAGTCAACATTGGTTTGGATTCATGCATATTAAATTTCATCAGTGACTCTATTGTATAATTTTAACGAGAAAAGAACATGTAGTCTTTCCTCTAAATCACTTACAACCCAAAGAATTATGTGAGTTAACCAATAATATACCTATCAAATTCTTATTTTATGTGATTGGAAAAATCATCCATTGATCACTTCCATCTTCCTCCAAAATAAAATATCATATATTTACAAAAAAAACACTGAACTGGTATTTTTAAGAATTCCTCACATAAAAATTGTGATCCCTCCTCTTTTAAAATCGAACTTCATCAGATAAGAATCTAGTCGAGAGTACCCTGCCCATGGTGCTTGTTTTAGACCATATAAAGCCTTCATTAATATACAATCCTTCATTTCATCATTAAAAATAAGAAAACCCACTGGTATTTCTAGGTATTATTCTTCCTAAAGAAATTGATTTATGAAAGGTTTTTGAAATCCATTTGATAGATTTTTTATCATCATCGAATATCCATGGAAGGAAAAAATCTGATTGACTCCTATATAGCCACCAATGAAAATGTTTCCTCAATGTCAATTACTTCAATTTGTGAATATCCTTTACACACCATCTGTTCTTTATTTATGATCACATTTCATTGATCGTCATATTTATTTTTGAAAATCCACTTTGTACCAATCACATAGCGATTTTTAGGTCTCCTAACTAGATCCCATGATTTATTCTTATTGATCTGATCCGACTCATCTTTCATGGAATTAACCCTTGATTCATCCTTTGAATCTTCTTCAAATGAGGATGGTTCTAAAACTAACAGTAATATATATTGTGTATTATTCCTCATTGTTCTTGTCTACATGGGAGCTATCTAATCGCAAATAATATTGGGTTAATCAATTTTTAATCTTCAATTTTTATTATGAGGTTCTGGAGCATTTTCTTCAGCCAAGGTTTCCTCATACAATACTTATTCTCATTCATCATAATGATTTAATTCTTGGGTTTTTAACACCTTCCTCTAATTTTGTATTTGGATCCGTACAATGTTCAAATTCATCCTCATTTTCTATCACATCAGTAAATGAATTTCATAAGGAATTTGTGGTTTTATATTCAATGATCTTCACATCACAGATTTCCACAATATTTTTAAAATGTTTATTGAAACATTTTTAGGAATTTCTATTCATCGAATATCCATGGATTATTCCTTCATCTATAACATCAAAATAATTTCCTTGATTTCATTCATTAATCCAGATTAAAAATTTACTTTTTAATACACAAAAATATTTCAATGAGGTATTCCTTTCATGACATAACTCATATTGTGTCTTGGTTTCACCCATATAAATATCTATTTGGTTTTGAATATAAACCGTAGCTTGAAAAACCTCATTCAAGTAATGGAGAGAGATATTACTCTTAGTTAGCATAGTTATGGATATAATATTCACCTATCAATTGCAGGGCCCAAAAAACTCCATTTTTATTTGGGGTTATCACAGTAGCCACTTGATGTTGTATTCTATATTTCTCCAGGTAATTTTCAAATTCAAGGGATGTGTACTTCCTTAAATTCTCAGACCACAAAAAATTGATTATCTATCTTGTATCATTCTCGACTATTTTATGATATGTTTTCATCCAATCAAGCACTTGTCGTTTCCTATGTATAACCGTCAACCAAACCAGTTTACTATAATAATTAATGAAGAGTATGGAGTAAAAATCTCCACATATTCTAGAAACATTTATCGGACCACATACATATGTATAAATGAGATCAAGAAGACTTGAAGCTCTTTTATTCTTTGGACGATATGAACTACACACCAACTTTCCTCGCATTCAAGCAACACAAGTATTCTCCTATTCACTCTTCAGATTTGGGATATCCAAGAAAATATTTAGTTTATATATCTTTTAAATATCATTATTATTGATGTGACCCAAACTTCGATTCCAAAAGTTTTTCTCTTCTTCAACTACCATGAAACAAATTTTCTCTTTACTATCTACCTAATATATGTTTCCATTTGTTATGCATCCTTTCATAAGAAAATTCATTGATTTTCATTTTATAGTGCACTGATTTTTTATTAAATGTGACCATAAGTACTAAGTCATATAGATGGGTCACTCTCATGAGATTGTGACACAACCTATCCCTATAACAAACTTCGGTTTTCTTTAGGTCACGATTGGCCATTTTAGTACATCCGCTTGCTTTTATGTTCAAATAACCATGATTACTGAGTCTCACTATTCCTTCGACCTTTTTATGGATATTTGTTAATAGTTATACATTTCCGATAATATGGGATGAGCATCCACTATCAAGAATGTAAGTGCTACTGTTCTTGGTAGCTTGGAGAGCTAATTCTACAAGGTTGTATTTTTAAATTTTCTTCTTTTCCATCAATAGAATATATGATTGAGTTAAGAATAATGATTTCCTTTCACATATCTCTTCCATTTGAGTAGGTTATTCATACTCATATTCTTATTTTAGTGAAGAAAACCTATTTTGAAGAGAAAAATTATCTAGTTGATTAGTGTTGACTTGTCTATGGGTTTTTTATGAAATGTTCATTGAATTCATTTTCCTGCAATCAATATCATTATAGCCAAAGTTGCAGAAATGGATAAAATATCCATAAAAAATTTCTTCTATAATAATTAGGATATGAATTCGTTATCTTCTATTTACTTTTGATCTCTTCCCCCATTTAGATAGCTCTTTTCCTGGTAGACACAAAATTAACATGGTATGGCCTTGGTAGCCACTGAACTGACATGGTATGGCCTTGATTTTCTATAATCTTGGTAATATCATGAAATGTTTCTTTTCCTCCATTTAGAATGATTTGAGACATTCTTTTTTGGACATTAGGTGAATTTGGATATGTATGACCTTCAAATTCCCTTTAATTTGTCCCATTTTACTACCAGCATTTTATGTTTCAACATCACAAACAATTTCTATCTTTCCCATTCACATAGATCATTTATAACCTTTTCAACTCCATCACAACCATGATTAACACTCTCCTGCAGATCATCATTTGAGCATTTTCCAAACTGAATTTTATTCTTTATTTCTTTTAGGCTTCATTCAATTTCATGTTTACTCTTAAGAGTGAAAACTTATTCATCATGCCCCTAAATATATTTGGACTTATCCTCCTATATTAATGAAATGTTATTAATCACCTTTTCTTATTTTTCAATTTATATCTTATGTTCAACTATATCTTTTGATATTTTATAATTTGTTGAATGTTCCTTAACAACTTCCTCAAGTTGATAATTTTCAGCTTCCAGTATATCAAAATATTCTAATAACTCTTCCAAAATTGATTTATAAATTTTTTATATCTAGTATTGATTCCCAAGATTAACAAAAGCATCCTTAATTTGCAATCTGGGATCAATAATATTGGTCAATTGATTATATGTAGCTTTATTTCCTGAAGGTTCTGATCTTTCAATGGTATCCATTATTGACACATGGGTTCTAGATTTAAATTCATAATTTTCTTCCTCAAATAATTCACAATCATCAATTTTTTCTTCATAGAAAAAATCTTCCTCTATAGTTTCTTACCAAACAAGAAGTATCAATTTTTTAAAAAACATTTTTGAGACTTCTATATGTCTCTAGGTTCACATTATTCATCATTAATATTTCTTGTGCATCGAGAGGAAATGTTCCCTACTCCGCCATTATGAAAATAATCCCAAGGTAAATTTCCTTAAAATTTCTCTTTTCCTTTCGTGAATTTCATAGAAATTTGAGAGGTAACTTCTTTTCCTCATTATATTCATCAACTTTATCTCCTAAAATCTCACGTTCATCCATGACATTGAATTCCATTTTTTTTCTGGAGTCATTGGATCTTCCCGTTTGACTCTCATATCATATTCCACCAAGCTGCTCAACATATCATCTGGAGAATGTTTGAAAGATCCCTTTCCACAAGGGATGAAACCTCTTCATTATAAATAGGTGGAAGTATTCTCCTAATTTTATTTACAATATCAATGTCTTTGATTTCTTCTCCATTTCCTCATATTTCTCCAACTACTTTAGTAATTTAATTGAAAATGGTATCCCCATTTTTGTCTGCATTCATCTTTAGATCATCCGAATTATTTTAAAAAACATGTAGTTTCCACAAATTTACTTTTTTATAATCTATATTTATATTATTCATGTTTTACCACTTAAAATTTTATTACCTACAACTCATCACCGTTAAATACATCTGTTCATAAAGAGTTTCATTACGAGTATTCTATTCTTTGGCATCTGCATCATGCATTTTTCTATATATATCAGTAACAAACATCCCTATAGAATCATTGAACTTTATTCCATATGATGTGGAAAATATGACTTCCATTCCAAGAGTCTTATATGAGATCTCATCCTATACCTCTAGATCTGAATGTTTCACCCATTAAATAGTGTTACTCTTCTGACATTTACTATATTCTACCTTATTGAAATGAAGGAAATATTTAACACCATCAACCTTTATGCTCTTGTACCACTTAAAGGACCCCGAGACACCCTGAGAGGGTATTGGAGAATTAGGGTGTCACATTTTTCTTTTAAACTGATGGACATTATTCCCATATTACTAGGAACTTGTTAACCCTTTCTAATGAGAAAATGTAGAAAAAAAATAATAACATGAAATGGGAAGACACACCAATTTTTACTTGTTTCACTACTAAGGGTTACATCAAAGGAGAATACACCAATATGTTTTTGGTCATATAAAAGTCCAAAAATCATTAGTAGTAATGGAGTACAATCATTTATCCCAATCACTCTATGTCAGACGCAGTGCCTATACATATTTTTAGGGAGAGCACACTACATCTCTCAGATCACTTCCATTAACTACCACTTTCTCACTACATTTGGATTAATTTGAACTCATTTTACCATATTGAATGAATCTTTAAGGTATTTTAATTAAATCATGTATCCTCAAATATAGATATATTCTTTTCTGAAGTTATGCTTTCCCTTGTGGTTATAATCTAATGTTATATGTACAGTTCATTCAAAAACTTGTCCTCCATGAACTAAACATATTCCTCCATGTACATTGATACTCTGTGTACCACCTCTTCAAACCATCCATATCAATTCATTTCTACATACTACATTGTTAAACCACCTTAATGTACTCCCTCTGTAGGTCACCTTCCGTGAACCACCCATTCTCCAAGTACCACAAGTGCTCCGTGTACTAACCTTCTGTGCATACTATCCTAATTTTTCTGTGTACTATAAATGCTCCAAGGATCAAGTTCTTTCTTTTCATAGTGTCTTCCATGAACTATTTTTTACATCGCCAAATTCTTTTTAGATTTTTAATTAAAGTCTCTGTGAGGTTTTCTTCGAGTGATCAACTATAGACTTCACTGAAATCCTCCCAATTTTTTAATCTTTGTGTCTCACTCTAATTAATGGATTAGTGATCCTTATATAGGGAAATAGAACTATATAATCTACTAAACCAATATTTACCAAATCTTTTATATGGAACCTCCTTTTTCATACCATACATCTCCTATAAACCATATCCTTATGCAGTCAGTATACCACCATTCTCCCTATGCGGTGACAAAAACCACCATATCATTTTTAAAAACAACACACTTTATTCCTTCTCAAAACTCCCCCTATTTTTCATGAATGAAACACATCCCATGAACCATTTCCCTTTTGTATACCATAGGCCTCCCAACAAGTCTCTTTCGCTTCACAAACTATTCTTCCTATGCAGCTTGTGTACCATTTTCCATTCTAAAAACCGTTCCCACAACATGTTTTGTGGTTTGTCATTCCACAAACCATTAATTCTTGATCCATGATCTATTCCCTGAAAACCCATTGGATTTACTACATATAAAGAAGACATAATATTTCCAAAAACAAAATATTGATTTTAATATAGAAAAATTTTGCAAAAACTGGAAAACTAGGTCACCTCCAATTTTTCTTTTGGCCTTAATCACAGGACCACATTACTTGAAAACTCTATGATCAACCCAATGTGTATTGAAGAAAATAATAAAACATACTCTATTTATTGCAATGAACAGAATTGTTTCCAATAATTGGGATGAAAAAAGTAGAGGTAGGGGAAGGGGTAGATAGAGATATTGCATTGATGATGTGGTAAAGGAGCTGGTAGAGAAGAAAGAGGTGGTAGACTCTTTAACATGTTATCACCACCAACCCCAGGCAGTCCCTGCCAAGCCTATGGAGCTAGAGGACTGGGAAGGGGACATCTGCATGCAGTCAAAGATTATGAACCAAAGTCTATGGGAATTATTTAAGGTATGATATATTCCATTCCTACATTAGATGTTGTACTGATAGACACATGTGCTAATAATTCATTTATTTCCACATAAATTGTTTGATACATAGATATTATGGTTGAGCCCTTAGCATGACCGTTGGACTTGGATTCTCTTACTGGGAAGGATCAATGATCACACACTTGTGCCAACAGTGCGACCTGACTCCTGAAGGTTTGAGTTTTTGTTATGATATTTTGGCACCAATGATGAGGCCTTATGATATCCTCTTAGATATTGAGTGGTTATCCACAATTCATGACAAGATTGACTGTTTTAGGAAAATGATGTGGTGTGTCCACAATGATATAACTATGTTTTCTTTTATTGGTGAAAATAAATCCCAGACAGTGTATGATGGAATCAATCATAGGAGGGTTTAGCTTATTTCTCATCATTTTTATGGACTAACACTTAGTGAAATGGAAGTTATGAGTTATTAGTTTCCTACAGTTGTGGTGGAATATGAGGTTGTAATTCTTGAGGATGTTATTGACTTTCCTCCCAACATATAGATAAACTTTTTCATTGATCTATTTCCAAATATTAAGTTGATATATATACCGGTGTATCTGATGGACCCCACAGAGGTTCATGGGCTATGGGTGCATTTGGTGGACTTATAGAGGAATAGATTTGTTAGACGATCTGATTCACCTTGGTTATCCCCAATTTTGTTCACAAAAAATGCATATGGGAGATTGATTTTGTGTGTGGACTACCATCACTTGAGCAAGGTGACTGTGAAGAAAATGTATCCATTATTTGGGATTGATGAACTCTTTGATCAGTTGAGAAGGGAATGATAGTTATAGAAGGTTTTTCTTAGGTTAGGTTATCACTAGTTTCGAGTATAGGATGAGGATATACCGAAGGCTATATTCAGATTTCTCTATAGTCACTATGAGTATATGGTGATTCCCTTCGTCTTGAAGAACACCCAAAATGTTTTCATGGGGATCATAAACTAGATCATTTAGATTTACATAAACTGGTTCATGTAGGTCTTTATTGATGATGTCCATGTGTACTCATAATCTGGGGAGGATCATACAATACACTTGAGTATGGTTCTAGATGTACTCCATGAGAACAATCTCTATAGAAATCTCTCAAAGTTTCAGTTTTGGATTTAGGCGTTCCACTTTCCATGACACACTATCTCAATAGATAGAGTGGTAGTGAACCTATCCAATGTTGAAGTAGTGTTATCATTGGAGCCACCAATGAGAATGATGAAGGTGTAGAGATTCATTGGGGTAGAAGGATATTACAAAATATTCATATCTGATTTCTCAAGGATATAAAATATTATAATATATTTGACCCAAAAGGGTTAGAATTTTGTGTGGATAGAAAGGTTCATGAAGGCTTTTCTATAGGTGAGGCTATGGTTTATGAGTTCTTCAATTATGATATTTCTAGAGGAGGGTTTTGAGTAAGTAGTGTTCTACAATGAATCTAGAACTAGGTCAATTGTTTTATGATTTAGTGGAAGGTGGTGATTTCCTATGATTTATGTCATATGAGACCACATGAGAATACCAATGAATCCAAAAATATTGAGATAGTAGCTATAGTCTTTCCACTGTGTTATGGTGAAACTACTTAATGGATGACCAGTTTGACATCTATTCTAGTAAAAAGATTCTCAAGTACATATTCACCCATAAGGATCATTTCTTGAGATAGTGGTGATGGATAAAGTCCCAACAGGATTAAGACTTCTATGACATCTATACATCTAGGATGAGGAATGTAGTAGTATACGATCTTAGTATGAGATCTTGTTCATAGTTTCTATACAAGGCATCAGACAAGTTGTCCTAGATGCATTTATCCTTCATGGATGGAGATAGATCATTATTCCCCTAGTAGATGGTTGTTACCCACCCTCTTTTAAAACTAGTTACGGAGGCACAACAATGGGATAATGACTGTGAAACCGTACAAACTTAGATATCCACTAGACAATCTCCTGATGGATTTTTTAATGGTCAGGAGAATGTCATTATTTTTTTGGATGTGTGATGGTACCATAGATTTTGCAGAATCTGGTTATAATATGGTTTCATACATCTCATTTGGTTCTACATCCAGTTGTGGAAAAGATATACTAGGTCCTCCAACATCAGTTTTGTTGGAAAGGGATAAAGAGAGTTAGTATAGAGTTAGTCTCTTGATGCCTTACTTTTCATCAAGTGAAGGATGAGCACAATGTTCTAGTAGGTTTAGATAAAACCCTTGATGTGTCACAATGGAAGTGGAATGGGATATCTATGGAATTCATGAAAATATTACAACATACGTCTATGGGACACAAATTCATTTTGGTAATCATAGAATGGATCACTATGTAGGCCCACTTTAGAGTAATTTTGGAGTAGATTATAGTAGAGGGATTGTGAAACCTCTACATGTAAGAGACTGTCTGAATCCATGGGGTTATATTGAATATTATTTCTAATCATGATGCTCTCTTAACATCCAGGTTATAGAATGGAATACAAGAGGCTTTAGGAATCATTTATACTTGAGCAGAAAATTCGACCTCCAAAATGATGGCCAGACCAAGAAGACCATTCAGGTTCTAGAGGACATGTTGTGAGATTGAATGTTCGATTTTATCTATAGTTGGGAGGATCATCTATCACCAGTGGAGTTTGGGTAAAATGAAAACTAATATTCCACCATTAACATGGAACCATTCAAGAATTTCTATGAATGTCCTAGTAGGTCACTACTTTTCTGGACTAACATAGTAGAGTCAACACTCATGGACCCATAGTTGGTGAGAGAAACTATTGAGAATGTACATGTCATCTAGGAGAATATGAAGACTGCATAGAGCCATAAAAAGTATTATAAACAAAAGTGGAAGAGGCCTTTGTATTTTAAGGATAGAGATCATGTGTTCCTATAGTTTTCACCTCGATGTGGATTACATAGATTTGGTCGGGACAAAAAGATGTCTCCAAGATTCATTTTACCTTTCTAGACACCACATAGAGTAAGTGTGGTGTCATACCACTATTCTCTACCTCTGTAGTTATACATGGTACATGACGTATTCCACTTGTCACAACTATGGATGTACATGCATGACCTATCACACGTTATTGATTAAGGAATGATGGATATCAAAGATGGAGATACAATTGATGTGTACCCAATAGATATTAAGTAATGCAATGAGTGGATCCTTCATGGGAGATAAATGCTTTTAGTTAATTTCCTGTGGATGGTTAGGAATATCTAAGAGACCACCTTGTTGTGGGAGGCTTAGATTCATTCTCAGTACCCAAATCACTTTGTGTATCCCTTGTCTTGGCTCTTTGGGGATTTAAAATCTCAAGGATAGGAGAATTTAGTGACTCAAATTTTCTAGGTATTGTTTTTGGATAATGTATAGATTATTTTTGAGACTAGAAGCTAAGACGTCATGCAATTCCAATTCTCGGTGTTCCCCGAATTAATGCATGAAATATATGAAATAAATTGAATATAACAGATATATAATTTACATAATAAAGTTTAAAAACTTTTAAATGGAGTATCAGATCAAAAACACGAGGGAACCATTGAGTTAATAATGTGGATTTTTCCTTATACATGACCTAACAATTGATAACACAGAAAATTTGTTGAAAAGTCATTGCGGGTGTGGAAATGAAAAAAATATATAATTAAATTATCTTATTTCTATTACTTGAAATAGTTATTAAGGTGTATTTAAATAGAATATTATGTAGAAATCCTAGGGATAACCTCATAAACTAGGCACAAGCTGGTGGATAATGTTTTGGAGGATCTCTATTAGACGAATGACTATAAGATCATGGATTGATGGTCAACACAGAAGAGATTCAAAGGAACTCACCAATGATCATGGTGAGGACCCATTATTCTTCAGCGATAGATCCAAATTGAGGTAGGGTAGTGGTTTTATTTGTTTTTATTTCCCCATTATTAATTTATATAATGAATGTGAATCTATCAACAAATGGATTGATTCATGGATCGTGCGTATTGTAGGATTGGTTTATTTGCAAAGATTTTTTCGGATAATTTCATCATGATTGATGATTCATCACTTTTCATTTTAACAATAATGAATTGAATCAACAAGAACATCGATCAACATTTTTCTTATTTGTTGTTCTTTTTCATTTATCCCCTGATTCTTTGAGCATCGTGTGAGTTCATCCATTGGCCCTTAGGTTGAAATATGTTAATTAATTGACTATTAGACACCCATTTATTAGCACACCGTTCTGAAATTATAGATCTGGTATCAGTATGACCTGATGGTGGTGGGATGATGGAAGCAATGACGATTCAGATGGTTTTGGATACCTGATTTCACATTCTTCAATGTTCTATGGTGTTGAATAGAGAACAAAGTATACATATGTTTTCTAAGTGTATTGAAGCCCCGAACTTCTAGTTCAATGAAGAAAAGGCTCGAATGAGATAATATATTGATTTTCCTAGAAATGTGGTAGCTAGATTGAATTCCATAATAATTGGATAAAATTTGTGGAACTAGATCTATAATTATATGAAATTGCATGGTACAATGCATGTAAATTGAATCTACATGTAAAATTCCACCCCTATGTGAAGGGTAGTGTTTTCAAAGATACTTAAGTTTCACATGGTGTGTGACTAGGTCACATGGGTTGTGACAAGGTCACAGGGTGTGTGACCCATCCCCAGTGACTCGACATGTTCCTCATATAGTACACAAATGTGGGTTGGAGTACGTTGAGTACTCCCTTACACGAACATGACCTAGACTAGATTATACGGGCCAAGATGTGTACTGTTACACATTCCATAATGCATGGGCTAATCAATGTAATGGAACATGGCTAGAGTACATGATAATTTGAAATGGCATCTACTTCTACATGGAAAAAGACACAATATGAGATAAGGACCATTTACATGGGAAGGAACCGTGGTCAAGGAACATGCCGTATAACCTTGATACACATCGTGTACCCATTAAATGATAGATTGGATCTGTTATCCTTTATATCTTGTAAATGTTTTTTTGGGTGTGTTCTCTATATCCATTATTCAAGGGTTTGTATTGAATTGTTTCCTAAACATAGGTCAAAGATCTATTCAACCGGACTTCTTAGATAGAGTCATTGGAATCCCACCATGATGCTAATATTGAGATAATATATTCATAATCATTGCTGAGGTGGAGTTATTGGAATCATCATGGCCAAAACTATACGAGTTCCAATTATTTACTTTGTGGGTAAATCTAGGTTGAGTTATTCGTATCACACCATGACCATGGGAGTGTTCCTCATCAAAGTGTCATATATCTTTATAATTTTAGAATGCACTTCCTATGATGAGACCTAATGAAAAGTAACTCTCTCATTGAATTCGTCAGTGTTATCATACTCATGAGTTTGTTCGCTCTAATGAATGCTTAGTGGATCCTTCAAACTAAAATAATAGGCTATAATATTAGAGTTGTGAGTTAACCTTAGGCTGTGTGCCTTTTATGTGTATATTTGGATATTCATGTTATATGTTTCATAGACATATAACTATGTAGAGATGAGTGTAATAAATTTTTTGTATGTTTGGTGGTTTTAGGGAGTCCTACTATGTATTTTTCTACTCAGCCATGCATGTACTTTTCTTGCACATGACATGTATTGTTCAAATGATCGAACTTTTGATAGAGTACTTGAAAGAATAGAATTAGATGATTCTTAGTGATATTGAACAAACTAATGTGTGTTCCTTCAGTATCTTGAAACCAGTCCCACTTTTAATTTTAGGCTAGAATTTTTTTCTGACTCTATATTATTGTATTGTATTTTAACCTATTTAATTTACTATAAATCCTATCATACTCTAGTTTTGATATTATAGATGTATGAATGCATTGGTTTAAGTGTTTTTTATTTCCTCATTATATAGTCTTGGATATGTGTGCGTGTGTATAGGTACTTAGGCTATGACCTCCCATGTTAGGGATATGCCTACTCGACACCAGTCTCCAACCCCTAGAATATTAGTGGTGGGATTAAGGAGTTAGGGAACATGAACCATTGGGACAATTTGTGAAACATATTTCTAAATATATATCATTTTGTGTAGTATGACAGTAAGAGAATGTAGAAAGTAAAAATACCAAGGTAATATTTTCATCATTATTCATACCATCATGTAAATAAGAGAAGATAACCACTAGATTTTTCTTGGGTCATATAAAGATATCTAAAGGATATAATTCTATATGAGTTTTAGGGGACCATCTAATAATGACTTCTCAATTCATCACCATTAGAGATTAATTGTCACATGGATAAATCACAAAGATATACATTAGATAAGTGGTGTGGCGGTATGAAACACCATTATTGAATATATCTAAATGAGATCCAAGGTCCACCTCAAATTTCAAGAAACGTGTTCTGCATGAATTAATTATATAATTGAACTTTATGTGGATTATCACACCATGATTGATGTCTAATCTAAAAGAACTATTTAAAAAATTAATGATATGCTGAGAAATTACTCTATTTACTTTAAAGAAGATCAGGAAAAACAAATTTATCTGCTTGAGTTATCATGTAATAAAATGTTTCACTTGATAATTCATACAACTCCTTATAAATACCTATATTGTAAGATATTTAGGACACCCATGTGTTGGGATGTTGTTGGTGAATGTAAGCTTTTGAGGCCTGAACTGTTTAAAGAAATGTGGCAGAAATTCAATGTAATTCTAAAATACATAAGGGAATCATAGAGTTGATAAAATATATATATATCAATAATCATCGACTAGATATTGAGTATGAGGTTGTAGATAATGGGTTATTTCATATATCACCATGGATGATAATCATGACATTTAGGAAGAAGGGAAAGCTATGTCCTAGAGACAATGGCACCACTGAGATTCTTGATGCCATTGGAGCAATGCGTAATCTAGTAGAACTCCCTTCAAACCTATCTCATGTACATGAAATGTTCTACATATCCCTATTGAGGAAGTACATACCTATTCATGAAAATTCACAAAATTCATAGGTGTATTAGTTTAATCATGATCATTCTTATGAGGATCATCTAACAAAGATCTTGGACCTGAATGATAAAGTTATACACAATAAGGAAACCTACCATGTGAAAGTTAATTTAAGTAAATAGAAGTATGAATAATTAATATGGGAACTTTAGGAAGAAATAAAATAGAAGAAAACTCATTTTTTCACTTTAGGGTATGTAATAAGATTTTTAGGCAATATTTTTTAATGGGGGAGTAATAAAATGACCTAGAGATTTTTAAATGGAATTCCCATTTCAAATTAACACACACATCATATTTAAGATTACAGTATAAAACACATTAAAATCATCTTGTTAAATTATAATGCAACCTATAGTAAATTTATACCACAAGATTATTACATAAAAGTGTTAAAAACAATGAAACGTATTTTTATCACAAGTAAAGTTTACTTGTATTTTTGATGTTCCTATATGTTAGGGAAATCCTCAGACTAGTCAATTTTCTCATATTGTAATTCAAATAAAAAACTAATTTTCCTCATGGAATGGAAATTTTTTATCAATGGAATCTCAAAGTATCCTTGTTAATGATTAATTTGTCTCAATTTTTTTTATTCTTTTATGGTTTATAAATGGCTCATTTCCCTCAAAAAATATCAACACCTCTATTAAGATTTTTTTTGAGTGGAAATAATCACAAAAGAGTGGAGTAAATGTAGTCAACCTATAGATTGTGGAGGGATAGAAATTAATAATATCACTAAATTAAATAATTCAATAAAATATATCTTTATATTGAGACTTATCAAACAGATGTATGATGTTCTTGATTTATTAAGATAATTATTTATTTAAAAATTTAAATATGGAAATATCAATTATATGAAATCCTCTATTTGGATTGTATTTACGATTTCTTTGTCCAGTATCATGATTGATTCTCATTTTATTTTCATCTCTCATTATTATCTTAATTTTTGGATACATAATTGGACTGTAAACTCTTTATTTTGTAGTCTTTCCTCCCATGACATTTCTTTAGACACTAATGCTTATATTAAAGAAAAAATAGAAATAGATCTTAATAATTGTTTTTCCAATATTAAGGAAATTGTTTTAAACTATAATTTCATTGATGGAGATGGAATTATTATAATGTAAAATAAATACTATGGAATTTTATCTTCAAAACATTTCAATCAAAATCTATTTCAGAACCCAGTAATAGATTTACAAATAATCTCATCAAACCTTGGATTTTTCTATCCCATTTTACACTTTCATGGAGTGTGTTTTACATAAATTTATCCATGGATAATTTATTAAAATATTTTTAAATAAATAATTTTTCAATGTATGTTTAGTTTAATCATCATCAAGATATCATAAATAATCTATTTCTAAGCCATGTATAAGCTTCAGCCTTATGGTTTTCTGTGGATAACCTTTTACTAGTTTATTTCCCTCAATGCAATCTTATATATGATCACATGTCAAAATATATTTTTTAGATATAACAACAACTTAGGAATCTATTACATGTGTCTTACAAGGAAATTCTTCATATCATTTGGAGCATCCAAAAAGGATATATTCATGAAGGATTTGAGTTTTTCCATTAATATTCTCTTTTTTATATTATTACTTCTATTAGAGGGGAAAATTTCTCTCAGTTTGGTTTTCATAAAAATTGTTTACAATATTTTTTTCCTAAAAACATTGGTATCATATTTAATTGTCACCCACCCTATGGAAATTTAGAATTTTTATGTATATCCCCATTTCCTAGATAGATTAAGTGAAACACAAATGGTTCTTCGAGTGGTAATCCTTGTCATATTGTATATTGTTCTATCTTCATTGATCATATACGAAATGCATTGGGATATATGTATAGACCTTGTGGTTCCATTACTTCTCTGGATGAAAAAACACATAGAATTATTAATGTAGTTGAAGTAGATCATTGGAACAGATGGTAAGATATTTCCCATGAATGTGACTTGAATACTATGGTGTAAGAAATCAGATATAGAATATTTCATTTATCCCAGAAACTTACTTCCTAGTGGATGAGTTTATTTGAATCACTTCCATCCATGAATTACATCATTACACATCCATTTCATGGAGAAAATTTTATGGCTGAAATATTGTATAGAAAATGGGTGATAACTAGTGATATGATTTGGAATAATGAAATTCCTGCTGCTATATTTTTTTTCCAAAATTGTTATACAAAAGAGCCACTATTCATACTCTTGTAATTATTATTATTTTATTTAAAAAGAATTTCCATTTTGTAAAATTTATTATTTTACTAGAAAATACTAGATATTTTATGATATAATTTTTTTAAATCATATGTAATATTTTTAGTGTTCAGATATTTGATCATTCCATTTAAATTAATACATTTTAATATATAATGATATTATTTAAAAATAAAATTTTTCATATTTTGAAAATTATTTTGATAAAATTATTTTTATTTTTGGTATCATCACATCAAAATTATATTTGGGTAAATTCTTAAGATTTTTCAAACAATAATTGACTATTAATGAATAATAAAAATAAATGTTTATAACTTGTATATAATATAATTTTTAACACATTTGGGAGTTTAGTTTTATTAAATGTATTTGATATTTAAAATTAGAATAATTAAAATTATTTAATAATTTAAATTTAATTTTAATGTATAAAAATATGTTACCAAAGTAAACATTATTCACCATTATAAAGGTTAAAATGATGTAGAAATGTCCAATCAAGTGGTAAATATAAAAAAACTCATCATTAAATGGATGTATGATGGATTTTATGTTATTAAATAATATTTACCTCATAAATTATCAAGTAATGTACCACTTTAGCTAATAATTTCATTACTTTTAAGATCAATTGAATTTTATTTACAAATTTCTACCCCTCCCACCTATAAAAGGATCCCTTCACCACCAGTCCTCTACACACACCTTGAGAATATTATATTGAACTATACCTAAAAAAAATCCCCCTCAAAACTTTTCGAAATTTCTTTAAGGTAATTTTCTCACCAATATTAAATATCTTTGTTTCCTTAAGGTGTATTCTAAGAGAGGTCATCCAAAAGAAGAGGAATTATTATTAACCTGACTCATTGACTATTTTCTTCTTCCACATCTTATATATCTGTCCCATAAAACTTGATATAGTCACAATGTTATTTTAAATGCACTGAAATTTAATCCTGTTAATGAAAATCAACTATATCCTTTCCTCCCACTCATTAGAATTGATCACCTCACCCGTGTTATGTGTAGACTATCACATCCATGGATAATGTGTTTTGTTTTCAACAACAACTTCATTGATGGTTATAAAAATATTTTTTTTGGTTAAATATGGTTCAAATAATAATATTATAACTTATTTAATTTTTTATAATAAATTATTAATCAATAAACATAATAAAACAAATCAATTTCATAATGGTTGGTAAAACCACCTAGTTGAACATGCCATTCAAAAATAACATTTATACTCAGTGAAGACTAATAATGAGACCGTTTATACATTTGGAATTACATGAAAATAATTTAATTTCAATTATAGTTCTATGTTATATTTTGACATGAACTTCCATAATAATCCAAAATAAGCGACTTGGAACCATGTAATGGATATCCTCTGGATTGTAAGAATAAAGTTGATGTCATAATAAAATAGTAATAACTTAACATTATAGAATATAGATTAAAAATATTTTTATGAATAATTTTACAAATAAATTATTCAATAAAATATTTTTTTATTCATAAGGTTAGTTATGTGAAACAAGTGATAGAGGACCCATGGAAAGGGATCCTACGAACCACTCTCTTTTATTTTGGGTCATGATTTATCTCTATTAACCTCATTTTCTCTATCTATTATTCTCATGTGTCTACATTACAATACATATATATGGATCTAAAATATATAACTAGTTTATTTTCTCTTTATTTATTTTGGTTATACAGTTTCTTCATGTTCCCTTCTCAACATTCTATTAAAATGACCACGTTTAAAAGAAACTTTCATAATCATCAATATTTTTTCTTGTAAATATCTATTGATGTTTGTTAGCTATATTATGTAATAAAATTAAAGAAATTTTATGGGAAAAAATTCCAGTTTAATTCATTATTAAATAAAAATACCATGCGCTCACCTTTACTTAAGGCTCTTTAATCATTTGTTAAAATATCATGTAAGTGGTGCATTTCTATATCTACTGCTACACCCATTCTTAGTAAATATTATTAAAATTGGATCTATTTTTAATAACTATCTTAATTATTTAAAATATGAAATTCAAAAATATTTAATTACATATTATCTTGGTAATCATTATGAAATATAAAATGACTATGTTTTAAGACGAGATACTATAACCAATTTCATTCTAATGGTATTTTCATATAATTATAACTTATGTATGACTTACTTAAGTGGTGAACATATTACTGTATATGTTATAATTTTATGGGTTATACCATAATGATATAACCCTCTAGTGAATTGGGTAATGTTTTCTTCTCATGAGGTACCAGGTGAGACACAAGGGCAGTTGGCCTAGAACACTTTGTATTATTATCATAATAGAGAGACTTGACATATTCATATGATATCATGTTTTATGTAGATGGAATATTATTATGAGGAAATTTACCATGAAATAATTTTCATTATTCCATGATTCAATATTATTATATATAATATTATTCTTTTATGATACCATGTTATTTCCTTTCATCACAGATGTTATACGTCATTATCATGTCTTATCACTTACAGGGATTTATAGTTAATCCATTCCCATTATGTTATTCCATAGAGAATCCTATGTAGTAAGTTGGGGATGAGCCCGTAAAGGGCTGAGCTCTTGGTTTTCCCCGTCGCCGCCGTCTGCGGCGTCATCTCTTTTGTGGTGTCAATTAGTGTTCCACAGAGGTTTGCTTCAGCGTTGCGGTTTCGTGATCGGAAGCCATGGTTTCACTTTGGCAGAGGATAGTTGGAAGGCGACAGTTACAGATCTGTTCCAGATCTGGTTTCAAACCAGATCTGGTTGGTCATCGGTGGTTTGGATGGCGGACTTCGGTCTCGCGGTGACATGGTGTCGGAGGCGTGATGGTGTTTAGCGGCAGTTGGTGGCTCCGTTCTTGTCACGATTTGCAGATTTGGCTGGATCTGTGTGCCACTTCCTTGATGGGATCCTTGGCGGGCGGCGGGCTCTACCGGCAGTCATTCGTGCGGGTCTGGAGGCGCATCGCGGTAGTCGGTCACGCTGATGGATTCTGTGCGTTGTTGCGGTTAGCGTCGACCCTGGGTTGATTTCTTGGTTCCGACACCTCTGCGGTCTTCGACGGAGGCACCGTGACAGGGTTTTGCGGCCCTCGGTTTTCGGTGGTGTCGGGATTGCACGACCGCGATGTGTCGAGGACGCAGTAGGGGTTCGGATCTGATTGGTGGCGCCGCGGCGATTCAGACTTGCTTGGGCTGCGTGGTTGGTTTTCCCTACTTGGGCAGCCGGTTCTACCATGTATCCGTTGTGATATCTTGGATTTGGTCTACTGGGCCTTCTGGTTTTACCTTCGGGATGTGTTATTCCTCTTATGGTGCTGCTGGTCACTTGTCGTGGGTTTGCCCATTGGGCTCTTATGTTTTGGGTGGTGTCTCTTGTTGGGCTTTGTCTCACTGGGCCTGCGGGCTTATAATGGGTTTTACCTTACCCATCTCAAAATGTATTACTGTCCTTTTTTCTTTTCTTTTAATAAAGGGACATGACCCCAATCCTTTCTGGTCTATGTAGTAATAGGAGTTAAAATGCATTTAGGATCCCTTATGGAGATCAAAATACTGAATATATTGTTTATGTTTACTTTAATTTATTATGTATCTAATCTATAGAATACAATAGTCTTCTAGATCGTTAGTTTGTGTTGTATGTATTTTTATGCTAAAAATCATATAATAAAATGATTAAAAAACTAAGGATTTCATATAAATCATGTGACATGATATGATATGATGGAAAATTATGTCACAATGTCATTATATAATTGTTTTCTTCATTCACCTATAATATACGAATCAAAAAATATAAATGAAAAACAATTTTTTGTAATATTTATCATATTTATGTCAAAAAACATTAAATATGTATGATCATACTACCTTTCAATAATAAATTTATATAGAATTTCAAAGGGAAGAACTGTACCAATAATAATAGGGGCTAGGCTAGGAATGTTTTCCTATGACAACATCTAAATGAGGTTGAATAATACCCCAAGATCATTGTAATATAATTATCATGAAGTGAATGGTGATATATATGTGTGATCTATGAATGTTGAGGCTTAGATGTGCCTCCCAACATGATATACACCCTATAGTAGGCCCCAGAATGTCACGTGAACACACATTCAGCGTTCAACACACACAATCCCTCTAATGAGTCATAAGATATTTTAAAGTGCATAATGCAAGAAAGTATACTCATTAACATAATTAGGTGAATATTAAAAGTTTATTTCAAGCCATTCCATACATATCTTAATACCATATATAATTTTTTAGTATCATTTTTTTAAATTATATTAGTGGAGGGTTTTGTAATATACATTAGGGACTTATATTTGTTATAATTCCTTATAGAAAATACTTAGTTTAAAAATAAAAATTTAATTAATCAGATGTATGATGGTATTTCCTAATTTCTGTATTTATTATATGATTTTTTATATATGTTAAATTATTTTTATTCTTATTCACATATAATGATATCTATATATTATAAAAATATTATGGCATGGTACGAAATAATAATATCATATTTGGTTTAATTGAAAATATATATTATTATATATATATAATTTAATATATTTGGAGATTAATTTTAAAAGATACTATTTAATAGTTATAGATAGATTTTAATAAAATGATTTATATATTTTTATTTATTATGTAAAAAATATATGTAAATTATTTTTTATAAAATTTATAAAAATATGAAATGATATTAAGTAATAAATTCAATTTATGGTCATTGATTTTTATAATAAATTTTTATAAAAAAATTATTAATGATATTTTTAGTTTAATTATTTTTAAAGTTTTAAAGGATTTATTTTTTGATTAAATATTCTAATTAAATGTATTTTTAATTTTATTTATACATTTTAATTGGAATTTTATTTAAAAATAAAGATTTTGAATTAAAATTGAATGCTATTGCATATTTATTTATAAACATCTAAAATATTTTATAAAAATGAGAAAATATTTCAAATTTTTTCGAATATATAAGAAACATTATTATTTATAAGTTTAATATTTAAATTCAATTTTAATAAAGATAGAGCAATAAAGATAGATTCTATTTTTTTTGAAAATAAGAGTTCTAGTTCAAATCAAACTCTTTAACTCATTATTAAATGTGTGTAAAAAATGTTATAAAACTCCTAATAAATGTGTGTAATAAAAATATATTATTAAATTATATTAAACATGTATATAAAAGTTCACAATATTAACTAAAATTAGTTTTAGTTTGAGTAGCACCCTTAAACTCCTTTTAGTATAAGAATTTGATTTTAAGTGGAATTATAATTAATATTAATATATTTTTTATATACAATTATATGGATCATTTTATATTAATAAGTAAGATTTATTGCATGATAATATTAAAAAAATATCATATAAAAATTATTATATGAATATAAATTAATTTTTATGTCAATATAAATATGAAAATACTTATCGATGATGACGTACCACTTATGCAACATTAAAAAAGTAAAAAATGTTTACATAGTGATAATATTAATAATTTATAAGTATTTACAAGATATAATGGATAATTATTATGATAAATAATTTATATTAATATTACAATTCGAGTTATATACTTATCTAGATATTTGTAAACTCAAATTACAACAATTACAGGAAATGTCTATAAAATTTTTATTTTTATAATTTTTTTTCAGTTATTAAAAAAATAAAAAAACTCATATTTAAACAAAAAATAATATGATTAATTATTCAATATATATTATATTATATATATATAATCAACATTAAACATGAAAAATCATAATTTTAACCCTTATGAAATGATTATTTGCAAATCACCATAAAACCATGTCTTCAAATTGGGGGTTTAATCTCTTCACAAGAAATTAATTTCAGAAAAGTAATTTAATGCATTTAATATATCAATAAAAAAGTCACATTACCCTCATTTAATTTACTACACTCTTCCTAATTCACTTCTCAACCAAAATACATGATCAAAGTAATTGTTTTAATGATCGACAATGGTATGATTTATCCTTCTTTTCATTTATAGAATTCATTTTATTATTATATTTTAGTAGGGATAAAATATCATTAGAAAGTATATAATGTCCAAAAATTGGTTTAATCTTTATTTTTTCATTTTAAAAATATAAATCATTCAATTATTAATGCTATTATGCATCACTTTAAATTCGATTCAGTTTTCTTTTTTTGTTTCTATTTCTTTTCCTTCTCTCTTCTTTTTTTTCCGTTAAAGCTAATTTTGAGAAGGAAATACAAATAAAGTACGAGGAATTCACATTAATTTACCTTTATATTAAGTTTATATTGTATTATAATTATTAATCTTAGTGGATATATACATATATAACAACATATAATAGTTTGTCGATTAATCATCCACTTTATAATTTTGATAATTTATTTAATTTGTTTTCATTTTCCTCCTGGTCAACCCAATTCACCTGGGTATAAAATCACTCACTATAGTTTATTATTTCATATATATATAAGTATATGATTATACAGTATTGTAATAATTTCTATAAATTAGACATACACATAAATACATGTTTAACTTTGTAAATATAAAATTCCCAAAAATAAAAATGTATTATTAAAACATATATGGGAAAAATTTAAATAATAAGTAAAAACATGATTTATATGGATATTATTAGTCTATAATAAACACTTAATATGCATTCTTGAAATATTAAAAGGATATAGCACTAAATTTCATAAAAATGTAGTTCTAAACTATATGAATATCGAACTTCAACAACCGAATACTACGGAAAGGGACGTTCAAATAAGAGTAAAATATAATATTAAATGAATTAAAATATCTATTGAAAATTATATAATTAAATTATTTTATATTTATAATAATCAATAAAACATTTCAATTTATTTTTATTCATGAAAGGAGACATGAAATCATCTTTGAAAGAAGTAAGGGGTTGCGTTTAAACCTTTATATTATTTTTTTTGAAATATTTCTCCCAATTATCCATATAATATTTATAATAATTTATTTTATTACATTTTTTATTATCATTATAAATATTCTGTTATATATATATATATATCAATAATGAATTTGTTAACCCATTTTTTAAAGTCAATTTATCTTCAGTTTAACTAAAAAAAATCTTATAGGTTGAGATTCAATATAATATGAAATTTATTAATGATATAGTATATTAAAATTATAGATAATGATTGGTGGTCCTGATTTATATCCCCCAATGAATTGGGAAATGATTTATTATTCTGAGAAGTTATATTGGAATTAATCAGTTAGGTTACTCAATTGAAGGTGATGGCTGGGGTGATTATGGGTGATTATAGATTATATGGTTATAATTCGCAAAGAAACATTCCTTATTATTATATTTCAATTCTGATTTAACATGTGCCTTCCATGGAAATTTTTTCTTTCAGTCATATAAGAAATAAATTTTATTTCATAATTGAATATAATTTAATGAATTTATTTGAGTTGAAAAATTATTATTTAAAATAATTTTTTTTTGAATTTTCAGAAATTTAAATATCCTATCACGTTTTCTTTCCTTTTTTAACCATTACTTAGTTTTATATAATCATACCACATTTTCAAATGATTTTTGAATGGTTTAAGGATGAGTAAGAATATGAAAAAATTTAAAATATCTATTTATGGAAATTTTTCATTAATGGAGAAAGTATATAAGTAATATTACCCTTTCTTGTAAAAAAAATCAAACTAAGTGAAAAGTGTCAAATTTTTTATTTACAAGATTTTCCTAATCCTATATAAATATAATACAAAAGGTAATGTGAATGTAATTTTTATAATATTTCTTTAAAACATTTCATTATTGTTTGGTTATGTTTAGGTTATTACAGTTGGAATCAAAACAATATTTATATAACTTTAGGGGTTATGATGGTTATAAGGATATAAATTAGAGAGAATTTAATGATACTAATGTGGTATGCATAGGGTTAAAAAACTATTTATGGTTATTTTAACATGTGATAGTTTTTGGTCATTTTATGGTTTTACAAAAAAAATTAATCTATGTATTAATTAGAATGGTTTTCCACCGAAGTTATATAATGAATAAATCATGAAGGAAACAAGAGGATAATACCCATCTAAACCTCCAACATAAAATGAAAGTGAGTGAACAAATTCTTTGTGAATGACCGTTAATAGTGGAATATTTCATGTGAAAAAAATACTCCAACATTTGGTGGATTCTCAAACCTGATGATAACTAAAGTATGGATGAATGGTTTGGAGAAGGAATTTGAAGTTTTCTGTTATTTTTAGCAGAGAATATGACTCTATAAATTTATCACGTTGAATGATAAGTTGATCAGTGGTGGTCTATAATTAAGATTACCAGGGAGAAGAATGTTATTTATAGCATGGAATGAAATGTATTGAAATATATTTTTCTTGAATTTTTTTCCCTAAAGTTATTTGAATTAGAATGAAAATGAAATTTCATGATTTTAATCAAAAGGATAAGGACTCAATATCTTCATATTAATAGAATATTATCAATTTTTAATTGTAAAGACTCAAAAATTCCAAATAATATTTTTAAATTATTTGGGATTATTACGAGTCTATAAAAATTGATGGTCTGTGATTTAGAGGCCTGATGTTCCTAGAACGAAATTTTGAACTTTATTTAACGTATATTTAGTAAACGTGCAAGCAGTGTTTTCTAACATTTGAATCTGCTCTCAAAATTGAAATATGATGACACTTTTGAATCCACAGTGCCAGGATTTTCTTAAGTGGGGTTTTACATAGACCGTAGTAGGTTGGAAGAAAATTATAGTATTTGGAATTAAAAATAATAATAAAATAAAACCATAGATATTTTATTATTTTTTTGTAATTGTTGAGTAGTGGTGGAAGGACCAATGACATGTCAAGCCATTTAATGGCTTTACTCTTGGTTTTGTAACCACGAGGTTGAAACATTAAATGAGGTTCATAAATGAACCACATTAATGTTGTGCAACATGTTGGTTTCTCGTCTAATTAAGTGAGGCTCAATGTTTGGTTTTTGAGAATGAAGTGAGGAATATATGAAAAATTGATGCGATATCGTCCACCGACGAGGAACGAAATCTTGATCACCGTCAAAGGGATCGATCTAAGATCAACAAACTCCAACGAATTCAAAGAACGAGGACACTTCACCCTCCAGAATTGAGACCTCATGCAACAAATATCGAGGTAGGGGGTTTGACTTGATTTAATTTTATGTGGATTTTGATGAATTTATTACTTCCCATTTATTATGATGCTAACATGGAGGGCGCTGGCCAAACGAATAGGGCCCAAACCCTTTGCCGCTTTGTTCATGTCATGTTCTTCGGGGGGAATATTTTTCAACATAATAGAACCTTGAAACAGGTAGGCAGGCAGCAACGTCGGCATCTTGGGAGGCACGTAGGCATGAGAAGAAGGGAAGAATGACCTCCAGTGCTCACCTAGTGGCCCACAGAGGTTCCTCCAGTGTGGAATCGATGACCGACGCTAGTGGCGATGGTAGATGCTGGCAATCACCATCCGCGGAAGAGGGTGGAACTACTTGGCACCATGGAGGATAGACAGGTAGCTGACTGTCCACCTACAATATAGAAGAGAGACGGGGCATCGTCACGCACTATGGTAAAGCATGCATTATTTTAGAAACCACGACGAAGGCAGGGGACCCACAAACAACCAGGCGGCACCACCTGGTACCGCCAATTAATAGCCGAACAGCTCTTTAAGACATTCTAGAGGTAGACCGTGCTACCCTTTTGTGGGTCATGATAGCTAGTGGGCTAGGCCATTGTAGCCAATCCCAACCAGGGTAGGTCGAGCCAGTTGTGGTCTCGCCATATTGGGCCAGCCCAGGCCGGTTCGGGCTGGGCCGTTTTGAACCCGGACCATGTCGGGTCAACCTAAATAGGATCAGATCAGACCCAAAACCCTTTTAGGCCTCATTTTGCATAAATTACCATATCTTGTGAACCCGAAGTCCATTTGAAGAACCATCTATGACACTAGGATCCTTGGAGTGAGATAGTCCTTTTGAAACACTCAACCCATGTTCTGGAAAATGTTGGTGTATGCCTGGGTTGGATCGTACCCAAATCCAACTGGGCCCTCAAGAATAAAATACTTATAACTCAAAGACCAGGTGTCTGGGTGACACGTTGTCTATTAAATTGTAACCCTTACGATATGGAGTTCCTTTGGGTTAATACATTTTGTAACTTTGTAACAATTGAGGAATGCCCGATATATATAAGAGAAGATAGTACATAACTCAAGGGAACTGGGTGCAGGGAAACCTCTGGATGGCTCTCATTTGAGTAGTGATCTTGTGTGGATTGATATCATAGTGACCCAATGGGTATTGACATCTTATCAACCCTGTTTTGATCCACATCTTAGCGACCATGTGTGGATCAGGGTCTTAGTGACCCTATGTAGATCAGCAGCTTAGCGACCATATGTGGATCATCATCTAGTGACCCTCTATGGATCAATATCTTAGTGACCCTGTGTGGATCAACATCTAGTGACCATATGTGGATCCGCATCATAGAGACCCTATGTGGATTAACATTCTAGTGACCCTGGGTGGATCTTCAAAGCGTGACCCGACGAGGACCATCCTTAGAGCGGCCTGTCATTGATTAGTGATATATGACCCTGTATTGATCGAGAAAGGAAAAAATACCTTGTGGTTATATTGTGGAAACTTCCTAATAGAATAAAATGATATAGATTAGAGCTAATCATATTTATTCCTGAACTCTGAGTAGTATATCTGGTATGATCTGGGTCTTTTTTTGTGCTTTGTGATTGAGATCATGCTTTTTGGTTTTTTGTTGTGGAATTATATGAGACCTTAGGGGGTCTTAGGGTCCGTACTGGGTATTGTTATACTCACACCTGCCCGGGCTTCACCCGAACCTTGTTGTGTCATGATCAGATGACGGGTAGCCTTGACTGTGACCCGCGGAGCTAGTACCTCACGGTGGGAGGCAGTGGCGGTTGGCGTGGAGATCTGTGGGGACGAACTGTACCCACACTTTAGGTAGGAACCTTGGTGGTTGATTTAAAGAGTTGTTTACTATTTTATATTGTAGTTGTATCTTCCTATTGGGCTTGTCTTCAGTCCCCTTTACTTTCAGTACAAACTTTTACTACTGTTGTTTTACTTCGTGGTGGCATCTTGTTGTGTTCTTGGGCTATATGTTTGTATAGTTTTAAAGTAAATACCTTCCCATTTTATGGATATTCCATTCTGGTGCTAGTCTCCAACCCCTGGACTATGGTAGGCGAGCTTGGGGTAGTCAGCACACTGACCGTATGGGTCGGGTCATGAAAAGTGGTATCAAAGGAGTTGATTTTACCAAATAATCAGGGCTCTGATCTTTTAAATGGAGCATTAGTGTTATGTGTTTTGAGTGTGGTTTTATTTTTTGGAGAGTCTAGTGTTGGGGTGGCTGAAAATGTATCCATGCACTAGGACCCTGAATTCTAATTTCTGACTCGCTGCACGAAAACACTGATTGCATGTGTTTTGGAAATTTTTTATTTGATCTCTTTTGATTCTGCTCACAAGTTATAACATTTTGACCATGGTGCACCTATTGCTTTTCAGGATGCCACCATGTAGATAGCCAGCCAGTATTCCTAAGAGGATTCGTGATGACGTCCCACTAAGAAATGAGTCTTCAGTGTAGGTCCCTCTTACTGGGTTATCACCTTCGAGTGCTACACCAGTAGCACCACCACCCATTGGGAAGTAGTTGCCAACAGCCCCATAAGAGGACAATTCATGCCAACTGAGTGTGTTTCATGAATTCCAGAGAGAGATGCCTCCAAGGTTTTGAGGCGAGATAGATCCCCAGGCAGCTGAGCACTAGATAAAGCTTGTGGCCAGAGTTTCTCTCCAAGTTGGGACACAAGCAGAGCAGATGGTGATCCTAGATGCAATTCTATTTCAGGTAACATCAGGGAGATGGTGGAGTCTGATGCTCCAGATGCATGAGGACGTGATAGATTCCTAGATTTACTTTGAGACCCTCTTAAAGGTAGAGTTTTTCCTAGTTACACAATGCTCTGTGCATATTTAAGAGCTCTTACACTTACAGTAGAGCATCTTGACAGTAGCCCAGTACTGAGTGAGATTTACTAAACTCTCACGCTACTCCACCAACATGGTATGAGACCCATTATTCAGGGCCAGAACCATTGATTAGGGTCCCCTACGGGAGATCAGAGAATCAATTATATCTCTGAATATCTCGGTGCAGGTTGGAGTGCTCCAGGGATAATTATTGGTAATGTGATTTTTGGATGAACAAGCACAAACGGTGAGGTCCACCATTGGGTGACAGGTACCCGAGTCATCTATAGAAGGCAGTAGGCATATGATTCAAAGGACCAAGTAGACTAGACCTTAAAGAGGATGACCCCAATACATAGGGTCAGAGGTGCGTATCTTGTTAGGTAAATGGGGTCAGCTGGGAAGCATACTATGCTTTATGGGCGGCGGGCAGGGCCACATGGATCGCGACTTTCCTACCAACCATACTGATGATCAGCAAATGGTCAAGGGACTGCAGAGGCAGAGGCAGAGATTTGGGCGAGGGGGTCTATAGGGTGGCAGAAATGGTAGAGGAGAAGGTCGTGTAGCAGATAGTGGATGACGTCATGAGGCTATACACCCACCAGCACCAGGTGGTCCACCCCGACCATAAGTATAAGTTGGACAGGGGAGAGCATAGATACATGCATCAGATGCATATGACCATGACACTCTAGATATGATAAGAGGTATGATCTGTGTCTATTCCACCCTAGACGCAGCATTTATAGACACAGGTTCCAGTCACTCTTTTATTTCCATGACACTTGTTTGAATCACACAGATTCGAACAGAACCATTGGCATGATCCTTATGATTAAATACTCCTACGAGAGGAGATTCAGAAATTACACACTGGTGTAGATAGTGTGAGCTCACTCTAGGATGCGAGAGCTTCTATTGGAATCCCGTAATTGTAGCGTCGATGCCTTACGGTGTCATCTTGGGTATGGACAGGCTATCCACAATCCATGCTCATATCGACTATTTTAGGTGAAAAGTGTAATTTTTCCATGAGGAAGGGATCATGTTATCCTTCACCACTAATAAGTAATCCTTTGCTTCATAAAATGTACTTTCTAGAAGGATGGTGCAACCAATCACTCATCAGTTGGCTAGCCGTACCCTCAGAGCAGTTGATGTGAGGAGTCTAAGTTATCATGTAGTAGTGGACCATTATGGTGACGTCTTTCCTCATGATGTTATGGGACTACCTCCTAATAGGTATGTAGAATTATACATCAACCTGTACCCAGGGACGACACAGATATATACTTCAGTATATCAGATGGCTCCAACAGAGCTTCAAGGGTTGTTTGTAAATCTGGAGGACTTATAGAATAATGGAATCATAAGGCCTAGGGTCTCCCTATGAGAATCCCTGATTTTTTCCCCAAGAAGGCAGATGGGAGTTTGGGGATTTGTGTGGACTATTGGTGCATGAACCGGATGACCTTGAATAACAAGTTTCCACTTCCGAGGATTGGTGACATCTTCGAGTAGAGGAAGAGAGCCCGACGATTTTCCAAGATAGAACTCAGACCAGGTGATCACCAACTCAGGGTACGGGATGAAGACGTACAGAAGATGACATTAAGGTGGCGGTATGTCCATTATGATTTCTTGGTATTACCCTTTAGCATGACCAATGCTGAAGAAATTTTCATGGAGTTCCTTAACAGTATCTTTCAACTTACCTCGATCACTTTATGGAAGTCATTTTTGACAGCATCCTGATATACTCGGCGTTGGAGGAGGATCACGCCACACACCAGATGATAGTTCGGGATACACTCCAAGAGAACCAGCTTTTTGAGAAGCTCTCTACGTTTTTGTTCTAAATTAGAGAAGTCCTCTTCTTAGGACACATTAACTCAGTGTCTAGAGTTGTAGTGGATCCGGCAATGATAGAGGCAGTGCATGCTTGGGGGCTACCCCGGAGTGTGAAGGAGATGTGGAGTTTCCTAGTATTGGATTGATACTACTAGAGGTTCGTACCCAAATTTTATAGAGTTGAGAAATCCATTTCATCTTTATCAAATAAGGGGAAACTCTTCAGTTGGATAGAGAGACGCCAACAGAGTTATTAGGAGCAGAGGAAGAGGCTGACGAATGACCCCATCTTGAGGCTACCAGTAGAGGGCATTGGGCATGGAGTCTACTTCCCCGCATCAAGGAATGAGGTAGGTTGTGTCTTGATGAATGAGTGATTAGTGATCACCCACATCTCACGACATTTGAGAAAAAATGATCAGAACTACGCTACCCATGATCGGGAGTTAGTAGAAGTGGTCTTTGAGCTAAACATGTTGTAGCACTACTTGATGGGTGAATGGTTTACTATTTACTCTGATCATAAGAGTCTTAGATATATATTCTCATAGAAGGAAATGAACCTGAGTTAATAGCTATGGCTAGAGTTCCTTCAAGACAATGACATCGAGATAGTATACAATCTTGGGAAGGAGAATGTAGTTTCATAGGCATTCAATAGGAGGTCTGGTCTATAATTGCAGAATGAGGTGACAGAGAAACTAGCCACACTGCATTTATCCTTTATGGATAGTAATGGAGCAGCTTACCTCCAGTCTATGATAGTACTCCATCACTCATTCTTCGAGTTTGGGAGGCACAGCTTGGGGACGTAGACTGTGAGGCCTGACGTGCTCAGATATCCTCAGGACATGCTTCTAATGGATTTTCCGAAGGTGGGGGTCATGTAATCCTCCTTATAGGACACACCATGGAACTAGTGACCCTTCGGGAGGAGGTGTTGAAGGAGTTCCATACATCCCCTTCGGCGGTACATCTTGGGGTGGAAAAGATGTACCAGGACCTATGGTGTCAGTACTAGAAGTCAGGGGTAAACAATATAGTGGTAGAGTTGTATTTCGTTTCCTTATTTTCAACAATTGAAGGTCGAGCATCAGGTACCAGTAGTCTTCGCTCAGCCACTTGAGGTACACGAGTAGAAGTGGGATGGTATCTCTTTGTACTTCATAACAGGTTTACCACATACATCCTAGGACCACGATTCTATCTAGGTGATTGTTGACTAACTTACAAAGTTTACCCAGTTCCTACCCATTTGATAGTAGGAATCAGTAAAAATATTCAGATGTCCCTATGTACAAGATATTGTATGACTTCAAAGAGTACCATCAATGATTGTCTCAGATCGCGATGCTCGTTTTACATCCAGTTTATAGAAGAGATTACAGGAGTTTTTCGGGACTCAGCTATACTTGATCACCACCTTTCAACCTCATATAGATGGTCAAATAGAGCGTACCATACAGACACTCTAGGACATGATTCATGCGTATGTCCTCGAATTTGGTTGTAGTTGGGAGGATCACCTTCAAATGTTGCAGTTCTCTTGCAACAAAAGTTATCAATCCACCATCTTCATGGCTATGTTTGAGGCCTTTTACGAGTGACCATGAAGATCACAACTATCCTGGATAGACCCATGGGAGTCATCACTTATGGGTCCATAGTTTGTACATGCTACCATAGAGAAGGTGCACAACATATAGGAATGGTTGAAGACTACACAGAGTTGGTAGAAGTCTTATTCTGACCAGAGACAGAGACCCTTAGATTTTAAGGCGGAGACCATGTCATCCTACATATCTCATCCTGACATGGATTATAGAGGTTTGGAAGGAGAGTCATGAAATATTCGAGGTTCATCATACCCACTCATATCCTCATAAGAGTAGGAGAGGTGGCATACTATCTAGATATTACCCCACAGATGCACCGGGTGCATAATGTTTTCCATGTATCGTAGCTGAGGAGGTATGCGCATGATCCATCACACGTTATCAACTCAAGAAAGCTATACATCAGTGATGAGGTGATGTTTGTGGAGTTCCCTATAGAGATAGTGGATGTACTAGAGCAGGTCCTTCATGGGATGTCAATTCCCCTGGTGCGAGTTCGTTGGTAGAACAAGACTTCCTAGGAGAGTGCTTGGGAGAGGGAGGCTCAAATACATGCTCAATACCCCCATTTTCCCCTAGTTTTTTTAGCTTTCTGAGATGAAAATCCATAAGGTGGGGAGAATGTAAAGACCCAAAAATTTCATATATTTTTTTTAAATTATTTAGGATTATTACGAGTCTAAAAAAATGACGGTCCATGATTCCGAGGCCCAGTGCTCTCAGAAAAGAATTTTGAACTTTATTTAAGGTACATTTAGTAAATGCTAGGGTGGCATTTTCTATCTTTTGAAACTGTGATCAAAATATAAATCTAACGACACCATTGAATCAGCAGTGCCGAGAATCACTTGGGAGGCATCACTTTGACCATAGTAGGTTGGGGGAAAAAGATAGTTTCTGGACATTACAAATAAATAAATAAATAAATAAAATATATTTTATTCCTTTTTTGTAACTGTTGAGTGGTGGTGGTAGGAACGATGACTTGTCTAGACTTTTAATGGCTTGACTCTTGGTTTTGTATCCACGACATTGAAACATTAAATGATATTCATAAATGAACTACATCAACGTGGTACAACACGGTTGGTTTCCTGTCTATTTAAGTGAGGCTCAAGGTTTTTTTGAGAAGGAAGTGAGGATCCTCAAACGATTTGACACGACGTCTTCCACTGATGAGTAGCGAAAGATTGTTCATCATTGGAAGGATCGATATGGGATTTACGAACACCTACGAAAACAACGAATGATGAAACATCACCCTCCACAACCAGGACCTCATCCAACGAATCTCGAGGAAGGGGGTTTGACTTGATTTAATTCTAAGTGGAAGTTGATGAATTTATTTCTGCCCATTTTTTATGACGCTTATGCGGAGGGAGTGAGCCAAACGAATAAGGCCCAGACCCTCCGCCGCATTGTTCATGTCATGTTCTTCGGGGGGTTGATTTTTCAACTTAACAAAACCTTGAAACTGGAAGGCATGAAGCGATGATGTTATCATGGGAGGCCTATAGGCGCTAGCGGTAGGGAAAACAGACCACCAGATCTCACCTAGTGGCCCAGGATGGTTCCGCCGGTGTGACACCAACAACCAGCGCTTATGGCGATTGAGGCCGTCAGTACTAGAAGGCCGCAGAGGAGGGCTGCGTTGCTCAGTTCCATGGCGAACAGACATGAGGCTTTCTCTCAGCCGAGCACAGAGGTGGGATGCGGCATGCCGTAGTGCGTTGTGGGAAAGCATTCCATGAAATCGAAGCCATGAAAAAGGCAAGGGACCCATTCCCTGTGGGTCCTGCGGACAGCCAAGAAGCACCACCACACACCACTAATTAAGAACCAAACAGATCTTTGAGCCATTTGGGAAGCAGACCGAATGACCCACATGCGTGTCGTGCCAGCTGGAGGGTCGTGCCACCACGGTCCAGCCCAACCGGAGCGAGGCGGGCCAGTCCACGTCCCAGTGGGCCGAGGCCTCCATGGACCAACCCAACCTAGCTTGTGCAGGCCAGTTCGGGCAGGGCTGGGTTGGGCTAAGACCTGGTCTGGTCAACCCGAACCAGGTCGGTCCGACCAGGTCAGATCCTACCTGAACCCTTTTTGGGCCTTGTTTCGCTTAATGATCCGTATATTGCGAACTAGATATCCATTTAACATACCCTCTATGAAACTGGGATCCTTGGAGTGATAAGGTCCTTTTGAGATACTCCAACTATGCTTTGGAGAATGTTGATGTACAGTCTGGTTAGATCATACCACAATCCAACTAGGCCCTTGGCACTAAAGTGCCTATAAATCACAGACTGAGCATCCGGTTGACACACCGTTGTGGAACCCTTATGATATTGTGGTACTTTGGGTTACTCGTCTGGGGAACTTCATAGTAGTTGAGGCATGACTGATATCCATGGGAAAAGAAACTACAAAACTCAAGGGAACTGGGTGCGGGGAATCTTGTGGGTGGCTATCATTTGAGTAGTGATCCAGTGTGGATCAATATATTAGAAAGCCTTCTTAGATAAACATCTTAGAGAACCTGTGTGGATCTGTGTCTTAGTGACCCTGTATGGATCATAATCTTAGTGATACTGTGTAGATCAACATCTTAGTGACCCTGTGTGGATCAGTATGTAGTGACCCTGTTTGGATCAACATCTTAGTGACCCTATGTTGATCACATCTAGCGACCCTATGTGGATCAGTATCAGAAAGTCCCTCTGTGGATCAACATTCTAGTGACCCTGTGTGGATCAGTAAAGCACGACCCGATGAGGACAGAATTTAGAGTGGCCCATCGTGGATCAACGATATACGCCCCTATGTGGATCGATAATGGAACAACTCTCTCATGGTTCAGTTGTGGAATCATTTTAACAGAATTAAATGATATAGATTAGGGAGAATAATATTTATTTCAAAACATTGATTTGTATACCTGGGATGAGATGAGTCTTTTTCATTGTGTTTTTTGATTGAGATAATGCTTTATTCTTTTCCTTTGTGGAATTATGATAGGAATTCGGTGGTCTCTGTAAGAACCCAGATCTTTGTTTCAGTTATGTCTTTCCTTTTCTGGAGTTTTTGATATTTTTTGGAGATTCTAGAAATTTTTGAAGTACATGCCGTGTACTTTCTGAGTACACGCCATGTACCCTTTTCCCACTTGAAGCCGTTTGTTGGCCGTGTCCAGGCCACACACACGGTGTGTAGGGGTGATGTGGAGGACGATTTTGGTAGAGTACGGAAAAACCCAATACACGCCGTGTACTTTAACAATACACGCCGTGTACTTTTATTGTTTTTCACAAAACACACCGGGGTCACTCCTGACGAAAAAAACACACCCCTTCACTAGGTTCTTCATCCGAGAGTGACTTGTATGGCCGAATCTTCCCCGATCCCCCGCCGCTCCATCCGTTCTCCGATTCGAGCACGGTCGATTGCGTTGGAAGCGCAACAGTGAGTTCTTCCTTCTGCTTGAACATTGTTTTCCAATTCTTCGTCCTTCTCATGTTATCTAAGGTTGAATGTTTTGAGTGTTTTCTTAGATATACGATGTTTTATGGGGAATTAGCCGTCCTGGCCCAAGTATATCGATATCCTGGGATTGAGGTAGGTGTTTTGTGCATTACCATTCAATGTCTGTGAGTTTTATGTGAAAATTCCACCAATACCCATGAAAGGGGTATTGCGTGTTTACCTTTTTTCCCTTGTTGTTTTCCTGCCTTGGTTGTATGCTTGTGTAAAGGTAAATTGACATTGTTAGAGGATTATTTTTTGTGCATGGATGTTTTTTGCCCTTTCTTTGTTCTGTTTATGACCTTTGGGTCTCATTTTCCTTTGGCTATTACACCTGTTTTCATGCCTCACGGTTATAGGTTGAAGTGAAACTCATGACATGCTTGTCACCTTGTAGACTGTTTAGCTAAGTAGCTCTATAGATGTACTTTGGTTAGCCAAGTAGATCTATAGGAATAATTTAGCCTTATAGAATTATTATGTACAGACTGGCATGGGGCTGAGAGAACCTGGTGCTGTAGACTTAAAGGGATAGACCAAGTGAGCTTCCCATAGAGTCTTAGACATTAGAGACTACAGAGGGGATGGACCGAGTGAGCTCCCAGAGAGTATTGGATTTTATAGACTACAGGAGGGTAGACCGAGTGAGCTTCCTCAGAGAGTCTTACCTTGTTTGAATCTCTTTAAGAACATTCCCGGGCTAGAGGAGGAATTGACCGAGTGAGCTTCCTCAGAGAGTCTGTGGTATAACTGAGGCTATAGAAGGAATTGACCGAGATATCATCCTCATAGAGTCTCTATAAATTGGTGTTAAGAGGGTTAGACCGTGTGATATTCCTCAAGAGAGTCCCTAACTACCCTAGAATATAAGGGGAATTGACCGAATGAGCTTCCCCAGAGAGTATCATAAATTCGTATGACCAGCCATAGGGGTTAGGATGAGTGCACTGCCCAGAGGGTTGTGGTACTTCTTGGATATGACCAGAGGGGATGGCTGCGAGTACTTCCCAGAGGGTTTTCGGTTTGTTAGCTATTTATCTCACTACTGTTGATTGGTTGAGGATTGTTTCCTGCTATGTATCATTCTGTTTTACTGCTTACTGTTTACTGCTTATTGTACTTTTACCTGCCATATACATACTGACTGTTAGGCATAGATCTTCGAGTGAATGGCTATTGGGATTTTATCTAACACACTATTTGTGTCATTCTTTTTTGGACAAGAAGGTTATGTTGTTGCAGGTATAGAAAAGGGCAAGTGCCCTTCGACTTCTGGAACTTGATTGCTTGGAGAAGGAGAGCATGGGACCGAGTTTTGGCTCGCGATGTCGAGGAGCTATTTACTTTTATTTTTGTACTTGTTTTGGTACTGTAGTGTTTTATAGCATTGTGAGTTGTTTGGATGATTTCCTATTTATGTTTCATACATCATTTCATATATATATATATATATATATGTGCTTTAGTTTGTTGATTTAGTTTTCCGCTATTATATTGTTGGTTATTACTGCTTTCCCTATTGTATGTTTATTCATCTTCCACTGTGTACTCTGCCAATAAGGGCATAGTTTCCCCACTATCACACCCATGACCCTCTCTACTAGTCGGCAGCCTCGGGCGTTTGGGGAAATGCACTTGATTCCATGTGACCAACCAGGTATGGGGCGCCTCTAGGTGGCTTCCGAAACTGGGACATTACAAAGTGGTATCAGAGGAATTATTTTCTCTTGCATTACTATTTGGAGACTTTATCCAGGGATAGGACGTATTCTGTACTTGGTAATAAACTGTTACCGGGAGTAGCTAACCCGTGTACATGGAAAAGTGATAATTCCTCATTTATTACAGTTTTATGGTCATGATATTTTATGGTTGATACGATTTCACCTAGAGTGATTCACATACTTTGTACTGTTATTGTTTTGATAATAGGTTCTATTTCTGTCACAACCCGATGAGATGAGGGTATGCCATCTCATGCATCATATAGGAACTTGTAGAAATAACATGCCATGCATTCATGCCATGCCATTTAGGGTGAATTAGTGATTGTATGCTCTTGTGATAGAGGTTGTGTATATTATGCATTCTGTTGTGATAGATGCTTGGTAGAATCTTTGCTGCTTGTTAGAAAATTTTTTGTACTGTACCCTTTTTAAATGAATGCCAAATTTTGATTCTTGAGGTGTTATGGGCCCTCTTGAATTGAAAATTGGTGGATCATGATCTTTTTTTTCCTGTACATGGTTGTAGGGGATTCCAAGCTTTAATTTTCGGGGAGTATGGGCCCTCACAGATCAGAATTTGGCACCTTCTGGACTCGTTTTCCGTGTTTCTAGGTTTCTGTGCAGTTTTTGAGCTACTGCCCAGAAAAAACCAGAATACACAGCATGTACTTTATGGTTACATGCCGTGTAGTTTTTAGGCCATGTTACGGACTGTGTGTGCAGGAACACAGTGTTGTAAAAGTAATGTCAGGAGCATGCCGTGTACGGTATGTACACGCCATGTAGTGTAGAGCCTTGTACCCAACTATGTCACGAACAACACGAGTCAGCATGACCTTCTCTAAGACACGCCGTGTTGCTTTTGGAACACGTCATGTAGTCTTACCCAGGTACTCGGCCGTGTCATGAACAACATGGGACGATGTCGCCTTCTCTTATACACGTTGTGTTTGTTTAGAACATGGCGTGTAAGGGCCAGCCCTGAAGACGGCCGTGTAACTAACAACACGGGCCGCCGAGTCAGTGTCTAATACACGCCATGTCCCTAGGGAACACACCGTGTAGTTTGAGGTTAGTTTGAACCGTGTGAGTTAGCCGTGTAAAGAGACTTGGGCAGTGGAATAGTCTTCAAGTACAATCCGTGTGTTTGTTCAACACACTATGTAGTTTAAGGTGTTACACAACCTATAGGGCAGGGGTACATTCCCATGTCAGTGGATTAAGAGGACATGCCATGTAGTTTTTATACACGTCGTGTAGTCGTGTTATGTAAACTTGTGTGTTTTTCTTCCCCTGTTATTGTTTTGTACTCTTGTGTTCTCTGTCCTTATTTTTCTGATCTAAGTTATACTTTTGATCTTTCAGAGCTATGCATCCGAGATATCCTTCAGTAGTATGTTTGCCGTCAGGCAGTGATCACACGCCAGATATGGCTAATCAGGGACTTCCTACCGATCCTCCAGTCGATCCAGCCTTGGCACCAACTATCATACCTGTTATAGGCTCCAAGTCGTAGTTTAGGGTGGACTTCCTGAGGATGATGAAGTCCTTCCAGGGAGCACCGCCTCCTGCCCCGTCGATGGCTGAGTTGAAGCGGGGTTTCCAGCAGCATTATCCTCCTACTTTTTCAGGGGATGGAGGACCTTAGGCTACAGAGTCTTGGATAGAGGCCACACTGACCATATTTGAGCACCTATAGATCCCTCTGGACAAAAGGGTAATGATGGCTACTTATATGCTCCGGGACACCTCCAAGAGGTGGTGGGAGGTGATATCACGGTCAGGGAATCATCAGGATATGTCTTGGGATGAGTTTCGATGCACCTTCTATGACTACTTCTATCTGGAGACCCTGAGGGCAGATCGAGCACAGAAGTTTATGAGTCTGCAGCAGGGTACTCTCTCTGTTATGGAGTACTCATCTCGTTTCACTGAGATGCAGCGTTTCAAACTGATCCTAGTAGGTGATGAGTTGTTCCATGCTAAGAAGTTCAAGGATGGTCTCAGGTAGGAGATCCATTCCCAGGTAAATATCTTCTAGTGGACTTCAATATCCTCCATTTTCAACCAGGCGCTGATCACTAAGCGCAATATGAGAGATTTTGGAGCAGTGAGCTAGGGCGGTTCGATATCCAGAGCTGGTGTTCCTCCTACGGACGGTAGGAAGCGATGCAGAGAGCCTTCTCGAGGAGATCGAGGTTCACGGGATGCGTCTTCTGGCAGCCAGGTTTTATGCTACAAGTGTGGTAGGAGTGGGCATACTAGGCCTCAGTGCCAGAGGGATCCGATGGAGTGTCGGTCTTACGGTAAGATGGTCCATCTTTAGCACCTCTGTCATAACTTCTCACCATCAGCTGGTGGTAGGGGTTACTCTATGACCTCGCATCTTGGAGATGATTCACCATTTTCCCACCAGTCAGTGAACTGGAATTCTTCCAGCCGTTCAGGCTGAGGTGGAGGTCGTGGCCGTGGTGGTCAGTCACTAGGTCATCAGCGACAGCAGAGTCGATCAGCTCAGAGCGATCAGCCCGGGGCGCTGGGTCGCGGTGTAGGCTAGTCTTTTGCCATGGAGCAGACCTTTTAGGAGTAGGATCCCAAAACTTCTATATTTTGAGGTATGATCCTAGTAGCCTCAGTTTTATCTTCACATCTTTTCTTTACTAGTACTTCTCATAGCTTTATCTCTGTCGCGGTTGTGGAGAGCCTTGGGCTCTGTATCTTTTTGTCTGCCGACTTGTTGACTCTTGACACACCTTTGGGAATGAGGACATATAGCATATGTCAGTGCCGAAAGTTCCCTCTTGATGTTTCAGGGTGTCATTTATTATGGGACCTCTATTTCCTAGAGATGAGGGGCTATGACGTCATTTTTGGGATGGACTGCTTAGTTCCTTTCCAGGCATTCATCGATTGCCATCACCGCAGGGTGAGTTTTGTATCACAAGAGGGTGGATCTTTCCTTCATACAGGTGAGTGGGATGTCCAGGTGGGTAGAGCTGGACCAGAGAATCATGGGCTTGGGGAAGTTACACCCTATATTGCCAGTCTTTATCTAGATGACCAGGGGACTTCACATTTAGACATTCCTCTAGTGGTGGATCATTTCAGGGATGTCTTTCCAGATGTCTTTTTAGGTTTACCTCTGGAATGTGAGGTAGAATTCTCGATTGAGATAATTCCAGGAGTGGCACTGGTGTCCATTCCTACTTATAGGATGGCTACACCTGAGTTGTAGGAGCTCAAGAAGCAGTTGGAGGAGTTGTAGGCAAAGTGTTTCATCCAACCCAGTACTTCTCCATGGGGTTTGCCTATCCTATTTGCGAAGAAGGCAGATGGCACCCTTCGGCTTTGTGTGGATTATCGGAAGCAGAAATAGTTGACGATCAAGAACTGACATCCCTTTCCGAGGATCGATGATCTCTTTGATCAGCTTCAAAGATCCGGGGTGTTCTCGAAGATCGACTTGAGGTCTGGTTATCATCTGTTGCACGTTAGACCATCAGATATACCTGTGACAACTTTCAGGATAAGGTATGATCTTTATGAGTATACAGTAATGCCGTTCGGTCTTATGAACGCGCCTTCAGTCTTCATGGAACTGATGAACTGAGTGTTCCATCTGTAATTGGACTCCTTTTTCATGGTCTTTGTGGACGATATCTTGTTGTACTCTCACACTCAACACGACTATGAAAAACTTCTTGAGATCGTTATGAGTACACTGAGAGAGCATCAACTATATGCTAAACTCTCAAAGTGACACTTTTGGAAGGATCAGATTCACTTCCTGGGTCATGTTATCTTGGAGACTGGATTATCTCTGGACCCAGAGAAAGTGAGAGCTGTAGTTTCCTGGGAGTAGCCGAAGAACTTCTTTCAGGTGCGGAGTTTCCTAGGGCTGGTCAGATACTACATACGCTTCATTAAGGACATCTCACGCCTAGCAGCACCGTTGACAGGTCTGACCAAGAAGGGGGAAAAGTTTTTATGGTCAGATTCTTGTGAGTCATCCTTTCAAAAGCTAAAAGGGAGGTATACTTCAGCACCGATACTAGTCTTTCCAGAACCGGGAAAGGGCTACATGGTTTACTGTGATGCTTTGGCTATCGGGTTGGGAGCTATGCTCATGTAGGGAGATGGAGTCATAGCGTACAGGTCTCGGCAGTTGAGGCCACACGATAGGAACTACCCGACGCATGATATGGAGTTGGCAGCAGTTTTTCATGCCTTATGCTATTGGAGACACTATCTTCTGATTGATCAGTTTATGGTTTTTACCGACCACAAGAGTCTCAAGTATATCTTCACTCAGCGTGATCTGAATCTGAGACAGCGCAGCTGGGTCGAGTATCTTCAGTCCTTTGACTTTGATCTCACCTATACGCCGGGAAAGGGCAATGCAGTGGAAGATGTGTTGAGCAGAAGAACTCAGATTTAGGCTATTCAGGAGGCCAGCATTGAGTGACATCTTGTGGCTCTGTTCTCTGAGATGCAACTGGAGGAGCACGACAGGCAGGGACAAACTGTCTTATCTTCTATGGCTATTACCTCTACACTTCCTGATCGGGTACGAATGAGGCAGCTATCAGACTCAGAGGCCTTGGATTTGTGGGAGAGTGTGTAAGGAGGGGACCCTCTTCCTGGATTGACATTGGGCGAGGATGAGATTTTTCATTTCTAAGGACGCGTATGGGTGCCAACTGACATATGCGAGGAGCTGATCTGGGATTTCCATTCCTCAGTTTGGGCAGTTCATCATGGCATCACCAAAATGTATCAAGATCTTCATATCCAGTACTGGTGGCCAGGTATGAAGAGGGATGTTGCTGGTTTTGTCATGAGATGTTCTACTTTTCAGTAGGTGAAAGCAGAGCATCAGCGACAAGCAGGGATTTTACAATAGCTACCCATTATGGAGTATAAGTGGAACGACGTTGCGATGGACTTCGTGACCGGGTTTCCAAGATCACCTCGGATATGTGATGCTGTTTGGGTTATCGTCGACAAGCTTATAATGGTTGCAAACTTCTTTCCGATCAAGGAAACCATTAGTTTTTATGATCTGGGACAACTGTACATCCGAGAGATTGTATGTCTACCTGGAGTTCCACACTCCATTATTTCACATAGGGACGCATGCTTTACCTCTCAGTTCTGGCAGGGACTTGAGAAGGCTTTGGGTACAAAGTTACTTTTGCATACAACATACCATCCCCAGACTGATGGCCAATCCGAGCGCACGATCTAGGTGCTTGAGGATATGCATCAAGATTGCATACTAGACTTTAGAGGTTCCTAGGAGAAGCATATCCCTATGGTGGAGTTTGCCTACAACAATAGTTTCTAGGAGACCATTCAGATGGAACCATATGAGGCTCTGTACGGTAGGCCATGCTGATCACCCTTATGCAGGCTGGAGGCAAGAGAGGCAGCTTTGCTGGGACCTCATCTTGTTCAGGAGACCTCTTAGTAGATAGAGCTGATTCGAAAGAGGATGGATACATCACAGTCTCGACAGAAGTCTTATGCTGATCAGCAGAGATGACCTCTAGAGTTCATGTTTGGGGATCAGTTTTTCCTGCGTGTCGCACTGAGGTTGGGACACAAGAGGATTCAGAGATAGGGTAAGCTTTCACCACGATACATCGGGCCGTTTGAGGTTTTGGAGAGAGTTGGTCCGGTTGCCTATCGGTTGCAGCTACCTCAGAGGTACCAGACTATGCATGATGTCTTCCACATCTCTCAGCTCTTATGTTACTTTTCAGACCCATCTCATGTCTTTCATCCCAAGGAGGTTGAGCTCGAAGCGGATGTGTTGTTTGAAGAGCATCCTATCTCGATTGTCGATTGCAGTACAAAGGTTCTTCGAGGTTGGTCTGTTCCTTTGATACGAGTGCTATGGAAGCACAGGCGAGTACAATAAAAGACTTGGGAGAGGGAGGCCAAGGTACGATCGCAGTGGATGGAGCAGTTTGAGGTTTTTTCTTCTACGCCCATCTAGGGAAATTATGGGACGAATTTCTTTAAGGGGGGAAGTTTGTAAGAAACTGGATCTTTGTTTCAGATATTTCATTCTTTTTCTGGAGTTTTGAGAATTTTTTGGAGATTCTGGAAATTTTTTAAGGACACGCTATTTAATTTCTGAGTACACACCATGTTCTCTTTTCCCGCTCGAAGCCGTGTGCTAGCCGTGTCCGTGCCACACTCACAGTGTGTAGGGGTGACGTGGAGGCCGATTTGGGCAGAGTACGGAAAAACCCAATACATGCCGTGAAATGTAAAAATACACATCGTGTACTTTTTTTTCACCAAACGCACTAGGGTCGCGCCTGATGGACAGAACACACCCCTTATCCAGGTTCTTCGTCTGAGAGTGACCCGTACAACCGGATCTTCCTAGAGCCCCTACCTCTCCGTCCGTTCTCCGATTCGAGCACGGTCGATTGCGTTGGAAGTGCAGCAGTGAGTTCTTCCTACTTCTTGAGCCTTGTTTTCCAATTATTCTTCCTTCTCTTGTTATCTAAGGTTGAACGTTTTGTGCATTTTCTCAGATCTACAAAATTATAGGGGGAATTAGCCATCGTGGTCCATTTATATCGATTTCCTAGGATCGAGGTAGGTGGTTTGTGCCTTACCATTCAATGTCTCTGAGTTTTATGTGAAAATTCCACCAATACCTGTGAACGAGGTATTGCGTGTTTACCTTTTTTCCCTCATTGTTTTCCTGCCTTACTTTTATGTCTGTGTAAAGGTAAATTGACCTTGTTATAGGATAATTTTTTGTTCTTGGATGTATTTTTCCCTTTCTTTGTTCTATTTATGACCTTTGGGTCTCGTTTTCCTTTGGCTGCTACACCTATTTTCATGCCTCGCAGTTATAGGATGAAGTGAAACTAATGAAATGCTTGTTGCCCTGTAGACTATTTAGCTAAGTATCTCTATAGGTGTACTCTGGTTAGCCAAGTATCCTTATAGTCGTACTTTGGCCTTATAGCGTTATTATGCACAGACTGTCACGGGGCTGAGTGAACCTGGTGCTATAGACTATAAGGGATAGACCGAGTGAGCTTCCCAGAGAGTCTTAGACATTATAGACTATAGCGGGGATGGACCGAGTGAGCTCCCAGAGAGTCTTGGATTTTATAGACTACAGTAGGGTAGAGCGAGTGAGCTTTCTCAGAGAGTCTTACCTTGTTTGAATATCCTTAAAACTTTTCCCAGGCTAGAGGAGGAATTGACCGAGTGAGCTTCCTCAGGGAGTCTGTGGTATACCTGAGGCTATAGGAGGAATTGACCGAGATAACATCCTCAGAGAGTCTCTTGACCTTGGGGCTAAGAGGGTTATACCACGCGATCTTCCTCAAGAGAGTTCCTGACTACCCTAGAATATAAGGGGAATTTACCAGGTGAGCTTCCCCAGAGAGTCTCATAAATTCGTATGACCAAGACAGAGGGGTTAGGCTGAGTGCACTGCCCATAGGGTTGTGGAACTTCCTAGATAGGACCAGAGGGAATGGCTGTAAGTACTTCCCAGAGGGCTTCCAGCTTGTTAGCTGTTTGTCTCACTGCTGTTGATTTGTTGAGGATTGTTTTCTGCTATGTATCATCCTGTTGTACTACTTACTATTTACTGCTTATTGTACTTTTACCTGCCATATACTCACTGATTGTTAGGCAGAGATCATCAGGTGAATTACTATTGGGATTTTCTCTGACACCCTGTTTGGGCCATGCTTTTGGGCCCAAGTAGACAATGTTGTTGCCGGTATAGACAAGGGAAAGCACACTTCGACTTCTAGAACTTGATTTCTTGGAGTAGGAGAGCATGGGACCGAGTTTTGTCTTGTGATGCTGAGGAGCTGTTTACTTTTATTTTTGTACTTGTTTTGGTACAATAGGGTTTTCCAGCATTGTAACTTGTTTGGATGATTTCCTAGTTATGTATCATGCATAATTTCATATATATATATACATATGTTCTCTAGTTTGTTGATTTAGTTTTCCTCTGTTATATTGTTGGTTATTACTGCTTCCACTATTGTATGTTTATTCTTCTTCCACTGTGTACTCTGCCAATGAGGGAATAGTTTCCCAACTTTCACACCCAAGGCCCTTGCTGCTAGGTGGTAGCATCTGGCTTTTGGGAAATGCGCTTGAGGACATGTGACCAATCGGGTACGGGGCGCCTCTGGTTGGCTTCCGGAACTGGGAAGTTACAGTCTCGGGGTCCCAACAGGGTATTGTTATACTCACCCCTGCATGGGCTTTTACCCGCACCTTACAGTGTCATGGGTAGACGATGGGTAGCCTTGACTGAGACCTAGGGAGCTATGACATGATGGTGGGAGGCGGTGATGGTTGATGCAGAGAGCTTTAGAGATGAGTTGTACCAACCCTTTAGGTAGGAACCTTGGAAGACGATTCCAGGAGTTGTATACTATTATCTGTTGTAGTTGTATCTTCTAGTTGGGTTTGTATTTCGGACCCTTTACTTTCAATACACACATTTACTACTGTATTTTTATTTTATGGTTGCATATATTTCTATTCTTAGGCTGTGTGTTTGTATTGGTTAATAAGAAATGACTTCCCGTTTAAGGGGCATGCCTTTCCGGTGCATTTCTCTAACCCCTAGCCTATGGATGGCGGGCTTGGGGTAGTCACGACATGGACCCCGGGGGGTAGTTCAGGATAGGAATGGTATGTATAAAATTTTATTTGATACCATGAATATAAATTTTATACATTTAATGAATTGAAACCCTGTTTATAAAGGATATTTTCATTCGTAAATTTTAGAGTTATAATGAAAAATTTTATCATGCTAAGAAGGTTTAATTAATGATTTTCACTCTTTTTTTCACTAACCTTACTATTATAGTATAGCTCATGTGTTAGTGGTGAACATGTGGATGAACAAAAATGTCTTCCTCCATTAGGGAATGTGTTGATGGCTAAAATCATTGGTATAAAATTCATACAATAGGAGTAATTACCTGATTCATATAGATTTTACAGTAATAAAAAAAAGAGATCCACCAATGAACAACATCATGTAGAAAAACAAAATAATCTCAATACATTAATGAAATATCTTATAGATGAAAACAACTAAAAATACTAAAACAATCCTAGGTAGTGACATTAGATTTTGATGACTTCTGAACAACTACACCAAGATAGAAATGACCAATATGATCACCAACTTTCTCTAGTAGACTTGAAAAGTAGTTTATATACATATAAATATATATATATATTCGATGATCATACATGTATACTCATAATGATCCTCCCAAGAACCACTCAAGAAAATGTGAAATAAGCGTACTAAATCATAATAAATAAAGAAATGAATAAAAATCATTACCTACATAGGTAAATCTGTATTGAATCCTCGCTAAGGATAGATCACCAAGTCATTCATACAAGTAAGAATTTACATATCAAATCATACATGTCAGAAAGGTTCCATACTCTCACTTTCGCACTAGTTAATCACTCTTACACCCTAATTACAAACATCCACTACTCCAGTATTTTCAACAAGTCATTATACACCCCATTAACACATGACCCACATCATCAAATCACATCTAGAACTAATAGAAATCTCAAAATCCATTACATCATGTGTATCATGAATTATATGACAAAACACTATATCTTATGCATATACACACATGGAAAAGCATATTCAAAAAAAAAACTATATACAATTAGGTGCTATATAATTTAGCTTTTATTGCCCACACATACATGTATAGTATGTTCAATATTCATAAAAAACAATGTAGAAACATATCCTATACCATAAGCCATTACATATTTGATATTCCAACACATTGTTCTATGCCAAAGGTAGATAAAGAATATTGAGAACTCATGCATCCATTCCTCTCCCAAAAAGATGTCATAGAAACATACCCAATACATTTTGGCATCATTTTAACACTTTACCTGGGTAATGGAGTGTATGAATTTAAAAATTATATAAATAAATATAATGTAAATCTATTTAAGGGAACTACTTATCGTTCCAATCAACTACAATTATCATCCCATATAATACCTAACTTCCCCCACTATGTCCTAAGAAACAATATCTCATACATGCACACAAAAATCATGATTCAAAATCATTAACCATCATCCCTATTGTTAAAAACAACCTTTAATTCCTTATAATACCTTTTACAAATTCTAGTTTAATCAATTCATTTTATTACATTTGAACATGCTTTATATTCCCATACAAACATCCAGATTTTCATTTTATTCTTATTATAATATTTTTTTCAACCATCCCATGGTTTCAGTTATTATACATTACTAATTATAACATCCATCCCATGAGTAAATTATTACCATCCTGTAAACTAGGTATTATGGGAATCGGTCAGAAAATACCTCCAGTAAGATGAACTCACTGTGAATAAGCCAACCATAATAGGAAGTTGGAACACAAAAAAAATAACCATCCAACAACAAGCAATCAAAATCAAACTCCAAGAAATATGGGAAATATTAGATCTAAATATATATCCAATAAACCAATCAAAAATCCTTACACAACAACCTGGAAAATAGGCAAGAGTAACTCTTAACCAGCACCATCTATCCCAACACTAAGATCATCTCAACATTAGGTAAAAACATAGGCTCACTCTCAACTTGTTCCATATTTATGGCATAAAAAAACCCCACATATCAAAAAATAATAAGTATATATCATCCTATAGTACACATATATAAAAAACATATTTTTTGAATTATAAAATTAAGGGGAAACTAAGGAAATAACATCAGGTATACAAGTCTAACAAAAAAGGGTGAGATTGCACAACCCTAAAAATTAATCTTTAGAAAACAATATTGTCATTTTTTATTGAATTGATGGATTTATTATGAATATGTTTGAGATAGAAGAAAATTATCATCACCAGATAACAAGAGTTATTAATCAACCACGAATATTTCTCAAGTATTATTTTCCTCCCAACAGGTTTCATAGAAGAATGTTAATTAAATTCACATAACACTTTGATTATTCACTTCATATTTACTAGATTTATTCTATTTACCCAATTTTATGAATAAAATATATTACAAAAAAAAATAGTCATAATAAAATAGATTTCACACTATCTATTAAATATCGTGATCCACCAACATGATAACATCAACACATGAGATCTTAACACTCTTCTGATTCATTCATAGTACAGGTGATTATATTTCATAGGTTAGTTAAATAATTTACCAAATAAACTGAAGGATGATACTTTCATATTGGCACACAAAAAATTATATGTAATGAATTAACTAACCTAAGATTGGACTTTCAATGTACTCTATCAAATAATGGATGAACTATCACAAATATCCAATTACCTCTCCCATAAGAATCTCATGTTACCTATAAACATGAAACCATAAATACACCATTAAAAAATAACAGAAACACTAGGATAATTAATGGAGATGAACTTATATTTACATCTAGGAGAGAAATAGAGATATAATAATTAATTAGGTATAATGAAACTCACATCCAATAACCAATTTGAGATCTCTATAAGTCATGGGCTACACACTAGAAAAAGGGGATTAAGGAATCTGAAAGAGGCCATCTAGTCACCTAGGGTTCAAAATAAAATGGTATAAATAAAATTTATTCTTGTGGGAACACACATTTATATAGGATGAAAAATTAATTGACCATGGTGAAACCCCCTCAACAATCCTACAACTCCTATGGTTTTAATCAAAACCAAAATTCAACAAGGGAGGCCACATCAAAAAACTATGACCACCAAAAAACACCATGTTGGGGATCAATAAAAACTAATCCATTATACTAGATACCTCTCAAACAATTATCATCCTCATGAATTTAATATAAAACTAGAGTTTTAATGAGAAGAGAACACAACAACCACCTCAAGAGATATATCTCATGGATCTATCTATAAAATAACACCACCAACACATCGTTAGTTAAAAACATATAAAATTGCAACATCACTTATCAGATCATGAAATAAGTAGATGTTATATATAAAATCTAATGAAATAAAAAACCTAAAAAAAACACTCCGGATATTGAGCATGCATCAATCACCCCTATTCCCATGTTCTCTTATATATGATACTATTTTTTTACCAGACCCAAAACAAGGGAATAAAATGACTAATAATCATCTTCCCCTAATGTTCTTGATTCCCAATAGGTTGTTCATCAATGGTCACATAATCTATAACATCAAGATCCCTTGAATTGATGAAACACAAATCACCATAAAGGTACTATTGAATTTAAGATAAATCATGGGCATCCTGAATCTTTTTCATTAATGAAGGAATTGATAACATATACATAATAACCACAACACATTACAACACCTAAAAAAATATGATAAATTGAGGAGATATATTACTCCCATGAACAATCCTTCCCTGACTGTGATAAAGAGATACTTCCAAGGACATGTTATTTTAAAATCCGAACTCAAAAGGCCTACTAGTATGATCTACATAGAAATTTTTATGACCCTATTCTTCTTGATTTCCTTCTGGATCACCAAAAACTTCTCTATCATGATCTAAAACCTTTATATTCCCTTCACAAATGACTATGTAACTACATTCTATCATAATAGAGATCGACATGGTTGTTTATATTGTTCTTTGAATGAAGAAATACAAATAATTGTGATATAAAAGTTGTTATAAAAATACTCCAATAAGGGTATGTACCTCACCCACAAACACCAAAAATATAAAATGATTGCATAAAACATGTAATTTAGTGTTTAGATAGTCTGCTATATCTGAAAATCATTCTAAAGATGAATTTTTTTCTAAGGAATAACTGAGATCCAAATAAATGATGGATACCTCTCCAAACCATAAATGTGAAAAGGATATCATTATTAAAGATGATTGTCTTCGAAAACCCATAAATACTCACTATATCTTACAAAAACATCCTTGAAAAACCCTCTATTGAAATCAACTCCTATATTACTAATAAGTTGGATGACATCATCAAATGGGCCATGATCACCCAAAAAACATCAAAACCTCCCTATTTTGAAAGTTAATAGGTGATTAATACTATCAAGATTTCCTCAAAATTATACTAGGGAACATCAAGAAAATGAATTAATCTACTATGAATATGGTGGTAAACCTTTATCCTCTAACAAACCAAATATCTAAGGGAAACAAATAGTGGATATTTTTAACCCAAACCACAAAAAATGATGTCAAAAGGTATGATACATCTTATCCACAATAGAAGTTACTTCCAAAGATGATCATTGGAACCCATGATGAACTATATCACACATCACCAAAGGAACTCAAAGTCTTCACTAAAATAACAACTAATTCTAGTTATCCTTAGACTACACTTCAAAAGAATTCCCATAGAAAACATGATCTTATGAGTCCTCCACCCCAAAAACCCTCATTTTGGACTTCTCAACCTACTTTACAAAATAAAATTATACCGTAATACGGTAAAGATACCCTCTATCACAAATATCTTCTATATAGAGAAACATCATTGAAATATCCTCCATTACCCTCAAAGTATCACAAAAATAATGCATGAGATCACTATTTGAATTCATGCTCACAGAATCAGCCTAAAATTCCATTATCTTAATTATAGGAATTCTCAATGTCATATTCATATAATCATTCCATCCACTTATACTGATGTAGGCTTAAATAATGTGAATAAATGATACAACTCAATATCTTATCATCTTTAAAAACCATAATGAATTCACTAATGAGGAAATGATACTAAAATTTCAGAGAAAAAAAAAGTGTAGAAAGATCAATATCACGGGTAGCATAGTTACATTCATGATACCCTAAATACTGATACCCATAAGATATAACATCTATTAAGTACAACAAAATAATACCTAATACACGTTTCAAATCATTATAATAAACCTCAAACATAATTCCCTCTCTGAGAAAATAAAGAACTGGACAACTGAACAAGTTATCCTTAAAAAACTTGAATGTTACATAGAATTGTACATTACATACAAATACCTAATCCTTCCTAGTCAAATATTTTATAGAAGTTACAACCTAAGAGATTTTAGGTAAAAAAATTGTAATATCTAACAAGACCAAGAAGTCTCTAAACCTCTACAAACATTGTTGGATGATACCCATGAAACAACCAACTCAATATTCAAGGTATCCTTGGTTACTACATTTTGAGACATAACATACGCAAAAAAAATCCTACATGACCAAATATCACACTTCAATTGACTCCTATGTAGCCGAGGACACATAAGAAATCCCAAAATTGCCCAAAATTTCTTTTCATGCACCTTCCTAAACATTAAAATTTAAGGATGTAATTAATAAATTCCACTATGAATCAATCTATAAACTCAATTAACACATCCTTTAATCGTAACATGAGCATAACTGGAGAATTAATTCAACCAAAAAACATTACAAAGAATAAAAACAATCCCATAATGGCATCAATAAGCAGTATGTAGAATATCCTCATCCTTCAACCGCATATAATGATATACTGACCATAAATTTATTTTTATGAACAAAATAAATCCCTTTAGCTGATCAAAAAAATCATCAATTCAAATAAGGTGATAGTGTTTTTTCACTATCCCTTTTCTCAAGTGATATTAATCTATAAATATATATAGAACACCTTCTACCTTCTTTGTAAATAGAATGGGAGCACCCAATGAGACACAGTAGGCCAAATGAATCCTTATTATATAATATAATCAATATTAATCTAGAGCTATCTCAAATCATAATAAACAATCTTATATAGGTAAATAAGTAAAATAATTATCTTTATTTGTATCTCTATCAAAAAAATTGATATCACATTGGGGGGGTAGGGTCTCAAACAATTCCCGAAAGAAATTTGGGTACCCTTACAAACAAAACATACTGATCCTATATTGAAAAAACAATTCTCATACATTGAGGAATATAGTTTCTCAGCACATATATATCTAATACAATGGATTCACTTGCTAATATACTGAACTATTTCTCCATCAACGTTTTAAAATATAACACACAACATGTAGTAATCTAAAATACCCTACAAAAAATACAAAAATAATCATGCTAAGGTTAATGATGTATAGATGTATCAAAAAATATAGGATGAATCCCTAAGAGAGATGATTAACTAGAGTAAAATCACAATATATAAACACATCACACATGATAATAGACCTTGAAACCAGAATATTTAATTATAAGGGTAGTGGAACCTCTTCACCTTGAGTCCCAAACCATGGACTTGGGTAGGTGTAGTAAAGGGGTACATAACATCCAAATTAGACAAGTAATACACCCAAGTAGAATATAATTAGATAATAAATTGAAATAAGTATATATATTATGTGGATTAAAACTATAAGGTATTCATCTAAAGACGAATTTCTCCACGACCACTCTAACCCTAATTATGACCACCTCCATAGCAGTGCTCCACCCACATTCCCTGATGATGAGAGGTATCATGAGGCAGTCGTTTACTCACCACATATACTATCTATAGAATAAAAACTCAATATACCTACTAATATAGATACATTTTTGGATAATACTATAAAGACTAAACCTTAATATGGCATAAGAACGCACACTGACAACCAAGGATGTAACACCTTGGGATTTTGAGAATTATTTTTTTTGAAATTAATTTATCTTGTAAATATTTATCATTACACATAAAACTATAAATAGTTATATATATATATATATATATATATATTAAAAACTAATTTAAAATATCATTTCATATTCAATACTTACTTGGTTTGGGCTACATGCAATACCAACTTGTCTTGTACTACGAAAAACACTGACATGGAGTACGATGCATGCTACACTGAGTTTCCACAAAAAATATCTTTTTATAATTTTAATTATTTAAATAAAATAATTATAACATATATGTTAAACATATAAATAACTAATTTTGAAATATTTTTGTTTGATATGAAAAAAATATATTGATAATGGAATATAATATTTTTTGTAAAGTCTTTTTATGTTTAAAGTATTGTTTTGTTGAAAGGATCTATAATTATAATTAATGTAATTGTATACACATTTTGAAATTGAATTAGATAAAATAAACTTTATTCTGAATTTAAAACATTGGAATTATAGTAGGATTAATTTTATGTATTTTTATGAGAACCATAATTTTTTTGATGAATAGTGAAAATTACTACTTTTTAGTTAAAAATGATTTTTTTCTAGGTAAATATTAATTCTAAATGATATTATAAATATTTTTTAATGTCACATTAGATGAATATTAAATCAAATAATACAATTAAATTAATTATTATTATTTTCACTTTGGAACTGAATAAAAAATCTTAACAATCTTATAAACGTTTTCCTACATTAAAACACCATTATTTCATCACGTCTGCGATATTATGACTAATATTAATTTTTCATCTCCTATGATTGGAATTTATAAAATACAACATAAAACATTTTATTCAGTCTAATATTTATTTTCTAATACGACCATGTTAATTTTTGACCAAAATGATGCGTAAAAATGAATAAAATTAATCACAACAGTTAAGGATAAATAATGCCTAATTAGGAACTAAACCTTAAAATTAATGGCCCAAATGACCTAGAAACATATCTAACACCAATTTGATGTCCATATTTAGTCCATAAAATTATGATTTTTAGTTTTTTCTGGGTTTTTTAGACTTTTTTGGGTAAGAACATGTTAACACCTAATTCATTTCTGAAAATTCCATGTGAGTGATTTTCCTCCCCTATAAAAGGCCACAACCTCTACCCATTCCTCACACCCAAAAAACCTTTTATGTTCTTCCCTGATATTCCCATGTAACCTACCAACAATAGAAACTATTAACTTGAATCCTTCCTTTGGGAATATATCCTTTCAAGCAATCATTTTGGGACAAATCCAAAGGAGTTACCCGATTAAGAGGTATCGTCTTCTCTCATGTTCATTTCCATTATTTTTATTTTACACCCCTACACTATCTTAATTATTTTATTTTATGAAAAAACCATTATACTCCATATAATAGTATGTTTTTATGCAAAGGGTATTAACTAAACTTACAAACACCTCCATCTAATGGATGTTGAACATACTGTTTCTGTGTATGGTGAACTATTTTCTCATAAAGCGATGATTGTTCATTTGTCCTTTACCACAAATCAAGGAAGCCAATATTATAGAAAATATATTTATATATGTAATATTTAATATTTAATATTTATTTAATATTATTTATTCTTTTTACAACATTGAAATTTTTTACCTTCCATTTGGTTTTAATATGATAATCTCGTTTGAGGAAATGTGGACTACCACATCCTCAAAGTGATGTGATTCGTTCACACACCACATGGAGTTAATTAAGGATGGGTTTAATGAAATTATATAAAATATATGATATAGTAATTCTTATGGAATAATTATATAAATATATATACATATATATACATATTTTATTTACATACTTTCTTTCAATACGAAAAAATGGAAACATCGTTTATGTGTACGTATGGCTTACCGTCTCTATAAATGATATATTTAATTTCTTAATTATATATGATATTAATTTTCATTTAATAAATATCTTGGAAATAACTCCTATTTATATCATGATATACATTTTTTATAATTATATATGTATAAGTACCAATGATATTACAAATCAAGACACATGGGAAGAACAAAGAGAATATTACCCCAAGTGAATCTTTAATATAGGATCGTTAAAAAGAGGGTAATATAATGTTATAATAATAGAATATATGGTAATAAATAAAAAAATATTACCCTTTAAATGAGTTATAATAAAATTATATTTATTATAAATGAAACTAGTATGAGTATGGAGAGAGTCAAGACAGAAGGTAAGGGGATTTTAATATCACTTTTAGTTTCTGTGGCATACAAGCTATATTCGCCACTCTTTCTTTTTGTGTGGTGTATGAAATGATTGTTATTGTATTATATGTATCTTGTAATATAATTTATGGGTATTCAAAGTCCCATTTTATTACCTTATTATATGGGTTTTAAGTTTCAAAAGATACCAAATTGGTAAAAATGTTTTTGTTTCAATTTGCCTTATTTTAGAATCATGTTTTGTTACGAATCTAAACACTTTTTTGGGTGAATATAATCCATTTTAAATTAATTATCAGGAATATAAAAATTTTCATGATATATATATGATTCTTATAATTACCTTTCCTTACATGTATAAAATGATCCCTCGATACCATGTTATAAGAGTTTATTTGGACAATCTCATTGCTTTTTTGAGATTGTTTATGTTTATGATTCCGTTGATGAAATAAAATGATCCATCTATCAAGAATATTCTTGAGTGTCCTTTTCGTATATTATTTCATTATATACTCATTTATTGGTAACATTTCCAACATTTTGGAATATAATATAGTTAATAATGTGTTTTTAGTAAATCCCGACTTTACCCGCTCTTCATTTAGAAATCAATGTTTTCTAAAAAGAGTTTCCAGGAATATTATACCATTACCATATAATATCTAAAATAAATTTTTACACTTTTTTTATTTTTCCAATATCTTCAAGAGAATAATAACTTTTCTTTTAGAATAATTAACTTTTTTATCATTTTTAGCATGGAAAATGAATGTTCTTTTGACCCTATACGACATGTACAGATTTTACACACCATTCATTTCATTGAATCTCCTTTCCCATTGTTAAAAAGAATAACCGTTAAGAAAATTTTATTAAAAGAAATTTTCATGGAAAAATATTTCTAAAATGTTTAAATTATTATTTACATGCTTTAAAAGTTCTTTCAAGAAAATTGATTTTCTAAATGTTTTCATGAAAAATGATTTTCAAAATGTTTTCAAGAATTATTTTTATTTTTTATAATTATTTTCCATGAAATGGGTTTCAAAACATTTTCATGCTCCCTTTATTTTTTTTCAATATTTTTAAAATAAAAGGTTTTATAATGGTTTGAATCATATTTTAAATTTTTTCAAGGAAAAAGGTGTTTAAAATGATTTGATATCTTTTTTATATGTTTTCAAGTTATTTTCAAGGAAAATTATTTTCAAATGGTATTTTGTTTTTAAAATCATTTTTTAAAATGAGAATGGATATTTCCATCATGAAATTGTTTTTGAGTATTATTCAAAATTAGTTTCTATCTAAGATGACATCTATTGATTTTAATCATGTCTTTATTAGAAATGATATAAATTTTACATTCATATCTTTTATATAAATGAGTTATGATTAATTACATGGACTTTATGAAACCCATTTCTCCTTCTTGTGTAATATGTTTGTGAAACCCATTCCTCTTTCATGGGTTACATGCCTTTGAAACCCGCTTCTTTTTACAGGTTATGTTTATGATGAAAAGATTATTGAACATGTATCTTTCCACATGTTATTATATGTTTACATGTTTATGATACCAAATTCATTTCATGGGTTATGATATGTTTATTTATAATCTTGTGGAACATGTACATATGATTAAATTATGTAAATGGTGGGACCTATATCTTTTTCCATTACCTTGGGTAAAGATTTATATATAATGAGATAATCAAGGCTGGAAATAGGGTTTAATAGGTTTAGTAATCCAGGGATGGAACACGAGTATACTAGGTTCAGTAATATTGTGATGGAACGAGGGTTTACATAGTTTAGTAATACATGGTGGGAATGAAGGTTCAAACAGTTCAGTAAAAGACTTTATCCACAAAGATGTTTTCGCATTGATAACTTGGATACTATAGAAATCATTATATTATTTAGTGTTTTCACAATTCCAAGTCTTACTCCAATGTTATGCTTTCAAGACTTTTGTACATTAATTCCTTTGATTCATGTCTTATGATCTACCATCCTTTAAGAAATGATTCATGTATATGATCTCTTATATGCATGATATGATATTCTATATTCATGATCATATTCTCATACACATATGCTCATTTTTATTCTTACAAGTCTCCTTTGTTTACCCTTAATTAGTATTTGAGATCCCCCCTTTTATGTTTCCATTCCCCAAGGATATGATTAGATTTACTACATTCGATATGTCTAAGAAGGGTTAGAGTAATGAAGAACCCAATGAGAGATTATGTATCTCACTTTTATACCAGTGTTTATGTTCCCATATTTCCTAAACCAATATACCAACTATAGTATTTGGGCATCATTTTGTATTATATTTAAGTATTCCCCAAAATTTATGTAATGCCTATGTTTGTAATGTGAGGGTCACTACAGTTAGTTTTGTATAAAAGTTATAATTATTCTTTGAAAGAAAGGCTGAGAAAACCTTTGTGATAACACTAAGGATACGTACACGGATAAGTCTAAGTATAAGGAATAGTAGAGTAAAATTTCCAGGAAATTTGGTGAAGGATAAGGTGAGTGGTTTCCTACCAATACATCTCTTTCTGGATACTAAAACTGGATGTGGATCTGGCACAGATATACCTATGCGTAACAACTCCAATAATATGTTATGGACTTAACTCGAGGTAATCCGGTACACGATAGTGGGCCTTGTTGCAATCTTGGTTTGACACTCCTAGTGGATATTATATGGGAATTCAAAAAACTCCTCATAAACCATAATAAAGGATGTAGATACATGTTAGCAATGAATAATATAAGATAAATCTATGGTTTCATAGATTATGGAAGGTGTCATGATTTAGACATCATATATGTAATTTTTTATTGACTATGTTGTTTTCTGCAATGATAACTAATGATCAAACTATGCTATTTGTTTAATTAATTAGAGGTAACCAGAAGGATGTGATTTAATATTTAATGTGATGGAAGACATTATAAAGGGAAGTCAAGGGGGATGATCAATGGAGTGAAAGATGTCCCAACCTTGACAAATTTGTTTTCATGGAACATGATTAGCAATGTTTACCTTAACCAAATCTCAGACTCACAAAGGAAGGGAAAGAAGGTGTTCTATGATAGTTTGGGAAATAGAGACCATGGAGGGAAGAAGATTCAGTTTCCTTTGTAAAGAATGTGGAAAAAATTACCCATATGAATGTATTAGTGGAACAAGAATGTGTTTTGACTATGGAAAAGAATGACACAAAGCAAGTGATTGCAAGGGAAAATTAAGAGTTCATTTAACAAATTGGATGAGAATGTTTTCCTCCAAACATTTTCATCGATGGTTATGTGTTTTTAGTGGGGAATAAATGGTTATTATAAAACTCAATGTCCTGAGAAGAAATATCCTACAGAGAATCAGCAAGGTGGTGATAGTAATGGTTACATTGATGATAACGATGAGACTACAGAAGACATGTGAAAGTAAAGAGGTATTATGTAATAGGATGAGGTAACATTGTTATAGGATTATGGATAAAGTAACGAAATTATTTATGTATTTGGATTCCATAATTACGAATTGAGAATTATGTATGGATTGTTCAGTTTATGTTTTGCTAAGGATTTACAAGAATAGGATGAAAGGTCATGATGTACTAAAAAGGTTATCTCAAGAAATTTATCGATTTTAATAATGGAAGGAAACCCTTAATGTATTCATTAGGATAAGATAATGTTTTATGGATAAAGATACATGGGGTATGAATAAGTAAACTAGACATTATTGATTAACTTGGAACTATGTAAGGACATTATTATAAGTGATTTCTACTACCACTAATGATGATTACATCATTTTTGGATTTAAAGAGTAAATACAATATATATTGGAATGTAAAAGCATACATGCTCTCCAAAAGAATTTATGGTAATTTAGGTTGTTACCATGTTTTGAGGGAATATACAATAAGGTTATCCACATGTTTTTAATGTTACAACCAACAAATACTTTTTTTATATATGGAAATCAATGTTAATCTGATTTCATGAATCTATTTCTATGGTTTTTGATTAACATCTTTCGGAAGGGTTATAAGGTTAACCATTCCTGAAATGTTAAATTTACACTTTCGTGGAAGTATTTGAGTCTTGATATTGGGTTGAAAACCATAGTAAAAAATAAACTTAGTTATTATCCTTATTTCATGTATTTCAATCTTGTATATTATATTAGTAATGTTTTAAACTATTTCATCATGTATGTTGGGTGACAACAAATCATGTCTAGTAAGGTTGTGGGTCTTGAACCCTTGAGCGAAGGACGATAAGGGTTTCAAAACTACCACTAGCCAACGTAATGACTTATTTAATGTATATTTAATTTTAATGAATAAATATGTAATATGAAATATTAGAGTTATTTTTTATAGATTAATGCATGTTGTTTTAAAGGGAGAAATAGCTATACTTTTCATTCTTTTATAGATCTAAAGATCCATTAAAAGAAATTTTTAGTGCATCAATTATAAAAGTTTATTTCCAGACATTCATTCCATGTGGTAAGAGATGTATTATAAAATTTTCAAAGACCAACCTACAAATGAAAATTTTTAATTGGAATTTATCAAGAATTACCAATCGTTCTGAAGGTGATCAAAAAATATATTTTGTCCAAATAACATTTTTTTGTTGAGATGATGTAATTTTAAATGATAATAGATTTTTTAATTTGAGGCCATCAACATTACATTTATATTTAAGTTATTTTAGATTGATGTCCTCAATCAATACCTATAAATATTTACCTATTCATCCCTATCCAAACTTCACTCCCAACCTAGGTTATCCTTTGTGGAAACCCTATTTTATGTTACTTTAGATTACCATTAAGGTTCCAAATTTCCATTTTTAAGGGAAGTTTTGTTATTAATTTTTATAATGTGGGTTTCTATGAATGAATGTAACATGTATTAAACCTATGATAGCCTAGAAAAATTTTGAGGGTGAAATTCATTTTAAGGGGGTAGAATGTAACAACATGAGGTTTTGAGATTTTTTTCGAATTAATTTATCTTTTCAATATTTTTTATTTCTCATGAATCTATAAATAGTTATTTATATATATATATATATTGAAAAACTAATTAATACATTAATTTCACATAAAATACAAATTTGGATTCTGGTACATGCAATACCAACATGGCTTGCAATACAAACAAAACTAACTTGGAGTACGACGCACACAACACTTAGTTTCTATGAAACAACTGTTTTATTGATTTTATTATTTAAATAAGATATTTTATATCTATATGATAAATTTAGGAATTAATTACTATCATTTATTTTTGTTTTATATAAATAAAACTTTTTGATAATGAAAGATAATATTTTTGGTAATGTCCTTTTATGTTAAAAATATTATTTTATTGAATGGATCACTTTTAATAATAAAAGTAATTTTAGACATATATAGAAATATAATTCGATAAAATAAACATCATTTTTGATTTTATAATGGTAGGATTATCATAGGGTGATTTTTTCAGATTTTTTGACAGACATCATTTTTTTCCTGAAGAGTGAAAAATACAACTTTTTGATTAAAATTACATTTTTAATAATTAAACATTAATGATAAATGATATTATAAATTTGTATTAAAGTCACATTTTATGAACATTACATATAATATTTCAATGAAATTTATTATAATTCACTTAAAATTGAAACTTAATAAAAAACCATAACAAACTTTTGTACTTTTTCTTAAATTAAAACCCGGTTATTTCGTCTGATATGCGGGAATGCCACTAATGTTAATTTTTTTGATTCTATGATTGGAATTTTAAAAATACAACATACACAATTTTATTTATTATAATATATATATTCTAATAAGACCATGTTAATTTTTACAAAAATTATTAGTTAAAGTGATTAATATTAATCACAATGGTTAATAACAAATTACACTTAATTAGGGACTAAACCTTAAAATTCAGTGCCCAAATCACATAGAAATATGCCAAAAACACATTTTATATCCATATTTAAGACATAATACTTAAATTATTTGGTTTTTTTTGGTTTTTTAAGACTTATTTTAGGTAAGAACATGTGCACACCTTATTGTTTTTAAACGTCCACGTGAGACCTTTTCTTTCCCTATAAAAGGCCACTATGTCTACCCATTCCTCACACATCTCAAACAATTTATGTTCATCCAACATATACCAAATTTTAAACCCAAAAATCCATCCTTAAAACTTGAATCCTATTTTTTGGGAATAAATATTCTCAAGTAACCCTTTTGGCACAATCCAAAAAGAGTTACCTGATTAGGTGGTAATGTATTCTCTAAAGATCCTTTCCTTTATTTTTCTTCTATACCCCTACCATTGTATTTATTCCATTATTTATAAAAAAGTATCTTATATATACTAGAATGTTTTTATGAATACTTTATGACATAAAATAGCACAAACCTCCATCTAATGGATGTTGGACAATCCATTTCCGTGTAAAATGAACTACAACCACACGAAATGATGATTGTCCATTTCTACTTTACCACAAATCATAAGGTCCCTTATAATGGAAAATATATTTATATATGTAATATATTTAATTTATTATGTATTTAATCTAATTTATTTCTTTTAAAACACACATCCTTTTCCTTACAGTTGGTGTTAATACAGTAATCTCATTTGGGGAAGTGTGGACTACTACCCCTCAAAGCGCTGTGATTCATTCACACACCACGTGGAATGTATTGAGGATTGTTTAATGAACATATTATATATATATGATATATTATTTATATTGTTATAATTATATATATATATATACATATATATACATATTTCAATTACATACACTCTTTTAATACGACAATTACATTAAAAAACCATTGATGCATATGTACAACTTACCGTCTCCATGAATAGTGTATTCCATTTGACAAATATATATTTTATAAATGTTTATAATATGAATATAATGGATATAAATGAATTTTATATCTTGATATATATTCTAGAATCATGATATAAATATAAGGACCAACAATATAGAAAATTAAGATACATGTGAAGAACAAAATGAATATTACCTGAAGTGAAACTTTAATACAGGATCATTAACTAGAGGATAATATAAGGTTATAATCAATACATACACAGTAATAGGTATAAGAATATTCTTATATAAAAAAAATTTAGAATAAACATATATTTATTATACAGGATGCTTGCATGAGTGAAAAGAGAGTCAAGACACAAGGTACGTGGATTTCATCTCACTTTTAATTTCTGTGAGACACAAGATATGTTCACCACTGATTCCTTTTGTTTGGTGTATGTAATTCTTGTGATTGTTTTATATACCTTGTACATAAATTTATGTATATTCACATTCCCATTTTATTATCCTCGCTTTAAGGGGTTTATGTTTCAAAAGATACCAAAATGAAAAAAAGTTTATGTCTCAATTTGACTTCTTCGAGGCTCATGTTTTGTTATTCACCAAAACTCTTTCTCAAGGTGAATATTATTCAATTATACATTCCATATCATAAATATATACCTTTTAATGATATTATATTCTTTATTTAATTATCTTAACTTACATGGAGATCAGGATCCCAATATACCATGTTATAAGAGTTTATTGAGACATTCCCATTGCTCTTCGAGATTATTCATTTTTATGCTTACTTTGATAAAATATTATGATAATTATCTGAATAATATTTATGAGTTTCCTTATAGTATATTATTTTATGATATACTCATGTATTAGTACCATTTTCTACACTTTGGTATATAATACACTTAAGAAAGAGTTTTTAAGAAATCCCGACTTTACCCTCTCTTCAGTCGGAAATCAATGTTTTCTAGAATTATTTTCCAACAATATTATACCATTACACTATAATATATAAAATAAAATTTAAAACTTTTTTATTTTGACAATATATTCATGTGATTCGTTTTTCCCTTTCTGAATAAGTCACTTTTTTATCATTTTTACAGTACAAAATGAATATCCTTTTGACATCATACGACATGTAAAGATTTACCCACCACAATTTCTTAGAAGATATCATCAAATTGATAAAAGGATAATATTTTACAAAAATTATTTTAAAATAAATTTTCATTGCAATATATTTTTAAAAAATTTGAAGTCTAATTTAATGTTTTTCAATGTTCTTTTCAATATAAATTTTTCTCAAAATATTTCCAAGCTTTTTTATATGGTTTAAAGAAGAATAATTTGAAAAACATTTCAATATTTATTTATATGTTTACAATTTATTTACCAAAAATTGATTTCAAAACATTTTCATGTTTTAATTAATTTATTTAATTTTTTCATAGATAAATCTTTTTTAAATTTTTTGATGATTATTTTAAACGTTTTGAAGGAAAAGGTTTGAAAATGATTTCATGTGTTCTTTAAATTTTTTCATGGGTTTTAGTATAAAAATTATTTTCCAATAGTTTTATTTATTAAATATAATTTTTTCAAACAAGAAAGGATTATTTTCCTCAAGAAATGTTTTTACTATTTATTTCAAAATTATTTTCCATCCAAGTTGGCAGCTATTGATGTTACTCATTCCTTTGTAGTATATGACCTAAATTTTCCATTCATATACTTTCTATTAATGAGTTATGATTAATTCAATTGTGTTTATGAAACCCATTTATCCTTCATGGGTAATATGTTTATGAAAACTATTTCTCTTTAATGGGTTATATTCTTTTGGAACCAACTTCTTTCCATGGGGTTTTTTATGTGATGAAATGATTATGAAACATGTCTCTTTCTGCAGGTTATGGCATGTTTACATGTTTATGATACCCATTTCATTTAATGGGTTATGATATATTTTTATTCATGATATTGTGGAACATGTATGTATGATTTTATTATGTGATGGGTGGGACCTATATCTCTCTCCAATTCATTGGGTAAATATTTATATCTCATTAGATTGATAGGGATGGATCCTTGATTTACTTGATTCAGTAATTCATGGTGGGAATGAGGGTTTACACATTTGAGTAATAAAGGGATGGAAGGAGGATTTACTTGGTTCAGTAATATATGGTTTGAATGGGGGTTAACCCCATTCTATAAAATAATTTTTCCACTAAGATCTTCTTGGAATTGAATCCTTGTATAATATGGAAATAATTATATGTTTATATGTTTCCACAATGCCATGTCTAATGAATTCCAAATCTCTATGCCATGATTCATGTATATGATATTTTATAGGGAAGTTAAGATCTTATATTTTTAGGATCACATTATCATAACCTTATGCTCAGGTGTATGCTTACATGTCTACTTTGTTTACCCGTACCGAGCATTTGAGCACAACCCATTTATGTTTCCTTTCCCCCAGGATAAGATGAGTTGTAATTTGTTATATATCTCCATGAAGAGTTCTAGTCAATATGAACCTAGTGGGAGATAGTGTAGCTCACTTATGTATCAATTTTTATGATTCTAGGTTTCCAAAGACACTATACCAACTATGGTATTTAGGCATTGTTTTTTATATTGTTTAAGTATTCCATAAAAGTTATTTAGTGTATATGTTTTTAATCTAGGGTCACTAAAATAAATGATTGGTGCTCAAGCCACTAGTGACCATTACCTATTTATGCACAGTAAACCACACCTGATCAACTATATAGGGTCAATAAACTCCCATCCCTAGTGAGATGGGTTGAAGAAGGCCAAAACTAAATACTCTTTGTATAAATATTTTATTTATGGGAACATTATTGACTTGTGGGCATAGATATTGTTTTTTTAGAGTCCTGGTCACCCCCTCCTATGGAGATTCGGTCTTTTCAAGTACCCTGTCTAAATCCTTTACATTTTTAGAACCTTGATATTTGTTAAAAACATATTCTATGTAACCCAATGAGGGATATTTGGATAAGAATATTCATTAAAATATCATACACTATTCCCTTAAATTTTAAGAATGTCAATAGAATAATGAAATTGATTTTTTACCTAATACTAAACACCTACATGTTGGAATTACCTGGGTGGAGTGAAAGAATATATTACTAAAACGTTAAATTAACTCAAAAAGAAATTAATAGAGCCTAAAAATGATTTTATAACTTATCTTTCATAATATCCATCTCCATACTATCTACGAGGAACAAAAACCATCCCTACTAAGATTCCCATGTGTCATCATCACGTTTAATGAAACCTAGTGATCCTTCCAGGAGTATATCAAATTGAAGGTAATATTTGCCTCCCCCATCCAATCCATGATCTCGGTATATAATAATAACCCATAATACTTCTATAGACCAAATCAATAAAACCATTAGAGAGTCCTACACTAAGCATAATCTTCATCAACTTCAAATATTTGGTGATCTGAAGATAGATTGTTTTGAACATCATTAATGTCATCTTAAAGAGGATGTAAAATTGAATAAATTCCATCAAAATAAAAACAGTAGGGAATTGTAGTCCTATAATATAGAATATTTTAGGTTAATTAATAATTTCATTTTCCACCTATATTCAATTTTCTACCCAATTCAAAAAATTACGTGGGAAATAATGATTAATGATCCTTAACTATGTCTTCACTTTGTAATCAACATAAAAAATCATATAATGTTCAGAAATATTGAATTTCATTTCATCAAATCATAGATGTCCTAAATACCTTGGAATTAGCTGGTCTCCTATTCTTACAACACATGCTAAAAAATACTAATACCATTTACCTCCCAAACCATGAAATCTTAACTAGTTATTATCTCAAAAATCCATCTTACATATCAATCTTATGTTTTGATTCCACTGTTTCATATACCATATCCATTGGTACCTCTCTTGGTTGGCAGTGAAGATGGAAATGACCCCAAAAGCCCACCTTCAATAGGCTCTCGGTTGGTGACTAACACTGAGTGTATAAAATTAATACAATGAGAGGTGTTACCCAATTTTTATAATTTTTAGAATAAAATATAACTTGATATCCACTAATAAAAACAATAAAAAACAATAAAACCAATCCCAATACATGAATGTAGTTCTATACGGAATAAACTAACTAAATATGCAAAAATAGCATAGAATGTGACAAAAGACCCCGTAAACTCCTGAAAATCCTCTCTAAGGTAGTAATTCCGAACATGATCACCAACTTACTCAAATGGAACCAAAAACAATTATATATATATACATATATATATGGGGTGAGAATATAGGTATACATAGTATAACCCTCCATGAATCCAATCACATAAATGTGAAAGAAGCATACTAAATCCCAATGAATAAATATATAAAAGCGACTTGTTACAAATTTAGGAAACTCTATATCCAATATTTTCCATGTATCGCTAACCATGTAACACATATAAGTAAGAATATACATATCAAAATATATATGTAAGAATGGTTCCCAATATCCTGTTCCCCACTAGTTTATCACTCTCATTCCCTAATGGGAAACATTCTATCATCCTATCACTAACATAAGTTATCCTACAACATGTGAATATATAGAAAAAATTATTAAATACCATCTAAAAACAATATTAATACTAAAATCCATTAAAACCCATGTATCATGCATTATACCTCGGGCCACTATTACCCATACTTGTACACTCAAGGGAATATAATGTCACCATAATCTAGTAGAAGTATATTGTATAGCCTTATGATGTTACAACATACACATACTTGTATAGTAATACCATGAGTTGTCACAATCCATGTAAACACTTATCATATGTGTTAATTTATTATCACATGGGTATATTGACACATTACACTACATTAACGGGAAAAATTGGATGAAAAAAAGAAAAACATATATTCTCCACCATCCTAGATGTTTGGGAAAATACCCATAACTAAAATATTTGGGAATTATCTACTTGTACAACATGAGTGGTGAAGTGTATGAAATTAGAAAATATAAGAATAAATATCACACATAAATATATAATTATAAATACATAGCATAGGATGAACTGAATCTATCATCCCATATGAAACATGACTATTAATGCTAAGGCATAGAAGATAAGATCTCATACATCCACACAAGTATCAAGATTCTACGAATTTTGAATTTACATTGTAATTATTGAAATATGTATTCATTTTCAACTTATATTAAAAGGATCATTGGATGATGTTGAGGCTAAAATCGAAGTTTTTTTATGTTTATTAAATTATTTTAAGAAGGTTTTATCATTGACGAGATGAATTTGTGATGGTTATATGATTATTTAATGATGTATGGATTTCCCGAGTTTAGGAAGAAAAATGGAAAAGCTCCCGATATATAAAAGTGATTCTAGTTGTTGTGTAATCATGATTATAGTGGATGAATAAACATGATCCAATTCCCAATGTTGTAATCATTCTGCCTTACCAAACATACATCTTTCCTCTTTCAACCATCAAGATTCATCTATGTTAAAATATTCCTAGGCTGAGTAATCTTGATTCTATTTTTATTGTAATTATCACCATAATAATAATCGATGAGTTTACATAATAAACACAGGGTCCTCTTAATCATAATGTGTACAATGAAACCATAAATTTACTTACGTAACCATCATTTCATCTATATGATATTTTTAGTTTCATAATTATTGTTTAAATAGGAATCCAAACTGGTTGATGAAAGAGATATTATCCAATGATGAAAACAACTCAATTAAAATGTGATTCCTCAAACATAATAAATCTATGATCCCCACATCATAAAGATCAAAACTAACAACTTTCACAACTAGATGTTGTAGATCTCAATGAAATTGAAATACATTTAATTTGTTTTAAATAATTTTATATATATTTTAGTGGATCAATTCTATTCGATTATTGAGTTACTTAACCACATTCTAATTAAACTGTGATTCATGATGTGTTTTATATATAGGTATAAGTTATTTTGAATTCTAGTTTGAATGAACTATTGAGTCATGTGATATCCTTTATAAAATTATTGTTAGTGAGTAAGATTTTTATGAATATATTAATGAAAGATTTTTCATGTTGTGTTTTTTATCATTGGAAATTGAAGTGGGGATGTCTTGAATGGTTTGGTTATTAATTAATGAAGTAGACGGTAGATTTGGAAATTATCATTTAATGTAAATTTTGGAAAATTTAACTATATAATGATCTATGTGAATATTTTATAAAATGTTGTGAGTACTATAAATAGGTATTTGATAATTGATATTTTTATAATTATGATTGATACATATTATATTATACTAATTCAGGATTAGAAAAGAACATGTGTAATTGAGTATCTATCTATACATGAGAATTACTTTATTAAAGATAGATATTTTTTATATATGTAAATATTGAGGTTTATGTGTTTTTGAGTTTGACGAAATATAATATATTTCTATGGTTAGAGAGTTAAATGTGTCTGTGATATTATGTAAACGAATGAAGAAGAAGAATTGGATAAATCCAATATCAAATTCATATAAGAATATGATATTTTAAAACCTTATATCCCCTTGTTTGAGATAAAGAGAATATGTAGTCCCATAAAGGGCTCAACATGCAGTGATATGAGCAATTAAATATCTTCATCAGTAATTTACTATCTAGATTTTGAAGCATCTTTTAATAAATAATGTGAGTAGTGTTTCCAAAAAAGTATTTTTCTGGATTGAAGAAGATGATATAACAACTATTTTTAGTAAAACTACACTTCAAATAATACATCTATCATCTATTGGTGTTTTATTTCATTAAAACTATTGGGAGATAGTGGAACCATTTTGAAGCAGTGTAATTTTTGGGAAGCATAGGCTCATGAAAATAACTGACCCAACCAACTTTATTGATAATAAGAAATTTGTGATAAATTTATATCTTTAGATAAGAAATAGATATAAAATAGAGTATTATAATAGTTTATGAAAAACCATTGTAAAAAATATTATATACATTTCCCTTATTTACATTCATATATTTTGGGCAATGATGGGTTTTATCAACATAAGAAGGTCATGTAATGAGTGATCATAGAGGTCTATTTTGTAGAAATAAATTATTAAAAGATTGATTCACTCATTAAAACATCCCATCTCAAAATAAATATTTTGTCAACAAATACATTGAAGTGGTATTAGATCAGAAGGTTACCACAATCAAAATGTATTTAAAAAATATATACAACATCAAATCTATGAATAGTTGAGTTGTGATTACATTTGATGGAAATAATTACCATGGTTGTAAAAATATAATATTGTGGTTTTTGTCTAAGGTTTTTGAATATCTTGATGCATCCATTATTTATTTTATATCCCTTTAAAGAGGTGATAAAATTAAATTTACTGATAAAAAGAAAATTGAGGTTGTTGGAAATTCTAGAAGTGTTATTTTGATTCCACTCTCTAAGAAGGTTTTATTAATGTTATGTGATTAAAAACATAAAAATAAATTTTTGATAAATTTAAAATAAGTTATAAATATAATGTGATAGTGAAAAAATAATAATAACAAAATTAGAGAATAATGTTTATATATTAAAGGTAACTGCTTATTAATCTATTTATGATTACTTCACTAGAGTGATTGCGACATTGATAAACATTAGATATTTTTGTGAAAGGCTAGATGACTCCATTATTTTCAATAAAATCATGAGAAATTTTATTGACTTACCTGATCCTAAATATTTTATTCCTTATGATAAGAAAGATATCTTGTTGGATGAATTAAAAAATTTCATCATTACCTAAGAAATGATAATGGAACCTTCATTGGAAACTGAAGTGAAATATGAGATTTATTTTGAAGCCATAAGAAATAATAATCTAAATGAAGAAGAAATTTATCATTCTACTGAGTCTGATGAGGTTGATTATGATTATATTGATAATGAAAAACATATAATCCTATCTCATATATCTATATATTTCTGAAAATTCGAGGGAAAATATGAGGGGAAACATCCCTTGAATTTATTCAAATTTGTAGGTATTAGAAAATTTGAAGTCAAATGTATAATGAAGAAAAAAATATGAGTTTTATATAGATAATTAATAAAAAATATACATATAATAATAAATTAAAAAAATATATTTTAAATCACCACGAAAGACAGATAACATCAATAAAGCTTTTCCATGAAGAAATAGAATAAACATGATGGGTAAATAAGAATAATATGACTCATATTGTAGTATAGAATATAATAACAAGTCTCCTAAAAGGTTAAAAAATTCATATCTCATATAGAAGAGCAAGAAACCTTCTCAATAAATATTGAGGAAGGTGGCGACGTGATGTACAAGGAGAATATTATTATATCTAAATTAGAGGTATGTATTGATAAAAAAAAAAGGTAAAGAAAATATTTTATAAAATGAATAAATTTTTTGACAATAAAGGTGAATCAAATGAATAATATCTTAAAAGAGAAATTAACCTAATTATAGATCTCAATAAATTCAAGATGAAGTCAAATTATTATGAAATCATTATGAATGTTCTTGAAGGAATTTTTCTTGAAAGAAGAATAAATGAGAAAGATGGAATACTTTTTTTACAACTAATAAGAAGTTAAAATTTTTAAAACAGGGCTTAAAAAATGTTATTGATGTTAAGTACCAATCATCCACAACATAGATTTTTTTCTTAATTTTTTTAAATTTATATCTAAATCTACTAAAAACTGTGAATCTATTTTGCCTTATAGTTATGGTTCTATTTAATTTTTTCATCAATACACGTAAGAAAAATGATTTAAAACTCTCTTATACATCTGACGAATAATTAATAACGACAGAAAATTTAAATCCTTGAAGAAAAAAATCATCCCAGATGTGGAAAATAAAGTAAAAAGTATGGAATTAAATTTTTAATCAATATTATAAATGTAACACAAGGTTTAGATTTAGTATTTATTATTGGTATTGGGGTAATTTTGGACACAATTAATACACATTATAGTGTAATATGTCCTTAACTAAATGAATGTATAGATCAAGGGGGATTATCTCTAAAGAGAAAAATGAATGAGCATCTAAACAAGAAGACTGTGAAAAATATCCATACAAGACTGCCTACTCAGAAATGATTTGAATGATTGAAAGATGACTGCATTAGAAGTGAGAGACAAGGTAATTATACTATTAAGATAATTAAAAATATGATTTCATAGTTGTACAATATATAAAATCATAATGAATCTGAAATGAAATGCCAAGAAGAAAAATATTTCACATTGGAAGTGGCACTAAATGTAAGTAAGATAAGATGGACATGGATCCTTAACAATGGGTGTTATTCAAAAATGATTAGAGACACAAAATTTTTTAATGTTATAAATGATCATTAAGGAGGAGTAGATACATTTGGAACGGATAGATCCTTTAAAATCAAAGGTGTCGTAAGTACTGAGATTGAGTCAAAAGGACTGAAATAAAAAAAAATTTAGTTGTGGAATAACAAAAACTAAATTTTATTAGTGTTAAAAAACTGTCTGATGAATGAAATTAAGAGTTATTTAAAAATAAATTCTTTTAAATAATTATACATAAAGATGAAATAGTTAAAACAAGTGTTAAAAGAATAAGCATGAACTACTTCAAATTGGTGACCCATCCAATTATTTCTGTATGTGTGGTAAAAATTAAAATAAACTATATCATTAAATTCATAGACATCATTAATATAAAAACATGAGCATTAGTTTTCCAAAATGTGTTGTTAATATACCTTCCTACGGTAAAAAGGGATCTATAATCCATTTGCGACACATTTATAAAAGGGAAGATGGATCAAGGGACACATAATAATTTTTATATTCTATCTATTAAACAAGTTGATCATCTATATTTAGAAGTGTATGGTTGTTTGAGAAATTGTTAATAAAGGGTGATATAAATTTCATTATATTCATTGATGAATATACCCAGATTATTGATGTTCTTTTTTTGAAGGAAAAACAAAAGGCTCTTTATATGTTGAAAATTTTCATATAGAATATAGAGAAGAACATGGTGTTTATATAAACAATGTGTGGTTTTGACAGTGAATGGAGTATATATGAAATTATTTTGAGAGATATATAGAAAATAATATAATAAATCATAAATATAGTTCATTATACACTCCGAAAGAAAATGGGGTTTCCTAGAGGAAAAATAAGATCATTTTAAACATGAGAATAACTATGTTATCTAAAAAACAATTTTCATATTTATTTTGTAGAGAAGATATGTCCACAAATTTTCACATTAAAAATAGATTTTTTGGGAATCCTAAGACACACAAGATTTTATATGAGATTTAATACTCCAAAAATAAAACTATCGGTAGATCAATGAAACAACTATTTTCTTCAATTATGGAGAGGGTCAAAAATATGATTAGCTTATGGTCATGTAGGAAGGTTTCCAAGGCAGGAATGTAAGTAAACATTATTTCTATGGCCTAAGAAATCTTTTATTATGTTATGTCATTATTAAAATGTCCGGAAATTATTGTGGATTAGATCCATCACCATATGGATAACTTCTGGTGGGGCACCCATGATGGAAAACATAACACCCATTGGGTGTCTTTGAAAAAATTTCATATTTAGGAATTCAGTGGAGGTATCGAATTTATGAATCACAAATGTTTTAATGAGGAAATTTTGAAAAAACAAGGATGAAACATCCTCACAAACCAAAATACCCTATTCTAAATGGTTTTAATAGAAAAATATTTCCCTCGTTTTGATTTGTTTCTCGCCCACCTGGGGTTAAGGTAGAGTTTTATGTAATGAATCATTTGGGATGAAAAATTTCTTATTAATCTAGTTTGAATTGGGAGAATTACTAACGGAAATAATTTGAGTGTTTGGTATGATCCGTGGCTATAAAATTTGGTAAAACTTATGGTTTCTTAGATTTTTGTTCTATGATTCGAAGCTACAAGGGTGAGAGATATGATCAATGACTTTCTTATTGATTGTTTTAGGGGGAATAATTTCAATTGGTTTAATGATGTAGATCATACTCTCATTTTGAGTATTCCTCTCAAACCAGGTATAGGGAAGGACCAGATTTGTTAGACTGGGGATTCTTCTAAGAGGTATTCAATTTGATTGGGATAAAAAATGCAGTTTCATGACTTGGCCCAAGTATTTCCCAATAATCATAGGAAGAGTGTCTGGTGTCTAAAATCCCACCCAAGGTTAATTTTTTTTATGGAAGGTCAACTCTAATTTTCTTCAAACCTAGGACCATTTGGTGAGATGCCATCTTGTGGATGAAGAAGGTTGTCCATTGTTTCTCTAAAATATGGAATCTCCTTTGCATGAAATTATTTCCTATCAAATGGTGGAAGAGTCATTGAAGGAATGTGAGTTATATTTACAAAATTAATTTGATACATCTATTGGGTTGACCCAAAACATCATTAAATATGAGTCTTTGTTGGAACCATGAGTAGTGGGGTTTATTTTCACAATTTCATGGATGGTGTGGTCTTGAAGAAAATAACGCGTTTTCTATAATAAGGTGACTCAAGACTGTGTTTGGGTCCAGAGGGATTTGGAATGGATGAATTGTTGGAAGGATTATGATGCAGTGCCCTATGAGTGTAGTAATCGGCCGGAACCTCCCTGTTGGTCTCCCCCTTCAGAGATTTTTATCAAAATCAATTTAGATGTGGAAATCTTTATTAATTATAGGGATTTTATTAGATTCATTTCCCACAACAGTGATAGACAGGCTGTGGAAGCTCATTTTAGGGTTTAATGCCTTCTGAAACCCTAGAGTGGCAGAAACATCTGCCATTTTCATGGGATTCATCTCGCCCGCTCAAAATATTGGATCAATGTTTTTGGTGGAATCTGACTGATTGAAAGTGGTTAATTCATCATTAAATAAGTATGATAACTCTTAGAATTTTTGACTTATTTTGAGAAGGATTGGGTCCTTGACCAAGTGGTTCTATGAATTTAGCTTTTCATTCATAATGTAATAGGGAATCTGGATGATCATTGTTTGTTATGTTATGGGAAAACATGGGGTGATCATTATTGGGTGCTATCTTACCCTAAATGGATTTTAATGTCTGGCATGCGTGATCAACAATATATATCATCTATTTAAAAAAAACATAAATCTAGGGAAGATTGATGAAAGTGTTAAAGTAGATACAATTATAAGATATCATTACAAGGGGAGTATAAAAAAATTACATAGTAGAAAAATATATAATAGTGTTTAAATTTTAAATTTAGTGAATATTATTACAAAATAGACAGGGTTATTGAGGCTGAATATTAATCTACTAGAACTAGAAACATGAAATTACTTTTAAATAGGTTGCAGATCAAGCTATAAATGAGTAATTTGTGGGGGATATTGACTCAATTGTGATTAGAGATAATGAATTAGTTGGGGACCATAGGGTAAATTTTCAATGTCTAAAGAAAATTATCGATTTTCAGAATATTACTGGCCGATGATATAAACCTATACCAACTTGAAGAAGTGTGAGGTTTTAAAACCAAACTGCACTTATTTCACAAGTTGAATATCTAACTGTTTATGAGGTAATTTGTCATGAACAATTGATTTTTTATATGAATGTTTAACTTCATAAAATATAAAATAACTCTACTTGGATAGTGATTTCATGATCCTAGATAAAACATCATTTTTATAATATGGGTTTCCATAAATTAGTTGAATGAGAAATGTAAAATCACGAGGAATAAATTAAGACTAGTTTAAAAGGGATCTATTTAGTTTAAAATAGTATAATTTTAGGATAAATAGCCACTAGTGTAAATACTTGATACCATTAGGATATTATTGGTAGTATCATATTATAAACATTATAATATTTATCAATTGAATGTGAAATATTCTACCCCGAATGGTGATCTTGAAGAGTAGGTTTTCATTCAAGAACCTGAGGTTTTTCTTCAAGATAAATATGGGAGCATGGTATCTAGGCATAATAGGTATCTAAAAAGATTAAAAGACTTCCCAATAAAATTTAATTCCAATTTACATAAATTATAGAGAATCATGGATTTTTCAAAAGGAATATTTAATTGTAATATCTACATGATAGTGTTGTCCATAGGTACTATAATTATTATACTATATGTGGATAAAAATATTTTTTTTGGTGGAAGATAGAATCATTGTAGGGAGTTTAATAAGAATAAATATTCATTTTGAGTTTTTTATTGTAGTTGAGTTTTTATATTTTTTCGAATTAAAATCATTCAAGGGGATGATCATATTTTTTTCCTTGAAAAAATACCATTAAGAATTACTAATTAGATTTTTCAAGGTGAAATCCAATGGGATTTTTAATTATATAGTTATTTTGAAAAAGTTTATCAATGATTATTTTGGAATAAATATGAATAAAAAGAATGATATAAAACTTATTGGAATCCATCTATACCTAACAAATTCCATACATATCATTTTTTTCTATGATATTATGTGTAAATTTCAAACTGTCCTAAGGAATCTCACATGCTAGAAGATAAGAGGATTATTAGGTATATCAACCTTACCCTGAGTTATGGGTTGATCTAAAAATACTATTCATAGTTGACCATATAGGGTTTCGTAGATTATGATTAGGTTAGAGATTTTATTCTTATAAAGTCCACTTTCAGTTGAACACTATTCCTAGGAAAATGTTTTGAGGCATGGAATAATAAGATGTTATTTTAAGTGGAATTAAGGACAACTAAATATGAGTAAAAAATATCTTTATATTATTATAATCAACTGATAAATAATAATATTCAATTATAATACTTGATATTTAATGTTGAAAATCCAATATGTATTACATATGACAATAAATTTGTTATAGATCTATCTAAGGACCTGATTCAACACTCTAAATCAGTGTATATTGATCTCATATATTATTTCATCAAATAAAAGGTGGGTGAAGGTGATTTGAAACATTTGTATATTAGCACCAATAAACAGGTTTAATATATTTTCACCAAATAATTACTGAAGTCTATGTTATATAAGTTGATGTTGAAACTTAAATTAATCCTTACCCACCCACTTAGAAATGTGTGGAAGGTAACTTCCTTTTACTCATAAGGATTTCTATTGTATTTTTAATGGGTGTGACAAAAGTATCAAATTTCATTTTCTATTTCAGGTGGAAGGGGTGAATATTGTAAAAATAGAGAATGAATATCTTGGATATCAATTTCACTATTTATTTAAAATGGGGGAAAATTTAAGATGAGGTGGAGGTGACATTAATTTTAAGTACCAAGATAAAAAGTTCATGTCACCAAGGGATGAAATTATGTAAAAAACTATATTACCATATATTTTTGAATCAAGATGAATCACCCTTAAAATATTTTATCACATAATGACCCTTGAGTGAGTTTTATAAGACAAGATAAGATCACGATCAGGTTTATAAAGAGCATAGAATGGATTTCAAACAAATTTAAAAAATGGATATTGACCCCCCCCCCCTTATATTTTTTGATTCTTTTATTTCAATCTATTTTAAATGAATCACCAAAAGCTAATGAGACAGATCATTAAGTGTTTGGATTTAATTTTAATAGTTTTTAAAATGGTTGATAAGGGATGGAATTAATTTATAAATGTTATATTCTTATTTCATGATGTATAGATATCTTTGGTTCGAGAAAAAATGGAAAATTCCTCTACGAGTAAGAAGGATTCCACTGGCCACATAAGAATGATTCCTTGACCTACGTAACCATCATTTTTCTTTGCAAAAAAATTATATTACATTATGTAACCATTATTTTGTATCTATGTAAAAATCATTTTAGGTTGTGTAATCATGAACATAGCATAGTAAGAACGAGACTTATAAGAATTAATAGTGAGTATTTAAAATCATCATTAGATCTTCATTACCAACATGTGTGTGTTATGTAATCACTATTCCAGTTAGATAACCATCACTTGTATTGGTTGAAATTATCTGTTCTAGAATTATTTTGATGAATATAAACCAAAAAGGAAATATATGTTCCTCAATAATCAAAACACCACTTTTAAAATGTGATTCATGAAACATGATGAATATGTGATACATACACCATGAACACAAAAACTATTTACTAGTAAAATAAAATGGGGGAGATCTTAATATAAATGAAATACCTTTATTAAAATTTTATTAGTAATTCATATTTTTTTAACGGGATGCTAATATATTGTTATGTAGTTCTTAAATCACATTATATATAAATATGTGATTCAAGATGTGTTTGAATTGAATGTAGAAGTTATTTTGAAGTTGTGTTTGAATAAACAATTGACACACCAGATATCCTTCACACCACAAGTGGTGTTGAGTACTCTTTTTTTATGAATTAAAAAATGAATGATGTTTTATATTTAGTTTTTCTTACGAAACATCAATGTTGGGATGTCCTTATCGGTTTGGTTATCAATTTAATAATAAGAAGTATGTTTTAGAAATTATTTTTGAATGTTAATTATTGGAGACTTATCCATGTGAATATCTTTTTGAATATTTTATGAAATTTTTTGAGTGATAAAAATGAATATTTTATAATTTTTTTTAGAAGAAAGCTCATTATATGTTATAATATAACAATTATCATTTATGTAAAACACATGAGAAATTAATGAGTCAGATGTATAAGATATTTTCCTTATCAAAGAGAGATTTTTTCCCTACATAGAAATATTTAATCCATCAAGTATTTGTGTTTGATGAAATAAAATATCAATATCTGGCTAAATACTAAGATGTTTTTGTATAAAGGAGTGGAAGAAGTAAAAAATATAATTTCTTGAAGTTATGGTAACCTCATCTACAAAATGTATTTTTCCCAATCCCTCACAAAGGGGATGATATTAAAGTGGATATTCTTGGTAAACAATGAAGTGGATATTCTTGATGAATTTTGAAGTGTTCCCTAAAAATTATGTTTCTAGATTAAAGGGGAGGATCTCAAAAAAAAATCTAATGAAAGATGAAATATAAATAATACCTCTCTCATATGGTAGTTTTTTATTTTATTTTAACTAGAGAGAGACAATAAAACCTAAGGGAGGAAGCGAAAATACTGAGAAAATTGAATTAAGATATTAACGAATCTAACAACTTCTATTGACTACAAGATATTAGTCAAAAATTAGTAGAGTAGAATAAATACTGACTACAGTAAGAATTTGGATCATACATTGTGGAAAAACATGTAAAATCTATTGTGTTCTTTGATCCTTTTTTAATTTTATATCATTTAGTAAAGGATAATATTTATCTACTCTAGGGTGTTATATCTAAGCCAACTATATAATTTTGTTTCAAAAAAAATATAAAAAAGGATCTAAAATGATTCTCCACTCCCCTCTTAGTATAACTATTAGGTGTACTAGAAAATTTATCTTTAAATATCTTCACTAGTAATTTCTAATTACCTTTAATTAATTTTTAAAACAATTATAAATTACAGATTAATCATTTCATGTTATTATAAGACAACATACTTTTTATTCCCATACAGACCTTAGGATTTCCATCCCATAATACTTGGATCATTCATGTCAACCACACCATGTTTTATTTATAAAATTTTTTCAACATGACCACCCATGAACAGAGTTAATTATTAATTATTTTTCTATCCCAATAACTATTTATTAAATGGATCATCCAATAAAATTCCACAAAAAGAATCACTCTCCATGATTAAACAAACTATAATAGCTAGTTGAAAGAATGAAAAATAACCATCCAATAACTAGCATTCAAAATTAAACATCATGAATAATGGTAAATACCAACTCTAAATCCAAATCCCTAAAACCCATCAACAAGACTTTTAGAAAAACCAGACAAATAGGAAATAATATCTCTTATCTTACACCATTTATCCTAATATCAACCTCATATCAATGATAGAAGACAATTAAGACCATATATCAACTTTTTTCATCCTTCACACATATAAAAAACCACACACATTAAAATATGTAAAATATATACCATCCTAGAGTACATATACACAATAAAATAAATTTATTTTCATCAAGAAAAACTCAGGGGAAAACTAAGTACATAACATCATGCACATAGGCCCAGTAAAAAAGAATAATCTTACTAGGACCTAAACATTGGTCTCCATCAAATAAAAATTTCATTAACATATTTAATTAGTAAATTTATTATAAATAAGTTTCAACTATATGAATCCTTCCATTAAATTCAAACAAATTCTTGGAATAAACCACGAACATTATTCAAGAATTAATTTCTCTCTAATAGGTTTCAAGGAAGAATGGTAATTAAATTCACCTAAACATTCTGTTATTCTATTCATCTTTATTGTATTTATGATATTTATCCAATTTCAATCATATAAAAATTGACAGTCGACAATCAATAACAATAGAATTATAGATAGATAACAATCTTGAAATTTTCAAGTGGCATAAAAAATTGTCAATACATGCAATCACATTAGCCATAATTATTATATTCCATAGGTAAATAACATCATTACTCAAAGAAACTATATATTGAAACTTTCCCATCAATAAAAAATTAAAACGAGAATTAACTAATCCCTTACATTGAGATGGAACATTCATTTTTCTCTATGTAAAAATGAAAGGACATATATATATCTCTAATCATCTATATGAAAAGGAACTCATGATTCCTATGGAAATAAAACCATTGATCCAGCTTCAAAAATCATAAAAAACACCAACATAACTGAAGGAATCCTACTCACATAGACACAAATGACATAAAAAGAGATATCAGAACCAATCAAATAAGAAAAACTCACCAAATTTCACTAGAAAATGATCTATAAAATCCAAGGGATAGAGATTAAAAAGGGGTTTAATATATCTTAATGAGGCCCTTGGTTCATCTAGGGTTCAAGGATAATGATATAAAGTGTAGGAATTCATGTGGAATTTTTAATTTACTCATGCATAAATTTTATAGACTACGAGACGACTCCTATGACCACACCACAATCCATGGTGTTTTAATAAAAACCACAACACAGTATGGAAGAATATGATATAAAAGTTCAATATTTTAGAATCCATGCTTCAATCACTGCACATCTCACAAAAATCCCAAAATCATAGGGTAAGGATATGGTGTAACATAGGAAAAACACTATAGTAGTGCCCCTTAAAATTGATATATGTAAAACAGATCCTTGGGGATCCACGACATAACCTATTTTCTCCAACCAGAACATCCTCTTCCTACTAAAATTTAATCACATCCTCACTCCAACTCATTGATTATATCCCAATAACCCATGACCACCCAAAAACAAAAAATTAAAGGCTAAAAAAACAGGTAAATTACATCTGATACCTATCAAAATATTTTCCTCATTGAGAATTTAAACGAAAAAGTAACTAGAAAATAAAGGAAACAATGTAACACCTTTTTCTACACCTTTCAATGATATTTGTAGAATATAACACAAAAAAACCATGAGGGAAGAGAACATAAAAACATAACATCACCCTAATATTAAATAATAATCAAAATAACTACATAATATCAAAACAAAGTTAATAAATTGAATAAATTGAGATATTGAGCGTAGATCTAAAACTTTCATTCATAATAGATCTTCTCCAAGACACAATGCTTCCATATGATAAGAAACAAAGGAATAAAATTACATTGAAACACATTCTTCCAATTTTTATGAATCTCAAGAGGTCATTCCTTAAATGAAACACAATATTCAACATACATGAAAATAAACATGAAGGAACTAGTAAAGGAGAAACATTAAAAAGTCATCCAGAATCCATATCATCTGTGTGGTAAGTGACAACTAATACACAATATCTTAAACATTACATAATACCTTGAAAAGTCAAAGATATTTTTTGTGGTGGGAGAGCCTACTCCCTTGACCTAACCTCCATTACACATGATATAATGACCCATACATTACATACATTTTTTATAATAAAAAATTGAAGTACACTTATTACAACATATAACAAAACCATGAAAGGACCTTATAGGTATAGTGTCTTTAGAAACTGGGAAACATAAACAAATGGTTCATAAATCATCTACGTCGTCTCCCATTTATTTCATCATATCTAGAGTCCATTTTTGGCACATCCTACTTAATAACCTTCTTCCTGACCTAGGGAAATAAAACATACAAAAGGGTTAGCTCAAATGCTCAGTAAGGGTAATCAAATAAAATATCAATCACATCATATTCTTAAGAACATATCATTTTGGAAATCTTAACCTGCAAAAGAGATCATAATTTTATAACATGGGATAAATCATAGTAGTGAAATTTAATCCCAATAATCATAACTTAAAACATGAAACTTTGTGGAATACACACATAATCATGGAGAATCATTTCTTAGTAGTCAAGAATCATTGCCAAGACTAACTTAGCGGACAAAGTCCATTTCTGAACCGAGTTCACTCCTCGTTTCAGTCCTGTTTCACTGAATGGATTAACCTGCAGTTCCAACCATGTCTATCTCATGAGATATAAATCATTACCAAATTCATTGGAGGGAGATATAGGTCCCACCCATCTCATAATGATACCATTCTTATGTGCTCCACAAATCAAAAATCATACATCATAGCATAACCCATGTAATAAAAATGGGATTCTTAATCATCATGTCATCATAACATAATCCATATAAGATAAAAGGACATCATAAAAATAATTACATCATAAAATAATCAAAACAATGTAAAAATAGGGATATAAACAGAACCCTATATTATCGTAGATGGAAAATAATTTTGATAAAACACTTGAACTCCATTCTTGAGAAAAATATCCTTTCTACTTCAAAAACATTTTCCTTTCTCAACATGTAATATAATTTTGAACTAAAATAATTTGATTAAAAATAAACTTGAAAACTTGAAAAGGAAGCATCCTAGAAATAATTTTCTAAAAATCCATTTGTGAGGTATAAGTTAAAAAAACATTCTTCTCATACTTTGGCCGGAAAAGTCAAAAAGTACCTCGTACGAAAAACAACAAAATATTCATTTCATATCTTTTACTAAAAACTCACCGAAGGGTAAAATTGTATTTAAACAATTTTAGGAGGATGGAAATGTTATTACATATTTAGGAAACATGGATGTTGATGATAAATATTCCCCAATAAATTCTGAAATATAAAAAATCTCAGATAAAAATTGAGATTGTGAGATTTTCCCTTACCTGAGGTCTGATTTTCTTCGTAAGTGTCTAAAACTCTTGTATAATGGTTTAAATAATGTCATTAACTTATTCCAGAATCATAAATATTTTTATAATATCATATATGGTCATATTATTAACTTATTATTACTAATATTTCATTGCTACTTGTTATTCGGGTGTTTATTACTTTTTGTTCTTATTTGTGTTTTGTCGAATAAATTCTTATTCTTCTTTTTAGGTTATAGACAAATCATTTACAGAATGGTATTAGTATCATATATATCATATTCATTCATTCAATTCATTTATATAATCATTATGCAATGAAGATCATGTTGAACGAGTCACATCACATCACGGAGACGGTATTCCGTACGTACGCACGAGCGATGTTATCATTCCAATGATCGTGGAATTGTATGGGAGTGTATGTATACTATTTAATAATAAATATCAATTTAAAATAATCATATATATTTATTCTTTACACCATTATACCCATCAAAGTAAGTTGGTAGTGGAAAAGTGATTACACCACAGCGTGGAGACAGTATCCCGTACGTACGCACGCACAATGATTTCGTTTTCCCGTAGGATGGATAGATGGTGAAATAGGGTTGTTTCATACATATAATAACATATCAGTATATTATTGGTACTGATGTTATTACTTCATAGTGAAACAACTAAATAAGAAGAAGTGGAAGAAGAAATAAAGTTGAACGAATCGGTAACAAACATTACCTCTTCTTTGAAGCGCGTCTTTGAGACCTCTTTTTAGGGCACTAAAATTGGTCTTTGAAGAATACCAGGACCTCTAAGATGTTTCTAGGGAAATGGAAAAGAAAATTTATCCAGGTTTGGCCGATATTGAAGGCTCAAAGTGGTGTGAGGAAGAGAGGGAGGAGGTGCCCTTTTATAAGAGAGGAGAGGGGTACCTTTGAAAAAACATAAAATATTATTTTATTATAAAGTCATATTCAGTTTTCAATAGCTCTAAATTTATTTATTTCGAAGATAAGGTTGGTATGGGTCGATATCATCTCATCCAATAGAATTTAGACAAGTTTAGGTTTATATTTTAACCTTATAATTTATATTTAACATTAAGTTAGATAATTTAACTTTTACTGTGTCTTCTTGTTTTCTTACACTATAAGGATAATAAACTTACTATAACAAGACAAACGAACCCAAAGTTGTTTATTATTAATTTATATAACTTTATCTAAGTCATATGGACGAACCTTAGATATTTAGGAATAAAATAACAATTAATAATATAATATTTGTTTTAAAAACTATTTTATGTCAATTTTGACAATATTTGGTAATTGATTTTTGTGAAATTCAAAATAGAAATATTAGTTCAAAAAAAGTTAATTAAATCAATACTATCATGTCATATTAACATATAAAATTATTGTAATTCATAAAAAGTCTCAGATTACATTTATTTGGGTATTTATAACATCAATTATGTCAATATTTCACTAAAAATATAATTACTGCATCATCATTGTTCCATAAATAAATTAAATTATTTAAAGTCTAAAAATTACAAATAAAATACCATTATGTAGGAAATATGTTTATCTTTCTAATGAATATTTATAGTCGAAATTATTTTATGTATATCCCTATATTAAAAATGATTTAGTTATTAAACTTTGATTTTAACTATCTTAACCCTTCTTTAAATAAATTAATATTAAATGTCCTAATCTAATCCAAGTGGGCCTAAATGGTCATATTCTATAAATAAGGTTGTTTTTTTGTCGAATTACACTTATCTAATAGAAGTAGGACATGTTTTAGGGTAATAATAATATCATTTTTACCCACAATTACCCTATTTACTTTTAACCGTGGGAAAAAAAGTAAAAAGTTACTATTCACCAAAAATTATTTTCATCTCATTGAACCACATTATAGTTCTTGATATTTACCATGTCTCTCGGATTTTCGAAATTCCACTCACAGAAGCGGTAAAATTAAGTTTTATGTGAATTTGGAAATTCTCCTAGGAGGTGGGTAAAACACGGTGAAAAGTTAAATAAAATTTTTATATATCTAAAATTATTATAAAATGACTCCAATGAATTGAATTGAACTTATATAGGTATTATGTATCAAATTTTCCCCAAAATAAATTTAAATAAAATAAATAATTATTTAAATAAAATGTCGGTTTTTAAATAGTAACCCAGTGTTATCACTATTCATCAAAAATTGAAAGTTTTCAGAAAAATTCCAAAGTTTCACCCTTGGATAATTTAGATATTTCAAATCCAAAAATGAAGTTCATTTTGAAAAATAAAATTTAAAAAATTTCAAAAAGTGGGTATTACTGTTCATAATGGCTAGTTTTAATAATATTTTAATAGTATATCGTTGTTTAGTGAAACTCGGTATTGCGAACGATGCAAGCTATCGAGGAAGGTCGCAATTGTGTGTAAAGCAAGCCAAGCTAGTGTTGTGTGTAGTGAAAGATTCCTTTGATAATTTATATGAAAAAAAATATTTCTCATAAAAGTCTCGGGTGTTACATTCTACCCACCTTAAAATGAATTTCTCCCTCAAAATTCGTCACTTTGTAACAAACAGATGAGGATACCTCTCCCTTATCATATCCTCAAGATCCAATTTAGATTCTTCTAATTGGTGGTTCCTCCATAAATCGTTCACCAAGCGAGTGGTCTTGTTATGTTGGACTTTTTCACTACGATTGAGAATCTCTATTGGCTGTTCTTCATAAGAAAGATTTTTCTCCAGCGGTACAACTTCTAAGCTGAGTACATGTGAAGCATCAATTACATACTTTATCAGGAGAGATACATGGAACACATCATGAACTTGAGAGAGATTCAGTGGAAGTGCCAATCGGTAAGCTACCTTCCCAACACGATCCAGTATTTCGAAAAGACCGATATATCTAGGGCTCAGCTTTCCCTTCTTTCCAAATCTCATTACTCTCTTCCAAGGAGATATTCGTAAGAACACTTTATCACCCCCTTCAAACTCTAGTTCTTTTCTTTTGTTGTCGGGAAAACTTTTTTGTCGACTCTGAGCATCTCTAATGTGTTGTTGAATAGATCTGGCCTTTTCTGCCATCTCATCAACATGATCAGGTCCTAATAGCTTTCTTTCCCTAACTTCCTCCCAACAAGTTGGAGTCGTGCATTTCTTTCTATAGAGAGCATCATAAGGAGCCATACGAATACTGGAGTGAAAGATATTATTATAAGAAAATTCCACCAAAGGTAGGTGTTGATCCCAACCACCTTTGAAATCCATAGAGCAAGCTCTCAACATATCTTCTAGAGTTTAAATTGTCCTCTCAGTCTGACCATCTGTTTGAGGATGATAAGTAGTGCTGAAACTCAACTCTGTATCCAGAGTATGCTGAAGAATTCACCCGAACATCGAGGTAAACCTCGGATCCCGATCTGATATAATAGAAAATGGTACCCCATGCAATCTTACCACTTCCTTCACATATATCCTGGAAAGCTGATCCAGAGAGAAATCATCTCTAATACAAATGAAGTGTGCTGACTTTGTAGGATGATAAAATATGACCCAGATAGAATTATTTCCTTTGGATGTTTTAGGAAGTCCGGAAACAAAGTCCATAGTGATGTTTTCCCATTTCCATTCTGGTATGTGTAATGGTTGTAACATCCCCTTAGACTTTTGTCTCTCAGCTTTAACTTGCTGACAAACCAAGCATCGAGAGACATATTCAGCAACATCTCTTTTCATGCCATCCCACTAGAAGTACTCTTTCAGGTCCCTATACATCTTTGTGCTTCCAGGATGAACAGAGAATGAAGAACTATGAGCCTCATCCAGCAATTTCTTCTTTAATTCGGGGATGGGAGGAACACAAGCCCAATTCCAGAATTTTATTATCGCATCACAATCAAGGTTGAATTCCGGAATATTTCTCACCTTATTTTGTAACTCTACATCTTCATTATATGCCTCTTTAATCTTCACATGTATAAATGGTTGGACATTCATTTGAGAAAGATAATATTTTTCCCCTTCCATTATAATTCCAAGATCCATCCCTTGTAAATCCATAAATATTGGATCTTTTGTGATCCTCATCATGGATAAGCTAGCATGGTTTTGTCGACTAAATGCATCTGCCACCTTGTTTGCTTTCCCAGGGTGGTAATGAATTGAGAAGACATAATCATTAATCATCTCCAACCATCTTTTTGGCGCATATTCATCTCCTTTTGTGTGAAAATATACTTTACACTTTTTTGATCAGTATAAATATCACACCTTTCTCTATAAAGATAATGCCTCCAAATCTTTAATGCAGAGATTACCAAAGCTAACTCCAAATCATGAGTTGGGTAATTTTGCACATGGATTTTCAACTTTAGTGAGGCATAAGCTATCACTATATCATTTTGCATAAGAAGACACCCCAACTCCTTCTTGGATGCATCACTATAGATCACAAACCTTTCTCCACTACAGGGAAGTGTGAGTACAAGTGCACTGGATAACCTTCTGTTCAACTCCTTGAAATTCTCTTCACATTCCACCATCCACAGAAACATAACTCATTTTGAAGTCAACCTGGTGAGTGGATTAGATAATCGTGAAAAATCTTTCAGAAAACGTCGATAATATCCAGCCAAACCAAGAAAACTTCGGATCTCAGTTACTGTTGTTGGTCTCGACCATCTTTTGATAACCTTTCTTTTTGCTGGATCCACAGATATCACCTCTTTTGAGATTATGTGACCTAAAAATGCAACTTTTTGAAGCCAAAATTCACACTTGGTAAATTTGGCATAAAGCTTCTCCTTTCTCAGGGTCTTCAATATAATTCTCAAGTGATATTAATGTTCTTCCTTTCTCTTTGAATATAAAAGAATATAGTCTATAAAGACTACCACAAACTGATCTAGATAGTCTCTAAAGACTCTATTCATCAGATCCATGAAGATAACAGGGGCATTAGTAAGACCAAATGACATCACTATAAATTCATAGTTTCCATACCTTATACGGAAAGTCGTCTTTGGTATATCCTCCCTTTTGAACCTTAATTGATGATACCATAAACGAAGATCAATCTTGGAAAAGTATTGAGCTTCGTGTAGTTGGTTAAATAAGTCATCAATGCACAAGAGAGGATATTTGTTCGTGATAGTGATCTTGTTAAGTTCTTGATAGTCAATGAAGAGTCTCATTGATCCATCTTTCTTGTTAACAAACAGAACAGGTGCTCCCCAAGGTGACACACCAGGGTGTATGAATACCTTATCAAGATTCTCTTGGAGTTGCTTCTTCAATTCCTGCAACTCAATTGGGGCCATTCTATATGGTGTCTTTGAAATAGGTAAAGCACCCGGTATGAGTTCTATTGAAAACTCAACTTCACGATTTGGTGGAAGACCCGGTAATTCCTCTGGAAAGACATAATCAAACTCTCATACAATGGGAATATTCTTAATCATGAGTTTCTCACCAACCATTTGAGATAAATAACCTTCATTTAGTGGAATCAAGACCCATAAGATGAATGAAATTTCCACGGGAAGGTTATGTTCATCCTTGCATCGATAGACGATCATAGATTGATCTGGAATATGAAATGTGACTTCCCTTATTTGGAAATTGATATGAGATCTATATAAAGAAAGACAATCCATGGAAAGAATCAAATCAAATTCCACTATAAGAAGGATCACAATATTTTCAAGAAGCACTTTCCCACAAACTTCAATCGGAGAAGAATTATAAACTTTTGATGCGACTGTTGTTCCATTAGGGGATGTCACAACTTACTCAACATCTAATTGTTGAGGTAATGCGGTGATACCCTTAGAAAATTATTCAGAAATAAAAGAGTGGGTGGATCCAAAATCAAATAAAACATTTGTTACTTTAGAGTGGATTGTAAGTGTACCTTTCACCACTTCGTTATCATACTCCACATCGCTGATAGAAATTTCATGTGACTTTCCTTTGTCTTTAGACTTAAGAGTTTGTTGACGTCGATCATCATCAACAACCCTTAGATTAGGGCATTGATTAGCATAATGCCCCATTTCCTTGCACTTGTAACATTGAAGTGTAGGAGGTTCACTCTGTGTAGCCTTTTCTTTGTTCGCATCACTAGACATCTTCTTCCCATCATTGTGGCATTCAAATGCCTGATGAACTTCCTTTCCAAATTTGAAACATTTACTTGTCCCTTTTAGAAAACACCCTCCATGTTTCTTTCCACAATTTGAGCATAAGGGAAAAATAATATTCTTTTCAGTGTGCTCTTTAGATTTTCCTTTGAATTCCTTTTTCCACTTCTTATCAAACCCATATGATTGATGGGTTACTCCAATCTCTATCTCAACCTTGAGTGCACATCGAACGATTTCCTCGTAACTATTGAAGTCCCTTATGGATAACACCCTTAGAAGACTTGGTATTAAGCCACTAAAGAATTGATCGATCTTACTCTCCGGTTGGATAATAATACCAGAAGCATACCTTGCATGTCTTGTAAAATTTTCTTCATAGGTACCAACAGATTCATCATCCTTTTTCTTTAGTTCAAGATACTCCTTCTCCATATTTCTTCGGAGAATATGAGTTATGTACTTATTGAACAATATGTTCTTGAACTCGTCCCATTCCATGGACTCAATTTCATCCCTCTGCCTTGTATTCTTGATAATATTCCACCATTGATCAGCTTCACCTTCCAAACGATAAACTGCTAAGGTGACTTTATCATGTTTAGAACATTGAAGAACTGAAAATATCTTTTTAGTAGTACTGATCCATTGTTCAGCCACTAATAAATCAGTAGACTCATTGAATGAGGGTGGACGCTTCCGCATAAAGGATTCAACAGAATGTTGCTCCTTCCTTTGCTCGTTTGGAAGTCCTGCATGATTCATAGCTTGAGAAAGTTGTGTGAGCATGGCTCCAAGATTTTCCATTCCAGCTCCCATAACGTTCGGTTTCTCAGGGGGAAAATCATTGCATTTCCCGTCACATTCCGCATTAACACGGTTCCTTCGGGTTCCAGCCATGACTAAAACCAAGAAGAATAGTCTGAGCAACACAAATTATAATAGGAAATTCACATATTCAAGAATAAAATATCACACTTAATGTCTTATCATAGGTTTTTCATGGCCATTTTTAAAGCACTAAGATCACGTTCTATGCTTAGACATATCCTTAGGTTTCTTACTAAGGCATTCACATCCTAGTTTCCAAAGGTTGACTATACCTTTCCTCTGATACCAACTATAACGACCCGTACTTTACATACATTGTTAATACTTCAAAATTGAAGTACACTTATTACAACATATAACAAAATAATGAAATGACCGTATAGGTATAGTGTCTTTAGAACTAGGAAACATAAACAACTGGTTCATAAATCATCTACATTGTCTCCCATTTATTTCATCATATCTGGAGTCCCTTTTTGGCATATCCTACTTAATAACCTTCTTCCTGACCCGGGGAAAGAAAACATACAAAAGGGTGAGCTCAAATGCTCAGTAAGGGTAAACAAAATATATATCAATCACATCATATTCATAAGAACATATCATTTGGAAATCTGAACCAGCAAAATAGATCATAATTTCATAACATCGGATAAATAATAGTAGTGAAATGTAATCCCAATAATCATAACTTAATACATGAAACTTTCTGGCATACACACATAATCATAGAGAATCATTTCTTAGTAGTCAAGACTCATTGCCAAGACTAACTTAGTGGACAAAGTCCATTTCTGAACTGAGTTCACTCCTCGTTTCAGTCCTGTTTCACTGAACCGGATTAACCTGCCGTTCCAGCCATGTCTATCTCATGAGATATAAATCATTACCCAATGCATTGGAGGGAGATATAGGTCCCACCCATCTCATAATGATACTATTCTTATGTGTGCCAAAAATCATAAATCATACATCATAGCATAAACCATGTAATAAAAATGGGATTCTTAATCATCATGCCATCATAACATAATCCATATAAGATAAAAGGACATCATAAAAATAATTCCATCACAACATAATCAAATCAATGTAAAAATAGGGATAGAAACAGAACCCTATATTATCTTAGATAGAAAATAATTTTGATAAAACTCCTGAACTCCATTCTTGAGGAAAATATCCTTTCCACTTCAAAAACATTTTCCTATCTTAACATGTCATATAATTTTGAACTAAAAGAATTTGATTAAAAATAAAATTGAAAACATGTAAAGGAAGCTTCATGGAAATAATGTTCTAAAAATCCATTCATGCCGTATAAGTTAAAAAAACATTTTTCTCGTACTTTGTCCGGAAAGGTCAAAAAGTACCTCGTACAAAAAACAACAAAATATTCCTTTCAAATCTTTTACTAAAAACTCACCAAAGGGTAAAATTAGATTTAAAAAATTGTAGGTGGAAGGAAATGATCTTACATATTGAGGAAACATGGATGTGGATGATAAATATTCCCCAGTAAATTCTGAAATATAAACAATCTCGGATAAAAATTGAGATTGCGAGATTTTCCTTTACCTTACACTACGGGAAAAATGGTTAATAGCGACGGGGTATTTGCGGCGGGAATAATTCCCGTCGCAAATACCTTTCGCAAAGGAGTATTTGCGACGGGAAACTATTCCCGTCGCAAATAATCTGTTATTTGCGACGGGTTTTTTTACCCGTCGCAAATAGTTTGGTGCGAAGTTTATTTTCGACAGGGATAGAACCCCGTCGCAAATAACCGGCGGTGGTTAAAGACTAGTTGCGATAGAAATGCAGTCCCGTCGAAAATACCCAGGCGGCAGGAATTATTTGCGACGGGACCCGTCGCAAATACTCGTTTTAATGCCGCCCATAAATAAATGCGGTTAGGGTTATTTTCGACGGGGTTCTATCCCCGTCGCAACTAACCGGCAGCGGTTAAAGACTATTTGCGACGGGCCTGCAGGCCCGTCACAAATACCCCGGCAACAGGGGCTATTTGCGAAGAGGCCGGTCACAGATAACCGTTTTAATGCCGCCAATAATTAAATGCGGTCAGGGTTATTTGCGACGGGGCCTGTCGCAAAAACCGTTATTTGCGACGGAAAACCCGTTGCAAAAAAGCCCGTTGCAATTAATCCAACCTATAAATATTGCCAATCATTACAATTTCCCCACTCTGAAATCTCAACCGTTCCAATTTTTTCACTCTGAATCTTTTACGACTTTCAGTTGTAAATTTTTTTTTCCGACTTCGAGGATTCAGTTGGCGGTGTTCTACATTTACAACGGCTCGACATTGACATCAAGTTTATGGTTTTTATCTGAATTTTAATTTAATATTTATTTTATTTATTCTATTTATTTAGTTTAAATTTTTCGATTTTTTTTTATTTCTAATTAGAAATAATTATGAATAAGTATTAATAATTAATAGTAATTAGAGACAATTAGACACTAATTTGAAATAGTTAGCTGTAATTACAATTAATTAGCAGTAATTATGAATAATTAAAATTAATTTGAATTAATTAATAATAATTAGAAATAATTAACATTAATTAGTAATAATTTATAATAATTACCAATAATTAGTAATAATTACTAATAATTAGTAATAAATAATAATAATTCCCAATATTCAATAATTGCTAATATTTGTCAATATTGTTTCCAATAATTACCAATATTTACCAATAATTGCAAATAATTGTCAATATTTAACAATAATTAGGAATAATTAGCACTAATTAAGAATAATTACCAGTAATTAGGAATAATTACCAATAATTAGGAATAATTACCAATAATTAGGAATAATTACCAATAATTAGGAATAATTACCAATAATTACCAATAATTAGGAATAATTACCAATAGTTACCAATAATTACCAATAATTACCAATAATTACCAATAATTACCAATCATTACCAATAATTACCAATCATTACCAATAATTACCAATGATTACCAATAATTAGTAATGATTACCAATAATTACCAATAATTTCTGATAATTACCAATAATTTCTAATAATTATTAATAATTACCAATAATTAGTAATAATTGCCAATAATTAGTAATAAATAATAATAATTAGGAATAATTGGTAATAATTATCACTAATTACCAATAATTAGTAATAATTATTAATAATTACCAATAATTATTAATAATTAGAAATAATTACCAATAATTAACAATAATTAGTAATAATTAGTAATAATTACCAATAATTAGTAATAATTAGTAATAATTACCAATAATTCGTAATAATTAGTAATAATTATCAGTAATTACCAATAATTGCCAATAATTAGTAATAATTAGTAATAATTACCAATAATTAGTAATAATTATTAATAATTACCAATAATTACCAATAATTACTAATAATTAGTAATAATTGCCAATAATTAGTAATAATTACCAATAATTAGTAATAATTACCAATAATAATTAGTAATAATTACCAATAATTACCAATAATTAACAATAAATAGTAATAATTACTAATAATTACCAATAATTAGTAATAATTACTAATAATTAGTAACAATTAGTAATAATTACCAATAATTACTAATAATTAGTAATAATTGCCAATAATTAGTAATAATTACCAATAATTAGTAATAATTACCAATAATTAGTAATAATTACCAATAATTACCAATAATTACCAATAATTACCAGTAATTACCAATAATTACCAGTAATTAATAATAATTAGAAATAATTACCAATAATTACCATTAATTAGAAATAATTACCAGTAATTACCATTAATTAGTAATAATTACCAATAATTACCAATAATTACTAATAATTAGTAATAATTACCAATAATTACCAATAATTACAAGTAATTAGTCATAATTACCAATAATTAGTAATAATTACCAATAATTAGTAATAATTATCAATATTTACCAATAATTAGTAATAATTACCAATAATTACCAATAATTACTAGTAATTACCAATAATTACCAATAATTAGTAATAATTAGCAATAATTAGTAATAATTTGTAATAATTAGTAATAATTACCAATAATTAGTAATAATTACCAATAATTACCAACAATTACAAATAATTAATAATAATTAGTAATAATTACCAATAATTAGTAATAATTAACAACAATTACCAATAACTAGTAATAATTATTAATAATTACTTATATTTACCAATAATTACCGATAATTAGTAATAATTAGAAATAATTACCAGCAATTACCAATAATTAGTAATAATTAGTAATAATTACCAATAATTAGTAATAATTAGTAATAATTACAAATAATTAGTAATAATTACCAATAATTACCATTAATTAGTAATAATTACCAATAATTACCAATAATTAGTAATAATTACCAATAATTACCAATAATTACCAATAATTAGTAATAATTACCAATAATTACCAATAATTTGGAATAATTACAAATAATTAGGAATTATTACCAATAATTAGGAATAATTACCAATAATTAAGAATAATAACATTATTACATTATTAGTATATTTTATTATTAATATTAAAATAATAAACTTTTCTATATTATATATAATTCCTCTTTTATCTGTGTGTTTTTTGTCTCCACGTGTAATATTTTCATTCTTTTTCAAAATTATCAACCTACTCACTAATGGAGAGGTGAAAGTGAATGCAAATATTACATGTGGAGACAGAATGTTAAACACATAGATGAAAGGAAAATTGTATATAATATAGAAAATTATATTATTTTAATATTAATAATAAAATATACTAATAATGTAATAATGTTATTATTATATAATTAAAATTTTTGAAAAAATAATATTAGTATTATTAAAATAATAAAAAATTTATATAATATTAAAATTATCAATATTTGTAACAGGTTTTTCTTTATTCTCAACATATTCAATTCTTAAAGGGTCATTTTTTAGGTCTATCTCAATAAAAAGTTTGTGTCAGTTGTGTATGATGTAAACTCTATAATTATCCTTTCTTGAGTGTTTTTTCTAACAAATTATTCAAAACCAGTAATGCTTTTATTTTTTATAGAAAAATATGGAACCACGAGGTCGTCAACAGTAATTATTAGATGATCGCATATGGATAAATCAATGTAGAAATCCAAATGGTTTTGGTTTAAATCTAGTATATATAGAGGGTGTGGAGACTTTTTTATCATTTGCGGCATCAAATCCAGAATTTGTTTCAGAAGGAAAAATAAAATTCCCTTGTAGAAAATGTGCATTGAGAACTTTTGACACGTTTGACAAAGTGGGGGGACATCTGTTACTTTTTGGTTTTCAACCAGATTATGTTTTTTGGTATCAACACGGTGAACGCAGTTCCAGAGAAGGTGATACCAACTTGATTCCGGATCCATCCTGATTTCAAGATTTAGTACATGATGTTGCAGGTTCATCTGCTCAACATAAAGAAACTCCGGCTGATATAGCTTCAAATACTAAGTTGGCACCGTTTGAATTTTATGAGTTGTTGAAGTCTGTTGAGGATGCATTATATCCTGGGTGCAAGATGAGAAAATTAGAAGCAGTTGAAAAATTTATGGCTATCAAATCAAATAATGGAATGCTAAACACCTATTTTGACCAGATATTTTCTTTGCTTAAAACACTGTTACCCGAAGGAAATGTTTTGCCTGCAAATTACTATGAGAGTAAGAGGCTGGTAAGAAATTTGGGACTTACTTGTCAGAAGATTCATGCATGTTCAAATGACTGCATTTTATATTCTGGGGAAAATGAGTCGTTGGATAGTTGTCCCACATGTGGGAAACTAAGATATAAAGAAGGGCAACATGGGAAGTCTGGTTTGATTCCTGTAAAACAGTTGAGATATTTTCCGCTTACATCCAGACTTCAACGTTTATTCATGTCTAAGAATACAATGACAATGATGTCATGGCATAAAGCGAATATTTCAACAGATAAAAGCTTGAATCATCCAGCCTATGGTGATTCATGGAAACATTTTGATAGAGTGGATCTATCCTTTGCTTTAGAATCTAGAAATGTTCGACTGTGCCTTTCCACTAATGGTTTCTATCCGTTCGGATCTTATGGTAGTCAATATTCATGTTGGCCTGTTTTTTTAAATCCGTACAATTTACCTCCATGGATGTTGATGAAGGATCCATATATATTTTTGAATTTACTAATTCCAGGACATCCGAAGAAGAATATTGATGTTTATTTGAAACCATTGATTGATGAATTAAGTTTATTGTGGAGTACTGGTGTCAGTACATATGATGTTGCTACGAAACAGAATTTCATACTGAGAGTAGCATTGATGTGGAAAATTAGTGACTTACTGGCTTCTGGGATGTTATCTGGCTGGAGTACACATGGTCAGAAATCATGTATTTACTGTATGGGAGAGAAAAAACATTAATGCTCATTCATGGAACGAAACCTTGTTATTTTGACTGTCATCGCAGATTTATTCTAGTTGATCATCCTTTTTGCAGAAACAGATCTCATTTCATAAAAGGAACAGTTGAAAGGGATGGACCTCTAAAAATGCTATCAGGTTTGGAGTTAAAATAAGTTGTATTTTCATTACCTCCCATCACTTTTGGTCCCACAATAAACCAACAGAAAATTTCTGGTTTTGGGAAAGAACACAATTGGATTAAAAGTAGCATATTTTGGGATTTTCCATATTGGTCTGATTTGTTAGTCCATCACATGTTAGATGTCATGCATATTGAGAAGAACTGTTTTGATAATTTGTTTCATACAGTTTTGGATATGTCGGGAAAGAGAAAAGACAATGTAAATGCACGTTTAGATCTTGCCCAAATTTGCGCGCGTCCAGAACTGGAACTGTTTGAGAATGTTAGAATAGAAAGGTTACTGAAACCAAAAGCAGCTTATACACTGTCTAAAGAAAACCGTTTATTATTTTTTCAGTGGATTGTAGATTTGAGACTTCCAGATGGATGTGCTTCCAATTTGGGTAGATGTGTAAAGAATGGTCATATTAATGGATTAAAAAGTCACAATTGTCATGTAATAATGGAAAGGCTTCTACCCATTGGATTAAGAGGTCTGTTGAATTCTGTGATTTGGGATTCCATAACAGACATGTCTCATTTTTTTCGGGAAATTTGTGAGGGTACAACATATTATGATGCTCTATGCAAACTTGAAGAAGATGTTGTTGTAATTATATGTAAACTGGAAAAATATTTCTGTCGTCTTTCTTCGACTCAATGGAACATTTGATGTTACATTTTCCATATGAATCCAAATGTGGAGGTCCATTACAGTTTCGATGGATGTACCCATTTGAAAGATGCATGCAAAAATTGAAATGAAAAGTACGTAACAAAGCATCTGTTGAAGGATCTATTTCAGAAGCTTATTTGCAAGAGGAAATATCTTTTTTCTGCTCCTATTATTTTGAATCTGAGTATCCTTCAAAACAAAACCGAATGGGATAGAACGAGAGGATTATTGATGAAATCAACAATCAATTATCTGTTTTCAACCAGTCAGAGCTTGGTTTTGGTGGAGTTTATGAATGCTGGCTTTCGGTTGATGAACATCACAGAGCTCATACGTAAGATCTGCTCAACTGTGAAGAGATGGCATCAGTTGTACTGTATGTGTTTATATCACTTATTCTATCATTTATGTTACAATAAATAACTTTTTTTATATGTTTTATGATAATCATATCAAGAAACAAATTCCACAAATTACAGCAGCTGCTCTCGAAGAACGCCGACAGAAGACTTTCTCTCAGTGGTTTCAAAAACTGGTAACATAAATTCTTTATCTTTTAGCAACTCATTCAATGTATAGTTTACTATATTGATAATTATTTCACAAATTTTCCGGTGTCTCGACATACTGATAAAATTGACAAACAGCTGTGTATATTGAGTAACCCACCTTCCAAACTTGTTAACACTTATAATGCATATATGGTGAATGGATTTCGATTTCATACACATGCATATGAGGAATAAAAAAAACAATGAACAATGGAGTTAGCTTGAGAGGATCTCATCATCGAGAAAATGAAGTTGACTTTTATGGCATACTTGATGAAATCATTGAACTCTGTTATCTTGGACAACATTACATAACCATGTTCAAATGTCGGTGGTTGGATACAGAGAGAGGCGTGCGTGTTCATCCGACTCATGGAATCATCGATATTAAATGTAAAAGTGTTCTCGCAGTAAATGAACCATTATTATTGGATCAACAGGAACATCAAGTTTATTACGCAATGTACTGTGCTACATCAAGAGACTTGACTGATTGGTGGAGTATAATAAATATCAAAATTCGAGACAATCAGTTTAGTCAAAGTGAATGTGCTTTCACTGATGTGCAAAGAATTGATGTTTTTCAAGAGAGTACTCAAAATTAATCTTTTTTACAAAGAGACATGAGTATCGATGACGACACCCCACATTTAAGAGTTGGTGATGACGATGATGTTAATGATGTCACATATGAATTTGAAATGGTAAGAGATGAAGCAACTGGAACTTGAATGGATATCGATGATGTTGAGGAGGAATATGAAGATGACATTGACATATATGAATATGATGATGAAGATTAACACTGATCGAATTCCTTGGTAGTTATATACAGTAATAACCAATATATATGTATATATAATAGTAATTATCAATTATTTTCTAACAACATTAACATTTTCTGTTTCAGATGGACAACGACACATTTTGTGAGTTGGCGGATACTGACATGCCTTTCGATGCAGATGAGTTGCTGGCAGATGACCCTCAGCTTGCAGGCGCTCTAGGGAGTACGCGGAGGGGGCGCGGTCTTGCACGATTGATGATTCCTGACACCGTCCCCGAGCGATTTCCACGTCATGGGTTTGATCCAAGCACACGAAGGTGTAATAACCTGTGTGATAACCTATGGATTTGACTAAGATTTCATTGATCTATTCACATAATAAATGTTTATTATTTTTACAGTTTTCAGCATATATCAGTAGGACAGGGCATCGCAATTTTGCGCATCTATTTCTCTCTTCCTTGGACCACATGGGAGCAGATTCCCATTGATGTGCAGCAGGCCATGTTCGGCCATTGTTTGGTACGTACGTAAATAAATAATTTTTATTTTGAATATTATTTCATTTCTAACTTGATATTTTGATTTATTTGTAGGGTTTATGGTATCCGATCAAGGATACCATGCGTGATGCCATCCACGAGGCATGGGAGATGGCCATGCCTGATCGATTTCGTCAGTTTTTGCACAATTTAAGAAAATCTGCCACAAAGAAAGCAGGAGTGTTAGTTTTTGACGAGTCATGTAGAGAAAACCGACCAGGGTACATTTCATTCCATGTGTGGGATGGATTATGTGCGCACTGGTTGAGTGATTCCTTTCAGAGGAGATCATCGGTGGGGAGGCAGAATCGGGGGAGACAGGAGGTGACTCATCGAGCTAGGAGTCGTACTTTCAGTACTCATATACATCATCTGGTACGTACATTATTTATAAATATTTTATATAACTATAAATATTAACAGTTTATTTTTTATTCTTATAGGCTGTCGAGAACCCCGATATTATGAAGTACGACTTATATCGGAGGATGTATTGTGATCCTACTACTCGGGAGCTCAGAGGTGATCGTCAGCGTCACATCATGGTCAGTATTATTTGTTTTCAAGTTTAAAAATTAACTGCATATAATATATTGACAATTTTAATTTTAAATTGCAACTACAGGAGTCATATGAGGCCGTAGCGTCACAAAACCGGCCTGAGAGTCAGGCCGCGTCATCAAACCAGACTACTGGCCATCAATTTGATGAGGCGGCATGGATGCAGGCCAACCAGTATGCCTTCGAGAAGGGCCAGGTAGTTGGTATCAGCTCTGGACTGACTCCCGGAGATTATTATGGCAGTGCTACGATGTCGGCGTCCAGCTCGAGAGGAGCTCGTGCATCTTCTTCTGCTACACAGTATGAGAATCAGTTGCGATCTTAGACTGCACTGAGAGAGAGTCTCCGACAGGAGCAAGAGCAGATGCATCAGTAGCAGCAGTAACATGAGGAGGAGCGTCGACGCCAGCAGCAGCTGTACGAGGAGCAGATGAGTCGGTGGCAGCAGTATCATTAGGAGCAGATGGAGTACATGCACCGACTCACTCATGCTTTAGGGATGGAGTTTCCTCCACCAGCATCTGCAGATCCCGCCCTCCCCGCCCTCCTTCAGATTAGAGTTTGTTTTTATGTTATAAAGTTTGTTAAATAAAAATATGAATTTGTTTTCTATTCGTAGTTTCTGTCTCATTATAAAATATTAATAATATTATATTTTGAAATAACAATATTAATATGAACAATAATATTATTTATATTTTATAATATTAAATTATATATATATATTAAAATTTTATAATATTATAATTTAATTATATTTTTTTGTAATATTAAAATTATTTTAATATTTGAATGTAAAATAATTCTATTATTTTTATATTAATTAAAATAACTTATTAATATTTTTTTATTTATGAATTATAATTGTAATATTATTATATTAATTAAAATAATTTATTAATATTCTATTATTTTTTATTTTTGAATTATAATTCTATTATTATTATATTAATTAAAATAATTTATTAATAATTTATTATTTTTATTTGTGAATTATAATTATATTATTATATTAATTAAAATCATTTATTAATATTTTTTAATTTTTGAATTATAATTGGATTATTATTATATTAATTAAAATAATTTATTAATAATTTTTTTTTATTTTTTTAGTATTTACGACGGGATACTATGCCCGTCGCAAATAGTATTATTATTATATTCATTAAAATAATTTATTAATATTTTTATAATTTTTTTTAAAAATACTAATTGCTATGGGCCCATCGCAAATACGATTTTAAAAAAGTTTTCACAAATATACGAACTAACATTTGCGACGGGAAGGATCGCCATTGCAAATAATACCTTTAGCGATGGGCCTGTCGCAAATAATTGTTGTTGCGACGGGCCCCCGTCACAAAAGCCTATTAGCGATGGGATCCCGACGCAAATGACCCATCGCAAATGCTATTATTTCCAGTAGTGTTAGGTCCGATTTTCTTCGTAAGTGTTCAAACCTCCTGTATAATGATTTAAATAATTTCAATGACTTATTACATAATCATAATTATTTTTATGATATCATATATGGTCATATTCTTAGCTCCTTATTAGTAATATTTCATTGCTACTTGTTATTCGGGTGTTTATTACTTTTTTGTTCTTATGTGTGTTTTGTCGAATAAATTCTTATTCTTCTTTTTAGGTTATAGATACCTCATTTCCAGAATGGTATTAGTGTAATATAGATCATATTAATTCATTCAATTCATTTATATAATCATTATGAAATGAAGATCATGTAGAACGAGTCACATCACATCGTGGAGACGGTATTCCGTACGTACGCACGAGCGATGATATCATTCCCATGATTGTGGAATTGTATTGGAGTGTATTTATACTATTTTAGAATCAAAATCACTTAAAAATAATCATATATATTTATTCTTTACACCATTATACCCATCCAAGTAAGGTGGTGGTGGAAAATAGATTACACCACGGCGTGGAGACAGTATTCCGTATGTACGCACGCGCGGTGATTTCGTTTTCCGTAGGATGGTTAGATGGTGAAATAGTGTTGGTTAATACTTATAATAACATATAAGTATATGATTGATACTTATGTTATTATTTCATAATGAAACAACTAAAGAAGAAGAAGTGGAAGAAGAAATAAAGTTGAAAGAATCAGTAACAGACATTACCTTTTCTTTGAAGCGCCTCTTTGAGAAGTCCTTTTAGCGAACTAAAATTGGTCTTTGAAGAATACCAGGACCTCTAGGATGTTTATAGGAAAATTTAAAAGATAATTTTTCAGGGGTTGGGCAAGCTTGAAAGCTCAATGTGGTGTGAGGAAGAGAGGGAGGAGGTGTTCTTTTATAAGAGAGGATAGGGGTACCTTTGAAAAAACAATCAATATTATTTTATTATAAAGTCATATTCAGTTTTTAATATCTCCAAATTGATTTATTTCAAAGATAAGGTGTAGATGGGTCGAAATGATCTCATCCAATATAATTTATACAAGTTTAGGTTTCTAACCTTATAATTTATATTTAACTTTAAGTTAGATAATGTAACTTTTATCGTGTCTTCTTGTTTTCTTACACTATAATGTTAATAAAATTTCTATAATAAGCCAAAAGAAACCCAGGTTATTTATTATTAATATATATATATCCTTATATATGTCATTTGGCCAATCCATAGATTTTGTGGAATAAAATAACAATTAATAATATAATATTTGTTTTAAAAACTATTTTATGTCAATTTTGACACTATTTGGTAATTGATTTTTCTGAAAATCAAAACAGATAGATTATTTCGAAAAACGTTAATTACATCAATACTAACATGTCATATTAACATATAAAATTATTTTAATTCATAATAAGTGTCAAATTACGTTGATTTGGGTATTTATAACATCAATTATGTCAATATTTCATTAATAATATAATTACTGCATCTTCATTGTGTCATTAATTAATTAACTTATTTAAAGTATAAAAATTACAAATAAAATACCATTATGTAGGAAATAGTCTTATCTTTCTAATTAATATTTATAGTCAAATTTATCTTATGTATAACCCTATATTAAAAATGATTTATTTATTAAACTTTGATATTAACTATTTTAACCCTTCTTTAAATAAATTAATAATAAATGTCCTAATATAATCTAAGTGGGACTAAATGGTCATATTTTATTACTAAGGTTGTTTTTGGTCGTAATAAACTTATCCAATACAATTAATATCTGTTTTAGTGTAATTATAATATCATTTTTACCCTTAATTACCCTATTTACTTTTAACCGTGGTAAAAAAGTAAAAAGTTGGTATTCAAAAAAATTATTTTCATCTCATTGAACCACATTTTAGTACTTGATATTAACCGTGTATCTTTGATTTTCGAAATTCCACTCACAGAAGTGGTAATATTGTGTTTTATGGGAATTTGGAAATTCTCATAGGAGGTGGGTAAAAGACGGTGAAAAGTTCAATAAAATTTTTATATATCTAAAATTATTATAAAATGAATCCAATGAATTTCAGTGAACTTATATAGGTATTATATATCAATTTTAACCTAAAATAAATTTAAATAAAATAACTAATTATTTAAATAAAAATTTGGTTTTTAAATAGCAACCCATTGTTTTCACTATTCATCAAAAAATGAAAGTTTTCAGAAAAATACCAAAATTTCACCCTCAGTTAATTTCGATATTCCGAATCCAAAAATGAAGTCCGTTTTGAAAAATAAAATTTACAAAATTTCACAAAGTGGGTATTACTATTCATAACGGCTTGTTTGAATAATATTTTAATAGCATATCGTTGTTTAGTGAAACTTGGTATTGCGTACGAAACAAGCTATCGAGGAAGGTTGTGACTGTGTGTAAAGAAAGCCAAGCTAGTGTTGTGTGTAGTGAAAGATACCTTTTATGATTTATATAAAAACAAAATATTTCTCATAAAAGTCTCGGGTGTTACACATGATGATAATATACCTTCAACAATACATGATCTCCATTGTCGAACTTCAAAGGCATGAAACTATGATTATCATATCACATATGAGGATCATTGAATACCTTCATTCTATAATAGATCACCTATTCCTTATCTATTGTGATTTTCAACAATTATGGTCCATTAAAAATTGACTCACCTACCATAGTCCTACATAATAGAGATCAAAAATCTCGACCATACAATGATTTAAATAGATCCATACTAAGAGTGTAGATACAACTATTATTGTAATAAAACTCCACCTGGGTTTGTAGAATCACCCTAGAACATAAAAAATCGTACTTTCATGTATGTATCATGTATTTTAGGGTCTGTGTAGTTTTCTTTTCTGATCATATGTCTATGGGTGAAAATTGTTCCAATGGAATTACTAAGATAAAAATGACTGTGTTATACATCTACATACCCTAAAGGTGAAACATGGATCAATATTGTTGATGGTCATCATTGAAACCCCATAAGGCCTCCACAAATCCTCCAAATAATGACTTAAAACAATCTTCACTAAGCTCAACTACAGAATCACTATGATGTGGGATATTTTGTAAATCTGCCCAAAATTACCCTTATAACTTCAAAAAATCTCTGAGATATAGTAAAAACCCCTGATGAAGTCCATATATATTTTCTATCACATCTATTGGAGAATATTGAGTGCATACCCTAAAGGTTAAACATTGATCAATATTGTTTATGGTCGTCATTGAAACCCCATAAGGCCTCCACAAATCCTCCAAATAATGACTTAAAACAATCTTCACTAAGCTCAACTACAAAATCACTATGATTTGGGTTATCTTTTTAAATCTTCCCAAAATTACCCATATAACATCATAAAATCTCTGAGATAAAGTAAAAACCCCTGATGAAGTCCATATATATTTTTTATCACATATATTGGAGAATATTGAGTGCTTGAAGCAACCCAATTGGAATAGAGCACTCATCCTTCACCATAAAATACCAATAATTGAGAGAAAATATTTGCAACATAGCTCTTTATGAAAGAACACCAAAAGAAACCTTTTATAGAAATATACACTTTATCAATATAAAAATATACCAACAATAGATAATTATGTAACACACAAATAACCACATTAAGAATCATTAAATAAAAAGTAATCACCCCCTAAAATTACACCTGATGTTGACCATGCTTAGACCACCCCTCAAAAGTGTCCATATAGACAACCTGAGATCTCTAGACCTCTTCCTCAGAATCCAGTAGTTGGGACTCCTTAAACTAACACACCAATGACTAAAACATCATTATTTGGTAAAGAAACTCTATAACATCAATGAATCTCATATTAAAGAGCATTATTATAAGATCATCTATCACCCTCCACAAAAAACTAAACTCATTAATGACATCACTGCATGAATTTTGACTCAAGGCATCATCCACAACATGCCATTTTTCAAGTGTATAGGAAATCTAAAAGTCATAATTCTGAAAAATTCATTTCAAAACCACTAACAGATGATTATATCATACTAAGAATATATATACCTCAAGATCATGGGATCTATAAAGACCAAAAAGAGTTATCCAATAAGGTAACTCCTCTACAAATTTAGAACAAACACTAAAAAATAAGATCAAGGTCAAGGGTAGAATAATCACATTCATGAGGCTATACATTCCAATACCCATAAAAAACAATATCTATTTATTTTCTCAGAACAAAACCCAATCCATGAAATGAAGCATCATAATAAACATAATAGGTAATTACCTCCCATGAAAAATGAATAAATGATTTTCTAACCAAATTATCTTTAAAAAACATAAAAATCTAATTGGAAATGGTTAGTCCCAACAAATTCAAGATCCTTCTTAGTAAATTTTATCATAGTTTCATAATCATAGCGAAATTTGATATGAACTATTCGTATGATTAAATATATAAAGGGGTTGAATCCTCTATCAGAAAAATGAATTTAAAAATGAATTTGAAGGAATAAAAAAATTTTAGGGATTAAAAAATAATAAGAGCTACATATAGAGGAATAATAAATATAAAAAAAACCACAAGAATTGGTCAAGTATTTCTACAATAATCCACATGGTATCCCTATTCACGCCCCACTCAGGTTTTCTTGAGATATTTTGGTTTAGAAAATAATCTTCAATGAGTTCTAGAATGAAACCTGATCATTTTTTTGTGGTTGTAGCAAGGAACCCTATTATAAAAAGTTAGATCCATTGTTTTGAGTGGTCTTACAATGTAAAAATAAAAAACATATATACTTTTAAGGTCTGGGTCTAGAGGCACAGATCCACTCACATTAATGTTAATGATTAATTACCCCCCACACTCAACCATAGTGAGAACCTGAAAAAAGAAGAAAAAGCATATTTGTTAGAATACGATTTTTGAACAACACTATCAATCCTACAATAAAAAATGAGTGGGACATAGATATAAAAATTTAAGAGAGCACAATATTGATATAAAATTTATAAAAAATTGACTTATAATGAATATAAATGGTAACCAATAGATTCTCATTATCTATAGGGGGGGTATTTATATCCTCTTAGGGATTTAAAAACATTTTGATGATGTTGAGGTGTCATATAGAGTAGATGGAGGATGAATTAAAGGAAGTATGAACCATTCCAATATATATATTATTTAGTCTTTTTAGGTGCGACCATCTTTTTAGTGGATCTTGGAAACAATAGATGTTCTATCTGGGTTCCACCAAGCATCTCGCTGTAGTCATTGGTATTTACTGGTGGAAGGCACTAAAAAATGTATCATCAACCCTCTTGAGCCCTCTGATTGGTTTGTAAGCTATTAAAAAGGTCTAAAATAGAAATAATGGTATGCATAAAAATAGATAATTAGAAAAAAATGTGTGTTTTTATTCACTCAAAACATTCTATGAGAGTGACATGTACAACAAAAATGATTCTTTAATAGATAGTAAATACAAGGAATATTCAGAGTTCTACAATATTCTTGTGGTATATATAACAAACATGTGCTATAATATTTCAAGGATTCATAACTATTATACACTGAGACATAATATTTAATAATAAAATTTACTCAAAATCCCAAAAATCACAATTTGATAGCTTTCCAAACTACCATTGATTCTGAAGAAGAACCATAATTTCTCACATATGCTTTATATTCTCCCCATCTGAAGTTGAAAACATAAGGAAATAATTCACAAACACCCCCATAAATCAACCAAGAAACTCATGTCATATTGCATTCATTAGTATTATAAACACTATTTGAGTTTCTGTAACACCAACCAACATTGGAATGAACTCTTAATTCCAAATATGACATATTTTACTATTATTTTGAATATACTAATGCTTCATAAACATATGATAATATCTTGACTACAAATTGATTTATTGGAACCTGCTATCTCCTTTTGGTTGATCAAAGTAATCATCAATCCATGGAAGGGGATAGTGTTTCTTTAACATTAACTGGCTCAAGTGTTGATAATAAATAAAACAATATAGGCCACAATATTCCTCCTTCCTAAATTGAACTATATAATCCCAATAAAACACACTAGGATGAATAAAAACTCACTATAGGAGGCCATCAATATGAATCTAAAACTCCTATAACATATAATGATACATCATATATAGAGATATAGATATTTTAGTTCCATAATATAACAACTCTATCCCCTAATCGATCACCCATAGAAGGGGTAGGTCCACAACCTCTTCTAGAAAGACATCGAGGTACTCTTCTATAACCCTGAGAAACATCATTGTCTATCCCTCTACTGATCTCAATATCAACTCAACCATAAAAGAAGAAATGGACCAAACAAACTTCTGACGCATCTGAGAGTATCAATTTACAAAATAAATATCCATATCAATATCATTTTAATATAATAAAATATTCTTCCTATATAAGTCCACAATAACCAACACAAACTACACCCAGTATATGCTAAGGACAATTTCTTAAAGACATATACACACACATAGGATGTATCTGAAAAAGAGATGATTTCTAAAAAACCACTCAAAATCTTTATGCACATCACACAAGCAATATGGATCTCCAACTAGAGTATTCAACAACAGGGTCACATAAATCTTTTCCACCTCATGTCTCAAAGTGTAGACTAGTGTGAAACACCCTTATTTTTACAATAAAGGTTTATTAAACTTTATCTATTTCTTAAATGGTGTTTTGAGCCTTGTGATGGTTAAAATTTTATACAAGATTATTTAGAGGTTATTGGTGGCCTAAACATGGTTTTTGGGAATTTTAAGGCACACCATGATATATATCATTTTCTTGCTGAAGAATTATTATGTTAAAAGGGGTGATCAAAATGATTCGGTTAGGGTGTGTAGCACTGTGAGTACTATATGGAATATGACTTGATAAGACCCACCATTACATGGTGTAAGGAACAATGAGTCTAAAATGGGAAAAGTTTTGACACCACATCATAGTGCCTATATGTGTCATGTTTCCTAGGTTTGGAATGTTTATGGCCACGATTTTCATGGTGAGTGTCACTACATAGCTGTGAAAGATATTAGAGAATTAAAATTGTCTGAATATTCCACTGATCATTATGTTTTTCATGAATTATAAAGTGGGTACTTGTGATATCTTCATAGAATGATTTTTAATTCTCTTTTGACTGAGTTTTTTCCTCTATTAATTGAATATCCATCCCCCTCTTATTAATTTATCCAATCTGAAAAAACCTAGGGTGATAACTACTAATACCTAACTACTTCATATCATGATCTTATTATTCCCACCCATATACTTGATTTATTATTCTATAAGATAAAATATTGAGATATAGAGGATTATTATTATTTATCCAAACTCATGGGGATCTCTACCTTTTCTTATCTAGTTACTATTTCCAGGAGATATTATATTTATTCCTTTAACCAGACCTAGATATACCATTTAAGGGGGATTTTTTCATGTAATTTGATGTGTTTATACTATATTGACTTGATTAAATTCTTCATTATTAATATATAACCCTTGTAATAATTTATATGAATCAATTATAGGGACGCATGGAATAAAGGATTAATCTAGTTAGTGCATCAGCTTGATTTGGGAATCGAGTATGGGGGAATCTTGATGCTGATGACCTCATGATCAAATTATGAATCCAATTTCTTTATATATTTATTTTATATTATATTTTTCCTGATACTATGGGATGTGATTGTGTGCATTAAGACCCATTCATGAGTTCCAACACATGTGTTTGCGTCTGTAGTATTTGAAACCAGTGCTTGACATTGATCACATGTGTGTTCTTGTGTATCCCTTGAGAAACATGTTTAATCATGATCATATATTTTAATGTTTATAGCTATTTATAATTATTATCTACATGATACTTTGTTCCCATATGTGTTATTTCCAATTGTGTGTGGATGTATGGATTTAGACGTTTTTACTTTCGTAGAAAATGATAAGTGGATCATTATGTACTGGTTTTCCCATAGAGTTAAAGCTAGTGTGACATGAAATAGTGAATAATATGGATTGAGACACAATGTATGGGATTTATGAACTTGATTAATTATCTAATTTAATTTTGAGATATGGCAGTCATGTGGTCTGAAAAAAGATTGATACAGGGTATGATGGCCTTGTGGCTTGAACCATGACAGGGAATCGGATTGATGGCCTCGTGGTCCAACCTAATACTGATCAGTGTTATGGAGAATTAGAGATTTATTATGTGTCCTTGTGGATGAAACATGATAAAAAATTCAGTTATTACCATTCTTCCATCATAGAAGTGATGTAGGTATGGTTGATTTTCATAGTTGCTTGGTTAGTTCATGATAACTTGACATGTGATTAATTGTTACTTGATTGCGTATTTATCTATTATTATGATATAAAATATTACGCATGTGAATATATTTTAGGGAATTATTTGTGGTATCCCATTATGTTTTTATACACACCGTTCATGGGAATCCTAATGGGTGTGCATACTTCACAACCAAGGATATAGGAAAGGGAAAGGACCCAGTGGTAGGGAGTTTAGGAGACAAATCATCGGATTTAGATGTAGTACTTGGATGGATTGAAAAGTGATTAAATATTGTCTTTATTTACATTCATGATATTTATTTGACTCTAATTCGACTTGACACGTTGTGTGTCCTTGATTTACTACTTGAATGAATTAAGATATATACAATGTCATCTATTAAAGAATTGTAATTATAAATTTACATTATCTACATTCTATGGTATGGTTCCTATATTAATAAATTAATGATGTATGAATTTTAATACTGAGGGTATAATATCCAGAAAAATTATTTTCAAACCATCACTTCTATTCAGAATCCATTTTCCCATAAAGAGTCTTGCATGAGGTCATGTGGAAATTCGACTTGAACTGGGTGATTTCATTCGTGGAAATAGAAAGTGGTATCAAAGGATATTTTCATTTTATTTAATTATTGAATATGTTTGGGGAATGTAATAAAGAAGTTAGGTCATGTGGAAATTTGGTATGGGAGTCATGTATGTTCATGGACAACTCTTATGTTATGGATCTCTATATTACTGATGATGGGACTAATGTTAACATTTAGATGTTATGATATCATGTTGAGGGAATGTTGTTATAGTAGTACCCATAGTGTATCTGAGTTGAATTTTATTCTTGAAGTCATGAGTTCAAGATGTATTTGTGATGAATTAAATTATCATAGGTGTAATGGATAGGCACAAACTTTGATCGAGGGATCCAACCAGTGTCCTAAAAAGCCTCTGACCTCACATACATTTTCAAATCAGGTGAGTTATGAGCCACAATGGTAGGCTCATAGAGTTGATCTAAGAAATGTTTATACAGTAGACTGGGTTACACCTAGTAGTGAAGAGGGACAATATACTATTGAAGCTGTGGTCTGGATCACATATATGTTATCTTCTTCCTAATTTGATACAATAACTTACCACTTGTTTATATATACTCATGTTCTTTTCAAATTTATTTTCAAAGTCCCCTAGTTTTTTAAACGAAATAATTAATTAAATGAGTGAATTCATAATAGAGAAATGAAGTTATAGAAAAAACATGCACTAATTTAGTAATTTAGAACCATTATAAGTTATTTCCTATCAATTCTAAAAGATCATTAAGTATTATATTTGTTGATAGTATAACTATTATACATCCACTTTCCATAGAAAAAGAAATGAGTGGACATGAATTGTAGGATCATACCCTATGAAGAACATTATTTGTTCTTCCAAGGGAGATAACACCATAGATATTTTCCCCTAATCAAGCCCAATATGAGGTTTAAAAAAATAAGTAATATCAAAATAGTTTATGGGAAAATTTCAAGATCACTGAAGTAACAACCCAAACCATGATCACAGAACCACCCAAGAAAAGTATCACCATCACAAACCTTACCCATTATGAATACACTGATGTAATAAAGGTTTATGTATATAGACCCCAATAGTATGATTTTTTAAATTTTTATTGTTAAAAATATTAATATTATATTTATCCCTTATTATTACTTTATAATTATTTAATAATATGTATGATTAACTTAATATTTTGATTGGATGAAACACATATTTAAATTTTGGTATATATATAGTTTCAAAAAAGACCTTATTTTTGATGAATTAAATAAATTTGGGAAAAAAATAATATTTTTAAATAATAATTTTTTAAAAAAATGGTAATATAAATTTGTTAAAACTAATATAATTTTTATATGGTTCAATAAAAAAATTATTATAAAAAACCAGTATTCTTAAATAAATAAGGATTTATGATTTAGAAGTGTAGGATCTCATGTTTCGATAATTTTTTGATACAAATAAATAATTTTTTTTAAATTATCTTGTTGAAATTATGAAATGGTAAATTTTTTATAATTTTTTGAGATAGTTAAATTTGTTGTGTAAAAATTTAATTCGACATAATTATATGATATGTATTATGACATCATAAAATCCCAAAATTGATTTAATAAATACTATAAGGACAAAAAAATTATATTTCCACTTTAAATGAATTTGTTTTTGAATTTATTTTATTAATTTTATAAAACCATAATAAAACATCTAAAATATATATTTTATTTTATGGGTTTAAAATAAATTCTTATTGAACACAACTGACTTCCACATCACTAGAGGTATTATTATAAGATATTTATTCTTATAAATATAAAATAATTAATACCAATCTTCATTCTTAAAAACTATAGAAAAAACCATGGGATGGATTTTTGTTTTTAATACTTTATCATATAGAGTCCAAAACCAATGTTTTGAAATAAATAAATATTTCGCCCCCCTTTTTCTATAAAAACACAGAAAATATCCCCTTCATCAACAATAAAAAATATTTAAGAAATAATTTACTCTTACCTTCCCTATCTAGAGACCGCCCAGTGTGCCCCAAACTCTTAAGAATCTCCCCAAGCATCAAGAAGTTCCCTATCAATGTAAGGGACCATCCCCTTATCATCTTTATTCGAGAAACTTCTCCATATTATGATTTTTAATTTCTAGTTTTTAATATTATAATATGTTGTTAAACATCTATTATACCATATTTATGATGTAATTGTGATTATAAGACTCTTTCACTATCATTAATCCCTTCTATTAATATCTATTTAAAGTTGTTATGCTACTGAAATCATTCAACATTTTTTCATGCCGGGAAATTATGTTGTGTATACCCATACCAATTCCCTCTCAAGGGTATTCAAATCGGTGTTACCATAATTTATATATTTGGGAATTTAATTTATGTAACTCAGACTGTTAAATCAAGGGATTTTAATTTATTAAATAAATTATCATGTGTAATTATCTATATGGCACACCTATACATGCACATGAAGTGAATGTGATGGGTGGTATGGAAATTATATATCCCTCAAATGAAGTGGCTAATATTTTTATCCCATGAGAAATTATATTTGGGATTACAGAGTGAACCTAACATATTATGGGACTTTTTTTCCCTTCTAATGTTTCCCTGGATTTTTTCCATGACTTATAAGTTGAAATGTTTTATATTGATTCAACATTCCAATTTTACCTTGATGTTATCATCTTATATCATGCCTCATTGTTACATATTATGAATATCTCCACTTTTATTACTATTTGTTTTTCCTATTGACTCACATGTATAACTTCTACCAAGTTATGCTTTGATTTTTCACTTACTAGACTTTATAACTCTCCTCTTTATTATGTGCATCACCAGTTTATCCCATGTAGTTTTAGAAGAGACATGGAATATAAGCACTTCTAAAAGTGTTTTTGTTTATTCAATTTTTTTCAATTATTCATCATATATACCTAATTACCCAAATACACTAGGAATACTGATCTTATTGTTTTGTGTAATGTGTATCATTATACAAAAAATCATGAAATAATGTGTGTGAATGATTAGAAAGTCTTGTTATTTGTAGGGATTAGGATTAGAAAAATCTATTAAAACACATAGGTATTATAAAACATAAGAATATATCCCATAATTATTGTAAAGTATAGAGTTATCAGTTTTCAAAAAAATAAATATCTATATTGTTTCTATAAGTGAACATTGATCTATAACAGTTGTACCTAGTAGAAATCACCCCCAAAAGGATTATTAATATGAACGTGATCATATAATAATGTATGAAAATGATCACTACTACACACCTGGTTTGAAACTCTTAGTGGATATGCTTTTGCCAATTCCAAATTTGTTTACGAACTATTATGATGGGAATAAAAATGCCCATAAGATTTTATATTTGGAAATAGATCATGGGTTACATAGATCGAAACCTAGAAATTAATTGGTTAAGGAATATATTTCAATTATGTGATATCCATTCAATTATTACTATTTATATTTTATGTGTTTTATTGTTCAAAATTACAATCCCTAATAATATTTTGAATGAATTAAATGATTTGAACTAGAATGAAATAGTCCAAGGAAGACTTATCATCCACATTTCTTTGTGTTATTTCATAGAAATTTTTTTATTAGAACTATTCAATCTCCACATAAAACATGGAAGTGGATATATAAATGAAAATAGTGATTGCGTAAACTATTTAATACCAAGTATATAACCCCCCCCCATCAGAATTTGTTGGCTGAATTTTCCAGCATACATTGTGAAACTCCCTGCATCCGAATTTGATGATTTTTTTGGTAGAGATTGAATATCCTTATATAGAGATAATATAAATTATTGAGAGAAGGAAATATCTATATGTATATCTAGTTGTCCTTTAATTCTATATAATTGCAAGTAGGAGGATGGATATTCATTATTATTATGACCTCAATCATGTATATTATTGTCTTGAGAGAAAACATGTCTATAAAAAATTATTGAGACTAAATAAAAAATCATCTTTGATAACATGACCACTATAAGGGAATTACTTGATGTGTTTCTTGAAGAATTTACTAGTATACCTCTTAGCTATGAGGTTGAGTTCTCAATCTAGATCATTCATTAATTTTTCCAATACTGAAGACTCTATTTATAATGTCAATTTCTGATCCTGAGGATATTAAGAAGAAAATATTGTAAAATTTAGATAAAGGGTTTATTCACACAAGTGTTTTACCCTGAAGTGTACTTGTACTCTTCATCAAGATAAAGTATAAGTAAATTCATCTATGCATTGAATATTAGATGCTTAATAAGATCATGAAAAAGAACACATATCATTTTACATACATTGATGAATTTCTTGAAAAACTATGTGTTACCCAATAATTATATACTGGGGATATTTGATTCAGATATTATCATGTGATGGTGAAGAAGGAGGATATACATAATTATATGTTTCATGAAAGGTACCTGAACTACATGTTCATAGTAACTCCGTTTCGACTCAATAATATTCTTCAAATATTAACGAAAATAATGAATAAATTATTTAGGGATTAGCTTGAAAAATTTGTGAAAGTATTTATGGATGATATTATTATCTACTCAAAAAGATAGGGGGAATATGAGGACCATTTGAATCCCATATTGAAGACTTTGATAAAGGATAATATATTTGTGATGTATATAAATTGTGAGTTTTGGATAGAGAATGTAACCTTCACAGCTATTGTTATCATTAACAAAGATACATATGTGGATCCTTTAAAAATAGATGTAATTGAAGTATGGACCACGCCAACATTAGTTATAGAATTATTTAGTTTCATTGGACTAGATAAGTACTAAAACAGATTTATGAGACAATTCTCAATATTTTCAAACCCACTAACCAATCATTATTAGTAGTGGGTAATTTATTTCTAGAATTTCAAATATGAAGAAATATTTAAAGAGTAGAAAAAGAGGATAATAACTACACTTGTGCACACATTATCGACTTGTGGGGAATTATTTGTGATATATAGTGATACATCCAAAAAACTCCAAGGTTGTGTACTCATGAAATCTGAAAAAGTGATAGACAATGACTCTCACCAATTAAATATTCATGAAAAAAACTACCCAACATAGGATCTATAATTAGATATAGTGATCTCCACCTATATTATTTATAGAAATTTTCTCTATGGGGAAAAGTGTAAATATATAGGAAACATAAAAATCTAATGTATATATTCACATAAAAGGAGCTCAATATGGGCAAATAATGCTGGTTAAATATAATCAATGATTATGTTTGTTCAATCCATTACCTTCCCATGAACGAAAAAAATAAAAAATTCTTCATGTAAAAATAATCCTACATCCCTATCCGTGATGAAAAATTGAATTGGATCGAATATTAATGGAAATACAGAAGATAAAAATGTGAATAATAAAATGATATTCATAAAACCTTCCTAAAATTAATCCTAAAACATCCATTCTTTAAAGGATCAAGGAGAATTAGAATAATGATGAGCTACCATAAAAAATGTTTCAAATATACTAGATTTCATCTTTGAAAAATAAATATTTATAAGGGTTTGAATAAGAATATGTTTTCAATAAAAACCATAACTGTTGATGGAAATTTTGGGTGATACATGTATCTAACCCTTCTCTGTTCATCTAGGAAGAAATAATAAGTACAGTGATTTGAAAAAAGATTTCATACGGGATAAAATGAAGTGACAGATTTCATAATTTTTATCACAATTTTTTGTATCCCAAAAAGTCAAGGAAAAAAATAAAAGTCTAAATGTATTAAGAAATGATTTCCAATAACCTTATGTAAATGGGAAGACATAACCATCGATTTCATCATAGGACTACCTAGGAACCCTAAATAAAGTAATTTCATTTGGGCGGTAGTAAATCTCTATACCAGGTTGATGAATTTCATTACAATTAAGGGATATTCCCCTCTTGACCAACTTACCATGATATACATAAGGGTAGTGGTAAGACTACATGGACTTCCATTATCTATTTCATCTGACTAAGATACATTTTTTTCCTTGTTTTTGTATAGAATCATTTATTATGAATTGGATATAGAATCGATATTTAGCCACACATATCACCATTAAATGGATGGTCTGTTTAAAAGAACCATTCAAAATCTAGAGGATATACTGATATCCAATTCAATGGATTTAAACTTTTTGTGTGATCAAAATATTCTCATAGTGAAGTTACCATATAACAAAAATTTCCATGTTAGCATACAAAAGACTCCTTATGAGCATATATATATATGAAGAGGTGTTAGAATATTCTATTTTTGGCTGAATTTGGAGAGTGGAAGCTGATGAGACCTAATATTATCCAATTGATGAGATAGATGGTTCAAACCATTCTATTTGATATTAAAACTACACAAAGTAGATATAAAATATATAAAGAAAATCAATGATGAGACCTGGAGTTTGAGGTTAAAAATAAAGTTTTACATTATATATAATTTGGGAAAAATGTACTTTGATTTTCAACAAAGGGTAAACATAGTTGAAGATACACCTGACCCATTGAGATCCTTGGTCACATTAGAGTGACGACCTATCAACTAACACTCCCTCCTAAACTATCTCAAGTATATTATGTGTTACATGTATCCCTCTCAAGTATGTTTATAACATAAACCTAAAATTCACTGAATCCAAAATTGGTACCATAAAAAACATAATTTTTATATGATGATCATCTGGTGAATTTTTTAGATCACAGAGAATACAGTCTACAAAACAAGAAAACTAACCCCGTCAAAGTGTTGTGGATGAACGACATGTTTGAGAATGAAACTTGGAAACTGGAAGAGGTGATGAAATATAATTACCTTAATATATTTTTTTGTATAAAATTAAAAATTCAAGTGTATAATTTTTGAATGGGGGAAGAATTTAATGCCATAATGTTTTATAATTGAAATTGTATTTATAAATGAGTGAATTCATTATTAAGAAATGAAATAATGGAAAAAATTCACTACTTTGGTTATTTTATACCTTTACATGTTATTTACTATCACATATAAAAGGCCATTATGAGTCATTAAAATAAATAGTATAGCTATTATAGTGTGATTATATTATTAATATATATATATATATATATGAATATATCTATATATTTATAGGGTTATGATAAATCCATTTTACACAGACAAAAGAAGCATCAACCATGACCGACAAGATCAAACTCTATGAAGCACATTTATAAAAACATCCAAGGGAGATATAATAATAGGGATTTTCCCTTCACCAATGCATATAAAATATTTAATGAATAAATCACAAGAATAACCTTTCACGAGAGATGTTTAAGATCATCATGATCAATCCCCAGACTATGTTGATCAAACCACCACATGAATGTGTTACCATCACATACCTAAACCTTAAGGAGAACACCATTATAATTAAAGGTTATGTATCTATAGCCTATTAGTATTAATTTTTTTATTATCATTTTCAATAAAATGTTGATTACATTTATCTATTGTTATTACTTTACAATGATTAAATAATAATTTTGATAAAAATATATAATTTGATATGATGAAACACAAATTGTATTGTTGGGATATGTATATTTTGAATGAAGACACACTTTTTTATGAATTAAATACCATTTTAAATAATGTATATTTTCATAAATTAATATTATAAAATAATAATTATGAATTATAAATGAGAATATAATCTTATAAAGTCAAATATATTTTTTATAAGGGTTGGATGACTATTATTGTTAAAAATAATTAATTTTAAATAATTTTGGATTCTGGTTTAACTATTTAAATTATCATATATATATAATTATTCTTATAAAATAAATAGTAATCGTGAATTAAAACATCTAAATTATCCAACTGGGAATTTTTCCTATTTTTTTTGCAGATAATTGATTTTTTCGGTAGAAATTTAAAACTATATTATTATATTATATATATTATGGCATCATAAATGAATAAAATTATTGTAATAAATACTATAAAGATTATACATGAGTTAAATATTTTTTGACCTTATAAAATAATTTATTCTTGATGTTATGTGATTGATTTTATAAACACTTAGATAATCCTCAAAAACTAATATCAATTTTATGTTTTTTTAAATCAAGTCCTTATGAACATGAATCACTTATACAACACCAAGTGTATTATTATAATTATTTATTTTCATATAATTTTCAAATATTTAAAACCAATTATATTAGTTAGAAACTATGGTAAAACACATTAGAATTTGTTTGGTTTTGATTACATTATCATATAGTATTCTAAACCCATGTTTGAATTTTAATAATGAATTACCCTATGTATTTTTTAAACCCACATAACATCCCATTCATCTACACTCTAAAATAATTTTCCATTATGTTAATATCATATTCCCCTTCTATATCCATCACAAGGTTCCCCCATGATATAATGAATCCCCCTCAATATTTAAGAAGCACCCTATCATTGTAGGTGATCATTTCTTTATCCTCTTTATTGATGAAAATTTCTTATATTATGACTTTTGATTTATAGTTTATAATGTTGGGATATGTTATTACACATAACTTCTACTATAATTACGGTTTCCATGTTATTAGAAACCAAATTAACTCTCATTAATCCCTACTATGTATCTTTATGTACCATCATTAAGGTGACAAAATTATCCTATGATTTTCATGTCAATCAATTTTTTAGTAAATATGAATCACCATTTACACAACATGGTATTACCCTAGATGTAACTATTCTTCATTTGTTTTGGAATTTTAATATATATATCTGACATTCCATAATATTGGGAATAGAATTGATGAATAACATCCTTATGTTATATGATCTATGTGGAACACTTATGCAAGAACATGATATGAATGTGAGGGGTGGAACTGAAATTATATGTCCCTCCAATAAATTGGGTAATGTATCTTACTCATTATAAATTATGTATGGGATTAGTGAGTGAACCTAATAAATTATGGGGAACTTTTCATCATGTGATTCTGTCTTGGAAGTTAGAAATTCTTTATGCTAATGTCATGTTTGATGTTATTTCCACATTTATATGTTTCCATGATGTTGTCAAGTAATATCATACCTATTTTCTAAATGTTATGATTATCACATAATTTATGTCTTTTTTATATGCCTTTTAATTCACACGTATTACTTTTATCATGTTATGATTTGATTAATTCCTTTTTGATCTTTATAGCTCACCCCTTTCTTATGTTCGTGCCTAGGTTATCCTGTGGATTTTTAGAATATCCTTGGAATATAAGTGCATGTTATGGAGTTTTAGTTTAGTTATTTGTATTTATATTTCATGTTTTTATGCTTTTTACCTTATTACTATAATAAACTAGTACACATGATATTATGGGGTGGTATTAATTGTATCTTTATTCAAAAAATCATGAAATAATGTGTATGAAAGATATGGGTTGTTATATGATTTACATGTAATGATATATTTTGGGATGCATTATATTGATACAATATTAGTGAAAAAGTTTATTGTGTCCATAAATTTCCTGAATGTCTTATGATAGTTTATTTCTATGAACATATATTGGATTTCATGACTTTTGAGATGACTAGTTCTGATGTGATTTTCAGCATGGACTGGTTGACTAGTTATTTAGTACACCTGAACCACTATAAATGATTGAAAATTTTACTATGACTCATGGTAAAGAGTTTGTGATTAATGATAATTGTGATGTTTGAGCAGGCAGAGTGGGAGTAGACCTAAGACAGATTATAGCTATTATTACATAGGTAGCAAGGTTGTCTCTTTCGATGAAACCAAAAATAATCACTTATTCTATTCATCCTATAGTGGAATTTTTTAGGATATCTTCATATAAAATATCCCAGGCACCTCTTAATAGGAGAGCTAATTTGAAAAAGAAAACATGCTAGGGATGCAACCTATATCGACACATCTATATCTTATAGTTCCAACTATGTTTAAGAAACCGAAGGTATAACTTGAGGATTTAGAATTGAAAGGTTATATATGAAAAGGAACCTATCCCAAGTGTACTGTAGTGTTTTTTTTAAATAATGTGTGTTGTAGTATTTATATGTGTATGGACTAAAAAAATTTAAAACTTAGTGATTGTGGAAAATAGATAGACATTTCTGAGGATCAATGTATTTTTTGAACAGTTGTGGGGAGCCATGTGGTTCTCCAAAATTGAACTATGATCAAGATACTTCTAGATTTATTCCATAGAGGTATATTTTCCTTAGAAAACATTCAAGAGTAGATGAAGATTGTATGAGTATATTTTTATGCCTTTTGGGTTGCAAAATGCACCGACATTATTCACAGTTGTAATGAATAAGATCTTTCAACCATATATAGACTCTTATGTATTGATTTTTATTGATGATATTATCATATACTCATGGACCTTATTGATATATGATAGACACTTTTATATTTCCTTGAGTAAATTTTAATTGCATCCACTCTATGAAAATCTATCGAAGTGTCACTTCGGGATCCATGACATAGGTTTTACTTGGAATGTGATATCAGAGGTGGGTATTTATATGGACCTATAAAAGGTAGAGGTTGTGATGTGCTAAGAAAACTCTAAAAAATAGATTAATATTTGGAGTTTCCTTTTTCTAGGTGGGTATTAAAAAAAGTTAATACCCATCTTCTTCTATTTTTTAGTACCTATGAATGGGAATACAAAAAAGAGTGTGATGTTTGAGAGGGTAGAGCAGTGTGAATCGGCCTTCTTAGATCAGATGTCGGATCCTAACATTTCTTTGTCCTTAAATTAGATATATAGTTTACTGTGATATATCAGGTGTTTTTTTAGGTGTCTTAATAATGAAATGGTATTAATTAGTGGTTTATAGGTGTTTCTATCCACGACCCCATGAGTTGAACTACACTGCACATGACTTATAGTTGGAATCTGTGTTTTTTAAGTGTTGGATACATTATTTCTTTAGCGAGAGATTTTTCATGTACATAAACCACAAGAGCTTGTGTTACAAATTCTGTTAGTGACACATGAATATATAGAAGAGGAATTGGGTGGAGTATCTATATATTTTCAACATTGATATAGATTATGATCTAAGTAAAGGCAACATCACTGTATATTATCTTTGTTGGAAAACATAAGAACTGAGTGAAAGACAATTAGAGGATGAATGTCGATTGACAATCATATTGCCCAAGTGGTTGGTGGAAGCCTCTAGGGATCTAGGGGTGATGAATTATAATACATTTTTTATCAAATAAATGTTGGTTTAATTGTTATATACCATCGAATAATAAAATCCAAAATTCTTTGTTGTGTATGAACAACTGACAGGAAGTGGCGTCTTTTTGAGATTGTTGATGAACTTTGATGACATGATCTTTGTGTATGGAAGAGTATTGGTACCCATTTCTATGAATTATGAGGTCATGAAGGAATACCATTCTTTTTAGTGGGTAGTGAACCATGTTTTTATTATAATGTATTGGGATATCATGTGACACATTTGGTGGGCAAGAATAATGACAAACATCACATACATTGTATCTCAATGCCTAACCTGTCAGAGGATCAAGGAAGAACACTGATGACCAACATGATTACTTCATAAATTTACCTTGAATCTATGGAATATGAATAATTGATTATAGGAATAATTATGTGGTTTACTAGGACCCTAATAATTCATGATTCCATTTGGGTGACAGTTTGTCACTTAATGAAAGTAGTACATTTCTTACCAACCTAAGAGACTCAATTTCTAGATGTGTTTGATAAAAATTATGTTTAAGAGATTTTATCCCTGAATGGAGTACCTTAAAATATCATATTGTACATGGAAACATGTTTTAAATCACAATTTTTGAATGTATTATTGCTAGATTTAGGGACTTATCTGAAATTTATTATAACATATCATTAAAAAACAAAAGGAAAATCAAATAAGACTATAAAGATAATGGAAGATGTGATTTGGGCTTGCATCCTAAACATTATTAGAGTATGGGATGACTGTTTAGACATATAATAGTTCCATTAACATTATATTTTCTAAAACATAATTCAAAAGGAACCATTTTAGGATCTTTTTGGTTGGTCATGATGCTCACCATTGTGTTGTGTAACGCCCTGACCCCAGAATCCAAGAGTCGGTTCATTATTTTAACACATTAGCATGATTACAAGGAATAAAGTCCTGAAGGACGGATTAGTTTATTATTATTTGAAATAATATTCATATTTATGTTCAAAATTACAACTTGAAATGAGAAACAACACTAATTTATTCAATTATAAACATCCAAGATTCCCAGATTATTCTGGAAAGTCACTCATAACTGAAATTTTCAAATCCTAGAAAAATGAAATATGAGAAAGGGGTGGGATCAGATGCTCAGTAAGGGTAAGAAATACATGGTAATATAAAAGAAAAATTAGGCATGGTGAATAATTTAAAACACATTCCTTAACGAATAATAAACATGAGCACTTTATGGAATGAATATGAGTTGAGTAAATAATGTCATAATAAAAAAATTCATGGGCATTCTACTAGTCTAATAAACACATGAAATATCAACAGCTAATCTCATAATGTTGGAATGCATAATTCCTAACACTCTGAATCATTTTTTCAAGGACACGGCCAAGACGTCTAAAAATGATTAAGGCCTCAGCCAAAACCACATATCAAAAATTAGGAAAGGCCTAGGCCAATTCCACGTCTAATTGTCTCATGAGACCTACCGATGCATTGAGGAGCTATAGAGGACTCCACCTATCACATAATATGTCCAATGAATTCCTCATAAGAAAATATTGAATCATAATCTAGATCTTCATACTAAAACTAGCATACGAAATGTCAATAGTTTAACCACAAACTATGAATGGTATTAAAATAGCATATCCATAGTAAAAAATAACTCATTAAATAAAATATAGAAGATTGTATTATAATAAATTAAACTCAATCAAGAATAATTAATGATATTGATATCGAAGAAAATAATCATCAAAACTATTTGAGAGAAATATGCCCATTTTTCTTGAAAACATTTAAAAGTATCATTATTTATCAAAGAAGCCACTTAAAATTGATTTTTGAATCAAAGTGTCCCATACCAAATTGAAACTTTTAAAAAAGAATTTTAATTTCAAAACATTAATTTCCAAATAAATAAATCCTTAAAACCATTTTTAAAACATGGAAATTAATGAGAATTATTTAGAAGAATAAATCATTGAAACATTTAAAATGATATTTTAGTTAGAGTTCCTAACCAAATGAGAGATTCTTGAATACAAATAATTGAGATAATAAAAAATTTTTAATATCATGATAAAAAAGGATTTCATGATATACTATGTCTAAGGACAATATATTCACCATATAAAAGTGGATTGGTGCATAACAATAAAGAAGTCTCAATGGATTGTAAATTGAGATAAAGTCCCTTATAAAAACATTATCCTTCGGTTAAAGATAAATCAATGAAATAATATGTGTGAAAATATAAATACACTCAATATGATTGGATATTTAGTGTAAATAAATTATAGGACATTCACACATATTCTTGTAAAAACAACACCAATGACTTGGATGTTTTACTCAATGAATGGTAATTGAGTTAAGATTACTCTTATCAAGTTCATATCAATTACATGAGAAATTATCAATGGAAAGATTATGTGTATCAACAGTATATCCAAAAAAGTGGAGTGGATATTATTACATAAATAATAAATTGTGATTCCCAACAAAATATTGGAGTTAAATAATCAATGTAGTATGCGTAAATCTGAATGAGTGGAAATTGAAATTTGAAATTCCCTTACCGATTTGGAAACTTAAAAAACATACACTCCATGAAAGAAGGATCATAATATAATGATGTAAAAAGCTATAAATTAATTTATATTACACAATTAATACAATAATGGATAGTAAATACTCCACAAAAAGGAAATAGTGTCCAATATAGCATGAATCTCACCTGAATAAAAAGTGATATGAAAAACTCATACTTCGTTGTAATCAATCGAGTCGTATGACCAAAAGTTAATAACCACCAAATAAATCCCAAAATACCATGAATATAAATATAATCATGATAATATATATCAAATGTCTGTATAAAATACACCACATTCCAAATATAAATGGCGAACAATGGAAATATCACAGAATAATAAGTGAGATAAGAAAGCCCTTACCTCAAGTCCGACTTGTCTTGTATGTTCCTTGTTCTTCATAAATAATAAAAATAAGTTAATTTATAATTTTTTAAGAACATTTTAAATGTTTTTAATTCCTTTTATATTACTTATTAACTTTCTATAACAATTATTTAATTATTAGAGTTCATATTGGATATTTTATTTATGTTCGGAACATGAGTCAAAAATGAACTTGTTATAAATACAAATTTTCCACGTGGTCAAATGTCCATTATCTCCAGAATGAAATAAATTATTTTTCTATAATATATATATTATATATCCGGTATATATTTTTATTTATAACAGTACATAACATTTGGAGATATGAAATGAAATGCACTATTCATGAAGACAGTAAGCCATACGTACGCATGAACGATACTTTCACTTATATTTTGTATTTTATGGAATTAAAATAAAATGATACATAGGTATATTATAATTTCAATATAATATCAAATATAATATCCTTAACTCCATACTTTATACATCCCATATAAGTCATTAACCTGTCATATCACATTGAGGGGGCGGTAGTCTGCACTTTTTCAAATGAAATTATCGAGTTTTACCCATAATAGAAACCATAGTGGTATGATATAAATGCAAACTAAAGAAGAAAAAAGAAAAAATAAACAAAAAAAATATAATATATAAATATAGTGCAATCTTAATGGCTGCCATGAGAGGTGGTAGGAGATAATTGAACAATCATCGTTTCGTGAGATGTTAGTTTTCCAACCACAGAAACACTATCGTCATCACCCATTATATAGAGGTGTGTGTAAGTGTAGTAAAAATAATTTCCATAAAAACATCCTATTATATTGGTTATACTATTTCTGTTATAAAATATAATAATAAAAAGTGTTTAGGGGGTTGGAGAAGTAAAATAAAACAAAATAAAAAAAAAATATTTTAAGAGAAACAATTACCTTTAATTTGGGTAACATCCTTTAGTTTGAACAAAAAAGACTTCATGAAGTGCCATATGCCTAAGGTATGGCCTATAAGAGTAAGAGAGTGATCTTTAGTGCTTACTTGGGTAGGGGTTGGATGAGCGAAGGGGATTGATATGTGTGCGTAATTGGTTAGAAGCTGTGTCCTATTATAAGGGGGAGGAGGGTATCTTTATGAAAGTGTGAAAATATTATTTTATTATATCATGATAATCAGGTTCTAAACGACCAAAACTAATTAAATTAGAAGATAAGATGAATCATGGTAGAAATAAAATCATCCAATAATAATTGGATAGGTTTTGAATATTTTTTTAATATTAAAAATATTATTTATTTAAATCATTTATTAATGAGGTAAATACTACATCATTATTGTGTCAATAATTATATAATTTATTTGATGTCTAAAAATTATAAAAAAATATCATAATGTATTAATTTTTTTATCTTTAAAATGAATATTTATAGTATAAATGATGACTTATATAACCTCATGTAAAAATTTATTTACTAAAAGATATTTGTTTGGGTCATTTTTGCATTTACTTTAAGTTAATTAAAATAAAGTGTAATTATCCTTAATATGTGGCTCCAAGGGATCCAAAAAATCTACCCGAAGATTCCCATGTACATCCATTACTCATATTATAAGGTTAAGACAATTTTTAAGGTAATTGTTTTTTATCATAATATTTTTTACCTTGAATTTCCCTATTTACCTTGAACCCTAGAAAATAAAAGTAAAAAATTACTATTCACCAAAAATTATTTCATCTTATTGAACCACATTTATTTATTAATAACATCCATTTATCTTGTATTTTTAAAATTAAATTCACAGAAGCAGTAAAAGTTCATTTAAATGAAAAAGTCAGATTTTTAACTACTACATAGTGGTTTCTCTATTCATCAAAAATTGATGTTTTTCAGACAAAAAATTAAGACTAAGATATATTTGATATTATAAATTCAAAAATGATGCCTACTGTACCAAATTAAAAACATAAGAGTTTTATTAGTTAATTTAAAATTAATTCCCATTGTCAAAACAAATGACGTGAATTTAAGAAACAATAACTATCAAATGATTGACACCTATTTATGTATAATTTCAAAGTGAAATTAATTACAATGACCAATATTGGATTAAAAGATATAAATATATTATAATTAAACTTCAAAACCAATTTAAAATGTTATCTAACCTTATAAATAAATTACATCAAAAGGCAGTTTGGAATTAAAATACAGTATTTGTCACTATTCATAAAAAATGAATATTATTAGAGAAATTCAAAAATTTCATCCAAATTAAATTTTGATGTCCCAATTATAATGAAGAATTTAATTTTTCAAATTGAATATGTAAAAGGGTCAAATATAGGATTTAAAAAGGGTTCTCCATTAAAATGTGGTAAAATAGATTTTTTTTTTGAAAAATACATTTTTTATCTATAAAATTTAATCTGTTCTTATAATATGTCTAAGAAACACATAATACATAAGATAAAATTATATGAAATATCTAAAATTCAGAATCCAGTTAATACTATTCATAACCGCTTTTGAACGGCTAGTTTGGTAAGTCATGGTGCGCTCGAACTCAATGTTGCATGTAGCGCAAGCTATTGTATTTAATGAAAATAACTTACAATGAAATCTTGGGGTGTTACATTCTACCCTACTTCAATAAATTGTGTCCATGCAATTAGAAATTGATCTTAGAAAAAAAGGTTAAAATTGAAATATACCTTTGGGGATAGCCCACATCAGAAATTTGGTTAATATAATTTATTTTTAATAATAGGGAAAGGGAGATGAAAAAATCACCACCAAATTATGATATTGATTAGGAGAACATTGGTGGCAATTAGAGACACATAATTAGAGGAAAAATGTAAATATTTATAGAGAGTGATTGAGGTCATCAATCATAAACAAGTGTGAAATTGAGGGCATCAAAACCACCAATCTATGATGATTTAAAATATCATCGGTTCAACAAAACACAAAGCATTAGGATAAATTTTTTTTGTTTTAAGATCACTTATCTAATGTTTAATAATTTATTTATTCATAGAATATGAAGACAAAAATATACATGAAAAGTAGAGTTTCATCCTTCATCTAATTCTTACCACAAACTCATATTTCACTTCAATTGATGAGTATTGAAGATAAATTGGTCACTCATGAAGCACTAGAATCAACTTAAAGAGAATCCCATTATCCACAATAGATGAAATGCATATTTTCCTTTTCTTTATAAATTTACCAAATCCAAAATGGTTAGTAAAATATCAGAAGATCCCAAATGGATAATACTTTAGAGAAAGAGATACTAATCTTATTTTCTAAAATTAAAACAACAATACCCAAAGTTCAATAAATACAATTCAATAAACAATTTTCCATAAAATCTTTCAATATAATCCAAAATATTATTGAAACCCATAACATAGAAGAATTTACTTACATAGTCTTCCACATTAAATTGTTTCTCCAAATAATATCGACTACTCCTAAATTCACATACATAAAAGCAATTAACCTAATCACATATTCTCTATGATAGGTTAATGATTTCCATAAATAACCCAAATTGTTATAAATCCGTAATAAAAAAATCGTTAAAAACACCATTACCCTTCAAATGAAATCCCATAGTATTCTATTTTCATTAGGCATATAGTATTCCCAACAGAGCGAACGTCTTCCAAATAACATTCATTACTTAATCACCAAATCATTTTCTTATACTAAGGATATCCATTTGATAAGAAATAAGATCCCAAATCAACTCATTATTGAACAATAAAATCTTTTAACTAAAAAAAATTAGTCACACTAATCAGGGACTTCACGTATTCCAGTGGTAGGTGATAAATCTCAATCGCACTATGGTTGTGGGTTCGATTCCTGGAGATTTTTACAACATGTCAGGTTGTCACATAGTCTGCGTGTTGTCCTTTTTCAAAAACTATATAATTTTATAATATTTCAAAAAATGAGATAGATTCCTCAAAATAATCATAACATAATTTAACCACCTATGTTATCTCATACATCAAATTTTCATCCCAAATATTAATAACCTATAATCGCCTCAAATTCAAGAGTCATATAAACCCAAATGTTTATTTATAACTATATCCACAAAAGAAAATATAATAATTCCTTGAATTACATTTTCACATAACAAACTGCAGGGTTACAAAGACAAGGGAAATGAATTCCAAAGTAATCTCATAAACAAGGAGAACTATTATATTTAAACATATTTCCATCCATTTATTTCCACATTGGTTCTTCTATGACCAGGAGGTTATCTTATGGAATAGGGCATTGACTTGGGTGATTCCAAGGTCCCTTAAATTTATGAAAATTAACCTTAATTGGATTCTTATGATCATTTTTATTTTCTTCCATAATACTCTACATTTTCCTCGACAATTCTTTACTTTATTCCATTCTTTCCCACACATAAAGAATTTATTTGTTCCATTAAGACACATTCTTAGGAGTCTCCTTCCACATTTCCTACATGATATAAAATGATATTTCTTTTTTCCATGGTCTTCACTTCTGTAGCTCTTATCATTCACCACTCTTCTCTTCTTTATTGAGTCCGGGAGTTGGTTAATATATATGTTATTGATCATATTCTCAGAAACCTGATTCAGCATGAAGACAATATCTTTTACGCCTCTCAACATTCCATTATATTTCACTTTTCCTGCACTTGTACCACCTTGTACATCATGTTCAATGTTACTATGAATTCCTTGGAATCCAGCCATTAACTAACACCTGAAAGAATTGTGTGCGTAAGAATAGTCATAAAATTATTTAAAAAATATCATCACACCTTATTTTCAATCCAAAACACCGTAGGATTAAACAAGTTTATTTATTATAATCTTATATTAAAATTATTCAAATCAGTTTGTAAAGAAAATTTGAATTATTTTAAGCATATCCCCCGGGAGCGACGTAACCAAGAGTACATCAAGGCCTATTGTTGTATACTAGGATACCCTAGGTCAAGCCCAAAAATCATTGTCGGAGTTATCACTCATAGGTACATCTATGCTAGAGCCACTTATACCTGCTCATATCCAAACAGGGATGCATTTCTGAGAAAATAAAAAAAATATATACATTACCAAAATTCTAGGAAGTTCATCAATACTAATATTCGAAGTCTATCTTAGGGTAATGTGATCTAATCATATTTTATCTAAATCTAGTTTCCATGGTTTGTACCAAACTTCCTCTGATACCAACTATAATGGACCATCCCCAGAATCCAAGCACTGGTGCATTATTTTAAAACATTGGCATGATTAAAAGGAATCAAGTGGTGAATGTCCTATTAGTTTATTAGTCATGGAAGAAATATTCGTACTTAATTTCAACATTACAACTTGAAAAGAAAAACAACACTAATTTATTCCATAAGAAACATCCAAGATTCCAAGATTATTCCTCCAAGTCACTCGTAACTAACTTCTTCATATCCAGGGAAAATGAAACATGAGAAAGGGGTGAGCTCAGATTCTTAGTAAGAGTAAGAAAAATAGTGGAAGATAATATAATCATTAGGCATGGTGAATAATTGAAAACACATGCCTTAACGAATAATAAACACGAGCACTTCATTGAAGCAATATGAGCTGAGTAAATAATGTCATACTAAAACATAGTCATGGGTGTTCTATTAGTTGAATAACCACATGAAATATAAATAGATAATATCATAATGATGTAATGAATAAAGCCATACATTCTGAAACATTTATCAAGGCCTCAGCCAAGACATCTAAAAATAATTAAGGCTCTGGCCAAAACCATATATCAAAAATTGAGAAAGTCATCAGCCAATTCCCTGTCTAATTATCTCATGATACCTACTGATTCATCGAGGAGATATATCAGCCTCCACCCATCACTTATTAAGTCCCATGCATTCCTCAAATGAAAATATTGAAACATAATATAGACATTCGTACTAAAACTACTATATGAAGTGTCGATAAGTTACCGAAAAACCATGAATGGTATTAAAATAGCACATCCATAGTCAAAAATAACTCATTAAAACAATATGAAAGATTTTATTATAATAAATTAACCTCAATAGAGAATAACTAAGGATATTGACATAGATAAAAAATAATCATCAAAACTATTTGAGATAAATATCACTTTTTTCTTAAAAACATTTAAAACTATCACTATTTTTAAAGACATAGTTTAAAATAGATTTTTTAATCCATGTGTACCATGCAACATTTAATAATTAAAATAGAATTTTAATTTGAAAAAATTAATGTCCATATAAATAAATCCTGAAAACCATTCTTAAAACACAGGAATTAATGGGAAATATTTAATAAAATAAATATTTAAAACATTGAAAATGATATTTTAGTTAGATCTCATAACCAAATGAGAGATGCTTGAATAAAAATAATTGAGATAATAAAAACTTTATAATATCATGAGAATAAAGGATTTCATGATATACTATGCCAACAGACAATATATACACCATATAAAATAGAATTGGTGCATAACAACAAAGAAGTCTCAATAAAATGTAAATTGAGATAAAGTCTTTTATAAAAATTTCATCCTTAGGCTAAGCAAAAATCAAGGACATATTTATGTGTTAAAAATATAAATACACTAAATATGATTGGATATTAAGTGCAAATAAATCATAGGACTATCACACATATTCTTTTAAAAACAACACCAATGACTTGGATGTTTAACTCAATGAATGAAAATTGTGTTAATATTACTCTTATCAAGTTCATATGAATGACTTGAAAAATTATCAATAGAGTGATTATGTGTATCAAGAGTATATCCAAAAAAGGAGAGTAAAAATTACAACATAAATAATTAATAGTGATTCCCCACATAATCTTGTAGTAAAATAATTAATGTAGAATGCGTAAATCCAAATGAGTGCAATTTGAAATTTGAAATTCCCCTACCGATTTGGTACCTTACGAAACATACACCACATGAAAGAATTATCATACAATAATGATTTAAATAAACATAAATTAATTTATATTACACAATTAATCCAATCATGGATAGTATATATTCCACACCAAATGAAATAGTGGAAAATATAGCATGAATCTCACATGAATAAAAAAGTGAGATGAAAAACCCTTACTTCATTGTAATAAATCATGTCGTATGACCATAAGTTAATAAAAAAAATTAATAACATAATACCATGAATATGAAGATAATCATGATAATATATATCAAATGTCAGTAAAAAATACACAACATGCAATAAATAAGTGGCGAACAGTGGAAATCTTACAGAATTAAAAGTGAGATAAGAAATCCCTTACCTCAAGTCCGAATTGTCTTGTATGTTACTTGTTCTACCGGAATAATTAAATTAATTTAATTTCTAAATGATATAAATTTATTTAAAGTTTATTATTCCTTTTATATCACTTATTACCTAGCTATAATAATTAGTTAATTATTTCAGTTCATATTGGATATTTTATTGATGTTCGGAACTTGAGTAAAAAATGAACTTGTTATAATTACAATTTTTCCTTCTGGTTAAAAGTCCATTATCTCCAGAATGATATACATAATTTAGATATCACATATATATATATATATATTATATATCAAGTATATATATGTATTTATAACAGTACATAACATTTGGAGATAAGAAATGAAATGCACCGTTCATGGAGACGGTGAGCCGTATGCACACATGAATGCTACTTTCATTTCTATTTTGTATTTTAATGGAATTAAAACATAATGATACATAAGTATATTATAATTAAAATATAATATCATATATAATATCATTAAATCCATACTTTATAAATATCACACAAGTCATTAACAAGTCATATCACTTTGAGGGGGCGGTTGTCCGTACTTCCTCCAATGAAATTATTGTGTTTTACCTATAATGAAAACCATAAAGGTATTATATAAATGGAAAATTAAGAAGTAAAAAAGAAAAAATAAACATAATATATATCATATATAAATACAGTGCCAAATTAATGGCTACCATGAAAGGCGATAGGAGATAATCGAACAATCCTCATTTCGTGAGGCGTTAGTTTTCCAACAACAGAAACAATATGTTCTTCACCCATAAATGGTGGTGTGTGTAAGTGTAGTTCTAATACTTACCATAAAAAAAATTCTAATATATTTATAATAATGGTGTCGTTATAAAATAAAGGAATAAAAATATTTTAGTTGGATGGAGAAGTAAAATAAAACAAAAGAAAACAAAATAAAAGAAAAGAATTTAAGGGAAACCCTTACCTTTAATTTGGGTAACATCCTATGGTTTGAACCAAAAAGACTTACATAAGTAAATTATTCCTAAGGTAAGTCTACTAGGGGTAATAGAGGGATCTTGAGAGCCTATTTAGGCTAGATCTAGATAAGCCAAGGGGCTTGAGAGGTATGTGGAATAGGTTAGAAGTCATGTTCTTTTATAAGGGGGAGGAGGGGCTCTTTAGGAAAATGTGAAAATATTATTTTATTATATAGTGGTATTCAGTTTCTAAATGTCCAAAACTAATTAAAATCTAAGATAAGATGACTAATGGTTGAAATAAAATCATCTAATAAGAATTTTATGGGTTTTGGATATTGTTATAATATGAATTATCTTATTCATTTAAATCATTTATTGATGAGGTAAATAATACATCAATATTGTTTCATAATTAGTTTAATTTATTTGATGTCTAAAAATAATAAAAATACAACCATAATATAGGAAATATTTTTATATTTCCAAATAATATTTATAGTCTAAAATATGACATATATAACCCCTTGTAAAAATTGATTTACTAAATGTTATTTGTTTATGTCATTTTTTCCATTTACTTTATGTTTATTAAAATAAAGTGTAATTATCATTAATAAGTGGTTTAATGGGTCCCAAAATAGACCCACGGTTTCCCATGGTCGCCCATGACTCATCTAATAATGTTAGGAGAAGTGTTAAGGTAATTTTGTATTATCATAATATTATTTTTACCTTAAATTACCCTATTTACCTTTAACCGTGACAAATAAACGTCAAAAGTTACTATTCACCAATTTTTTTTATATTATTGAACCACATTTTAATTACTAATAAAAACCATGTATCTCGGATTTTCAAAACTCAGTAAACAGAAGTAGTACAATTCCATTTAAATGAAAAAGTAGGAATTTTAACTACTCTTTAGTGGTTTCACTATTCATCAAAAATTGAAGTTTTTCAGAAAAATACGAAAAATTAAGCCTTTAAAATATTCGATATTACAAAATCAAAAAATGATGTATATTTTAAAAAATTAAAAACATATAAGTTTGATTAATTAATTTAAAATTCATTCCCGTTTTCAAAACAAATAACGTGTTTTTAATAAACAATAACTATCAAAAGATTGACAATTGTTTATGTATAATTTCAAAGTGAAATTAACATCAATGAAAAACATTAGATTAATGGGTAAAAATATAATCTAATTACACTTCGAAACCAATTTAAAATATAATATATCATTATATAAAAATTAGATTATAATTTAGTTTTGAATTAAAATAAGGTATTTCTCACTATTCATAAAAAATTAATATTATTAGAAAAATACCAAAATTTCATAAAATGTAAATTTTGATGTCCCAATTCTAAAGAAGAATTGTATTTTGTCAAATTGAATATGTAAGAGGGTCAAATATTTGATTTAAAAAGGTTTTTCCATAAAATGTGGAAACATTTATTTTTTAAAATATATTTTTATCTGAAAAATCTAATTTATTCTTATAATATGTCTAAGAAACACATAATAAATAAGTTTAAATTATATTAAGTATATAGAATTTTAAAATCCAGCTAATACTATTCATAACAGCTTTTGAATGGCTAGTTTGGTAAGTCATTGTGCACTTGAACTCAATGTTGCGTGTAGCACAAACTATTTAATTTAAAGAAAATAACTTACTATAAAATCATGGGGTCTTACATGTTGGAATAAGGAGGGTGAGGCAGCTATTGTTCTACCAAGATTGGTGCATGAGACCCCTGAGAGGATTTAGTTTATCATGAACTCGTTATTACCCCATAGAGTAGAAAATGATATTATTCTGACTAGAAGTGATGATTTTTGGAGCTCATTGTGGTTGAATAGGTCTTCTTATTGATGTTAACATGATTGGTTCATCATATTCTATGGATGTAAGAGAAGTTTTCACCATGGTTTATGGGACCATTTTTGACCACCAAGAATAACAAAGAAGTGTATTATCTACATGACCTTCCTCCATGAAATCAAGGTACACATAACATGTTCCATATTTGTTTTATATTTTTTGGTATGAGCCCGATCCTTACCATTTGATCAACATTGAATATATTGAGTTGGAACTAAAGGCATCAATTATGGAGTACCTAATATAGATTATAGACCAGAAAAAGAAGGTTCTTGGGGGGGGGGAGACAAAACCACTGAATTGATTCTTGTAGAAGCATGAAATAATGTAAGCAGTTATGTTGGAGAGAGAGAGAGAGGCTAATATTCAATACCTGGGGACAAATTTGTTCGAGTAGGATTTCTAACATCACTTATCGATGATGAGAAGTCATTATAGGTAGATATTTGTAACACCCTCACTTTTATAAGGAATATTATTATATGTTTTGACATATATTAAATTGTATTTTTGAGACTTATAATTGTTTAACATGGATTTAAGATCAGTTGGGGGGTTTCTTATGGATCAATAGGGGGTTTTAGGAATTTTAGGTTAAACTAAGTGCAATAACTCACTCAAGTGTATGAAATTTTATTCATGGAGAATATCTATGGGAAACAAAATGATCAAAATATCTATGACAGTGAGTGGTCTTGGGAATGTAGTAATGTGAGTTACCGGTGGACCATAGGAAAAGTGGCATCACCACGCCATTATAGAATGTGAGGTGGATCCAAAATGACTATGGTTTGACACCAAACCATATTGGGTAGTCATGTCAGGTTGCCTATGTTGGGAATGTTTGAGGCTACAATGACGATGGTAAGTAGAACCAGGCCATGATTATGGCTATTTTAGTATTAGAAATAGTGAAATCATTTATTGATATTTGTGGGTTCATTTCATTTTGATTAGGAAACATGTGAAATCTTTAAAGAAGGTTTTTTATTTCCCTTTTGACTTGGTATTTTGCTATATTAATGGATTTCCCTCTACATATTGTTAATATCTCCCATCTAGTCAAACCTAGGGTGAGATTTTACTGAAACATCTTCCTACCAAGGGTGACCTCAATATTTTTATCCTTATACAATTTTGACCATACTGGGAGATCGAAATACAGAAGAAAGAGGCTTGTTCTTATTGATCTAGACATGTGATGACCCAAATCAAATAATCTCTAGTCACCATTTCAAGGAGTGATATGTTTTTCATCATTTGAATGTATCAATATCTACAATTCATGATGGTTGTGTTTAGGAATTTTGATCTATTTATACCATAATGGCTTGATTTCCGTGTTGAATGTCATTCTATATCCATTTTCTTTTAATATTTTAATTGGATCAAGGGACCCTTACCATATGAGATTAATCTGGTTTATTCATGAACATTATTTAGAAATCAACTCTGGGTGAATATTGACATTTACATCATTGTAATTAAATTATTATTCTCTTCATCATATTGATCAGTTGTATATTTTTATTGAAATGATATGATGGTATGTGCTTATGTGCATTGAGACCCATGCTTGAGTTAGATTTAGTGTGTGTGTGTTGCCTATGAGACACATGTTTGACATTGATCACATGTGTGTGTAGCCCACATGGCCCATTTTTTATTTTGATCACATGTGTGTGTGTGTTGGTGGATATTGGTACTCCTTCTTGATGTGCTATGTTGTACATATATGTATTATGTACTTTTTAATGTCGATGTATCTCCTTTGGAGATTTTTTATCTCATAAAAAATGACAGGTGCACTATTTTGGCATGGGTAACCCTTACAGGGGGAGCATGTGTTTCATGTTATGTTGAAGAAAATATACCATAAAAATGGTAGGGGTTTGGTGAACTTGAGTCATGGATGAACGTAGTTATAGGATATGACAACCATGTGCACTGACTTGAGGTAGATATGGGGTACGATTTCCACATGTCCTGACCTATAATAGAGATGGGAATTGAAAGAATTGTGGTTTAACCAATGAATTGTCTTTCTAATCTAATATAATTGATATATGAGTGGGACATGTGGTTGAACCATAATCACATGTTATTTTATAATCATTATTTCAACATGGAGCTGAAGCAGGTACCAACAGAGTTCATAGTGGCATAGTACATGACCGCTCAAAAGGTGATTGATTGTTACTTTACTGAACATTTACCTATTATCATGACATACACTCTTATAATTTTGGACACATGTTAAGGAAGAATATATGGAGTTATATTGGGATATACACCAATGCTACATTGATATATTAATGCACATGTAAACATCATCATTATGGATCCTAAAGAGGAAAAGGGCCCAGTGATATTGAACTGAGGATATATAGCATGGGGTTTCGCAGAAGCACCGATAAGAATTATGGAGTCTTATTGTAGTTTATTTTTTTAAATTTTTTTCGTTACTTATACACTTTTCTGAATATCTAGTTTCGCGGTCCTTGATTTATTAATTTCATAACCTGAGATATCTTCAATGCATCCTATTATATCATTAGTGCTATATATTTTTGTTGTTTACTTTATATGTTATGGTTATTATATTAATAAATTTATTATGTTTTAAATTTTATAATGATTGTATATCCTCCCACTGGTGATGTTTCAACCCTCACATCAAATTAGAAACCACTTGTGTATCGGGAGGCATGCAAGAGTTCATGTAACACTCCATCCTGGATGAGGTGATTTGGGTTGGGGAATTATGTAGTGTATGTGAAATGAATGTGTGCGTAGCTTCAAAATAAAAAAAACCCAAATAGAATATAAGTAGATAATAACTCACTTGATATTTGACTCACCAGATGTAGGAAACTCTACATCATGCATCTGACCATGAATTACTACACAACCTCTCTGACCTATATGGAGACCATATCCATTAATGAATTGTACTAACTATTACCAAATATTAGGGGCATAATGAGGTGATCTATGGCACACTATTTCTCTTATATTTTGATCAATTATTGGAGCTACCTACTACCAGTTCTACCTTGGAGGATACTACAACATTATAAATGCTTGAAGATAGACCCTAGCCCCACTCTAACTAATGAGGAAGGTTGATCACATGGTTCACTGAAGTCCATGGGATCTAAATAACAAAGAACTGTTATCAATCTACGACAAATGGTATGAAAACTAAAAAAATCTAGTGGAACATGATGAATAAAAATGAAACTAACTCTCCAATGTATGAATATTATTCTAACCTGGAAAATGATGACTACAAGGAAACATATTACCATATATAGTATTCTAAAGAATCCCATTTTATAGACATCTAACATTAATCAATACCCTATCAATATCCTATAACCTTATCAATACATAGATATCTACAAATAACATAAATAGGGGGACTATCACTAGATTTATGGACTAAAATCCACTTTAAAATTCTTCACCCTTTCTTCCATATTTTTAAAATATATAAAGTATAAAAAATTGGTTATTTTCATTAATATTAAAATCCAACATGATAGAATTACTTTGCATGTGAGTAATAATCTTCTACTAACAAAAATACTTCATTATTGATGAAATAAACTCATCCTGAAACTAATCACAAAACATCTCACATATAGTGACTAAATCCTCATTATTCCTTGGGAATAAGAAACACCACTACCAATATAGCTTTCAAATTCTTTAATAAATACAATTATATGTGTTTTATCATAAATATCCAATAAAAAATCATGAATTATCATATGTAAGAATGACATAAAGAATATAGAATCGTATGTTCATTTCAACATAGGAATGTGGAAGCAACATTAATCATGACATATTCATAAGTAAGTCTATCCACTAAGACAACATCACATAGTTGATGGAGTCCCATCAGGGATTATCTTATATAAATAATCTCATATATAAAATATCAAGAAACAAAAAACATCCAATTAATTAGAGTAATATATGATAACACCCATTATATCATGTACATGAAAACATGGTTCGATTTAAAAAAAAATAAAAAGATAGGGAATAAGCATATGAAATACTCATGGAATGAAATGGGATACATAATCACGGCTCATATCACAATCAAATGTGTTTTTTTAATAATTATAAATATAATAAGTAAACAAATATTTATATTTTTATACATAAATATATAACCATTTGTATACAATATATTGTTCATTTGAATAAAATTTCATGAGAAAGGTTCAGGAATCTGGTATAGAAATGAACTTTAAAAATAGTGTTTTAAGGAATCAATTAACGAATTTTGAATAATAAATGAAAATAAAATTTTAATTAAAAATATGTAAAAAAGAATGGCTATACATTAAATATTTTATTATTCAATGAAATAATTAATATGAAAAAACACTTTTAATGATATTTACATAATATTATTAAGGGTTAGAAAAGATACCCTTTATTCGGTTTGATTTCAATGATTGCATTTAGAACTGATATTAAGGAATGTATAATGACATAAGAGGTAAGGATAAAATGATAGGTATATATATAAGAGACACAAACACACACATATATATTTTAGAAGCATTAAATTACATAAAATGGATATATAAATTGAGTAAGATATATAAATGTTATAATATATAGAAAATAGGGTGGTTTAGATCTATCCCTTACATTTGGTCTAGAATCATTCTAAAAATGAACCTAATATCATAAATATTAAAATTAGACTTATTAATTACTTTATTTGGAACCTTTTAAATCTACAATTTCTTTGATATAATTATATTATGTTTCTTTTCAACCATTAAAATAAGATATAAATTTTAATTTTGCGGTTCTCAGTGCTTTCGTTTCACGATTACAAGGTTCGATTACTTGTGAATAATTAGGGAATTTCTTATAAAATATTAATATAATTCTAGAAGTGAAATAAAATTTTGTTAATTTTCACATATAGTTTTAAATGATAAAAAATATCCATATGTTTTTTGATATAAGGATGATTCAATTAATACAATTGTAGTTCTATGCAGTTGGTTCATTTTGGTGGATTTAATGACCATCATGAAATAGATTCATTTTATTTAATTAAATATTTATTAATATATTCTACAACATGAAATATGATATAACACACTTATTATCATCATATTTAACTGTAATTTTACATATATACCTTTCCTTGAAGGCGGTGGAGAAAAACGAAGTATGTACTTCATAGGGTTCGGGAACCAACCATATTATGAAAAATGGTTTTGTTATAGAATCAATTGAGGTTAATGGGTAGAGAGTTCAGGAGATAATTTTTATGATTTTGGGAAAGTTCCAAATCATATAAGGTGTGAGGATAAGGGGAGGTATTTATAAAGGTAGGTGAGGTGTGTTTTATAAATAACATATCCAATAGTTTATTATTTTGGATTAAGATGACCAATAATATTGATTCACATGACTATATATAGTAATTAGTACATGTGATTTGGAACTAATGGATAATTAGTTAACCCCCCAAGAAATTAATCATATATTTATCTTATAATGTAAAATAGAATATTTGGTATATTTCACAATTAAAAAAATTTAACTATTTGAGAAAAATACAAAAAATTCATTCTAACGATTTTTTGATGTGTGTATCTTAAAAGTTAAATTTTTTTTATGGAAAATAGTTCTCTATATATATGAAATTGAATTTCTAAATAAAATCCTTATTTATTTGAAAAAACCATAATTTTAATATTATGATCAATTTTCTAACTACTTGAAAAAATATTAATGGGCTCATAAAACTATATTACTGTTATAAATAAAATTAATATATATTTATTAAACCATATTATAATAATAATTTTTAATTCAAATAATTATATTTTTTATAAAATTTTAATAAAGCATACATATATTTTTTAAAAATACGGACACATACCTTATCATTTTTAATTTATCTTTTTACTGGGATCATGATGTAAATATGTCATATTTTCATTTCATAACATATATAAATATTAGTTTACACTTCCATTGGTGATGATACTATTCTAATAGTATGTTTACTATTATAAACAGTCAGATTACTATTCCAATGATCGCATTATTATTCTAATGACTAGATTACTATTATAATGGTAAAATTATTAATGGTCATTTGTGTTCCCTAATTTCAATTAATATCTGAAATTTCATTCAGTATTCATTAAATTATATTTTATCTTATTGGTTTTCATATTTTAATTTTCAAAATAAATATTTCATTACTAATATTCTGTTTCATGTCTATAATGTTTTTTCTGAGTGAGATTGTTGTAGTGGGTCAATCAGATCTAAAATATCATATTATAGTCAGGTTATTATATATTTTTTATGCCATTATAATAATTATAATTCTTAGGGATATATTTTTTCTCTAAATGAGATGTTTTATTTTAAGTAATAAAATATTGTTGTTTCTATCATGTGGTGTAGGGGTTTATGATATAATTATATAATCCGAAGTTAATTTACTTTACTAAATATTTTGGGTCTTTATCGCCAAGATTACACATGAAGCATAAACATATCCAATGAAACCTTGTTCTCCTTCCGAGTATGGATCAAACTAAAGGAAATATCCACCTACTATAACCAATCCATGATCACCCAATCTAATATATATTCCTTATACATTTGTAGGACATGGTGATAAAACTATTAGACTTTCCTCCTTCAAGAATCATCAACATAATCATTGACCTCAACATTACAGTGAACTACTAGAACAACCATATGAAAATCATCGGTGAAAACATAATGATGACATAAACCTGGACCCATTACTATAATATAGAGAAATTTAGGGACTCCTAAACCTATAATATAAAATATTTGAGGTTAATTAATTATTTAAATTTCATAATAGTTTAAATTTATTCCCAATTTGAACAAAGTAATAGGGATTCATGATGCACTATCCTTATATAGGTCTATATCATGAATGTAACAAAAATTCACATAATATGTTTAAGAATCATTAAGGTTCATTCATCGATTAATAGTAATCCCCAAATATTAATTTCTTATTTAGTATCCCATGATTACACTACATTAAAAGGAGTAGATGATACTATTTTTCTACCAGCCCATGAAATGCTCCCTGACAACTATCTCAAAACTCTATCCTACATCCTATCTATTGGCTACGATACCACTCTATAATGACCCCTTCCACAAGTATCCCATATAGTTTAGTGAAGATAAGGATGAATACTAAAGCCCACCACCAACAGTCCATGTGTTGGTGAATAGAAATGAGGGTATAAAATTCATAAAATGGTAATAATTACCATCTTTATATAAATTTCAAGATAATATAAAATATGTCGTCCACAAATTGAAACCATCAAACTGAAAAAATATCCTATAACATTAATATAAATTCAAATAATATAAATCTATTGAAAATACTAATACATGTCTATGATATGGAAACAAACTATGACGGTTCTAAAATAACCACTCCAATATAGTAAAAAATAGCTCAACAAAATCATGCAGACCTACAAAATTGTATATATATACACACAAACATCAGGTGATCATACAATTATATTCAATAAAATTATACCAAAAACAACTAGTGATAATGGGAAACAATAACACTAAATCCTAGGGAATAAAAAAATAAAACCAAATTGTTTCACAAATAGGTCAACTACATCACATCGACACTAATGATCACTAACTAGGAAACACATACAAGTAATCATATCTATATTAAAAAATAAACGTAACAAAGGTACCCCACATCCACTTCCCCACTAGTTTATTATTCTATTTCCCCAATTCCAAACATATTCCTCCCCAAATCCTTCTACAATTTATCATATAACTCTTGAGAATATACCACACCACATAACATAACATAACATCTAAATACCAATAACAATATCAAAATCTATTATAGCCTATATATCATTCATTACACCTCATTCTATTTCAATCCATGAATCTTCACACATGAAAAATCATAGTGAACAATACAAGATACAAGTAATTACTATAACCTTAATCTACTAAAACTCACACATAATTGAATAGTAATATTAATATCCATCATGATCTGTGGAGATACATACACTATAACTGAATCCATTAAATCCCATTTAGCCCTACACATCATGATATTTTAAAGGTACAGTAGAGAATATAGAGAAAATAACCATCCATTACTTACTAATAAAGATGTTGTGGAAACCCCACATACCCATATTATATTTTGTGTTATATTCCCACCCAAATCAAGTTCTAAGATTATGAAATTAAAAAATATAATAATAAACATCACAAACAACCACACTAAGGAAAACTACCAAGACATTGAATCAATTAAATGTATTGTCCCACATGACACATCTTACACCAATAAATCTTGAGATACAAGATCACATATATACAAACATGCATCACTATTTAAAATAATTAACCGTTTTCACTAATATTTATCAATTACCCTTTATTAATTTTTAAATAAATTTAAAAAATTTATTTATTCAATTCAGTTTATTATAATGAAAAATGATTTGTATTCCCATAAAAACATTTATATTTCCATCCATTTCTCTTTAGAAAATCCTTTTAAACCATCACTTTGATTCTACTATAAATCATTTTTAAAATTAACACCCATCCCATGTGTTCATTATTTATTCATTTAATAAACAATAAACCAGGTATTCTAGAATTTAATTAGAAAAACCCACATGAAAAATGATCTCACCAAACATAATTCAGCAGCATCAGGTATTTGAACCCACAAAAAACAACAATCTAATAACAAAACATTAAAATAAAAAATCAATTAAGATATGTAATCGTAAAACTCAACCAATATCCAAGAAAATAATCAATAATAATCATAAAATAACCTTTAAAATAGGAAACTAAAACTCTAAACCTTTTCTAACAATATAAATCTTAATCTTATCCTAATTATAGGTTATAATAAATCACCACTCTTAACATGTTGCTTCCATCCCTCACATTTACCAAAAAATAAAATTTAGAAAATATGAAATATCTACCATACTAAAGAACACATATAAAATAATAAAATGTATTTTTATCATGAAAAACTAACGGGGAAACAAAAATATTAACATTAGGAACAAATTCCTAGAAAACAAGAATGGTTCTGAACAACCCCAAACATTTACCTTCATCAGAACTTTTTCATTTCTATCTTGAATTAACTTATTCATTATGAATTGTTTAAATATACAATCTACTTTCCTTTTATAGAGAAAAATTATTTGAATATACCATGAACATTATTAAATCATAATTTTCCTTCTAACATGTTTCAAGTGAAACTGATAAAAAAAGTTACATGGAAATTTCATTATTCACTTCATATTTACCGACATTAAATTTTTTATAAAATTTAAAGAATATAAAATAAGATAACATAAAATAAATAATCATAAAAAATAGATAGAACATGATTTATAAAATATCCAATGGAATCATAAACATAACATAACCACATGTGATAATAATATAATTCATATTGATTACTAGTCCAAATTATTATCATCCATTGGTTAATTACACTATTAACCAAATAAAATAATGTATTGATCTTTTTTACTAAAACATAAAATAAAAATATTGATATTTAATCCCTTACCTCGAGATGGAACATTCAATCTTTGTTGAATAATTATAGAATGAAATGTAAAAATCCCTGATCAACTTCCCACAAAGTACTCACAATCACTATGGAAATAACACCATGGATCCACCCTAAAAAACTAATAAAACCCTATAAGGACCAAAGGAAACCAATTTACTTGGATTGGGTAGAGAAACTAAGAGAGAGTATAAAAATTTAGTAATGAAAAAACTCAACATGTATCACTAATGGGTGATCTTGGATGTAGGGGACAAATAATTTTAAAAGGGACATAATATATCTTAAATAATCCCTTAGGGTTTCTAGAGTTTGAAGGATAATTATTGAAATTTAAGGAATCTGAATCATATCAAGAAGTTGTATATGTTGAAATTTTAAAAATACATTGTGAGACCCCCTTGTCCATTCCACAAGAACAAAGGTTTATATCAAAATTACATTTCAATAAGGGATACCGTGTTGTAAAATTTTGATACCAAAAAATTCACACAATAACCAAAAATATATCACATAGATCCATTTATTCTAGGGTAAATCTATTATTTATCATATAAAACATACTATACAATTCACCTATATATGTAAAATATAGAAATATAATCCTTGGTGCTACCTAACATAGCCTATAAGCTCACACCATAACCTCATTTTCTATCTAAAATTTCATATCAGTCCACACTCCAAATCATCCATCCTTCCCTAAAGTCTCTAACCACAAAAATAACAATAGAATACTAAAAAATGATTCTATTCACTTTTATATCTTATAATATCAACGATTATAAGTGATCAAGATGTAAAACATTATAAAAACAACTAATGATGAAATCTTAATGCAAGATAATTCATGTTACCTCATGCTGTAAATATGTATATTTTTTTCAGGGAGTTCCTTATGAGATCATGGAAGTTATATTATGGTATTATATTTGAAAATAAATCTTGTGATTTTAATAAAATTAGTAATGACTAAATTATAATGAAAAAATGGTGACCTAAAATATTATTATTGTGGTCCACTAGAAATGAAATGTATTAATTGTAATGAGATGGGTTTTTATGAAAATATGTTCCCAAAGATACATTCTCATGGAGGAAATAATAATGTTAATATGAATAAATTTGTGTAAACGTCATTGGTAACTACAACACCAAATGAAAACTAATCTAGTAAAGTTTTAACATGTACCTTATCTGTTTAGTCAAATTATGCTATTGTATTGTATGATTTTTAATATAAAAATTATTTCTTTTTATGTAAAATTCCATTAATATAAATGTATTATTTTAAGAAATAGATATTGATTTTTTAGATAAAAACCACAGTGGAGATTTTAATGAAACAACTATTTATATAAATCCTCTTATAATCAACTATTGTATTATTCTACATATAACACTTATTTTAATTATTATTTTTTAGTTTGATTTTTTTTCAGTATTGATTGGATTTTGGGGTATAAAACTAAAATATATTATTGGAAAATGGAAGTTATATTTAATTTTTATAATGATGTTAAATTTATATTTAAGTGCAGATTTATACCAATGATAACATATTAAGAAGTCAAAAAATTTATAAAAAATGGGGTGAATGTTACCTTTCTTATATCATTGAAAAGAAGTAAATGATATATCTTATTTATATACTGATGGTAAATGAATATCTAGATGCATTTCATGATTATTTTTAGTATTTTTGATGGATGGTAGGTGGAATTAACTATTGGAATATTTCTTTATGCTATGTAATTTAAAAATCCCCTAACTAAATAATCCAATTGTTCTACTATAATTGAAAAATAAATTAAAAGTGTTTCTTGATATGGGTTTTATTAAACTTATCACATCACCTTGGAATGATCCTATTTTATTTATTATGACTGTAAATGGTTCTATGATGCCTCACATTGATTATATAAAATTTCACAATATTACTATCAATAATAAGTATTTTTCCTCTTATTGATGAAATGATTGAACAGTTATATGGAGATTACTAAATTTTTTATACTGGCCTCAGGTTTACATATAATGATTTAAAGATATAGGATGTAGATATTTTAAATGTGACTGGCCATTATGAGTTTTTAATTATGAAATTTTGGTTAACAAATGAACATATAATTATTTTTTATTTGATTAATAGTTTACTGAAAGAATATTTTTTTAAAAAATAGTGGTATTTATTATTTTAATTATGATCTTTTATAAAAGTTATGAGGATCATAAAAAAAATAAAGAATATTTATCTAGGCCTTATGTTGAAAATTTAGTAAATATGAGTATTGGTTAGACCAAATTATATTCCTTGGTAATATTATAACTATACATGGTATACTAGGGTATCATTCTAAAAATATAATGGTGAAATAATGGAAAATACAAACTATTATCATATATATTCATATGTTGGTTGGACTATGAGGTTATTACCCATGGTTTGTTAAAAACAATCTCGCTTAACTAATCTATTTACAATGTTAACATGAATTTATGTTAAGTTTATTTAGATAATGTAATGTGATGAATTTTTTACTAAATTAAGTAGAATATCAGTTAATTATCCAATATTATAATTCCCATTAATTATTAGTTAATTTGTTTTGTGGTTCTTCCGTAAAGGGACATGGATTTTCTTTGACGAAAAATGGTTGTTTGATAGCATATTCATCATAGTTGTTGAAATTTCGTGATTGAAAAATACAACCAAAGACATTGAAAATCAAACGGAATTTCTTTTTTACTTTAAAACATTGGCGGCATTTTTCTTATGGGGATGAATATTACTTATATACGGATCATATAATATTAAAGTATATATTTTTTAAAAAATAATTTAACATGCAGAAGAAGTGTTGGTAGGTATTGAAAAATATTATGATTTGATGATTCATTGGAATGCTCTAAATTTAATAAAATCAGCTATAATGAGGTGGCCAATATGATGTTTTGTGACAATCAAAAAATTAATAGAGATGTACATGATGATAAATAAATACATCAAATTAATTAATATGAAGATTAATTGACCATGATAGCTGGAACCCAGAAGAGGGAATTTTTTTCAGATTAACTTATCATTGATTTAATTAATGGAATTAACTCGATCATGAGAATTATTATTTTAAATAATTCATTGATCATTCTAACTTTCATTAATTTTCACCTTTGTTTCATTAAAAGATATAATACAAGATCCCTATAGTGATCATTCACACATCCTCCTTTTGACCTCAAATCATAAATGATTCTAAATCAGGTTCTAGAATGGCGGTTCCTAATCTTAATTACATCTGTTAATTAATTCCACAATCACTTAACATTGGAATGATTTTCTCTTTGTCTATCCTACATAAGAGGAGGATGGAAGATTAGATTCTATTGATCTTGAGAAAGAACCCTGATAAGTTCTTCATTGTGAAATAATTCTGTATTTAGAATAACTTTTTTCACACTTAACAATTCAAAATTATCGATTATACATTATTTATATACATAGAGTTAGGGATTAATGTTAATTAATTGCATAATATTCCATAATAATATATTAATACCATAATAAACCACAAGCTATGTATACTAATAATATTATTATTTTATCTCATTGCGTTTACTGGATCTCATGATGATAAATATTATTTCATAGTCTAATAATAAAATATTTATCACTAGATCCAAAATGTTTTCCATCAATTATCCTCCATATTTACTGAATTATCAAATAAATAATGTATTAACATGTGAAAAAATAGATAAATAAATATTATATATCCATGTAATTCAATAATTACCCAATGAATAAATATTTATATAATATTTTTGTCACTAATAAATTGGGAATAAATTTTATTCATTGGACTAGATAATGATATTTTATCTAATAATTAAATTTAGTTAATATTTAATTAAGATCGATAGAAACAAAAAGCGTGTGACCCGCTAGGATTCTTCCTCAGTGTCTTTAGGCACATAAACCTAATGTGCAATATCAGCTTCTAGCAACATGTAAAGGCCCCTATGAATAAGAATTTTGTGTTACTATGTCAAAAACGACATACAGATTCTCACTATGTAATATATCATGCATGTTTCATACTTGTGTCATCAACCAATATTCTACATAGATCCTTCTTTGAGTTTCTAAAATAAACTCACAAATACACTATAGTGAGGGAATTTAATGTGATATTTCCATTCTAATCAAATGGATGGCGTATCAACATCTATGAGGATGTAAGGGGAAAATCCATTCAGGACTTATTCATTAATAGTATATTATTCCTGATTCCCCCAATATATACTACATTAATCTGAACATATGGAATCAAAATTTTCATCAATACATCAATGTAAGAGAGTCATAATATGTATTAATAATAATATTAAATTCTAATAATCATTACGCACACTCACAAATAGGAATATCCAATTACACATAAACATGGGGAATTCATAGCATCAGGTTTATTATCATAATCTTCAATTATGGAATCCTATCACAAGTGATTTTACATGGCAGTTTTCACCATTTATGCCCTATAATATGATGTCCTGTTACTATAGTATTAAGTTTAATAAAATCTTCTTTGAATGACATGGTTCTCAACATAACTATAAAGTAATTGTAATATCTTGTCCTGAGTTCCATGAATCGGTTCCCCGAGTTGGACAACCACATGACCTAAAGCGGACGTCCTTATACTCCAGAGGCTACTAATTAGCAGCGAGGGTCTGATAATTCAATCATTGGGAGAATCTACAACTATTTATTAGAGTAACAAACCATCAGAAATAAATAAAAAATAGCATATGCATATATAACCATAAAAAATACCAATATCTAAATATAATATATATATGAAACACAATATCCAACTAAAGAATAAAATAATCCATGAAAATGTTAGTTTGAGGTGTCTAAAAATAGAACTAAAATTAAAGACACTAATGACTCCCAAGCGAGTCCCGAACAACATCTATTTCCCCCATCTAAGCTCAATCCCAACTCAGACATATAAGACATGGCATTTTCCCTTAACCTTTATAACAATAATAAAGTATATTTTGGTACCAATCAAGAAGACCATGTAGGGTGTGCGTACAACTCAATAGTCCACCACAAATTGTTTCTAAAACATTATATAGTCAAATGAATGTATGAAATTATATTAATAAATAAGTAAAATGCATAAATAAATAGTTATGACATTATCAATTATTATTTAACTAACCACATTAACTCTTGGGATCCTTAGAACACTCATACCTCAATTCAGGCATCAGCTCATGCTAGAGCCCAAAGTGTTTCCAGGTGATATCTTATCTTAATACCTACTTCATCTCATTCCCAAACCCAATGTATTGGAAGGTGATATTATATCCCAATACCTTCTTTGTCTCAGGCCCGATATTCAAGTATTCCCATGTAATGTCATATTTCAGAGTTCCTTTCTTACCATTATTTAGTTTAAACTAGAACAATATTGTTACTATTCATGATACACACAATAGAATGACTATGTTTCCATTCATTAATTGATACTCAAATTACCATGTTAACATTTATACATCACACACTATAATGACCATGTTCCCATTATTACATCCCACATTATAATGACCATGTTCTCATTCATTAATTCCCATTTGAATGAACATGTTACCATTTATACATCACATATTAGAATGGGGATTTTCTTATTCTTTAATTCATGTCTGGATGACCATGTTTCCATTTATAAACCCATAATTAATTTAGTGGTTAACTATCCACATGAACTTCATTAATAATTTTATAATTAGTTTATAACATAAATACCCTTTATTAACTAACCAATTAATTATGTCCTCAATTCCATTAATGAATTTAACAAATAATTAATCAATACTCACAACTCAAAATTCCATAATTAATTTTTAGAATTAATTATCTCAATCTATAATATGAATATCACATAATTAATCACATAGTTAATTATATCTATTCATGACATCAAAATCAAATAATTAATTCCACAATTAATTATCTCAATTTAACAATTAAATACCTCATAATTAATTTTACCTATTAATTATGAAAATAAAAATCCATAAATGCCATAATTAATTCCCAAATTAATTAATTATTTCAACAGTACATCAATCAATTATTTTTCCACATTAATTGACCAAATATAGGAATTCCAATTGCAAAAGAACACTAAAAATTGTATAATTTTCCCAAATGTATCAAAATCATGACTATTAGAATTGAATATTATACCAACTACCTAAAATCATCAATGAATATCCCCACAATGAAAATCCACAAAAATAGAGTGGAACATTGACGTATTTATAAATCCAAATATCAAAACCCTTAAACAATATTAAAGAATACATGATATATTAATTATAAATATATGTCCAATATAATAGATCTATATTCACCAAATATAGATCTATATATAGTAAAACATAATATAACTTCCCACCAAAATAATGAGACAAGGAAGGAGGATGAACGAGTAAGTAGTGGGATAAGATCCACTTATAGAGAAAGGAGAACATAATTGATATGGGCTTCAAATTGTGAATAATGGAGGTCATGAAGGCTTAGAAATCATCTGGAGAGATACAAAATCATTAAATACCTCATAGGGTCATATGTGAGTCAATATCAGTGAGTTCTGTGGGCTCAAATAGGTTTTAAAATAAATTTTCATGAGACATTACTTTCTGCACATTATTTATTTGGGTGAGGCGCACATTTTTCCCTAACTATGAGCCAAATGGATGCATATTATTTTAGGGTTACATGGTTACTCCTAAGAGGGAATTGTTTTTGGAAAAACCATCTTCCAACCATTCACTTCCCCACTTTTCAGGGTTTCATGATTTTCTTGGATAGGGATCATTGTATTCTCTAATCATGCGCCAACCGTGCGCAACCATTTTTGATTCATTTTTCACAAAATTTACCCAAAAAAACCCCAAGTTATAACAAAAAAATTAATCAAATTATGATAAAGGAGTATTTAAAAACAAACCTGAGTTATCTTTAGAAAAGGCCAGGATCTTAAAAAATATACACCTTATAAAATCTCATCCAAAAATCACACTCCCAAACATCAATAAGTTTTTTAGAAATAAATTTTGGCCCACTAATCCCAAATATATACTTCCTTTCCCCATGTTTCCTCCTATACATTCCCATGTTTCTACAATACATGTACAATTATCAAGGTCTTTACCCAAACCAAATTTTGATTGTGATGTAACACACATATTAAATGCTCCTCAAAGGATGCATCTACCTCAAGATAATTTTCATCCACATTTATCACATGAGAAAGGTCATGATGATTCATCCAAATTTGTGATACACAGAATACATCATTCATAAAACTATATTTTTTGGAAGATCCAATTGTTATGACATTTGATTGATTCTCTCCACAACCTCAAATGGCCTTATAAACATAGGTGCCAACATGATCTCTCTCTATACCATACGATGAACCAATCTTTTTGAAACCCCAAGGACTACATGATCACCCTCTATAAACTCTTGGGTTCATCAATGTATATGGCCACATGTCTTCTATCTACTAACCTTACCTATTCGACATAGCTGCACATGTTTTGACATCTCCTACACAAGACTCGGTCCCAACAATTCTGAATCACATTCCACCTTCCAACAAAACAGTGATATGTATATCCTACCATAAAAAAACTTTTATGGTGCCATGTATATAGTTTCTTTATAACCCTTTTTATAGGAAAACTATACCAAATCAATTTTTTAAACTAAATACCCAACTAATTCAAGGAAATACATCCACAACATATCCTTAGTCACCTCTATAGTATGCTTTTACTTCCCATATGCTTGTGAGTGAAAATCCATACTGAGTAATACCTATGTACAATGAGACTTATGATATCCTTTCCACAAGTGTGAAGTGAACCATGTGTTGTGGTCTAATACAATAGTTTATGGAACTCCATGATAATGGAATATTTCTTGAACTTAAGAAATACCAGCTACTCTATTGATAAGGTCTCTCATATAGGCAGGGAATGCACTACATTTTTCAGTAAATACACAATAACCCATATATCATCATTATTACTTGTTGTCTTAGGATGACCCACCAAAAAATTCTTTTCAACATCATCCCACATACATTATAGAATGGGGAATGGGAGTAGAAAACCTAAAAGTTGATGATGCACTTCTTTCACCTACTGACATGTGTAAAATCATGTCACAAACTCTAATATTTCCTTTTTCATGCCTGACCACCAAAAATTTCTTCATTGGTCATGATATATTTTGGTTACTCTAGGAAGTACCACCCACTTTTAACAATGAATTTTTTATCAAATACGGCAACATACTCAGAGTCAGAACAACCCGATTATGTACACAGATGATCTCGACCTCATCTATGCTCCAAACTGAAGGTGATTCCCCTCCATTAAGGCTTTCCCTATAGGTCAAACATTCAATATTATCATAATTCATATCCTTAATCTATCTAAAAACTGTTGACTCTTATGAGACTTATTTGAACTTCATCTAATTTGGCCTCTTATGCACCACCACATGCATCTCAGCTAAAAAATTACCCATATTCCATTAAATAGTAGACTTTTGAACCTCATGAGTTTTAGTTTTTATGCTAAATGTGATATCCAAGATATTTCCTTTTCCTCATGTATATTCTACTTCAAAATCAAAAGACTATATATACTCAACCCATATCCACTTATGAAAATTAAAATATCATTATGAGAACATATAATTCAATCAATTATAATCTATAAACATTTTAAACCAATAGTTCAAAATATATTTCCCACAAAACAATAATGAATAAATAACATAATTTAGCTTGATGTCATGAATAGGGTGGTTCTGTTCATGTGGCCTCAGATACCAAGACCAAAATGCCACAACATAATCTCCGCACATCAACATAGTTCCATATATCACCCTATAAGTGTCAAAATACATCATGTTATCTTCACCTAGCACGGGTAGGATCATGATCAATGCTGATTTCAAATGCTCCTTCAACTCTTGGAAGGTGTTCTCACATTCTTTTGACCAGTCAATCTTTTTTTCTTTTTTTTTAATCATTAAAGCAGCGCCATAAAACTGTAAAATTCATAGATGAATCTCAGATAATATCCAAGAAACACCAATAATATTTTCATATAAAATAAATTATTTGGATTCTCCCAATAAACAACCACCTGTGCTTTTTTTGGGTCTAGGGACTTGACTTCCTTTCAGATGATGTGTCCCAAAAAGTGCACCTGATCAATCCAAAATCGGAACTTAGATATATTGGTTTTTAGATGCTACTCTCTTAGTGTACATAGGTTGATATCAATGTGTTGGGAATTATTTTCCTGAGTCTTTTAGTATAAGAATATTTAATCCATATATACTACAATAAACTAATCCCGGTATGGGTGAAAGATTCTATTTATCAAGGCCATAAACACTAATGGTGAATTATTCAATCCAAATACAATTATGAAAAACTCATACAGAAAATACCTACATATGGATATAATCTTATGTATATTAGAAGTAAGAACTCTCATTTGATGATACCTTGATCTCAAGTTGATCTTTGATAATACACATGGTCCAATGAATATGTCAATAAGATCAATGAGATAGAGAAGATAATATCAGTTATTTATAGTCATGCGACTCAAAAACTGGTAATCAATGAAAAAGAATAGAGTAACGTCAAAATTATTTGGAAACAACATTGGATAACCCCATGGTGACGTACTGGGATAGAGAAATCCCTTATCCTCAAACACCTCTCTCATAGTTTTGAGTTCTTGAAGCATTATTGATTATATTTTATATGGTGGAATAGAAACTGGCTCAACTCGTGACATGAAATAGATTGTGAATTCCACATATCCCTCTTGTGGAAACCCTTAGTGGGATTCAGGGACAAAATACTAAAACTATTATAGCATTGGTGTAAGGATATCAGTCATTACTCTTTCATAATCTATAAATAAATTAGAAACCTCAGTTGTGAGATCTCTCAGTTGCTATGAAATTGGCCCTGCTCGACTATCCTGAAAATCCCGATAATGATTTTGAATATAGTTTTCACCCTTAAGAGACATAATATAGTGACCCGAGCCTTTAACATATAAAATTTCATGATTTTACGCATAATTAATCATTAGAGTACATGCCAGAGATCGTTAAGTCTAGTGTCTTGGAAGACTAGGTACATATAAAATAAAAAATGGGGCTAAAAACACTTCTTTATTTAATATCCATAAAGTGATTATAACTTCCTTTGAGCCCTTACATATTCATAGGGCACCCTAGGGATGACATGAACAAATGGTTGAGCAGAAAAGCCCATTAAGGGAATGAACATAAGGATACATCTTATGCACATGAGTTAGGAGGCATGGCATATTGAAATCCAAAACATGGAACATATGAAATAATATCATATAAGCATTGGATGATATAAACATGGAATCATGTATATGTAGCTGAATCATAAAACATCTCTTTAATATGGGTTAGGGATAACTACCAATCCCATTTCCCATTTCAGTACGGGTTAAGGCTAACCACCAATCCTGTTTCACATCACATCTCATGAGACTTAACCTAACCCAATGCACTGGAGAGCTATCTCGACACACCCATCTCAAAATTTTCATGAATATTCTTTCCACATACATATTCTTAACACATATACAATCATACATATTCAACCATATATAAACATAAGGATACCCATGGAAAAAATTGGATACCACAATCATGATATAAATCATAATCAATGGGTGTATCATGAAAGTGTCCATGTAAGGAAAGAATTAGAAAATAAATGGACGTTAATAGGGTAAAATAGGGATATAACCTGGATATTAGGGACAAATAGAAGTGATAACATATGAGAAATTTATTTTAGAAACATTAGCATTTAAAAATTTTTGTGCGGTTTTATGGAAAACACTATAGACATTTTCAAGTAGAAAAAAGAAAAATAATTTATATTAAACTAGAATTTGACCAAGATGGTTTTTATAATAAAAGACTGATTTTATAAATACAATTATTTATAACTATAGAGGATATAGTTATCTTGAAATTGGGTAACCATTCATGTAAATCCCCTAAAATAGGTTTTCTTATCAGAATGTTCTAAGGAGTTAATCTTTTAAAAACATGTATATCCCTGGAAGAAAGTGATGAAAGGGTATTGATATAAGAATCTTGTAGAACTAACCATAATTCATAGGATTCCCATATATAAAAAATATTACACCAATTTTAAATCAAGACAAGGAAGTCTGAAATAACTAAGATGGTTCGGGTAGAATTCGTTACAGTTTTATTGGTATGGTGTTGTGTGTACCCAAGAGGGATTGATGAGAGAAAGAAGGGGTTTCTCATCACTTATAATGCATTAGGGCGGTATGGTGGAGGTTCAAAAACATACCAAACCATTTAGTATTACCCATAAAAAGGAATAGCATAGAGGAAAATCTTCATAAAGAGTGAAATGGAGAGAATCCCTAACCTTACATCTATTGGTGATATCCACATGTTATTAAAGACATGAATAATTTTTTAGGATTATTAATTAATAATTCATGAACATCTTATATATTTAATTTATATATTATAACCCCTTTTAGTTCATTCATATCCTTTTTGATTAGTTATAAGGTTCGGTTTCATTGTTCGGTCTCATTTGTTTACTTGGCTTTAAAAGATCGGTTCAATTATATTCAAATTTGGATTATATGTAAGATGAATGTGGTTTTCCATAATTGAAGTTATATTATTTAGTGAATATACAGGACATTACATGGTTTAAATTGTAATTAGGCTAATTAGAGTGAAGTCGAATTATTATATATATAACCTTAGTGATAACCATTTTTGTTAATCAATGGATTTGATTACAAAGAACATGTTTTTCTTTATAACTTAATACCATTTGTAAAAACAAATTTCAGAACAAAAAATAGGGTATATTACATATATAATAATCTGGTTCAACCATAACACAAATGGTTTCATTACCATAATTAAATATAATAATAGAAATTGATAAACCATTGTCCTTGAATATGCTAAATTAGCACATCTCAAATGGTGCTTTCATTTCATTCAAATAAAAGGGTGGGGAAAAGAGATAAGATAATGAAATGTACCATTAACCTAAAATAATTCCATTACATGTATGTTACTGGATTTATCATCCTATTATGGTGAAGTGATGTGAGAAAGAAACAAAAAGAATGAGAACTTAAAAGATATGAAGGGATTGGAAAGAGGAATTTACCTCTTGAGACTTCCTCCTTTGAGAACATCTTAAGGGGAGAGGTTTTGGTAATTTGAAGAGGATAGGAGCTTTTGGACATGGGGGAGGATCTTGGGGAGATATTTGGAAAGAACAATGGCAAGTAACTAGGATTCAGAAGAGTGAAGAGAAGAGAGAGTGAATGGGGGTTTTTATAGTGGAAGAGAGGAGGGATTTTCATAATATTATAATTGTTAATTTACTATTTCATCACAAGACAAGGAATAATAAGTATCCCACGACCTTGAATAGTACTTTTATCATGTGATACCGAATTTAGTGGGCTTACATCAGCAGAACATCAACAGTGAATCAATAAATCCCTTATTTAGCATTTATTGTAAATTATCGAATTTTATTATTCATAAAAAAATTCATGTATTTACAAAAAACCCCAAAAACTCACCCTAACCATTTTTTGACTTGTATAATCCAAAAATGAAGTCCATTTTTCCAAAATAATTTTCTAGATATGACTATTTTAATATTTAATTAAAATAATAATTTAGTATGAAAACCAGTTTTAAAACATTCACTAACATATTCTAAAATATAGGTATATTTTACTTCCATCATGAATATTATATTTATACTATCATAGGTGAGGTTAAAATTAATAAGGGTATATAACTATTCATAATGGTATGTTATTATTCATTAGGGTTGGGAACTATTCACGAAAAATTATGTTTTTCTTATCGGACTCCAAATTACATACTAATTACTACAGTGTATGTTGAATTTTTGAAATTCCAAACACAGAAGTGTCGAAATTATGTTTAAAGGTCCCTTAGAACTTAGTAGTTCATTATGTTGTGATTTCAAGTGATTTTATTACATACTTATGAGAAGGGAATTTCCATTGAAAAACATTTGGTTGTTGCATTCTTCCCCCCTTAAGAAATTTCACCCTCAAAATTTTGTTTTACATTCTAACCCAAAAATAGGTGTGTGTATTATTCCTTCATTTCTTCTTCAAGTTCCAATGTTCCCACTTCGTACTTATGGTTTCTCTATAGTACCTTGAGTAAATGAGTAGTCTTTTTGCATAGAACTTTGTCTCTAGGATCCAAGATCTTCACTGGCTGCTCCTCACAAGAGAGATCATCCTCCGACTGTACCACCTCTGAAGAGAGTACATGTGAAGGGTCTGGTATGTACATCTTTAAGAGGGATACATGAAAGACATCATGCAATTTTGACATTGTAGGTGGAAGTTCCAGTCAATAGGCCACAGGTCTGACTCGATCAAGGATCTCGAAGGGGCCAATGTACATGGGACTTGACTTCAATTTCTTCACAATCCTTGCGACCTTCTTCCAAGAAGATATACATAGAAATACCATGTCTCCCACTTTGAACACAATGTCTCATCGACAATTATCTGCATAACTCTTCTATCGACTTTGGGCTACCAGGATAAGCTACTGAATTGTGTTCACCTTCTTTACCATTTCTTGGACCATTTCAGGTCATAATATCTTATTCTCACCAACTTCATCCCAACACACAAATGTTCTTCACCTATTCCCATAAAGTACTTCATATGGTTCCATTCCGATTCTCGAGTTGATACTATTGTTGTAGAAGAGTTCAACTAGTGGAAGATTTTGGTCCCATCCTCCTTTTAATTCCATAGAACATGTTCTCAACATGTTGTCCAGTGTATGGATAGTTCACTCAGATTGGCCATCAGTTTGAGGATGATAGGCCATACTGAAGTTCAGTTCAGTGCTCAGACCTTGCGGGAGACTTTTACAGAACTTCGAGGTGAATCTCGGATCACGATCAGATAAAACAAGTAGTGGTACTCCATGCAGCCTTACCACTTCATTAATGTAAATCTGTGCATGTTGATCCAATGAGAAGTCCTCTCGAACCGCGATAAAGTGAGTTGTCTTCATAAGATGACCCACAATGACCCATAGAGCATTGTTTTCTCTAGATGTATTTGGAAGTACAGTGACAATGTCCAAGGTAATGTTCTACACCATCCATGCTGGTATGGGTCGGGGTTGTATCATCCCCTTAGTCTTTTGTCTCTCAACCTTCACTTGCTGACATATGAGGCAATTTGATGTATATTCGACAATCTTTCTTTTCATATTGCCCCACCAAAAGTTTCTCAATGATCTCAATAAATATTTTTGCTCCCAATGTGGATTGAGAATGTCAAGATATGGGCATTATTCAATAGATCCTTATTTATCTTTGGATCAGATGGTACACAGAATCGTGTCCCAAATCTTACAAATCCTTCCTCATCAATTTTGAAATCGGATGATTTCCCATTTTTGACAACTTCCACACTTTTCTGAATTTCTAGATCCCTTCTTTGAGTATCCATTATTTTCTCCAAGAGGGATGGTTAAGAAATAATTTTTGAAAGGATTGATGATCTTACTCCCTTAGGTATTCACATGACCATCCTTTTCATATATAATAAGATCTGATAATATTCAATTCCCATCATCGATAAAGATACATGATCCTTTCTACTTAGATAATCCTCCACCTTGTTTGACTTACTGGGATGGTAGTGGATTGAGAATTCATAATCCTTGATGAGCTTTAAGCATCTTCTCTAGCGCATTTTAATCTCTTTATATGTGAAAATATATTTGATACTCTTGTGGTTAGTATATATCTCATATTTTTCCCCATAGAGATAATGCCGCCATATTTTCAACGCAAAAAACACAACCGCTAACTCCAGATCATGCATAGGATAGTTTTGCTCATGGATTTTCAGCTACCTTGAGGCATAGGCTATCAAATTATCATTTCTCATTAGCACAAAACCTAAGAATTTTTTAGAAGCATCACTATAAACCACAAAGAGTTCTCCACTTGAAGGGAGTGTGGGTAATGGCACAGTGATAAGCCTCTTTTTCAACTCTTTGAAACAGTATTCACATTCCTATGTCTAGACAACATTTACTCCCTTCTATGTCAGCTTGGTAATTGGGTTTGGAAATCCTGAAAAGTTTTTCACGAATCGTCGATACTACACATATAGACCTTAAAAGATGCAGATCTTCATTACAGAAGTTGTCATCGACCACTCTTAAATTTACTTTTTCTTGGAAGGGTCCACAGATATCCCTTTCATGGTGATAACATGCCCTAAGAATGATACTTCCACTATACAGAACTCACATTTACCGTACTTTTCATACAAATATACCTTTGCAATGTCTTTGACATTGTTTTCAAATTCTCTTCATTTTCATCCTTGCTCTTGGAGTATATCAGAATATCATCAATAAAGACCATCAAAAATTTGTCAAGGTAATCTCTAAAGAAACTGTTCATTAAATCCATGAAATTTTCTATAGAATTAGTGAGTTTGAAATGAATCACTATGAAATCATAGAGTTCATACCATGTTCTAAAGGAAGTCTTGGAAATATCTTCTTTCCTCACCTTTAATTGGTGATATCCCGACCGAAGGAACAACTTAGAGAGATAACTGGCCCCACGAAGTTGATCAAAGAAGTCATCTATTAGTGTAATGGGAAACTTGTTTTTTATCGTGATTTTATTGAGATCATGATAATCAACATAGAGGAGAATTGATCCATCCTTTTTCTTCATGGAGAGGACAAGATCACCCCATGGTGAAGTACTCGTGCATATAAAACCCTTATCAATATTCTCTTACAACTACTTCTTCAGCTCTTCTAGCTCTACATTGTCCATTCTGTAAGGTGTCTTCGAGATACGCTGAGATCTAGGGATAAGTTAAATTGATAACTCAACCTCTCATTCAGGATGAAGACCAGGAAACTCTTTAGGGAATACATCACTGTAATCCCTCACGATGGGCATGTCTTCAAGCATTATTCTATCCTTTGTCCCAATCATTTGAGCTAGATATAATTGCTCACAAGAAATTAGTATCCAAACATGAGACAAAGATTTTAAAGGAGACACATCTTCCTCTTCACACTTTTAATGAATCAGAGGATGCTTCAGGATGTGAAAAGTGATATCCATTTCCCAAAAATTAATGTTGGCCTTGTAAAAAGATATCCAATCCATGCCCAAGATAGTGTGGATCTCTTCTAAAGGAAGTACGATGCAATTTTCTGGGAGGATTAATCCACAAAATGTCACTAGGGAGGAGTTATAAACCTTGGAAACAATAATTTCCCCATTCTCTATTCTCACAAATATCTTTTCCTCCAAATTTTGATGTTGTGTTTGAATAGTTTTACTTAACTTTCAAGATATGGAAGAATGTGTAGAACTAGAATCAAATAGTACATTCACTATTTATGAATGAATAACAAGCGTACATGTCAACACACTATTTTCTGGATTCACGTCAACATTAGTGATAGCATAATCACTTTCTTGTTGCCTTGGAGTTTGTTGATGATTTCCTCCAACAAACCTTGGCTTAGGGAAATTGTTTACATAATGCCCAATCTCCTTGCAGTTGGAACACTGCATTGCAGGCTGAGTGTTGATATGAACCTTCATTTAATCTTCAATATTAGTGGTATTTTTTATATCCCTTCGAATGTTCTTGGCTAAAAGACCAAACATTCCACATTATAGAAATTCTTGGTTCCTTTCAGATATTCACCAAGATGCTTCTTCTGAAAAAAATTTCAATGTGGAAGGTGAGGCTTCTTTCCATCATGGGACTTGTTTGTTGAACCACCCATGATGTACTCCATTTTCAACTTTTTATCACTAGGCCCATGAGACCGCTGAGAGTCTTCTATCTCCATTTACACCTTGGGGGCACAATAGAAAAACTTATCATAACCGTCAAAGCCTCAAATCACCAAATATTTTTGTAGACTCGGCTTTAGTCTGCTAAAGAAGTGATCCAAATTGCTTTCGTTGTTCAGGAAAAATCCAGAGACGTACCTTGAACGCCTTGTAATGTTCACTTTATACGCCCTGATGGACTCATATTCCTTCTTCTTGAGTCCAAGGAACTGTCTTTGCATCTTGAGATGGAGGGTTTGAGGAAAATAATTGTTGAAAAACATCCTCTTGGGACGTTGTATTTATGATTAGTGTTCACCACTGATCATCTTCCCCATCCAAACAATAGACCTCCAATACAAATTTATTTTCATCCGAGCACTGGAGGATGGAGAAAATCATTTTAATGGAGTTAATCTATTGTTCTGTGAGGAGGGGATCAGAAGACCCGCTAAACATGGGTTGCCTTTGCCGCATGAAGGATTATACGACAACATGATATTTTCTTGGAGGATGAGAAAATTGCACATGATTCAAGTTATTATTCATAACTTGAGCCAGCTGAGCAAGTACTGCCATGAAGTTTTGAGCACCCACTTCCGTCACATCAGACATATCATTTGGGAAATCATCAACCTGCCTATCACATTGGTTGTTGGAACATGTTCTTCTATTTCCTGCCATCAACTATGAAAAATAACATATAATTATAGGTCTTGAATATATAGTTATTTATCATTAAAAGTAAACATTGAACATGAAAGGATAAACTTATAAACAAGAAGTATATCCTAACATGTGATTATTTAGGTTTATATCCAGGTTATCCTTATTTCGTTTCTTAACTTATATTGTTATGGGATTTTTTTGTTTCTTAATAATAGTATGTACTAAGATCATGAATCTACCAAATTATATCCCCCGAGAGTGTCGTAACCAAGAGTGCAACAAGGCCCGTTGTCGTTCACCAATTCTCAATTTCATCTAGCTCAAAGTGTTGTTTTTGGGTTTTACCAATACATACATCTGTGCCAGAGATGCCTCTACCTATTCGTATCCATAAGGGGATGTATTTGCTTGATAAACCACTTACTCAATACTCCCCAACACAAAGAAATGTTTTCCTATACTTAGTCTCATCCTTAAGGTTCTCACTAAGGTTCTCTATTCCTAATATCCAAAAAAAACAAGACCATCCCCTCATACCAACTATAGAAACCCAAGAATTTTACACATAACATTTCATGATTTTATGCATAATTAATCATTAGAATACAAGCCAAGGATCATTAAGTCTAGTGTCTTGGAAGACTAGGTACAAATAACATAAAACATGGTGCTAAAAAACACTTCATTATTTAATTTCCATAAAGAGATTATAACTTCCTATGAGCCCTTACATCAGAATAGGGTACCCTGGGGAACACATGTACAAATGGATGAGCTGAAAATCCAAGTAAGGGAATGAACATAAAGATACTTCTTTAGCACATTAGTTATAAGGCATGACATATTGTTATCCAAAACATGGAACAAATGAAATAATATCATATATGAATGGGATAATATAAAAATGGAAGCATATAAATGTGGCAGAGTCATAAAACATCTCTTTAGTAAGGTTCAAGGTTAAAGGCCAATCCCGTTTCCCATTTTAGTATGGGTAAAGGCTAACTTCCAATCCGGTTTCACATCGCATCTCATGAGATATAACCTTACCCAATGAATTGGAGCACTATCTGGGTACACCCATCTCAAAATTTTAATGAATAATCTTACCACACAATTATTCTTACCACATATACAGTCATACATAATAAACCACACATAAACATAAGGGTACCCATGGAAATAATTGGGTACCACAATCATGACATAAATCATAACCAATGGGTGTATCATGAGCATGTCCATGTAAGGAAAGAATTAAAAAATACATGGACGTTCATAGGGTAATATAGGAATATAACATGGTATGTGGTGTCAAAGAGAAGTGATAAAAATGATAAATGTATTTTATAAACATTAGCATTAAAACATTTTTGTGTGGTTTTAAGGAAAATACTATAGAGATTTTCAAATAAAAAAGAGGGAAATCATTTATATAAAACCAGAATTTTACCAAGATAGTTTTTAGAATAAAATATTTGTTTTATAAATATAATGATTCCTTACAATAGAGGATATAGTTCTCTTGAAATTGGGTAACCATTCAAGAAGTTCCCCTAAATATGTTTTCTTATCAGAAATTTCTAAGGAGGGAATCTTTTAAAAACATGTATATCCTAGAAAGATAGTGATGAAAGGTTATTGATATAAGAATATTTTATAACTAACCATAATCCAAAATATTCACATAAATATACAAGATAACACCATTTTGAAAGCTAGATAAGGCAATCCGAAAGAACAAATATGGTTTGGGAAGAATTCGTTGCTGTTTTATCGGCATGGTGTCGGGTGTACCCAAGAGGGCTTGATGAGAGAGAAAAGGGATTTATCATCACATATACAACATGATTTAAGTATGTTTGAGGGTTAAAAACATACCAAACCATTTATTATTACCCATAAAAAGGCATAGCATAGATGAAAATCATGATTAAGAGTGAAATAGAGAGAATCCCTTACCTTAAATCCATTGGTGTTCTCCACTTTTTATTAATGAACTAAATAAAGAAATTTAGGCGTATTAATTATTTATTACAGAAAATATTATATTTTTAATTTATTTACTATAACCCTTTTTTAGTTCATTAAAATATTTTTTTATAAGTTATAAGGATCAATTTCATTGTTCGAGCTCGTTTGTTTACTTGGAATTAAAAGATCGGTTCACTTATATTGAAGATTGGATTATATGAAAGTTTATAGTGGTTGTCCAAAATTGAAGTTATATTATTTAGTTAAAATCCAGGAGATTTCATGGTTTTAATTTTAATTATGTTACTTTAAGTGATGTTTAATTATTATACATATAACCTTAGTGATAAATAGTTTTTTTAATCGGTTGATTTTATTACAAAGAACATGTTTTTCTTTATAACATAATAACATTTGTACAAAAGGATTACAGAACAAAAAATAGGGTATATTACATATAAAATACCCTGGTTCAAATATAACACAAATGGTATCATGTCCATAATTAAAGATAATAATAGAAATTGATAAACGGTTGTCCTTGAATGTGCTAAATTACCACATTTCAAACGGTGCTTTCATTTCTTTCAAATAAGAGGGTGGGGAAAGGAGAGAAGATAATGAAATATACCATTAGCATTAAAACATTATAGTAAATTTATGTTAATGTATTTATGCTAATATTACGTTGAAGGGAGGTAAGGAAAGAAACAAAAAGAAAGAGAACTTAAAAGAAATGCAGGAATTGGAAAGTGAAATTTACCTCTTGAGACATCCTCCTTTGAGAACCACTTAAGGGGAGAGGTTTTTGTATTTTGAAGATTCTAGGAGATTTTGGAAGTAGGGGAGGATTTCGGGAGATATTTGGACAGAATAATTTCAAGGCACAAGGCTTTATATGATTTAAGAGAAGAGGTAGTGAAGGGTGGTTTTTATAGTGGAGGAGAGGAGGGATTTTCATAATATTTTAATCTTTAATTTATTATTTCGTCACGAGAAAAGGAATAGTAAGCATTCCATGACCAAGAATAGTAATATTATCATGTGTTCTCAAACAAAGTGGGATTACATCAGTAGAACATCAGCAATGACCCAATAAATCCTGTATTAAGCATTTATTGTAAATTATCATATTTTACTATTCCTAAAAAAATTCAACTATTTCTGAAAAATCCCAAAAATTCATCCAAACCATTTTTCAACTTATAGAATTCAAAAATGATATCCATTCTACAAAAATAATTTTCTAAATATGATTATTTTAATATTTAATTAAAATAATAATTTATTTTCAAAACCAATTTTAAAACATTCATTAACTTATTATAAAATATAGGTATACCGTACATCGAACTTGAATATTATTTTATACTATCATAGGTGAGATTACTATTCATTATGGTATATCACTATTTATAATGGTATGTTACTATTCATTAGGGTATGTTACTAATAACCAAAAATTATGTTTTTTATATCAGACTCCAAATAACTTTGTGATTACCACTATGTATGTCGTATTTTCAACAATCCAAACACAGAAGTTCCAAACTTCTGTTTAAAGGTCACTTAGCATATAATAGTTCATTGTGTTGTGTTTTCATGTGATTTTATGAAATACTTATGAGAAGTGAATTTTTATTGAAAAAAATGGGTTGTTACACTTAAAGGACAGTCTACTATAGTAAAAATCAATGTGGGTTCAGTATGTGTCTATATTTTCCATAACCATAATTAGGACGAACCCACACATGATAACGATATAAAGATCCCACAGAATATGATACACCCAAATCATGAGGGACCATCCTTCAAAAACATATATATCTCTAGATCACACTGCTTACTATGTATCTAGATCCATTACCCCACTAACAAAATAAACGTCTAGCATCAACCAATTAACATGATTTGTATATATAATTTAATGAGAGGTACTAGTATCAAATAAAGCATTAGCTAATGTAGAAGCTACAAAAATAGTACCTCTCACTATCAATGGACTAGACTTCCTATCTACAAGTGTTGGTTGACTTCCTGAAACTTCACTACCCCTATCACTTGTTATTATGTTTGACTTGCCTGAGTTTAACCACTATTTTGTTATGGGAAATCATTCTTATAGGAACCACATCCACTGGCTATACCACCTTGTCCTGTAGAACTCCAGCTTCCAGTTTGATATAGTGAAAAATGTCTCTTCTCACACACATGTTCTGTCTAGATCCTCCATCAATGTAACACCCTGACCCTAGTTACCTAGAGTCCATGAATTATTACGTATAATTAGTATGATCAAACAATATCATGTCTCGAATGACCGATTAGATTAATAGCCTTGTAAGTACTAGATACATTCAAAAGGTTTACATTAAATCAAAAATGGAAAAATGAAACAACATTGTTTCCATGGATAACACTGAGATCCCATATACTATCCCTACAGGTCATTCATAATATATTTCATCACATCCTGGAAAAAATAAAACATATAAAGGGGTGAGCTCAAATGATCAGTAAGGATAAAAATATAGTGGAAACCTTCATAAATAAGTATAAACATTTAAGGAAATTTATAAAACTAAAACAAAAGACTTTTCAACATAAAATTCATCATAATGTAGAAAATATAAATCCAAATAATTCCATTTACATACTAACACGGACATTCTACTAGTTGAATAATCACCTGAAATATCAATATCCACTTTCATAATGATGGAATGCATAATGCCAGACTTTCATAACCACATAGTAAAGGCCTTGTGCCAAAACTACAAATAAGATTCTGTCAAGGCCTTGTGCAAAGACACTTTATTGTATAATGAAACCTACCGATGCATCAATGAGCTATAGCAGGCTCCAGCCGTCACTTACTATGTCCATTCAATCCCTCTTATGAAAAGGTTTAAACATAACATAATCATTCGTATTAAAACTATCATACGAAATGTCAATACATTTTCCATAAAACATGAATGGTATGAAATAAAACATCCACAATCAATAATATCTCAAAACCTTCAATACAATATGAAATTTTTGTATCATAATAAATCAACTTCAAACAAACTTAAAATCCATCAAAGGATGTCGATATAAATGAAATCAACACCTTTTTATAGAAATATATCTTTCTATTTTGAAATCATTTAAAAGTCACGTAATTATAGAAGAAAACATTTATATTTGAAAATATTCTTATAATAATGTAAGGATATGTTCGATAAGGTTATAACGGAGGAAAATAGCCACACCTGCTGTATAAGTTAAAAAAAATTCGTACCATAATTTTGTCGAAAAGGTAATAAAGTACCTTGTTTGGAAAACGATGGAAAGATTCCTTTATAAACATCTTATTAAAGTCAAACAAGGGTATAAATAAATTTAACACATATTCTATAATATAGTAAAAATGTTTTGAAATAAATTTTTACGAAACATGGATGTAGATGATAAAGAGATTCGTGTAGATAATTACATATAAACAACCTCGGATAATGAAGAGATTGTGAAATTAACCCTTACCTTTTACGTTTCCTTGGTCGATGGTAGGTTAACCTTATTTATAATGGTGAAATAAGTGTTATTAAATTATACAAGAATCATAGACAATAATATGATATCATATATGTTCTTTTAACATTGATTGGTTAATAATATCTTACTATTATCGTCATTTCGGGTGTTAACTGATTCATTTTTCTTTTATATGCTTTGAAACGTAAGTAATGTTTGTTATCAATAGGATTTATATTATTCATATTCATAATGATATTAAGTCTTTAAAAATTATTTTTAATAATCAAATAAAAATTAGACTTGAATGGATACGTTGGGGAATGCATCTCATCGCATTCATGGAGACGGTAATCCGTATGAACGCACGCGCAACAATATCATTCTTTTGATATTAAAATAATATATAATTGGATGGTATATTATATATACATAATCATTATTCTTTTAAATTTATTATTTACATCAATTAAACATCATTATTATACCTATCAAAATAATAATGTATTGAATAACAATTACACCACGACGTGGAAACGGTAATCCGTACGTACACTCGTATAGTGATATTTCCTTAAAAGGATGGATCAAATAATGAATATGGTTGTACCATATTTTTAATAACATAATAGTATATATAATATACTTATGTTTTTATTTTAGAATGGAAACAACAAATAAAGAGGTAGTGGAAGAAGAAAAGAACATGAATGAGGTGAGGAGATATTTACCTCTTCTTTGGGTTCTTTCTTTTGATTTTATCAAAAGGGATCCTTATGTTGGATTTCAGACTAAAATAATGCCTCTAGGATAAAGGAAGGACATTTTAGAGGGTATTTGGGCAGTGTTTTGATGTGAAAAATGGCTTTGAAAGTGTGAATTAGAGAGAAGGGGAAGTGCCATTTTATAAGAGGGGTGAGGTGCACCTTAGGAAACACTAGAAATATTATTTTATAAAAAACTATATTTCAGTTTATAATGGATCAAAAATGAATTATTTAAAGGTTAATAGGAGGATGGGTCGAAAACCACTCAACCAATAGGTTTTAGACAGGTTTGGGTCACTATAATAACCTTTTCTTTTAGATTTAACTCTAAGTTAAATAGTTTGAAATTTACCATATCTCTTTGTATTTTTATATTATATTGTTAATAATCATATTATATACTTCCAAGAGAACCATATTTGGTTAATTAATGATACACCTATAATTATATAAGTATTTTGGCCGAACTATATATTTTTAGGAATATAATATCAATTAATAATATAATATTTGTTTAAAAAACTCTTTTATGTCAATTTTTACACTATTTGGTATTTTGTTTTTTCTAAAGTCATAACAGCATTAATACATCAAAAAAAATTCATCTAACCCACCCTAACATGTAATTTTATCATTTAAAATTAGTTAAATTCATAAAAAGTCTCAAATTATATTTATTTCAATATTTATAATATAATTTTTTTAATATTTCATTAATTAGTTAATTACTCCATCATCATCGAGTCATAAATAAATTATATTATTTAATGTCGAAAAATTATAAATAAAATACCATTATCTAGAAAATATTTTTTATAATTCTAATGATTATTCATAGTAGAATTTATATTGTTTCTACATTTATATTAAAAATGTTTTAGTTATTAAACATTGAATTTATCTCTTTCAACTCTTCTTTAAATAAAATAATAATAAATGTCCAAATATAATCTATGAGAACCTAAAGAATCATATTTTATTCCTATGGTTGTTTTTGGTCAAATGAAATTTTTCCAATAGAATTAGGACATGTGTTTGGGTAATAATAACATCATTTTTACCCTTAATTACCCTATTTACTTTTTTCCGTGATAAATAAAAGTAAAAAGTTACTATTCCCAAAAAATTAATTTCATTTTATTGAACCACATTTTACTTAATGATATGAACTGTGTCTCTCAGTATTTTGATATTCAACTCACATAAGTGAAAAGATTATGTTTTATGTAAATTTTCAAATGCTCCTAGGATGTGGGTAAAAGACAGTAAAAAGTTCAATACGATTTTTATATATCTAAAATAATTATAAACTTTCTCCAATGAATTAATTGAACTTATATAAATATTTTTTATCCATTTTGACGAAAAATAAATTTAAATAAATTAAATTATTATTTAAATAAAAAGTCTGTTTTAATCTATAACTTAGTGTTTTTCACAATTCATCAAAAAGTTGAATGTTTTCAAAAAAAATACCAAAAATTCACCCTAAGCTTATTTCGATATTACGAATCAAAAAATGAAGTCCATTTTGAATGATAAATTTATAAAATTTAAAAAATTCATTAGTACTATTCTTTATGGCTATTTTGATTGGTCGTGGTGTGTTAGAACTCAAAGTTGCATACAACACACGCTGCTGCATTATTGCAAGAGAAGCGTATCATGGAATCTTGGGGTGTTAGATTCTCCCTTTAAATAATTTCAATCTCGAAATTTATAGAGTAATATTGTGTAAAAAGACTCAGGTGGTTCTTCATCATAATTTCCTCATGTTCCCACGTTGCCTCTTCCATCGTATGCTTACCCCATAGAACTTTTACTAGACGAGTCATCTGGTTTCTCAACGCATGTTCACTTGTATCAAGAACCTGGACATGCTCTTCACAATAATAGAAATCAGGTTCCAGTTCTAATTCATCATTGGTGAGCACATGCATTGGGTTAGGCTTGTATTTTCTCAACAGTGATAAGTGGAATACATCGTGAACCTTGGAAAGACTTGGGGCATTGCCAACCGGTATGCTACGACCCCAATTTTTTCTAGAATTTTGAAAGGTCTGATGTACCTTGGACTCAATTTTCCCTTCTTACCGAAACGTATAACACCCTTCCATTGAGATACCTTCATGAAAAAATGATCTCCTACCAGCATAGCTCTTCTGCCTACTTTGAGTTTCTTTGATGTGGTTTTGGACTACCATCACCTTTTCCATCGTTTCCTCCACATGTTTCGGGCCTATGAGTTTTCCTTCGCCATTGTCATCCCAGCAGGTTGGTGTGCAACATCTCTTTCCATATGACGCTTCATATGGTGCCATCTAAATACATGAATGGAAGCTATTGTAATAGTAAAATTCTACAAGAGGTAAATATTGATCCCACATACCTTCAAAGTCAAGTTAGCATGATATCAACATGTCTTATAAGGTTGGAATAGTATTTTTGATTGTCTATTAGTTTGGGGTTGGTAGGAAGTGCTCAAATGATATTCAGTATCCCAGGCTTTCTGAATACTTTTCCAGAATCTTGATGTAAAATAGGGATCATAATCAGAAACAATCGATAGTGGTACTCCATGAAGTATTACAACTTCATTAATATATAGTCTTGATAAACGTTCAAATGGTAAATCTTCCCTTATAGAATGAAAATTTTCTAACATGGTAAGATGTTCAATAATGACCCATATTGTATCGTTCCTTCTAGTAGTCTTTGGTAGTCCCATAAAAAATTCTATCATAATATTATCCCATTTCCACTCAGGTATGGGAAGAGGTTTCATGACTCCTCTAGGATGTTGCATTCTGGCTTTCACTTGTTGAAAAACCATACATCTTGACACAAAATCAGCAATCCCCCTCTTCATGTTGTCCCACCAAAAAATGTTCCTTCAAATATCTATACATCTTGGTGCTACCAGGGTGTCTAGAGAAATAGGAACTATGAGCATCATCCAACAATTAACTTTTTAGATCAGGTATATCGGGAACACAATGTCTCTTCCCAAATTTCAAAATTCCATCTTCTTACACAAAGTCACTCAATCTCCCGTGATTCACAGCTTTAATCTTCTTTTGAAACTCTTCATCATCAGTCATATAACTCTTTATCCTTTCTAGTAATGATGGTTTGGCAACCATTTGAAAATGTATTGATGTTTCACCTTCTATGGTGATTCCCATATCCATCTTTACTAGATCCATGTAGATAAGATCCTTTTCAACTCTCATCTTGTTCAAAACTCCATGATCCTTTCTACTCAAAAAACTAGCCACCTTATTTTCCTTCCCCAAGTGGTAGTGTATAGTGTAATCATAATCCTTGACTAGTTCAAGCTATCTCATTTTTATCATGTTGAGACCATTTGTTGAGAAAATATACTTCAAACTCTTCTGGTCGGTATATATCTCACATTTTTTACCATAGAGAGAGTGTCTTCAAATCATCAAAGTAAAGATTATACCTTCTAACTCAATATCATGATTAGGATAGTTTTTCTCATGAATTTTTAGCTGTCGTGGTGCATAGTAAATACCCTATAATTATGCATAAGGACACAACCATTTCCTTTCATTGATACATCCCTATAAACAAACCCATCATTCCCTGATGGTAGAGTCATGATAAAATCATTGACTAATATTATATTCAATTATTCAAAACATTATTCACACTATTTTGTCCAAACAAATTTAACCCCTTTTCATGTGAGCTATGTTAATGGGTTAGCCAATTGGGAAAAAATATGGATGAAACATCGATAATAACCTACTAAACCCATAATACTACATACCTCAGTTATACCCATTGATGCTGGCCATTCTTGGATTGCCTTGGTCATAGAAGGATCAACAGAGATTCCATCCTTAGAGACAATATGGCCATGAAAATAAATCTCTTGAAGCCAGAATTCAATCTTTCTAAACGTCCAATATAATTCATGTCTTCTAGGAGTCTTTAGAATAATTCTTAAGTGGTTTTCATGATCTTCGTAGATTTTGGATTATACCAAGATATCATCACTAAATAACACTACAAAGTCATCAAGATATTCCTTAAAAAATGTACTCATTAGATCCATGTAGATAAAGGGTGAATTAGTCAATCAAAAAGGCATTACTATAAACTTTTAATGCCCATACGTGGTTCGAAATGCTATTTTCGGAATGTCTTCCTTCTTCACACACAACTGATGATATCCATATCGAAGGTCAATATTTTAAAGGTATTGAGCTCCATGATGTTGGTCGAATAAATCATGAAAGAGAGGTAGGGGATACTAGTTCCTTATTGTTATATCATTGATCTCCCAGTAGTCAATGCAAAACCTTATAGATCCATCTTTATTCTTAACAAAAAGAACAGGGGCTCTACATGGAGAAACACTAGAGAGAATAAATCGACTATTACTCAATTCATCTAGTTGTTTCGTTAGTTCCACTAATTCCAAAATGGCCATTCTATAAGGGGTCTTCGATATGGGACTTGAACCAGGAATTAAGTCATTGGAAAACTCAATTTCTTGTTCTAGAGGATGTCCATGTAAATTCTCTAGAAATACATCAACATACTCTTAAACAATAGGTACATCCTCTATTTGAACATAAATTTCCTCACCCACAGTTATTTCATTCTCTTCTTCCCCAATAATTGAATTTAGTTGAGCTAATGGGTGTGGATCTAGATAAGAATTAGGTGGTAGCGAATCTGTTCTAATGAAAAGGCATTCTTTATCATCGCCATCATAAAGATTAACCTCCTCCTTCTTATATTAAATTTTTTCATCATGGACTGAAATCCAATCTATACCGAGGATTATATCAATTTCAGTCATGGGTATGGAAATGAGATTAGTAGATAAAAAACATTTATATACCCTAATGGGAACAGATTCACAAAAAATTGTTACAATGATACTTCCCTTAGGAGTTTTGACTGAAATATCATTTGTTAAATCAAATTGAATATATCTAATTTTATTTGGAAACTGGGAAGATATGAAATAATGCGATGATCCAGAATCAAATAAATCATTGGATAAACTTGAGTAAACAATTAAATTACCTTCCATTATGTCTTTCGGAGCTTCAACCTCAGCAGTAGTGATTGAAAAAACTTGGCCTTGATCCCTTGTACTTTTCAGAGATAAGTTCCCCTGAATCTTAGGATATTCATTTGTATAATGCCCCGTTTCTCTATAATTGTAGCATTCATCATTGACAACCTATTTCTTCCCCTTGCAATCATGAGCTTGGTGGACTTTTTCACCGCACTTGTAACATACTCCCATTCCCTTCACACAAGTACCAGGGTGTTTCTTCCCATATTTATTGCAGTATGTATATTCAATATTTCCCTTCTTCCCATTATGTCTATTTCAGTGTGTTCAACAGATATCTTCTTCTATTTGTTTTCTTTAAAGTCATAAGACTTAGAGAATTATATTACTATCTTGATAGAACATGAGATAATATCTTCATAACATAAGAAGGATTGTGAGACTAATTCTCGATGGAGAAATGGTTTTATCCCATCGAATAAATGATCAATATTACTTCCGGGGTTACATAAATAATCTGCAGCATGAATCACTAACCTTTTAAAGTTAGATTCATACATTGTGACATTCTCAACCTCCTTTTTCCCCAGACTCTAAAATTGCCTTCCCATATCTTATCGATGGTCATTAGGAAAGTATTTTTCTAAGAAAATTTCATTAAACTCACTCCATTACATATTTTATACTTTATCATCTTCCGTTGTGTTTTGAATTAATGATCACCATTGATTAACATCTTCAGTGAGGTTGTAAACTTCCATGACAACTTATTCCCTTTCACTACTCCCCAAGGTGTGGAATATTTTCTCTAATGAATTTATCCATTTCTCAAATACTAGTGGATTTATACCCCCATTGAATGTTGGTGGATGTTTCCTCATGAAGAGATATAACATTGATCCTCCACGCTGCGGATCAGGGTGCTCAATATGGGAAAGGATATTATTCATAACCTGAGTGATTTTTCCTATTATAGTGATTAGCTAATCAGCAACGGTTGCATCACCAACTCCTCTATAATTATCTTGAGTATGAGGGAAATCCTTGCATAGAGTGTGTGCATTGATACAGTTTCCATTCCTTCCACTAGGCTCCATTTCAAAATAATGGAATAAACTATATAAGTTTATGAATCAAAATACATAATTCCAAACTTGTAAAACACTTAACATAAATTGAATAGTTTATGAATACAATCCATAATGATAAAAAATGTTTTCTATTTGGAAGTATATACTCATAAATCCATAATAATGGTTTTTAAATAAATTTATAATTATCCTAAGCATATCCCCCAGTAGTTTCATAATCAAGAGTGCAGCAAGAACCGTTGTCATGCACCAGTTCCCATTAGAGTGTAGCTTAAAGCGGTGTTTTCAGGTTTTACCCCAAGGTACATCTGTGCCAGAGCTGCCTCTACCTTCTCATATATAGAAAGGGATGTATTTCATGAAAAAATCACAAAATATCTACAATACCAAAATTCTAGGAAGTTCTAAAATACTAATCCTCAAATTCTATCTTATGTCTATGTGCTCTAATTAGAGTTTATCTAAATCTAGTTTCCAAGGTTTGTACTAAAATGAATCTAATAACAATTGTAACTCCCCAAACCACGTTACCCTGAGTCGGTGCATTATTACGTATCATTGTCATGATAAAAAAAGATAATGTCTCAAAATATCGATTAGTTTAGTATCCTTGGACATGCTAGATACATTTATAAGGTTTACATTACATCATAAAATGGAAAACTACAACAACGTTGTTTCCATGGAAAACACTAACACCCCATATAATATCCCTAGATGTCAGTCATAATATACTTGTTCGTATCCTAGAAAAAACAAAACATAGAAATTGGTGATCTCAATTTCTCAGTAAGGATAACAATATAGCGGAAACATTCATAAAGAAGCACAAACATTTAATGGAATGTCTAAAACTAAAACAAAATCCTTTTTAACATAAACCTCATAAGAATATGGAAAATATAAATCAAAATAATTCCATTTACTTACTCACATGGATATTCTACCAGTCGAATAATCAAATGCAATATTAATAGCCACATACATAATGATGGAATGCATAATGCCGGAATTTAATAACCACATAATCAAGACCTTGTGCCATGATTTCAAATAAGAGTTTTTCAAGGTCTTGTTCCAAGGCACCATTTTGTCTCATGAGACCTACCGATGCATCAAGGAGCTATAGCGGGCTCCACTCGTCACTTACTAAGTCCAATGCATTCCTCATATGAAATGGTTTAAACTTAACATAAACATTCTTATTAAAGCTAGCATATGAAATGACAATACATTATCCATAGACCATGAATTGTATGAAATAATACATCCCTAGTAAACCATATCAAAAAACCATCAATAAAATATGTATGTTTTGTATCATAATAAATCAACTTCAAACAAACTTAAAATCCATTAAATGATGTTGACATATATTAAATCAAATTTTTTTTAGAGAAATATCTCTTTCTATTTTGAAATCATTTAAAGACATGTAATTATAGAAGAAAACTTTTATATTTGAAAATAATTTTATAAGCATGTATGGGATGCTTAGACAATGTTATAATGGCTGAAAATAGTGGCACCTTCCGTATAAGTTAAAAAAAATTCCTACCTTAATTTTGTCGAAAAGGTTATAAAGTACCTAGTTTGGAAAACGAAGAAAATATTATTTTATAAACATCTTATAAAAGTCAAACAAGTGTGTAAATTAATTTAACCAGTAGTCTATAGAATAGTAAGAATATTTTGAAATAATTTTTTTGAAACGTGTACGTCGATGATAAAGAGGTCCCAGTAGATAATTACATATAAACGGCCTCAAATAATGAAGAGATTGTGAAATTAACCCTTATCCTGTAATTTTCCTTGGTCGAGGGTAGGTTAACATCATTTAAAATGATGAAATAATTGTTATTAAATTATACAGGAATCCAATACATTAATATGATATCATATATGATGTTTTAACACTGTTTTGTTAATAATATCCTAGTATTATCGTCATTTCATGTGTTAATTGATTCATTTTCCTTTATATGATTTGTTACATAAGTAATGTTTGTTATGGATTTTATGTTTATTATTAATATTTAGAATTATATTAAGTCTTTAAACATTATTTTTAATCATCTAATGAAAGTTATTCTTGAATATATACAATGGTGAATGAATCTCATCGCCTTCGTGGAGACGGTAATCCGTACGTACACACGTGCAACAATATCATTATTTTGATATTAAAATCATATAAAATTAGATGATACATCATATATAAATAATATTTATCATGTTATATTTATTATTTACATCAATTACACATCATTATTATACCCATACAAATAATAATGTATTGATCAACAATTACACCACGACATGGAGACGGTAAGCCGTACGTATGCACGTATAGTGACATGTCATTCGAAGGATGGAAAAATAATAAATATGGTTGTAACATATTTATAATCACATAACAGTATATATAATATACTAGTGTTATTATTTTATATTGGAAATAATGATGAAATCGGAAGTGGAAGAAGAAAAGAACTTGAAAGAGGTGATGAAATACTTACCTCTTTTTTGGGGATCTTCCTTTTGATTTGATCAAAAGGGATCTTTAGGATGGCTTTATGACTACAGGAAGGCCTCTAAAATAAAGGGAGGATAGTTTAGAGTGTATTTGGGCAGGGGTTGGCCGAGCCAAACGGCTTTTAAGGTGTGAATTAAAGATAAGGGGAGTTCCCTTTTATAAAAGGGGTGAGGGGCACCTTAGGAAAAGCTAGAAATATTATTTTATAATAAACTAATATTCGGTTTCTAATGGCTAAAAAATAAATTATTTAAAGGATAAGGAGGAAAAAGGACTAAAAACAGTCAACCAATATGTTTTAGATATGTTTGGGTCACTATATTAAGCTTTTCTTTTAGATTTAACTCTTAGTTAAATAGATTGACATTTATCATGCATCTTTGTGTTTTTATATTATATGGTTAATAATCTTACTATATAATTATATGTGATCTCCAAGTGGTTCATTAATGATACACCTATCATTATATATGTCTTTTGGACAAACATTATATTTTTAGGAATATAATATCAATTAATAATATAATATTTGTTTTAAAAACTCTTTTATGTCAATTTTGACACTATTTGGTATTTTGTTTTTGATAAATTTAAAACGAAATTATTACTTAGAAAAAAATTCATCTAACCATCCCTAACATGTCATACTAACCTATAAAATTAGTGTAATTCATAAAAAGTCTCAAATTAAATTTATTTTAATATTTATAATATCAAATATTTTAATATTTCATCAATAGTGTAATATTCTACATCATCACTATGTCATAAATGAATTAAATTATATAATGTATAAATATTATAAATAAAATACCATTATGTCAGAAATATTTTTATCTTTTTAGAAAATATTTATAGTCTAATTTATATTTATTTTATGATTATACAAAAAATGGATTAGTTATTAAACCTTGAATTTAAATCTTTTAACTCTTCATTAAATAAAATAATAAAAAATGTCCTAATCTAATCCAAGTGGACCTAAAGGATCATATTTTATTCCTAAAGATGTTTTTGGTCGAATTAAACATATCCAAAAGAATTCGGACATTTGTTAGGGTAATAATAATATCATTTTTCCTCTTAATTAACTTATTTACTTTCAATCGTGGTAAATAAAAGTGAAAAGTTACTCTTCACCCAAAATTATTTTCATCATATTGAACCAAATTTTACTTTTTGATATCAACCGTGTCTCTCGGATTTTTGAAATTCAACTCACAGAAGCGGTAAAATTATGTTTTATGTAAATTTTCAAATTCTCTTAAGATGTGGGGAAAACGGTAAAAAGTTAATTAAAATATTTATATATCTAAAATTATAATAAACTGACTCCAATGAATTACATTGAACATATATAGGTATTATGTATCTATTTGGATATAAAATATTTTTAAATAAAATAAATATTATTTAAATAAAAATTCAGTTTTAAACTATAACTCAGTGTTTTTCACTATTCATAAAAAAATTAATGTTTTCAGAAAAATACAAAAAATTCAACCTAAGCTAATTTTGATACTTTGAATAAAAAAATGAAGATGATTTTAAAAGGTAAAATTTATAAAACATCAAAAAGTGATTATTACTATTCATAATGGCTAGTTTGATTGGTTGTGGTGTGTTTGAACATGAAGTTGTGTACAATACATGTTACTGTATTATTCAATGAGTAGCGTATTGTGGAAGCATGGGGTGTTAAAATCAAGGAGAACCTTTCATTATTACCTATAGAACTTCTATATATTTCCCATATTTCCCAAGATTTATACAACACTGGTGGTCAAGAATAGGTTCGATGATAGGATACTGGCCTACCACACCGATGATTGATCAATCTAGTAGGGTCTTATGAAACTGATCCCTCCTTCTATTCACCCAATTCCCAATTCTCTGGATAAAATTATCATATTAGTGATTATTTCTATAAGATGTCACACCACCTGACTATCTTGTAGAAACTATATTTCCAACATTGGAAGCCTCAATCAGGTTCTCTTCAGCTGTGAGATCCTGGTCCAACACCTTATCATATATCTTTAACATATATAGGTTAACATAGAATTTAATCCTACACTTAAGTCCATCATGAAATCATCTCCCCATAGTTTTCTCGTATCCTATTAATGCTGGAGTAATGTGCTACAGGTTTGTAAAGAGTCCAACATTATCCATCATGGGCATGCTCCCTTGAGTCATCTGTATAAGCTCCAAAAATCTCTCCTGCCTTAACATCTCTGGATAGAAGGGCTCCATGAACATCTCCAATAAGACCTCACATAACATATTGTCAGTCATTCTAGTCCGCAGCTGAACATACCACCAGTGCTTGGCTAGTTTTTATATTATATGAGTATCCAACATGACCTCTCTCTTTTAAGAGTCTCCAAATGTCCATGTATTATCTCAATGGACTCAACCCAAAAGCCAACTCCCTCAGGTCTATACCATATAGTGAAAGTCAGAGGATGTTGCAATTGAAACTCCCTTGTGAGGCCAGAAACACCCTTGAAAACCCCTCCTGGGTCTCTTCCTGTGAATTACATAAGGTGATCAATGTTATCTAAGAACTACTTCCCTGCCTTCTCACTCAACACTATCGGTGTCATAGGTTCCACATCTAGTAAAACATCTCCAACCCTATCCTCCTATCATCCACTCAACAACCGTTATTATGAAGGAATATCCCTATAATTTAAAACACATGTACGAGGAATCATTACAAAACATTCTCACATTTACTTATGAGGAATAATCACAACAAGTATTTTCTATAAATCTCACAATGTAGTCAAAATCGAGGTTCAATCACTACCCTTAAACATATTACTCCTATATATGGGTTATCTAGGTTAAACACAATATCATATTCAAGTTTCTATTTATGAAATCCTAATTATTCAAAATATTTCATCATTTTACCACTTCTAATTACATATTAGGAACCATTTTCAAATCATTTTCACAAACAAGGGAAAAAAAATATGTTCATAAACTTATCAAAAACCCATTTTCCTATGTGATCCTAAAATTATGCATGTCACAAAATAATTCCAAGTTCTTTAAATGATGCTTTTCGACGGAAATATCATGCCATTAAGGTCCATGAATCAATTCTCACGAAATTAAAAAAAAACATGTTTCAAATCACATAATAAGTATGTCGCCCTATGTGAAATTATATTTTACTATAATAGAAAATAAGAACAGCATTACCTCCCATGATACATGGGTTTTATGATATAAATGGGTTTGAAACTTCCACGAATGAGAACACGTCCAAGCACTAACTCTTCATAGTCACCTATCTAACATTCCCTAAATATTAATACCAAAGAAAAAGAAAATATAACTCCTCAAATACAACCATGTTATGTCTTGAATCTAGTGTAATCCACTAGTTCCCTGAGTTGGAATGACACATGACCTCATGCGCACCTCCTAATACACAATAATAATACTTTTTATTTATATGAAAGCAAGTACAAAGTCAAAGAAACCCGACACCCAAAACCAAAACAAATCCAAAACCAAAACCACAACAAAAAACCAAACCAAACCAAATCCAAAACCAACACCAAAACCAAAGCTGGACAATCAAGGAGGTCTGAAGAAGTCAAGACCAAGAGCATCCCCGATAGTAATGTCCACACCGCTCGAAGAAAGGGATCTAAGGGAATTGAAAACCAAGAGAGGGAGGACGGGGGTTTCCTTAGAGTCCAAGAAGTCGGCAAGTCGATTACCCTCGTTCCATGTGTGGAGAATCTTGGTGTCACAGGGAAGAAGAGCCTTACAGTTTCGTATGATATAGGTGATCTGGCAAGGGGGATCTATGTCACCTTTGAGGGAGCTCCAAATGATCTTCTAGTCTGTCTCCACTGTAGTCAAGGGAAGATCCCTCGAGGAGCAAAGATCTATGCCATTGAGAATGGCATTGGCCTCTGCCACCAGAGGGTCACCAGCTCCGTAGGAGGTGTATAAAGCTAGGATAACAAAGCCAGATGCATCCCGAACAGCCCCTACTCCTCTCATGCCCCCTGGCCGCATGCCCCGTCAGTGTTGATCTTTAGCCCGTGAGGAGGAGGGTGCCATCTTACCCAAGAAATGGGCCTAGAAAGAGGTGGGGGACACAGTGATCAGTGAGTGCTGGAGTAGCGACTAAGGGAGGGTGCTACATCATGTTGCTTGTGAATCGAGGCCAGATCGACAATTACTAGCCTGGTCTGGAAGATCAAACTTTGGGAAGAGGGGCGGGTCCCGTGGTGCACCAAATGGTTCTGCACCTTCCAGATGCTTCAGAAGCCAGCAGTGAGAATAAATGAACAGCCATCCTCCTCATATTTGGTTGAAGCACCATAGTACCAGTGCTGGAAGAGCTCCACAAATGAGGGAATCATCCTTGAAAATGCCATCTGATCCCCCATGGCAGGCCACAACTGACCAGCCCTGCCACTCTAAAGGAAGAGGTGGGTCGAAGTCTCCTCCTTGGGAGTTGAACAGCAGCAACATCTTGAGTAAAGTGGAATACCTTTAGCCTTGATAGTCATCTCCGTTAGGATATCATTGGATCGGACCCTCCAGATTAGAAAGTTGAACTTGGCTGGGATAAAATTGTACCAGAGAACGATGCCCCACGGATCACTAGCCGGCTGGCTAGGAAAGGCCTTCCTGTAGTCCCTTGTAGGGAATCTGCCTGTAGAAGAACCCTTGGAGACGCACCTGTCCGTGGGATCATCCAAGTAGATGTCGCGGAACCGAGCCTCTTGGGGGGGGGGGGCTGAGGATGGACTTGAGGAAGGAAGGATGGAAAGAGGCCTCCTTAATCGAGAGGTTGGTATTTAGACAGCCCGGGAAGCCGAGAAAGCCGCTGCCGCAGTTGCACTCCCAGAAGTTTGAGGTTCCCTGCCCGATAATCCATTGGGAGTGCTCCCAAAGAGAGGACACATGGGAGCGGAGGGAGATCCAAAGGGGAGAATGTTTCCATCAATTATCCTTGAGCCCAAAGCTGTACTTCCCCCTAATGAAATGACTCCACAAAGTCCGACCCTCGACAACTTCCCATGCCAACTATCTTTACAAGAAGAACATGGACTCACCTAGGCTTCTCACGTTGATGCCACCATGCTCTAGAGGCTTCGCTAATCTGGTCCAAGAGGCCCATCTACAATGACCTTCACCATGAGAATCGTAATGGAAGGAGTTATGGATGGACTCCAGCATGTTGATGACTGACCGAGGGACCTTAAGAACAGAAAGTATGTGCATGTGGATAGAGGACAACAAACTATTAATGAGATAAATACTCCCCCCATATGATAAGAAATGGTTCTTCCAATTGTTGATGCGGCTAATAACCCTTTTAGATAGATCCTCAAAATACAGAACTTGAATCCTCCCAGGAGCCATAGGGGCCCCAAATAAGTCATGGGGAACTGCTTCCCAGGGATCTTGAGTACCCTTTCAATAATCGCCTTGCGTCTTACTGGGCAGTTCGAAGGGAGGAACACACCACTCTTATCCCGGTTGATAAGTTTCCCAATCCAATGAGCATATTCGTCTAACATCCTCACCAAGCTCTTGATAGATGTGCTCCACCCATTAATAAAGAATATCACATCATCTATAAAGAGGAGGTGGGAAACGCTGGGGACCTGAGCCCCGAAAGCACGCCTCCTCATATGCCAAATGCTTCCGACTAGTAGTGAGGGTCCCATAAGGTGATCATGGGTGGAAATACTACCTTTTACCATATTCATACACTATAGGAAACAAATAATAAATATTGGAAGCATATATTTCCATATACAATACCAATATCTCAGGATATTAAGTATAGGGAATTCAATATCCAACTAAATCAGAAAACATTCCCTGCTATGGTAATTGTCATGTGTCTAAAAATAAAAACAAAAATAAATACACTGATAACTATCAAGAGGTTCCCAAACCATGTATTGATCCCTCATTGGTGATCCATCCCGACTCGTCTATCTAACATAGAGAACATTCCATTAATATTTCCTTTAATAATAATGTCTATTCAGGTACCTATCGAACAATCTTAGTAGGGTGTGAGTACAACTCAATAGGCCACTACGAATGGTGTATAAAACAACATCCATTCATAATAGTTTATTCATTTTTATAAATAAATAACTGAAATTCATATGTAAATTGATATCACATTATCATTTATTAATTACTTAACCACGTTAATTCTCATGTTCTCGAGGACACCCATACCTCAAAGCCTTCTTTGGGTCATGCTGGAGCACGAAATGTTCGTAGGTAATATAATATCATAATACCTACTTTGGCTCATGATAAAGCCCAATGTATTTCAATGTGATATCATATCTCAATACCTACTTTGGCTCGTTCTAGAGCCCAATTTATTCCCAAATGACATCATATATAGTAGTGGATTTGTTACCAATCATTAGTTCATAATTGAATACTCATGTTAAAATTCATACTACAAAAAATATAATGGCCAGGTTACCATTCTTCAATTTATACTTGATTTACCATGTTACCATTCACAAATCACTCATTAGAATGACCATGTTTCCATTATTATATCATACATTTCAATGACCATGTTCCCATTATTTAATTGCCATTTTAATGACCACATTACCATTTCAAAATTACACATTAGACTAGAAATGTTCCAATTCATTAATTCACATTCAAATTGACATATTACCATTCATAAACACATAATTATCTCAACATTTAATTATCCACATAAATTCCATGACTAATTCACCAATTATTTTATCAAATAATTAACCTTAATCAATTCACTAATTAACTAAGTCGTAAAACCCATTAAATAATTTAGTAACTAATTAATCAATATTCACATCACGAAATTCCATAATTAATGTCCTCAATTTTTAATATCAATAAAATATAATTAATTCCACAATTAATTATATAAATTTAAAAATTAAATATCTCATAATCCATTACTACATTAATTATCTAAATTATAATCCCTAAATCATAAAAATAATTCGCAAATTATGTATCTATTTGACAAGGACTTAAATTAATCAATTGGACACATTAAATTACCCATTTAGGAATTCCAATTGCTAAAGAACACTAGAAATTCTACAATTTTACGACATGTATCAAAATCATGACTATGTGATTTGAATACTAGACCATCTATCTCGAATCATAAAAGAATAATCACTCAATAAAAATCCCTAAAAAATGAGTTGCATAATGGTGAAGATCCAGATAATAATCTTAAAACCCTAAATCAAGAATAATGAAAACATGATCTCCTAATTATAAATCTAAATAAAAAAACCTAAATCTAGAGTCACCAAATCTAGATCTAGATATAATAAAACATAAGATTAATTACCACAAAAATAATGATAGAATGAAGGTGTATGAATAAAAATGTAATGGGATAGGACCCACTCACAATAAGAGGAGAGGATCTCTGATCCAGGTTTTGAATCATAAAGAATGGTGGTTGAAAAGTCTTAGAAATCGTCCAGGGAGTTACAAATTCATGAAACACCTCCTAGGGTCAAATGGAGGTCAAAATGCATGTTTTTTGGGTTCTTGAGGAATTTTAAAATTAATTTTCTAGAGAAATTAATTCCCATCCATGGTCTATTAGGATGGGGTGGATGGTTTTCTCTTAATATGCACCAATTGTGAGATTGTTATTTTTAGTGTGTGTGGTTACTCCAATGTGGGGCCATGGTATGAAAAACTTTGTACCAATCGTGAAATTCTCCTCTATCCATGGTTTCATTGGTTACTCGGCTAGGGTGCACTGTTTTCCCTAACCGTGTGCCGACTATAATGAAATAGCACTTCTCTGTAGAGGTTTTAATTAAAAAACTTCTAAGGTTTTTAAGGAAACCATAATTCCCCCTCCCTCACTCCCTTTCTATGAACCCGAACCATTTCCACCCACTCTCTCCCAAACCTCTCTTATCCATTCCCTAGTGGTGACCCCAACCCCAAAACCCCCTTTTCTACACCCCTCCAACCTACCTTCTCCCTTTTTAGCAGAGACCTAAACCCCCAAAACACCCCTCCAACCCCGAAAACCAAAACCCCCATCCGACCTCCCTATCCCCATATTGTTGTTATCCTCCTCATCGATGATGTGGACCCCAATTACGCAGTCTTCCCAGGTCAGTTTTCCTCCTCGGTGGTGATGTAGACCCAACTGTCCTACCTCTCCCCAAATTTGACACCCTCATCGTAGGAAACACAAACCCCCATAAAGGTTTTATCCTCTACCCCATAAAGAACCAAAATTTATTATTCCTAGAAGGGGTTATTTTCATTAAATTTATCCCTACTGATATTTTTTATGTACACATGTTATTCCATTACTATTTATTAATTAGTAAATTTAATTCCATGATTATTTAATAAAGATTCCATATATATTTATTAATAAATTTTTTTTGTAATAACTATATATCTTACATTGGATTATGAAATTGCTAATTTTCATTCAATAATCAATGTTGTACAATTTATTTATTTTAGTCTTATCCCATTACCATTAGTTTATAATCACTCTATATTTTTATTAAAAAAGAAATGAAGTACATATACATCTATTTTATGAATGTCTATTAAAGTTATATGATTGTACATTAGATTTATTTATTGTCTATTCACTCTATATTTTAAATTAGGATTATGAAATTTCTAATTAATAGTTTGTTTTGTAATATTTTAGTTTACTTATTGATTTTTCGGATTTTAAATAGTAGAGTATGAAACCAATTTGTTGAATATGAAAATGATTCATTTAAAAATATAGGAGTTCATCTAAAAACCCATGTAGTTTCATTATAGAGATTCAATTATACATGAAATATCTTATTGTAACAAGTTTGACTTATTACAAAAACAATATATACATATATTAAATATTGAAATGAGATATGTCTTTTCAAATTATAAGATAAAAATTACTCATCAACCATGGTGTGGATTGTTAATTTTACTATTTTATTTAATTTTTCTGTTTCATTGAACCATGTCTGGCGAACAATGAGATATGTTTATAATTTGGTAATTTCATCACATTGAATCGAGATAAAAATATTGTGATGTAATATAAATCTTTAAAATTACATATTTATAACATTAATTAATTATACAAAACATTAATTTCATTTATATTTGAAATATTAATTAATAAATATTTGAATTACTATATCTATATATTTCATTCTTTAATTTATTGCATATTTAACTGTGTAATTTTTCATTGATATGAAAAATTATGTTTTGAGTAAAAATTGGTTTTGTTTGATTTTAATTCTTTGGATTAAGATATAGGATGTTGGAACTATATTGATTGTGTCTGGAAAGACACATGTATTCATATTTATTATTCTATAATTTCTTTTATAAGTAAATGTGAAAACAAAATGAATTCTTGAGGAGGTATTTTGTGGATTCCTATTATTACATCACCGGGGATCTTGTAATTCAGGTATATATTTTTACATTTTCAAATAAAATTGTAGTAGAAGTATTTACGGTCAATTCAAAAAAGTTATAGTGTATATTATTTAGAAATAAATGACCATCATTTATTATTGATATGTTTCATTAAATTAAATAATTTTAATACCCTTATATACATGCTACTATACGGTTTCATGTTTTTCCAAAATCTAGAAATGCAAAACTATACTCACTTTGGTTTTTTCACACACTCTTGTCATAGTTTCATTCCATGTTTACTATATATTCATGTAATATCACTGTTTCCTTCTATATTTACTATTTTTTTTTCAAATTTTCAATTTATAATGAAAACATTATTTTTTGAAATAATTGAAAACTAATTTCATGTGAATGTATGGGGGAAATACTTGTAACATTAATAGATTAATGGATTAATAGTTTTTGAATCCTTTTTATTATAAATAAATAAATTAATATGTATATAATAAACAAAAAATTGTAATTTTTGTATTTATATAACACTTGAATATACTTTTTCTATCATATGTAATATTTTAATCAAAATACAAATTTATGTTATTAAATAATAAAATTAATTTTCATCACCTATTAAAATTATATCCATAAAATGTACACGTTATTATAAATTAATATTATCATATTATATAAAAATAATATTGCCATTCTTGAGAGTAGATTTATAATTACATTGGTAAGTGTTTATGACCATGGTAATGAAAAAACTATTATTTCTGATGAATTGTTTTATTATTGTTTTATAACATTTAACTAATAAATTAGATTGATATATTAAAAACAATTAAACAATAATGTTTTTTACAAACATATATTATTATATCAACATACATTTTATAAGTAATCAATTCAATATTATACTAAGAAAAATAATTTTAAAAAATCATTTTCTATAGAAAATAGTTTTCCAATACATATAATGTTTTATTTAAATGTCCATTTTATCTAAATTATAAATTTCATTGCATTAAATTCATTAAATCAAAGTATGTACACAAAAAAAAATATTAATAGGTGTTATTTTATATGTTTTGTAAAACATAATTTATATAGGCAAAAACATGTTACCATAGTAACAATAAAAAAATGTAAACAGTAAATATAAAAGAGAAAATAATTCTATCATTATAGATAAAGACACATCATCTTCAAAATCTCAATTTAAGAAGACATATTTGAAATCATTTTGAATTTTTTTAGGTCTCCTTTGTGGTAAAATGTATTGTTTCATATTTATCTTTAATTTATTAATTTTTAAAAATACTTATATAATAATTATTTTTTTATATAGGTGGATTCTTTTATTCTAGTTGGGGAGTTTTATTCGAATATTATCATGATCATGAGAGATTGGAATTAGATCATATAACTGATATAATGAAAACAATAAAATTAGTTATGAATTTATACAACCAACATGAAAAGGGGAATTACTACTACTTATATAATTAATTATATCATTATTTTTTCTCATATTTGTATGTTCATTTATTTATCATTTTTAAATAATAATTATTTATTTTTTTATATCTTTTGGGATGTCGTATTTTTTTCAATTATTTGTAATAAGGAAAAAATAGATGAAATGATTATTTATTCCAATGTTACAATGATTTCTATTTTCATTGCCTTTATTTTTTGGACTAGCTACAATGTATATTGATTCAATGTAATTATCCTAAAACATTCCAATTTTTTATAGTTTTAAGAGTATATGAATCTTATATTCCTACTGTAGTGTCTTCTCCTAATATAATGGGCTCCTCATATTCTTCAGCTCTTTTGGATTTCAATAATGAGAATGGTTTTTTTGCTAATAACGTTTAGTCAATAAGAAGGGTTGGTAGTTTGATAATAAAATATAGTGAAAAAAATAATAACATTGTGATTTAAAATTCTTTTGAGACATTGGGATGTTTAGGGATCATCTAAACCTCAATTTGACACATAATATGACTGGTACAACTCCATGTGCTTGTTTTTATTTAAAATTATATTATTTTTGGTAAAAAAGACGACTAACAAACTCAAACTGGATCAACACTATTATGATTATTATGATTATTTAATAAAATGATCTATATTTCATTTTTTATATATAGGAATATGTCACACCTCAATCTAATACAAAATTTCACTTGTATGACTCAAAGTGCCATTATGAGTATCAAATCGATATTTTAGTTGAAAAAGTTCCACTCATTGAAACAAGGGAATATGCACATATTTCATTGATAATTTTAGAAATCTATTGATAAATAATTTTTGAGGTGTAGGAATTAGCTTCATGTCAAACTAATACACGATGTGATATGTATGAGTCAATGTGTATGTTTCCAATTTAATATGAAAATTATATAAAAAAGACATGTAAGGTACTCAAAACCATGAAAGAAAATTAATATTTTTTTCATACATTAAAAAAATATACATATGTAATATGAGGTGTGTTATAATCATGATCACATTAATCCAATGCATGGTTTAACTTTTATGATAACATGTTCATATTTTAATTAACAATTAACGTCAATTTTATTAAAAATGAAAAATGGCCTTCTCAAAACTGATATAAGGTGTTCATATAATTTTTTTGATTTAGAAAAAAGATCCATAATTCATTTTTAATGATTAGGAATTAAAAATAACACAATCCGATAAAATATGGGCCTAGTATTACTCTGGGTGTGTCTATTTATTCTAAATTGACATCAAATTTATAAAAAAAGATAACTGACCTACTCATAACTGAGAATTTTTTTTTGTTTTGATACTTTATGAATACAATCTATATGTCATTTATGACATGATGGTATCATCAACCCATCAATATGATATATAATTTTCCATGTATGATATAATCCAACTACTATCAGTTCAAAATCAACATTTTAGCCACAAAAATGTTAGTCACTAAAAACCAAGTAAACATGCTTGTATTTTTATGATAATTTTAGACATTAATTCAAAATTTATTTTTGAGGTTTAATAATTTATCTAAAATAAAATTGTAATTTAATTTTATTAGTATGATTCAATGTGTGTGTTTCCAAATTAAAAGGACAATTTTAAAAAAAACAAGTTATTTACTAAAAACAAAGAAAAAACATTATTATTGTTTTGTTAATTTAGTAAAATGATAAATAACTCATTTGATAGATGTATGAATCATCTAAACCTCTATCTGACGCATGGTATGACCGATATGACTCAAAGTGAATCTATTTACATAAAATTTACCTCAATTTTAGTAAAAGAAGAAATAACCTACTCAACACTAAGAAAAGACATTCAGGTTGATTTGATACTATAGGAAAACAATAAAAAAGTCATTTAGAGGTGTAGGAATCAACCAAACCTCAGTCTGATACACAATGTTCCTAGTATTTTATTAGTGTGAGTTTTAATTTAAATTGACATCCATTTTAGTAAAAAGGATAACTGGAATAATAAATACTGTTAAAAAATTTGGATAGTTTTGTTACATTAGTAAAACAATCCATATTCCATTTATGATGTGTAGGAATCAACCAAATTTCAATCTGATTCATGATTTTCCTGGTATGACTCAATGGGTATGTTATCAGTTTAAAATCGATATTTTAGTTCAAAAAGTGTAACACCTGAAAAAATAGAAAACATGATTGGGATTTAATTATAATTTAAGAAATATATTAACATATAATTTGTGACATTTAGGAATTGGTCTCACATTGAACGGATACACGAGGTGATCAATATGAGTCAATGTGTCTGTTTCGAGTTTAAAATGGCAATTTTGTTAAAAAATAAAATTAACCCACTCAAATCCAAGAAAAAAATCCAAGTTATTTTGATACATTATTAAAACAATTCATAAGAACATTAGGATGTGTATGAATAAGATTCATCTCAATATAATACATATCCAGACTGATATTACACCAAGTGCATCTTTTTATTAAAAACTGTCATCAATTTTATTAAAAATGATAAATGACCTACTAAAAAATTTAGAAAACAAATTCATATTGTTTTGATAAATTAGTAAAATAATCACTTTTTATTTTTAGACATTTATTAAATGACTAGAATTCAATATGAAACACGATGTTTTAGATACATCTCCAAGTTATTCCTTTTCTTTTAAATTGGCATCCATTTTAGTAAAAAAGAATAATAAACTACTCATTACTAGATAAACACATTTAGATTCTTTTTATTCTTTTTTAAAATTATCATCAAGTAATTTATGAAGTTCATAAATTAAATGAATTCCATTTTAAATAATTTTTTTCCTTAGATGATCATAAACATATATTTAGTGTTTTAAAACACTAAATCATGTGTGGAATGGTCAAACCCTTAGAAAGATACCATAGAGTGATGTTAAATCATTGGAAAATCACTACTGAGTTGTTTTTATATGTATTCTTAGACAAAAAATCAATATGATGCACAATGTTGTTATAAATACTCAGTAAACACTTCTGAAAGGCACAAAAGCATTTTAAAACAAGTTTTAGCGGGTCAAATACTAGGAAAAAATGTTTTAAATCAAGATATATTGACCATATATTTAATTGTTAAATTTATAAACTAAAAAAATTCATTTAGAATTATGGTTTGAAAATTATGGCCATAAACACATATCTATATTTTTAAAACACTAAAACATTTTTCAAAAGGTCATGACAAAAAAATCCCCAGATAATTGGAAAATCATTAGAAAATATCTAATAGGTTGCTTTTTAAATATAGGACATATTATGATATCAATGTATTTAAATTTATTTCATTAATTCAAGCTCACATACACCACATGTCCCATTAAAAATAATATAGAATTTTACTCTTGCCTTTTCAATTTCAAGTGTTTAATCTTATCTAAACTAGTTATGTTTATGTTTAAAGAATTTTTAATTATATATATATTTTAAAAATATCATCTTTTTTATTTAAAAATATCAAATTTTATGTTCATTATTATGAAAATATTTTGTTTCTTTTTTCTTTTTCATTTCTTTTCTAAAATGTTTTAGTTTACTATATATGGGGAAGTTGTTGGTAGTAGGAATAATGTTGACCATTCTAATTCAAAATAGTGTACTAGTTTTCTATGGTAATTCTAATTTATTATTTTTAGTTTTATTTTTTTATTTTCGTTTTTGTTATAGTTGCTGAGATGATGCTGTGGTTTTTAGTTAATGAGATGATGTGGAGGTAGATAGATGCATTGGTGGACAAGACGTGGATGTATATTGGGAATAAGTTGTTATTGGACATATTTTATATGTATATATTGATTAATTAGGTTTTGTTTGAGATTTTTAGGATTTTAATGAGATTGAGGTTATGATGAATTTGTATATTTATATATATGACTATGGATATATGAAATATATATCATGGGTTTAACGAATATTAATGTTTTATTTTTTTCATGTAGTGTTTTCATTAAATAATTTTATGAAAACTAATTTAGAAGTGGTTTTTAGTAACTTCTACTAATTAGATTTAATAAATTTTTTTTACAGTAGTTAATTGATACCATAGCTAAAACAAATAATAGCTAATATGTTCAGCGGTGGTTAATTTTATTTTATTTATGTTCCACCAGTTTTTTAAAAAAATAATGACAAATAAATAAACGTAAAACCATAACTAAATTTTCCAAAAATTACACATAAGAAAACCAAAATGAAATAAAAAATCATCTGATCATTTTTTAGAGACTGTACAATATGTGGTGTTTTTATTAACCACAACTTTACAATTAGGTGGTGGTTTAAACCATCAATAGTTTATAAAAAACTGCATATAATGTCCTTTTTAATAGTAAACCGTGCATAAACCTTTTAATTTTATTTATATCAAAATTATTTGAAAACCTTGTCCATGTTATCACCCAAACATAAATTACTCAAAATAGGGAAATAAAGTACCAAAAGAAAACCCGAGTCAACTCAAAAAAAGGTTAAGATCCTACACTAATTATGAAAATTTTAAAACAAAAAATATTCTAGGAAAATAACCCATTAAATTAACATATAATAACAATCAATATGTGATAATATATTTAAGAATACTTAAATAATTTAAAATTTAGGCAGTCTAACACAAAATTACGTTGGTTCATGGAAACCTTATCCAATAGACCCCCCTTTTTACTATATCCAAACTCTAATGGACTCATGCCCACTAGATCTCATATTATAATCATGTTTCTATAAATATATATATTTAATCCATGATCTCACCATGACGTCTTATATTGAAGACCTATTTACTGGGAAATAACCTCATTGAAAAATATCCAGGAAAAGATGATATTTAAAGAGTATGTGCTTCATTTTTTGGTGAGATCATAGATATATTGCAAGAGTCACCACTTTAGTATTACCACAATATAATTTGATAGGTAATTTAATTCTAGGAACCATGCTAAGACCATGAATGATGTTGTTTATTTAAATACTTAATTTTCATCATCATAAGACACAATATACTTTCACTCTATTATAGAATTGACAACCAAAACATGCATTGATATCGTCCTTCCCATAAAACCTTTATTTATAGTGAATATGTATCCTAATTGTGATTTTATATGACCTTGCTATATTTGGAAACTAGTATCCATATATCCACCAAGGATAAGTACCACATATCTTCTCTATAGTAGAAATATATCCATAGAACACCTGAGATACCTAAGGATAATCGTTACCACCATCGAATAGTAGCCATTTGGGTCATTTTTATATTAGCCTACCACGCATATGGAGTGGATGACATATATCTTGAGGTGGGACAAGGATAACATATCTAAATAGTGCATCATTTTAGAAGAATATTCAATATGTCTAAAAAATAACACACACCCCAAACCATAACAGTTTCTTGTTTTAAAAAGGCTAGATAAATAATAATCTCATTTTGTGAAAATTCTTCAACATCTCTCAGACAATTATTCTCACCCAACTCCCTTCAAATACATATCATACTTAAATCCTTTGCTCATAACCTAGGGAAGATATAAACATAAGAATGGGTCATCTTAGATGTTCCGTAAGGGTAAAAATTGAATATATGAGTTGATGATCATACACAACCATAACATAATAATAAATTTATGAGATCTTGATCATACTACATAATGTTTATACCAAACCATTCAAAGATCATAAACTGTTAATCATAACATAATGATTTAACCATTCCTAATACACGAGTCATATGAGTGAGGAATCATCATTAATAAATCATGATCCATAAGAGAATATAATAATTATTAAAACATTTTATTATAGTTTTGGAACAATCCTGAGCATAAAATATCATTTCATTAGTCATGTATCACAGCTAAGACTAGTATCATAGAGAAGAAAAATTACCACAATGGATTCAGTTCACTATTGAACCTCTATTCATCCCTATAATGGGTTCACTCCCCGTCCACTTGAAAATTTTATCATGATATATCCATAATCACCCAACTCATTGGAGGTACTTAACAGACCCACCTACAAGTAATGAGATAATACATGTGTGATATAAGTTCATAAAAACATTCATATTTCAATAATAGAATAAACCATTGAAAATAAGTAGGTTTCATAAATATTTCAACATCACATAATCATAATACACCAAGATAACAAACATTGATGATATCATTACCTCATATCCTCATAGAACCACAATAAAAATAAGAGGATGTGGACGTAGAATAAAAACGAGTTTAAAATAAAATTTGAACCTTTCTTGGAAAATCTAAGAAAATATAATTTTAATTTAATATAATTTTAAATCATAATTCCTAGAGTCATTATAAAATGTTTATTTTTAAAATAATAATATTAAAATTTAAATAAATATTCAACTTAATTAATATTTATGAGGTTATAAAAATTCATTTCTTCAGTAAATGTTAAAATAAATAATATTCTAATACCTATGGTAAAAGTCTAAAATTACCTCATTTAGAACATGATTGGAATATTAATTTTATAAATTTGGAAATAATGTAATGTATATTTGAAAATGAATTTAAATAATAATTTTATAATATAAAACAACATTCTCAATTTTTTTAAACAAGGAAATAGAAGAAAAAGTTCACCAACCAAAGAGGATATAAGGATGCATTTTATTAAAAATAATATTCTTCATTATTTTAAGTAAGAATCAGTGTAGAAAGAAAAAAATACATGAAAAATAAAAAATAACCATATTTGATGAAAATATATTAGTTTCATGACAAAAATATGATATAATTTATCAAAAGGGGAATCAAGAATAAAAAAATTGCGATTAAAAATGATATTGCAACATAAACCCTTAGCTTAGGTCCTGAATATTACTATATTCTCAATTAGGTTACTATAAAATAAATTTATAGTTATTATATATCTATAAAATAATTATATGAATAATGTTCTTAAAATATATCATTCCCTTATAATTTCCAATTTTTTCAAAAATTATTCATTAAAATCATCATTCGGGTGGAAGTTGGTATGTTTTCCAAACATGTTTCGATTTGATGGCTCAATTACATAATACATGGTAAAACTTTAATAACATAAATAATCTTAATCATGTTATAATTATCATATTTATTCATAATATACCCTTTTAAACTTTTTACATAAGGTGGTGATGAAAAAAAAATTACATCACATTGTAGAGATGATAGTTTGTATGTACACAAGTGTAATGTTTTAATTTTAATATTAATGGAAAGATATAGTGGTAAATACTAATATTCATTTAATTATTAAAAATAATAATATAGATATCATATATATTTGTTAAATCCTTCCATATGGCCAACCATTTATGAAATACATGTAAAACAAATCAGATCACTTCATGGAAGTGGTAGTTCACACATACACACAAACAATATTATCATCTATCTCAGGGTATAAATGAGGTATAATATGTTTATAAAATTATATTAAAATAATTTTAAAATATTAATTATAACAATTTTATAATTTTATGATGGTTATAGAATATTCATAGGAGGATAAAGAAGAAATAAACTCAACATACATCAATAATGATAATAAACTCATCTTTGGGAAAACTCTTTTGGATTACACCTTAATCATTAGAAGGTTTTATGTTTTGAAAAAAAACAATCATGGGGTAATGAATGTTGGGAATTTATTTGTTAAGGTATTTTCTGATATAGAGGGTTCGATGTGTGTGACTAACTGAAAAATAATATTTCTATTTATTAGTGAGGTGAGTGGTACTCTTATAAATTATTAAAATATTATAATATAATGAAGTTATATTAATGATAATGTTGAATTGTTTCACCAAACTATATAATATAATATTTATTAATGTCTAAATATGTTAAACCAATCAAATTTATAAAAGTTTATGTGATATTTTAAACCTTATATTTTAGTTTAATTCCTTCATTAATCCTTTTAAACATTATCCGAGGAAACAAATTTCTACCACATTAACTATTAATTATGGCCAAAAATGAAATTGGAATAACTACTAAAATTGTAAATTATGATTCCAAAAATGATAATCATTAAAAAAATTCAATTTCTAGGTGTTTTATAAATTAATTTTAAAATAAATGCACAAAATGCAATGAATACAACTCTTTAAAAAAAATGTAATTTTAGGTTTGAAATACAATTTATTCACATTATGTTTTAAAAAAATAGTTAATGAATGTTATAATATATTATTTAATATATTATCTTAATATTTCAATAATAAATCATAAATATTGACTAATTTAATTTATTAAGATAAAAATATTTTTGATTCCTATTAATAGTTTTCTAGAAAAACACATATTTTACCTTGAAATTGTTTTAATATTAATTATAACTAATTGATAACCACTGAATTAATTTTACTCATGAGTAAAAAAGGCTTTTTTATATGTTTGACACTCTAAAGTAATTTTTAATTAATATATATATGACTAAAAACATTCTTGTAAACAAAATATTTCAACACAGTTCTTTAGGATCACCAAAATTTCTTAAATGAATTTGAAATTATTTTCAAGAATGAAATTTTTCTTAAATACCTTTTATTATTATTCATTTTATAATGTATAACAATTTTTAACATAAGTTCAATTTCAAATTAGTCACAATCCATCAAACCCATTTATTTATTAACGAGAAATATATGACTTGTTCAGCCAAGTTCAATCATAAGTAACCGTACATGATTTTCCCCATGGACTTAAGAACTAATACCTATATTTCAGAGTCTACTAACTAGAAGGAAGTGTCTATGATGATATGGTCTTGAGACTATACCTCCTTATTATAGTGGACCACAATAATAACAGACAAATAAATCAAAAATTGATGAAATATAATAATGAACATCAGATGTTGATCATATAGATAAATATAATCAAGCATAACCAATATCCAATAACATATATGAATTGGTGAACATTATACTGTAATAAAAATGGGATGTATAAGGGCAACATGGTGGAATTTATACACAATACAAGTTATATAAAAGGAAAATAATTATATCCAATATCATTTTGAGTACTAGTTTATTCATCTCCTCTCATACACTATCTAATATATAAAATTATACATCCATAGATGGACACTTTTCTTTGTCCCTACCAGCACTCATGATGTCTATTTGAGTACCAAAAGTTAGTCTGAATAGGGTATGAGTAAAAATAAATCGGCCACCACAAACACTATCAATAACTAATCTAGTATGTCAGTATATAATGAAGTAGTGTGGATATAATAATATTAAATACAGTAAAAGAATTGAATAAAATGTTGGTCATCATAGGTTTCTCACAAACAACGGTATGATATTACCTGAATTGGAATAATCCAAAATGTATTTTAAAACTCATTATATTATATACAATAATTGTAATAATTTATATTAATTTGTCATAGTCAATATGGAACACTATGTACCGAGATTACAAATTTATAATGTGGAATTTCATGTCTATTAATAAAAACTATACAATATTGAACACCATTTTTATTAGTTATAAATAAACAACGAGGAATGTTGTGTCCAGTAATTACAAATAAAAATCAAGGAACATTATGTCTATAAATTTCAAGTAAAAAAGAAGTAATGTCATGTCCATAAATTCCAAATAACAATAATCATTGTATAGTCCATTAAAGAATAACAATCCTTTTATTATTAAATCCATTTTATAAAGTAATCCACATAAATAATAAGTAATTATAATGGTCCTTTTTAATAATACATTCCACTATATCATTTTATTAACCCACTGTATAATACATCAATGGAAAATGTTATTCCAATCATAGCTTAGTGGTGTATTGGCCATAAGGGAATCATAAGTCATTAAAGAATATGATCAAACCTACCCCAGGGATGGTTGAGGTTGATGTTGTTAACCTCCAACCAAGAATAAGGGTTTACTATCGTGTCAATATAAGTTTTTAAACAATTAATGTATGGTTTTATCAATTTTAGTTGTAAAACTCAGAAATTTTGGCACACAACACAATAATCACATAATAGGAACACCCATTTTTTTTGGGAAAATTACGAGACCACTTAACATTGTTTGTATGTAGACTCCTTGTCATGTATCATTCTTTAATATCAGCTACAATAGGAGAAATCAAATAAATAGTCAGATTAATTAATAATAGGGAATATTAACTCACATGGAATTTAAATTTGATAGATGGAGGAAAATGAGAAAGGAACCAAGAAGAATTGTATTATGACTATTTTCAATCTAACATTAGAATTTTTTCATTGGATGCTAGATAGAAAATCCATATTAAATCCCAGATTGAGAGTGGAAGAGGAGAGGTATCCATTGAGGAGTATACTCTACATTAGCAATGTTGGGGTAGTAGGAAAAATTAATTTAAATGAACCATGGTAAAAAATTAAATTACTTGTATTTTTATATTATCTGAGTTATTTACAGTGTAAAAAAGGAATTATGACATAAATTCCGTTTTCCGTGGGACTTCTCGAAGATATGGGTGTTTTCTAAGGATAATTTAGGGCCTAAATTATAAATTTATGCTATAAATTATTTATTTACAAAAAATTTGTTTTTTCAACAGAAAAAATCATTCAATTATTGTTAGTCTACCACAAAAATGCCAACATTACCATATTCCATGTTCCAAACACAAATGACAAAAATTGAAAATTAAAGAAAAATTTATGAATAAAAATAAGGGATCTTACAAACTCCCCTCATAAAACAACTTATCCTTGAGATGCACTTCTGATGGTGGTTGAACATCATATGGGAGTAACTATATCAATTTAGCACATATATCAACCTGTCTCCCCCATTTATTATCTTATATAGAGTCATGCTTCTCTTGCACCGATACCATAGGAATTTTCATTCCATATATATCCTTCATACTATGATAAAAAATATAAACAGGATTCTCCTAAAAAGATGTATCAATATCTACCTCTAACTAATCAGAAGAAGGAAATGAGAAGGACCGGAATGATAATGGTGAAGCTAAAAAACATGAAACCATTATGTGTATACTAATACCTATAAGGATAAACTAACTAATAGGATACTGGCTCGATTCTATCCAAAATATCAAAAGGCCTAAAAATATTAGTGTCAGCTTCTCTTACCTTCATATATATCAATGACCAAATCTAGTCGAAACATCCAAGAATACCCCATCCCCCACCTCAAACTCTAGAAGTCATTGATAAAGATCATTATAATATTTTTTCCTAGACTATGCTATATCGATACACTTATGTATAATATATATCTTCTCTGATGTATCCTATATTAGATGAGGTCCATAAGGTACAAAATACTCTACCTCTAACCAGTATAAAGGTGATCTACCTGACCTAACATATAGGGCATTGTATATATGCATCTATATAGTATCGTGGAATTTATTTTTATAATAGAAAACAATAATAAGTAGATGTTTATATTAAGAAACCAAAAAATAATGAAATCATGCTCAAATCATGTTCTATAGTACATGATTAGTTCAGTGGGCTGACTTTTTGTTTGTGGGTGATAGGTTGTTCCCAAGAGAACCTGTAAACCAAGATCCTTCTGCAACCCCAGTAAGAAAATTGATGTAAATGAGTGTCCTTTTTTGAAATGAATGTTTTTGGGAATATATAATGGATTATAAGCCAAAATATATATATCCTACCAATCTTGTCCACTGAGAACATATCCCCAAGAGAAAAGAAATAGGCGACCTTCACCACTCTATCCATGATAACCCGTAATGTATCACTATCTCAGGGAGATTTTTTGAAAAAAACCATCACAAAATCACAGGTGATGTCATCGCATTTCTACTCAAGAATGATTAACATATGTAAAATAACATTAGGTCACTAGGGTTTTTCCCTCACCTACTTACTGTCAGAACAATGAGTAATAAAACATGTTATCTTCCTCTTCATCCCTGACCACCAATATTGGCAGCTAAAGTTACAGTACATCTTAGTAAGACTGGGATGAACTGAATAATCAAAGAGATGTGATTCTTGCATCAAATACTCTTATATTTCCATCATAACCCATACATTCTAAGGTATACATGAGATCTCATACCCATAAATGACCCAACTAGGTGGTGGGTGTTTTCCGGAAACCCTCTCCATTAGGACTAGGCCCTCATAATTAGAAAGTTGTCTCAATTTCAATCTATCCAACAATGAAGTGTTTATTGATAAAAATGTTTTTACTTGATACATGAGATGTTCTTTCACCCATAAATTCATCTTAAGAACAAATCCATCAACATCAATTCACAACTATACTCTAGAGATGCTTATTATATAGTATTCTAAATCCATGAATCAACTTATTCACTTCCTTTTATCGGAAAATAAGAAAGATCAAAGTCACAATACTACATGAAGTCAACCATAAATCATTTTTTTTTCTGATTCATGACCAACTGAGATAATATAAATTAAATCCTTTTATGATCCATGTATACAAAGAACCTCTCTACCAATAGATATTGCCTCTAATTATACAAGGTAGGAACTATAACTACTATATTAAGGTCATGCGGTAAGAAATTTAACTTATAAGGCCTCAACTAATGAGACCCATATGCTAGAAATCTCATATCATACATCATAACTTCATCTATCCCTTTTACTAATGCTTTAGAATAAAATTTACTATTTTTTCTCATCTCTTTCAGTATCTGGATAGGCATTGATTTCATCCTTCTTAAAAATTCTTGAAATGATTCCTCACAAGCATTTGACCCTGAAACTCAAGATTCATCTCATTTAGGCCCATATTAGGTTCTTTTAGGGCCAAAATGTCCTGAATAAAGAACCTGTAATATTCAGTTATCCCCCAATGAACTACAAATTTCAAGGATGTGATTTGAATAATCCTAGGATACCATGACTCTCACCTTCTTTGGATCCAATGAATCTCTAGTCACTGGGATAGTGTGACATAGGAAGGGAAATTTATCATTCCAAAAGTGTCTTTTTGTATGCATGGAATACAACCTATGATCATTTAGTGTACTCAATAGGATGTCTAGATGTATGTCGTGATCAGAATGAGCATATGAATGCACCAATATATAATCCATAGAAACCATAATCAAATAATCCAGGATTGATTATAAAACATGATTCATTAGGTCCATAAAAATAGAGGCTATGTTGGAAAGACCAAAAAACATTACCAAATACCCATATAGTCTATATCTAATATGGAATGCTATACAAAGTATTTATGAGGGTCTAACTCATACCTAATGAGTACCAAATCTCATGTTTATTTTTAAGAATATTCTATCCCCTCAGTGTTGATCAATGAGATTATTTATAAATAGTAGTGGATATTGGTTATTAATGGTAGGATGAATCAACCATCATTAATCAACAGAAAGACTAGGGGTAACATATTCCTCGTTGAAAAAAGGATAGGTGAACCCTAAGGTGAAGTAATGGGTCATATAAAATGATTTTTTCTAAGACATACAACTTTATTTTGAGCTCCTAAATATTAGTTAAATATATCCAAAAAATTTCGATTGATAATGGTGCTACTTCTAGTAAAATATCAATCATGAAATATAACTTTCTCTTAGGAGGTTGAATAGAAAACTTATTGGGGAAGACATCCCAGAAACGATCCTCCACAAGATGGAATATTTTTATGTGTTCCACGATCTCTTAGGAAAATGTTGAAATCTAGGCTACCATGCTGCACATTCCATGACACATTGGTCTAAATTGAAATACCTAGACATCCCTATATTCATTATGAATATAGTTATTTCCATTAGGTGATGTGAAGGAAACCCTGTAGTGATAGAAATAGACATGTTCATGATAAGGTACTAACATGTCCACTTCAAGAATAATATCAAATATTATCATCTTAAGTATTAAAAAGTTATATATGAAATGATAACCAAATATATTAAGGGGGAATTCCTTTCATCAGTGTATTCTCTCCAATCAAATTCATAAGGGTGTACTGAGATTCATCACTCCATATAAAAACATCACATTGAGGATAGTAGTTTCAATAATTTCCATGAATATAATGGAATGTGATATTCTTGGGTCAAGTATGGTAGATTCTAGAGTATATTGTTATAAAATCAACACATCGACCATATATGGACCATCACACTTATCCTAGGGTGTAATATCAAATTCATATATATGTCCAGATAAGTGGACCTAGGATATAAATGAATACCCTTGGTAGGTCCACTCTATAGGAATTTAATATCCCATAACTGGCCCCCTTGGACATAACAACCTCCAAAACCTAAAAGACCCATAGTATTCCAACTGCCCATCTAGAAATGAGCTAATGATCCTTCTCATGATGGTGGAGGTAGTGAAAAACCTCTCCCACTATGTATATATGTGATGTTCCAACAAGACCACTATTGTCTCGCTATCCTACTATGAGATCAACACTCAACAAGATCTCTATCACACTGAGTCTTTTGGTGAACTAGATTCCCACAGTAATGGAAGACACCTGGATACTAGTTTGGATACTCTGATGACCACCTCCATAACAATAACTCTCTATTCATTGCATCCTTTCATTAGTTGAAGTACTTCTTAGTTTATGTGATGAATTACTGTAGTCTACACCATTATATTCTATTAGATTTTTCATTATAATGAGGGTCTTGTTTTCTATTCCAAACATGATATTAAACCGAAATTCCGTCATCAATGATCGAATTTCATACTTGATCCCATCCTCAAATCAACCGTCCCTACAATGTCCGTCAACTATAATAATATTTTTGAAGCATTGATGCTAATCAAATTGAGATGAATATTATATAATGGACCTATTTCCCTACTTTAGGAGTATTAACTCCCTTGATCGATATGCTATAAAAGTCTTAGGATAGAAGTTATCAAAAAAATTAGTCTATAATTCCATCCATTCTATAACAAGATATATATATATTCATGAAAACATCCCACCACTTCTTGGTAGATCCATGATAAATGTATGTAGTGGGATTCAAACTCATTTCAGACAATGTCTCGTGTTGCTTGAATATAGGTACCATGGCCTCTATCCATGGCTCAAAATCCTGAGGACTACCTTCCCCTAAAAAGTACATGGGTTGTGCTATTGGAGACCCGTTGTTAACTCTTCCATTTAATGGACAAGTCATGAATCCCCATATATAGACAACACTGAACATAAAAAACCATCTCAAATATAAGAATTAGTTCATAGATAAGGTATAATAGGAGGTTTAACAAGTATAATTGTTAGAGATAATACTTGTTACTCAAGTCTAACAATATCTAGTGGATGGTCATAAACACCTTCCTAGGATTTGACCTGTGTAAATCAAGGTGGATTATTTCTATAATTCCAAACTCACACATCAAAATAGGATTAAAAAACATAACAATAAAAACTAAAAGGAATAGGATATGTATTACTCATTATTATACAAGAGTCACACCCAACTACTAACTAATACAACTGGGGTTTGGTAAATGTTCATGTATTTCATATGGTGTTTTAGTAAATGGTGTTTAAAAATAATGTTATAGAGGAAAACAAACATTATGTTTCAATTGGAGTCCCCATAAAAAACCATTTATATTAACTTTTATGAACTGATAAGTTAATAATTATATACATTATAGTCCGGTTAAATGAGTTACCATTCCAAAATTATATCTATGGATTCCCAGAATTAGATGAAACTTAATGGTTATCAGGGTTCTAGAAACCATGACCATGACCTCCTCCTCAGCTAGAACATGTAGTGCTATTCCAACTCCCTTAGAGATGTGGCATAAAATAACCATGTCCTAAAGCTTGTGCTAGTGATGATCAATTTCCAATCAAAGATTGTAGAAAGGTCACACAGAAATGCGTAAGATTCCCAACATGGAAATAATCTTCTCATTATTTTGGTTATCTATCGAAACAGGGGTTTGAATTCCCCCATCATCCACACTGAAGACACACATTATAGCATTGGAAATAGACACTCTAGTTGTCCCTACACTAACGAGAAACCCTGAGGGAATGCTTCCTGCGACCAAAATAAACATTTGGCCTAACATTTAACTGATATCTTATACCTCTTACTATTTATTCCCTCAGGTTACACTTAGTAATATGATCTTTATTTACTATCTTAGAAAAATTACATAGGGGAATGAAATTCACCTATGAATAGACGACATACTAGAGCCCATACTCGAAATGTATAGCACATAAAACATCATCACCACTTAGAAGTGGTGCAATCTATTGAAACTACATGAAACAATAAGAATAATCCGCAACTGACATAGAACCGTACTTGATCTAATTGAACTCTCTGGCTCTATTAGATCTTAGTGTTTTTGGAATGAACTGAACATAAAAGGTAGTCAGGAAATCAACCCATTACATGTCCAGTTGATGACTAGCCTATGTTATCACGTCCCAAGAATGCATTGTCATATCCCAAATCAGGTATTTGGAAAATTTGACCCTCCACTCTAGTGCCATTTCCAAATGCTCAAAGATAGATTGAGTGTATTTTAGCTATGACTGAGTAGCCTATAGAACGCCATCCCCTAAGAACGTAGGAGGATGCTACTGCTGGAACTGATGAGTAATATAACCATTGATGTGAAACTTATGAAGGACTATGAATGGATTTAATTAGACATAATAAAATACCACAAACATTGGAATCAATGCTAAGATAAGGTATAGTAGGTGGTGACATGTTTGATACTCCTAGAGGTAAGAGTGGTCGCTCAGGGACCACCTTTTCTGGTGCATGGTCGTCGCCACCCTCTTGGAATATGATATAGGGACTTCATTGTGGAATTGGTCTAAAATAGCCCAAAAAATTCCTCAAAACAAATTTTAAAAAAAATAGCATCACTAGAAGAAGATGAATGTAGAAAATCTCACTACCAAAGGAAAACTCCCCCATGTACCCTCTTGGATGACCAGGTAACGATAAGTGCTCAAGTATAAGTTCCATTTCATTTTACATTTAATTACCAGGTTCACTCCATTACATTTTTTAAATATAAAAAGGTGGGATAAGGATGTCGAACCATTTTATTTTAGATTTCATGATTCACTCTATAATGGATAGGGATCTTCTATGAATTAGTTCCCACGCACCAATCACCAGAAATAACAAGCATTTATTTATAGCATAATGTCTTGACTTAGTATATTACTCATCCCATCCCTTGAGGACCCATACACCTCAATAATTAAGAAAAGAAATCACTAAATCACATCCAATAGTAATAAAAGCATAAGATAATTATAAAATCATGACATAAAAATAACAAGCCCATCTAGTAATGAAAACTAGTGAAAGTCACCTATATTGAATTGAAATATTCATGACATGTGTATTTAAAGTGCCTATAATGATTCACATAACAATGGTCCTTTCCGTCATATCATCGGGCCAAGGATGAAAGAATTTCCTCAATAAATGTAATTTTAAATAACTCCACACATCGTTCACATCAACCAATGATGAAATAACATCAACTATAATAAGAAAAAGAAGAAAAATAATAATAATTTAGGAAACTGGGTTTTTACCCTGAACATGGGTTCATGATGCCCAATAATGACTTATGACCACGTTCTGAGAATTCCTAATCTCTAATCTATTGTCTATAAATCATAAATCTTGAAATGAAACCAGATATAATAAAACATGGTGACATACCGGACTTAGATTCTCTTTAATGGTGCCCCGAGCCTGGTGGACTACATGGACTCAAGCACATCTCCCCGAATACCAGGAGAAGCTGACGATCAGAGAGTGCCTAGGGTGTGTCTATGGGGATACTTTTCCCTCAATACCAATGTTAAACACAATGAGTGAATGTAATCATAGGTTAAATAGAAGAAAAATATATCTAAACAAAAGGCACATCAGATAAATAGAGACCAATTTAACAATAACTGGAACAAATTGAATAACATTCACCAATTGATGACATGTAATGTCAATAGAAAAATTTAAAAAATGTATACTAGACAACAAGAATAACATTTTACACAAAATAATAAATGAAATCAAGGAGCTTCCTAAGTATCCTGAGTCCCAACTTAGTCCTCTACTATCAAGTACCGTACTAAATTTTATACAATTATGTGTTGGAAGTTGTATGCTTCCCTTTTTCAACACCTGAAACCATGTAATCCTCTCCAAGTACAAAATATATCCTGAAGAGGGTGTGAGATAAATATCAGTGGGCTACCACAAATGGTGTCTATATCATCCAACCCATGACGTGTAAATGAAACTATCTGAAATCTTTCATTATAAAGTAATGCGGTACAATGTAACTAATTACCCATGTACTTACTTCAGTGCTGACATGGTGTTTGACCATGTAACCAATTCATTATTATATTTTAACTAGTTTATATACAATCACATGTTAATAATAGTTATGGTTCTTAGATGTAACAAAGAAACATGTAATAATATTTAATTGTGATGTACCAAGTTAATAACCAAGGCAACATATACCTCAAGGTTCACCACCTCAGTATTTACTGTAGCTTGGATTATGATATGAATGTAATAAAAGAAACATAGTATATGGTATTCTACAATAACACACCTACCAGGTATATGGTGATCATCCAAGGAAAAATGGGATATGAAGAGAGAGGGACCTATGGTAATAGGGGGATAAACAGAGACAATGACCTATGGGATATAACCATGGAACCTACATGTCAATGTTGGATACATGGAGTGTATCTAAGACATCCTGTAATGATATTGTTGGATAGAAGGAGTGTATCCAATACATCATATTGTAATACATGAGGGATCCTATGATATCATTCCAACTATCCGATGCTTGAAAATTATCATGATCTAGTTGGGTCTCAACTAAAAAACATGTATCCTTTAATCAGAATGGGGTTCCCAAGTGCTCCTAGAATTTTCTAATCAAAATCAAAATAATGATTGAGTAAAGACATTACTAATTGATTTTAAAGTCATATAATATTTCATTTATTTCATTTATTTAAATCATTTCATTATATTAATCTGATAAGGTGATGTATCATACGACCATTGGATTAGGAATTTCCGTTCATTAGTGTGAAAAGGTCATGTTTCTTGAAATCTTTTAATAAAGTCATAATTAATCAAAAAGACCATTTGGTTAACCCTTGAAATTAATTAGTGTGACAAGGGCCTGTAGAATGAAATAATTCATTTAATCCATTTAATGAATATTCCATATTCAAGGTTCAATACTCTATATTGCATTAATGTTGTAAGGGGTTCTATAGATATGAAAACTATAATTCATTTAAATTTATTCTGGTAAATTCATATCCTTCGTATACATTAATGTTCACATTTAATATTTCATTTTCAAATTTAAGAACTTACCTTAGGAGGGTCATTTGGTGAGCATAGACCGCAATTTACATTATGAAATTCTCATTATAAATCAAGCCATTTAATATATGAAATATTATCCTTATGATAGACAAGGTAAAGAACAACTGAACGGTGGCTCTAATGTATCAAGGCACTAATCAAAATTTATGTCATAACCTTAGATATGGAAGGGATGTAGTTGTGGACACAACCACTAAAAATTAATCACATATATTTAATGAGCATAACCATACAATTCTAATGAGTATAATCATGGAACATTATTTGTATAAATGGAAGCCGATGAAATTATTGGGTCCCACAAGACAATTCTAAAATCAAAGAACATTAGGAATGAGTTATAGACCTCCCACTTTAATCATGTGGGACTATAATCCTCTAGTATTATCCTTATATTTATCTATGATCGATGTAGATATAATAAAAAAAGAAATAAATCACATACCCTGATAACTCGTTTAAGAGGAAGAGAGAAGTAGAACATCTCTAGATCACTTGGGTACTAACTTTTGGACATCAAACATGATGAAAAAAAGATCGATCAGATCATGTATGAAGAATATATTTAAATACCTAGACTTTGAAATAAAAAATCTATAAAATGAGATTCATGGAGGTAAATCATACATAATCTCGAATTAGAGAAGAAGGTGGTATCTTAATAGAACATTAAGGGAAATTTTGTATAATTACATAGAAAAATGGCTTATGTATTGGTTTTCCTCATGATTTGAAAAAAAGTGTAAAAAACATGAGTGGTTTTCTTGGTAGAAGAGGCACATTTCAGGGTTAGGCTGCACGACTATGTGAAAACCATGTAAAGTGGTTTTATCCAGAAATTTCAATCTATGTTATTTGCCAAACTCTGCACCAACCGTGCACTAACAGTGCGACCAATCTAGTTTTCCCAAAAAGATGAGTTCTAGGATAAAATATACCACATACACCCATAACACCTTTACTAACTCCAAGGTATCCATATTAGTTCCAATATAACGATTTACACTAGAATTTAAAGGCTCCATACCTAGGAGAAAAAATGTGTCCTTTCAGTAACTAACTACTCTTTATAAGTTATGATTAAAACTTCATGTTACTACCCCCAAAAGATTACATATGATCTCAGAATGTAATAGGTCATGTATGATTATATGATTATATGGATTCCCGTTATCTACTTACAAAATTACAAGATTTATAAATTACAATCAGAATCCATTTAGTCATAACCTACTAACATTTCGATCCCTATAACTCAAGATACAAGGATCAATCAAGACCTAGTTGGCTTGTAAAGGTGTCAACATCATTATTTCTTGGAAATATCATTTATGTTGATGTATAAACGTTATTTGACAAATTATTTATCTTAATAATCTTACTAAAATGTCAGTTAATTAACAAATATATCACAAAAGGTACATATAAAATTATATGTGTAACTCATAATAGAGAAATAATGGCTGGAAATATGCACGACATATCACTCATAATTTTATTATAATAATACATAAAAAATTAATCATTTCTATAAAATTCCATGGTTAATAGAAAATTCATAATAAAAATGAATGCCACAAATCATGTTCCTTACCCATCAATGAAATTTGTACTACTATAATCGGCATAATCATGAACAAAAATCCCATTATTGGAAGCATAGATTTTTTTCATGCATGTGGGATTACTACTCCTATGAATAGGCCCATTAATAGATTATGACACTTCCTAGTGTCATTTATATAAACAAAAACAATAATACCACAAAAAAGAATCTCTAAAACCACTTTGTGACATCCTCAGCTTAGTCCACTCATAATTAACCTGACTCTGTTGGCCACATGACATCAAGTGCTCCTCTTATTAGGACAAAGATATCCAAATAGCAACCAGAGACTATGATGTTATAGTGGGGGGAATATAATCTCTTTACCAGAGATAAATATAGTAGTGATATAAAAATATAATAATATAAGAAGAATTGTAATAATGAATAGTTGAAGTAGATCAGCCAGATAAATATAATCAGGCATAAATAATACCTAATATATTAAAAAAAATAACGAACATGGTTCTATAAAACAATTGGATGTATGAGGAGAAGAGGGTATAATAATACACAAAACAATTTATGAATATATTTGAAAAATGAAAAAAGTATCTACCATATCATTGCTGGAACTAGTTCAATTCTCTGGCCTCAGAATCTATCCATGTATATAAAATCAATAGCTAATGGATATATGACTCCCTTTACCCCTAACTACATCCATGAATGCTGTCTAAGTACTAAATGACATCCCAACTAGGATGTGAGTAAAACTCAATAGTCCACCAACAATTTTGTTTATAACTAATAAAATCAATTAGTATATAATGAATTAGTATATAGGTAATAACTAGAAAAGTAGTTAATGAACAAAATAAAACATGAGTCATCTAGGAATTCTCACAAACACTCATCTGACACTGTCTACTTTATAATAAACTAGAATGTCTTTGAAAATTCAATATTATATAAACAATAATGGAAATCATGTTTATTAATTATAAATATTCAATATGGAACACTTTGTCTCTAGATTAAAAATAAGAAATGTAGAATTTACTATACATTAATCACAATTTGACATTATGGAACCTTTTTATTATTAGTTGTAAATAAACATAAGGAACATCATGTCTATTAAATAAAAATAACAAATATTGAACATTATGTTAATTAATTAAAAATAAAAATAAATAAAATCATTTCCACAATCTCCATGTGGGCAATAAAAAATATCATTTCCATTTAAATAACAATTAGAAATTTACTATCATTACTAAAAGTAAGAATGATATAATCACTTCCATGTCAAATTACATTCAAGGATAAAGAATTTAAGAATTTATTTTTTTAATTACATTTCATAATTTAATCCATATAACAGTTAAGAAACTGAATGGGTCCAAGGTGTATAATATATACCACCAAATCATTATATTAACTCTATTTATAAAATATCATAGGTGAAATCCAAGAAAAACACACTTTAGTGGTGTTTTGTTCATAAGGGAAACATTAGTCATTAAGGAATATGACCAACACTATAAAACGGGTGGTTTGGGTTACAATTTTCAACTTCCAAACTGTTAGATTGGAATAATACAAAGTAACAAAAGAGGGGGGGGGGATTGTGTCTTTTGAAAAAAAATCCTCAATTCTTTCTTTTGAATCCCTTTGTGAAATATACAGATATTTAGTGTTTTTATTCAAAATGGAATATGAGTAGTGGATACACAGAATGTATAAGAAAACAAATTTATTATAGTTTATGGAACAAAGGTCCCCAAGTCCACTCTACCGGTTATTCTCTCTGCGAGCTTGGTGAATTCTACTAGAAAAGTCCTTTTCTCATAAGACTACAAATCCACATCTGAGTGTAAGAATTTGAAACCTTTAGAAATAAATCAGAATAAGACCTTGTGATTCTGTTACACAAAACCCATTATCCACATCATAGATAGAGATGCTGATACCCCACCACAACTGAGTCCAAGCTGTTGGAAATCCAATAAATCAAAAGAGTTTGATTTGAAGCTCGATCGAGATGAACTTCCAAATTACAAAGATAAAATTTATAGTAGATGGATATTATTCTTTTGAATGTAAATTACTAAATAAAGTGTAGTTCTAAAGAAATCCTATTAGAAAAATTGTCTTCAAATAAATCTATCAACAAATAAAAAGAGTAATCTCATAGTAATAAATGATCGAACATATATGTCTCAAAAGTATAGCTTCTTTTAGAATAGATCATTAGTTTTAGAATAACCATAATATATTTTTATGAGAATAAAATTTTATATAAAAATATATTAATTGTATATCTCATATATTAAAATGACACACTAATAGAATATATAAACTGGGAATCCTTTTTTAGAATTCCAGATCCAAGAAAGTCACCTAAAATACTATGAATATTCAAATTCAAAAACTTCTAGAGGAGTCATAAAACCCCATAAAAATAGGAGTGAATTTAACCATGAATAAGATCCATTAAATAAATAATATAAGGCTTTGAATCAGTCATATAAAATCATTGAAATAGCTTGTAATTCTCTCAATAATATTGGAAAAATATAAGATAAAATCGAAAAATAAATCTATGATGTTGAAAATTCAAACACAGGGTTCCTTCATAAAACAAAAATATATTAAACATAGGGTTAAACATAATAGATTTAAATCTATGAATCTAAGGATGGTGGTGTTTGGTTTTTCATAAATGTATGGTTTATGAACCATAAATTTATGTCCCCAAACATAGGGTTTCGTACTCATGTAGGATTCTTTAGCCATAATTTCTTATATTTACAAATGTAAGGTTATATACGAACATAAGGTTTTTTATCCATAAGTTCCTTCTATTTTAGGTATGATGATCCATACACACTATCTTCCAAAATAAGATTAAGTAAAAATGTATGGTTCATGATATATTCATGTTGTTTCAAGCACAAGGTTTATTCCTTATATTACACTCTAAATGTACGGTATGAAAAATGTTTCCAAAATACAGTTAAGAGTGTTATGAAAACATTAAGAAATATTCATTTCATATTAAAATCCTTAAAATATTTCTATAATCAATATTATAATAAATATTAATATCCTGGAATACACTTAGTGTAATATCATTAGTAAAACAGACAAGGGTATTTGTGAGCATCAAAATCAATTAAGATTTATAGAGTATTATTGAGTCAAAACATTACCAATAATCTCCCCCTTTTTGAAGATAAAAATCCAATTAAATATCTAAAAAATATAGAATTTCTTAAATATATATCAGGTAAATAGAAATTATTATATCGATTTAATACTAATTTAGGATTAAAAAAATATAAATATAATTTAAATGAAATGTTTAGTTTACCAAAATTTCCCCCCTTTTTGTGATATCAAAAAGAAAGTACAAAAAATTGATTATAACACATTTAATTTTTCATAGAAAAATAAATTAATATTTATAATATTCTATTTGGATAAAGAAGGAATTTATTTTGGAAGTACTGATAAACAAATAATGGATAAGAAACATAAAAAACAAAAATAAAGCATATAAAATAAGAAGAACACAATAATTTTATTTATAATAATTATATAACCACGGTAGAGGTTTTTTCTTGAGAGAATGGTTTAAACATATGGTATGGTGTATGGGGGAAGGGCTTGATCTGATGTAGGTTTTGGTTGAGCCTAAGTCACCTAAAAATAATATTTTAATTCTACCATCTGAGATTCAAGCTTGTCCACAATTTTTTCTCCTAACATCCTTATAAAAAATCATGAATCTTGACAGACATTGAGATTCTCAATAAAATTTACATCAAAAAATTCATGTAAATTCTCATCTGTTTTCAAAAACTGAGTTAACATGTCACTGAACATATTTAGAAGTTACATGAAATGACGTTTAATTGATGTTATTTGAGGAAAATGACATCTATGATAATCCAACAATACAAAAAATGTTCATTATTTCACTGATGATTATGAATCCTATCATTCATATCATCCATAACTGTGGGGATGTCTTGAATCCTTTGGATAAAATCTAGTGAAGCTATTGGGGTAGAGGTAGACGGTCAATCCTATTTGATACATCCTATGATGGATTCAAACTAATTCCCCAAATATCATTTCATATTTGAAAAATATATTTTTGAAACACATTACTATTTGATCTTCCTTATTTGATCCAACATTTCTCTTTTAAGAGCATCAAAATACCTTTAACACTGTATTTTCATTATGCTATTGAAGTTGATTCTAAACAGACTCAAATTATATTCTGATAGAAAATAAATTTTTCAAATCCTTAAAATATTTTGTTGAAGATTATTGACCATTTATTAGATTATATTTCTCCTCCAAAACATTGTTAAACTTCATCAAAAGATTGTTAATATGATTTTTCAATGAGTCAAATGTCCCCTCATCTCAATTCATTGATTGATCTGTAGATTCCACAATAGATAATGGTTTTGAATATGACTATTCCAATAAAATATCAATTGAATAAGATAAATTATCAAGAACATATTCCTTTTATCCAAAAAACATATGCATATTTCTCTAATGAATGATCAATGGTTAGGATGGCTAGATTTTCCACAATAATTGTGAAATATGTTACTGATCCCTACACTTTATATTCTCCTTGAAAACCTACATCCTTGATAAATTGTTGGGGAACATACTAAATCAATTTATCCCGGATCTCAACTTGTTGATCCTTTACTGATCTGGTTCTTTTAAATGAATGGAATTATTTTCTTCTTCCGATCATAGTACTTGTTCATCATGCTTTGGTTCTTCTCTATTCCTTGGATTGAAAACAAGTTCCTCTTGGACATATTCTTCTTATTCTCCCTCTTCTCTAGCATGTTTGGTAACATCATCAAATCAACTTTTCCTCCTGGTAGACTTAACAACACATTCTATTATTGATTTTCCATCTTATTGAATTTTTAGTGTACTTTTCTCCTAATAAGAAAAAGATACAGATTTGTATCAATCATTTACATCAAAAAGAATTAATTTTTTTCCCCTATACTCAAATAATAACTAAATATTTCATAGAGTCATATCATTAAAAACATTGATGTAATGACATTGAACTATTGAATAAAATAGGTGAATCATGATATTTCTGAACAAGATATGATATAGGATCCTTACATAATGGTATAACAACATCTTTGATTATGAATGAAAACAATAACATAGATTCCTCAACATGTTACTTTTAAAATTCAGCATGATGTCATTGATGAACTAAAAAATAATGTATATATCAAGGTATAAATTTTTTTCAATCTCAGCTACTCTTGGAGAAATAGCTGTATGAATAAACATAACTAATACCTTTTGATTTGCCGCAAAATATTTAAAAAAATTAAACTAATGTTTCTTGAACTGAAAAGAAAATAAATTACATCTTCAGACTTATTATCATGATTTCTAATTGATCTAGGATAAAAATGGAATACTCCTTCAGGATGAAATTTCAATATTTTACAAATTTTAGCTAAACAAATTGAAATTATTTATCTTCAATTCAACATGATATAATATCTTCTAATTCATAAAAACTACTCTATAAACTACTATAGGAATTATTTAGATCTACTTCATAATGAAAATCTATATTCACCTCACCTAATATAAATTAAAATCCACAGAACACATGTGCTTTCTTGAGAAAAACATTCGCCACATACAATATCTCAAAATCTACAACCTTTCCATGATGAGTCTATCGGGAGTGAACACACTGATTTTTCAGATCATGGGGTTCACTTTCATCGGTTTTCTTTATCTTCTCTATTTCAAAGAATCTGAATATTAATGGAATTTGGAATCTATGTTTTAGGAGAAATAAGGGGGTTTTGGAAGGCATAACTGTTTGAAAACGAAATGTTAAGATAATTCGAGGGGTTTTCTGACTAGTAATGATGTGATTTTGATTCGTGTGCCGATTATGTTGGATAATAATAACTTTTTAGATTTCTAAAACATTAAATTTGAAGAAAAAATTAAACAAAAAGTTTTTATGAAAATAAATGAATTACTAATTTATATAGGGAGAATAAAATACACACATAATCAAATTTTGAATGAATTAAAATAAATTAATTTAGAATTAAATTAAAAAGAATATAAATTATAAATATACTAAAATAAACTAATCTGATAAATATTTATTTAAAAATAAATAAACCGAACTCCCCCTTAATAAAATATAAACATGATGTAAGATGTTGTTTTGGGAAAATTTCACCTAATTGATATTCATGTATTAACAAATTATAAATATATATCCTTTTAAGAAAATGATCTCTATGAAAATGAACCTCATATCAATTTTCATAGTCCTATAATGATTATAAGATTTTTTGAAATATTTATAGCACTAGTATTATTACATAAAATTGGTATAATATTAAAAATTAATCCAATATCTATTAGAGTGTTTTTCATCTAGAATACCTGTGTACAACAACTTCCAAAAGATACATATTCGTCTAATACTTTTAATGGGTAAACTAAGGGTTGTTTCATTCTTTATGATGATATTAAATATTTTTCTAGAAGTGAAAGGTTCTTGAGGTGATTTTTATTTCAAATACACGTTTTAAAAAATTTACATATGAATATGAAATTAAATTTAAATCACAAGTTTGGGGTATATATGAAATTGAAAACTGTTCCTTTTAAGAATATAAAAATTATTTTAATAGAAGTAAGAAGTGATTATTTTGGATTTGACTAAAATATTTCCCATAAACATAAAAAACATAATGTGTAGTATTATAGTAGTTAGATATAATATATTACCAATCATACCTCTATAAAGGTTGTGGTCAAATGGTTTTCTAGCTTCATCTAAACCATGATTTGTATTGGTACATAATAAAGTTATATATGTATTATTCTATTGAAGTCTAAAAATTTATCAAAAAATATATAATATATATATTTATATTTGAAACATTTCCACAATATTTCTCATAAATTATAAATCCTACAAATATATTTAGTTCTCCCATAAATCTCATTTAAATTCATTTTTGCATTAGTTTTGAAAAATAATTATGATGTTTTTTATTAGTTGAACCAAAAATAAAATCATCAACATAAATTTGTACTAATATAATATTATAACAAACACTTTTCCTAAAAATTATTCAACTATCAAATAAAATAGAAAATTAATTATTCTAATGAATAAAACATAATCTTTCATACCAATTTCATGGTTCTAATTTATGTCCATAGAGAGGTTCTTTATGTTTAAAACCATAATTTGGTTTCTAATGATTTTCAATATAATTAGGATGTTCAAAGTAATCTTCATCCATTAAATGTTCATTTAAAAGGAATATTTAACATCCATATGATATAATTTAATGTTCATATGGGATGTAAAACTTAAAAGATTCTAATTGCTTCTATTCTAGCTACATGGGAAAGGTATCATCATAATATACACATTATTCATGATTATATCCTTTATTTACTAATGTTGTTTTTTTATTACGATTACCTGATCATAAAATTTATTTCTAAAGACCAACATAGTTATATAACTAGATAATTTTATTGTCGTTCTAGCAATTACCAAACACAATTCATTTTTATCTCAATTAGTTATTCTTTTATGGATGAAATACAACTCTCATCTTCCATGGATTATTCAGTAGAATTGGGTTATAATTGAGATAAAAATAAAGAGAATTCAACTAGGATTCCTACATTTCTTTTATTTTTAATATTTTATCAAGGCCTCATATATTAGTTTCTTGTGGATAGTTCTTTACGGTTCTATATGTTTTAGGAAATAAAATTTCAGGTTCTTCAGTATCATGTTCTTCAAATCTGGACTGAATTTTATTAATATCATTTTCATAATCAACATTAGGGTAATAAAGTATCCCAGTATCAAATGAATCAGTAAAATCATTTTTTTATCTTTATTTTAAATTAAATGGTTACTTTCATCAAACAATACATGAATTAATTTTTTTAACTATCCTTGAATTTTTATTAAATATTATATTGGATTTATAAATAGAATAATATCCTAAAAATATTCCTTCCTTTTCTTTTGGATCAAACATACAAATATTTTTCTTAGTAATCAAGATATAAACATTGTTTCCAAAAACATGAGAGTTCATTAATATTTGTTTTATTTTTTTTAATAGTTCATAGGGTTCCCCTTTTAGAAAATAGCCTTATTAAAATAATATTCATGATATAGCTGGATATGATTATAGATTATACCCAAATACATGTACAAATACTATATTAATTTAGCATAGTCCATTACAATTAATGAATAGTTTATTTTTTCTTTCAAAAATTCTATTTTGTTGAGGTGTTCTTGGTTCAGAGAAGGGGTCTTTAATACCTAAGTCTGTGTAAAAATAACTAAATTCATGATTCTCATAATCCCCCTTGATTAATTCTCAATAAAATAAATTTAAGTTTTTATCCATTATGAATAATTTACAAGGAATATTCCGATATAGTGAATACATATTTTTTCTTTTTAGAAAATATACCAAATTAAATCAAGAAAAATCAACAACTAAAACATAAAAATATAGTTAACGTACCAAAACTGTCTACTCTTGATGGTCCAAAAAACCATATGGATAGGTTCAAACGGTTTTGAGGTGGAAATATTGTTAATATATTTGAGATAATACTTTTTTTGGTTTCCAATTTGGTATTCATCACTGAATCTATTATAATAAAATTTAAGACAATGTAAACTAGAAACTAATTTCTCATTAGATAATTTATTTAATAGAGAAATATTAAAATTTATAAGTCTCTTTTTTCATAAAAATAAATAATTTTTCTCAATATTTAATCAATTAAAATCATGATTACATAAGTAATTTAAATCCACATTAGAATCATTATCAGTTTTAGGTGGTGTAACTTTAAGCAGTTTATATATAAAGACAGATCCTGAATTTTTGGAAAAATCAACATAAAAACCATCATCAAATAGATGATAAATACTTATCATATTTTTATTTATATCTTGAATATATATTACTTTGTTGATTAAGATAGTTTTTTGGATCACCAACATTTCAAAATCCAAATATATATTTTTTTCATTATCACAAAAGTGACAAGACCTACATTCATTAGGGTTAATGTATGAAAATTGTTTGAGTCTCCACTCAAGTTCGTGGAATATCCATTGTCCATATACCATATATAATTTTTGTTCCTATGGATTATTTCATGCAAAAGTAATTAAACATGTGTTTGTTTTAGTACACATATTATTATGGTTCCTACATTGTTAGTGAACAATGATATGTGAGTCTAGACCTACTTTATTTTTTACTAATATAAATTACTAGCTTCAAAAAAAAATAGAAACAATAGACTTTATAATTCCAATAAATTATATTTTTCACAGATAATAGTTTTTAGTGACATGACCTTTCATTCAATAATAATAATAGGTAGAATTTTTAGAGTTGGGTAAAAAAGAATTCTCACAATGTTTTTATTCTTCAGCCTTGTTTCCTATTCTAAATCATTTTTTAATAAAATTATTTCCAAGAATTTAATTTAATAATTTTTCTGCTTTGTTGAAAGTACTTACAGTAATCTTAAAAATTATACTTCGTCCTGCAATTATTTAATCCTATTTTCATAATCAATGATTTTTGTTATAAATGAGATAGATTTTAAACTAGTTATTTATGTTTTATGTTATTTTAGAAGAGTGTCTCTTTCACCTAAATCAGATTTGTGAATATTTTTCGTTGATTTATGTTTATTTTATAAAGAATCATATTTTTATTCTAGTATTTTGTAGTAGGCAGCAAATTTATTAGTTTAAAAACTACCAATGTTATAAGAAAAGGAGTAGTGGGATTGCACCACTTCTTCATCTTGGACCATAAGCATGTATTGTATTTTTTATTTTGTGTCTCTTTTTCTAAATAAAATTCTAATAGATGTATTTGTGTCTTGTAATACATTCCATGTTTCTTTTATTGAACTTTTACAATTATTCTTATAATCATCATTCTTTTGTTATTTATCTTCTCACTGTTCCCTTAAATATTTCAATTGTAGGAAATCAGGTATAATATTACCCTATTTATTACATTCATATCTTCGAAAATATATATGATATTTTCCTTATTTATTAAAGGAAATTATGAAGCCATTTTTTTCATTTGAAATTTTGTAAACATTCAAGCCAACTGAGCCAGATCTATTTCATAATATGAGAAATCTATATTTTTCACTATTTTGACTTCTCGTTTTTTTATTGTTATTATGAGATGTCACATTGAGAGTAGTATTTAATTTTTTTCACTAACATTTTATGATCCTCAACAACATCTTGTATATAATATTCCTGAATCATTAATGTTCCAATTAGTTCTTTCATACTCTGATCATTGATAGGTGATGACTGATGAATAACAAAAAAAAGCGAATTCCATTTTGAGGGTAGTACACTGAGTAATTTTAGAACATTATTATAATATTTGATAGGTTCTCTCAAGGCTATAACATTATTGACAATCCCTTTTATCATTCCATTCATCTCTATGATACATTACCCATCAAGAATTCCCAAGTATTAAAGTTTAATCATTCCTGAAACATACCTCAGCTTTCCGTTCCTTCATAGGAAATTTAAATAGCTTTCTACATCTCATATGATATAGGGAATTGTCAGAAATGATTAATGTCCTTTGGAACATATCCAATAATGATAGAATCAATTTCTTTTATGTTGATATCATATTTAACATTAGTTTCAATAGTCTATGTCTCGGGTTTATCACGAGTTTTATAATGAGTAATGATTTTCAAATAAACAATGAACCCAATATTCTTCAAATAGATTATCATTTGATATTTCCAGTACCCATAATTTTTTCGATTAAATTATAGAGTACAAAGCATAAAAATTCATTCTCCTAGATCATCCATTTCCTTTTTCATTGTGTAGGCCTTATACATTTTATCTTACTATTGTTTTAATCCAAAAATATCTCCGCTAATAAAAATTCTAAGGTCGGAATAATACAATGTTACATAAGAGGGGGATAATTGTTTCTGTTAATGAAACATCCACAATTCTGGATTTTGAATCCCTTTGTGAAATATGCAGATATGAGTCTTTTTTATTCTATCTAAAATATGAGCTGCAGATATATAGAATGAAAAAAACATCAAATTTATAGTATTTCGGGTCACATATGTCCCCTCTTCTACACCACAAATTACTCCCTATACGAGCTTGGTAAATTTCACTTGAATGGTTTTCTTATCAGAATAAAAAAAATCCTAAACTAAAAGATGACACAATTACAAATAAGGCTAAGCAAGTCCTTATGGTGACCTAACAAGGAACTAGTTATACACAACTAATATTAAAAACTATGATACTCCACCACAAAAAAGTCCATGAAGTTGAAACTAAAATAAATAAAAATATTTTTATTTAATGTTTGATCGGGTTGATCATCACAATTTCAATAGAAACATCAACTTATAGTAGATGAATATTATTCTTTCTGAATTATAGTATTCACAAATGGGTGGTTCTGAATTGATCTTCAAATAAAATGGGCAACAAATACAGGTAATAAACATGCATCAATAAATGATGGAACATGTATGTCTCCAATCTGTATCCTCGTTCAGAATCGATAATTCATTTCAATAGCACTATAAAAGATATTTATGATAATTATATCATATATAGAAAATGTGACTTGTATATCCCATATATTGAAATTATACACTATTATAATATGTAAATAAGTAATCTTTCATCAGAATTTCAGATCCAAGAATATCTCCTAAAAGATCATCAATATTCTTGTTTGGAAACATCCAGAAGAGTTTTAACTTCCCTTAAAAATAAGATTGATATATAAATTTTTTTAATATGATCATTTGAATAAATAATATCATGCTTTGAATCGGTCATAAAAGATCTTTGAAATAGTTAGTAATTCTACCAAGACTATTGAAAAAATCTCAGATAAAATCACAAAATCAAATCTGTAATGTTGAAAACTCAAACATAGGGTTCCATCATAAAACAAAAAAAATTAAAAATATTGTTAGAATTAATAGATTTAATTATATTAAAATAAGTTTGATTATGTAATTATTATCATGAAATTAATGTTCATGAACCATACATATGTTCCCTCAAATGTAGGGTTTTTTACTTAAGTATGGTCTGTTAACCATAAGTTCACCTCTTTATAAATATAAGGTTACATCAAAACGTAAGGTTCGTTATCCATAAAATCCATCCTGTTTAGGTTTTAATATCCATACACAACTTCTTACAATATAATTTTGAGTAAAATCATATGGTTCATGATCTATAGATGTTTTTCAAAGTGTAGGGTTTGTTCCTTACGTTATACTATGAACATAGAGCATGAACTGTGTTTCCAGAATACACTTAAGAGTGTTCCAAACACTTTAAAAAATATTACTTGAATATTATAATACATTACAAAATTATAGAATATATTTTTTAATAAATATAAATATCCAAAATATAGTTAAAGTAATATCATTAGTAAATCAGACAAGGGTATTAGTGAGCATAAAAATCAACTAAGATTTATAGAGTATTGTTGTGTTAATAAATTACCAACACAACCACATATAACAGTGTTATAAAATGTTTATATTATATTTTAAATTATTAATGTAGGGTTTTATCAATTCTATGTACAATTCCTAGAAATTATTGTTTTTTTCATAATGAACACATAATATAAACACCAGAAGCTTTTAGGGAAAATTATGAGTCCACATAAGCTATCTTAGGGGTGGAATCATTTTCAAGTATCAGACTCTAATCTTGGATATGTTGGTATATATCTAAAAAATATAAAATTGACTAGAAAATAGAGAATATTAGCTAGTAAAAAACACTATTAAATACATCATGAGGAAATGAGAAAAGATTAAATTTAGAATCTTAGTCTTACCAATGGGTATCCAATGTGATGAAAAAAACCTCTATTAGATTCTATATAGATATAGAGAAAATAAAACCCTAATATGAGATTTTAATAGGAGAGATATTCAATGAGGTCGATGTAGCAAATTAGAAATGATGGAGTAATGAGGAAACATTAAGGTTAAAGGAACGAGTGAAAAAAGGTAATTCCCACTTTTTATATCTATAAATTTATTTGCAGTATAAAAAGAATAATTACAGTGTAAATTATTTTTTCGTGGTGTCTACCTATAATGTACTATGTTTTTGAAAGAAAAACGTCACACTAGATAAAATATAAAACACACATCAAAAATCCTTAGAAAACTATGAAATATTTTTATTTAAATATGATTATTTTAACCTACGTGCAAAATTAGTGTGTATGAATAAGATTAAATATATTATGAAATTTATATACATGTTACCATCAATATAAATTTATTTAGTATTTATTATTAATGATTCAATCAATTATAAGAATATTCATTTTATCCATTAAAAATAATTTTTATTAAAAAACTTTTTATATTTCTTTTTATGTGAAAATAATATTATTAAAATATTCCAAAATTTATGAATTTCTTTGATTAAATAATTTTTATTAGTTGAATAATTATATTTATATTAATTTAAGGTTTACTTTTGTGATTTTTTAGAAAATATTAATTTTTTAGTGAATCGTGAAAATGTCTATATTTATTATATTTTTATTAATTTTTAATAATTTTAGTACCATTATTATTTTAATTTTACATCAAAATAACATATTTATTATTTATTAATTTTATATAAAATTAATTACATTTAAATTATCTTTATACTTTATCGTAATATTAGTTTATTGTTGGTATTAAAATGCATTTTTCTAAAAATTAATTTTAAGTGCATAACGTTTATCCAATTTATTTAATTAAAATAAACCATCATAAATAAGGATTTAATTGAAATTTATATATTATATATTTATAATTGTAAATTTATATTAAGTTTACTATGACCCCTTATTATGTAGTTATATTATGATGATATTTTTCTTGAAAAACATATTCTTTAAAACCTATTTTTTTGACATGTCTTAGGATTTAAATTTTTATAAATTATACCAATTATATGAGTTGATTTTTGAAAAATGGAACCATTTTTGGAATAGTCATAATTTATATTATTTAATATGATCAAATTATTTTTTTATCATAAAGGCTAGTAAAAATACTAAAAATTAATTTTCTCCGTTCAGGTAAAAATGGGTGTATTGGGGGTTAAGCAAAAGATATAAGAGTTTAAAATGATGAAAAAGATGTTTAATTAATATTTTTTGGTCATAGTTTGACCTTATATACTATAATGTTATAAACTGGTCTATTTTAAACCATTTTTTTTTCTGGTGAGAAATTTCCATGTAGTTATTTATTTTTAAAAAATTTAAAGGGGTCCTCTCCCCCACTAATAAGAGGTCACCCCTTTCGTCTCCATATTAAAATCAAGAAAATGTTTATCCAAGAACATAAAAAATGAATTCCTTAGTTACCGAACACCACCACAGATTCCTTGTTTTCAACATAAATCCAATTAGTAAGGATTTAGGTATATTCATAAAGAGTTTGTCTAAAGAATACACAACACCCTTAACCAAGCATTGAATTTTATCTCTTATTCAACATATTTAAAATTCTATTAAACCAAAAAAATATAATAAAATCAATATATTACATAAAATAAGATGTTGTTATACTATGGGTATGGTCTAAAACCATTTCTTTCTCTGTCAAATGTGATACCAAACTATTGATTGTGTGTATGGTGGACTACCACCTCACGAACCGACATAATTTATTTTTCATCACCGCTTCTCGAAGACAAATATGATGATGAATTTAATTTTTCTATATTATATTTATGATATAATTATACTTACAGAGTTACAATATCACCTACACCTTCTTATTTTACTTTCGATAGGGAACACGGTAACATTGATTGTGTGTACGCCGAACTATATCCTCACAAAGCAATGCACATCATCTTTCAATCATTCTTTAAATGGAATGTAATAAAGATTAATTTTATATTTTTATATTATTTTAATTAGATATTAACAATAATATAAAAAAAAATATGTTATATAATTTCATACCATACCATCCATTTAATGGATGAAAAGAAGTGTTTGAGGAACTACTACCTCATGAAACAATATGATTTATTATTACCTCATCAATTGGATAGTATATATGATGGTATTTAATGAAATAATATTATATTTATGATATAATTATAATAATATAAATAGAAAGTAACACTTAACTTTATTCCATCATGATCATTAAAAAATGGATATATTACTCCTATATTTTTTAACCCTATCGTCTCCATGGATGTAGCATAGTTCATATTTCAGAAAAATAATTCATGGATGGATTTTAAAAGTATAATTTATATATAGAAATTATAAAATTTTCATTATAATTTTTTTTGATTAAATAATAATATATTCACCCTTAGTCAATCACTAAAGTGATTTTGGACATATAATATGTTTATCACCAAAACATTTGACATGAAATTAATTGGTTAATTAATTGAATATGACATATTAAAAAATAATATAAAAGGAAAAATAAACAAAAAAATGTTTATTAAGAAATTATTTAATTAACATAAATTTATTATTCTCTAATATAAAGAACACACATAATGATTCATGTTCGAGGTAAGAATTTCCATCTCAAAACAACCTTCTTTAAGATAAATGTTCTTTTAAATATCTAATTTATTTTTAATTGTGTATAAAATTTCACTTCAAATGTTATATCATGAATTATTCATAATTAATTTCATTTTAATTTACAATCCGTCTACTTCATCCATGGGGGTTATGATTATATATTTACGAATGTTCTAATGGTTTATACTTTAATCTCATTTTAATAATATTTGTTAATTATTGATTTTTTTGTTTTAAATTATATGATTATTTTGAAATTAAATAATTTAATTTTGTTTTCTAATGGCTATTCAAGAAATTTTAATGTAACAACTTATTTTCTCTTTCTTTAGTACATAATATGTTTGAGAAAATGTTTTTTCATAAAATCTAACTTCATTTATCTATTCGATCAAAAAACTTTTCTCTCCCATGCCCATGATTTCGTTTATGTTATTTAAAAATGTTGCAATAGGATCCCATGATTTCTTAAATTAATTTTTACCCATGATAATTTTATAAATTTTTTTAAATGGAATCTTCATATACTTTTCCAAACAAGTGACTTATAACTTTTCTTATAAAAATGTGAAAGAAATATTTGTTTTAATGAACTTATCATGTACATAATTAACTGTCATTATAACAAATCAACTATTTGAAGCTTCCATTATTTTTTCCCATGATTAATTTTAAATAAAATTTTTCCTATATTTTTTTATAATTTTTTTGTTCAAAAGTGAATCTAAAAGTGAAAAAGTTATTTTCCTTAAGAATTTATAATATTATAAAATGTATTTAAATTAATCAATAAAGAACCATTTATTTTTGAGGAATTATTATAAATTATATACACTTTTATCCTATATATATACTGACATTATTATCCCATTCTCTTATAAGGTAATACATGGCTTATGATCATTTCTCAAAATCCATCATTTTGAAATTTCCTTTTATTATGATATGAATCAAGATCATGAAACTAGTTTTCTCTATATGTGTAGTTCTTATGTTACACCTTATGATTTATTTCCTTAATTTGGAACACATATATCATGTTCATGTCATTATGTGTATTCTCAGATAGTTCTGCATATCATTGGGTAATGATTTAGTCTCATGAGGTTTCATGTATAGGATTTGGAAGTAAACCCAATTTATTATGTTACATTATACACTAAGTGATATTGTCTAGGTTGTTATTCTAAACTCATTTTTATGTCATGTTATGTGTTTATGAAACATTTCTTACAACGCCATGATCTTATGATACCATAGTATTTATTTTATTCATCGATGATATTACCCTTGTGTATCCTCTTTTATGATATCATATTATAATTTTTACTCACATAAATTGATTCCTTAACTTTTTTATTCCATTATTAGAGTTTTCTATATCATCCATTTTTTTGTATATTCCATAGGTTATCCTATGTAGTTTTAGGACCTGAAATTGATTTAGGAGCTCTCTGTAGAAAAGAAAATAATTAAGGATTCCATGTTTTAGATTCCATTGTAGTAGTATGATACTAGTATTCGAATGAAATAAGGCCTCATGATGTTTGGGTTGTAATTAATGGATGTTTATGTTAATAAAACAAAACATTTTATTTGTGAAATTATTGGGTCACTGTATATTGTATTAGGAAAATGTTTTAGTTAGCCTTTGGAAATAGCTTGAGAAGTTATTAGATAGAACTCTAGAGATAAGTATAAGAATAAGTATATGTATATGAATTTTTTTGAATTTCAGTAATGGATAAAGTTATAGGTTTTTGAGCAATTACATCCCTCTCTGAATACAAAAATTGCATATGACTCTATAATAGTTTTAATTAGTCACAATAACTCCAAAAATGGAGCATTGAGATATACTTGATCACCACATGGTGCATGAATATAGGCATTGTTACACATATGTTTTGATACACCTACGGTATTTTCATAGGAAATCAAAGATCACATTAATTACAATCTTGAAGGATTTTAATAGATAAAGACCATGTAAAACCTTTATTAATCATAATGTTTCATAAATATATAACACAGTTTCATTTATTAGATATCCTATAAATGATTTTTCTTGATTATGTGGTTTCCTAGTTTGATTATTATTACTCATACCATGCATTGTGGTTTTATGAATATATGGAACTAGGTAGAATCTTGTTAACACTAAATGTAATTTAAATTTAGTGATCATGAGAAAACAAATTATACGATGACTCAAGAGAAATATATTTTGATTAGGCCAAATCAGAAAATAAAATATGTGGTTAATAATGTGAACTTTGGTGATATTCTTAATGCATCAAATAAGAAAAAAATTGGAATTTTTTGAAATTTTTTTAGTAATAAATATACAGGTAAAAAATATTCTGTTTCATAAATGAAATATAGGTGGGAATAAAAACGTATCAGAATATCACAAATGAAAGGTAAAATATTTATTACGTTGAAATGGGGGTCCTAAAGAAATGAATTTCCAGGGAATTCGATGTCTTATATGTAATGAATTTAGGAATTATGTGATTAAATGAACTAAACTAAGGATTACATCATATAAAAAGTAAATAGATATGTTATAAAAAAATCATTAAAATAAAAGGGTTGACGTATTTATGTAATGTATCACCCCAACCTTCCATGGTATGTTTCCCTTTGAAAATTACAAAAGCTTGTGTTGTACGCAACTTCGAGTTCAAACATACCACAACCAATCAAACTAGCTGTTATGAATAGTAATACCCACTTTTTGAAATTTTATAAATTTTATCATTAAAAATAGACTTTATTTTTGGCTTCTTAATATTGAAATTATCTTAGGGTGAATATTTGGCATTTTTCTGAAAACATTCAATTTTTGATGAATAGTGAAAAAACACTACGTTATTGGCTAATACAAACTTTTAATTTAATAATTAGTTATTTTTTTTGATCAAAATAGATACATAATACATATATATGTTCCACATAATTTATTGGAGTCATTTTATAATATGTTTAGATATATAATATTTTATCAAACTATTTACCGTCGTTTACCCACCTTTTAGGAGCATTTGCAAAATAGTATAAAACATAATATTACTGCTTCTGTAAGTTGAATTTAAAAAATACGAGAGACACGGTTAATATCAGTAAGTAAAATGTGGTTCAATAAGCTAAAAATAATTTTTGGTGAATTGTAACTTTTATTTTTATTTACCGCGGTTAAAAGTAAATAGGGAAATTAAGAAAAAAATGAAATCATAATTACCCTAACACATGTCCCAATTCTATTGGATAAGTTTAATTCGACCAAAAAAATATTAGGAATAAAATATTATCCTTTAGGTCCACTTTGATTAGATTAAGTCATTTATTAATATTTTATTTAAAGAAGAATTAGAAGAGTTAAAATCAATGTTTAATAACTAAACCACTTTTAATATTGTGTTATACAAAAGATAAAATCGACTATAAATATTCATTAGAAATTGAAAAATATTTCCTACATAATGTTATTTTATTTATAATTTTTAGACATTATATAATTAAATTTATTTATGACACAATGATGATGCAATAATTATCTTATTAATGAAATATTAAATTAATTGATATTATAAATATTAAAATAAATATAATTTGAAATTTTCAATGAATAAAACTAATTTTCTAGGTTAATATTACATGTTATAGTTGATGAAATGAATTTTTTTCAATTTAAAAATACTGTTACAAATTTATCAAAAACAAAATATCAAATAGTGTCAAAATTGACATAAAAGAGATTTTAAAACAAATATTCTATTATTATTTGGTATTCTATTCCTAAAATTCTACGGCTTGGGAAAAGGGATTAAATAATATTATATATGTCATTAATTAAGCACTGGGGTTCTCTTGTATATTTATAGTAAGTTTATTAACCATATAGTTTAAAAATACAAAGAGACATGGTAAATGTCATACTATTTATCTAAGAGTTAAATCAGAAAGATGAGGTTAATATGATGATATAAACCTATCTAAAACATATTTGTAGAGAGGATTTCGACCCATCCCCACCTTATCCTTTAAATAATTCAATTTGGATCCATTATAATCTGAAAAAGATTTTATTATAAAATAATATTTCAAGCTTTTCCTAAAGTGACCCTCACCTCTCTTATAATAAGGAACTTCCCCTTCTCTCAAATTCACACCATAAAAGCCATTTGGCTCACCAAACCCTAATATAATTTCTTCTCAAATTTACTCCCATCATCCTAGGGGCCTTCCTTTAGTAATAAATCCAACCTAAGGAGCTATTTTGATCAAATCGAAACGAAGAACCTGAAGAAGAGGTAAATATTTCATCATCTCTTTCAAGTTCTTTTTCTTCTTCTACTTCCTCTATCTTTGTTGTTTCTATTATAAAATAATATATCTAGTATCATCTATATAATGTTATGATATTATAAAAATGGTACAACCAAATTCAATATTCTATCCATCCTATAAATGACAAATTCACAATATTTTCATATGTACAGATTATTCTCTCTACGTCGCAATGTAGATTATTATTATAATAATTCATCATTTGGATGGGTATAATAATAAGAATAAATTATATAAATATTAAATATAAAATGATAATTATTCTTCATAAATGATATACCATCCAAATATATATGATTTTATTATCAAAAGAATGATATTGTCGCTCGTGCGTCTGTACGGATTACCGTCTCCACAAATGCAATTAGATTCATTCCCCATCGTATCCATTGAAGACTAAATTTTATTTGATGATTACAAAAAATATTTAAATACATAATATCATTCTGAATATGAATAATATAAATCCTATCCATATGAAACAGTACTTATGTAACCATAAATATAAAGGAAAACAAATCAGTTAACACCTAAAAAAATGATACTACTGAAATCTTATTGAAAAATAAATATTAGAAGATCATATAGGATATCATATTAATTTATATAGTTATAGTATATTTTAATAACAATGATTTATCTATTATACAGGAGGTTAACGTACCCTCGAAGAAGGAAATGTACTAGGTAAGGGTTACTTTCACAATCTCTTTGTTATCCGATGTTGTTTTTATGTAAGTTGCTACTGGGACTTCTTTGTCATCCACATCCATGTTTTGTAAAAAGGTATTCTATATTTTTTAACTATTTACTAGACTTTGGGTAAAATTCATTTATACCCATGTTTTACTTTTTATAAAATTGTTTGAAAGGAATACTTCTGTCATTTTCCAAACAATGTACCTTATGACCTTTTTCGACAAAACTAAGATAAGAATGTTTTTTTAATTTATAATGAGGGTGAAACTATTTTCCACCGTTATAACATCATTGAAGATTCCATTATAATATTATAAAAATATTTTAAAAATAAATTTTTTCTATTATAATTATGACTTTTATTTCAAAATAGAAATAGAGGTTTCTCAAAAAAAATTGATTTCATCTATGTCAACATTCTTTGATGGATTTTAAGGTTATTTGATGTTGATTTATAATGATACAAAACTTCAATATTGTATTGAAGTTTTTGTGATATGTTTGACTATGGATGTTTTATTTTTACACCATTCTTAATAATATGGATAAAGTATTGACATTTTCTATGATAGTTATAATACAAATGTTTATGTAATGTTTAAACATTTTCATATGAGGAATACAATGCACATAGTAAGTGATGGGTGAAGCCTGCTATATCTACTTGATGCATCGGTAGGACTCATGAGACAAACTAGTGTCTCGGCACAAGGCCATGACAAAATCATATTGGTAGTCTTTTTTACATGGCCTTGACTATGTGGTTATGAGGTCTGGCATTATGCATTCTATCCTTATGAAAGTGGATATTGGTATTGCATGTAATTATTCGACTAGTAGAATATCCATATGAATAATTAAATGGCATTATTTGATTTTATCTTTTCCATATTATGTTGATGGTTAACTATAAAAGGCTTTTGTATTAGTCTGACATTTCTTTAAATATTTGTGCTTACTTATGAAAGTTTCCACTATTTTTTTATCCTTACTGATCCTCTGAGCTCACCTCTTTATATGTCTTATTTTTCCTAGGATGTGAAGATGTATATTATGTATAACCTATAGGGACATTCTAAGGGATATGAGTGTGTCCTATGGATACTATGTTGTTGTAGTTTTTCATTTTATATTGTAATGTAAAACTAATGAATGTATCTAGTATTTCCACGGATACTAAACTAATCAGTCTTTCAAGACATGATCTTTTGTGATCATTCCAATGTTATGTAACAATGTACCGACTCAGGTTAAGTTGGGTCAGGGTGTTAGAGTTGCTATCAGAGGAAGATAAGTAAAAACCTTGGAAGCCAGATTTAAAAAAAACTCTGATTAGAGAACATTAACCTAAGATAAACTTTGAGGATTAGTATAGAAGAACGTACTAGAAATTTTGTATTGTAGAGATTTTGTGAGTTTTCCAGGAAATGAATCAATGTCTGGATACGAGCAAGTAGAGGCGTCTGTAGAACATATGTACCTAGAGGTAAAACTTGAAAACACCACTATCAGTAAAACTCGAATGAGAACGGGTGCACGATAATGGGCCTTGTTTCACTTTTGGTTAAGACACTCTCAAGGGATATGCTTAGGATAATTCTTAGTTTCTTTACAAACCATTATGAAGGGTTTATGAGTATATAATTCTCAAAGACATCATTTTTATGATTATGGATTCTATCTATAAACTATTTTATATATGTTAACTATTTTACATGTTTAGAATTATATATTGAGATTCATTAACTAATCTAGTGTATTCCATTATTTAGAAATGGCACCTAGTGGAAGGAATGAAAATTGTATCAATGCACGTAATATATATAGGAATTTCCCTCCTACTCAAGATAAATATAGTGTATTTGGTGAAGAAACTGGTGCTAATAATCTTATCACAATACTAGGACAACTCACTCAAGTTATGAATAATAACCTTTCCCATATGGAGCACCCTGATCCACAATGCGAAGGATCCATGTTAGAACGATTCATGACGAAACAACCAATAACATTCAATGGGACTACAAATCCATTTGTAGCCAACCAATGGATAAGTTCCTTAGAGAAATTATTCCACACTTTGGGGAGTAGCGAAAGGGAGAAAGTTGATGTGATAGTTTATCACCTCACGGGAGATGAAGTTCAATGGTGGCCATTGATTCAAAACACAATGGAAGATGATGAAGTATCAATTATGGAATGTAGGGAGTTTAAAGAGAATTTATTAGAAAAATATTTTCTTTGTGACCATAGAGTGTATATTGAAAGGTAATTTTTGAGTATGAGACAAAAGGAGGATGAGAATGTCGCAAAATATAAGGTTAACTATACAAGGATAGCAATACATGCTGCAGATTATATATGTAACCCCAGAAGAAAGATGGATTGTTTATTTGATGGGTTAGAACCATTTCTCCATTGAGAATTAGTCTCCCAATCCTTCAATCCATAGGTAGATATTGTCTAAAGTGATATCAAGATAGAAAATGAATTCTATATGTCTTATGACTTTAAAGAAAATCTAGAGAAGAAGAGATTTTATAAACAATCTGGAAATGGAAATAAGGAGATGAAGGGAAATATTTAATACCCATCCTTTGGTAAATGTGGGAAGAAACACCCCGTTACTTTCCTAAAGGGAATTGATGTCTGTTACAAGTGTGGTGAAAAAGGCTACCAAGATCGTGATTGTAAGGGGAAGAAAGAGGCTATCAATGATTAATACATTAATTTTAGAGAAAGGGGGCATTATGAAAATGAATGTCGTAAGCGCCAAGAAAACATACCTCATAAAAGGACAAGGGATCAAGGCCGAGCTTATTCTATCCCTACTGCTGAGGTTGAAGCGCTAAAAGAAGTGGTGGAAGGTAATTTAATAGTTTACTCAAGTTTAGAAAATGCTTTATTTGATCCTTGATCATCACATTGTTTCATATCTTCCTACATTGCTATGAAAATTATATATTTTCATTTTGACATAACAAGGTAGTTTTTAGGAAAAACTGCAAAGGGAAGTTTCAATGTAACAATGTTTTTTGAATCAGTTCCCATTAGGTCATATAGATCTTATTTATCTAATGAAATCATCATTATACTTATGATTGAATTTGATATAATCCTTGGTATGGATTGGCTTTCAGACCATGATGTGAAAATTTATTTTAAGAATAATGAGGATACAATTCACTATGATGAAAAGGAGTACATAATCTTGAAAGCAGAAACACCCCCACCAAATTCTTATCTAGATCCACCCCCAGTAGCTCAACTAAATACAATTATTTGGGAAGAAGGGAATGAAATAACTTTGGTTTAGGAGAGGAATGTTCAAATAGATGGAGTACCTACTGTGCAAGAATTTGTCGATGTAATTCTAGAAGATTTACCTGGACATCCTCCAGAATGAGAAATTGAGTTTTTCATTGATTTAATTCATGGTTCAAGGCCCAGATCAAAGACCATTTATATAATGGACACTGTGAAATTAGTGTAACTAAAAAAACTACTATAGGAATTGAGTAACATGGGATTTATTTGCCGTAGTGTTTCTCTATGGGGAGCCCCTGTTATTTTTGTAAAGAAGAAAGACAGATCTATGTGGGTTTTCATTGAATACAGAGAAATAGATGCTATAAAAATAAGTAATAACTATCATTTACCTCACAATGATTATTTATTGAACCAACTTCATGGAGCTCAATAATTTTCAAAAATTGACCTTCGATCTTCATATCATCATTTGTGTGTGAAGAAGGAAGTCATTCCGAAAATAGAATTTCGAACCAGGTATGGGCCTTATGAGTTTACAGTAATGTCTTTTGGGGTGACTAATGCACCAACTATTTTCATGGATATAATGAAATGAGTTTTCAAGGAATATCTTGGTGAATTTTTAGTGGTATTTATTGACGATATCTTGTTATACTCCAAATTCAATAAAGATCATGAAAATTACTTGCGTATTATTATATAGACTCTAAGATGAAATGAAATATAAGGGAAATTTAGAAAGTGTGAATTATTGCTTCATGAGATTTCTTTTCTTGACTATATTGTCTCTAAGTATGGAATATCTGTTGATCCTTCAAAGACCAAGGAAATCCAATAATGGAATGAACCGATGAGTATCACTGAGGTATGCAGTTTTATTCATTTAGTAGGTTATTATCGACGTTTCTTCCAGAATTTTGATCGGTTGGCTAACCCCTTAACAAAGATCACACGTAAAGGGGTTAAATTTGTTTGGAAAAAAGAGTGTGATGAATTTTTTGAAGAACTGAAGAGAAGATTAGTAAATTCTATTATCTTGACAATACCATTGGGTAATTATGGGTTTGTTATTTATAGTGATGCTTTAAAGAAAGAACATGGTTGTATCCTTATGCAGAATGATAGATTTATTTCTTATGCATCACGACAGCTAAAAATTCAGGAATAAAACTATCCTACTCATGATCTTGAGTTAGAAGATGTAATCTTTTCTATAATGATATGGAGACATTATCTCTATAGTGAAAAATGTGATATATATACAGTTCACAAGAGTTTGAAGAATATACTATCACAGAAAGAACTCAACCTGTGGAAAAGGATATGGCTTGAACTACTCAAGGATTACGATTGAATAGTGCACTACAACCAGAGGAAGGAAAATAAGGTGGAAGATGCTATGAGTATAAATGATCATGTAGTTTTGAAAAAGATATGAATTGAAATGGATCCTATTTTCATGGATCTAGTAAAGGTGGATATGGGAATAACCATGGAAGGTCAAAGATCAATTATTTTTAAATGGTTTCCAAACCATCTTTACTAGAAAGGATAAAAATATATCTGAGTGATGATAGAGAGTTTCAAAATAAAATTAAATATGTGAATGATGTGAGATTGAGTGAATTCATATATGAAGATGGGATTTTGAAATTTGGGAAGAGACTTTCTGTTCCTAATTTACCTGAACTAAAATATAATTTTTGGATAATTCTCATAGCTCTAATTTCTTTATACACCATGGTAGCACTATGAGGTATATAAATTTGATGGAACAGTTTTTGTGGGACAACATAAAGAGAGAGATTTATGATTTTGTGTGAAGATGAATGGTTTTACAATAAGTGAAAGCTGGAAGGCAATATCCTGGAGGAGTCATGAAACCCCTTCCCATACCTGAGTGGAAATGAGATAACATTACGATGGACTTTGTTATGGGGAACCAAAGACTCTTAGAAGGATTGATTCCATATGGTTCATTATTGATATTCCTACCAAGTCAGAAAATTTTATTTCTATAAGAGAATATTTACCACTTGAATCTCAAGAAATACTATATATTAATGGTGTTGTAAGACATAATGGAGTACCATTATCGATTTTTTCGAATCGTGATCCCCATTTTATATCATGATTCTAGAAAAGTCTTTAGAAATCCATGGATACTGAACTTCATTTGAGAACTGCCTTCCACTTTTAAACTGATGGAAAATTAGAATGGACTATTCAAACCTTAGAATACATGTTGAGATCTTGATCACTTGACTTTCAAGGTATGTGGGATCAATACTTACATCTGGTAGAATTGTCCTATAACAATATCTTCCATTCATGAATTCAGAGGGCACCATATAAAGTATTATATGGAAAGAGATTTCGCACACAAACTTGTTGGGATGATGTTGGTGAAAGAAAAATCATAGGCCCAGAACATGTTGAGGAGATGATGGAAAATGTGAAGGTTATCCAAACCCACATCAAAGTAGCAATAAGTTGGAAGAAGAGCTATGCCAATAACCAAAGGAAGGATTTGGAATTTCAGGTAAGAGATCATGTTTCCATGAAGGTATATCCATGGAAGGGAGTTATACGATTCAGTAAGAAAGGATAATTTAGTATTATATACATTGAGCCTTTTGAAATTATAGAACGAATTGGGGTTGTAGCTTACCATTTGGGAATGACAACAAGTATTTCCAAAGTTCATGATGTGTTCCACATATCACTTTTGAGAAAATACATGACATACCCAAAGCATGTACTCACTTATGGTAAAAGTGAACTAGATCCTGATCTATCTTATTGTGAAGAGCCTGCCAAAATTCACGATACCAGAGAACAAGTGCTGAGAAACTGGATGACTCATCTGGTTAAAGTTCAATGGAAAAATCAAAAGATGGAAGAGGAAACTTGGAAAACTGAGGAACTTATGATGAAGAACAACCCTAATCTTTTTATGTTGTAATATTCTAGAAATTTCGAGGATGAAACTATTTTAAGGATGGGAAAATGTAACCCCCCAAGATTCCTTAGTATGTATCCCTTTGAATAATACAATAACTTGGGTTGTACGTAATATCGAGTTCAAACACACCACAACCAATCACACTAGCCATTATGAATGTAAATACACACCTTTTTAAATTCTATAAATTTTATCGTTCAAAATAAACATTATTTTTTTATTCAGAATATCGAAATTAGCTTAGGGTAAATTTTTTGTATTTTGCTGAAAACATTCATTTTTTTGATGAATAGTGAAAAAACACTGCATTATTGGCTAAAACTGACTTCTTTATTTAAATAATTATTTATTTAATTTTAATTTATTTTAGGACAAAATAAAAACACAATATATATATGTGTTAAACGTAATTCATTGGAGTTATTTTATAATAAGTTTTGATATATAAAATGTTATCGAACTATTTACCGTCTTTTACCCACCTCATAGGAGCATTTGAAAATTTGTACAAAACATAGTTTTACCATTTATGTAAGTTGAATTTAAAAAATCATAGAGACACGGTTAATATTTTTAAGTAAAATGTGGTCCAATAAGATGGAAATAATTTTTAGTGTATAGAAACATTTTACCTTTATTTACCACGGTTAAAAGTAAATTGGGTAATTATGTGTAAAAATGATATCATAATTACCCTAAAACATTTCGTAATTCTATTGGATAAGATTAATTAGACGAAAAACAATCGTAGTGATAATATATGATCCTTTAGGTCAACATGGATTAGATTAGGAAATTTATTATTATTTTATTTAAAGAAGTGTTAAAAATGATAAAATCCTTGTTTAATAACTCAACCATTTTTATTATAGAGTTATACCTAAGATAAATTTGACTATAAATATTTATTAGAAAGATAAAAATATTTTCTAAATAATTGTATTTTATTTATTTTTTCTAAACCTTAAATAATTAAATTTATTTATGAAACAATGATGATTCAATAATTACCTTATTAATAAATGATTAAAATTATTGATATTATAAATATCAAAATAAATCTAATTTGAGACTTTTAATGGATTAAAATAATTTTTTAGTTTAATATGACATGTTAGGGATGATCAAATGAATATTTATTGAATTAATAAAGATGTTATGAATTTAAAAAATACAAAATACCAAATAGTTTCAAAATTGACATTAAAGAGTTTAAAAAAATATATTATATTATTAATTTGTATTATATTCCTAAAAATATAAATTTCAGACAAATGCCTCAAATAATATTATATAGGTCATTAATGAACCACTTTAGGTTCTCTTGGATGTTTATAGAATTCTTATTTACCATATAATATAAAAATACCAAGAGACATGGTAAATGTCAAACTATTTATCTAAGAGTTAAATTTAAAAGATAAGGATAATATGATTACCGAAACCTGTCTAAATCCTATTGGATGAGATTTTTTCTACCCATCCCCACCTTATACTTTATATCATTAATTTTTGAGACATTAAAAACCGAAATGGATTTTTTTATAAAATAATATTTCAATATTTTCCTAAAGTGACCCTCACCTCTCTTATGTAGGGCACTTTCCTTTCTCCCAAATTCACACCTTCAATGCCATTTTTTAGGATAAAACCCTAACCAAATATCCTCCAAACTTTTATCCATTCATCCAAGAGGCCTTATTTTAGTCATAAATCCAATCTAAAGAGACATTTTGATCAAATAAAAAGGAAGAACCCGAAGAAGAGGTTAATATTTCATCACATCTTTCAAGTTATTTTCTTCTTCAACATCCTATTTCTTTATGGTTTCCATTATAAAATAATAAATCCAGTATCTTCTATATACTGTGTTGTTATTATAAAAATGGTACAACCATATTCATTATTATACCCCTCTTATAAAAGACAAAGTCACTATACGTGCGTAAGTACAGATTACCGTCTCCATATCGTGGTGTAGTTTATTATTCAAATACTTCATCATTTGGGTGGGAATAATAATGAGCATAAATGATGTAAATAATAAATATAACATTATAATTATTATGCATATATTATATACAATCCAATTATAGATGATTTTAATATCAAAAGAATGATATTGTTGTTCATGCGTACGTATGAATTACAGTCTCCACGAATGCGATGAGATTCATTCCCCATCATATCCATTCAAGAATAATTTTCATTTGATAATTAAAAATAATGTTTCAAAAAATAATATAATTATGAATATGTATAAGATACATCCTATCCATAAAAAAACATTACTTACGATACAAATCATTTAATGGAAATCGAATCAGTTAACACCCGAAACAATGATACTACTAAAATATCATAAAAAATATTAGATGATCATATTTATGTATATAGTTATTGTATAATTTAATAACAATTATTTAACTATTATACATGAAGTTATCTTACCCTCAACCAAGAAAAATTACAATTTAAAGGGTAATGTCACAATCACTTTATTATCCGAGGTTGTTTTTACGTAAGTATCTACCGGGACCTCTTTATCATCCACATCCATGTTTCTTAAAAATGTATCACAAAACATTTATATAATTTACTAGACTATGGGTAAAAGTCATTTAAACCCTTTTTTGACTATATATACATTTTTTAAAGGAATATTTTCGTCTTTTTCCATACAAAGTACGTTATGAACTTTTCGAAAAAATTAAGGCAAGAATGTTTTTTAACTTATACGGCAGGTAAAGCTATTTTCCACCGTTATAACATCATCCAAGCTTCCATTACAAGATTATTAGAATAATTTCAAAATAAATTTTTTCATATATAATTATATGACTTTTAAATTTTTTCAAAATAGAAAGAGATGTTTCTCTAAAAAAAGTTTTGATTTCATCAATGTAAACATCCTTTGATTGATTTTAAGCATATTTGATGTTGAATTATTATGATACAAAACATACATATTTTATTGAATGTTTTTTGATGTGTTTGACTATGGATGTGTGATTTATACCCCATTGATGGATTATGGATAATGTATTAAAATTTCTTATGCTAGTTTTAATACATATGTTTATGTTATGTTTACACCTTTTCATACGAGGAATGAGTTGGACTTAGTATGTGACAGGTGTAGCCCAATATAGCTCCCGATGCATCGGTAGGTCTCATGAGACAAACTAGTTTTTTGGGATAACAAGAAGAGAGTGATTTCTGATTTTGTGTTAAGATGTTTGGATTTAAAACAAGTGAAATATGGAAGCCAATAGCCTAGAGGCGTCATGAAACCACTTCTCATACCTAAGTGGAAATGGGATAATATTACGATGGACTTTGTCTTGGGGAAACCAAAGACTTGTATATGGAATGATTCCATATGGGTCATTTTTTATCGTCTTACAAAGTCAATACATTTTTTTTCTATAAGAGATGACTTACCACTTGAACGTCTAGAAATAATATATATTAAGGATGTTTTAAGCCTTCATGGATTACCCTTATTGATTTTTTCTTACCATGATCCTCATTTTACATCATGATTCTAGAAAAGTCTTCAAAAAGCCCTTGATACTGAACTTTATTTGAGAATTGCCTTCCACCCTCAAACTGATGGACTATTAGAATAGACTATTCAAACCTTAGAAAACAAGTTGAGATCTTGCTCACATTACTTTCAAGGTATATGGGTTCAATATTTTCCTCTGGTAGAATTTTCCTATAAAAATATTTTCAATTGAAGTATTCAGATGGCACCATATGAAGTTTTATATGGCAAGAGATGTCGCACACCAACTTTTTGGGATAATGTTGGTGAAAGAAAACTCGTAGTCCCAAATCTAGTTGAGGAATAGATGGAAATGTTTAAGGTTATCCAAACCCACATCAAAGTAGCACGAAGTTTACAGAAGAGCTATGTCGATAATCGAAGGAAGGATTTTGAATTTCAAGTAGGAGATCGGGTTTTCATGAAGGTATCTCTATTTAAGGGAGTTATACGACTTAGTAAGAAAGCTAAATTGAGTCTCAGGTACATTGGACCTTTCGAAATTCTAGAATTAATTTGGGCAATAGCTTACCATTTGGCAATGACGCCATGTCTTTCCAAAGTTCACGACATGTTCCACATATATCTGTTGAGAAAATACATGCCTAGCCCAACACATGTACTCACCTCTGAAAAAATTGAAATTGAACCAAATCTATCTTATTGTGAAGTTCCTGCCAGAATTCTTGATACCAGAGAACAAGTGCTGTGAAACTGGACGACTCGTCTGGTAAATGTTCAATGGAGAAATCATAAGATGGAAGAGGCAACAATGGAACCAGAGTAACTTATGGTGAAGAACCACCCAAATTTTTTTACGTGGTAATATTCTAGAAATTTCAAGGATGAAATTATTTTTTGGAGGGAAAAATGTAACACCACAAGCTTCGACAATACGTTTCTTTTTGAATAATACAATATCTTGTGTTGTACACAACACCGAGTTCAAACACACCACCACCAATCAAACTAGCCGTTATGAATGGTAATATCCACCTTTTGAAATTTTATAAATTTTATCTTTCATAATGGACTTCATTTTTGGTTTCGGCATATCGGAATTATCTTCGGATAAATTTTTGGTATTTTTCGGAAAAATTTAAATTTTTTGGTGAAGAGTGAAAAAACACTGCGTTATTGGCTAAAACCAACTTTTTATTTAAATAATTATTTATTTAATTTAAATTTTTATTAGGAAAAAATAGATACCTAATATATATATATTTTCAACGTAATTCATTTGAGTCATTTTATAATAAGTTTAGATATAAATTTTTTTATCAAACTATTTACCACCTTTTACCCACCTCCTTGGAGCATTTGAAAATATGTATAAAACATAATTTTACCGCTTCTAAAAGTTGAATTTCAAAAATCTAAGAGACACGGTTAATATCAGTATGTAAAATGTGGTTCGATAAGATGAAACTAATTTTTAGTGAATAGTAACGTTTTACTTTTATTTACCACGGTTAAAAGTAAATAGGGTAATTAAGGGTAAAAATGATATCAGAATAAACCTAACAAATGTTTGAATTCTATTTGATAAGTTTAATTCGACCAAAAACAACCTTAGGAAGAAAATACAAACCTTTAGGTCAACTGGTATTAGATTAGGACATTTATTATTATTTTATTTAAAGAAGATTTAAAATAGTTAAAATCAAAGATTAATAACTAAACAATTTTTAATATAGGGTTATACATAAGATATATTCTACTATAAATATTAATTAGAAATATAAAAATATTTCATATATAATGGTATTTTATTTATAATTTTTAGACATTAAATAATTTAATTGATTTATGACACAATGATGATGCAGTAATTACCTTATTAATGAACGATTTAAATAATTGATAACATAAATATTCAAATAAATATAATTTTAGATTTTTAATGGATTCCAATACTTTTATAGGTTAATATGACAAGTTATGGTTGATTAAATGTATTTTCTTCGATGTAATAATGCTATTAGGAATTAAAAAAACAAAATATGAAATAGTTTCAAAAATGACATAAAACGTTTTTTTTATAAAATATTTTATTCTTAATTGGTATTCTATTCCTAAAAATAAAAGGATCAGAAAAACGGCTTAAATAATATTATATATTTCATTAATTAACCCCTTGGGGTTCTCTTGTATGTTTATATAATTCTTATTAACCATATAACATAAAAATACAACGAGACATGGTAAATGTAAAACTATCTAACTAAGAGTTAAATCTAAAAGATAAGGCTAATATGATGACCTATACCTGTATAAAACCTATTGGTTGAGATATTTTCGACCCATACCCACCCTACACTTTATATAATTCATTTTGGAGCCATTAGACACCGAATATTATTTTATTATAAAATAATATTTCAATCTTTTCATAAAGTGACCATCACCTCTCTTATAAAAGGGCACATCCCCTTCTCCAAAATTCACACCTTCAAAGTCATTTGGATCAGTAAAACCATACCCCAATATCCTACCAACTTCTCTCTCTTCATAATAGATTCCTTCCATTAGTCATAAAGCCATCATGAAGATCCCTTTTGATCAAATCAAATGGAAGAACCCGAAGAAGAGATAAATATTTCATTAACTATTTCACGTTCATTTCATCTTCCATTTCCTATTTATTTATTTTTTCCATTCTTAAATAATAACTCCAGAATATTCTATATAATGTGATTTTATTATAACAATGGTACCACCATATTCACTATTATATCCCTCCTATAAATGAAAAATTCACCATACGTTCGTACGTACAGATCACCGTCTCTATGTCGTGGTGTTGTTTGTTATTAAAATTCATCATCATTTGGGTGGGTATAATAATGAGTATAAATGATGTAAATAAAAAATATAACATAAAAAATATTCTTCATATATTCTATACCATCCAATTTTATATGATTTTAATGTCAAATGAATGATATTTTCGCTTGTGCGTACGTACGAATTACCGTCTCCACGAATGTGATGAGATTCATTCCCCATTGTATCCATTAGAGAATAATTTTCATTTTATGATGAAAAATAATGTTTAAAGACTTAATATAATTTATAATATGAATAAGATACAACTTATCTATTACAACCATTACTTACATAAAAATTCATATAAAGGAAAACGAAACAGTTAACACCCAAAATAATGATACAACTAAAATATCATTAACAAAAAAATATTAGAAGATCATATATGATATCATATTTATGTATATAGTTTTTTTATAATTTAATAACAATGATTTAACTATAATAGAGGAGGTTAACTTACCCTCGACCATGGAAAAGTACAAGGTGAGGGTTAATTTCACAATCTCTTTATTATCCGAGATTGTTTTTACGTAAGTATCTATTGGGACCACTTTATCATGAACATCCATGTTTATTAAAAATGTATCCCAAAACATTATTACTATTTACTATACTATGGGTTAATGTTATTTATATGCTTGTTTGAATTTTTATAAATTTATATGAAGGGAATCTTTTTGTCGTTTTCCAAACAATGTTCCTTATGAACCTTTTGACAAAATTAAGGTAAGAATGTTTTTTCAACTTATACGGTGGGTGGAACTAATTTACGCCATTATAACATCTTCTATTCTTCCATTAAAATATTATTAGAATATTTTTAAAATAAAATTTTTCTTTTATAATTATATGATTTTTAAATGTTTACATAAAAGAAAACGATGTTTCTCAAAAAATGTTTTGATTTCATCTATGTCAACATCCTTTGATGAATTTTATGATTATTTGAAGTTAACTTATTATGATAGAAAACATCCATGTTCTATTGAAGGTTTTGAGATGTGTTTGACAGAGGATGTGTTATTTTTACACCATTAATGGTATATGGATAATGTATTGAAATTTCTTATTATAGTTTTAATACGAATGTTTATGTTATGTTTAAAACATTTAATATGAGGAATGCATTAGACTTAGTAAGTTACGGGTGGAGCCCACTATAGATCCTCGATGAATTGTAAGGCCTAATGATACAGACTAGTGTCTTGGAAGAAGGCCCTAAAAAATCTTATTTGTAGTCCTGTCATGAGGCTTTGACAATGTGGTTATGATGTCTGGGATTATGCATTCCATCATTATGAAATTGGTTATTGATATTACCTGTGATTATTCGACTATTACAATATCCATGTGACTAAGTAAATTGAATTATTTGATTTATCATTTATATATTATACTAAAGTATATGTTTAAATGGATTGTGTTTTTGTCTTATACATTTCATTAAATGTTTATGCTAATTTATAATAGTTTCATCTATATTCTTATCTTTACTGAGCATCTGAGCTCACCACTTACTATGTTTTATTTTTCCTAGGATGTGAAGAAGTATATTATAACTGAAACACAGGGATTTTCTATGGGATATGAGTGTGTCCTATAGAGACTATGTTGTTTATGTTTTTAATTTTATAATGTAATGTAAAACTTATGAATATATCTAGTATTTACAAGGATAATAAACTAATCGGTCTTTCGTGACTTGATCATTTGTGATCATTCCAATGTTATGTAATAATTCACCGGATCTGGGTAACTAGGGTCAGGGTGTTACATGTATTGGGATTAAATTATTATTATGAGTAAGTAGGAATCAGGTAACATCTAGGGATTGTGTAAATTTTGCAAGCATACATGTCTTCATGTAAGATTAGCTTAAGAGTTGTGTATAACCTCACGGTTCAATATTTTAAGGCTGATGATAATATCAAAGTCATTAAAACCCATTTTTATGTTATAATAGAGGGAATTTCAATTTGATAATTTGGGAAAAAAATTATTCGGTTATGATATATATATATATAAATTACTAATAGATTTAACGTAAATTATTATTTGGGAAGAATTCTATTATATTTGTAGAGACGTATGTTCAAGGGTATGAGATAAAATTATAGCTTAAAACCTTCTTTTGTGTTTATTTTATTGAGGTTATTTGGGATATAATGTTATTTTATTAATGAATGATATATTTTAAAACATTTTGGTTATTTATAAAATTTTGAGAATAATATATTCATATATTGAATTATCTTAAAATGCTATAACATTTTTTTGGTATTAATAAATATTAAAGGAATATGTTGTTACTATATTGTGTATATTATAATACATGTAATGTTAACTTTAATGATTCAAGAATAAAAAATTCATATTATATATTAATTGTTTAGATTAAGCGGTGATGTGGAAAGTGATCAAAGCATAAAAAAATGAAATTGAATTTGTGAAATAAAGATCAATAATGTATGTAATTTTTTTGGTGTGATGTATCATTATTTTAAAATAATAAATCAACTAAATGATTAATTTATTGATAATAAAATTTACAATGCTACCTTCAAATATAATGAATCAATGACCTTGAAATTCATCACAGATTTATGGTTTTGTGATTGTTGACTTTCACCTGTCAATCAATTTTTTGTTATACATGATTTCTACTACTATACTTAGTTATTTATTCTTTTCGTAAATATATATATATTCACATTAAACCTATTTTACCTTTTATATAACCATTATTATTTGATTAATTTCATATTTCTCTTTCTTTCATTTATGTGGAAGTTTTTATTAACAATTTTTACAATGTGGGTTTTCCACAAAAAGAATTTTCAAATTAAAAACCCATGATTACTGAACACATGAATAAATTTATAGGTCACAATTAATTTAATGGGTTTGAAAATATAAATACCTATGATTTAAAAATAATCACATTACATTCAATAGTGTATATGGCACGACATAGTGTGCCTAAACGGACCGTGATATATTATTATTTTAATTTGATCGTTTTAACAAACATATTAAATTATAAGTTATGGATATGATTAAATACATTATAAAATTTATATAAATATCCTAATAAATATAAATGTATTCATTAATTCTACTTACCATTTCACTCAGTTTTAAGAAAGTCATTTTATTCAATAAAAATAAGTTTTCTCAAAAAACTGACTTTTACTAATTTCTTTGAGAAAATAATATAATATTTATTTCAAATTTTAGAAAATGTATTTTCTAAAATTTAATTCAATTTTTAAACCATCATATCAATATGAAATTGGGTTTATGTTTTAGAATTTTCAAAAAAATACTAATTTTTCAGTGTAATGTGAAAAATGTTATTTTTTATAAAATTTGAATTTATTTTGAATAAATTAACTTTTAATATTATTTTAAGTTGATTTAAAAATAAAACAATTAATTTTTATTTATAATAATTAAAATAAATTAAATTTAAATCATCTTTATAATATTATTTAGTATAAATTTAATTTTAGGTATAAAAATACTTTTTGAATAGTTTTTAACTGCATAATGATTCCCCATTTTAATTAATTAAAACAACCAATAATGATGAATTATTTATGTTAAATTTATTTATTATAATTATATAATTAATAATTCCAATTATTTTGGTTATTATTAAATTTTTATATAGTTATCATAAGATCATATTATTCTTCACTAGTATATTTCTTGGAATACTATTTTTAGACTCATATGGGAGTTTAATTGTAAATTAAATTATGATGGTTATGTGATATGAATATATACATTTTTATTTAAATTTTTTAATTAGGATAATATATATTTTCTTATGATGTAAAATTATTTTTTTAACCCTAATTAATAGTGAAAACTATAAAATTTAATTACCATAGTTTAGTTAAAAATGGGTTTATCGTGGGATGGAAAGGTTAAAATAAACATATAAGGGTTAAAAGTGACCCCAATCATGTATAATTTTTAATATTTGGAAGAATTTATACATTATATATTATAAGGTTTGAAAATGGTATTTTTTGGATCCTTGAGTTATGTTAAAAACATTTGATTAATTCATTATTTTCAAAACTTCTATATGTGTCCTCTCCCCCACATACAAAAGGCCACCACTCTCCTCTCCCTTCCACACATCGAAAATAAATTGGTTAGGTTAATAACCACAAAAATAACTTCTTAAATTTGATACCATCATTCTAGAGTAATTTCATGATCAGAAATCCAATCCATGAAGGCTTATATACAATCCCAAATAGGATTTATAAAGAAGAGGTAATGTACTTAACCGAGCAATTTATTTTGTTTCATCTTACACATTCATAAAATTTTATTAAAAAATTATGTTATAATAAATTTATTATCTTCTATATAATTATATTTTGTAATGTTTTGGGCATAACCTATAACCATATTAGTATCTGTCAAATGATAAACAGAACTGTTGATTGTGTGTAGGGCGAACTACTACCTCGTGAACCAATTTAAAAAGTTTTCCATCACTCCATGACATGGATAGATATAATTTTGTATTTAACATGAAAATAAGTATTATTGATATAATTTTACTTATTGAATCATAATATCACATACATCTTCTTACATTCCTTTCTTGAAGGGAATATAATAATGTTGCTCATGTGTGTGGTGGACTTCCGCCTCACGAAGTGAGGTGATTAGTTTATCACTTACAATTTATATGGATGGTAATAATTATTAATTTAATGTTATATAAGATATTAAGGACAAATAAAATATTATTAAAAATAAAAATATCATATAATTTCTTAACATTCCATCCATTGAATAAATGATAATATCATTCGTGTGTATAGAAGACCACAACCTCAGGAAGTGAGGTCCTTGATTTTTAATACTACATCACAAGAATGGTATATGTAATATTATTTGGAGAAATAATATTAGGTTAATGAAATAATTACTATCATAGAGATATAATAAAAATTCTTTATTTCCATCATGATTGTCAAAAAATTAAAATGTTACCCAAGCGTATATAGACCTACCATCTCCATGATTGTAACGTAGTTTATTTATTATAACCATATTTCATGGTTGGTTTTAAAAATTAGAATTTATTTATAAAAATAATATTTTTTTTTAATTTTTAAAATTATGAATATGATAAAATAATAATATCTTTTCCATTAGTTAACTCCCCAATGTAATTTTGGACATATGATCTATTTATCACCCAAAATTATGACATGAAATTAATTGGATAAGTAATAGAATATGAAAATTTTAAAAATAAATGAAAATGAATCATAAAAATAAAAAATATTTTTAGGGATGTATATAATTATGATTTTTTTCTTAACAAGAAGGGAAGATATGTGTGTTCTGATTCGTGCTTGAGGAAAGGGTTTCAGTCTCAAAACATCCTTCTTTGAGATAGATGTTCTCTTACCCATATAATTTTTTTTATATAGTGTATATACTAACCCATTACAAATTATATCATGAATCATGTATACATTATGTTATTTTGGTAAAAACTTTACTTACCTAATTCATATTTATTATGAATCAAAAATTACTAAAGCTATATGGGTTTATTCTTCAATATCATTTTAGTTGGGTGTGTTCATGCATGAATTTCCATTAAAAGAAATTATTTGATAATTGTGTAATAAAAAAATTTAATTTTATTATACTCTGGTTATTCTTGATATTTTCATGAAATCGTATCATTTTCCTATCTTTGTAAATTAAAATTATTTCAAAAATATTTTTAATAAAAGAAAAATTCAATTATCTTTTCTAAAAAAATAAATTAATAATTCATGCCCACGTTTTCCGTAATGTGTTTAAAAAAATGTTTTAATATACATATATGATTTTTAAATACATATTTATTGATTATTGGATTATTAAATAATGTTTTAAATGAAATATTCACATCAATGTACATATAATTTTCTTTTGACCTTTCTTACTAAAATATGAAAGGAATCAATGATTTAAATAGAATCTTGTATATAATTACCTGTAGTCATGGATAGTCAACTTTTTTAATCATATATTATTTTTTTCCATGTTTATTTTTAATTAAAACAATTTTTGTATAGTGTTTGGAATTTTTTTAGTTTTTTAAAAGTGATTTTCAATGTAAAAATTGGTTTCTCCTCAAGAATTTTTGTAATATTTTTCAAATTATATCAATTCATCAAAACAACAAACTATTTTTTTATAGAATTCCTCTAAATTCAATAAATATGTACCCTACATATATGAATAATATTATTCTCTATTCCTTTGATTTGGTAATACATGCCTCATGATCATTTCTAAAATACCTTTATTATGATATTTATTGTGATTATGATATGAGAAAAATATTATGCAACCCATTATCATTCCACATGTAATTATTATGCTATGAATTATGATTGATTTCCTTTATGAGTCACACATAGATCATTAACATGTTATTATGGGTGTTCCCAAATAGTTTTCCAATGCATCATCTACAACCTTATTTTCATGATGCATCATGTATAAGATCAGGGATTAAAACTAATAAATTATATGTCTTTTTACTACATGTAATATTGTACTAGTAATTATCATGTACTAAATTTATTAAGTTATGTTTCATATTCTTAATTATTTTCTATGATTCCATGTCCATACGATACCATGTTATTTATTTTAGGATTCCATGTAATTACATGTGTGCCTCCTCTTTTCGGATAGCATGTTATAATTTTGAGTCACACAATATGTTTCCTTATCATGATTATTCTATTAATATGATTTCATAGATTATCCATTTATTTTAGGTATTCCATAAGTTATCCAACACAGTTTTGGGAGTAAATAATAGATGTTTATGTTAATTTTTTTTGTAATCGTATGTGTAAAAGCCTCAGTTCACTACATTTTCCAAACATATATGGTCTTCTCATAGAACATTTTTGTTGAAAATTAACAACTTATGCCATAAATTTTTAATTTATGGTATAAATTTATCTATTTTTCGAATACTTCATCTTCTATAGATCTAGACTAAAATTCAAAAAGTACCATTTGTCAAGCTCCATGCCAAAAGGAATAAAAATTAAAAATATTGAAAAATGTACATGAAAATGTATTTGATCTTAAAAAATATTTTCTAAAATCTCATGGTGTAAAATTGTACCCCCATATAATAATTTTCCCCTAACAATTATACCACAAGGATAAAAGTAACTAAGGATAATGATGCCTCATCACACACTTGGGTTACAACATTACTACCTCAAAATTTAAAATTCCTTTAGTGAATTTTAACAAAGGGAGTATTCTTGTTCTATAGAACTTTTTCCCTATGATAAATGATTTCTAAAGGTTGTTCTTCTTAATAATGATCATAATCAAATGGTATGGAATCCAGGTTTAGTACATGGTATGATATAGTATGTACGTCCTCTAAATAGATACATAGACACATCATGAACTCGAGATATGTTTGAAGGATGTTCTAAGAAATAAGCTACCATTATGATACGACCAAGAATATAATAGTGACTAATATACCTAGGGATCATATTTTCCTTCATTATAAATATCAAAAAATTACTCTATGTAGGTATTTGAAGTAATACCTTATCACCAACTTTTATCACTATATCTCATTGATGATTGTTAGAATAAATTTTTTATTAATTACAAGCCACTATGATGTATTTATTAATTTATATAACCTTACTTTACATTTTATAAACTAAACCAGGTCCCAATGACATTCATTTACCAACATTATCATCTCATGTCTGAGTATTACACTCTTTCCATAGAGGGATTTATTAGGATCCATATGAATTCTCGAGTGAAAGATATTATTTTAAGATAATTGAATGACTGTTAGATGTTAATCCCAACCACCTTATAAATCCACCAAGAATGAAATCAACATATCTTCTAGGATTTTAATTTTCCTCACATACATACTTATTTTCTAATTAGGATATGTATTACTAAATCTTAACACCATATTCATTGATTTCAGTAGACTTATCCAGAGTATTAAGGTAAACCTTGGATCTTGATTAGAGAGATTAAGAGTGGTACTCAATGTAACCTTAACACATCATTCACATATAACCTAGTGACATGATCAAGAAATAAATATCATACTATAGAACTGAAATCTAATGAATTCATAAAGAAATCAATTAGAAATCAAATAACATTATTCCATTTATATGTCTTTGGGAGTCTCATGAATAAATTCATGGTGGCGGTTTCCCATTTCCAATTAGGTATGTGTATTAGTAGTTACATCCTCTAATAAAATTTTCTCTTTAAGTTACATTTTTACAAAACCAACCTCAAGATACATACTCCAAAATATTTCTTATATATTATTCCACTATAAATTTCTTTTAAGATAACTATAAATGTATTCACTAGTAGGATTAAAATAGAGTGATGAAAAATGAAATTTATTTAATATAACCTTCTTGTATTATATTATACACATGATACAAACTATTTTCATAAAAATTATCATTCAATCACTCTCATAACTATACTTTGGGATATTCATTACCTTTTTTCCCCATATCTTCTTTCATCAACTCTTTATTCTTCATTATAATCGATGGATGAACATTTATCTAGAAGAGAAAAGATATTTATTCCATTACTTATGATTTTACGGTTTATCCACTATAAATCCTTAGGTAATGGATCTCTTTCATTTCTTATCATTGATAAGCTATCATGGTCCATTTTGCATAAAATATAAAACACATTTTCACCTTCCAAATTTTGTAACGTATTGAGTAGTCATAATCATTAAACAATTCCATCGAAAATATTTTGATTCACATTAATATAATTCTATGTGAATATATACATTAATACTTTATTATTGGTGTACATGTCAAAAATTTCCCCATAAAAATAATTCCTTTATATCTTCAAGGATAATATTACGACTACTTGTTAAAAATCCTGAGGCATGTAATTTTTCGGAAGGACCATCAGTTTTCTTGAGGGACAAGATACGTCCATAGTATTCTAAATGACAAAATATCCTAATTTATTCTTTAATGGATCACTATAGATCTCAAAAACTTCTCCATAATAGAATTATCTAATAACATTTTCACTGAAAAACCTTCCCTTTAGTTCTTTGATTATTTATTCACATTCATCTATCCAAAGGAAATTGTGCCTCATCAATATCCACATGGTTTGTGGATTGTATAGTGATGAAAATTTCTCACAAAATTATAATTTTTTCCTATCAGAAAAATAAATCTATTTAGTTAAATAACCATTTTTGTGGCCAGTGATTAATAAATTCTATCTCTGAGGGATACAATGATATCCCGGCCATGTGATTACTTGACTAAATAATGATAATCTTTATATAAAAATTCACATATTATAACTTTGGAATATAAATTATACTTTTTAAAGGTCATAAAAACAATCCAAAAATGTTATTCTAGGTCATCCTTTATATTTTAATATATGAGAATATCTTCTATAATGACTAACACAAATAGATCAATGTAATTTATTAAGAGTATATTGATTAGATCCATGCAAATTTATGGGGAATTAGTAATTCAAAATGATATCACTGTAAATTCATAATGACAATACCTTATAATGAAGGCTATTTTGGATATGTCATTTTTTACCCACAAATAATGATATCAAGACCAAATGTGAATCATTTAAAAGTATTGAGATCATCACAATTGATCAAAAAATAATCATTAACATATGGAAGATTATAATTTTATAGATAAAAATAATGTTATGTTCTAAACAATTAATTCATATATTATCTATAAAAAATTTATTCGTAACACATATAATAGGTTCTCAACATGGTGATACACTATGATAAATTAATATCTTATTATGATTATCCTGGAGTTTTGTTTATAATCCCTATAACTAAATTGAGTCCATTCTATAAATAAATTTTGTAACATGTATAAATCTGAGTACGAGATCAATTGAATGCTCAACTCCATGAATCATGTAAAGAATAGAGAACTATATAGGAAATATATTATCATATTCTAACACAATATTAATATATTCAATTTTGAGTTTCTCCCTAACCATTTTAGATAGTTACCCCTGGAGAATAGGTAATAAGACCCATACAATGAAATTATTTTCCATTGATAGTTTACATTCATCCTATCACCTATATAAAATAATGATATTATTTGGAATATAAAACATCTATTTCCTCCAACATCAATTGATATATGTTTTATATATAATGAGATATAATCCATTCAAAAAATCACATCAAAGTAAACTAGAGGAAGAACCACAATATTTATAGGAAGCACATTCACACAAAAATCTATAAAAGAGTAGATATTGATTTGAGATGAAATAATTATACCATATATAGTTTTCCTAGATAATTAAACATATAATCATCTACATGGGGATATTATAAATTATAATATTATTTATATATATAGTGGTTGTTATAACTAGAATCTAATGAGACATTTTCAGTTCTAGTTAGAATTTTAAATGTACCTCTTATGGCATCCATCTAATAACACACTTTTATAGTTATGATTACATGATATTTCTCTTTATATCTTGGAATTAGAGGTTTTTTATTCTGACTATCATTATTATCCCTAGGATTCAAGCAATGGTTGCAAAACGTTTCACACTCTTTGTAGTTGTAGCATTGGAGTGTGGTTGGTGCATTCAATTGAGATAGCTCTATATTCATTTAATTTGATTTACTATATATATATATATTTTATACTCGATATTAAAATTTCCTTACATTACAAACAAAAAACATTTACTAGTTCCCTTAAGGAAATTTTTCCCATTCCTCTTTCCAAATTTCTTGAATAAAGGAAAAATAATTTTCATTCATCTATGGGTTTTGTTATTATAATTTACACAAAAATCAATTATTTTATTCTTTTACAAGAAATGAAAATAATGGGAATCTCATATCTATATCTCTAGCTTGATAACACATAAAATTATTTATTTTTAGCTACTAATGTCTCTTATGGATAGTGCCTTTTGGATCCTTTATTTTAAGACATTGAAAAATTGACTGTTTTTTAGTTCAATGTCAATAATAAAACTAGAATTTCAACCTATAAGTCATTTAATAGATTATTCATAGGTACCAATATATTCATCATACTTTTTATTATTCTAAAGGAGTTAACTTTCAATTTTAATGTGAAGTATTTTTGGAATATACTTAATAAATAAATACCATTTTAAATTCATCTCATTAATTGGATTGAATTTATTCATATTTTATAACATTATTAATAAGGTTACACTATTTATTTTATCATCCTTATAAATAATTAATGAAAAATATAGTTTAAATGGTATTAATCCCTTTCTTGGAAACTGTTGGATCATAGGTCCCACTAAAAGAAGGTGGATGTTGCTTCATGAAAGAATTAGTGGTGTGCTGATTCCTGTTTTTCTCATTTTTAATATCAACATGATTCATGGATTGATAGATATTCCAGAGCATAGTAAGAATATTTTTCACTCTCGATCCCATTCAATCCAATTTCCCAAGATGAATATTAATTCATTGTCTAGAAAATTCATTTTTAACACAATTACTTCTACTTACACCCATTGATTAAAAATAATTGTAATAATCAAGATATAACAATAAAAGTGAGAAATCATATTATCATGAAAATAAATAAATATATTATATAAAATATGACACCATTCAACAACTAATGAAACTATTATTTTCACAATATATCAAATTCAATTATTAATAGATAATCTTAATTTATATTTTCATATTCTTCATAACCTAAACATAAAAGAACACTAAATCTCACTCTAATAAAAACTGATTAAACATGAGAATAACAAACATGATTATGGAATAATTTTTATGATTAATCAATACATTTTACTATAATTCATTCCCCATAACCATAATGGTTTAGTGTATTTTGATACCAGATAAATAAAAAATATATTTTAGGAAATATATTCAATATATCCCACAATGTTCTTCTCTTATAGTACCACTAATAGACATATTATACATAAATACATTCTTCATAACTTGGGAAAAATGGAAACATAGGTAAAGGTGAGCTTATATGCATAGTAATAGTAAATCTGGGGGATATCAATAAAGGATCATAAACATGAACCAGATAAGAATAAACATATAAGAGAATGGTCCTAACTCATGAAGTTAATACCTAGTAATTTGCAAATAATTAATCATGGGTCATGTAATAATTCTTAAACATTCCAAAATTCATTTTTTTATAAGAGTTAGGAATCACCATTAATCAATTCTAATCGATGATATAATATCATAAGAATAAGAACATGTCAATGAATTTTTGGAACAATTATAAGTATAGAAAATCATTTCAATAGCCAATGATCAGTTCTAAGACCATGGTAACTGATTATACAGTGGAAGAGGCTAATATTTATTGTTAATTTATATATTTTTCATGTGATTTGTTTTTCATAAACATCATTATTAGTGCATTTTAATGATTGAACAATATTTCACATTATGATTGTAATTCCTTCCCAAGTTTCACTATTACATGATACCTTCTTGAACATCTCATAAAACACAAAAATTTTTTGATTTTATTTTTATATTTTATTTCCATGTCTCCCATGATATAAGGAACAATTAATTCTTTTGGAACACATGGAGATTAAATTTGGAAGACCACCAAAGTGGGCTTTGAACCAACCACATTCTGGGCGATGCAATTTGGATAGCAGCCCAATAAATGTACTGTAGAGGACAGAATTGATTCCCAATGATTCTGAAAATTTATATAAAGATAGAGGATATTATTTGGAACATTTAATTGAAAGTGTAACAAGATAATCCAGAGTGTTGAATGGTGTTCTAGGCAGCCCAAGTTGATAATGAAATTCTGGGCCAGATTATGAGGCCCAGAAAAACATACCACCATTTATATCATATCTATCGAACCACATATTATATTGGGCTTCAATTTTATAGGATTTTAGAAGAAATCCGCAGATATATTTATATATCTATGGTCTACTCAAATTAGTTCATATAGAAGGTCCTTGCGGCACGTCTTTCTGTTGGATGCAAGCTGGATTCCATTTCGGGGGAAGAGTGGAAAAGTCACATCTTCATTAATTTTCCACCCACAATTCCCCAAAACAATTAATTAAAGGCACATGGGATAATGGGGGATCAGATAAAGACTTTAAAAATGTTTATTTAAGGTAGTAGTGGTGGAGGATTTGAAGGATCATAGAGCTTTGTTTTGATTGTAATGTTATTATGCCAAATTGTCATTGTAGCATTTTTCCTTCTCATGCAAGTTGTTCGAATCACCATAGTTTTCAATAAAAGTTATTATTCTTCTCTTGTTATGTTGTTACTAATATAACCTTGATACGATTTCCTCTTTGTCTGAAATTTTTCAAACTAAACCTTGTGATTTTGTACACACAATGGTGGAGTGATCATTTTTTTGTTGTTTTTTACTTCTTCAATTCCACCCTCTTAAATCTAGTTCACGCTTCCGTTGAGAACATGTTATCAATGGAGGGATGTATCTTTTATGGGTTGATCCAAGTGAGTATCTTGGGGATATATTTTATGTTATTTATCCTTCTCTAAATGTTATTAATTACTTTTATTTGAGTTTATTTCACTAAATGACATTCTCTCATCCTCTTCCTTATTGAATTTATTTTCCCCACTTTTATGTGTTAATTAGATCCTTTACCTTGGAGTGCTCATTAAAATGATCCTAAAAGTGTATGTATGATTATAATGTGTGTTTTTTGGTGTTTAATGAGTAAGCTATGAGGGTAGTGTGAATTCATTTAATGAATCCTTCTTGAGATAATGAAATTGAAATCGTAAAAAAAGGAATTCATCCCATCCACCCCGAGAAATAACCAATGATCAACTCTTATTCTCATAAATTTAATTAACATAGATATCTTAGTCCTCTTTTAAAACCCATATAAAAAACCCCATGTTGGCCTCTTCATAGCCATAAATTCATCTATTTATATTGTGTTTTTAAAGGTTCTTCTTAGGACTCTGAGGATTCGACAATCCAAGATACACTGCAAGAAACCGCTTGACCCTTAAAAGATGGGTAAATTTAGGAGAAACCAAATTTCGGCACCGTTGACGGGCACCAAGTAAGTTCCTTAGACCATAAACCTTCTTTTCTTACCCCCATTCTTCTATTCTCACCCAAATTCTAACATATTTTCTATTTCTTGCCTTCTTTTCTTTTGGCACATGTCCGCCTATACCCATGATAAATTAAACATATTAGTTAGGGTGGAAACTCCTAGGATAGGGGAGTCAAGTTCATCTAAGGGATTGTTTAAATTTTATCAAAATATTCTTGAAATTCCTAATTCACCAATTAAAACAAGTCCAATAGAGGGTATTCAAAGAAATCAAATGGTAAACCCTTTGGGTGATCAAATGGGAAACCCAAACCAAGAATCTCCAAACATAGGGAATGCGGTCGATCAAACCATGAAAGACTACCTCACTCTAGCATAGACCAATGCCCCCTCATGCATTAGACATAATTCCTTAGGATATTCCAACTAAATATTTAATCCCATGGCTTAAACCACCTTCCAACATTCCATGGAATGGAGTCTGATATTCCCAACCTTCACATTAAGGAGTTCAATGAAATTTTAGAAACCATGTGTACCCCACATCAACTTGAATCAGCTAAAATGATGCTATTTTCCTTTTCATTAAAGGATAGAGAAAAAAATTGGCTAAAAAATTCGAGACCATCATCTATCAACACTTGGGAGCAATTGCAAAGGGACCTCTACAAAAAATAATTTCCCTACCACAAAATAATAGAACTTAAAAAGACCATCCAAAAATTTTTTGAAAAAGAGGGAGAGTCATTCTATGAAACATGGGAGAGATTCAAAGACACCCTAAACATGGTTTGACACCATGGTTTTCAAATTCGTGAACAAGTGGGAATTTTCTATGAAGGGTTGGGCTTGGGGAACAAAAATTTCAATGACATGATGTGTAATGGGACCATTAAAAATAAATCCCCAAATGATTCTTATGAGTATCTAGAAATCATTTCTGAACAAAACCAAAAATGGGGAACATCACCTTATTTTGAAAAGACAGAAAAAACTACTGGAATGCACACACTTAACGAAGAGGAAATCCTCAAGGCAAAACTCTCTGCTCTCACTAGGATGGTTGAAGAGATAGACCTCAGAACAAATCAATGAAATCCAAACTGTAGACCCTGTTTGCACAATTTGTGACAAACACGACCACAAAATAGACAACTTCCCAACCATTACATTCATCAAGGTTGTTCTTCTAGGAGGACCACCTGCTGAATTCAATGCTCTAAACATTCAAAATCCCCAATACCAAAACACATTCAACCCAAGGTATAATGACCACCCAGGTTACTGCTAGAAAGATAACCAACAACCTAGCCAACCATAGGGACAAAATCCGCACCACCATCAGAACTACCAAACCCAAAACCTATTCCAAACCCCACCTTTCCAATACCAACAACCTCCATTCCATCTACAACAAACCATCCCTCCTCCAAAATATCCCCCCAGGATAAACCAATCTTCTCACGCACCAACCCAAACTATTCCACAAAGCCTACTAGAACTACAATGCAAACAAATAGAGAGGATGAACTCGGAAGTCTCTTACCTTAAAGAAGAACTTCAAACCATAAAAACTGGAAAGGAACCCATGCCTACTCAGGAGGTACCATCCTCAACTTCAAGGGGAGAGTCAAGATGTACTCAAACAACTCATGAACAACTAAAGGATCTGACTATTTTAAGAAGTGGGAAATCAATTGTAAAACCTAAAAAAAATAAGTCAGAAACCATGTGAAGCTTAATACTCTAATGAAAATTCAAATGAACCACAATATCAAACTGAGGAAACTGATAAAAATGTGAAAGAAGAAACTCTTCAACAAACAACCCCAATCGAGTACTTCCTTGGCGGTTCACCATGGGGTCCAATTTATCACCCAAGACTACATAATTAAATATCTTTATTGCATTATTGGAAATACACAAGGAATAAAAGTATCACTCATCATGTAATATTCTATCCTATATGATTCTCTCATTGGAAATACAAGTATCAATCAGGCATAAAAGTCATGCTAGATGAGTTCATCCATGATTTTTTTATTTTAAGTCATGTATCACCCATAGATTATAAAAATTAAGTATGAATATCATTAATCAATTCATTTAATCTTTTCAAGGTCAAAAACAAGGAAATTTAAATTCAATCATCACCATAAGGGTGGATAAAATCATGGGCAAAGCATAAAAGCTATGGCTCTCAAATACTCACATTGGTATATTAATAAAAGATAAATTCATGATTACTCAAGCCTTTATATAGAATGGTCTAGTTTCCACAATCATCTATCACTTCCCATTAAACAATATAATATTCAATTCACAATTCATATTGTAATTCAATTCATAATTCAAGTCATTACTCTAGTCATTAATTTGATTCATAATTCCATTTACAAATCACATCACAAGGAAAGGGGTGAAAGAAAACCAATGGGAATCCAACCGTTAAGGTCCCCATGGTGGTCCTTTCATACACCCAAGAAAAAAGAAGTAGTACTATTTAATTAAAAGTTCTCATCATACAATCAATCAATATCAATCCTCATTAATTGCATAGATCATTTCAAACAATTCTATGTTTCAATTATATTTCCAGGAAATGCCTTGATATTAGGATCATTAAATAATGACTATATATAAATAACTCAACATTAAAAAAATGATTGGAACCACATACCTTTGGAGTTTAACTGACATCCCATCCAGTATCAGCTCTTGATTCGACTTGTTTTGGAAAAAATTTGAATAGTAGATAGAGAACGTAATAACAAGGAATATTATCTTGCACCCAAATAGTTCATTCGATATCTAGAAGAATGTATTATGGATAAAATTTATTGTGGAATTCACCATGATGTGTTTGATTCTTTTGATGAATTTTTATTTCGAGTTTGTATGAAAACATTGCCTCAAATCCTACCTTAGACATTAAAGAGAGCTTCTAAAGCTCCATGGTGTTGTGTGGGGGAAGAATTTTTTTTTGGTTTATAATAGATTTTTATTTGTTTTAAAATAATTAAATTGCCCAAAATTTAAAGGGTTTCATGGTTTGAGTACAAGGTTTGAAAATCTATGATCCCACCATGCACATTTATTGATAGGAAAGGGGTACCCACAAGATTTAGATGAAAAATTTGACTAACTATGTACAATGTTTGAAAATACACTCTCTCAAGATTAAAAATCTTGTCGCATGACCATGCATCCCGAATCACATGACTTTTTTGAAACCGTGTAACCTATTCCTACTCTCCTCCCCAACCTCACATAGTTTTTTAAATCATGTAGCCTACCGCGTACGATTTAATCTAATTGTGCACAAGGACATTTTCACCCCAAATCTCAGATTCGGGGCTCCGAACCAGCCTCAGAGACCCACGTTACCTCCATAACTTCAATGATAATTGAAATTTTGACATATTTAAATATTTTAACTAAAAATTAACCTAATTAAAAGGATCAATACCTCAAAGTAGAACTATGTTCAAAAAAACATCACACCTTATAGAAATTTGTCCACGTATTTCCTTCTTATGTGTATTCAAGCAAGTCTTAGAATAATTATGGCCATTGTGATCATACATTGGCCACCCACTCCCAGATATCATTCTATAATTGTCTGTGTTCCTATAACACTCGCACTAGTGGAAAAACGTTGACCTCATAGAACCTTCATACTATGATCTATAATATGTATAGGATGCTCCTAAATGGATGCATCTATCAGTTACTCAACCTACTTAAGATGAAAAGAAAGAGATAATTCCCAATAATATCATCACTGTTGAGAAACATGTAATATGTTTTTTATGGCTAATTAACTATGAGTTATTGTAACCGATAGGCTATCAGCCACACTCAATAGAATATCGGATGGATCGACATACTATAGTGAAAGCATACCTTATCTCCAGATCCTCCTGTGACCTAGCCTCGATGAGAATCAATATAAAACCCAATATATGACCTCGAACATGAGTGGACTTTTTCAATGATCAGAGTATAATTTCTATTAATACTATATAGTATCCATCCACTTCTGAATCAACTAAACATGTTATGTGGTATCTAGAAAAATAGTAGGTCCAGGAATAATAGCCTCCCATGTCTCTAACCAACGCATGTATGATTTGAATGGCCTAACATAAAAGTCCTCATAAGGCGCCATCAAAATAATATATTTAATGATATTATTGAAGGAGCATTCAATAGGGTGTATTTTCCTCTCCCAAGATCCCTTGAAATCCTGGATGCAATCATTTATAATTTCCTCAACCACCTGAATAGTGTGCTATAATTGGCCATTTATCTGAGGTTGGAATGTTTTGCTCAGAATCACCTGTGTACCTAATTCCCTCTATAGCCCTAGCCAAAATATTAAAGTAAACGAAGCATCTCTATATGAAATAATAGTATGTAAGCCCCCAGGATGTCATACAATCTCGTGGTAAACAACCTATCATGATTTTCCACATTTATGGTTTACATGAATGGAATGTAATGTAAAAACTCTGTGAGCCTATCGACAAACCATACGACATCATTACCTCCTAGTGACCTCATTAAACCAGTAACAAAATCCATCACAACATCATTCCATTTCCTCTCAGGAAAGGGTCATTACTATAAAAGTACAACTAATTGATGGCGTTTCTCATTCACTTGGTGATAAGTGAAATTCCTCATTATAAAACGAAACTAAACCTCTATTCATACCTACACACAAGTACTAATTATTTAAATATAGATACATCTTGGGGATGCAGGGGTGCACTGCCCATGATGAAGCATGAAAATATTGTGTCATCTCATTGTCCAGTTTGAACATACCCATAGGTAGCCATGAACATGTAGAATGTAATCCTCACAAATAGTCCATCCAAGAGATGCATCCCCACATTCCACACTCTCCCATATAACCTGGTCTTTTAGGATTAATAGCTTACACATCCTAAATCTATCCATAAGGGTAGAGGTAATAGTTATGGATTATATAAACTTTATACCCCTGACTATCATACAACTCAAAGTGCATTCTAGATAACTAATTTATAAGATAACACTCACTTTGGGATTTATAAACTACCTGTATCTGATTTATACTGCTCAGATCATCATCCACAACATTAAATTTACCGATAATGTTTGAAATCATAAAATAAAATTATAGTAGGTAATATACCCACCTTTGATATCACAGGTTTAGATAACACTCTTTAAATATGTACATGAGGATTTTTTAGTCCATTTACACCACAAAAAACACTCCTAGTTTGTAATATCTCCTACAACACAATGTTTGAACAACCACATCATTCTTGAGATCTTATATCAGGTAATTCCTCTCATGCACATTCAACTACCAAGACCCATACACCACGAATCTATCTACCTACTTAATAACTGATGGCATCTCGATACCTAATACATCACATTAAATAGTATAACTCCTTAATGGATCTAAAAAAATTAGAATCAATGTTAAATGAAACCCCCTTTCAGCTCTGAAATTCCATTTCATAAAAATATGACCACAAAAAATTCACACCCATCAAATTAATGCCCTTCAATGGAGATGGAAAGTGTGGGATGTACTATACAATGTTCTTATAGTAACCTGCTATCCCTATGAAACACCATACCTCAGTTATCACTATAGATAGATGTTAGGTATCTTATATATTTCATGAATGATTTTTATATCACAAATACCATATTATTTAATCATATATAATTATTTATTTAATTGTATTTATTTTAAAGGAATCTCATTATGTCGGGGAGGTGGTAGTGCACACGTCGACGAATGACATTAAAACATTTTAAGTGTGTGGAAGTGAAATAAAGAAAATAATATGTATTATATTTATAAAAGGTAATAATTTCATTAATAACATATATATTATTTTTATGTGATAAATTTTTAACTAAATATATCCTTTATAAATTCCTTGTATCTTATGATCGAATCACATCGTTTTTGGAAGGTGGTAGTCCACAGTTCCATAAACGATGTTATGTTATTTACAAAAAATAGAAAGTATAAGAGTATGTTTTATAAAATAATTATATTATATTAATGACATTATAGTTACAACATATATCTTATATAAACAAATTTTCCATCATGATTAGAAACTAGGACAGGTGGTTAGAGGAAAATGAACTATTTCATTTCGTGAGGTGGTAGATTGTCAAAAAAAATAAACGGTAAGTTCGTAACCCATTAGAATGATGTGTGTGTATATTTAGGTCAAAAAATTAACATAAAACATACTAGTATTTGGAGGATACTTTATTTTTATATAATAATGGAATAATAAATTTTTTATGGAATGAATAATGTGAATTAATCTAAAGGGATTGAGGATAGATGTTGCCTCTTTTTTTTGGGTAACTTCTATTGGTTTACACCAATGGGATTGCGTGGATGGATTAATAACCAAGGGTAATACTCTAGTATTAATTAAGGAACTTTTAGGAGATATAATTGTTTTTCATGGTTGATCCAAATTGGATTGAGAGGAGTGTGGAAGTAGGAGGATATGAGGGATTTTATAGTGGAGGAGGAGCATCGTTCTTATAAATTTTGGATAAAGAAATTCCAGCGATGTTTTTTCCATTTAAAATGGATCCAATAATTGTCCCAATATTATAAAATTTTGTATATTCTAGAAATATTCCCATAAATTGAATTTTGGGCTAGTTAATAGGTCATTATTTCCATTAAAAGTATGGTTTTGCCACTTCTTAAGCTTAATTTTTCCTTAATCATTTTAATCATTTTTAATAAAATTCACTAATATCATGGTCAAAAAATATGTTTAACTTATTTAAAATTGATAATTATTATAATTAAAAATTTGGAATTTTATTTATAAATTATAATCACCTAAGTGGAAGAACTGAATTTATATTTAATCACGTAGACATGAATAAATGCATGTTTTTAAAGTAATAAAATTTCAATAGAATTATGATTTTTTATATTATATTTCAATTTGAAAATGATTCCAATAACCAAAATTAGATAAATTTATAAATAAATATAATTAAACATCAATAAATTTAAAATATAATTTAAACTTAATTAAATTATTTGAAAAAGTAATTTTGAATTAAAATTCAGTATTATTCAATATTCATTAAAAAATGAGACTTCATAGAAAAATACCAAAAATGACCCTAAACTAATTTTTGTGTTTTTATTTCAAATAATTACTTTATTTTTACATATATTATTTATTATTATTAAAAAAATTGTATTTAAAATATATTCACCAATAAAAGGCGATAAAAATGCTTCAATAAAACGACTTTATTTTATTCATAAAATTATGTTTGTTCTTGTCTTATTTCTATCAAATATATTATATAAATTTGAAAAATATTTTATTGAATAAGATATATATTATATATTAATGTAAAAAACTATTTTTAATTATTTTAATTTATTATGATAGAAAATAATTGTGATTATAAATATAATTTTCTATAAAAAACATTCCCTTTATAATGAATTGGTTTTTATATTCATTTGTAATTAATTTGTATCCAATGAATTAATATCATATTTAGTTAAAACAATTATTTCATAAGTTATTTAATCCTATTCAAAACCTCAAATTTAACTGCTAGTTTATATCTTATTATATTAAATAAATATACTTTAAAAATATATTGATTGGTAAAACTCTGTCTTTCATTTAATGCATGCCATAAAAATCTCCTTGTTCCATGCTATGTATGATAACTCAGTGTCATGTTCATTGATAGTTTTAAAATATATTTATTATTTTAAAATATTAAATATATTTTAAATTATTTCGGTATTCAATTCCCTTATGTGCTTGGGGTTCCTTGTAATATATGCTATTAAATATAGTGTTTATAATTTCTATTTTTGGGGCGTTACATTCTCCCCATGTAAATTAAATTACATCCTTTCGATTTACACATGAACATGGTCATATATTATTTGATATTTCTTAGGTTGAAATCCCACATCAAGAGAATGCTTCATAAAAAAATCTATAGAAAAGTGAGAATGGTAAGTAAAAAAAGGTAAAATAGAATAATATATAACAAGGTCTTTATGTAAGAGAACATTTATAGAAAGTTGAGATATGTACTTAGAGGAAATGAATAAATATTTATAAGAAGTTATTGAGAAAATAAAAAAAAAGTGAAAAATCAATATAAAATTTAGGGCCTCAAATCTATAAATCTTCAATGATTTAGAAAAACATCAGTTCAACAAAAATTAAGGTATTATGAAAAAATGTTTTTATTATTTTCTTGATTCCAACTAATTATTTTACAACCTATGTATATTAGGGAACATACTTACATAACATATTTCTATTTCAAAATTTTAAATATTTTATGGTTTGATAAATTCCCATTTCTTCCATTAGTTTAAAGAATGGATACCTAAAAATTAAAATTGATGCCAACAACACTAAAATTAACATTTAATGGAACATGATTCCCCTAAAATAGTTAAATGTATTACTATTTTTCTATAACTATTCTCCAAATTCAATATGGTTAATATATATGTCTCTAGACCTAGAAATAAAAAATATAGGTTCTTCATTAATATTTGACCATTAATCATTATAACTAAAAAATGACATATTATACACAAAATTATGTAATCAGTGGTTTCCATGAAACCCTTATCATCATTCAGTCATGGGTTCAAGACCCACATACTTGTTGTAATTCATTGGGTTTTACCTTGAATATTGGTTTTTATTTTCTAAAACCATATTAATATAATTTTATAATAAATATGATGGACATCCTTAATATAAATTTAATCACTAAGTTGACATTTCACTAAGGGTATGAATTCAAACACAACACATAAATACTCCATCTATTTTATTTCCACAAAGGTCCTTTATCGATATAGATTTTATATTATTTAGGATGTAATTTCTTAAAACCAAAAAATAGTGCAAGTACCAATTATCATTTTGGAAAACATAGAAAATATTTTTTAGGGTGTCCAAATCTAGTAACATTATTTTCAATATAATACACTTTATGTTTAACATTGGTTATTCATTGAAAAAATCCTTTATAACGGTCTGTAAAGAGAATGTGAATTATGAAATGCGTATACTTGGGAGTGTGTAGAGACCCGAAGCCTGATGTACATGGACATTACATTACTTTTGTGGAATACTTAGTACATAACAAAACACACACACAAGGACCGTAATAGTTTAGTGTCTTTGGAAACTCAGAATAAAATCTTCTAATCGTGGTGAAAGATCTTCAATATCTCCCATAAAGATCTTCTTTTTTTCCTAAAACCTTTCTTTATATCCTGGGGAAAGGAAAACATAAAAGGGTGAGCTCAAATGCTCAGTAAGGGTAAACAATAGAAATATATACATAAGAATATAGCTTTTGGAAATCTTAACATGCAAAAGAGATCATAATTTCATAACATGGGATAAATCATCAGAGTGAAATGTAATCACAATAATCATAACATAAAACATGAAACTATGGGGCATACACACATAATCATAGAGAATCATTTCTTTTTAGTCAAGACTCATTTCCAAGACTATATTAGTGGACAATGTCCCTTTCTAAACCGAGTCACCCTCGTTCCAGTCCTGTTTCACTGAACCGGTATAACCTACCATTCCATCCCTGTCTATCTCATGAGATATAAAATCTTTACCCAATGCATTGGAGGGAGATATAGGTCCCACCCATCTTATAATGAATCCTTTCTTATGTGTGCCACATAATCATAAATCATACATCATCACATAACACATGTAACAAAAATGGGATTCTTGAAACATCATGACATCATAAAACAAATCATATAAGGTAAATGACTTCATAAAAATAATTCCCTCACAACATAATCAAATCAATGTAATAATAGGGATAAAAACTGAACCCTTTATTATCTTATATGGAAAATAATTTTGATAAAACATTTGAACTCCATTCTTGAGGAAAATATCCTTTCTACTTCAATTTTTTTTCCTTTCTTAACATGTCATACGACTTTAAACTAAAAGATGATGATTAAAAATAAACATGAAAACTTGTAAAGTAAGCTTCTTGGAAATAATGTTTTAAAATTCCATTTATGCCGTATAAGTTAAAAAAACATTCTTCGTACTTTTGTTGGAAAAGTCAAAAAGTACTTCGTACGAAAAATGAAAAAAGATTCCTTTCATATCTTTTAATAAAAACTCACCGAAGGGTAAAATTGGATTTAGACAATTGTAGGTGGATGGAAATAATATTACATATTCAGAAAACATGGATGTGGATGATAAAATACACACCAGTAAATTTCAAAGTATAAACAATCTCGGATAAAAATGAGATTGTGATATTTCCCTTACCTTAGGTCCGACTTGCTTTGTAATTGCCCGAACCTACTGTATAATGATTTAAATAATGTTATTGACTTATTCCAGAATCATACTTATTTTTATGATATCATATATGTTCCACTTATGACTTAATATTACCCGTTCTTTTGTAAATTCATGTTAAAGTAGCGTTTTGGGTAAAATCGTCTCATTTGTCGTTCGTGTTTTTAACTTGTAGTTATTAATATGATTACTTGGATCATGATTACTTACATACAGAATTTAAAACATGATTTATATATAATATATATATTCAGAATATACATATATATAATATATTGATAAATGGAATGAAATACACCGTTCATGGAGACGGTAGTCTGTACGTACGCATGAACGCTGTTTTCGTTTCCTTATTGAATTGAATGGAATTAAGTAGATGACATACATATAAATATACATAAATCCAGTATCATTATTATGTCATATATTTCATTAGTACTTATTATATATACTTTATAATCATTCATGAATGGTTAATCATTGAGAATGATTCTCATCGCGTCGTGGAGACGGTAGTCCGTACGTACGCACGAGCGATGATATCGTTCCCATGGTCGTGGAATTGTGTTGAAGTGTATGTATAATATTTCAGTATCAATATCACTTTATAATAATCATATATAGTTACTCATTACACAATTATACCCATCTAATTAAGGTGGTGGCAGAAAATAGATTACACCACGGCGTGGAGACGGTATTCCGTACGTACGCACGCGCGGTGATTTCATTTTCCGTAGGATGGATAGAAGGTTAATTAGAGTTGTTTCATATTTATAATAACATACCAGTATGTAAGTAATAATGATGTTATTACTTTATCATGAAAAAACTAAAGAAGAAGATGTTGAAGAAGAAAGAAATTGAAAAGATCGGTAATGGATATTACCTCTTCTTTGAAACACCTCTTTGAATCCTCCACTTAGGGAACTAAGATTGGTCTTTGAAGAAGCCCAGGACCTATAGGATTATTCTAGGGAAGTGGAGAAGGGATTTTTGCAGGGGTTGGCCGAGCTTGAGTGCTCAAATTGGTGTGAGGAGGAGGGGGAGGAGGTGTCCTTTTATAAGGGAGAAGAGGGGCACCTTAGGAATATCTCAAAATATTATTTTATATTAAAGTCAAAATCGGTTTATAATGGTTAAAAAGGGTCTAATTTAGAAGCTAAAGTGGGTATGGGTAGATATCCTATCAACCAATAATATTTAGACAAGTTTATGTTATTATTTTAACCTTATCAATTAGATTTAACTCTAAGTTAAATAATTTAACTTTTACCCTGTCTTTTTGTTTTCTTACACTATATGGTTAATACACTTACTATAACATGCCAAACGAATCCCAAATTGTTTATTATATATATATATATCCTTATCTAAGTCATTTGGCCGAAACTTAGATTTTTTAGAATACAATAACAATTAATAATATAATATTTTATTTAAAAACTATTTTGTGTCAATTTTGACATTATTTGATATATAATTTTTGCCAAAGTCATAACTGAATTATATGATCTAACAAAGTTGATTAAATCGACAGTAATATATCATAGTAACCTATAAAATTAGTGTTATTCATAAAAAGTCTCAAATTACATTTATTTTGGTGTTTATAACATCAAATATGTCAATATTTCATTAATAAGATAATTACTGCATCATCATTTTGTCATAAATAAAATAAATTATTTAATGTCTAAAAATTACAAATAAAATAAAATTATGTAGGAAATCTTTTTAGATTTCGAATGAATATTTATAGTCGAATTTATCTTAGGTATAACCCCATATTAAAATGATTTACTTATTAAACTTTGATTTTAACTATTTTAACCCTTCTTTAAATAAATTAATAATGAATGTCCTAATCTAATCCAAGTGGGCCTTAATGGTCATATTTTATTCCTAAGGTTGTTTTTGGTCCAATTAAACATATCCAATAGAATTAGGACATGTGTTAGGGTAATAGTAATATAATATTTACCCTTAGTTACCCTATTTACTATTAACCGCGGTAAAAAAATGTAAAAAGTTACTATTCACCAAAAAAATTATTTTTATCTCATTGAACCACATTTTACTTACTGATATCAACCGTGTCTGTCAGATTTTTGAAATCCCATTCACAGAAGCGTTAAAATTATGTTTTATGCAAAATTCAGTTTTTAACCTACCACTTAGTGGTTTCACTATTCATAAAAAACTGAAGTTTTTTAGAAAAATGCCAAAATTTCACCCTAAGATATAATTGATATTCCGAATTCAAAAATGATTTCTATTTTACAAAATTACCAACATATAAGTTTCATTAATTAATTTTATAATTAATTTCCGCTGTCACACCAAATAGCGTGTTTTTAAGAGATAATAACTATCAAAAGATTAACACTTGTTTATGTCCGGTGTAAATGTGAAATTACATCCAATGACCAACATTGTATTGAATTGTAAAAATATATTCTAAATATACTTTAAACCACTCAAATTAATAATTTATCACTATTAATTATTTCTATTAAAAAAGTTGTTTTTAATTATAATTTAGTAATTTTCACTATTCATCAGAATATGAAAGTTATCCAAAAAGTACCAAAATTTAACCTTAGGATAAATTGGATACTCCGAATCCAAAAATGAAGTCCATTTTGAGGGATAAAATTTCTAAAATTTTAAAAAGTTGTTATTACTATTCATAACGGCTAGTTTTAATAATATTTTAATAGCATATCGTTGTTTCGTGAAACTCAGTATTGCGTACTACACACGCTACCGAGGAAGGTTGAGATTGCGTGTAATGAAAGGCAAGTCAAGGATGCGTGTTGTGCAAGCTCCTTTTGGCGTAGCATACAACACAAGACATAAAATTAATAAGAATATTTTTCATAAAATCTCGGGGTGTTACAGAGTGTCATACTAGGTGCATAGTAAGTAATATTGTCATATTCAATGTTACACAGATTCTGGCTCAATGCACCTTGTCGAAGTTTTTACCATTAGGAAAATATGTTCCATAACCAGTCCCACTTTTATTTTCCATATAGAGATGTATTTCATGGAATAAACACATAATATATACCATACCAGATCATTAAGATGTTCTTCTATACCTATCCTCAAATTATAACTCAATGTTATGTTATGTAATATATAGTTTATTAAATTTAGTTTCTAAGGTTTCTACTAAACATTATTTGATAACAACCCTATAGATCCAATCACATAAATCATGGAACAAAAGTCTACTTTTATTACATTGGAATAAGATATAGGTAAATCATATCCCAAAGGGCAGCCCAATTTAGTAGTCTTGGTAAACCATATAAATATATTGGAAAAGAATACGTTAATTTCAACATACGTTTTCCTGTCTAGGATGTCTTAATTCCATCAATATTATCCTTTCATATATTTCTTAGTATACTTCATGGAATACTAGTTAAAGGAATCATAATAAGGGGGATCTCAAATTCTCAATAAGAGAAATGTAAGGTAGAAGAAACATGGAATCAATGAGAATAATGAAATAAAAAGGTAAATAACTGATGAAACATTCCATGATACAAATAAATGGATAAGGAAGTGTATAATCAACATTGAAAATTCAATAAATTGAAACACATTTCATTTTCATAAATAGATAAGGAAAAATAAAAATGGAAATGTAATAAACTGAAACATATTCCATTTAATTACTAAACTAAAAATGAAATGTATCCACACACACAGATATATATATATATATATATATATATATATATATATTGATGTAAGCTCACATGGATGAAAAATAATAGAATCTAAATGATGGAAATGATTAATTATTGGATTCCATGTTTCCTAGGTACATAGAACCAACAATTTCATGACATTTCTAAAATATTGTTCAAAACATATTGGTTAAAAATCGATTAGTTTTTTCCAACCATAACATTATTATCCAAACCATTCACTAGAAAATTTAAACTACTCAGATTTTAAATAGACTCAAAGGGGGGTTCACTAAATAATTTCATCTCATGAAACTACAAATAAATTGAGAGGATTTCACTAATTAGTCCCCAACACATAGGTAATACCTTAAATGGCCCCCTACCCATGTCGTACATGTATAAAGATATCTTCATATTGAATAAATCAAATAAATAATGTCACTTATCAAATATCCATATTTAGTAGAAGATATAGATAGATAAATATTTCCCAAAAATAATCAAATAACATTCAATGTGAACACCATATAAACAATGTTATATGGTTCAGGTAATAATCATATCTATGATAAAAGATATTGATAATTAAGGGAAATTCAATATCAAATTATCAAAATAAATTTAATATTTCAAGAGGACAAAAGGAGTAAAGGAAGTTAATGAGAGAACCAACCTTGTCCCAATAAATAATAGACAATATAGAGGAAGAGTAAAGATGTAATGCATACAATATATCCCATGTAGAGTAGGAATAAAGTGTTATTGTCATTTATGAATATAATTACAATACAATCTTCAAGAAAGTATCCTTTTTTTCAAAAAACCTTCTGAAAAAAATATTTCATTGAAAATAACATTTAAAAACATTTTATTTAAAATTTTACTTTTAAACATGCCAAGGAAGCATAAGAAATGATGACACGTAAATCTGTACATGCCATATGATGTAAAAGGAGTATTTTTTTAAAGGGTAAAAGAGGTTAGAAAAATTTCTTATTTGGAAAGAGGCAAGAATATTCCATTAAAACAATTCTTAAAATACAAAAGGATAAAAATTTATTTACTAAATCATTTTTAATGGTTAAAAAGAAGTATCAAACCCATTTTAGAAAACAATGTTTTTAGAAGAAAATAGGTTCTCCGAAAAAAGAGTGAAATGAAGGCATGTTTTCTTATAATCATTTTATAAAATATTTTTAATATTAAATTATGTTAAAATTATACTATTACATGAGAAAGGTCCTAAATAAAATGAGGGGGAAATGAAATATTTTATTAAGTACTGGTCATACAAATTTATCGAATGGAAATAACATTGAAGGATCATTAAAAATATTCTTTATGATAAAAATCTTTAAACATTACAAAGTGTCCCATTCCAATTTGAAAAGTTTTAAATCATAAGCCTCATGATGGAATAACATTAAATTAAATATTTAAATACCATTAATCTAAATTAAATCATGACATAATATATAAAAATTTAGAGTAGGTGCACTGCACAAGGAATGTTAGTGGTGAATTAGATATTTATCTCATAGATGTAAAAATTGAGATTAAGATCCCTTACCTTACGTCTGACTTGCCTCATGTGTCCTTAAATTCTGGAATAAGAATCTTTTGTTAATTATTTAATTACATGAGAATTTTTTTTGTTATCATAACTTTTATATGAATTATTATCATGTTTTATATAACAACTTAATCAATTAATTTTGTGACATGGGGGTTTGACTAAATTCCTTTTATGTAAAAAAAAAACTTTTTTAGGTCAGCTATATTCAAAGGGTCATAATATAACATCTCCATATAAATAATCCTGAAATAATTATAATATTTATACATAAATTAATGTTTTAAAACACATCATTAAATATGGTCATGAAAAAATATCCAAATATACAATCATGGAGACGGTAGGTCGTACACATGCATGAGTAACATTAAAACTTTTCAATGTCCATTAAAGAAAGATGGGTAGAAACATCAATATTTATGGAATGATATTTAAATAATAAATAAAATACCATTTAATCATATATAATTATATATTGAATAATAGTGAAGTAAATGGAATCACAACATGTCGAGGAGGTGATAGTCCACATGTCCACGAACAACGTTATTACTTTTTTAAGTGTTTGAAAGGGTAATAAATAAAATGATATATATTATATTTATATAAATTTAAATATGTATTAAATATAATATTCTTTTATGTCACATATTATTAACTAAAAACATCCTTTATACATTACATGTATCGTATGATCGAATCACATCACTTTTAGTAGGCGGTAGTCCAGAATTCTATAAACAATGTTATCTTTTTTTATAGAAAATGGAAAGTATATAGGTATGTGTTATTATATAATTACATAATCATTAAGTAATAAAATTTTTCATATATATCATCTATAATTATAGGTTCCATCATAAGTCTCAACTATGGGAGGTGGTAATGGAAAAATGAACAACATCGTTTCATGAGGCGGAAGTTCACCGTACCCATAAACGGTAAGTTTTTCACCCATTAGATGGTAATGTGTGTATGTTCAGGGGGAAAAAGTAACATAAAAACGTCATAGAATATTTAGTATATGATTTTTTTTATAAAAAAATGGAATATGAAGAGTTTATGGGATGAGTAAATGGAATAAAACTATAGAGCTTGAGGATTGAAGTTACATCTTCTTTGGGTAACTGCTTTTTCATTGCACCAAAGGTCTTCCATGGATGGATTCATTCCCAATGATAGAATTATAGGATAATAGGAATTCTTTTGAGGATATATTTTTTAGTGATTTGTAGACAAAAAGTCACTTGAGTGGTGTATAGTCGAGGGACTAGAGGATTCCTCTTTATAGTTGTGGAGGAGTGGGACTCCAGTAAATTTCCAAAAATGGAACTCCACCCATGTTTGGCCACTGAAAGTGGATCCAATAATGGAAACAATTAAGTAAAAGGGATTATAGGGTCTCTATATGTTTATAAAATGGATTTTATACAAGTTTATAGGTCATTGAATACATTATGGTTAATGTTTAGTCCTTTGTTAAGCTCAATTTCACATTAATCATTGTAATTAATTTTTATTAAATTCACTATGTTTTTTTTCAAAAACAATAAATAACTTATTAAATGTTAAAGATTATTATTATTTCAAATATGGAATCCATGTTTTGAAATTAAAAACCAAAGAAGTGGAAGAAAATATTTTAAATTTAATCCCGTAGATAGGATGATAATGCGAGGTTTTAAAGAAAGAAAGTTCATAAGTATGATATGTTTTGTTATTCAATTTAAATGAGAAATTTATTAAAATAAACTACATTTAATTATCTGATAAAAAATAATATAATTAATCTTTAATATAAATATAATATAATTAATCCTTATAAATTAATTTTATGGAAATTTATTTTTGAAATAATATTCAATATTATTTCATTATTCAATAAAAAAGGAAAAAACACAGAAAAGTACAAAAAATAATAAATAATCATATTTTTATATTTATATTTCAATTATTACTTTTATTTTTACATATAATATCTATAAAATTTTAAATAGTTTGAATTAAAATCAGTTCTCCATAAAAATGTGTTAAAAACAACTTAATTAAAATATAATATTTTATGCGCAAAATTAGGTTTGTTCTTATCTAATGTCTATCAAATAAATTGGATGAATATAGAAACTATATTAAAAATATATATAATATACATTTCATTAATAACTCTCACTATTTTTAATAAATTCACATCATCATCACAATCAACTTTGTGAGTATAAAAATTCTTTTCTATAAAAACATTCTCATTATTTTCAATTGGATATTATATCATTTCTAATTAATGAGTAACTAATTTACTAATTTAAAACTTATGTAAACCATATATTTTAATAATTTATATAATTTTATTAATAATAACCAATTTAACAGCTATCTTATGTCTTGTTATATTAAATAATAATATATAAATAATATATTGTTGTTCGGTAAAACACGATCTTGTGTGTAACAGATCCCATTAAAGATTATAGTTGTCAAGTGCGACCTATGATAACATAGTTTCATGAGAATTTAATGAAATAAAATGTATTTAATTTATCTAAAACAAGTAAATATATAATAAATTCTAGAAATATTATATTATCTTACGTGCGTGGTGTGCTGTGTCACACAAGATATCAAATGCAATGTTCCTTCTTTAGATTTTAAAGGAATTAAAAAATTCATATGGATAAAATCAATAAAATGATAATACACTAGTGGGAAATTATAGATTCATATCCCATTCTCATCTATATACAAAATCACAATCTATACTGTTATTCTGCCCAGCCCATGATGTTCAGGTCTAGTTGGGCTCACCTAGAAATCTCATCCAACCTTGTGAATAAACTCTCAACCCTCCAGTTATGGGATGGTCACCCTATGATGATACAAATAAATTAAATAATGAAATGTATCCAACCATTTCATCTCGATAATGATGTCAAAAACAATCATCTCGAGGACAAAGAGGTCCCATATTAAGTAAAACCCAACAATCTCAAGGGGTCACTCCATGCACTGATGTACACCCTCTATTCTAATCCCCAAAAAGTTATCAAACATAATAACACCATAATAAGCATAAAAATTGATCCTAAGGATCTCCACAACTAGAAAATATATATACCTATGTGAATCCCCTTTATCAAAAATTCCAAAAGTAAAAGTGGATGCTACTAGAATAGTACCTCTGATAGTAGAATGTCTTACATCTTACTCTTGATGGGTATATTGCACTGCGTATATCTGTCCTGAACTGAAGTTATGTGATACAACCTAGGTACCCTATACTAATCCACCATATTGTCTATGTAATTATATAGTATGACTACCAAGGCCATGACCACCACCTCGACCAGAACATGCAGCTTTACCCTATCTCCCTGCTTGATGTGAGTTGATAACCCTGCTCTAGAATGTGGAGATGATGCAGAACCTCTGTCACTAGATACTTGGGGAAGCATTCTAAGAATATCTGTAGATGGAATATATTTTTTGTAAGATATGTACATGATTGGATCTCTCAACCACTATCGTCTTGTATGTCCCAGCCTACCGTATTTTTAGCACATCTCCATGATACATGTGCATGTCATTTGACTCCAAATATCATCATGTGGAATCTCCAAACAGTTATTCCTTTATATGGTTGATGTAATTACACATCTAGATGTTGAAAAACCTAGTGCTTTACCACCAGTATCTCTCAGGTTATGATCTATGATTAGATCCTTATTCACTATTCCATAAATAGTTTCCAACTGGAAGACATTTAAATATGATTTGATCTCATACCTAATACCATACTTGAAATGAATAGATTTTAACAACTCATCACCCATCAGAATACGTGTGAATGTCTAGAGATCAATAAAATGGAATGAGTAATCCATAACTGATCATGTGCCCTTCTCCAAGTGTAGGAATTACTAATCTCTATTGGCCATGAACGTATCAGGAAATTCTTTATTATTGAATAACATATGAAATCCCACTAGGACATATTCTGATGATGATATGTGATTGTGGTAGCATCACACCATCTATTGGAAGAACAACACATCATATACATAGCTAGATTGAATATACTCTCAGGAGGCATCTCAAGATGCTCTAAGATAGACATCATTACCACTTACCAAGACTCTACAGCCTGTGTTATTCAATCCTTTGAATATGTGGATAGATGGTGCTACTGGAACTCACATTTCAACTATGGTATAATCTAGGAAGTTCACAATGCTCCCAAAATGGCGTACATGAAGCGAAAGGGCTCATTAAATAACTACGCCTCAACAATTGTGTTCGGTACAATTACTTGTGTTGAATCTGGTACAGCTAGAGGATCCTTTGGTATCCCAATCCCACCACTACTAGTGTGTTGTCTTTTCCACTGTCAAAGTTTATGACTAGAGGAAATCAAGGATTCATGCCTCTACAAATGTGAAATTTACACCTTTGATTTATATTTTTATCAAAGATAACATCTCAAAAGCATAGTTAAAGGAATAATATATGAAACATTCATCCTATAAATGATCTCACCCCAATGCCTTCTCCATGAATATAGTTTTGATGTTAAATAGATGAGGGACAAGAAAGAAGCACTAGAAATAGTGAACATATATGGTCGAGTCTGGCCAGATTCCCTTCCATAGGAAACTCGAGTTTCAATTTAATGTCCAAATTCATTATCATTTCATTTAAATTCATAACCATTTTACATTTATATCACAATGAATTTAATTAGGTTAAATGATGTAGTTCAAAAAATTTCAACCCATGGGGGACCATACTGCTCAGGGACCAAAGTTTGGAATCAACCTAAGTCACACCACACCACATTTCAAAATACCTATCACAACATAGTTATATGTATCTCAACAATTATCACAATTACATGAAACAAATAATTCATCCTAAATGGAATGACATAATTCCTGGAATGTGGTTATAATAGGTTCTTAATATAATGTAGGAGTTGGAATACCCCTCATCGCATTAGTTTTCAACACAATATAACCCAAAATAATATCAACAATAACATCACAATACAAGTGTGACACCCAAAGATGGAATCAGATCAACGGTAATAGTCAAAATTCCGAAAAAAACAATTGAATTCACAAATTTTCCTTTTCCCTATACACAGGGTATCTACACCAGTACAATAATTATTAAAAAACTCCAATACCTTTTATCGCTCTCTATCATTACCAAATAATAAAGAAAACCAGAAAATACCCCTCTAATACCACTTTGTTTTGTCTTAGGCCTGGATGAGACTCAATAGTGTCTTGATCATGGTTGCCCACATGGTCTCATGCGCATCTCCCCAAACAATAGATGCTACTGACTAGTAGTGAGAGACTATGTGCATTTGCAGTGAGGAAATACCCTCATCACTAGAGTGTAGCACCATAGAATATCAATTTCAAACAAAGAGTTTAATCATTATAATTTCCTAACGAGATGTAAATAGAGAAACACTAATTAATAAAAAATGCCACAAGTCATATCTTATATAATATGATGGTACATTTCACATGTCTCTAATAAATAATTCAAAACATGTATACAATGTAGATATAAAATACATACATTTAAAGTAAAAAAATACGAAATCTACCCAACTAGCATCACAAGCCCCTATTTTATCACTTTCTCCTACTCCCAAGAAATCATCAAGAACATGTAGTATTAGTCATGAAATTATCAACACCAATAATCATAATGTCTTATTGGGTACCCAAATCTATCCCAAATAGGATGTGAGATATGATCCTTGCAGAAAACCACCCATGGTCTTTGCCAGTCTGTTAGTGAATATATATAACAAATAGATTGCTTGAAACAATATAATTTGTAAAGGAATTACTCAAATGTAAACATCATATAAAACTAGGTTCTTATTTATAAACAATTCATTTTAATTAATTTATCTAAAAGATAATTCTCTAATTTAATAGTCTATCCTTTATCATATAATCATGTGCATTCAACGAATCAATATAATTTTAATTGTGAATATCATGACTCAACACAATTCTGACTTCTTATGTATAATCATAAGCATATAAGAAGTCTATATAGGCCATCTAAAATGATTAAGTGAGAGAGTAACTCCGGGATTATGGGTTTTCTTTGTAGACACATTATAAAAAATTTCATTCATTAATCCATTTATAACCCGAGTCTATCATTGGAATCCATATTCTGGAATCCAAGTGTCATTTCTGGTATTAAATAACAAACACCCTATAATCCCATCAATGATGATACACAAGAAACTAAGAATAACTGTAGGTGTGGTATAATATTCATGCAAACTGATTTATTTTTTACTGGTCAACTCTATTGGAATATGTTTCACCCATAGATATATAATCAATTCCCTTGAGTCCGACATTGGAAATCCATATGGAATTAAATTCTCAACAGGTATAAAACAATCAAGCCTTTATAAGTTTTCCTCAGAAAACTAAGTACCACGTTGGCATAAAAGTCATGCTAGATGAGTCCGTCTATGACATTCTTTATTTGAATTCATATATCACACATTGATTATAAAAATTCTATCTTAATATAATTAATAAATTTATTTAGTAATTCCATTTTCAGAACAAATGACATTTCAATTCAAACCTGACCACAAGGGTGGCTAAAATCACAAACCATGATTAAAAGGCTTTCCTCTATAATAATCACATGAGAATATCAATAAAAAGGAAATTCTACATTTCACAAGAATTTACAAATCATTTTACAAGGGCCATGGTCCTCAATCCCTTCCCATTAATAAATTCAATATCAATTTCACAATTCATATTAGAATTAAATTCATAATTTAAGTCATTAATCAATTCATTAATTTGATTCCTAATTCAATTTGAAAATCACATCCTAATGGAAGGGTTAAAATTATACCTAAGGGAATACAAAAATCATGGCCACCCATGGTGGTCCACTCATATATCCATGACACCCAATGTTGTAGTTCCATTTAATTCAATGTTATCACCCTTCTATCAAACATTACAAATCCAATTTAATTGAATAAATCATACCTAACCATTTTAGTATTCAATTATATTTCAATGAGATAGCTAGAAATTGGGTATGCGACACAAAAACATTATATAAATAGATATGATTTATGTGAAATGCATGAGAATACATACCTTAGGTCATTAGTTTATAATTATTCCTCTATCATCTCCTAATTAGACTCATATCATGAGATTATAAAATAACAGAATAATAGGGCACATTAGATTGAACCCAAATAGTGCACGTGATATGTAAAAGAATGAAGAATTCCTAAAAAGAAATGGGAAACTCAAATAGATAGATTTTATTCTTATGATGGATCTCTATTATGAACTTGAAGAAAGAAGATACCTCAAATCCAACCTAAAGAATCAATGAGAGATTACAAATCTCAAAGGTGTAGTGTGATACAAGAAACCAATTTTAGGTTAATAATTGATTTTAATTTAATTTAAAATTATTAATTTTTCCAAAATAAAAATGGGTGAACAAATTAGGCACACATTTTGTCAATGTATGTTCCAACGATGCATGATTAAATGTTTAAAAGCGGAACCCACACATTTTACTCAAATGATTTTACTAACTGTGCAAAATCCAAAAAAATTTACTCTACTAAGATTGTAGAGCAAGAAATACAACAATGTTTTCTGAATCGCATGGCTTGTATAAAATGGTGTGGCATATTCCCTCTCTCTGGCCTTACCTCACATTGGTTCTAAAAAAATTCTGCATACCCCGTACAATTTAAACTAACCATGTTCCAATTCATTTTCACCCCAAATCTCAGGTTCCGTGATCAGAACCAGCCCCAAACACCCCCACTACCTATAGAATCTCAAATATAATTAACATTACACCATATTTAAACTTTTTATCTTAGAATTCATGGAAATAAAAAGATATATACCTTAATGAAGAACTGTAATCTTACAAAACCAACATGTACATAGGGGGAATAATATATTATTTGAGTGTATTTAATGGTAAGTCATACACCACCTACCTTGTACCTATAGTAGATTCCTAATCTAGTATTATCACTTAGCGTAACCTAGACAAGAGGAAAATTAAATAATATACGAATGAACTGAAAATAATGAATATGATCTCGCACAAAAATAACATCATCAATAAGATTATAAATGGAGAAAGGCGTAAGAGAAATGAAGGAATTACAATGATGAATCCAACAAGATGAATGTATATTGAATCTAATGTTGGACAGAGATGTTATCTAAGAACCGAGATTTATGCATCAGATGAGATCTATAAGGGATAGAAGGAAGAGGAGGTACAGTCTCCTAGAGAAAGAAGAATAATATGGGGTGAGGTATTTTAAAGAAGTAGAGGAAAAAGGTCATTTTACCAAACATTAAAAGGGATTTCACATAGTTTGGAAACATGGTTACCCAATCCATGCACCAACTATGCCCCATGAACATCCTCAAGACCCCCCTTACATAGGCTATCTACATGGCCTGACTAACTATTCACAACCAATGAAAAAATCTCTAAAATCTGACCTGAATATGTCCCATATCTATACTGACTATGATTCATAGTTAGATCAAACCATGTGGCCCCAGAAAGTTCACTAGATCACCCTCATGGGTTTCTTAAACCTTATAGATTGGCCTGCACTTCTTCTACTAATCATGTGGCCTAACTATTTTCTAAAAAATATGTGTCTTTGGTATTTGAAAAAGACCATGATACTCTATAATACTTAATGACCTCATTACACAACCATATTAAGTCCCTAAACTGAATTAAACAAAAATCTAAAGGTTATATACCTCAATGAAATAATGGGTTCTTACTGTCTTCTCCCTTAAAGGTACTCTTCCCTGAGTTTACCTTCCAATTGAGGTAAAGAAAAATACGTGGATATCTTTTACCACATACCAAATAAACCAACCTCTCATTCCCACGACTTATCCTTACACGCCGATGATGCAATTTCACCCACACTAAATGGATATATCATTCTCAGAGAAACATTGTGATACATTCAATGAAGAAAATGGGGTACTTCTCAAAATAAGAAATGCTACCCAATTCAACGTCATTAATATCAAAATTATGAGATGGGACTGCATGGTGATAGTGATGCTATGAAATGTGGAATAAATTATGCAAGGAATAATACCTATAAGGTAACAAAAAGCAATAGGATATGAACTTGAATTTTTAAAACATTTAAAATATCCTGAAAAATGAGGCAACAACTTCCCTCTCCACCACATATGCCTATACCCATGTTTGGGTGATACATTCAAGAAAACCTGACCCCCGAACATGAACTATAATGTTCATCAATAGTAATCTGGATATCAATTATATCTAGATTGATAAGTATCCATATGTTCTCTAATCAATTGCACATACCATAGAGAATACAATATGATATGAAGACCACATGGAACTGCCTCCCATACATCTATCTAGAACATAGGTGAACGGCATGTCCTTCCATATAAAGCCTCATAAGGGGAAATCTGAATTGCATCATTAGATCTATTACTGTAGGAAAACTCAATACATGGTATATGTTTCTACCAAGAACCTATGAAATCAAGATTCATTATCATATTATGTCCCCCAACACCTCTACATTCTGTTTTGATTGGTCATCAGAATGAGGTTGAAATGTTGTGATCAGAAGCATCAGTGTACCGAAATATTTCTGTAACCCTTGAACCTCAATATAAAATGAGTGTCCCTTTCTATAATAATAGTGTGAGGGATCTCATGTGGGTGTATTATCTCGTGAACATATAGTCCTACCATCACATCGATTGAGAAAGTATCTTAGATAGGAAAGAAGTGGGCTACCCTCATCAGTCGGTCTATGAATACCCAAATTACATCGATACCCTAGGGCAGCGTCAGTAAACAAATCCCAAAATCCATTGTGAATTTATCAATTTTTAATTTTTTTATCTATAACAGCTATAACAATCCATCATGCATCTTGTGGTCTTCCTGTACCAACCAATTAGTGGAACACCTATTGATGAAACCCATTATCTATTGTTTCATTCTAGGAAACCAATACTGATAGCACATATCACGATACATCATGGAGATTCTAGGGTGCACTTCCAACTGATAAGCATGGTATTCTTGTATCATATAATATTGATATTTTATAGGAATGAAGATATGTACTTGTATATTTAGGATGTCGTATCCATCGCCTGACCAAATACAGAGGTGGATCCTCACCTAAAACCCCATCCTAGAGGAACAATCCATCAGAATATAAGAAATGCATTCTCTTCAACCTATCCATAAGTTAAGAGGTAACCCTTAACACTGCAAGATTATTGAACTAATGACTATCTGGAAACTCTAGATTCATATCAAAAAAAATGGCCGTAAATATTCATTCATCACAATATTCATGAATGGATTGTGCCTAATCTTTCTAGATTTTCACATTTTATATCGCATTACCCTATTCAGAGATATATGATGGATCAATGTTGAATGAATGTAGGTATTCAACCAATATTCAATTTATAAGATTTATGTCACACTGTATAAAGATATATTTGAGGGTCCTCTATTCTATATAAAATTAAAATAACCCCATCAGATAATGCCTTTAGGATTTCATGTCATGAATGGATGCTGTATGATCGTGGTCATTCATCGGGTATTTACACTCATGTGGTCTCAACTGGTGAGACCTGTGCACAAGGACCATATCTCACTATGATAACATTATGCTGATCCCAATGCCTAATGTATCACAAAACACCATATAACCTATTCCATGATAAGAAATAACTACGATCTATAATGAAGTAAAACTTTTTTCAGCTCATGATATGAATTCAAACATTCATCATATAACAATAACTTCACACCATTCTTAGTCAAACATGTAATAGGATATTCTACGTGTGATAATTCCTATATAAAATACCTTTAATAACCAGAAAAACCAAAAACAAATTTGTATATCAAATACATTAAGGGGATTATCCCAAGGATCTATAAACCTAACCATATATGGGTCTTCTAATACTCCTAATTCAGATATAATAAGAATTAGAAAGTGAAACATATTTATATATAAGTGGAAAATTGTGATCTTATCATATAATTGATGATATATTAATGTAATAAATATAGTATCAAAATTTTTTCATGGTATATTTGAATACGATAAAAAAATATGACGTCATCCAAAAAAACCCTGTAGAAGGAATCTAAGTAGGGGTGGAAAATTGAATTCATAAATGCCATGAAAATAGCAGGAACATTTGTAAGTCAAAATGACATAACCAGGTATTCAAATAAAACATACTAATATAGAAAACATGTACATGGTATTTTGATGGTATGGATCGCACATGATTATATCATGATGTATGGTAGATATTCAAGAGCACTCTAGCTCCTTGGAGCTGGTCAAAGAGATCATCTATTGGAGGAAAAGGATACCAATTCTAACATTATTCCGGTTCAACTGGTGGTAATCCACAAAAATAAAGAGGGTTCCAACCAACTTTCTGGAGAATAGGAATGTAGGATCCAAAGTAAAACTATCAGGTTAGATAAAACCCTTAAATTATATACCCTAAAACTATATCTTAGTCTAATTGAGCTTTGTAGGTTCCATCCTACATAAGGGAATAGATATTGTAATTTTACATAGAACAATAACAATTCAAAAATCCACCTCTATTAAAATAGGTATTCTACGTATATTTTCATAGAAAAAATCCCCCAAAAAATGCACAATTGAAGGATAATATATTTGACACATTGTTTAATCTTGTAGGAGAAGGTTAAATATCTGGGATATCTCTCCTTCCATCCCACAATGCTCTGTTTTTTCTCAACTAGCATGTACATCACACACCCCATTATATTAATATCTATTACCCTTAGGATGTGTTAATGTTCTTCTTTGACATCAACATTGAATGATGTAATGATAAAGAATTTTACAATCCAACCATGTATGAAATAATAAACTATCATATCATGGATAATGAAATTACAAAAGAAGTGATAACTGCCAATATCAATAGGAAAGTCATTGCATTGGTGTATAACCAATGACTATTCAATTAGTGGCATATCTAGTGTCATCACCCAAAAAAATATAGAATTTAATGCTGAAGACTCTCAATGATTGATATATAAATAAAGCAGTGAGAGGAAACTGTATAAAAAAAAGTAGATATGGTAGTATAGTCTACTTTAATAACATGTCATTAAGTAGATGGTCCTACAATATAATCCTTGGGTATGTATTGTAATGAGTGAAACTATCCTCTTCTGAAACCATGATCTATACCTTTACGACCCTAACATGATTGAATATTGATAAAATGGATTATATCTGTGGCCCAAAAACCAAAGGATGTCTATCTCCTAATAAGATTATAGTATGTTTCTATTAGAACTCACAAGTAAGATCAAACATTATAGGTTAAGGTTGTGGTGAGCACTATATAGATGACACCAAGAATAGGTAACTCTCTCGGATATGATTATCAGTGCCTAGTTTGAGAATAGTAGTATGTAAAAATCATGGTACTACTAGAGGTATCATTGGGGGATCAGGGACCACTACCTCTAGAGCATGATTGTCCCCACCCTCATGGTAGACAACACAAGGGAATTAAGGTGGAATTTTTCTAAAAATTCTAATTACAAATCTTAGGACTTGATATCAAAGTTGATAGGATCTCTAAAAGAAGAATATAAAAAGGAAAGGGCTCACTACCCAACATACTACCCCAAATACCCACATCGAAGGTCAGGGTATTGGTAAGTGTTAAGGTTTTCATCTACAGGGATTCAATTATTTGGCGGTCTAATTACATGTTATAGAGAAAATTTCTATTTAAGTTGTAGTTAACTATGTGATTAATAGAAATCCATTTTTTTATAAGTCAAAATTTATATCATAAGTATGTTAGTGTGTTTATACATAATTCAATATCAAATTAAATGGATTGTAATTCTTATATTATAAAGGCATATACACTTTATAAATTAAAATTGACACCCATTTAATTTTAACCATCCCATTAAAATTTGGCCTCATAATGTAACAGTTAAAATAAGATTTCTCAATATTATGAATTACCGATTCCAATTTATAAAGGACCATACACTTATAAATTGAAATTGGTGGTTGTGTAATCATATCCCAAGTCAAGCACAAGTAGCAAAAGATACATAACTTACATGGGTTAAAATTGGATATTTAAAATGACACCATGAATATATATAGGATAATTTAGGTTGATAATGACAAGTTATACCACTGTATTTACCTTCACTATAGAATTAATTAGTGGCACAGTCAAATAGAATAACCATGTCACACTCCATAATCAAATGAAACATGTGCAATAAAAGAAATAAAATTATACAATATGTAATGGAATATGCATGGAATATGATTCAACAGATTCCTATAATGATACGTGTAAAAATTATCATTTATGTACTTGGCCAATGTAGAAGCTTCATTAAGAGTAAAAAAATACCAAAATTTATGTTCATCCCCAAAAGGTGAATGTTTATCAACTATAATAATTAGAATATAAAAAAGCAATTCCCTGTTCTCAAGAATCCATGTATTTACCCATATCATGGGATTGATATAACCAAGAATGACTTATGTCCAAGTTCTAACACATTCGTAATCTCTTTTCATAATATACTAAACAATATAACAATAAAATAAATGCATTAATCGAACATTGTAACGTCCCAAACATGGTTCACTCTTGAGTAACCATAACCCGTTGGCCACATGGCCTCCAGTGTACCTCCCAATATTCTATAGGCTGAAGCCTAGTAGAAACGGTATAGGGTGTTTTTGTAGGGATAAAATTACCTTAGGCTAGAGTAGGTCAGAGTTGTGATAAAAATTAATAAACATCATAAGAATAATGATAAAGAACAACAAAGAGAAAAAAAGAATATTAATCAATGAAATAAATAATAATCAAAACCATTAAGACATATGCTATAAAAGAGATAATGGAATGCCTCTAAACAATGTGAAACATGAATACATGGTAGCATGTAGGTGGTAAAATACATGATGTAAAAAAATCTGAATGTGAAAAAATATACTTTTGCATCCCGAGCACTCGACCAGTTATATGCTGGCAAGCTCCCAAAATTAAGCAAGCCGTCATGTGTCCAAATAAGGTTTCATTTTCTTGTCCACACTAGTTATCTTATACTCTACTTGGGTACCAACGATTTACCTGATAGGGTCCGTGATAAACCTAAGTAGGCCACCAACAACAGTAACTCTAAACAATATTGCATGTGAGTATAAACTGTAATAGTGTGTTTGTATATCAATAGTTAAACAATACAACATAATTAACCCACACCTGCTTTAGACATAGGTGGTGTCTCTGGATATTTAATTGTGTAATTAATTAATTTAATATTCAGTTTATAATATATGTAACACATGAGGAGTCAACAATATTAAAATAGATCGCAATAATATAATGGGAACTAAGGTGAAACTAAGGAATCCCTGGTCTAAGGGGTTAGGCCAACTAATTGTAGTTATCATGCAGTCTGGATATAAGGTTCTAAGTGTAATCCAATGGGTATACTTAATAAATTTTAATATAAATTAATATATCTATGTCCATGTAGTCTATGTATAGAAATATTTTTCAAATCATGATTGGTCCATGTGGGGTGAATCCGTTGAACCACATGTCCATAGAAGTCATCCTAAATCCAGGGAGTATATATGATGCATTATAATAATATATAAATCGTATATTGTGAATATTCAAAATATTTCAATGGAAATAACATATTAAGATAAAGAAAAAAGTGCAAAGGGGGTATCTCCTTTAACAACTAAGTCAACGAATTTGAATGGTGTCCTCTGAGAGCTCAAGGCATTCCCTCATGAATCCAAGGCTATATTGAGTCTAAACATTCCTATAAATAAGAAAAAATGTCTACATGAAAAAGTAACATTATAAAATTAATATCATATTTCATCTTAGGCCATGTAATACAATTGAAAAATACATTCTAATTAGATTCATTCAATTACCTTTCATCATACATGACATAGTAAAACCGTGAAATTGAAAAAATTATTTATACAATTACATTTTACAATTGGAAAGTGATACATATATTCATATATATTTTTTCATTTAAAAAGACAAAATTTTATTTATTACAATTGAACACATACAATAACAAAGTTCAAGAAGAGCACACCCGAATGATGTAACAAATAATACCAAATATGACATTAAAGGAGTAACCAATAACACACCCTAAATGGAACGGTTAATATTGAAGTGATAACCAAAATTAATGTCATGATGTGTCAATAGGTCATTAGAACACAATTTATAAGAATTAGTTTATGGGGGATTAATTTAAGGTTAATTCCAAGTGAAACTGGTGTACGAAAAATGAGAACAATTTATAAACCACGATTCTTTGATGGATAAGTCATAGACCATATACCTTGTTCCTGTAGTATATTCCTAATATAGTACATTCCCTTAGTTTTGGTTTAATAAAATAAAAATAGAATATTAGAAAAATGTAATAAAATAGGGTATAAGATATTGAATTAAAATAGCTCAGTTGATTGGAATATACATGATTAAAGGAACTAGAGGCATTAAGACCATATTTTGAGTAATCTAATGGGATGAATAAATCTTGATTCCAAGGTCAGATGGATGACATATCTATGAACCAAGCTTTAGGAATGATAATAGAGCTTCAACGAATAAGAGGAGGAGGAAGTACTCTTTACTAGAGAAAAAAATAATAATGATTTGTGGTGAGGTATTTTAAATAAGTAAGGAAGAAATTCATTTTACATGATAGTAAATGTGGTGGGGGTGGGTCACATAGTTTGGATACACAGTTGGACTAACTTTTCACCCAAATTAAATCATGAACTAGCTCAACAGACCACTTACATTGTATGGACAAAAATTTTCACTAACCTTGTGTAGCCTATATAAAAACCTTTTCAATCAGACCTGTATAAGTGGTAAGACCGTGCATCTAGATCTATATGATTAGAAAAAACAAGATTCCCCTATATAGTTCACTGGATCATCTTGCATGAATCAGTTAGGTCACGTGTTATGGGATTAATGGTTTCTTCAAATCGTTTGACCTTCTTATTTCCTCCCAAATATTTTGGTTCTAGTATTTTAAAAATCCATTAAAACACTTGAATCCACTATGTCATAAACCAAGCCAAGATGCCATCCAAGACGACACTCGAGCCAGTATAAAACATGTCCTGAATGGGTGTTTTCAATCTCCATGGTATGAAATCATGTTTTGGGTCATCAACAATGTGATTTGGGAATTATTTCACCAATTTATATAACCATAACAATCAATAATAAAAAAATCATCTAACTAAATAAGAAAAACAAAACAAGGAAAAATAATTTTTAGAAACATGGTTCACAATAATAAACAAAACCTTAATGTACTAATATTGGATGGTAAAAATGATACTATCCCAAAACCTCTATTAAAGAAGAGGAACATCATCATCAATCTTTCACCTTTAACACTCACATGATGTAGAATAATAGAATCAAGATCCACCATAAAGACCATGATACATCTTGCATTTACCTAGGTTATATATAACAAAATCAACATACACTCAAATTTTTATGTAGGGTGTGAGACGAATCCAAGTAGGATTACACCCATAAGAAGGCTTCCAATACATAAAATTAAAAGAGAAATCACTATGAAAATTTTATTACAAAACATTGAAACATTTATAAACAAACATTTTATAGAAAAATGATTTCAAGAAACAATATTTTAAAATTAGAATAAGACTATGGTCTACCATTTTTTGATGGTATAAAGAACATCACCAGAGAACCATTATAAATTTCTAAAGTTACTAGCACTAGTGGGATTCAATGGACCTCATATCTCAGTGAAACATGGTAAAAAATCCATAACCCATAGTATTCTCATGCATGAGCCAATAAAGAGGAGTACATAAAATGTTCTAGAGGTATCTAGTCATAATCATAATTTAGTTAGTGTTGTAATAAAAAATAATTCTAGATGAATTTGGGATAATATTTTTCTGAATCAACTAGAATAGTAGACCTAGTCTTCTCACCTAGATACCAAGGATTAAATTGCTGCTCAATTTCAATTTCACATATCAAATGGAGACAACATTCGCATTCACACACAAGAAATGTTAATAAACATATATAAACCTACCACTTATCATAAGAAAAACCTCTTTCAAATTCACACACATATCAAATCCATTTAAAAAAACCCTTCACACAACATTCATATGTCATAAAACACATTTATAAATCTTAACTTAATACCACATAAGAAATCAAATGAATTTCATTTATAAAATTACCTTCAAGATAATACACTCCCCAAAATCTTTTGAAAACACATTTCTCTCCACAAAAACATTCCATAGAGAAAATATAGGATGCATGGAAAGAATAATAAAAAAATATTATAATGTAAAATCATGGAGTCTTTTACATAAAGCTTTGAAACATCCGGAACCTGCCAGAAAACCTACAACCACACCAATACAAGATGCTAACAAAGGAATGATGGAAAATTAACCCCCAAGATAATACTAATTAATAGAGGTTTGTACTATCATTAGGTCATTATAATTGATGAAAAATGGGAACCCAAGAAAGGGGAGGGAAGAACACTAGAAAAAAGGATTTATCAATTGACAAAGGCAGCTATTTTTGTATTCCTTGAGAAACTCCACCAAATATAACCAAAAATTGAAGATGAAATGGAGCACAGAGGGAAGGATGGGGCTCTTAGGGTAAAAAATACATAATGGGGATGATAATGGGTGTTTAGAGATAACAATTGAAGGGGGAAATGGGTAAAAATCTCATTTTTAATTATATGAACTAGTCACAGAGTTTTCTTGCACAGTTTACCAAATGATTTAGAAACCATTTTACCCTCACTATATGAGAGGGACATTCCACATATTTTACCTATATTGTTTGGAAACCATGCACCAACTATGAAATAACCACTATCTTGAAATGGCCAAATGTGTCATTGTTTCATGGGATAGGGCACACAATTTGACAAACTGTGCAACAACGGTGCACCACCTTCTTCTATGACCAAATTCTCTATTTCTACAAATAAATAATCGGAAATACAAGGGAAAAGAGAAATAATTAAATTAAAAAAATTAATACCTCAAAATGAATACAGGAGTGGGATAATTCCCCCCAACTTGAAAAATATTTGTCCCTAGAAATTCAACCTGAGGCTTGATCAAAAAATGGATATTCCTCCTCAACCCTAGAATTACGCTCCCCAGTCTCATACATATCATTACTATGATACCATTGAACTCGAACCAATATAATTAAATTATGACAAATCACTTTCTCCTAAGAATCCACAAACCGTACTTGTCGCTTGAATACAGAAAAATCAAGGTCTAACTATAGATCATCTAAATTCAACACATGGGATGAGTCTGGTTTTTATTTATTTAACTGAGAAACATGGAACATATCATGAGTTGAAATTAATTGAGAAGGAAAGGATAACCTATATGAAATATTAACAAAATGTTTAGTAATATCCAAATGTCTAACATACCTCGGTGTTAGATTCCCTTTATTTCTCAAAAAATGATGACCCATGTGAGGTTAGACATTAAAGAACTCCCATTCAACCATATGGAACTCCAATGATCAGCACCTCTTATCAGCATATGAATAATAGTCACTTTGAGTAGCCAAAAAATCCTACATGATTAACTAAAATTTATTAGAATTATCATTCCACATGGCTCGGTCCCAACAACAAGGTCTCACCCACCTCATCCCATCACAATGGGGACCTACAAGACTTACCAAAAATGGCCTCAATTAGAGACATTTGAATTGAGTATTGGTAATTATATTTAAACATAATATTATCCAATCCCAAATGGATATCCCAAAAATTACCCAAGCCCAACACACATTCCTGGATCATATCTTCTAAAATATAATTCTCCCAATTTCAATGATCATATTTTAGGAGGATGTTATTCCATAAAAAACTCTATTTATGACCCTAATTCCTTAGGATGGTATTCCAAAAACTGTAAGGTGAAATAGGGGCCCCTAAAAAAAATTCGACATGACACCATGAATCTTCTCAAATTCCTTGTGATACAACACACCCAACCCATCCACTTCGGCTGAATAATTGATTGGAATAAAATTTGATGATATGGACAGACAATCAATTACTAACCAAATAGAATCCCCTCAAGGTGTATGAGTTAATCCAATAATAAAATCCATGGTGATATTGTTCCACTTGTAGGTAGGAATAGGAAGTGTTTGAATGAAAACATAGGGCCTCTGTTTCTCCACCTTAACTGGCTGACACATATAATACTGCAATATTAAGTCAGGTATATCTCTCATAATTCAGGGAAACAAAAACTAATGATGCACATCATAAAAAATGTTTGTTAAGATTGTATGAATGGACCATTGAGAGTAGTGACTATCCTGTATCACCACCTTCCACAAAGATAACAATACCACAAAGAAACCCTTGATGTATAAACCTTATAAGGAAATAAAGACCAGTCACAAGATGTTTCCCCACCATGAAGGAAGTGCATAGACTGCTAGCACAAATCCTCACTAGGCTTCTCCTTCTGAATCAGTTCTACAATAAAATGAGGCAGATGAACCCTATATAAGAATGAACCTCCACTATGCTCCTTAGTCTATAAGTGAATTTGAGAAAAATCACGATCATGATTCTCTCATCACTAGACTCTTTAAGGATTGCACTATTACATTCCTACCTAATGTACCAGCCACAAAATTTACTCTTCCTGGGGTATAGTCTATATCAATGTCGAACCCCTGGCAGTACTCAACCCAATGATGCTACCACAAATCCAAATATTTTTGTCAGAAAAATCATGCCAAATTCTTATGATTAGAAAGAACTATAAATTTAGTGAAAAATGATAATAAAACAAAACTTTAATGGCATGCATCATCTGTACAAGCCCTAGGTCATGGTTTGATTAATTCTTATTTTTTGGATGGATTTTATGCAATCGATAAGAGAAAAAATGATCATTTTTTAGGGACACACACCTGAGACCTATAACCTAAGAATAAAAATAAACCACATATCTCATTTCTGATTCTGTCTGCATCAAATTATAAGTTGTGGCAAACATACATTAAATATCCTCAAAGGAAGCTTGACACTCTAGACTGCATTTAATCATTACCCCATCTTTGGTGAGCACCTTCATGGGTGATTCATGTTAAGATAAATCTATAATGAACCACATATAATGGATATTCATGCCTAAAATGATTCCAATATCAAAAATGTCCTTTGGATGATCCCATGACCTCACTGCATTAATCATCTCAGGGTCCACCAAAACCCTTTTATTTGAGAACACATTAAACAGAAACAACAAATAAATTACCGAAAATGTATATTAATAAATATTTTCATAGAGATGATGATCTTGAAGAGTTCTGAACATGATCCTAAAATGATTCTCATGATCCACCTTTATTCCATAATAAACTATGATGTCATGCACGAATACCAACAAAAGGAGTCTAGATACTGGTGGAACACTCTATTCATGAGCTACATAAATACTGTTGAAGCATTTATCAGCCTAATAGTCCTAACAAAATACTCAAAATGTTCATACCCACATAGAAAGGATGTTTTCAGAATGTTTTCTTCTCTAAATATGACAAGGTGATAACTAGAACAAAATTATATCATAGAAAACCACTTTCCTCCCTTTAATTTGACAAAAATCCATCTATACGAGGCAGTGGGTACTTATTCATAATGGTTACCTTATTCATCTTACAATAATCAATGAACAACTAGAGAGATACATTATCCTTTTTGTAAATAGAACTGGGGTGAAACAAGGTGAGTAGTTAAGGAAAATGAAACATTTTGATTCCAAATAATCTTTCTATAAATTTAATAACATCAAATTTATGGGGTTCTATATAGTATGAGGGAATGGGTATCAACTATATTCCATTTTCCAAATAAATACATAACACCACATCCTACTATGGAGGAAATATATAGAAATCCATTTGAAAAACATTTTGGAAATCATCTACAACATTCGGTAATCCACCCTCAAGAGAACCATCATCGTCAACCAATTTGGGTGAAGAGATTTGATAAACAGCGATTCCATACTCCAAAATTGGGGGAACAACATTACCAAATCAAGGATCCCATTTACCTTAAAAAACATGGTAACTTCTATCTTGTTCCACAAAACATACTCAAGATCAATAAACATTAATGTGCACCTGAAAAAACACCATCCAATCTATACCTAGGATCACATCCAAGAGGTCCATTTTCAAATATAGAACAACAAATTACATCTCGAACCATAACATAGTGATTTGAAAAGGAAAACTAAAAATATGACGTTAATTATTTACAATCATTGTTACCAACTCCTTCACATAAAAAATTAGATAAATTATTATACATAACAAATCAAAAAGGTGGGAAGAATAAAATGAAATAGAAGCACCAGAATCAAGGAGAGAAATGACTAAGGATGATGTAATAAAAATGTTTCCTAGAACTATCAAATGTACAACATTCGATTCCTCCAGTGCTTGGTCCATCACATGAATATGTTTTGTCTCCACCTGAGCCTAAGAATGACAACTACCCTATGGCTCTTGCATGAACTGACTTTTCCCTTAGGAAGATACAACCCCGCTACCATGACTACCAAATCAGGAATCCACTATATTGGATGGTTCTACATATGATAAAATTACTCTAAAAGCTATAGATCATCCACCACTCTAATAAGAATGTATGTCCCTGAACGCTACATGTTTCCTATAGATCTACATCAGGGAAAAGTTCTAGGGGTACATGTTCATGAAGGTCATATGTGCCCTTACATCCCACATTTATGGAACACAACCGACCCATCATTGGATTCCACTGATAAAGAGATCCAAAAGGATGAAAAAAACTACCACCTCCCTTTTCCCCAGGCTTGTATCACTTATTATTCTTCATTGATGAAGTAAAACTTCCCACAAATAACTCATATCCATTGATACAAGCTGAACACTGTGATAAAAATATACTTTCCTTGAATGATCAAAAATTTCAGTATTGGTCTTATGTTTTGATAAAAACATCTGAGATCAGATCTATGGATGTAACCCCTTATTGAACCTTTGATCCTTTATTTTCCTATTGGAAGTGAACTCGAGAGCCTATCGAACTAACTCAGAAAAGTAATTAGCATATTCCGTCACAGACCTGTCTCCCTGGTAAGAACTATGAACTCTTGGGATATGGAATATGCCAAGACCTCAAGAAAACAGTACTCATTGGAATTGAACTAAAATTATTTCATACCCATATTCTTATTCATTAGATCTTGTACCACTATGTCCCACAACTTCTAACTGGGAACATATAACATGAACAAATAAAATTTAACTTTAATAACTTCATGATTATCAAAAAACATGAAAGTCTTATTTATATTCTCAGTAGAGTCCTCGGTATCCTGAAGTTCTATACATTCTAAAAACGAAAGAGGGTTGTTCTTGGGGAAATAATGTTCCATATCCTTTATAAGACGTTGTTTATCTTCTATAACCATAGCAGGACTAGATCCCACGTATTTTTACAAATCATGGATATCCCAAACCAATTATTCCCCTAATATTTGATCAAATGGCGACGGAGAACTCTCATCGTCCTATCCCCGAAGCTGAAATGGAATTCTACAGGGAGGATTCTTGCTACCAAAAAATAACCATAAGGAAAACCAGAAGCTCAAAAATTATAATTTTTTATAGATAATAACAATTACCGACAAATTCATAAATCAATTAAATCCAAATAAATCATAACATCATTTCAAACCAAACCACACCACCCCAACTAGTGTTCTCATATAGTCTACAACCTATATATATCACATGGAGCAGATGAATAAACCAATAACAATATCCTATAACCACTCAAGACATGTTCCAAGGTGTTCCGGCCAAGAAATATACTTGAATCCCGAACCTCAATCCCTAAAAATTTTATCATCTATCTATCCTGACTCATCTAAAATGACTTATCCCAAAAATAATGTATCCTTATCTCATACCATTTTGTCATGAACCAAGTTGGTATTACATCCTACCAAACACACAACCCATTTTGAAACATGAAAAAGGGCATTCCTAATCCCCACGGGCTGGAAAATGGTTCCAGGGTATCAACAATTTTCATTAGGAACAATTTCACACATTTATGTAATAAAAATAATAATAATAAACATCACATAATTTAAAAAAAATAACCAAAAAAATTAAAAAAAATTCATATTCATGGTTCAAAAATTTAAACAAAACCCAAAAGTAGTACAATAGGATGCGAACAATGACAATATCCAAAAAACAACCATGAAACAAGAGGAAACTCATCCACAAGCCAACACCACCAACACCCACATGAAGCAAAATAGTAGCATCCATATCCTCCTTCATCACCACAATATTTTTTCCTTTACTTGGGTTATACATAACAAAATCTATATACACCCAATGGTTTATGTAGGGTGTGAGAGAAATCCCAGTAGGACTCCACCCACAAGAAGAATTCCATGCCACAAACATTATTAGACAAATCACTATGAAAATTTAAATAAAGATTACAGAAACATTTTTAAAAATACTTTTTAATGAAAATTTATTTACAAAAACATGGTTTGAAAATTAAAATAAGGGTAAGGTCCACCATATGCCAATGATACGCACAACATCACAAGAGCACCACATGAAATACCTAAACCTACTAGAACTAGTGGGATTCTATGAAACTCTTATATATGTGAAAAATGGTATAAAAACTGTAACCCACAATATTCACATGAACGATCCACTAGAGAGGAATCCATCCTATGTTCTAGTGGTATCCAGTCATCAGTGTAATGTAATTAGAGATTAATCATAAATACTTATATATTAATATGAGACAAGGCACTTCTGATTCAACTAGTGTACCAGACCTAGTCTTTCCAACTAGATACTTAGGATACTTATTGTTATAAATTTTTATTTAACATATCACATAGATCACCAAATTCACATGCACACACACAAAAAGTGAAAACACATATATAAAACAATATCTTATCATAAGAAAAATCTCTTTCAAATTCACACACACAAGAAGTCAATTTCATAACTCCCTTTCCAAAACTTTCACATTTCATAAAACAAATTTAAAAATCTTAACATGAAAAACCACATAAAATACAACAAATTTAATTTTGATAATCACCTTGAAGTCCATACACATGCAAAAAATCCATTGAAAACACATTTTATGCCACAAAAACATAACATATAGTATATTTAGGTTGTAAGGGAATCATACTAAAGTGATTTTATTATTTTAATGCATTGAATCACATACGTCATGCTTGAAATCATATAAAATCTAGATGAAAACATAAAACTGCACCACTATAAGATCCAAACAAGGAAATATTTAAAATTATTCCTCAAGATTATACGCAATAATACAATATCAAACCATTATTAGTTCATTTTACCCATTTGAAAATGAGAACTCATGAAAGAGGGGATAACCCTAGAAAAGAGGAGAAATCAAGGGAAAGTGGAAGATACATAATGATTCTTGGAGAAACCACCCCAAATCCACCCAAAAAATGATGATCCAAAAGAGAAAAAGGGGAGAAAGGAGGCGCTTAAGGAGAATCATCCCAACGTGGGAGGATAACGAGCCTTTATGGTAAAAATATTGAGGGGGTTTGGTGGAATGGGTAAAAATACAATTTTTAATGACATGGACATGTTTAACCGTTTTTTTGAATAGTATTCTGAACAAGGTGGAAACTATACACCCCTCACTATCAAAGAGGGACATGCTGCACAGTTTCCAAAGAAAAGGGAACACATATTGATAAAATATATGCCAACTGAATGCCACCTACTGTCATACCCAATGTATCTATTGTTACTCAAAAACTAATGGGAAATTGGTCGAAAAATGTAAGAATAAAAGTAAAAAAATGACTAGATCAAAATGAAAAAAATATTTGATAGTCTGTGACCTCATTAAGAAACTATATTATATCTAAAAAATGAATTTAATGGAAAACTAAAGAGTTCATATATCAAATAAATACATTGTTATTAAAGTATTTTATCCATTATTTTATATGAATCTTCTAATGTGTTTGAGTTCACATTTTCTTATAGATATAAATTCCTAGTGAAATTAGAAACCATCCCCTCTTGGATTATTTCATTCTTTGTAAATTCAGTATCTTGTCAATTAATGAACACTGAATTATTCAATGAATGATTTTGGATCTACTATAATAAATATTCAACCCCACAATATATACTTCTTCACTTCATCCATTCATACAAAATCATGACATTAATGAATTATTAATGGTCTATAAGACTGGTACTTAATTTCCAATAAGAATCATGTTATCAAAATAAACTATGAAGAAAATTACTTCACTCCTACTAAACCACATAGAAATAGAAATATCATATTAATTATATATGAATCCAAATTAATTTATGGATCCATTAAAATAAATTTTCTACGAATTGTATTTGTTAATTAACACGTAAAAAGGAATTCTCAACATGTTTATTATGATGGGATAATTTGGATCCAAAAACCCTTCTTATGGGGTCATATAGAAATTTTCATGATGATTATTTTTAAGAGATATTGTTTATAAATCCATTTTTAAAATTTCATAGTCAGGATAAAATTATATGAAAAGAATATTTCTAATGGGTTTTACTAAAGAAACTATTGAAAAGGATTCAACATAGTCAATTAATTGCCACCATTTAAACATTTTCACCTTATCATGAATTTTAAGTATTCAATTATCCTTCAGTGCCTCATTTCTCATTTAATACCTAATTATATCCAAAATGTCTTACATCTACTAGAGGTTGTACCAAAATTCATACATCATTTCGGTATATATAATCCATTTAATAATTCATTGATCCTTTCCACTTGGAAGCTTCTATACAACATAATTTTTTCCTTGTTGGTTATATTGATAGGAATATCTACTAATAACGAGTCACCAACCTTGGTGAAAAGAAAAATAAATCTTTTAGGTTCTATAACCTCTATCTCACTCCTCTGTAGTATTTTTATCTCTAGAACAACCTCTTATATAGGGAGATGTAGAATATATTCTTGTGTATAATCTTCTTTACCATGAGATATGAATACATTGGTTTATATCTCACTCCCACTCTATCTTTTTTATATGAACTTGGAATCAATGAATATAGTGTGTTATGATACTTTTACCCATTTATCTGAGTTGTTGTAAAATTAATATCCCCTTGTCTCCATCTGGTATCCTATAAAAATACACTTTGTGCCTCAAAGTTCACGTTGTTTTCCTAAAGAGGCATTAATTAATAATTTAAATCCCCATTAATATAAATTAATCATATAGTATTCATTTATATGGAAAAGTTATTTTAGAATATTGTTTTCTATTTTAGTTGGATGGAATGGATTAAACATGATCACCTGAATGGAACTTAAATGGCGGGGGTGGGAGGATTGTGATACCTGTTTTCAGACACACCTCTATGCATGAAAGATGATACAAATTAGTAGTGAGGTCAAAAGATAGTCATATGATGACTATAACCTCTAATATAAGGCCGAATGTTCATGCATGAATCTACCAAAAATCATCATGAACTTTCAATATAATGGATATCCCAAAAACCCATAGACAAAAAACATATATATTTATGTGCCATAAGATTTAAAAATATAAAGTAGAAAACTATTTACATGATTCATAAACTAAAATGGAGTGGAAAAAGTTGATAAAATAGAAAAAAATGTGTCATATATAAAAAAAATAATGGTAAATTAGCCAGTAAATATTGAACCAAAACTGAAAAGTAAAAAACATGACCACCATCCCAAATAACATAATCATCCTATAGAATATTTTTCCTCTATGAGTTTATTACTAAACCATGTGTAAAACTCTATTTGATATACATAACTAGATTAAAAATAATTTATACCCAAGAAAATTGATACCCATTCCATGTAAGCATGTAGGGAGTGAGTCCAACAACATAATAGGAACCCCAATGCCTCCTGAATGTCAAGTGATACATAAAAAAGTGGATATATGTTTATATGGAATACATATAGATAGTTTTATTCATATCCATGAAACAAACCAATCTGAAAATATAACACAAAATACAATCAAAAACATACAGAACATGTTATTGTGTGAAAACAAATCCACTGTGAACACCAACTATACCTATTTCATCCAATGATGGAAGGAAGATTTGTCACATACCACAGTCACGACCTGTACAAAAATATTATTGGATAGGTTCCATAATTCTTTGATATTATACTAGACATTTGACCATCCCATCTCACTCATGGTAGGGTAAATCACCAACTGAACACTACATTCTCACAGAAGTTAAGACAATCCATCGATAATCTAGATAACATCTCAAATCAATCCTCGTCACACTCATAGTGGTCCCACAATATGTTATTGTATCTTGGTACCATTAATCTCACTCATGAATTACCTAATTAAATTCCATTGGACCTAGCCATCTTACACTTGGATGGCCTATCATGGTTAATAAAACTACCTCATTCATGTAGAGGCCAAGATTCATATATAATAAAGATGCTAACTCATGCCAGTCCCTCTAATTAAATCTCGATTATGGTGAGGCAAGTCCACATGACCTTCTTATGCCCCAAAATCTACCACTTATCACAATTACATAGTTATTTAACACATGAAATAACACAGAGGTCACACAATCCATCACATAATGTCACAACTCATACAAGGATCTAGTAAATTAGGATCCATCGCCACACATAAATTTCATCCGAAAATGATAATATAAAACCTATATGGTTTGATCAAAACATTTCCACATAACCTGAGATTTGATACTAAACCAAAACTACAGTCCAACATAGACATTTTGGAATCAACATAAAAAATTCAATATACATAAAATTCATAAAATGGTCACATTCAAAAGATCATATGATTTAGAAAAAAATGGAATCACTTGCCAATTTAAAAACAAATAAAAATGATTTCAACCATTTCTTATTTAACACCCATGTTAGATACTAATTTAAAATAATTAGAATAAGTAAACCTTTGATTTCTTACTTACTTAAGGATCGTGGAAAAATCATATCAAAAAAATATTAAGAAATTTAATTTCAAATTTTGAGATACAATTTAAAAAACCTTTACCCAAATCACAAATTTGACAAAACTTTTTAATTTTAAAAAAATCCCTTTAAAAAAATTAGAATTAAAATATCTTTAATTTTTTAAATAACGCACATTCCACTAAACGTAACATAAATAGGTCCATCGACACTCATTCGACCATGGTGACACCAAACAATTATTGAAAAGTAATGAAGTTAATGTTTAATATTAGATTAATATTGGAACATCCCAACTTTTGGAGGAAACAAATAGTCGTGAACCTGATGTAATATAATACGTGTAATGTCAAAGAATAATTACCAATTAACAAAGAGACTCAATTAAATTTAAGTCCAAAAACCTTAACTAATGATTTGATTATCATTATTGAGATCATAATGAAATTTTTATGGGTCTATAAGAATACATATAATCAATAAACACAACAAAATTTATTAATTAAACAACTAAATAATTTTTCAAAAATTGAACAACAAACCCCAAACTCACATAGCACCTCTATGAAACAAAAACCATGAGAAATGGTGTACAATCTTCTACTGAAACACAACCTATCTTAATCCATTCAAATCCTCAAATTAAATAATATATTCAATAAGAAAACCGTTTTATAATAATTATAACTCTCAAATAAATTCATAAAAAGCATAACATTTTTCAAAAATGATAAACAACATCAATATACCCACATATGACCTCTTACACAAATCGCACATGAAATACCCACAAGAATAATGATTTCACCATGATCTGGTGAAATTTTCCCTCTAAATGTTTATTCATATGAACCTACATCAATAAATCATTGAAAATAATAAAAATATGTAGATAGAGATAGATCTTTCCTTTAATAATTTTGAAAAACTTATCTTGAATCAACCAGATTAAAGGGGATACACTAGAGGGTGAAAGAAGATAAAAATATAGACCACCCCCTTAATTCTATCATCCACAGATATGGGATCCCAAGTGGCCCCTAAAAAAGAACATAGGTCAAATTATAAGAATGAACCTAAATTTGGGCTTCCAGCACTGGTCCATGGCATGGATAGGGGGTTCACATCATGAATCCTCTTCTAGATAGGGGAAAGACCAAATTCCCTAATACATTCATATAGTGACCTGTATTCTTGGATTGAATGCTCCTGCGTAGTGAAACCCTTTCCTGGATACCAAAATCATGGACTATAAGGTCCCCAAAGAAAGATGTTCATGATATGAATTCCATTATCCATTTAATGATTGGAATGATATTACGCACTTCAGCAGCTCAGCCACTTGGTGGTTTCTTCGATGTCTACTTGAACACTCAAGTCATCCACCAGGCCTCAAACCACATCTAAAACACATTTTTATAATGTTTAAATAGTTTGGATCCCAATTATAATTTTGTTTCAAGAAAAAAACCTCAAAAAAACAAAATCCAAATCATTTATGGATATCACAACCCTTAATGATGTTTTACATTTTAATATCACTTATTTTAGTTGTTTGCTCCTATCTGTATTGAATATTCACAAAATAATGGAATAATAATTTCATGTAACAACCTTTATATTACCATTTGTATTAAGGTATGGTTCATCTATTCACTTGAAACATTCTATTAAGCTGTAGTAGGAGGGATGGATTTGGAATAAATCATATTCTAATATAGATAATCAATGAAAAATTGGTTATAATATTCTCCAATATAGTCTATGATGTGTTTTTTATTTTCTTGTCAAGTTGATAAAGAACTAATAATTTTATTACATGAATTTATCAACGTAATAAAACATATAACTCATTAAATAGACATCAATATTTACTAAATTCACCAGCAAAAGTCATGAATTATGAGTATCCACCCCATTCTTCAACTAGAAATGATATGAATTAAACTATATGAACCTAATCAAGATTACATGTATCACTTTCACCTATTATACTAAATAGAGATTTTTTTATTATACTTTTTAAACTATAGAACCATAAACCAAGTGGTTTTGGACCAAAATAATATAAATATCATCTTGGTGTAATCCATTCAATCATTTTTTGTTTACCTAACTTTTTGGGGATCCCATAATTGGGTCTGTTATGATTCATGAGAACTTGATTCATTATTTATTTATTTTACGTTTCATGATTAATCCAACACATAAAGACTATTTTTAAATATCACTAAAATTTAAAATTATATCATTATATTAGAAAATAAATTTATTTCCAAATTTTTAAAATAATTCCATTTGTGCTACAACATTTTTTATGATTAAATGTGGGATTGATCCATGATTTAGAAAACTACTAATATAAATATTTTTTGTATATGGTTGTGGTTTTTAAAAAACCACAATATATATATTTATAATAATTAAAAAAATTAATTTTCCCCACCAAACATCCTTGAGCCGCTACTATTCCATCTAGATCCACATTTCCACCCCTCTATCTAGTCCCCACCAACCCACCCCATCATCAGATATTCTTATCAAATCCATACTATCCTGCATCACTATCCATGACCCAACATCCCACCCCATTATATAATCCCCATCCTATGAGTTCTAACATCCTACCCCACCATAAAATCCCCCATTACCCGACTCCATTATTCTATACCCTACATCTGAACCACTTTTTCCCACCCCTATAAGTGGCCGATCATCCAACCCCCTTTTAGGGACCCTTTCGATCCTATTCCAGCTTAAGGTGTACTGGGTGAGATAGACACCTAATTTATATCTTTTCATAGAGTGTACTTGAATTTAATCTTGTGTTTTGAGTTTTTATCTTATACATCATATTGTATGATAAATATAAGAAAGAAACTCACTTGTGGAGAAAATAAAAATTAATAAATTATACAGGAAAAAATATAATATAATTAATGGTGGACTTGAATCATTTTTTATATATGTATTTAGATGAAAGGGAAGAAGTTTTGGGGTTAGAAATGAGGTATTTTCCTAAAAATGGTCGTTGAATAAAAATTTATGTTGTACTAAATATGGACCTATACATTATATTGTAAGAATAAGGGATTTTATGGGAATATTTTATGGATTAAATATCACATTTTCATACAAGGATGGTGTTAGTTTTTTTATTATAGTCTTATATTATTATATAGTTATATTTTTTATGAGAGATTAGTCAAGAAGTGTTTAATTTTGTGTAAATTAATGTAATACTTGTTTTAAAATATATGTTCTGAAATTATTTTTACTTTAAAAAAAAATAAGAATGCTAATAAAAAAATTATATAGTGGAATGATCCAATTGAAAGTAGATAGTACACACACCATTCAAACATCATTTAATTTTCATTATAACCCCACTTATATAATATATAGAACACCTTATGTCTTCCTCTCAATGACATCGGACATGCCCTATGGTACACTCTAAATGAAATATGACTTTCCCACTATCCACCCACTAGAATACATATGGATAAATTTCTTTATATTAAACAAGTTTTTTATGTGATGTTTAAGCATTTAGGGTGTTGGTGGACACACCAATTACATTATGATGATATTGGAGGGTCAATATTATAGGTAAAAAATTACTATGAAAATATATTAAATTTTTATATACTAATATTTTGGTTTTAATTATAATAGATAAAAAAAGTTAGATATACAAACATTTATAGTTCATAACTATGGAATTTGAAATGAATAAATATTATTACACCATTTGATAGTATTGGAGATCCAACAAAGGATAATGTGGGACTATTAGGTCTGATTTTAGGTCATTTGGATTTTGATGTAGTGAACCTTCCAATTAAATATTACGATTGGAGAGATAAGAATCTATATTAGAATAATGAGGTATTTAATTCATAGATGAATGTCATTTTAATAAATTATCCAACACAAAATTAATTGAATGTAATTTTAATATATATTCCAATAATTTGTATAAATGTATTTCATATATGTTTTTTTACATCACGATGGAGTGGATTTTACATCATTGACTATTTGGCATATGTACGATGAGGTACCTAGAAGTGTAACTTGATAATACTGGACTATTTTTTTGATATTAATCAGAATATCAATAATAAGATATTGAATAATATATTATGATATTCATATCAGTTTACATATATGTTTATTAGACTATTATTATGTTTCATGGTTTTTATTTCAGTTAGTATATATGAAATATTCATTGAGCATAACGAAATATATCATCCCTCAGACCCCTGGTTACAATAAGTCTTCTAAAAATAATATTTTATAGTAATATTTTCATGAATTTAAATATCTATATGATAATATTATTTACTTTTTATTAAAAAATATATATATTTTTTTGTCATGTAAATGAATAAGTTAGGAAGACAAGTTATTCTGATATATTTATAATTAGATATACCAAATATGATCATAGTTAGGTGAATGGGCCTATCAATAATATTAGAGGTACAAATTTCCATACCTCATTATTTTATGATTCCTTAAAATCTATTGTGTAGTAATAAATTTTAGATCCTTCTTCTTATTCCTTGAAATAATGAAATTAGAGGTATTGTGAAAATATTATTAACTGAATAAAAATATTCATAGTCTTATTTAATCAATTATTGGTGTGGATTATTCTGAAATTATTTATGATATACATAAATAAAATATTATCCATATTTTAAATTTTTATTACATAAAATTCTAATGATATATGATTTAAATGTTAAAAAAAGAATCATGAGATTCCAACGCTGCATATTTTTTTTTCTAGGTATCCCATGATTATTCTATTGGACATGTCCTTTGGATGAATCATCAAGGTTATGTGTGTAGGATGTGTTTAGGATCCTAACCATGTCAAGTACTAGGCAGGTAACCAGGGACATTATGTTCATCCACATATTCTTCAAAGGGATATTTTTGATGAAATTAATTCTAGACTAATAGAAAAAAATACAGGAATATGGGATTTATATAAAAATCTAGTATAAAAACATTTTCACTATACAACACCCAAAAGTACTATTATATTAGAAGATTTTGGATTATGTCCCCAGTGAGATTACATAAATAGTTAGACAACATCAGTAGGTAAATTATAAAATAACCAAAAAATATAGAAAAACATGTTTTATTTATTTTTACTTGAAATATAACTATAAAATTAAGATAAATTACAATACAAGTTCCAAAAAAAGTGTGTGGACATAAGGATAGATATGATTATCACTCATCGAGAAGTAGTCATGAGGACTGATTTCAAACTCCTTCATGGTGATGTTATAAAACTAAAATTAGTACTTGTATCTTATTATTATTAATAAAAAATTTAATCAATTTTTATCAATTAATTGTCTTGTTAACATATGTACATATTGATTTTATTATTATTTTTGTATAAAACTAAGGGGAACCCTCCTATTGATTAATTTATTATTGATGATTTATCTTCTATATCAGTGTTATTATATACCATTTTCATATATGTAATATTTTAACTTAAATTTATTTAGATACATAATATTTTCTTTCAGCATTTATTTAAAATTATTAATTTAATATTTTTTGATATTTTATATATAATGATATTATTTGAAATAATATTTCCTCTAAATTTTCAAATAATTTTTATTATTTCACCTAAATACTGATGTTATTTTACTTGATTTATTTTATATTTTATACATAGTAGTCATCCTTAAAATAAATTTTATGTAATTATACATTTGATTATGTCAAATTAAGAAAAATAAATCTAAAACACACTTTTACTTATTATTTAATGTTTGGATGTTATAAAAAAATTAAATATTCATCAAAAATATTATATAATTTTGGAAATACTATAAATTTAATTTTTCATCTATATAATTAAAATTATTTTTTGAACTCTATGGACATAGCTGATTTTATATTTTCCACCTTCAATTAGAGACATACAATAATTTCCTAATCCACATTATCTCTTTAAATGATTTTTATACCTTGAGACAATTTTTACATAACACATTTTATACTCATGGGTTATTCATCCAATGAAATTTAATGGATATATGGAAAAAAATTTCTCTATGTCCCACACACATATATATGTAGGTTATATTATGTGATGGGTTGGATAGAAATTATATAAACTTAAATTACATTGGGTGATGAATTTTAACTTGTTATATTATTATTTTAGAACTCTAGAAATTGGCCAATCCAATATTTTATGATTATTTTGGTGTCTATAATTTGATTTTTATTATGATATAATACTGTTATATATGTAATACACTTCTATCATATGTCATTATTCTTCATTTTTATTTTTTTCTATAGTTTTATGACTTGTATCATGTTCATGTTCTTATATTTACCTAAATCTAATATATCCATTATATTATGTAATACATTTTGATCATTCATATATCTGAGAGGGTTATTAATAATGCTTTCATCCTACATAGTCTTTTATATCACATATTTCAATATTCATGTATCTACACATGAAATCTCATGATTTCAGGTATAAGAGGAAAAATACTATGTGTAAATTGTCTAATGAAGTTTAAATTATTTTTTTGTTATAATATAAATTATGTTTTCATTATGAATCCTAGGGTATATATCACATTTGGATATATTTTATTTTATTTTTATGTTGGGTGAATCACGAGGAATATTATTATTATTGTAATTTAATAATTATATCTACTTTTAACCAAGAATGAATGTTGTTTTCATTAAGGGGTTGTTTACATTTCTATTATTAGTGACATGAAAAATGGAACCCAAACATTTTATAAAAAATGATAAAATGTCCTGAAAATAATGTGTTTTAAAATTTGAATAAAATGACCATGGAATTTTTAAAAATTACATGACATATTTCCTAACACAACATCTAGCAGTAATTTCATTAAACTGCCACGAAATGATTTGGTGATGGTTTAAACGACTGTAAAAAATAAAAAATAACTTTCAATGATAGACAATTGTCCTATAATTTTTTATCACGTATTAACAAAAAAATGTTTTTGGTAACTGATGGTATTTTATAAAAAAAATTAAAACCAACATTTTTTTGGCTAGAGAAATGCACTATCATTGGTGCTCTCAATGAAGTTTGGTTTTAGGTCATTTAGGTAAAATAGAGTGGCTGAACATGGTCGTCTTTCAAAGGGGGATGTAATTTAAAAAAACATATTGAAGGTATTTGAAAAATAGAATATGATAAAATAAACAACATAGAAGGATGGGGTTAGGTTAAGTTAAATGATTATAAAATAATAAGAATAAATATAATGGAATCTTTTTCTCATTTTTGAAATAAAATTTGATTAATAAAACACAATGACATGATTCTTTTTTAGAAAATATTTTTATTATACGTAATTGATCAAATTCTATATATTAATTTACATATTAATCATTATAATTTTAATTAATATAATCTTAATTATAATACAATGATTTTTTAACCCTCTATACCTATAAGGGATAACATAACCCCAAAGATGAAATTAATTAAACCCTATGATAGCTTTGGAACATGTAATCACAAGACCATGATTTTATTGATGTACAAATTCTATCTTCTTTTTTGTGTTAAATGAAGGTACATATTTAATATGAAATTATTTATTTATTTAGTTTATGGATTAAATATTAACTCTAAAAATTGATCCTATGTGGTATTGTATTACATATTAAGATTGTGCTCTCACAATTCACACAATAATAGACCTCACATTTTTTCAGGTAATTGTAAATTAAATATTTAGTTACATTTTAATTAGAAAATAATTTAATAAATAATATTTTTTAAATTTCCATAGATCATTGATTAATAATAAATCAAAGAAGAATTTATAAGATTGATCGATTATAAAAAATAACTACTCTTCTATAGGTGGTGTAGTCATCATAGAAACATATTTCTTGTGAAAAGTATTAGAAGGGGTGTAATCGAATCTCTTTTATACTCTTAACATCCAAAATAAAAATTATTGTAATATAAAAATATCATTTAACAGAAGAGAAGAATAAATAAAAAATAAAATAAGAAGTAAGTTGTTTCATACACCAACATAAGAAGTACTATTTGAAGAAGTAGAAGAAGACTTTGATGAAGGGATCATTGATTCGATAGAATCACCTATATAAATTCGTGGAAAGTTCTAGTTTAACCATTTAATCTCTATCATCTATTACATAATTCACCTCCAAACCCATCCTAATATAAAATTTAAATATTTATACGGTGGAGGGGAGTCTAGGGTACAAGTGTTTTCATGTGGTAATGGGAAAATTCATTTAAATATTTTAATACAACATTCACCGCCCCATAGATACCAAAAATCATTAACCATCTGTCCTTTAGGAATTCATAGTTTTTAAAAATTTAGTTTTCATGATTCTCTCAAAACTTTTCCCCAATCCAAGCATGTATGAATATGTTATGCCCAAAATAATGAAGTCATGACCATGTTGGTGAGTCTAGATCATCTTTGACTTACTGGATAACTTAATCCAATCAATTCATAACTTAGCTTATATTCCATGAATAAAAGTTCTGTCACATTCTATTTGTAACATGGATTAAAAATTGTATGAAAAAATTATTAGAGAAAAGATATTTATTTCAGAAATGCTACACTGAATTGTAAATTCTAAAACTGCAATTTTCCTCTCTTTTTTCAAATGAATGATCTAATCCCAATTTTTTTACAAATAAACATATTTTACACAATGTGACAAAATTATGTCATATATTATCAATAAAATATTCAATATTTTTTTATCGACTCCCCCACACTTACCCCTTTTCACTCCTAGGAAAAGTCACATGTCATGTATTCTAAAGAATAGTTACATGATATGCATGTTCATATTCCTCAATCCATAGTGGAATTATATTAAAAGTAAATATACTATCAAGAGTCAATATCAGAAAATTTTAAATTCATTGTCTCAGAAATTATTTCAAAACAATTTCTAATGAGATTAATAACTCTAATCATAGAAACAAAAGTCATGGGCCTATAATACCACTAATTCCAAACAAATGTATGTTCCAATCATTCATTTTTCATCATTTCACCCTTTATTTAGTACATTTATGTGAATTAAAATACTTTTTCTTACTTTATTTAATTCACTGAACCTATTCTACATTTCTTTATAATCAAATTTCAAGACCCACTCACATAATCAATATCAAAAGTCAAACATTAATCTACCAAAATAAATATCCAATCTTTTTGTATTTTTCTTCACACCCCTCATCTATTAATTTTGTATTTTTCAAAATATTTACTTGAAAAAATATCACATTCATATATCAATCATTTTTTGTTCCCCTCATGACACTAATTGTAATGATTAATATAGGATCACAGGTTGAAGAATAATTAGATTTGAACTACCCATGACACATCAAATATTTTTTTTTAATATTTTATGTTTTGTTTTTGTTTTTGATGGATTATAACAGTTAGATAATAGTTACACACAAATATGTCAATTAAGTACAGTAATGAATGTGATCAAAAGTTAAACAAATGGATAGATCATCCACTTATATAAGACGATTTTTTACATATAATAACTATAAAATCAATTGAGTAGGAAAAATTTCACAATTCATGGTTGAGTGAAATGTTGTGTAGAGAAATAAATTAAAAAATTTACCGTAAGAAATATAAAAAATAATGGTGTCCAAATTAAAAAGGATTTATAATGAAACAACATGTAAGAACCAATGTTTTTCAGAATCGTTTGAGTGGAAATTTGAATTTTTTCCGTTGGATTCTCATGAGGGGTAAAATGGTAATTTCACACTATCATATGATCTTGGATAATTTTTATGACACCTTAATTGGTCCTAGAATAGGGAGTTAAACATTGGAATAGAATTTGGTAGAAATATGAGTTGTTTAAGTTTTGGAGGAATATTTAATTTTTAATATTATGGAATTAAATATTAATTTATTCGTGCAAGTTGTTTTGGAAATAACTTTTAAATGGAGTGTCAGATTGATGTTACTTCTGTTCTATTGAGTTTGGAATGGGATGTTTATCCTGGGGATGGAATAATATCATCTCGGGCATCGGGGCCAGCATGAGCCCCTTTTTATCCTTTTCCTTTTACATTATTTTCTTCTTTCTCTTATTTCCACTTCCACATTGAGAACTTCTCGTATGAATCCTATTTGGACATGAAATATGGGAAAAAAATGGAGTTTGAGAACGTGAGAGAGTTGGGTGGCAAGAGGGGTACCGATTCGAAGCTCTCGACATGCTGAGTCGGCGTGCGACAACTGTTTCCGGCCAAAGGTAATGTCAATTATGTTCTTTCCATAGATTACCTTTAAACATGTTTCTAAGTCTTTCAATACATATTTTGCTTATTTGTGGTACTTTGAGACTTGATCTATTTTTTTGGGGGTGAAAAAGGGTGTTTCAGTCGTTTTGAGGGATTTCCCATCGGAAAACCCAAAATACACGGCTTGTGTTCTAGGGGAACACACAATGTCTTCTTCCCGTCAGAGGGAGAAATTTTTTTATTACGTACAAGCCATGTAATTTGAGTACATTCCATTTAGTGGGTGGATGTGTGACTATCCGTGTGAAATAGAACATTGAATAGTGGGTTTTATAGAGTACACGCCTTGTACTATAAGTACACCTCGTGTAACGGAACATGTGAATTTGATCAGGTGAAAATGCAAACAAACTGACATTTAATGAATAGTACACACTATTTACAGTAATTTACATGCTGTGTACTATTACACAGGTATACCCCAAGGGTCTGGCCATTTTTTCTAGCCATGTACTTCTTCAGTTTAGTAGTTTTGGGATGACATATGCTTTGGAAGTCAGATTAGAGTGTGTGGGTAGTCCATTCTAAGTGTTTATCTGCAAAGATCACAATGGTGGAATCCTTTTGACATTTATAGGTCATCTAAATCATGTTTTCAGGGTATCTATTTAAATGTATTGGTTCTTTTTCCTGTTATCGAGTTTAGTTGACACTTGAGAGTGAGTCTTGGCGTGAAGAATGAGTTGGGTTCTTGAACCAACTTAGTTGATAAATTTAATTTTAGTTGTGTTGTGAGATATCTCATGTAACCTATTCTATAGTGGATGTTTCCCTTATGGGACTTTCCCTTCTGGACTATGAGTCCATAATACTAGGCACTTTGAAGCATCCTTTGAAGGATGCCTTTACTTGTGTGCTGACTTAGGGAGTCCTTTGTAGGATCTCTATCTTGTTTTTTTCCTCTGAGAGGACACATGTTATCGAAAGAATATTTTTTCATTCGTTTAAGGATCCCGTATGGGATTCATCCCTTAATCATTGCTAAATATCCCTTATAGGATGCCTTCGCTCATGTTTACTTGGAGGATCTCGTGTATGATGCCACTTTAGTGTTTGACGTTAGGGAACCAGTGGGTGCCCATTGTTTGTCCAACCCTGAGTTGTTACATCAGGTCTGGGTAGAGATGGTGTTTAGGTGTCACCTAGAACCCATTCTAGAGTGGTAACCCCTTGGGGCCTTGGATGTGTTATTGTCATGGGAATTCATGCCACCTTTACTCATTTGTTTATATCGGACAAAGCTTGCAGATACTCTAGTGGTTACTAGAGGTGCTTCCTTATTGGTGGTTGTTGAGCGTCACACGAGGTGTGTTTCTCATTTTTTGGGATGCCTACTTTTCATGTGTTCCTGAGTATATGTGGTTTCATTGTGAATCAGGTTATTTCCCTTCTTGTGGTTGTGTCTGCCCATGTTGCTTGATATTGACCATTTAGTATAGCTTTTCCTATTAGGATACATTTTTTTTCCATGCCTAGTATTGTTAGGATAGAATGATTTTATCTAACATGTTGTGATAATTTGCTGACCGGTATCCATGTATTTCTTGAGGTTAACTTTGGCTTCAACAAATCATTGTGCCTGATTTTCTTTCACAGGGCCTTGAGAACCAACTGTAGATGACCTTAGGGAGAATAGATGTTGGGGGCTTCTCTAGAGTGTATGTTTACTTTTACGTTGCGAGACCATAGGAGGGATGGACATTGAGGTCTCCCTCAGAGTGTCTGTAGTTCCTTGATGTAGGCCACAAGGGGTATTGGACGTTGAGTGCTTCCCCAAAGTGCCTTTTAGTTACCAATATGAGACTATAAGGTGAAATGACCGTGTGTGCTTCCTCAGAGAGACTTTTCTGAAGCTGGGAAAAAGGGGATAGACTGTGAGTACTTCCAAGAGGGTCTCTTGTGTTTGATTGGTTGAACTAGAGTGGATATGTTGTGAGTACTTTCCATAGGGTTGCTTATGTTTGATTGGTTGAACCAGAGGGGATATGTTGTGAGTAATTACGAAAGGTTTACTTGTTTTTGTTTTTCTTCTTCAGAGATATAATTCAGGAACTGACTGAAGAAGGTACATGTCGATTTGATTACAGACACACAGATCAACTTAATGATACAGGCCTTGAGTGGCACGCTGTCGTGCTCAATTCCCTTGAACATGATATCTAGGATATCGTGCTTATGGTCCCAAGGATTAAATGCTGATGTGGGTTCTCATTATTTTTTTCAACTAATCATGAATAGTCATATTTATTTTTATTTGTATAGGTATGATACTTTAAATGTGTTTGTACATAGATATCGATATCCACGGTGGCAGTTTCCTAGTTGACAGGGATTAAATACCTTATGTTCGACTGTGGTTGCACATTTGGTTTACTTACTTTTTTTGTGATCCATTAATGCTGAGCACATTGTTGTTACATAAACATTAGTAGAAAAGTTAAATGATGAATGTTCGGCTGACCTCTTGAGATTATTTATCACCCCTACATGTGAACCTCGGTGTACGGGTAGACCTTATGTCTACTTTTCAAGTTGAGCATGTGTTCTTGGTAAATAGGGATGAGGCCTAGTGTTGCATGATCTGGCAGAGCTTCTCGACTATTTCTTCTGATTGGGCTGCTGCAGTTTGACAGTGTCTAGACATCAGGTATGTAAATTTTCTTGGAGTTAGTGGTGGAGCCCTTTACTTTTAATTTCTGTTTATTTTGTACTTGTATCTTTATGATCATCCCAGTGGGTGACCAGTGTTGTATTGTATTGCATTGTTGTTTGGGGTATTACCACATTTCACTATTTTAGCCTGTTCTATTTAAGTTGTTTATTGCTTCCGTACTCTGATTACTTTAAATTTTGTATGACAATTAGTTATTTGTTTTATTGCTTATTCTGGTATTAGGGCATAGTCTCCTCACTATTACACCCTTGGCCCTCACTACTTGTTGGAAGACTCTAGCATATGGGGAGGCACGCTTGAGGCCTTTTGGTGAACCATCTCAGAAGAGTTTTCTTTTCCTAGTATTTACTATTTGGGATATGGTAGGAAAGAGTTTTAGGATTCTATCATAACCTGTGAGGGATATCAGACTGTTGAGTTGAGAAACTTGTTCCAGAAAGATGTCCTAGTTTTCAGGGTTTGGGATTGATGTTCTGATTTTGTGATGTTACAGTTGCATATTATTTTTTCTTTGAGTGATGAACATGTTGTGTGGTGTTTTTATTTACTATGGATCTCTGGATTATGCCCATTGGTAAGAGTCCAAAGACTTGAATTTCTTCCAGAAAAGGAAAGAGGCATCTCATACATCATACCACGCATGTAGGATTTACATCATATAGGCCTGCTAATGTGTGTTTTTACTAATGACTGAGACCTTTTGGTCTATTTAAACATACTTTTTTACTCTGATGGAAGGTTACTTGTATCTACGTTGAGGTATTTTTGTTGAGTCTGACGACTCAGTCCTCATGCAAAGGTGGTGTGGTGACCCCATTTGGTCTATGTGGAACATGATTCCTTTTTGTATAACCCCTTATTGTGTGATTTTCTCAGGTCTATGGTTATCTAGTCTAATAGATGAGTATGATATCAATAGATACCATGACTTTTCTGGTGAACTGGACCACCTTGTGGTATTTCTATATATGGATACCCGATGAGTCCAAGTTCAGTTTATCTTCTTCTTGGGTTGTAAACTCTAGGGAGTAGTTCCTTTTGAAAAATCTTGGAGAGGATCTGGGCCCTTGTAGTTTGTGTTTTGGTTTTGAATTTCTTTCGTCGATGTGCTCTTTTCAGTCTTATAAGAGGTTTTAGATCTTTTAGGATAGGTGGTTAGACTATGTGACCCAGTTGTGAGAATGTTTCTGTAGTTCTAGGTGGAAGAACAAGAGAACCTTGGTTTTGACTCAAACCCTTATAGGTTTTTGTCTGCTCTATTCAATGTAACCCTTTGTTAGAATGGTTGGCCCGTGTTTTCTAATGCCTTTTGGTGGTTCTTGTTTTTCATAACTGGATTCGACGGGAAGAACTGTTCGGGTGCCTGGACTAGTCGATAACTGTTTCTGATGTTGCTGTTGTGGGTGAAATAATTTGAATCTAAATTGGTGAGGGGCCAGGTGCGATATGAGGAACAATGTTTCATGAAATTCTATGTACTCAGATCCTAGAAGTTGTGTTTTAATGTCATTATGTTTTAGCGGTGACTTTTTGAAATGTCAGGTTACCCAGAAGTGGTTTACCCATGCTTGAATCCTATTCGGGTTTTGACAGGATGTTATCGTGGATCGGAGGGATACGGACATGGCTTCGGTGAAATCTAAATGTACTTCTGTATGATACGACCATTCAATATCTTTATTCGACTTGATTATTCTAAGAGAGAAACGACCCTACATCGAGCATCTTTTTCTTTTTTAATGTTCATCCCTATTGAGGATGGAACCAGTTCTATGTGTTCTCTTAGAGCGGTGTAAGGCAATACATATGGTGGGGAGTGAAAAAATGGGCCTTTGAGGGTGGTTTTCCAGGTTTATGTTAATCCTATGTGTTTTCTAACAGCCTTTGAGGTCAGAGCTTTCTTTTAAGATAACGAGAATGGTATTCCTATGGTGGGGAATACCAATTTGGTCATAGTTGAATATATTCTGTGTAGAAGGTGGTTGTTAACACTATAAGGATAGTTTTTGGACGGTCCAGATAGCTTGGATGTGCAAATGCTTGGGTTGTGAGCATGGATTCTGGTCCATTCACTGGGCTTCTCGGGGACGAGAAGGTTTATGGTGTGGAGTTTATAAGAACCCATGTTTTTTTGGACTGTTGTTTTGAGTAGAAATTTGAATTTTTGTTGTTGGATTCTCATGAGGGGTTAAATGGTCATTTTCCCCTACCATCTAAACTCATAGTAATTTTTTGACTACTCCATTGGTCCCAGAATAGGGATTTAACAAAAGGAAAGGAGTTTTGTGGAAATATGATCTATTAAAGTTTTGGTGAAATATTTAATATATAATATTATTAAATTAAATATTAATTTTTTGGAAAAGTTTGTTTGGAAATAACATTTAAAAATAGTTTCATATTGAGATACCTTCTTCACTGTTGAGTCGAGAATGGGATGTTTAGCCCAGGAAAGGCATAAACTCATGTCGAGTGTCGGGGCTGGCTTGGGTCCTTTTTTCTTCTTGTCCTTTTCATTTCTTTTATGTCGTATCTTCATTCCTCCTCCTCCTTGTGCACGTATCCTATGCCTCCATCTTGTCTGTGGACTATGGAAAAAATTGGATTTTGAAAAATATATATAGAGTAGGGAGGAAAGAGGTGTACCAATTTGAAGCTCTCAACATGCCGAGTCGGTGTGCGAGAACAGTGAGCCGTGAAATCAATAGAAGCTTCAGCGGTTTCTTCTCAAATGTAGGGACATTTATGTTTTCACCATATAATCTCTTTGAACATGTTTTTTAGTCTTTATAGCCATATATTGCTTATTTTTGGACCTCTGAAGCCGGATTTGTTGTTTCATAGGCGAAAAGAGGCATTTCAAGTGTTTTGAGGGATTTCCTTTCGGAAAACCTAGAATACACATATTGTATTCCAGGGGAACACACTTTGTGTTTTTCCCATTCAAGTAAGATGCATTTTTATTAATTTCACCCCATGTACTTTGAGTACACTCCATTTTGTGGGTGGATTTGTGACCGACCGTGCGAAATAGATCACATAATAGTGATTTTTATGGAGTACACGCCGTGTAGTGGCACATGGGCATGTGTTATGGATAAAATGGACACATATTGACATTTTGTGAATTGTAAACACTATGTACCGTAAAGTACATGCCATGCACTATTACACAGACATACCCCATGGGTCTGGGCATGTGTTCTAGCCATGTACTACTTCAGTTTAATAGTTTTGGGATAACATATGCCCTGAAAGTCATAATTGGGCATGTGAGTTGTACATTATGATAATTTTTCCACATATATTGTAGTAGTGGAATCCTTTTTACTTTTATAGGTCATCTAAATTCTGTTTTGGGGTTTCTATCAAAATTGAGATGTTCTTCCTCCAGTTATCTAGTTTTGTTGACACCTGAGAGTGAGACTAGGCATGGATGATGCGTTGGGTGTTTGGGCCAACATAGTTGAGGTCTTTAATATGAGATGGGTTGTGTGATATCTCATGTAACCTATGATATAGAGCATATTCCTATTGTTAGACGTTTGTTTATGGCCTATGAGGCCGTGAGAGCGGCCACATCCAAGGATCCACTAAGGGATGCCTTTACTTGTGTGCTAACGTAGGGAACTCTTTGTATGATCTCTCTCATATTTTTCCTTTGAGAGGACCCATGTTATGGAATTCCTATTTTGAACTTCATTTGAGGATCCCATGTAAGATTCCTACCTTACCCTTTGCTAAGGATCCCGTGTAGAATTCTTTAACTTGTGTTTTCTGAGAGGATCCCGAGTATGATGCCTCTTCACTGTTTGACTTGATGGACTTAGTGGGTGCCCATTGTTTGATGGACCTCGAGTTGTCACATCAGGTTTGGGTAGAGATGGTGTTCAAGTGTCACATGGAACCCAATCCAAATCTGTAACCCCTTGGGGATTTGGATGTATTATTGGGTTGGGTGTTCGGGCCACCCTCACTCGATTGTTTATATCTGACTTGGTTCGTTGAAGTTGTAGTGGTTACCAGATGTGCATCTAGGTTGGTGGATATTGAGGCTAATGCAAGGCGTCTTTCTCATTTTTTGGGATACCTATTGTGCCTGTGTTCTTGATTAGAAGTGGGTTTATTGTGAATAGGGTTATTTAACTTGTTGAGGATGTGTTTTCCCATGTTTCATGATATTCACCGTTTAGTCTAGATTTGCCTATTAGGCAACTTTGTTTCCCATGCCTATTATTGTTAGGATGGGGTGACTTTATCTAACATTCTTTGAATGTTGTCTACTATTATCCAATTAGTTCTTGAGGTTTACATTGGATTCCACATATCGTTGTGCATGATTGAATGGAAGAGGACCATGAGAACCTAGGGTAGAAGACCATAGGGAGAATGGACGTTGAGGGATTCTCCAGAGTGTCTGTTTACTTTTACGTTGCGAGACCATTGAGGGGATGGATGTTGAGTGCTCTCTGAAAGTGTTTATGGTTCTTCAATGCAGGCCACATGGGGAATTGGATGTTGAGTGCCTCCCAAAAGTGCATTTTAGTTACCGATACGAGATTATAGGAGGAATTATTGTGAGTTCTTCTTCAAAAAGTCATTTCTAAAGATGAACTAGAGGGGATAGAATATGAGTACATCCAAGAGTGTTTCTTGTGTTTTATTCTTTGAACTAGAGTGGTTAGGTTGTGAGTAATTCCGAGAGGGTTTCTTGAGTTTGATTTTTTGAACCAGAGGGGACAAGCTGTGAGTACTTCCAATAGGATTAATTGTTTTTGTTTTTCTTGTTTTGAGATATATTTACAGCGTGAACTGAAGAAGGTACATGTTGATGGGATTATAGACCCATAGATCGACTTAATTATACATGGCATGAGTGGCACGTAGTCTAGCTCATTGTCCATTCACAGGATGTCATGGAGATCGGGCTTATGGTCCCATGGATCTACTGGTGATGTGGTTTCTCATTATTTGTTTCACCTAATCTTGAATAGTCATATTTTTTTATATGTGTATAGATATGGGTCAATACATGTGTACATACATAGATAAGGATATCCATGGTGTCAATTTCCCAGTTGACATGTATTACATACTCTGATTTTGACATTGGTTTCACATTTAGTTTACATCCTTTTGTTAGGTATCATCTAGGCTGATCACATTGTTGTTGCATAGACATTAGCAGCACAATTATAGGTTGCTCTTCGGGGTTCCATTCTAAGATTATTTCATACCCCTAAACATTCTCCTCGGTGTATGTGAAGATATTATGTCTAATTTTCAGGTTGAGAATGAGTTCCATGGTGGATAGGGCTGACGCCCAGTGTTGTAGGATCGAGCCTAGTTTCTCGAGTGGTTCTACTAATTGGGATGCTGCAGTTCGACAGTGTCTAGAGATCAGGTACGTGGATTGTCTTGAAGTTAGTAGTTGAGACCATTAATTTTACATTTATTTTCTTTTTTACTTGTATATAAATGATCAACACAATAGGTGACATGTGCTGTATTGTATTACGTAGAATTTTGGGATTTGACGACATTTCACTATTTGAGCTTGTTCTATTACAGTTTTTTATTCCTTCTGTACTCTACTTACATTCCATTTTGTATGATACTAAGTTATTTCCACTGTTTCTTACTCTGGTATGAGGTCATAGTCTCGACACTATTACACCCTAGGCCCTTGCTACTAGTCAGTAGCATCTAGCATACGAGGATGCGTGCTTGAGACCTTGTGGAGAACCGGCTCAGAGCACTAGTTAGTGGCTTCCAGGTCGGGTCATTAAACAACCAATCATATTATCAATGAATTCCATTTTTAAAAAAATTAAAACATAATGTTGAAATCTTACTCTTTTTTATCATTATACTAATGATTTTTACAAACATTCATTTTTTATATATCCGACATGATAATGTTACATGATATCAATTTTTTTGTTTTTTTATTTTTGAAAATTCAATAGAATACCTAGCAGAAAGCACAAAAAAATGGAGAATCCTAAAAATGTACCCTGAAATGTTATCCCCTCCCCAACACTTAAAATATTTATTTATCCTCAGTGTGAACTCATGTGATGATATGTGCACATGAAATTATGAATTTAAAATAGTATAAATATTATAAAATTAAAATGGTTTGTAACATCCAGATATTGTCAAGTTATGATTGGGTCATGAAGTGTGTTTAAATCTACTATACTAGAAAAAATCACTCAATTAATTACATCAAACATTTCCCACTGACTATAAATCTCTTTCATGTGTCATTTTTTGTGATATATATAGAGACCCATACTTGAATTAAATAGACATTACATTACTTTTGCGGAATACTTAATACATGACAAAAATAGACGCCCATAGACCATATTAGTTTAGTGTCTTTGGAAACTCGGAAAATAATCTTCTAGTCATGGTGAAAGATCTTCAACATATCCCATTAATATTTGCACAATTTTTTTTACCTAAAACCTTTCTTTATATCCGAGGGAAAATAAAACATAAAAATGGTGAGCTCAAATGCTCAGTAAGGGTAAACATGGAAAACTTAAAAACAATCCATAAACATTTGAACGTAAAAACATGAACATAAAACATCAAAATCTTGAGCAGTGACATAATTCATTGTAGTACATAAGTCATATATCATAAAGGAACATTAATCATGATAAAAAAACATGTAATTGTGGAAAACAATTATGTACATTATATGATTTCCATAGTAGCCATGGAATTTCTTCCAAGACCATCATATTGGACAAAGTCCCTTACTCAATCGAGTTCACTCCCCGTTTCAGTCCTGTATCTCTAAACCAATTTAACTTTACATTCCATAAATGCCTATATCATGAGATATAAATCATTACCCAATGCATTTGAGGGAGATATAGGTCCCACCCATCTCATAATTAAATAATTCTTTATTGTTCCACAAAATAAAAATAAATCATTTATCATAACCAAAAGAATAAAATGCGTCTCATAAACATCACCCCACCATAACGTAATACATATAAAATTAGTGTATATAACTTCCTCATAAGAAGAAAAAAACCATTTAAAAAATAGATAAATTATACTTGAAACATAAACATATTAAACAATGTCACCATAGAGAGAAAATAGTATTGACAAAACACTTGAAATGAATTCTTGAGGAAAATATCCTTTCATCATCAAAATCAATTTATTTTCACAAAATGCCATGAAATTTTAAAATAAAAGGATTTTTTTGAAAATAATCATGAAATATTGTAGAGGAATATTCATTAAAATAAGGCATTATGAATCTATAAAAATCCATTCCTTCCGTAAATGTTAAAAAAACATTCTTCTTGTACTTTTTTCGGAAAAGTATAAAAGTACCTTATATGGTAACCAAATTAATGATTCGTTCAATAAAATGTGGTAAAAAGTCAAAAAAGGGTAAAAATTAATTTAAACATACATGGAATAATAGTAAAAATTTTATGAAAACATTTTTAGAAAACATGGATGTGGATGATAAACATAACCCCAGTAAATACTTTTGTATAAGCTATATCAGATAAAAATGATATTTTCAAAATCATCCCTTACCATTAATAATCAGTGGAAAATTACATGCATATTTTAATATCATATCCTTCATAATAACAATCATAAAACACTCATGGTAATATTAAACACTATATAAAAGAAATAGTTGGGGATTAAGGCATATATCTCCTTGAAATAAAAGTGAGATGGAATAATCCCTTACCTTAGGTCCAATTTATTTTGTACATGTCTAAAACTATTGTATAGTGGGTTTAAACATATTATTAACTTGTAAAATAACCATAATAATATTTATTATATCATATATGATTCACTTATGACTTTATATTACCCATTATTTTATAAATTCCATGTTAAGGCAACGTAAGGGTAAAATCGTTTCATTTATCGTACGTGTTTCGACTTGTTGTTCATGATATTATTACTTATATCCCGATTTACATAATTCAAGAAATTAAAACATTATATATATAATAAATATTCCAAATATAAATATAAATTATAGATTGATAAATGGTAGGAAATACACTGTTCATGGAGACGGTAGGTTGAACGTACTCATGAACGCTGTTTTCATTTACTTATTGAATTGAATGGAATTAAGTAAATAAAACATATATGTACATAAAATAAGTATCATTATTATGTAATATATTTCATGATTATTTATTATATATAAATTATAATCATACTTTAATGGTTAATCATAGAAAATGATTCTCATCGCGTTCGTGGAGATGATAGTCCGTACATATGTACGAGCGACAATATCATTCATTAGATATTAAAATCACATATAATTGGATGTTATATCATATATAAAAAATCATAATAATGTTATATTTATTATTTATATCATTAATACTCATTAGTATACCCATCCTAATGATGAAATGATTGAATAAAAAACTACACCATGACGTGGAGACGGTAAGCCGTACGTACGCACGTGTGGTGACTTTTTAATTAATAGGATGGATATAATAACTAAAATTTTTGTACAATTTTTTTAATAAAATCATTGTATGTAGAATATACTAGAGTGAGTATATTTGAATGTAAACAACAAAGAAGGAGGAAGTGGAAGAAGAAAGGAACTTTAAATAGGTGGTATGATATTTACCTCTTCTTCGGGTTCTTCCTTTTGATTTGATCAAAAGGGCTCCTTAGGATGGATTTATTACTAAAGGAAGTCCTATAGGGTGAGGGGAGGACATTTGAGAGTGTATTTGGGCAGGTTTTTGACGAGCCAAATGTATTTGGATGTTTTAATTAGAGAGAAGGGTGGGTGCCCTTTTATAAGAGGGGTGAGTGTAACCTTAGGAAAAACCATAAAATACTATTTTATAATAAATTAATATTTGGTTTATAATGTCTCCAATGTGCCTTATTTCTAGGATAAGGTGGGGATGGGTCAATATCCTCTCAATCAATAGGTTTTATACAAGTATAGGTTACCATTTTAAACTTATCATTTAGATTTAACCCTATGTTTAAAAATTTATCATTTACCGTGTCTTCTTGTTTTCTTACACTATATGGTTAATAAATTACTATAAACTACCAATAGAACACCAATTGGTTCATTAATATATTATTATATAAGTATTTTGTCGGATCCATATATTTTTAGGACCATTATATCAATTAAGAATATAATATTTGTTTTAAAAACTCTTTTTTGTAAATTTTGACAGTATTTAGTATTTTGTTTTTCACTAAATTTACAACATATTAATTACTTCAAAAAAAATTCATCTAAGAAACCCTAATATTTTATATTAACCTATAAAGTTATTATAATTCATAAAAATTATCAAATTACATTTATTTGAGTATTTATAATATCAATTATGTTAATATTTCCTTAATAAGGTAATTAATGTATAATCATTGTGTCATAAAAAAATTAAATTATTTAACCTCTAAAAATCATAAATAAAATATCATTATGTAGTAAACCTTTGTATAGTTATAATAAAAATTTATAGTAGAATTTATGTTATGTATAACCCTATATTAAAAATGTTTTAGTTATTAAACGTTGATTTTAACAATTTTAACTCTTTTTTAAATAAAATACTAATAAATGTCCTAATCCAATACAAGTGGACCTAAAGGGTCATATTTTATCCCTATGTTTGTTTTTTTGTCGAATTATACTTATCCAATTGAATTAGGACAAGTTTTAGGGTAATAATAATATCATTTTTACCCTTAATTACCCTATTTACTTTTAACTGTGGTAAATAAAAGTTAAAAGTTACTATTCACCAAAAATTATTTTCAACTCATTGAACCACATTTTACTTACTGATATCAATCGTGTCTCTAGTATTTTTGAAATTCAACTCAAAGAAGCGATAAAATTATGTTTTATGTAAATTTTCCAATGCTCCTAGGAGGTGGGTAAAAGAGAGTAAATGGTTAAATAAAATTTTTATATATTTAAAATTATTATAAAATGACTCAAATGAATTACATTAAACCTGTAGAGGTATTATGTATCTATTTTACCTAAAATAAATATAATAAAAAATTTATTATTTAAATAAAAAGTCGGTTTTAACCAATAACTCAATGTTTTCACTATTCATCAAAAATTGAAAGTTTTCATAAAAATACCAAAAAATGACTCTAGGATAATGTAAATATTCCGAATCCATAAATGACGTCCATTTTGAAAGATAAAATTTATAAAATTTCAAAAAGGGGGTATTAATATTCATAACGGATGGTTTATATAACATTTTATAACATATCTTTGTTTACTGAAACTCGGTATTGCCTACAACACATGCTATTGAGGAAGGTCACTTTTGCATGTAATGTAAGCCAAGGTAGGGTTGCGTATAGGAAAAGCTTCCTTTGCTGTTGCGTATAACATACTCAAAATATAGTTCAATTTTACATTGATCAAAACCTATACTTCATGTTGTGTAAATTGAATTTTATTCCAAAGAAAATGAAATTGTGTACCTCACAATCCAAGAATAGTGTTGCATATAATACAAGATAATACATTGTTTCATATAGTTCATGATAATATTGGTGATGCGTACAAGAAAAGATATAAAAAAAAATAAAAAGAATAATTCTCATAAAATCGAGGGGTGTTACATTCAACCCCCCTTAAAATGAATTTCGCCATCGAAATTCATCAGGGTTATAAATGGATTTCTACTTGAATGTTTATTTCATAGATCCCACATCATAAAAAAGAATACAAAATAATAATTTTAAAAAGGAATGTTAGAAACATAACAGATACCCAAAGTAACTCATCACTGTGTTTCGACATAGGAGAATATATGTAAAAATATGGATATGGAAGTGGAATCTGACCATCATGTTGGGATGAACAGTGGTATAGAACATGGCTTTGAAAAATACAACAATCACAAAGACATAAATTTTTGATGATATAAGGTACCATCTAATTCATCAAATATGAGGGCACCCAGACAACATTTTTGGTTTTGGAGATCATTTCCCTAATGTTGAATAATTTTTGAATTAAAATAAATACTTACTTGATTTTTGGTAAAATATCACTGTTTTTTGTGCCTTGAACAATTTCCACTTCATCTCTTAAAGACATGAAGTTGAATTTGTCTTATGTAAAGTGGTAGTAGAGAGGGAAAGGTCATTCCATCTGTCTCAATCATAAGGTTAGCAAAATTTAAATACATAAGTCCGTCTTATGGTGAGATCAATCATATATGGTTCCAAAAATGGACTTAAACTTCATCTATCATACCTATTAATAAAATAAAACTAGTTTCTACTAACGAGGGACTTCCTGTAGGACGGTGGTACGCGATAAAGGCATGTTGCACTTCATTTGTGGGTTCTATTCCCACAACCTTGTCTGACGCGAAGGTTTGTCGCCCATCATGTAGGTTGTCCATTTTATTAAACAATACTATTATAACATTATAGTAATAAAAAAAATTATCCTTAAACAATACTTTATGATGTTCAACTTAATTCATTTCATCCTTAGGACTTATTCAAAACACCTCTTTCCAATCTCTATTATAAAGAGAACAATTACTAAAAAGTTCATATAACCAGCGCCTGAATACCATTCTTTATCCCTCATATATCACTAGATATATCTTGTTGGTCACATTCCAAACATGTTATTACCTTAATCATGTATTCTTTTGAAACATTTATTACAATAGAACCTTAGTGAAAACATTAATTCTATCAAAAGTTAACTATTTCCACATACCAAAATACCAAAATTTCTATATAGTCTAACCATGATATCACTTTTTCCATAACTCAATAATGAGATCATTAATACTATCAAACATATTATTTTCCCATTATACCTTTATTATGCACATATCATCTTCTTTTCAAAAATATTTCGATCACTTTTCATGGTTACTGGTACCATGCAATTATTGAAAACCAATACAAAGATATTCAAAAATTCCACGATACTATAAATGAGATTCCATGATAATGTTTTGAAATCCCATTACATAAACACTTAATCATTCAACAACATCATTTTCAAACTCTAAATCACAAATAGTGATCGCATGTGACTTCTATTTGTCCTTTAACTTAAGAGGTTGCTCACGTCGATCATAAATAACCCTTGGATTAGGGCATTTATTAGGATAATGCCCCATTTACTTTCACTTGAAGCATTGAAATGTTGGTGGAGAGTTCTCTATAGTCTTTTCTCTATTCACATCATTAGAAACATTTTTCCCATTACTTTGGCACTCAGCAGCTCAATGAAATTATTTTCCACACATGAAACATTTTCTAGTACATTTTAGACAATTTCTATAAGGCCCCAGCCTTAAACCTTACTTAATCTTGAGTTATTACAAGATTACACATTGAGGATCTTTTCAGGTTTAGAGTTTTAGAGAATTAGATCATGAAACTTGCATTACATTCCACATTTAAACAAAGTGGTTACATAAAAGTCAGCATTCATTCTTCCCATCAACGGGAACATATTTAAAATATAACACGGATTCTTTCTTGACACATCCTTGACACTATCATCACATCATGTACCTTTCCCTTGACCTGTGAAAAATATTTCAAAAACTTGGGATGAGCATAAAAAGCTCAGTAAGAGTTATAAAAATATGGAAAGGAAACATGAGTTCATATATACATAAGAATGAAATCATACTTTACCCATAAAACAAAGGCACTTTAACATACCTCATCAAACCATGAATAAATCATAGAAATCATAAGACATAAAGGTAACTTGAGGCATTCATAACATTCTTATGTAGGGAGTAACCCTCTTGGTTACGTTTGGAATACCCATCACAGTATATTCCCTAAATCTCTTCGGAGAAACCTTAACGTTTCACTCCTTCGCGTTACCCAATGCATTGGAGAGCTATATCGGGCTCACCCGCCCTTAGTTTATCACGGAACCACCCGTTCTTCATAACAATGCCCAAGAACCATAACATAATCGTATCACATAAACATGAATGAAGGAAACATAACATTTCCACATTTCAATCACAATATAACATATTAGGATATTGAAATAATGAATCCATTCAAAAAGAAACCATTTCCAAAACCATTTAAAACATTTAATAAAGAGATTTTTGAATCAAAGTGTCCCATACCACCTTGAAGCTTTTAACATTTTAAACCATTAATATCCATATAAATAAATCCTTAAAACCATTTTGAAAACATGGATATTAATAAGAACAAATAATTAAAACATTTAAAACGATATTTTGGTTAAAGGGGTTTTACCAAAATTAGAGACACTTGAATACAATAATCAAGGAATAACATTTAGTCAGAACTTTATAATATCATGAGAATAAAAGGATTCATGATATAATACTCCAAAGGACAGTATATACACCATATAAGAGTGAATTGGTGCATAACAACAATGAACCCTCAATAGAAATGTCAAATGTGATGAAATACCTTATAAAGAAGGTATCCTTAAATTAAGGACAAACAAATCTCAAAAAATATGTGTGACAAATATATAGACACCCAATATAAGTGGATATTAAGTGTAAAACAATAAAAGGTCATTCACACATATTCAATGGATGACATATTTAATGACTACAAGTTGAACCCAAAGAAATCGAAATTGGGTTAAGAAGTTCCCTTGACAGCCTAACGGCGTCACATCAAAATGAGTTGATGAGAGATAAAAAGAGTATCTCATCACTTGGACACAAAATTTACATCAATAAGGATATATGAGAACATATCCCAACATAACAATATGTAAATTAAAAGACCCAATAAAAGAAGTCTTTTAAAAAGAGGAAGGGTGAAAGGTTCCCTTACCGAATTGGGTATCTTTCAAAACATACACCCCATGAAAGAAGGGCAATAAATCATTGATGTAAATACTCATAAACGAAAGTATATTACACAAAGAGTAGAATAATGGGCAGTACATACACCACTCAAAGGAAATTGTGGCAAATGTAGCATAAATCTCACGGGGATAAAAGTGAGATGAAAAATCCCTTACGAAAACTCGGCAGCCTAACGGCGCCACATAACTTCCAAAAGGATTGATGAGAGAGAATAGGGTCTCTCATCACATGAACATAAATATTACAGTAGGAGTAATATAAAATAACATCCCAATCATAATAAAGATGAGCTTAAAAGAAATTACATAAAAGAATGTACTTAAAAAGAAAGAGAGTTGTAGGATCCCTTACCTCGGGTCCGACTTGACTCGATCATTCTTTAATCTCCTGAATAATAAACTTGAGTTAATTTCTAATTCCTTAAGAACCCTTTTCAAGTTCATTATTACTTTTATACCACTTATTACCTTGTCATAAACATTATGTAATCATTTAAGTTAATAATATTTGTTTTGCCGATATTTGGTTCTTAAGTCGAAAGTGGTCTTCTTACAATTACATGTTGTTCGTGTGGCCAAATGTTTATTATATCCAGAATTCTATTCATTATGTAGATATCATATATTTCATATATATCCAGTACATGCATGCATTTATAACATTACATAATCATTTAGAGGTAAGAAATGAAATGCACCGTTCATGGAGACGGTAAGCCGTACGTACGCATGAACGCTACTTTCATTTCTATTTCGTATTTTATAGAATGGAATAATAATGATATAAAGGTATATTATAATTCCAGTATAATATCATATATAATATCATATTTCCATCCTTTATACATCCCACATATGGTATTTAACGAATCAAATCACTTTGAGGGGGCGGTAGTCCGCACTTCCTTAAATGAAGATATCGCGTATACCCATAATGGAAGCCACAAAGGTAAGACAAAAATGAAAAATACAGAAGCATAAATAAAACATAAACATATTATATATCATATATAAAAATAGTGACATCATAATGGCCACCTTTGAAGGTGTTAAATGAGTATTGAACAATCATCGTTTCGGGAGGCAGAATTTCACCGTCCACGGAAACCGTATGTTCTTTAACCATTTGATTTAGTTGTGTGAGAGTGTAGCTAAAATAAATCTTGTAACAACATCCTAGTATATTGAAGATACTGGTGTTGTTACAAAAGAAGTAAATAAAAAGAGATTATAGGTTTGGAGAAGCAAAATAAAACAAATGAACAAGAGAGAATGAGTTACCTTTAAAAGTGTAATCTCCTTTTGATTTGAGCCTAAAGGCTTCCTTTGAAAGGATTCTGCCCAAAGGGGATCCTCTAGGATGAGGAGAGGGATGTTGAGAGAGTAAATGGGCAGGGGTTGGCCGAGGCAAAGGCTTGAGGGGTGTGGGAAAAGAGGTAGAGGTGGGGGCCTTTTATAAGAGGAGAGGAGGGGCACTTTTGGAAAGCAATGAAATATTACATTATTTGAAAATGCTTTTCGGTTCTAAAGGGTCCCACATTGATAGAATTCGTGGATAAGGTGATAAGGCATCGAAATCCACTCATCCAATTGGTTTTGTCCATGTGTATATTGTAGATTTTTCATTATCTTTCCATTTTAATTAAATTGTCAAATAATGATGTCATCGCTGCATCATTATTATGTCATAAATAATTTAATTTCTTTAATGTCTAAAAATTATAAAAAAAATACTATGATATAGGAAATCTTTTTAGCTTTCCAATGACTATTTATAATCAAAATTTGGACTTGTATAACCCCACTTAACAATTGTTTTAGTAAAACATACTATGTTAGTGTCATTTTCACTTTAACATTAAATAAAAAGTATTTTATGTTATTTCCCAACAAAAGTGGATCCATGGGGTCCCCAAGTTAGGCCATGGCTTTTCTTGGTCGGCCATGACATAACCAATAGGGTTGGGACATGTGTCTAGGTCATTTTATATTATTAAAGCATTATTTATACCTTAAACTACCCTAATTACCACTAATCGCGATTAAGAACTTAATGAGTTACTATTCACCAAAAAAAATTATTATAATCTCATTGAACCACATTTTACTTCTTAATGACAACCATGTATGTCGGATTTTCAAAATTCAATACACATTAGTGGTAAAATTTCATTTAACTGAAAAATCAGTTTGCTTGATTACCACTTAGTGGTTTCACTATTCATCAAAAATTGAAGTTTTTTAGAAAATTACCAAAAATTCACCCTAAGCTATATTTGATATTCTGAATTCAAAAATGAAGTCCGTTTTACAAAATTCAAAACATATTAGTCACATTAATTAATTTAATAATTAATTCCCGCTGTCAGAGCAAATAGCGTGTTTTTATAAAACAATAAGTATCAAAAGATTGACACTAGTTTAAGTCTAATTTCAAAGTGAAATTAATTCCAATGACCACCATTGGATTAAATGGTAAAAATATTTTCTAATTTAACTTTAAAAACAATTCAAAATATTATCTAATCATATAAATAAATTAGATTAAAAAGAGGTTTTGAATTAAAACACAACATTTTACACTATTCATTAAAAAATGAACTTTATCAGAAAAATACCAAAAATTTACACAAAGTAAAATTTGATGTCCCGATTTTTAATAAGAGTTTTATTAGGTCCAAAAGAATGTATAAGAGTGATCAAAACTATATTTAATGACAGTTCGCCATCAAAAGGCGATAAGTGAACCTTTAGTGAAAACTAGGGCATATATGCCTAAAATCGAATTCTTTCCGTATTTTAAGCCCCTATCCTTTATTGGATAATTGTAAAAACATTTAAAAACATATATAATCATATTTCAGTTATTTCTATCCACTCCCGCCATTACAACGGCTACATGTTAACTACCATTTAAAATAATATTATTTTATTATTAGAGTGCAACGTAAGATTCCCAAGAAACTCGTTGTTGCGTGTTGGGTACGCCATCGAGCATAGCGTCCCCTTTAAAGTCATTTAAATATTTTATTCACAAATATGGATAAATATGAAATGTCATATTCTTTATTTACCTGGGATGTTACATCCTTCCCCCCTTTTGGGAATTGCGTCCTCGCAATTTTAAAATTGCGCTTGGAAACATCCTTGAAAGTCCCACATCGGAACAAAAGTCGGTAAAACAAACACTTTAAAATAAAGAAAGATAAGTACAAAGGTCACTCGAGTTAACCCATACTAGGATTCCAAGTATGAAAATATGGACATGGAGGAGAAAACATAGGGTCACGTTCTTATGGAGAGTGATAGAAAACATGTTTAGGAGAAAGTTAACAATGAGAAAATCACAAACTTGTGATGGGTTAAACGGTATTCGATTCCCCAGTAGGAAAAGTTAATATACAACATTTTTGTTTTAAGTTACTTTTTATTGAGGAATTTATTCATAAGGAAACATAATCACTTATCATATTGACTTTCAACTTTTATTATATTCCTTTCACAAACTCATATTTTCTCCAAAAGACGAGTATTTAGGAAGACTTGTTCACATTAAGAGTACTATAATCAACTTCTAGAGAATCACCTAATCCACAAAAGAGAACTATGTACATCCTATGTCTTTAGGCTTAAACCAGAGCCAAAACCAAAAAGTTTAGTACAAGATCAGATAATCCAGAAAAGGATAACCCCTTATAAAAAGAAAATCTATTCTTAATCTCCAAAATTTGTCCAACAAAACCCAAAGTTCAACGAGGACCATCCGATAAACAATTTGTCCATAAAATTCTTCAAAGTAAACCTAATATAATATTGAAACCCAAATATTTGAAGGATTTAGTCACACAGTCTTCCATGTTAAATCGTAACATTTATCTCCAAACAACATTAGTTGCTCCTAAAGTCTAGTATTGAAAAGTAATTAACCTAATCACATATCCTCCATGATAGGTTAATAATTTTTATAAATAACCCAAAATCAACTTACTCTTAATTCATAAAATCATATAACCAAAAATAATCAGTCAAACTAACCAGGGACTTCACGTAGTCCAGTGGTAGGCGATAAATACCAGTCGCACTTTGGTTGTGGGTTCGATTCCCGCAGCTTTGTCCGACGCGACGGGATGTCACACGGTCTGCGTGTTGTCCTTTTTCCAAAACTATATAATTCTCAAAACATTCCCCAAAATGAGATAAAATCTTCAAAAATATTCATAACATATTTTAACCTCAAGTTTATCTCATTCCTTTCCTTTTCCATCATATCATAGAGTAACCCATAATTACCTAAAAAGTAAGGATCATATAAACCCTAATGGTTACCTTAATAATTATTACCTGAATTTCCACATCGAGTTGGCCATCTCGTAAATGATGCATTAGAGAACTCACCAAGGTTGAAGTGGTTGATCATGACTCCTTGATAGTTGGTTTAGAACAACTATGAGATTCCTCATTGAATCCCCTATCTCATCTAGTATCATAATCAGAGAACCACCACAGTTTCCTTCAAACCCATTGTCACTTTGGTGCCTGCTAGATCCATCCATTCACTAAAAACATAAATGTCAGTGTGAGTATATCAACAAAAACATCATGTACTAATGAGGAAGGTAGACTCTAAGATATACTTACTCATTCACATTATCTAAAATTAGGACTCTTTCTGAAATTCTAACCATTATGGTAATGTCACTTATGCTTAAAGAATACCCTAACCTCTAAAGTTATCTAAACCGACCTCTGATACCAACTATAAGGCCCCAGCCTTAAACCTTACTTAATCTTTAGTTATTACAAGATTACACATTGAGGATCTTTTCAGGTTTAGAGTTTTAGAGAATTAGATCATGAAACTTGCATTACATTCCACATTTAAACAAAGTGGTTACATAAAAGTCAGCATTCATTCTTCCCATCAACGGGAACATATTTAAAATATAACACGGATTCTTTCTTGACACATCCTTGACACTATCATCACATCATGTACCTTTCCCTTGACCTGTGAAAAATATTTCAAAAACTTGGGATGAGCATAAAAAGCTCAGTAAGAGTTATAAAAATATGGAAAGGAAACATGAGTTCATATATACATAAGAATGAAATCATACTTTACCCATAAAACAAAGGCACATTAACATACCTCATCAAACCATGAATAAATCATAGAAATCATAAGACATAAAGGTAACTTGAGGAATTCATAACATTCTTATGTAGGGAGTAACCCTCTTGGTTACGTTTGGAATACCCATCACAGTATATTCCCTAAATCTCTTCGGAGAAACCTTAACGTTTCACTCCTTCGCGTTACCCAATGCATTGGAGAGCTATATCGGGCTCACCCGCCCTTAGTTTATCACGGAACCACCCGTTCTTCATAACAATGCCCAAGAACCATAACATAATCGTATCACATAAACATGAATGAAGGAAACATAACATTTCCACATTTCAATCACAATATAACATATTAGGATATTGAAATAATGAATCCATTCAAAAAGAAACCATTTCCAAAACCATTTAAAACATTTAATAAAGAGATTTTTGAATCAAAGTGTCCCATACCACCTTGAAGCTTTTAACATTTTAAACCATTAATATCCATATAAATAAATCCTTAAAACCATTTTGAAAACATGGATATTAATAAGAACAAATAATTAAAACATTTAAAACGATATTTTGGTTAAAGGGGTTTTACCAAAATTAGAGACACTTGAATACAATAATCAAGGAATAACATTTAGTCAGAACTTTATAATATCATGAGAATAAAAGGATTCATGATATAATACTCCAAAGGACAGTATATACACCATATAAGAGTGAATTGGTGCATAACAACAATGAACCCTCAATAGAAATGTCAAATGTGATGAAATACCTTATAAAGAAGGTATCCTTAAATTAAGGACAAACAAATCTCAAAAAATATGTGTGACAAATATATAGACACCCAATATAAGTGGATATTAAGTGTAAAACAATAAAAGGTCATTCACACATATTCAATGGATGACATATTTAATGACTACAAGTTGAACCCAAAGAAATCGAAATTGGGTTAAGAAGTTCCCTTGACAGCCTAACGGCGTCACATCAAAATGAGTTGATGAGAGATAAAAAGAGTATCTCATCACTTGGACACAAAATTTACATCAATAAGGATATATGAGAACATATCCCAACATAACAATATGTAAATTAAAAGACCCAATAAAAGAAGTCTTTTAAAAAGAGGAAGGGTGAAAGGTTCCCTTACCGAATTGGGTATCTTTCAAAACATACACCCCATGAAAGAAGGGCAATAAATCATTGATGTAAATACTCATAAACGAAAGTATATTACACAAAGAGTAGAATAATGGGCAGTACATACACCACTCAAAGGAAATTGTGGCAAATGTAGCATAAATCTCACGGGGATAAAAGTGAGATGAAAAATCCCTTACGAAAACTCGGCAGCCTAACGGCGCCACATAACTTCCAAAAGGATTGATGAGAGAGAATAGGGTCTCTCATCACATGAACATAAAAATTACAGTAGGAGTAATATAAAATAACATCCCAATCATAATAAAGATGAGCTTAAAAGAAATTACATAAAAGAATGTACTTAAAAAGAAAGAGAGTTGTAGGATCCCTTACCTCGGGTCCGACTTGACTCGATCATTCTTTAATCTCCTGAATAATAAACTTGAGTTAATTTCTAATTCCTTAAGAACCCTTTTCAAGTTCATTATTACTTTTATACCACTTATTACCTTGTCATAAACATTATGTAATCATTTAAGTTAATAATATTTGTTTTGCCGATATTTGGTTCTTAAGTCGAAAGTGGTCTTCTTACAATTACATGTTGTTCGTGTGGCCAAATGTTTATTATATCCAGAATTCTATTCATTATGTAGATATCATATATTTCATATATATCCAGTACATGCATGCATTTATAACATTACATAATCATTTAGAGGTAAGAAATGAAATGCACCGTTCATGGAGACGGTAAGCCGTACGTACGCATGAACGCTACTTTCATTTCTATTTCGTATTTTATAGAATGGAATAATAATGATATAAAGGTATATTATAATTCCAGTATAATATCATATATAATATCATATTTCCATCCTTTATACATCCCACATATGGTATTTAACGAATCAAATCACTTTGAGGGGGCGGTAGTCCGCACTTCCTTAAATGAAGATATCACGTATACCCATAATGGAAGCCACAAAGGTAAGACAAAAATGAAAAATACAGAAGCATAAATAAAACATAAACATATTATATATCATATATAAAAATAGTGACATCATAATGGCCACCTTTGAAGGTGTTAAATGAGTATTTAACAATCATCGTTTCGGGAGGCAGAATTTCACCGTCCACGGAAACCGTATGTTCTTTAACCATTTGATGTAGTTGTGTGAGAGTGTAGCTAAAATAAATCTTGTAACAACATCCTAGTATATTGAAGATACTGGTGTTGTTACAAAAGAAGTAAATAAAAAGAGATTATAGGTTTGGAGAAGCAAAATAAAACAAATGAACAAGAGAGAATGAGTTACCTTTAAAAGTGTAATCTCCTTTTGATTTGAGCCTAAAGGCTTCCTTTGAAAGGATTCTGCCCAAAGGGGATCCTCTAGGATGAGGAGAGGGATGTTGAGAGAGTAAATGGGCAGGGGTTGGCCGAGGCAAAGGCTTGAGGGGTGTGGGAAAAGAGGTAGAGGTGGGGGCCTTTTATAAGAGGAGAGGAGGGGCACTTTTGGAAAGCAATGAAATATTACATTATTTGAAAATGCTTTTCGGTTCTAAAGGGTCCCACATTGATAGAATTCGTGGATAAGGTGATAAGGCATCGAAATCCACTCATCCAATTGGTTTTGTCCATGTGTATATTGTAGATTTTTCATTATCTTTCCATTTTAATTAAATTGTCAAATAATGATGTCATCGCTGCATCATTATTATGTCATAAATAATTTAATTTCTTTAATGTCTAAAAATTATAAAAAAAATACTATGATATAGGAAATCTTTTTAGCTTTCCAATGACTATTTATAATCAAAATTTGGACTTGTATAACCCCACTTAACAATTGTTTTAGTAAAACATACTATGTTAGTGTCATTTTCACTTTAACATTAAATAAAAAGTATTTTATGTTATTTCCCAACAAAAGTGGATCCATGGGGTCCCCAAGTTAGGCCATGGCTTTTCTTGGTCGGCCATGACATAACCAATAGGGTTGGGACATGTGTCTAGGTCATTTTATATTATTAAAGCATTATTTATACCTTAAACTACCCTAATTACCACTAATCGCGATTAAGAACTTAATGAGTTACTATTCACCAAAAAAAATTATTATAATCTCATTGAACCACATTTTACTTCTTAATGACAACCATGTATGTCGGATTTTCAAAATTCAATACACATTAGTGGTAAAATTTCATTTAACTGAAAAATCAGTTTGCTTGATTACCACTTAGTGGTTTCACTATTCATCAAAAATTGAAGTTTTTTAGAAAATTACCAAAAATTCACCCTAAGCTATATTTGATATTCTGAATTCAAAAATGAAGTCCGTTTTACAAAATTCAAAACATATTAGTCACATTAATTAATTTAATAATTAATTCCCGCTGTCAGAGCAAATAGCGTGTTTTTATAAAACAATAAGTATCAAAAGATTGACACTAGTTTAAGTCTAATTTCAAAGTGAAATTAATTCCAATGACCACCATTGGATTAAATGGTAAAAATATTTTCTAATTTAACTTTAAAAACAATTCAAAATATTATCTAATCATATAAATAAATTAGATTAAAAAGAGGTTTTGAATTAAAACACAACATTTTACACTATTCATTAAAAAATGAACTTTATCAGAAAAATACCAAAAATTTACACAAAGTAAAATTTGATGTCCCGATTCTTAATAAGAGTTTTATTAGGTCCAAAAGAATGTATAAGAGTGATCAAAACTATATTTAATGACAGTTCGCCATCAAAAGGCGATAAGTGAACCTTTAGTGAAAACTAGGGCATATATGCCTAAAATCGAATTCTTTCCGTATTTTAAGCCCCTATCCTTTATTGGATAATTGTAAAAACATTTAAAAACATATATAATCATATTTCAGTTATTTCTATCCACTCCCTCCATTACAACGGCTACATGTTAACTACCATTTAAAATAATATTATTTTATTATTAGAGTGCAACGTAAGATTCCCAAGAAACTCGTTGTTGCGTGTTGGGTACGCCATCGAGCATAGCGTCCCCTTTAAAGTCATTTAAATATTTTATTCACAAATATGGATAAATATGAAATGTCATATTCTTTATTTACCTGGGATGTTACAATTTCCACCATGCTTCTTTCAACACATTGAGCATAAAGAAACATTCACCTTCTTTTCACCATTGTGTTGAGATTTTTCCTTGAACTCCATCATTATTTTTTGTCAAAACCATGAAATGGATATGTAACACCAACTTACAGTTCTACCTTGATTTCACAATGTGAAGTTTCTTTATAGCTACTGAAGTCACATATACCTAATGCCCTTCGAAGACTTTATTTTAATCCACTAAAGAATCGATCAACATTACTTTCAGGTTGGATGGTAAAGCCAGATTCCTACCTTGCAAGACTTGTAAAATTCTCCTCATATATACCAAAAAATTAATCATCCTTTTTCTTAAGCTCAAGGAACCCTTTTTCCATATTTTTCTGAGGAATATGAGGGAAGTACTTATTGATAAATATGTTCTTGAACTCATCCCATTCCATGGATTCCGTTTCATCTTGGGGCCTCGTATTATTAATTAGATTCTACCACTGGTCTACTTCACCTTCTAAATGGTAAATAGTCCGAATGATTTGTTCATGTTCTGAACATCAAATTATGGAAAATATCTTTTCAATGGTACCGATCTATTGTTCAGCAACAAGTGGATCAGAAGACCCACTGGAAGAAGGTGGACGTTGCCTCATGAAGGAATCAATAGAATATTGTTCCCTTCTCTCCTCATTTGGAATTATAGAATGATTCATAGCTTGTGTAACTATAGCAATATGATTTTTCACTCCATCTCCCACAACAATGGTTTGTTCAGGAGGACAATCACTGAATTTTCAATTACATTAATCAACATGGTTCCTTCGGGATCTAGCCATCATCTAAAACCCAAAAAGAATAGTGTGAGAGGAAAAAATCATTCTAGGAAAACATCATAATAAAGGGGGAGTACCTTCAATATATAACATCATTGGTTTAATTATAAGATCGTTACTATAATTCGAGGACTATTACCAATAATTATACTTAACCTTAGAGACATCCCTAGACATACCTTAGAAATATCTCTAGGTATTTCACTACTGTTTTCTCATCCTAGTTTACAAAGGCTAACTAAACATTCACTCTTATACCATTTGTAGAGACCCATACTTGAAGTACATAGAAATTACATTACTTTTTCAGAATACTTAATACATGACAAAAACAGATGGCCAAAGACTGTATTAGATTAGTGTCTTTAGAAACCAAGAACATAATATTCTCAACACGGTGAAGGATCTTCAGCATCCCCCATAAATATCTTCTCCTTCTTCTTTCTTACCTAAAATCATTCTTTATATCATGGGGAAAATAAAACATAAAAAGGTTGAGCTCAAATTCTCAGTAAGGGTGAACATGTAGAACATAAAAACAACCCTTAAACATTTGAATGTAAAACATGAACATAAAACATCAAAGTCTTAATAAATGACATAAAATTTGGCAATACATAAGTCATAGATCATAAAGGAACTTTAATCATGATTAAAATAAAACATGTAATTGTGGAAAACCATTAATCACATGATATGATTTCCATAGTATCCAAGGCATGGCTTCCAAGACCATCATAATGGACAAAGTCCCTTACTGAATCGAGTTCACTCCTCATTCCAGTCCTGTATCACTGAACCAGATTAACTTGTTATTCCATCATTGTCTATCTCATGAGATATAAATATTTACACAATGCATTGGAGGGAGATATAGGTCCCACCCATCTCATAATGAAATCATTCTTACTTATGCCACAAAATAAACATAAATCATTCATCATAACACAAAGAATAAAATGGGTCTCATAAACATCATACCATCATAACATAATCCATATAAAACAAATGTATATAATTTAATCATATGAAGAATCAAACCTTGTAAATAATAGAGAAAATATACTTGATACAAAAATATACTAAATAATTTCACCTTATATGGAAAATAGTTTTGATAAAACACTTGAAATGAATTCTTGAGGAAAATATCCTTTCTTCTTCAAAATCCTTTTCCTTTCAAAAAATTCCATGAAATTTTAAAAGAAATTTTTTTTTAAAATAATCATGAAATATTTTAGAGGAAGCTTCATGAAAATAAGGCGTTATGAATCCATAAAAATCCATTCATGTCGTATAATTTAAAAAACATTCCTCTCATACTTTTGTGGAAAAGTCGAAAAGTACCTTATATGGTAACCAAAGGAAATATTCCTTCTATACAATGTGGCTAAAAGTAAAAAAATGGTAAAAATGACATTAAAGAGACATTGAATAATAGTAAACATTTTATGAATACATTTTTAGGAAACATGGTCATCGATGATAAACATAACCCTAATAAATACTTACGTATAAACAATCATAGATAAAAATGAGATTTGAAAAATTATCCCTTACCATTTATAATCCGTGAAAAATTACATGAATATATAAATATCATATCCTTTAAAATAAAAATCATAAAACACTCATGGGAAGCTTAAACACCATACAAATGAAATAGTTGGTGATTAAGGCATATGTCTCACTGAAATACAAGTGAGACGAAATAATCCCTTACCTTAGGTCCAATTTCTTCTGTATGCATCCGAATCTCTTGTATAGTGGGTTAAACATATTATTAACAAGTATCATAACCATAATAATATTTATTATATCATATATGATTCACTTATGACTATATATTACCTGTTCTTTTGTAAATTAAATGTTAAGGCAATGTTTTGGGTAAAATCGTTTCATTTATTGTATGTGTTTCGACATTTTGTTTGTGATATTATTAATTATCCTGATTTAATTAATCCCATAATGTAAAAAAATTATTTACAAATAATATATATATTCCGAATATAAATATATATGACAGATCGATAAATGGAAGGAAATACACCATTCCTGGAGACGGTAGGTTGTACGTATGCATGGACGCTGTTTTCATTTCCTTATTGAATTGAATGGAATATAGTAAATGAAACATATATGTACATAAATAATATATCATTATTATTTAATTTCTTTCATCATTATTTATTATATATAATTAATAATGATACTTGAATGGTTAATCATAGAAAATGAATCTCATCGCGTTCGTGGAGACAATAGTCCGTACGTACGCCCGAGCGAAAATATAATTCTTTTAATATTAAAATCATATATAATTGGATGGTATATCATATATAAAGAATCATAATTATGTTATATTTATTAATTATATCATTTATACTCATTATTATACCCATCCAAATGATGAAATGTTTGAAGAACAAACTACACCACGATGTGGAGACGGTAAGCCGCACGTACGCACGTGTGGTGACTTCTTAATTAATAGGATGGATAAAATAACTAATATGGTTGTAAAATTATTATAATAAAATCACAGTATATAGAATATAATGGATTAATTATTTTAGAATGGAAACAACAAAGAAGGAGGAAGTGGAAGAAGAAAAGAACTTCAAATAGGTGGTAAGATATTTACCTCTTCTTCGGGTTTTTCCATTTGATTTGATCAAATGGTCTCCTTATGATTGCTTTATGAATAAAGGAAGGACTATAAGATGAAGGGAGGATAGTTGAAAGGGTATTTGGGAAGGGGTTGGCTGAGACAAATGGCTATGGAGGTGTGAATTAGAGACTGGGGATCCCTTTTATAATAGGGGCGAGGCGTGCCTTAGGAAAAACATAAAATATTATTTTATAATAAATTCATATTCTATTCATAATGGCTCTAAAGTGAACTATTTCGATGATAAGGTGGGTATGAGTCGATATCCATTCAACCAATAGGTTTTAGACAAGTTTAGGTTACCATTATAACCCTATCATTCAGATTTAACTCTATGTTAAATAATTTAACTTTTACCATGTCTTCTTGTATTCTTACACTATATGGTGGATATAATTACTATAAACTACTAATAGAACCCCAATTTGTTCATTATTATAATATATATTATTATATATGTCTTTTTTCCGATCCTTAGATTTTTCGGACCATTATATCAATTAATAATATAATATTTGTTTGAAAAACTCTTTTATGTCAATTTTGAAACTATTTGGTATTTTGTATTTTTCTGAATTCATAATATCATTATTACATCGAAACAAATTCATCTAACTGACCCTAGTATGTTATCTTAACCTAAAAAATTAGTTTATTTCATAAATAGTCTCTAATTACATTTATTTGAGTATTTATAATATCAAGTATGTTAATATTTCATAATAGGGTGATTACTCCATCATCATTGTGTCACAAATAAGTAAAATTATTTAATGTATAAAAATAATAAATAAAATACCATTATGTGGGAAATATTTTTATCTTTCTAATTAATATTTATAGTCTAATTTATCTTATGTATAACCCTATTCTAAAAATGTTTTAGTTATTAATCATTGATTTTAACTATTTTAGCTCTTCTTTAAATAAAATAATAATAAATGTTCTAATCTAATCCATGTGGACGTAAATGGTCTTATATTATTCCTACGGTTTCTTTTGGCCGAATTAAACTTATCTAATAGAAATAGAACATGTTTTAGGGTAATAATAATTTCATTTTTACCCTTAATTACCATATTTACTTTTACGCATGTTAAATAAAAGTTAAAATTTATCATTCACCAAAATATTATTTTCATCTCATTAAACCAAATTTTAATTAATGATATCAACTGTGTCTCCTGGATCTTTTAAATTCGACTCACAGAAGTGTTAAAATTATGTTTTATGTAAATTTCGAATTGTTCCTAGGAGGTGGGTAAAAGACGGTAAAAAGTTCAATAAACTTTTTATATATCTAAAATTATTATAAAATGGATCCAATGAATCACATTGAACATATATAGCTATTATGTATCTATTTTTATCTAAAATAAATTTAAATAAAATAAATGATTATTTAAATAAAATGCCGGTTTTAACCAATAACTCATTATTTTCAGTATTCAAAAAAATTGAATATTTTCAGAAAAATACAAAAAATTCAGCCAAGTATAATTTCGATATTCCGAATCAAAAAATGAAGTCCATTTTAAAATATAAAATTTATAAAATTTAAAAAATTGGGTATTACTATTCATAATAGCTTGTTTTTATAATATCTTATTAACATATCATTATTTAGTGAAACTCAGTATTAGGTACAACACACGCTATTAAGGATGGTCACTCTTGCGTGTAATGCATGCCAATTCGAGGTTGAGTGTAGGGAAATATTTCTTTGGTGTAGCGTATAAGATTCTCAAAATATAGTTCAATTATACATTGATCAAAATCTATACTTGGTTTTGTGTAAAAATAATTTTATTCAAAGGAAAATGAAATTGTGTGAATCACAATCCAGGAGTAGTTTTGCGTATACTACAAGAAAATACGGTGTTGCGTATAGCGCAAGCTAATCTTGGTGAAGCGTACAATAAAAGTCATCAAGGAAATTAAAAAGAATAATTCCCATAAAATCTCGGGGTGTTAAAATATCCACCACATCATATGAAAAAACATTAGATTCAATATAAGGACCTAACCATCTTAAACGCAACATGTAGGGAATTAACATAATTCCTAAACTATAAAGTAAGACATTTTTTTTCAAACATGAAGCTCACATTATAAGACCATTATCGAATGAGATGATTTTTATTTTTCTTTATAGAGACTTTAGTTCTTATTTGATGTCAATTGAATCTCTTCATGCTATTAAATTTGCAGCTTCCATTAAATTCCAGCTTGAGAAAAATTTATGTTGTATATATTTATGGCCCAATATACATGATGATTGACATCCACTGGAAGGTGACAAAACATCCCAATGAAAATATTAAAGGGGTACATATAGATGTGTGTCTTGTATTCTATCCAGTAATCCCAAAGCACATCATCCATGCACTTCTTATAATCCTTTCTATTTGGATGTATAATCTTCTCCAAAATTTGTTCAACTCCATATTTGAAACCATAGCTTGGCCATTTTTGGGGATGGTATGGTGTTGATGTATTGTGTGACACCCCAGACTTCCAATCATGGGAATCCAAAATATGATTTAAAAAATGTGTCCCATGATCACAAATTATTTTCTTTGGTACTCCAAAACTACATAATATTTGAGCCTTGGAATAGTCTACTACAATAGGAGAGTCATCTGTCCTTGTGGGATTGGCCTCGATCCATTTTATAACATAATCTATGACAATCAAAATATTAAAAAAACAAAATGACTTTGAAAAATGACCCTTAAAATCAATTCCCCATACATAAAAAATCTCAGATAACTGAATAGGTTGTTGGGGCATCTCATTTATCCTCTAAATAATTCTAGTGTCCTGGAAATGTGAGGAAGGAATACAAAACACATGTGCATCATATAAGAAGATTTTACAATATTACCAAAAGTCTACGATATTTCTAGAAATTCATTGGGGTCCAAAGTTTCTTCCATATGAAATAATATAGAAAAAATGGAGAACAAACTCAAACCCATGATTATGAACAAACATCCTAAGAACACAAAAACTACACATTGTCCATATGTATAGTCATCCCACACATAAAATATAGAATCACTCTTTAATTTTTGTAATGAATGTTTTGTAAAATTTTCATGAATTTTAGAGGAAACAAGGTTGTTAACAAAAAAGGAATAATATTGATGTTTGCATGATAGTGCATTAATATGGTCATCTAGGAACGTGTCCTAATGTGGTAACTGGTCCATGATGTCATTCTCTAGTGTGTGAAAAATCCTACTCAAGTGGTATACCACCAAGTTTTATTACCCCTTATTTTACTTTATCTCGATATCATATTCCTTAAGAATGATCATCCATTAGATAACCCTTGGCATCACATCTGGCATATCCATGAGGTATTCCATAACAATGTGGTTAGAAAAAAACAATAATAGATCCCAATAAATATAAATGGAATTTATCTAATGAAAATATGACATAAATAAACCCCTTTTCCATGGTTGTGTAGTTTTATTGGTCTGAGTACAATGTCCTCAAAGCATATTTAATCACATGAGAAATTTTCTCCACCCTCTGTGATAAGACAACTCCAGCACTGATGATTGAAACATCACACATAAGCTCAAAGGGAATGTCCCATCGTGGGGGATGTACAATCGGTTAAGTAGTAATACACTCTTTTATAAAATATATGTAATTACCAAAATCATAATAAAACAAAAAATTATAATAAATTTGATGTAATCACAACATATGAAGATAAATATTACATAAATCCTTAATGAAGCTCCAATAAAATCCCACATGCCCTAGGAATGATCTAACTTCACACACATGAAATATAGGGTAAAGAAGAAATGATGTTCACATTAGATTTATAAACCTCTATCCGATGTTTTGAAACTACATGGACTAAAAAAATGCCATACTCTACCATGTAATTTCACTTTTCAATGTTCAAGACCAAATACCTCTCAATAAAACTATTTAACACCTTTCCAAAACAATATATAAACTCATAAAATGAATATCTATATACTGTAAATTCATCAATAAATAACTCCGTGTAGGTATTAATAAAATACAAAAAAACTCACCCTAAATATCTGGATAGTACCTAGGGAATTGCAATGTCTTAATATAATCCTCTGATAGGAAAATGTACCAAATAAACAAGTTAATGGCATCTTCAACTGATCCTCTAATGCTATAGGAACATTAAAATATATAGTAAATACATACATGAAATGATAGTCTGTCTTTAAACTAGTCTCTCAGAAATTTGATCAGTAAATGGTATGGGAAATGGTCCTTACACGTGGATTTATTTTGTTTCTAATAATCAATACACACATGCCAACAGTTTTGTACCCTCATTGGAATTAAATCCACTCTCTAATTTTTAACAACTGTAACACCACTTTTCTTTGGCACAACCTAAATAGTACTTACCCACGGGGAATATGAAATGAGATAAAGTTTACCTCTCCCAACTAATTCCTCATCTTCTATATTAAAAACATTCAATGGAGTTGGATTCAGTCTTCTTAGTGGCAACCTAAACAATTTTCCCCATCCTCTAGAAAAACCATGTGAATGCAAAAAGAGGTGTGATATGTCCGCCAAGGTCCAAATGATTGCTATAATTTTCCCCCTCAAAGGATTGAAATTTTATTATTCATGTTCAAAAGGGAGATTTTTATCAATGATAGAAGGTAATTTCTCACCACTAATTAAGTATGAGTATTTAATGTTTCGTGTCAATGGCTTGAGTTCCAATGTAGGGGGAGACGTATGGATTGATATATATAATTAACTAAAATATGTGAACAAACAACATCATTGTATGAATGTATATCATCAAAATCATTTAATAATTAATCAAATATTACTGTATATTTAACAACCATGTCATAATCCAAAGAACATGATCAAAATATTAATAATAATCAAGTAAAAAATAAAATCAAAGCGAGGTTTCCACATCAGAAACTGGTGTGGAAGTGGTATTAGACATAAAATCATAACTAATACTTATAATCTATTTATCATTGGACAATAAATGAAATTTGGGTTTTTATTTGGTTTTTCAAAATAGGAGATAGAAAAAGAAAATCTTTCCTCTGAGGAATACTTCATGATATCCATATTATTAAATTTCACAACTTTATCTCTAATATCCTTGGAATGTGGACCCTCATGATTATCTATGATTGCTTTGGTAGTTTGGAGTAAGGCCCAACCTATGATAATGGGATCATGGGAATTTACCTGATTGTCATCCAGGATAATCACATAGAAATTTTCAAACAAATACAATGTCTATTACCCAAACAAGTAAATCCTTAAGGAATCACACTGGATATATTAGATATCTGTTCGCCAACTCCACCTATACTCTTATTTCCATAAATTAACCAACATATAGACAATATAATACTGATTTAGTCATCAAATTAATGAATGATCCTAAATCACATAATGTTTCATAAAAGTGAAACTCCCCTATGGTGCCTGGGATAATGAATGTCCCAGGATCCTTGCACATTGTTGGCATTGCTTGAGTTTCTATAATGAGCACCGACACATTCCTTCCAAGATTTTTCCTCTCATATACCTTGATCCCTCTTCAATTGGTATAATTTTCATTTAAGAATAATAAATACCTTCATATTTTCTTTAATAACTTCAATTAGAGGGACATTGATGTCCACATGCTTTAATGTTTCCAAAAACCTTTTTTTTGCACAACCTCTTCAGAAATATTTTTGGATTGAAAAAATATATAAGTAAATGGAAGGGGTTTATGAATATCATCATCAATATTTTGTTTACCATTGTATTTTTCCTTTAGAGGATCATCATATTGTATGGAATGGTGATTCTCTATAGTGGAGGTGAATCCCAGTTGAATGGTAGGTATAATAGCATAAGTTGTTTACATCCCAATTCTCAATGTGATGGAACTAACATTACCCTTACGATTTTTAGTATGTGTAAATGGTATATTTATGAAATTCATACATACCATTTCTTAGTGGGAAATAGAAACATGGCACATTAGAGTCTTCAACTCTCTCAAATTGAAACCATGATTTTTCTTCGCATTCTCTTAATTAAGATCAATTTGATCCAAATTTCCTTTAGTGTTATAATATATTTTTGTTTTTGTGTTCTATTTTGATGAGTTGTTGATTATTGATCTTTAAATCATCTTTTGGGGTTTTCGGAAGCCCTGTAGATAAGGTGGAGGATAATAGAAACTTTGTTAAAAGGGGATCATTTTTTTGTTATCCTTATATGTACCTCATATACATTTTATCCTTTCACCATTGGTAGTATGTTGGTGTAAAGTAATCATACTTCTTATATGAATGTGGGAATTTTTTATATTGATACATCCACCCAAGAAACACTTCTACACAATCATCTATCTATTATAGTTGGGGTCAACAGTCTATTGGGTAGTCTATTTCATTGAAAATGCCACAATGACTTGTAGGAGTGGGTTGGGATGTCCTTTGATCCAAGTCATTATTCCTCACCATAGTGGCCAATTCATCAAACATGGTATCAATTAAATTCCTTTCAATTGATGATGTACTTACATAATGTACTACCCTGACATGTGGTGTACCTTGATCTTCAAATTGTTTGGAGTTCGTACCGTCTTGTCGATCAATGAATGTACAACCACTGGTGATTTTATTACCAATTCTCCTCTAACTATAGAATCCACCATTCTCATTTCCACAGATGTGAGGCCTTCATAGAAGTATTGGTAGGGAAGTTTCTCACAAATTTGGTGATTCGAACATCTTGCACATAACTTCATGAATCACACCCAGTACTCATACATTGACTACCCTTGTGCTAGATTGATTCATGAGATCTCTTTCCAAATGGAAATTTAACTTGTTTATAGAAAAGGTCCCTACAAGAAAATACATTTTAAATTATTCCTATAAGTAAAATGTTTATATTTTAAATAATACAATAAGTCATTTGTAGTTCCATCAAGTGGAAATGGTAACGCTATTAGTTTAATTTGATCCTAAAATACATTTATTGGTTTTAGGGTTGATAAAATCCCATTAAATTACATATAATGTTCATTTTTATCCTCACCAGTTAATTTGTGAAATTTTGGAAGATGGTGAATTAATATATATTTCATTTAAATCTTTTATTCAATATTTTAGTACGCAATACAATTTGGTTGATAATTAATATATGGTGAAACAAATTCTTAAATTGTTTAATTATGTTCATTTTTAATGTTTACATCCATTGGTTTCTATTTTATGTTTGAATTAAAATTTCCTCCAATATCAATGTTACCAGAATTGTTGAATTGTCTTACTAGTTGAATGTTGTGTCTCCCTATAGACTAAGACTATCAGATTCGAGCTCTATGGCTGCTCTAAAGCTCCAGGTCAATATTTAAGTGATCTTTGAGATTATTTGGTATCATAAATTAATTAAAATGAAAATAAAAATAGAGAAAAATAAACCATAATATAAAAAATATATTTATGTTTATGTTCTAAAAAAGAAGAAAATAATAAGAAGGGAAAAATGAAATATTGACAAAATATAATGATGGAGAGAAGAATAGAATAAAATAATAATATTAAAAATATAATAAAGACAACTATTTTGTGGAAACAAAAACTTGACTCATATGAAACGACACTAATTTTAAAGGAATTTTTGTGGGTGCTCTAAAATGATGACTAGATTCTGGTTATGTAGGGGGATTATAGTGGCTGAATGACGTCGTCTCTCAAAGGAGGAAGTAATTTAATACAACACATTAAATATTATTTTTTAAAAAATAAAAAAATAACATTGAAGTATGTGGGTTGGGGTTTCAAAAGTTTATAATTGAAGAATAATAGATTTTGGCAAATAAGATTGATTTTTTTTGAAATGATATTTGATTAATAAAACACAACGAGAAGTTGTTTTTTGGAAAATATTTCAGCAATTAATAATCAATATGACTATACCAATTAATTTACTTATTAATAATTATAATTTAAATTAATATCTAATTATTTAGTATCCCCAAATTATTTTACCCTTAACCCCTAATAGAGTTAACGTAACCACAAATATGATATTAATTAAACCCTATGCTAGTTTCAGTATATAGAATCATAACAAACTAGTTTTATTGTTGTTCTATGGCTATTTTATTGTCAGTGGTAAATTAGGTAACATATACACTTTCAAAAGGAGGATTAATTGAGGTTATATATTATATTTGAAATGTAAAAATTGACAATGTGTGTTTTTTTATTACTGATTAAGATGACACTCTCACAATTGACACAATGCACGACCTCATGTATTTTTGTGTTAATTCATTAAATGATTTATCAATTTATTTTAAATAAAAAACCCAATTAATTGATCATAGTTGGTGAATTACAGTATCTCATTAAATCAAAATAAATGAATGATGAAGTTAAGAGGTAGAACAATTACTAAAAATAAGTACTCTTCCAAGGGTGGTGTAGTCATTGTTGAATCATATTGCATGTGCAACGGTTTAGAAGGGGTATAACCCAATATATTCTCTAAATTGTTTTCCAACCCAAAGTATATGATTAAATACGAATATTATTTGAAAAAATAGAAGAAAATAGAAGAACTAAAATAGTAACTATGAGATTTATTACTCAAAAATAGACATTACAACCAAAATGAAAAGAAGAAGGCTTCGATGATGGGATCTTTGCTTCATGTTATTACCTTATTAAAATTTTAGGATAATTATTGTTGAACCTTTTGATAAATCACCTACAATTTCCAAGGCACGTTCCAAACCCTCCAAATGATAAAAATAAATATTTATTTGTTGGAGGGGATGCTAGGATACAAGTGGTTTCATGTGTGAATGTTGAAATTACGCCATATATGTTAAGCCAACATCCACTACCCTCTTGACCACGGAAACCAATGAATTAACTATACTTCTAGAAGATTTATTTGTTTGATTATTTTTAACTCCTTTACAAATTTGGGCCCAATATAAGCATGAATGATGATATTACGGCCCAAATACTGAATTTGTGTCCAATTTGGTGAGTGCAACCAAGATTTAACTCATGTACCATTTATTCCAATTAAATGAATTATTTAGCTTATATGTACCGAATGAATATTTTATCACATTATGTTTGGATCATGGTGGAACTTTTTAAAAAAAATAATTCATAGAAAGATATTTTTGTTTGAAAATCTATAGTAAATTCTGAAGGTTAAAACTAGGATTTTCATCAAAATTTCAATTGAATTATCTAATCCCAAATATTTTCTAATTAAACATTTTTAAAATGATATTAGTAAATTATATAATTTATTATCAATAATATATTCAATTATTTTTTTATCTTACAAAAATATGAGATGGTAGTCTTTAATAGAAATAGAAATAATTCTATCATGTTGGATGTTATTATACACTCATCACCTCATGGAATCATTCAAAATCTATTTATTTGAATGTATTTTCTTAATTTTGAATTCATTATATTTAAAAAATTTAAATTTCATTCATAAATACTTAATTAACTAATTTGATCATGCCCATTTTTTTAATTTTTTTTGATGAAGTCAAACTATTCAACTATCTATAGAATTCATTTAAAAATATTCATTAATACAAATATACACTTTTCATTAGAATTATCACAATGGGAATAAAAACAAAAATAATTGGATTCACCTTATCAAATCAGATTTAAAATTATTTATAATATATACTTATACTAACAAAATAATTAATTTGATGAAACAGTGGAACCGGTATCATGATATTGATACTAATAAAAATAATGTTATTGACATACTACAAGGATATCCAACAGATTGACTAAATGGTAATTTTTAAATATGTAAAATTAATTCCATTTTAATGGAATAAATTTCAACCTATAAATTATGTAAGTCAAAATTATGTTAAATATTATTATAAAATATACATAAAATAGAATGATGCCATTCATTCAATTATAATATGACCATTGAAGTGACAGGAGTACATGAACTTCTGAGAATTTTCGAGAAAATAGAACCATTGGAAATCCAGATGACTGTTCGAAGGCTTTCCTATAAATACTAGGTGATTTGATGATTTCAAAATTATATGAATACTAACATAGGGAATGTTTTCCAAAGATCTATTGATTCTTCTATTTTGTGAGATATCTAAATCATATAACTGTGAGCTAATTTTTCCTTGTACTTTTAATCTTTTTTGAGTGAATCTTTATTTTTGCATCTGTTTCTGATTACAATCGACGGTTTTGGAGGCTAGGAATATAGAACCCAATCAACGAGATAGATGGATTTCAGGGATAATAAGATAGAATAAAGTCATTATATTGAGGGATTCTAAAGATAGGGAGATAGAGGAGCCAATCAATTTCTTGATTGAGGGATTTCAATGATTACAATACAAAGAAGATCATCATATCGAGGCATATTGATTATAAAAAGATAGTGAATATTATCATCATATTTAGTTATTTTAAGGTTAATGGATGTATATACAATCTTTTAAGTATAAAACAAGAGACCTTTATCCTATGTTACATGATAAACTTATATTTTTGTTAACAAAATTGTATTCAATTTTTTACATCTTTTATTACGGTTATTCTCATTTCTACTATATTTTTAATATAAAGATAACTAGTTTTTCTTCATATTTCTATATAAATTTATTTATCATAATATCTTTAATTATGATACATTTGTTTTATTATGTATTAATTTTTTAATACATTATTACACAAATTATGATTCTATATAGTTTAAGATAGCATCATTACTTTTATTTCACTCTAATTTATCACAACCATTATGATTAAAACTAGTTTTTGAATACTTTGATAAATCAATTTCATCTCATAAAATGAATAATTATGATCATGATTACCACTATTTATTAATTATAGTTCAATATGTAGTAGTGATAGAATCACATTTTGACTTATAGTAGTGCATATCAAAATGTACATGGTTATGATATTATTATCCTCTGACCCAAGGGCCAAGTATGATTATCTTCTAAACATTAAAAAGGTTTTGTTTATAAAATTAGTTTAACCCTAAAATTCTAATTTTATTTTAAGATTAAAATTGATTTTTTATGCTTACAATTATACCCCCTAATGTAGTTATCCATCTTTATATACTTTTAGATCCAACTAATGGAATCATAGAAATGTATCTGTAATACTGATACATACATTTGGTATTATAGGAGGATTTCAATGCCTATTTTTAATAAGCCTTTTAGCTTCCTTACTTTTGAAAGGATTATTTAATTTTTTATAATCATTTTTTATAAAACTATTATAAACTAAGATGTATTATTTAATAGGAATTTTTGTACAATTTTGAAGATGGTAGGATTAAAAGTATAATGTATTAAAAATCTCAATCCATATAGACATCAAATTTTTGATGATAATCATTATGAATACAGGGTAATAAAATGAAAAAAATTGTGATCAACACTAGAATTTTCAATTTTGAAATGGTCATTAGAGATTATAAAATTCATAATAAAGATGTCATAAATATCAGCAATCATGAGAAGATGGAATATAATTAGAATTAAAAAGTATTAACCACATTACTATATTCTATGTTAACAAACATATATAACTGGATTTTATATTCTAATGAATCTAATTGTGTCTAGAAGAAGATATATATTAAACATTGTGTAACCTCAAAGGATGATGAAACTTTCATATAGATGATCAAAGATGATTATAATGATTATCAATTTCATTATGTTGAACCTGTTGTAAAGGTACAAAAAACTTATTATGAAAATAGTCAATAGTTTTCAATCCATGGGATATAAAGGATTGAAATATTAAATAAATATTGAAATTATTATCGATATCATGCCTAATGAATGAGAATCCAAGATAAAAATTTTGATGTGCCAAGGAATATAAAAAACACTACTGTTGATGATTTATTTTGATCCCTTTTACTATATGAGAGTAAATTGAATAGAGCTATAGAGAAAGCAAATAAAAGAAATGGTGGAGTTTCTATTACAACTAATTTATATCAAATAATTTCTCAGACTACTAATAATGTTTCCAAATCATCTAAAATGTAAATGTATGTTTCTCAATCCGATTCAGGTGATTCTGAAAATTCTAATAATGAAAAAGATAAACTTTATTGAAAAATGAATAAAAATAATGAAAAGAAGTATTTTTAGTATCATTATAAACAAATTAACAATTATATGAATGAAAAAATAAATTGAAGTTACGTTTTATGAATGAAAAAAAAATAGAATTATACAACATGACTATCAGAAGTTGAAAAGGAAAATATAGTAATGATAAACATTGTAATAGAAATAAAAAGATGTTTCATAAGTCAAAATGTATGAAAGTTCATAAAGTTGATTACACATAGAGTGTCACTGAAGCTGATTCATTGGATAATTTTTAGACAATTAAGGTTCAAATCATAGAAATATTGGTCTTCATTATATAGTACCTAATGAAAAACAATGTTTAATTTCCAAGGTACACAAAAATGATTCTATAACTAATATGTCATTAAGTTAAAATTATCCCGATGAGAAGAAATATTTATATTCAGATGAATAATCTTCCTCATTTAGTTATAGTAATACATTACCTTCTTAAGAATAATTTTTAAGATATTCTGAACTCCTTGAAAATGAAAATTTTAATGTGAAAAAATAAATAAAAGGAAAATAATATGATAATTGTGTTTAAAAATGAAGTATCATCTAATTAAAAAGATATTGAAAAAAACGTTTTTGAAATTGAAACCATTTTCAAAAACCATGATAAAGATGTTTTTTAAAAAGGTAATATTTATAAACATTTATTAAAATTACATTTCAAAAACTATATTCTAAAAAATACTTTTGAGAAATTAAATTACAAAACTAATACAGATGAGGATAATAATTTAGTTATCAAACTAAAATCTGAAAATTTTTCTTTAACGAATCACTTATTAAAGTCTACTTCTAGAAAATAATATTTTGATAAGTTTTATTGACAACTCTTTCCCCATGGTAGTAGTTTAGGAATGTGTTTCTCAAATACCCAAAAAAGTTTATTAATAATTATTTTTTTCCTTAAAAGCTATTATATTTGTATAAAATTTCAATTTGGTGGACACTATAATAAATATTGTTCAGATAATAAAATTAAATCTTTATGGTTGAACAAAACCCATTTTTTAATACAAATGTGGATTCATAAAATCACGTTTTCAAACATTTTTTGACCCTTGAAGATTTAGTTTTCGAAAAACAAATTTTTTTTAAACAACAAAATTGATATTCTAATAACAAGAAAACCTTGAACATTAAGAGTTATTGTTCCCAATATATGACTGTTAACAAATAATTATTTGAAAATAATATCAAAATTAAAGGTGGAAAGGTCACCTATAGAGATAATGCTCAAGTTGAAACTATCAATATAAATAATACTTTTCTTATTGGTAATACATTAATTTCAAATATAATATTTATTAAAGGTCTTAAGTACATCCTTATAAGAATATATAAATTATGTGATAATGGTTACCTTGTGATGTTTGGGGAGGATAAATGTGTATTACACAATACCGAGGATAAATTAAATCTTTCTTCCAATCGACATGAGAAATTACACACATTAAACATAGAAAACCTTAATATCTATGAACTACCGTGCTTTAGTAAAATAGAAGGCCAATATGGTATATGGATTCAAATTTTAGGACACCGTATCCTTGGGGAATTATGTAAATTGAAAAGAATATACTTTTTAAGGATCTACCAGATCTTAAGTTTTATTCTTCATAAGTTTGTAATCCTTTTCAATATGTTACGAAATATAAGTCAAACATTAAATAAATTAGTTAAGACTCAACTTCTGAGGGTTTACTATTTGTGAACATGTATTAATTTGGTCCTATAAAAATAGTGATTATTAGAGGCATTTATTATGAGTTTTTTTTTGTTTATTAATACACTAGATTTACAGGAATCTATTTTTATTTATGAAATCTAAAGCCTTTTTTATTTTTTATTTTTTTTATCCAAATTTAAAGATGATAAAAACCATATATTGAAAAATGTTCATATTTATCATGGGGGGGGGGGATTTGTAAATTAGGATTTTGAAACATTTTATAGTAAGAATGGTTCTACACATAACTTCTCATCTCCATGATATCCTTTAATAATGGTGCTGTTTAATGAAGAAATCACATTATTCAAGAAATTATAAGAAATATGTTGTCTGAATACTCAATATCTATTCATTTTTGTCATGAATAAGTTATTATTAATTTTTATACTATAAATCGAGTTTTAATTCAAACATCAATAAATAATGTTTTTTATGAGTTATGGATAGGCCAAAAATTGAATTTTTCTTAAATTAGAGTATTTGGACGAAATGTATTCATAAGGATACAAAAGATGTCTTACAAAAAATTTCAGCCAAATCCAATGAAGTTATATTCATAGGTTATTCCACTACTTCTACGGAATATTTTTTTAATAAAAATTATCATAATATTGAATAAAAATTACTTATTTTATTTGACTAAACCAATAATTTTTTAAAACAATCTAAACAAACATCATCATTTGTGTTTTCAAAAACTATTTCTCAACATTTCATAGAAGAATCTTCTAATATGGAAAATACTGTAGAAATTTTATTTTAATTACTTAATAAAGAATATTTTATACATTATATTGATGAATAGGATTTAAAATACCCAAGATAGTTATTTCATAGTAATAATCCTAGTTATAATATCATTGGTGATGTCAATCAACATTTTAGGACATGAAATTCTGTATCAAATGAAGTAAAATTTCTAGAATTTCATTCCCAATTATAAAATAAGAATCTTGATGAGGATTTAAGTAATGAGGATTGGATTAAAATAATGAATGATGAGATTAATGATTTAGAAATGAATAAAGTCTGGACCTTGGTTTAACGATCTAAATAAATCTTTGTAATTAGTGTAAAATGGGTATTCAGAAAAACAATGTGAGGAAAAGTGAATTATTATTAAAAATAAATTAATAATTATTTATAAAGGTTATAATACAAGAGAGGGAATATATGATGAATAAAACTATACCACAGTATTTAGACTTTGATCTTTTAATATTATATTAACATTGGTATAATTCTATAATTTCCAATATTTTCAAATGGATGTAAAGTGTGTTATAATTAATGGTTATTTAAAAAAGATGTTTTTTACATACAAACTCATTTTTTGAATATAAAAAAACATCAAATATTTTTATAAAATTACCTAATAACAATATGGTCTTAAGAAGGACATTATTGCCAGGTATGATGGATTAAAATGATTTTAGTTATTAAATAATTATGATCGGTGAACAGTTGATCCAACAATTTTTATAAATAAATTAAATAAAAACATTATGATTGTTCAAATATATGATAATGAAATTATATTCACAATAAAATGGTAATCCTTAACATATTCTGTTTCGAATCTTATGAAATATGAGTTTTAGATAAGTATGATGGGTGAGTCAACATTTTATCTTCAATTTCAAATTTTTAATAAAAAGATGTTACTAATATATATCAACAAAATATTATCAATGATATTCTTAAAATTATGGTTATTACAATAGTAAATTCATTAGTACTCCAATCAGTACCTCAAATACACTTTATCTTGATGAATCTATGAAACCAGTTGATCAAACAAATTTTCGAGGTATGATTGGATGTTTACTATATTTGATTACTAGTCGACTAGAATTAATGATTCCATTATTATTAAGGGAAAGATATAAAGGTAATCCAAACTAATCCAATTTAAAATTTAGTAAATGATTTTTTTGTTATCAAATATGAACTATGAATTTATGACTTTTCTATTTTTCTAGATATGTTTAGAATGAAAATATTTTTCTGATGATGACATTGGTGGTTGTAGAATGGATAAGAAAATTATATCTTGAACCTGTCATTTCATAGAAGATTCCTAAGTTTATTGGTCTTTTTTGATGATTTTTTTTGGAAATATCCAATAATGATAGTGAATATCTTGTAGCTTGATGTTATTCTGCTCATGTTTTGTGGGTGAAACACACACTCACATATTATTGTTAGAGTTTTACTAACACTCAAATAATATCTAAAAACACTAGTTCCATTTATTTTTGTAATGAAACTGCAAGTAACACTCATGAAAAAACGATAATTTTCATAACTTTATTAGGGATCACAAAAGAGAGGAAATATCATATTACAATTTTTAAAACACAAGAACAACTTTCATCGATTTTTTAAAAACAATTACCTTATGATTTATTTTAATTCATTAAATAGAATCATGGAATGTTCAATGTAAATTAGTCATTCATATCTAATACATGTTCTAACTATATTTTTATATTAATATACTCCATTTCATAGGAGGAGTACATAATATTTTCATTCAAAAAATGTATTATTTTTCAGTAAAATTAGTTTTCCAAAAAAATTGAATATAATTATCATGAAATGTTATTTTCAGACATGTGATTTAGATTTTCCATATTTGAGTTTTTATTTAAATCAGAAAAAGAAAATATATTATTTTGGTTTTTTAAATTATATTTTGAAAATTCTATTGTGTTCATGTTTTCATTTCAATTTTTATTTCATAAACCAATAGACAAGAACAAATTTTTTTAATACTGATGGATCCTAAAGGTATTATTATTACTTTTTAAACTTTACCATTATTGAATATTTCTTATCAATGTTTTATATATTAGGATTTATTTTCAATATTGTATAATATTCACTCAATAAGATAATTATTTTCAAAACCTCATGAGATTAAATATTAAATAATGTTTTTTAGATTTATTCAGAATTATTAGATTATATATATTGAATCTTAACAGTCTGATGGAATATTGAATTCAAAAAATAACTTTAATTCCCCTTAAAAAGGGGACCACCACTCCTATTCCATATCATGTTTTAAAAACAATATTTTTTGTGAAGTGTTGATTCGTTTAAGACTCCAATTTTGATTCTCTATATAGGTATGGATCCTCAGTATTCCCTCAAAATATGATAGACCCTATAAAAGATTAATTTTTTTTTGTTTTTATGGAATAGTTTATTTCAAGTTTATTCTATAATAATTATGATTCATCTTTGGTAAGAATGATAGAATTTAAAATTTGGGAATCCATATTAATGTTAAAAAATCTGGATTATTATTTGTTTTTTCTTGATTTGGCAATTGTTTTTATTAAATAATATATTTTTTCAAAGAAAATATAAGATAATTGTTTTTTAATATATGTGAAAATTTATAAAATTATATAGTGACCATCAACCTATTTTCTTGGTATTTTTGATAATTGATATTCTTTTTTTTCATCCCACAAAAATATATAATCAAATGGTATGTTTGACCATGGAAGGGCTGAAAAAACATTTTTTAAGGATTTATTAGAAGATGATATATATAAATTCACTCATTTGAGACTAGATCAAAATTTTTTGGCAAATTGGATGATATTATTTCTCAATCAATGAAAGGGTTATTGGGATAGTCTCAAAGTATCTGATATTTTCATTTTGGATTATCTTTTTAACATGTGAAAAATAATTTTTGCTGGCTTAAATCCTTTGATTATTAAGAATATCAATTTCGGATTGACCAAATCAAAGATAACAATTTTCTTTAGCCCTTATTAGTATAATTATTTAATCAAGAATAAATAATTTTAATATTGTTATCATGTCTGAACCATTCAAGGAAAATATTTATTTTATTATTCAGGATATAATAAAGTTTATCATGTATGTTTCAGTTCCTGATTAAATTTTTTTTTGTTAAGAGACCTCAGGTTTATATATCATGGGTACAACCTTCTTCCAAAAAAATCTCAGATGTCAAAAACAAGAGAAATTTTGATTCTCTCCCAGTTCCAGAAGAATATAAGAAGAATAATGCTTCAGATAATGTAGTTGAAGACACTGTGAGGAAAAAGGATCAATGAAATGAATAACATATTCATATTTTACATGACCTTTCATATTCCAATACGGTAAGGTTATATAGTGATGATGTTTTAGAGAAACAATAGAAAGAAAAGAAACCACAGAACAATAAATCAGAATCATAATAGTGTGATAGATGGATGAATGAAGTTGAAACTGATTTCAGATTTTTTTACCAATTTTAGATAATTGTTTAGTTTTACAAGAAACATTTGTTGTTAATGTTGACTCCCCCTCTATCAAATACAAATAATTTTTTTTAAAACGAATCAGTTCATGTGGGAAATTCTAATTTTAGATCAGAGTCTCATCATTATGAAGAGTTTCTTATAGATATTGAGAAAGACAATGAAGGTGTTGTATTTGATTGAATATTCAATCAAATAGAATACTTCAAAGGACAATTAGAACAAAATGGAGAAGGAGAACAAAGAAAACAAAAAATGATGCCTGTGAAATCAATGAAAAATATAAATCTTCTTCTGAAGATAAGGAATAAGGAAATTATTTTTTAATATTTCAATGAGGACTTATCAATTATTGTCCAAATAGTTACCTTCTCTAGGAAATTGTTATTAGAAGTTATCCAGTTAAGAGGAAAATATTCTCCGTCACAAGAGAAGATGTATCTTCATCCAAGAGGTATGAATAAGATAAAAATAGAGAGGCAAGAGGAAGAAAAAGTTATTTTTTTATATTTAGGTGAACTATTTGATGAAGGGAAGGTTGATCAGGTAATTTAAAATATAGTCTCAAAGAGAGACAGCATGAAGAAAGTTCTAAAAGGAATTAGAACCAGTTGTATTTTATCTCTTGAGGAACCAACAAAAATCAATTAGATATCAAAATAACTACATCAACAGGAAAAGAATATTTTATCATTCACGCATTATAAAGATTCAATGGGAAAACCTCTTATTTTCCAAATATAGAATCTTGATGTCATATGCTAGAAGATTATAATAATTAGAAATTGTATTTGATAGTCATGATAAAAGAAAATGTGATCATGATGTGATTCGATTTCATAACCCTTCAAGTCTTTTATCAACACCTTAAACAAAATTTTATCCAATTATGTTTGGGTCCTCAAAAAGTCAATAAACATATCAATGTTTTTATGAGAATTTTGAAGACATAAGAATGGAATTGAAAACATGGGAAAAATTATAAATTAAAAAAAGGATATGGTAGAAAGAGTAAAATATGTTACATCTTTTAGATACTAGACTCACAATCATAAAAAATTTTATATGAGATTAATGGAAAGATAAATAATTTGAGGACAAAATTAAGGGACTCGCGGACCATAATTTAGAATTAAACACTCAAAATAATGAGTTTTCTCTAAAAATACAGAGCTAAGAAGAAAATATTCAGTCTTAAGATGAAATGGTTAAGGAGAAATATAAAATAATTTCGTTTAAAGAAGAAATGGTATATGAGATGGAAAATAAAAAATTAGGATTAATTGATGGACAAGGTTGATGAAGAAATAAAATAAATCAAGAAGATGAATACAATTGTCAGATCATTGGTGATGAAGAAAATTTTAATTTCTTGAAACTTTTTTTTGTATTTTTTTGGACTATCAATGAAATAATTATTCATCTACCTACAAATTTTCTGAATTTCATTCAATTATTTGTTGGCTGAATTTTCATTCATTTGTTCTAGATGATCATGTAATTTATTTTTATGTTTTAGATATTTGTTTATCTAACCCTTTTCAGGTATTACAAGACTCTCCACATTATTTGTTTAATCACAAATGAGGTTATATTTATTCAAAGTGATAATTATATAGTAAGGTGGAGTTGATATTTGAAATAGGGAGAAAACATTTAAATAAGATAATACAATCCTTATGGGATTTTTTATCCAATGGGAGTTAGTGGTATTTATAATTTTATACATATAAGTAATAAACTGAATGGGAGATATGTTTAAATGTTAAATTTCGAGTACGATATTGGAATTATGTTTTTCATAATTATTTCTTATTTATGTATTTTGGTTTGTTCTTTCCAAAAATGGGGATATAGTTTAGTCAACAGAATCATTATGAATTTTTCATTATTTTATTTTAGAAATCACAAACACTTAATTAAATAATTAATTGACAAATTCATTCATTTCCATTGTTTTTTAATTGGGCTTGAAGGGAACATACTTTTCTACTATACTTATAATTTATTTTAATGTAATTATAAACTCAAATATACACTTTTTATTACAATTATTATAATGGTAATAAATATAAAACTAATCTGATTAAACTTATCAAATCAGATATAAATGAATTTTATTTTACATTTATATAGACAAAAGTCTTATTCAGATTTGAAATCAGAGCCACTATCATCAGATTCATATTCATAAATATAATAATAACGATATACTATATGGAAATCTATCAGATAGACAAAAGGATAAATTTTGAATACATAAAAACATATTATATTGTAATAGAATATATTTCCTAATATGAATGATTTGAATAAAAATGATTTCATGAATTCCCTTAAAGTGTATGTAAAATGAAATAATGTCATGAATTTAGTTATAATATAACCGTTGTAGTGCCCAGTGTCTAGTTTAATGAAAATATTTCAAAAAAATTGACTGTTGGAAATGAAATGGACCATTGGATGGAATACTTGTAAATAATAGTACATTTTAAAATTTCACAAGTTGGTGAAGTTTAGGTATGGACATTGTGCGAGAGCTTTGTTAATTTTTTGTTGTTGTACAATATCTTAGAAGCTCACAAGTTGGAAGACAATTTTCTATGTAGATGTAATCTTGTAGAGTATTATTTTATATGTTCCTTCAATTGTGATTATGATCGATGGATTCCTAAGGTAGGAGGATAGACTCTGATCATCTTGATCAAAGTCTTATGGGGATAGCAAGATAGAATCTGATCCATCAGATCAATGACTTCTAAAGATAGAGAGACAGAGGACCTGATCACCTTCTTGATTAAGGGCTTGTGATTATAGAAAGACAGATCCAATAATCCTATCAAGGGCTATCAGGGTTAGGTAGACAATACAGTTGATCATCGTATCGAGGTATTTCCCTTGTAAGGGAAATATTTACATTCTTATATGTATAAAAAATGAATATTTATCCTAGGTTGTGTGATGGCCTTATATTTAGGTTAACATAGTCGTATTAATGTATTGTACTTGTTTTATTACAAGTATTTCATTTACACTTCAATTATAATAGAAAGTGAATTATTTTTTATTTATCTTTCTATTTTTATTTTTTTCGTAATAGATTTAATTACGATACCATTGTTTTATTCTATATTACATTTTGAATAAGTTATTACTTTAATTACTATTTTATATGATTTATGATATAATCAGTTCATATTTATCACTCAAATTTACCATGTCTTTTGTTATTACAAATCATTTGTACATACTCTAGAAAATTGATTTTCATCTGTGAATATGATCAACTGTGAATACGATTACCAATTTTTATTGATTATGATTCTATATTTTGTAAAGATATAATCTCATTTTGACATGTGGACATATATATCTGAATCACTTGAGTACGATATTCTTATAACCAGACTCTGGGTGCCTATAAAATAGTTTTTTTACATAATATAGAGGTATTGTGAATAAAATTAGTTTAATCCCATAAAACAATGTTTCTTTTAAAATTTAAAATGAATTTTTTTAAACCAACAATTCAACCCTTCCATTAGTTTCCCATCTTCATATAAATTTAAATAAAACAAAAAATACTTTCATTCTATATTTTAATACATATGTGGACACCAAAGGCTATATCTAATACTCATTTTATAAAAAAATTAAATTATAGATGAAACAAATCACTTGAAGTCTACCCTTGGTAATTTATTTGGATGTAGTTTTTTTCATAGTGGCCCTTCTTTTCATAGGTGAAATAAGAAACATTCAGATCCCTTTCATTCCCCATGAAATTTCTTTTCCTATAAGGGTGTTTTGAATATGTATTAGAATTGTTTCTAGTATTAACAATTTTCAATTTTTCCTTATTATTGTTTATGATAAGAATAAAATGATTTTCACGCTTGATTCCATTATCAACATGGATAATTAGAGTATGAAGATCCCAAAAATACTTCTCTATGTTTTTCATATTGAAATTTACAAAAAAATGGAATCATTGATGGAGTGATTCAAGAATGAGATTGGTGAACAATTATTTAGGTATTTTAAACACTAAAATGCATAGAATCTTAATGCATCCAATAAACATGAATATGAAAGGTCAGACTACTCTACCTTCTCTATTTTTTCCAATGAAGCGCACCTTAGATATCTTAAAAAACCCCATATAAATGTCTAATGATGAAGATTATGAAGACCCAAAGATGTGTACATAAAAATTCACTTATAATTATTTCATATGGTATAAATACATAATAGAACACAATGAATGTTTTATAAATATTGAATGAATTAAATAAAAAGCCTTTTTAGAAGTTAAGGAACTAATAGCGATGAAATAGTTACATGACCTTTGGAACAGTAATATAGCCCTTGTGAATAGAAAACTATCCAATTGAATAGTAACCTCATCAATGAAGGTATAAATAAAATTTATCCATCTTATAAGTGAAAATATGATAGAATTATATCATAGTATAAGTGATTTAATATTTTAAAAATTATTAATTATGTGTTGGTATTTTTGTAAGTCATAAATTATTTAATTAAAATATTAAGATTAATTTAATTACAAAAAATAATTTTTTTCCAATAATTTTATATATAAATTATTATTTTTATTTCTTATCATTATATGATAATTTTATGAGTCCTTAATATTTTTTTTAAAAGGGTTAGAAATTTTTTTTTCATTTAATATTTGTATTATCTAATTAAATAATGAATTTAATTAAAAATTTAATTTATCATATTTATAAAATTGTTTTGATAAAATGGGGTTCCATTTTAAATTCTAAATTTTGAAAAATGGATACAGTGATTTTTGGTATTTTTCTAAAATAATTTATTTTTTGTGAATATTGAAATATAATTATTTATAGTATCTGTATATAACTGCATTTTGAGTCATTATTGAGTCATGAATGATGTAAGTGACCGTTTTTTTCAAATTTAAATTCCCAAATTTATATATTTAGTCTCAATAATCACAAGTATTGATTTTTTGTATAAATTTAGTTAAATATTGAATACAATAATGAGAAAACACCCCCTTATGCACCATAAATACCACCCCTCACCACCTATTCTTCTAACACCTCTCCAGAATTGATCCTTGTATATATTATGATCTAATATAATATGAATCCCCTCCCCCACATCAGTGATCTTTTTTTTCTCATCAGATGAAAAAAACCATTCACCTAAGGACACTCTCTAGAAAAGGAATAAAGAGGTAAACCCCTCTTCCAATTTAATTTGAATTCAATTCAACTATAGTTATTTTCTTTTCTCTCATAACCTATTATAATAAAAATTCTTTGATAACTATATTAATGTAAATATAAATTACTGTTTTCTTGAAAATGGAATAATAAATCACAATCAATCTTTTCCCCCTCATTTTATAATAAAAATGAAACATTGTCCCTAATGTGTCAATTTATCGCATTCAAGGAGGAAGGGTTCCCAATTTCTATTACCATACTCAAATATGAAAATGAAACTAATTTTGTTGGAAAAAAATTATAATATATGTATTAAATCTTATATAATTTTCGAGAATGATTATACCCACATGATGTTAAATAATAAAACAAAAGAAGTTCATTCTGAGAACAACCGCTCAAAATAATCCACGAATTTATCATTAATGATTTATCTAATGATTAATCCAAACTTCAGAAAAAATGGTGTTTTAATATATTATAAGTCCATTAATAACATATATGTTAATTTCTAGGAAACTGTCCTCATTTTACATTTTTCCCATACTAATATACAAGTAAACCTATAATGAAAACCAGAGAAATCAACGATCCCAAATGATGAAATTGAATTTCATAACCAAAAAATGATACATAAATGATCAAAATTAAATTTTAAAAAATAAAATACTTTTATAAATTGTTGTGAAATTTACTAATTAATGAATCTAAATTGATTGTCCATGACATTAAGATCTATGGAAGATCCCCTTTGGACAAAAGGTAAGGGATTCTACCTAAACCTACATTATTCATTCATGTTATTCTTCCCATATTTTTACATAAATGATATTATATTTTCATATTAATTAAATATTCTAAAAAGTTTATATATTTTCCCAAATAATGTATAAATATTCATTCATCTTTATTGTTATGGATATTCAATTTTTTAAAATGATTCCTACTCAATTTTTCCCAATAAGAAAGCTCGATTTAAGGGATTTTACCGAATTCTGACACATTTTAAGGGGTTTCTCTATATGTTTTTTAAGCCATACCCATTTTTCTAAAATCTCTAATTTTATTATAAACAAATAAATTGTTTTAGTTATGGTTTTATAAAAAATTGCATCTTTTTTCATTTTATATAATCTTAAAAGTATTCCCTTAAATCGTACTAAAATTTATTATTTTTATAGTTTGTTAAACAATCATTTAATTTTTGTTTGAAATCAATTTTCATGATATATTACTATATGTAACACCACAATATTTCATAGTGTGTTATTTCTGCAAAATAATTCAATAACTTTCACTACACGCAACACCGAGTTCAAACGCACCATGACTTACCAAAGTAGCCGTTCAAAAGAGGTTATGAATAATATTAACTGAATTTTGAACTTTATATAATAATTACAATTTTAGAGTCCATATTATGAGTTTATTAGACATAATTTAAGAACAAATTCATTTTTTTTCAGAAAAAAGTATTTTTCAAAAATGCACTTTTTCCGACTTTTAATGGTGAGCCCTTTTTAAATCCAATATTTTAAAACTTTTATATATTCAATTTGACTAAATTAAATTTATTATTTAGTATGGGCACATAAAAAATATACAATCTAACACCCCATTCTTCCTCGATACGCTTTTCTTTGAATAATAGAATAGCGTGTGTTGTACGCAACTTCGAGTTCTAACACACACCACAACCAATCAAACTAGCCCTTATGAATAGTAATACCCAATTTTTTAAGTTTTATACACTTTATATTTCGAAATGGAATTCATTTTTGGTTTCAGAATATTGAAATTATCCTAGGATTAAATTTTGGTACTTTTCAAATAACATTTATATTTTGATGAATAGTGAAAATTACTATATTTTTATTAAAAACAAATTTTTTAATCGAAATAATTAATAGTTATAAATTATGAATTATAGTGGTTTTAAAGTACATTTAGAATATATTTTTACCATTTAATACAATTTCGATCATTAGAAATATGTTCACATTTAAACCGAACATAAACTAGTGTCAATCTTTTGATAGTTATTATCTCTTAAAAACACGCTTTTTGTTTTAACAGCTGTAATTAATTTTAAATGAATTTCTGCCACTTCTGTGTTTTGAATTTGTAAAAATGTATTCCATATTTGTAATCAGGATTTCCAAATGTGTAAATAGATATCTTTTATTTTTAGACATTTTGAATGATTACTTTGGTAAATATTTTATTCACCATGGTTAAAGGAGAAATCTGGTAAATAAGGGTAAACAGAATAATATTATAATAAAAATAAATTACCCTAAAACGCATCTTAACCCCATTGGTTGTTAAATATCCGACCATGAGTGTCTTTGGGTCGATTTTGGGACACCATGGATCCACTTTGATGTGATAATGGCACTTTATATTAATTAAGTTAAAGTAAATAAAAAAATGACACAAGCATATATCATTTAGAAAATCAATTTTTACATATGTTTATATATGTTGGATTTTCAATTATAAATATTCATTAGAAACTAAAACTATTTTCTACATAATTGTATTTTATTTATAATTTTTATGTATTAAATAATTTAATTTATTGCTAACACAATGATGATGCAGTAATTACCTTATTAGTGAAATATTAAAATAATTGATATTATAAATACCAAAATAAATATAATTTGATACTTTTAATGAATTAAACGATTTTTATAGGTTAATATTACAATTTAGGATTCATATAATTAACTTTTTTATAAGTAATAATGCTTTTAGAATTTTCAAAAAAATCAAATACCGAATAGTGTCAAAATTGAAAGAAAAGAATTTTTAAAACAAATATTATATTATTAATTGATTTTAAATTCCTAAAAATATAAGGTTCAGTAAAAGGACTTGTATCATGATAGGTGTATCATTAATGGACCACGTGTGGTCTCTTGGAGGTATAAAGTATGTTTATTAACTATATAATATAAAAATACAATGTGACATGGTAAGTGTCAAACTAATTAACTAAGAGTTAAAACTAAAAGATAAGGTTAATATAATGACCAAAACCTATCTAAATTCTATTTGTTGAGTGTTTTGCGACCCATACCCACCTTAATATTTTAATAATCCACTTTTTCTCTATTAGAAACTGAATATGAATTTATTATAAAATAATATTTCTAGCTTTTCCAAAGGTTCCCCTCACCGCTCTTATAAAAGGGCACTCCCCCTTCTCACTAATTCACACATTAAAATCCTTTTGGTTTAGAAAACCCCTTCCCAAATACTCTATCATCATCCCTCAATTCAACCTAGAGGCCTTCATCTGATTATAAATCCAAACTAAGGATCCCTTTTGATCAAATCAAAAGGAAGAACCCGAAAAGAGGTAATGTTTTCACCACCCTTTTTCATGTTCATTTCTTCTTAAACATCTTATTTCTTTGTTATTTCCTTTCTAAAATAATAACTCCAGAATCTCCTATATACTTTGATATTATTATAAATATTGTACAACCATATTCAGTATTCTATCCAACCTTCTAATGACATGTCACCATACGTGCATACGTACATCTTACCGTCTCCACGTCGTGGTGCAATTGTTATTCAATATATTATTATTTTGTTGGGTATAATAATGATGTGTAATTCATGTAAATAATAAATATAACATGATAAATATTCATTATATATGATATAACATCAAATCATATATTATTCTAATATCAAAAGGATGATATTGTCGCTCGTGCGTACATATGGACTACCGACTCCACGAACGCGATGAGATTCATTTCCCCATCATATCTATTAAATACTAATTATCGTTTGATGATTAATATTAATGTTTAAGGAATTGAAATCATTCTGGATATGAATAAGATACCACATATCCATAACAAACATGACTTATGTACTGAAGCATATAAATGAAAATGAATGAGTTAACACCCGAAACGACGATAATACTAAAATATTATTAACGAAGAAATATTAAAAGATCATATATGATATCATATTTATGAATATGATTCATGTATAATTTAATAACAATTATTTAAATATTATACAGGAGGATAACACTCACACTATTAAGGAAAATTACAAGGTAAGGGGTTTTCATCTCACTCCTTATTCCCGTGAGATTCATCCAATATTGCCACTATTAACTTTTGTGTGGTGTGTATATACTGCCAACAATTGTATTCTATGTGTAATACACATTAATTTATGTGTATTTAAATATTCAATGTATGATACCTCTTTCATGGGGTGTATGTTTCAGAAGTTACCAAATTGGTAAGGGTTAATTTCACAATCTCTTTATTATCCAAGGTTATTTTTACATAAGTATGTACTGAGACATATTTATTATCCATGTCCATGTTTTATGAAATAGTTTTCAAAGGAATTATTTTTAGGGACTTTTTACTAAAAAATAATTTCAAATGTATTAATATTTATACTTCTAAAATGTTCTCTTAAATGTCAATGTCATCAAAATGGGTTTTAAGGATTTATTTTTATGGACATGAATGTTTTTAAAATGTTAATTCATTTCAAAAGTTTCAAAGTGGTATGGGACACTTTGATTCCAAAATGACATTAAATGAATTCTTTTCTAAATTATGTGAATTTTAAATGTTTTCATGAATAGTGGTATTTCTCTAAAAGTGTTTTACAAATCATTTTCATCTATGTAAAAACTCTTTAATGGATTTTAAACTTGTTTTGAAGTTGATTTATCATGATACAAATCATCCATATTGTGTTGAAGGTTTTGTGATATTTTTGACTGTGGATGTGTTATTTTTATACCATTAATAGTTTATGGAGAAATTATTGACATTTCATATGTTAGTTTTAATACTAATGTTTATGTTATGTTTAAACCTGTTCATATGAGGAATGCATTGGACTTAATATGTGACGGGTGGAGCCCGCTATAGCTCTTTGATGAATCGGTAGATCTCATGAGACAAACTAGTGTCTTGGCACGAGGCCTTGAAAAAATATTATTTGTAGTCTTCGCACGAGGTCTTGGCTTCGTGGTTATGATAGTCTGGCATTATGCATTCCATTATTATGAAAGTGGTTAGTGATATTGCATTTTATTATTCGACTAGTAGAATATGCATGTGAATATGTAAATGGAATTATTTTATTTTTTCCATATTATGTTGAAGTTAAAATTTAAAAGGCTTTTGTTGTAGTTATACATTGCCTTAAATGTTTATGATTATTTATTAAAGTTTCCTCTATATTGTTATCCTTACTTTTCATTTGAGCTCACCCCATTCTATGTTTTATTTTTTCCCAGGATTCCATGAAGTGTAGTGTGATTTATATGCAGGGTTAATCCAAGCGAATAATGGAATTCATAAAGGATTATTTATGTTGTTTTGTACGTTATAATTTGTAATGTAACATTCAAGTATGTAATCTATTTTCCAAGACTGCTAAACTAATCGGTCCTTCGGGACTTGATTCCTTGTGATCATGCCAATGTTATGTAATAATGCACCAACTCTGGGTAACTGGGGTCAGAGCATTACAATTGGAATCAAAGGAAGTTTAGCAATATCCCTAGAAGCTAGATTTAGATAAAATCTGATTAAAGCACATAGCCCTATGATAGACTTTGAGGATTAGTAGAGAACAAATTCATGAATTTTGATATTGTAGAGATTTTGTGAGTTTTTCAAGCAATACATCCCTGTCTGGATACATGCAGGTAGAGGCGGATCTGGAAAATATGTACCTACGGGTAAAACCCGAAAATACCCCTTTGAGCTTGACTCGCACGTGAACTAGTGAACGACAATGGGACTTTCTTCACTCTCAGTTACGATACTCCCGGGGGATATGCTAAGGATAATTCTCATTTTCTTTACAAACCATTATGAAGGTTTTATGAGTATATACATACTAAAAGAATACATTTTAATGATTATGGATTATATCCATCAACTTTTTAATTTATGTTAAGAGTTTTAAAATTCTGGGATCAGGTATTTTTATTCACAAACTAATCTAGTGTATGCCATAGTTTAGAAATGGTGCCTAGTAGAAGGAATCAGAACTCCAGCAATACGCATGATCCAAAGAGTAAGAAAGATGATATCTTTCATTGTATTAAGGCATCATTTATAAGGGAAATAGTCTCTGACATATTATCATCATATGAAGAAATAGTATCATGTGTTGATAAGATATGTAAAGAGTTCTCTGAGTCCTATGGATTTGAAGGGAAGCAAGAGAAGAAAATGATGGAAGAGAGAAAGATGGATAAAGGGAACAGGGAAAAGAAGAATTTTCCCACATGTGATAACTGTGCGAAGAAACACCCTGAAACATGCTTGAATGGAATGGGAGTTTTTTATAAGTGTGGAGAAAAAGGATACCTTGTACGTGACTGCTAGGGTAAGAAAAAGGTTACAAATGTACAATGATTTATCTGCATGGATTTGGGACACTATGCAAACCAATGTCCAAATCATCAGAGTATGCCCCAAATGATGCTATTGGATTATAATCAAGTTATGATACTACCACAGATGAGGAGTAATGATTATATTTCTTATGCTATTATTAAATAATTATGTCATTTGAGTATTGTATAAATGATGTTCTGGTTATAATAATTATAGAGTATATAAGGATTGTAATGCAGTACTATTTCATTAAGGACTTGAGTTTGTGTGGAACCATGAAATGTAACTCAATAGTAGGTTAAATTTTTTGAAAATATATGGTTGAGAGAAAGATAACCCATAATATGGTTCTGATACCGAGGTAGTGATTTTGGAATAATACATGATTGATTTGGATAAATTATATTGGATATTCTTGACTACCTTGAAACTGAATAATTATTTGTATATTCCATCATTGTTGGAGTTGAAATCATTTTTAGATTTAAGGAGTATTTCCATTATTCATTAAGGAATAAGGGATCATGAATGTAATCAATAAGGTTTTATGGTAATTCAGGATGTGGCAGTGTTTTAAAAGAATACATGATGATGGTGTTCAAATGTTATTATGTGACAAAAAGGATCTTCATTTTGTTTACCTTTCATATAAATTTTGGACTAATGTATTTTGGATAGTTCTAGTTTGGATTATTTTTGGATTGCCATAAAAGGGTAACCCAGCGTTTGGGTGACAACCTGTCGTGTCTGGCAAGGCAGTGAGACCTAAACCCGTAACTGAAGGGTGACAAGGGTGTATCACGTACCACTGACACACGTGATGTCCTGGATTAAATAATGCAGTTTGTTTTAACATATCTGGTAGATGAATTATAAATTTATTTTTTGGAACCCGATACGGATAGGATAAATAATTTTTTATGTTCTATTATCATTTAGAGTGAAAGATGAGTTTGTGGTAGAAATTATTTAAAGGATGGAACTGTACTTGTCAAGAATATATTTTTCTTCTTCTATTATTCTACGAATAAATTAATTCTTATACATTATTTAAGGAATCCTAAAACCAAAAACATGTTATCCTAATACCCTTTGTTTTTTTGAACTGATGGTATTTCAAATCATCATAGATTGTTGAATTTAAGGACCTCAATTTTACACTTGTTTGTGATTGATGACCTCAATCACTAAATATAAATATTTACATTTTCCTCCAATTATATGTCCCTAATTTCCACCAATGGTCTCCTAATAGTGATCATAATTTGGTGGTGACCCTTTTATTTCTCTTTTTCTCTTATAAGACTAAATTTTGTTAACCCAATTTCTGATGTGGGTTTTCCCAGAACGATATTCTCTATTTTCAACCTTTTATTTTTGAGGAACAATTTCAAATTGAGAGAACACAATTTATTTATGGATGGGAGAATATAACACCCCAAGATTTCATAGTGTGTTATTTCTTTAAAATATTTCAATAACTTGCACTACACGCAACACCGAGTTGAAGCGCACCATGACTTACCAAACTAGCCATTCAAAAGAGGTTATGAATAATATTAACTGAATTTTGAACTTTATATACTACTTATTATTTTACAATCCATATTATGAGTTTCTTAGAAATAATTTAAGAACAAATTCATTTTTTTCAGATAAAAGAAGTATTTTTAAAAAATGCACTTTTACCGACTTTTAATGGTGAACCCTTTTTAAATCCAATATTTTAAAACTTTTATATATTCAATTTTACTAAATAAATTTATTATTTAGAATCGTGACATAAAAATTTACAATGTGACACCCCAAGATTCCTTGGTACACTTCTCTTTGAATAATACGGTAGCGTGTGTTGTACGCAACTTCGAGTTTTAACATATACCACAACCAATCAAACTAGCCCTTATGAATAATAATACCCAATTTTTGAAATTTTATACATTTTATCATTCAAAATGGACTTAATTTTTAGATTCGGAATATCAAAATTATCCTAGGATGAAATTTAGGAATATTTCGGATTACTTTTATATTTTGAATAATAGTGAAAATTATTAATTTCTTATTACAAACAAATTTTTTAATTGAAATAATTAATAGTGATAAATTATTAATTAGAGTTGTTTTAAAGTATATTTAGGATACATTTTTACCATTCAATACAATTTCGACCATTATACATAATTTCACATTTAAACCGGACATAAACAGGTGTCAATCTTTTGATAGTTATTATCTCTTAAAAACACGCTTTTTTTTACAACGAGAATTAATTTTAAATTAATTTATGCCACTTCTATTTTTTAAATTTGAAAAAATGGACTCTATATTTGGAATCAGGATGTCCAATTTTTTTTAATAGGTATCATATATTTTTAGACATTTTGAATAATTACTTTGGAAAACATTTTATTTACCATGGTTAAAGGGTAAATCTGGTAAATAAGGGTAAAAAAATAATATTATAATAATAATAAATTATCTTATAACTTATCTTAACCCTATTGGTTGATACATGTCCGACCATGGAAATATTTGGGTTGATTTTGGGACCCCATGGATCCACTTTTAAGTGATAATGAAACTTTATATTAATGAAGTTAAAGTAAATACAAAAATGAAAAAAACATATATCTTTTTGAAAAACAATTTTTAAATAGGGTTATATATGTTGGAATTTAGACTATAAATATTAATTAGACAGATAACAATATTTCATACATAATGGTATTTTATTTATAATTTTTGGACATTAAATAATTTAATTTATTTATGACACAATGAAGATGAAGTAATTACCTTATTAGTGAAATATTAAAATAATTGATATTATAAATACCCAAATAAATATAATTTGAGACTTTTATTGAATTAAACGAATTTTATATGTTAATATTTCAAGTTAAGTTTTATTTAATTAACTTTTTTCGAATTAATCATGCGGTTATGATTTTCACAAAAATCAAATACCAAATAGTGTCAAAATGGACATAAAAGAATTTTTAATGAAATATTATATTATTAATTTATATTAAATTCATAAAAATCTAAGTATCTGAAAAGGACATGTATCATGATACGTGTATCATTAATGGACTACTTGGGGGTCTCTTGGAGGTATATAGTATGTTTATTAACTATATAATATAAAAAAAGTGACACGGTAAGTGACAAACTAATTAACTAAGAGTTAAAACTAAAAGATAAGGGTAATATAATGACCCAAACCAGTATAAATTCTATTGGTTGAGTGTTTTTAGACCCATTTACACCTTAGATATTAAATAATCCACTTTTGAGCCATTAGAAACTGAATATGAATTTATTATAAAATAATATTTCTAGCTTTTCCAATGGTGCCCTTCACCCCTCTTATAAAAGGTCACTCTCCCTTCTCACTAATTCACCCATTCAAAGCCTTTTGAATCAGACAAATCCTGCCCAAATACTCTATAAGCTTCCCTAAATTAAATTTTTAGGCCTTAGAATGATCAGAAAGCCAACCTAAGGATCCCTTTTGATCAAAACAAAAAGAAAAACCCGAAGAAGAGGTAATGTTTTCACCACCCTATTTCAAGTTCATTTCTTCTTCAAATTATTCTTTCGTTGTTATTTCCTTTCTAAAATAAAAACTCCATTATCTCCTATGTAATGTGATATTATTATAAATATGGTAAAACCAAATACAGTATTTTATTCATCATTTGAATGACATGTCACCATACGTGCGTACGTACGGCTTACCGTCTCCACGTCATGGTGTAATTGTTATTCAATATATTATTATTTGTATGGGTATAATAATGATGTGTAAATCATGAAAATAATAAATATAACATGATAATTATTCTTTATATATGATATACCATCCAATTATATATTATTTTAATATCAAAAGCATGATATTGTCGCTCATGGGTATGTACGGAGTACCGTCTCCATGAACCTGATGAGATCCATTTCCCAATCATATCCATTAAAAAAATTATCGTTTGATGATTAAAATTATTGTTTGATGAATTTATATCATTCTGGATATGAATAAGATAAAACCTATCCATAACAATCATGTCTTACGTAACAAAGCATATAAAGTAAAACGAATCACTTGACACCCTAAATGACGATAATACTAAAATATTACAAACAAATATATATATTAAAAGATCATATATGATATCATATTTATGAATATGATTATTTTATAATTTAATATCAATGATTTAACTTTTATATAGGAGGTTAACTTACACACTATCAAGTAAAAGTACAAGGTAAGGGGTTTTCATCCACTTGTTTTTCCCATGAGATTCATACCATATTTCCACTATTACCTTTTCTGTGGTGTATGTACTGCCTATAATTGTATACTTTGTGTAATAAACTTTAATTTATGTGTACTTAAATATTCATTGAATGATACCTCTTTCATGGGGTGTATGTTTCGTAAGTTACCAAATTGGTAAGGGTTAATTTCCCAATCTCTTTATTATCCAAGGTTGTTTTTACGTAAGTATCTACTAGGAAATATTTATTATCAATGTCAATGTATTATGAAAGAGTTTTCAAAGGAATTATTTTTTGGGATTTTTTTATTAAAACATCATTTTAAATGTTTTAAATATTTATTCTTCTAAATCATTCTCTTTAATTTCCATGTTTTCTAAATGGTTTTAAGGATTTATTTATATAGACATGAATGTTTTTAAAATGTTAATTCCTTTCAAAAGTGTCAATGTGTTATGGGACACGTTGATTCAAAAATGACTTTAAATGACTTCTTTTCTAAATTGTGTGACTTTTAAATGTTTTCATGAAAAAGAGGTATTTCTCTCAAAGAGTTTTACAAATCATTTTCACCTGTGTCAAAATTCATTAATGGATTTTAAACTTGTTTTGAAGTTGATTTATCATGATACAAATCTTCCATATTGTGTTGAAGGTTTTGTGATATGTTTTACTGTGGATGTGTTATTTTTATACCATTCATAGTTTAGGTAGAATTATTGACATTTCGTATGATAGTTTTAATACGAATGTTTGTGTTATGTTTAAACATGTTCATAAAAGGAATGCATTGGACTTAATATGTGACAGGTGTATCCCGCTATAGCTCCTCAATGCATCAGTATGTCTCATGAGACAAACTAGTGTCTTGGCACGAGGCCTTGACAAAATCTTATTTGTAGTAATGGCACGAGGCCTTGGATACGTGGTTATGACAGTCTGGCATTATGCATTCCATCATTATGAAAGTGGTTAGTGATATTTAATGCATTTATTCAACTAGTAGAATATCCATGTTAATAAGTAAATGGCATTATATTATTTTTTCCATATCATTTTGATGTTCAAATTTAAATGGCTTTTGTTTTAGTTATACATTTTCTTTAAATGTTTACGATTATTTATTAATGTTTCAGCTATATTGTTATCCTTTCTGAGCATCTAAGCTCACCCCTTTCTATGTTTTATTTTCTCCCAGGATTCCAAGAAGTGTATTGTGATTGATATGAAGGGTTAATCCAAGGTAATAATGGCATTCATAAAGGATTATTTATGTTATTTTGAGTGTTATAAAGTGTAATGTAACATTAATGTATGTAATCAATTTTCCAATACTGCTAAAATGATCGGTCATTCGGGACATGATTCCCTGTGATCATGCCGATGTTATGTAATAATTCACCAACTCTGGGTAACTGGGGTCAGGGCATTACAATATATTTCTTTATGAATGTCTATTTATGTTTTAAAACCATTATTTCCTAGAAACCATTTTGATATTCCCTTATGTTGTGCATTATGACAAGATTATGATACCCCATCCTCACCCTCATAAAACAATATGTTGATGTTTGATTAAATTTTTTGGATTATTTATAAGGAATGCATATTCATGAACAAGTTTTAATGGGTGAACCAATATATCACTCCAATTCAGTGGGTATATTTTAATCTCATGAGATGTTATTTGCAACTGTCTTTGTGGTTAGCCATAACTGATTCTCCATGTGCAACGGTCTTGGTGGTTATCCTTGACTTGTGATCCTCTATGTGCAATGTGCCATGAATCATGATCCCCTATGTGAAACGAGCCTTGAATAATGATAAAGACTTGTATTATGTTTCCACCACATTAATATTAATTCATATTTATGTGATCACGTGTTCTATATGTTATGATTCCTTATGTTAAATCACATTCCATGACTTTTTATATCATTATGTTATTCTTTCTAAACCATGTGCTAAGAATTATGGTTATGTTTCATCCCTTACTGGGATATTATCTCACCCATTTTGTAATGTTAACCCCAGGTTATCCTATATAGATGTATGATCACAATATATGTTTGCATCTATTGATAAAGATTAAATAAAGGAATTTTTTATTTGGTCCCATGTTTTTTTGACTTATGTAGCTATTATTCCATGACACTATAATTTACGATCATTATCATGTAATTTTATGATTAATTATTTTTAAAATCCTGAAATATTATATGATAAACGATAGGGACACTACATTTTGTATTAGAGGACTTGTTTAGTTATTTTTGGAAGATTGGTAATAGAGCACTTTAAAATAACCATAGAGATGAGACAATGTATAAGAAAGCATCAATATATTTTGGTAATTATAGATTAAGTGGTTTATCAATAAAATAAATCCATTTCTAGATACTTCAAGTTTATATGGATCTAGAAAAGATATTCATAGAAGTGACTACTCCTATACGGTTTTCCAGGCTCGACTCGGGGTAACCTGGTAAATGAAAATGGGTCGTATTGTGCACCTGATTTGACATTCTTCAGGGACATGATTTAGTAAATTCAAAATCTCATTAGAAACCATTATTGAGGAAATGATCCCATAATAATATATGTTAGAAAACAAATCATGAATATTCTAGATAGAAACCTTGTGAAACCCATGTTAGGAAATACTTTTCCATTAAGAGTTTATCATTTTATTTACAAAGTTTCCTATTTATTATAAGTGTTCCAGACCCATAAATTCACTTATTTTCATTATTAATAGTTAGAAATAGAAGAATACATCCCAACACACAATGTGTTAGGGAATTTGATGATTTATCTAATGATATTCCAAATATGATGTGAACAGGTTCTCAGAACATTATTATAGTAATTTCTCAACTAACTCATGTTATGAATAATATCATAAATAACTTGTAACACCCTCCATATCCATAGAAATAACATGTTTCAATAAAATACTTCATGTAGGAAAGGCATCCCAGGTTTAGTTGATCTTATAATCCATTACTCATGGAATAATAGATTAGATCCATTGAAAATATATTCTCCATCATCCAATGCTTAGAAGAAGAGAATGTTATGTTTTAGCTCTATTGTTTAGAAAGGGAATATGTTCATTGGTGGTAACTCATTAAAAATAATAAGTACAGAAAGAAAATTGATTACATAGATTGGTAGTAATTCATAAAAATTTGTTTTAATAAATATTTTGTTTAATACCTCTGTCTAATTATGGAAAGAGAGTTACAGAGACTTAACTGAAGGAAGATGATTCTATTGAGGCATATAAAGGAGACATTACCAGGATTTTATGATACTCCTCCATATTTTTCATGACAGTAAAATAAAGTCATATTTCTTTTTTATTGGACTAAAGCTATGTCTATGAAATGCATTGAAAATTCATGAATTTGTTTATTATGAATAGATTTTATGTTGTGCCCTCATGGTTGAAATGGATATTAGAGGCTCTAAGGGGTCTCATGGTCTTAGTGAAAAAAAGTGAAAAATGTATTTTAATAGGGGTGGATCAGAAAACAAATCCCACAATAGAATGAATATTGAATATCCCAAACATCATAATTATGGGAAGAAGCATCTCGTGATCATTCTATAGAGAACTAAAAAAGGATTCAAATGTGGAAGAATGGGGAATCTAGATGAGAAATTCCGAATTGATATGAACATTCCCACAAACATGGATTAAGTGTGGATGGTTCATATCAACGCTCAACTAGTAGTGTTGTTTTTCAACTACATGGAACATGGGAATTGGTCAAACCAATTCCTTTTCCCAGGGTCTTGAGAGGCAGTAAATAAAAAATTCCATGTAAACAAGTAAAAGATTATTCTACAACTAGAATTGATGTGGATCCAGACAATGATGTGGTGACAAGTTTGGGTTTTAATCATTAAATAATTGAAAAATTACTATTTGATTCTAGTTTATGTATTATTTCGCATCATAATAATTTATTAGAACCATTCAAACACCACCTAAAAATTTGGAGATATATTTATCTTTTATAATAGATAATGGGGAAATTATAGAATCCAAAGTACATAACTCCTCCCCAGTTAATTTCTATTGACCAAACCTCTCAAAAAATCATGTTTTAATTATTTTTTTGGCGGTCTATATTATTTTTAGAATGGATTGGATATAATTATATAATCCAAAATAAACTATTTGGAATGGTATATCACTCTTCATATCCCAATGCATCCACCAATTCATTACATGTTTAAGGAGGATGATGAATATCCATAAAAATCATTGTCTTAGGTGTGGATATTACATATTATGAGAACACATATCTCTATCAAATTAATGAGAAAAAGTAGATGATCATGATCAAAGACATTCCCATTAAGTGGGATTACATTGGTGTATTCACTGAAGATAATTATAGCAGTCCTTCTAATCGAGAGGTTGGGTTATTAATTAATATTATACCTGGACCTCTTACTATATCAAATAAACCATGAAGAATGGAAACTATTGAGATGAAATAAATGCATAAGTAGTAATAGGGGACTCTAGATATGAGCTTTATATGCCCGAGTGCTTCACCATGGGGTGTTCCAGTCCTCTTCATCAAAAATAAGGATGTATTAATGAATATTTACATCGATTATCATGAGATCCATAAAATCACAATAAATATCAAGTATACCCTAAAATAGATAGATGAATTATTCTATTAGCTACATGGGGCCAATTATTTCTATAGAGTGGATATTTGGTGGGGATACAACCAATTAAAGGTGAAGAAGTAAGATATTTTCAAGCCTGTCTGTTGAATAAGTTATGGTCACTATGAGTTCACAGTGTCAAAATTTGGACTCACTAGTGCAGCTATGCTGTTTATAGACTTAATAACTGGAGTGTTTATAGATTAACTTGAAAATTTATGGTAGTCATTATTGATGATATTCAGATATACTAAATGTGAAATGAGGAATCTGATGAGAATTTGATTACTATGTCAAAGACATTTCAAAGGGAGAAAAATTATATAAAATAATGTAAATCGGATTTTGGGAAAGAGGAAGTTTAATTCTTGGTGCATGTTATCACTAGAAAATGAGTATATATTGACCCTTACTTGATAAAGTCAATCGAAGTGTGGCCCCAACCGACATCAATAATAGAGACCTACAATTATGTTAGTCAAGCTGTGTATTTTTGATTATTTGAGAAGGACATATCATGATTTCCAATGCCAATTACCAAGATGAAATAGAAGGGATTGAATTTTGAATGAACTCAAGAATGTGAGGAAATCATTAAGGAGCTCAAAAAGAGTTATATCACTGTTCCAGTACTCAGACATCCAAAAACTGGAGAACTATTTTTGGTGTAAAATTATTCTTGAATGAATTTCTTAGTCTATGTGCTGATAAAAAATAATAAATTGATTTCCTACGCCTCAAGGTAGTTTGAAATTTAGGAGAAAAACTATCCCACACATGATCTTGAGTTTGAAGCTGTGATATTTGATTTTAAAATATGATGACATTATCTCTATAGGGAAAATTTTTAGATACATATATTCATCACAAGAGTATCAAATATATATTCACATTGAAGGAGAATAATATCTTCCAACAATGATTGTTGAATCCCACTATGTATTATGAATTCAGAATCCACTACCATCTGAGTATGGAAAATAAAGCGGCAGATGCTCTAAGTATAATGGATATTTCATCATTGAACCTGATGAGACTTGAGTAGGATCCAATATTCATAATACATAAAATAATGGATATGGGAATGATTAAGGTAGGGAAATAATCAGTCCTTTCTCAAATGTTTTCTTAATCATCCTTTGTGGAGAATATAAAGGATGCTTAATGAAACTATTTGGAATTTAAAAAAAATATGGAAGCTATCATAAATGGGAAATCCTTTGAGTTCCAGATAAATGACAATGGAGTGGTAGGATTTGGGTGATAACATGTGTACCATCCAATCAAGAGAAAAATAAATAGCTTCTGAATAACGTACATAGCTCAACATTATCTATTAACCCATAGAGCACAATGATGAATTGAGATCCATAGGATAAATTTTGGATGGGAAATATAAAGAAAGATAACACTGAATATATATCACAGTGCCCGGTATGTTAGTAAGTGAAGGATGAAAGAATATTTTCAAAGGGTTGATGAAACCATTGTCCATACCATCATGGAAGTGGGATAACATCTCAAAAGACAATTTAAATGGACTTATAAGTAAATATAGAGTAAACAATGATATATAGTTTGTTGTGGATTATCATTAAATGATATATCACATAATCAAAATTGGAGATGACCAATCACTAGATAAAATTTCATGGATGTAAATCAAATAATTAGTAATGATTCATGGGGAACACAATATGTTGTATCTGATCGAGATTTTACATTCGCCTCAATGTTTTGGAAAAGTCTCCAACATGGTATATGCACTGGGATAATTGTTAGGTAAACCTATCATCTTCAAACTGATGGAAAATTAGAGTGAACAATTCAAAACATGAAGAAATTTGGAGAAAATATTATATAGACATCAAAGGAGGATGATACCAACATTTACCTCTATTTTAGTTCTCTTACATCAATTGTTTCTAATCTATAATCCAAATGGCTCTATATGAAGCCCTTTATAGAAAAAGTTGAATAACACATACATGAAGGGATGAACTTAGTGTATGAAAGATTCTAGTACCTGAAATGGTCCATGAAATAGTGGCTATGGTGAGAACCATTCAGAAGAACATCTAGGTATCCCAAAGTTGAAAAAAGAGATATGTAGACAATCATCAATAATCCTAGAGTTTAAGGTTGGAGACATAGAATTCCTCCACATCAATACATGTAATAGGTTAATGAGATTCAAGAAGAAAGGGAATCTATGTCCAAAGTACATCAGACTCATTGATATTCTTGATCATGTTGGAGCTATGACCTATAGACTAGTACTTCCACCAACCATGTCTCCAGTAGACGATGTATTTCATGTGTCCCTCCTAGAGAAGTACACACCAAATCGATCACATATACTATCATCAATGGTGGTAGAGATAGAGAATGATATTTCTTATGAGAAGTAGCAGTGATATTGTTGGATCATAGAGATATGGTTCTATTTAATAAGAACACTATCCAAGTCAAAGTATTATGTCATAACCATATGTATGAAAGGGCATCATGGGAACCAGAGGAAGGGATGCAATAAAACTACCCACACTGTTTTCATCTTAGTATATAAAACCAAATTTTGAGGTTTAAATATCATAAGGGGGAAGAATTTAACAACCCTAAGTTTTAACTATAGAAATTACAATCTTATAATTATTTCAGATGGTATAAACACATAAGAGAACCCTATAAATGTTTTAGAAATGATGAATAAATGAAATAATAAGTGTTTCTAGAAGTTAAAAAACCCATACCAATGAAATAGTAAATTGACAGATGTAAATTTATTGTGACTCTTATGAATAGTAAACAATCCAATTAAATAGTAACATCAATAATGAAATTATATATAAAATTTATCCATCTTATATGTGACAGAATTATATAATTACATTATATTATAAGAATGTTAATATTAAAAAATTATTAATTTATTGTTGTTATTTTTCTATGTCATAAATATTTAATTAAAATGATATGACTAATTTAATAAAATAAAAAAAGTATTTTCTTAATTTTAATTCATAAATTATTTTTTTGATGTCTTTTGATTATAAGATAATTTTTTATACCTTAATAATTTTTTCAATGTGTTAGAAAAGTAGTTGTAATTTTAAAATCTGTATTGTCCAACAAAATAATGATTTTAATCACAAATTAAATTTATCATATTTAGAAACATATTTTTCGAAATTGGAGTAAATTTTTGAATTATACAGGACAAAAAATTATTAGATTCATTTTTTTGATTTTTCTAAAATAGATGAATTTTTTGTTAATAGTGAAATACAGTAATTTATCGTATATCAAAATAAATGAATTTTTGAGTCATGATTGAGTCATGGATGATGTAAGTTACCATTTTTTAGAATTATCATTCAATAATTACTATATTTGGATTCAAGATTCATTACTTATGATTGTCATGAGGAAAAAAATAAGACATTGAATAAAATAATGAGAAAACCCCCCTCCTCCACTATAAACAATAACCCTCACTGACTCTTCTTCTCACACCCCTCAATCCTTGATCCATTTAAATATTCACTTAAAATCACAAATAGATACCCTCATAAACATCTAAGAGATTTTGGTCTTAACAAAATACAAAAACCAATCCCCTAAGGAGGCCCCCAATAAGAAGGAATTAAGAGTTAAAACCCTCTTCCGTTTTCTTTCAATTTCTTTACAAGATACATTATTTTATTTTGTATCCATATCTCCCCTCACAAAAATGGTGTCATAAATATATTAAATTAAATATACACTAATATATTAATGATAAAAGAATAATAAATCACCACCTATCTTCCAAAACTCCCTTTATTCTAAAAATATAAAATCGTACAATGTGTGTTAATTTATCAAAATCAAGGAAGAATGTTTTCCAATTTATATTATCATATTCAAATTTGGTCCTGAAAAAAAATTTATGGTTAAAATTGATAATAATATATTTATTATTTATTATTTTATTTTCCAGGATCATTATATACAGATGATCTAAAATAATAAAACAAAACAATTTCATTGTGAGAAAAACTGCTCAAATTAATCAATGCATTTTTCATTAATGATTTATCTCATGAATCATCCTCACTTATGAAAAAATGGTGTTTTAATATTATATATGTCCATTATTAATAAATAATTTAATTTCAAGGAAACTATACTCATTCTACATAATTTTCCATACTCATATACATGTAAACCAATAATTAAAACCAAGGAAATCAACGCTCCCAAACAATGAAATTGAATTTGATAACCCACCAAAATAATCAGAAATGATATTAATAAAATTATAAAAAATAAAATACATATATAAATGGGTTGGGTATTATTAATTAATGAATAAAATTTTATTATCCAATATAGTAATATAATGGGATGGAAACCTTCAGACTTATGTTTTGGGATTCTTCTAGAACCTCCAATATTCGTTCTGGTTTTTCTTCCTCTATTCTTACCCAAATTATAATATATATTTTTTATTATTTAAATATTATAAATTATGTGTATATGTTCCATACTCATGTATCATGATTCATTCATCTATTTTTTTCAGGGATATACATATTTTTAAAATGTTCCCAACTCAATTCTTCTCGATAAGCATGCCTGATTTAAGTGAATTTTCCGAATTCATACCCATTTTCAATATTTCTCCATAATATATTTTAATCCACTATTATTTTCCTAATATATATAACTTTATCATGAAAAAACACAGTTTTTTATTACGGTTTTATACAAATAATTATTCCTTTCCCATTTTAATGAATCTCAAATGATTTCCCATAAATCGTAGAAAAATGTTTTATTTCTAAACCTTCTTAAAGTGTCTATTCACTTTAGGTTGACATATCATATCATGATATATGACTATATTCCTTTATAAATGACTATGAATGTTTTAAATAATATCATTTGTGGACACCATTGTGATTCTCCCCTATGTTATGACTTTTGACATGAATATGATTCCCAATCCTTTCAACAGGTAACCCTTATGTTGATGTTTGATAACATATGTATGATTATTTACGTGGGAAGAATATTCATGAGCATGTTATAATGAGTTCTCCCAAGTTTCTCTACAATTTATTGGGTATATTTTAGTCTCCTGATACGTTATGTGCATTAAGATGTTTGGTTAGACATGACTCATGCCCCATGTGCAACTGTCTTGGTGGTTTTCCCTAACTCATGCACATTTATGAATAACAATTTTTTTGGATCATGATCTAATATGTAAAACAAGAATTTAATCATGTTAAGTTAATGTTTTAAGTTTCTTCCACATTAATATAAAATCATTAATATAATATCTCATGTTCTTCAAGTTATTATACCGTACGTTTTATCATGTTCAATGCCTTTTCATATCATTATGTTATGACTTCAAACAGATGTCCTATGATTTATTATTATGTTTATTCCCTCACTAGGATTTTATCTCAAACGTTTTTTCATGTCATCCATAGGTTATCTGATCCATATGTATGAGTATAATGGTATTTAGGAGCTCCTTATGAAGATTAAATATAGAATTTTTTTATTTAGTCCCATGTTTTCAGTTTCATGTTCTTAGTCATCATAGACACTATACATCAAGATCCATAGCTTGTAATAAGATTTTTAATAATTCTTAAAATTTTGTAATATTATGGGATTAATGATAGAGTCACTATATATATCAACGTGATACTTGGGCATACTATAAACATCCATTATCTCATAAGATTTTATGATATCCTTAGTCATTGTTGAATCCATCAAGTAGTTGATATCTAGTGCATCATTCATGTGTTTCTCAAAGACGAAGGGTACATTATCACTAAATTCCCTAGATGAAAGATCATGAATTTGTGCCTCTATCATATAATGATTCTATTCGTGGAATAACTTGATTTTCATGAACCAATATTAATCCTGTATGTTACTAAAAAATAGGACAAATTCTTTCTCAAAAATTCAGAGCATGGATAATGTGGTTGATGAACATTCCATTTAACTGAAAAAATTAAAGATGAATTAATGAATTTTTATTATTATAAATATAAAAAAGACCAAATAAATTTTATTATTAATCTACCACTATATTATCATGTTCTAATATCCCTAACGAATGGGATTGGAATGTATTATTGTGTATATATTCAATTGGAAATGTTCCATATTCCTCACATCATAACCCAAAACTATTTTTGTGATTTAATTGAAGTTATTAGGTAGGTATTTTAGCCAACTATCAGTTTTTATCTATTTGGTATATTGACAGGACCCCTTAATCTTGAAATCCTTACTTATATTTCATCAACACATTCCTATAAGATTCACAAAGTATAGTAATGGGTACTTTTATTGGGTTTAATTTTTATAAGTTTACAAATGAAAATTATTAGTACTCTCCAATAAAAATAAGTTCCCAAAAAAGGGCAATGTCAACACTTAGTTCTATGGTTTTCATTCTAAATCACGTAATGGAAGTCTTAATCTAAAAAAATATTTTATTAATGGATTTTTAGTTATTATTCATGAAAATGTATTGTTAATTTTATATGGATTTCATTTAATTTAATAACCATGTTTTTATAAAATTGAATTTTACGGATAATTTATTTTTTTATTCAATTTAAGGAGGCATTTTATTTAATTAATTTATTTCATTGATCATGAAATATCATCCAGAAACTAAAATAAATAAAAATTTATAAGACAAAAGAAATAAATGTTATGATCACATGCTTAATAAAATTGGTTTTTTAGTGAGTAGAAAATAAATAGCCGTTAACCATAGGGTAATATATTATTGAGGTTATTTTAGCTCGAACATAAATAGAAATCCTCTATCCAATGTATGACGTTTGTTGGTTTCACATTGATTCTGTCTTGACACTTCACCATGTGCCTACCAGATCAATCATTTCAATCCATTGACTTCACAATCAGGTGAAGGAAACCATAATGGGGTTTTATATAAAAGAAACATTGGGCATGCATTCCCTTATGAAATTATATAGGAGGGATGGAATTCATGAATTCATTTTATTTTATTAATAATAAATTGAAAAAAAACTATTTAAATAAATAAATTAAAATAAACCACATACATACACAAGTCGTTCTATGCTTAGGATCAACCATGCATTCAATTAATCCAAATTTAATAAATTATAATTAATTTAAAATGTTATAAATTAAAATAAAACAAAATAAAGTCAATTAAATATATTAATTAATTATACATTTCATTTATCTTAATTTTCATTGTCCAAATGGCCCATGAGAATCCCACTCGATTTAATTTTAAAAAAATTTAAAAAAATTATTTTAAATTAATATAGTACACGATGTGCTGTTTGAAAGAAAAATGGCATGTTCATATAAAAACAATACCTGGAATGGTCCTTGTCGTATACTTTGTACTTAGAAAAAAGTTAACATACACAAACTTTTATGTAATTACACGTTAAATTATATCAATAAATGATACACAAAAAATGTAAATTATGTGACCTTTGATGATTTTAATTAACATGGAGTACATAAAATGTAGTTCCAAAAATTATGTGAAAATTAATAACATATTTGATAATATATATAGTGTATCACATTTATCATAATATCAATAAATGAAACATAGACACATTTTGATTATGTTTAATAGAGTAGTTAATTTATATATATGGAATTGTAGTATATTCAGTGTGCAGATACTTGCTACACACTATGTATCTAACATCACTATATATCAATGAAACATTTCTTGGGGTAAGAATGTATGCCATCCATTTTTATTTTTGAGTTACATTACATGTATTATTTTTACATGCATGTGATCTCTATGTTTCATGCATTTTAGTCACACATTTAAGGTAATAAACTCACAAAACAACTTTGACTATGAGTTTTCCACCATGAAAACAAGTAGATTACATGACATGTTACTGAGAGAAATGATTTTTAGTTTATATAACTATATTATAGGTTTTCCTGAACAACATATGTCATATATAAATACATTCCCCATGTTTTTATTACAAGGTGAACTGAATTTCTTACGGTTCACTATGGTACAACATACATGGGTACATGATATGTACTAATGGGCTACATGCCAGGTACTATTGTGTCATCCGACCATAATTATCAATAGATTTAGATGATTAGTTTAGATTTTCATCTTATATTATTAGATAATTTATAATTATATGAGCAATAACAAAGAATAAGAAAAAAAGATGTTGAATTTTTTATTTAAATGAAAAAGTTAATGATATGAAAATATAATAGTAAATACATAAATATCGCAAGGTTTATTTAATATTTATAAAATTTAGTGTGATGTATTTGATACTACTTGAAGGTTACAGACACAACATAATCACTTCTTTTGTAGTGGAGAAAATGATCTTTCTTCAAAATCATTGAATAATAGATGATGTATATGATAGTAAATAGACGTGAAAAATGAATTAATTCAAAGTCATAGTGTCCCTATGGTCTATAACATGAGTTATGTTTCTCCTAGTTCAGGGTTATACACCTATAAATTAAAAATTATTGAGTATGGTAAAAAGGTTTTATAAAAACTATTTCCTATTTTGTCACTCTATATGATAATTCACCTTCATGAATCTCTATTTCCATGTTTTAAATCGTTTTCAAAATGTTTTTAACTGTCAATTATTTTGAAACTAAAAGTAATGTTTTTATTTTCAAAAAGTAAAAGATTTATTTCAAAAAAGTAATTATTAATTTAAAAATGGATTTTAAAGGCTACAGTTTTAAAAATTATTTCTTTACTGTTTCTATTTCATATCAATGATTTTTTTGGAAAGCATATTTATATTATAATTTTTATCCATTTTTTGGTAAAAGGATAATTTTTCTTAATATAAAAGTATTTAATTTTAATGAAAAAATTTTAATAAAGTTTTAATCACTCTCAAAAGTGGTATTTTCTCTCCTTTTTCAATGATTTATCCAATGATCCTAATTTTTTATATTTTTAATCATTTTATTCATACTAAAATATATTTATATTACACTAGGGGATTTTAAGCCTCCATCCAACCTATTTATTTGGATGAATTATAGAATTTTCTAAGAATTTTTTTCATGAAACATATCACCTTTCCATGAGTTAATTAGGTGATATTTAAAGTATGAATGTTTTCATGTTCTATTAGAACTCCTATGTATAGATGATTGTTATTATAAAGATTGGGTTCCAATATTACCCACCAAAGTATTAGTTTAGGATTTATATCTCTTGAGATAGTGACGTTAAATGATTAATGACGATCAATCCAATATGGGAAACATTAAGTAATATCTAATCCAATATGGAAACCATGAAGTAATATATAGTTTATAATGGTAAAAAGGAAGTAATGCCTGACCCACTATATGAAATAAAATCATCTCCTTGCTCACTGTGGGAAAACTGTTGGTATTCTTAATTTATTAAGGCAAATTTAATGTGATTTATGATCCATTTTTTTTATTCTTAAAATTATTATTATTCTATATATAAATGATATATGAATATGATTATTCTCCATGTCCCATGTTTATTATCTCACACTATTTTTACTGGTTATAAATTTATTAATTAGATATTTCATGTCCTTATATCATGACATATGGACATCTCATATTAATCCATGATATTTTTAATATGATATTTATCCCCTTATCATGTCTTCACATATTCTTATAATATAACCCTTAACAAAATGTTATTGATTTTTGGAGTTGATGATTGTTTGAGATCACCACTTTCCTGTTGGCATTAGTATATTTGGAATCATAGCCTTTTCCAATAGTGGTCCATGAATTACTAATATTTTCTATAGTGGGTCATACATTACTTATTGATTTCTATTTTATAAAATATATTACTTCATGATTTTCATAATGTATTAGGCATTAATTCCCATTTCCCATTTTGTATTGACAATCATTAATGATTTCACATAATTATCTCATGAGATTTAAATCATTAACAAATGCATTAGTGGGTGATTTATTACCCAAATATATATAATAAAAATATTCTATTCATATGTGTTCTATTAGAACATGAAAATATTCATACTTCAATGATAAATTAATTAAATCCTGAAAAATAAATGAGTTTCATGAAAAAAAATTCTTAGAGGATTCTAGAATTTATCCAATCAATGAAGTTGTATGGAGGCTTAAAACCCCTAGAGAAACATAAATATCATTAAGAATGTCTACCTAAAGAAAAATAATTTTATGTTCACTAGATAAATCATTGAAATATGAAATGAAAATTACCCTTTTTTGAAAGGCATGAAAACTCCAAAAAAATAATTTCCATAAAATGAATTACTTTGATAATAATACAAGTTATCCTTTAACACAAAAAGGTTTTTTATAAAATATTAACAATTTTTTTAAAAAAATTACTTGATATGACATTCAAATAAAGAAGAGTCAACTTATAAAAATAAAAGCCATTAAAATCCATTATAATATCAAAAATAACTTTTTAAAATAAATATTTTACTTTTTGAAAATATAAAAATACGTCATTTAATTTTCAAAATCATCATGAGTATAAATAATTTTAAAAACTATTTAAAAAATTTAATGGAAGCTTCATGAATAATAATGATCATATGGAGATTGAAAAATAGAAATAGTTTTTAGAAAACATATTACTATACTCATAAATGATGAATTTACAGGTGTAGTATACCCTCCTTGTATAAACATATCCCCTTCAATGGGCCATAGGGTCACTATGTATTGGGTGCTTCTCCTCATATTCCATAGGATGCCAACTATTAGTGGGGGTCTATTTGGTGATATTGGGGGAACTATACCCTCTTACGATAATAATAATAATAATAATAATAATAAATATAATAATAATAATTATTATTATTATTTTCAATATAAAAACAAAATTGTAGATGCTAAAAATTCAAAATCAATAGAAACATATATAAATTGCACGAAAAATGGTCTAAAATTAAACAATTTATACATAAAAGATAATATCCATATGTCATGAAAAACTGGAAAAATAAGATCACACTAAGGATGATCATATAAGTATGTATGAAAAAAATATAGAAAAGATATCTATATTGATGTAAAAGAACACGCTGGTTCAATTACCATTCATCCCATTCACTCATTATGCACCCCTTCTCACTGAGGTCCAACCCATGAGTGTGATCCTATTCCCGATCTTAGAGCCATATATTTGGCACACATACTAATTGGCCCTTGCAGAGTGTTAGTATAAACTCATTTGGATACCAAAATATATTCTTATATTATAACCATAATTTTGTCAGTGTATTACAAAATTAAATAAATATCATCCATTGAAACATAAAACAACCTACATCACATGTACTCAATAGCCACATGGGAGTATTAACCTGCTTTTGCCGACCTCGAAATGGAATGTTGTATCCACTATGAATCATACAGGAGATCTTTATGTTTCTATTATATATATATATATATCACTATAATGTTGGTCCAATCATTACAAATTTTAAAGAAAGTCAATAAAAATTGGAGTCCCAATGACATTCTCCATATTCATATCACCATCCAGTGACGTCTCGGACCTGAATTCCACCTAATAGCTGCCTCAATCCCAGTAATCCAAATGGCCTCAAGATAATCTCTTTAAATGCCAGAGGCTATCGAATAGAAATGATATCCAAGGGTGTGTCTCTAAGAAGACTATTCCTTAATTACCAGAGTTTTGAATAGTGGATAAATATAAAGAGGGGTAAATAGTATATGAAATATAAGTAAACATTTAAAGCAGAAAAAAGTATTGTATATAAAAGTTTAAAAACAACTAAATCAACTAGTATAAATGATGATGAAATGTCATGTCACTAGAATACTGGAAACCATGGAAACAATACAACAAGCATAACATGTTCTACAAAATTATAATGGAAATCAATAGACTATCCTAAGCATCCTGGGATCCGACTCAGTCAGATGTAATATAGGTCTATCTTAAAATGCAAGAAATCAATTATTCAAAGTCGTAGGCTTCCCTTTATCATCACATGTATTAATTTAATCTGCCTAGAGTACCCAACAATGCCTAGATAGCAGGTGCGATAAATCTTAGTGGGCCACCACCAATGATGCCTATAACATTCGGCCCATTTCGTATAAATATAACAGAGAGTGGACATGGAAATATAATGTAAATAATTATATTGTTACAAAATACCCAAGTACTTACTTCAGCCCTTGGATGGTATCTGGGCATGTAACTAGTTCATTATTTCACTAATAATAGTTCAAACATAATTCACATAGTAGTAATAGAGAAGATTCCCAGATTTAATAAGTTATCCCATATTGAAATATAATGAATAAGTTACATGTTAATAAACAAGTCAATGTCGACCTCACGGGTCACTAAATCTGAAATCAATATACCCTAGTTAAGGGTAATAGTGTAATACAAGGAGAATAGTCCATGTAATTCCACAATAAGATGTCTATCAATGACAATGTGATCAACCATGGTAAAACGAATCTATGAAATGACTAGGCCCGGTGAGATTTCACTACGATGCCTAATTTTCAATGATGGATCTAAGGAATGTATCAAAGGCATCCTATAATATTATTGGAGGGGTCAAATAACGCCATACCAAGCTTCCAGAAATAAAAACACATCTAGTTCGTGGTAGGTCTCCATAAAAAAACGACATCCTTGAATCTGAATGGGGTCCCCAAGTGGTCTTGGAATTCTGTATAGAATCCAAGGAAATGTCGAGTTTGGAAACTCCTAATTGATAATGAATTCATCAAATATTCAAATTAGTTCAATCCATTCCTTTTATTAGTTTTATATGTATCTTTATAATTAATCCCTTTAGTCAAGTCATAATTAATAAATGATCGCATTTAGTTCAATCCTTGACTTTAGTTAGTGGGACAAGGCCATGCAACTCAACCATGTTCATTTAATTGATTTAATGAATTTTAAATAATCATGGGTCACTCATCTACCTTACATTAACATGGTAAGGGGTTCTATGGACATGTAACCTATTATTAAATTGCATTTAATAAAGACAAGTCATATACCTAGTATACAAGCCAATTTCCATTTGAAATTTTATTATTAAATGAAGCACTTACCTTAGGAAGGTCAAGTGGAAATCATACATGGAACATGACAAAATGACATTTTCCATATAATCCATTCCATTAAATATGGAAAATCTTTCCATTTGAAAGGTCCATCAAAGACACACCTGAATGATGACTCAAATGTGTCGAAACATTAAAATGATAATTATGGCATGTCATCTTAAATGGGATATATGAATTTGTGGGAGTAACCAATTTGAACTAATAACATATCTAGATAACTCTTAATAATATGTCTCTAATTATTATAATAATGGGATTAATTTCAATAAATGACATCTCATGAAATCAAAGATCCCCACACATAAATATCAAATACAATGAACTTGGGGGATGAGTAATAAATCAACCAAATTTGGATGGCATGACTCTCCTTGTCTAGTATTAGTCTATAATTATTCATGGAATTGAGTAGATATATGAAATAGGAAAAAATTCACACACCATGATAACTAGGATCAGAGAATGAGAGATGATGAACAGATCAAACAAACTCGATTAGATACAATTTCTCATCCAATGTGACGAATGGAAGCTAGAATGGATATCAGATGAAGGATATCTCTTAATCAATATATTAGGTCATAAAAATATCTAAAATTGTGGAAATAGAGGGTAATATTGTTGGATATCAGATTGGGGAAGGAGGAAGGATTAATTATATCATTAAGTGATAAAAGTTAAAAATACTCAAAATTTAGCATGTGTATGGTTTGGCCACATTGTTTTCTAAACCATGAACCAACCCTAAATGGGTACCTGGAGAAATATGGAACCTTTATAGTTATAGTACATAGTTAGGGAACCATTCTCTAACCATGTGGTAAGGATCTGTCTGAAAAATCATGCTACCTTCATTGTTTTCCCTAACCATTCAGGCTCCCTGTACAGTTTACTAAAAACTATTCCCAATGCCTAGTTCTCCAAAAAACATGGGTTTCCATATCCAAAAAATCCTTGAACACCCTTGGGACCATTTCTAACTCATCAGGTATCCAAAAAAGTTCGAAAAATAATAATTTGACCAAAATTTAATGGATCCTTACCTATGTGAAAAAAAGGTTTTCAAAGTAATCCCAAAATAGAAAAACACATCCCCGAGTTCACCTTGAATGTGTGGATAAACACAATATATGAAAAAATATAGTCATTGGGCACATATGTCAGCCTTATATTCCCAATTCTATTCCTAGACGTATCCATGCTACTATAGCACCAATAATAGAGGGATATACTGAACTCGGAGAGCCTTTGGGCTCCAGTAAATAACACATAATGGATACTTCTCAAAGGTATCACCATTATTTAACACCAAATCCTTAGGATCAAAGGCATGATATGGGTCAGCTTGATATTTAAAATGATGTGAAACATATAATACATCATGCATGGAATATCATGTCAACGTTAATAGTGATAAAAAATCTACCTACCCACGTCTCTCTATGATCTCAAACAAACCTACGTAAAGAGGCGACAACTTACCTTGCTTCTGTAACCGCAAATACCCGATCATGGGTGATACCGGAAGGAAAACATGATCCCTCACATCAAACTCTATAGGTTATTGAGGGAGATCATCAAAAAATTTCTGTCAATACTAAGAAATATTTATACGCTTATAGATCAGATGAACCTCTTCCGAAGTCTCATGTATGAGATGATTAAATAATGGGGATTCCTTACATAACTCTAGCTAGCATAGGGGTGAGCTACATGACCATCTTTGAAATTATTCAAAAGGATCCATTTGGATTTTCATTAGAATGTTTTTATTATATTATAACTCAATGAGAGGGATATAATTCTCCCATGAACTGCTAAAATCAGGGAAACAAGCTCAGAGCATATCCTCTATAACCTATATCATCCATTCTAGTTTTCTATTGGTCTATGTGTGAAAATATTTTCTTATAAGCACATGTGTTCACATATCATTGTGCAATCACTACTACAACCCTGACATGAAATTAGAATCCCAGTCTGAAATAATTAGATGTGGGGCCACAAATAATTGTATTATCTTATGAACATATATTTTTTCTTACTCTTCAACTGATGAAGTCCCCCAAATAAGAATGAAGTGGGATTATTTCATTAGTCAAAAAATAACTACCCATATAACATCCCTTCCCCTTGGTGACCATGGTAGTCCAACTATAAAATACATTGAAAAATATTCCCATTTCCATTTTGGGACTCAAAGCAATATTAACAAGCCTGAAGGTCTCAGGTGGTCCACATTCACTTATTGATAGGTGGAACAAATAGTGATCATTCTTGAAATATGACATTTCATCCATGGAAACTTATACCAGTGTCACATATCTCGATTCATCTTGGAGATTCCTAGATTAACTTCCCACTAAGAAGCATGAGACTCATGAATCAACTCATCACTCATATCTATAAAAACACATAGATTCCCTTGAATAAACAATATGTCCTCTCTATCCACAGAATAATTAGGAGGTGGGTTATCCTGTAATATACACTCATGGATAACCAAGCCCTTAGGATATAAAAATTTACTACCCTCCACCTTATCAAGGATGGAAGAGGTAACATTCATGGATGAGGGATAAAAATAATTGTGACTATCATGAAACTCAATATACAACTCATAAAAGTGGTCCATTAATATTTATCCATCATTAGATTCCCATATATTTGATGACTATGTTTTTCAACTAAGAGTATCTACAACCACATTTCCCTTCTAAGGAATATAGGAAAGGTAAAAATCAAATGATTGTCGATATTAATACCATCTCCACTATATATGGTTTATGTCACACTATGTAAATATATAATTGGGGCACTTGTGTTCTTTGTACACAACAATGACATCAACTAATAGATAGTGTCTCCATCTATGTAAGGCATGGAAAAATGCTTATCGATCAAGGTCATGTGTCAGTTAGTATCTCTTATTAGTCCCCAAATACTAAGATCCATACACATTGACTATTTCCTCCAATATCATAAATTCTACTATTTGATTCATGATGCATCATTGAATACAATATACCATATGCGTAGCTCTAGAAAAGTACGAATAGGCGTCGAGACAATCCTACATTTCAGCTCCTGAAGTTGTTCTCACACTTTTCTGACTATATGAACATAAGATACATCTTTATAAGAATTATAATATGTGAATAAAGATTTTCGAAGTCCTATATGAAATTTCTGTAATATTATATGATCCCCAAAAAACTCTGTATATAAAGCATGTTCTTGGGATTATCCCAAGAAACTACAAGGCTAACCTTTTCTGGGTCAACAAATAAAAGTGATTATGATATTATATAACCCAATAATGAATATTTTTGATATAGAATATGAATTTAGAAACATTTACATTATGTGGATGCTCTGTAAGCGTACTCCCAGTGATCTCAAGGTAGTTTGGAATGGTCACTTTGAGTGTGATAGTACACAAAGATTTCATCCATAAATACTATAACAAAACAATCCAAATTAGGGTGGAACACTCTATTAAAGATATAAATGAAAATGTTAGGTGATTTCGTAAGACCGAACTACATAACTAGGTACTGATACAGTCTATATCCACTATGAAAAGATATATGAGGTATGACTAATGGAATGAATCACATTAGATGATAACCTAATATCAGGTTGATATTAGAGAAGATTCTTGCTCCTCAAAATTAGTCAAAGAGATTATCTATTCGAGGTAGTGGGTATCGATTTTTGAACATAAATAGATTCAATAATTTATAATCTACCCATAGACATATGGTTCCATCTGCTTTTTTGGAATGAAGAATGGGAAAACCCCAACATGATGTACTAGGCCATATAAATTCTGGGGCCTCAATATCCTCTAAATACCTCTTAATCTCATACAGATCAGTATGCACTCTTCTATATGAAAGAATGGACAAGTGAGATACTCCTAGAACAAGATCGATCGTAAAATATACAACATTATTAGTTGGTAAGATATAAAATTCATCAGGAATTATATCCCTATAATGATCCACTGTTAGAGGGAAATCCCTTTGATTTAAACCATGATCTTCCATGAATAGATTAGTAATCTGGAAGGGCAGTCCACCTAGGACATGATTCTCTAGTCCAGCTCTACCAGCCTAAAAAACCCACTCACCCTTATGTAGATAACTGATTCCATATGGTGATGTAAAAGATTTTCTGTGGCGAGAGTTATCTAAATAATCATGAAACAAAAACAAAAAAACCATCCAGAGAATGAAATTGATGCCTATTATCTGAAGAAAAAATAGGTTCCATAATAATGGGTAACTGCCTACCTGAAGGGAAGAACACCTACATTGGTGTATTTAGTCTAGGAAACTTCCAATGGTTTATCTAGTGTCATTACACCATATAAATACTGTATCACCTATCTAGGGGATTAAAAATTATATTAGAAGATAACAGATTTGTAAAAACTATATCAAATAAAGTAGATAATATAGTAGATTTCACTATAATAGTAACTCATACTCTAGATAGTATTGTATCATGATCCCAAGGTACTTTCTATAGTGAATGAAACTAGACAGATCCATGGCCCTATGCAATATATGGACTTCCATGATAATAACTACTCTATTGGAAGTATAAGTGATCAAGGTTGTTGCTACCATTTCCACGACCTCCTCCTCATCTAGTCCTACTGGTGTTATTCCATCTCACCGCATGATATGGAAAACAATGACCCACTCATCATGGTGGAGATGGTTATGATCCTTTTCTACTTGAAGCTATGGGAAAGGTCCTATAGAGACTCTAAAGATTCCCCATACAACTGCTAGCTCGACACTCCATAGGATCTCTATAATAATGCGTCATCTGATTCCCCCATAGTCCACATTGATGAATCACGATGCAGTTATCAAATTGGGTACTCTGGTCATCACTTCCCTAAAGAGAAACCTCAATGTAACATTTCCTACATGTGGGAGAACTACTGGCCATTCGCGGTACTAACCCCTATGCCTGGTTCTATTACCATTTCTTTGGTTTCACTTAGTGTTTAGATCATGAAATACCATTTCATAAAATGAAGAAGGAAAATTACATTCTCCTATGTATGGATGGTGTATAGGATCCCATCCTCGAAACATCCTTCAGATGAAAGATCATCACCTGCTAGAAAAAGTTTAAAGTGTTGTAACTCTATCAAATGAGATGAAAATTTCATAACTAACATAGAACCCTTCTTGAGATGCGTGAACTCTCAGGATTTGGTATCTCTTAGTGACTGTGGAATGAATTTATCATAGAAGGTAGTCTGGAAAACTACCCATAACATTCCATGATGACAACTAACTTAGGTAATCAAATTCCACCAACGCTTTGAAAAATCTAGAAGCATATAAGTACCAATATTGACCCTACAATATGATGGTGTCTCCAAGTTCTCAAATATATATAGTGTCACCTCTTTGGAAGACTATGTATTCTATGAACTTCCATCCCTTGGGAATGTGGGAGGATATTGTAGTAGGAACTGATGAGTCAGGTCATACATCACAGTTTTATGTCTTGGAGCACTATGCATGGACTGCATCCGATGTTGAAACTATAACATACATGTGAATAATTTCCCTAGATAGTTTCAGCACGAGGTTTCTCATGTGGTACTATTAGCGATAATAATAGTGGCTCATGGGCCAAAACATTTAGTGTATGGTCATCGCCACCCAACTAGACTACAATATGAGGATTTTGTGGTGACACTTATTATCAAATTCCATGCACGCACCTCAGAACATGATTTATGAAGATAGATATCAACCCTTACGAAATCTAGACAAGGAAAGGATCACTACCTAAGGTATACTAACCCAACATTCCACTTATATGTCCATTACCTTGTAAGTGCCTAGGTATAAGTTTTATTTTATTTTGATTTTAATTACTAGGATCACTCCATTAACTTTCATAATCAGGAAAATATGTGATAAAGACATGAAACCTTTTAATTTTAGAGGATTCCAGTTTTTTATAAAATTCAACAATGTTGCTTTAAAACTGAATACAAATCCTAGTGAATTAGGCTCCATACATATTATCACTGATAATTACACCAATTTGAATTTCTATTTAAAGGCTGATTTTGGTAAATTACTCATTCCAAACATTTATGGCCCATCACACCACCAAAATTGAATCATTAAACTTCCAAGATATGAAATATGCATAACATGTAGATTAAAGGGGTTTATAAAGATTCCTGTAACAATACTCATTACCCTCATATGAAGGGCAACAGATGAAGTGATATCCTCAATTAGAGTCATAATAATTAACACAACACAATATGTGTATCACCAAATGGTGAAATAATGTCAACAATACATCAGAAAAAATAATAAATAATTATAATTAAGGAAAATAAATTTTTACCACGAACATGGCTTTATGAAGCCCAAGCATATATTTTGAACAAATTCCAGGCAGTATAAATCTCATGACAATTGTTTTCAAATAGTAATGTAAGAAAGGAACCTCTTTGATAACTATTTGTGACATCCAAAACCTTGACGACACATAATAGGTTCCCGGAGCTGGATGGGCCACATGGATGCATGTTCATCTTCCTAAACGCCAAAGGATACCGAATAGTAGAAAGGGCCAAGGGTGATTCTATGGGGAAGATTTTACAACATTAATATTGTGTAACCAAATGGATAAATATAAATTGATTGAATTAGCATATGTAATATGTGTCAACATCGGAAGTGGACAAATGTATTAGATAGAAAATGATAAAAATAACTAAATTAATGGGAATAAATGATAGTGATATATCATGTCAATAGAAAAAAGGAAAACATAGATACAAGAAAGTAGGCATAACATGTACCAAAAAGGTACAAAGAAACTTAAAACTCTATCCCAACCATCCTGATATATAGTTCAGTCATCTTATATCATTCTCCATCACAAACTGAAAGTAATCAAGTATTCAAATCTATATGCTTTAGTTTATCAAGTCCAACATTCAGGTAATCTTCCTCGGGTACCAAAAAACAGTTGAAGAGGGTTTGAGATAATTCTCTGTGGACTGCCAACACTGATGCCTACATCATTCATCTCTTGTAATAGAAATATAACAGTGAGAAGGAATGCATATATAATGCAAAGTAGAACTATCTAACTAAATACCCATTTACCTTCTTCATCCCTCATTTGGGGTCTGAACATGTACCTAGTTAATTATTTGATTATTACTAGTTTATAAATAAGTCACATATTATCAATAGTGATAGTTCAAACATTTAACCTGGAAACATGTAGTGATATTTAATAATGAATATCCAAGGAAATAACCAAGGAAACAAGGACTTGACTAGTCCCCAACTGAGTAATAAATGTAATCCTGTTAAGGGTAAGGGTCTAATCAATGGAATATCATCTATAACATTTAGCAATAATATTCTTAACGAGTATAAAGAGTTCATCCAAGGTAAAATAGGGCAAAGAAATTACTGTTCTCAATGATATTTAACAATGGAACAAACATGTAAATGATTGATCATGGATTGTATCCATGGAATATTTAAACTTATTTAATGGATCCTACAATTTCAAAGAAAAAAACCAAGAATAGAACAGAATTGGGTTCTCAGTGGGTGTCAACCAAGGAATGACGCATCCTTGAATCAGAATGGGGTTCTCGAGTGTTCAAGGAATTCCTTATAGAATACAAGGAGAGATCAAGCCATGAAACTCCTATTTGGTAATTAATACATATAATATATCAATTGTTTCAAGCCTTCCCTTTTCATTAGTTTGTCAAAGACATGTTGCATCCAACCCTTTATTCAAGTCATAATTAATTAATAAGTGAATTTGGTTTAGGCCATGCCTTTCATTAGTGTGATAAGGCCATAATGATTACAACCATTCATTTAATCAATTTTAGGAACTTTAAATAATCAAAGTTCACTATAATACCTTCCATTAACATGATAAGGGGCCATATGAACATGTAACATATTATTCAATTACATTTAAAAAGGACAAGTCATATATGTAGTATACATTCCAATTTATATTTCCCATTTAATTATCAAATAATGAACTTACATTATGTGGGTCAAGTGGTTAGCATTCAAGGCACCTGAAATTATGAAATTCAAAATATATTTCAATCCATTTAATATATAAAAGATTATTTTTAGAAATTTCAATCCAAGGTAAACCTGAATGGTAGATCAGACGTGTGAAAAATGTAATTGACAATCAAGGCACACCATCCCGCATGGGATGGATGATGTTGTGCATGTAAGAACAAAAACTAAAACCATATTTGGAAAGAGAATAACTATATTTTTATAATTATTATAAAACTTGCATACAAATTCAATAAATGTCCTCTGATGAAATCGGTGGGCCCTACACTTCCAAAACCCATGAATATGATGGATGAGTTATAGACCACACACCATAGGCTTGTACGACTCTCTTCATCCCATATTAGCCTATAATTCATCATGAAATAGTGTAGATCTGAGAAAAAGGTAAAAATGATAACACATCAATAACTAGGTTGAGAGCAAGAGGTACAAAAATGGATTAAATAGACTCGTGTACTTACCATTGTGCAAAAAATTTGATGAATAGAAGATCGAATGGATCTTAGATGATGAATATCTCTTGATACCGATATTAATCATTTAAACAGCTTCAAAATGGAAGAAATGGAGGCATATTCCACTAGAAATTATATTATGGTAGTTGGAGGGATTAATTAGATTGTTAAGGTGGGAAATGTAAAATTACTCAAAATTCAACCGGTGTATAGTTTGGTCTCATGACTTGCCAAACCATTTGACAAACCTGCACAGGTACCCAGGGAAAAGGGGGCACCTACATTATTAGGGAAACTGTGAACCAACCCTGCGGTAAGGTTCTTTCCAAAAAAGAATTCCCCCCACATTGTTTTCTCTAACCATGCGGACGCCCCACAATGTTTACTACAAACCATGCTCCCAACCTAGTTCACCCATAAAGATGGATTTGGGATCCACAAAATCCCCAGAAACCATTTATACCATTTATAACTCATCCAAAATCTATAAAAGGGAAAAAATAATGAATTAGACTGAAATTTACAGGATCCATACATTAGTGAAAAATTGGGTTCTGACGTGTCCATCAGATTTTCTCATGAACAACTGTTGTCAGCTCATTAGCTTGATGTCCAAAGGCATGATGTTATCCTTTATTCCATCATCTTAGACATCATCCTCAGTATCACTATGAGACTTATCCCCCACCCAATCACATAACATAATATCAACTATGGATTTTAATAGTGAGTACATCCTCCATGAGTGATGTTCATCACTAACCCTTAAACTACTAATACTATGGAGTCCTCCACCCATAACTAGTGGTTAAAACTATCTCAGTAATTTTTTGTCCTTTTGAACATGAACCTTAGAATTCTATTAGAATACCTCAGTGAGGGTAATCACCAAAACACCTAAGAAACACCATTTTAAATAACTCTATTTTCATATCCATACCTCATCTCCCAATTGTGGCATGAGTAATAACCATCTTCCTCAACCTTAAAAACCTCATAACCTCAATCTTAGTGATTGAAATCACAGAATTCATTCCAAATGAATCCTAATACATTCCCATTGAACACACATGTCACATGACAATGATATTAATTTAATGATCTATCATACCCTTCCCAATCAAATTGGAAACCCCATTTCACATATTGATTTTGATTCCCAACCCATTCTGCATAAATAGACATGGAGATTAAAATCAATATACTCTGATAATAATATTAATGAAAATAATTAAATTCAATTTTTCACTTGGAACACCACACTCATGCATATATGAAATATGCATACCATAGAATGCATATAAATGAGGTTAAATCTAGGAATGTCACACCTTTGATTCGTTGGTGTAATGAAGACTATCATATATTTCATTTTGTATCAGGAGAAAATGAAGAATATGAAAAACAAAATGGGAATAAGGAATATGATCTTGGATGGAAATAGAAATTCCAATTTATTGTTAAATATATAATATAATCAATAGGACTAGAATCCCTACTACTTTCTATACAAAACAATTGAATACATTCAAATTTGGGCCCTAATGAAGAAGAATACTCAAAGCCTGGCGTGATGGAAGAATTAAGGGCTCCATTATTCTATTAGAGTCAACAATGAGGGAACAAACAAAAAATAATATAAAATATTGGACGAGAAGTATCACAATATAACCATTTTTAATGAGGTTCATGATTTGGATGCAGAGTTTGGCCAAACCATTTCCAACCTCGTTCACTCACAACCTAAGTGCAACTAAGTGTTTGGGGAAACGACTTGATTTGATAATACATGTGAAGAACATGTTGATAACCTCTATAATTTAGTACATGAACCTTGCACTAAAATTCACTCCCCTATGTATTGTTTCTCAAACTGTGGGATATAACTTATAGGGATACATAGTTGAGGTTCATGGATACAATTAACTATGTGACAACCAAGTGCTAACCATGTTCATCCCATTTTCATTCCAAAAACTAGGATCATAAGGTTTGAAACACCTAATACCAAACTAAACTCAATATAAACGTAATAGGAATTAACCAATATATAAAGATAATATAAACACCTGATAGAACTCTCAGAACTATCTATCCATTGTCAAATATGATTTAGAAAACCATCCAACAAAAAATTTGAATTCCCTCAAAATATCTGACCTGATAAAAAACACAAGATATTAAAAAATCCCCACCCTATGATAAATAATAACTGGGCAATGTATTCCAACAATGAGATGATACCAAACACACTCATCTCATTACCATCACCCTAGACTACCATGGTCACTTACTGATGATCAATTACTGTTGTGGTTACCCATATAATGAATTACCTACCAGGTGACTAATCAACATAAACATTAATGATTTTGATGGTTCTAATTATTATCCATAAGAAATACACATCCCCATATAATATATCATTATTCCATAAACTAATATAATTCTCATTTCATTACCACATCATACATGATTCCCACACCGTCCTACACCACAACTAATTCCCAAACATTCCATAATCACATTTATATGCATTATAAAAAAAATATCCAGATTATTATGCATCTCATACAAGCCATACACCACCACTGATTCCCACATATTAACCTAATCTTGGCTAATTCAGATATCACATATTCACCGCATGCACCAACATCGTCTATTCCAAAAAAACAAACATATGAATCTACAATCACGACATAAAAATTACTATAGTCAGATCCCCAAACATCTCCGGCCCCACTAGATCAATTACATACTCCTCGGATAATCTTCGACTACCCATAACCTATACTCCCTTTGGATTTGTACCTTCTACCAACGACTGAACCCATTATTCTCTCTCTCTCTCACTTCCATGAAGAATGTTCTTAGTAGTATCTCGGCTACTATCTCCTAGTATAGATCTCATTCCTACCACATATCCATGAATTTGTTTCAGTACATATCTCCAAGTAATCTAGGATGTATTATGAGAAAATATGTCCATATATTCCACATGAACACAATCATGACACTCCTTTAGAAGCCACTCACATTGAGTACAGACATGAATCAAATTCCCATACTTGAAGCATAGTGTCGATAACCCATTCCTCGATGGTCTACCTGAATTTATGACATGACTGACCTATTGAGGTAACTCATGGTATTTCTTCAATCTAACCTAAGAAAAAATTCCTTTCTCACCTATCATAATCATCCAACTCAAATAGTAATTTCCATTATACCCCCCTTGGTTATGAATTCCTTATTCACAACCCACAAGAATTATGTGAACCTGCTGATATTTATCAGTAATATGTGAAATTCCATAATCAATCCATTAATAAAATCATCTTTGAAATCAAATCACCTACCATGGAAGTTTAAAAGTGTGAATGGTCCATGAATCTAACATTATAATCCATGATAGATGTATACCCTCTTCAATTTCATGATCTCATCGGCATGATCTATTATTAATGTATTTAGAAAACATTGATCAATGTAACTGGCCTTAAAAAACATCCACAGGGCCCCATCAGGCCAACTTATTTGTACATGGACATAAAATATTTTAATTTCTTGACCTCTAATTATTTAAGTAAATAACTTCACCCTCTAACATGTGGGTGTCTCGTGTTGATCAAATATGATCTATAGAGACTCATTCCAATTTTTTACAGCTTGTGGTCCACCATCACCCTAGAATAAAGGTGGTTAATATGAAAAAAATCATTTTTAGATATACCATGGATTGATCTACTCACTGACATCCACTACCAACACTCTTAAACACCCACAAAAAGGTATCCCTAAGCTTCTCATCTATCCATGGTCCAAAATATTCCTTCAGCAGCAGTTGAAATTCTTTCCATGGAGTCCATACTAGTGTAATATATTCATCATAGCCCTTAGGGATGAAATCTTATACATTCCTTGGAAACACCTCCTCTCTACCATCATGATGTTCCACCTAAGCCTATTTAAGGAGCATCATAGTAAAAACCAAAATCCACGATCAATATCAATAATAAAAATCTATATTTCACAAATATAGAATGATATAATAGGATAAACATTTAAACAACCTTATGCATGCCAAAAACAACCATATCACATATCAAACACCATTATGGACTCCTTCCAACCTATATTAGAGTTAATATTCACATACCAATAATACTAGAAATCACTATCCTAGGGTGTATGAGTAGATTTCCTCTAATAATATATATCGGAAAATAGTATTTGTCTTGTTTTTTAAACTTTAAAAAACTCACCCATTTCATTATTTTTTCCGACCCATATCTGATCTTGGATCTACATACACTATCCACATATTGGATCACATAACAATCTATATAGGAACCACATACCTTGGCCTTCTAAGTAGAATTACACAAGAAATCTTGGTACAAAAATGTTGTATATATTGTTAATGATACATTAGACAGCCTAACCTGCTTTTTAATAATCCAGGTTCCATGTAATAATCACAAGCACACATATTTCACATGAACCAATGTTCTATCACGATTCATTAATGCTCCTCCCTTTCTATACCTGGCCAAGGGTTAAAACCACATATACCAATAAAATCACACCCTAGTGCACCAATTGAGGTGGTAATATATCTAAATTAAAGGAAAAATTAATAAATTCATTTCAAACCAGTGAAAACTCATTTTATTTCCATTTCATGGGGCTTTTGGACCCCAAGCATGAGATCTATCCCATGTTATGAATAGATCCTAGTCATTGGAATACCATGAACTAAACATTACACCATTTTTAAAATGAAATATTAATACCATATAGAATCCATCAAAATTATATTTAACGTTTTTTTCAACCTTCTCCTTTGATAATTTATATAATGCCCTAACCTGGGAGATACTTAACCTATGCTCTAGGATAGAGGTCCACTAGACCATAGGCACACATCCCCATATTCCAAAGGCCGTTGACTAGAATTTAGGGTCTATTGGGTGATAGTGGGGAATTTGTATCTTATACTGATAATAATAAAAATAATAATATGGTAATTATGACAAAAATTCTATATAAGAAAATTAATTAAACTCAGCAGAGTCATATATAAATATTTACAATAAGAAGACAATATAAAATCATCTATACCTAAAAAAATATCCACATGTCATGATAAACATAAAAGAAGATGAATGATCACCCGTAGGATGATTTTATAACCACACACTTAAAATCCCAAAAATAACTCCTCATTGACATAAAAGAACCCACAGTCCATCTTCCCTCCATCCCATACACTCATGGGTCATCTTTCTTACCAATGTATAGCCCATGAGTTTGATCTGTTACCTGATCCCAAATCCATAATGTTTTCATACATCTCTAGGATATCATAAAATGTGCGAGTTAAAAATTATCATGCCACTACCAATGTGTTCTTATCTTACATCCATATTTATTTCAGTGTATAAAAACTGTAAATAAATAGATTCAATCAAAAAAACAAATGAACCCTCTTCACCTGTGCTCGAAAACTAGAAGGAAGTGTTTACCTATATCATCCTATGTAAGAATAGAATGATGTATCCACTGGCACTCAGACCATAACAACCTTGGTATCCAATCCATATAAATTTCACCAAAACTTCATTATAGATATTACCAGTTGTATAACATGTCCTGAAAAAAATCCCAACAGAACATTCAATAATCATCTCACAAATCCCCCAAATCTCTTCTTGAACCACAATTGTCAGACCATCAACGTGACAACCCATGGAAGACTGATATCAGTCCCTCCATCATAATGGACCTTTAACCTTGATATCAGGGTGATCATGAACACATAACTGATAGTATCACATACTTTCAAGTGTGGATTTTGACGATTAGAACCATCTGCATAACTGATGGGAATCACCATCTTCTAAGACGCTAATACTATGGAGGCCACCACTAAGATCATGTTCTCAAAAACAACTCACAGAGTCCTTAACATCTATGCAAGGGACATCAATAATGGTACCATCATAACTTGATAAAAATAAATCACCAAAAAAAATAAAGCCACTCAAAGAGGAGTAACTCTTTCTCCAGACGCTCACCCTATCTCCCAACCCTGATATGGGTAATCACAATCCACCTCAACCTGAAGAACCTCATCAAATCTATAGTTGTAAGAAATATCACCCTAAGTATCTCGAGTCAAGCCCAAAATGTTCCCATTGATCTCACATATCACATACCAAATAAATTAATTTAATCAACTTGAATATACTACCCAAAAAAATATGAAACCCCTTTTCACACATATCATTCCATACATAGATCAATATAGTTAATCATACATATAGTTTCTCATTGAAATCTTATGATAATTATGTAAATAAAAATAATAAAAATAAAGGTAACATGTTCAAAACCCCACTCATACATATTTAAATATGTATCCCATAACACACATATAATTTGGGAGAAATCTAGGAACCACCAACAATATATTCAAAGGCATTCACTCATCGATGTTCAACCTATAATTCGAGATGTATTATAAGGAAATGATGAATATGAAAAACATATTGGAAATAGGGAATATAAGTTCAAATGGAAATATAATTGCAAATAAAAATATAAAAGATGGATATAAATAAGATGACAATTATCCTGACCACTAGCTGTCCAAAAAATGATGGATATCAAATCAAATCCAGAATGTATAAGAATCCTCAAATCATAGATTGATGGAAAAATTGAGTAGATCCCCCACATTGTGCATGAAAATATGGATGGAAATGGGGTAATGAGTATCAAATAAGGGAGGGAAGTATAATAATTTACCATTATTAATAACATTAATTTTTTGGATTCATGGGTTGTCCAAACCCTTTGACAACCACACACAACTGCTAACTATGTGGCACTATGTGTGTTGTCTAAGTGTATGGTGTGACATCTATGTGCAACCCATGAAGATAACAACTAAGACATACTATAGGTGCCTCAATAATCCATTCACCCCTAGAGTAACTTTTCCAAAAACTAGGTGACACACATTACGTGACCACAATGTTGAGGTCCAATACTATCACTAACCATGCACCACCCATTTGCTTTCCAAAAAACTAGTTCTTGAGGCCTATTATACCTAAAAGATAACATTATATCCATGGAATTTACTGGGAATTATCCCCAATGAAAATTAAATATAAAAATATAATCCAACTCTTGTAATTAACAATCAAATCTCTAAATAATTTTTGTAGTATCGACCAACATAAAATTTTAATTCTCTTAGAACATCCGACTTACTGAGAAAGTCAGAATGTTACAAGGGGTCACAATCTAATGTCAGTTATAAAAGGTCAAGTGTGTGTTTTTTTAAATTTACCTTGATAAAGTATCTTCAATAATTTAACCATGAAATATATATAATGGTTTTATAGTAAATGTGTATGGAAAGATAAATCATATGATTATGAATGTAAAAGATTTTGATTGTTTAAAAATGTCTTTATTGAAAACCAATTTGATATACAGAATAAATAAATTATAATTTTGAAATATGGATAAAAGAAAAATTTGGTTCACATACAAATAACACATAATTAGGTTTCTAAATATAATGGACAATTTTTTTGGGAGGAGAAAATATTGACATGAAAGTTAAACCCTCATTAAAGAGGATCAGAATTATTCCTGACTAAGATATTCTTTTTTTGAGAAAGAAATTCACCATGGTAAATGATTTAAATAAAAAATTAATCTTTCCGTTGAAATAGAAGGAATTTTATTACCATTATAGAATTGAATAAAACCATCTTGTAAAACTATGTTCAAAGAGGATTATTTATGGCTCATGAAAGGAAGTGGAGTCTAAAAAATATTACCTTCCTTAATACATATATAAAATTGTTCTAACCTTCAGTTTAACAAAAATAAATATCTTAATTATCTACATTAAAACCTTATTTATCCTTATAAACTTTGAAAATCATCATATATGATCATTTAGTACAAATATATTAGTTTTTTATATTGTATTCTCCTTATTTAAAGGTGACATTGATTATTTTTTATAAATTAAAATTGTATAATTATAATATAATTATATTTACCGAAATAGGTTTTTTATAATTACTTATATTATATAAATTTCATTTTATTTTTATTTTAGTTATTATTTTTTATTATGTATTTGGTGTTGAGTTTATTATTCTAATTTTTAATGAAAGAATGGGTGGTAAAAAATAAAAAGTTAAATATCAATATAACCTTTAAAAAACTATAAAACAAACCTAATTTCCTTATAAAATATTAATAATATTAAAATTTAACTTTTCATATCTATCTATTATATAAATTTATATAAATGATCATGTATGTGGTTAATCTGACCAAAATAAGAATAACGTATAATATTTGTGTAAGTATTGTTAAAACATTATTCTTGTGGGATAACATAATTATCACATATATATAGTTCTATTATTTATATGTCTTTATAAAAGTTAATAATATTTTATGATATTTTTATAATAAATAATGATTTAGATGGAAAAATAAGTACATTGATTAATGGAGGTGGTAGTCCTCACATACACACAAATATTATTTTTCGTTTCAATATAATATATAGAATTTATTAATTGGTTTATATTTTTATAATAATAATATTGTTTTAAATATAATATGCATTCATTAATTACACAAATTAAACCATCCATAGATAGATGTTATGAAAAATGGATCATGTTGCTAAGGGAGGAAGCAATCTGCATGTGACCCAAACATCATTTTTGTTTTTGTAATGGATGGGTGGAAGGTAGAAAATAATGATACCAAAAAATAATAATATTTTTGTATAATTATAATAATTTATTTATATTATATTCAATTGAGGGAGATGAATAAATAACGTAAAAGAAATAAAATAATGAATGATTGAAAATTTTAACTTACTCCTTAGAAGTGATCATTTGAAAATTAGACCATATCTTTGAGAGGTGGTGTTTTGAGAAGTGAAAAAACAATAAGATATGAAAATTAGTGTTGGGGTATTATTTGAGAATATTATAGTTATATTTAAATTGAATTAGGTGTTAATATAAGTTGGATTGCGATGTATCCTTTTATATGGGATAAGAGAGTAGGTTTTGTAATAATATAAAAGGTAAAAACATTATTCAGTGGTCAATCAGATACAATAATTGAATTTAATGGTGTGGAGGAGGAGGCTATGTGCAGAAATACATAACCAAACCTATTCACAAATGTTTTTAACATCTTTTTTAACTATTTTACTCTTAAATTTATCAATGCTACCATTTTTTTACCATGGTAACTAAATTTTAGATAATTAATTGAATTATAATGCCTGAAAATATTTTATTTATTACATGATTTTAATTCATTGAATCAAAATATGAAATTAGTTTTTTCATATTAAATTTTTCGTGTAAAAAATTTAATTTAAACATTATATCACATTACATGTAAAGAATATTTTTAAGAAAAGTGTATTTTTTAGAAAAAAATAGTTTTTTAGATAAATTTTTTAATAATATTTATTTAAATGAATTTTATTGTTATATTATTAAAATATTAAGAGTTAATTTTGTTACAAATCATTCCAAAACCTAATTTTTCTTTGAAAATACATAAAAAAATGTAATATACCAAAAAAATAGATTTTATTATAATAATTTTTAATTAAGATTGAAATTTTTTTTACTTGGGTTTAATAAATTCCACATTATATTTTTAAAAGATTTATTATATATATATATATTGTGATTTTAAAATTTTTTCATAAGCGTTCCATCAATTATTATATTATTAAAATTTGAAAAAACTACCGCTTTTTTAAAAAATTATATTCTTGTATATTCATAAAAAATAAAAAAATAATAAAAAATAAAATATTCATACTATTATAATTCTATTATCATAATTAGAAAATCATATTCATTTTATGAAGCAGAAATCCTGAATTTCATAAATTTACTTTATAATGAAAATACTAAATATAATGAAAAAAATTTCTCATTGAAAATTAAAAATTTTAAGAGTTGTTTTTATTATATAAAATAATTTTATAATTAATTTAATTTAATTTTATTATTTCATACATTATAATATTTTAAAAGTTTATAATTTAAATTATTAGGATAAAAATATAAAATACTAAAAAATTCCCCTCTAGGAAGGGATACTTTGTCCTTGTCTTCAAATATGAATTACAATGATCCAAAACATGGGACTCTAGATTTAATAACATAATATGAGAATGTTTTGGATCTTGAATTGAGATATTAACAATAATCCAAAAATTAATAACACACCATCATAAAAATCTAGGCCAAATTCTGTGGGAATTGATGGGATTGTTAGCATCCATAAAAATTGAATGACTTTGTTTGATGAATTTTATATCATATGAAGTTATATGAAAATACCTTTGGTAGGGAGATTATATATTATGAATGAATTTTTGTTGATGATGATTTATCAAATTCATATCCCAATAGTGATACTCTTGTTGTGGATAGTAATAAAATTGGGGTGGGGTGTGAATATAAGTTTATACCTACCATTTTTGAATACTTAAAACTTGTTATCGATGATATTTCAAACCACATATAACATCAAAGTATCATGCATAAAAATATATCATTATCTACGGAGATGGGGGGATTATCGACAGTAAGAGAAGTGGATGGTATATATTTTAATGTCTATTTGAATTTGAATAAGGATCTAGGGACTCAACATGATTCTAATAAAAAAAATTCTTATTATTGGATACTTAGGTAATTCTCGTAATAAAGAGAAATAGGTTGTGAAAGATCTCTAAGTGGATGGTGTTCTGAAATGGATAAATAGAAAGGGTTTTCTATACTCAGATATTTTAGGAACCTTACCCAAAAATATAAAGTACCTTCTTATAGCGGATGATTCCATTGTGGGTAAGGAATATAGTACGCTAGATGAAGATAAGGATACTCATGCTACAAAGTCTACTGATTTAGAGACTAAAAGATATGAAAATTCCATTTTTTGAAGATATATAATAGGATGAAGATGAAATAATTTAGGAGATTAGTAGGTAGAAATTTGACCCCAACTGTGAAAAGGTGAATGAGCCTATCCAATTTCATATAGTGGTGTACCTACAAAATAGAGAATGTTCAGGATTATTATCACTTGGTGATGCGAATATGGAATAAATTGATGAATATTTTATGAATTAAAGTGAAGGTAAGCAAGAAGATTCCATGAGGAACCCTATTCCCTATCAAATCCCACCTCATCAAAGCAACATCTCCTAAACCCAGGTAGATAAAAGGCTCATCTAGTAGAAAGAATCCACCTATGATTTAAAAATCAAAACATGGTAATAAGTGAATGCATTATACAATAATTTACATGATATATATGATCTCAATACCGCTACCACCTACTTGATTATTATATAAAATAATCATCCTATAATGATTGGAATTGCTGAACTCTTATATCATTTGAGCTCATTCATAGGTCTTAATATTAATACACTAGGTTTTAATTTTTTAGGAATCAATAAGATTTCAAAAATAGTGGAATCTGTTGGGATCCATATTTTTATGAAGTATTCTATCACTAATATGATTCACACTGGTAAGTAGATTCTAATAACCATGATTGTTTTAGGGTGGGTATTTTATACTATTGATATTTTTATGGTCACGTAATACATAATGGAGAAAGTGATTTATGAGAGGAGATGTGATATCTCAATAATGTTTTTCATAGTACAAGGATAATTTTATGAGACTTTAATAAGGTAACATGACCTTATCAATGAATTGGGGAAGCTGAAATTTCTATTTTCATTATATAATTTGAGGAATGCATGGATATTAATAATCTAGTAGAATTTACCCTTCATGGGGATATGGACACATGATATAATAAATATGTGTATAGGATTATATCTAACAAGATAAAATAGATATTTTATAACATCAGTGATCTAGAGCATGGTTTGTAGTTCTATCTAGAACTCTTTTGAATGTGGACTCTGTTAATCATCCAACCCTCAATACATTATATTCCAAAAATAGAATATTCCCTAAAAATGTCATGTTTAAAAATGATTGGGGTTAAGAATCCATATTTTAGGGGTATTGTTCTTGAGGGATTTTTTAATAACTTATTTACTGATTATATCATTACATTTTTTATAAATATTATAAAAAATGACCACGATATATATATATATGTTCGAATATATCACTAATAGGGGGAGAGGGTGAATCAGTAATGATATTTTTAAAATTTATTATTTTGAAATAAAACTACTTGATCAGTAAAAATCTCAATATATTATTCTTTAATGTCCCTCCTCTCGCATACGTAAAAAAATTAAATAGTCAAAAACAACATGTGTATTTCTATAAGGTTATCCCTGAATGTGGGTGACTATGTCATTGCCATGTTCTTGATGGTTTGAGACATATTATCCATTAATAATGAAAATTCATTATATATAACCCCTTAAAATTATTGATAGAAAATTAACATAATTATTTGTCACTAATTATTTCATTGGGACCTACATTGATGGTTTATTTATATTGTCACCGCACCAGTGTTATTTATAATGAATTCCTTTAGTTGATCTATCTTATAAAAATATCTGGTTGTTTATAATAGCATATTTATAGTTCACTAATGGTCTTTAAAACCTCTTATGGACAATTATTTCAATTCTACTTACTTTTAGTGAAGATATGTGCTATCTTTGTTATTCTCTATGTCTGTACTCCTTGAGCCTCTATTATATTTGTACAATTACCCTTTATCACATTAAATTATCAATACTTTTAATCTTTTAATACGCACTGATATTCATCAGAAACATTGAAGTCAATCTTCTCTGATATGATTTGAATATATGATTACACATCTTTGATTACAAAATAAAACTAATTCTTCTAATTATTTTCAACTACTAAATTAATATCTCCTGTTTTAATATTACATCATATGCATGAAATTATATATTATCATCATTTTCACAATATCAAAAAGAAAAAATCAACTTCTCATTTATAAATATTAACATTTTTAGGATTTTTCACTTTTATTCTCCATCTTCGAGAAAGAATCAACCAAACTTTATATATATAAAAAAACACTAATAATCTTCATAGTTCTCAGCTAAAATAGATCTCTTCATGATAGTCCTTCACATGATTCTACTGCATCATTCTGAAACAACGGTATACATGGTCTCTTAATCAATCATTGTAAAAAAAATATCTGTCACACAATGATAACATTTCATGCACGATTATCATGAACATATCATAAAAAAAATGCAATATGATCTATATGCATGAATAATCATTTCACAAAGGATTCACTTGATTAGATAACATGAACCTGTAATCTTAAAATACACAAGGTTTCCATGATTCTTATTTAAAATATGATAAGGATCTTCTATTTCACATGAATGAATCACATAAAATCGTTCACCATCTTGTGTTAGTATATGTAGGGATCTTTCATCATGATGTTATTTTATCACATGATGCTTCCTTTTCTTGTTTACAAAAGAATGTAGGAGTAGTTGTCTACTCATTCATCACATAACACATTGTCATTGCAAATACTCATGAAATTCATTCCTCACTTCTGAGTGATGTTGAACTTATCTTTTTTCATAATTCCAAATATCACAAGAGTGATTATCACACTTTTTTTATGAAAAAATAAAGTTTTATCATCATAAGTTTCTCTCTATCTCTCTTTTTATTCTATTATTTCTTATTATTATCATTTAGTAAAATATATAAATTCCTAGATTTATTTATAGATTAACTTTTATTAACATATAGATCATGAAATCCAGGAAAACTATCATTTTTCACCAACTATAATCCACAGTCACATTGTCTCACTTTTTCTTGCTCTTAGTACATGATGTCTTACTAACCAAGTGATCAGATGTTAACATCACATGATCATGGGAAATATTGGTTCTACACATGACTGGTTTCATCAAAATTTATCATTTAAAACATTTCTCGACCATTCGATAGAGATTTTGGTATATAAATTTTAGAAATAAAAATAACATAGACATCCAAAGGTAGATGATGTTATAACTCTATTGGTTGTAACTGATTGGATGAATCATGTTTTATCAGTAAAATTTAATGTGAAGAGTAAATAGTACCCCAAATACCCATGTCCCACATCGACTTAGTGCTTAATAGAGTTCTTCCAAAAAACCATTCTACTATATTACCATTTTTCCATCATAGTAGGGGATGAACACCCACAACACCCAACAAAAATCCTCATGGGATGCACCAAACCTGTACTATCCCCTATCACTGTGGTCTATCCATAATAATGCTCTATGTTTCCTCCAAATAGTCATATTTAAGGTCCACTCATCCTACCACAATCTAGGATTTGTGTAACTCCTCTCGCATTTGGTTGAGGTCCTCCTCCCACACACACAAGGTTGAGTTGGTCCCTTTGCTAGTTTTGTTGGCCAATTGATTTCGAAAGACATAGAAGTGTAAATTCCAACATATAAATTCAACTCAAAACCAAAAGTCAAGATTCTTATTCGTTAACTCGTCCTAAAATATTCTTCATGAAAAATGTGAACACATTTACATGGATTTATTTTAATCCTCATTAAATAAAATAATATTTCATGGAATTTACTTATTTTAAAAAATGTTTATCCATTGAAACACATATATAACATGATGAAAAATTAATAAATCATTACATATAAAAAATATTTACTTTTTAAACTTCTCAACTTATTGTAAAAAATATTATTTTAGAATAACTCCATCTACACTGAATCACTTAAGTTCATCAATATGAACATAAATCATGGAGTATGTAGGTCTCCACTTATTTGGATAGGGACATTGGGTCCTTAGAAAATATGTTTTTGGATCCATAGAATTTATAACATTTGGATTCTAAAATTCCATATCTTAATTGGGAGCATGAAATATTTCCAATTTCAAATGCGAAAACAACTATGAGGGAGGATTGACTGAAGGAAACATTCCTGGCTAAATGAATCAATGAAATTGATATGAATAATTAATTCATTAATAACCTCCTAAAGCTTAGAAAATATTTGAATCCTATAACATATTTTATGTATGTAAGTGATGTTATAAATATAAACAAGGAAATATAGAATTTTATTGGTAATTACTTACTATAGACTTTTAACAGTGGTTCCCATGACATGTTTGATAATTTTAAGAATGTAATACCTAATATTATTGATCATCTAGATAATCTGATGTTCACTAGGTTACATGACTTTGTGGAATATATAGATTAAATACTTTCTATCAATATTATAGTTCTGCTAGACCTAATGGATTTTCTAACCTATTCTTTCTAGTGTATAGGATGTTATTTTGAGTAATATTAAAAATATGATTTATCTATTCATCTAGAATGGAATCCTTCTAAATGGATGGACTCTAAATTTACTATTATCTTACCTAATTATAGTGCTACTAATTTCCTCACCTTAGTCAGGCCTGTTCATTTAGAGATTAAAATATTCACATTCCTTAGTAAAATTCTAGACACCATATTATATATCTTCATTAATATGGTGGTCTCAACCAATCAATATGAATTTATCTGTGTTAGAAGTATACAAGACTAACTTCTCTCTACTTATAAATGAATTAACATCATAATAATGTCTAATATAAATAGTACAATCTCTATAAAACTATACATAAATAATTCATTTGAACCAATTAATTAGGAATTTACGCTGGGGGCCCTTCATCGATTTTTGTTTAGTGATTTTTCAATCACAATATTTCAACAATTTTAAAATTATTTATGATGTCTCGTATGTTTAATGGACCACATGAAATATATTTTTATTACTATTTAGATATTAGACATGGATGTCCTAAATCTTCCATCATTTTTAGCATAGTTGAGAATTATCTACTTAGATCCATTCATGACATATTTTCTATAAAAAATTTAAAATATATACATTATATAAAATATTATGGCACCATCATAACTTTTTTATGATTATAATCTAATTTTATTTATTCAAGCTTCCATAGGGAACATTGAGGCTATCAATGAGATCTTAAATCAGTATAGTATCTTCTTTAATTACCATACTAGATGGAATAACTTCAATATTTTCATTATCACACACATTAGTCTCCTAAGGAAATTGAACATCAAGAAGGGTAAGGGCATTAAAGGGGTAATTGTTTAATCCACATATTTTGGTTTACATTTTTTTTGGGTAGGTCTACTACTATTTAAATAAATGAAATTTAAAATAGTGTCAAATATCAATTATTACCTTATAAAGTTAATCCCATCAATCTTTTTGGAATGATTTCCATCATTAAAGGTATTTATATTATAAAAATTCCATTTTAATTGTTGATTAAATATGGAATTGTTTCTTAATTAAAATAATTAAATGAAGACTTCATAACATTATCTGAATTTGAAATATATATGAATGGAAAAATATGGGTTTCAAATAGACAACATGCTATAAATCTGTAAAAGATGGTTCTAATGGAATAAAAATACTTAATTTATCAAATGGTTTTCTGTTGGCATAGTTTTTATGTGGGATTATTAGTGTAAACTCTAATGACAAACATTTTCTAAAATTGTGATTATGGAGGGATTTTATCCAAGTAACATTATTTATAACCTACCCTTTATATAGAATATTATAAAAAAATATTATAAGAATATGAGGCTGAATAGAAATTGCCAATATTCCCTCACTTAAAAAATCCAATTTAGGAAATATTACTTATTGGGTACTCTTCTAATTAATAGATTTTTTGGGAAGATTTTAGATCTTGATTTGAGCATGATGGATAAAATTGGTCCCTCTATGGAACATTTAGGTGAACCACATAAAAACACCATTAACACCTATAATATTATGGATATCAAATATAATATTATATGAGAACCAATGAAGAATGGAAATATCACTTTTATGTTCTTTTACAATTTTTATATAGTAAAAAACACTTGAATGAATTCCAATTGACATAAATTTTGTAATAAATGTGTTTCTCCCTCTCAGTATACCATATTTTAGAGTTATGTGCATAATAAACTCCCTATTGATAAATCTATTATGAATATGTACTAAATCATGATTTTATGTTTAGTACTTTTTGAATTGGATATGATAGTATTGATCTCCTTTTATTTCACTATAATTTTTATAATATAATTTGGTTCATTGTTTCTAAAACATCTAAGTTTTATTTTTTGAATACAAATTTATTTATAATCATTGTTTCCTACTGAAACATACTTATTACTAGATAAATGAGAATCCTAATATCGACAGTGGTTGTAGAAAATGTACATATTTTATAGTTGAATACAAATTAAAATAGATTTAAATCCCATTAATATTTTCTTACATTGATCTTATGTTGTATTATTTCCACAGTTAGTGTATCAACAAACACAATTATTGGCCTCGATGGAAACTCTAATAAGGATTTATCTGTCTATAAAATGTTTCGTATTCATGGGAGATATAGAAGTTATAATATTTATATTAATACTATTTGAAAAACTCCAATTATAGGTTAGATCAAGATAAATATGCATGGTGATTCACAAGTAAATCTGGGATAATCTAGATATAGTGGAATATTAGTGGATTAGGCTTATAGATCACTCTTATGCTACTATTATGATTATCAAATGGATATCAATTATGAAGATGAAATGGAAGTAGTGATCCTTGAAATTAAAATTGAGAGATTAAAAATTAGAGTGTAAATATCCTTGAGATAGAGTCATATTTTATTATGAATTCCATTATGATAAATATATTTTCCCACTCATGGAGTCTTACATTATACTAAGAGGACAATATAAAATATTTTTGTCATATTGATTTTACTATTTATTTATCTATCGAGAAGAAAAAAAATTCATTGATGCTTTAATAAACATGGGAGCTTGGATTGGGGAATCAAACTAGCTTTGAATATTCCATAGTTTCTTAAGGATCTTCTATTCCTAGAAATTATTAGAATCATATTATTCCATTTGGAATAATATTTTATAACCCATAGAGTTTTTATATAGGTATAACTATTATTATTTTTATTTCTTTGTATTATTCATCTAATTTTTCAATGTTAATTTTATTTTAGTTTTACATGTGAAATATGATATCAAATATAGTATTAATTTAAATCAAAAAATATATTCCAAATTTTGTGGATATTACATTCCACCCTTAAATAAATTTCACCCATTAAATTTTAATTCCCACTTACAAATGAAAATATATTAGGGTATCTAGATGTTTTAAATGACCCAAAATATAATTTCTAGAGAGATATAAACCTTTAAATTTTATGAAATATATTTTATTTCCTCATAATAGGACAACATTAATGTAGTGTTTCCAAATAATTTGAGATAAACCTCCCTCAAGATTGGGTATCATAACTCTTACAATAAAATTAGTTTTTCAAGACACCCCATAGTCATCCTTTTACTGAAATGTGATCATATGTTGGTTTGAAATAAGAAATATTATTTCCTTATTTCATGTATTCGTATATATCCTATTTGGAGATATCCAAAACATTTTCAAAACCAAATAAAATTTATTTATTGAAGGGATAATATTATTATTATCCATAAAACAATAACTTGATCTTCAATAATCTTACCACTAGATGTATTTATTTATAATTAATCATCTATTAATCAGTGTGGAAGTTTTATGTTCATAAATTTCATTATAAATACGGAGGAGATGGTTGACCAAGAATAAAATATGACAGTTGATGTCCTTTATTGGATGATCAATGTAAATTACTCCACTAAATTTTGGGACCCACTTCAATAATTGTGATTAAATAGACATTTGTTTAATCTCTTTTATAAGTAGGTTAATGGAATTTATTATTTCCATCAACATATGGATTAATCCAGAAATTGATGTAATTTCGATACCTCTTACCATGAATGCAATGAAGTGTGGGGGGTTTATTAGTTGAATCATTATTTTCACCTATTTTACTAACTAGACTCCTCCTTACATTTCAACACAGAAGAGCATTATGATCAATCCATACAACATAAAGAACATTCATATCCAATTTTTTAAATTTCTGTAGTTATTCCTCTAATACATATGGTAATTATAATGTTGATTTTATCCACTCCATATTATTTTTTATTATATTTTCAATTAAAATACATATTCATTTTTCTTTCATAAAAATAATGAGAGCATCATACTTATATTTCCACCTTATGTAAACAACAAAAAACCTCTTCATAGCCACTAAAATATCTTATAGATAATTAAATTTTCTGTACATGGTTTTATGAAATTAATCAATCATTCGATATTACTTTTGGGAGAGGTAATAAAGATAGGGTTTTACCTTATGATTCTCATGGGGTTACCCAAATATGTATCAATGTATTCATCCACCATTGGTTTCATTTATTAAAAATATCAATCCTTATTCATGTGAAGAGTTCAAGGAAAATATTTAGTTAATATTATTTTCTTGCACTCCTCCCATTTAATGGAGTATACCTACTATTTTTATATTTTATTCATAATGAGTATCCACCATTGGCTAACCACACCATATATACGATAAAACATTAGGAAAAAATTATCATGTTCCCAGTACTAAATAATGATTAATATATATTTACATCATATTAATCCATTTCATTGTAATAAGTAAATTAAAAAATCCTCAAATTTATGGAGTAAATGGTGCATAAAATACCCAAGAAGAAAATAATACTACCTTGGTTCATTTAATATCTCTACAAAATATTTTTTAATATTATAATCTTAGGAATGCTGAGTGAGTATCTACACAACATTCTATTCTCCTCCAATATTTTTGGGTCTCTATTTTGGAAAATCTTTTAATTTCCAATTTCACACATTATTAACTAAATTTTTCCTTGATACATTCATTTCTAAAACCAAAAGTGGTTAAAATGAGTGATGAAAAAAAATCATAAGAATATCATAAATAATAAAATAAAAAATCATCCTTGAAAATAATTACACTTTAAAACCATCACATTAGCTTTTAATTTAATATAATCCACTATTAGTTCACTTAAGGGTTTATTGGGCACGTTTCTCTCAAACCACTTAAATTAATTACATAATATAAAAAATAACTTTTATTGGATCATAACGAGAATTTAATTGAAAAAGTAATATCACCCTGGATGGTCTATCCATGTGTTCAGTCTTAGTCCCACTCATCTTACACAAGGTGAAAATATAGTGGACACTCAACCACCCTTTGGTAGGGTGATTACCAATAGTTTCATCTCTTCCAAAACCATATCTAGATTACAATATCCAGAAAAGGATATAATTTTCTGGAAATATCACAATATATAATTTACCAAAAATTCAAGATTTTTTTCTAATCATATATTTATCCTCATAATATTCATTAACGTTATTGTAGTATAATCCCCCAAAATAACAAAACTAATCATGAAAAAAATAAACCATAATTTGATACCAATTAAGGCACCCTAGAACTGATGTCTTATGCCCAATGCTAAAAAACACTATACTCAGTATTAGATACCATGTGAGATGATCTAAGCTGATGATATCATTATTTTATAACATTTACACAATATATACATTATATATCATAACAGACACAGAATCCAAAGAATGAAATGTTTTGTGACTTTGGGGAATAAATAAAAAATAAAACTTATCTTAATATAATTGTAAATATTTCTCTATAATAGAACTACAATATTCCTTCTTCTAGAATACTTATAACTTATACTGATATTTACAACATGGGGAAAGGAAACATAAAAAAAGGGTGTGATCAAATGATCATTGAGGTAAAAACTCATCAACATGTTATCAAAGAGTAAATCATAAGAATATGAGAAATGATGATCAAATGATTACTTTATTATTAAAAATATGATGTAATATTTATAATTTTTCCTAAGACATGATAGATGGAAATTTTGACTAAAAAGAATAAACATAAAAAATGCGAAAAGACTATAATATAATAAAGTTTTTCCATAGAGAAAAATCAAAGGCATATTACCCAGAAATATGGAACAACAATAAGAAAATGATTCACAATATAGTGGATTAGTAATCACTTAATTTTTTCCTTAATAAATTTGGAATTAAAAACAGATCAAATACTAAATTAGACATTACTTCCTATTTCCCATAGAAGAGCACACATTATATTTTTTTTCCTATTGTGGATCTGGCATTACATTCAGTTCCTCACAGTGGATTGAGAATCATTTATCATATCAAATTATTATATGATGAGATATATATCCTTAACCAATGTAATTTAAGGTGATATATGATCCAAACAATCATAATCATAATCATAAATATATATTTGTTCCATTAAAACATGAAAACATCACACTTTTAAAATAACATAATTAATCGACGGAAAAGAGATAGGTTTCATGAAAACATTATTAGAATATTAGTTAAGAAATCAATGGAAATAAGTTGTTTATTGGGTTAAAAATATTCCCATTATGAAATTAGGATATTTATTGATATTAATTTAAATTAAAAATACTTGTTTTAGGATAATTGGATAAATCACATGAATGTTGTGAGGGAAAACCTTATTTTTGAAGGGAATGAAAATAGCATGAAAATATTTTAGTTGAAATTAAATATATTTTACTTAATAAAAATTATCATTTAAAGCCATGAATGGTTCTAAAAAAAATTTATAAGAGATACATTCTTTCACACAAATATTTTGAGAAGAAATCAAAACACGGATGAATTATTTCTTAATAACACATGCCTTTAGAATCTAATTTAAAATCATGACTTATATTTCAAAATAAAAAATTTACATTAAAAATTTTAAGAATATTTTTTTATCTAGAAATCCTAAAGAGTTAAATCCACTTGGAAAATAATTAAAAATAAAATAAAATGGTAGATTCATAAATAATAATGATCATATAGTGATTGAAACTCTATGTGTTTCTAAATTTTTTTGTCCTTCTCATAAAATATGAAGATACAAGTAACATTAAAAACACATTTTAAAAATTTTTATTTGAGAAATTTTTAAAAATTTTACAATTAAAAATTATCTTCTATATGATATCCATGAATATTATATAATCAGTTCTAGATGCAACGTGAAATCAATGATAAAACATATGATCCTGAAATGAAATCCTCTTTAGTATTTTAAAAAACCATTATTAAAAGTCCACACCATAAAAATAGTTAATAATTTTTTTAATGTATGAGAAGGTAAAAATAAATATCATTTTAAATAAAAAATAAATATGTTTCTAATTATAATGGATAAAAATAATAGGAAGAGTAAATTTGGAAATGGAAGAGAAATTGTTACTAAAGATGATGATAATTATTCTAAATAATGATATATTTTTATTGAATGATAGTAATTAATAATAAATAATTGAATTAAAAATTTCACTTTTCAAGGAAGTATATGTAATTGTTATGTCATCACATATTATAATAAAAATATCTTGAAAAAATATAATCAAATTGGAATAATAATGACTTAAGAAATGAAGATGAGTCATGGAAAACCCATTACATTTCATATTTCATAGATAAAGGTACCAAGACCAATTGTTAAAAAAATAATATTATAAATATATTATTTATAAACATTATTGATACATATAACGTTTTATAAAGAATATTGATAATCATTTTTAACAAATATTTTAGTTATTTATATTTTTTATCATCATCATATGTTTTTAGCATCAATTGTTTTTTTAGTACAAGTTTCATAACAGTGGAACTAATTCGTTCTATATATTCAAGGGTAATAATTTTTAAATCCTTATAGTTAAATGAATATATATTTAATAATTATTTATAATTTTCAAAATTCATTTCAGACTAATTTTTGTTACAATTCATGAAGAATAATTTAGCATCATGATTGGTTTGGTATATTTTAATGATCCTAAGGGAGGTATAATAATAATAAGTTAAATATTAAAATAAAATTTCCAAAACCATAATCCAAACATTAATTTATAATTAATTTCTTAAAAACATATTATATATTTTTTCAGATTCATTTATTAATTAAATTTATATTCTTGTTCATGTCTATGTTTAAACCGAATCGAATAAGAGAAAACAATATTTGATGGGTGAGTAGGATAATGAACGTTGTTATTTAAGAATAATATGATTATGGACATAAGTTTAATGATATTATTTGTATTTTTTTTGTTAAAAATATATATTTTAATTGTGTTGTATACTAAAGAAAATGACTTTATGATAAATGAAATATGTTTCCTTTTAGAGGTAGTAGTACACACATACATATGGGAGTCATTCTCATTTTACATTAAATGTAAAGAAAATATAAATTAGTTTATATTTGAATATTGATTATATTGTCATAAATATCATATTAATTAATTAAATACCTCTTTTTAACCATCCATTTATGGAATTTTTGAAAAATGGATCACGTTTCTTATAGAGGAGGAAGTCTGTACATAACAGAAGAAAAAAATAATTTAATGGATGGTCTTGAGTAAAGTAGAAAGTTTTTTTATCTTAAAAATAATGAAATTTATTTATATTCATGAAATTAATTTAATTTTTAATGAATTTTAGATTATATTCCTAGTCGGTAGAAGATGAGAAAAAGGAATGGAATTTAAAAAAGTTGTAATTGAAAAATAAACCTTAATCATAGAAAGGGATCATTTTCCAAACAGATTAAGGATTTGAGAGGCTATATTATTTGAATACTAAAACATCTAGAAATTGAATACTGGGAAGGGGAGTTATTTTGGTAGAGTATGGTCATATATTAGAGGATTTGGGTCTAATGATAGGGGTTGTGATGGATCATTTAAAAGGCAGAGGAGAGATATTTTGTAATAATATAAAATATAAATTTATCAATTATAATGTTAGTTTGATCAAATAATTAATAATAATTAACTGGGGTAGGAGGAAAGGTGAATTAATCCTCAACAATACATTTGTACACATGCTTTTAATGTGTTTTTATTTATTTTACTCATTGAATTTTCAAAATAATTATTTCTTCATTTTTATCATGATGACTAATTTTTATCACAGTTATTTTTTATAAGGCCTAAATATAAAATGGTAAATATTAAATTATTTGTGAATAATGATTAAAAATATAAAATAATTATTTTCAATTAAAATTTTTAAAGACGAGGTAAATACAAAATATGATATTTAAATAAAAAACTGTATTATTAAAATATAAATAATTATTTATAGATTTATATTTGGTATAGGAATAAGGTTTCATAATCATTCAATACATTATTGTACTATAACAAATCTATAAAATTGATAGTATTTTCAAAATAGGAATTTTCACTATTCACTCAAAATTCATCCTTTTGAGAAAAATCTCAAAAATTCGTCCTAAGATAATTTCGACATGAATAATTACAAACTAAATTTCATTTTATAAAATAAATGTTCTAAAAATTATAAATTTATATTATTAATGAAATGACAAAATGAAAAGATTTTTTTTTAAATTATTATATTTATAGTGGTGATAAGTGATGACAGGCACGACAACTTTAGGTGGATGAATAATATTCTGATTTCTAGTCACTAGAGACTAGAGATCGATGACTAATAACCCCACTTAATTTTAGAGTTTAAAATAGTGGTATTACCTATAGAAAACATTGATCTAGAATCCACACGAAGAAACTTGGATTCTGTGAAAAACCTCACTACATGATGTATAGTGTACAAGAACGCACTTCGTGTAGTTTGGATTCCATGGAATGATGGGATTTTTATTGAGTTAAAGATCACAAATTCTTTTTCTAGGACCACACACTGTGTGACAAAAAATATGTATCAATGCTATGTACTACAGTACATGCCCTAGGACTCTAGGTGGTCTAACATTTTGTGTCACCTTGAGGACATGCCATGTGGTTGTGCCTGGCCATCTGAGTAGTTTTCCTAGTGTACACTCATATGATCTTGAGTACATATACACCCAATGTTTCAATGTGTAAATGATGTATAGTGTGGCATAGTTTCCTTATCTATGTCCAGGGAGAATGTGCCTAAGATAATAGGAGCGGTCACAAGCCTTGTGATCCCCAGTACATGTCGTATACTTCAACCTATAACATCTAAATTATGGATCCCATTTTTAAAACATTGATATTATCCTTAGATTAACATATCCAATAAGTTTGTCCATGTATAAAACAATGCTTGAATTCATTATGGCATATGAGATATGACATGAGGTGTCCAAAGCATGATTCTCCTTCATGAAATCCTTGAATGATAGTAGTGATCAGGCCAAATCATTAGAGAGTCTAGGGGTTCAAAATCCCCTATCATAATAATGAAAAAGACCCCATATTTTCTATCGGTATTGAGTAAAACCCCTATCATACTGCAGTGTAGTTGCTCTATCTACTGAAAGTCCCCAACGGTTTCACCAAGGCATGTTTCCTACATCTACTGAGAGGCACCTTATATAACCCTTGGGTGTAGTTCTTTTATCTACTATGTGAAACAACACAATTGCAGCAGGGCATGTGTCCTCTATCTTCTTAGTTAACCCCCCCCCAATATCACCAAGGCATACATCCTCTATCTACTTAGTGGTACCCTCTAACACACTCGGTCTAGGGTTCCCAAAATGTTTAGTAATACCCCCTTCTCTAATTGGTCATGAGCCTTCTATTAGATATTGTACCCCCTCAGGATGTGGAATGGTGGAGAGGTGTGGGTTCTTTAGGTGGATTTCTTGGATAGACATGTGAGATGTTTCTAATCAAAGATGGGCCTTTGGATTCGTAGATAGACTCTTCAGCATTAGATATGATTTAGAGATATTGACCCCCTTTATCTTTCATCTAGGTTTATTTATGAGCTTATATTTGGGGTTTTCCCTCTTTATTTGGGTTGACTGTACTTTGAATCTTTCTATTACTCCCCTTTGTGATTTTTAGGGAGTTTTATAGGGTATGTATATACTCACCCCTACACTGGTCATTGCTCTATATGTCCTATTTTATGAAAAGAATAGAAAAATCGGTAGTGAAATTGGTGGAATGTAGTGATTCTTGGTTGTGTTGACATTATTTAATGGTGATAAATAAATGTCAGTAGTCACACTATCTTCAATGTTTTTAATTCTAGCTGTTAGTAGATCATGAATTTATTTTTTGTTGGTTGTGTGTTTATACCCTTTATTCTTTAGTTTATACTATCGTACTATAGTGTATTTCCTAGAGGGTTTTTTCATTCATGATTATACTCTTGATGTTTAGACATTATTCATTCCTAAACACTTTTTCAGGGATATGTATGTGATTGTTCATACATGAACGTTAGGAAAAGGCCTCCCATTTAATTTTATACCTTCTCAGTGCTTGTTTCTATCCCATAACCTATTAGAGGTGAGATTGGGGTTTTCACACATGGATTTCCTCCAACCAGGTGGGCCCTGATGGGTTAGGTCATGATATAGTGGTATCAATGGGTTTATCCTTGGGTCAATGATGGAGTGGGAACCATGGGGTGGAGTATCATGGGAAATTAGGGTAACAACAAAATTGGATTGTTTGGAATGTGGATTTTATGATAGGGAATCCAATATTAGTGCAGTATCGGATGTATCCATTCAACAGGACTCTGATTACTTGTTTTTTGACTCATCATACTGATGCATTAGTATCAAGGATCCATTGGTTCATTCATAATATATGATTGATTTGAATTATTTTCCTTCCTAAGTCATCTCCATAAATATATGTTCATCTATACATGGCATGTCTCGACCAATTTCAGGATTCCTCTACGAAGATAACTAGCTAGGTTATTGATGCAAGACTGTAACAAAAATCCATTGAGTGATGATACCTTAGTTCATGGGTCCTCCCATGATATGTTTACTCTATGAAATAATTGAGTAGTGACACCACATGTCAACAAGTAGTTAGTACTAGTAGGGGAGGCTGATGATACATACATGCATAGAACACTACATCAATACTAGCAGTATAAACCACACGGGTTACATGGTGAGCCAAATACCCATGTATTAGATGATTGGACTAAGTTGTTGATCTGAATATTCAATCTAGTTTAGACACCAGTTGATTAGATGGTTGAGTTGGGAGCCAATATTTTTTATCGATCCGTATAGTGTTGATTGATTCTAACGACACTAACCCTTGATGAGATGATCCTCTCATGGTCATACATCCAGATGTTGTTTCATGATGTGTAATACCCTTTTTTCTTATTCTATTTCAGATTTAATAGTTTATGAAGTTGTAGTATAGTGATATGATTGTTTTTTAGTATGTTTTTATTTTCAATGACCTAATGTGACACTGTATAATCATTCTGTTGGATGTTTTCATCTGATTGTTGATGATTGATCAAGGAATCCTTAGATATATCCATGAAATTGTATTCTCCCTATGTATAACTACTTATATTGGAGTGCTAGAGAGGGTTATGGTTATAGAGAGATTCATATAAGACGGGCATCAGGTGGCTGGGGTTGGAGGCGGACATGGCCATTCTTAGTCATATGTAGTTGTTAATAGGTATCAGTTGTTAGTGTCTAGAGATAGGAGACCACCCAACACTTTTAATTAGGCACTTGTATATGCAAATCACGGTTTTTGTAGAGGATCCAATCAACCATGTGAGGTATAGGTCTATGAGTTTGATTGTAGAGGGTATATATTATGTGATTGTTTGACCTGATGTGTTGAGAAGGGGAAACAAATTGTGCATGAACCACCAAGATATATGTAGCTACATAATATGGGATCTCTCAAGAATGTCTAGGGTGACCCATAGAGAGGTGGTTATACTAGAGGGGTAGGTGTAAATCAATAGGGAGGAGATTATATAGGGATTTTTTGTTATGAACTACTCTCACAACAACCACTTGGTGGCCCACACTAGGTATAGGGAGATATAGGCCGAAGTCATGGGAAGATGCATGATATAGTGGTCAATGACCTGAAAAAAAGAGATGATTCAAGGTATGACATGTGTTTTTATACCCATTCACTAGTACTTGTAGACATAATCTAAAGTTATTACTTCATAACCGTATATCTATTGTGAGATTTGGATATTCTAGTTGAGAATTTAGCCCAACATCTTTTTCTAGTGGTTCTAACTTGGAGTAAAACATTCATATCACATAACCATTGGGAGTGCAAGATGGTACTCAGTGGATAGTGTTTTTCATGGGACATCTTGGGTATCATGATAATAATTTTTGACATCATCTTGGTTATGGGAATTATTCCTATGGTTCTAGCCAAGATTGACTAATATCATAGCTGATTTAGATGCCTTCAGATATATGGGATGTGATTCTCCTTTGTGGGTGAGTGAGATCTCATGGACGAGGGAGTGGGACTTGATAACAGGAAGATGCAACCCATCAACCAATAGTTTTGGAGTTTATCCCTATGTGAAGTGGGATATTCATGAATAAAAATTCTTTTAATAGTGGTAGGTTGCATTTATGTCTTCCCTAAGGATATTTTGTGACTACCTATGAGGCACGAGATGGAATTGTAAATTGAATTGGACTTGAGACTGCATAATTATCTTATATGGCCTATTATATGTCTCTTGTAGAGGATCGATAGCTGAGGGTATAGTTTGAGGACCTTAGAGGGAAGGGGTTAATCAATCCCAGTGTGTCCCATGGGATGCTCTAGACTTTTTTGTGAAAAATTAGGATCAGAGATTTAGTATTTTGGTCAATTATCATTTCCTTAACTAGGTAAAGATAATTATTATATTCCCCTTTCTAAGGATTTATGACCTCTTCGACCAGTTGATAGGTGAGAGTTGGTTCTGGAATACATTTATATGTTTTTTCCACCGTCATTAGTGTGTTCATAAGGATGATGTTTCGAGAATGAAATTTTCATGTCTCTATGGATGCTGTGAGTTCTAGGCGATTCCTTTTGTAGTGATCAATACACAGTATTTGTTTATTGATATTAGGAATATGATATTCTATCCATATTTGGAATAAATTTTGGTTACATTTATTGATGACATACTAATTTACTATATTTTAGAAAAGAATCATATATATCATCTATGAATGGATATATTCATATTTTGAGAGTGATGGATTTATGGTTGGCTCTGTAAGTGCTATTTTTGGAATCAAAAGTTTCACTTATTAAGGATTTCATCTTTTGGAATATTTTAGCCATGGTTGTAGTGAAGGTTGATGTGTTCTTTTTGGGTTCCACCTGAGTGCATGTTAGTGGTTCATAGTTTCCTTGTATTGAAAGGGTTATAGAGGTGGTTCATAGTAAAATATCTAGTATTGTAACCCTATTGAACACCCTAACATGGAATGGGAAGTACTTTATCTTGATAGCATAATTTTAGTTATCCTTTCATGAGACAATCTTGAGATTAACTAGTGATCATATATTGATACTACCATATGAGGGTGTACAGTTTATAGTATTTTACGATGCCTGTAATGCTATGCTCAGTTTTATGTTGATGAAGTGGATGGATGTGACCACATATGAGATGAGGTAATTTATCCCCCATGATAACAACTATGTGAATCAATGTCTAGTGTTGGTAGTTGTAGTCTTTTCATTGAAGATGTGGATTCACTATCATGTAGGAAATTTTTTTACTCACACTTGTAGAGTCTTATGTATATATTAACATGGATTGATCTTAACCTACGATATAATTTCTAGTTGGAGTTACTATAGGAATAAAAATTCAAGATTTTTTATAATCATGGTAAGGTTAATGTGGTGGTAGATTCTTATACAAGGAAGTCATGCTCCCTCTTTTGGAAGGAGATGTCTATATAGATGGCTTTGTTGTAGCTGACCCTAATGGAGGAGAGGGGTGAAACATTTCATCAGAAATTGTTGGTGAGTCATATACTAATTTGAAATGTGAGATATAGTAAATTTAGAGATTCTATCTATGTGGTTCTACATGACTAGATATCCTTATGAGATTCACCTGATGTATATTCTGAAGGAGGGTTGAAAGTCATATTTTTTTGGGAAGGATGGGGGTTCCGGTAACATCACATGAAGATGTGATGATGGAGTTTTAGATATAAACATTTACTTTTAATCATGGAATGGAAAATATGTAAATTTATATTCAAAAATAGTTTATGTGGATTAGAATGAGGAGGATTATCATCGAGTTTTTTTCTCATTGTCCCTCATGTCAGTGGATAAAAGTAGAAAATACGGTTTCGGTAGGTTTGACACAACCTCTTGATATCTATGAGTGGGAATGGTATGAAATATCCATGGAATTTTGGAAAAGGCTTCCATGGATAATGATAGGCCACAATTCTATATTGGGGATTTTTTACTAACCCACAAAGTCATTACACTTCCTTATTCTATGTCCGAAACATGGAAATCCTTTATGACCCATTTGAGGAAGGGAGTAAGTTTTAACCCTCAAACAGATTGGAAGAATAAACCGACTATACATGTGTTGGAGAATATGTTAATATCTTATGTATAAAACATAGACTAGATTTGGGGGGGATCACTTTCCCTTGGTATAGTTTTCATTTTATAATAAATATAATTCTACTATCAACGTCGACCCTTTAAGGGCCCTATTTGGGAGACCCTCCTTGTCACCCTTGGTATGGACTATAATTGGAATAGAATCTGTAGTTTGACTAGAGATGGAATAGGTGACTATAGAAAAGCTTCATGTAATCCATGAGTGCATGAGGATAACCTAGTAAAAGAAAAAACATTTCTTAGATCAATGTCATTGGCCCTTAGAGTGTGATCAGGGAGAATATGTTTTCATAAAAGTCTCCCGAAGATGAGGATTTCTAATTTTTTTTAGAGAGCCATTTTATCCCTTGAGGTTCACTGATCCATTGATGATCTTAGAGAGGGTTGTTCAGGATGTATACTGCCTTTACAACCCCCAAAGGTGGATTGAGTACATGATGTATTTCATGTGTCATATCTAAAGGGATACATGCCTGAACCTATGAACATTATTGAATGGGGTGAGATAGATATTGAGTATGGATATACATTCAGGGTTTACCCTATGTAAATAAAGAATATACAATAGAGGATCCACTATAGATAGAACATTCTATTGGTTCATGTGCATTGGAAGTACGAGAGAATGTAGAAGATCTCATTGGATTGAGAGTGTAAGATAATAACATATAACTCCCATATTATTGTATATCATTTTATTTTTGGGTAAAAATCATTAAAGTTGGGGAGAATATAATGATTCTATTTTTCTGTATTATGTCTTTTGAATATTTCTATATATATTAATGGATTTTATGTTGATTCAGCACTGTGTTTTAGTGTCCTGGAACACCATAATTAATATATTAAAAATATTATTATGTATCAATGCACGTGAATGAATTATTTTTAAATAATTGGTTTTACAATTATTTGGGACCTAAATGGGAAATTCAAAAACATAGTTTATTTTGAGACCCGAGGCTTATGCTAGGAGAAACATAAGGTTGGCCATCATTGGATATTTCATGGATGAATTAATTGGTGGGTGAATATAATAAAAAAATGATTTTTTAGATAAATGACATTATATAATCATACATATATAAATACCATGTATTTAAATATTAGAAAACATATCCTCTTAAACCTAAGAGGGTTTTAGAGGAGGTGCATTCTTTATTAGAAGATCAAGATCAACAGACAAAAAAGATCAGATTGAGGTGGATCAATATGCAAAAAGTGAACATGGGAGACCATATTCATCGCTAAAAAACACAATCCTCAGAAATGATTATTACATAATTGAGGTAGTTATCCTTATTTTTTATTTATTCCCTTTGTTTAAATATTAATAATTGTTTGATTATCTTTTTTATTTTCTCTATCATTTCAATTCATCGCATTATAACTAACATTGATTTTCAATTATTATGATTTGATTCGCCCTTTATTTCCTCATTCCTTAATTTTATTTAAAAGATTACATAATCCTACAATGTATTCACATCATTATTTTGATTTTAATTCCACTATTATTCACATTCTTCATCATTATCATATGGTGTTATAGTGTGACATGTCGATATGGGTTTGAGAGCGATAGAACCCTTAGATTCATGGTGGTTGCAAGGATGATGTAATGATCAACAATTAAAGTATGGATCGAGGTGCGTTATAGGATATTGGTAATAACTTTTTTATTTTGGGATCTATAGTGGAAACGAGTTATGATAGGGGTAATGACTTCACATTGGTGAATGAAATTTAGATATCTAGCCACTGGTGGATAGAGATAGATATCTGATAAAATTCACCTTCATTTTAAGGTGAAAATATGTAGAGATTAATGAGGGTGATAGAAGATATATAATTTACTTAAATACACTATTTTTCTATGAAATATTTGACTATACACAATGTATTGCAGAAGAACACCTATTTTCACTTTGGATTCTATTTTGGTTGAGTTTTTTTGGCCATTAAAAGGATCACATGCAATGCGGTCAAGACCACATGACCTATAAACCAACTCGAGCATCCAAGCCATGTTCCAGCTATTCATTCCCCATGAACCTAGTTTGTCTGACCAACCATGTCATCATGGGGACATGTTATTTGGTTGTACAAGGCTAGCCAAGCCATGTTCCATGTGTCATACCCAAGACCCTAAGTGGACATACAAACCATTCTCCCTTGTAGATATACAATTTTGTTTGACAAGGATTCTCAATCAATATCGTGTAGAGAACATACACAGGTGATTATGTGAGGTCACATGACATGTGAACCTTAGTACACCCCTTATACATCCCCTATAAACTTATACCTTCCATATAACATTCTCACCGAATCAGATTTTAGCTCGTGAGTAGCCTATTATGTGTGTTTCTATTTATAAAATGTGATGGTGGACATAACTGTGGAATAATAAATAAATATATTGGTTTCTTACTTGAGATGATTCTTTAGGATACACTATAATAATAATAATAGTTATAATGAATGATCATAAGAGTGGTTTGGGTTGGAAACCCCTTATTAAACTATGGGATAAAGTCTCCATCTCTTTACCTAGACCAAGTGGAACCCCCTATTTCACTATGTAAAGAATAATTTATCAACATAGTGTAGCCCCCAAACACTCCAAGGAAAAAAGTCCATAGTCTACTGAGTGTAACCCATTATCATACCAAAGTGTGAAACCTCTATCTACTATGTGGAACCCCCCTTTCACACCACAAAACATATCCCCTATCTACTGAGTGAAACCCATTATCATTCTAGTGAGTATTTCCTCTATATATGGAGTGAACCCCTATAATAAACAAGGTTTAGGGTCCTTTGTCCCTTTAGTGGCACCACATTATCAAACTAGGTTTAATTTCCTCTATTGGAGATTGTGACCCCTCGGGATATAGCGTAGTGGCATGGTGGGGTTCTTCCAGACAGATTTCTTAGCGGCACATGAGATATAGGGAATCAGAAATAGAATTTTGGATATATTAGAATTATATTCAACCATATATTTCATGTGGAGATGCACATCTTTTATCCCTCTCTTATGGGTTTCTTTTTTAGTATATACCTTTGGTTTTGTTTCCCTCCAGTTATGGGTCAATATATAAGTTTTTGTATCATTATATTTCTTTCCTTTGAGATTTTCAAGGATTACTACTCGGTACATATATAATCATCCATTCATTTGATTTTCCCATATGTTTCATGTCTTATACAAATGACAATCCTATTTGAGGTGGCATCAGTGGAAGCATAGTGATTCCTGGATGCATTGTCCACATTCAGTTGACAAACATAGAAAACTGGATTTAGGATATGTTAAAATTAATTTATTTCATGTTTTTTATTATGGTTATGACATCATTTTTGGTTGGGCATGTGTCTTTCCTCTTTATGGTTTGGCAGATACATCTTTAATCTAAAATTTTCCCTAAATATTTTTCATGCATTTTTATACTTTATATGATACAATATTTATTTATTCTTTTTCAATTTTTCAAGGAGACAAATTTGTGTGTAAATATTGGTATATTAGTCCTAGGTTTCAAATTTTATTTTATTTATTCACGATGCATATCTCCATACCCTAGCCTATTGGTGGTGGTCTAGGGGTTTTCACACCATGCTTCTTACTGGATAGGATGGCCATAGTGGGTAAGGTTGTGATAGTTAATGTCTTATCACGATTTTAATTTTATCTCAATGTAAGACATGTATTATTTAATTAGATATAATCTAATTAATTACATTGTAATTATGATTATTACTTATTTTGATTTAAAATCATATTTTGGATTAAAAGAATATTTTTCTAAAAAAAAATTTCTTTTCATTTGGTGTTTTATCTTATATTAATTTGATCCCCTTATAGAAATTGAATCTATAAACATGGATCCCATATTTTTAATCAGCTTGTTCAAAATTGAAAAATTATTCCCTTTTATTTTTTTTCATTATAAGTAGTAACCATAGAAATTTTTCATTATCATGTTAAATGTTAAATGTGTAAAATAAGTTTTAAAACAAAATAAGGTCTCAAAATCAACTGAATCGTAGCTTATATTTCATTAGAATAGTATATTTCTACCAAAATTTTAAAAACAAAAAAATGGGGCAATTTATAACCACTTTACTTTGATAATATAATTTTTATAATTTCATGTAAACATACATTCAAAAACGAGACTCTATTTATATTAATATCTATAATATTTTTTGATAGGGTTAAAAAACATATAATTAGTTATAATTTTAATTTCAATATAAATTATTTTTTATGATGAAAATCTATTTTTAAATTTTAGTGATGATATAATTACTATAAATTACCATGCAACACTGATATTGTGCTATTGTATGCATCAAAAAGATCATGAAAATTATTTTAAAAACACAAGATGTAATATTTTTTGGGAGATTTAAATTCCCCCTCAAATTATAGATTTAAATATATCTTAATATAGATGTTTGAAATATATATATTATAATTATACTATTTTCATGATATTTTCGATGAAAAATTATGTGATAAGTTCTCGAAAGGACATTAATATTATTTTTTGTCCAATATATTTTATTAATTATTTTAAAAATTATAAAATAATAAAAAATGAAAATTATGATTAAAAATGGTAAGAAAAGCATTCCATTTTCCATTTATTATCGAATTTTAAACTTATATATAAAATTGTAGACCAATAATTTTGAAAACCTTATTACAATAGTAAAGGTTAAAATTTGTTAACCAAGTTGTTGAACAAAAATATAATGTTTAAAATGATATTTAAGCCTATCAAAATTTCATGAGATTATTATATTAAGACCAATAATTATGTATCCTAGAATAAATTTAATTATGGAACCATTTTATCTGAGTTGTATGCATAATATATTATAATATTTCTTATATTTTCAAAAATTATATTAATGATATTTTATAATAAAAATATTTTTTATCAAATTATTTAAAAATAATAAAAAATATATATTTGGAAATAAGAACATGATATTGTAGTTATGAATGAAAAGATTAACGATGGATAAAATTAAGAGATAAGTGATAAAAAGTCACATTAAATTGTATTAATTTCATTTTTTGGTATTATTTATACTTATAATAATTCTATATTTTTAATATATCTATTTGAAATTACATGATTATAAAAATTAATTTATACTAAGTTAATTATTTATGTAATTCCATGATTTCCCTCCACTCACTTATAAAAGGGATGATATCCTCCTCTCTTTATCAAAAAAACCCTATCCTTACATATGTAAAAATATCTAATATAATACTTTATTATATCAATTAAACACTTCTTATATATTTTTTTCTTTCCAAAAATACATCCATTCATGATGAAAGGTGTAATCCAAAAGTGGTTTCTCAATAAAGAGGTATAACTCGTAACTAAGCATTTTAAATTTAATTTATTATATTACATCTTATAAATAGATGGTATACATTATTAAATAATTAATTTAGAATATTTAATATACTTATAGGTTATTATGATTTTGTAACAACCATTACCAACCTACTTTCCATCATATGGAAAGTAAACACACCACTAGTGCATATGTACAACATACTGTCTCAATGTAACGATATAATTATTTTTTAATCAACAATTTACTCGGATAGTTATAATAATGGATTTAAGAAATATATATTATTTATTATTCTATTATTATTATGATAATGTGAATTATTGTATACCATTCCTTCATTCCATCCATAAACAAATGAAAACAACGTTTATTCCTACATTCGGTCTACCATCACCATCAAAGATGCAATTCATTTTTATATCTCTAACAATAATGGATGAATATTTTTATTTATATAGTGAGTATATCTGAAATTTATAACATGTTTAATATTATGTATATGATGTAACCATGTTCAACTTATAAGAACTAGAATTAATGGATCAAAAGAGCGTGGAGAAACGAATAAATTAACACCCAGAAACAATGATTTTAGCTAGGAATTATTAAGAAATGGGTAATAAAATATTGTAAGTGTATAATATATTATATTAATATAATAAAAATTATACAGGTTAATATTTATAATAAATTTATATCTATCATATATGTGGTTCAAACACATACGAAGAAAGTCAGACCTTAGGTTAGGGTTTCTTATCTTAGATTTGTTTCTATGGGACATATGTTATATTCACTAATTGTTTCATTAAGTTGGATTAAATATTTATAATTTCATATAATATATCATGATTTAATTTATATTAATGGTATTTAAATGTTCATTTGATGTTAATTGTTTATTGCTGTTTTGACTCAAATGTTACCAAAGTGGTAAGGTTTATTTCAGAATCTCATCACTACTTAGGATTTTTTATATTGAAGTCTATGAAATCAGAATTATTAGATATATCTATATTAAACCCAATAGGTTTTATTATGTTCTCATTATTTAATTAAATTATAGGTTTCAATTCCATTTTATTGTTTCTATTTACTGAAGATACAAAAAAAATTTCAAGGAAACCCATGTTTATTTTTTATACTTGATTGGGAATCTTTTTCTTCCATATACATATATTCCATAAATTATTTCAAATAATAAATTTTAATATTCATAATAAGATTGTTAAATAATTGTTTTACCCATGATTTATTTATTACAAAATGGAATAAAATAATTTATTTATATTTTTCTGATTGAGGTACTTCTGAAATTTTTATCGGAAATGTGAATTGAATCATTGATTGAATGTACACTATCTTAATATGATTTAATATTATCATTAAAAATTAACTAATTGAATATTTACTAATATTTTACAATGGATCCTTTATTGGAAAATATTTTGCATAATATTTTTAAAATTTATATATATTAAATAAGTGATTTAAATGTGAAAAGGGTATTTTTTTAAGAAAATCTGGAGTGATATTTTTAATGTATGTAGAAATATTTTGATGTATATTGATGAATATTATTCTCAATAAAGATATAATATAATATTACTGTCCAACATATTTCTTTGGATGGTTTATGATCAGTTTGGATAGAAAAATTATTGAAATTATATATGCTAGTTCTTCAGATAGATACAATTATTCTTTTTAAGGAATGATTATTATGTTGTATTGTTTATTAATACAATGAATGCATTGGAATTATTATGTGATGGTTGGGAGGGAAATAACATATATAGAGGATTATTCTGTAGCTGTCAGTATAAATAATATACTGGGAATTTGGCTAAGGCCTTACCTATTTATGTAATATGTCTTGGCACGAGGCCACAACGTATGATTTAGATGGGAAAATTTTGAATTAAATCATTATGAAATAAATTATTTATAGAATATTGATTATTGATATAGTATGTTCATCTATTAATAATTTTCAATCTTGTGTGATTATTTATATGGAATTTTTTGAACATCATTTATTCCTTCCAAATTATTCATTACATCTATTGTATGAATTCTTATACTAACCATTTGAGCTTGTCCTTTCTTATGACCCCTTTCACTAGGATTATAGAAAATGTATTATGATTTAAATAAAAGAATATTATTGAGAGAATAATGAATTTCTCAACTAAAATACTATTTTTTATTTTATTCTATCTAATGTAATGTTAGATTCAGTTTGTATCCATTTTTCTAAGACTACAAAATTGTTTTATCCATTGAGATGTGATAACTTGTATTTAGTACATATGTAATAATGTAACCACCCACTCTCAGTCATAATGGTTTGGTGTATTTACAAGAATAATGTTTTATATTCATTCTATAAGGACTTTAATTAAATACCCACCATGAATGATGACCAATTCTGGATTCGGAATATATATTTGTCCAACAAGATCCATATTTCACTAAGAAATGAATTTTATTTCTAATTAATAATTCATGTTATATATTTAAATAGGTAATAATTTCAATCATATCATATGTGAATATCATTTATGGTTTGTTATATAATACCTTATGTTGTTAATTATGTGAATAAAATAATATCTAATCATTAGGTAACTTAATCTAATTAGTGTCTCTTGGATAAGTGTGACCCCAACAAATCACTAATAATAGCAACCTAATTTTATTTGGGGCACCCATTTCTTTTATATCTTACCGAAGTTAGTCAATGGGAATCCATATTTGGCATAATCTACCTAGTTAAATGAAATATTTCTTTAAAAGTGTTCTCTTTGAAATTAACACTTATTATTTTAAAGTGGATTTAAACTAAACATCTTATGTTATGTTAATAAATTAAATTTATGAATAATTTTAATAAAATATTGTTGAATCTTATTCCTTTCACCAAATCAATATGATGAAATAATTTTTATGTTAAACTCTTTGTATAAATCTTGAAGTTTCTTGACATTTGGAGGTGGAAACTCAATAAATTATCATACCTTGTATGTAATTCCTTAGATTCATGTATGAGAATATCTAAAAGAAATTTAAACACCATTAAAATATAAAAAAATATTTATAAAATATTAATTATATATACAAATAAAAAAATATAACAAAATAAATAAATAAGAATTTAACTATCGTGTCATTATCTTTTGGACATTTAATAATCCAACATACTCTTACATACCTTATGTTGTAATGATCATTAATACTCTTATTTTTTATAATAATGTTTTTTTATATTCATGTGTATTTGAAGTTATTTTTTTTTCTGTGTTCAACGCAATACTTTTTTACGTAATCTATATTATATATCTAATATTTGTTTCCAAGTATAGAATATTATATATTCTATAGAGTTAATAAAATATATCTTATATATACAGAATTTTCTTAAATATTTTTATTTAAAAAATAATAATATATTAAATTAATTATAGTGTGAAAAAGAATCTTACATATTCAATGATGTTGACAAATATATTATGAAATATTATAGAAATATATACCACATTATTTGATATGTAATAGTATTATATATTGGACACAAAAACATACACATCATAGAGAATTAATAAGACCTTACATTCCTCTTATGAAATTCTCATTAAAGAAATACTTACTTATTATCAAAAAATAAGAGTTTTTATAGAGATAAATTGAATAATGATTATTTTATATCAAATGATTATGATATTAAAAATTATAAAAATATGATAAGAATAATGTATTTTTAATTTTTATCAAATGTTATGATTTCATCGAACAACTTATGTCAACAAACACTATTTTAGAATTATTTTTATATTTTTATACACAAAAACTTTTCATGGTATATCATTCATGGTATATGAATTTTGTGATGATAATTATATTCTAATGAATATATTCAAATTGATAAAAGTGGTTTTGGATCAAAATTTCATCTTTTTTATGGAGGTATCAATATTTTAATATGTTATCTGAATATCATATTTATGATTCAAAAATCTAGATAATTGAAAATGGGTGAAGATGAAAAGAACAATCTTATGTATTGAGTATTTACTCTTAAATATCAATATATTTACTATTATGTATTCAATAGTTTATTGTTAATTAATGTTTCAGTAGAGAAGGGAAATGATTCTCAACACTATGAAGAAGTATATCATGATATAATGATGAATTGATCAAATTCAATAGTTCTATTTATTTATAGATTTACATACAATAGAATAATTCTCTAGCCATGCTTTAAGAAACCAAGAAATGGTGATCTAACTATAAACTTTTAAATTTTTCCATTTTAGTTATATTTAGAGTTGTTTAGAGACATAAAATCATGTTTACACGGTGAGGTTTTTATACACCATGATCATATTGACCTAAAAGTAAATAAAAAATTCACACTATTAAGATAATTTTCACATTATAATGCTTTGAAATATGGATAAGTCAAAAATAAAAATTAGTGAATAATTTTCAATCACTTCCTATGAGAGAATATCAATTTTATCCTATAACTAATAATTATAAATATTGATTATTCAAAATACTAGTGTTTGAATTTTTTATGGACTTGGTTTATAATATTTTAAAGAGATTTAAAGTGGAATTACATGTGATAATATTTTGACTTATAACCAATTGATATAAATACATCTTTAAATATTATCTAATATTAGAGTATATTTTTTATTCAAAATTAAAAGTCCACAGCAGTTTTAACCCATATTTAAAGAGAAGAATATAGGTTTCATTGAATAGATTTTTTTGAATCATTTATGGAAGGAAAAATAAATTTGTATGACTTATTATTAGTCATTTAAATGTTTTATGGGTGGATTAGGAAAGATATATGACACACACATGCAAGAAATATTCAGTTAACCAACATAGAAAAACTGATTGAATACTCATGAATATATATACTATGAGTTCTCTCTAAAATTTCTATACATATTTTATATATATTATGATTGGAAATTTAAAATTAGTGGAAGTTTTTTATACTAATGTAAATTTATGAAGATGTTTTCTAATATTCAATATTTAATTTCTGGACCATACTTTTCTGTTTTTTATATATTCCTGTGGAAATTCATACATGTATCTGTTTCTTATATCTTATAACTATTCAATATAATATTTTAAATACTCTATATTTTCAATATTTCAATTAAAATTTAAAAATTAATTTTCTATGTTTTGAATATAATACTATTAAAAAAACTTATAATGGATTTACTAAAAAAATATTGATAACCAGTACCAAGTTTCAATTACTTGTACTCGGTTTTGAGATCCCTAGGAAAAGGATCTCAACAAAATCACTTATCATGCATTGGTTATTGGTGGAATAGGGGATTTTTTTGTAGCTCTAAACCACTATGAATGTATATTATGTCCTACTAACATAAAGAGGTAGTTTTAATTCATTTAATTTTAAATTAATTGAAATATATTAAAGTGGGTGAATCACCCCCTCTCAAGACTTTTTGTTCTATGTTTCTTGTAAATAGGTGGTATCAATGCCTTGTATTCATTTATATTTATATTTTTATTCCATATAAGGAAGATAAAAAAATTTCAAACTATAAAAATATCGTATTCAATTTATTATTTGGGATAATGAATGTTTATGAATGGTGGTCCATATTTTTTTTATAAATTTTTTTATTTTTATATATTAAATTATTATCTATATAAGGAATCATGGGATATAAGTGTATATGAAGGTGGTGAATCCATAAAAACATTCCATTGGAGAGAGTGAGTATTAAAGTACGAAAAAATTTGATTTTTATTTAAATTCAAAGTATATTAATGTAGTAATTTTGGGATACGTACCAGATGAGATCAACAATGTGTCTCAGTCATGACTCAAACCATACTTGGGATCGAGCCATAAATACCCCCAATCTCACCTTCATATGCTACATGGTGGAAAAATGAACTAAAGTCATAACTATCTCGCAAAGACATTTTACTATGTATTTGTATGCACACACAAAACCATCTCAATGCAGAAGTGAAGAGGGAAAGAGGAAAATAAGAAACACAACTAAAAGGTAATCCAGGAATGCATGAATCTCTATATAGTACCGAAGTTCGGTAGTGTAAACTGAAAAATAATAGGAAAAAATACATTCCCAACTAGAAATATGTGCAAAACTAAGAAAACTAGAGAATGCTAACTAAGCAGAGAACCAACCTAATGAATCCCAATTTGCAACAATAGTATGCACTTCAAAGAACCATGTATCCCTAAGCACCTATAACGTCACATTTGACCAATCCATCTTCTACATAAGACACGACATGTGCCTGAAAATCCCATATAGGGGTGTGTTTATACTTACCCAGTAGGGAACCCTGAAAGATAATGGGGTTATTAAGAGATAAAACATTAATAGAAAGATAGTAGATGCAAGATATAGTCAAAGAGAACATCCTAAACCAAAACATGAGTGGATGTATCATTGTAAAAAAGAAAGGGTCTCAACATGGTGAGTATATGAACTATCCAATGTGTCATATACACCTACAGTAGGAGAGTAGAGTCATCCAACCATGAGAATCTAAACAGAGAATGATTTTCGAACACCACATGTGTCATTGACTCTTTTGGAAAGAGAGGAACCAAATCCACTGTATGGATATAGAATAATATGTATATATATATACTCAGTTAAATGAATACCAAATGATATAGTAATTGGATATCCATCTCACAACTTAACCCAAGAATAAGAGAAGCCAATATTCCCAAAATTCAATCAATGATGCCCAACATCAGACACTTTTCCCAAAAATTAACCATCCAAGTCCATCCACGCCTTATCACTAAGTCACAAAATCTAGGGGACACAAAATCATGGTAGGGAGACCATTCTATAATATGGCATTAGGTTCCCACACTGATAGAGATTGAGGAACTCAACTACCTAGCCTTGTTGGAGGGTAATTCAGTGAATGATCAATGAGGAACTCCATAGCCCAGCCCTACTGGACAGTAATACATAGAAATGTCATTGAGGAATTCAATTGTAAAACCATTCTGGAGGGTACCACTTGGAAATTACATAGAGTAACTACACTTCAAAGCATTATTAGAGGGTACCAATAAAAATGGTTGTTAAGGAACTCCACTGGCCAGCCCTTCTAGAGGGTACCTCTAAGAAAGGATCATGTGATCTTGCGCGATCAACACTGTTATCAGGAATTTCCTAACCAAGCGTTGTGCCCAGAATATTCCACATCAAATCTTGTAATCCACCATGGAAACAACCACTACATTATATATTTAAAAAATCTCAGGATAGGTTACCAATGGACCACAATATGAGTTAAAATAAAGGAGATACAGACGATTATTGTTTTTCTCAGATGAGGTCAAGTGATACATGACATGTGAGGGGACCCACATTGAGAGTGGTACCACTCCATTTCCAGACTGCGTCCTTGGACGACACAGAACTCTAGACCATATATTAGTATAGATCATGTAGGTGGACTTCACAATGTTTCTATGCTTATGAGGATGGGGCAATGTCATGTTGGATGTGTCACTATATAGGACCACATGTTTGTGTACTCTGGCACATGATTGTGAACCTGGTCATGTAAATCCACCTGGATTCCCACCCTTGTAATTATGCACATTTTTATTTCAATTAGAAAAGTAGTACAAAAAATCTTATAGAGATTACATTTCATGTTATCATTATGTTTTTAAACCCTAACCACTACTACTGAGGCTGTTATACATCGTGTCTTCATCCCACTATATGGTGTGTTGTCAGGTATTAAATTGAATTCCAGATCCACTTACCATGCATTAAATATGGTAATTCTACCATATATACCACCACAATTATACCAATATATTATGGATGTAGATGTGGATCATTGATTCCGACCATCTCTCACCAGAAATTGGCTCTGTTCATCCGTTTGGGTTTCAGCGTTCCTTGCGCATGCACCTGATCCATCTAACGCTGATTCCTTGATATCAAATCACCAAAAATAAACACCCATTCCTTGAAAAAAATCCAATATATAGTAATTAACCATCTTTATGTTCCACAAATTTTATTATGTCATGTTTCAAGGGTCTTATTGGGCTCGGAACTGCCCTCGAAAGTCAAGTCGGGACTATTGCATTCAACCAGTTAAGAACACAAGGAAATGAGGGGGAAAAGCCCCAAAAAAGGATTAAACATTTTTCCCAAGTTTTCATGGCCTAAAATAAAGAACATGTATCCATGTTTAAAAAAATGAAAATAAATTAGTTTTTGTACCCAGGAGTATGAAATCAAACAAAAATTGGTGCAAATCCAAGAAAAAAAATTATTCTTCTCAACGAAATTAATGATATGTTGTAATTCACTAGTTGAAAAGTATTTCCTTGATTATGGATCATTAATTTATGTGTATAGTGTCCTCTAATGATAATGAGAAGTATTTTCAGTGAATGTATCCTAATTGTATCTGTTTTAGTATTTCATCATTGTTCGATGACAGCCTCCAACAAAAGGAGGAAGAGAGATTTCTAGAATTATCCCATAGTTTATGCAACTAACCCTCAAACATTAATCTTGAAAATAATCTTATAGATCATTTATATTTATCTAAATGATATAATGAAATAAATAATTAATAATTTCACTGATGGTTCCACCAACGAGAAAAGAGTCCAAATGCCTCGTGCCGATCAAATTTTTGTCACACCTACGGTAAACATCGCATTCTGTACTAAACCATGGTCTTAGTTTTTTTATACAAGTTTCTATTTAAGAGTTATATTGTTTTATTTAATAATCTATCTCTGCATAATATATATATATATATAAAATAAATTCAAGGAACACTGGACCTCAAAATTTCATTTCATCTAAGCACCTACCATTGGAATATATATATAAATATTTAAATTTCTTAAAAGGAAAATCCCAAGTCTCTACATCACTAAATCCATCAATAGTTTAGTCTTATAAAAGTAAAAAATAAGAAAAAAGCTTGAGAAGATTATTTAGGCAAGGATCTCCCACTCTTAGGAACTCTCATGCACGTTCTTATGCTGCCACAACACACAGACCAAGGGGATAGTCCATCCATGAAGGGTCATCTATTTCTGATCCTTAATCACCACTGTGTTGGCTGTAACGGTGGATCAATCCTTAATGCCCATACCACCCATGTTAACAATGAAAGTAGGGACATTCATGTAATACCTTAATTATGACACATGGAAGACGTCTTGAATCCCCTCCAGCATTGGGGTAGGGAGAGGTGGTAAGAAACATCTCCAACCACTGCATGATATCGAATAGACCAATAAAACAAGGGTATAAAATTCTTCTATAGTTGAACCTCCAAAGTCCTCATCATTGGTATATTATTTGGAAAATGTGGTCTAGAAAATTGAACTCCAAGGGACTACGATGATGATCTGTGTCACGATTTATATCATCTATAGTCCATCCTCATCTACTCACAGATGACCTAAACCCTCTCAGTCATCACTTACAACATCCTTAGGAAAACATGAGATGTCTCACAGATCTCTTTCCAGCATAAGGGTGACATGATGGGTACCCCGTATAGGTCCCTGAAAGGTACCATGATGATGGTGGATTGGTGGTTGTTGTTGTACAAAATCATTACTAAGGGAAGGTGGTCATCCTAGCTCCAACCAATGTCTAACAGGCATTCCCTCAACATATCCTCAAACACCTGGATGGAAGGATTATTATTCCAATCTATATGGGGGTGAAGGGATATAATCATACTCATAGGGGTCATGAATTTCTCCTACATGCCTGTCCACAACTGTTAAAAAAACCATGTGTCATGAATATATACATTCATCAAGGGAACCCCATGATGGAGAATGATCTAATTCACGTACAACTACCCCAGGATCTCCACTGAACACATCTCCCTAATATAAAGGAAGTGTTACCACTTCTTTAGTCTTTCATATATCACCCAGATGGAATCATGGCCCTTCATTATGAGTGGACCCCTTATGACTAAGTCCAAAGATATGTCAACTCACTTTTAATTTGGTATCTCAAGGGGTTTCAACCAACCTACCCGAACATAATTCTCAACCTTCCCCATTAGAAAATTGAGTCATCGAGAGTTAAAATCAGATATAATACAACTCATACTAGACCAAAAAACTACCACTGAAGGTGTCTTTACATCTTCACCACACCATGATGTATAACTAGTTGAAAAGTGTGGAACTCTCACGCCATCTACTCCCGCATTGTGAATGGTACCACCGTCCATCCCTGGACTACAATAGCATGATTCCATCCTTTATAATCTCAACATGGTGATTCCACTGTAGATATATGATCATGTAATGCGTCATATATGATGTATCCCTCCTGGGAATCCCTCTTTCGATTGAGAAGTGAAGGAGTCAACACCACCGAATGCAGAAAAATTGTACCCTCATACTCCATCATAGTTATCTTTATGGATGCTAAATACTCCATGGATCATGAACTGAGAAAGAATGAGACTTAATACTAAGGTAATATTATATGATGTATCCATTCCCAATAGTATAGTCTATCATGAACTCATAATCATGTAAGAATTCCAACTAGCACCATTGTCTCAGGTTCAAGTATCTATGCATGAAGTTGTACGTGAGACTCTAACTGCCTACGTAAACCCCCATGTTCACCCCCAGATGGTAGTGCCTCCACATACATATAGTGAACATTACCTATTTGATGTCTTGTCCATGTGTCACTAAGTTCTTCTCATGGGGTCTCAATAGCCTCAACCCCTTTGCAATAACTGTCTGATAGTGCATCGACATGAAATCAAGTCCAACTCTTGAGGAATCACTATAAAATATGAAATCCACGAATTCCTCCAATAGTCTCAACATTGGATCACGCAAAGTATTAACCTAAACACCTCAAAGGCCCTCTGGAACTGCTAAGAAAAGATAACTGTATTCCCTTTGTATTTTAGGGTGGTTAAAGGGGTTGTGATTCTGGAAACTTTGGCCATAAAACTCCATTATTTCCACATTATATAAAAAATATCCACACTTATCACACACTCTTTCATGTATCCCAATATAGATCTATTTTTATCATCACCGATTCAATGAATAAACCATGTTAAAAAATGACATGCCCTAGAATGTGATCCTCTTATATCTCGAACTATAACTTCGGGAGTTTCCCGTAATGTTGGTGAACATGAAGAAAATCAAGAACCATCCTCAAATTCGTCAAATTTTTCTATGATATAGGTTAGATGAGTATTTCATTGACGATGACAATAAAAAACTATTCCAAGTATTGCTGGAATTCCAGGTTCATAAAAACCATAAACATGATGTGAGAATATGCCACACTAAAGGGAATCAATATGAACTCATAGAGTCTGTAGCAACATAAAAATACAAAACATTGAATATCACTCTCAAAAACTCTGAAATGGTGGTATACAAACCCAATATCGATCCTAATCTACTATCTCATGCCTCGCAACTATTCAAAGAAGTCCTAAATCCTGGTTAATTGTTCCATGATCTTTATGAGGTCCTAGTTCAGGAAATAATAATCCATGTAAATGTGCAATATCTTGTATGCATTTTTCATGAAAAAAAACTGGAGCTTCCTAAGAGGACACATTGTGTCTATTAAAAACCATTATTTCAAAGGACCCCCTACTATAACAGATGATTTTGGATCCTGGTAGGGGCCATATGATATGCCAAATTAGATATTAGAATGGTCATGTGATGAATTTCAATACAAAAAATTCATCTCCCACCTCAATGGTTGTCCCAGAATGTCCTCAAGGTAGATTCCCAATTATTCCACCACAACTGAAGAAATATAGATTCATGAGGAGAAAATTACGCAAAGGGTTTTACTCTCCAACTGATGGGTGATGGGATATAACCTCCTTCTCACAGAGCCCACTTACTATTCTATGATATTTGTCTCTCCAGGAAAGGAGAATCTCTTCCCTTCCTCATATAGGCATCTATAATGTCTATGGTGATAGTCAATAAGGTCCCGGAACATGGAAAACCAATAAATGACCAAGATGAAATCATAGGGTTCAATAGTGATGGCCCAAAATTCCCATGTTAACCTCTCTCCACCATGAAATAGCTCTCAATATAGACTAAAATATGACATACAGAAGAGGTGTTCCCTGTAGGAACGTTAGGTATAAACTACTGGGCTAGTGCCTCAATTTGGGTCTTCTTCTCTCGAACAAAGAGTATGTATATAAATAAGTGAATTAAACAAAATTATAATTATAACAAATAAATTGAATAATAAAAACAGATCATAACATTGATTATCTCGTGCTCTATGGGATCATAATCTTCAAAAGCCTTCAGTTGTCAGTGGCCTCAATATCTAGCTTCTAGAGCCTGACATGGGCCACTTGGGGGTGGTGGTGGAGGGATCTCATATTGTCATCCGCCACCAAAATATCCTCCTTCTTTTCTTATAGCTCTATCTCCCTAGGGATCACCCTTTCTTTGCTTCTGAGATCACTGATCATGGTGTTGCCTCTTATGTGGAGGTCCATTAGCTATATAGATGTTTTTCATGGTATGTCTGCTCAGGAAATCATGCACCATGTAACCTATCCCATTTCAAGAAAAGAACCACCCAACATTGGGACTCTCAGGTGCTCTACACTATATCTGTACAATATGACCACACACTTGATTCTTCTCACGAAATGGTTTCCTATCCCAATATCATGATGATTGACACTTTCTAGCTGGTGAAGATGACTCGTCTCTATAACACCCACTGTCTTCCCAGATTAAAAAGAGTCCCATTGAAATAATATATCTATGAATAGTGACCTCTTTAGTACATTAGAAAACATGGGGATGCATGTGGGAACATTATTAGATCATATCTCTCTGCGGATTCCATTATCAAACTTCCATACTCAGAAGTAGCCATCACAGATAATGTCAATGGGGTACTAGGTAATGTCTGTAAACCTTTTTTAGTTCTCATTCAATAGCATACATCCCTTCTATAGCTCTATAAGCTTCTAGATCTAGACTGAGTGCAAAAATAATGGGCAGTACTTCTTAGAGAATAGCTGCATGAAGTTAGTCCATGAGAGTGTCGACTCATCATGCATCTGTGTAATGCGACTCCACCAGTTCCCACCTACTACATGGAAATATCATTTTGTATGTGAAACTACATAATCTATTAGGGTTCATAAAAGCATTAAGATATGGATGGCCTATTCTATACAATCCTCTTCTTTATGATGATATGAAACACCACGAATCCTCTGCAACATCTGATGCTGGAACTCATTGAGCATGCTAAGACAGTCCACATCCTCAACCTGCTCTTCTGGAATGATCTATTACATGATTGGTGGAGGTTCTTCTACTATCATTCCTAGAGGAAGGGGGTCTAATAATATACCTTGAACCAAGACCTTTTCACTCATTGGATCATCATCACGATTCAGAACTAGTATCATGGCTGGCTATCATCACATAGGCATCATGAGATTTATCAAGATGTACCATAATTTAATAACCATATACATATATATATATATCAGTAATAATAGGGACCAAAATCAAAAAGGATAGTGAAATACTCAATCCTATATGATGATTCTACCACTAAAAACTATAAACAATGTCTCGATATGCTTAGTTGAGAAGCCGTTAGTCAAGGTCTTGGTTAGTGGATATGTCGGCCATTGCAACATCATAGGATTCCCTAGTCTGAGAGCCTTACTTGAGATAGGTTAGTTTTTTTGGCCTAAAACCATCCAAATCCTTTATGGGGGGATTTTCCAAAGAACATGCCAAAGAAAAAAACATTCTTTGATATTAATCTTTTAGGACCTCCATTATGTCGGGGCCTGAGCCACAACTACCCCAAGCAATCTTTCATAGTCTAGGGGATGGATAAAAGAACTAAAGACATATCCAAAATATATGAGGCGTTTTCCTATGATATTATATTATCACAAACTTCCATATCGATGTACATGTTCATATAGAAAGTTGAAAAGATGCTATATATCTATAATGTAAACCAATAATGCATGAACTTATAGACAGTTCCAAACTATGGTAGTGTAAACTAAAAAGTAATTGGAAAAAATAGACACCAAACCAAAATTATATTCCAAACTAAAAAAATGGGAAAAAACTTTTAATAGAGCCAATATCTTGAAAACCAAGATATGAACACTATATTTGGTCCAATCTACCATGTATCCATAATATCCTCTAATGTATGGGTTATCCTTTCTTTTATATGCATAAGATATGACCCGTGCGAGATAAGAAAATGTTGGGGTGTGTATATACATACCCATTAAGGCACCCTGAATGATGAAGGGGGAGTTTTAAGTGATACACCATGAATATAAATATAATATATTCATGATACAAAAAAATAGAATAGATCAACCTAAACACATAATGCACATGGAATACCCCACATGTATTCACCTCTCCTAAAAGGAGGTTAACCAAATCAATGGTGTGGATAACAATGAATATATATATATATATACATATATTCTTAGTTTGAATAATCCTAAATGGGAGAGTAAGGGGATCTCTATATCAAAGATAATAATAAGAAGAAGAGTATCCAACTGTTCTAAATGTCCATCAGCAATGCCCAACATTTGACATGTCTTCCCAAAAGAATCCATCATGTCTAGCCATGTCTCAGCATTGTACTGAAAAATAAAGGGACCACACAACTTTGGTAGGGAACCCATACCCTAGTACGAATGGATGGTCAACATAAATATGCATCAATGAACTCAATTTGTTATCACTACTAGAGGGTACTACTGAGAAAGGACATCACGAACTCCTCTACCATGACCTTGTTCCTCACAAAGGTCATCATGGAACTCCACTGAACATCCCTTCTGGAGAATACCATAGAAAAGTTTCATTGAGGAAATCCACATCCTAGCCTTGATGGAGGTTACAACATAGAATGGTTATCAAGTAACTTTATTACCTATCTCTGCTGGAGGGTACCACACAGAAATGTCATAGTTATCATGTGCGGTCATTGGCATCATACGTCATTGCATAACCAGACATCATGCCCAAAAAAATATACATGGTATCTTATAATCCACAACATAAGTAATTATCATGTTCTATGTGGAAAGAACACTCAGTATAGGCTACTCACAGACCAACATCTGAGTTCAAATGAAGGAGATATGGGTTATTGAATTTTTCAACAAAAGGAGGTCAAGGGGTACAAGATGTGTGAGGGGACCCACAGGGTGTGTGGTCTTACTCCACCACCCAACCATGTAACAATTTATCACACAAAAACATATAATTTAGTAGTACATACCATGTTTGTGTAATACATGTAATGTTCATGCTAACTGAGATCAGGATGTGTCCTGTTCTCCGTGTCTAAGTACCGGTCCCTGTTTCTATGTACTCTAGTAAATATATGCATACCTAGTTGTGTACTTACACATGGGTTCCTGACAATGTGATTCTCCACATAATTTTTCCTTCTAGGAAAGGGGTACATTGAATTTTTGAGAGCCTGCACACAATTCAATCCCTGTTTTATCTAATACCATAGAGGTTTCCATTGAGGGGGCTATATGTCTAGTTTTAATCACACTACACGACATTTAGATGGGTTTTTCTACAATTCCAGATCATCTTCCCATGAATTAAATATGGTAATTACTAAAAACATACGTCCTAAAATCCACCATAATATTACGGATCGGGCCATGGATCATAGATTCTAGCCATCTCTCATTATAAATCATCTGAATTCATTCTTCAAGGTTTCACTATTCATTTATCTTACACCCGAGCCATATATAACCAATTTATTAATCACAAATCATAGGAAAAATCATCCATTCCATAAAATGATCCCATATCTAGTTTTCTATCATTGATATGTTCCCCTAATTTTATTTCATTGTAGTTCTGGGGGTCCGATCAGACTCGATACTGCCCGACAAAGTCAAACCGGGATTGGAGGTTCCAATCGGTGAATAACGTGATGTAATGAAGGAAAAAAACAACAGAAAAAGTGGTTTAATGATATTTTATAAAGCATTATTAGAAAACAATAATGAATTGGCATCCAAAGTGTGAAAAAATTCAATATAAATATTTTTCATTACTCAGGAGCATGCAATCGACCAATAATTGGCATAAATCAATGAATAAATGGAAATTCTCAATAAATTTAATCAAATGGTGTAAATCACCAACTTAAAAGTCCAAACCTGATTATGGATCTTTTTTATTAGTGATTTATCTTATAATGATCAAGATAACCAGTTTCATTAACTATATCTTCGTATGATCTGATCCTATGTTTCATCTTTGTCCGACGACATCCGCCAATAGTAGGAGAAAGGGAGAGCTCTAAAATTCTCCTTGGGTTTATGTGACTAACCATGGAGAATATATCTTGAATGTGATCTTATAGATCATATAATTATGTCAAAATGAAATATTTTATTTATTTATTCACTGAGCACACCACCAACGAGTGTGTAGTATGAATGAACCTCTCCAACTTATTTTATGTTCTTTATTGGGTAAACACCCCCATTCATACACAAAAGAGGAATTATATATCTATCTAAGATCATGTTCATAATTTATCACATTTAATTTAAGAAGCTACAAACATAATATAAAATATTTAAATTTATTTTATAAAATTACTTCTGGGCACACCAGTCCCTTGAATCACATGCCATCTCAACTCCTAAATCGGGAAATATATATTGAAATATTTCATAATTTTAAAAGGAATAAACTGAGTCTCTAAAATCTCAACATGATAGAACCATGAAATATGGTAAACTATTTCTGTTTCATATGAAAGAAATGATATTGTAAGAAAACCTTGGAATAACACTATAAAACAATCATTGATACCTAAAAGATGTTTTATAGAAAATTAATGGCTTCAAATAATGGAATACTCACTGTGAATGTGAAAAATTTGGTCGAACTAGGAAATATTATACAAGAACTAAATAAATTTTTAAAATTTCAATGATTTATATATACTTAATTGAGTAAAATATATGTTTCTATAAGAGATTCTAGACTAATTAAAGATATGAAAATAAAGAACATTACAGTAAATTTCAGGGTAATTTAAGCTGAGATGGAAGAAAAAATTGATGGTTGTAATCTAGTTAAAAAATTAGTAATCTTATGGTTTCTATTTCCAATAATTAAAAAATGTTATAAAATCAATTTATATATCATCCAATGGAGGATAATCACGTTGTTAAAATTTAAGAGATGAACATTCTCAATTTTCAAAAAGATTTAATAATATTTATAAGAAGAGAAAAGTGAATAAAAATAAATATAGAAGTTATGAGTGAAATTAAAAGGATGTTATATGCTATGAATGTAGAAGACATGGAAATATTAACATTTTATTTCCCAAAAAATAATGAAAATAATATTTTTGGTAATAAGTTTCTCAAAAATCATAATGAAGTATAAAAATATATCTTTGAAATCTACATGGATTTCAAATTAGTAATCATGTTAAAAAAATTATAACTCTGAATCTATGTATTCAAATTGAAAAAAGGAAATGTATTCCAGTTTCTCCAAATAAAGAGGTACATTAATTATTCTCTCTAAATTATAATTCAACAATTTATTATTTTAAATAATTTAATGACTATTAATATATTCATGAAGAGAAACATGATATTTCAATTGGAAAATTTTCTCTAAAAATTTATTGTGATTATATTCTTAATTAAAAGATTTATTGTCTAAACATATATTAGAATTAATGTATAAAATGATGTAGTTATATCTACTAATTTCATACATGGTATGAAATGTAAAAATTTATTACTAAAAATTGACTATTTAAAATTGGCAGCTAATTTGATTAATATGTTGATTATCCTAAAAAAATAATTAGTAAAAAATATAATAAAGGGAAACATTGAATAGTAAGTAATATTAAAAAACCAAATATTCATAGGTATTAATTTATGTATGGTTAAATATAAAAAAATCATGCTTATTGTTACTCATTTTCATTATTTAATTACAATACCTTATTCTAATGATTTCAATTTTTGAATTCATGTATTTACATTAATAACTAATACATTTATAATGAATTATATTGAGTGAAATCTTTAATTTTACCCACTGTTAATAGATTTGGAGGAATAGGTGTTTAGTTGCTAAAATATTTTGTCCCATAAAGTGTTTAGATTGAAAAATACTTTTTAAGATACTTTTATGGGGAAATAACCTATCCACAAAGATTTTTTGGACCACTAAGAATATAAATCCCAAGTGAAAAATCCTTTTTTGGGTGATTAATTTTATATATTTACCTGGTTATACATTTTGTCTTAAAAGTTATGATTGTAATGTATTCATAAATTTATGCATGCTATGTTGGAAAGTTCAAGATGTGAAAATTATTTATTTGATAAGTGAATTTAGAGGAGATTATAAATATAATGAATTTAATTCATTTTATTTAAATAGTTTTCTTAAACAAACATTTTCTACCCCTAAAACGCCATGTAAGAAAGTAATTATTGGTTGTCTAATGAAAACATTGAAAGAAATTTCTATAACCATGGTATGTGAATATATTTTTCTTAATAATTTTTTGGATGTAATAATTATAATAACATGTTATGTATTAAATATACTTCAAATAAAACCAATATTATTTATAATACCATCTAATTTATGGAATGATAGAAAATCAAAAGTTGGAGACATTATAATTTTTGGAGGTAGGGTTTATATCTGGAAAACCTTGGATAATATTGGTAAATATAATCTACTAGGCGATGTTTAAATTTTTATTGGTAACTTAACTTATTCTAATTATTATATAGTTTTAAATACAAATTATTGATTATTTAAACATTCGATCATGTGAATTTATATTAGATCAATACCTTTGATCACAGTAAAATCACATTGATGATATTCATGATTAAATGAATATCATGAGCCTTTATACTCATAATAATATTAAAAATGATGATGAAGAAGGTCATTCTGAGGAGAAAAACTTATCTTTCATGGTTATATACATGAGAAACTATTGGTTTTCTTCCTTCAAAAACTAATGCTACAAAAGGCTATCATTTAGAATCATTTATTGTAAATTTATATGATGTAATTAATACTAAAATTATTTATAGATGTTTCACTGAAATTTTATGTGTTATATAAAAATTTTAATCTAAATATATAGAGGTATCATTGAGTGACGAAATTTGGATTTCATTAATAATTAAAGACATAAAAATGTTCAATAGAAACAAAAATTTACAACTATATAATAAACAATTTTATAATCCTATTATAGTTACTAAATGGTTTTTATAAATATTCAAGATGATCCAGAAGTGATTTGTTGGAATAATGCTTGATTTGATGGTAAATGTAAAAATAAAAATAAAGGTACATTTTATGAACAATCCTTTTTATCTTGTAGCTAGATTATATTCCATTATAATTCCCTTAGCCAATTCATGTCATTTTAATTTTATAATTTTCTAGATAGAATTCATATATAATTTTCTAAATGGTCGTTTTGAAGAACCTTTATGTAGAAAAAAATCATGGTTATGAAAATCATCATTTTATAAATTCTATATTAAAATGTTATATAGGGTTATATGGCATTAAAGAAGCAAATATATCATAGTATGAAAGACGAAGTTATTTTAGTTAATTAAATGGATTTACAATTTTATTTACAGATCCATTATTATTTAAAAAACATTATATATATATATATATATTTACATTATTCAAATATTTATTAATGATGTGATTTTTGATCTCAAATAATTATAAATTATGTATGTAATCTCAAAATTCAAACAACAAGAGTTTGAAATAAATATTATTTGCGAGTTAAATTTATTTCTCAATTTTAAAATATTTTATAAAGACAATCGTAGTGTGATAAATAAATGAATTTATATATCTAAAAAATCAATATGGTCAGTAATTCAAAAATAGTAATTTTTAAAAAAATCTTATGAGTTTTAATATAAAACAATATTTTGGATGAAACTAGGAAACCAGTAGATGAAAATTTATATAGAGGGATGTTGAGTCAATAAGTTGTTTGGAAGTTGATGAATATTTGGGGATGTTTTTGGAGACCCTTGATTATGTGGTTTTGTTATGATATTGATGAAATTCATCTACAAGATGATATTCATCTTGAGAATCATGTTTAGATAATGTTATTGTGTATTTGATGGTGGTCTTGTTTTTTTATCGAAATACAATTGATTTTCAAATTGATGAAATTTTTGTGGATTCATCAGAGATAATGATAATCAATATACTTATAAATTATTAGAATAAATATTCAAATATTTTGAAATTAATCTAAAGAAAATAAGTAATACAAGATATCTGAAAAATCATCAATATGATGTTATTACGAATAATCTATCCAATTGAGTGGATAAATGGAAAACTATTGTCTATGTAAACATAATGAAAAATATGTGAATGCTTGAAAACAAGATTTATTTGAATTATTACTTGTCTATGTAAACATCATATTCTCCAATGTAATATTTACCTTCTTTAAAAATCACCATTTCCCTTTTTAGAAATCATGTGTCGTCTATGTAAATATGATTATATCAATGTAAATATACTGTGTGATTTTTAAAAAAAATCATTTGATCTACCTAATCACCAACAGATGGTGATTTTCAGAGTTTGTGGAAAATTGAAAATTCATGTTTCTAGAATTAAATTTTTCTAATATATTAATAAATATGATGATTCTTATTGTTTTTTTAATGTAAAATAATATCACAATTAAATACTATGATTCATGCTATTATATCGAATTTAAATAATTCAATGCATGATTAAATTTTTTATCAAAGAATAAGTATAATGTTTTTTAGAAAATATATGATTCAATGTATTGGTTATTTATGAATAATGTGTAATTTATCAGGGATTATAATAAATTATTTTTCCATGATTGAAGAATAAAATACTAGAGTGGATGGAAGCTGTGTTATTTCCTATTCAAATATTACAAGGGTTTATATATGTAATTTTGATTTCTATAGGGAGCCCATGATATATAAAATATCATATAGTTTATCTGACATAGTCATTGGATCAGTTCAAATTAAAATATATATTATTTATTTACTGGATGAAGATTGGAAAAAATGAGGATTTTTTTGGATAATTATTCATGTGTTTCTATGAATAAATATTTTTATGACAAGAAGAAAAATATGTGCATTTGTAAGAGTGAGTCGAAAAGAAATATTGAATTGAAATTATTGATTAACAAAAATACATAACACAACTCATATTATGAAGGAAAATCTTGTTTTTTTGACTCTGTGAATAATATAGGTACAACTAGAGCCATCATGTTGTGAACCAAATTAGAATAATAGAAGAATAAAATATAATAATAATGAGATATTGAGTATTGTTGATTTTAAAAAATATAAGAATTATTTTTTAATCAGTGTAAGAATGGAAAAAGAATAGACATTTCAGATTTTTTATTATTGAGAAATAGGAGGTGTTGTGTTCGTTTGGGTGCATAAAAAAGATGAAGAAGTAATAATCATGTTATTGTGTGTGTATAATAAGAACAAGGGAAATGGTAAGTACATTAAAAACTCACAAATATTATATTTTTGAAATAATTTTCATTTTTACCCAAACATATATCATTGTAGTGAATATGATGCACCAAATCATTCTTGAGAGATGTGTAAAAATAAATTTTTAAGGAAAAAAGCATACATGATTGTAGCTTATAGTTTGATAGTAATAGATTATGTGAGTATGGACATTTCATATCACACCATGGACTATTCATATCATACAGAGTGGTGATCCTTATAAATAATTGTGCTCTTTATGTTGGTGTGCATTTTAGATTGTTTGTGAACAAAAAAATCACTCATACTGACTGAAAAATATGGATAACTTGAAAGAAACAAAAAATAAAAAAAAATAAATAATTTACCCCATGAAATATCCAAAAGATCCCATTGGTGGACCAATAAAGAATAATTTGGTGTTTATTATATATGTCTCCTAGTTGAAATGATATCCATTTTGTTATTTGTATTTATATTTGTTTATTTGACAATATTAAGGAATCTTATCTAATAGCTGCCAAAAGGATTTTACAATATTTTAAATGTTCTCTATAACTTTCATTCCTCTTTCAAAAACCCTCTATAATATATTTAATTTCATATTTTGATGCTGAATTTAGGGATTTTGGAGTATATCGGAAGAGTAACTTAAGAACCTACAACATATTAGGATGATCTTCAGTTTATTTTTCTAGTGAGAAACAATACAATGCTATTTTATCTAATTCTAATGTTGAAAATTATTGAACTATTTATTTGTGTAGATGTGTTTTGGATGAATCACGCCCTAATAGATTATAGTTGTACATATAGATATGTTCTAAATAAATTTTTTAACACTAATACAATCAAAATTACCAAGAAATGTGTTTTTCATTTGATTATTATGAATATTTAAATTAGGAATTATTTATTGGGAGATCAAACTCAAAATTATGATATTTATATGGAGTTCAATAACACTCCTCATTAGTTCAATGAATTTTTTAAGACTCTTATAACTGATTGTTTTTAATTTATAAAGGATATATGGGATTATTTAATTGGAAATGTTTTCAATTTTTTTTATTCAAAAATTATTTTAATTTAATGCTTTATAGTTTTTTATTTACATTATATTTATCAAATTAATAGCTTTATCAATTTGAGTTTTTGTTAAAAAAATAAATTTTACAAAAAACATCATAATCCACTAAATGTTTTTATCTCACATTTTTTTCATTTTGGGGTGAAAAATGTATGAGTTATATAATCCTATATAACTTCTATTTTGATATCATAAAATAAGACATAACATTTTTAACAAAAAAATTGTTTCATTGATTCTTTTACTCATACTTTATTTATTGTATTCATAGTTGATTATTCTATAAAATATAATATTTTAATTTTATTATTTTTAGGAAATTAAATTTTGAGATTTTTTTTACTATTTTGTCATTCACATTTTGTAATCCAGCATACTATCATTTAAATTATTTTTTATTCTAAAAAATACCATTGTATTTTTTAATATTTTTTTATCATTGAAATGGTTTTCATTTTAAATATTTTTTTTAGTATGTCTATGAATTCTTAGGAATGAATTTGAATCATATATAGAATATTTTATATAATTATAAAATATTACTCATTCCATGGAGATGGAAAAATATATCTAATGTATAAAGAATATTCTTACATATTGATATTTTAAAATCTAAAATTAATTATTCATTATTTTATTCTGTTGAATTTTACATATTCGATGGAGTTGATAAATATATTAAACATTGGATTGAAATTAAATACACATTAGTATAGATGAAATATTATCGTAAATTGTGAAAAAAAATTATACATCATGAAAAATGAACAAAACCATACACTCTTTGTGTACAATTTTCAGGGAAATAATGTTTATATATTATTTATAGTTAGGAATTCTATTGGAGATATAACACACTATAATAATTGTAGGTAATTGTATTATAATATTAGTGATTTATAAGATATTAAATACCAAAATTAATTTAAGATATCTTTTTTTGGAATGTATGAATGGTTCACACAAAATATAATAACAAATATTTTTTTAGTTTTTTATCGATATTTTATCTACTGTATCTTATTATGGGTTTTTCTAACAAGTACACCAGTTTATTTTATATATTTATATTTTCACAAATCAATTTTAGGTGCTTCTGTTTATTAATTTTTTTCCACTCCATTTAATAATAGTCATTCCCACCATAAGGGAACCAAACTAAGATGTTTTATGTTATTTCATAAAATTTATTTTTTTAGGAAATTAAAAAAATAATGTTTGATACATGAAAATATTATAAAATTTTGGGCATAAAGACATGGAATTTCAGAAAAAAAGATTCATTACATGAAGATAATTTCCATGACATAAGGATATAAAAGTGATAGTGTTTATATTTGAACACTTGTGAAGAATTTTCTATGAACGCCTATAATTGATTATCAATTGAAATATATGAATGAAAACTGGAAATGTGTCTTATTCAAATTTCATGTTCATAAAATTTAATTTGTTTTGCTTCATGGTATTTCAAAAATATTTAAGGAATTATTATATAGAACTTTTATTAGACTCACAACCAATAAATATGATGATATTTAAGATGGGATTTCCAACTCTGAAGTAGTTATTTATTCGCAAGGGAGTGTTTATAATGGATAACTACTATATTGAAGGATATAATTATAGATTTATGTAACTTTATCTATTTTTATGTTTCAAATGAAGTAAGAACTTTAGTGGTTGTATTTATTATTTGTTATTTATATATTTTCTTCATAGATTAGTCAGGATATATGAGACATGCATATATGAAATTTTAAATGAAAAAAATAAAAACATTTTATTTAATACTCATGAATATTTCATGTTGAAAATTCTCTATAACTCTATTCTATAATTTTGGGATATATATTAAAATTTAAAAGGAGATAGAATACGTTTATTGTAGATGATGTGAATTTGGGGAGAATATCCCTATAATTAGAATCTCATTCTAGAACTACACGTTAACGTTTATTATATTTACTAGAATAATTTTTTCTATATATTAGTTGCTTGGAGATTTTAACTATACACTGAATGTTTTTCAACATTCCATATCCTTTAAATTTAAATTTAAATTTCACTCTTCTCGTTTAATTTTTTTGGAAGAGATACCCAGTAAAAGACTTATAAGGAAGAGTTAAATTAATGAAATTGAGCTCTTATACCATGTGCCAATAGCTGGGACACAGTTCTATAATCCATAGGAAACATATCTAAATAAAACCCTGAATTCTATAATAGGTTTTCATGGAGTATACTTTGGTATTTTATTATAGTTCAGATCGAATAAAAAACATGGTACACCATACTCCATACATTATTATTATTGTGGATTAATTTTGATTCATAACTTCATTTAAAACAAAAGAAAAAAGCTAATAATGTAATGGTGGATCTTGAATTTAGTGAAATTTAAATTTGGTGAAATATTTTAAAGAGACTCAATTCACTTCTAACTATTTTCTTTCAAACATACTGAGATTACATTCATAAAATTTTATATGAGAAAAACTATTTATAAATAATTGATAAATAATACTAATAATAATCATTTTATTATTTGGTATTCCAATATGGGTATTCAATAATAAGAAATGTATATAAAAACATATATTTATTTCCAGTAAGAATTATTACAATTTTTTCATTACATATAATTTTCATTAAATATAGAATATTTAAATAAGTATAAAAAATTTAATTAAATATAAAAAATTTATATTTCAATTATATCATGTAATGAATATACTTAATTTAAATATCTGACATTTAATATTTATTTAATCCTTGATCAAACTAATTATCAAAAAACCAGTTTGATATTGTTTAAATATTTCCACAGTTATTGAAAATTATTTAAAAAATTAATACTCAATAATAATTAACATTTCATATTTTAAAATATAATTTTTTCTTTATTTTTTAATTTATAAACATTTTATATTGATCAATTATAATTTCTATGTCAAAATGTATTTTGTATTAAAGGAATTTAAATTAATTGTAGAAGGTTTTTAATATTAACAGTTTATATGATGGATATTTTATTAATAAATATTTCATAATCATTTGATTAATTATTTATAAAAACTTAATAATAAATTAATTTATAAAAACCTTTAAAAATAAATAAATATCCTAAAATACCATTTTTTATGATTTATTAAAATTTTAAACCAATTAATAATTACAATGTTGAATTTTTTTTAATGTATATAGTATATAAAGACACTTGATATATCGTAGGAAATAATTCACCAAATGGGGAAGATATCTAATGTACAATATGGTAGATAAAGAAACTTGTTTGATATTAAATAGACTCATATAATATTAAATTGGTTCTCAGTGAGCACAACTTATGATATAATACCTACGTAATATTAAAATATGTGGTCTATGATTATCACCCAAAATATTTACTAAATGTTGTGATATAATATGTAGCATTAAAATAACTATTGCATTATATTAACCCTGTGATAATTAGCAGTAACAACTGAAGTCAAATAGATTTCATGATATGCTTATAGGTTGGTCCATGTAATATTAAATCATTCATGCATCATTTATGTATGATTAGAACATGTATCGGTTTTCTTACTCATCTTATGACATAGGGAGTGGTACAGTGTTAAAACAATTGGTTCCTAGTAAATCATATTATATGATTGGATCCAATATCACATTATCTAGAAAATTTTATATTTTTCTATATCTATAAATTCATTTCATTAGATATGACCACCAATATATAATGAAATAAAATAAACTTAAAACTAATGAATTAAATTATGTCATTCACTATTTTATACCTTATCATTAGGAAAAATTTTAATACAATGTATGATATCAAATATCATAATGGGATCCACCTAGAAAACTTTCTATCATTTTTAAAAATAGGAATATAAAAAATATATGAATTCATATATTCTTCATTTCTCAACTAGATTTTATGAATAAAAATAAAAGTTGATGCTCTGATACCATTGATATGATTACTAGGATTGATTAAAAATTAGACTAAAAAATGTAATTAAAAATCCTAAATATCCAGAAAAAAAATTATTGTTAAACGAAATCCTTGATATTAATAATTGAATAACAAAAAAATCCATACCATGTCAAGATTCTATAATTATATTCATATAGAGGTTGATGAATGTAAAATAATTTCTTATATTAATGCATGAGGTGCATAATTTAACAAAATAATCCTTTATATTTTTTTCAACTCAATTATGGGATGCTTAGAGGTTGGTTTTAAGTGGATATGGTTCTGGGGACAGATGGTAGGAATGGTAGTTTTAGGATAGGCCTTGGATGTTTGTAAGACAATAGTAGGCTAGCTGGTGTATCCCACCAGCTTGTTGGTGGAGTATTAGATTCCATCCTAGATATATCCAACCGACCCAATCAAGTGGTGTTTCAGGGATAATGCATGGAATTTTTACAGGTATAGCAGTCCACTAGTGGCCAATGAATGGACAACCTATAGTTCCATTGACTAGCCGTTGAGGCCCACTGGGTAACTATTGAAACCTGTAGGGGGGAGTATTAAATGAATCCTATTATTTTTAATTTTATTCTATTTTCCATCATCTTTAATCCCATTTTTTATTGAACCTATTTATTATGAATTTGATATATTCCCACCTACCTCTTTAGCTCTATATTCATCTCCCAATATTTCATCAAGATTTGAAAAAACCAATGTCACTATAACAACGAGTTATATTTATATATATGAAAAATTCATTATCCTATTTAGGAGATGAGAATAAATTTATGATGGATTTTTTTTTCTATCTTGAAATTAGGATGAATTTTCTCAATGTTCATAGATTGGTGACATATTTTGCTTGATGAAAATTTCTCTTGATTAGATCAAGATCTACCATTTATAAAGAGTGCTCATTATTAAATTAGTAAAGAATCATTTCTTAGTCTTATTCTTGATAGTGTTTTAATGATTTAACCTTAAATTTTTTTATTATTACATGTTATATTGAAGGTTTTTTTTGATGTTTCAATGAGATCTCATTGAGCAGGGATTGATTTATTAAGAACGGTGACATTTTATCGGTAAGTATTATTGAATTTATCATTATGGTATCTCCTTCTTCTTGATAGAATTTTTCATTCAATATTCTATTGATGAATTTATGACAGAATAATTATAATTGGATAGACCTAAGGCCCTCTTCTAGAATAAAAAAATATTAATGATCTTTTCTTCCATTGATAAGGGATAAACTATTTTGGAGACCTTTCCATCAACATACATAAGAATTATTTCCACTAGTATACTTATTAAGGTATATACTTAAATAAAGAATTTTAATATGTAATTAATTTTATTTTCCATTATAAACCTCTTTTTTTCAATAAAACCTGAGTTATACATCCATAACATGTGATTTCATTCTCTGTGGGAGTGCGATGTGATTTGGTATTTGATTTCCTGACAAACCTTGGAGTTCTTTTTCAACAAACGTTCTGATGGATGTTCCTTAAAATGAAAGGTGTTATATATTATATTTATATATAATGTTTGTTTGTACTTAATAACCCATGATTATTGTGTGTTTATATGTTTTTGTGTGAGTGGCTTGGAGAAATTTATTTTTAAAAAACATATGATTGTGTGTAGACCTATAGTATTTTTCTTGGTATTCCTTGACTTTCCTTGCAATAGTACTTCTTCCTTGATGCATTTCATATAATATTGATATCTTTTTTGCATATTAGGATGAATATTGTGCTAATTTTTTATTATATTATCCCTTGGAGGGGTAACATGACGACATGATGCAATTTGTAGACTATAGATTGTCTGATGTTATGGGTTGTGTCACAGATATGTATTCTAATATTGGAGTGGTCCATGCATAGAATGATAACCCTTTAATAAAATTCCAAAGTGGGATAAATACATGAAAGTAAGATGTGTTATCTGATTACTTCAAAAATGTAGGGTGGGACATACCAACATTCATGGATAATAAATAGTAATAGTGTGGACAATTCCATGTCCCTAATAATGACCATATTCAGGTTCATTAACTTGGTAATTCCGTAAAGGTAGTGTGTGATATATATAATTTTACATCTTTACTGAAATCATGATGAAGTGGGTATTGTTGATGATCATGGTCAATTATTTTAGCACATGATCACTCAACACATGTGTGGATATATGTTTTTTATTAATTTAAATATCTCATGAAATACTCTATTTTCTATTATTTTCACTTATGTTAAAGATTTATTAGTGGAGTCCTGATGGTTTTATTACTCACACCCAACAATGGCATCTAGGGGAACATAAATATTTAATGGCCAATGATCCATTGAAGTGAAATAGACTTATAAAATTGGGTAGTGGAAACAATGTCATGTAGTATATGGAAATGTTTAGACCCACTCAAGAATATTTCAGCTAATATTTCCTAAACAATATGATATATTGATTTGGAATTCCATAGTTGGAGAAGGTTACATTATATTTATGACTTCTATGGATTGACATATAACTTTTTTTAATTTGGTTTCTATATATTACTCTTGTTATTTTATTTATTATGTATTTATATGACTTGACAGTAGTCATATATTCTCCCCAATAATGGTGTAGAGACACATGATACTATTCAGTATCATTTTTCATATGAGTAGGCAGTCAAGATTTCATGTGACTCTTTGACTCAGACTCGATGGATTGGTTCCAGAAATTAAAAAATAGTAATAGAGAATTTTTTTCATTTGAATTGAATAAAATAGAATATATTTGAAAGGAGATAAATTATATAGGTCCTAGGAATGTGAGATACCATGTTTCTAGATAGTTCATGTGTAACCGACCTCTGAGTTACCATTGATACGATTTATGTTACTATTTTTGGAAATATAGTTGTTTTTATACATAATATGTTGGAACATAGAATCACATTCCATATATATCCCTATTGGGTGTGGTATACAAGTTATTTCATTTAATTAATTTATTATGATGTCTTCTTGGGATAAAAATTCATTCTTCTTTGTTTCTTATATATGTCATCATAATTACATTATATATTTTTTGGAATTGATTAGTTATACATGATCATGATATTAGGTTTTTATATATATATGAAGATACGACTAACATGAAAGGAGAATACATGGTTATTACTAGGAGTATTATACCCTAGTTTGTAATTAAAATTAAATGATAACCATTGTGTGGTCACATAGACTAGTTAAGACCATTATTGACCTATTAGATTTAGTTATTTTAAATGTTATTTTGTAACTTGACAAATCTCATCAGAGAGATGTTTGGTGGGACCACTTTTGTGGTAGCCCAAGATGTTCTTATGCTACAACCAGTGGTTTATAAGCATACACCCCATCATTATCTTATATAATAACCATTGATTTAGGCAACAAATCAATTTCAGTTGAAAATATTTCTAATAAATCCCACTAATTGTAGAAACATCCATAAGTCCATGACCGTTCATTCTATGAAATTAAATATCATAGATCTTATAACTCTTTAGGGTGCCGGTGGACCATAGGATTAGTATGACTGGTTGGATATTTTTCAGAGCATTTTTTACCTAGTCCCCACTCTTGAGGATGAGAGACTAATTCTGGTGACTTTTTTTTTTCAAGGACTTCTGAGAAGATCGTGGACTACTATGAACCAAGATGGAAGATAAGAATATATTAAATTGGAAACCATGAAGCAGTTAATTATTGTGTAATAATTTTGTAGAATGGTGATACTAGACTATTCACTAGATTTCATGGAGTTGTATCATGTTTCTATGTTAATTTCTAAATATTCTGATCGACTCATCAGGTTGCTTCATTTTAATACATTTTTTGTTGGGAATGTGGTATAGGAAGCTCAGTAATTTTAGATTAGCCTTCAACAAACACTCATAAATCAAATTACTTTCATTGATCTAAAGACATAAAATTAAGTTATTCAAAAGGACATGACCTTTGATAGGTTACTAAAGAAGATTGGGCTATAGGCATACTTCCGGTCCATAAATAACTAGTGACTGAGTTCCACCTCACTACAATTGAAGCCTCTTCTAAAAGTATGATGATAAAGGTGGACAAGGATAAATAGGGTATTTAGAAGTCATTCAAAGTATAATATCCTTAGTAACCACTATTGGACATGACTCTAATGAGTGCGTTAATTATGAGAAAGGGGGGCATTATATAAATTTCTAAAGGGAGTCATCTATGCAGTGCCACCATTGTGAATGGGATGATTATCTCGAAAAAAAATTTGTTGGATTTTTTGTGGAGTGTTGGGTGATCATGGAATATTGGGGATGGAGAACCATAGTAGAGGACTAAGACTACCCAAAATATAGTAACAAAGTAAAAAATTCATAGAGATATAGTATCATGAGTCTAGGTAGTAGATCAAACTCTAACATATAGTAGTGAGGGACCAAATACTATTTTCTCTATAGTATTAATAAATTTTAAATTGGATACTAATATTTCATGATATCAAAGATCCTCATTAGATTACCTATCTGAATTTATTGTTGGACATGAATTACTAGTCATGATATCTGTTAAATTTATATCTCTTGATACACCATTGGAAAAGAATTTGGACTATCTTCAGTGTGGCCTATAGTTTCGTATATTTATTCCTATTTATGTACGTATATAGGGCTTAATAATTAGGGAGCTGATGATTTTCAATGTTATTGTCAGAATGGACTATATGAATAGATTTTGAGATCACATTAATTACTATAAGAGATGAGTATCATTTACTTCACCAATGGGAGAGAAGTTCATGATGACCAGAAAATATGAATTTTTAGATGGTAGAGTTTGTATAGACAAGAGTCGGTATGGGATTATCACAATGCATATGGACAGATTCTTCCATTTAACGAGATTTTTGGCATCCCCCTCATATTTTCAACCAATTTTATGAAAAAGTTACTAGAATTATTCCTGATATAGGTATTGACTCTGAGATAGTGTTTTTATTAGATGAACAACCCATTATGATACCCCTTATAATATGGAATAATCCTAGACGAAGTATATCAATTTATGACTTAATGACATAGATCTTACGAGCTTTTTTAGGTAGAGTAAATCATTGTTAGGTGAAATTTTATTGTTTTCCAAGAAGGTATATAGTAGAATTAGACTATGTGTACATTACTCAAAGATGAACAAGGTGATAGTAAATACCATATATCATAATTTAATAATTGGTGATCAATTATACATGTTACAGAGATCTTAATGGTTCTCCAATATTGATCTTCTATTGGGATATCACTAGTCAAGGGTTTGAATGGAGGACATATTAAAGATGGAATTTTAGATTAGATATATGAGGTATGAGTACACAGTGATGCCCTTTGAACTCATGAAATAGTTTGAAGATTTCATGGATTTCATGAATAAGATATTATGATGATATCTTGAGACATTCATCATGGTGTTTTTTAATTACATCCTTATATACTTTCCGGCCCGAAGCCACATTCTAGAAATATTAAGATGGTCCTAGGTATACTTCATGTAAATAATATTTTTGTAAATAAATAATAGTGTAACATTTGGATCTGAGAGTTGAAATTATTGGGGCATGTGGCTTTGGAGACAGATGTATATGTGCACCTGGAATATAGAACAGTTGTGATGTCCCGGACACTGCCATAAAACTTGTTTGAGATAAGATATTTTTTGGGTTTAGTTGGATAGTAAAAATGTTTTATCCAAGTCATCTCTAATTTATACTCACCCATGACTGTGCTCATGAAAAGGGGAGTTACAATTCAATTGTTGGAACAATTTAATGATTTTTTTACATTATATGAAGAAGAGTATGACTACATCTCTATTCAAGATATTCCCAAGCAAGGGACTGGTTACTCAACTTACTATGATGCATTAGTTTTTTTGTTTTGGAGAAGTAGTAGTGTAGAGGGAGTGGGTAATTGCTAATGGGTAATGAAAACATCAACACCATGAGTAGAAAAACCTTACACACAACATGGAGATCATACTCATGGTATATTATTTGATGTTTTGGAAACAATATATCATTATTGATATGTTTTTTTTTTCTACACGGACTACAAGAGTCTCGATTATATATTTATACGATGGGACATAAACATAAGGTATAGGAACTGGGTAAAGTTTATATATACATGAGAAATAATGATGATTTATGCACCAGGTAAAGGAAATGTTGTTGTAGATTATTTTATCCATAAGGCATTGGTAGCTCAAGATATTATTGAACAACCATCATAAGAATAGTGGAATTTGATAAGGTTGTTGGATGATTGAATAGTGGATTCTTCTGAGGAACATGGATCAATTATAAGTATTCCAATTATTGCATCAAATTATTTGGTAGGCTATGTAGAGGATATATTATAGACAGATTCAAATCATGTTATGAGATTAAATATCAGCTGGGCCTGGCCCAATACTCGATTTGTCATTAGATGATAAAGATATGATCCTTGTGCATGAGAGAGTTATAGTATATGATTATACTGTCGATGATTTGATTTGATAATTTAATACATCTATGTTGGAGGGTATCTTATATTGAAAATTATTTACCACAACATTTTTCAATAGTTATGATGGTTAGGGATAAAGAGCGGCATTTTTTGATTCATTTCTCAATGCCTTCCCTTTTATAGTATAATGGTAGAGCACTAGTATGTTGTTGGGTTTCTTCAGCTACTCGTATTTCCCATGTGGAATTGGGAGGATGTCACAAATATATGATGATTTTACCCAGGACTCTGAGGATTTTTGACATTTTATAGGTGATTTTTGATGAACTGAGGAATATTTATCATTTATTTCAAATTCAAGAGGCCCACACAGTAATAATTCAAGGAAAGTTATATATCAATTTGATAATATTATTACATAGGGTTATCTTGAGGATTATATCTAAAATAACCACGTTTTATATGTCATAGTATTGATATTTGTTGTCGAAGGCCTTAGGGAATCATCTAATATTTAAAATTTCGTAGAATCCTTGAATAGATGTAAATTAGAAGAGGATGATTTATATACTCGAGCACATTCTCCAAGATTGCGATCTAGATTTTGGTGGATATTGGGTTGGACACCATTACTAGGTTGTTTGTGTAAAAAAATTGTTATCTAACTTTAATTTTGAAGTAACTATATATGTATAATTATGGTAAGTTATTTCATTCACATATTTTTTTTGAACCAACAGAAGTAGCATTTCATTCATGTACTTTGATATTGGAGACATCAATGTGAGTGTATGTGATTTAAAATAGGTTTATCATAGATCAAAATAGACATAATTCTTACCCCTCCTGTGGGAGGAGATCGTGGGAGTAAATTTTAGTTGATCATGTTTTTTAATATTAAATCCTCAGTTACGACACATATGATTAAGGAAATAGGTGAAGATAAATCATGATATATTGGAACCTTCAAAATTATTTTCTGGGTTGGGATAGTGGAATAATGTCTATCTATTACTTCTCATTAGAAATGTATAAACAGTGTGTTTCAAGTGCCTTATATTAATATGTAAATAACTGATCCTAATATTTTCATCTAAATGATGTGACCTTAAGGGGATTCTTGACTCTAGGGTTCCTTCCACCGCTGCCTTCTCCTCATCCATCTCAGGTCGACTCTAGTCCTCTCCTCAACGCTTCAGATCGTTGCGCTCATGGTGTGATGTCTCTTTATGCGGAAGCAACATGTGGAATCACTCTCTTTGGAAAACCTCATCGTTCTCTGGCTACTTCTCACCCTAACCTTTGAGTTGTATAGGGATTCCTCATTGGCACAATGTTGTTCCAGGGTTCGAGTTTTAGATGTTGCAGTCTGGGGTAATTTTTTTAGTCGATGTCAGCTTTGAGTGTGTTTGGAGGATCTGGACTTCGTGTGCAGCTTTAAAGGCAGTGATGGGATTTGGGATCTGGTGTTGTCTTATGACGAGGTCTTCTTCCAGTGCGCTCTATTTTGGGTGGCCTTCTCTTGAGTGTGTTGCGGTGGTGGTGTGGATGAGATGAAATGGATTCATTTTCTCAATTGATCTGGATCTACTGTAGATTTTCTGCTCGTGGTTGTTTCTGCAGCTCGTGGTTTATTCTGGTATCTGGGTGCACTTTGATTTTGAATTTGTATAAAGAAAGTGGAGGCAGTGAAGTTTTTATGTTGTTTATCGGTTGTGGTTTTCATTCTACAGTTGTTGTGCTTTTGGTGCGGCCCTGGTGGTCTGCTGTTCAAAGTACTATACAATCAGTTCGTCTACATGATTAGCTTTGGATGGTGGAAGCTGTATTTCATGTTTTTGATGCTGGGAGGGGTTTTCTCTTGTGGTAGTTTGGTCTTGAAATTTTGGACCATTAGGGGGAATTTTGACTTGATTATGTCTTTGATGTCATGGTGGTTTCCCCATTTTCCCTTAAAATGGGGTTTATCTTAATAAAAAATTAATTTTCAGTCAATATTTTCATCTAAAATCAGGATATTGAGGTAAATCCTAATTCACCATGTTTAGAGCACCTAGTATTGATTGTTTACTAGAGAAAAAATGTAATTTTATGGAAGACAATATTTCATGTCTTTGTTATATGGTTTCGTATAAAAATACAGGGGAATACCCAGGATTGGGAGGCTAATGTTTTGGTGTACTGTCTTGATTTGTTTGAGTATAACCATTGAAGTTGTTTTTTAGGAAATGAAGTCATTACAAGGAAATAATTATAACTTCCTATCATTTCATCATTTATGAGGTTTTTGAGTTAATATAATTCTTCCACCTATTTTATATCCCCTATAATATTGTTTTTTAAGATGTCAGTTTTATGTGGATATGGTTATAGGGACCAACAGTTGGATTGGTGGGTTGATAATAGGACTTGGTTACCTGGAAAATTACCTCGACTATCCAGTGAGGTTCTAATGAGCCTACTAGATACAACTTACCCCACTAACCAGCTGATGATGTTCCACCACCTTTCTTGTGCACCCAGTCCGTGGGTGTATTCAATTCACCAAACAAGTATTAATTTTACTCATTTTTACACTTTCTTAAACATAATTATTGAAACAAACCACTTTTTTTAATTATATACATTCCATCTTAACTATAAATCCCCCACATTCATCTCCATTTTTAATCAGGATTTAATGGACCCAGTGGAACCATAATATTATGATCATACTATAGATTTATGAAATACTTCATCTTTAATATGATATGAGAATAGATATTGGATGGATATATTTTTCCTTTCATGATTTGATGATTAATTCTCTCTCTATATCTCTCTATATTTTTTTATTTCAGTGTTGGATCAATCCAATTGAGAAAGATTTATGATCATACAGAGATCTACCATCAAAAATAAATGTTAATAATTATATTTTTAATGATTAATATTTTTATACCTATTCTTTATAGTGGTTATATGATATAACCATGGTACATTTATGATTCCATGGAAGATTAAAGGTGGATTCAATGTGTCAGTTCCATCATATTAATCAAAGATTCATTCTTCAAAAATAGTTACATTTTTTGGGAATTTATTCTTATATAGATCATAATGAAATCTATTTATTTTTTATTCTAATATTAAATTTCTTTTATATTAACAAATTGATGATATACTGATGATCTTTGGCTATACTTGATGGTGTTTTCTACAACCGACCAAGAATTAATGATTTTTATTCCTTTAAAATTAGTTCCAGTGTCTTTGATTTCGTTCTTTTATCAAACAATGGAATTGGTTTCATTAGTTGAATCATTAATGAATGTGTCTCTAGAATTACCTTATTGTGTTGGAATTCTATTGAATCTTTATTCTAAACCTACTTTTTGTCAAATGCAACATGATTTATCCATCCTTAACAAGTGAGTTTGTTCTTAATGGTTGTGTGATATGTTTCAGTCATTGATATCTTGATGAACCATGGATCGTGTCTTTAACAACATTTATGTTGGAGGTTCATTACCAAAAAGGTATTTCTATATAATTATTCCATGACAGGTTTGCAAATTCATGACAACCCAGGCTTGTTATGTGTTCACATGTTGGTGTGATAGTGGCTTGAATACATTTCTTTGTATGTGATCATATGACTGTGTACATCCCTTCAGTATTCTTCTTAACATATATTATTTTTTTCATTCAATGGAATACATTTCTTGTGGTTTTTTATAGACTCTAGAACTTTTCTATAGGTATCAGGATGAATTTTATTCTCAGTTTTGTTTTGAAAACCCCATAGAGGGAGAGCGTGATGACATGATGATGTATAAAGATTATTACTCATTTTAGGGTATGGGTTGGATCATTTAAATGTTTGTTGATGTCAGTGTTGAACATGCATGGGACACGAATCGATCAAATATCAACCGATGTGGGATAATTTCATGTATGGGTGACGTGTTAATGAATTAATTAAATAATATTTAGGGAGACATACCATCCTATTAGATTCAAGAACACCTTCACAGCGCAGTTGTGTTTTTCAGAAGAAGGTGTGTTAGGGAACAACGAAACTTGGTTAGTACATGATGAATTATAAAATGTATAGATATATTTTTATATTATAATTTACATAGTTAATGAAATATATTGTAATATATTATTTATCACTTATGTAAAATAAATATTGGTTGTGTCCTATTGTGTTGATTAACCAAAATGTACACTAGAATCCTAGTGCGCAAGAAAATTTCACGACCAGGAATCCAGTGTATGGAAAATGACCTATAATGAAAAGATGAGGAGAAAGGTCTTGGAGTATTTGGTAATGTTGGAACCCAACCTAAATTATCATTACTTCATTTATTATCTTCCATTATTTATTTGGTAAATTAGTATGGATTGCTACACTGGGAGCCTATTATTTTATTTTTGCGGCTTCTATAAAATGTCATGTAAATTTTGTTTACTTAGTTAATAAATGTTCTCATAATTAATATATTTTATTATGTACAACTTATAATGTATGTAGATTCCATGATACTTAGGATACAATCTTCAATATGATGGTGTTCAATCTCTTAATTCTAGTAGGTATCCACTTCCATATAAAAATCCATGAATGATGTCATTTGACTATCCAACATGGATCCAATGGCTTGGATTAGTATTTTATAGTGAATATCACCAAGGAACAACTAAAAATTCGTTCATACATGTTGTATCACTGAGCTATCCCAAATCATGTAAATGGTTTGGGAAAAGTCTCTCCTCACACCAACGATTTGAAAATTTTTTTTTTGAGAAAAGAGTTAGGGAGAAATAGAGATTTTGTATGAACTAATAGAATAATTAAGTCTCGAGATGGTATTAGTGATGACATATAGATTTAGTTTTGAACCTCATATATCCATAGAGATATTCTAACTCATTAACTTATTTGTTTATGACATTTTATTTAATTCCTCTACCAACTGTACATTCATGACATGAATTCATAACACTTCCCATGAATTTTCACTTATGAAACACAAGATATTAATGATATCCAATGTTGGAAGATTTTAATTTTAACCCATAATAGTCAATGTCAAGGTTTTGGATTATTATCTCTTTACAATCCTTCTGAAATGCCTAGTGAAATGCTGTATAACATTGGATTAAGGCAAGGGATATGGCATTGCGACCATGATTGACGTACTATTTGATGTCATTTTATGTTTGGAAGCACTAAGATAGACTAAATAATATTTCTACACTTTATCTATGATAATACAATATGATTAAAGGAAGACATTTATATGTTATATGAAAAGAACTTTTAATGATAAAAATTTCCACCACAAAAAATAGATTTATTCAATGTGAACCCTTTATCAATTCATTTTTATAACTAATAATGGTAAAATTTTCTTAGTTATTTTTTTGAAATGATTTAATTGTGTTTTTATCAGGGCTATTTGATCACTTATAAAAGGAACCTTGAATAAAATATTAATACATTATATGTTACAGAAAACATTAAACTAGTGTTGTAATTTTAGTAGCAATTACACTATTATGGTGGATGGTACTATAATGATATAGAAAGGATAAAATAGCAGGAACTATAATAGAAGCATATAATATGTAAAAAGAGTATTGTATGATTACTATTCACTAAAGGGGCGTTTGAGCCAAAAATAATTGGCCTTTGGGTCAAGAAAATTGATTTCTATCAACAATGTCTTTAAGAATCAAAATAATTATGGGAGTAGTATGGGCTTGTCATTCCTTGTGGGGGTGGGGGGGGGGGTAAGGATTAACCTACTACTGTGTCTAGTGTGTGTGTGTGTTTGTGTTATTTTAGATTTTAATCCTATAATTATAAATAATTATATATATATATATATACCATTATATAACATAACGATTAATTTGTGAGAGTGTTGATGGTGTTTCCAACAAAGTGGAAAGAAAGGGATTGAATCTCAAATGCCTTTAAATTATATATATTTTTAACATGTCATGAACCAGCCTAGATAACTAGGTACCCTACTAAGAAAGATAGTCCTAACATAACCATAAAATAATTTTTGATCCCCATGGGTTGGAATCTGTCACCTGGAATCATAAAATACAAAAGTGGAAAAAAATTCCACCAACACAACAGAATAAATAAATACATATTATTATGATAAAAACCAAAGGAAAATAATACCAAAAAACAAATAGGTATATAAAAAACCTAAACAAAAAATCAACAATGTTCTAGAATTCTTACAAGATAAACACCATGTTTCAAAGGGCACATCACTCCAAGCCCCAAAGGATTATGAACATCCAACTCCACGAAGAGGTTCCATCCCTTTACCTAGACCTAGAAGGAGAACATATAAAAATGACTGATGGTATAGGGAGGTTGTGAGCTATAAATCAAGCTAGGGTCTCACCAAATATTTAATAATATGATTCTATAACAATAAACCAAATCATTCATTCAATTTTAATAAAAACATAAATGGTAGTACATTGACATATTAGAAAAAAGTGTTTCTTTTTAAATGATGGAAAACATTTCAAACATGGATTAAATAGAGACATTATATAAAATAATTTATAGAAATCATTAGGCATGAGTAATGTAGTTTTAAAATCAATGTAATATATAATCCAAATAATCATAATTAGCACCATAGTCATCTTCCTTGAGGTACAATAGTTCCATGTTATAGGATCCTCACACATCTCATATCAGTGATCACGAAATTTATGTGCGCCCATATCCCTCATCCCCAAACCAAATATCTCACATTAACATCCCATAGGGTGTAAGATATGTTGAAATATGTTTTTTAGAGTTTTACATCTTCAATATGTTTCTAGTTCATTACCATTACATCATGTTTTTTTCCAAATAACCCCCTAAAAATCCATGCTTTCATGTGCTCAATTATTCAATAGAAAAATGGTAAATAATTTAATATCAAAATACTTCATAATTACCAACGTTTCCTTTCCATAATTATAATTAAAATTAAAAATAATAAATAGGTATTTTTATCATATAATTTTTTTTCAATTCAAAACAAATCATATGTTTTTATATAATCAATATAAAATATTTTCTAAATTCAATTCTCAAATAAATTTAAAAATTCCATCAATTTCAAATTACACCCCAAATTCTTATTTCATCATAATTGGGGGGTTTCCCCAAAAATTAATTTCCATGTAAAATAAAAATTATAATTCAAATCAAATTGTATTTTTTAAATCAATTGAAATCAACCTCAAACATAATAAATTCAATGTTTGATCAATATTTAAATCATAAATGTAACAACCTATCTTTCTCATGGAAAGACAACACCTACAGTAGGAATCTAAATTGAAGAACCAGGTTCATAATATATAGAAAATCAAACTAGAACCAATATTTAATGACATTGAGTTTAGATCCATAAATCACTTTATGATATATCAACCCAAAATATGAAAATATAGGGATACAAAAGTGACTGGAAAACCATTTACCCAGAGAGATGAATCACATACAATATAATGATCAATCCCCAAATGAATGATATGGAAGGGGTGTAGGACTTATAGATCTCATAGGGATGGATCCAGGTTAAGGGGGAATTCTAATAATCATATTAAATGGGAAATAATCCAGTCAAAATAATTAAAACCATCTACCCTAATAATCACATGATGTGTGACCCCATTACACATCTTGTAGTTGTTGAGTCCCACATATGATGAAAAAACTATTGTGTTTTATTAAAAATATTATTTTTTAATATTTAAATGGTGTGTATGAAGTAAATGGGGTGTATACATGAACACTATGTACAAGCTTCATGACATCTTAGAGGATATGATTACACATTATGTATTCTCATTACACAACATTGAAATCCCCTACAATCTGTGACACTGCATGTTTTATGCTAAAAATTACAAAAAATAATTTACTTAACTATTCCTGGTATCCTCCAAATTCCATCTTATCCTTAAAAAACTAATGAAAAAGGAAAACCAAAAAAAGGTTTATAAAATAATTGCACAAATGGTAATGAGGTGTTACATGCTCCCCACTATAAAAACATTCTGTCCCCCAAAACCCTATCATGAAGCTTCCATATCAAAAATCTAAGGAGATTTATCTCTAATTAGTGCCTCATGATCTCATTTATCATGATAATAACAACAATACATCCATAGTACATAGATAAATGTATCTTCCACTCACAATGTACCTAGGATATAGAATCAGCTATCTTTACAGTATGCTCAATCATTGATAAAATAGGATCAATGTCAATATCACTACATCTCAAATTGTGTGATGGATCACATATATAATTTCATACCTATAATACATGGAACAAATAATTTATCGATATCATTTATGATAGATTTTCTAAATGGTAATTTAGTTTCTCCACCTGATCAATAACCTCAAAAGGTCCCATAAAATTGGGATCAATCTTCCCTTTGCTTGTATTCCATAATTGACCTAAAAAGGTGAAACTTTATAGAACAATAAATCACTAACTATAAATTCCAAATGTTAGTAGTAATGATCTGCATATAATTTATACACTCTCTATGTCATCATCATCCTCTGATGAGCCACCCAAATCATTGTATTCATCTCTTGAAAAAAGATTGGTCCAACTAAGAAACGTTTCTAATCATTAACCCAAATAATGGAGATTTACAAGGTTATCCATTAAAGGCATAAAATAGAGCCATTGTGATAATGAAATTGTAACTATTCTTAAAATAAAACTAAACCATTCCCAAATGTTCATCCCAAGATCGACCAAAATCAAGGATGTTCGCACAAAGTATACACTCATAAATTAGTATAGCTCTTTATATAATGTCAACCATCTGTGCATGGAATGTTGTACTAAAATGAACCTGAGGTCCTATTGCCTCCTAAAGGCCTCTCCAAAATAAAGATGTAAAATGGGGATCCCTATCAGTGAATATAGCATATGGGGATCTATTAAAATGAAAAATCACTCTCACATAGATATTTTCCATATCTTCAACATTGGTTGTATCCTGAATGGGAATACAGTTAGATTATTTGGTTAGTCTATCTATAATAACCCATATCACATTCTTCCTTCTCAATGTATGCAAAAAACCAACCAAATGTTTCATATAAAACACATCTTACATCCAATTCAGAACTAGATGAGGTTGAAATCATCCAAAATGTCTCTGATGCTCGACCATGACCTATTAGAAAGTATTTCATCATGAAAAAAATTCTGGGATACCATTCCTCATACCTAGAAACTAGATTAATCACCGTATATCCTAAAACATATTTATGGTTTTTGGGTGATCTTCCTATTTAGAATTATGCAAATCCCCTGTCACATTGTTTCTCATAGATAATCGAACAATATTCTATTTTTGAAAACATATCACACCCTCTGTGGAGAATTAATACTCAACAACAATATCCCTACAATAAATATAGTCTCTAATGCTGTATAATTAATCAATAAGATGTTATTTCTGAACAAAAACTGAAGAATAAATGATGTTAACATAATATGTGGAAATATATCCTTTGATGTCATTTTTAAAACTCCAATATAAAACAATGTAAAAAAATGTACAGAGTTCCGCACTTTGGATTATTATTTCATTGACCAAGTCAAAATTTTTCTACTCAAATCAACTTTTATGAGATTTCCATTTCCCATAGAATAGAAAATATTGAAATAATATGATTTCAAGAACTCCACCCAACACCTATGGTGGTAATTCAAATATTTTTTATATAATAAATAAATAAAGATCATATGGTATAAATACTTTCTAAACCTTCCCCAAAAAGGAAATTCCTCAAAATCATATAATCATCTATCACAAATTAATGTTCAAGATCATGGGTTAGATAATTATTATCATATATCCTATGATACTGAGATTCATAGGCAAAACTTGATCACCCTATATAAGAACACATCAAAATTGGAATCTGATGCATCACATAATACCATATATCCCTTCTCGGATTCTAGAAGATTCAGTACCGAGGAAAAATTTAAAAAATATTTAGCACAAAAAATAAATCTAAAATTTATACTCCCATGAAAGAATCACTCCCTTATTATTAATATCATGGATTAAAAAATCCAACTTCAAGAAATCATTTATGTACTACTGGTAAAATCAATCTAAACCCAAGAAGCCTTGAATTTAAAAGACATTTCATGATTGATCCCATTTCATGACATCTTTCACCTTCTCATCATCAACCAAAATATAATTCTCCATGAAAATGATTATTACGAAATTCACTTTTATAATCATTAAATTACATTTGGATAAATTATCATAAATTTTGTGGTTTCTCAAAAATTTGATAAATGATCTAAAATGATGCACGTGATTCTCCTTAGACATAGAGTAAACTGTGATTTCATCCAAAAATACCACCATGATCATATCAATATAATCATGGAAAATAAAATTCATCAAGGAAACAAATACTATAATAGAATTAGTTAGATGAAATGTAATGAAAAGGTACTCATAATCTTCATAACATCTCTAGATGATTGTTTTCAAAATTTCCAATTCTTCTATTTTCAACTCGTGCTTACCAAATCAAAGATCAGTCTTTAAAAAAACTTTACCCCATTCAACGCATCAAATAGGTAGTAATTCAATGGAAATGGATACTTTTTCAATACTACGACTCTATTAATATTTTTATAATCAACATAAAGGGATAATGTTCCATATATTTTATTAGGATTTGGAATAGGCGCCGCCCATGGGGACACACTTGGGAGTATAAATCCTTTCTCTGGAATAACATTAAAATTAGTATTTAATTCTTATATTTAAGAAAGTTCCCTACAATAAGAGGGAATATATTTGGGTTCAGTAACATAAACTAAATCAATAGAAAACTCTACCTCCCATATCAGTGTGAAACTAGAGAAGTCTGAATAAAAAATGTCAGGAAACATGATGAAAACTATTGGGAGGTCCCCACTCTTGGATTCCCACTCTAGATCAAATTCAAACACTAATATTACACTCCCAAAATTTCAATACGAAGGCCTTCACTATACTCAACCATGGGTCACATTCCCCATGAATGATTGGAAACACCCCATTAGGAATAATAATGGAGACTCGTGATTGATAACAATCAATTTGGGATTTATTTTTAAAGATCCAATCCATTGTGAAAATGAAATCAAGATATTTAATGTCAATAACTAGAAACTCCCAGGTAAGTTTGATATATGGTTATGAGAAAACAAATTCCATAAAATAAGGAACCTTATCTATCTTCAGTATACTCCACCACATAAGATAAAAGCTCATTATATAGATTTAATTGATTCACAGTATGATTTGATATTAATGAGTGACATATACCTATATCAAATAATGTTGTCACAACATATGAATATATTTTGATGGAACCTCTCACAGATGATGGATTTGTTTCTTCTTCCTCTTGAGACTCTTCCATTGTGTATAGAATGTTTTTTTGGTTCATGTTCCTAGAACCCGTTATCTCTTAAAGCATATGATTTAATCGTACTAATTTTTGGTGCTGATGACCACATGAAACTATGTGGATCATATAAGATATAAAATAATTTCTACAACTGTCCTAAATGATCATATGAACCACATATAATAGGTATCTCAATGAAAACCAATTTTTATTTCCCATGCTTTCCACAATAGAATAAATTCAATGGTATTATTCCAGGTATTATAGGAGGAATTTAAAACCCCTACATTAAAGATCCCCATGAGACACATCACCCGTTCTCTCTCCTTTATGTGAACTCTCAGAACATTCATTTAAAGAAAATAAACTCCAGTCAAACCTAACTCACCATCTAGATCAATCTCAATCATCATCACCCTATCCATCATGTCAATATAAGATGACAGTTTCATAAAGAATACTTAAGAATTAATATTAGATCAATGATCCATCTCAAACAATTAAGTCTTTATCTTCTCTATGATACAATATCATGTGAAAATTTCACAACCACAGTGAATCATCCATCATATTCTGTGGCAATTTATATCATCCAACTTGAGTTTCAAGAACTCTATTGCCTTAGCAACCACCATAGACTTTGTGTTGAACTAGAAAATGAAAAAAAACATTAATTTCCATCTACGCTAATCCCTTGTGCTTTTTTCCCATGACCATGGAATAAAACCATATTATTCTAGTTACCTAATGAATCAAGGTATAAAACTTTCCTTATTAGATTCAACTTTTATAAGAAATAAAAGATATGTTCTATAATTACAATGAGAATACAACTTCCATAGTGGGGATTAAAAATAAAGAATTACGGAATATAAGATCTAGGAACTAATCCTATAATAAATATTTAATACTAGAATGTATATATCCATCAATTCCAATAGGATATATCGATCCCCATGTGGAAAATTGAGGGATTTGTGAGAGGCAAGGATACTTTTTTCCCATAGAGATGAATTTATAAAAACATAGTGTTCAATTATCAAATGGATGATACATAATTGTATAAGGGATCCAAAATTTCCTAGGGATTTCTCATGGTCAATTGTGAAGAGATAAAAGTAGGATTGAATCAATAATTAGTTGAGAAGAAAATTGAAAACAACTGTCCCTAATGATTAAATATCATGTGACACTATTACACATCATGTACTTGTTGAGTAACGCATATATTGAAATCCCTTTAACATTTTATAAAAAATAATTTTTTAAAATATATACTTTATTTAATCTATGAATGGCCTGTAACCATGCACGTCATGTAAATTCTTCACAAAATATTCCATGATATTATTAAATGACATGTAGTCCAATTACATGGTGTTTAAATTTACAATATTCAATGAAACTTTATGTTATTTGTTGAAAACTCCAAAAAAAAATTACCTGAATTCACCATTAAAGGTTTCCTCACATTTCTTTCTCATCCTTACTCAACAAATGAAAAAGGAAAACCATAATAAAGGATTATAACATACCTGATAGAAATGTAATGGTGTGTTACACAAGGTGCATTGTAGGGATTTTTGGAGGGTTCCTATTTAATGAGGTGTAGTGTCCATTAAGATTGGATAATTGTTTCTATTTCTCAATATAACTATATTTTTTAAATATTTTTTGAGATTTTATGAGTGCTAGAAAATAGAACTGATAATGGAAAAATTTTATCATCACAAAATTTTTTTTAAAGGACTACATTATTAGTTTTTAGCACTGATATAGAGTTACCTTATCTATGTATTTTTGTCACTGATAATAGTGTTTGTATTTTATTAGAACCTGGAACATTAGTTATTTTTTAAAATAGATAAAATATATTTCTAGATATTTTTATACCCTGATATGTACTCTTGAATGATGTTTAAAAATAAACTATTGAGAAAACTTGTTCACTTAAATCTTCATGGGTATTTACTATGCTGTAAACTTTCACATGGAACACATGCCATCAAACCCATTAGTGGGGAGGATAGCATGATGAAAATAGATGTGTGAGTGATGGAATTGAAAGGGATAAAACTATAAAGAATTTGATATGAGATAAATATAACAATAATAAATTAATTATTGTCAATTAACCAAATTGAACAATTGTATAAAGATTGTGAAATTAATAAAATATTTTTCATCTATGAATTTTACCATTGGAGGATGAAATAAATGGGTGATAGTTAAATTTCATTCCCATATTTTTTAATATAAATTTATCGATTAATCAGTTATTTTGTATAATTTCTACTGTTTTTATTATTTTATGGTAGGACATGATTTTGATTTTACTTTTGAATTTTATAAGAATAAATTAGAAAAGAAATGATGTTTCTAGGATTAAATGGAAAAGAGGAAAATCTATTTAAATTGTAGTTCTATGTGCATTTACTTTATAAGGTGAGATAATATTTTTTTCTTCTAACATATCACTAATTAATGAAAGGAATTCTCACAAAAAATAAATATTTTATGGGATGGAGTAATGTTTTAATCAACTGTTATGAACTAAAATTATTTCACCGTTAGTTTGGTGAAACATGCGAGATAAAAATAAAGTTCAGAATATATAAATAAATTGAAAATTGATTTAACTTGTAAAAACATCTATATGAATAGGGTTAAAAACATTGGTATATCTAAGTATCATTGTGGGTGAAAATGGGTACAAAATCCCTCATATAATTTTTTTGAGAAAATAATCCAAATATTCTCTCTTGAATACATGGAGAAACAACTCACAAAAATCAATATTCCTAAACTATATTCAAGATATGATAAATGATAATGCTATTTATTTCAATAGAGTGGTATGTCACTTTTTATAGGGATCATTAACCCCATTATTCCCCTATCTTATTAACCAAATTAGATGAGGTTAATTAATGGGGTATTGATTTCCATTTTACTAAATCATTAGTGGGAAATTAAAATGGGGGACCCACCCCTTTTGACCAAATTAATAGTTGTACCAGTTTATTTTTTTTCAAGTCAATAAATTACTCTATGACATATATATTTGATTAATAAGAAATAAAATATCCCAAAAACGTTACTATATATTAAAGCATAATACTTATTTATTTATGAGGATGCCTTATTATCATCACATTCTGAATATATTATAGCTCATCTCCGTCATCAGAAATTCATTAAAATTTTGTTGAGTGTGATTTTTTTTATTTAAATACTTACTTACTCGACCAAATCTTGAATAAAATGATATTTTACTGTAATGTTTTTTCTTGGAATATAATTTTTTATTTATTGAAATGTGCACGGTTCTCTAAATGTTATAAAATATAAGAATCTTCATTTCTCTTTACTGAAGATCCCCCAACAAACATCTCATCCAAATTTTCTCTTTATAATCCTAATTGTCTTTGTAAACCCTACCTTGGTAATGAATAAAACCTATAAGAGAAAAAACATAAATATTCATGTATTTCTTTGATAGAATAACTTGAAAAATTTTAATCATCATAGCCCCTAATAGTGAAATATAATCTTCCATAACATACTATATCATCTAAGGTAACCTTTATATATATTTGGATCCTCTTCATTATGTTCCAAACTATTTTTATAGATTCCACAAATACCTACTCACTACGGTTATTACTTTTTCAATTTCTATTTAGTAAAAAAAATATAAGATCAAACTCTCCCCTACTAATGCATATTGTACTATTGAAAATTAATTCTATCCCCTTCGCTACTAGGACTCATCCTAGCGGATAACATAAAATTCCTAGGAATAGGGGTTGATATTGGATTACATTAATTTATGAAAAAGTAATTCATAACATTCCTCAAGTAATTATTTTGTTTTAGACAAAAACTCTGATTATTTCTATCTAAAAAAATATGAATCCCAATATTCTTGTTTATTGGGACCTAGTCTTTCATATCAAATCCCTATCCAATTATGTGTTTATATCTTATATATGATCATTTTATTCCCTAAAAATAATATTAAATCAATATAAAAGAGAATAAATATAATAGAATTACCATCATAACACTTGGATTACGAACAATGATATGAATAAAATATATTTTGAATAGGTATTAGGATAAAGAAATAAAATATATTATGCCAAAAACTAGGCACGTAATTCGGATCGTACTTATATTTTTTCAACCTACAAACCAAATTCTTCTAACCTTATTCTATAAAACCATCTAGTTGGGTATATATATTTCTTCATTAAGATCACCATAGAATATTTTTTTTCACATTTAGCTACTCTAGATGTAATCCATATATAGTATGCATCGCCAAAAACTAACTGAAAGTCATTAGTATAAAAAGAAAAGAAAATATTTCACTAAAATCAATGCCATAATCAAAATAATATCATTGGAAAACTAGTCTCTTACTATATCAATCCAACTTCTAATTTTTATTACACTTAAACTTAATGACCTATTTGTATTCTACAGCCATCCATTCATAAGGTAATTGAAAAATAGCCCATGTTTTATCTTCTACAGTGATTCAAGTTCCCCTAGAATTTCTACTATACATGATGATATGTCTATAATTTGGGACACTTTAACAAAAGAATATTTCTCTTCATCCTCCTTTGACATGTGCAATACCATACTAATCGTAGATAAATTTTTTGAGATTCATGTTTGTACTCTTTTTTCATAAGATAACCATAATGGTCTAGACTAAACAGGTACTTGATCATCATTCTGTGGTAATGCCTTAGAGGAACATGATTATTCCACATCATATTCGTTGACAATTATATTTCCAATATTCTGTTTCTTCATGTCACGACCAATATTAATTGTCATGTTTTTTAAACATTATTACATCTATATTGATGATAAGAGTGTTGTTAGTGGGGCCCCACAAACGATACCTTTTCAAACCATCAGCGTATCCTAAGATGACACATTTCATATGTCTCAAATACAATATAAATATTTCCTAGTCATTGAAGAGTTCATTTGCAGGACTTAAAAAAGTTATTTAGTTGAGAATAGTGAATGGGCATACTATTCTAGTTCTTCATCAATGTCTTCATATCAATCACCACTATCAGAGAAAGAATTATCCCATAATAAGATGTCTTCCCTACATCTACCCAGGACATATTAGAAATACTATAGTATTTAGTATCAACCTTGTTCTATCAAACATAGTTCTATTAATCTTCTCTTCCACTGCATTATGTAGATTAGTATCCAACATCATGAATAATGTCAAGAAGAATTAAAATTATCAAAATGAATCTAACATCTTTCTTGTATATTATCCACAATTTTGAATCCTCAAGAACGTGATCTTAATTTTTTATCCACATTCCATATATTATTTGAATGTTTTGAATACTTTAAAAACATATGCTTTTCACTTGATTGGGTACACCGAACAATCCTGGGATAATCATAAATTAATTATATAAAAAACCTCTATCTTTTTAGAGATAAAACCAGTGCTTTCCATACATCTGAATAGACCATATCTAATACATATTTACTCATCATCATCAATTATCCAAAATATAAGACGTCCTTTCTCAAAGAAAAATTCAACCAACATGTTAATGAAACCTATGAATGTCTATATAGATAATTTTGATCAAAACTAATCATTATGCCTCATTTACACATATATTCAAGATTTCAATGCCATAATTTCATAAATTCTTCCATTTATGTGGTTTATTTGTAATATATCTATATCTACATGAGTATTTCACCCATAGTAATGTACATGTTCCTTGAAATGTTTTTTTCCTCAATCACCAAAAGAACACCCATTACAATCTTCATCCCTCAATTTTAAAAGTGATAACTATATATGATGTTTTCAAATTTTCTAAATTATAATATGATCTTCTTAAATCCCTTCACATACTATACTCATTGGATAGCATGATCTATACAACCATGTCTCATTAGTTTGAAGGTAGTGACTCAAATGATTATACTGGCTTAATTTTCTAATGTGTACATGTACTTCTAGGATAGTATCATATTGATAAAATTATTTCCTTAAATATTTCATGTTCCATTTTACCTTGAGTCAATTATCCATGTATAATTGAGATTTTTTTACCATCAGTAGTTCGCATTGATTAACTAACAAATACATCTTTTTTCCCAATAGTAATAATCACATTTTCAGAAGTTTTTTTACAGTACACATATTTTTCAAAAAATATTTACTATTATTACCCTTATTGAAAAAATTTTATTATTTGAAATTTTCATCATAATATTTTATTTGGACCTTCCATGATTTTGTATCTCACTAAAACAATGTTCAAGTTTTTCATCTTCTTTCTAATGATATATTTTTTTCTTAATACGATGCCTTTTTCATATATATAATTTTATATTTCAGAATTTATTATCCAATAACCATAACTTCAACAACATGAATGATGAACTTATCCATGAATATAGTGTTTATGAGGAAGATTACGAGTTAATCATAAACATATAGAATACTCTATAGTAGAATCTATTCATATTCAAAATTTACAATTTTTGTATCCCAATATCATAAGTTCAGAAAATATGGTATTGAGGGTTATGATATGTTTTTTCATTGAGGAAGACTCTATCATTATAAGAGTGTTTAATTTTATCTCATGTATTTTTTAGTGACTTGGCCTTGTACTCCTTTGTCATAGTTTCCCAAATTTCATTCATTTTTGTTCAATATGTTGAAATACCACATATTTCAAAGTAAAATAGATGTTTGAAATATCATTTAAATCCATTTAATTTCATTTTTCCTTGATTACACCCATAAATTTTACACTAATCATCAATAGACTTATCTTTCCACAACACTACTTGAATAATAATTTTCTATAATAAAAAATTATTTCAGTTTAATTTTTTATCATTAATTTTATCGCCATATTGATATTCGATAATTCCAGAACCTCCACTGTCCAGAACCTTACTCTGATGGAAATTATTGATACCAAAAATGATAATCCCTTTGGTGTGGTGATAAATGAATGATAAAAATAAAATGAAAAATACATAAAAAACAGACATTAGATGTAATGTGGAAACCCCCCCAAATGAAAAATTAAAAAAACCATGGATAGAGAGAAGGATAAATATTGATAAAAATGGGAAGAAAATATCTCTTAATATTATAAATTGAAATTTATCAAAAATTATCTCTTGAGTAAATAGTGAAACAACTCAGAAATACCAATATAATTTAATTGTAATTGGGAGACAATGAATGTAGAAGATGATGAATTCCAAAGAGGAGAGAGTTATATTTTAATAATGAAAATTATGTACCTTATCATTATCCACCCATTTAGAAATTGATTGAGGAAAATTATGGGGGGGAGTCATTTCCATTATACAAAATTAAATATCTGGGATTAAAATTGTTGAGCCACTATTTTTGACCAAATTAACAGTGGAAATAGTTTATTTTTTTCTAGTCTCTTGACATAAAATATTACTTGTGTGACATTTACTCTATCCATTGGTTTCTTCCAAAAAAAATAAATATAGATAAATCCCTTACCAATCATAATAATATTATTTTAATATTATATGAAATCATATTCCATGTGAAATTAAATCCAAAAATTATGTTTCATGTATAATGAAGCTTATTTTTTCTAACATGGCCAGTCATGTGAAACTAAATAAAGAAGAAGAACCAATTGTAGATGAATGCTTGAAAAACACCTTAGGATGAAATTACGGAAATAATATGTGTTTTAGATATGATAATAGAGGTAAGCATGGAAGATTTCATCTGAAGATTAAAATTGTGATAATTACATCATGTGGCATGAAGTTCGTATCTCATAGGTAAATTATACGCCTAACATAGGCAAGATATATATATAGAGGTTGGAATATAAATCAATGAAAAAAGAGTATATATAAACTATTGTAGGAAATAATCATAATGCATTTTAAATTCTATTAATAAGAACTAGACCTATCTGATGTCATAAATTTCACAGTATTCATGAGTTTTTTTACAAGATCAAATGAAATTGGAGAAGTAAAATTTTCATGAAAATTTTTATTCCATGGAGGATAATCCCATGATATTAAATGATCAAAATTTGACATCAATGTAATTGTGATGATTTGATATAATGAAAGAATCGTGAAGATTATTTGATGTATATTATTTTTTACCAATGTGAAATTAAAATTGACAAATCCAAAAAAAATTAAAGTAATTTCAAATTCCCTAATGTTGTTTTATATATAAATTCAAAATTTTTAATCCACCACTACCAATATTATTAGTATTTAAAAGATAAAATTTTAAAAGATTTTCAAAGAGGCATGTGACTCAAATTTTGAATCTGTGAATGAGTAGTTTTATACAGTACTTATATGGTATATATATGATATAGATAGAGATTCAATGTGGGGTTTTCCCAATAAATAATGGGTTTTCCCTATATAGATAGAGATTTCGTCTTTTTGAATCATGTCACTTGCCTTTTCATTTTCAATAAATTGTGTCTTGGTCTTTGACTGAGGCACCACCTTCTTAAAAAGTGGGTCACTATGTATTTGATGAATTTTAATTTTTAATGATTACTTTTTTGGGTATTAACATTAAAATGATTTTCTAAATTTATAACTCAATTCAACAAGCATGGCCATTGAGTGTTAATTAGATAAATGCTGGGTAATTTGTTATCAAATAATTTTACTTATACATTCTCATTATTTTAGGAAGGGTGATAATGTAAAAAAATGGATTAGGGTCAATTGATTTATAAATAATCCAATGTAATCGAACATAAGAAATGGGTAGTTCAGATATTAGAGGGTGATGGACAAGACTAGTGGTTCACCTAGATCCCATTCCATCAACCACTTGATTATTAATTTTATCAATTATTATTCAGTTTCCTATTATCTGGGATTTATATAATCCTAATGCTATATTAATTTATTTCAATGTTGTTTTAGATTTATTTTTATGTTAAATTCTTCATATTAACAAATGTATATGGTTTTCTTTTCTAATTAGTTATCTATGAGAATTTGACCCCTAATGGAAATTGTGTTACTATTTAGTGTAAGTTACCGTGAAGGGTAACATAAATTTCTATGTTTGATTAATCTTTAAAATTAACAAAACCTCATAGGTGACCGATGGGAATGCAGAAAAAAATCAAATATTGAAATTTTAAATTAATGTTCAAGCATTCCATTTAATTAGATTGTCTATAGATTTAATCATCAGATGTTTAGATGCATGGATGAATACCATTCTAATCATTCATATATCATTATCATTTTATCTTAGTAGGTTATCTTAACATGAATTCTCAGATACATTCTTTTATTAAAAGTTTGTATTCACATTATTATTATATTATTCACATTATATTTATGTTAAATTCATATTTTATTAATGTTATGTAAAATTTTATATCAACTTTAATGACTATTATTTATGTAATATTTAGGTTATTAGTAACCATTTTATAATTATTCAAAACAATTATCTGTGTTATATTTATGAAATATTTAGCTTATATTTATATTATATTTTTTTCATAGTGTTATTACTAATGTTATATTTAAATTATGACTATATTGAAATATTTTACCTACGTTTTGATTATTTTATTAATAAATATTATTTATGTATCCCACTGACCTTAATTACCCAGATTCGGTGCATTATTTTAATACATTGGCAGGATTACAAGGAATTATATCCTGAAGGACCGATTAATTTAGCAGTCTTGGAAAATAGATTACATAAATGAGTGTTACATTACATTATGAAATAAAAAACGAAAACAACATTTTCTCCATGGAACACATTCATATCCCTCATATTATACCTGCAGGTCAATGATAATATAATTTTTCACAACCTAGGAAAAAGAAAACATAGAAAGGGGTGAGCTCAGATTATCAGTAAGTATATCAATATAATGGAAAAATTGATAAGTAAACATAAACATTTAAAGTAATGTATAAGACTAAAACAAAAGCCTTTTAATCATAAAATTTAGTATAATATATAAAATATAGAATCAAATAATTCCATTTACTTAATCAAATGTATATTATACTAATTGAATAATCACATGCAATATCAATAGCCACTTTCACAATGATAGATTGCATAATTCCAGACATCAAAACCTCATAGTCAAGGCCTTGTTCAAAGACTATAAATAATATTATATCAAGGCCTTATTAGAAGACACTCGTTTGACTCACGAGACCTACCGATACATCAAGTATCTATAGAGGGATCCACCAGTCACTTACTAAGTCTAATGCATTCTTAATATGAAAAGTTTTAAACATAACATTAACATTCGTATTAAAACTAGCATATGAAATGTCTATACATTATCCAGAAACCATGAATGGTTTGAAAATAACACATCCACAGACAAAAATATTACCAAACCTTCAATACAATATGGTAGGTTTGTATCATCATAAATCAACCTCGATCAAGAATAATATCCCATAAAGGATGTTGACATAGATGAAAATGATCAGTTAAAATATATGAGATAATTATCCCTTTTCAGGAAATCATTTTAAATTACTATAAAGGAAGTCATTTAAATGATAGTTTTGAATCAAAGTGTCCCATACCACTTTGAAACTTTATAATGGAAATAACATTTTAAAGCATTCATATCTATATAAATAAATCCTTAAAACCATTTGGAGAAAAAGTACATTAATGAAAATGGTTTAGAAGAATAAATATTTAAATATTTAAAACGTTGTTTTAGAAAAAAGTACCTTAAAATTAATCCCTTTGAAAACTCTTTTATGGAACATGAACATGGATAATAAATATTACGTATTAGATGCTTACATAAAAACAACTGCGGATAATAAAGAGACTGTGAAATAAATTCTTAGCTTGCTCTTTTCTTTGGTCGAGGGTACGTTTAACCTCATGTATAATGACCATCATATGTTATTAAATTTTACTAGAACCATATTCATATTTATTATATCATAAATTATTCATTTATGAATTTATTATACCCATTTAATAATGATGTCCATGGTTAATTAACATTTTGGGTAATAATTGTTTTCTTTATCGTACGTGTTTTAACTTGTTATTCTTGATCATATCATTTAGATCATGATTTAAATACATCAAGAATATTAACCTTGATTTATATATCATATATACTTAGAATATAAATATTTATAATATATATGTATATAAATAAAATGGAAGGTACCATTTATGGAGACGGTAGGTCGTACGTACACATAAATGCGGTTTCCGTTTTCATATCATTTTGAACGAAAGTAAGTCAATAAGATATATGTTAGTACATATATATATATATTTATTTATTTATATAGCTACTATAGAACTATTATTTAATATATTTAAAACATATTAAGAATATATATTTTTATAATAATCAATGAATGATGAACGTGGGAATGAATATCATCATGTCGTGGAGATGATAATCCGTATGAACACACTAGAAAAAATATTATTATATTGAAGGTGAAATAATATGTAATTGGATGGTATATAATATATATAGAATCATAAAAATGTTATATTTACTATTTACATTAGTTATACTCATTATTATTCCCATACAAATAATGAAGTGTTTTAATGACAAAATACACCCCAATGTGGAGACGGTAAGCCGTACGTACGTGGATACTTTTGTCATTTACAAGATGATTAGAATAATGAATACAGTTGTATCATATTTATAATAACATCGCAGTATTTAGGACGTACTGGAGCAATTATTTTGGAATGGAAACAAAAAAAGAGCATGTGGAAGAAGAAAACATCTTGAAAGAGGTTGGTGAAATAATTACATCTTGTTCGGGTGCTTCCTTTTGAGTTTATCAAAAGGTATCCATAGGTTGGATTTATGAATAAATTAAGGACTCTAAGTTGATTTTAGAGAAGTTGGGAGGATATTTGGGTAGGATGTGGCCGATCCAAATTGACTGGGAGGTGTGAAATTAAGAGAAGGGTAAGTACACTTTTATAAGAGAGGTGAGGGTCACTTTAGGAAAATCTTGAACGTTTATTTTATAATAAAATAATTTTCTGTTTGTAATGGCACTAAAATGATTTATATATATGATACGTTGGGGATGGGTTGAAAACCTCTCAAACAATTGTTTTTAGAAAGGTCTAGGTCACCATATTAACCATATCTTTTATATTTAACTCTTAGTAAAAAAGTTTGACACTTACCATGTCTCTTTGTATTTATACATTATATGCTTAATAAACTTACAATAACCAGCCAAAAAAACCCAAAGTTGTTCATTATTAATATATATAAACATATATAAGTTCTCTGACTGATCCTTATATTTTTAATAATATTATATTGTTTAATAATATAGCATTTTTTTAAAAACTCAATTTTGTCAATTTTGACACTATTGAGTATTGGATTTTTCTGAAAGCCATATAATACTTTATCACTTCGAATAAAATTTATTTAATCAATACTTAAACGTCATATGAACCTATAAAATTATTTTTATTCATCATTAATCCAAATTTGTATTTATTTGGATATTTATTATATTAATTATTCTAATTTTTCATTTATATTGTAATTACTAAATCATCATTGTGTAATATATAAATTAAATTATTTAATGTCTAAAAATTATAAATAAAGTACCATTATCTTTTAAATAATTTTATATTTCTATTAAATATTTATAGTCTAATTTATCTTATTTATAACCATATATTAAAAATGTTTTAGTTATTAAACATAGAATTTAACAGTTTTAATTTTTCATTAAATATTATAATTATAAATGTCCTAATCCGATCCATGTGGACCAAAAGGATAATATTATATTACTAAGGTTTTTTTTGGTCTAATTACACATATCCAGTAGAATTAGAACATGTTTTAGGGTAATTATAATATCATTTCTACCCTTAATTACCCTATTTGATTTAACAATGGTAAATAAAAGTCCATAGTTACTATTCATCAAAAATTATTTTAATCTTATTGAACCAAAATTTTCTTACTGATGTCAACCGTGTCTCTTAGATTTTTTAAATTCAACTCACAGAAGTGGTAAAATTTAGTTCGATGCAAATTTGCAAACTCTCAATGAAGCTGGGTAAAAGTGGTTAAAAAGTTCAATAAAATTTTATACATCTAATTTTATTATAAAATGACTCAAATTAATGACATTAAACTTATATAGGTATTATATATATATATTTACTAATGATAAATTTAAATAAAATAAATATTTATTTACATAAAAAGTCAGTTTTTAAATAATAGGGCAGTGTTATTCACTATTCATAAAAAATTGAAAGTTTTCAGAATACTAAAAAAAATTCACCCTATGATAATTTTGATATTATAAATTAAAAAATAAATTCTATTTTAACAAAATCAAAACATAGAAGTTCCCATTATTAATTCATTATTAATTCTTGTTGTCAAAACCAAAAAGCGAGTTTTTAAAAAGAAAAAACTATCAAAAGATTGATATGTGTTTATGTCAAATTTAAATGTTAAATTACTTATAAAGACCTATACTATACTAAAAGATAAAAATATAATAAAAGTATACTTCAAACACTTTTAAACGAATTATTTAACACTTTTTATTTTCTCGATTAAAAAAGTTATTTTCAATAAAAACATAGTATTTTTTACTATTCGAATAAATATGAATGATATCAAAAAAGTACCAAAACATTTATCCAAACTAAATTTGTCTTCCAACTTATAAATAATAATTTAATTTCATTAAAGTCAATATAAAAAGTGTTAAATATTAGTTTTAAGAAGGGATCACCATAAAAAGGCGGAAAAATTTAATTTTTTTTTAAAAACACTTCTTTTATCTAAAAATGAATTTGTTCTTATATTATTTCTATGAAACATATAATATGGATTTTAAAATTATAAATAATATATATAAAATTGAAAATGTATTTAATACTATTCATAAGCACTTTTTGAACGACAATATTGGCATGTTGTGGTGCGCATGAACTCATTGCTGCATCTAGCACAAGTTATTGAATTACATTGAAGAGATAGCATACTATGAAATAATGGGAGGTTACATTATACTCTCTTTCAATAAATCACATCCTTGAATTTTGAAATTTTTCATTGAAAATAAAATTTTAAAAATTGAAAAATACCTTTGTGGAAAACCCACATCAGAAATTTGATTAATAAAATTTAGACTTAATAATAGGGAAAGTAAAATGAAAAAGCCACCACCGAATTATAAACATGATTAATAGAAGATTGGTGAAAATTAGAGACACATAGTTGGAGGGAAAATGTAAATATTTATAAGGAGTGATTGAGGTCATAAATCACAAGGAAGTGTACAATTGAGAGCCTCAAAGCCATCAATATTTGATGATCTTAAATATGATTGATTCAGAAAAAAATAAGGTATTATGAAAACACATTTTTTGTTTTTGAAACCCTTCCCTAAAGTTTAATAATTAATTAATTAATAGAATAAGAGGGAAGAAAATAATTGGCATATAGTGTTTCATCATTTATCTAATTCCTACAACAAACTCATCATTCACTCCAAATGATAATAGAATTAAAAAAATAATCTATTTAACCTAATCGTAATGAGATAAAAAAAATAATTAATTTATAATTCATTTGTCAAAGTTTTCAAAAAAACTACATTATACAAACCAGGACATCAAGTAGGCCAGTGGTAGGTGATGCACCATCATTTCCCTTCAGTTGCGGGTTCAAGTCTCATGACCTTTCCAGAGCTGATGAGTTATCGTAGGACCTCCAGGTTATCCTTTTTATGACAATCTAAAAACAATCTCAAGAATTGATTTTACCTTACCAAAATTATGCAATGTTAAACATAATATATTCCAACCTTTAAAATTATCCAAAATACGTTTTTCCAAACTCACAGTCCAAAATTTATAAGAATGGTGAACATAATGAAGATCCTTTTTTCCAAGTAATAACATGGGAATACCTTCCTCATGTATTTTATTAAAACATTGTAACAACCTAAATTACCATAAAAACTTATTGATTACATTCATTCTCTCTTATTCTTTCTATAATATTGGACATACTCCTTTTATAGAAAAATGTTTTCAACTACAATAATGATGGCATATACAAATCATTAATCGGTTTCAAGGAAGTCAAGAATATCCAATATAAATTATCCAAATCAACCATATATTATTCCAAATTCACTACCTCAGTATCAAAACCATATTATGGTTTATCATTCTCTAAGCCATATATTTTCCAAAACATTTAACATGAAATTGAGTCACTTTTCCTGGTTCCACACAATATCAAGTCCATTATGAAATAGTATTGCAATATAATCCTTTAATAATCTATAACTTTTATAACATCTACAACATTAATAAAATAATAAAATGAAATAATAAATTAATAAAATTTATGAAATCTAATCATTCCTCTTCATCTACGGTATTATTATAACTTGATTATTATCCAACAACATCATTTCTGGTATACTCGGATGATTTGGTCATTGATTCGCATAGTGTCCCAACTCTTTATGGATGAAGCATTGTACATTTGAAACCTTTTATTTACCCTTTAAATCACATACTTGTTATACTTTTTCTCTATATATATAAAAAATCCCATTCCTTCCAAGAATATACCAAGGTGATTATTTCCATAGTTATCACATATGGGAAAATCCTTCTCTCCCATATTCCATTTATCCATCTTTCTCTCTTCCATCCTTTTATTATCTTACTTCCCTTCAAATCCATAAGACTCAGAAATTTCATTACTTATCTTATTAACACACGAAATTATTCCTTTAATATGATGATAATACTTGGGAGATTATTTTGCTTTTATATGTTTTCTCAATACTATGAAATATATGACCCTTATTAATATTTCGATCCAGCGTATTGCTGGAATTATCATTCTTTCTACTAAGAACCATTTCCAAACAATTGAATACACTTGGTTGGTTTATGAATCACAATGCATAATTACAAACTTGTAAAATAGGTAACGTAAATTAAAAATATTATGTATATAATTTATAATCATAAAATGTTTTATTTGATGAATATTTTACTCCTAAATCATTTATAATGTCTTGTAATGAAAATGTGAATTATCTTATAAATATCCCCTAGGAGTGTCATAATGAAGAGTGTACAAAAGACTGTTTTCATGTACCAGGATACCCCATGTCAAACTCGAAACTCCATGTCGGTGTTTTCACTCTTAGGTACATCTGTGATAGTGCTACCTCTACCTGCTCGTATCCAGATAGGGATGTATTTCTTGGAAAATACACAAAATCCCTACATTACCAAAACTATAGGATTTTAATCTATTGAAATCTTCAATTTCTAACTTTGTTTAATGTTATATAATAAGTCTTTTTCGAAATCTATTTACAAAGTTGTTTATAAACTTCTCTAATACCAACTGTAATGCCTTGATCTCAGTTACCCAGAGTCAGTGCATTATTTTAATACATTGGCATGATTACAAGGAATCAAGTCCCGGAGAACCAATCAGTTTAGTAGTCTTGGAAAACAGATTAAAAACATGAAACTTACATTACATTATAAAATTAAAAACAACAATAATGTTGTCTACATTGAAAAAATTCATATCCCTTAGATTATCCCTGCTGATTAGTCATAATATATTTTTTGCATCCTATGAATAATAAAACATAGAAATGGGTGAGCTCAGATGCTCAGTAAGGGAAAAAATAAAGTGGAACATTTCGTAAATAATCATAAACATTTAAGGAAATGTATAATACTAAAAAAACCTTTTAAACATAAAACATAGCATAACCTGGAGAAGATAAAATCAATTAATTCTGTATTCATAATGACATTGATATTCATGTAGTAGAATAATCACTTGCAATATCAATAGCCTCTTTCATAACGATAGAATGTATAATGCCATGCTTTATAACCAAATAGTCAAGGACTTGTTCCAAAACCAGAAATAAGATTTTTTAAGGCCTTGTTCCAAGACACTAGTTTGACTCATTAGAAATAACAATGCATATAGAAGATATTGAAGGCTCCACCTGTCACTTACTAAGTCAAATTCATTCCTTATATGAAAAAGGTTTAAAGATAACTTAAACATTTTTATTAAAACTATCATATGAAAAGTCAATAATCTATCCAAAAAAATGAATGGTATAAAAATATAAATCCAAAATAAATCATATAAAAAACCTTCAATAAAATATGGAATATTTGTATCATAATAAATCAACTTCAATCAAGAATAATATCCCAAAAAGGATGTTGACATAGTTGAAAATGATCTGTAAAAATCATTCAGAGAAATATCCCTTTTCATGAAATCATTTAAAACATAAATAAAGAATGTCATTTAGAATATTTTTTGGAATTAAAGTGTCACATACCACATTGACACTTTTGAAAGTAATTAACATTTTCAAACATTAATGTCCATATAAATAAATCCATAAAACCATTTTCAATACATATACATTAATGCGAAAGGTTTAGAAGAATAAATATTTAAGAAATTTATAATGATGTTTTATTAAAAATTCCGTTAAAAATAATCCCTTTGAAAACTATTTTATGAAACATTGATGTGGATAATATATATTTCCTAGTAGATAGTTACGTAAAAAAAACCTCAGATAATAAAGATATTTTAAAATTTAACCTTACCTTGAAGGTTCTTTTGGTCGAGGGTACATTTATACTTCTGTATAATGACCATTGTATGTTATTATATTATACCATAACCATATTTATGTTTATTATATCATAAACTATTTATTTTGGATATTATACTACCAATTTAACAATGATTTCCAGGTGAAATTATCATTTTGGGTAATAATCACTTTCATTATAGTACATGTTTTAACTTGTTATCCTTGATCATATCATTTAGATCATGATTTAAAAACATCAAGAATATAAAACATGATTTATATATCATATATATTTAGAATATAAATTTTTATTATAGATAGATATATGAAATGTGTGGCATCATTTATGGAGACGGTAGGTCGTCCGTACAGATAAATGTTGTTTCCGTTTTCATATTGTATGGAATAGAAGTAAGTGAATGAGATATATGTGTGTAAATACATATTTATATTTATATTTATTTATATCCAGTAGAATAATAAAGTCATATATTACATATTTTTTAATAATATATATTTTTATAATCATCGTTGAATGGTGAACGTGGGAATGAATCTCATCGTGTTGTGGAGACGGTAATCTGTACGCACACACGAGGAATAATATCATTATATTGATGGTGAAATAGTATTTAATTGGATGTTATATCATATATAAATAATAATAAGCATGTTATATTTATTATCAACATCAATCATACTCATTATTATACACATCCTAATAATTAAGTGTTTGAATAACTAACTACACCACAACGTGGAGAAGGTAAGTCGTATATATGCACAAATGGTGACATTGTCATTTATTGGATGGATATAATATTGAAATATGGTTGTAAAATATTTATAATAACATCAAAATATATAAGAGGTAATGGAGTTATTATTTTGGTATGGAAACAAAAATTAAAGATGAAGTGGAAGAAGAAAAGAACTTGAATGTTGTGGTGAAATTATTTCCTCTTCTTCATGTGCATCCTATTTAGTAGATCAAAAGGAATCCATATGATGGATTTTTGATAAAATTATAGACACTAGGATGATGTGAGGGAAGTTGAGAGGATATTTGGGTAGGGTTTGGGACTACCAGATGGCTTGGGATTTGTGAAATTAAGAGAAGGGGATGTACCCTTTTATAAGAGAGGTGAGGGTCACTTTAGGAAAATCTTGAAATATTATTTTATAGTAATCTCATTTTCGGTTTCTAATGGCTCCAAAAAAATTATATATTTTATATGGTTGGTATGGGTCGAAAAACTCTCATCCAATATTTTTTAGATAGGTTTGGTCATCATATTATCCTTATACTTTAGATTTAACTCTTAGATAAATAGTTTGAAATTTACCATTTCTCATTGTATTTTTATATTATACAGTTCAGAAACATACTATAACAATCCTAGTGAACCCCATGTCGCTCATTATTAATAAATAAAATCTTATCTATGTCCTTTGGAAGAACCTTATATTATTAAATATATTATATCAATTAATAATATAGTATTTGTTTTAAAAACTCAATTATGTCAATTTTGACACTGTTTAATATTTGATTTTTTTTAAACACATAAAAACTTTATCACTCCGAATAAAATTTGTTTAATTATTCCTAAAATGTCATATTAACCTAAATTTATTTTGGAATTTAATCAGAAGTCTCAATTTACATTTACATGGATATTTATAATATCAATTATTTTAATATTTCATTAATAAGGTAATCACTGCATCACCATTGATTCATAAGGAAATTAAATTAAATAATGTATAAAAATTATAAATAAAATACTATTATGTAGGAAATATTTTTATCTTTCTAATGAATATTTATAGTCAAATTTATTTTATGTATAACCCCATATTAAAAATGGTTTTCTTATCAAACATTGAATTTTACACTTTTAACTCATCTTTAAATAAAATAATAATAAAAGTCATAATCTAATCCAATTGGAAAAAAGGATTATATTTTATTCCAGAGGTTGTTTTCTGTCAAATTAAACTTATCCAATAAAATTAACACATGTGTTCGGGTGATTATAATATCATTTTTACCATTAATTACCATATTTACTTTGAACCATGGTAAATAAATGTTAAAATTTACTATTACACAAAAATTATTTTCATCTTATTGAATCACATTTTACTTACTGATGTCAACCATGTTTCTCTGTTTTATTAAATTCAACTCACAAAAGTAGTAAATGTTTGTTTTATGCAAATTTTCAATTGCTCCTAGAAGGTGGGTAAAAGAGGTTAAAAAGTTCATTATAATTTTATACATCTACTTTTATTATAAAATGTATGAAATGAATTAAATATATCTTATATAGGTATTATATATATATTTTTACTTAAAATAAATTTTTATAAAATAAATAATTTTATAAATAAAAAGTCAGTTTTAAATAATAACGCATTGTTTTTAACTATTCATCAAAAATTGAAAGTTTTCATAAAAATAAAAAAAATTCAACTTAAGCTAATTTTGATATTCTGAACTGAAAAATGAAGTCTATTTTAAAAAATTCAAAACATTGAAGTTACATTTTTTAATTTAAAATTAATTCCAGTTGTCAAAACCAAAAAGATGGTTTTTAAAAAGTAAAAACTATCAATGGATTAACATGTGTTTATGTCAAATTTAAATGAGAAATTACATATAATGACCTATATGTTATTAAATGAAAAAAATATAATAAAATTATACATTAAAACAATTCAAATGTAGCAGTGGGGGTACTGCTGAACGACATGTACTGTAGCGGCGCCAGGGAAATGTAGCAGCAGCGGGCACTGTAGTAGCCATGTTTCTATTCATTGAATTGGCCATGGGCCAACATTTTTGGCCTACATGTGATATAATGGGCTACATACTCATTGGGCCTTTGGGATATGTAATGGGTCTCCCTATACCCAGTTAAAAAGTGGTCTTTTCTTTACATTAATAATAAAATGAGGCTTCAACCCTATCCTTTTAAAAAAATAGTATTTTTCACTATTCCTCAAAAGATGAAAGTTATCAGAAAAGTACCCTAAATTTATCCAATCTAAAATTTTCGGTCCTGCTTCTAATGAAGAATTTAATTTCATTAAAGTGAACAAATAATGATATTAAATATTGGTTTCAAAAAGTGTTCACCATTAAAAGGTTGTAAAATTTCATTTTTTGAAAAATACTTCTTTTATCAAAAAAAAATTTGTTCATATATTATATCTATGAAAAACATAATATGGATGTTAAAAATAAATATAATAGATATAAATTTCAAAATTTTGGTAATACTATTCATAAACGCTTTTTGAACGGCTAGTTTGGTATGTCGTGGTGCGCTCGAACTCATTGTTTCGTGTAGCGTAAGTTATTGAATTACCTTGAAAAGATAACATACTATGAAATATTCGGGTGTTACAATTTTGTTAAATTTACATTGAAAATAAAATATATTACTTATATTTATTTTATATTTATATTATATCTCATTATATATATGTTACATCAATATTAATATCTATTATAGTTACATTTGTAAATTATTATTTGTGATATAATGTTATCCAAAAAATAACATAACTAAAAAATTAATTTAAAATTATTATTTAGATTCAATTGTTATTTATTGTTGTTATGTGACCCTTATTATTATTATTTACTATTTATTTTTTGAAATTATTATTAATTATAACTTATTATTAAAAATTAGTATCAAATAATACAAAATTAAAATAAAGAATCCATTAATTATGATGACAAGCAATTTATAATTATTATTGTTTTGAATAATTTATTACATTCTATTATATATATATATGTATATATATATATATATATAAATACCTAAAATTGAAAATGAAATCATAGTTCATTTATTTATTTTTGAAATAATATTTGAGGTTTTTTTGTGAATTATTTAAATGCTTTTAGATGAGTGTGTGAAATCCCCTCATAGATTTCAACAAAAAAATTTGAGTTTTCATATGTTTTTTTAACCTAAAAACATTTTTTTTCTATAAACTCATAAAAAACCCTAAAATTCAGAGATTAAATATTATTTATATATTCAAAATGATATTTACGGAGTATTTTATCAAAATATTGTTAATAAATTTATTTAATTTATTTTTATTTTTTTTAATATTATGATTCTAATGATGTAAAATTTTTCAAAAAAATTAAGAGGTCCTACTATAATCATGCAATAAAAATATATTTCAATTTGAGGTTTAAAAAAGTTAAGAGTGATAAAAATATGTTAAAATAAATATATTTAAAATCTCACTTACTAGTTGTTGAATATAATTATCATTTAACTGTAAAATATATTTAAAAAAAATTTTATGTACTACTAACGAATTATAAGAAACAATTCTACCCATTATCAGCGACCAAAAAATTGATAAATGACACAAATTTGTCAAATCCAAGTCAACGTGTTGATATAAATAAAACTTAATTTTATTAAAAAATTGAGGATAAATTTTAATCCTCTCTCATCACTTATTACAACATTGATAAAGGTAAATTTTCTCATAGAATTGTTTATCATTGATAAAAGAATATTTTTGAGATATTTTTTATGTTATTAATATTTTACCATCTATCAGTGATATTTTATAATAAATAAAGGGTCCCTTGTGTATTAAATTTTATATATACTTATTTATACACTCTTGAATATATTTTACCTAAAATAAAAAAAATAAAAAAATAAATGTAATATATATATTTTTAAAATTAATCTATTTTTTCATGTATATATATTATTAATTATTTATGAATTTGAAAATAAAAACTAATAAATAAAAACTCAAGTGGATTCAAATTACTATTATAAAAGAGATAAAAGGGAATCAAGAAAACTACAGAACAAAAGAGAATGGGATATATAACTCAAGGGAGAGGAAAGAATATGAAAAAACTGACTACATGATATCATAATGAATGATTATTGGACAAAGGAAAAGCATAAAGTAAAAGTGATCTCATCCAAGAAAGGATAAACCTTGGTAAGCATTGAATAAATGGATTGAGTCAAAAAATAGTTATCAAAAATTAAACTTCAATTATAATTATATCTCAATGTTGAGGTGAAGCCCATTCCGAATATTCTAATTTTTTTTAACTTCTGCAAGCATCAGGTGTCATTCTATAGTAAAATAATTCTATAATACGAAGAGAATATGATTTCATAAAGCATAGGAATCCATACCAATCACCACCAGAATCCCACCTGAAATAGATTCATAAAAATTGATCTTAATGATCCCTTATGGTAGTATCATCTAAGAGCCACTAAATTTAGCTGGATTAATATGATGATAAAAAATTCCTTTTTTCCCCAAACATCTAAATTATTTTAATGTTTCTAATGAAAATGAAATTAGGAATAGATAAATTATGAAAATAAATCTCATTTCCATTCATCCGTAGGAACCAAGTGTAGGTACAATGGAGATAAACAATAGAAGAGGATAGAGAATGAAACTTATAACCTAATATTTGTTTCATTCTTTGATGATCATGATCTAATATAATAGGAGTCTTTACAAATAATTCACACACATTCAAATCATTAGTTCTGTTTATACAAACATGAAACATTGATTCATCATTGGTTGTGTAAAAAGGGAATTCCATCCACTAGCATGCATGCTGGTGAGACAGTAAATCTCTTATTGTGAGAAAATTACTTTAACAACCCAACCAATATATATTAACCTTATCATGAAGACTGAGCTTCTAGAAACCCATCCAAATGAGTTAAAAAAATATTCTAATCATAGGATAGAAATAAGGTATCTATATTCCATCGAGTAGCAATTTAAAGGTGTAAAATTTCACATCAAACAATCCTTCCCTAGATAAGGAATGTAAATAGAAAGAATTAATTTAACATCCCACCCACAAATGAACTAAAAAATAAGATCAATATTCAATATATAAATATTTTCATCGATAAGATCCTTCACCTAGTTCACATCCATTTAAATATATACGAGGTTCATGATAGAGCTGTTCGAATCACCCCATAGCTATGGATCATTCCAAATATTAATATGCTCCCAAATGATCTCTCTACAATATATATATATATATATCAACTGAATTAAGAGGGATGAAACACTAAATTAAATTCCACAAATAGAATGGACCCTATCTAAGATTATCATGATGAAAATTAGATTATTAAAAAATATTTAGCCTATAAAATCTGAGTATACAAGGATAGAGTATTATGAAGAATAATAAAATCATACTTGGAGGGAAGATCATGGTTAAATCTATAAAAATTTTGAATGCTAAGGCCACCCACCACCTTAGGATGACACAAAACCCCCCAATATAACCCATGATTTCCTTTAATTCAATCTTATTATCCCCATTTTTTCTGAACAATATTCATTATTTTGATAAAAATTAATGTATGTTAGCTTTAAAAGTGATATGACATACACTGGGATGGACTGAGCCATTGGCTTAATAAGAACATATTTCAATGATTTTGGGATTATGGAATGATGCCAACAATGCATCTTCCATATGAAAATATCCAAAACATCCTCATAAAATATCCTTCTTATATCTTACCACAATGTTCATAAGATCATGATATTTATGATTCGTTTAAAATAGATTAAATCTAATCAACTTTCACAAATCAACTTTCATATTGTGCCCCACACCATTGTTAATATAGATATCTAAGTTTTTTATAGCAAACATGTTATCTCAAAGCCTCATTTTAACATTTATTGATATAGATAATCTTCCTTAATTCATTAGGAATGTTTCTAGAAATTAGAAGGTTTTCATCATTAAATATGTTGTGAGAGATAATATGGCAACTTCAGGACCATCTTATGCCCTTAATAATCCATTTACATACAATATAATGAACAAATATGGAAAAAACATTATCCATAAGAATAAAAACGATGGGTGAAATGGGGATTACTTATCTATGAACACGAGAAAGATGAAATAAATTAATAAGAACCACATTCACATTAGTTTGGAAAGATACAAAGGAGACAAATTTCAACATCACATTAATGAAACGTTACCCAAAACTCATTCAATCAGTTTTGAAAATAATTTAATGAAATACCACCTAGGGGGGAGGTGAACACTAAAATATTAAAACATCATAAGAATAATTAGTTCCCAATTTCATTGTGAGATGGATCTTGTACAACATGACTCTTAGGGATTTTAAATGAAATATATATAGAATAATGTTTACAAATATAAATTGAGCGATATTTCCCTCATTAGTCAAATATTCCTTCTTAATATTAATGAACACCATAAAGGTATAGTGGCTACATTTATGGTAACAAGTGAGAACCACTAAAAAGTTTTTGGGTCATGACACCAATAATCATCACAATTATCCGAGTCCTTTACTAGAATCAATAAAATACTAATATCTAGAATTAGAAAACACAACCTATTTCCAATAAATCCCAATAGAAACATGGAAATATAAAGATATTTTTTCACTATATATTTAGGATTATCATGAGTAAAATCCTTTTACACAACTATATCACCATTATAAATAACACATCTCAAAAACTTATATCATACATTAATGTGTTTTTTCCACTCATGAAACATCTGATTATTTGTATGAAATATTTCAAGTTGAATCCCAAAAAAAGATAATAAATCTATAGATCTATAATTAGTTCACCAATTATTCCCCTTAACCCAATAGATTCTTTAATATACTCTATAATATTCATATACTCAGCCTATGTTTTAGATAAAGCAATAATATTCTATAATGTTTCTTTCCAATGAAAAACACACCCACAAAGGGTAAAATAATAACCTATAAAATATCTTCTCTTTTAAATATAACCTAAAAAATATGAGTCAACGAGGACAATCACACCATATTGTGATCGCTAACAGTGGATGAAAAATGCAGTAGTCCCATCTGTATATTAAAAGACCCACTAGAGAACATTCCAATGATATTTACTATAATTATATATATATAATCTAACAAAACTAACTCTATTAGCTAAATAATTATAGGTTTATTACATAAAATACATCCAAGAAACCACTACACTAGAATACGAAAAGAAATACATATATTTAGCCTCATCATCTCACCAGGGACATAAAAAAGATGAACAAATAAAATTAATAGTAAAAGCAGTTCTTATATGCATGTAAATATTTATATTAAACTTATAAAGAACATTTTTAATGTATTTATTCTAACTCAAATCTAAGATGCCGAAATTCTTGTCCTTCTGTGTCTCCATGCCACAAATTTTCTTCGAAAAACCCAAATCATTCACATCCAATTATGAATTCCATAGTTCTTTAAAAAATTAATCTTAATATTATCCTCATATACAATCAATATCTAATAAACATAGAGTATTAGGTAATAAAAACCTCCATTACGAAAAATTGTTATGAAAAATAAAACAATAATAAAATCTCCTTAAAAACTGCAACTGTTCATAAATGTGTCAAACATCTTGTACCACTGTATGAGTGACTATTAAGCCATAAAGAGATGTATTCAATTAAAAAAATAAATTAATCCTTAACTAAATCTAAAAAACATTATATCTTCATCATATATAAATCCTCCTCAAGATATCCATGGAAAAAGTGGTATTCAAATCCAACATCTTCAAATCATGTTTCTACAAAGACACAATATGCAACAAATCTCTAATAGAGCTATAATTTACAAATTTTGAGATGAAACATATGAAGTAATCAATTTGAGATTAATTTAATCTTTAATAACTAATAGTTCATTATATCCTTCTCCTTCAGTTGTTGGGATTACATATTTCACATCAAACACCCATACATAGTTGGAATCTTTATTACAATTTGTGATTTTACCAAATCCCATGTATAATTTTTCAAAACTAACTCAATTTCATTTGGAATAGCCCACATTCTTCTTCCAAAATCATTTCAGGCAATGACATCTATATAATTCCTAGTTTCAATATTCAAATCACCACCTTTAGTCACATTATGTGACAATGAAACCAATTTTTCCATATCATACCTCTATAGAGGTCTATTATTTGTTCATATCTTTTATTTTTTTAATTTAAAATTTTAATGGATGTGGAGAAGGAGAAATATCATAAGAAATAATATATTTCTTATCAGATGAGTAATATAGTGTCGAATATGATTAAATTCCATCTTCAACATGAGTCGTATATTTTTTATTATCTGAAATCATAGGAAAGTGATGGAGTTAACAAAACAATTTCACAAAATATAACATTATTTCTAATAATAAAATTGTTACATTTAGGATAGAATAATTTATATTCTTTAACAAATGATTTTTAACTAATAATGATACCCTTTCTCAATCATGGTTTTAATTTTACAAAATATACATGATAGAAATAGAAAAACCAAATATTTTCAAATTTGAGTATGATTCAATAGTACTAGATTATAAATCTTTTGGATACATCATTCCAATACTAGTTAGGGGTGATTAATTAATTAAAAAAAATGTAGTTAGTACAAATTTTTTTAAAAATGATTTTAGTAAATGAGAGGTAGAGAGAATATAGCATACCTTCTCTATCAGTATATAGTTTATGAGTTCTTCTATGACAATTGAAGTGGAGTAATAGGAACTCCAAAATTCCAATAAAAATCCTTCTGATTTAAAAAATAAAATATGTATTGAGAAATAAATTAAAGTACATTATCTGTGTGAAGGAACTTAACTTATTTACCAATATCATTTTCAATAATAATCATCCATTGTTTATATTTTTCAAAGAATACATTTTTGTACTATAATGAAAAACAAACAATATCATAGAAAATTCAAAAATAATGGTTAACATGTAGGATACACCACATTTAGAAAGAAAAGGAGTTAGATAACAATGATTTGAATTTATATATCTTAGTTTCTCTTTTATATTTTGTGTTTCATTTCCAAAAAAAACACTTTTCCACTTCCCAAATATACAATATTAAAGAAAGTAGAAATTTTGGATACCCTGACCATCTAGATGACCTCCTTTACACAATTAAATCATTAAATTAGGACTCATGTGTCCAAGATTCATATGAAATAATTTTTAAATAACAATATCAAATAAAGTTTTAAAAATAGTTGTATCACTAATAATAATCGATCGTTGAAGAACATACAACCTACAAATTTTTTTCCCTTTTTATTACTATAAATGATACTTTAATAAATATAAATAATTTAATTTCACTAAGGTTATTATACCCATTTTTGTGAATGTACATAAAATAAAATAAATGTATATTAATATTATGGACATGCTTCACAGTACTAGGAGTTTCCAAATTGCCTTTGAATATCTTAATTTTGATGGTTATAATTCTAATAATCCTACAAGAAGCATTATTTCTCATCATGATATTACTATTTTTAGGAATTTATTATGTTGAATCCTAGAACAAATTGGTAGAGATATGAATAATACATCGTGAATGAAGAATCCATTCATCACATAATTTGGATTCACTAATAGAAACAACTAGAAGTTCCCCATTACTATTATCATCATATAATAAACATGCTTCAACATAATTTTATTATTTCCTTCAATTCTAATTGAAAATTTCATATTATTGTTAATATGTTATAGATTAAAACATTAATACTTAATGTGACCATTTTTCTTACAATAATTATATGTTTTAACTTTATAAATGTATATTGACCTACCCATTTCAAAAAATATCATTTAACATAATCGTCTTCTAGAAACCAAACCCTCCATATAGGATTCTGAACTAACCAAAAGGTAATTTATTCTATAATTGAAAAATTGATCCTCGTAGATGTTATTGAGAATAACTGTAAAATAAAAATAGATAATTGTTTATATAACGGCCACATATAATGGAGGAAAATAACATTAAAATAGTATCATAATCTTCTTCATCATATTTCAACTCCATAATTTCAAGATAAAAAAATTATATTAAAAATACTAACTCTTCTAAAATAGATTTATGTTATCACATGCGATGAGAGTATATAATTTTCTTCAGATAAATCTTACTAGTAAGTCTCTTATATAGGTTAGAGTACTGTAAAATGGTAAGAGAGTTGGCCAGTTTCTATTAAAAAAGCAAACGAACGAAAAAATTCATAAATACCATAAACCATTTTTACAAATAGAAGATAATTAAAATATATTAATGATATAAAAAAATTATTAACGTTAAAATTTTAATTTTATAATAAAATAAATTAATAAAATCATAATAATAAAATAAATAGAGAATATGTGATTACATGTTTTAGAATTTTGGTGGATTAGGGAATTGATTATGTTGAATGAATAAAATTTAGAAATAAATAAAAATTAAGACAATTTTTAATGTATAAAATTTTTTTATGGACTTTTGGATATATCTCAAGAGATCCCCATTGAAAACCACCTCAATTTTTCGAGAAATAATTTTTCCTCTTTTGGCATTTACAGTAGAAAAGATACCAAATCATCATTTATTTTTTAGGTTGTAGTAAGAAACAAAATTTAAAATTAATAGAAGGTTCTAGGAAAGTATTACAATAATCGTAAAATATAATATTACCTTGTATTTTAATGGAAATATAATTTAATCATTAGTCACTCACATTAATTATAGTGATAACCTATTATAGAATAAAGATGAGTAAAGTGGATTTACTTATATAAATTGTGTTTTAGTATATTATATATTCAATATAAATAATATGAGGAAAATTTATGATAGAATGAGAAAAAATATGAAACATATAAGATATTATAGTTATATAACACTATATATTAGAGATAATATGATATATAAAATGAGAGAACTTGAGATAGATTTAGTGACTGTAGCAAGTTAGAATTAGAGAATGGGTGAGAATGTTACTTTCAAGACAAGAAAGATGTCTATTTGTTGTTTGAAATTCATTAGATAACCTTTAATAATTTTTGGGGGTTATTTAATACATTAATGACCGTAAATAATTAATTTCTAACATCATTAAATGCAGTCTTTTACCTATTATCAAGAAAACATTGGAAACAAGGTATCCTCCAACAAGTATCTGGTGGGGCTACTACTACTATCCATGTTCTACCTAACCCCACCAGATCAAAAATAAGAAAATTTTATATGAATTTCAAATATTCATATTTTCAAATAGTTGGTAATCCTCCAAAAAGTATCTAGTGGACTCCTATTGGATGGGGATTCTATTTTATATAACACCGGATATTGGGTGGCACTATTTCTTCTATTCAATGCTGCCTATAGTTTAAAGCATCAAAAAGAGGTTCATCCACTCCCTTTAAAATCATTCTAATTATCATATATTTCATCCATCCAAGGGTTCAATATATCCATTAAAACCCTTCAATTATACTTCATGTTCATTAAAATATTCTAAAATAAAGTCATCAAGTCTAAATTCTAAAAACATAAAATAAATAATTAAATGTTTTAAATAGTGTTTGTCATTATTACAACTAAAGAGAGTGAGAGTAAAAAAATACCCATTTGAACAAAAAAAAATTCAATTATATAATAGGAATATAAATTTGACAGAATTAAAAAATGAAAATGATTTTTATCATAGAAAAGATACACAAGTTATTTAAACAATAATTCTTTTTGGGGATTTAAATTTTCTTCATAATGTTATAGAGATAAATATTATAGTTCTATTACCAAAATTTCTCCAAATTACCAAAACATATGCCCAAAATATACAACTTCTATATCATTAATATTATAAAAAATATGTCATATATAGGGTTACTATAAAATATAAAAAATAAAAACTAAATTTTTCAATATCAGCAATATTTCTGTGTGATGAAATCAATAATTTTGATAATTTAAAAAAAATTAAAATATAGAAAGTTATAATTTCAATAATTCTCATAATAAAAGAGAAAAATTTTTATTTTAAAAAATAATGATAAATTGAGAAACAAATATTTGAAAAATATTTTCAAAGAATCTTCAATGCTAAAATATTGTTTTTTAAAAAATGTAGATATAAAATGGGTGTATCCTCTAAGATCATTTTATTATTAAAAAGATTAACTCCCCCTAAAAAATCAATAACGTTTGATAGGGGTAACATATCAATTAGAAAAAAATAAATAAATATATAAAATATTGTACTTTTTTTAAATCATTCCATGTAAAAATTTTAGAAAATATTAAATTAATAATATATAGAAAATTCTTCGAGACTATAGAACTAGTTATATAGAAAATGACCACTAATTGTCGCTATGTTGAATATTAGATTAAAAATCCAACAATCCCATTTCGAGGTAAATCCAATAATAGAGTATATAGTAAAATACATTAATATTTTTCTATCTAGAAAATAATTATTTTCATTGACTATTAGACTCACATTGTTTTTCCAAGATAATGAAAAGATTGGAAAACATTTTTCTGAAAAAGAAATACATTATATTATATTTTAAAATTAAACAGAAAAAATATCAATCGTTCAACTATTTGGAGATAACTATTACAATATAATCATACTCAACTCACTTTTAATAAATTCAATTGTAAGGTGTTTAGTGAAGATATCAGAAAGTTTATGGGTTGTATATATAATGTAAATAATGATATTAGCTTATTGAATTTGACCTAAAAGAAAATTAGTTGTTGCATCAATGTGATTAGTGTGAGGGAATTGTATATGGATTGTAGGGATTCAAATCACATTGTTTCTTTCATACTTGATAGGGATAAGATAAAATTTAATGCCCAAAGTCTAAGAGAGTATGTTACATCCATATTAATTAAGTGAAATAACCATACTGGCTATGTGTTATGCATCATCTAAAAAAATAGAAACATAGTTTTTCTTTTTTCTTACTCCATAGGATTAGGTATTTTTATATTAGGTGGAATGTATCACTCAATGTTTTCCAATCTAATTGGGATCCTTAAAAATTATCTCTATAAAAACATTTCATGGGTGTTTTTATTTGTTTAGAATTATCCATGAAAATCTTATTTATAATACCATTAGTGAATTTACTATGGTTTAAAAATGTTCTATCAAATTTATGGAAAATTGGAAAACTAAGAATATATTTGAGTTATACAATAAATCATATTTATAACATATTATTTAGTAAATAAAATAAATTAATTACAATGATTTTCATTTTTTTAGTTCAAATTAATATTTTAAAAAAAATATAATTAATAATAAATTATTGGAAAACGTTTTGAGAAACATATTGGAATTTATTTTCCAATTTTAAAATAATTTGAAAAATTAAACATAGTTATACTCTCATACAAATATAGATGGATATATTAAAAACCATATGGAGAATTTGTTAACTCCAAAACGTTATTATAAAATTTAGGATATTTAAAACTAGGTTGTTGATCTAGAAAAAAAATTTAGATATAAAAATATTTATAAATTAACATTTCAAATCAATTTGGAGTTTTATTAAATTAAAATGACCACTGAACTACAAAATGATAATAATACATTCAATTAGTGAAATGGGTGAAATGATTTTAAATAATCAATAATTTATTCTTGATTTTATACTTTGTCAAGAATTAATTCTCATGAGAATGAAAATTTCTTAATTTCAAAGATATTTATTTGACAAAATTCACTAAATTTTTATAATTAGATGATTATTTGGGTATTCTAAGAGAGAATAAACATTATTCCGTTAAAATATTTTCAACAAAATTTGCATAGAAATTATCATGCTATCACACATTAAAGAATCATCTAGGGATTTATGTTAAGTGATAAATAAAATATTGATGTTCAACCACTTTTATGACAGATCATCTAGTATTATTTCATATTGTAATTCAACAATAACATTTTGAGGTGAATACTTTTCAGATTCCAACCATTCATTAGGTAAAAGAGTAAAAGTGGGTTCTTCAAAACCTACATGTAAATTATAATATTTATGGTCATGTTAAGTAAAAATAGGGTGGTCAAAATTATCATCACTTTGGGGAAATGATATAGAAATATTCTTATAAAATTGGTTGCAAATTAATACTAATAAAGCCAGCGTATTCTTATTGAATATGTGGAAGGATTTACAAAAATTTTAGTAACCAATAAATATAAAATCATCATATTGTGGTTCAAAAATTCATATATTATACTTGGTATTGTGGATAAAATTACAAACCAAAAACATTAAAAGGCCAACATTAGTAAATTTTTATTTTCCATAGTTCATATGGTGTTTTTCTTATGATGGGACTTATGAGGAAATGATTATGGATAAATAAATTTGTATTAATGAACCTAGAAAAAAAATTATTAGGGAATTTAATATAATTCAACAGAGTCCATGAAATTTCTTAAAGGTTCATATTTCCTCTTTTCACAACATTATTTTTTTGAGATGTTATATGTGTGTCGAATTAGTGATGATAACCTTGTGAATGAAAAGAATTTTTAATGAATTCATTATCAAATTATCCACCATGTTCACTAATATGGGAACATAGTTTAAATCCTTTTCATATTCAAAATTCGGTGAAAATTTGATAATGATATTACATACCTCATTTTTATGATCTAAGGAGAAAGACCCTGAAAATCTAGTATAGTCGTTTATAATTAAAAGGGTATAATTTTTATTTTTGATGTTAAATACTTGAATTGGCCCAAAATGGTCAGGGATAATTATTCCCAAGGATTTAAATAATTATATAATTTTTTTCATTTAAAATAATTTTTTATTACATTTCAATTTAAAAATTTACAAAAAATAAGTTATATTTTAATGTAAATTTTGGAAAATATCATATTATTCTATTACATTTGATATTGACTAGATATTTATTGTTACAACAACCTTGGATATAACCCTAATGATAAGAATAATTATCTTGTCCACAAAAAAAGATAACATTTTAACTTGTATAATATTTAATATTTATAATATAAAACATTATAAAATGAGATATGGTAAATAAAATATTCATTTTTGAATTAAAAAAATTATATATTTCATTTTTATATATGATTTATAAACATTTATCACATAAATAACTAATACTTTGTATATATTTATTTAAAATATTTCTACACATAACATTTTTATACAAATTAGTGTTGGATAAATGAGTCACACATATAAAATTAATTTTTCCTTTTTGACATCTTTAAATTTGATATGTACTCTATATAAGATTATGAGATGACTGAATTTAGAATTATTACCACACATAATCTTCAAGAATCCACTATACATATATGATTAAGATTCTCATGTTTTCCTCATGATACCCCTTTATTAAATTTTTATAAGACAATAATATTTTTTTACGGATATATTGGGTCCACTTAAGTTATCCAAAAATGAATTTGGATTCCAAAAGTGTTTAGAAAAATGATTTTCAATTACAAATATTGGTTGAGAATAAATTATCATTATTATACAACATATATCATTTTTAAAATTAAATTCACAAACATGATGACCAATTTTATTACAATAATTTAAAATTTTATTATTAAAACTTCTTTTCACAAAAGTTGTGTTTTTAGATTTTTTGTGAAAACTATGACATTTTAAACAACCAACCCGGGAATTACTTTAAAGAACTTGTGGAGATCCCAAAATTTCAATCATGTTTTCTCTACCATATATAAAATGATAAATAGTAATTTAAATATACTAAATTTAGAATTCCAAATTTTAAATCATCGGTTTATATTTTATTTTTAAAATAAAATAATCAATTTCATTTAAAATATGATCTTTTTCAAAAACAAACACTTTATAATTCTTTGTAATATCATTCTATTTTGACAAATATTCTCAAAAACCATCTTGAATTTATTATCTAGAATAAATAGTATTTTTATAACATAGATAAGTGCTTTATGTGGTAGAAGGGAAATAACTAAAAGAAGTATAATTTACATCATTACACACCTCGATATTGGCCTATTGGTACTTAGGAATTTCATTTCTGGAATTATATATTAAAAGTGTGACCTCTATTTCACTATTGGTTGGGACATTATGAGATTTATTTCCTTCATTAATTTCATTATACATTTTTTTCAAGTGAAAATCCTACTAAATGTGACCCATATTCTTTATATTTGTGAATGTGGCTTCAATTTCTTGATTTTCCTTTCTAAATCATAGAATATATATTTTCTTTCACATTTACTTATTAAAATGAGAGAAATATTTGAAATATAGATTCCATTATCAGATGAGTTATTATTGATTTATTTTAATGGATTGTCTTTTTTACTATAATTAGAATTATATTCCTCATTTTTAACTTATCTAATCATAATTATCTCATATTACTTGAAAAAAATAATGATCTCGTCAACCACAAGATTCTTTATGTATTTAGAATTTTAATTTATTATGAATTTTGATTCCTATTTTCTTTGTAAAACCAAAATGATTTTCATTACTAATATTCATGTAGAAAAACAATTACTATTATCATTTCTACTATTATAAAATCTAATAAATTGAGAAAACATTTCGATAATATATTCGCTAGGTTGTATAGATAAACTCTAAAATCCATTTATAATCAAATATAATTTATTATAATTTAATATATTCTTCTACTTCATGAGTTTACTCTAAGATTCACAAAATTTAATGATCCATTTCTCATATATAAATTCAATTAAATTCATTAAGGATAAAACTACAATGTAAGGAATTCATTGCATGAGCATCTAGTTCAAGATTAGAAATGTCTTTAGGATTCCATCTATCTCCCTTCTTAGATGTAGGGATATAAAAATTCATAACAACCCTATTTGTGGGATAAATAATAGATATATTAATTATATACAACCATGTTTTCCAATAAACATAAATATTACCGTTATAAAAGGCTGAGAGACCCATAAAGTGGGATTTGGGAGCACCATGGGTGTTTGAAAAATCCATTTTAATAAAATTACTAAAAAATGATTTAAGGAATGTTTAAATCAAATAAACTATAAAAATAATTTAAAATAATGAATAGAAGCAATTTATGAACTGTTTTATAGAAAATATTAGTCAGAGTAGGGTAAAATAGAAAAAAGGGGGGATTGAACTACAATTAAAATAATGGGAAAAAATTCTTAAAGAAAAAATACCTTTTTCTAATTGGTACAATATAATTAAAACAATTTTTAAGAGATTAAATATTATTTTTACAAGAATAATGATATAATAATTTATGTTTTAAAAATTGAATAACTAAATTGTCATTATCATATTATGTGCTTTAGTGTATTGATGGATAAATTAATTTATTAACTTAAATTATAGAATGTGATAAATAAATAAAAAATGTTGAATGTAAATAAAGAACATAAATTATTAAATATGTTTGGAAATATATCAACAAACACTCATAATTATACCACTTTAATTACTTAAGTATTTAATGTTTTATTCTCTGTAATTTGAATATTCTCATGATACTAAAACCCCATTAATTTTTAAGAATTACCAAGAAACCAGAATTTTAATGAAAACAATTTTTTATTGGATATAGTTATAAACATCAAAGATAATATTCATTTTCATTTTTATAGTTATGATACAAAATCCTGAGACCCTCACATTAAAGATAGTGAGCACCAATAATACAAGAAATAGGAGTATGGGATTTATTAAAAGTAATCATGTTCCAGTACAATATTGATTATCTCTTATGAATATGAAAAAAATAGAAGAGAATAAGAAAAATGATAAGTGTGATAAGATATTAAAATAATCACATACTCTGTTTTGGAGAAGATATGATTTTAAAACGTAGAGAACATGAGATAGATTTAGTGAATGTAGCACTTTTTCCTTGGCTAAGGGATGATAATTATGGTTTCCAAGACCATAAACGGGTCCATTTATATACATGGAATGCTTTGGGAACCTTATAAAATTTTTTGAGGATAAAAAATCCATTAAATTCAAAAATTAATAAATTTTGAAAATCATTAAATACTGGATTGGACCAGTTATCTTGACTCAATTGAATACCCAATATCCTCTATGGAGTAGGAAATGGAATTTCTATTTAATCCTATATTACTAATGAATCCACTATATTTAATATGAGCACTCATTGGATGTCCACAGAAAAACTTTTCCATGAAATTCTACTGAACATCTAATCTTTATAGCTAGTGCTCCTCCATCAGGTAGTTGGTGGAATCTTACTGGAGTGGGATTCTATTTTCTATTCCACGATCTAGTCAATGATTCCCTTGGTTTTGATCTTCAAAAAACGGCACCTCTAGTTCCTTTAAAATCCATATAAAGATTTTTTTGTCTCCATCTTAATATTAAATACATATATTCATACACTTCAAATAATATCGTGGGTTATTAAAAAATTCAAACATGATTTCATCATTTCTAATAGGAAAACACTAAAATGAAATTTTTAAGCGCTAGAAAGAGTTATTTTGATCATTGTGAAGAAAAATGGTGAGAGTTAAAATATCTTCCTCAATTAAAGATTCTAAACTTTTATCCACAAAACATTATCTATGTTCAAATTTAGAAAATTATACACAATTTTGTTTGATAGATGCCAATATATATTTGGGAAAGACTTATGATACTTGTATTGATTTTTCAATGTTTTCAATGAATTAGTAATATTGTAAAATCGAAAAAATGAATCTTCCAAATCCATATGTTTGAGAACATCCCATATCATAAACTACCATAATAAAAACATGGATTTCTGAAAAAAAAAATTAAGAATATATAACATTATGGCTGGCATTGCAAGAAAAAGAAATATGATTGTGAATGTATATTATATCTAGAGTTAATAAAACCTTTCCATGATATTTTTGGGTGTAAAAATCATATAATTAATAACCATAGAATAAAGGGAAAATGGAAAATTGTTATGTGGAAAAAAGAATTTGGGAAATACCATGGGCATAGGTGATACTATATATAACTATGATATATTGGTCTTACCATGTTTCTCTTTGGTATGTATAATTACATAAAAATAGTGGTATTGTTGACCAATATTAATGGATACATTTAACCTAAAGTAATAGAGGGGTTATTATCATCATTAATTATTATAGTAAATTGTTGTTGACAAAATTTATGGTAGCATGAGAGTACCACTGAAAATTATTTGGGCTATGACGCCATCATTTCCAATAATAAATTCATGAAAAGAATAATAAAATCTTTTAAAGTATTTCAAAATGACTATCTTAATAACCAAGAGCCAGCTTTTGGAAACTTATCTATTTTTAATGGTATGGAAAATATTATACACAATGATATCATTATCTATAATGAATCTGTTAAATATAGATTCCCCTTGTTGTTTTGAACCCAATTTTTCATGGAGAAAATAAAGGATGTTGGCATGAATCTTAAAAAAATATTATAAAAAACATTATAGAGACAAATAGTTATAAACGTATAAAAAATTGATTTATTTGAATATTTTATAGTAAAGGTGATGGGAGGAGTATAATTAAAATCCATGATATTTTCTCACACACCCAAATGATAAAAAATAACACAATAAACATTCGACAAAAAATATGCCCATTTTATTTAAATAAAAACATATGATGACCATTGGGTATCAGTCGATTCAATGCATGAATATGTTTAATGTTCACTATAACTTTCTATAGATATATATCATGTAATAAATCCTAATTAATAACCACAATAACCAAAGGATCAAAATAATAAAAAATATCCTAAAACCTTCCTTGTAATTATGAATTTAAAAATTTAAGAATAAGATTACGAATTCCCACTTCAGTGTCTACAGGATCCCTTGATATTTCATTTGTTTTTATCAAATAAAATGGTAATTAAATTAATAATAATTTGTATATATGAACAATAAAAATGATAATAGAAGTTATGAAGAAAATAAGGGCATATTTAAAGATGTGAAAATTAAATTTAACATATAAAATAATGTATAGAAACAAAATTAGAATGATAAATAATAAAATAAATAGGGAGTGAGTAACACATATTTCTTCAACTTTTCCTACATAATCATATATGTTTATTTTTAGTAATCTGGTTGAAACATTCTTCTAGAATGTAATGGTAATACATCCTTGGTTTAGTAGTGGTGAACTATATTTATTATGAACTAATAGTATAGTCACTGGAATACATGCTAGAAGAAACTGTAACCCAGGGGCATGAATAATTTAGAATTTAATTTTCTATAAAAAACTATGAACTTCTATGAAAAAAAAGGAACAAACTATATTATTGATAATATAAAAATTGGTAAAAAATATGAGAAAATTGTGAAAAATTATGAACCAATTTATTTAAGTTCAATAATTTATAAGAAAATATCATCTACTATTATAAACATTAAAATTAGTGACAAATATAAAAAAATTTACTTTCATGAAAAATATATATACCAATGAAAAATAAATGAACACATTTTACAACAATATGAACCTATAGAAATGTTGAATATTTAAAAAATTAACTTGTATAAATATGAACCTATAAAAATATAAACCCTTATAGAAAATATGAACCAATTAAAAAAAAATAATCCTATTAAAATGTGAGCTCTTAAAAATATGAACCCTAATGAAAAATATTATCATTTGTAAAAATATATATATAAATGATTTTCAACCTTTAAAAATATGAAACTTGGTAAAATACATGAGACTATGAAACAAAATATGTAATTTTAATGATATGAACCATGGTAAAATACATCAAACTATAAAAAATATAAAAATATGAAGACAAATACAAATTTATCGAAAATAGAAAAAAATTGAGAAGTGTGAAACATATAACCATGTAGAAGAAATATGCAGAACCCCATATAACCAAAATTATATACCTATAAATAATATTGACCTATAAAATTTATGAACATATATTTTTAAGTGGGAGCTGTTATAAAAAATATTTAAACTACTATATTAAACATAAAAAATAGGTACTCATGTGAAGAAATATATAACTAATTGAAATAAAAATTTTCACTTATATAAAACAATATGATATTGTATGAAAAAATTGAACAAATCAGAAAAAAATATAAATCTATGAAAAAAATTGAAATAAAAAAATAAAATAGCTGGTAATTTTTTGGAAAATGTAATAATATGAAGTACAGAAAAAAAAATATAAACCAGTTAAAAATTATGAATCTGTTAAAATATATAAAATTTAAAATAAACGCATAGGTAGAAAATATGAACATGTAAAAAATATGAGCCTATAAAAATATGAACTGGCTAAATATAAAATAACCCATCAAAACTGTATGTATAATATAAATGGGTTGGCTTATGTTGAACAATGTGTACTCATGACAAAAAATATGATCTTGTTGAAAAATATATACAGTACAAAATTTTAACCAATAAAAATATGAACCCTAGTGTGAAAATATAAACTTGAAAATATATCTATTATTAGAAATATGAACCATTGTGAAAAAATTGATGCAGAAAATAAGAGGAGGTCCTAAATTAGAGTAATATTAGTGTAACAAATCGATTTCAGGGGATGGATAATAAGAAGAGGATATTAGAAATTTGAGTAAACCTAGAAAGAGAAATAGACATGGTGGACACCATTTTTTGGAGCCTTACTCGATGAATTATGACCTTGATAATTGAAAACTTCACTCAATGGATGTGCATCTATTGAGATACAGTTGATAACCTGGATAAATATCACTGAATGATGGATTATAGGCATGGATGGTAGCATATATAAGGAGTAAATTATCATGCTTGTAGAAAGGACAAATTAATTTATTTTTTGGTTTTTTAATTGGAATAATATTTTATGTGATAATGATTAGAGTAAATATATGGAGATGAAGAAGTGAGGACTGGGATAGAGAGGAATAAGTGAGAATGGTGATGTACATGATGGTCGGGTGGAGGGGATGTCAGTGAACAAACTATGAAAGTTCAGTTTTGTGAGAGAGGCCCTAGTCATGACTAAAGGATATAGTTATTGAACATGATCATTAATTGGATATAGATTCGGAAGAGTGTAATATTTATTGTGAGTTAGGGTTTTTGAAGTCAACATAGTCTGTTTCACAAAGATAGGAAGTGAATGAAATTTAAGTAGAAATTGAAATTGGAAACTTCAGTTGAGGAGGGGCTATTAAGTAGGTTTCAATTACTAATGAGGAGACACGATTGATGGGATGAACATGATTTAGAATATATAATGGATATAAAAATACATTAAATATGTTAAATACAGTATTATGAACTATAAAAATATATTAAATATATATATATTTTTTAATTTATATATTTTTATTCTTATTATATAATTTTTAAAATATATATATATATATATTTTTATGATATACATATATATTTATAATTATGTGTTTCTAAGTGTTTATATATTATTTCATATATAATTATATAAAATTAGAAAATATGAATATAAATATATTAAAATATTTTCAAATATATAATTTCATTTTAAAATACAAAGCATCTTAAAATAAAAATTTATAATCAATCTAATTTTCATAAATTATAAAAATAAATTGTACATAATTTATATTAATCAATAAATATATGAATGTTTTCTTATCTAGAAGCCAAATTTTTTATATTTTTATTAAAGTTGAATGAAAATGAGAACAATCATGAAATAAAATGAATGTGGTTATAAAAGGTTTTGGGACCAAGTTGGTTGGAGAAAGATTATAGATGAGAAGATAAGATTTTATTTCAAGTGTTTTAATTTCTTGAAAAATAATAAATAACTAAATTCACATTGTAATGTCTTGGAAATTAGACAAATCATTGTATTTAGTAAAATAGACTCAGAATACTTAAGAAAATATATCATATTGAGAAGAGGTTTTCAAGAGGAAAAGGATTTTCAGACACACCTTGGAGTTGGAATTTTGTTCTAATCATAATAAGGATGAGAATTAGATTCTTATTAGATATAATGCAAAATATGAAGATGATTTGTTATTTTCTTATACATAAAAGTCATAAGTTATCTGTAAAATTGTGATGAATGTCTTATGAATGAATGGGGATGTGATGCCAATCAAAATGAGGACATCAAATAAGGATGATGTGGGAAAAGATAGGATGTTACAGTAATTACCAATGAATATTAGGTGATTTTATGTTGATCTTCAATATATTCAATGTCACGAGAAAGTCATGATAAATTATAATGTTTGAAAAAAGTAGACTGTTTCTGAAACTAAATATTTCGGGTCTCAATCCATCAACTTGAGATTATCAGATGAAAATTTGTTTGAGGGATGGTATGGTTGATAGAAAAGTGAATATATGAAGATGTATGTTTTTTTTCATACCAATTAAACTTGAGAAAAAAATCTTCAGAAATATTATTTGAGTTCTAGATGTTCATTGGTATCTTAATTTAAAAAGAAATGAATGTTCTAATGTTTTAGATATTGAAACCAGTCTATCAAAAATGGTGTACCAACAATCAATGGAGTGAACATGATACTGATCATTATATGCAATGATGGTTTCTAAAATAATCATAGGGAAAAAATTTATTTGTGGGGAATTATTGGGGATAATTAAAAGAAAATAAATTTGGAGTTATATGGACTAGTTCATGTAGAGAATAATAAAATATTATTATGACCTATATGAATAATAAAATAAGATATTAATCAATAATATAGTCAACCATTTCATCATGATAAATTGTTGATTGTTTTATTTAACAAATGGGTGAACATAAAAGAAGAACTCTGATGTATTTTCTTTAGCTCATGAGATAAAGTAACATTTTAATTATAATTTTAGTTGAGTTAAGATCCTTTAGAGTAGCATTGAAACTGATTAACGGTGTGAAGACAATATCTATTCATTGGACACAATATGATTATTATGGGAAAATAAGAAAATGATATTTGTTTTAAATTTTTCCAAGTGTTATCAAGAATATTAAAGATGTTTTTGAAGAAGTTTGAATAATCGTTTTAATATGATTTTTTTTGTGTAAATTAATATGATGATGAATCTTCTGTCTCCATTATAATGGATAAATTGTAATGATTATTTGGTCCTGAGAATTACATTGATAAGGCATAGGTTTTTTTAACTATCATGGAGAAATGTAGTAAATGATATGATTTCTACACTGTAATGAGGAAATTAGAATGAGGAATCAAAATCAGAATAAAGTTAGTGGAGTAAATATGAGGCTATTTTGAGTCATGAAGATTCAATTGGACACTAAAAGAGTTAAAAAAGAACTAAAGAATTCAAATATGTTGCTGATATTTTATGGAAATGTGATGATTCAGTAAATTTGGTTGAGTAGGAATATTGTTTATAATCATGCCCAAACCACTTTTGGGTCATCTATAAAAGGATAAGGTACTTTTTACTTTATGAAAAGAGTAATGTGTGAGAATGGAGAGACAGAAGCCTGGATGTTATAGGCTGAAGTAGTTTCTGGATAATTCTTTTTTAAGTAAAGTCAGTGGAAAAAAATAAGGACAAGAGACAATATCATAATCAGAGTTTCCAAAATAAGACCAAGGAATCCAAATTAGATTTTTATATTGAATATGAAAGATTTTAGAACTATTTAATTTGTAATATAAAAGGATTATATTTATTGTCATGAGAAATTGGACATCTAAATTAGAATGGGAAATCAAATAGAGTATCATTATGAAGTCGACAAGAAGTTCTTTCCAGCTACTTGGTTAGGATGCTAAGAATTGTTTTGATGTTCATATTTTTGATCATTCATCAATTAGAAACATAACATGATTATTAAAAAAACATTATTAAATCATTTCATGATACTTGAAGAACCTAAACTATTTTGTTAAAAATAGTGATAAAAAGTTCAACGGCGTATCGATATCATTTTATTCCACACAGAAGATTTGTTTTCTAGTATATTGTGTGGTACTGAGTTATATTGAAAATAGGCCAAGGTAGTAGTTACTCTTTTTGTGTAGTGAACCTTGTTAATTATAATGTTCATATGGATTTCTGGTTGATTTGTTATTAACATTAAAATAAATCATTAATATGAAGAAAAGGTTATTTTTAAAGTAATGAATATTAAAGGAAAAATATGTCACCAATTTATACCATCCCCTCTGAGTGAAACTAGGCCACAAATGGACACAAAAAATTGGTATTTGAGTAATTTTTTCCTTTATTTAATATTGTTTGATGTTTTTATGAGATGATTATGGAGAATCTAAATTATTTCAATAGTAATTTTATTCTAGACATTGATGGTATGAAATATAATATCTTTAATGATAGAATGTTTATTTATGTTATATCATTTGAATATGATGATCTTGAAGATGAAATAGATTCATTTCCTCCTATTGATTTTAATGTTCCTCTCAGACCGGTCAATAAGAAGAATGTTGAGAATAATAGAAGAGAAAAAAATGATTTTATCTCATCACTTTTTGAAGGTTTTTTTAATATTTAATGGTGGTTCTATGGCCAATGCTATCTAGAGTATGGTTAAAAACATTTACGAAGAAAATAAAAAAGTTAACAAGGAAAAATAAAACATTTGAAGGTTGATGTATGAAGATCTCAAGATAAATGAATATAAATATTTAGTTGACATATATACCTGGGTAAATGACATTGTTAGAACTATTATTAGTATTGGAGAAATTTTATAATATTCTAATGATTTTTAAAGATCTCGAGAATTATTCCTAAAATGTTTTATTCTAAATTTTCCTCATTAGGTGATAGATATCAATAATCATAATATTTGAAGTATTTTCAAAAAACTATTATTACTTAGGATATGAGAAAGGAAAAAATTATGAAAGGATAAGAAATATGATAAGAAAATTTCATTCAAGGGTTCCAAGAAGGAAATTGAAATGAATATTCTTTTGGAAGAATAATATTTTTAATCTAATTATGAAGATGTGGTATGTAAAAATATTATTGAATTTTTATCCTTACTTTTTAAAAATGTTAAAATATTTATTGGTAAATAAAAAGGGAAACATCCTCTGAACTGTTTAATTATGATAAATTGGGAAATTTGGGGATAGTTTTCCTCTAAAAAAAGAGGGTAATGATTATAATGATAGAAGAAAGTGGAGGTCATTAAAGATACAAGGTGATATGGATAAACCTAATTCCAAAAGGGAAGGGTAAAAAATTATTCAAATTCAAAATAAGATGTTTATTATCTAAAGATAATGAATAAAATGGAAGGATGAATCGGGAAAATATTTTGAGAATTACGGATAAAATACTTCATTTTTAATTGTGAAAAAATGAATATTTCATAAGCAGTAGTTTGGATGAAGAAAAAACTCAATTAGAATTGCACCTGAAAGAAGAATTTAAATCTTCTCTAAGAAATATTTGGAGGCTTTGGAATAAAATTAAAATAATGAAAAGTAAAGAATCTTTAATGAACAATCAAGAATGATTTTCTAAAGGGAAGGTCGAGCTGTTAGAAGGGACCAATGACTTCAATAAATATTTTGAGAAATAAAAAAATCATAATGAACATCTAGAATTAATGTTGAAGGTAATAGTAGAAGAGTTATAACTTTTCTTATTAAAAATTTCTAAATCCCAACAGAGGGGGAAAAGTTTTAAAAACTATATCACTGATGTTGTTGGAAGTTATTATAATGTTGTACCTGATAAAGATCAACAAAATTAAGCGTAAATGGTTGAGAATAAATATGAAATTTTTTTGAGGTGAAGAAATATGGTAACGGTATGTATGTGGGAAAGAACAAAAATGTAGGGATATCATAAGTTTCTAAAAAACCTACATCTAAAAAATTTCATATTACTTATAGTTCTGATAAGGATGAGAATAAATTTGTTATAAAAAAGAATAATTCGGTTGATAAAAGAATTTATGGTGGTCAAAAATGTTTTGTTAATAAATTAGAAAATGATTCTGAGAAACATGCTTACATCTTCACTCAGTATTGATGCTACAAAAGAAAATATTATTCCCATGGATACTAATAGTATTGTAGTGGGTTTGAACACAAGGGTAATACTTGTTGGTTTAATTAAAAAAGTATTACTACTCTAAATATTATTGATGTTAATGTCCTAGGGGAGTCAATAAACTCAAATGAAGAAGTATGAGAACTATGTTTAGAAGAAACCTGAGAAGGTTTGTGTAAAAAATGAAAATAGATTCTAACCTTTGAAAACTATTTATAAAAGATGATACAATCCTGGATATATTTTGAAAGAGTGTCTTATTTTTTCACCGACTCAACAAAATTTTGTTAACAATTATTTGAATCTTGAAGATAAGAACGATAAAAGAAATGAGAAAGATCTTTTTGTAGAGACCACTCTGAATGCTTCAAAAGGATAATGACATTGTATCTTGTTTAGTGGGTGTTTCTCTCATTTGAATGGAAATGTAATGTTGTTAGAAAACATAAATTACATCAAAGAATTAATGCTTATATTTAGTGATGATGAATCTAATAGAATCAAGGGTTTTGTGTCCGCTATTATTTGAGAAGAAAAGATGAAATCTAAGAAATATTTTTTCTGATGGGATAAAACACAAATTTCTATGTGCTTCAAAACATTGGAATGAATAAAAAATAAATATTTTTATAAAATAAGGCTTTTTTAAAAAATATAGTAATATTGAATGACAGTTGCAAGAGGAAAATGTACAAAAGGAGTCTTCTTCAATGTTGGTGATATTCAAAAATATTTTTACACTAGTATGATTGAAGTTGATTGACTACGGAATCAATTATTTGGACACATGTTTAAGTGAAAAGATATAAAGTTATTTAATAAACACAATATTCAATGAATTATTGATATATCAAGATAAATGGTTTGGTGTTGTACAATTTTCTATAGGGAAGAAATTAAAATTTCTATGCATTAGAAAGATGAAATTTTTTCAAAAATACCCATAGAACTTATTCATTTTGATATCTGTATGATAATGATCAAATAATAATCTAATGGAGATGAGTAATTTATCACTTTAATTGATGAATTTACTCATCTTACTTTTTTTATTTATATGAATCACATGTAAGATACTGTAATGATGTTTAAAAGTTTTAGGTTTAAATTTATGAAGGAATGTGAGTATTTGGTGATGAAGATGAAAAATGATAATGGTAATGAGTACAAAAATGAATAATTTTGAAGTTATCTTGATAATCTAGGAATTTTTCATCAGTTTGTCTCACCATATACTCCTAAAAGTTGTTTTTTTGAAAAGAATAATATGAATTTTGTGCAAATGGGATGAACTATTTTACATCAACCCGATCTATCACAATACCATTAGAGTTAAACAATTAATACTTCTATGTATATTTAAAACTGATGTGTCTATAGACCATGTTATTATATGACTCCTTATTAAATTTATTATGGTAAAACTCCTTGAATAAAACACTTAAGAATTTTTGGGAGTCCATGCATCATTATAAAAAAATGGAAACCTTATAAATTTTAGAAAAAAGGTGAAAATATAATTTTTCATGGCTATGCGTTAAATGGAAGAGGATACAAATGTTTCAAAAAGGAAACAAGAATAATTTTCGAGTATGTTAATGTGAAGGCTTTTAAAAAGTGTTAAAGAATATAAATAGAATCATATAGATAAGGAAGTTGAGTAGGTTGAAAGAATGTTTGTTGAAAATTATCATAAGGATACTATAATTGGAAATTTTACACGAGAAGAAGAATTTTACCAATCTATTTCAAGTGATGAGGATATAACTTGAAAATTTTATCGTAGATTGTGGTATAAAGTATAGGCTCAAGACATTATTGGTGATCAACTTCATTAAGATCAGTCAATAATAAAAAAACAATTATTACACAAACTTCCTTGTATTAAAAATATTGGATGAAACATGTGAATGATGCTTTTGAGCATCCAGAAAGGGTTTGAGATATTAATAACGAACATGGTCCGATTAAAATGAATGATTTTTGGGATCTTGTACCTAAACCAAATGAAAAAAAATAACATTACTAAGTGGATTTTCTACAAAAAAAATTAATGAATATGGTTATGTGATAAGAAACAAAGCATGATTAATGTGTAATGGTTACCCACAAATTGAAATTATTGACTTTTAGAGATCTCTTTTTCTCATTAAAAGGTTATAAAATATCATAATTATACATTCTATTTCTTCAATTTGTGGTTAAATGAATTTTCAAATGTAAGTAATGTTCTCACTTCTTAATGGGGATCTTCCTAATGGTATTTATATTGAACAACAAAGTGGTTTTTTTTGCTGGGAAAGATGAAAATTATCTATGAAAGTTTAAAAAACCCTTGTATGGGCTAAAAGAATCACCAAGGGAATGGTATTGCGAACTAGAAATATGAATGAGATAGATGAGCTTTAACCAATGAAGATTTGATAATAATATTTTTTTCATGTAAAGTAAGGAGTTTTACCTTCTCGTAAATTTTTTTGTTGTTGACATTATCTTTCTTAAGAGTGATGAAAAAACATGTAAAATATTAACAATAGAGTTTATTTTTTTGAGATGTTTACATTGGGGGAAAATGAAATAACTTCTTGGGTTACAAATTATATAAATGAAGAAACTCATTTTTATTTTTCAAAAAAATTATGATAATTATATACTTAATATGTTCATTATGGAAAATTAGAAACCTTTTTCACACAAATTTCTATGGGGAACCATATTGACTAAAGATGGAGAATTCTGGGATGTTAATTAGAAAGTGTTTTAAAACTAGATGGATATTTTTTTATAGTTGGATTCCTCATGTCTAGATTTTTTTTTTTCTTTTACCTTTTGTGAAAGAATTTAGAGTGCTCCTAAAGAATTAAATTTACTTTAATGGAAAATAATTATCAGATAGATCAAAAAGAAAACAAAATTGAATCATGTAGGATAGCTCATAAAATATTGACTTGTTTGGGAATTCAAATTCTGATTGGGCCAGAAATGTTGATGATAGAATATCCACATATAGTGTAGTTTTCTATCTAGGCAAAATAATTTAGTTGGAATAAAATTAAATAGAATTTGTAACTCTTAGTACTGATGATTCTTGGAATGTTTCTCCCACTCATGCTTTTACCTAACTTATAGGGATGAAGACTCTGTTGGATTATTTACTTGTTGATGTGATGTTACCATTCCATTATGGTTTTGATAAATGAAGTAAAATCAACCTAATGAGGAATCTTGTACATCATTATCATTTAAAACATATTTACATCAAATTTAAAATCATCAATGATCATATAGAGAAGAATGAATATAAACTAGATTTTTATCACGCATTGGAACATGTTGATGACATTTTCCCAAATCCTTTATAGAAGGAACCTTTTCTGAATTGAGTTTGAACATTATAATACCCTCTTTCTCATCAGGGTTGAGGTATATTTTTTTGTACAGTCTCTCAAATATTCTTTGGATAGTGTTTCCAATTGGTATAATTGTTTCATAAATCATCCCACTGAATATTTTCTAGTAATATTATGGAAGCATTAATGTAGGAGGAGTTATGGGTAAAATTTCATTTTAACATGTATGTGTCTAAAATATTATTACTATTTGTCATAGTGATTATAGGAAAATTCTTTTAAGAAGAAAATTTAAAGAAGTAAATAAACTTGTGAAGAAAATAGGAGTTTGTTTCATGATCACTACTTTTGCAAAACCAGGTTCGGAATTCAATAATTCAAGTTTCTTAAAATGAGTTAACTCACATAGGATTAGAATTATATATAACTGATCCATTGATTGAGGTTAAAATGTTTAGTGATTTTTCAATCATGGTTGACAAAAAAATCCCATGAGGTGATTATTGGGACCATGTTGGTTGAAGAATGATTTTGGAAGTCGAAAGAAGATTGTATTTAAAGTGTGTTATTTTGTTGATAACTATGAATGAAATAAATTCACATTATAAATTCTTCAAAATCATACTGACAACCATATTTAGGAAATTATAATCACAATTCATAATAAATTCTTTCGTATTGATAATTGTTTTTCTAGATGAAATGGATCATTGAACTCACCTTGGGTTCGAAATGTGTTAATGATAATAACGAGGAATATAATCAGATTATGATTTGATCCAATGTATAATAAGATGATGATTTGTAATTTTTAATTCAAAAAGTAATAACATGTCTGAGAACTTGTGATGTGAGATTTGTGATGGAAGGGAAGAGTGATGCCAATCATATTGAGGAATATAAGGAAAGAAGAAGCTAGAAAGTATTGGAAGTTTCAATACATCCCAATGAAATTCATATGATCTATTTGAAAATTCGACATATTAAATCTCCAAATGAAGTCTCGATTAGAGCATAAGTTTGTAAAATAATAAAATTTGATAATACTGAACCATTGTAATATCAACCCATCGACATGAGATTATCAGATGCATATGTGTTTAAACGGTGGGATGGTACATCAAAAAGTTAACATACGAATATTTTAGTTATTAGTTAGACCAATAATCCCTGAAGAAAAAAGTAATTCAAGGAAGAATTTGTGTGATGGAACTTCATTGGAATCAAAATCAGAAAATGAAATAAGGTGCTGAAGTTGAAGCTGCTGAATCTAGTCAATTGAACAAGGTGTTCCCCAGATCATTAAAGATATCCTAGTACCGATCATCATATATAATTAGGGTCTTAAAAATAACTGGAGGAATAAATTTTAGATGTGTGGAATTATTGTAACCAATAAAAAAGAAAATAAATTTGGAGTTATTGAGACTGATGAGAGTATATAAGAATAAATGATTCTTATGACCAATATGAATAAGAACATTAGAGATCAATCAATAATGTAGTCAACCATTTCACCTAGATAAATTTTCGATTGTTTTTTAACATGTGGGTCAATAGATAATAATAAGTATGATATATTTTCCTTTGGTTCATGAAATTAAGTATCTTTTTCATTATTATTTAAAATATTTCATAGATAAATCAAACTATTGATGACACTGATTATTAGATTGAATCCAAGACCGATTCATGAGGATCAAGATCGTTAGTCTAGGAAATGAATAAAGGGAGAGTATCATAATGTTTTTCAATGTGTTATAAATTGGATTAGTGATTCAGTTAATGATGTTTTGATAATGAATTTTATGTGTTTCTTTTTGTGTATAGCAATATGATGAATAATCAGTGGTGTCCATCAAAATAAATGAATCAAAATTAGAAGTGTGTTCTGTGAATAATAATGAAAAAACATATATTTGTTTTATAATTGGTATGTAGAAATGTTAAAAAGGATTTTATGACTTCATCATAACGGGGAAATTATAATGTGGAATCGAAATAGGAATAAAGTTTGTGAAGAATGTCTAAAGCGAAATGATTTCATGAATATTTGACAATATTTGAGAAGATTTAAGTGGTGTTGAATAAGTCAAAGATATAGAAAATAGTTAATGGAAAACCGAAGATTTATGAAATTTGGTTGTATCAAAAAGTATTTTAGAATCCCACCCCTTGAAATTTTGAGTTTCTTATAAAATGAGATATTACATTATACTTTCTGACACTAGTACTGTGTGTGGAATAACTGATTGAAGATTATAATTTATAGGTAGAGTATGTTTTTGGATTTAGATTTTCTAAGAAATGACTAGTTCAAAAAAGATGATAAATAGAAGAGAAATATTGTAATTAAATTTTATAGAATTTGACAATGTAATTAGACAGGTACTTTCAGACTGAGGAAGACGTATCTTATAATTGCTTCAATGGTATTTTAACCGAGTTATATTTTCAGTACTGGGAAATTAGACTTGTGAATCAAACAAGGAAATCCAACTGATTATCATTATGTAGTCTACAATAAGTTATTGCATACTACTATGTTTGGAAGTGAAGAATTGTTTTGAAGTTTATATTTGAGAATGTTGATCCAGAAACATCATAACATGTTTGATTTACAAATTATATTTCATCATTTCATGATACTTGAAGAACATGATCTACTGTATTGATCATTGTGTTACACGAGTGTAATGGAATATCCTAGTCATTCTATTCCACATAGAATGATTTTTTTTTCTGGATTGTGTGGTATTGGTTTGTTTCCAAACAATATTAAGGATGTATTTTCTCTTGTTTAGTAGTGAACCTTGTAAATTCTAATGTTCATTTGGATGTGTGTTTGATTTGTTTTTAGGAGAAAAATAAACATTTAAAAGGAGGTGAAGGCTGTTTCATATGTAAATAAAGTTAAAATGAAAAAGATATCTCCAATTCACCCCCTCTCCCTCTATGTGATACTAGATCCTGGTTGGATAGTAACATAAGGAATCATTCCCTCATTCAGAAAATAAAACTACAGATCAAAAAATTCATGATCATTTCTATAATCATAATCATAATCATAATAATCAACATCATCAATTGTTTTCCAATCTAATTATGAATTACCTTTATTGAAAATCTTGAGGATCCACCCCTAGGACTTTTCTTGATCCAGGGTGAGCTTATCCTTCCATGGCATGGAAAAAGATCTGGTAGACACATTTTTTGTTAGATTGAAATAATAATTCTATGAACTTTTTTTGGATTAACCATAGTTTAATGTTCAAACATTTCATTTCCATAAATGAAAAAATACTTAAAAATAAACAAAACCACCACTACATGAAGGCCTGAGCTGGATGGTGTTCAATAAAACAACCTTCTACCATTCACTTCCATCATCAGATATGTTACCGAATTTCCGAATTCTCGAGGAATAGAAGGCATTCTAATTATCTTAAGAATAATTCAAATCATTCTGAGAGAAGATTTCCATGACTCATATTACTATATATCATTTCCTACAATATCTATTTCCCTTGGTTGTACATTTCATCTTTTACCTTTCATTTGTGAAGGAGCATCCTCCAGTGCATAACACTAAAAAATGGCCTCATTTATAGACACCTACAACTACGCACCTTGGTGAAAGGAAGACCATGTGTGTTTATGAGAAAAATATTGCTTAATAACCAAAATAGGAATACTTGTATCATCATACATAATATTCTTACCAGAACCCAGAAGAGAACCATCATCCATATGCTTACCATAGCCCATGGAAGATCCATACCTATTCAAATCCATTCCCTCAGAACAAGAGGGACAGACATTATCAGAGGCAGTGCTTCCATTCCAATATTTCAGCATCACAAAATTCATCTTACCTTTATCATTTCTTAGTCATCATTCCAAAATGTTTCATTTTAGAAATAATAATGAATAGAATAACTTCATTCAGAACTTCTCCATCAAGTGACCAAGTATCTTGAGACCAGTATAGAAGACAAGGGGCTTATCATTTTGAAAAACAGGTGATAAGTGATGTCGATGGAGGGATTGGGTCAAATAATTGAGACTATATCCCATCAGTTATCCCTAGTGGTATGTCTATGGGAGTGGAGCCCTCATAGAATGTACTGAATTAAATTAGTGTATCATATATATACACACATATAAAAATGAAAATAAATAACTATATATAATTTTTAAACAAATATTTAATAATCAATATTTGATTATATAAAATATGTATTTATATGTATTTTACTAATATATCCAAATAGAAATAAATATATATTTAGATAAATATATATTAATATATATACATACATTCATATATACATATATACAAACCATATATATATATATCATTATACAACTGAAAAAGTCTTTTGGGTGACTAGACAACATATTTCTCACAAATTTGTGGGCAAATATTTGAATGTCACATCTTTCGAAATATTAAAGAATTTCAAGGTTTGTGGTGTTGATTTTTGGTAGGATGAAGCTATGTGAGGTGTAGTGAGGAATATAATTTATGAAATTTATCTATTTATCAACATTTTTTATATTTTAAAAAAATTCGTTTATTAATGATACAAATTTTCATTAATAAATGAGAAATTTTATCCATGTTTTTTACAAATAACTCTATTATAAATGTGCATTTATATGCTTATAAAGGGTGTATTTATACATGTGTTTTTTTTTGATTTTATAAAAGACCATTTATTTTGTTATCATTCAAAAATTTAAATCTCTTTTAGAACTAATAATATCTATTTAAAACACCTTTAAAACCCTACTCTATTTTAGTGCCATGGAATCACATTAAAATAATCAACACACATCCTATTTTTATAATATTTGTAAAATTATCAATTTGAGAATGAAATTTAACAAAAATCATCATGTATCATAGTAGTTATCAAAATTCTAAATGTTATATTACAAATATTAAAAATAAAAAAATCATTATAGTAAAACATGTTAATCAACTGTTTTTAAAATAAATCAATTTCAATTAATACAAAAATAATTTATATTATTTCTAACATAAAACCATGAATATATCAATACATTCCAATATTGAAAATATCTACAAAAAAACGATGATACCGAGAAATAACCATTCTTGTAGTCTATAAAAAACACTAAGAAAGGGTGACCTTCCTCAATCAAATATTTTAATATGATTTACATAATTAATAAATATAAATATTTGGAAATAAATTATATATATTTATATATAATTATTCCAATTTATTTATAGTTATATATATATTTATAATAACATGTGTTTGTGAGTTTGTAAATATTTGAGGATCTTATAAATAAATATAATAATATATTAGAATGCATTGATGTAAATATTTGAAAAATATTTATTTAGTTATTTAAATCATATTAAAATAAATACTATATATAAATATGTCTACATGTATTTAATTATAAAAATCACAGTAAGAATATATATTTTATAAATTTAATTTTTATAATAAATATAAATTATTAAAAAAATTATACTTATAAATACACACATGGGTTCTCCCCAGCATACACATGCATGTATAAGCATACACAATTATAAGTAAATATAATAAAAAATTAATTTATTTAAGAATATTTTTTACATTATATATTTATTTGAATATTATATAATTTGTAATATACATATATAATTATATATATATGTATGTATATGTGCGTGTTTATATATATTTATATACTTCATGGAAACTAAGGTATTATAGTGTTCATTATAATGACTCTAAGTGATTTAAACCACCACTAATCCATTTAATGATAGTTTACTAAAACACCACGTTTAAATATATTAGGATTAAATTCAAAATGATATAGTTCTATTTACTTATGGTTGAAATAAGTTTCATTTTTTTAGTTATTGTATTTTGTTTCTTTAGAAAAGGATAATATCATAAAATTATAATTTTTAAAAAATATTTAAAAAAATAAAACATCTCATAAAAATGTAATGGTTGTTTTTTCAATATTTCTTATAAAAAAAGAGTAACTAGATGTTTTAGCCATCATTTGCATAAATTTCTACTAAATAGTGAAAATGAAAGAAAAATAAATGAAACAGAATTCAACTAAACGTAATAAATAAATAATATATAAATTATATAATTTAAAATTTTATAGAATAATAATATAAACAACAACACACTCAAAAAGATTCCATTGGACAGTCATATGCAATAAAAACACTATGATATAATTTTTATCATAAAAACAACATATGTTATAAAAAATATCACCCCAACCATCGTAGCCACCACCCCCAACTGTGATTCTCTATAGAGAAAATATATTCTAATAGAAAAAAAACAACATTGTGTTTATATACACATTGTTTGATGTTTTGTTAAAAACATGAAAGATTTATTGTTCATTTATAATAATACTTAACATCACATATATTATGATTGTTTTATTTTTATTAATATTATTGAATTAAAAACAGTATTACAATGAACATTTTTATATGTAAAAATCTATAATTTTTTTAACATTATAATATATAAATAGGTATTGTTCTGGGATTATTTCCCACCTTATCCCCAAAAGCCTCAAGTCATTCCCCTAAATGTCACCCATACATATCTTTATCGCCTCCTCTAACTGTCTACCCCCATTGACTCTTCCTTGTTAATCTCACCCCTCACTTCCTCACCCCATTTCCTCCTCCCGATGAAGATCAACTACTCCACCCATAAAAAACATAAACATTATGAAACATATTGATTATTAACCAAAACACCTTCTTGGTTTTATATTCCACATGGTTATATGTGTGTTATAATTCAATTACATTCCACACTCTATTGAATTTTACCCTTACACATTAATTTTATTAATAGTTTTATGAATATATCATGTATTAAAAAAATATGGCACTATATAACATTTTTTATGTCTATATTTTCATTTTATCTTTGTTTTATTTCAATTTACAACATATAAAATGAACCTAGTATATCTTTTAGGGTTTTATCCAAATATTATTTATCACCCACATCTATTAACATTTATCTGTTTTACCATAACCACCATTTAATTTAATTATTTAATGATCATGAATCATTTAAATCTTTATTATATCCATCCTCCTATAATAAGATTCTTGTTCTATTGGGGAATTTAATCAATTCATTATATTTATTTTTCTTTTGTGTTATTCAAATTAATTAGTTCTCAAACATTCTAAATTCACCATGCGAAATGTATTTTTTAAATTATGATTCCTAATATATCTCATTAATATATGAGAGTGTGGTCCATAATATTTGATGAAGGGGACCAACATTGGTTAACCCCAATATTCAAGTATCAAATATTAAATAAAGGTTCCTAAACATTTAATAAATGACAATATAATGATAAATGAATGATTGAACTGGACATTAAAGAGTGAATGGAGAAATAATTTAATGTGATAAAGAACACAATAGATTTAATAAGTTTTGGTACATGTTGTTCCTACTCAATGGTAAGAACACCACACTTCAAACTATTTTTCATAGAAGCCAAACAAAACATATTGATTTAAAATGAGGAAAATAACATTCTAGAAACACTAGAAATAAAACCAAAATAAAAAATTAGTTAGAACAATAAAGATAACAACTCTCACTTCGTATGATCGGATTTACCAACCAGTCATGGATAAGAATTTATCATATATAATTATGGTGTCGATGAATTGGAGGAAATAATTCCTCTAAAATAGGAGCACAGCCTCGTTCATTCATTGTTTTTTGATGCGAGATTATTCAATATCAAGGAAACAATAGGTCTAACAGGGTTCAATGCATCAAGATCTAATCAAATTCATGTGTTTTAAGATCCGTATCTCAGCTGTCAATAAAACAATATCTCAAAATCATTAACATGAATTGAACTTATCATGATCTACTGATGGTTTGAATGAAAAAACCCTCAAATATTCCATTTGGTGGAAAGGACCCAACAACATTTGAAAATGAATGGGTGTGAATGAATTGATCCCTACCCACCTGCTAATATAATAAAAATGAAAATAATATAGATAAAATTTAAACAAAACATGATAAGTAAATGTTATACTGAATACCATGTATGTTTACTTGTACGATGCATAAGGATAAAGAACTGTGGTGTTAGGGTACCATGTAAGGGTACCAATATATGGTTTAAGGGTAAAACTACAAAGCATAAGGGTATTAGATACTTGTGCAAGGGTTCCATGTGGCTATATAAGGGTACCATTTGTCTGCATAAGGGTTATAAACCACATTTTTAAGTGTAAAAACCCTAGTACATGGGCTTTGTAAGAGAAGGATGACCCTAGTGTAAATGGAACCAACCCACTACACTAGAATATACAAATCAATACAGGGGCTACGTAAAGGTAACCTGGACATAGATAATGGTAGATAAAACATTATCAAGGCTACGTTAGGGTTCAGATGACCTCATGTAAGGGTAAAGGAGATATATTTAATGGTTAAGGTAGCCCATTTAAGGGTATGAAAACTGAACCAAAACCCATATAAGGGTCACCAAAACCCCATGTAATGGTAAAAGGTGCCAAAAAAGGATCACTAAAGGGTATAAAAACAAGATTAAAATTAAACAATTGGAATTAAATAAATATTTATATATATATAATGGATATAAAATATGATAAAACACAAATAATAAAATAATAAATATAATTTTTCATTCAAAAACTTATAAGGATTAATTAAACATATCACTATAATTTTTAAAAGATATTAAAACAATGGAGGATGTTTTTTTTACATTGTTTAAGTGGAACCATGTTAAAATACCTAAATATTGTTTGAACATGTATAAGTTACATCCATAGTCTAACTATTGGATAAATTTCCTTATGAGTATCTTAGTGATACACATCAATCAACATTCTATAACCTATATAATAATATGAAGCCATGTTTCTATGTTCATAATCATACCATGGAATAATTAATTTATTTAACGTTGATGGATGGATTTATAATCACAATGCCCAAAAATAAAAAATTTAATTATATTTATCATAGAAATCAAACCTATCATCCATAAGGATTATTGGATAGCTATGGTTAGTGATATATACTCATCATCAGAGGTTGAGAGGGAGACAACTAATTTCTTCTTCACCTTATATGACTTATGTCTTCCAAATAAGGGGAAGAGACAACCAATTAGAGATTTCCTAGGTTCAACATTTCAACCATTTCCAGAATCTACATAACCAATAACAAATTTAGAATAATTAACATTCCTACAATAGAAAATTAATATATATATATATATATAATAAATGCACATTAATATAATTTAAGATAATTCCAATGTGTCATTACAATATTTTCTATAAACCTGCTCAATATATAATATAGAAAAAAATATAGACTATTCTCGAATTTAGAATACATAATACACCCCCTTAAAATAGCACATGATATTATATTAATATATTTAATATCATAATCATTGGTAGGTTACTAGGACAATGATGATTATAAAATTGACCAAATATAACAATAACATGTTTAACATAATCCAAAAAATACCATGTAAAGACATTGAGGATATAAGTGGGATGGTATAAATAAAGAATCATATGATTATCAACCCAAATAATTTCCATACCAAAAATTTTCCTATCACATACTAGTTCAATCATTTCAAAAATGTAATTCATTTTCATTTTAACATGGGTGACTGATTTTATATCCCTACACATGGGTAACATGTCATAAACATAAATAATTAAATAAACCCTACATTTTTAACAAATTTATTATATAAAAATTTATCAAACTAACTCATACTAAAGCCATTTTTCAATATAAACAAGTCAAAAAACTTATACCATTCTCTCGAAGATTTTCTTAATCCATATAATTATTTATTAAATAATCAAATTCGGTTACCATTTTAATTCAAGATAAAAAAATTTGTGGTTACATGAATTATTTTTCATTTAAATAACCATAAAAGTGATTAGTGTTAAGATATATCTAATATATATATAAGTATAAGTGGGAAGAAAAAAAAACAAATAATTACTATTGAAGAATTATTATCTATGGGAGGGAAAATTCAAGATTATTCTATTCTGTCTATTTGAGGGAATCCATTAGCTACATCTAAAATTTAAAATTTAATTTATTACCTATAGTGTTTTATTATTTTCAGTTATATATCCATTTTCTTTCGATAACCTTGGATGTAGGTGGTTTATTGACTCTATACCATGTAAGGTTCTTTCATAGTGATTTTATCTCACCTTCTATGGATAAAATATAATTCTTAGTGTTTCGATCATTGAATACATGACTATAGCCTTGGGAATCCTCTACAATAAGATCATATACCACAAGAAAGGTAAATTAAACCATATCAAAATGGTTTCACCCAGAAGGAGGTATGATTAATGTCATTTTCATATACCTAGGGAGTTGACATCTTATAAGGTCACTAATAGATCCATCATTGGGTTCATCATCAATAGTTAACCTAGATTCTAGATCATGATAATAAAGGGGTAACATGGAGTTATATGGTGGAATATCAAATAGAAAATCAACATTACAGTGGGTATCATTCCCAAGATCACTCTTCTTAGAAGGATATGCAATAAAATTAGTGGGATACATGACTCTAGGAAAACAATAATCTAAAAACACTATATTGTTCCTAATAATTGACTTTTAAATCATGGACTATCTATGAATATCTTATACCCCATCACCTAATCACACCATTAGAATACCTTATGGAAATTAATTTGATATCCCTAGGATTAATCTAATCAATTTTTAACAAGACCATAGATAGTGCATACGCAAAACATAAGAATTACTTAGGATGTGGGTTGGATGTTACAGAGTTATATAGGAATCATAAATCTATTAACAGATGAGGGATGCCTATTTATTTTGTAGGCTTCTGTAGTGAGACCCTCTACCCAAATTCACAGGGGAAATCCCCACCAGTAAACCATGATATTAACCCACTAAAAATAGTACAAATTCTATGATCATCAAGACTATTCTACAAAAGAGTGTTACTAACAATTCAGTGCCTCATAATTCCATCATCATTATAAAATTTAGTGAATTCTTTAAATAGGTATTCTAGGCCACTATTAGTCCTTATGATCTTTATTTTTTTCCATGTTTTAACGACCTCAAAAATATTTGATATATTCCAAAAAATATAAACCTAGATATTTTGGCATATCCCAAATTGTTTTCACATATTCTTCCATACATAACATATCACTCATTCATCAAGGATCATTTTTTAACCATTTAAGCTACTATGGAGATTCCGAGAAAATTAAATTCTTATTAAAATGTGTAACCTCTATGAATCAATACACCTAATGATATTAAAATAAAATGTGAATCCAGAACCCATATAAGGTCAAAAAATATTACTAGAGAATTATTTGATCATTATAGAATAATAGAACCTCTACCCCTAACACCACATCTCTTATTGTTACCTAAAACTGTCTCTCCATCAACTCCCTTTGCCAATATATGAATGGAACTCCACTTGAGAGAAATATGGAAAGAATATCTAATTTATATCACCCATTCATCATGATGAGTATATTGGGACACACACACCATATTGTATTCATATCCTTGGTTGATAATGATAAAATGATTACTAAAATTTTTAAGAAGATTAAGAGACTTTAAATTGGGTAATTTGGGTCTAACGTTGACAAGTTTCCCAAAATGATAGTAGGAAACCCATTTCGTCATGGATATAGAATGCTACTCACTATATTGGATATGGTTATATCCACACTTATTGCTTTTAAAATTTTTATTCCCAAAAAACACCGAACAACCCCTCATATTCATACCATCACCTTAGGATTAACCAAATACTTCCCATGAAACTCATGAGATAAAAATGAAGACGTGGCTTCTTCTTTGTTCAGTGAACATATTCCATACATAATAACATCAATAAGTAATTTATATAATATATCTAAATAACTTAAAAGTATAATATATTGGTCCTCTTCTTAAATAGTAACATTTATATTGGATACCTTAAAAATGATTTTAATAAATCAACTTGGTGTTTATGAATAGTAGTTACTGGATGAATTGTGATGGTATATAATTTGTTCCTATTATGTAGGCAACCAAAAAAATATTTTTTCATATAAATATTTTTAGGTTTAAACCAATCACTAGAAGTGGATGTTTTATAAGCAACATCCAGAGGGAATTTATTAGCTAAAGACAAGGTTAAATAGCTATGAGATTTCATCAAAGTATCAGAAGGGACATCTCACACAGTTTTCACTATACTTTTATCGGTTAACTAACTTATATGGGGTTTAGAGCACTCCCATATTTTTCATTTTAGATATCCCTTCGATGAGGATCGATCACATGCGTCCATATTCGATCCAAGGGAAGTTATACATTCATATTTGTGGCTCTTTTATTTTCCTTACTCTCATATCCTCTCTCCATGGAATGGTGGATGATTGTAGGTCATTCTAAGTTATTTTTCTTGGTATTATGTTGGTGCAGTTCTCCCATGGAGTCCTCGGGTGGATGTAGTTGTTGTGGTAGAGGTGAGAGGGATCCGTTTGTTTTATATATTATTATTCTATGAATTTCAATGAGAATTTTATGTAGGGGATTCATTTATTTTATTTTATTTTGGTGCAATCATAGAGATAGAATCAGTTATCCCCTTGGGTATCAATAAAATTTACCTAATAATTATATGTACCAGATTAACGAATTAATATTCATCGTATGTTGTTGCTCTATACCTTGATAATAGTTTGAATATTTTTTTCTAGATAGTTTGATATCTCTGAATTTCTTCATTTAACACATGATTATGGATCAAAACTGTTAAAGAACATAAATCTAGAATTAATTATTTAATTAATTGGCTAAAAGATAAAGATGCATGTTTAGTAATCCAGTCATTGTTATTGTAATTTGATGATAATCAAATTGATGAAAGTGAGAATGTTTAATTTAATTTTTTAAAAAACATGAGGAATATTGATAATTTTTGAGAAAAGTAATAAAAACATGTTATGTAAATTTTCTATTTAATTTTTAATAGCATGAGAATCATTTTTATTTTTTTTCCTGTAGTTGTAACTTTAATAATGAATTAGTTAATTAAAGTAGTTATAAGAATAGGTTGTGTGACAAGTTACTACCTTGTATGACTTGAGTTGTTCTCTTTCTTGTAAAGGATGATTTCCTTTGAATTAGGGCCATGAGAGCTCATTGTGTGTGAATTATGAATGCCTTTCTTTGGTGGAGAGATCACATTGCTATGTTTGTCCCTACTGCTTGTGATGTGCTCTAGAAACAGGGCGGGTGGTTGTAGAGATAGGGAGTCACGGATATGATGTGAGTTAGGGATGGATAATACTAGAGGGGTTTTATGGTATGTGGGGGTTCGGAGGGCCATTGGTTATGGTGGAAGTTGATTCCTAGAGAGGTGAGATACATCAGTAAATTCATGTGGTGTTGGGGAGGACATTAGGGATGATGGAATGAGTTGACGCTAGGCCAACATGTTTATGGGAAAATAGTTTGTTTTGATTCGGTTATTTTTTATACATTACTTTCCCCACATGATGAGGTAGATGGTTTTTCATACTCTCCTTCTAAAATAGGTGAACTCACATGATATAAAGACATGAAAATGTTCTTCATTTATTTATGGATCTCTTTCCAACCTATAACTTATATTTATATTTTAAAATAGAAGCACATATAACTAATTTTTATTTAATGTCAACATTATAGATCATGTATATATTTTTAATTGTACAACTATGAATAATAACGGGATATACACATTTAAGAATAGTTTTTCCTAATAAAATATATGTTTAGTTATGAAAATTTTCAAAAACTGTCTTTTCGAACATCGATTATAATTTTCAAAAATGATACATTTGTTATTTAAAATTATTTTATTTTGACGAATGATTAGTATAATTAAATAGTATTATTAAAAACAACCATTTTTATATGTAAATGATAAAATAATTTTATTTTTTATGTGTTAGAAATTTCACTATTCATTTTTTATCTGCTATTATTTTTAATAACTATTTATTTTTATTTTTATAAGTTAAATTTAAAATAGTTGGACAATTATATTCATAAAATGATTTTAATTTTCGAATTAAGGACATTGATATTATGTTAGTGTGAATTTATGATATATTTATAAAAAATTTTGTTTTCTGGTGAATATTAAAAATACAGTTTTTTAGTTTTCTGTGTGTTTTATGTCACCAATATAATGTAATATGTAATTTATAGTTCTAGTCAGATCATGTGGATTAAAATATTATATGAGGTGTCCTAGGTAGGAAAACCCATGGTCAAGACTATGTTTTTGCAAATACCACTGATGAGGTGTCCTTAAAAACTAATTAAAAACACCATATCTTTTACTTTAAATACAAAGAAATTAATTCGTTTCTATGCATTCAAAATTCATACACCAAAACATTCTAGTATTTATACCTCCCAATGAGATTTAATAAGTTTTAATCAATCCCTCAAAGTCCAAATCCTATATTTTTAGAAGATACTCTTCAAGGTTTGGGAATCTACCACACTTCCCTTTTCAAGAACTCCTTTAATGCTATACCTTTTAAATTTCTATATTATTCTGTTGGAATTCCATATCCCCCTTTTTGTATATATTATTAAAAAATTATTATATACCCCTTTTTCTATCAATATAATCATTTTATGAATTTTTATGTGATGTTGTCTGGCTGCCAAGATTTCGTAAGTGAATCTACCACCCTTCTTGATTCTCGCTCAAATTTACCCAAGAGAAGAAGGTAAGAATGTCCTTGTAGTTTAGCTTGGGTTGTCGAATCCTCAGAGCCCTAAGAAGTAACCTATAGACACGTACATTTTATGGACTGTTTTTGGCTATTAAGTGGCCAACTTGGGTTGATTTTAGAAGGGTTTAAATGAACTCTATGATACTTAAGTGAATTCTATTTAAAAGAATGAGTTTATCCTAGGTTATCGCTTGGGGTGGATTGGACGTATTTCCTTTTTAATGATTTCAATTTCTTATATTTGAGATGGGTTCATTTAAGGAGATAAAACAACATCATCACATACTGGTTTAATGCCTAAACCCTATAACACTAATCACCTATACATTTGAAGGATCAAAGTTTTGATCACTTCAAGGTAAAGGTACGTATTAGCAATTGAAGTGTGTGGCCTTAAATTCAACAAGGACGATGGAGTTTAAAATCATCAAATAAAAATCTCAATTAAAGAAGTGATGTAACGCCCCGACCCCAGCTACCCAGAGTCGGTGCATTACTTCATAACATTGGCATGATCACAAAAGATTAAGTCTCAAACGACCGATTAGTTTAGTAGCCTTGGAAACACTACATACATTCATAAATGTTACATTAAATAATAATGTGAAAAACTAATAACAAAGTCTTCATAGTCCACACTCATATCCTCTTCTGACTATCCCTGCAGGTCATTCATAAAATACTTCTTCACATCCTGGAAAATATTAAAACATTGAATGGGGTGAGCTCAGATGCTCAGCAAGGATAACAATATAGCGGAAGCTTTCATCAATAAACATAAACATTTAATTCAATGTATAACAAAATAAAAATCATTTTAAACTTTAACTTCAACATAATATGGAAAATGTAAAATGAGATAATTCCATTCACTTATTCACATGGATATTCTACTGGTCGAATAATCACATGCAATATCAATAACCACTTTTATAATGATGGAATGCATAATGCCAGACTATCATAACCACGTAGCCATGGCCTCGTTCCAAGACCAAAAATAATATTTTGTCAAGGCCTCGTGCCAAGACACTAGTTTGTCTCATGAGACCTGCCGATGCATCGAGGAGCTATAGCGGGCTCCACCTGTCACTTATTAAGTCCAATGCATTCCTCATATGAATAGGTTTAAACATATCATAAACCATAACATAATCGTATCACATAAAACATGCATAAAATAAACATAACATTTCCACACTTCCATCACTAGATATAAATACAACACATTGATATAGCAAAAACGCTTTCAAAACCATTTTCAATACCAGAATAAAAGAATGTTAAAACTTTGTATTTATTTTTCATTAAAAAAAGTTACGGCTTGTAGAGGAAGACGAAACTCAAATAATGGTCACGGCGGCAGAGAAGTCATTGTCGCCACATATGTACGGAAAGAAAAACATTCCCTTTTTGTCGTTTAGTAAAACGCTTCGTATAAAAAAGATTCCTTTTGAATAAACGTAATAGTCAAAGGGGTTTATACACCGTATAAAAGAAAGCTGTATATAAAACCAAATATGCCTCAATGAAAGGAGATTGAGACAAAGTCCTTAAAAAGATCATTTTTAAAATAAAATAGATCTATTATGTGTATTCACTATAGTTACACATTAAGAAAGCAAAAATACAAAATAGGACATAATAATATCATGACATAATTTGAAAGTAGGAGATTAACCCAAAGAATGGAAGTTGGGTTAAGAAATTCCCTTACCTTGTGTCTGACTTGACTCAACCGTTCTTTAACCTCCTGAATAATAAACTAGAGTTAATATCTACCTTATTAAGAACCATTTTCAATTTCATTATCCTTTTTATATCACTTATTATAATGATATGAACATTATGTAATTATTTAAGTTAATAATGGTCGTTTTGTCGATCTTTGGTACTTGAGTCAACAATAAACTTATTATAATTACAATTTGTATATGTGGTAGAATATCCATTATCTACAGAATTATATTCATGATTTATATTTCATATATATCATATATATCCAGTATATACATTCATTCATAATATTAAGTAACATTTAGAGGTATGAAATGAAATGCACCATTCATGGAGACGGTAAGCCGTACGTACGCATGAACGCTACTTTCATTTCTATTTCGTATTTAATAGAATGAAATCATAATGATATAAATGTATAATATTATTCCAATATAATATAGAATATAATACAATTTACTCCATCCTTTATAAATCCCACATATGGTATTAACGATTCAAATCACTTTGAGGGGGCGGTAGTCCGCACTTCCTAAAATGAAAATATCGCGTTTACCCATAATGGAAACCATAATGGTATGCCATAAATGAAAAATAAAAAATCATAAGGTAAACAAAAACATAATATATATCACATATAAAAATAGTTTCATCATAATGGCCACCATTAGAGGTGTTATATGAGTGTTGAACAATCATCGTTTCGTGAGGCAAAAATTCGCCATCCACAGAAATAGTATGTTCTTTAACCATTAGATTTAGGTGTGTGTAAGTGTAGCTCGAATCCTTCTTATAACAACATCCCAGTATATTGAGGATACTGGTGTTGTTACCAAATAAATGAATAAAAAGTGTTTATGGGGTTGGAGAAGAAAAATAAATCAAAACAACATTAGAGAAGACATTACCTCAAAATCGGGTAACTCTTTTTGATTTGAGCCAAAGGCTTCCTTGGGAAGCGTTCTGCCCAATGTGAGGCTTCTAGGAGTAAGGGGGGAATATTGGGAGAGTATTTGGGCAGAGTTTTGCCGAGCCAAATCGCTTGAAATTGTGAATGAGGTGGTAGATGTGGAGGGCCTTTTATAAGAGGAGAGGAGGGGCACTCTTGGAAAGTAAGGAACTTTTACATTATTATACAATGATTTTCAGATTATAAAGGTCCCAAACTTATATAATTTAAGTCTAAGGTGATAAGGGTTCTAAATGAACCCATTAAATAGTCTTTGGACAAGTGTATTCCTTGGATTGTACATTAACTTTTCATTTTATTAAAATCGTTAAATAATGAGGTCATCACTGCATCATAATGATGTCATAAATAATTTAATTTATATAATTTCAAAAAATTATAAAAAAAATACTACGATGCAGGAAATATTTTTATATTTCCAATGAATATTTATAGTCAAAAATATGACTTGGATAACCACTTGTAAAAATTGTTTTAGTAAAACATTCCAGTTTTGTGTCATTTTTTACTTTAACATTAAAGAAAAGGTATTTATGTCATTTTCCAACTAAAGTGGCTCCATGGGGTCCCCAAGTTGACCCATGAATTTTCTTGGTCGTCCATGGCACATCCAATGAGGGAAGTAAATGTGTCATGCTCATCTCATATTATTAAAACATTATTTTTACCTTAAACTACACCAATTACCTCTAATCGCGATTAAGAACTGAAAAGTTACTATTCACCAAAAAAAATTTAATCTCATTGAACCGCATTTTACTTCTTAATGACAACCATGTATGTCGGATTTTTGAAAATCAAACCACAGAAGTTGTAATATTTCATATAAACGAAGAATCAGTTTTTTAACTACCACTTAGTGGTTTCACTATTAATCAAAAATTGATGTTTTTCAGAACAATGCCAAAATTTCACCGTAAGCTATAATTGATATTCCGAATTCAAAAATGATATCTATTTTATGAAATTACAAACATATAAGTGGAAGTAATTAATTTTATAATTAATTCCCGTTGTCACAACAAATAGCGTGTTTTTAAGAAACAATATATATCAACAGATTGACAATTGTTTATTTCCAATTTCAAAGTAAAATTAATTCTAATGACCACCATTGGATAAAATGGTAAAAATATATTCTAATTATACTTTAAAACCACTCAATAAAATAACTTATCACTATAAATTATTTTTATTAAATAAGTTGTTTTAAGTATTTTTCACTATTCATAAAAATTTGGAAGTTGTAAGAAAATTACAAAAAATTCAACATAGGCTAATTTCAATATTAGGAATACAAAAATGAAGTCCATGTTGAAATATAAAATTTCTATAAATTTAAAAAGTGGTTATTACTATTCATAACGTCTACTTTGATTAGTTGCGGTGTGTTAGAACTCGAAGTTGCGTACAATGCAAGCTATTGCATTATTGAATGAGAAGCGTATCATGGAAGCTCGGGGTGTTACATTCTCCCCTCCTTCAATAAATTGCGTCCTCACAATTTGAAATTATTCTTTGAAAATAAAAGGTTGAAAAAAGAAAATACCTTTGTGGAAAACCCACATCGGAAATAAGATTAATAAAATTTAGCCTTAATAAGAGGGAAAGGGAAATGAAAAAGTCACCACCCAATTATGATCTCGATTAGGAGAACATTGGTGGAAATTAGAGACATATAATTGGAGGAAAAACGTAAATATTTGTAGGGAGTGATTGAGGTCATCAATCACAATCAACTGTCAAATTAAGGGCCTCAAAGCCTTCAATCTATGTGGATTTAAAATATCATCAGTTCAACAAGACATAAGGTATTAGGATAACACATTTTTTTTGTTTCAATATCCCTTTACTAAAGTTTAAGAATTAATTTATTCATTGAATAAGAGATATGTATATATATATTTATGCTTGACAATTAGAGTTTCACCCTTCAACTTATCTTTCACTCAAGAAGATAATAGAACTCAAAAATATTATACTTATCCTAATTGTATAAGGTTCCAAATGTTAACACATACCATTTATATTAGTAAAATTATTTTGTAACAACCAGGGACTTCTTGTAGGCTAGTGGTATGAAATAAAGGCATGTCGCACTATGGTTGTGGGTTCGATTCCTGCAGCTTTGTCCGACGCGACAGGTTATGCCCCACCCTGCAGGTTGTCCTTTTCCTAAAACTATAGTATTATAATATTCCAAAAATAATCTTCATAAATATTTTAACCTTAAACAATACTATCCAAAGATCAACTTAATCCACTCCAACCTTTATAGTTATCCAAAATACCTCTGTCCAGACTTTCTCTAAAAGTTCTCTTAATTACAAAATCAATTTATCAGATTCCCCAAACAAAGTAAAGTTTGTCTTATTGTCACATATTAAAAATATAATTACCTTCATCATATTAAAACCATAGTGAAATCAAAAAGTACTGCAGTACAATCCTTATATATATATCACATTATTCTAATAACCAGAATATAATCCATGAGTCCAAAAGCACCAATACATTAGTTATTCTGCTTCAACTATAGTAACAACATAAGATTGTCCTTGATCCATTGGCATTTTCTGAGGTAAGTTTCCCTGAAACTTAGGACATTCATTTGCATAATGACCCATTTCCCTACAATTGTAGCATTCAACATTGATAGCCTTTTTCTTTCCCTTGCAATCACGCGTCTGGTGACCTTTTTCCCCACATTTACAACAAACTCCCATTCCTTTTAGGCATGTACCAGGGTGATTCTTCTCACAGTTATCACATAATGGAAAATCATTCTTTCCCTTTTTCCCTTTATCTGTCTCTTGTTCCACCGTTCTCTTCTTCTCCTGCTTTACTTTGTTGTCATAAGACTTAGAGAATTCCTTTTCTGTCTTGATAGCACATGAGACTATATCTTCATATGTTGAGAAAGATTGTGTTACTAGAGCTCGACAGAGAAATGTTTTTAACCCATCAAAGAAACGATCAATCTTACTTCTTGGGATACGTATATAATCTGCAGCATACCTCGCTAACCTTGTAATGTTGGCCTCATACTTTGCGACATTCTCATCCTCCTTTTGTCTCAGACTAAAAAATTGTCTTTCCATGTCTGCTCGATGGTCGTGAGGATAGTATTTTTCTAGGAAAAGATCTTTGAACTCTCTCCATTCCATATTTGATACTTCATCACCTTTCTTTGTTTTTTGAATCAATGACCACCATTGATCGATATCTCCAGTGAGGCGGTAGACTCCCATGATAACCTTTTCCCTTTCACTACTCCCCAAGGCGTGGAATATTTTTTCTAAGGAATTTATCCATTGCTCAGCTACTAATGGATTTGTACCCCCACTAAATGTTGGTGGTTGTTGCCTCATGAAGCGATCAAACATTGATCCTCCACGTTGAGGATCAGGGTGCTCCATACAAGTAAGGTTATTATTCATAACCTGAGTGAGTTGTCCCAGTATGGTAATAAGTTGATCAGCACTAGTTGTATCTCCAGCTCCACAATAATTATCTTGAGCAGGAGGGCAATCCCTACACGGAGTGCGTGCATTGATACAGTTTCCATTCCTTCCACTAGGCGCCATTTCTAAACAATGACATAAACTATATTAGTTTATGAATCAAAATACATAATTCCATACTTGTAAGATACTTAACATAAATTGAACTATTTATGGATATAATCCATAAAAATGTTTTCTTTGAGGAAGTATATACTCATAACCCTTCATAGTGGTTTATAAAGAAAATGAGAATTATCCAAAGCATATCCCCCAGGAGTGTCGTAACCAAGAGTGAAGCAAGGCCCGTTGTCGTGCCCCAGTTCCCGTTCGAGTCTAGCTCAAGGCGGTGTTTTCGGGTTTTACCCCTAGGTACATCTGTGCCAGAGCCGCCTCTACCTGCTCGTATCCAGACAGGGATGTATTGCTCAGAAAACTCACAACATCTCTACAATACCAAAATTCTAGGAAGTTCTTCTATACTAATTCTCAAAGTCTATCTTCGAGCTATGTGCTCTAATAAGAGTTTATCTAAATCTAGATTCCAAGGTTAGTTCTAAACTTCTTCTGATACCAACTGTAACGCCCCGACCCCAGCTACCCAGAGTCAGTGCATTACATCGTAACATTGGCATGATCACAAAAGATCAAGTCTCGAAAGACCGATTACTTTAGTATCCTTGGAAACACTAGATACATTCATAAATGTTACATTACATCATAAAGTGAAAAAATAATAACAAAGTCTTCATAGTCCACACTCATATCCTCTTTTGACTATCCCTGCAGGTCATTCATAAAATACTTCTTCAATCCTGGAAAATATTAAAACATTGAAAGGGGTGAGATCAGATGCTCAGTAAGGATAACAATATAGCGGAAGCTTTCATCAATAAACATAAACATTTAAGGCAATGTATAACTAAAACAAAATCCTTTTAAACATTAACTTCAACATAATATGGCAAAAGTAAAATGAGATAATTCCATTCACTTCTTCACATGGATATTCTACTGGTCGAATAATCACATGCAATATCAATAAACACATTCATAATGATGGAATTCATAATGCCAGACTATCATAACCACGTAGCCAAGGCCTCGTGCCAAGACCACAAATAAGATTTTGTCAAGGCCTCGTGCCAAGACACTAGTTTGTCTCATGAGACCTGCCGATGCATCGAGGATCTATAGCGGGCTCCACCCATCACTTATTAAGTCCAATTCATTCCTCATATGAATATGTTTAAACATATCATAAACCATAAAATAATAATATCACATAAAACATGCATAAAGGAAACATAACATTTCCACACTTCAATCAAAAGATATCAATACAACACATTGATATATTAAAAATTCTTTCAAAACCATTTTCAATACCAGAATAAAAGAATGTTAAAACTTTGTATTTGTTTTTCATTAAAAAAAGTTACGGCTTGTAGAGGAAGCCGAAACTCAAATAATGGTCACGGCGGCGGAGAAGTCGTTGTCGCCGCATATGTACGGAAAGAAAAACATTCCCTTTTTGTCGTTTAGTAAAACTCTTCGTATAAAAAAGATTCCTTTTGAATAAACGTAAAAGTCAAAGGGGTTTATACACCGTATAAAAGAGAGTTGTGTATAAAACCAAATATGCCTCAATGAAAGGAGATTGAGATGAAGTCCTTAAAAAGATCATTTTTAAAATAAAATAGATCTATTATGTGTATTCACTATAGGTACACATGAAGAAAGCAAAAATACAAAATAGGACATAATAATATCATGACATAATTTGAAAGTAAGAGATTAACCCAAAGAATGGAAGTTGGGTTAAGAAACTCCCTTACCTCATGTCTGACTTGACTCAACCGTTCTTTAACCTCCTGAATAATAAACTAGAGTTAATATCTACATTATTAGGAACCATTTTCAATTTCATTATCCTTTTTATATAACTTATTATAATGATATGAACATTATGTAATTATTTAAGTTAATAACGGTTGTTTTTTCGATCTTTGATACTTTAGTCAACAATATACTTCTTATAATTACAAGTTGTTTATGTGGTAGAATATCCATTATCTCCAGAATTATATTCATGATTTAGATGTCATATATATCATATATATCCAGTATATACATTCATTCATAATATTACGTAACATTTAGAGGTAAGAAATGAAATGCACCGTTCATGGAGACGGTAAGCCGTACGTACGCATGAACGCCACTTTCATTTCAATTTCGTATTTAATAGAATGAAATCATAATGATATAAATGTATAATATAATTCCAGTATAATATAGAATATAATACCATTTACTCCATGCTTTATACATCCCACATATGGTATTAACGATTCAAATCACTTTGAGGGGGCAGTAGTCTGCACTTCCTAAAATGAAAATATCGCGTTTACCCATAATGGAAACCATAAAGGTATGCCATAAATGAAAAATAAAAAATCATAAGGGAAACTAAAACATAATACATATCATATATAAAAATATTGTCATCATAATGGCCACCATTAGAGGTGTTATATGAGTGTTGAACAATCATCGTTTCGTGAGGAAAAAATTCGCCATCCACAGAAACAGTATGTTCTTTAACCATTAGATGTAGGTGTGTGTAAGTGTAGCTCGAATACTTATTATAAAAACATCCTAGTATATTGAGGATACTGGTGTTGTTACAAAAGAAATGAATAAAAAGTTTCTAGGGTGTTGGAGATGAAAAATAAAACAAAACAACATTAGAGAAGACATTACCTCAAAATCGGGTAACTCATTTTGATTTGAGCCAAAGGCTTCCTTGGGAAGAGTTCATCCCAATGTTAGGCTTCTATAAGTAAGGGGGAATGTTGGGAGAGTATTTGGGCAGAGGTTGGCCGAGTCAAATGGCTTGAATGTGTGAATGAGGTGGTAGAGGTGGGGGACCTTTTATAAGAGGAGAGGAGGGGCACTCTTGGAAAGTATGGAATTTTTACATTATTATACAATGCTTTTCGGATTCTAAATGTGCCAAAGTTATATAATTCAAGGAGAAGGTGATAAGGGTTCGAAATATACCCATCCAATAGTCTTTGGACAAGTGTAAGCCTTGGATTGTACATTATCTTTTGATATTATTAAAATCGTTAAATAATGAGGTCATCACTACATCATAATGATGTCATAAATAATTTACTTTATTTAATGTCTAAAAATTATAAAAAAAAATACTATGATGTAGGAAATCATTTTATATTTCCAATGACTATTTATAGTCAAAAATATGACTTGTATAACCCCATGTAAAAATCGTTTTAGTAAAACATTTCATGTTTGTGTAATTTTTTACTTTAACATTAAATAAAAGGTATTTATGTCATTTTCCAACTAAAGTGGCTACATGGGGTCCCCAAGTTGACCAATGGATTGTTGTGGTCGGCCATGGCACATCCAATGAGGGTAGGAAATGTGTCAAGCTCATCTCATATTATTAAAACATTATTTTTACCTTAAACTACACTAATTACCTCTAATCGCGATTAAGAACTTAAAAGTTACTATTCACCAAAAATTATTTTAATCTCATTGAACCACATTTTACTTCTTAATGACAACCATGTATGTCAGATTTTTGAAAATCAAACCACAGAAGTGGTAATATTTCATTTAGACGAAAAATCAGTTTTTTAACTACCACTTAGTGGTTTCACTATTCGTCAAAAATTGATGTTTTTCAGAACAATGTCAAAATTTCACCATAATCTATAATTGATATTCCAAATTCAAAAATGATGTCTATTTTATGAAATTCCAAACATATAAGTGGCATTAATTAATATTATAATTAATTCTCGCTGTCACAACAAATAGCATGTTTTTAAGAAACAATATATATCAATAGATTGACAATTGTTTATGTCCAATTTCAAAGTGAAATTAATTTTAATGAACACCATTGGATAAAATGGTAAAAATATATTCTAATTATACTTTAAAACCACTCAATAATAAAACTTATCACTATAAATTATTTTGATTAAATAAGTTGTTTTAAGTATTTTTCACAATTCATAAAAATTTGGAAGTTCTCAGAAAATTACAAAATATTCAACATAGGCTAATTTCAATATTAGGAATACAAAAATGAAGTCCATTTTGAAATATAAAATTTCTATAAATTTAAAAAGTGGTTATTACTATTCATAACGGCTACTTTGATTAGTTGCGGTGTGTTAGAACTCGAAGTTGCGTACAATGCAAGCTATTGCATTATTGAATGAGAAGCGTATCGTGGAAGCTCGGGGTGTTACAAGTGATTATACATTAATGTGGTGATAAATAACATCCAATCCATCCCCTTTCTACTCCCTTGTATCAACCCATATGTTGGTTATCCCTTCATTGATACCATGGTTTCAATGGAAGCGGAAAGTAGACTCTTGAGTGAGGAAATGGAGAAGTAAAGAAAACAACAAAAATAAAATGATCACTCCACCATTGTGTGAATAATTTCACAGGATTTGGTATGAATAAATTCACACCTTTATCCAATGGTATCAAAGTGATATGAAGAACAACAAAATAAGATTAGAAGAAGAACTTTTATTAATAAACTAAAGTGAATTGAACAGCTTACATGTGAAAGACAAATTTGAGATAACAAAATTGCAGCATAACATTTAAATTGAACAAAGCATCAAAAGATTTTTAAATCCTCCAACACCACAGCCTTAAATAGGAATTTTTGAGCCCTTGGTTGGAGCCTCAAACAGTCCATGTCTTCTAAATTAATTGTGGTAGGCCATAGGTGGGTGGAAAGTAAGGGAGAGTTGATTTTTCCACCCTTGACCCGAGGTGGCAGCCATCTTTTCTTCACCGAACAGATACGCTTGGAATACCTTTTAGATGGCCTAATAAGAGTGGGCCATAGAAGAATAAAATGGATCTACGGATGTATTATAACCTCCTGTAAAATTTGGGTCCATTTGTATTTGTATATTCGGAGATATGATTATATTAGTGGGCTTTTTTTCTGTGCCGCAGAATCTGGCCCAGAATTTTATCTCTAAATTGGGCCACCTAAATGGCCACAATGTAGGCCGAATTAGCATTGGATCCTGAAGAGTGAATTGTTTATATACATGGATACTAGAATCCCATAAAATACGGGATTCATTGGGCCTGTATTTGTAGCCCCACAGTCTAATCAATGGGATGGTGTGCAATCTGACTTCTCCATAATTGTTTCCTTTCATCACAAATATCATCATCATCTTCCATGAATTCTCCACTGTTCCCTGAATCAAAAATGTTCATATTTAAGTGTAGATCAATTTAAAAAAATATCAAATTAAAATATATATAATCAGATGAATCATTGGGTACTTCAAATGATGTTAGAAAATGTACCACATAATAGTGCATTTTAAGAAGGTATTACAACCATAATGTAAAATGATGTTAAAAGTGTAGAATACACTACAATGGTGTTTATGAATAATAAAAAACGTGAATATTATATATATTAACAATGAATATATGCCTCAATTAGTGGCTAATCACTTCTCTTTTCATGAACTCATTTTATGTTCTTCCTTTTACATTTATATTTTCTTAAGCTGGGATATAAAATTAAATATCCCACTTAATACCAATATTATTTAAAATTTATTAGATATCACATTTTTATATCACCAACAAATTTTAAGTTTTTTTGTGATGCCATTAGGATGCCAAAATATTGTATGGGAATTCTCAACTTCTCCTTTCCATTCAAGTTATCTTATAAGTGGTATGTCTTCAAGATTTCCATACCATGTTCTTATTTCCCTTTTATTCTCCCCCTCTACATTATTATGAGTTATTTATGGATGGATTTCACTTTTCCCCTCTATTTTTAATGTTTTATAAAACCATGATTCAAATTCTTTATGTTGTCGAATTTTCATCTCCAAATCTATTTCTTTTTTCAAAAAATTATTTTATTTGTTTTATATGAATACAAAAACCTCTTTTATTTATATGGATATTAATCAATACATAAAAATGGATCATTTTATTTTGGAAATTAATTACATAAAACTATCACTCCCTTTTCATAGGTTATAAATGACATAATAGTCAGGTTTTAATCTTTTTAACCACAATCTGTATTTTTTATTATAAAAGGAGAAAGCCCAAAACAAACAAGGTTTTGATCATGATACACATACATTTTCATGTGGTCCGAAATTTTGGAGACCAAGTTGATCTCCCATTATGAAATATACCCTTTCTGGTTCAATTTGAAGAATACTATGCAAAAAAAACATTTCTACCTTGGTTCGCCACCATCAATGAATCAAAGTAATCGACAACTTTATTACCTTCACACCATGTATGAAAAAGCTGAATCATGTTGATGTTGATCCAATTTCTAATTTTTTTGACAATGTATATAACGACCCACACTTTACATACATTGTTATTACTTCAAAATTGAAGCACACTTATTACAAAACCACAAAGGACCGTATAGGTATAGTGTCTTTAGAAACTGGGAAACATAAACAACTGGTTCATAAATCTTCTATAGTGTCTCCCATTTATTTCATCATATCTAGGGTCCCTTTTAGCATATTCTACTTAATATCCATCTTCCTGACCTGGGGAAAAGAAAACATAAAAGGGTGAGCTCAAATGCTCCGCAAGGGCAAATAAAGGAAATAAAAATCATATCATATCTTTTTGAAAATCAAAACCTGCAAAAGAGATCATAATATCTTAACATGGAATAAATCATAGAAGTGAAAATGAGATCCCCATAATCATAACATAAAACTTGAAACTTTGTGGCATGCACACATAATCATGGAAAATCATTTCTTGTTAGTCATGACTCATCGCCAAGACTATCTTAGTGGACAAAGTCCCTTTCTGAACCGAGTTCACTCCTCGTTTCAGTCCTGTATCACTGAACCGAAATAACCTTCCGTTCCAGCCATGTCTATCTCATGAGATATAAAATCTTTACCCAATGAATTGGAGGGAGATATAGGTCCCACCCATCTTATAATGAATCCCTTCTTATGTGTGCCACATAATCATAAAACATACATCATCGCATAACACATATAACAAAAATGGAATTCTTGAAACATCATGACATCATAAATCAATTCATATATGATAAAGGAATTCATAAACATAATTCTATCACAACATAGTCAAACCAATGTAAAAATATGGATAGAAACAGAACCCTTTATTATCTTAGATGGAAAATAATTTTGATAAAACACTTGAATTGAATTCTTGAGGAAAATATCCTTTCTTCTTCAAAAACATTTTTCCTTTCATAACATGTCATACAACTTTAAAATAAAAGAAGTTTATTAAAAATAAACTTGAAAACTTGTAAAGGAAGCTTCTTTGAAGTAATTTTTTAAAAATCCATTCATGCCGTATAAGTTAAAAAAACATTCTTCGTACTTTTGTCGGAAAAGTCAAAAAGTACCTCGTACGGAAAAACGACAAAAGATTCCTTTCATATTCTTTACTAAAAACTCACCTAAGGGTAAAATTGGATTTAAACTATTGCAAGTGGATGGAAACAATATTTCATATTGAGGGAACATGGATGTGGATGATAAAATACACCCCAGTAAATACTTACGAATAAAAATCTCGGATAAAAATGAGATTGTGATATTTTCCCTTACCTTAGGTCCGATTAGCTTTGTACGTGTCCGAAGCTCCTGTATAATGGTTTAAATAATGTTATTGACTTATTCCAGAATCATACATATTTATATGATATCATATATGGTCATATTATTAGCTTCTTGTTAGTAATATTTTATTGTTACTTGTTACTCGGGTCTTTATAACTTTTTGTTCTTATGCGTGTTTTGTCGAATAAATTCTTATTCTTATCTTTAGGTTATAGATAATTCATTTCCAGAATGGTATTAGTGTATTATATATCATATTCATTCATTCAATTCATTTATATAATCATTATGAAATGAAGATCATGTAGAACGAGTCGCATCACATCGTGGAGACGGTATTCCGTACGTACGCACGAGTGATGATATCGTTCCTATGATCGTGAAATTGTATTGGAGTATATATATATTATTTAAGTATCAATATTACTTCATAATAATCATATGTAGTTACTCATTACACCATTATACCCATCCTTGTAAGGTGATGGTGGAAAATAGATTACACCACGGCGTGGAGACGGTATTCCGTACGTACGCACGCGCAGTGATTTCATTTTTCCGTAGGATGGATAGAAGGTGAATTAGGGTTGTTTCATATTTATAATAACATATCAGTATGTAAGTAATACTGATGTTATTACTTTATCATGAAACAACTAAAGAAGAAGAAGTTGAAGACGAAAGAAATTGAAAAGATCGGTAATGGATATTACCTCTTCTTTGGAACGCCTCTTTGAATCCTCCACTTAGGGAACTAAGAGTGGTCTTTGGAGAAGACCAGGACCTCTAGGACTATTCTAGGGAAGTGGAGAGGGGAAAATGGCAGGGGTTGGCCGAGCTTGAGTGCTCAATTTGGTGTGAGGGGGAGGGGGAGGAGGTGCCCTTTTATAAGGGAGGAGAGGGGCACCTTAGGAATATCTCAAAATATTATTTTATATTAAAGTCAAAATCGGTTTATAATGGTTCCAAAGGGTCTAATTTCGAAGATAAGGTGGGGAGGGGTCGAAATCCTATCAACCAATAGAATTTAGACAAGTTTAGGATATTATTTTAACCTTATCAATTAGATTTAACTCTAAGTTAAATAATTTAACTTTTACCATGTCTTTTTGTTTTCTTTCAATATATGGTTAATACACATACAATAACATGCCAAACGAACCCCAAATTGTTTATTATTAATATATATATCCTTATCTAAATCATTTGTCCGAACCTTAGATTTTTAGGAATAAAATAACAATTAATAATATAATATTGTATTTAAAAACTATTTTGTGTCAATTTTGACACTATTTGATATATGATTTGTTTGAAAGTCATAACAGAATTATATGTTCGAACCAAGTTGATTAAATCAATACTAATATATCATAGTAACCTATAAAATTAGTGGAATTCCTAAAAAGTCTCAAATTACATTTATTTTGGTATTTATATTATCAATTTTGTCAATATTTCATTAATAAGATAATTACTGCATCATCTTTGTGTCATAAATAAATTAAATTATTTGATGTCTAAAAATTACAAATAAAATACCATCATGTAGGAAATCTTTTTAGCTTTCTAATGAATATTTAAAATAGAATTTATCTTATGTATAAACCTATATTAAAAATGATTTACTTATTAAACTTTGATTTTAACTATTTTAACCCTTCTTTAAATAAATTAATAATAAATGTCCTAATCTAATCCAAGTGGGCCTAAATGGTCATATTTTATTCCTAAGTTTATTTTTGGTCGAATTACACTTGTCCAATAGAATTAGGACATGTGTTAGGGTAATATTAATATCATATTTACCCTTAGTTACCCTATTTACTATTAACCGCGGTAAAAATAGTAAAAAGTTACTATTCACCAAAAAATTATTTTCATCTCATTGAACCACATTTTAGTCCTTGATATTAACCGTGTCTCTCGGATTTTTGAAATTCCATTCACAGAAGCGGTAAAATTAAGTTTTATGTAAAATTCAGTTTTTAACCTACCACTTAGTGGTTTCACTATTCATCAAAAATTGAAAGTTTTCAGAAAAATACCAAAATTTCACCCTAGGCTAATTTCGATATTCTGAGTCCAAAAATGAAGTCCATTTTGAAAAATAAAATTTATAAAATTTCAAAAAGTGGTTATTACTATTCATAACGGCTAGTTTTAATAGCATATTGTTGTTTAGTGAAACTCGGTATTGCGTACGACGCAAGCTATCGAGGAAGGTCGCGATTGCGTGTAAAGCAAGCCAAGAAAGTGTTGTGTAGAAAAAGATTCCTTTGATGATTTATATAACATAAAAGTCTCGGGTGTTACATTCTACCCCCCCTTAAAAAGAATTTCGCCCTCGAAATTCGTCACTTTGCAACAAACAAATGAGGATACTTCTCCCTCATCATATCCTCAAGCTCCCATGTAGCTTCTTCAAGTTGGTGGTTTCTCCATAAAACTTTCACCAAGCGAGTGGTCTTGTTTCGTAGGAATTTTTCGCTACGATCCAGAATCTCTATCGGCTGTTCTTCATAAGAAAGATCTTGCTCCAGCGGTACAACTTCTGAGCTGAGTACATGTGAAGGATCTGGTATGTACTTTCTCAGGAGAGATACATGGAACACATCGTGAACTTGAGAGAGATTCGGTGGAAGCGCCAATCGGTAAGCTACCTTCCCAACACGATCCAGTATTTCGAAAGGACCGATATATCTAGGGCTCAACTTCCCCTTCTTTCCAAATCTCATAACCCTCTTCCAGGGAGATATTCGTAAGAACACTTTATCGCCCACTTCAAACTCTAGGTCTTTTCTTCGGTTGTCGGCATAACTTTTCTGTCGACTCTGAGCTGCTCTTATGTGTTGTTGAATAGATCTGACCTTTTCTGCCATTTCATCAACGAGATCAGGTCCTAATAGCTTTCTTTCCCCAACTTCATCCCAGCAAGTTGGAGTCCTGCATTACTTTCCATAGAGAGCTTCATAAGGAGCCATCTGAATACTGGAGTGAAAGCTATTATTATAAGAAAATTCCACCAAAGGTAGGTGTTGATCCCAACCTCCTTTGAAATCCATAGAGCAAGCTCTCAACATATCTTCTAGGGTTTGAATTGTTCTCTCAGACTGACCGTCTGTCTGGGGATGATAAGCAGTGCTGAAACTCAACTCTATATCCAGAGTATGCTGAAGACTTCGCCAGAACGTCGAGGTAAATCTCGGATCCCGATCAGATATAATAGAAAGTGGTACTCCATGCAATCTTACCACTTCCTTTACATATATCCTGGCAAGATGATCTAGAGAGAAATCCTCTCTAATAGCAATGAAGTGTGTAGACTTTGTAAGACGATCAACTATGACCCAGATAGCATTATTGCCTTTGGATGTTTTAGGAAGTCCTGTGACAAAGTCCATAGTGATGTTTTCCCATTTCCATTCGGGTATGGGTAATGGTTGTAACATCCCCTTAGACTTCTGTCTCTCATCTTTAACTTGTTGACAAACCAAGAATCGAGAGACTTATTCAGCAACATCTCTTTTCATGCCATCCCACCAGAAGTACTCTTTCAGGTCCCTATACATCTTCGTGCTTCCAGGATGAATAGAGAATGAAGAACTATGAGCCTCATCCAGCAGCTCTTTCTTTAATTCGGGGATGGGAGGAACACAAACCCGATTCCTGAACTTTATTATCCCATCACAATCACGGTTGAATTCAGGAACATTTCTCACCTTCTTTTGTAACTCGACATCTTCTTTCTGTGCCTCTTTAATCTTCACATGTATAGATGGTTGAACATTCATTTGAGAAAGATAAGATTTTTCCCCTTCCATTATAATTCCAAGATCCATCCTTTGTAAATCCAAAAATATTGGATCTTTTGTGATCCTCATCATGGATAAACTAGCATGGTCTTGTCGACTTAATGCATCTGCCACCTTGTTTGCTTTCCCAGGGTGGTAATGGATTGAGCAGTCATAATCCTTAATCAGCTCCAACCATCTTCTTTGGCGCATATTCAACTCCTTTTGTGTGAAAATATACTTTAAACTTTTATGATCAGTATAAATATCACATCTTTCACCATAAAGGTAATGCCTCCAAATCTTTAATGCAAAGATTACCGCAGCCAACTCCAAATCATGTGTTGGGTAATTTTGCTCATGGATTTTCAACTGTCGTGAGGCATAAGCTATCACCATATCATTTTGCATAAGAACAAACCCCAATCCCTTCTTGGATGCATCACTGTAGATCACAAACCTTTTTCCACTACAAGGCAGTGTGAGCACAGGTGCACTGGATAACCTTCTTTTCAACTCCTTGAAATTCTTTTCACATTCCTCTGTCCAGACAAACTTAACTCCTTTCCGAGTCAACTTGGTGATTGGATTAGATAACCGTGAAAAATCTTTTACAAAACGTCGATAATATCCAGCCAAACCAAGAAAACTTCGGATCTCAGTTACTGTTGTTGGTCTTGACCATCTTTAGATAACCTCTGTTTTTGTTGGATCCACAGATATCCCCTCTTTTGAGATTATATGACCCAAAAATGCAACTTTTTGAAGCCAAAATTCACACTTGGTAAATTTGGCATAAAGCTTCTCTTTTCTTAGGGTCTTCAATATAATTCTCAAGTGATCTTCATGCTCTTCCTTGCTCTTTGAATAGACAAGAATATCGTCTATAAAGACTACCACAAATTGATCAAGATAGTCTCTAAAGACTCTATTCATTAGATCCATGAAGATAGCAGGGGCATTAGTAAGACCAAATGGCATCACTATAAATTCATAGTGTCCATACCTTGTACGGAAAGCCATCTTTGGTATATCCTCCCTTTTGACCCTTAATTGATGATACCCTGAACGAAGATCAATATTGGAAAAGTATTGAGCTCCGCGTAGTTGGTCAAATAAGTCATCAATGCGTGGGAGAGGATATTTGTTCTTGATAGTGATCTTGTTAAGTTCTCGATAATCAATGCAAAGTCTCATTGATCCATCTTTCTTCTTAACAAATAGAACAGGTGCTCCCCAAGGTGACGCACTAGGGCGTATGAATCCCTTATCAAGATTCTCTTGGAGTTGCTTCTTCAATTCCTGCAACTCAATTGGGGCCATTCTATAAGGTGTCTTTGAAATAGGCAAAGCACCCGGTACGAGTTCTATTGAAAACTCAACTTCACGATTTGGTGGAAGACCCGGTAATTCCTCCGGAAAGACATCATCAAACTCTCGTACAATGGGCATATTCTTAATCGTGAGTTTCTCACCAACCATTTGAGATAAATAACCTTCATTTAGTGGAATCAATACCCATAAGATGGAAGAAATTTCCACTGGAAGGTTATGTTCATCCTTGCATTGATAGACGATCGTAGGTTGATCTGGAATATGAAATGTGACTTCCCTTCTTTGGCAATTGATATGAGCTCCATGTAGAGAAAGCCAATCCATGCCAAGAATCACATCAAATTCCACTAAAGGAAGGATCACAAGATTTGCAGGAAGCACTTTCCCACAAACTTCGATCGGAGAAGAATTATAAACTTCTGATGCGATTGATGTGCCATTAGGTGTTGTCACAGCTAACTCAACATCTAATTGTTGAGGTAATACGGTGATACCCTTAGAAAATTTTTCAGAAATAAAAGAGTGGGTGGATCCAGAATCAAATAAAACATTTGCTACTTTAGAGTGGATGGTAAGTGTACCTTTCACCACATCGTTATCGTACTCCACATCGCTGATAGAAATTGCATGTGACTTTCCTTTGTCTTTAGCCTTAAGAGTTTGTTGACGTCGACCATCATCATCAACCCTTGGATTTGGGCATTGATTGGCATAATGCCCCATCTCCTTGCACTTGAAACATTGAAGTGTAGCAGGTTCATTCTGTGTATCCCTTCCTTTGTTTGCATCATTAGACATCTTCTTCCCATTATCACGGCATTCAAATGCCCGATGACCTTCCTTTCCACATTTAAAACATTTACTTGTCCCTTTAAGACAACTCCCTCCATGTTTCTTTCCACACTTTGAGCATAAGGGAAAGTTCATCTTCTTTTCCGTGTGCTCTTTAGATTTTTCTTTAAATTCCATCTTCCTCTTCTTATCAAACCCATGTGACTGATGGGTTACTCCAATCTCCATCTCGACTTTGAGAGCACATCGAACGATTTCCTCGTAGCTATTGAAGTCCCTTATGGATAACGCCCTTCGAAGACTTGGTTTTAAGCCACTAAAGAATCGATCGATCTTACTCTCAGGTTGGATAATAATACCAGAAGCGTACCTTGCAAGTCTTGTAAAATTTGCTTCATAGGTACCAACAGATTCATCATCCCTTTGCTTCAGTTCAAGAAACTCTTTCTCCATCTTTGTTCGGAGAATACGAGGGAAGTACTTATTGAAAAATAAGTTCTTGAACTCGTCCCATTCCATAGACTCGATTTCATCCCTTTGCCTCGTATTCTTAACAAGATTCCACCATTGATCCGCATCTCCTTCCAAACGATACACTGCTAGGATGACTTTATCATGCTCAGAACATTGAAGAACTGAAAATATCTTTTCAGTAGTACTAATCCATTGTTCAGCAACTAATGGATCAGTAGACCCGCTGAAAGATGGTGGACGCTGCCTCATGAAGGATTCAACAGAATGTTGCTCCCTTCTTTGTTCGTTTGGAAATCCTGCATGATTCATAGCTTGAGAAAGTTGTGTGAGCATGGCTACAAGATTTTGCATTCCAGCTCCCATATCGTTTGGTTGCTCAGGGGGACAATCATTGCATTGCCCATCGCATTCCGCATTAACACGGTTCCTTCGGTTTCCAGCCATTGACTAAAACCAAGAAGAATAGTGTGAGCAACACTAATTATAATAGGAAACCACATAATTCAAGAATAAAATTTTCATGCTTATGGTCTTATCCTAGGTTATTCAAGGCCATTTCTAAAACACTATGATTGTGTTCTATTCTTAGACTTATCCTTAGGGTTCTTACTAAGGCTTTCACATCCTAGTTTCCAAAGGTTGACTATACCTTTCCTCTGATACCAACTATAACGACCCACACTTTACATACATTGTTATTACTTCAAAATTGAAGCACACTTATTACAAAACCACAAAGGACCGTATAGGTATAGTGTCTGTAGAAACTGGGAAACATAAACAACTGGTTCGTAAATCTTCTACAGTGTCTCCCATTTATTTCATCATATCTAGGGTCCCTTTTAGCATATTCTACTTAATATCCATCTTCCTGACCTGGGGAAAAGAAAACATAAAAGGGTGAGCTCAAATGCTCAGCAAGGGCAAATAAAGGAAATAAAAATCATATCATATCTTTTTGAAAATCAAAACCTGCAAAAGAGATCATAATATCTTAACATGGAATAAATCATAGAAGTGAAAATGAGATCCCCATAATCATAACATAAAACTTGAAACTTTGTGGCATGCACACATAATCATGGAAAATCATTTCTTGTTAGTCATGACTCATCGCCAAGACTATCTTAGTGGACAAAGTCCCTTTCTGAACCGAGTTCACTCCTCGTTTCAGTCCTGTATCACTGAACCGAAATAACCTTCCGTTCCAGCCATGTCTATCTCATGAGATATAAAATCTTTACCCAATGCATTGGAGGGAGATATAGGTCCCACCCATCTTATAATGAATCCTTTCTTATGTGTGCCACATAATCATAAAACATACATCATCGCATAACACATATAACAAAAATGGGATTCTTGAAACATCATGACATCATAAATCAATTCATATATGATAAAGGAATTCATAAACATAATTCTATCACAACATAGTCAAACCAATGTAAAAATATGGATAGAAACAGAACCCTTTATTATCTTAGATGGAAAATAATTTTGATAAAACACTTGAATTGAATTCTTGAGGAAAATATCCTTTCTTCTTCAAAAACATTTTTCCTTTCATAACATGTCATACAACTTTAAAATAAAAGAAGTTGATTAAAAATAAACTTGAAAACTTGTAAAGGAAGCTTCTTTGAAGTAATGTTTTAAAAATCCATTCATGCCGTATAAGTTAAAAAAAACATTCTTCGTACTTTTGTCGGAAAAGTCAAAAAGTACCTCGTACGGAAAAACGACAAAAGATTCCATTCATATTCTTTACTAAAAACTCACCTAAGGGTAAAATTGGATTTAAACTATTGCAAGTGGATGGAAACAATATTTCATATTGAGGGAAAATGGATGTGGATGATAAAATACACCCCAGTAAATACTTACGAATAAACAATCTCGGATAAAAATGAGATTGTGATATTTTCCCTTACCTTAGGTCCGATTAGCTTTGTACGTGTCCAAAGCTCCTGTATAATGGTTTAAATAATGTTATTGACTTATTCCAGAATCATACATATTTATATGATATCATATATGGTCATATTATTAGCTTCTTGTTAGTAATATTTTATTGTTACTTGTTACTCGGGTCTTTATAACTTTTTGTTCTTATGCGTGTTTTGTCGAATAAATTCTTATTCTTATCTTTAGGTTATAGATAATTCATTTCCAGAATGGTATTAGTGTATTATATATCATATTCATTCATTCAATTCATTTATATAATCATTATGAAATGAAGATCATGTAGAACGAGTCGCATCACATCGTGGAGACGGTATTCCGTACGTACGCACGAGTGATGATATCATTCCTATGATCGTGGAATTGTATTGGAGTATATATATATTATTTAAGTATCAATATTACTTCATAATAATCATATGTAGTTACTCATTACACCATTATACCCATCCTTGTAAGGTGATGGTGGAAAATAGATTACACCACGGCGTGGAGACGGTATTCCGTACGTACGCACGCGCGGTGATTTCAATTTTCCGTAGGATGGATAGAAGGTGAATTAGGGTTGTTTCATATTTATAATAACATATCAGTATGTAAGTAATACTGATGTTATTACTTTATCATGAAACAACTAAAGAAGAAGAAGTTGAAGACGAAAGAAATTGAAAAGATCGGTAATGGATATTACCTCTTCTTTGGAACGCCTCTTTGAATCCTCCACTTAGGGAACTAAGAGTGGTCTTTGGAGAAGACCAGGACCTCTAGGACTATTCTAGGGAAGTGGAGAGGGGAAAATGGCATGGGTTGGCCGAGCTTGAGTGCTCAATTTGGTGTGAGGAGGAGGGGGAAGAGGTGCCCTTTTATAAGGGAGGAGAGGGGCACCTTAGGAATATCTCAAAATATTATTTTATATTAAAGTAAAAATCGGTTTATAATGGTTCCAAAGGGTCTTATTTCTAAGATAAGGTGGGGAGGGGTCGAAATCCTATCAACCAATATAATTTAGACAAGTTTAGGATATTATTTTAACCTTATCAATTAGATTTAACTCTAAGTTAAATAATTTAACTTTTACCATGTCTTTTTGTTTTCTTTCACTATATGGTTAATACACTTACAATAACATGCCAAACGAACCCCAAATTGTTTATTATTAATATATATATCCTTATCTAAATCATTTTGCCGAACCTTAGATTTTTAGGAATAAAATAACAATTAATAATATAATATTTGATTTAAAAACTATTTTGTGTCAATTTTGACACTATTTGATATATGATTTGTTTGAAAGTCATAACAGAATTATATGTTCGAACCAAGTTGATTAAATCAATACTAATATATCATAGTAACCTAGAAAATTAGTGGAATTCATAAAAAGTCTCAAATTACATTTATTTTGGTATTTATATTATCAATTTTGTCAATATTTCATTAATAAGATAATTACTGCATCATCTTTGTGTCATAAATAAATTAAATTATTTGATGTCTAAAAATTACAAATAAAATACCATCATGTAGGAAATCTTTTTAGCTTTCTAATGAATATTTAAAATCGAATTTATCTTATGTATAACCCTATATTAAAAATGATTTACTTATTAAACTTTGATTTTAACTATTTTAACCCTTCTTTAAATAAATTAATAATAAATGTCCTAATCTAATCCAAGTGGGCCTAAATGGTCATATTTTATTCCTAAGTTTGTTTTTGGTCGAATTAAACTTGTCCAATAGAATTAGGACATGTGTTAGGGTAATATTAATATCATATTTACCCTTAGTTACCCTATTTACTATTAACCGCGGTAAAAATAGTAAAAAGTTACTATTCACCAAAAAATTATTTTCATCTCATTGAACCACATTTTAGTCCTTGATATTAACCGTGTCTCTCGGATTTTTGAAATTCCATTCACAGAAGCGGTAAAATTATGTTTTATGCAGAATTCAGTTTTTAACCTACCACTTAGTGGTTTCACTATTCATCAAAAATTGAAAGTTTTCAGAAAAATACCAAAATTTCACCCTAGGCTAATTTCGATATTCTGAGTCCAAAAATGAAGTCCATTTTGAAAAATAAAATTTATAAAATTTCAAAAAGTGGTTATTACTATTCATAACGGCTAGTTTTAATAGCATATTGTTGTTTAGTGAAACTCGGTATTGCGTACGACGCAAGCTATCGAGGAAGGTCGCGATTGCGTGTAAAGCAAGCCAAGAAAGTGTTGTGTAGAAAAAGATTCCTTTGATGATTTATATAACATAAAAGTCTCGGGTGTTACAATGTATGTAATCAACCAAGCGGTAGAAATCATTCCATTTATCGAGTCCTAAATGATCTTTGAATCTATTTCAAAATGAGAAATAGAAATGTTTCTCTGAACACACAACTAGATCCCTGTATACATTGCCTTCGCTTCAGCTTGAATGGAACTGCCTCTCCCATAATAAGCAGAAAAAGAATGTAAAATAATACCTCTCCCATCACGTACTACACTGCCACCCTGAATAAAGCCTTCAACATAGGATCCATCAATGTTTAGCTTAAGACCAGTGTTTGGAAGACACCAACTAGCCCAGTTTCCAATCCTCATAAGATTTGGATGAGGCCAGCTTGGACAAATATACTACAATAAAGGAGAATCACTTGAAATTTTAGAATACCGAACAATGTCATGTAAAAGAAGTTGAGTCTTGATAACAACTGAACTTTTTGGGCATTGAATATCCTCAAAACGAGATTTGTTCCTTGTCTGTCATATGCACCAACACCCTGCACTAAGGATATCAGATCTTTCTATTTTTCCAGAACCAACACTATTGATACCATGGAACCACCTCTCCAGAAATGGAATTCCAGGAAGGAGAGGATCTGAGAAATTAATGAATTTTCCAAAAAACCACCAGACAGCCAAACCGCAATCACTCTCAAAAAAAAGATGATTGGAATCCTCTTATTTATTGGCACTGAAACTGTGACATTTAGAAGCTAAATAAATGCCCCTCCTTTTCACATTCTCATATATTGGAATGACCTGATTTATAATTCTCCATACAAGAATATTAAATTTAATGGAAATTCTATTACACCATACCGTATCATTCCAAGAGTCATGTTAGGAATGGGAATTAGAAATATTCCAAAAATCATTAGAAAAGAACATACCAGATTTTGAGGCTGTAAAAATGCATATCTCTGGATCCACATTTAATGTAATAAGATCACAAGCCTTGTTTTTTTCCTCATCAAGAATAACATTGATGAAAGAAGGATAACAAAAAGTTTCTCTAAAGGATATCATTGGATCATGGAAACCAAGAAATCCAATAACTGACCCAATCCATTTGTGATTCCAAAAAGATATATCACCCCTCCCTAAAATCCAGGGAGAATGTTGGTGAATAATAGGAAAAAAACATCATATTAAAGCCCATAATGGTGAAACAATTTGGATGCCCTCCAAGTGTTCATAACATTTCAAGGAAATAATTTTCCCCCAAAGAGTACATCTCTCCAAAACTTCCCATACAAGCTTCACATGCAAGAAATGAATTGTATCCCCAAGACTTCTAATGTTGGCACCACCTTCCTGAATTGGTCTAGCCACTTTATCCCATGAATCCTAATGAAAATTCCCCTCAAACTTGGCATCCCAAATAAAATCACCCAGGATATTATCAATAGATGAAATAACTGCCTTTGACACATTGCAAGCCGAAAAAACGTGAATCGGAATAGCTGTTAGAAAGCTATTAATTAAATAAATCCTTCCTCCAAAAGATAAAAATCGGGTTTTCCAATCACGAACACAACTCGAGATTCTATTCACAATGTAATCAAAGCATATTATACAAATATGAACAGGAGCTAAAGAAGAACCAAGATATGTTAGAGGAAAATATCAGTTCTGCATATTCAACATTCTTGAGATAGAGATTACCTGATTGTCACAACATTTATTGGAAATGAAAAAACTGCTCCTATCAATATTAACCAATTTTACACTCCATAAGTTTTACTCATCCAACACTCTAATCATACCACCAACCTATCTAACACTAGCATTAATGAAGAAAATAGAATCATCCACAAACATTAGGTGAGAAGTTGGAGTTTTTATCATTCTTCTATGAAACGGTAAAATATTACCCATGGAGATATTCTTACTGATAAGTTGACTCAAGGAATTTTGCATGATAATAAAAAGGTTCGGATAAATAGGATTCTCTTGTCTGATTCCTCAAGCTTCCTTGAAGAAACCATGAGTTTTTCCCATAAATGAAAATGACATCTATGTAGAACTAAAACTGTGATATATAAGATCAAAACCCTAAAAGATAATCCCAAACCCTTAAGAACTCAGATAATGAACCCTCATTCTATACTATCATTGTATTTATTAATATCCAGATTCAAAGCCATATTTGACCCATGGAATTTGAGATTAATATCAAAAATAATCTCATGAGCCAACACAACCGCACCCTGAATCGATCGACCTCTAACAAAACCATGTTTCTCAAGAGAGATACATCGAGAAACATGACCAGATATGCGCAAGTTAATGATGCTAGAAAGTACTTAGTTTGAAAAAGTTCACAAACTCACTGGTCTATAATCAAAAAGAGAAGAAGGATTTTTAACATTGGGAATCATAACAAGGGTAGCAGCACCAACCACCTTAGGAATGGGACCAATGCTAAAAATGTCTTGAATGATGAATATCAAGTCAGCCTTGATCATCTCCCAAGCCCATCTATAAAAAGCCCCTAGAAATCCATCTCGACCCGGGACACTCTTCATATTAAGATTTATCATAGCATTGTGGAGATCATTTTCATCAAGAAAAGCTTCCGTCATTTCATTATCCAATCCATATATCATGTACATAATCTCGTCAAAGAGCTCTGCATTCCCCCTGGGATAGCCATTATCCATATACGAGTTAGGGACATCAAGGATATTTTTAAAGAAGGAAACTCCCAAGGAATAAATGAAATCCCTATCACTTGAGAAGGAACCATCATCCACAATAATATTCAGATTAACCCACCTTTTTCTTTATTTAATACATGCATGGAAATAGGCAGTGTTTTTATCACCTTATCTATTCCATTTAACTCTAGCTATATCTTGAGCTATACTATCCTGTTTTAGAATAATCTCTTTCAAAAAAAATTATTACCCATAAGATCCTCATAGACCCTATCACTCCAGTTGTCTTCCAAATATTTTTCCAAATTCTCAATATCTTATTTTAGAAACTCCAAATCTTTATCCATAGGGGTAATGGATTTCACTAAGGCATGAAGTTTATGCTAAAGTCGTCTCAATTTTTTATTTAATGAAACCCAATAATACCCCCAAACATTTTCCTCCCAAATATCTTAAACAAGATAATGATAGTTAGGATTCTATCCCCAATATTAACAGAAATGAAAAATTTCCACAAAACCATATGTGGGAGAAAATTACACAAGGAGAGGAGAATGATCTGAGATCCCATGAACTGGGTAATAAAATTTTTCATTAGGGAAACTAGAAACAACATGAAAATTCACTAAACACCTATCTAGATGACTCTAGGAAAATTCACTTCTCTTATGATTCTTGCACTATATGAAACAATTTCCAGAGAATCCCATATCGCTAAGACGTCTCTTAGCCATGAATTTAACAAAGCTTCTGCTAGCAGCATGAGGAAATACACATCGACCCTTCTTCTCACCACGTTCAGAGATAATATTAAAGTCTCCACCAAAAAACCAAGGAAGATCCTCCTAATCAAAACATTCCAAATTTTTTCATAAAATCACCCCCTCTGAGAATTGCAACTAACATAAACAAAGGAAACAAGAATCAGATCAATTTCATTATTAATTTTCAAAGTATGGTATTGATCACCCACCTAAACTAGTTCAACAACCATAGATTTGTTCCAGAAATCATATATATGTTGATTATCCAGTTCTGCATGCATCCATGAATTTGTATTAATTCTGTGAGAGAACTCACCGATTCTATCCAAATTCTGCTTGTGCTCTAGAATAGCACCAACACATACCATATTTTTCTTAATTTTAATGACTAAGAAATCTTTTTTTACCTCTGCACCAATGACATGATCATTCCATATAATAATTGGAGTCATTGAGAAAATCTAAGCCTGGATTTGATGCCATGCATCTTTGTCAGAGTATAATGGGAATCCTAAAACTTCTTAATATGATGAAGTTTCACCCTAGTAAACACTCCAGTATCTGTAGACCTGTTATCCTTATCAAGTAAATCTAAAGCTTGACCATCATGATGAATAACCCCTCTTTCATTACACCGATGAAGAAAAGTATCCTTCTTTGGTAGGTCAATTTCATTACATACTCCCAATATCTCCTGGGATAACGACATAGCTCGAGATAAAATCGCATATCTATCCCCTTTAACTATCCTCAGGGTGTTCTTATTTACATCATTGGACTTACCTAAAGGTCTTTCCCCCTTACCCAATTCAACGTCCCATAAGGATTCCAAAAAAAGAACCGGATTTAAGCATATTAACGGACCGACAATGGGAAAACATTTTTACCGACCCCTTGAAAAAAATTCTATGTATTGGTGTGTTCAGAAAACTTGCAACACTCATCACAGGTATACTTAGTTCAAAATAATTCTCATACCGTAAAGAAACAAGTTTAATAAAAAATTTAGAGTTTTCAGAATCCTCATTGCATCTATCCAAAGATAACAGATCAGGATTATACACAAGTGAATCTACATTTGAATGGCATACCTATTCAGGAATACTCCCAGAAATATTTGACATAACCCCCTTATCATTCATATCAGCATCCGAAAACTCACCCTTTTTATCAGATTTATGAAAAACCAACACATTACATTTAGATTTCTTGCAAATCTAAATCGAATTTCCCTGCATAAAGCAATGAGAAAGATACCTGAGAATGACCAGATAGAAAATACTCTGATTCGAATAAAGTGACAAACTTACTTTCAAGGATATCATGTCCAAAATCTGAAATTATAGATCTAATTCAACATAGATCTACACATTATATACAACTGCTCGCCCACTGGGACTACTATCGACACACATAAAACTCCCAAGAGAATATCCAATAGCTTAGACAAAAGAAATTTTATGCATGGGTAATGGCATACCTCGTAAAGAGATCTACACCGCTGCAAAGGGACTTTCCATTCCACAATGAGCATCAAGAGACCACCGTGAAATGTTGAATCTCTAACGTTAAATTATGTGGGAATATTAACAACAAGTTTAAGAAAGTCCTCTTCAGAACTAAAGGACAAACAGAAGGAAGAACGATGAATAGGTGAAATCTGGACCGGTGAAGAAAGACACCAAAATCCAACAAATTTCTTGAAAACCGCAATTAGCTGTTTCGTTGGTCCAAATCGCACAACAAGAGTCCAACATAGACCATCCACAGCCTCATCATAAACTTTCGGCGAAAACTCCACAGTCATCCTAGAATCATTTCTATAGGTTGATGAAGGAAATGAATGGATTTTCGGAAAGACATGCATCCCTGAATCCTAAGACGCTCCACAAAGAACCTATTTGAACAATTTAATCGAAACTGATGTATGTGCACCTTCAACAATCCCAGGAGATCAATGATCATAATACGAAGTGCTAGGATTCCCAAAATGAGAATCCCTAATAGAATGATGAAAACATGAAGCAATAGAAGAAGACCTCAATCCTGGCGCGTAAGGCGCGTTCTTTTCCATTATATTCTTTCTGTTTTTAAGTGCTTTTTAAAACACAATCCTTTTGATATTAAAACCATTTATATTATTTTATTGGGTCATTTATGAAATGATTTATTATGATATATGTGGGTTGCATAAAAATATATACATATTTGGGAGTACCTTGATAGCATTCCAATGTATTAGTTAATGAATTTAATCTCTAGAGATGACATTTTTTAGAGTACCTTAGTGAATTACATTGGTAGTTTTTAAGAAATTTTGGTATATAACCATGGTAATTTTTATGATACCCTAGAGAATAACCATGGAAATTTTTATTACACCTTGGGGACAGGCCTTGGTGATGTTCTTATGAATGTAAAAATAAGATGTTGTAGAAACATTTACGTGTTATGACTCATGTTATTTCATTTATGGTATTCCTCATTTTCATATGATCATTCCAGGTTATAGTCCACTTGATCGCATTATAAGTGTTTCATTTTTCCTTACTGGGATTTATGCTCACCCCTTCCTTTAATCTATGTCCCCATGTGATGTGATTTAGTATTTGTTCTTTATGAACCTATGCTGAATCCTTTCATATGGAATAAAATAATTTTTATGTTTTCATGTAATATTTACCTAATTTCTAAGATACTAACCATAAAAGATCATCCAAATTACTAAATGTGTACAACGTAATGAAAATTTTATGTAATAAATAGTTGGGTGGTCATACATGGAGTATTCCACATGCTTTCCATGTTTAGCATCATGATTATAGATGGGTCTATGCATATGTTATAAGTGTAAATGACTCAATGGAAGTTCACCAACTAACCATGTTGATCCCCTTGTGCATGGTTCGTAGAATGCTTTTATATAATTCCAAGGAATATGGAAATTCGTAATGTTGTTAAATAAATGAGAAAATGTTGTTTAACCCATTGGTTTGGGGATTACTGGGATGAAATGTTGAATTTATGTTTCTGATACGTCATGGACTTGGTTTGGTTATTCATAAAGGGAATGGTTCTTTGTTGGTCGTAATGTTAATGGAATGTAATGTGGAATGTATTATGGTTAATTAATATTTAAATAAATAATTAACATAACCTAAAATTTATTAAATGGGATAAAATTATTTAATATAGTTTTACAAATTGTTTTGTGCTTATAGGATATCTAGTCTTAGTAGTGGTAGTTGGGAGTCTGAGAGGCGTTAGCTTCAGTTGAGTCTAATACTGGGAGATTCCCATAGTGTAGTTGTGATATATATTATATCCAAATTATTTTGTGTTTTTATAATATAATTAACCTTGTATGTTAAGGAAACTGACACACCAAGGATTCTGTGCCCTGAGGGGGTGTTTTCCTAAACATCCTGTTGAGAGGAGGGATGGTAGACTACCCCCTTTGGCCCCACTCTCATCTCTTGGTAGTTACTTTTACTATTGTGAACAATGGTAATTTTTTCCCATATATGTGTTTGGAGAACTGTAATGTCTTTTTTATATATCCAATAATATATTCAAGATATAGTTTCTTGTGGAATAATATAGGTGTAATGTGTATAGGCGGTGATGGCTAGAGTATCCTTACTCGGTGTATGGGAGGTAATGGCATGAGTTATAATACCTGATGTCTAATAAACATTGAGAGAGATTTGTAGGCTCCTAGAAAATACCTATTAACTTTGGATACTTGGATGTGGTGGTTCGATGCACAAGGATCATTTTGAAACATATGTTGTGTTTTGTGGTTATTCACCCACGTGTCAACGAGATACCCTTTTTAGAGAGAGATGCTCAGGATGTGTGATGATGTGGAAAAGAATAAAAGCATTACGAAACTTGTAGTGGGGTACCATTGACATTATTTATAATATTATATACTCTTGTAAGAGGTACATAGTGATAGTATTCATGGAGAGGTAGGGAACAATGAATAACGATTTAGGTGGAAAGTCAGTTTCACTTATTGTCCACTCTAATTTTTCATTTTTTCTTTACATTTTCGTGAGTGGCTCTAAGGAGGATCATTCAGAGTAATTTTTTTACATAACCTACATTATATAAACTATTTTTTAGCTCACTTGTAGCATGTTTGAGATCAGGCTGGTTAATTCTATCACCAGGTTTGTGTAAGAACTTTTTGGGGTTCATGGTCACTGTAGTTTTATTTTCTATTGGTACATGTAGTTTTCCATTTTTTGTTATATTAGTCCTTTCATGAAATTACATATCTTTACTTGGGGTTTAATTTATATAGTTGTCTAATATTGAGTTGTTTGGTGTCTATGTTATCTCTCTCATTCGTATGCTTTCTCTTAGAGGGTAAATCCTCCCAAATGTTTATTGGTTATATCATTGGTGCTAGTCACCATAATGGGGCCTACTAGTGGTGGGACTCCGGGTCTATTATATCTCTTCTCACAATCCAAGTCCCTGAGGGGTTCACTTTGTGAGGAGGTGATCATGACAGAGTGCTATCAAAGTAAACTATTGAGGGATAGGATAGAGTTTTGAGTTAGGCACATTTGAGGTTTCATGTGTTAGTAAAGAAAAGAGTGTCATCTGGGTTTAGAATGAACTGTAAAAAGGGAGGCCATTCAAGACATAGGTATTTAGGGCCCCCTATGGATCCATTAAAAACCAATAATATTACAGTGGATACTAAACGTGGTGATACTGGTTGTTTGGAAAAAGACCTAAGAAAGGATCATGTATCATACTCTTTTGAAACTTTTATTGAATAGATATACCCTAGGATAGGTTAACCCAAAATGAATAAAATAAAATAAATAAATAATATTAAATTCTTCCATATTCTGGGTTTAGAAAATATAAATATTTCTTCTTTCGATGGTATGGCTCGAGATCGATGTCTTTATCATGTTCATTCAAATGATGTTCAACAGGCTGTACTAGTTGATCGCTATAGAGTAGAGGTTGATTATGATGATACTTAGTGGAGGGAACTCCAAATGTTTATCTTCAGAGACTGAAAAATTATGAGGGATCCATTTCAGATGCAGTCAGAGATGACTAGTAGGGGGAGGAGGAGATAACTTTCAGTTTGATCCATATATTGATGGACCAATGAGTATCATTAGTTATGAAGATATTATGCGGGGCAGCGAGGTAGTGGTGGTTCTTGTTCCTTGAGGATCTAAAGGATTAAGAAATATCCTGAGAGAAGTTATGAGAGAAGTTTAGAGATGAGTTTATTTCTTCAACCGCAAAGGAATCTAGTCTCTAGGAGCTACTTGACATTTGGTTGGGAATCTATAGTGTACAAGAGTATGAGATCTGTTTTAGAAAAAAATTAATATACATTGGAACTATTTCTAGATGAGGAGGCCAGGCAAGGAATTTCTAGGAGTAATTGCATCCAGAGATCCAATTCTAGGTCACCTCATTTATTCTGAATACATATCATGAGGTGCTAGAAAGAGTAGAGGCCGTTGAGAGGATGTTAGCAAGAACAACATAATCATGAGAGGGGAGTCATTCTAATTCCTATCAAAGTAGATATATGCTCTAGGGAACTTTTTTAGGGCATAAGAGTTTTATTGGACTGGGGGTAGGTCCAAACCCTCAGTTTCTCATTTCTCTGGGGGAAGCGGCTCTCAGGCCTATGCTAAGGGATCGAGTGCTTGTTTTTTATGGAGTTTGAGGATATCATCAAATAGAGTGCACGATCATTACGAGCAGTTACTATGAACCAGTTGTTCCACTTTAGGTTCCCTTATAGAGGTAGTTCATTCCGAGGTAGCAGTAGTAGGTTTCCCTAGTTTGGTTCAATAGAGTGTAGATGGGGTAGGAAGACGAAAAACCCAATACATTACCCATATTTAGAGAGAAGAGTGTTTCCATAGAGGTGGTAACAGTCTATGTCATAGAGGCCATTGAACAAGTCATGGCCAGCTTCATGTGTTAATGGTTCCAATAACATGCGCTCTATATGTCATTCTGAGGTACCATTTTCTTTATTTCTACTTGGGTGTTGTCCTTGTTTGATTTAAGAGTGACACACTATTTCATATCGTCTTCCCTTTCCCATGCATTGGGACTTGAAGTAGAGAGGCCTCAAGTTCCCTTAGCATTGACTATTCTTGTTAGAGGTCGGGCTAACTTGTTTGATGTATGCAGAGACTGTGAGCTACTGATGGGGAATCACCTCTCTTGGTGAGATTTTAAATGTTTATATATACATGAATATGATGTTATCATAGAAAAGAATTGGTTATATTCAGTTCAGACTGTTGTGGATTGCTTCAGGATGAAAGTGGTGATCTATGATACTGATAGAAATCCTATAGTGTTTATTGGAGAACCTCATATGGGTTAGAGGCATGTTCCACATTATTGATCATTTATGGATTAGATGATGTTGATTTCATTGGAGGTTTAACTGTCTCCATTTCCCGGAATCATAGAAGAGTACCCCAGCTTGTAGAATTAACCCCTCAACAAGAAATCTACTTTGGGATCGAGCTATAGCCATGCTTGTCTCCTATCTTGATATCTCCATTAATGATGGATCCTTATTAGTTTTTTATGATGTTTATATAGTTTGACGGTCTATTTTAGGGTGGTTATGTTTTTCCAAGAGTGTCATCGTGGGGTGCACTAGTTTTTTTCATGAAGAAGGTAGATAATAGTTTGTAGTTGGGTATCAATTATCATCGTAAGGATGATCATTTCTGACTAAGATCATAATTATAACAGTAGTTTGTAGAGAGGTCTTCAGCATGATTTATGTTTATACGTTTTCCTTAGCTATACTTTTCATCTAAATAGGGATGTTCAGACATAATGCACCAAACAGTATCTTGATGAAATGTCTCACTCTTGTGTCCTAGATTTTAGAAGTTCGGGGATTAGGCACATTCCCTTGGTAGAGTTTGATTACAAAAATAGTTTCCACTACACCATCAGCATGACACTATTTTAAGGCTTATATGGAAGATCTTTTCATTTTAAATTATGATGGACATGGATCAGAGAGACAAAAATTCTTAATCTAGAACCAGTATAGTGTAAGAAATAGATGGTTTATGTGATTCTTGATCATATTAAGGTATCACCAGATCATCATAAATTATATGCTAATCAAATGAGGATACCTCTATAGTTTGATATTCGAGATCATGTGTTTCTGAAGGTGACTACCCTTTAAGGGTAGAAAAGTATTGGTCATGAGAGGAAGCTTTCTCCAAATATTGTTTGGCCTTTTTAGGTGTTGATGTGTGTTGGTGCCATGGTGTATCAGGTAGAACACCCCCCATAGATAATTTGAATACACAAGGATTTTCATGTGTCACAACTCTCCCATTATCTCTACTAAGACTATCACATAAACAATTGTGGTTTGATTGATGTTGACGATGATAAGACCTTAAAGGAAGGCCGGTAGAGATCCAAGACCACAAAGAGAAGGTGTTTCATGGGAATTATATCCTCTTAGTTCATGTCTTGTGGAAGAATGATGGAGTAGAGAAGTGTACCTGGGAATGTCAGTCAAATATATGTGCTTAGTACCTAGAGATATTTTATGTTTTTCTATTAACTTGTAATTCTATTAATTTAGTGGTTGTAGACCCTTTCTATTAATGAGAAAGATTTATCATATTTAATTTTGAATATTTCTCTTTCTTGAGAGGTATCTCCCCTAGGAGAGTTTTTAGGAACAATTTGTGGTTATTTTTTTGATTTGTTCTTGTTCCGCTAGTGATGTGGGAGGTGTTATCGTGGTGAAGCCTTTGAGAGGTATCTCAAATTTTGTTTATTAGGGTGACCCCTTTGTATTTCCTCTCCTGGTTGGTTTTGGATTTTTGAAGACATGAATTTTATGAGTGTTATTTGATGTAAGAACTCGAATCTGTATTGAACAACCATTTTCATTTTTTTGATGTTAAAATCTCATGGAGGTGGATCAGATGAAGATTGGAGATGTTCAGTTATGTAAATGATAAGAAGGGGGATTAAACATTATTTAACTATAATACATGACAAGAAATAATGTTTCTTGGGTTGTTTTATAGTGTGAAAGATGATTTCACGATGTGAAATGTTTTTGGGTTAAAAAATACAATAAACTGTTAAGACGTTGCCTTTTTTGGCAGAACTCATCCTCGAGGAATTAAAAAACAATAAAGGGGATTAAATATCATGTAATTTTCTGATACATTATGGTTTTAAAACAATTCATCCACTTGAGTTTTAACAAACCTATGAATTCTTCTCCCCTCCCACTCATCCTAGGAGACCCATCACTCCCACCCTTGGCATTTTCGAGCTACCCTCACTGAAGATCAATCACAGGAATCCATATTTGATTCATCATTGATCCGAGAAATGGTATACATCCATTTTGTGGTTCATTGATATTTTTTTATCTCATATCCTCTCACCATTCCATGGGAGATGATATCTTATTGTTCTAATAGTTTTTTCTTGTTTTTTGGTTGGTTTGGTTGTGCTGTAGAGTCCTTTGGTAGATGTAGGTATTTTGTGATAGGTGATTGGGATCCATTTCATTGATATGTTCTTCTGCGATGAATATAATTTACCATTTGAGGTACATGATTGAATTTATCTCATTTATTAACATTCAATAGTAGATCATTATTGATTTATCCCCTTGGATTGTAATTAAATTTACCTAACAATTATATGAGCCATATAGATGAATTTTTATCGATCATATGTTGTTGCTTTATACCATGATAATGGTTTGTCTCTTGATTTGATAGACAGTGTGATATCTACTCCTTGACTGGTTTATCTTTTCATTCTTGTGGAAATTAGTAATGAACTTAAAGATGGAATTAATTATTTAATTAATTTGGTAAAATATAAAAAGGAATGTTTAATAATCCAGTTTTTATAGTTGTAATTTAATGTTAACAAAATTGATGCAAGTGCTAATGTTTAATTGAATTGGTTGATGAACCTAAAACATGTTGACAATTATTGAGAAAAGTAGTAAAGGCATGTTAAAATAATTCTTTATTTAATTTGTGATATCTTTAGAATCTTGTTTATTTTTTTTCCAGATGAAGGAACATGAATAATGAATCAGTTAATTCAATATGGAATAAGAACTGGTTGTGTGATAATTTAATGCCTTTTAGGGCCTGAGTTTCCCACTTTCATATAAATTCTAAATAGTTATTCTTTGGATCCTTGAGAGATCATCGTCTGTGAAGACTGAATACCTTGATTTGGGTCTGAGATCATATTTCTTTATTTGTTCATGATAATTGTGATGTGCTCCGAATACAAGACTTGTTGTTATAAGGGAGGGAGGACCACATGTAACGTGAGCCCATGATGGATGATCCTATAGGGCCGTTGTTGTATGTATGGGTAGTGAGGCACATTGGTTGTGGTATATGTTAACCCCAAGAGTGGAAATATGGATTGGTTTTTTCATTTGGGTGTCAAGGAGGACACCTAAAATGATATAATGGGTTGAAGTTGGGATTACCTATTTATGTGAATGTGGTTAATGATTAATCTATTGTATGTTTATCTGATTTAATTTCCCCACCGCATGAGGCAGATATTGTTTCTTACACTCCATCCAAAAGAGGTGAAGATATTTAGGGTATACCTTGTGATTTCCATGTTTATATTCTTGTGTTTTGATGGGTATATGATTCTTTTATAGTTGTAATGACTCTTTTGGTACTTAACCTACCCACCGTGTTGAGCCCCTAGTTCTTCAATGATTAGAATTATTTTATAAAATGTTTGAAAATATTGAAAATAGTAATGTTAAAAAATAAATGTATAAATGATGTTCAACCCATTGGGTTGGGGCTTCCTAGAATGAAGTGTTTAGTTTATGTTTTTGAGTTGTCGTGGACTCAGTTTGGTTATTCCTAGAGGGAATTGAACATTGTTGGTGCTAATATTAGTGGAATATAAGCTGGAAAAAATTATGTATAAATAATGGTAAAAGAATTAATTAACATAAAGAGAAATAATTAAATGTGATTTGATAATTTAATATTTCTTTTTAAATGGTTGGGTGATTATAGGATATTTATTATTAGTTGTGGAAGCCGGATGTTTGAGTGAAGATAGCTATTGTTGAGTCTATGTCTCGGTGATTCCCATAGTGTGGATGTGTGATATATTATATCCTATAATTGTTTTTATTCTATATTCTACTCCAATTTTCTGTAAGGGAAAATGACTTCCTATGGATTTTGAGGAATAGGGGCATGTTTTCCCCAATACCTCGATGGGAGGATGGATGGATGACTAGCTACTATAGCCCCCCTATCTTCTCTTAGTGGTTATATGTGCTGTTATACAGAGCAGTTAGTATTTGGCATATTTTTGTAGAGAGATGTAATTTCATGCATTTATTCACACACATATATTATGGAAATATATTCCTATGGACTAATATATGTGTAATGTGTATAGATTGTGATTTCTTTATGATCCTTAATCGATTTATGAGTAGTAATCGATTGAGGTATAATACCCATCTTATGATACACATTATGATGATGGCCCAATAAAACAACCTAGTAAATATGGTTATATAGATGTGGTGGTGTTATGCATGAGGTTCATGTTGAAGCATGAGGTGCGTGTTGTGGTGGTATGTTCAGGTGTCTACGGGATAACATTTTTTGTTAGATATTCTCAGCACATTCGAAGTTGGGGAAAAGAGGAAAACTAGTTGGAAAGTTGTAGTGGGGTATCATTGACATTAATTATTACATTATATAATATTTTATGCATCCTTTTTTGATACTATCCATGGTGAGGTAGGGAACATATCATACCAGTTTCAGTGATGAGTAAGTTTCACTTGTTGTTCATGGCGATTTAGCATGATTTCTATAATTATTCATTAGTGGATCTGGGGAGGATCATAATGAGTATAGTATTATACTCACGAAACGTTATATAAACTATTTTTCAGGTCACTTGGAGTAGGTTTGTGATCTGAATGGTTACTACTAGCCTGGGGGTTGTGCATTAGCTGTTTGGGTTTTGTGGTCATAGTTGTTATAAATTCTTTTATTACTTGCAGTTTCCCATTTTCAGTTGTAGTAGTTCTTTCATGAAATTACATATGTGTACATGGTATTTATTTTATATTGTGCTATATGTATAAGTTGGTTGTTGTCTATATTATCTCTATTTCGCATGTGTTCCTTTAGTGGGTAATGCCTCTCATCTATGTGTTTGTTATACCCTCGTTGCTAGTCACCAACCAAGGGCCATCTTGAGGTGGGACTTTGGTTTGTTATCTCTTTCCTTTCATTACTGAAATAGGATGGGTACAATTTTTGGGGAGTTGGTCAAGAAAAAATCCCTATACATGGGGCTTTTATACAAATTGATAAGGAGGAACAATATTGTTAAACCCGAAAATTCCACGGATCATGCATATAAAGAATTTATTCAACTGGTAAATAAACAATAATAATCTTATAAAACAAACATTCTTGTGGAAAATAAATAATGAGTGGATAAATAAGGAAAATTGATAGAGAGTATATGATATTTAATGTGGTTTGGTTCTAGGTTTTCCTAAATCATGATAAAAACACAACCATAAAGAATATATTTATTGAAACCCATAAAAATAACACAAATATATGAATGAAAATATTGATCCTGCAATAATGGACAGAAAACCAAAATAATGAAACCAAAATAATAATGAATAGAAATACCCCTCTTAAAATAGTAGGATTTACCAACCAATCTGGACCATTAAGATTCAAATATATTTTTGGCATTGATAAATATACGAAAAAGAACTCTTCTTGAATAGGACCAAAATATCCGCAAGAACTCTATATCTGGAAGCTATATTCTTCAACAAAAACAAATTGTTGTGTCAAATAGGGTATGAAACCTCATGATCCAGTAGAATTACAATGGTGGAGGCTCTCTATCTTTGATGAAAAAACACTAATCTATCAAAATCATTCACAAAAAGTATATTTTATCAAAATGTGATGATTGATCTAAAGACAAAAACCCTTAAAGATCCCATCTGGTTTTAATAACCCAAAAAAATTCTATAATTAATGGATTCGAATGAATAGAACCCCTAATAACCAAAAAATCATAAATTAGAAAACATTCCCACATAAATGTTAAATAAATTTGGTTGTGTCAAGGTTAATCTAATGCTCATGTAAGGGTACGCCTATGAAACCCAAGGGTCAAGAGTCATGGTGTTAGGGTAAAATATAAGGGTGAAAAACTATGATGTAAGGGTCAAACATTATAGTTTACGTATAAAAACAAAACCAAAGAAAAGGTAACATACTATAGCATAAGGGCACTATCCGATCATGTAAGGGTGCCACACAATTTTGTAAGGGTACAATGTGCCAATGTATGGGTACACACCACTATTGTAATGTTTACACATCGAATATATGGATGTATATGGCTATGATAGCTTTTGTGTAAAGGTTTTCTACACACAATGTAAGGGTATACATGTCAATACATGGGTTACATAATGATAACATGAACTAATATAGGGGTAGCCCAAAATGTACCACATATACATAAGCATACATAAGACCTCACATATGTATAAAGGAATTAGATGTAAAGGTTACGAGACCATAGGTGAGGGTAAGTATACAAAATTAAAACTCATTTAATGGTCTCTAAAAACATGTATGAGTAAAAGGATCAATAAAGGGAATATGATAGGGTTAAAAAATATTGATTTAGAAACAAAGGAATGAAATAAATCAGTAGATATTTATAATGAATAATAAAAATTCAAAAACATAAATAATAAACTAATAAATGTGTTAGTTCATTTGTAAATATAGCATGAAAATATAAGAAAATATGTAATTCTATTGACAGAAAATAAAAATATGTATATTGTTCGAACACATAATGGTTAATCAAGTGGAATCAATTTCAAGACAATCAATTTGAAAAATATTATGTTACAATTTGAAGATATAGTTCTTTTACATGCAGTGAAGAGAAAAAGACTTGGATATTTTACTATACCAACAATTATAAATTTTTTAGAATGTAAATAAACAATAACTAATTCAAAAGAATTAATATTTTTACCATAAAATATTTAAAGATATTAAGTATAAGAAATGTAATTTAATAACCATATAATATAATGAGAATGTGGATTGATGGGATTTTTCACAAACCAACATAAATTATCTATATAAAATGAAACATCTATCCCCTATAAATTATATCATACATAATACTTCACACTAAATTAGAATATAGGATTCTACACATATATTAAATATTAAAAGATGTGGACGGTGACTAAGGAAATTTCAATTTGAAATTCATAAAAAATTGGAAACTCTAAGGTTTTATAGAATCTATCAAATACATATTAATCTCTTTGATTATTTAATAATGTCAATATAGATAAATAATCCTATTATTCTTATACCTAATAATTTCTATGCAGATATTTTACTTATCCCAATCTGTATCTATAATTTTAAAAAATGAATTGATTTTTTAATAGATGTAAAATACACACACGCATCATGCTAACCCTCGTAGAACCAATTTTGAAACCTAAATGAGTAATTATTTTAGTATCATTTTACTGAATATTATTTTAATCCATATAATGATTCTTTATGAAAATATAATTTTTTAGCATTGTATTGAGTTTCAAAACCAGAAGGAGGCTCCATATATTTTTTAAATTTAAATATCCAAGTATGAAATCATTTTTGAAATCTATATGTTCTATAAGAAAGTATAATTGGGAATAAAAATAAAGAAGATTTTTATTGAATAATTCACAGCTAAAGATTTTTTCATCAATTAAATCAATTCACTCTCCTTGAAGTGATAATTTTGATAAAATAAAAGATTTATGCATAATTTATTAACTGTAGTGTTTAATTTTTTGGGATTATAAATATAAATTTAGAAAATAACCTTTTCAATATGTAGATTATTAAATATGTACCATGTACTACTCTTTATTATGAATTTTATCTCATCTTCCATGGATGAAATTCAATGATTAGATTTGGTATCACTGACATCTTGATTATTGATTTGGTGACCCTATTTAGAGAGATATTATAGTACATGAATGGAAAAAATCCATATCAGTATGGATATACCTACAAGGTGGTTTGATGAATCTACTATGTATATACCTCGTTAGTTGATAAACTCTAATTTCACTAGGAGTCCATCATTATGATCATCATCAGAATTAGTCATGTATTCTAGGTCATGCTTAGAAAGGGGCATATAAGAGTTATATAGAGGATTATCAATATGTTACATTCTAATACTGAAATGATCAAAATCAGGATCCCTATTCTATGAAATATTAAAACAGACATCCGTTGAAGGTTGTAATCTTGGATGAAAAGACTCCTGAAACACAACATCCTCATTAAGAATACTCTTCCAAAAACTATTTTTATATATCCAAATCATATACAACATTACCCCTAGGATACCCTATGAAAATGAATTTTATTTCTATAGGCTCAATCATAAAATTCATTACATGAGCATATTTATTTCATACAGACACCCTATGATTTACATAAGACGTGGTAGGTTTGTACATATTTTAATAAAATACATAAATCCTTTGATATGTGAGGAAAAAATATTTATCAGTTAGACTATATTAGTGATATCATATTCCCAAAATGAATTAGGAAGGCCCAAGAATGCATGTGTTTTAGGAAACCACTAATGAATTGTATAGTTTATATTATAATCTAGAATATTCCTCTACGGATTGTTACTGAATGTTTAATGCCTCAAAATTACCCTATCTACACAAAACATAATAAATCTAGGGGATATGTATTCAAAGACCTTATCAGTACTTAAGGACTTTAATTTCATCCAAGATTGATTTTCTACAGATGATTTCAGCATTCTAAAGACCTTAATGACATCACATTTATTAAATAAGATATAAATTCTAAATTTTTCTGAAGATTCAGCTATAATGGTAAAAATTTAAGAGACTATAATATCTAAGGTATTCCTAGTTATTCACCACAAATCGGATTGAACAAAAAAAAAGTCAAAAAATATCATGATAGTTGGATTTATAAAAGCTAACCCTTTTGGACTTACCCATGAAACAATCATCATGGAATGGTATGTTACTTATTATAACCTAAATTTGTAGCCCTTTCATGCACAATTCTTATTTCCCTTTAGTAGTCACATGTCCCATCCACCTTTAATAGAGCTTAGTGATATCAATATTAATGAAATAGGTTCTACCAAATAGTTTCATATATGTTATTCCATATAGAATAAATAAACCATTCATCAAGGATCCTTGCATTACAATGTGATCACATTTAGATATACTTAAACTACCGAAATCATATTTTATGATGTAACCACTATGGTCCAAGACACTTAATGAGATCATATTCCATTATTAAACTTGTACCCATAAGATGTCCAATAATGTTACTACATAATGTTATATGAGCTATTTAATAACAAAACTATACCAATGGCATGAAATCTATTATTATTTCCTAAAACAACTTCTCTATAATATCCCCTTTCCATGATATAAAATCGACCTCCAACGGGGATCCTATGGATGAAATATCCCAAGTCTAAACCCCATTTTTAATAAAATGTATCTTGGGACACAAACAAAATCTTATCACTTTCATAACCTTGTTTAGAAAATAAATAATTATCACTATACTCTTTTATAGGTTTACCGAACTTAAAATCATCACATTAATATCTAAAATACCTAAATTTTCTTTGATAATATCATGTTACCTCTTTCAAAATGGATCTAGGCCACAAATATCTAAATTGGATATGTGTCATTACACCCTTGTTACTTTTACCTTCACTATTACCTTAAAATTATTAATGACCTCTCCCATTCATACCATTGGCTTTATGTTTAGCCTTATCCTTACAATTAAACTCATGAGTAAGTAAAACATACCTGACTTCCTCTAAGATAAATTAATCATTCAAATCCACCATGACATCAATAATATGATTATATGAACTATATAAAGAAATGGAAATTTTAATTGGTTGGTACTAGTATTAAATACTAACATTTATATTCGATAAATCTAACTAGATTATATTAACGTCATCATTATGTGTCTGAATTGAAGTTTTGGGACTAATCTAGATGGTATATAATTTCTGATTCTTATGTATAAATACAATTAAATCTATTTTCATATATTGTTTTGCACATATATAAAAAATGCATTCTATGTATTATTTTTACGTGACCTCTTGTAGAAATTTATCTACTAAAAAAGGTTAATGAGTGATGTGATTTCATAAAAACATTGAGAGGTACATCTAAATAGATCTTCACTTTCTGTCCATTAGTGGACTAAATTATATATGGTTTCATAGCTCCAAAAGGGTATGTTATAGAACATACTATACTAAAATGACTCATTAATTTAGTCACCATAAAATAAAATTTTTATCACCATTGAATGTTCCATTATCATACTTGCTAGAAGTTATATCTATATGTGTGGTGCTCTAAAACAAACTGATGAACGAAATCAATATTGGTAAATCGAAAATGGGTAAGGATCATACAAAGGATTATGTTATCCTACTATTGTTTACATTACAATTCACTAATAAAAAAATTATTATATTAGATGACAAAAAATTTACGAATAAATAATGAAAACAGATAATGGATGGAGGAGATTTAACTTGCTTATGTATCTATGGGTTATTCTATGGAACGAACACCATCATACTACCTATTTTATGAATGTTAAAACAATACTTATATAAATAAAGGTAATAATTAATCATATGTAAATAATGGAATTTATACCAGAATAAATTAATAAAAAATAATGATGAGAGAAACCCTCAATTCATATGACTAGATTTAGTAACCAATAATGATGCATTAGAATTATTATACCATTTTAGTTCCGATAAAGAGCAGAAAAGAAAACACGATGATCAGGAGCACTATCATCAATGAAACATAGCACTGAGAAGATACATTATTCAACAACAAGGAAATGATGTGTCTAGTAGTGTATGATTTCTCATGATCTAATCAGTATCTAATTGATAAAGACATATATCGCCGAATGAAGTAAAACAATATATCAAAATACTTCTTGTGAATCAATATTATAATTTTTTGGCTAATATGAAAAAACATTGAATACCTCATATAGTTGTAATGGAAAACAACATTTTTGAATGAATTGAAGTGAATTAATTGTACCCTAACAACATGATAATCTCATAAAAAAGAAAAGAAACACACATAAAGTTAAAATAAAATAGGTTTCATAAAGGATAAATCAATTACCATGAAAGGGTAATTCAACATTTCATAAGTGTATCACATAAGTGTAATCAACTACTATGTAGTGGTTAGACTATGAACTGTAAGAATAAATCTGTAACTCGTGTAAGGGTAACATATCACTGTGTAAGGGAACAATCCACTCACATGAGGAACTACACGGGCTCATATGAATAACACAAGACTCATATGGGTATAAACCACTTATATCAGGCTAACACAACCAATACATGCGCTGTGTAAGGGTAGGTTTCCCCTTGTGTAAAGATAGTCATCACACTATGTATGAGTATATAGCTCAATACATGGGATGTTTAAGGGTATCACAAACATATTAAGGGTTGAATAAACATTACTAAGGATACAAAAGGGTACACAAGAACTCATATAAGGGACTATTATAGATACATAATGGTCATGGGACCTTAGATAAGGGTTCGACTATTGAAACTAACCCTATATGTGTCTCTAAAACCTCACGTACGGTTAAAATGATCCACAATGGGATTATGAAAAGGTAGAAAAACAAGATTGATATAAGAAATGTCTTCAAACAAACTTGTGGATAATTATAATGATTATTATTCTCTTTAAAAGTTAAATAATAAACTAATAAATTGATTAGATTCATTTTGAAATCAAGTATGATAAACCTAACTGTATTTCTTAAAGGGATCTATTTTTATATCTTATAATTTTTTTTATGATTTTATATTTATTAATGTCTTTTTAATATTTATATATGCAATCATGTATTTTTTAACTATTTTGTTAACATTTATTTATTTTTTATGGTTTTATATAGTATCTCAGATGAGTTAGATCATCGGATTTAATTTATAATTCTATATTTTCATGTTTTTATTTCTTATTAGTGGAATTTATGATTATATTCTTAATAAAATGTGTCCATTATACATAAAATATTTCCAAATATTGTTGGTTATGAGTTATTTGAATTACAATATTCTGATCTTAACTAAAAACAATTGGAGCTGATATCCCTTTGACATTTGTAGGAGTTGATGAAATTTTCTATACTGATTTTCATATATTAGTAAGTGTTAGTATCCATTATCATAAAAAATTATATATTACAATGTGTAATGGGGTTAATATAAATATTATGATAAACTCTTCATTGATTCTATAGGAATTATGATTTAAACATCCTAGCATTGATATTTCCCAAGGTCCCAAATTTTTTCCGGCGAAGAGACATGACCTAAAAGAAATAATCTATAGAGTAGCTCTAGGTAAAAACCTATATAACTATTTATTGAATATTGAACATTGTTTAATATTTTTTTTGTTTTCTATATAAATTTTCATGATATAGTTTAGTTAAAATTATTGTTGGATATATTTATACATATCTTTAATATTTAAAATTTAATGGATTCTTTAATATTTATTACATCTTTAAAATCTATTATCATAATTTATACATTTATTATTAGAAATTATCATATATATCATTCAGTTATTGAAGGATCTTATAGGTACGATGCATTATTTTTAGTCCTATTTATTATTGGATTACCCTGAAATCATTAATCATATTTTTTTAATATCATATATTTTAGATAATCATGAAATCAAAAGTATTTATTAAATACATAACTAATGTATTTGAAATTTACAACAATTTTTTTTAAAATTTTCATCTCCGATGTATACAAGTCAACACCAACTCAATATATTTTCTTTTATTATGCACATGAACAATAGTTTCAATTAATATTCCTAATCACTACTACCTTTATTAAAATAACTTCGATTTCCTAAATATAGTTATTTTATATTCCCTCATATATTCACTATATACATACTAAATAAATAAACAATATCAATCTATTCTCTCCTTCCTTGTACATGATATATTTTTTTAGAAGTATTTTTCATCTTATTCTAGTGATCTATATATAAATTCATAAGATGATCATTCATCACAAGATTATTCCACATAGTTCAAAATAACATAAAAGTAATTCTAAACGTAATTTCATAATGTTCATATCAAAATCATCCGTTAAATTTTGGGTCTCATAGACTATGATCAAAACAACACTGAATTACACATAGATCAACACAATCCTTATTAAAATAACTCAATCACATGATCATCATTATTCTCAAAATCATTTTATGTGTACCATGATCTCATGATTATTGATCTAAAACCATAAAAATATTTACCAAAATATCTCATTATAAAATTACATATGTATAAAATATTTATCGTTATTTTCTTATGTTAATTTCATTTAAAATTCCAATAAATAAATTCTAATGAAATAAATTTAATTATAATATAATTTAATTCAATCACTCCCAGTCACTTACCCATCAGGCTTTTGAGAATCGAAATCAATTAATAGAATTTAGTAAGAAATAGTCCTAGGAAATAATTTTTTATCATGGAAACTGGTATATATAATCAGATATTGAAATAAAATAATAACTTTAAACCATTTTTAGTTGAAAAAACCTTTTATAAATGTGGTTACTCCCTTCTACATTGTTAATAGCGCATTATAACAACAAATTTTATGGTTAATTGAATGATTTTTCATTTTTAAAATACATCATCATTTAAATTTCAATTGATGAAATAAAAAAATACATAAATATTTTACTTGAAAACTAATCATAAAAACAGGATAATCCCAATGAATAGCTATTTCATAGTTCTTATATAACAAAAAAAACTTTTTATTTATTTTCATGAAAATTATATCCCATTTGGAAGGAAAACAATTATTTTATTGATATCCCAAAATAAAATTAAAAAACATAACATGAATTAAATAAACAAAATAGCACAATCCTCACTCTCTATAATAAATCACTTACCAACCTAAAATTGATATAAAATTTAACGAATTTATGTCCTGAAAATCCAATACTCAACAACTCACATATAAGGGAGTGAGTGAGTAACCTCTATAAATAATTTATTTATGCCCTATATAGAAAATTTAGAGGTAAATTTAATTCTAAAATCAAATAAAAAATCATCCGAAAAATATAAATTATAATTCAATCTCAAACTCCACCAAAATATATATAACTCCCAATGTATATATAAAAAAAATATAATAATACATAAAAAATTTTATTCCAAAAAATAGGAATGAAACAATTGATTAATAGTTTCAATTCCATAAAATAATATTATCAATTCCATGTTTCGTGTTTATTATAGATTACACTAACACTACTTTATTAATGTTTATAATAAGTCTCCTTATATGCATACTGTGAAACATGGTTATTTAAAATTTATAAAAAACATTTTTCAAGCAGTCATAATATTGTATCATATATACTACATTATTCATCCAATATAATGTAACCCACTTCCATAATAAATTATATTCATTTCCAGAAATTCCTTACCATGTATCTAAATATTGATCAACCACTCTATATCAACAAAAAATTAGTTATTTCGCCTAAATATTGGTTTTCCACGTATTATTATTTTTGTAGCCTATTTCTAAATTTAACTTATTGTAAAAACAACAATTCTAATTAATATTTAATTCCAACAAAATGATTTTTCACATTTTTCATTATTATGAAATGTTGAATCCTCTCTACGAGCCTATTTTAATTTTAGCAATGTTGTTTAACATTAAATAGAATACCTAAAAATAGAAGAAATATTTCTGTATTGATTCATGAAATAACTAATTATACAACACAAAGTCTACTATTATTTCAATAAATTCACTAGAATAAATCTCTAACAGAGGGTCAAATTATTGTGATTATGTGAAGTGTTTCATTATATGTATTTTAATAGTTTATACAAAGATTTTTGAAAATTCAGACATAATTTATTTGTAAATTTAAATATTAGGCCCTTCAAAGATGGTAAAGTATTGAATTTAAACTAGAAATAGATCCTTAAAAAAATTCTATAATGGTTTGGTTGAAAATAGATTTTTTTTACCCTCAGGTTGAATTTTGGTGAATTTTTTTGTCAATTTCGATTTTAGTGGATATTTACTATTTATTAAATAAATAGATATTTATCTTATGATTGAAAATGATAATAAATCCTAATCACTAGTTCTTATGAAATTTTAACAGCATGGTTGCGTCCATTATAGGATGTTTTTTCTATGAGGGGTATAAATAATGTTCTTTAATATTAACCACCAAGTCGATCATTTTCAGGTTATTTTTCAAATACAAAAATAATATAAATAAAAAATTATTATATTATTTGGGGTTACACGATGTAAAATTATCATTATATGGTGGATATGACATGGTCTTCCATAGATATTTTTTGGATTGTATTCCTAAAATTATTTAACATTCATAATGAAGGCATTTAATTATTGATTTTATAAGGTGAAACTAATTGATCATTTTATTATTAAAATTAGAAATAAATAATACCCCATTAAATTTATTTCCCTTCCCCTGAATTTTTAATAGTCTAATTATCATAGGTTAATTCGACTCTCTCACTCTCTCTCACTCTCATATCAAAATATTGAATGATTCCTCTTGTTCATAAATATACTTATCAGTGGTAGTGAGAATAGTGATCATGAAACATGACATGATCGTCATGAAAACACTATTTAATAATGAAGATTGAATATTTTTCTAATACCAATTCCATGAATACATTTTGTTATTTGATCATATCTTTATCATGATTGTATCACTTCAATTCATGAGGTGATTAAATGACTTAAATATCAAATGTATTAAAATATGATAGATTACCAAAAACATAATGTAAAATTTAATCATGGAATATTATCAAGAATAATTAATAGGAAATATGGAAATTTTTAGTTAGAATTAATATAATTATTTGATAATTTTTTTATTATAATTAAATTAATTATTATCCATTTTAAATTATTATATTTTATTACATATTTACCAATGATGTACATGTTAGAAATATTTTAAAAATAATAATCTTGTGGTTTAAAAGAAAATATTTAATAAAACCATTTATGATATTATTATAAAAATACAATATGATAAAAATAAAATATTTGAATAAAAAACATTTGAATATATTTTTATTTGTATCTCATATCACATGTAATGAAAACAAATTTTAGGTTTTAAACAATTTTGTTGGTTAACATTAACCTTTTGACGATTTATTATTTTTTTAAATGATAAGTGCATACAAAATATTTAAATGAGTTATAAGTTTATATTATTTTCTCATTTCATAAATGTATGTTTTTTATGAAATAATTTATTCCTTCCATTATTGCGAGATTGAATATTTTATTATTAATTTTATTGAATATATAGAATTTAAGGATGATCCATCCAAGTTTATAAATACTATTATAATGTTTAATTCCCTCTGTTTATTATTTTTCATTTAATGAGCTTTATTCGTTTTTTGTATATTATTATTTATCAATGATATAATTTAAGGCTTGATAAATTAAATTCTATCAATTTTTATCATTCTATGAGAATTTCCATACATTAATCCTTAATATTTATTCATCATTAATTATAATATTTTTTAATTAACCCAAAACAAACCTATTATTGGGTGGTAGGGTAATCCTCTAAACAAAAATATTTCAATTAGTTCTCTATAATTTTTATCACTTGAATAATACATTGTATTCAAAACATTATAGTAGAAATTTGATAGAGAAAATATTGTTCTGATGTATTGAAACAATTCCATAATGGGTTTTTGATTCATTTCGATGAATTATTTTATGAAAATCAACCATAAGATGAAGGATTTCAATAATTTCCCCTCAGAATGGTGAGATTGAGGATCTAATCACACCCAACTAAGATGGTAGTTGAGCCATGAGATAAGAAATAAAAGATCATGATGTGAATAGTGAGAAATAAGAAGTTTCTATGTTCTATAATTTTTCAAACAACACATAATAATATCTTTCACCACTTGTTATGTTTGATGATATTTAATTTTTTGGTTTTAGTTAATTTCAACAGACATGTAATCATAAAATCATCATATTGTAAATCCTAATTATAAGTTATTGTTTTTAATGTGATTTTAAATATAACATGATATGTAAATATGGATAATATGACTTGTAACATATGAGAAAGGGCCTTTACATATAATAGGTTTTTACACAAGGTCAATTTGGAAGAACCAAGTTTAATTCTCACCATTTCACATGTCATGTCTCTTGAGAAAAGTGGCATAATGTGTATTGGGTGTTCACACCATGTAGACATGTAATACTCACAATTCGTGTAGCACAATGGATACATTATTCTATTTAGAATCACATGAGTTAGTATATGATAGTAAATGACCTGCTTTCCAAAAATTCTTATATACTATCTAATCTATAGGGAAATATTGTAAACTAGGATGTGTTTTTAGTAGATGTGTTCCATAAGCACATCATAGGGATATAATATAATTAGATAGTATAAAGGTTAAATAAACACATCCTAGGGAAATATTATAATCTATAAGATGTGTTTCACATGAGTTAATAGATGTGTTTCATAATATAATTTTAATAAAATAATTTCTTTTTAAAATAATATGTTTATCATAAAATATATTATCAATATAATATGCTTATACTATCTATGTATGATTAAATTTATATTTTATCATTAAATAATCCCAATGATCATTTAAATGTGTATACCTAATAATAATGTTCTACTCTATTATTGATTAATTGAATTAATTTATAATGTCTATATTTATCTATAAATACAAAATCATTAATCATACTTTCATAGATTATATATAATCTCAATATCATTTCTAAAATTAAAATTATATTACCAACTCTATGTTCCATTATAATAGTGATGTAAATGGGTGTGGTGATTCTAGGGGATCGAGGTGACACTATTTTTTATACTGCACATTATTTATCATCGATTTGTTTTTTCATTGTAATATTTTATATATAATTGGGTATTTTTTAGACTAAATGTAACATTCTTAAATAATAAATCAATTTTTTTGTTTATATTTTGTGTTTTATATCCCTTAACTATTCCAAGTTATACTAGTTCATATCAAAACATGGAGGGTAAATTTATTTTAAAATTTAAATGTTTTTATATCTGAAAGCATGGTAATAGATCATAAACGTTTATTAAGAGGAATATGATTCATTATTAAAAGAATGATATTTTATGCTTTGTTAAATTCTTTATTACTTAAAAATAATTTCATCCTTGAAATATCAACTCATATTGTCAGTTGAGAAAAGATGAGGGTAATTATTCCTTATTTTTTCTTCAAGTTCCATAATTTATTATTTATATTTATGGTTTATCTAAATAGAATTTAGAAGGTTATTTTTCTTTTTTGTAGTATGCTATATTTACAGTATAATATATTCTCTTTTTTCTCCTCATAAGAGAGGCAATTCTCTAGTTTTACAACAGTTAGATTCAATATATGTGTGAAATTATATATTTAAATCCTCATGAGGGATATGTGTAACACATTTTGGACATTATCCATGTTTAGTTTAAGTGATAGTTGATAGGTCACTTATCCACTATAATAAAAGATCTCAAAGGGCCATTGTACCTAGGTCTATGTTTTACATTCATTCCAATATAAATGACTCTCTTCAATTATGATATTTGAATAAAAACCATATCTCTAACATAAAACTCCAAGCCCTTTCAATGGTTTATAGCATAACACTTCTTTCGTGTTTAAGAAGATTTTATGTATTTTTGGATTAATTGGACATTTTTTCATCTATTATAAGAAAATCATGTCTATGTAGCTTCTATTCACTAACATCATCCCAAAAAGTAGGATTATACATTTCCTACCATAAAGGGAATAATATGGGTCTATTTGAATACATGTGTGGAAGTTATTTTTGTATGATAAGTTGAAAATTGATAGATATTAAACCCATCCCTAGTTAAATTCCATTGATCCATCTATTGAAATGTGTTCAAGTGTCTAAATGATACATTCATATTGGCCCTAATTTTGGGAGCGATAGAAAATATTGAAAATAAATTCAGTATTCAATGTTTGTTGAATAGTCGCCAATAATTTAGGAGTGATCCTTGGATCATGATTAGAAATGATTGAATGTGGAACCCCATGAAGCATCACCACTTCCATTATGTACATCATGGAAAGTTAGACCATAGAGAGATATTCTGAAATAAATATGAACTGAGAATTCATGATGTGTAAATTCACCACCACACATATTGTATTTATTAATTTTGTTGTCTTCGAGATACAAGTGAATAATTCTATGGTGATGTTCTCTAATTTCAATGTGGTTTTGGGAAATAGTTGCATCATCGCCTTGGACTTATGTCACTCCACATTAACTTCATGACATACCACGAACATTGAGGTATAATAATATATCATGTTCTTCAAATCATCCAACTAGAAGTGCTCCCAAAGATCATGGTAAATTTTTTTACTTAAAGGATGGATTAAGAATGATAACCAATGTGCATTTTCCAAAAACTATTTTTTTAGGTTGGTTGATAAAGGCCCAAAATTTCATGGTCGATACCATAATAAAAAATCATTATCAATGTGGAAATCATTAATATTTACCTTATTTACTATATTCACCTTATTTTGATATCCTAGATCATCCCCTTATGCCTTACTGATCGTCTCTCGGATATATATTTGGGAAACCATTCAGGCCAAGTAGGATGTATTCCCTATCATTATTGTTTCTTAATCCATCCATTGTATATTTTTGATGATTGGGTCCTTTTCAATCCACATAATAGATAGAGTAGTAGTTTATTTTTCTTCTCATAGAATAAACTACCATATTCACCTTTCCAATATTGTATTGAATAAAGATATTTTATTCCTTGATTAGATCTAACCATCATTACTAATGTATACTTAAATCATTCTATGAGAATATATACTAAACTTTATTTTGTCTATGTATATATCACAATTTTTCTAATAATTATTTTGTATCCATATAATTAATGAAAATATAATTTCAACTAAATCTAGATAACCTATAGGATAATTCTATTCCGGAGGCGTTAACTGTCATGTTGCATAAGCGATCGCCTTGTCATTTTTCATGAGTACACATCCAAGTCCCCAATATATACATCAAAATAGATAAAAAATCCTTCCCCATTATAGTGTAATATTATCATATGTTCACTAACCATCCTCATCCTCAATTTATGAAACCATTATTCACACTCCTTTATCCAGATAAACCTAACTCATTTTAGTTAACTTGGTTAGTAGATTAGAAATTTAAGAAATTTTTTCACAATCATTCTATATTATCATATTAGATCAATGAAACTAAAAATAGTATTTAGAGCTATATGATCTATCCAATCCTCTATGACCTTTTTATTTAATGTATCCTCTTAGACTATTATACTAGACATGATGTGTCATAATAATGTGGCATATTATAACCAATACCCATATTTCCTAAATTTTACATAATGATTATCTTTTGTGATATTTTTCAATATAAACCTTAAATTATCCTTATATTCTTTATGGAATTATAAATATAAAATAAAATCATCAAAAAATACCACAAAAAATTTATAAAGCTAGTGTCTAAATGCCTTATTCATAAAATCCATAAATATAGAAGGAGTATTAGTCACGACAAAGGGAATAAAAAACTCATGACTCCCATATCTTGTTCAGAAGTTTGTCTTTTGTTGATATCTTCTATTTTTGCCTTCAATTGATGATAACCATACCGAAGATCAATCTTAGAAAAGAATTGAGTTCCATGGATTAGGTTGAACAAATCACAAATTCATGGAAGAATTTTTTCCTTCACTGTGATCACATATTGTTCCCTATAATCAATGAAGTGTCTCTTTTATCCATCCTTAATCTTTTAAAAGAGAATAATTTCCCACAAGTAGAATCACTTGGTAAAACAAAACCCTTCTTCAACAGATCTAGGAGTATCTTCTTTAATGTCTCTAACTCAATGAATGTCATTATATATTATGTCTTTGATATTTTATTGGATAATAGTATGGGTTAAATTGATAAATATACCTATATTTCCAAGGTAGGTCTTATTAAATCCTCAAGAAATACGTTAGTGTTCTCCCAAAAAATGGGTATATATAATATCATTACAATTTCACCATTTTCTTACTATTAACCAATAATTTCTATAAAAATTTAAATAGGAGCTTTTTATTAGAGAGACAAGGACTTGAAAATCCCAAAATTAATGTTGGTTAGAGATTTTTCCTTCAATACTAATAAAATATTTTTATATAAAAAGTTTCTCATGGAATTATACTTTGAAACTCAATTTATACCATGTATAAAGTCAAATTTCACCATTAAAAGGACTCCCATGTTTGTTGAGAGTGTGAATTCAACAAATTTAATAGACAAAACCTTATTTATCTTTGATGCCTGAATAGTTTCTCTAGTTTTTTTAATAGAAAAATATACCACTAGTATTTAAGTGTATAGAATGATATTCTTTGTAAAGATGAATGAAATAAAATAGTCTTTATAAGTTGAATAAAACAATGTACTTTCTAGAATACAGTGTATGTTGGGTGAACCTACCACAAAATTATTTGGATCCTCATCTTCATATGACGTAATTTAAAAACCCTAACCTTGATCCCTTTTCCAATGTGGGCGTTGATGGAGGTTTCCCTCCATTATAATTTGATTTAAAATTTTAACAACAAAATTCTCAAGTTCCCCCCACTGTAAGCATAAAACAATTAGTTGTGAGTGTAAAATATTTCCATTTTCATTAGAATTTATATATTTATGATTTACATCTATAGGATAGTTTTGAGCTACATTTCAAAATCTCACACACTTTCACCACCTTCCACTTTCATTATAAAAATACATTTAATTCTACTTTCAATATTTTTCCACAGGGGATGTTGTATTTTTTTCTATTTGGATTATTCCAAATATTTTGTTCTTTATTTATCTTATTTTTATTTGGACATGAGTCCAATGGGAAAATTTTAAATTCATTTCAAACATGTTATCACATCACACTATCTATTAATAAAACCCAAATATAAAATTACAAATTATTTCCATAGAAGGTTTCATAATCTACAAAAGAGTTGATATGTCATCAAATCAAAATCGATGAAAAATACTGAAGCATTACTCATAAGACTTTATTTTTCATCTCATAATTCCAAAGTGATAAAGATTATATTTTTTTGAAATGAAGGAATTCAACCTCCATTTTATTCCTCTGGTTATGAGTAAAATAATTGATTGGTGAGACCTTTTTGAAGTCTTCCTATCCTATGGTGTCTACCTTATCCCTTACATTTGACTTCTTGATCACTGTCCACCAATGACTGGATTCTCCCTCTAATAGATATACTAACTAAGTAACATTATCTTGATTCGAGCAATGGTGTATATAATATATATTTTCTATAGTATTGATCTACTGATCTTTAATAAGTGGATATGACATTCCATAAAAAATTGGGTTTCATTGACATATTAAGGATTCAACAGCTAATTGTTCCTTCCATGGAGAAGTAGAATGACCCACACAGATTCAGTTGTTGGTCATTACTTGAGTTAACTAAATAAATTTCATCGGTATGTTTTCAACTCAAGCTCACCCATTTTAGAATTATATAATCAAAATTTTCTTTTTATCCATTGTTTTCTCAAGTCGTTATATTTCCAACCATTTTTCTACAAGGAGAAACCTATGTGAGAAATTTGTTATTATTCACAATTTATTAATAACAATAATAAAATAATTCTAAATATTAATATTTTATAATATATTTCTTCTAGGATTACATATTTCAATCTTAATAAAAGTTTTACATTATTTTTATATCCTTAATAATGGATTGTATGAGAATATGATTAATAATATAATATCTCGCATGACTGTCAAACTAGGCGTGAATCAAGGAACATTTTCGTGAACAAGGTTATATATGATTCCATCTCATTACACCATTATTATGGTTATTAAATAAAGGTATGACTAAAACAGAGACACATCCAATTGTAGTATCAATATAAAGATGTATATTTGGGAAACAATATACTTAATATATCACCTAAATACCAGGATGTCCCATTATATTTATACTTTTACCTATGGTTTTTAATAATGTTTTCTAACCCTAATTTCCAAAAATAATGAAACGATCCTTCTTAACTAAATATGGTGAACTCCCTTTAATTTTATAGAGCATTAATTACATGGTACAAATTTTAAAAATATAGAGGATATTTTTTGGTTCAGTGTCATGGAAATTAAGATCATAATATATGAAAAAATAAACATTATTATAATTAACAAGAATGTATTATTCATAGGTCAGTCCTAATGTATCTCATATACTGTGGAAATTCATCATTGAAATGGGCGTGAATAAATCCATGTAAAGGGAATAAACAAAGGAGATACTTAACATATGACCATGATTCACATCAACAAGGAATGGTCAAATGAACATGAGTCATATCATAATATAAATAATATAAATCAGAACATAGAAACGTTGCTACAATATAAAAATGACACTATAATAAGATTATAACAATGTTTTATCACCAGGGTGTCATAAATCATAATTACCATTGTTTTTCACCAAGTAAGCATAAAATATTTCATCTTTAGAGATTAGTTATTTATACAATTAATTGGATATATATTAGGTAACACCCTTCATATGTATTAATTAATATGGGTCACATGTATCATAATAAATAATTTTGTATATTACATAAGAAGAATAAATAACGAGTGTCACAATAAATCATTAGGGGAATAAGTGATAAATTCTAGAACATTATTTCATTTTTAACCCCTGAGAAGTAAATTTGGGTATAATTCATGTAAGTAGGAAATTAATACGTTATTTTTACATATATACGATTTACCATGATAATATAATTTTTTTGGGAATTAAAAATATTATAATTACTCATGTAAAATAGAAAAATCTATGAAATGAATTCGGCTGAATGACAGAAAAAACAAAAATTTTAAGGAGGGAATAATGAGAGAGGAAGAGAGTATCCCATTTTTTATTTTTTTAATTAATGTAATAATAAAAACTTTAGGGAAATAATGATGTTCAACATTTATAAGACATACAAAAAATGAGGGTCTTAAAAGGAAAATAAAAAGATGAAAATTACCTTAACTTGATGTTTTTCTTCCTAAAACATGAGGATGAAACCAAAAAACCTTGACGAACCATTGAGGGACACTTTCAAAAATTAAACGATAGAAATTTGATAAAATATTCATTTATATTGGATAGAAATGTGAAATGGGAGGTATTTATACATGATGAGGAGTAGTTTTTAAGTGAATAAATATTGGTTATTTTATCATATAAGCCCACCACATATGGGTGAAATGAATATAAACCAAATTTATGAACTATAAATGGGTGAAAACGTTTTTCAGACATTAATATCTTTAATAAACTTAGTATTACATTCCATACAATCAATGTAATTCTCACAAGAAAAACAAAATTTATATCAAAAATCCAAATTTTGTTCCAAAAATTAAAATAAAAAATTATTTATTTGAATTAATATTTATAAATATATTTTTTATTCTTATTAAATGAAATTGTTATTAAATAAAATTATTCAACAAAATTTATATCATGGTCACATAATATTATCGTAGTTCCCTTAAAGATAAAATTTTATCTTTTTTACTAAAAAACTTTTTTTCCATCAAAATTCTGAGAGAAATAAACCTAAACTAATTTTGGCATGCCGACTACATGAATAAAATTTATTTCCTAAAATATAATTTTCTAAGTATGATAATTTCATATTAAACAAAATTATTTAGCAAAATTGTTTAATTTTATATAAAAATTAGCATTTTGAATGTTATAAAAATTAACTAGGACATTGTCAAAATATATAAACTTTTTTAAACTGTATTATAAGTTTTTTTTGACAATAAATATTTTTTATAAAAAATAAATTGATCATAAAACCTATTTTTAACTAAATATTTATATATAATCTAAATGTTAAACATTTTTTATTATATCATTAAATAATCTCTATTAACACCGATATAAATCTACGTAATAATAACAACCTACAATCTAATTGACTAATTACATTAATGCCAATAAGAAATGTTGACCAAAAAAATCACGAACATTGTTTATACTTACATATATTATATCAAGGTTCAGTATCATTTCCAAAATTTTTATTATATTATTAGCACTATTTTCTTCTATTATGGTAATTTTTTTGGGTGCAATGATTATAGGGTACAAAGGTGACCCATATTCATTATATTTATTTTTATATATCCATTATTTACTTTCCTACTAAAATATTATGCATGATATTGGGTGTTGTTTTAGGCTGCTTGTAACATTCTTAAAAAATGAAATAATCTTATTCAGGTTTCTTGTATGTGTTTTCTATACCTTTACTATTCCACATTGTATTAGTTAATATATATATATATATATTATGTGAAATGTTTTTATGAAATTTAAATGTCTTTCATTTCGATTCCATTTTAATACATTATACAAATTTATTGAGAGGAAATAGATCTTTCATTAATAGAAGAATATTTTTTTGGGTCATCATAGGATGTGATAGAGTAAGATAGTTTGGGTGATATGGGTCAGATTAAATTTTTTACGACTCTATATTGAGATGATTCTTTGGTAGAGTTATCCTTTGAATATGGTGATTTTACATTTCTAATAGTTGTCTTATTTTTTGAGAAAATATGTTCCCCAATGAATATTTATATTTTCCCACATACATTGGTTTTGTTTGATTAGATTTTATTTCTATAGTTTTTAGTGGGATTCTTATTAGTTATATTTAAACAAACACCTATATGAACCTTATTCATATACTTTTTGGTGCTTTGAAAAAAAATTATTGATTGACATGTCGATTAAAGATGTCGAGATGTAGGAGCTAGTAATGTCAATATGTAATTGTAGATGATGGTTTTTGAGGGATATGGTTATTGACATAGTTTTCATTAAGAGGCCATGTAATGATGAGTTGTTTTCCCATTCCTGAAGTCAGTTAAACTAGATAGTTTATGTCTTTTGTGCTTGTATTTATTATTGGTATGTTACTTTATTGCATTGTATGGGATATCTAATTTCCTATTCATGTATTGTTATACAGATCAATTTAGTGGGTATATTTTTTGATCCAAATATTTCATTTATTTGATTTGATGATAGTTGGCTGTTGTTGAAAAACTGGAAAACGTATTTTTAAAAGAAGAGATAATTATTACTATTTCTAAATATTATAGCTTTAGATAATATTTAAATGAATTTAGAGATGTTTTGAATTTTTTCATGTGAATTATAAGAAATATTATTTCCAATAGAATTTGACAGAATTGTATAAGTCTTGTATGTATCCATTGTTTCAAAAGATGAAATAAAAATAGTGAAAATAACCATGCTCGAAAATTCTTTGTATGGATAATATTTGTTTCATTACATGTACAGTGTTCTGAAATTTATAAATTCAGTGAATTCAATGATTTAAGTGTTTACATACGATGAGTGGTCTTAATGTGTAATACATTATAGAGAAATCGAATTTGGAAAATTCTTGGACTTATATTGAATAAATATGATGCACTAGTGAGATAGATATTAAATAGGATATTTTCTTCCGTATACATATATGATGCATGTGTTTACTAAGTATGCTGAAATAATTATCGACTAGAAAACAAATTTATACATATGATGAATCTATCTATAGGGGATGATATGTATCATGAAACACTAATTACTTGTTGGAAATGCATATAAATTATCACTACTTATGTATGATAAAAAAATTAGGGAATTTATTATAAGAGTTTCTCAAGGATAAATCAGTGTGAATAAATGAAATTAAATCCATCCACATGTGTTAAAATAATAATTATCAATCATAATTTATGACCGATTACATTGCCAATTTGGGTTGAATATACACATGTATATTGATGTTATTCGAAATGGTGTTTTTCTCAAAGAGTATAATGTGATGGAATATGTATGTGTGGATATTGTATTAGGAATTTATGGATATTCTAGTTTATTGTTAATTATAAGGTAAATATATTAATTAAAATAAACCCCATGGCTCAACATTATATAATTAAAAAATTTAAAGATTTCAATGTTTTCAATATTATAATAATGTAATGATATTTCATTTTATTTTGAATGTTTAAAAAGTCAATAATAAAAATATAAATGATATGACTACTGTCGAATATATTTAAAAAAATTAAGAATAATTCTTCTGTGATCCATAAAGAAGTATAATAACACTCCTAAGATATTTGGTATTAGTGATTAATTGGAGAGGGAGAAAATCAATGAAACCCAAGATATGTTGATATAGATATTAATTAATGTAAATTATAATACAAGATTTCTTATTTCATTTTTTGAAATCCTTGTCACAAGTAATGTTAAATATATCATGAAAAGTTGGTGTCCCTTGGATTTATAATGAGCATTTCTCTATTTTTTATAATCACTATAGGTATGATTATTATAACTCGGTATGCAGACACCCTATCGATTTATTCTCCTTAAATTTTACCTTATAAATGAACCATGAAAATAATTTTTTACCCTAATTTTATTCTTGTAATCAAATATTTATTTTTATGTTAAAAAACCCAACAGATTCACACATATCTTACTATGATGAGAAAAAACATCAAAAAATGAAAACGTAATTTATACCGAAATTCACATATCCCATATTAGGGTGAGTTGATATATGGTTTCAATATGTTATATCATGGATTTTTAAGGGATACAATAAGAGTTCGAGGGGACCTAAAGGAGGGTAAGTGAAGAGGTACTTTTAGTAGGAATGATAACCTGGACTTCTCTGATTTTAATGTGTGAAGGGGCCTTAGGGATCACATATAATCAGGTGATAAGTTTACATGTTGCATTAATCAATTGGGTAAATGAAGGTCATGGATCCATTTAGATAGATTCTTGGAAATAATTTATTCTATTTCAACATTACTCAATAATCAGGTTTGTATATGGCGTTGGGTATAGTGGATAATTCCCCAATCCAAATCATTTTATATTTTTGGTGGAATAAACACTCTCTCTTACACTACAATCAACATTGGGACAAGCCCCCCCCCCCCAATATTTCTTGTTCAGAGTCTCTTGAAGAGACCCTTTATTGGGATAGACATGGCTAGAGTATCACAATAAATTGAGACATCTTAAAATTAGTCTTTATGTGTTGTTGAAGGTTATCCCCACATCTAATAGAGATTTGTTTTGCAACCATTCAATATGGTGGTTAGCTAGAATGGATTCAAGAAGAGGCATGGAATGAACAGATCTTTGAGGACCTCACTAATAAGAATGGGCATCTGAAAAGCATGGTTTGGAAACATGAGTGCTTTTCTAGAGAGGATGTGAGGATCATCGGGCACATATAGGATGATGGGAATAAAACATATTTTCATGCTTTCATTAAGTAAATGGAATTGTGGGTTAAACAGAATAAAGGGCTAGAGGATAGTTCTTATTCTGATTATAGGGAGGTAGTGGGAGAGATGGCTAAATCTTACATTTGAGATATTCTTGATGGAACCAACACTCACATGCCCAATGGATATCTGAGAGTAGATATGGGAATCTTTGGATTGATTCTATCAAGGTATCCTACCCAGAACAATGATGTCATGTGGGCCATTTCTAAAGATAAAGAGAAATGAGATTCCATACTAAATATTGATCGCGATAGTGTGGAGGATCCATATGGGTTACCCAACATCTTTTACAGATCTCCATGAGATGGTGAAGGTTTACTTAATTATTTATATCCAAGTCATCTTTTAGGGTGGTCACCTACGACTAGTTTTATGGGATACCACTATCATGATCATTCTCAAATTAAAGTCACCTGCATCTATACATCATTTTTGTCCAATAGGAATTCGTAACATCCCATAGAAAATCATCACTAAAATTATTACAACAAGACACTCCTTCCATCTTCCCTAATACATTTTCATGGAAGAACATGGTATCGTGTGGGGACGCTCCATCCTAGGGGAATTCTCCATGGCCCAGTATGTGATAAGGGATATCAATTACAAATCAAATAGGTCAATTTTTTTGATCGATCTTGATATGAGAGAGGACTACAACCATGTTGAATGGAGCTTCATCAAAAAAGTGTTTTTAAGTATGGATATGTCTCATTGAAATATTGACATACTCTTTTCATTACATTGCCTTAGAATAGCTGATGATAACAATCATGGGTAAATCTTTCAGCTTATTTAAAGAAACATGTGGCCTACATCAAGGGATTCCCATATCTCTAATAGTTTTTATCTTTTCTCTAGATGTTGTCAACCTCTTCATTCATCGAATCATTATAGGTGGAAAAATTATCCCATACCGCATAAGGATGAGATTCCCAATTGTGTCACAACTCATATCAATGAATGATTCCATCATTTCAATTAATGATATGAGTAGATTGGTGCAGGGAATGAACATATTCTTATACTAATAAATTCATTGGATTGGCTGGATATAAATATGATAAAGATAAAAAACCTCATATCCAATAGTTTATTTTTGAGTCTGTTTTAAAATGTGAGCCTCACTATGGGAATGTAGATATGGGACCTCCACAACATGTATTTGGGAGCTCCTCTATACACAAGGATACTGTGTATACATTATTTTTATTCCCTAATCAGCATGATCATGGAGTAGTTCCTTAACTGTATGAATAAATTCCATTCATTTGGGTGAAGGATTGAATTAGTTAACAATGTCCTCTTCCTACTCCATTTCATCTACATTCATCCATTACGATCCCAAAATATCATTTTAGGAACATCAATATAATTATTTCGAGTTTCATCGAGGATACCATGTTTGACGATAGAATGGACAAGGTTTTGTGGCACTAGATGGAGAGGAATATCACTAAAGGTGTTATTAATGTTCATAGTCTTTTTGAACCCCTTTCCTACATTTAGGAAAAATTGGAATGTGATGTTCTAGAAAAATGGTTATTGTAGGGGTTAACCATGAATCCATGTTATTTGGTAGATTAGGATATATGGGATGGTCATGATTTGGCACTATGGACTTATTTTGGTCCCCTTGTTAACTCCCTCATATCAAATTCATGTTGGATTGTCGAGACACATGAGGTATCTTTCTGGAACTCCATCTATAGTAGGATGGTCATTAGATATATTAGATTTCTAACCATAGAAAAATATTTTAGATAGTCAATCCTTTATCTGACTTTCATAAATGTTATTCTAAATAGGGACCAGTAAGAACGTTCCACCTCATTGAGCTGAACTCCAATCAAGATAGGTGTGTGTTCACCCCATCTCCCCCAGGCTCTCTCATGACAAAGTACTACTATTGGGTCTTTATCATGAAATCCCTTGAGGACGAGTGGAATGATTGTTTTTGTCTAGGAGTATCCTTAAAAAATACAACATTATTAAATGGTGAATCCTTACAAAACTAACCACACTGATGATAACATTATGCGTTACAATTTTTGTATGGCATCTTGGTGTGATTTTCGTAGGAGGAATAAGGGGGAACGATCGAGTCACTTTTTTTAAGAGTGAATGGTAGTGGATGTTTGGATGTTATTTTGGATGGTTCACAGCTTTATCCATTCCAGATAGGGATGAGTAGTCATTTTTTGATTTTTGGTTCCAAGCCATGTGTGAGGAAGACACATAGATAATGGCACACAACTTAGTGTCGGTGTCTATGTAAGGAATGAAAAAAGTTTTTTCATTAGGGTTTGTCCTTGACCGGTCACTTGATAATCATTAGAATTAAAAAAATTCTGATTGATAGGGTTATGGCTCTATGAAACAAGAGAGTGGCACCATCGTTGTAGTTATTTAAATAACCCTTTCATGATTTCCCTTCGGGAAAAGATACTAGTAATGGTAAATGGGTTGATTGGAATCCACCTAATAAGGTCTGGAATCTTAACACATAGGTATTATGTGTCTCATGAGTTATGCATGGTGGAGGAGTCCTTTACGACGATGATGGTTTGCTCATCCTGGAAATCTCTATCTAGTAGCACTATGGTACTTATCCATAGGAAGAGGCCATGACCATGGTTATAGGTCTCGGTGTGTGTAAAAAGAGGATTATGGGCTCATGGGAAATATAAAACTGATTCCTTGCAGTTACACAAGTACTTGGAAGGACTCAACATTATCATGTGCTCCATTGATTATACATTTAAAAAATGTTGTGGTATCCCCGACAACAACACTAAAATGATCCACACCTGGTGGGATTGTAACAATGTAGAGGACTATCTAGACTATTTTAACTTCCTAGGCTAAGAGAGATTATTTTTTCATAACCTTTCTATCCTAAAACCAATGGTGATTAACATCATTAGACGGGATTACCTCAATCATCATCATTTTAGACCCCTAGAGTCTCTGTTTATTTTGGCTTCAATTTGCAGTATGCCCTTATACTATTTTCTTTTTCATTTAATATATATTTACATGATGATGATTTGATCTCATTTATGATATCTTTCATGTAACGTGTTATCTATTTATATTAATTGAATTAAAGTTTGCAATTCTTCTAAATTATTTTTAATAGAAGAAGAAATAAATTTTCTCAAAACCGTTTCAAAATTAATAAATTATTTATTGTGTGTAGTTTTAAATTAGATATACATAAAGATAGTGAGATATACTATCATAAATTCTATATAGGATAAGTTAACTAATATTTATGTCAGTGATAGTAACAATGAATATGTAATGATTCAAGACCTTTGAAACTAGTTTGATGACTTGAATTGGGTTTTGATGAAAATATTATAGTATTTATTAAAAACATTGTTGGGAAGGTTAGAAAATATGAGGATCAGTAAAGAAATTAATGTTGGGAATAGTGTGAAGATATTATAAGATTTATAGATATTTATAAATGAAACGCGTTATCCCTAGAAGAGATAAATATGAATGACTTGTCAATGGATAACCTGTATATTAGCTTAGTAGTTTGTGAATTGTGGTTTAAGCTTAAGGGAAAACCCAAAAATTACCAATGATATATAATTGAATTCCATAGAGAATCGTGGAATCCATAAAGTAGGTTGTGATGATGAATATATTAATGAGGTGTTTCTTTCCCTATGGGGAAAAAATTCAAGAGGGTTAAGGCTATATTTAATGTCAATATTCCCTTATCATATTTTAGGTGTGGAAATATTTGAAATATTGAAAAATCTTGTATGACATTTTCCAATGATGTTGACGAATAAATGGAATGTATACAAAATCAAGAAATTTTTTTCCCTTTGGATGATACCTTACATAAGGATGCTCTATTATAAAATTATTCTTAATGGAAGAGCCGTATGAATAATGAAGATGATGGTGATTAATTTTAAATGGGAAAAAATTAACTATTCATATGATAGACAAAGTGGAAACTATGATTAGAATAATTGAAAAATAAAACCATAAATAAGAGATGTATCAATATCTTTAGGGTATGGTTAAACTCGACGTCTAATTGAAAGGTGTTATTTAGGAGACTAAAATTTAAATAAAAAATAGAAGGGATTTTTTATTTTTGTGAAAATAATACTCAAAATATATTAATTATATTTAACTAAAAATTAATTGATTATGGGATGTTGTAAAATAAAAAAAATAGGTACCACAACTGTGGGAGAAGTAATTGAATATAAAAAATAATAATTAAAATATTTAGGGAAGTGATGATATCAAATATTTTATAGTAGAAAAGATCGGAGGATCAAATATCATGAAGTGAAATTGGTTACCATAAAAAATAAGTTCAAAACTAATGACAAATTAATTTAATAAAATAATGTGTTATACATTAAGTAATTATGTAATATATAATTATAAATAATATCTAAACAAGGTGTGGATGGTATTGATGATATTTTGTATTAAAAATTCATATGTGGATGGGAAAGAGTGTTATTTATATTAAGAAAATACATTATAGTGTATTATATCATCTATATAAAACATTTTTGTGTAGAGTATAGAATAAATTCTTATACCCTAAAAATATATTTTCAAAACTATGAACTACACTAAATAATCTAATATGTGGTTTATAAGAAGTGAAAAAAATCACAACTTATAAAATACTAGTTTTTTGGATTTTATAGCCATGTGATGACATATATAAACGATTTTAAAAGTTATCTAATAGGTGAACAACCATGAAGAATAAAAATGATATTTCATCTAGATCCATCAATCAAAAGAAGTGACTCCATTGATATGTAATATTAATACAATTTTAGCTTTGTTCATAAAGTAAATAATTGTAAGTATAAATAAGATAAAAATATATACCATAGAAATAAAATGTATATGGATTCTATTAAATATAATACTATTATAATTGGAAAAATATATCTTAAATTGAATATGAATTTTGGTGTGTTGACACTCCCTACATTAAAGGGAAAAAAGAGGTTGGTCCTAAAATACAAATAGTTTTTTGTAATCTCTTTGACATAAATGTAGACGAGAGAGATATCTAATATAGCTTAATTTTAATTAAAAGAATCTAAAATTAATAGTAATGGTATCCTCAGTATTGTGTTCTCATCCCTTGTGACTGATAATGAAAATATTTTAAAAAAATGTGAAGGAAATGGTTAATGGAATTATTCGATTTGGAAAGGAAAATACATTGAAAATAAAAGTACAAATAGAGATTTATCTTGTAGGAGAAAACTCAAGACTACTGAATTACTTTGTGTGAATGGATTTAGGTACAAAATCTTAAGTATAAGTCAACATTAGGACTCTAGAATTTAGTTTATTTCAATTTATCAAGAAAGTATAGAGAACTAATATTATTTTTTACCTTATTTATGGTAAGGAGAGAACATTATTTCTCACTGTAGATGAAGAAAATAATTTATCTAATTAGATACAGTAACATATCCTCTATTAGAACATAGATAATCTTCCCAAGAAATGTTAATGGTGTGAATACCTAATATAATGCTTGATAGAGAAAAGACATGTGATGCATGCATATAGGTAAGATGGCATGTAACTCCTACAAAAATAAGTAGAAAAAACTATCCATATTTCATTAAATGTTCCACACGGATGTTTTTAGACCAAAAATATATCAAGAAATTTTGGAGAGTTCTATTTTAGACTCTTATTTGATGATTAATGTATAAGGAAAAGTGTTCTGTTCTTGAAAAGTATGAAAGAAATAATAGATTTTGTGAGGGAATATAATAAAAAAGTGGGAAATGAAACTAGAAAAATAATCCAGACCTTGTAATCATATACTAGAGAAAAATAGATATCCCATGAGTTTGCAAAATAATTTTAAAAAGAAGACATCAAGAATGATATATCATTTTTTTAACCCAAAAAATATATTTATTTATCATCAAAACCAAATAGTGAATAATATGATTAATATAATAATTATAGAAAGTTTCATAACATGAAAATTATAAGGCGCGGGCCTTAAAGATTACTTAATATTGAGTTATTTCAAGAATAAACATTGAGGATATTTGCAAGTTTAGAGTTTTAGAGAATTAGATCATAAATCATGCATTACATTCCACATTTAAACAAAGTGGTTACATAAAATATAGTATTCATTTTTCCCATCAACGGAAACATATTTAAAATAAAACTAGGATTCTTTCTTGACACTTCCTTGACACTATCATCATATCATGTACCATTCCCTTGAACTGTGAAAAACATTTCAAAAACATGGGATGGGCATAAAAAGCTCAGTAAGGGATATAAAAATTCTGAAAGAAAACAGTAGTACATGTATACATAAGAATCAATGAAATCATACTTTACTCATAAAACATAAGCACGTTAACATACCTCATGAAATCATAATATTTATGAATAACTCATAGAAATAATAATACATAAAGGTAACATGAGGCATTCATAACATTTTACATAGGGAGTAACCCTCATGGTTTCGTTTGGAATACCCATCACAGTATATTCCCTAAATCTCTTCGGAGAAACCATAACATTTAACCCCTTCGCGTTACCCAATGCATTGGAGAGCTATATCAAGCTCACCAGCCCTTAGTTTATCACGGAACCTCCCAGTTTCATAAAAAATTCCCAAGAAACATAGAATAATCATAGAACATAACTTAAGCATAAAGGAATGATGAAATTCCCACATTCAAATAACAATATAACATTTTAAGATATTGAAATAATGAATCCATTCAAAAAACAATTTAAATCATTTAATAAAGAAATTTTAGAATCAAAGTGTCCCATAACACTTTGAAGATTTTGTCATTTTAAACCATTAATATCCATATAAATAAATCCTTAAAACCATTTTCAAAAACATGTATATTAATGAGAAATATTTATAAGAATAAATCATTAAAACAGTTAAAATGATATTTTAGTTAAATGGTTTTTTATCAAAATGAGTGACACTTGAATACAATAATTGAGTAATAAATTATAATTAGAACTTTATAATATCATGAAAATAATGGGATTCATGATATATTATTCCAATGGACAGTATAAACACCATATATGAGTGAATTGGTTCATAACAACAATGAAGTCCCAATAGAATTGTAAAATGAGATGAAATCCCTTATAAAGAAGGTATCCTTAAATTAAAGATAAATCAATCTCATAATTATGTCTGAAAAATATAAATACACCCATTATAAGTGTATATTAAGTGTAATACAACCAGAGGTCAATCACACATATTCATAGGATTACATATTCAATAACTAAAAGTTGAACCCAAAGATATCGAAATTGGATTAAGAAGTTCCCTTGGTAAAATTGGACAGCCTAATGACGTCACTTTAAAATTCATAAAATTAGTTGATGAGAGATTAAATGGTATCTAATCCCTTGTAATAAAATTTACATCAATAAGGATATATAATAACATATCCCAACATAAAAATATGTAAACTAAAAGTCATAACAAAATAAGTCTTTTTAAAAGAGGAGTGTGAAAGGTTCTGTTACCGATTTGGGTAACTTTCGAAACGTACACCCCGTGAAATAAGGGCCATAAAATGAAGATTTAACTAACCATAAATGAGATTATAGTATAAAAATAGTAAAATAACTGGCATTACATATACAACACAAAATTAAATAGTGGCCAATGTAGCAAGAATCTCATAGGAAAAAAAGTGAGATGAAAAGCCCCTTATGAAAATTCAGCAGTCGAACGACGCCACATAATACTTCTAAAAATGGATTGATGATATAAAATAGGGTCTCTCATCTTATTAAAATAAAATTTACAGCAAGAGTAATATAAAATAACATCCCTCAACATAAAAAGGAGGAGCTTAAGGTAAGTTACATAAAAAGATTACTTAAAAAGAAAGAGAGAGGTAGGATCCATTATCTCAAGTCCGACTTCTCTTGTTCGTTTCATTATATTCCTGAATAATAAACATTGGTCAATTTATAATTTCATAAGGACATCCTTTAAAGATTAATATTCAGTTCATATCACAAATTATAATGTTATAATAATTGGTTAATAATGTGATTTCATATCAGACATTTTTGTCGATGTTTGGTACATGTGTCAAAAATAAAATTGTTTGAAACTTATTGTCCATGTAGTAATAAGTAAATAATATCCATAATAGTATTAATGATTTAAATATCATATATATCCAGTACATATTAATTTTATACTATTACAGAACATTTGGATATAAAAAGAAATGAAATTCACCGTTCATCGAGACGGTAGGCCGTACGTATGCATGAACGCTACTTTCATTTCATTGTTGTATTAATGGAATTAAAAACAATTGAGTTATATATATATTATAATACCTTTATAATATATATGATTTAAAGGTCACATTAGTTCATTATTTTCATTATTTATACAATCAATTTTTTGCATGAACGAGTCACGTCACTTGAGGGGCGGTAGTCCACACTTCCTCATATGAAATTATCGCAATTGCACAACATGAAAAGGATAAAGGTATGTTTTAAATTTTAAATACAGAAGAATATGGGAAACAAAAATACCATATATATCATATATTAAATATAGTGACATCATAATGGCCACCATGAATTGAGGTAAGAGAAGATTGAACAATCATCGTTTCGTGAGGCGGTAATTCTCCATCCACAGAAACAGTGTGTTCTTTAACCATTTGACGGAGGTGTGTGTAAGTGTAGCTCGAATCTGTAACATAAAAACCATCTAGTGTATTTAATATACAGGTTTTGTAAAAAATAATGTCATAAAAAGAGTTTAGGGGTTTGGAGATGCAAAATAAAACAAAAGAACACAAGTGAAGACGTTACCTTTAAATGAGGTAACTCATATTGGTTTGAACCAAAAGGGTTTCTTGAAGAGCATTATTCCAAAGGTGAGGCTTCAATGATTAAGAGATGGATGTGGAGAGATGAAATGGGTAGGGTTTGGCCGAGCCAAGGGCTTGAGTGGTGTGGGTAAGTTGGTAGAGGTGGGGGCCTTTTATAAGAGAAGAGGAGGGGCACTCTTGGAAAGTTATAAACTATTACATAATTATAAAATAATTTTCGGATTTAAAATGTCCCAAAAGGATATATTTCACGGATAAGGTTATATGGTTTCTAAATCCACCCATATAATTGGTTTGTGGAAAGTTTAAGACTTAGATATCACCCTATCTTCCCATTTTATTTAAATCGTTCATTTATGAGGTAATCACTACATCATCATGGTGTCATAAATAAATTAATTTATTTAATTTCTAAAAATTATAAAAAAAATATCATGATGTAGGAAATATTTTTATCTTTCTAATAAATATTTATAGTAATAAATATGACTTGTATAACCCCATGTAAAAATTGTATTTGTAAAACAATACATGTTTGTTATATTTTAATTTTAACTTTAAATAAAAAGTTATTAATGTAATTTTCCAACCAACGTTGCTCCAAGGGGTCCCCAAGTTGACCCATGGATTTTATTGGTCGGCCATGACGCATCCAATAAGGTAATTACATGTGTCAAGGTAATTTCATATTATTATAACATTATCTTTACCTTAAATTATACTAATGACCTTTAATCGCGATTAATAAAACATAAAAGTTACAATTCACCAAAAAATTATTTTAATATCATTGAACCACATTTTACTTATTAATTAACACCTTGTATGTAGGATTTTTGAAAATCAAATCACAGATGTGGTAAAGTTTCATTTAAATGAAAAATCAGTTTCTTTAACTACCACTTAGTGGTTTGACTATTCATCACAAATTGAAGTTTTTTAGAAATATACCAAAAATTAACACTAAGATAAATTTGATATTCAGAATTAAAAAATGATTTCTATTTTAAAAAATTAAAAATAAATAAGTTCCAGTAATTAATTTAATAATTCATTCCCATTTTCAAATCAAATAGCATGTTTTTAAGAAACAATATCTATTAAAAGATTGACACTAGTTTAAGTCCAATTTCAAAGTGAAATTAATTCCAATGACCACCATTGGATTAAATGGTAAAAATATATTCCAATTACACTTTAAAACCAATTAAAAATATAATGTAACTATATATTTAAATTAGATGAAAAATCTGTTTGGATGTAAAATGCAGTATTTTTTCACTATTCATTAAAAAACACAATGTCAAAATCATACCAAAAATTAACCAAAGTAAATTTCAATGTCCCAATCATAAATAATAATTTTATTTTGACATATAGAGCTTATAAAATTTTCAAAAGTTAGATTTAAAAAAGTTTCGCCATCAAAAGGCGGTAAAACAATCTTTTAAAAAAATTAGAGTATTTATTCTTAAAATTGGATTCATTTGGATTTTAAGACTCTACCATTTATTGGATAAATGTAAAAATATTTAACAAATATATGTAATCATTTATTAGTTATTTATTTTCATTCCCACCATTACAACGGACAGGTGTTAACTATTATAATATTATTATATTATTGGTGTGCAACGTAAGATTTATAAGAAACTCATTGTTGCGTATTGGTTATGCCATCAAGAATAGAATTCCCATTAATGTAATATTAACATTTTATTCACAAATATTGATAAAAATTAGAATGTAATATTATTTATTTACTTGGTTTGCTACATACGTCCCCCCTTTTGGGAATTGCATCATCACAATTTCAAAATTGGGCTTCGAAACTTCATTGAATGTCCCACATCCGAACAGGAGTCAGTAAAACTATCACTTTAAAAGAAAGGGAGAAAAGTAAAAAGATCACCCGAGTTAACCCATACTAGAATTACAAGTATGAAAATATTTATATGGAGGAGAAAACAAAGGGTCATGTTCAAAAGGAGAGTGATAGTAAACATGTCTACGAGAAAGTTAACCATAAGAAAATCACATAGTTGTGATTGGTTAAACAGTATTTGATTCCCCACTAGTAAAAGTTAACAAAAAAGATTTTTGTTGTATGTTACTATTCATTGAGTAATTTATTTTTGAGCTTAACTAAATCATAATGAAACATACTTACTTATCACGTAGACTTTCAACATTTACTAGATTCCTTAATCAATCTCATATTTTCTTTGAAAGGCGAGTATTTAGGAAGACTTGTTCACATTAAGATTACTATAATCAACTTCTTGAGAATCACCTAATCCAAAAAAGAGAACAATATATTTCCCATGTCTTTAGATATCAATAAAATCCAAACCAAAAAAGTTTAGTACATGATCAGATAATACCCAAAAAGAATATTTTTTTACAAAAAAGAAAAATTACTCCTAATCTCCAATATTTGTCAAACAAAACCCAAAGATCAATGAAGACCATTCAATAAACAATTTGTCAATAAAATTCATCATGTTAAACCCAACTATGGTTGAAACCCAAATATTTGAAAGATTTAATCAGATAGTCTCCCTAGGTAAAAATTATCATTTATCTCCAAATAACATTAGTTCCTCTTAAAGTCTCATATTGAAAATTAATTAACCTAATTACATATCCTCCATGATAGGTTAATAATTTCCATATATAACCCAAAATCAACATACTCATGATTCATAAAATAATCTAGCTAAAAAAATAATTAGTCAAACTAACCAGGGACTTCACGTGGTCCACCGGTAGGCGATAAATACCAGTCGCACTTCGGTTGTGGGTTTGATTCCCGCATCTTTGTCCGACGCAACGGGTTGTCACACAGTCTGTGTGTTGTCCTTTTTCCAAAATTATATAATTCTTAAAACATTCCACAAAACGAGATAAAATCTTCAAAAATAATCATAACGTATTTTAACCTCAAGATTATCTCTTGCCTTTAATTTTCCATCATAACATATAGTAACCCATAATTACCTCAAAATTAAGGATCATATAAACTCTAATGGTTACCTTTATAATTATCACATGAACTTCCGCATCGAGTTGGTTATCTCGTACAAGAGGCCTTAGAGAACTCACCAAGGTTCAAGTGGTTGATCATGACTATTGACAGTTGGTTTAGAATAACCATGAAATTTCTCTTTGAATCCCCCATTTCATCCAGTCTCTTAATCAGAGAACCACCACAGTTTCCTTCAAACCCATTTTCACTTTGGTGCCTGCTAGATCCATCCATTTACTAAAACCAAAAAGGTCAGTGTGAGTATATCAAAAAAATCATCATGTACTAAAGAGGAAGATAAACACTAAGATATACTTATACAAATTTTCTCAAACTCATTCCAACATTCAAAAATAACAATAACTCTATCTAATATAATAACCATTGCGGTTATACAAAACTTTTCACTTATGCTTAAACAACAATCTAACCTCTAAAGTTATCTAAACCGACCTCTGATACCAACTATAAGGCCCCAGCCTTAAACCTTACATAATCGTGAGTTATTACAAGAATAAACATTAAGGATCTTTTCGGGTTTACTGTTTTAGAGAATCAGATCATAAATCATGCATTACATTCCACATTTAAAAAATGTGGTTACATAAAAGATAGTTTTAATTTTTCCCCGTCAATAGAAACATATTTAAAATAAAACATGGATTCTTTCTTGACACTTCCTTGACACTATCATCATATCATGTACCGTTCCCTTGACCAGTGAAAAACATTTCAAAAACATGGGATGATCATAAAATGCTCAGTAAGGGATATAAAAATTATGAAAGGAAATAGTAGTACATGTATACATAAGAATCAATGAAGTCATACTTTACTCATAAAACATAATCACATTAACATACCTCATGAAATCATAAGATTTATGAATAACTCATAGAAATCATAAGACATAAAGGTAACTTGAGGCATTCATAACATTCTTACATAGGGAGTAACCCTCATGTTTATGTTTGGAATACCCATCACACTATATTCCCTAAATCTCTTCAGAGAAACCGTAACGTTTAACCCCTTCGCGTTACACAATGCATTGTAGAGCTATATCGGGCTCACCCGCCCTTAGTTTATCATGGAACCACCCGTTTTCATAAACAATGCCAACGAAAAATAACATAATCATAGAACATAAATTATGCATAAAGGAGAGGCAAAATTCCCACATTTAAATAACAATATAACATTTTAAGATATTGAAATAATGAATCCATTCAAAAAACCATTTTCAAAACCATTTAAAACATTTAATAAGGAGATTTTTGAATAAAAGTGTCACATACCACTTTGAAGCTTTTAAAATTTTAAACCATTAATATCCATATAAATAAATCCTTAAAACCATTTTTAAAACATGGATATCAATGAGAAATATTTATAAGAATAAATCATTAAAACATTTAAAATGATATTTTAGTTAAGGGGTTTTTAACAAAATGAGAGACACTTGAATACAATAATTGAGGAATGAAATTTAATTAGAACATTATAATATGATGAGAATAAAGGGATTCATGATATATTATTCCAAAGGTTAGTATATACACCATATAAGAGTAAATTGGTGCATAACATCAATGAATTTTCAATAGAATTGTAAAATGAGTTGAAATCCCTTATAAAGAAGGTATCCATAAATTAAGGATAAATCAATCTCATAATTATGTGTGAAAAATATAAATACACCCAATATAAGTGGATATTAAGTCTAAAAAAACCAGAGTTCATTCACACATATTTATAGGATTACATATTCAATAACTACAAGTTGAACCCAAAGATATCGAAATTGGGTTAAGAGGTTCCCTTGGTAAAATTTGACAGCCTAACGACATCACATTAAAATTCATAAAATTAGTTGATGAGAGAGAAAAATGTATCTCACCACTTGGACATAAAATTTAAATAAATAAGGATATATAAGAACATATCCCAACATAAAAAGATGTAAATTAAAATACATAACAAAATAAGACTTTTTAAAAGAGGAGTGTGAAAGGTTCCCTTTACCGATTTGGGTAACTTTCGAAATGTACACCCCATGAAAGAAGGGTCATAAAATGAAGACGTAACTACCCATAAATGAGATTATAGTATACAAATAGTAAAAAAAATGGGCAGTACATACACCACAAAAAATGAAATAGTGGCCAATGAATCATGAATCACACGGGAATAAAAAGTGAGATGAAAATCCCCATATGAAAATTCGGCAGCCTAACAGCGCCACATAATACTTCCGAAAAAGGATTGATGAGATAAAATAGGGCCTGTAATCATATTAACATTAAATTTACAGCACTAGGAATATAAAAGAACATCCCCCAACATAATAAAGATGAGCTTAAAGTATGTTACATAAAAAAGAGTACATAAAAAGAAAGAGAGAGGTAGGATCCCTTACCTCAAGTCCAACTTGTCTTGTTCATTTCTTTATATTCCTGAATAATAAACAATGGTCAATTTATAATTCCTTAAGGTCCTCCATTAAATATTATTATTACATTCATATCACATATTATAATGTTATAAAAATTGGTTAATAATGTGAGTTCATATCAGATGTTTTTGTCGTTGTTTGGTATATGAGTCAAAAATAAACTTGTTTAAAACTGATTGTCCATTTGTTATAACTAAATCATCTCCAGAATAGTATTAATGATTTTAATATCATATATATCTAGTAAATATTCATTTTATACTATTCCATAACATTTGGAGATAAAATGAAATGAAATGCACCGTTCATGGAGACAGTAGGCCGTATGTACCCATGAACGCTACTTTCATTTCTTTGTCATATTAATGGAATTAAAAATAATTGATAGATATATATATATATTATAATTACATTAAAATATATATTATTTATAGGTCACATATGTTCATTAGTTTCATTCTTTATAAATTCCATGTATTTCATGAACGAGTCACATCACTTGAGGGGGCGGTAGTCCACACTTCCTCGTATGAAATTATCACAATTTCACAACATGAAAAGCATAAAGGTATGTTTTAAATATAAAATACAGAAGAATATGGGAAACATAAATACCTTATATATCACATATAAAATACAGTGACATCATAATGGCCACCATGAAAGGTGTTAAGAGAAGATTGAACAATCATCATTTCGTGGGGCTATAATTCACCATCCATAGAAACAGTATGTTCTTTAACCATTTGAAGGAGGTGTGTGTAAGTGTAGCTCAAATAAATAACATAACAACATAATAGTATATTGAAGATACTGTTTTTGTTATAAAATAAAGGAATAAAAAGAGTTTAGCGGTTTGGAGAAGCAAAATAAAACAAAATAACACAAGTGAAGACATTACCTTTAAATCGGGTAACTCCTCTTGGTTTGAACCAAAAGGGTTTCTTGAAGAGAATTCTGCCAATGGTGAGGCTTCAATGATGAATAGAGGAATGTGGAGAGATTAAATGGGAAGGGTTTGGCTGAGAAAAAGGCTTCAGGTGTGTGGGTAAGGTGGTAGAGGTGGGGGCCTTTTATAAGAGATGAGGAGTGTCACTATTGGAAAGTTATAAAATATTGTTTTATTATAAAATGATTTTCGGATTTAAAAGGTCCCAAAAGAATATATTTCGAGGATAAGGTTATAATGTTTCTAAATCCACACATCAAATAGTTGTTTGACAAGTGTAAGACTTAGATATCACCCTATCTTCTCATTTTATTCAAATCGTTCATTTATGAGGTAATCACTACATCATCACAGTGTCATAAATAAATTAATTTATTTAATGTCTAACAATTATAAAAAAAATATCATGATGTAGGATATCTTTATATTTTTATAATTAATATTTATAGTCAAAAATATGACTTGTATAACCCCATGTAAAAATTGTTTTAGTAAAACTATACATGTTTGTGACATTTTAATTTTAACTTGAAATAAAAAGTTATTAATGTCATTTTCCAACCAATGTTGCTCCATGGGGTCCCCAAGTTGACCCATGGATGTCTTGGTCGGCCATGACTCATAAAATAAGGGTAGGACATGTGTCAAAGTCATTTCATATTATTATAATATTATCTTTACCTTAACTTATACTAATTACCTTTAATTGAAATTAATAAAACTTAAAAATTACTATTCACCGAAAAATTATTTTAATATCATTAAACCACATTTTACTTCCTAATGAAAACCATGTATGTCATATTTTTGAAAATAAAATCACAGAAGTGGTAAAGTTTCATTTAAATGAAAAATCAGTTTCTTTAACTACACGTAGTGGTTTCACTATTCATCAAAAATTGAAGTTTTTCAGAAAAATACCAAAACTTCTCCCTAAGCTATATTTGATATTCCAAATTCAAAAATGATTTATATTTTAAAAAATTAAAAATATATAAGTTGCATTAAGTAATTTAATAATTTATTCCCGCTGTCAAAACAAATAGCGTGTTTTTAAGAAACAATATCTATTAAAAGACTGACACTAGTTTAAGTCCAATATAAAAGTGAAATTAATTCAAATGACCAAAATTGGATTAAATGGTAAAAATATATTCCAATTACACTTTAAAACCAATTAAAAATATAATCTAAATATATATTAAAATTAGATGAAAAACCAGTTTTGATGTAAAATGCAGTATTTTTTCACTATTCATTAAAAAAATGAACAACGTCAGAAACATACCAAAAATTTAACCAAAGTAAATTTCAATGTCCCAATAATAAAGAATAATTTTATTTTTACAAATAGAGCTTATAAAATTTTCAAAAGTTAGATTTAAAAAAGGTTCTCCATCAAAAGGCAGTAAAACAATCTTTTAAAAATAATAGAGTATTTAATCTTAAAATTAGATTCATTTGGATTTTAATCCTCTAACATTTATTGGATAAATGTAAAAATATTTAAAAAAAAATATGTAATAATTTTGTAGTTATTTATTTTCATTCTTTCCATTACAACGGCTAGTAATTAACTAATATAATAATATTATATTATTAATGTGCAACATAAGATCTCAAAGAAACTTGTTGTTGCGTATTGGGTACGCCATCGAGCATAGCATTCAATTTAAAGTAATATTAACATTTTATTCACAAATATTGATAAACACTAGAATGTAATATTATTTATTTACATGGGGCGTTACAAAAATACTAGAATTAGTGGTATGTATGGGTAATTAAAATGAAAATTGGTCTTTATAATGTCCCATAAAAGATCCATCACCCCATGATATTTGTAATGGTTGAAATTCATTTGTAAAATATTTTCTTGTCTTTTTACGTAAGTGATGCATTCAAAAAAATGTTGTACATATAGGAATGTATTATAAATTGGTAGATTATGGTGAATTTCTATGTTATACATGAAGATTAAATCCGTAAAATGATACAGCAATGGGGTTGAAAAAATATTCAATAAAATTAATGTCAATGAATTTGAAGAGATAAATAGAAAGAGATTTAGAAGCTCTATTATAAATGAGTTTTTTTATAATACGATGAAGTCAATGTAACGTCTATGGATGTACAATTTCAATAAAAAAAATTATTATTTTAACGCAGATTTAGAGGATGAATTTGTACGTAAATAATTTACTCTTATATCTGTACTATGAAATATAAGGATGTAGATAGATCTATCTAGTAGTATTGGCGATAAAATTTCACCAACTCAGATATAGAGGAAGAATATAACACCCTAATATTTAATGGTGTGTTTATTCCTAAATAATTTCAATTAATTAGATATCTTATAATGAAATAAACATTGAGTCTCTATGAAAAAACACTTCATAATTTTAGATTAGATAGTTATAAAATATCCATTAAGAATAATTATTGTGATTCTATGTTTTGTATTTTGAAAAACAAATACATACACAGTTTCATTCAATATTTTATTTAGAGTCTGATGGAATCAACATAATTTTTGGAGAATAGAAACATACCGTTATAAATATTAATGTTACCCTTCTGAATATTAATTTACCATTATAAATAGTAATATGAACATTATGAACTATAAACTCACCCATTGAAGTGTAAGTAAAATATAAGAAACATATAAATTAAAGGGAATATTTTAAAAATAAACAATTATGTGTTGTTATTTTTTTGTGGAATAAATATTTAAATATAATTTTAAAATTAATAAATTTATTTAAAAGAAAAGTATTTTCTATAATTTTTTTTTGAAAATAAATATTTCATTGTCCTGTGATTTTAGGATAATCAAGTGAGACCTTAGATAATTTTTTGGGTGTTATAAAATAGAATATAATTTCAAGATATGTATTTTTAGACTAAATAATGATTTTAATTAAAAATTAAATATCTCATATTTAAAAAATTATTTTCATAAAATGGTGTTATTTTTTTATTCTACACATCAAAAAAATTAGGGTGATTTTTTTTATTTTAATGAAATACATGAATTTTTGCTGAATAGAGAAATTCTATAATTTATGAAAAATTCTAAACAAATGAATTTATGCATCATTCTTGAGTAATGGATGATTTAAGTAGAAATTGGTATGAACTCATATGAACTTATTAAATTTATTAGTCCTAATAATCTTTACTATCTATTTTCGTGAAAAAAAACTCATAATATATTGAATATAATATGGTGAAATCACTCATCTCATCCACTATAAAAACCACACCTCACCCCATCTTCTCTTCACTCTTCTAAGCCTTTAAGCCTCTCAATTTACTTCCCAAATACTCTTATATAGTCCCTATCAACTGTTGGGAAACCTTTTTTTTGAAAAGACTACATTATTTTCTATTAAAGAGGATCTCATGGAGGTTATTTCAATTGGTAAATCCACTTACTTTATCATTTAATTTCATCTCAATTTAAATTCTTTTATTATTCTTTCCTCAACCCCTCTATCAAAATGATCATGATAACTCCATTATTATCTATATACTATAATTATATGATGTTAATGGATGATACGTCATCATTATCCTCACTCTCCCTCAATTATATTATAAATGAAATCATCGTCCAGGAGGTACCAATTTTCAAGCATTGTGGACAACAAAGTTTCATTCTTCAAATTCATCGTCAAATATATATACGCAAAAAATTTAATAGTTGATAATGATTTTAAAATATAAGATACAACCCTTTTATTTTTATAATGTAATATATATACATAATACAAAATGGTAAAACAAAATGAGTTCATTATGATCAATAAATTCCGTAATAATCTAAAATAATATCACTAAATAACTTATATAATGATTCATCCTCAAACCATGTAACCAAATTCTATAAATAACCATTTAAACTTATTTATTATCCTTAATAATTTATAAATTAAACTATTTGGAATTATTTCTATTCCACATGAACTTCTATACTCATACACAAGTATGACGATCATGAGAACCAAGGAAAACCCCTCTAAAGGGAAAATTTTGTATCCTATAAATCTTCCAAAAATCCATTAATGAACATAATAAAATTATAATAAATAAAATATTTGTCGAGATGGTTTTGAATTAATTAATTATTGTATTTAATCTGATTATTCATCACATTATGATTATGTGAATAACACCTCTGAGAAGAAGGTAAGAGGATTCTTATATCAATTTTATTTTCATGAGATTTCCATTGTTCGAAACATATTTCTTTTATGTGGTGTATGTATGATTCAAGTAGATATAAAACATAATGATTCTACTTATATTCATTTTATTAAATGATCTATTTGATTATTATTAATTTTTGGTCATCTAGTTTGATTGATTATTATGTGGTAAGGGATATCATATCAATTTCCATTTTAATTTTAGTTACTTGGTATTGTGCACCTATTCAATTTTATATGGTGTATCTAAAAACCATTTGGATTAATTTTTCATTATAAATTATATTCCTATTAAATATTCAAATTCATGAATAATGGATTTGATTATTATCTTAGATGTATACCCTTTAACTTACAATTTTTTAATGTTTTCTTAACTGTGGAAGTATAAATGAATATGTATCCTCTACTAAGTATTGAAATTGCTAAGGAATATTTATCTTTAATTAAATAATTGTAGAATAATTATATGAATATTCTGTGAAGGTTGGAGCATTCTATAGCCCCACTATGCATCAATTTGTCTCATGAGACAAAAAATTGGGGACAAGACATTTAAGGTTCTTTCCAAAACATATTCAGATGGGTTTCTACACATAGTCTTAAACCATCTTGATTGTATGATGGTTTATGATCCTGATAAAATACATAAAAATAATAAAAGTTATCTTTATTCATATTTCAATTATTAAATTTTAAGAAGTTTTCACTCTGAAAAAATCTATGGATGTATTCTCTTTCTTATTCCATTGATGTCATGTGTTTTTCAATTATTCACCATGCCATTTTATTATGTCTAATTGATTATGATTCAATTATTATTGTTTCATTATTCCCATATACGCTACACTTACTGATAATTTGAGCTCCACCCTTTCATTTTTTTATTCACTAGGTTATGAATATTTGATTATTTATTGAGTAAAGAAGGATGTAGTTTATTTACTTTTGTTATGGTTTATATGTTGTTTTCTTCTCCCAATGTAAAATGGGTTATATATATGTATTTGGTTTCTTCATGACTACTAAACTAATAATTAATTTTGGATTTAATTCCTTGTAATCATGCCAATGTATTAAATTAATATACCTTCTCCAGGTTTTTGGGGGTCTTGGAGTTACCGTTGGTATCAATGGATTAATATTAGAAACTTGGGAACTAGATTTAGAAAACGTATATTAGGGAGAACAACTGTAAGATACAAGTTAAGGATAGGTAGAGAATAAAATCCTTAAATTTTTCTAAGGTAGATATTTTGTGGTTATTCCTAGAAATACATCCATGTCTGGATACTACAAGTGGACATGGTTCTAGCATAGATGTACCTATGTAACACCACAAACATCCATGGTACGGTTCTCACTGAATAATACAATTTCTTACGTTGTACACCACATCGTGTTCTAACACACAACAACTAATAAAACTATGAGTTATGAATATTAATACCCAATTTTTTAAATTTTTTAAAATTTTATTTTTTAAAATGGACATTATTTTTTTTTGATTCGGAATATTACAATTATCTAAGGGTAAATTTTTTGTTTTTCCAGAAAACATCCAATTTTTGATGAATAGTGAAAAACACTATGTTATTGTTTAAAACAGAATTTTTATTTAACTAATTAGTTATTTTATTTAAATTTATTTTAGGTAAAAATAGATACCTAATAACTATATATGTTCAATGTAATTTATTTGAGACATTTTATAATAATATTCGATATATAAAATACTATTGAACTTTTTCGGTCTTTTACCCACCTTCAAGGCGCATATGCAAATTTAAAAAAAAATGTAATTTTACCACTTATGTGAAATGAATTTTAAAAATTTGAGAGGCACAGTTGACATTAGTAAGAAAAAGGTGGTTCAACAAGGTAATATTATTTTTTGTGAATAGTACCTTTTGACTTTTATTTACAACTATTACAAGTAAATAGAATAATTAAATGTAAAAATGATATTATAATTACCCTAGCACATGTCATAATTCTATTTTATATGTTTATTTTGACCTAAATATTCTTTATGAATAAAATATGATTCTTTTAGTCCACTTGGATTATATTAGAAAGTTTATAATTATTTTATTTAAAGATGAGTTCAAAGTGTTAAATTAAAAGTTTAATAACTATGCCATTTATAATATAGGGTTATACATAAGATAAATTACACTATAAATATTAATTATAAATAAAAAATTTTATCCTACATAATTGTATTTTATTTATAATTTTTAGACATTAAATAAATAATTTTATTTATGACACAATTATGATGAAGTAATTACATTATTAATGAATGATTAAAATACTTGGTATTATAAATATCCAAATAAATTTACATTGTGACTTTGGATGAATTACCTAATTATCTACGTTAATATGACATGTTAGGGATGATTAAATAAACTTTTTTCGAATGGATATAGTTTTTATTATTATCACAAAACCAAAATACCAAATAGTGTCAAAATTGACATAAATGTGTTTTTAAAACAAATCCTACATTATTAATTGATATAAAATTTCTAAAAATATAAGGATAGGAAAAAAGGATATATATATAAGGATAGATGTACAAATATTGAGAATCTTTTTGATTTCAAGACTTTTTATAGTATGTTTATTAACCATTTATTATAATAATACCTGAATACATGGTAAATGATAAACAATTTAACTAAGAGTTACATTTAAAAGATAAGGTAGATTTGGTGACCAAAACGTATATAAAACCTATTGGTTTAAGTTTGTCTGCCCCAGACCCACCTTAGACTCAAAATAAATACTTATTGAGCCATTATTAACTGAATATGATTGAATAATAAAATAATAATTCAAATTTTTTCTAAAGTGACCCTCACCTCTCTTATAAAAGGGTACTTCACCTTATCTCAAAATCACACCTTCAAAGCCATTTGTCTCGGCCAATACCTACTCAAATGTCCCCCAACTACCCTCATATATACTATATGTCTTTAATTTGATCATAAATCCAACCTAAAGAGCCCTTTTGGTCAACTCAAAAGGAATCACCCGAAGAAGTGGAAACAATTTGACCACATCTTACAATTTTATTTTCTTCTTCCTCTTCCTCTTTATTTGTTGTTTCCATGCCAAAATAATAAATACAGTACCTTATAAATATTTTGATGTTATTATAAATATGGTAAAACCATATTAATTATTATATATATCCTATGAATGACAAGTCACCATATATGTGTACGTACGACTTACTGTCTCCACGTCATGGTGTAATTTTCTATTCAAACACCTAAATACATGTATGGGTATAATAATGAGTATAACAGTTGTAAATAATAAATATAATATGTTAGTTATTCCCTATATATTATATAACTTCCAATTACATATGATTTCACTATCAATAGAATGATATTTTCACTCGTGTGTACGTACGGATTACAATCTCCAAGAACGCGATTAAATTCAATCCACATTCATAACCACTCAATAATAATTTTAATTTTATGAATAAAAAAATATTATATAACGTAATATCATTTTGGATATGAATCAAATACATCCTATACATAACAGACATGGATTGTGTAACCATGCATATTATGGAAAATGAAACAGTTAACACCCGAAACAATGATACTACTGAAATATTATTATCAATGCAATATTATAAGATCATATATGATAACATATTTGTGTATGTGTTTCTTTTAAAATTTAACAACAATGATTTAACTATTATATAAGTATTTAACATAGCCTCGATCATGGAAAAGTACATGGTAAGGGTTAATTCTACAATCTCTTCATAATCTGAGGTTGTATATATGTGAGTATCTACTGGGGCCTCTTTATCATCCACATCCATGGTTCTTAAAAATTTATTTTAAAACTTTTTTAATATTTCCTATACTACGGTTTAAGGTCATTATACCCTTTTCTGTCTTTTTATGAAATGTTAACAGAGGAATCATTCTGTTATTTTCTAAACGAGTTATTTTACGATCATTTCATCAAAATTAATAAAAGAGTATTTTTTATCATATATGGAGAGTGTGTCTATTTTCCACCAATATAAAACCTTCAATGCTTCCCTTAAAAAGATTATAAGAATACTTCCAAAATAAATTTTTTACTTTTATAATTACACGACTCTTAAATGAATTTAAAATGGAAAGAGATATTTCTCCCAAATAGTTCTGATTTCATCTATGTCAACATCCATTGATGGATTTTACACTTGATAGAATTCAATTTATTATGATACAATATTCCATATTTTATTGATGTTTTTGTGATATGTTTGACTGTGTATGTGCTATTTTTATACCATTCATGGTTTATAGATAATGTATTATTATTTCGTATGGTAGTTTTAATATGAATGATTATGTTATGCCTCAAAATTTTCATATGAGGAATGCATTGAACTTTGTAAGTGAAGGTTCAAGCCCGATCTAGCTCCTTAATGCATTGGTTGGTCAAGTATGATAAACTAGTGTCTTGGAATAATGCCTTGAAAAAAATTTATTTGTTGTCTTGGAATGAGGCCCTGAATATGTGGTTATGATGTCGGACATTATGCATTCCATCATTATTTAATTGGATATTGATATTACATGTGATTATTAGACTAGTATAATATCTATGTGAATATGTAAATGGAATTATTTGATTTATTTATGCCATATTATGTTGAAGATTAATTTTAAAAGGATTTTGTTTTAGTCTTATAAATTTTCGTACATGTTTAAGATTATTTATTATTGTTTACACTATATTGTTATCTATACTGAGCATCTGAGCTCACCACTTTCTTATGTTTTGTTTTTTCAAGGATGCAAAGAAGTATATTATGATTAACCTATATGAATAGGCTAAGAGATATTAGAGTGTTAATAGAATAAACAATGTTGTTTTTTTATTTCAGGATTTTATGTAAAACATATGTATGTATCTAGTATTTCCAAGGATACTAAACTGAATAGTCTTTAGGGACATGATTCCTTGTATCATTCCAATTTTATGTAATAATGCAAAGACACTGCATAACTAGGGTCGGGGTGTTACTGTTTGTATCATATAGTTTTAGTTCAATCCTTGGAAACTATATTTTAAAAAACACTAACTAGAGAACATTGCAATAAGATAGACTTCGAGGATTAGTTTATAAGAAATTCCAAGAATTTTCATAATGTAGAGATTGTTTTAGTCTTCCAAACAGTATATACCTATTTGGATATGAGCAGGTAGAAGTGGATCCAGAACAGATGTACCTAGGAGTGAAAACACCAACATGGAGTATCGAGTTTGACCAGGGGTATCCTGGTACATGACAACATGCCTTGATTCACTATTTGTTATGACATTCCCAAAGGGTATGATTAGGATAATTCAAACTTTATATACAAACCTTTATGAAGGATTTATGGGTATATACTTCCTCAATTAAAATTTTAATGATTGTGGATTATATCCAAAAACTGTATAATATATTTTATGTGTTTTACATATTGGGAATTATATATTGCGATTCATAAACTAATCTACTTTATAACATTGTTTATAAATAGTGCTTATTGGATGTAATTTAAACCATATCAACGCACATAATCCATGTTGGGATTTTCCACCTACTCAAGATAATAATGGTGGAGCTGGTGATGAAACTACTTCTGATCAGCTTATCACTATACTGGGACATGTCACTACGGTAATGAATAGTAATCATACCTGTATGTAGCACCCTGATCCACAAAAAGGAAGATCAATTCTAGACTACTTATGATGAAACAACCACCAACAGTTAATGGGAATGCAAATCCATTTTTATCTAAGCAATGGATAAGTACCTTAGTGAAAATATTTCATGCTTGGGGGAGTAGCGAAAGGGTAAAAGTTTTCATTTTAGTTTATCACCTCACAAGAGATGCAGATCAATGGTTGTCATTAATTCAAAACACATTATAGGATGAAGAAGTATAAATATGAAATGGAGGGATTTTAATGTTCTTTTCATTGAAAAATACTTTTCTTTCTGACGATCGAGCTGATATGGAAATTCAATTTCTATGTCTGAGGCAAAAGGAGGATGAAAATGTCACAATGTATGAGGCTAGAATTACAGGGACTGCAATCATGCATAAGATTATATATGAATCCCAAGGAGAAGGATTGATCTATTCTTTTATGGGTTAAAACCCTTTCTCCTTAGAGCATTATTCTCACAATCCCACTCATTGTACGAAGATATTGTATCATGTGCTCTCAAGACCAAAAATAAATTCTCTAAGTCCTAGGAATTTAAAGCAATGAATGATAATAAGAGATATGTTGAACAATTTGTAAATGGAAATAAGGGTAATAAGAGAAAATTTTAATTTACATCCTATGGTGAATGTGGGATGAAACACCCCGGTACTTGCCTGAACGGAATGGGAGTCAGTTTCAAGTGTGGGGATAATGGCCACCATGCTCTTGATTGAAATGGAATGAAAAATGATTTCAATGATGAATGATATAATTATAGAGAAAAGGTGAATAATGAAAATGAATTTCATAAGTTCCAAGAAAACTTATCTCAGAAAGGGCTAAGGGTGAAAGGCCAAGAATATGTGATCACTAATACTGAGGTTGAATCTCTGATTGAAGTGGTGGAAGGTAATATAATGGGTTCCTAAAGTATATCAGATCCTTTATTTTATTCTGGATAATGTCATTATTTTATATCTTACCATTTTTCAATTAAAATTAGAAATTAGAAATTTTATTTAACAATGGAGTTGTCATTTAAAATGCCTAAGGTAAGTATCATTGCAACAATGTTTTGTGAATCAGTTCCCATTAGGTCATGTAAATGTTCATTATCTAATGATCTTATCGTCATACCCATGATTCAATTTGATATAATACTAGTTATGAATTGTCTTTCAAACCATGATGTGATAATTTATTATAAGAGTAAGGAGGTTAATTCTTTTTACTATGATAAAGAGTACATTATCTTTTGAGCACAAAATTCACCACCTGATTCTTATCTAGATCCACCCAATTATCTCTACTAAATTCAATTATTGTGGAGGAAGATAATAAAATAACTATGGGTGAGGAAGATAATTTTCAAATAGAGGGCGTACCAATTGTGCATGAATATTTTGATGTGTTTCAAGAGGATTTTGAGAGACATCATGCAGAACGAGAAATTGAGTTATCTATTAATTTAATTCTGAATTCAAGGACCATATATAAGACCCCTTAAAGAATGGGAACTGTGTAATTAGTGGTACAAAAGAAGGAACAAAATGAAATGAGTAATAAATGATTTATCCTCTATAGTGTTTCTCTATGGGGATCCCCTATTCTTTTTTAAGAAGAAAGATGGATCTATGAAGTTGTGCATTTACTACAAAGAGATCAATTCTATAACAATAAAGAACATTTGTCCCCTACCTCGCATTAATGATTCATTCGAACAAATTCATAGAGCTCAATATTTTTCCATGATTGAACTTTGATCTGGATATCATCATTTCTGTATAAAGAAGGAATACATTCTGAAAACAACATTTCTTACCAGTTACATGCTTTAAATGTTTATAGTAATTCCTTTTTGACTGGATAATGCACCCTCTATTTTCATGAATCTAATGATTAATGTTTTCAAAGAATATCTTGATGATTTATTTGTAGTATTTATTTATGTTATATTGGTTTACTCCAAAAAAAATTAAGATCATGAAAATCACATGTGCACTATTTAAATACTATTAGAAGGAATAAATTATATGGGAAGTTTAGAAAGTGTGAATTCTAGATTCAGGAGATATCTTTTCTTGGTCATATTGTCTCTACGGATGTAATCTATGTTGATCCTTTAATGACCATGTAAATCCAAGAACGTCCAGCACCGACATGTTTAACTGAGGTATGCATTTGTATTTGTTTATAAGGGTTTTATAGACATTTCATCCAGAATTTTTCTCTATTATAATTCCTATTTTCAAAGCTCACACGTAATGGGGTTAGTTGATTTTGGACAATAGAGTGTGAACACTGTTTTAAAGAACTAAAAATAAGATTAATCAATAAAATTATATTTGCACTACCATCGAGGAATGATGGGTTTTTTTCTTTGAGTGATGCTTCAAATAAATGAATTGGTTGTGTCCTTATGCAGTGTGATAGAGTCATTTATTTATCATAACTACAACTAAAAATTCATGAAAAGATACTATCCTACCAGTTATATTGAGTTATCAGCTATAATAATTTCATTAATGATATGGATTCAATTTATAATTGGTGAAAATGATAGATATATACTGATCACAAGATTTTTAAGAATATTTTATCACACAAATAACTCAACAGGAGGAAAATATGATGGCTTGAACTACTCAATGATTATAATTTTAGTATACACTAGCACCCAGGGAAGACAAATAATGTGGAAGATGCTTTGAGCAGAAAGGATCATGGAGTTTTGAAAAATATGAGAGTTGAAAGGGATCATATGTTCATATATCTAGTAATGATGGATATGGTAATAATCATGGATGTTGTAACATAAATAATTTTTCATATCATTTCCAAACCATCTTTACTAGAAAGGAAAAAAAATTCTCAGACTAATAATGGGGAGTTTTAAAAAAAAATTACAGGTGTGAATGATGGGAGATTGATTAACTATGTATATGAAGACATAATTTTGAAATTTGGGAAGAGAATTTTTTCCATTATATACCTGATCACAAAAAGGAATTTTTTGATAATTCTCATAACTCAAATTTCTTTATACACCCTAAAAACACTAAGATGTAGTGATATTTGAAGAAACATTTTTTGTGGAATAACATAGCGAAAGAGATTGCTGATTATGTGTCAAGATGTATGGTTTGTCAACTGGTGAAGGTAGGAAGACAACATCCTAGAGAAGGCATGGATCCTTTTACCATACCTGAGTGGAAATGGGATGATATTACAATGGACTTTGTCAAGGGTATACTAATGACTCTTAGAAGGATTGATGCAATATGGGTTATTGTTGATCATCTTACCAAGTCTGCACATCTTTTTATATAAGAGAGGATTTAGCACATGAATGTTTAGCAGGAATATATATATTAAGGATGTTGTAAGACTTCATGGAGTACCCCTATCAATTTTTTTTGATCGTGATCCCCATTTGACATCGAGATTCAGGAAAATTATTTAGAAGGCCTTGGATACTAAACATCCTTTGAGCACTGCTTACCACCGTTAAACTGATGGAAAATTATAACATACTATTCAAACCATAGAAGATATAATTATATCGTTATCACTTGACATTAAAGGTGTGTGGGATAAATTTTTACCTATAGTAGAATAAATTTTTAACAATGTATTTTATTCAACTATTCATATGGCACTATATAAAGAATTATAGAAAAATATATGTCACACACCTACTTGTTTGGATGATTTGGGTGAAAGAAAACTCGTTGTCCCAGAACATGTTGAGGATACAATGTAAAGGTTAATATTATCCAAACCCACATCAATGTAGTTCCAAGTAGACAACAGAGCAAAGACAATAACTAAAGAAAGTATTCAGAATTTCAAGTTAGAGATCATGTTTATTTGAATGTATCTCCTTGGAAGGGAGTTCTATGATTAAGTAAGATGGGTAAATTAAGTCCCAGGTACATCAAAACATTTGAAATTCTAGATCAAATTGTAGTTTTAACATACCATTTGGCTATTTTTAATGTCTCTCAAAAGTTCATTATGTGCTCCATGTATTACTGTTGATAAAATACACGATTGACCCAATGCATTTACTCACATATGATGAAATAGGACAGGAACCCGATATGTCTTATTGTGAAGTTCTTATCAAGATTCTTGTTACCAGAGAAGAAGTTTTGAGAAACCGGAAGACTCTTCTGGTAAAAGATCCGAGGAGGGTCCATTAGATGGAAGAGGCATTGTGGGAACTCGGGGAAATAATAATGTAGAACTACCTGAATATTTTTATGCAGTAATACTATAAAAATTTTTCCGATGAAAATATTTAAAGGAGGGAATAATCAAACACCCCATGATTCCACTATACTCTTCCTGTTGAAAAATAAAATAGATTGTGTTGTACACAACATCATGTTCTAACACACCACGACCAATCAAACTAGCCTTTAGGAATTGTAATACCCTCCTTTTTAAATTTAATAAATATTATTTTTCAAAATGGACTTTATTTTTGGATTCGGAATATCAAAATTAGCTTAGAGTGATTTTTTGGTATTTATTTGAAAACATTGAATTTTTTTAATATTGAAAACCCCTGAGTTGTTGATTAAAACTAAATTTTTATATAAATATTTTAATTATTTTTTTAAAATTTATTTTATACAATAATAGATAAATATTACCTATATATGTTACATGTAATTCATTGGAGTCATTTTATAATAATATTATATATATATAATTTTTTTGAGCTTCGTACTGTCTTTAACCCACCTTCTAGGCGCATTTGAAAATTTTCATAAAGTAGAATTTTACCACATCTATGAATTGAATTTCAAATATCCAAGAGACATGATTGAAATTAGTTAGTAAAATGATTTAAATAATATGAAAATAATTTTTTTGAATACTAACATTTGACATTTATTTACCACATTTAAAATTAAATAGTTTAATTAAATGTAAAAATGATATTATAATTACCCTAGCACATGAACTAATTATATTGGATAGGTTTATTTATACCAAAATCAACCATAAAAATAATATATGATCTTTTTGGTCCACATGGATTAGATTATGAAATATATTATTATTTTATTTAATGATGATTTGAAAGTATTAAATTCAATTATTAATAATGAACCATTTTTAATATAGGGTTATGAATAAGTTAAATTTGACTACAAGTCATCATTATAAAGGAAACAATATTTCCTACATAATGGTATTTTATTTATAATTTTTAATCATTAAATAATTAAATTTATTTAGGACAAAATGATGATGATGTAATTACTTTATTAATGAAAGATTAAAATAATTGACACTATAAATATCCAAATAAAAATAAATTGTAACTATAGATAAAATACACTAATTTTGTAGGTTAATATGAAATTTATGGGTTGATTAAATAAACTTTCATCGAAGTGATAAAGTTGTTATGACCTTCTCAAAATAAAAATACCAAATATTGTCAAAATTGACATAAATGAGTTTTTTAAAGAAATACAATATTATTAATTGATAAAATGTTTGAAAAAATATAAGGATGTGACAATGAACATTGAAAATGTTATATATATAAATTATTAGCCACATGGGGTTACTTTTAATTTTTATAGTATGTTTATAAACCATTTATTATAATAGTACAAGAATACATTGTAAAAGTTAAAATATTTAACAATGAGATAAATCTAAAAGATAAGGGTAATATGTTTACCTAAAATAGTATAAAACCTATTGGTTGAAGTTTTTTCGACCCAAACCCCCCTTGTCCAGGAAATAATTCTTTTTTTGGCCATTATAAGCCAAATATTATTTTATAATGAATTAATATTTCCAACTTTTACTAAAGTGACCCTCACCTCTCTTATAAAAAGGTTCATCCCCTTCTATCAAAAGCTCACCACCAAAGCTATTTTTTCAGCCAAAACCTCATTCAATATCCTCCCAACTACCCTAACTAAGACCTTGAGGACTTTATTTGACCATAAATTCAACCTAAGGATCCCTTTTGATCAAATCTAAAGGAAATATCCAAAGAAGAGGTAATTATTTCACCACCTCCTACAAAGTTCTATTCTTCTTTGAATTCCTCTTTCTTTGTTGATTCTATAACAAAATAATAACTCCATAACCTTAGGAATATTTTGATGTTATTATAAATATGGTACAACCAAATTCATTATTCTATTCATCCGATGAATTAAAAGTCACTATATGTGTGTACGTACGGCTTACCGTCACCACGTCATGGTGTAGTTTGTCATTCAAACACTTCATAATTTGGATGGGTATAATAATGAGTATAACTGATGTAAATATTAAATATAATATGTCAATTATTCTCTATTTATAATATACCATCCAATTACATACGATTTCACCATCAATTAAACTATATTGTCCCTCATGTATACATATGAATTACAGTCTCCAGAAACATGATGAAATTCATTCCCCATCATAACCATTCAAGAATAATTTCATTTTATGAATAAAAATAATTTTTTTGTAACTGAATATAATTATGGATATGAATCATATACATCCTATCCATATTAAATTTCTTATGTAATCATGTATATAATATAAAATTAATCGGTTGCCACCCGAAACAATGATACAACTAAAATATTATTAACAAAGAAATATTAGAAGATCATATATGATAACATATTTATTTATGTAGTTATTTTATATTTTAGTAAAAATTATTTAACTATAATATATTATGTTAAACTACCATAGATTAAGGAAATTTACAAGGTAAGGTTTAATTCTACAATCTCTTCATTATCTGAGGTTGTTTATACTCGAGTATCTATTGGGACCACTTTATCAACCACATACATGTTTCTTAAAAATTTATATAAAATCGTTTTTACTATTTCTTATAATGTGGGTTAAAGTAATTTATACCCTTGTTTAATTTTTATAAAATTTTTATAAAATAATATTTTCACAGTTTTTTAAATAAGGCCATTAATGATATTTTCGATACAAAATTAGAAAAGAATGTTTTTTAACTTATATGGGATGTGAAGATATTTTCGACCATTATATCACATTTGAAGATACCATTAAAATCATATAATATTATTTTCAAAATAAACATTTTCTCCTATAATTACGTGACACTTAAATTATTTTAATATATAAAGAGATATTTTCTCTAATAGTTATGATTTATTCTATTTTAACGTCATTTCATGGATTTTAACCTTGTTTGAAAATGTTTTACTATTATAAAATCATCCATATTGTATTGAAGGTTTAGTTATATGTTTGACTCTGGATGTGTTATTTTTATACCATTCATTGTTTATGGTTAATTTATTAACATTCTAAATGGTTGTTTTAATAAGAATTTTTATGTTACATTTCAACCATTTCATATGAGAAATGCATTGGTGATAATAAGTGACAGATAGAGCCCGCTATAGTTTATCGATGCACCGGTAGGTCTCCTGATACAAACATGTTTCTTGGCACAATGCCTTGATAGAATCCAATTTTTAGTTTTGGTGTGATACCATGACTATGTGGTTATGATGTCTGACATTATTTATTTTATCATTATAAAATTGGCTATTGATATTACATGTGATTATTTGACTATTAGAATATCCATGTGAATAAGTAAATGGAATTATTTGATTTATCCTTTCCATATTATGATGAAGTTTAATTTCAAAATGCTTGTGATTTAGTCTTATACATTTCCTTAAATGTTTATGAGTATTTTTTATTCTTTCATTTATATTGTTATCCTTATTGGGAATCTGAGATCTCCCCTTTCATATGTTTTATTTTTCCCAAGATTCGAAGAAGTATATTATGACATACCTATAGGAATAGGATCAGGGATATAAGTGGGTTCAAAGGGGACACAATGTTTTTGTCATTATTTTATGATGTAATGTAAAACTAATGTATGCATCTAGTACTTTTAAGGCCACTAAAATGATCATCCTTTCGGGACATGATTCATTTTATCATGCCTATGTTATGTAATAATGTCCCAACTCTAGTTAATTGGGGTTGGGTCATTATATCATAGGATTAAAAACTCTTATAAAGAGTTCCATGCTTGACTTAGTGTATCATGGTACAGAACAACAAGCCTCACTGTGCACCTAGTTTGACACACCATAGGGATATTATTAGGATAATTCAAATATTCTATACAAACCGTTATAAAGTATTTAAAAGTAAATTGATGTCATGATTATGATTATGTGACCACATATCCATAATTTACTAAATTATATTAATCATTTTTCTAGTAAAAAATTATGAATTATGATTTATAACATTATTTAGTGGATGCCATTATATAGTAATGGTGACTTATGGAATAAAAGAAATCAATACATATAGAAAATGTAGGGATTTTCTCAACTGAGAAACTCAATATAGTTACTGTTGGTGCTGAGCAGATCATGACCATATTATAAAAACATAAACAATATATGACGAATAACCATTTCCCACCTATGTTTTATCGTTTCATATGATAGAAGCCCCCATTTTTTATTGGGACTACTAATCCTGTGATAGGTGTGTTGTGGATCAAGTCCCTTGAAAAGAATTTTCTAGCATTAATAATCAATGAAAATGAAAAGGTAGTTATGATAGTATATTATCTCAATGGTGATGTTGATAAATGGTGGTTCTTAATCTTGAATACAACATAGAAATATGAAATAAAAGATATGGAATGGTTTACTTTTAAGGAAATATTATTTGACATATATTTCTCTGTTGAGTTAAAACTGAAATGATGTGAAAATTATTTAGCTTGAAACAAAGAGAAAATGAGAGTGTGACGGAGTATGAGGATACTTTCACAATATTATCCAGGTATTCTATAGATTACATATGTGATTCGAAAAAAAATATTGATCATTTTAGTGAAGATGTTTATCCAAGTCATTAAAGGGCCCGAAATTCACAAACATTTTCATCATATGATGATGTAGTATTAATTTCCATAAAAATAGAGAAATAATTTTATACATAAAATTTTTTCAAGGAAAATAAATGGAAGAAGATGACGTTTCATAATCATGGAGAACGTGAATATCCGAAGAAGAATAAGAGAACAAAACAATTCCCATTATTCGAGAACCGTGGAGGGAACCATCAAAGAAGATTCTTTATAGGAATGGGACTTTGTTATATATATGGTGAAAAGGGTCACTAATCTAATGAATAAAAGGGGAAGAGAAAAATGAGGGATGTTCAATGATATAATTTTTAGAAAATGGCAAATGATAAAAATGATTGTATGAGATGTCATAGAGGATTACCTCAGAAAACACCATGGGAGCACGGGCATGCTTATGCAATCAAAAGTATATTGTTTGATGTTCCTAATGATATCGTGGAAGGCACATTAGATATTTACTATAATTTATTCATTTAATTTTTTGATTCTGTATCATCCAATTCATTTTTATCTCCGTATTTTTTCATGAAAATTAGACATTTACAGTTTACTTTAATAAAGTAGTTTTCTGTCAAAACTCATAAGAGAAGTATCAGTGTAACAAATATGTGTCATTATGTCCAATTTATGACACATCAACATAATTCAATTGAAGAAATTATCATCCTAACTATGATTTAATTTGACATAATTCAAGGTATGAAATGGATTTCAATTTATGTTGTGAAAATCATTTTTAAGAAGAAGGAATTTACAATTTTGGATTATGATATAGAATCCCTTATCTTTATAGCATAAACATCATCATGTAGATTTTATATAGATCCAACATTAATAGCTCATCGAAATTATATTCATTTTGTGTAATAGAGAACATCATCTATAGATATTAAAATTGAATATTTACCTATTGTGCAAGAATAAATTGTTGTATTTTTATAAAATTTACCTGAACATACTCTTTAGTAGGAAGTTGAGTTCTCTATTGATTTATTTCCCAAATAAAGAATTATAGTAGAGACACCCTAAAATGGCCACTAGGAAATTAGTATAGTTGATAAAAAATCTAGACAAATTTAGTGACAATGGATTTATTTACCCAAGTGTTTCTCAATGGGGAGCCCATATTCTCTTTATCAATAAGATTGATGGATCCCTTAGGTTGTGCATTGATTATAGATAAATCAATACTATTACAATAAATAAAATGAATATTTTTCATTTCATTGATGATCTATTTGATCAAATTCATGGAAATAAAAAAAATTAGATAGATCATCAATTTGTATATCTTCAATTGCATTTGATAAAGAAAGATATTCCAAAAAGATCATTTTAAACTAGGTATCAACATTAAGAGTTTACAGTAATTCCATTTGTAGTGAATAATACACCCACTATTTTCATTAACAAAATGAATAGAGTTTTCAAGCAAAATCATGATGATTTTTTGTGGTAATTATTGATTACATATTAATATTTTCTAATATCTATGAGGACCTCGAGAACCACTTGCAGGTCAATCTAGAGTCTCATAAAAGAGAAGTGTTATATGGGAAGATTAATAAATGTGAATTATTGATTTATGAAGTCACTATTTTTTGTGACATTTTCTCGATGTATGTAATCTTGGTTGATCATATGAAGACAAATACAATCCATGAATTCATACTATAATGAAAATAACTGAGGTACATAGATTTATTGCCCTTGTTTTTTACTATTGATATTTCATATAGAATTTTTCTAGATTATATAACCTACAAAAAAAGCTCACATGTAAATGGGTTTTCTTTTTATGGAAAAGGGAATGTATATAATGTTTTGAAGAATTGGAAATATGGATGGTCAATAATATAATTTGGACTCTTCATTCTGTAAATGATGGGTTTGATATATACCATGATGAATAAAAGAATAGACTAGGTTGTGTCCTTGTGCAACCTAACAATGTTATTGTTTATGCATCAAGGCAGTTGGAGACACACAATTTTTTCCAACTCATGATCTTGAGTTATTCGCCATAATATTTCCAGTTAAAATATTATGATTATATATATATGGTGAAATATGTGAGATATATAAAGATCAAAAGAGTACAAAATACATTTTTACAAATAAAGAACTCAACAAAAGAAAAAAGAGATAGCTCATGTTACTCAAAAATTATGATTGTTCAATAAAATACCACATTGGAAAAGAAAATTGTGTAGTATGTGCATGAATAAAGAAAGTTCATTGACTTCTGACCCAAATGATTTTTGAGAGAGATCCTATGTTCATGGATCTAGAAAAGATGGATATGTGAACTGTTAATGATGGGGAAACATATATCCTTTTTCAAATGATATCTAAACTATATTTACTTGATAAGTTAAAAAATATCAATTTGATGATGAGAAACTTTAAATGAAAATTAAATCCATTAAGGATGGAATATTGGATGATTTCATGTGTGATGATGGAGTTCTTAAATTTGGAAAGTGGTTATTCATTCCATTAGTACCTGAGATAAAAATGTATCTATTGGAGGATTCTCATATCTCAATTTTATATATACACTCTAGTAGAACCAAGAAGTAAATATATCTGGTGGAACATTTTTGGTGGGATAATATGAGTTTAGAAATTGCTGAGAATGTGTCAAGGTGTCTAGTTTTTCAACCGGTGAATGTCGAGAGACAACATACTAATGAATTCATGAAACCTCTAACTGTTTATATGTTTAACTGGGATGAAATTACAATGTATTTTTCATCGTATTACCAAGAAAAACTTGAACGAATTATGCAATATTGGAAATTGTTGATCATCTTACAAAATCAGCACATTTTCTTGATAGAAGAGAATATTGACCACTTGAGAACATGACAAAAAAATATATTAATTATGATTTAAGACTTCATGGTGAAACAATATTGATTTTTTTATAATTGGGAATCCCAATTTACATCAAAATTTTAGAATATTCTTCCCAAGGATTTTGGATACTGAGTTTTATATGAGTTGTACTTATCACCACCCAATCGAAAGATAGTTTAAAAGGATTATTCAAACACCTGAAGACATGTTGAGATCACGCTCAATTGACATTAAAGGAGTATGAGATCATTACATACCTTTTGTAGAGTTTTTAATAATAATAATTTCCATTCTAGTTTTCAAATGGATCCATATGAAGCATTATATGATTAGAGATTTCAAAATCCAACTTGTCAGGATGTAGTTGGAGAGAGGAAACATATAGGACTCCATCTTATTTAAGAGATGAAAATACAGGTAAATACAATTCAATCCCATATTAAAGAATCCCAACGTAGTAAAAAGAGTTATCCAGACAATCATAGATATGATTCGAAATAACCATTGGGAGAACATGTATTTCTAAAAGTAACATCACTGAAGGGTGTCCTATGGTTTGGTAAGTAATGGAAACTGATCCCCAGGTACATTCGACTGTGCAAAATTACCAAAATAATTGGGGCTATAAATTACTGTCTAGAGATTCATACATTTCAATCCAATAATCATGATGTGTTCCATGTGTAATTTTTAAAGAAGTACATTACATAACAAACACATGTACTCACCTATGAAGAAATAGAACTTGAACATGACTCGTCATACTATGAAGAGCGTAACAAGATTCTCAACACAAGAGAGCATTTATTATAAAATTGGACAACTCAGCTGGTAATGATTCTTTGTAGAAACTATAAAATAGAGGAAGTAAATGGGAAACCTAATGATTTTATGATGAGGAACCACCCACATCATGTTATATGGTTATATAAATGAAATATTTTGAGGACAAAATTTACAATGGTGGTAAGAATATAACACCCTGATATTTAATTGTTTGTTTATTCTAACATAATTTCAATTAATTAGATAACATATATTTCCTGAAACAATAAGTCTCTATGAAACAACAATTCCTTATTTAATGTATCTAGTTACAACCTATCCTTTAATCATAATTTTTTCACTTCTTTGTTTTGACCATCGAAAAAACCGGAAGTCATCGTTGCATTTAGTATGTTATTTCGAGTCCCATAGGATCAAATTAATTTTTAAAGAATGGTAACATACACATATGAATATTAATGTTACCATTATGAATAGTAATGTGCCATTATGAATATTAATATGATCATTATGAATTATAACATCACCAATGCTAGTATAAAAAAATTTGGGCACATTATAAATGAGAGTGAATATTTTAAAAAATAGTCATTATGTGTTCTTATTTCTATGAGAAATGAATTTCAATTAATAATTTTATAATTAATAAAAATATTTTATAGAAATTCTATTTTGAAAAAATGTATTCCTAAATCAATATTTTTCTATCCTATGGTTTTAGGTTATTATAATGAGTCCTTAAATATTATTTTGGGTGTTATAAAGTCATTTATAGTTTTAAAACGTGTATTTTTCAAGTAAATAATAAATTTTACTAAAAATAAAATTCTAATAATGAAAAACATATTAGAAAAAAATTATGTTAATTTTTGGATTATTGACATTGAAAAATGGTTATGAGGAATTTTTTGGGTTTTTCTGAAATAGTTTACTTTTTGGTTAATAGTGAAATTTGATATTTTTCGAAATATGTTAATAAATGAGTTTCTAAATCAAGCTTGTGTCTGGGAGGATCTAAATAGACATTTCATTGAACTCACATAACCTTATTAATATTTTTGGTCACAATAATAAATACATTTTCTTTTCTTGAGAAAAATAATAAAATAATGAATAAAATATTGATAAACAACTCCTGTCCTCCACTATAAAAATCACACTCAACCCTCTATTCTTTTCATTGCACAAAGCAGTGACGCTTCTAAATGTTCTGCCCAAATATACATCCTATGTACTGCTAAAATCCAATATTTTTGCATTCAAAAAGACCAAAACCCTTTGTCTTAAGGAGGTTCTCAAGGAGGTTATTTCATGACGTAAATCACCTTCCTTTTTCATTTTATTTAACTTCAATTTATCTAATTTTCTTATTTTATCCACACATACATTTTCCAAATTATCATGAGAACTATAGTGAGATTTATATATTGGAATTATATCTTGTTAATGGAAGATATATAATCAATATCTTTACTCTCCCACTATTATTTTATAAATGAAATCATAGTCCGATAGGTTCCAATTTAAAACCATCGTGGACGATGAAGTTTAAATCTTCAAACACATCTTCAAATCTATTCATGATAACATTTTAATGGTTGAGAAGGATTTTAAAATTTATAATAAATACTTTTTATGTTATATTATTAACATATTTACTTAATACTAAACGATAAAACAAAGTTATTTCATTATGATCAAAATCCATTGGGGTCCGGGTACTATAGCGTACTATAGCGTACTATTGCAGTGGTGGAACTGTAGCACTGATGTGCACTATAGTAGTGGTAATCACTGTAACAGCGGTATGGTACTATAGCAGCGGCGGGAACTGTGCATGACTATAGCACTTTCGGTACTATAGCAGTACAATTCACAGAATGGGCCTTGGGCACAAAAATGGTCCTAGGGGCCATATAATGGGCTAGATTCCCACTGGGCATTTGGTCTATGTAATGGGGCTCCCTCTAACCAGTTAAAAAGGACTTTTCTTTTCTTTAATAATAAATGAGGCTTCGGCCCCAAAAAACCGTAAAAATCTAAAGAATTATCACTAAATATCTTATCTAATGATTCATACTCATACCATGTAATCAAATGATATACATTAACATTTACACTTATGTATTTCAATTAATAATATATAAATTCAATTCTACAGAATTATATCCATTCCACATTATCATCTATACTCGCCCACATGTTTTTCGATCATGAAAACCAATGAAACAAATGCTCTCAAGAGATAATTTTGTATCTTATAACCAATATAAATGGGAATAAATGATCATAATAAAATTATAATAAATGAAATAAATTTATATATGGTTATTAATTAATAAATGAATGGATTTAATCTGATTATTCAATATATTATGATCAAGTGAAGAACACATTCAGACATTAGTTATGAGATTTCTCATCTAACTTTTATTTCCATGAGATTTCTATTGTTCACCACTTATTTCAAGAATTTTGTGTCTGTATGAATCCATGTGATATATAATATCATTATTATATTAATCTTCATTTTATTCAATGTTACTTTTTATTACCATTACTTTTTGGTCATGCAATTCGATTGATTACTATGTGGCAATCGACATCATCTCAATTTCAATTTCATTGAGACATACAAGGTATTGTGTAGCTAAGAAATTCTATGTGGTGTATCTACTACCCATTTAGATCATTTTTTTATTAGAAATTAAATTAGTAATAAAAATCAATATTCTTGTATAATTTATATTATTATTATCTCAACCTCATACACTTTTACAAATGGTGTTTATTTTGGATAATTTTTTAACTGAGAAAATAATGAAGAATCTGAATCCACAACTCAATATAGATATTCATAAGGAATATTGTAATGGATATTAATTTTTGTATAAGAATTATTTGGACAGGAAGTGATGGTCGTTTCTGGATATATCCACTTAGTGTATCGACTAGACTCATGTTAAAAAAACCCATACCTCGTGAATCATGGGTGGTGTCACGGTTGTGGCAGGAGAGGAGTCCTCGTTTGAGGGAGTCACGATCGTTCGTCGATCCCAGATTGTTGCTGCACAAGATTCTGTCATCCGCTGGTGGAAGATGCTGCATTACATCGCTTGATGATCCTCTCTTGATGATGTAGTGTAAAAAACCCCAACCAAGAACTATCTAAATATAGTGGAAGGGTAAGTAATGCATCGACAAAATTAATAAGGTTCCTCAATTAATGAACCTCTTAATTACCAATGGTGTGGTCATATAAATGATGAGTGAAGCCACTAAATGTCTTGAAAACCCATCGGTCCCACCACAACCACTCAAAAAGAGGTAGAATAATAAAATAACATTTTTTTGGTTTTATTATTTCATTAAAAGTCACAAAGACTAACATTTTCACCCAACCTACTACTGTCAAATATAATCCTCCCTTTTGTGAATCTCAGAGATATAGATTCAGCCGTGCTCTAAGATTTTTAATCCATGCACCAGTTCAAAATATAAAAAACATTGATCGCACGTTTAATGAATGTATCCTAAAAAGATAAAAAATTATTAACAGTCTCCCTCGACCAGTGCCTGTCAAGGTTAGGCTCCGCCTAATGGTAAGACACCCTCAGGAGCTCAATGGTAGTCTCAGATTTTCAATCTGAGTTACCATTTAGAGGTTATGAATTTTATAATAAAATAATTGGCACATAATTATTTAATATACAGCCAAAAACATACTTCTACGGGTGGCCCACATTAGCCAATGTCAGTATCTTCCTAAGGTAATAATACCCTTACATGTTAAATAGTGGCTTCAGATTTTTAATCTGAGTCACCATTACTGATTTATAAGAATTTTAAAAATAAAATAATTTTAATTAAATAATTTTATATACAATTAGGCCATTTTGGGTTTTCTAGCTAGTGGCATGTGGATACTACACCAAAGTTGTTCCTACGGTAAACCCGCCATCCTGAATGCAAGAGTGCCACTCAGATTTCTGATCTGGTAACTAATTTAAGTGTTATTTTACTTTTTCAAGAATACCACCAACATGGGATTTTTTAAACACAACAATTTTTTATTGTTCATTCCGGGAACTCCAGGCCACGAAATCACATGTCGTCAAATTTTTAGATCTCAAAATAATTCCATATTTGTAAAAAAAATTATACAGAATTTCTGGGACCTTACATAAGTTATCAACCTTCATGGATTTTTATTTTTCTAGTGATGTGTAAGAGAGAAAATTCACAGGTGGAAGTGAATTTTCCATTAGTACTATGTGTTGGTTGGTTGGTAAAAACATAGAGTACATTTATTAGCATAGTCGATGAATATTACATTGTAATTAAAAAATCATACACCCAAAATTAGCATATAATGAAATAGTTAAATGATATAGGTGAATAATTGTAAAAACCCACATATATCTTCAATGATAATAGTAGTTTTAGTAAAATCACTAAAAATATACTTCAATACTCCGAAATAATGCACATTTAACTCAAGTATTATTTTATTAAGAAAAAATCTGAGTAAAGAGATATCAATATGGATTTTTAGGTCTGATCAATAGGTAGATGATATTATAATAAAACCATCACTAATAATAAGTTTTAAAAGTAACATGTTAAAATATGTTGTAAAACAAACTCCTTAAAATTATGGATGTTTGGAAATTATACCCTCTCCCCATTGTATATCATTGCCTCGCTTTTTTGGAATTATTTTTTATATGTATTTATATTTTGTTAGGAATGTTAAGAAAGTGGGATACACTATTCATGGGTAATTGAAGAAAAAATAAGGAATATTGGTCTTCATTACATGGATTGATTTGCGGTCATTCACATTTTATATTATTTAATACACAAATATGATGATAACATAGGATTAGAGTGTGTGTTGATGATATGTTTCTCAGTTTTCTGAATTATTTTAGACCTACAATAAAGGTATTGGATCTATTAGAAGATTTAAACATTTATTTTTATTGTCATGTTAGGTAGAGAGTTTTCACATATCAGGGGAGTGTGTGATAGTGTGATGAAATTGAGAAATTGAACTAAAAATCTAATGGGTGAAATACTGGAACAAAAACATTTATTGGTAAAAAAATTCAATTGGACTAAATTTGGAATGTAGTGCCTAGATGAATCATTTATAGACACTGAAGGGGCATGGGTGAATCATTGAACACAAATTTTTACAGAGTTTATGAATTCCATTCAATTATCCCCTGTTATTCTCAAACATCATTCTTGGTTATGAAGAATAGAACTATTGTGTTCTCTCAAAAATCACATATCCTAGTGATATTGATATAATAAATATAATGACATGGTGTTTTTTACCTATTTCATTCTTAATGTTATAACCTACACATCATCTTGGTCATCAATTCCTTTTTTATTGTATTATCTTATAACTACTACTTTGTATTGATTAAGAATTATTATAAATGGCACACAGTATTTTGGATAAAGATAATAAATCTTTCTATGTGGGTATAATTCTTTATACCAAAACCAGTATTTACTCAATGGTGTTTTCTATACTAAAACCACTCATTATTTATGTATTTATGATTAACCTATTATCTAGATATTTATGTTAAACTAAATGTATTTTTAGAATCTAAATAACTTTGTTTCTTTATAACGGTTCATTAAAGTCTTCTATATCAATGTTTTTTTTCAACATCGTCCCAATACTCTTCAATATGTGGAAGATGAAACTTCAACTCTATCTCCTTAATTTTTCTTAATGAGTAACTGAAGAATCTTTCAACACTCGTTGAGTTCTATTTTCACTCATTTATCAAATGATTGTTAGCTACTCCTTCAATTAATGAAGTTCCCAACCTCAATAAGATGCGTGTAATTGATTCACATAATTTATTTTGTATTAATTTATGCATGCTTTTTCTCACATTATAAAATCCTTCTTACATTATCTAAAGACACATTATAAAAGTTTTTTTTACTATTTTATGTTATATCTCAATATATTTATTATGTTTTGTCTATCTTCTCCTTTAAATATCTCATAATATACCTCACACATAATTTTTAGGGGGGTTTTATGGTCTTTTGATGTGTTTCTTGATCTCATGAATGTTCAATGTACAATCAATGAGTCCTCCATTTAATTATTTCAACATATCCCCACTAAAAATTGGAACTACCTCACATAGCTTTTCTAACTCATTTTTCCTTCCTATAATTACATCACAAAAATAGTATAACCAAATCCTCAATTATATTTATATGTATATTTCATTCTCTTCTATCATTAATTTATGATGCAGAGAGAAATCATTTACTTATTTATTCAATAGTATTACATGAAAAAACTATTTATTCCTCATTTAACTTAATCTATTCATTGAACTATATCACTATTCATTATTTATTAATAGATTACACAAACTCTATTATTTTCACTTGTGTATACAGAATCTGAACATTAAAAAGCATTGATGCATGTAGAATTAATTCACTTCCTCATTGTGAAATTATTTTTTGGGATATTTTTGTTTCAATAGAATGTGGTATTTTATTAACTACATAACTCTATTTATACATGAGATATCCTCTTTACATGATAGTCTCATGTATATATCCCTCTTTTTGAACTAATGTTTTCCCAATTCCCTGTTTATAGAAAACATAAGCTTCAAATTTTCTTATATTGAGGATACATTCATCTAGATCAAGATATTAATATCTATAGTCTTTGAGCACTATCTTCAATCTGAATTTGATGCAGTTTTCAAACCCCCAATTATAATTTCATTCCAATGCATTTTGAATATATAAATATCACCGTATTTTCATACATTGGACATGGGTTTCCACCACAAAAATGATAGAAATATTGGCATCTCATTTTTCATGATTACTTAAATCTCCTATCATGATCATGTGATATTATTCACCATTATAAATCTTAAAACACATGCATATATATATTTGATGACTAATAAGCTAAATTAAAATAAATTTACATTTGGAAGGTATCCCATTCTTAGAATATATTTATGTTTTTATGAATATCAATGTTTTCAAGCAGGACATCCCATGGTCTCAAGATGGTATCCTTAACTAGAGAAGTCCGTATGTCAAATTCATCTTGTGACATTGAACAAGTTTCCTTGGAGTGGACATAAGTTCATAAGTGGTTGAATATTTCAACAACCACAATCAAATGGCCCAAAACAAGTTGATTTGATGGATAACATCATATGAGTATGATTTATAATACAGAAATAGTTACCCACATCCCATGTCCAATATAGAATATCATCTTGGTCAAGAAACACTTAACAATAGATCTCATGAATCTCACCTCTTGAGATGACGGTAGGGTTTGGAACCCACAACACCTTCACACCATACCCTCACAGATCATGAATCACCTATGTTGTACATGAGAACCCTATGTGGGCCACATGAACTCCCATGTTGGAGTTATGTACCATCATTTTAATTATATTTTACCATTCATGCGTTGGGTCCCATGTGGTTGAAAATTTCTCCCATTTGCGGTTGAGCTGGCCTCCTCATGTGGACATGGTTTGATCCATCTTTTAATATGGATCCATATATAAATCCTATTAAATAATGAATATAAAATTTACAAGACAAATGAATGACTTCCTAAAAAAATTTCATCAATAAAACTAATAAAACCATATTCCTTTTTTATGGCCTTAAAAATATTCTATAATTAATGTTTCATACTTCATTAAAATACTTATTTATGTGGTCTTTATAAACATCCTAATATTGATAATCTTCATGATTCTCATCTTCCAATGATCATTTCTCAAAATTTATCATCAAGAATAATAGTATTTTTCATGGTCTTCAATTAATTTTTTAAATAAATATTGGAATGATCTTTATCCTTCTATGAAATTAGGTTGGAAATATTTAATCTCCCACTGATATAGGAAATTGTCATTGGACATTAAAAATATCACTGAAATCCTCAAATGTATCTTGGAGAATTATCTTATGAAGTTACATTCAATGAATCCATAACAAATTTTTAAGCATCATCCCTAATAATCTTCAATTTGTTTCAAATTATTTTGATATTTTTATTTCTATAATTAATCATTAATTGCAATGGAGTTCATCATACATTGAAGTTAATTTTTTATTATATATTGACAATAATTATAAGAATACTCATAAACCATCCATGAAGTATTTTAAATATCCCCATATGGATTTGGTGACAATATAATTTCCAAAAATAAAGTCGATGACACTTCTCTATCATATTGAAAATAAATGAAAAACACTAATATATATATATATATATTCTCATTTCATCATATATATCTTACAACTTATTTTTATTAATTTTTGGATTTTCATCACCTATTTTTGATGTAAAGATTGTACCATATGATTATATTAGCAAAAGTCCATTAGTTCAAATAATCTATGTCTAGTTGGGATTAAAAAATGTGTAAAACAATATAGATAAGGAAATTTATTTATATTATATCCAGTAACTAAGATTCTTGTGAAATCATTTTTAGAGCCTATACATTTCTCAAATTGGTGAATTTATAAAATAGTTTTTTAAGATACATATTGTCATGCACACTTCAGAAAACACATCATATAATTCAAGTGGAAGAATAATTTACTCCACCTCTATAAATGTATTATTTAGGACACACTCACACTTTATACATATATTTTATACAATCAAGGAATGTGTAATAAGAATAATTGGGTTACCTCAATTTTCAAATTCTATATATATTCCTGGAACATCATGATATTTATGAATCAAACCAAGATATGATCACCTATATTTTTGATCCCCCTAATGGGTTACACTCATATAAGCTTTTTTGGTGTATAATTTAATCATATAGTCTTTAAGATGTGCATATTGAAGATCCACTATTGTAAAAAAAAATAATTTTTTATTATATATTGAATATTCATTCTTACATGTGTCTTCCACTTTATTCATTTTGATCTACTGTTGTGAAAGTGATTCATTTTCATTTCCCCGCAAATTAAGCAAAAAATTACTTCACAGGTGAAAGCTAATAATATATAAATCATATGATGTATTTAATATTTGTAATTAGGATGTGTATTTTATCTTAACCCAGAGACTCTTTTCATTGTATTTATAATGTTCTTGGTACTATTTATTCTTTTTCCCCATTACATTGAAAATTATAATATTTCTTTGACCATATGAACTCTTAATATTTAATCAACATAATCTTGTGTAGATTATTTATCATAACATATTCAAGTAGTATAATATATTCACATGATGTTTTTTTTGTATCTTAATCATCTCATTTTGAGTGGGTCAACGATTAATAGAATGTGTTGCACAATATATAGTCTTCTTGCTCATTCCAAACAATTTTTACAGACAAATGTGATTTCATTTATTGAAAACCTCACATGAAATTCAAATTCAACATCGTGTGGAACAATCGATTTCCCTTTTTTCGTTTCCTTAGCTATTGCTTCATGTTCATATTTTTTTATTTTTATAGAATCTATTAAAAGAACAAGAAAAATAAATTGGAATTATTTCATAACACATTTTACATTAGAGCATACACATGTTTTCTTCAATGTTTTATAGCTACCTTTCTTGGGTAACTTATGCAAATCATAGTCAATAATTTATTTAATTAGTCTTATCATCTTGTTTCTCTGTTGGATTTATTCTCTTCTTGATTTTATCTTTCTTTAATTAAATTTTATTTACATGTAATATTTACAATGGTTCATTGTATGATTTATATTTTTATAATAGAATAATATTTTCATGGTTGAGATTAAATTCATGGAAACCATTTACTTCTTCTTCTTAGAAGATTATTTTTTGGTTTTCTTCACCTATTGATCATCTTTCATCAACTATTTATCACCCCATTATACTAGAGCTATATTATTTATGACCTTACTCAATTCTAGTCGTGCTCTTCCATTCAAATTTTATTTTGAGTTATACCTTGTTGGTGCACACCTTCACTCTTCTTATGTTTGACATCTTATAATGCACTACTCACGGAAATATTCAAAATATTTAAATCTATTTATGTTGTATCGATTAATTCTCTAATAAAATGTATTATTATTTTTATCATGTTTTTCATTTTTACATATCTATTCCCTTTTAATGTAGTAATTTTTTAAATATTTTTACATTGTAATACTATTCCAACACACTTAATCTATATTTCCAAACATCCACTAGAACAAACAGTATCCAATGAATCTCATTATTTTTCTCATAGTACTAGTCTAAGTATATATTATGCCGTGTTATTTATATATTTTTTTCTTCATATATAAAGCATCATTTTGGGATTTAGTTTTATCAGTCATACCAATATTCACCTTTTTTGTGAACATATCATTATTTTTACTACCCATATCATCATAGATTTATTCTTTGAACCAACTTCAGTAGATTAGACTGATCTTTTTGAAATAAACGTAATTGGGTTGTTGGTTAGCTTTATCAATGAGATTTTATAAGGTTGATCAAGAAATTATTTTGATATCTTCTTTACACTAATATGAGTCACATGACTCTCATCAACATATTTCACTATCTTTATATGTTTTATTGGTAGAATTATACTTCATAGTAACGTGGGATGTTCTAGTATATGTCTTTTTCATATTTATTAATTTATCCACTATTTCAAGACATGTAATATTAAGGGATAACTTTAATTTTTCAAATGATATAATTCTACCATACAATTCACATTTAATTTTTTTAATATGACCTTCTTGTTTTCTAATGACATTATTCTAATAGTTTTCCAGGTTCTTGATTATTTTATCTTTCACTCCCAGTTTGGATTCCTTGAAAATGATTATAGATTTATTTGAATATTCTAGATCATGGTTTTCATGAATATACCCTACATGAGACTTTTTCTATTGTCCCACTAACATGTTAATATATTAAATCTTTTAGTTTTTATCTTCAATCTAAACATCAATGACATTCAACGAAACATTGAGCAATGTTTTATATACATGGGTTACATCCCCAAAACATAAAAAATAATGATTCTATCAGAAACATTAGTTTAATATTATTCTTCAATTATTTATATCATTTCATTTCAAATACTCAAAGTTTCTTCATTTTATTCTAGAAGGTATATGAGATCATTTCATCTTTTGAATTTAATTTGAAGTGTGTACTCATATTTATTAATTTACTCTTCAATTTGTGATTTTCCATCAAATATATCCTTTAAAAAAAATTATATATTTAACCTTTTATCCAGTATAATTATTTATATATATTTCAAATTGAGTGTATATTTCTTCACCAATTTTGATTGATTCATCTTCCTCGTACACCATAAGGACCCGGCCTTAAACATTACTTAATCTTGAGTTATTTCATGAATACACATTGGGGATCTTTTCAGGTTTAGAGTTTTAGAGAATTAGATCATAAATCATGCATTACACTCCACATTTAAACAAAGTGGATACATAAAAGATAGTACTCATTTTTACCATCATTAGAAACATATTTAAAATAAAACATATATTCTTTATTGTCACATCCTTGACACTATCATCACATCATTTACCTTTCCCTTGACCTGTGAAAAACAATTCAAAAACATGGTATGAGCATAAAAAGCTCAGCAAGGGATATAGAAGTACGAAATAAAGACATTATTCCTTGTATGAAATCATACATTACTTGTAAAACATAAGCATTTTAACATACCTCATCAAATCATGAATAAATAAATGAAATCATAAGACCTAAAGGTAACTTGAGGCATTCATAACATTCTTACATAGGGAGTAACCCTCATGGTTATGATTGGAATACCCATCACAGTATATTCCATAAATTTCTTCGGAGAAACCTTAACATTTAACCCCTTCGCATTTCCCAATGCATTGGAGAGCCATATCAGGCTCACCCTCCCTTAGTTTATCATGGAACCACCCGTCTTCATAAATAATGCCCAAGAACCATAACATAATTGTATCACATAATACATGCATAAAGGAAACATAATATTTCCACATTTCAATCACAAGATATCAATAACACATTGATATAATAAAAACATTATCAAAACCATTTTCAATACCATAAAAAATGAAAATTAAAACATGTTATTTATTTTTCATTTTAAAAAATGTTCTGTCTTGTAGAGGAAGCCTAAAGTCAAATAATGGTCACGACAGCGGAGAAGTCATTGTCGCCTAAAAAGTTCGACAAAAAAACATTCCCTTTTGTCGTTTAGTAAATGCTTCATATAAAAAACATTCCTTTTGAAAAAACATAAATTTAAAATGGGTTTATACACCGTATAAAAGAATGTTGTTTATAAAACAAAAGATGCCTCAATGAAAGGAGATTGAGACGAAGTCCATTACCTCGTTTCCAACGTGACTCGATCGTTCTTTAATCTCATCAATAATATACATGAGTTAATATATACTTTCTTAAGATCTTTTTGAAGTTCATTATTCCTTTTATATCACTTATTACCATGTCAGGAACACTATGTAATTATTTAAGCTAATAATGGTCATTTTAAAGATCATTGGTACTTTAGTCAAAAATAAACTCTTTATAATTACAAGTTGTTGATTTATCCATTATATCCAGAGATATATTCATGATTTAGATATCATATATATCATATATATCCATTATATACATCAATTTATAATATTACATAACATTTATTGGTAAGAAATGAAATGCACCGTTCATGGAGATGGTAAGCCGCACGTACGCATGAACGCTACTTTCATTTCTATTTTGTATTTTATGGAATGTAATCATAATTATATAAAGGTATATTATAATTCCAGTATAATATAATATATAATATCATTAACTCCATCCTTTATATTCCCCACATATGTCATTAACAAATCAAATCACTTTGAGGGGCGGTAGTCCGCACTTCCTAAAATGAATATATCGCGTTTATTCATAATGGAAACAATAAAAGTATTCAAAAAATGAAAAATACAGAAGCTTAAGGAAAACATGAAAATATTTTATATCATATATAAATATAGTTTCATCTGAATGGACACCTTTGAAGGTGTTAGAAGAATATTGAACAATCATTGTTTCGTGATGCAGAAATTCATCATCCACGGAAATAGTATGCTCTTTAACCATTAGATTAAGGTGTGTGTAAGTGTAGCTAGAATCCTTATTGTATCAACATCCTAGAATATGTAAACTACTGGTGTTGGTACAAAATAAATGAATAAAAAGAGTTTATGGGGTTGGAGAAATAAAATAAAACAAAAGAACATTAGAGAATACTTTACCTTTAAATTGGATAAATCTTCTTGGTTTGAACCAAAATGGTTTCTTGAAGAGAATTATGCCTAAGGTGTGCCTTCTAGGATGAATAGAAGGATGTGGAGAGATAAAAGGAGAAGATCGTGGCCGAGCCAATGGCTTGAGAAGTGTGGGTAAAGAGGTAGAGGTTGGGGCCTTTTATTAGAGGAGAGGAGGCCACTCTTGGAAAGTTACAAAATGTTACTTTATATTGAAATGTGTTTCGGATTTAAAAGGTCTCACATTGATGTATTTTGAGGATAAGGTAATAAGGGTTTGAAATATACTCATAAAATAGGTCTTTTATAAATGTACATCTTAGATTTAAAATTATCTTTTTATTTTATTTAAATCGTTCATTAATGAGGTAATCGATGCATCATCATGATGTCATAAATAATTTAATTTATTTAATATCTAAAAATTATAAAAAAATTATGATGTTGGAAATATTTTTAGTATTACAATATCTATTTATAGTCCAATATATCATTTATTTAGACAAAATTAACAATGTTTTACTCAGGTGATACATTCTTTGTTATATTTAACTTTCTTTAAAAATAAAAAGATAAAAAGTCTTTTATCACACAAAAGTGATTCCATGGTGTCCCCAAGTTTGGAACAAGGAATCCCATGGTCGGACATGACCCAACTAGTAGCATTAGGACACATGTTGGGGTCATTTGTTATTATTATGATATTATTTTATTATCCTTAACTACCCGATTACTAATTAATCATGATAATTAAAGAAAATTATCGTCGTTACTATTCATAATGTCCAAAAACAACATTCTTGATTACATAATTTGGACCTTCTTATTCAAAATATGTAATCCATTTTACCAAATTCCAAACACAGAAATTGGAATAATTAATTTATAAATAATTCCCGTTGTCAAAATGAATAGAGGGTTTTTAGAAACAATATCTATGAAAAGTTTGGCACTTGTTTATGCCCAATTCCAAAGTGAAATTAATCCCAATGACAACCATTTTATTACATGGTAAAAATATATTCTATTTACACTTTAAAAAAATTAAAAAGATAATCTAGCCATATAAGTTTATTAGATGAAAAAGCAGTTTTTATGTAAAATGCAGTATTTTTCACTATTCATTAAAAAATGAACATGATCTGAAAAATACCAAAAATTTATCGAAAGTAAATTTCAATGTACTAATCATAATGAATAATTTTATTTGGAAAAATAGGGCTTATAAAATTGTCAAAAGTTTTATTTAAAAATGGGTTTCCATCAAAAGGCGGTAAAACAATCTTGTAAATATATTAGTGTATTCCATGCTTA